>JAKSZU010000003.1:194119755-196602255 GCA_026018925.1 Tupaia tana
AGAAAATGCCCTTCATAGAAAAATTAGATTAAAATATTGTAGACAGAGGATGTGTGTTACATACCCCCAATGCACTATTAATGCAATCTAGGATGAAAATAATCTGTCTCCCTGTTGTCCATTATGATGACTCTGTTCATGTTGTTCTGTGGAACATAAACATGATCTATTCTTGTTGCTTTCACCTTCATGAATAAGCAAATAGATTGACTCAACGTTCCTGTTCATGTGGTAAAGGTGGATAACACAAGCTCAGCAAAGTACCCATTGAGGTGACTCTTCTTAAACTTTGCAACAGGGCAGTGGTTATTGGCATGTTTCGTATTTAAGAGAGGCAGCTGAAAGTTTAAGGATAAATCCTAGACTGTAAGTTTGTATTTAGTCTAGGGAGAAGAAGGTGATTACAGAAATTAAAGGAATCGGGGGCAAGGGGGGGAGGCAGCAGGAAGCATGGTGGTTATGGTGCTAGACTCCACATGGCTGGCTGTGGTTCAAGTCCCAGACCAGGCAGCTTTCTCTCTCTCTCTCTCTCTCTCTCTCTGATGCATTCTCTGTGACAAATTAATAATAATGATGATAAATTAAAATTTTTAAATGAAATTAAAGGAATGAAAAAGAGCTGTACCTTTTTGACATGTGGAGAGAGTAGGTCCTCAAGCCTTTCTTTATTCACAAGTTTCTCTTCGTATTGGTTCATATTTACTGTAAAAGAATTGAGTATTTTCTGAGTTTCTGAGGATGGTAAGGACGACTTGTTTTATTTTTGGCAGAGATCTTAAAAAAGATATTTGCTATAGGAACAAATAATGAACCAGTCTTGCAAATACAATATTCAAAACAAAGTCTATTTTTAAAATATTTAGTTATGCAAGTAATCTATGCTCACTGTGGAAAAATTTGAAGATAAAGATAAGAGAACAAAAACCAAAATAAAACAAAAAGACCAGAAACTAAATCCTCATATAATTGCACTAATTGGAGTGAACAATTCTCTATACTTTGCGAATGCCCTTCTAGATTTTTTTTTGTGTGTATACAGTATCCCCAAATATAAATATGTATACTTAAAGACATACAAAGATATCAAATTTTAAATATTACTCTATAAACTTTATTTCTCTTAATGTGTCACCAGCGTATCTACCTCAATATGTATACTTTATACCACCATTTTAATGCCTTTAATTTTTTCCTTATATGAGTACACCAAAAATTTTCCCCCAATCTCAAGAGTACTAAGTCTGTTTATTTTGTATTTCATTTTTACTTTCTTTCTGAAGGAACAAGGATTTTTTCCCTATACTATCATTCTTGTAGAAAATCATTTAAAGGTTACAACTCCAAATTTTCAACGAGAAAGGCTTCTGTAGCCATGCCTTTTGAACTGTTAGTTTTAAAATGCTGCTGAACACTAAAAATTTTTAGTGATCATTACATGATATTTTTGCACACATGTTAGGCATCGCTGTTCTAATGGCAGTACAGAATTAGTCCTTTCTCATTGAATGACCTACTGAGGATCTCATTCATTTATCTCAGTTTCTATACCTGAAGGTTAATACTAATCCATTAAATTTATATTTAAGATATAAATATTTGATTGTCTAAACACCTAGGACAGAAGATATCTGTTTTTCTCCAGTGCAAATATGACTTGTTCTGTACCAGGGAACTCTGAAGCCCAGTGCCCTCAGTCAGCACAACTGCTATCCTGTCCAGCCACTGACCTCATCTCCTCACTGTTCTCTCCTACTGGGTCTGTCACTCAGTGCTCAGATCTTCACTGTGCACTGGACACTTTATCTTGCACCTTTGTTCCTCGATCCCCAGTTATGACCGGTTTCCTGACTGTGTTCTATGCAATCTGCCTTATTTCACTGGAGTTCCCGTCTCTCTTTTCTCTCTAGTGAGCACAATCACCCTATCTTAAAATCTAAAAAAAAAAAAAAAAAAAAAAAAAAAAAAAAAATCTTAAAAAAATAACTTAAATACTGATACATGCTATGACATGGTTAAACTTGGAAACATCATGCTAAGTGATGGAAGCTCGACCCGAAAGGCCATATGTTGTATGATCCTATTCATATGAAATCTCCAGAACAGGCAGATTCACAGAGACAAAAATAAAATTAGTTATTGCCAAGGGTTGGTGTGAAGGGAAAATTGAAGTGATTGATTATTGATACGGTGTTTCTTTGGGGTTGATTGAAATCTTCTGGATTGAGAAAGTGATGATGGCTGCACAACTTTGTGAATATACTAAAAACCAATAAACTATATATTTTAATAGAGTGGATTTTATCATATGCAAATTATATCTCAATTAAAACTGTTAAGTAAATAAGCAGGTAATAATTATTTATACCATATGGACTGCTTAGGCACATGGGAATGAATGCATTAGTAATGAATTTCAGGGAGATATTCAGGATCATATAGGTACAGCCAAAACCATAGGTGGTTTTTATCCATGTGTCTTCTTTTTATTTTTTTTCTTTTCTTAAAATTTTTTTCTCTTTTTTTTTTTTTTTTTTTTTTAGAGTTTTTGGCTATAGGGCACGTGCACTCGCCAGACACACAGAGAGAGACAGAGAGACAGAAAGCAAGAAATCACCCCCCAGGGGGGATGGCCATGCTGCAATCCCTTCTCCTCCATTCTCCTTTCAGGATCTTGGGCACGCACGCACACGCGCCCAGCATGAGTTTTAAGCCACCGGGTCCGGGACGCGAACCACGGTCGACTACATGGGAATCCAGCGACATAGCCATTACACCAACTGCTGGTCCCTCCATGTGTCTTCTTAAGCCTAAAGTGTTTTCCCCTAGCGAGGAAGGTCTCCTGGTAACTGTTCAGGAAGCAGCAGCAGGGAGCTGCAAATACCTGTAAAATTTATACCTGTGTTGAAAATGCCGTTCTTGTCCAACATATTAAAAATGGCTCTTGACAAAGAAGATAAATCTTAAAAAAATAAGATTTTGCCAGAAGCATCATCACCTTGGTCTCTGTCCCCTCAAAAGCTAAATTCAGTTACAAATTATGACACGATAACAAAAACAGTCTGCTTTCACTCGTGGAGTTTTTCCCCCCTACCAAATAATGCAGCTGGATAATTCACTGGGCCTAGGAGTTTTAGGTTGAACAAACAGAATTCAGTATTTCCAGTTAGCTATGGATCCTAACTGCCCACAGGACCCTTGTTCTAAATCATTTGGAAGTTCATCTTTCATATCCACTCCTTTCATCAGAAAGATTTCTACTCTATCTTCTCTAGCTGCTGAAAGAGTGTCCTATTTTTAAAGGCCTCCAGAGAAGACGCTTCTTCAAAGAGATGGGACGACAAAGCTTTGCCCTATGCAGCATTCCCAGTGGAGCTAATCAGCCAGGTGTCTGATCTCCATGGCGTCTACCTGCCTCTCTCCTCCCCCATAGGACTGAATTGCTATCGGAAATAACTGAGCCAATACACCTTTAGAGGTTTGTTTTTATTTTGTTTTGATTCTTTTTTTCAGTGGAGAAATTCCTTGTGCCTATTGGGTATGGTACGGCACTAGGATATCAGTGATGAGTCCCAGAAGTCCCAGTGGTTCAGATACTTAGAAACTCATTTAAGAATAAACTTCCGGTGGCCACAGGTAGCGCAGTGGTTAAGGTGCTGAACCACATGGCCCACCATAGTTTTCGAGTCCTGGACCTGGTGGCTCACTTTCACACTTTCCCTTTCTCTGTCTATGGTCAAATTAAAAATAATCATAATAATAAT
Organism: Tupaia tana; assembly: GCA_026018925.1. NCBI lineage: Eukaryota > Metazoa > Chordata > Mammalia > Scandentia > Tupaiidae > Tupaia > Tupaia tana. The sequence goes on from JAKSZU010000003.1 coordinate 194,123,517, forward strand.
AATAACAATGAATAAAATTTTTAAATAAATAATGCTTAAAAAAAATAAGAGTATTTACTGTCTGCAAAAAAATGACTCAGGTTTGTTCAAACTAAGGAGTGACTGATTACTTTCTGTCACTCGATGCATGAACACATCCGGTGACTCTTTTGCTCCATCCTCCCTGTCTCACTATATAGATCTCAGAGGTATCTATCTTTACCTTGTCGCTTGCAGGGAAAACTGAGATGAAGTAAGATTTACCCAGGATGACCCAATAAAGTAGTAGCTGGCTGAGAATTCAGATCTGAGGCCTCTACGTTGGTGATTCTCACACTCCCAGCATGTCAGACTGCCGATCCATTAGGTTCATATTATTCCAATTAGATTTGTGCTCTTTTCACAACAGGAAAAATTATTATTATGTTTAATTTTCTAGAGGACACAGGTGCTTGCCAGAGAAAGAGAGAGAAAGTGAGAAAGCACCTACGCCCCCACCCACCACCACCACCACCACCAATGGGAGATGGTCATGCCTTTTCTCCTCCATTTTTCCCTTTTTTGTGGATTCTGGGCACACATGCACACACGTCCTGCATATTTTTCAACAGCCAAGTCAGGGACTTGAACCATGCACTTGGCCATGTGGGATCCAGCCACCTTAACCACCATGCCACTGGCTTACCCAGAGAGAATTATTAAAATAATGTCGGAGCCAGCAGGTGGTGCAGTGTTTAAGGTGATGGGCTGCCACATAGCTGACCACAGTTGGAGTCTCAGACTCGGTGACCTGAAAATCACACCAGGCATGTGCTGTCTGTGTGTCCAAAATCCCCAGAGGAGAATGGAGAAGGGATTGTGGCATGGTCATCTACCATAGGGAGTGATTTTTCACTTTCCCTCTCTCTGTCTGTCTCCAGTGAACGCATGAAGAAACCTATATATAGCTAGCTAGATATATGTATAGTAACTTTATGACAGCAAATCTTGTGACAGTTCCATCTCAGGAACTAGTGAAAGGCAGATGCCAGACACGAAGAGCAATTCAGTACTTTCACAGAAACCAGAAATTCTCTAGTATGTATCTGATCTGTACACTGAGCTAACATGGATTTCTTAGGCTTGAGAACAAAACTCTCTTGAATAGTTTACATTTTAATTCATATTGCACTCATTCATTCGTTTTTCCGAATCCCTTAGCAGTCTTTTCCTGCTCTTGATGTAGAACCGGCAATATCTTCAGTAGGGCCTGTTCAGTGTCCTGTGGTGTCACGAACTAGACCTGTCAATGGCAGTTAACACAGACTTCAGTACTCACGATCCATTTCCCCTCTCTGGAGGGTTCCGGTGTCTTTGCTACTAACCCGTGCCACTACAATACGCAAACTAGGTAGAAGATGGGACAATAGCCCTAAGTTGACATTTACAAATATTTTCCTTTCTGTGAACAAAGTGTGTTGCTGCCCAAACACCTCTGGTAACCAGGAGACTTGGCTACCTGAGCAAAGAAATCTAACTAGAAAGTGTACACTTTTCGCCAATTTCTAATACTAAAACCCATGAGGAGTGTTACTCAAGGATTTTTTGCTGCTTTTGGCTGACTACTTTTTGTCTTTTTTAGAACTGTTTATTGTACTAAAAAACACATGTAACAAAATATACCACTTACCCATTTTAAATGTACAGTTCAGTAGTGTTAAGTATATTCACGTTGTTGTGAAACAGATTTCCAGAATGTTTTCATCTTGTGAGACCAAAACTATACCTATCGAACAACTCTCCTTTCCCCTCTTCGCACAGCCCCTGATAACCGCCATGGTACTTTCCATTTCCACACGTTTGACTACCTGAAATACCCCATGGAATGGAAGCATATTTGTACTTTTGCAATGGCTTTATTTCACTTAGCATAATGTCCTCAAGGTTCATCCATGCTGTAACACGTGACAAGATTTCTTTCCTTTTTAAGCCTGACTAATGTTCCATTGTATGTATTTGCCACATATTTTCTGTCCATCTGTTATGGACATTGGCTGCTTCCACCTCTTGGTTGTTGTGAATAGTGCTGCTACAAACATGGGTATGCAAATAGCTCTTCAAGACCTTGCTTTTGAATCTTTTGAATATGTATATTCTCTCTATATTTTTTTCTTAGTTTTACAGGCTAAATATAATAGGCTTTTTACTAAAGAAATTGCATGAAAGCTCTTCATTAAACAAACAAACAAAAAAAAAAATCAGAGATTTATCCTGACTCATCACAATACTCCTTCAGCACAGATTGGTGGAAAGTTTTAGCTTCCCCATTTTCCAGATAGGAAAATTGGAGCAAAAATGTTCCTTCACATAGCCAACCAGCCATGGTACCTGGCCCGACCTCAGATCTGCTGATTTCCACTTATGTGCAAGAATCGACATTGGGACTTAATTAAGGAACCATTCTAAAAGAGAAGGGTTGCCGTTGTTTGGGCAAAGGCTTACTGACATTGGCAACAGGACCAAGTGTCACACTTACCTTTGGCAGCTGTAGATATTCCTGTCTGATTGGTATATATTTCCAAGAACGTTCCCTGTGAACCTATTTTGGCTTCCATTTATAAATGTTAAGGAATAATAACATTTACCAAGTACATGTCTGAAAGTTTAAACTGAAATGTTCCATGCGAGGTATGCTCCCCCCTTCACCATTCCTCTCCTTGTATCTGTCCTCAAATGCCCTTACAAATTCTGCATTTTCTAGTCGTTCTGCCTCAATGTCAGGCCCTTTTCTCTTCCTGCCTCCATATTAAGATAGATAACCAAAAGATCTGCAGCTTACCATCCTATTCTGTAAGTCCAAATACTGACATTATTTATCTTTGCCCCACCATCCTATGCTACAGGCTGCTGCCCTCCTCATCTATTCCATTTCAAACATGCGAAAACTCACTGGTTTTCCTCTTTCTCTCGAGTCCCCCAATCTTATGCTTGCTGGCTTGCCATACTATTTATGCATGGTCAGATGTCAGAAGCATCTGTATAGGAGCATCAGTATCCCAGAATAGACAGTGCCTTGGAAATGCATTCATCCTCACAAGACGTATAAGGGAAAAATCTCAGCTGCTTACGAGCATGCATTTCATATGTACCAAGTGACAAAATGCACCACTGTGCTGCAATTCATTTATAGAGTTCTGTGTACACATCCTTCTTTTCGTCATTATCTAATATGGGTATGCATAAAAAGCAGTACAGATTGCCTCTTTAAAAAAAACTAAACTATTTTTGTAAGAGGTTCATTTTTCTATAAATATCCATACTTCATCTGAATTATCCTGAAAATAAGCGGTTTTCCTTCTCTTGTAATGCACTTAGTAAATATGTCTGTGAAAGTATATTTTGTCAGTGAAATCATTAAATGTTTGTCTTTGGAATGGAAAGACTTTTTTCTATTAGAAACACCCAGAAAGATAAATTGTTATAGTTGCCAGTGAGTATGAGACATCAGCAATGGTTTAGTTAGGAAACTTCTTCAAATGCTAACCCATGGCTCAGAATGGCTGTCACCTAGGACAATCTTCCTTTTATCAAAATCCTCAGGTGATTTAGATGCACATTAAAGTTGCAAAGCACTCACCAAAAGGTTTTAGAATAAAATGGATGTGGTGAGCAGACTGAAAATGTTCTGTGCTCATCTGACAGTATTGAACAAAGGTGTTCTATCTGGATTCATCTCTGGGAGCACAAGGTCTAGGTGAGCATAGCTGTGGCCCAAAAGAGAGCTGGGCTTGGGGACCTGAGAGCCACAGTTGGTGATCCAGGTAAAACAGTACAGTACACTGGACAACTGTGGAGGTGATGGATGGGCAGATACTACAGCACAAGTGGCAGCGCTGGGTCAAGGAAAGGGGTAGGACAAGACTCTAGGCAGACTATATTGAAGAGGAGAACTGCCAAGCAGTGCTAAGAAGGAAACTGACAGTGGGAAAGGAGAGGCTATGTGCCAAACCCAGGAAAGGCCAAGGCTCTGAGACTGCGGGGGTGAGAAAGCGGCCCAGACGGGCTACAGGCTGTTCATTCCATCGTCTGGGTGGCTTGGGTTCATTAGGGGAATAGAGTTACTCATGATCCTTATACAATAGCTCACAGTCCTTCCAGGACTTGATAATGTGGTAATTAACATGAGGATTCCAGGAATGCTTTGGATTTGAGTTCTGTCTGTAGCCGTCTGATGTGTCTGGAATCTAGATATCGAAAATTGCCATTCCAACATTCTTATTTCCTTCACAAAGGATCAAGTGGACTAAAAATCTGAGCAAAAGGGCAAATATGAACTAAACAGAGGCAATCTCTGAGGTACCAGTTCTGATAGCCCTTGTCAGATTTTCCAATATCCCATCTTAATTTGCCCATGGCCAAAATACTACCATTATGTTTGAAGATTGTAACCTTCTTAGCTTTTATGAGAGACGTTAAAGGACTTAACTACTATGCTCTGTTCTTTCACGTTTATTCCAAAACCACTGGGGTCCTTTCTTAGGAAGAAGTTGACTTAACCAAGTTAATTTGGTAAATGGCATCTTGTTGATCAGAGTACTGGTTCATGACCTAAAAGATTTCACTTGCTCTGGAAGATGAAGGAGAATTTTCAGCTCCTCAGATGGTGGTTGGATGAAGACCCAGGATCCTGAATGTAGTAACTGGCTTTCTTTCATTGTCCCAGGTTACCTCTAACAATTATATATGTTTCTGATTTGTCTCAGACCTTAACAAAGTGAAGTCTGGAAAATTCAGAGTTCCACTAATATTACAAAGATGACAAATTGCTTAATCTTCTGGGAAATAACGAATGATTTCTCTGAGCACATTTCTATGGCAAACTGTACTTCCGAACTGTGTCTAAAATTTTATTACATATAAAGACTAGGTCTTACAAGTCAGCTCATTTGTATATTTGCTTTTCTTGTCCTCCAGTATCTTTAGGAGGCCACAGGAACATACACAACCTGATACCTAAAGGTCCCTGAGATAATCCAAGAAAGGCAAAATCCTGTTAGTGGAGTATTTTGTTCTTAATATGGACTGCATTTGTCAGAACTTGGTGTACTGTGATCCGTCAGTCCATTTTACAGCAGTGATATCAGTGAGTACCTACAGTTCCTCATCTTCCATTTCACCTCCCAGTGATGGCCCCATGAGGACTCTGCCCACTGATCAGACTACGAATGTGATAAGTATGCTACCAGTAGTAGTCGTCCCTGAAGTACAATTTCCTGTCTTTGGGAAAGACACATGGTTTGGGGGCCAAGATGAGGGGACACTAAATCCTACAATGATGTAACATTTTAAAATTGAATGAACATGGGATTAAGCTAAGAATCATACTTCTGGAAATAGCTGTTTATCTAGAATAAATCCAATTCTGATTGCCTTGAATACAGATCCAATTTATTTTTCTAGTCCTTACAGTTTACGAGAAAGAGGAAGTGCAAATGCCTCAATGGTTGGAAGACAGGGATATTTCAGGTCTTACAGCCCAGTTGCAGAATTTAAATTACTTTATTTAACTTTAATTATTTATTTTTAATTTGACCAGAGAGGAACAAAGCGAGAGAGAGAGAGAGAGAAAGTGAGAAAGTAAGCAACCAGGTCCAGGACTTGAACTGTGGTCGGCCATATGGGAATCCAATGCCCTTAACCACTATGACACTTGCCATCCCCCACCCCCCAGTTGCAGAATTTTATGGATTAGGAAACTGAGACTTTGAAGGACAGGGTGGCTTAAAGGTCATCAGAGTTTTGCACTCAGATTTATGTTCTATAACTTAGCCATTAACCAGCTGTGGCCTCAAACAAGTTATCTCAACTCCTTCAACTTTAGTTTTTGTGTTTTGTTTTGTTTTGTTTCTCTGAGAGGGGATTTGTAAGACCTAGCTTATAGGGTTGTTCTAAATGCTAGATTTTAAGTACCAACATTTCTAGAGCAGTGAAAGGGACTTTAGAATCCTCAGAGCTGGATGTGAATCTTGCATGGTTCTACCATATACTCATTGCATGATCTGTGTTAGATATGTGACCTTTCTAAGCCTGTTTTCTCTTCTGTGAAGTGGGTATTAGAAACAATGAGGACATCATGGGATTGCATTGAGAAAAAATGAGATAGTACCTAGCACACTGGCTGGCGTATACTAGAGGAACTTCAGTGTCCGGAATTTCATTGTAAGAACACATGGCTCACGAGTAATTTAAGACCAACCCCTGTGTTTTCTGTGTTTGTCACCAAAGCAGTAAGTGTTATGCATGTCATGCCTTTCCCTGGCAGAAATACTGCTCCTATTTGTTCATTTCCCATAGGGCAACATTTTGATGGGGATATTTATATGTGTGTGGAATACAGGAGTTTGGGAGGCTTAGGGATGCCAACAGGGAGATTCCTCTGAAGATTTTTTCACTACTTTGCTAACACTGCCTTAAACCAGCTATTATGGAGAGAGGTCTACTCTTTGGCAAGTCACTCCATTTATTTTTCTCATGAGCATAGAGACTGTTACCCAAGGCTTAGTTGGGTAAATCTATGCGTCACTGCATTCTCACCTGGGAGAATGTTTGCACAGAAGCAGTTAGGAAGCTGTTGCTGGTGCAGTAGAGAGCAATGGAATTGAAGGCAAGGGAGGATGAAGGCAAGAAGCTCAGTCCCCAAATTCCCTGGATCGTCACCTTCACAAGTTCAAATATGTCCAAACCACCTCCACAGCATCCCTTCCTGAGAAGTGAGCCAGCAATTTGTCACTTCCTTACATCGCCCTTCCCTTCTCCATGTCACATTCACTTTCAGAAAAGGATTAACAGATTTTCCAGGGCTCTTTGAATCTGAGATAAACAATACTAGCAGGGAATGCATTTATCTACAATATCTGTTAGGGAATGAGGAATAGAAAGAGGAGAAAAGAAAAGAGGCTGCCTGCTGACAGTACAATCTTGAGACTAAAAATGTTTTTAATAAGTTTTTCTCCACTGTGTAGAATGCAGGCAAATCACTTAGGCAATCAACTCTTTTCATGGATAATGAGTGTGGACATATTTCCTGGGATCCTGATGGCAGAAGATGTAGAAACAAATTGTTTGTGACACAGAGCCACAAAGACATTAGCTAGTAGGTGCAGCATAACCACCTCACATGGCTCTGCCAACCCAGAGAGGTGGGTTATGCAATGCCTGCAAGCCTCAAATCCAGGTCACTTGGTGAGAGGTGCCCCGAGTAACTGCCAGTCTCCCAGGAGACTGGAACCTTGTGTTTTTCTTATTCTTTAAGTAGTCTGCATCTCGACTCCAAGCGCATGTAGTTTCATTGGCACTCTCTCTCCTGCCTGTATGTGGCCAGCAGAGAGTGGGTGGGTTGAAGGACTGGGGGTCATCTAAGAAGCAGGAGAGTGATAAGTCCAGGAGCAGAGCACAGACCCACGGAATGCCTGCTGTGAACATCTAAATCACTTCTTCTAAATGTTCTTGAGAAACATTTCTGCATTCTAAGTAAAGGGCCATCCATTTTATTTCATCGTCAGTAAAAATATCTTATGATTGTATTTATAATTCATGTAAACTTTCAAAGTTCACAGTGTGTATTCCTGTGCCTTTGTCTCTCACATCATCTTTACAGTATTACCCTAGGAAAGTAAGTTATTAGATTTAAAAGTTAGCAGACAACAATGTTGCCACCACCGCCTTCCAGTTTCTTACAGAATAAAGTGTTAGGATTTAATCTGGGACTAATCTCTCACTCTTTTTACATTTTTATTTAAATTTCTTTTATACTTTCAATCACATATGTCACTTAGCTTGTAAAGTGAATGTTCCAACATGAATACACTTCTCACCAGTCCTGTTGGGGATAGTATATACATTATCATCAACAGATAATAATCCATTTCTTTGTCTCATAAATGTCTTGCCTCTCTATTTTTTTCTCCTTAATGTCTTTTCTCACTAATCTTAACAGAATTAAACTTAATAACCAGTTTGAGGGACAGAAAAATGTTGCTTAATACTGTCTATATACTAAATACTGTTTCATATTTGTTTTTTCCTGATACTGACATTTCTGTCCCATCTCTTCCATGCCTCATCTGCCCTGCTCCCCAATTGCTCAGCAAATTATCCTTCTTATATGAAAATGAAAAGATGTTCTTCATAAGCCCTCTAAAATGAAACTGTAGCCATACTATGGCTAAATCCATTTATCGGGGAAAAAAATAGCCAGGAAGTCAGTGTGATTCCCAGTAGGAATGTGGGTAGAAGCAATTTGCTGGACAAGTAGCCAATTTGCATTTGATGTGTGTGCCCCACTTCTACCATGCACACACTAATTAGCCTCCATAAATGAGAGCCTATGTGGTTTCTTAGAATATATATTTCAGTTCCCTCAGCCTGTGTGAATGAAAGTCATACTGAATTTATGCATGTCTTTTTTTACATACAGAATTCTTCTATTTAACATTTTAACTTAGTGGACTCTTCCTTTGGATTGAAGATGAGCCATTAAAGGTTCATTCATTCCCTGGATTTATTAATCTACCAATGCTAAGATCACTGTACTTCCAGTAAAGTCTTTTATTTTTAAGAGACACTTTTGCTGTAGGGCACATGCGCTCACCAGAGAGACAGAGACAGAAAGTGAGAAATCACTCCCCAAGGGGGACAGCCATGCCACAATCTCTTCTTCTCCATTCTTCTCTCAGGACTTTGGGCACACATTTACACCAGCTCGTCATGAGTGTCAAGCCTCTGGGTCTAGAACTTGAACCACAGTTGACCATGTGGGAATCCAGTGCCTTAAATACTATGCCACCTGATGGCCCCCTAGTAAAGTTTTTTAGGACTTCCAAGTTTATATATGATAAATAGCTAGATGAAAAATCCAATCTGCACTGTCTTTGCAGTCTTACAGATGACTGATATCAAGAAGGTTGAGTCTTTAGATCTGTGATTAAGTATTTGCTTTACACGGAGTGAGGATCCAATGTGTTTATCTTGGGATATGTTGACATACTGAAAAAGAGAAATTTTAAATTTCTCTCAGAAAATTGCAGTTAGAAAATGGGTCATCACCCCATTTAGTTACATGGTAGGGAATGATCAATCTAGGTTGAATTTTATACCTGAACAAGATGTTAGAACTTCTTAGTATTTTTTGTTTCAGATTTAGAACTCAGATTTTTAGAGTCTTAGAAGTGTGTCCAGAGTCACACAGCAAGGAAGTTGCATAGTGAGGTCCACAAAACAACCTTCTAAAACCTGAGACTCTCATAATGGGGAAAAAAATCACTAAATATGTATGTCATGCAGTCACTGGTTCTAAAACTGGGGATTTAGGGATATGTAGATATAACGTCTGCCCTTGAGTAATCTACTTTCCATTTCTATGACTTTCGACATCAGTCCTGTCATTAACACCAGATTACTGTAAGTATGTGCTTTCAGTTTAGCAAGATATCTAAGAGAAGTGTTCCTTATAGCCAGCAATCAAGATGGTCAAATACAAGGTTTGGGAGACTGGATTTTGCTGTTAAGTAGCAACCTTACTGAAATGTGTTGATTAATGTCCTACTGGGATTTTCTAATGGAGAGGCAAAAAACAGTCCTTGGCTAGGTCTATCCAATGCTTTATCAATACTTAGGTGAAAATACAGGGTGACTAATGAACTTAATGATGACATAAAGGAAGGAGAGAAAGTAAAGGCAGTATATGGCAATTTCATCATTATCAACATTTGGATGGGAAATGAGTCAAAACCAAAATGATATATTTAACAGGAATAAATACTATAATGGCACTATGCCTAGCATGTCAGCAAATACAATGAATTAAAGTGACTTATCTTTTATTGAAATTGAAATTTTTAGTAGAGTTCTGTCTTTAAATTATTTTAATTTAGGGAGCCAATAGGTGCGTAGTGATTAAGGTGCCAGACTTCCACATGGCCAAACACGGTTCAAGTCCTGGACTTGGCAGTTGTTTTCTTGCTCTCTCTCTCTCTCTCTTTGTTATTCTGTGGTCAAATTGAAATACAAATAATAATGATTATGAATAAAATTAAATAAAATAATTCTTTAAAAAATATTTTAATTTATGGTAAGAAAGAAAGTAAAAATAATCATATACAGAATTTAGTAAAATTGTACTACAAATTGTGTCACAAATTAAAAGTTAAAATTTTGTCTTTAACAACTTTAATTTTGCCCAATTACCCATGACTTACCCTATTTCTTAAAGATCTTTTTAGGATTCTATATAGATGGAACTTTTTAATTTTTTATTCTTGCTTTAAAGCAGTAGTTTGAGTTTTGGGCATTAAATAACTAATGTGTAATGTTCCTATTTTGTTTCCACACATTTGCAGAAGAAATGGATGTTTTAAGTACATATGAGCTACTACTGGTGTTTCCACTTGCTAGAATGCATTTGTGTAAAGAAAATAAATATCTTAGCATTCAGCAGCAATTTCAACTGTCTATTTGCCAAAAGTCACTTAGTAAATGAAGAGTATACCAAGTTTTTCCCACCCATAGAGTCAATAGGGAAAATAGAAAATGTTTTCTTTCCAAAGCCAGAGAATGGAGGAAAATGTCATTGAACTAGAAGTTTAGTAGATCCCTAAATGAGGCCTCACATCTTTATTTATTTATTTTAATTTGACTAGAGTACAACAGAGTTGGGGTGGAATGGGGGAATGAGAAAACAAGCTGCCAGATCTAGGACTTGAACTGTGGCCAGCCATGTGGGAGTCCAGTGCCCTTAACTACCATGCCATCTACTGGCCCCAGAGGCCTCATATCTTTATGAAAAGGTTATCAGTTTGCTGCTATTGCTTGGCTGTAACTATCTTTACTCTCTTTCACATTACATGTTTGTTCCCGGGAGTTGGGCAGCACCATCTACATATTTCATGTTGTCCTGAACAAGTAGATGTCATTCCTAGAAACTTTGGGACCTAGTCATTCTGCCTTTGGGCTCTCCTAGTTAAGGAAAAAATTACCTGAAGCGTTTTATACCATATTTTAAAATAATCTTTAAAAATATTTTTCAGATGGCGTTCTAATGTACATTGTAAACCAGATAAGACTAAATAGATTAGGGAGAGCAGACTGAGGCTCATTCCTTATTTTCTTGAACAACAGAGTAAATTATTAGCTTATTTGGCCAAAATCCAGGAGCACTAACAAATTCTGTAAGGAATAAGAATTCTCAAATTCTCAATATGGATCCTGGCACAATGGTTTTCTTTCTTCACTACCAGCACCCTCCTTTCCTAGGCCTTACCCTCTCTTCTCTCCATCTCCTACCTACAGCAGTGAGCTATTTGAGAATTAGAGAGAGGGAGAGAGAGGAACTTTAGCCTTAAACTTTAATGAGAGCTGTCAATGTTTGTGGATGGGCTGAAAGCCAATGTTTATTAAATTGATTCGAATCTATAGGATTAACAATCTTTTGATCACATTATCATTATATAGGACTTAATAAAGCCAGTAACAATAACTCATGATTCATAGGTATTTCTGGTACTTCATTTCCTTCTTTTGATCAAAATCTTTTGATGAACTCTAATCCTGCCTTTTAGCATTATTCACATAGACAGCTTTCATAGCATACTAATAAGTAAATAAAATGAGTATTGGGACAAAGACAAAATTTTACCACTTCTTTAGTAAAGTTTATAGACAGATTTAAAAAAAAGCAACAACAACAAACATATATGCATGCCTTCAGAATGACTATATTGTACATCAGATCATTACAATTTCAACTATGGTTTTTATATTCAGTATATTCCTATTAAACACATTGTTTGTTCAATAATTTCATTATCTTTATAGATTCTTTGTAGTCATTATTTTTGTCACATATAACGCTAAAGATATTTGGGAATATATTGTGCTGAACTTAACATATTCTAACTTTATTCTCTTTTTTAAAAATTATTATTTCTAAATTTATTTATTTTATTTTATTATTATTATTATTTTTCAATTTGAGCAGAGAGAGACAGAGAGAGAGGGAAAGTGAGAAAACAAGGCTCCAGGTCTAGAATTAGAACTATGGTTGGCCATGTAGGAGTCCAGTGCCTTAACAACCATGGCATCTGCAAGCCCCCCCACTTTTTTCTCTTTCTTTTCCTCCAATCCAAGTCATCTATTTGGGACTTTACATGTCCCACATATAGATTATATATGTACATGTGGGTACAGACTATATAAAATTAAATTCTTTAATAACATCTTCTAATTATTAGGGGGAAAATATGACCAATAAGGCTATACCTTTTAGTTGTTGCTTTTAGGGTGGCATTGCATTTCATTTTAATAACACAAGAGATACATAAGTTCTTTATCTATTTAAAAATATAAAATTTGAAAAAAGTGAAAGGAGAAAGTCTAGTTCAAGCCTCTGTTTACAAATAAGAAATGACTGTTAGTTGATTTGTATAGGTCATTCTAGACTCTGTGTGTGTGTGTGAGTAGGTATATATATATATATATATATATATATATATATATATATTTATATATATATTTATATATATATAATATACATATATATAAAACGTGTATATGTATATAAATGCTATTTTATTAGTACTATATTTGTTATGCAACTTGCTCCTTTTTAACTTAAAATGTATTCTAGATATTTTATCAACAAATTTAGTCTACTTCATTGTTTAATTTAAACTCGAGCTTAGTCACTTGGTAGCTCTGTGGTCTATCACAAGTTACTTTAGTTCATCTTTGAAGTGGAGACAACAAGCGATATGTGTGTGTGTGTGTGTGTGTGTGTGTGTATGTGTGTACTTTAATTAAGATTAATGGAGTTACTGTGTAAAAAGTGCTCAGAATAATTTCTGCCAATTAGCAAACGATATATGTTAGGAAACAATTCCATATCCATGGGCATTTAAGTTGTTTCCAGCATTTTTTAAACAAATGATGCTTCACTAAGAATCTTTATGCATTTGCACAACTTTATCAGTAACATAATTTAGAAGAATTTTTTTTTTTTCAATAGGGCATGTACACTCACTGGAGAGAGAGAGAGAAATCAAGGGAAAATGACCAAGCAATCCCTGGGCACATGGGAAGGTGGCGACCATGCCCCAATCCCATTTCCATTCTTCTCTTAGGATTTTGCGCATGCAAGCACACATGCCAGGTGTGTTTTTCAATCTGCCAGATCTGGGACTTGAACAGAGAAGTCGGTTATGTGAGATATAGTCACCCCAACACTGCCACTGGATTGACCCAGTAATATAAATTCTTATACATAAAATTGCTGGATCAAAGGGCACCTATAAGTAATCTCCTTGCCAATTTTGACTATAGAGATCTCACTTCAGTTTGAAGTGAATGAATGGCAAATTTAAATTGGCTTCTGTCTTATCATTCAGTGTTTTATTTAAAACTTTAAGTAGGTTGCAATGGATTCTATGAGCCCAACACTTTATTATTTTTTTTATTTTTCATTTTTTGCTATAGGGCACTTGCTCTTACAGGAAGTGTGTGTGTGTGTGTATATATATATATATATATATATATATATATATATATATGGAGATATAGAGAGAGAGAGAGAGAGAGAGAGAGAGAAAGTGAGAAATCCCCGCAGGGAGCATGGCCACACCACAGACCCTTCTCCTCCATTCTCATCTCAGAATTTGGGAACCCACACACATGCTTGGAGTATCTCACAAGCCACTGGGTCCAGAACTGAACCATGCACCACACAGCCAGCCATGTGGGATCCAACCGACCTAACCTCGAACACTATTTATATTCAAAACTTACTAGATTGCTTTTCCGTAAACCTCTGCCTTCATGAAATGATCAAAAATGCCTTCATCCTTCTCTCTACTAGTACTGTTTCTAAAATAATATTTGGATACTATGGTCTACAACTGATTCAATAATGTTAAAAGTTTGCCTTTTTTATTTTTGAGGACAGAAAATTATGCATTATAAATGAATATACCATAGATAAGTCTACAGACCCTGCTCTATCTATATGTCACTGAGTGGGTAGCAGTATAATAGCCACTCGCAAATTGTACCAATTGCGGACTTTTCAATTGTTTGAAGAAATCATAGAGAAACTAGGTCAAAAGCTTAATAGAATTGCTTTCTCTGCCCTTCACTTAGCATCAAAAGAATGATTTTTCTTACACTTACAAACCCCTATAGAGCTAGATATTTAAAAGTCTGATATTAAAGAAAGATAGTGATGTTTAAATTTCACTAAGAGGATATGGTCCAATTGAGAAAAATGTGACTTTAAAATATGAATGAATGAAATTTCCACTGACTTGTGGTATAACCTCTAAAGCTCAGGTTTAGATTGAGGTCAATTTAATTGAGCACTGCAACGTCAGCACAACTTTATTTGAAATCCAAAGTTATGACTGACAGTGTTTTGCTTATCCACTCATTTATTTACTCTTTATTATAAAAATCCTTTGATATGAATAATTTTTAAAATTCTTTGAGCTCTTACCACATATTAGCATACTTGTTCTTGGTTAGCTTACAGCCTCCCTTTATGAGGCCTCATACCAGTCAGATACACAGAAATAAGAAAGAAAACAAACCAAAGGGGTAAATATAGATTTTGATTAAATGCTGTAAAAAAAATAGAGAGAGAGAGAGAGAGAGAAAGGATTCAATAAGAGATTCTGATCTAGATTAGGTTGTCAGGAAAATGAATAACTAGAGTAAAGGCATTCCCAGCAGAAGATATAGCATGAGCAAAGATTTTGTGGCAGAGGAAAACAGAAAACAGAAATATGATTTACTCAGAGAAAGGAAAGGAGCCTCTGGAACAAAATAAGTGAGAGAATAATCCAGAATTAAGATGGAGAGGTGCACAAACCTCCTCTAACATGATTTATGGTCTCTTGAAATCAGTTGAGGTCAGTTTCCAAATACCTGTTCTCTCTACAGTACTTGAATGAAAATCCACAAGACAAAAGAATAGATATTCTTATTACAGACTTTGGTAAGATGGTCAGGATTATAGAACATTCTTTTTATCCCTTGTTGACACTATTCAAGGTCTTAAATCCACTGATCCAGCAGTCCTCTGCTCAGAATGACTTAACAAAAGCCAAATCGAAAAGTACAATGATATGTTGAGAAGGGAACCTTTCTTTTCTGAAGCCAATTTTCAGAAGGCTTCCAAGGTTTTATTGATTTAAAAGATCTCAATCACTCCTCTGGGTGTACTAATCTCCATTATGTCTTCAATTCACACTATTATATTTTGAGATGAGCATTTCTGGGATAGATTTTTCCCCATGATGGATAATCATGTAAATCGTGGCAAGTGACCAAGTATGTGTTTGCAGGGGTGTCTCTCGAAGCATCTGTTCACAACAGCATGACCCCAAATCTGACTTAGAAACTCAAAACAAAGGCTGACTCTTCATGTGAGATTCCTTGCCCATTTGACAGTTTTATTGCCTGTCTTCCTCCTACCACTAAAGGCCATTAAATCATGATACAAGGGAAATCAAAACAAGAAAAAGACTGGATCAATAGTCCAACTTGTCTGCAGCAGGTATTTGAAAGCTCCTCTAATGTACAATAGTAGCACAGATAGAAAAGTTCTGAAAAAACATATTTTCTTTTGTCAATACCTTAAGGAGAGCACATATGTCATAGGTAGAGAAAACCTGTAAATTGATCTCTTGGCTTGTTTTTCTCTCCTTCATTTCTTAATTTCTTTCCACTGTATCACATGGCAAAACTCTTTATGTGAGTTCTACTTAACTTGTCATGTAAATGTGAGGACCCAAAATAAAAGAATTAGCTAACCATGTGTAGTGCGAGAAGTTAATGTGAACTTAGATGGCTGACATATGTTGGTTGGTAAGGCGTTTTTAATGATTTTTCAACTTGGAAGAATTTAAAAATGAGCTGGTGGGTGGTGAAGAGGTAAAGGTGACTTTTCCAGTAATCAGAGTAGTGCCGTGTCTGAGTTTGACTTCCACCTGGAAGGAAAAATTAAGAGTAAATCCATTTTAGCTAGCATTATAAACATATGATTAAAAAAGCTAATTAGCTGAAATATCCAATACAAAAATCTTAACATAAAATACTAAAGGGCTTTGTGAGTGACAGCAGAAGTTACTCCTTAAATATTTTAGGTCGTTTTGTTCCTTCAGAGGCAACTGAAGGAGTTCTTCTCTAGAGTAGCAGATGGGCAGAGTGGCCTATGAGGCATTTTTCAGAATGCACACTCCCCCTTATGCCACTTATAGAACTATACCCTTCTTCCCCATAAACCCTTGCCTCTTTGATTTAAACTATCCTAGTGACCTGTTTATAAATGGAGATGGGCCAAATTATGCCATCGGAGCCCAGGGTTTTATCAAGAGACTCCTAGCTGAGAATCTAGGTAACTTTTAGGATGTGAACTGGGAAATTTATTTCCCTATTGGTGGTTTATAGCCTTTGTTTTTTCTTCTTCTTCTTTTTTTTTTTATTTTCATGAACTCTTAAAACCATTAAACACTTTGAAAATGGCTTTCTTATGTTCATGTATGGCTTTACAATAAAGGCTGTCAAATTTGAGGAAACATTTATTTCTTTTATCTTTTTAAGGTTTTTGTCACAGGGTGTGTGTGCTCACCCAAGATAAGAGAGATAGTAAGAAGGAAAGTGAGAAATCCCCCCTAGCAGTGATGGTCCCTTTCCTCCATTCTCCTTCCGGGATTTGGGACACACACGCACATGTACCTGGTGTGGTTTTTAAACGACCAGGTCAAGGACTTAAACAATCGGCCATGTGGGGATTCCTGTCCCTTAACCACTATGCTACTTGTTGGCTCCAACAAAACACTTCTAATAATCAAGAACACAAAGCTTTTTCATGATTGGGAAGAAAACAGTCCTCTTAGAAAGAGGGTAAATACAGAAAGCAGTCATCTCTATCCGGCTCTTTTGTAAAGAGAACAGTGGTTTGTCCTATCATCACTGGATACTTAATGTAAATGCCAGCACCAATGTTCAGTTAGCATAAACTTTATCTGCTCTAGATTATATTAGTTTTTTTTTTTATATCTATAAGTCATGCCCACTAAATATATATTTCTGTTAGGGACACAAACCATGGTGAAAATTTCTTGTTAATCCAAGTTCCCAATGGGAGTCAATTAGTTTAAACTTAAACCTTTTTGGTTTTGTTTTTTAACTGGTATGTACCAAAGATGAAGACAGGGAGATATCTATATGAACTAAAGTATTTATATAAAACTTAAAAATAGCTAAGAAAAAAGAGGAAAGGTTATTACTCATTGTTAGCTCTAGTAATAGGTTTTTTAAGGGGCTTCCAAATCCCGCTGACTAACACATAAAACTACCTATAGCAGCTAAAATACTGTTTTCTGGTTTCAAGAAAGGCATTGGTGTATTTGGCGATCCAATTTATCTTTGCTGTAATTCTGTATTTTCGAGCATCTCACAAAGAATCATATGGACAGTTAAACTGGAGGATGTAGATGCAGGAAGATCTCCCAGGGAAATACGTTATGTCAATCTGGCCCTGGTTCCACCACAGCCTTTTCTTCGACAATTTATCTGCTTGGCTTCTTTATCTATAAGGAGAGGATGAATTAATTGTTGTGGTTAGAACATAAGCTTCGAAATCTAGTGTTATCACTACACTTTGTGAAAATTAATGCTATGTATTGGTCAAATAGAAGATAGAGAATTTGTCTGAAACTCTGTTACCTCACCTGTTTTAAAATGAAGTTAAAAACAGAGAAAAGCGTTTTAGAAAGCAGCAGCTCTTTGTCGTTCATACCGCATTTCTCACTCATTTACTTTAATATGGTCCAGGCACCACGCAAGGCAGAGTGATCTAAAAGTGACAGAGTGTCCTTGACGTCATCAAGCCAGCTGTCCAGCCAACAGTCAAACCTGAGACCAAATCATGGCAAAAAAAGTCTTTCCCCCCTCACCTTTCTCCAAGAGACTTTATATGGCTCCCAATTCACTGTTACAGACCTCTTACTCTTCTAGTACTCTCCAATAGGTCTTGCTCGAGTTTCTTCTAGCTACAGTTATCTAGCAAAATATGTTCGTCCTCCATCCTACTCTCTCAACCCCCATCTCTAGTCATCTGACAAATGTCCATAAGTTTATTTATTTCCTTCATTTGAGAATGGGAAAGGCTCCCTTGCTAGAGTCTTCACACTGCCGTCCTCCCTCGAACCGTGAAATCAACCAGGATTAGACACTGAACATAAACCAGAAGCCTCCCCACAGATCACCAGCATTGTACAGCAGCACCCCCTGCACCTCCACAATTGGGCCTTGATCATTTGTTTAAAATACATCATTCATTTTCCTGTTTCCTTTCAAGAGAACCAGTATATATTGGAATGGGATTCTAACTAGAGGCAGTAACTCAATTCCACAGAGGCTACACAGTAAGGCATTTAGGGCTTCAAAGAAAGCTGCTGAGAAAGTTGTTCAGGGCCCTTTTGCATTCCCTCACAATGTGAAATTATGTTTGTAACTTGAAAAGGGAAAATGTTGCCCTTTGCATTAGAACATAAGCCATGCTAATACATTTTCCAACCAGAAACACTGCAGATAATTTAACAACATTTTTTGGCAGACTATAACAAGGCATGATATTCTTTTAAAACTAGGATTTAGTAAATCTTCCTAATTTTCAAATTCTTTTATTTTCCCAAAGGGGAAATATGACTTAATACTACTTAAAATTTTTATAACACCTTGGAGTGAAGAATTAATCAATTATTGTATGTGAGCATTAAATTTAGCTTTGAAACGATGATACATTTTTATAGAACATACAATAATTTTTCCAGTTAAAGGATATGGTTATGCAATAGAATTATCTTAGAAGTAATGTCATTTTTGATTTTTTGTAAAAAAAAAAAAAATCATCCACATACCCAGTGCTATGCTGATAAATGGTCCCCTTCATACCCAACTCCCACTCCAAAACAAAAATTCTGATTTGGAGAGTTGACCTATTTCTATAATATAACCGTTAGTTACATGGATCATCTTAACCACGAACACAGTTATGGAGAGAGGTGCACAAATGCTTCTCCAGATGAGCCAACTCCAGCACAACACATGGGCTCTTCTACCTGTGAAGTTATCCTTCCCTTGGGCGTTTGAACTGAGGTAGAGATGAGGGGGACAGGAACTAGGTCAGGACTTTGGCCAAGTCATGGTCATCAAGACCGTCCTACACTCATGAGGCTGCACTGAAGCCAGAGCTTGCCTGGTGGAACTCATGCTGAGATAAACACATTCCCTTTGAAGGCCCTGGTAAAACCCTTATCTCTGTTTAGGGTTTTTAAGGACAAATGACTAAATTTACTAAAATATGATTCTGTTAAATAAAGACAAAGCAAATGAGAAGTTCATTTTAAAATTTCGTATCATGTGCGTGAAGCCTTAGGAACAGTTCTCCTGGGGTCTATTTATTTGGTTTTTAGATGAAAATCATTAAAAAAAAATTACCATGAATCCAAACCCCCAGGCAGGTTTATTACCAGAACAGACCACCTCGCCCGCAGCACTACATATGGTTTGCAGAGTCTGCCGGGGAGCCATGTGGACAAGGACAGCTGCAGGGGAAAGCAGAAGTGATTTGAAGCCAAGGGACAGGAACTGCTTTCACACCCAAATTCGCTTCTTTTTCTTGTCCTTGTTGCTTCAGGACACCACCCATTAAAGTTTCATAACCTTGTGTGTATTCCTTCCCTTTCCAGAATCCTTGCAGGAACTATGATCAGATCTGCGACTTGGCAAGGCAGAGGGCTGTGAGTGATGAGCAGGAAGCAACAGGGAAATAGCCTGTGTTTCTTCTCTACCTCCAAGGACTAGACAGGAGTTAAAGAAATAGCATAAGAGCTGGAAAGTGGCTTATTTTGCCTAGAGTTGCAGAGCTAGTAAATGGAAGAACTCTTTTTGAACCATGTTTTTTTAGCTTTCTCCTGATAACTGGCTCTTTACCAATCTTTGTGTAGAGGAAGGAAGGGCCTGGCTTAGTGTCACACAGCGAGGTAATGTGTTGTAGAACAGGTTGGGGGAGAGATGAAATTGCATTCTTCTGCTGACCAGGATGGCTCTGAGGTATCACTGTGTGCAGAGCCCAGCATCATCCCATCCTCAAGTCTCTATTTCCTCATCCTACCATGTCCCTCACTCCGGCCTTGATGGCCGTGTCCTCCAAATGTAGGGAGGTGTAGCTAAGAGCCCCTTGTCCTTACACACACACACACACAAATACACAGAGTTTTCTCTGCTTGGTTGGCAAAGAGAAACAGGAATAGGATTGCCTCCTACAGGGAGCTTTTGGGCAGATGTTGTCTCTGGCATCCTGATATTGTTCATATTGGAACAATAAAACATCATGAATTTGTATTATGTCTATGATTCCGGGGGCATTGTAAGCTTTTGTGAGTGCTCTAACTCCTATTCTGTCCCTGAGAATAGATAGATAGCTGCCAGCTTACGTTTTGGAAAAAGCTGTTTACAAGCTTTTGACTCACTGACGTCTCAACCAACCACTGAATTCGGTACCTGAGCTGACTTGTATTGCTCTATAGTTAGTATATTTGTGTTTGCTTTTCCTACTCAGCTAGACACTATAGCACTGTATATTCTACCTTAGTCTCAGGTAGTATTGTTCAATAAATATTTACTGAAGACAGGTAACATGGTGAGTCTTAAATTATTTTTAATATTCTCTCTTGGACGAACAAGATTCGGAAGTTCAGTATCACATCATGCACTGAACTCCAGATTGTTCAAAATTCCATATAGAAAGTAGTGGAGGGGAGTTGGAAGGGGTGGGCTTGATGACCTATTACTCCTCTGGAGTAAGGACCCTAAGAGTCACTTTTCTATGGATTTGTTTTCTATACCATGTGTGCACCTTCTGGAAAGAAAGTGAGAAATCACACCCCCCAGGGGGATGGCCACACCACAGTCCCTTTTCCTTCATTCTCCTCTTGGGATTTGGGGCATGTACACATACACACCCAGTGTGAGTTTCAAGCCATTGGGTCCGGGACTCAAACTACTGTTAGCTATGTGGGTGTCCAGCGCCTTAACCATTACGCCACCTGCTGCCCCCTAGGAGTCCCTTCTTAAAGTCTGACTTCATGCTCAAATTGTATTCGTATGTCTTAGAGGCGTGACTCCATCCTGCCCATGGTTGCCTCATCTTTCCTTGCGGAACACATGCATAGGTACATGGGTCAGACCCATGAAAAACATATGACTTACAAGATAACATGACCCATAGAACACTGACCCATCATTTGCTCCAAGTGCCACATGGTAGATCCAGGACTGTTTTGTTTCAACTGAAAGTTACATTCAGAATGGCTCTGACAAGTGTGTGAATGTGAATATTATTTTTCATCTTAGCTCAGGACCATGGAGAAAGTCATCTTTACAACAAAAGCACCAACATAAATTGCCTGGGAAAAAGTTCATTAGACAGGTCTTTAGCCTAGTTGCCTTTGAATTTAAACTTCTCTCATAGACCAGTCATTGAGGTAAAACTGAGTGTTTCTTCTTTGGTCATCAAAGGCCGGTCTCCAAAGTGTTCACTGCCTACAAAATGCTCTTCTGGAATCAATGATTATACTTTTAAGAGAGATTTTTGCTATAGGGCACATGCGCTCACTGGAGAGACAGAGAAACAGAAAGCAAGACACATCCCCCAGGGTGGTGGCCACACCAAAATCCCTTCTATTCCATTCTTCTCTCAGGATTTTGGGAAGGCACGCACATGCACCCTAGCATGAGTTTTAAGCCACCAGATCTGAGACTTGAATCACACTTGACTATATGGGAGTCCAGTGACATAACTATTATGCCATTGCTAATCCCATGGAATTAGTGATTACATGTTAAAGAAAACTCATATAGTGACCAGATCCTGTGACAGACACTCCTTTCTCTCACTCGCTCACTCTCTCTCTCTTTCACATACACACACACACACGCACACACTCTACATAAATAAAGGAAAAATCTTTGAAGACATAAATATACATGTGTGTGTATGTCATATTTATGGGGAGTGTGGGGAGAGGCTTTGAAATGAAGCCTGGATTTAAGATCCTGTCTTGTCTCTTATCCAGCTGTAAACATCTTGAGTTTCTATTTCACCATCTGTAAAATGGGGAAGATAATACCTAATTTGCAGGACTGTTATTAACGGCTTCATCAGTGTTTCATGAAGAAAAAAAAAAAAAAAAAAAACGCTGTCAATTCTCTGTTTCTGGAGTTTGTCTGATCATTTTTCAAAGATGATTTTGTGAGAAGTTGCATTTTATGATCTACAAGGAGGTTTGTATTCATGTTACTAACTCTGACATTCTCTGGTTATAAAACTAGAGGATCAAAATGCAGAGAGTGACAACTCAGGAAGGCCCAGAGTCTACCCACATAAGCATCCAAGTGAGTGTGAAGCTTGCTCCTCCCTGAGGGTACAAGGATCAGCCCTTTTTACCTCCTTGAGAAGTGGAGACAGCATCCTCTACTGATCAGCCACGCAAATCAGCACTTCTTGGTGAGCAGCTGTTTGCAAGGCTGATGGTTGCAAGCCAAACTTAATGGGAAAGGAGATTGAGGGAGCAAGCTACACTTGACCATTCAGAATAAGACTAAGCATCCAAACGTTGAGAAACACCTTCCAATTAACATTACTTTTACATGTATTTAAATACATATGTAAATATCTATGTACACACACACACACACACACACAGATATAGATAGATATAGATATAGATAGATATAATGATATAGATATAGATATAGATATAGATATATAGGTCAAAATGAAACAAGACTCATGTGCAAGACTTTATAGAGATGAGATTTGTTTTTGAAATTCATATTCTGAGATTCTGGGCCATATTTGCAGAGTCATTCTATACCACAGCAAGATCACTGTCTCTCTTAAGCCTCTAGAACTATATGAACAATTACAACCCTATTTCCCTGGGCTTTGCCAGAATCTCTCATTAAACAGCTGTACAGCTTTGCTTTTCAGAGAAAAAAAATAATAAAAAGGAGGGTGTGGAGGGTGTGTTTAGTAGAGAGATATGCCAAACCACCGACTTCCAATTATTTTCCTCCTGCCTGATCTCAGATCTCTATCCTCAAAGCCTTCCTTGTGAGTGAAAGTTGAATTGTCTCCTATTGGGAAGGCAGAGGATGGACTGGGCATCCAGATTCCTCTAGAGAACGGAGTTGTTTTGTAAGTGACAAAAAGGACAACTGAAATAAACCCATTGAAAGAGCAGGGGGACTCAGCCTGAGATATTGTATCATTTGTTCATTTTGTTTCTCAGGTTTATCAAAAAATCAGAGGTAAGAGTAGCATCAGGTTCTACCAGCACCACTGGGTGATAAGTCAGGAAGTCACCGGAGACACTAGCTGTCCTGTAGCTTCACTTTCATGTCTTCTTACATTAAAGTGGAAAAAATGAAAAATGTTCAAGGTTTTGGATTTTATTTTGTTTTAATTAAGTGGACCTGTTGTTCTGATGTCATGGTGCGGTCTTGGTAGCTCCTAAATTATCTTGGAATCTAGTGGAATAGTTAATAGACAATTAGCGGCTTGAAAAGTATCAAAGCTTCTGTTAGAAGTTGTGAGTATAGAGAAAACTAATGAAAACCAAATCCTTTCAGGAGGATTATTTAATGAGTCAGGACCAATTTGGGATAAGCAGAGGCTATTACTATACATATAGATGAAGGAATGATAAGGCTAACTCCAGGGTCTTCAAGATTCACTGGTGGTCGGGGTTATGCATTGGCCAATGGGAAGGATGTCTGTATTTATACCTGGTTTAACTGGATCAGAGATCCAAGTTCACTTGCAGCCAGCATTTGGATACATTTAATAGTTCTCTGTCGCTGGACAGGATTTGGACACAGAGAAAATAATGAGCTGCTTTAAAAGTAAGAGCAATTAGGCTTGTGTGCATGCGTGCCCAAGATCCGAAGAAGAGAATAAAGGAGAAGGAAATATGGCGTGGCCATCCCCTCTGGAGGGTGATTTCTCACTTTCTGTCTGTCTGTCTGTCTCTCTCTCTCTCTCTGACTTTCTGGAGAGTGCACATGCCCTATAGCAAAAATCTCTCTTAAAAAAAAAAAACTGTTTAGTTAATTCTAACAAGAACAAGACCACCCATCCCCTAAAAGCATGGCATATTTTTCTTTTAGTACTAGACAGAACAGAGCAAAAGCAGTGTGTGAAAATGAAACAGATACATATCACCTAGCATTGCAGTTAGTGGAAAGGCAGTCTTTTTTAATTTTTTATTTTTAATCTTGGGTGATAATAGAAGTTAGAAGCCTCTATGTGTCTGAGTGCATGTACAAATGTACATATGCAAGCTTCGAAACTAGACGTTTGTGGCAGCCAATAGCATTGTGCACGTTTGCAATAAGATACTCGATATCCTGGGTAACGCAGATACAGAAGACTGAGTCTTGACCCTCTGCCGAGAGTGAAAAGAGATCTAAATGGGTAAGAATAACATCCACACTTTTTATTGTGTTTTATATCTTGGGTGAGAAAGCTGATTTCTGGAGCTCATCCCAGATCTTCAATTACTTCCTATTAGTATCCCACTTTTAAGGATTTCCAGAATGTTTTCCTTTCAATTTGGTTCATTTTCCCAGTATACCTCTAAATTAGATAAAGAACATAAATGTCCTAGAAGAAATAAAAATCAGAGAAATTGCCATTTTATGATTTAGTAGTTAGAGGAAGAAGAGTCTAAAGTGGATGTGTAGTCCTAAAAGTTACACCTTTCTGCTGATGGAACTGGCCTGAAGATGCAGAAGCCAAGAGTTGATCCACTGCTATCACTCTTACTCAGAAAATAAATAGACTCCTATGAATCACCACTTTTGAGTATTAAATTGGGATAAATCCAGAAGGACTTTATTCCACCCAAAATTTAAGTAAAGGCAAAGCCTCAAAAACACCTGAATGAAGAATCACTTCTTGAGGCTCAAGGAGCAGTACCTTTAATAATTCACATTAGGTGATTCTGGTTTACAGAAACCCGGTGAGAACTGGTGTTGAAAAAACCGCTGCTCTCTGCTCTACTTCTTTAAAAAGAAGTCATTTCTAAATGACGGGCCATCACTCTTTCCAGAAAGTCCCTGTTCCTGGACTTAAAGCTTCCCTTTGTCAGTTGCCTGCAGGGAACAGAGCCCCTGCTCCTGCTCTGAAATGAAACCCTTTCTCCATTAGTTCTTGCCAAGACCCCGAGCAGTGCCACGGAAGGGAGCTGGCTCTTCAAAGTGGCTTTTACAAATGCTGGGTGGGACTCTAAAGTCGTGAGACAGAGTCTACACACCCTGACTGATTTGACTTGCCACTTGGTAGCTATTCTTGGCAAGGGTCCTGCTTAGAGCTGGCCTCTGAGACTTTTCTCTGTTTACAGCACCTTTCTGGCATTCTCAGAGCCTGAGAATGCTGACCAACAATGTTGCTTTTTTTGTTCCTATTGCCCTTTCCAGAAACTGTGTAAAAGGGAAAAGAGTTCCCATTCCTCATTCCAGCTGTGCCATCTGAGAGCACATTTCTCTGACCCTTTTTTCACATGACCACAAAAATGTCTTGGGATGAGATTTAAAAAAAATACACCAAAGGACCTTCTCCTGCCCCATCCTTGGAAATTGGACTATATTTGCAACAAACAAATGGTTCTGCAATGGTCTAGTGGGCTTTTGGTGACGTATATATGTCACAGGTGATTCTTAAGAAATCTCACGGTAATTCGTTCATTCATTTTGTTGAATACATGCAGGCATATTGTAAGTGCAAGACAAAATGGGGGATGCAAAGATGGATCAATGTGCTTCTAGGATGGTACCATCTGACAGGGGCTGAACACGTAGATCAGTGGAAATATTCATGCTATCTGTGCTAACAGAACTGCAGACCACATGGTGAGGTGCTATATACAAAGACTGATTAATTCTGTCTGAGAAAATTAGAAATGCTGTTTACTTATCTCTACTCTTGCACAAATCATTCCTTCTTCCTCGAGCACCTTTGCCTACCTGTCCTTACAGTTTTCAAAGATGGCAAAGAGGTGACAGTCAGAAGCTTTTCCTGAAACTGTTGGTCTGGATTCATTGTCTCTCCTCATACATTTGTGTATTCATCTCTATCACCAAGGTAATCACAGCATATTTTAATTGTAGATGTTTGACTTACTGGATAGAGTATATGATCCCTAAAGGCAGGGATTAAACCTTTTATTACAGCATTCCCAGTGCCTGGATGTCATTCTGCTTTCAAAAGGAAGTTTAAATGATTGAATGAGTTAACTGAGCATAATGTCATTGCTTATCAGAGTGCTTATCAGAAGTTCATGATTGAAAGCAATAGTGATATTTGTATATTGGGACGACCAGCTTTTTTACATCAAGAAAAAGTAGTTATCTAAAAATGGAATACATATTTCCATCTACTCATGTGAAAAATTCTCTGGGGGGCCTTTTAGAAAATTTTTTGTTATTTTTCCATTAGAACAGATGTTTTATCCTGTGACTATGAATGATGAAATTAAATCTCAGGGCTTTTAAGGAAGAGAAAATAACCTGCTGTTTTTTAGTATCTGTTTCCTTAGGTTATATTATCATTAGATTATTTTGTAATGGAAGGCATTCCTACTTCAGAGTCATATTTTAGTCAGGTTTATATCGTCAATGTTCACATCTGCTTTTGCAGTCTAGAGATAATCCTAAAAAACTACAGCTACTATCTGAAAAGCTCGGGTTTAAACGGGTTTAAAAGTCTTTATCAAACTCCTTTTTATAATATTCAGTGTTCGCCATAGTTTGCAATTCAGAAATGCCTTAGCTTAAAAAAAAAAGGTGGGGGTAGGTGGTTGATCCTATGGTCTGCATGATCTACCATGTACAGATTGAATTGTGTATTGACTCAAATTTCAAAACTCGGAAGGGGAAAGATGCAGAGAACTTTTTATCAAATGTTCCTATTGGGTGTTCGGTGTGCCTGACATAATTGCAACATTTCACAAATATGAATGTATTTAACCCTTATAGCAGTCCTATAATATTAGTATTATCCCCATTTTATAGATAAGAAAATAAAGGAATAAAATGTTAGTGGAGAAGAGTTATGGAATAAAAAAATCAAGGACTACGTAACAAACATACACAATAGGAGATTGGAGAGCTAGAGAATTTTAGTAAAGTCTGCGCACTGGAGGCATATTAGCAACTAAAACAGACGGACAGAAAACAGAACGTACCGACTTGCCACCCCACGAACAGATTTTACTTTCTGTGACAAAGTACTTTGCAAGGCTGAGAGAGTGAGTTCTTTCCCTAACAGGAAGACTGGGAAAGAATTTCCAGTGCACACTTTGGAAGAGATGTATCAGGTGCTGTCAGAGAGTCAGATGTAGCCCCTCCAAAGTCATGTCCACATGCAATGAAAGTTGGTTAGTTTGCTTTAAAGCGACTTCCTTTCTTAATAACATCAGGAATTGTTCATGAGTTTCAGTTGTCACTGTGTCCAAAATTAATACTATATTATTCATTTCTCCTTTACCTATCTCTGATTCTAGTTTAAATCATTTTTTTCCCTCAGTTTCTGGCACTTGCTTTTTTATTCACAAGTCATTTTGTTTTACTGGCATTTGAATAAGTCACTTGTTTTAAAAACCTGTATTATAAATCATTGCTAAATTGTCCAAGTGCCCTGTAACTGCCTGAATGCTGAGAGGCTACAAATGTAATATAAGGAAGCCAAAAAGTCACTCACTGAAGGAAAAGCTGTCTAAAATGAGAGGGATATTAATAGCAATCCCAGGAGAATCAGCTCCTGGACTCTGTGATCTCGGGCATAAAGAGACAACAGCTGTAAACCACTCATAAATAGCTGTGGACCACACATTTCAAAATGTCTACATCAATGGGAAAACAGTTTTTATTCCTCAAATTACAGACTTGAATCAGGGCTTTGGCCTTGTAAAATAATCAAGCTGTCACATCTTAAAAATCTGAGATCCAGTTTAAAATTCCATGGCTCTGGAGTAACCATTAAGACCCAAAGCAACCAATATTTAAGCATCTGGGCTTTGAAGACAAGTCAGAAAAAAAAAAAAAAAAGAAATTGGGTAAATTATTACAAAATGTTTTAAAAGCTGTAAAAAAAACAGGAATATTAAGTAAGTTTTACATGTGTTTTAAGAGTTCGAATATGAAGTGGAGGTTTCCCTTTTGTTATTTGTGCATTAGAGAATAGGAGCAATATTTGTAGACAAAATGGCGATGACGAGGCTCCTTGTTGTAAGTCCAGATACCCGTTAGTGTGTAATTCATAAGAAAAAATGGAGGAGAGATCAGAATGTCTTTTGGCTCCAGCTCTGACTCTCCAAAACTAAAGTGTATTACTTTACCAGCATTTGGCATTCGACACTTTTGTTTTTGTTCATGTGAATAAATAATACACAAAGCTATTCTGATCTCTGTCATTTTGTAATGCCTTTATTTTCAGGGATACAAGTAAATAAACTATAGTGTTAATGGCTGCTACAAAAATCACATTTGCGTATTTTAAAAAGACAGAAATCAATGATGTGCCAAATAAGATTTTTAGAGCAAGAATGTGTTAAATCACTTTAGCAAACACAGATACCTGCAGATTACCTGGCCAAATCCTAACGCATATCAGCGCCCCAACCACCACACCAGATATGGGTAAATTACTTTGCTTTTTGTGCTTTGGTTTTTCTGTCTGCACAATGGGGATAATGGCATATCTTATGAAGCTGGTATTTGAATTAAATATGGTCATAGACATAACACCTACATGTGTGTAAGATGGTGCCTATACCTCGTGAGCACCTATAGGATGGGACTTCAATAAGTTTGTGGGAAAAATGGAATTTATTTCAAGTTCATGTTGGTGCAAAAACATTTTGAAATTCATGCATAACTTTACCATGCATAGTTCATAATTTTCCATGAACTTTTGAGGGTACCTGCTATTACTATTTCTATTTTAGAGATGGGAAAAAAAAAAATACCCTGAAGCACAGAGAAGGAAAGTAACTTATCAAGGAGACAAAGCTAGCATACTATTATTATTATTATAAATCATATACATTTTGTTTTGCTTTTCTTTAAGGTTTTTTTGTTTGCTTCATTGATTTTGCCATACGGCACATGTGCTTTTTGGAGAGAGACAAAGAGAGACAGTGAGAGGGAAAGTGAGACATCACCCTCTGAGGAGATGGCCATGCCATAGTCCCTTCTCCTCCATTATCCTCCTGGGATTTTGGGCATGTATACACATGAGCCCAGAGTGATTTATAAGCATGAGGTCTGTGACTTGAACCACAGCCATATATGTGGGAGTCCAGCACTTTAACCACCATGCCACCTGCTGGCCCAAATCATGTATATTTTTTTAAAGAATTATTCATTTAATTTTATTTATCATTAATACTATTGTTTTTTCAATTGGCTACAGGGCACATGCACTCACAAGAGAGAGACACAGAGAGAAAGAGAAAAAGAGAGAGAGTGAAAGTGAGAAAGCAAGCCACCAGGTCAGGATTTGGGTCACACACACATGCCTAGATGTTTTCTCAAGTCACCAGGGTTAGAATTTAAACTGCAATCAGTCATGTGGAATCTAGCTTCCTTAACCACTAGATTCTGGCTGGTGCCATGTAACATTCTTTTTAGGCTGCTGTATAGAGTCCCATTGCCTGTGTATTCAGACCAATCTGAGTCATTTGATTCAGGTATCTTTTCTTTTCTTTTCTTTTTTTTAGAGGTTTTTGCTATAGGGCATGTGCGCCCACCAGAAAGACAGAGACAGACAGAGAGACAGGAAGCGAGAAATCACCCCACCCCCCCCGAGGGGATGACCATGCTGCAATCCCTTTTCCTCCATTTTCCTCTCGGGAATTTGGGCATGCACACACACGTGCCCGGCATGAGTTTAAACCACCAGATCCAGGACTCGAACCACGGTCAACTACATGGGAGTCCAGTGACACAGTCATTATGCTAACAGCTGGTCCTGATTCAGGTATCTTTTCTAAGTTGAACTACCACCACAAAAGTTGAAGTTTTCTTCATGATATTCCATAAATATATATTGGGTTTTGTCAGTGTCCAGAATAAATCTATTATAATGTGAATCATTTGAACCATGGATAATGTCTAGTATAGATTTTTGAAAAGCAAATAAATGAATATTCTCTGAAATTTAACTGTCTGATTAAAAACAATGCATTTGAAAGATTTAAAAACTGTGAGTTTCCTTAAACTATCAAAACACTAAAAGACAAAGAAAAGAATACAGTGCTCTACCAAAACCCTCTCCAAATCATCCTTTTTTTTGGCCTTGAAATAGCAGAAATCTGAAGTGCTTTCATAGTCTAGTCTCTGCTCTTTAAAACCATAGCTTCCACAACAAGGGATGAGCTGGGTGTCCTATTTCAATTAGCTAGAAAATAATACGTAAGAAATAGACAGTCTTGGGACCAGCAGTTAGCGTAATGGCTATGCCACTGAACTCCCGCAGCCGACCGTGGTTTGAGTTCCGGACACGGTGGCTTAAATTCACGCCGGGCGCTTGTACGTGCGTGCCCAAGATCCTGAGAGGAGAATGGAGGAGAAGGGATTGCGCTGTGACCATCCCCTCAGGGAGTGATTTCTCGCTTTCTGTCTCTCTGTCTATCTCTGTCTTTCAGGCGAGCGCATGCATCCTATAGCAAAAACCTCTCAAAAAAAAAAAAAAAAATAGACAGTCTTGTTACCAGCAGATGGTGTAATTGCTGTGTTGATGGACTCCCATATGCCCAAACGTGGTTCAAGTCCCAGACACAGAGTCTTGAAATTCACACCGGATGCATGTATGTGGGTACCGAAGATCCTGAGAGGAAAATAGAGGAGAAGGGACTGTGGTATGGCCATCCCCCCTGGGGAGTGATTTTTCACTTTCTGTCTGTCTCTCCAGCAAGCTCTATAGCAAATAATCTCTCTTTGAAAAAAAAAAAAAAAAGAAAGAAAGAGAGAGAGAGAAAGAGAAAGAGAAAGAAAGAAAAAGAAAGAAAGAGAGAGAGAGAGAGAGAGAGAGAGAGAGAAAGGAAAAGAAAAGAAAAGAAAAGAAAAGAAGAGAAGAGAAGAGAAGAGAAGAGAAGAGAAGAGAAGAGAAGAAAAGAAAAGAAAAGAAAAGAAAAGAAAAAAGACAAAATAGTCTCTGAAATGAGGAAAATGCACCAAAGCTGTTTAGGGCTCTTTGTTTTTGTCCATTGTTCTAATTAAGCGTCTGAGATTTTAATGGGAACATAATCTTGGTGCTGTTTCCACATTTAGTCACCCTACACTGAAAGGACTTAAGGAACTTCCATTATAAAGACGTCCTTTCAAGGAACATATGGTCACAAAGATAGGCCAATGAAAATCAGTAAGTCTGATGGGTTTCTGTCTTGTTTTCTTGCCCTGGCTATGTCACAGGCTGATGAACATGAAGGAGGGGAGGGGAAGCAGTTGTTAATTAACTCCGAAACTCAAACTTCCCAAATGATTGCCGAATTTGTCAATATAAAGTCATCAAACTGGCAAAACTTAGACCAGATTTCACACGTTTGACTTTTACAGCTAGCTGTGTAGATCTTTTCAACAGAATGTGAACACCCTTGTGCTCAGTCTACTCGACAGGCTACAGGATCTGTGGCAAGTGAATCTTTCAGAGTGTAACGGCACACTGGTGTGTGTGTAGAGGGACCCTATCTGAGGGCGATTCAGCCCTCCAACCTTGAGTAGGAAACCATCACACAGAGAAGTGAGGGATTCCTCCACCTGTTTGTCCCTTCACCAGCATCTACCTGGGCTGACTTCCCATGGAATATTCAAATGGAGAATCAGTACTGCTTGGGGCTATGCTTTATGAGGGTATCTTTCAGTTATATTTCACCTTTCTTATAATTATCCTCACAACAACTGTGCAGGAGAGACAGGACTAGGATCATTATCTGTATTTTAAAGCCAAGAAAACTCGGCCTACAGAGGATTAAGGGCTGCTTAAGCTTACATAAAGGCCAAGTAAAAGAAAAAGGCCCCACACCCAGGCCTCTGACTTTAAACCCCCTGTTCTTTCCAATCTGCTACTGTGGATGAAAGCAGGCTCTACCCTAAGCACCACAAAATATGCTACTTTAGGAGATTAACCTTAACATTTTTCTCCGTAAGTACAGAGTGGTTCATTTGCAAAAACAAATGCACTTTTTAAAGGTTTACATGACATTTGTAATCAAAGCTAACTCTGGGGACCCTTACCAGAAAAAAAATTCTTTCTTTTGATCAGATAATAATTATCCAAGTCTTGTGGCCTCTCTGTCCTGTAGGTACCCCATGGTCGTAATTAGTTACTCCGCTGCAGTGCTATGTACAGACTTCAGTTGTCTATCTAAACTACCACTGCTTGTTTCCAGATAATAAAAACTAATAGACAGCTTCTGCTCAACTTTAAAGGGCTCCAATTATAAAACATGAGAATATAATTCTTGTTATATTCATTTAGAATAAGGTGAAATTGGAAAATTTGACCATGTATCAATTATTTCAATACTAATTTGATTCCTCTTTTTTTAAAAGAATTATCTGTTTAATTTTTATTTATTCATTCATTTATTTTCATTTGACTAGACAGAGACACAGAGAGAAAGAGAGGGAAAGTGAGAAGAAAGCTACCGGGTCCGGGACTCGAACATGGTCAGCGTGTGGGAGTGTCCAGTGTCTTAACTACCATGCCACTTGTTGGCCCCTTGATTCCTCTTTATATAGTAAATTAAAATGCTTCAATTTAATATACTTTTTTTTTTTTCTTTAATTTGACCATAGAGGGACAGAGTGAAAGAGAGAGAGAAAGTGAGAAAGTAAGCTGCCAGGTTCGGGACTCAAACCGCAATCAGCCATGTGGGAGTCCAGCACCCTTAACCACCACACCAACTGCTGGCCCCAATTTGATATTCTTTTACAGTACAGAAAGAATTTATATTCTCATAGTCCACCTACTGTTTGTGTAAAATAGGCACTTGTGCTGCTTTAATTTTATGTCTCCACACAGCTTCAGTTTAATATGGGAAATACCATTGGGTGATGCGTGATGTAGCTTTGGCCTCCAACCATTTACAGAGGGACCCTCAGATGAACTAGCCTCCATTTGTAATCCCCAGACTTTATGCTGGAGCACTTGAGTTCTTCTAAGTGTTTACTATTCTTTTTCTACGGGGACATATAACTTGTAGCTGCTTCTATTTGTTGAGGTGACCATGGAATATTTTGATTTAGTATCAGCTATTAAATTAGTTTTCCAAAGAAAATAGCAGCAATCCCTATTTCTTCATTCCCTGCAGGATAGAT
Organism: Tupaia tana; assembly: GCA_026018925.1. NCBI lineage: Eukaryota > Metazoa > Chordata > Mammalia > Scandentia > Tupaiidae > Tupaia > Tupaia tana. The sequence goes on from JAKSZU010000003.1 coordinate 194,156,973, forward strand.
TGAAGCCTTTAATATGCAGGTTATCATTACCTCCTCTTTTGCAAAATGCCTATTAATGAGCATTTAGGCCAAATGATCAAAAGAGTTGCATAAATGTACATATGGCTATCCCCCTCCCAAGCACACACACTGAGTTAAATAGTTCAATGTTCTCGTTTTCCAGAAACAGCGCCATCCATTGCTTTTCACCTGGCTGTGGTTGGAAAGTTTGGGAGAACCGTTGTTATTGCCCTTCTGTATTGGTCTGGATGGCCTACTTTGCTGTGACTAGCGTAATTTTAATACTAGAAATGACGTGCTTGTTTACACGAAGAACAAATTTGGATTAATCAATACTTACACATTGGACTATAAATATTGATAAGATGCTGTCCCCAGATTTCCTAGGTTCAAGTCAAAATATATGAACATAGTCACTAGAGACAAAAGGCGAGAAAAACAGCAACGCCCATTCTGTTCCAACAAGAAGGACTCCTCCACATCTTCCTGCCGTCCTCACTCCAGACTCTGTAGTCAGCCACGGAAATGAGCAAATGTGACTCAGTGATCTAAAAGCAGCAGCGTGGTGCCTTCCTTATACGAGGGCAGAGAGGCTGCAGCTTGGGGCCCTTACAGAGGTGCACAGACCCTTACATAAGCACTGACATATACACACACAGCAGCCCTAGGAGACACAGAGCACCCCAAGGATGTAGGACCACGTCTCCATGCTCTATCTGGCCAAAGCAAGAGACTAACAGCCCATCTCAACTGAAATGAAGAAAGGGACATGGCACATTAACCACGTTGTCCTCCTTCTCCTCTGTTGTGCAAGTGCCCCTTAGTGAATGATTTCTCAGGAATTTTATTCCATCCTGAGGCATTAAACCAGAGACAGTTCATACTGACCTAAAATTTCTACAGTGTCATGTAACAAACTTCTTTAGTTAATTACTGATTACCAAGCCTCATTTTCAAAGTATAGGGAGGTATGAATTTCTATATAAAAATCCTCAACTATAACTAATAAGTAACATTTAATGTTGAACATCTTAGAAAGTACTTTGGGACTCTCCATATTGCTTCTACTTTAAATAAAGCTCTTGGCTTCAGACCTTTTTTCTCCCAAACTCGTGAGCAGGACTAGATTTTATGTGCCTTGTGTAGCATTTTCTTGGCTTGTTCATTCATAGGCAGCATCTTTTTTGACTTCTTAATTATTAAGAGTATGTGGATTGTGTGTATCTTCCCACATATAGCCCAAGCTACCTCCTTCTAACACATCTTGTAGTACACCCAGGGCATGTACCAATGCGTCAGATCTGATTTTCCATCGTCTGTGACAGCAGAGTGAGCTCCAGGTTGAAATTAGCTCAGACTAATTTAGAATCCTTTATTTAGCATATGTTTCTAAGTAAAATGCAGAACTGCAAGCACAATGGTGAACAAAAAGTGAAAACGGTTAAAGGACATTGCCTGATGTCCTGCCATCTAGGCTGAGCTGAGAACCACGACGGCATGCCTGTTCCATTTTGGTCAATGGTGAGCTGGTAGGACCTCCCACTCATCTATGGCAGAGGTCTGCAGAGGTGAGGGAATTGGCCCAGTCCTTACAGCACAATTTCTGCACCCTGGGCATCAGGGCCACATTCCTTGACATCCCTGAAAATCCTTTGTGTACATAAGAAGCTTCTGTTACTACTTTAAGGGACTTTCATCTTTGTCTGCAAATAATCCATATGAAGAAAAGAAGAGGTATGTAGGATTGGGTGGGGAGAGAGCTGTGGGACTATGAGTACAAACTTTCCACCCCTTTACCTGCTTCCCTTTGTGGCCACCAGCAAAAGAAACCTTCCAAACTTATCTTGCTCTTGCCTCAAAGACAGAGACCTGTTGTAGATCTAGCTTGGCTGTACAATAAGTATGTGTTGAGTAGATAAATGAATAAATGACTATGAACATGGGTAAGCCACAAAATGGAAATAGGGATTATAAAACCAGCTTTGGGCCAGTGGTGGTGGTACAGAGGTAACATAACGCCCCACAATACTGAAGCCACATGGGAAGGTCCTAAGTTTGTGTCCTGAGATCTCCCTGTCTATGCTGGGTACACCTACGTGCCCATGATCCTGGCTGGCTGAAGCCTAGGATGGATCGCAGCATGGGGACACTCTTGGGGTTGCTTCTCTCTCTCTGTTTCTCTCTCTCATGGAAGAAATAAATAAATGTAATAAACAAAACACAGATAAACTTTGGCCATCAGTAGAAGTTGACTCTGGACAGGAACACCAGTCAATTGGTAGGAAATGGGGAAGGAAGGCAGACCATCTCTGTTTTTACATTGATAGATCACAGTGTCTTCACACAGCATGTGCCCAACAGGTAAGTACATGTCATATCCCTCCACATGACGGGGGAGTACCCCAATGTGTAGGACACTCACAGGGAGTGCCTGCCTGCAGGAATCATCTACATTCCAGTGATGGAGACACACAATCAACAAGAAACTCAAGCAAATAAATCTGTACATAGTATAATGCCGGGTAGCGGTAAAGAAAGTAAAGGATGAATGAATGTATTCTGTTAGGAGGATAGAGAGTGAAGGAAAAGATTGGTATTTTAATAAATGTGTTCAGAGACATTCTCTGAGGAGGCCATACTTTATCCAGGCATGGAAGGAAGAGAAGGGACACATCATGCAAAGAACTGGGGTAGACCCCTCCAAGAAGAAGAGAAATAGGAGCCTAGATACAGCTGGTTTGTGGAACTTGAGGAACAACAAGACCCTCCAGCCAGACCCCAGTGACCTCAGGGAGAGGAGGCACAGAGGAGAGCAAAAAGGAGCCATGGGCCAGACTGCATAGGGCTCTGCTGACCATGGTGAGAGCCTGGGGATCTTGTTCTAATTGTGATGGAAAGCCATTAGCTAATTTTGAGCACAGAACTGACATGATCTAGCTGTTGTGTGGAAGATAAGCCTGGGGAGGAGTAGTTTTAGATAGAAAGCCAGAGGGCATGAGTGAGGAGGACGATATTCGAATATAATTGATGTGACAGACAGTGGGATAGCAATGACAATGGTGGCAGTGAAGGCAAGAAAAAGAAAGACGACTTTAGAAAGTTGGACCAAACTGCTTAAAAGGTCCTGGAAAGATAGGTCCAACCTGAAGATTTTCTCCTTCCCCCCACTGGCTTCTTACCTAAGATCCTTTGAGGTTTGGAAACCTCCCTCTTCATCACTTCTACCTTATGTGGTAGGAAAATAATGGCCTTCCCCCAAGATTTCCATTTCCCAATTCTAGAACCTGTGAATCTGTTACCTGACTAAGTTAGGGTCCTTAAGATGGAGAAATTAGCCTTGATTTTCCAGTGGGTCTAGTTGAATCCATGGGTGCTGACAAGTGGAGATATTTCCTGGCTAGAACCAGAGGCAGGCTATGGGAGGATGATCAGAGAGGCACAGCATAACTGGCTTTTGAAGATGGAGTAAGGGACCATAAGCCCAGGAATGTGTGATCTCTGGAAGATGTGAAAGGCAAGGAAACATAATCCTCTAGAAGATTCAGAAAGGAATAGTCCTTGAGTTTAGCCTAATGAGACCCATATCAGACTTCTGACTTACACAGCTAAAATATAATGAGGTTGCATTGTTTACAGAATTGTTTCAAGTTATGTGAATTTGAGCAATAGATAACAGCTCGATTACTCCTGTGCCAACCCTCTGTGTAGAGCCTCTGGTCCCACTATGGAACTGAAGATGAGCTGGAGAGTCTCTAATCCTATGTTGGAGAAATTGAAAGTATTCTGGCATAAAAAAGTAGGGCCTTCAAATTGTCTCATCCACACTGTGGTAGTAATTCTGGGTCCCTGTACTTTCCTTATGCCTCAAGGATAATATAGCTTACATATACTAGCTAAAAGACATATCAACATTTGATACAAGGGTTTTATAAAGTTACTCTAGACGAGGGATTTTGATTGTCCTCATTTGTTAGGGAGCTGTCAGGCTCTCAGACATAGCAGAAAGCAAATGACGTAACATGTGCCATTCATCTTCCATGCTGCTTGCCCTGGGAGATTTCAGTTCTTCACTTTTCTATGCCACTGCTTATCGGGTGCAAAGAAACAGCAGCAAAGTGACCCATGACAAGTAGCTGAAAGGCAACACTGTGATGAGCAGTAGCAATGTGTAAATGTGCAGAGCACAATACCCCTCTCTATGTTGAGACTTCAGGAGTTGTTATAATCAGTGACTTCCTTCTCCAAGATTTGACCACGGCTTCTATCAAAACTGAGCTTGATCAATCCTCATTTTATTTTAAAACCTGTCTTGCAGTTCTACAATATAACTTATCTTCTAGAAAGAAAAAAAACTGAAAGATCGACTAAATAAAGCTCTTAACTAGTAATAGGGAGGAGTTCTCAAAGTCATGTGAATTCTCACTACCTTTTTTAAGATTAGTTTTTCTTTATTCATGATAGAGTACATATGTGTGAGACAGAGAGCAAGAAGCACCCTCCACACAGGCTGGTCATGTCAAAACCCCCTTAATCCAGTCTTCCAGCCCATTGGATCCTGGGCACCTGCACACTAGCCTGGAGTGTTTCAGGCTGACTGGGCTGAGAATTCAAACTGAAATTGCCATATGGGATCTGGCTTCTCCTATGCAGCTTTTTACTACTCTATCACAGAGCCAGACCTTCACTGCTTCTCTTACAGAAGGTTACTGGACTCTCTCAGGCCTCACCAGCCCGTCATTCTCATAGTTTTCATAGGTCCATGAGTACCTGTAAATCTCTTAGACATAATGAGATCATATTTGTAATTCTTCTTTTTTTATTTGCATTCATTGGAGAGAGAGAGAGACAGAGACAGAGACAGAGAGAACCTCTCATGGAGAATGGTCACACCACAATCCTTTCTCTTCCATTTTTCTCTCCTTTGGGGATTTTGGGCACACATGCACATTGTAACCAGTGGGCTTTTGAGGCCTTTGGGTTCAGGACTCAATCCACGCAGTTGGTCATGTGAAATCCAACTGCTTCCCCACCACGCCGCAGGCTGGCCATATATTTGTAATTCTTACAGTCTTTGAATTAGGTTCCTTCATGTTCTTCTTCAAACTGCTGATGAGGTGACTTTGGAATAGAAATTTGTTATTTTAGGAGGTTAATAGCTTTTAACAAGTTTATGCCACACTTTTCTTTTGAGGATGATTTGCATTTTGTTTTATTTTGCTTTGTTTTACTATTGAAACTTTCTTTCCTGAAGTTTTGGACTTTCTCTGGCCTGTCTTAGCTGTTGATGTCACTTATTGAGGAGGGCAGGAGAGCGGGAGCCCTTTCAGGACATTGGAGTTTGCCGATACAATGGAATAATTCCCCTAAAGTAGCTTACCAACAGTGACCTATTTTTGCCCTTATACATGTGCATGGGAATCCAGATGGTTTGATTAAATATAGCTTCTCCTGGTTCTAAAGGGAACATTTTTCAGCATGGAGCATAGAGGAGTAGCCACTTGATTCCTAATAACATTAATGGAAGAGTACTGAGGTATTCCCCATATCGTGAGCTGCAAAAGCAAACCTTGTGCTTGTTGACTGGACAGTTTCCCATTTATAGACCATCTGGCTTCTAATATTTTGCAAATGTGTGGAAAACCTCTTGCCCTTAGTATCTGCATTTAGAGGCAGCTGAACATAGTCTGGAGCTTCTCAACCTTTAGTTTGCAGCATAAACACGTAGTGAATTGTCTAAAATGGAGATTCCTGGGGCCCATCTACTTTAGAGAGTTCAGTGGTTTGAATATACATGCACAAACACACGCACACACACACACACACACGCATACACCACTGCCGCCAAATTCACTTGTTAAAATTCAGTAACCCATTGTACCTGTGTTGAGGGGGTAGAGGCTTAATCTGATTATTTTGTCAAAAGGTGGTGTGGGGCCTTTGGGAAGTAACTAGGCATTAGGGTGGGGCCCCCATGACTGAGACCTGGTAAGTGTATAAAGGACAGGGAATGAGACAGACATGCTCTGTTCTGCTTGTGCTCCTCCCCTCCGCCATCTTGTGACACAGCAGATGTGGGCACCATGCTCTTGGACTTCTCAGTCTCCAAATATGGGAACTGAATAAGCCTCTGTTCTTTATGAATTTACGCTGGCACAGGTATTTTTGTTAGTAGCAACAAAACTAGAAAAATGAGTCTGGAGTTGGGCTCAGGAAACTTCATCTTTAGCACCTATTCTAAGTATCTTATTATTGGTAGTACGTGGACACTTAAAGGACACTGGCAGGTTAAAGAAACTCTCTCTCTCACACACACACTATAGAGTAGAATTTGAATCCTGCCTCTCCACTTTGGGAAAAAAATAATTCATGTCTCCTAATTTTTGTTTACTCATTTGATTATAAAAATCATAAACTCAGCATTACAATTTTATTTTCAGGATTAAGTATGATAAACTACATAAAATGTCTATCATGATTCGATAATTGTGTTATCTTTCTTCATTTATCCCTTTGACAAAGAGATAAGTGCTCAACAGAAAAACAAGCTGTTGTAATATCTCTTGTGTCATCTTGCTGAATCAGAGAGGGAGACTCATAGGGAAATATGTGGAAAGGGATCTACTGTCCCAATGGAGAGAACCACTACAAAGGAGTCCCCTGTGTTACCCAACTTAAAGACTTTGCCTGCCCATGCTAACCCCACTCCAAAACAAGTACACCAAAGACTTTGAAAGGGGAAGCTTATTGCCAAGCCACTGAATAAAGAGAACTGAGGCTGGCTCAAATATGTCTACCCAATAGCAAGGGAGAATGGTCTTTATAGAGCAATAAGTAGCAAGGGTTGGATGAGGCAATTTGCCAGTCCCAGATTGGTTGGTGCTACTAGGGTAAGGTTGTTTGCAGTCCAGGATTAGCTGGTGCTAGGGGCCTCTACACTGTCTAGTGTAAACTGCAACAGTTTAGGGCACCCACCACTTCTAATCTCCTTCAGAAACAGGTCCTATTCTTTCATTCCATTGCAAATAGCATTGTTATTCCCCTCCAGAAGCTAAGGTTAACTGTAAGTCACTCAGCCTTCTTGAGCATGTGAGTCCTGCAAGTAAGTTTACGTAGTAACAGTACTGGGTTTTCCACTTAGAAAAGTCTTGCTAGGTTATACAAGTGTGCTTGACATACACCTGAAACTCACTAGTACTGTTCCTTTTACTAGAATATGAGAAAACCAGTATCTAGCTTGTGGAGTTATGAGAAGGACTTCACAACCTGTATTGGCAGGACATTTTGTCCTTTGTCTACCAGTTGAAGCTATATGTTGATGAGCCCTTGCCTATTAAATAATCTGAGTGGGAAGGGTGGAAGCAGAGTATTAATTTCATTCATAACCCACTTGAGGAGTATGACCCTGCTTAATGGCATAGGAAATAGTGGTCCACAAACATCAACCTATAGTTTCACCAGTAAGGAAAAAATGTGCAAGGAGAAAGCTGTGTGCATTTCGAAGACATTAGAGTAGGCAAAGACTTCTTAAATAAGACCCCTAAGGCACATGCAATAATACTCAAAATATACAAATGGGGTTACATCAAGAAACAATAATTGCAGTGAAAATACAACCCTTAGAATAGGAAAATATATTTGCAAATTATTTTCAGGTAAGAAATTGATATCAGATACATAGGGAACTCAAGCTGCTTGCCCATAAAAGAAAAAAAAATCCAACTAAAACATGGGCAAGTGAATTGAATAGACCACTCTCCAAGGAAGACTTACGAATGGCCGAAGGCATATGAAAAAATTGTAAAAGTCTCTTGTCATAAGGGAAATGAAAATCGAAACTACATTGATACCATTTAACTCCAGTTAGAATGGATAGAGTATTAGGGCTGGCAGGTGGTATGGTGGTTAAGGGTTCTAGACTCCCACATGGCCAACCGTGGTTCAAGTCCTGGACCTGGTGGCTCACTTTCTCACTCTCTCGCTCTCTCTCTCTCCCTCTCTGGTCAAATTAAAAATAAAATAAAGCTAAATAAAATAATACTTTAAAAAAGAGAGAATGGCTAGGATAGAAGAAAGAGAAAGAAAGAAAGAAAGAAAGAAAGAAAGAAAGAAAGAAAGAAAGAAAGAAAGAAAGAGAAAGAAAGAGAGAAACAAGGAAGGAAGGAAGGAAGGAAGGAAGGAAGGAAGGAAGGAAGGAAAGGTAGTGATGAGGCTATGGTGAAAATGGAACCCTCTTACACTGTTGGTGGAAATGTAAATTAGTACAACCAACAATATAAAGTTTCCTCAAAAACATACAACTAGAGCTACCATATGACCCAATAATCCCACTCCTTGCTATTTGCCCAAAGACCAGGAAACACTCAATCAGAAAGACACTTGCACATCCATGTTTATTGCAGCATTAATCACAATTATTAAGACATGGAACAAATTTTAGTGTCCAAAAACTGATGAATGGGTTGAAAACTTGTGGCATTTATGTACTATGGAAAATTACTCAGCTGTAAGAAACAATGAGATTCTATCATTTGATTCAAAGTGGATGAATATAGAAGACTTAATATTGGGCAAATTGATCCAGACTTTGAAAAATACACACTGTATATCTCCACTCAGTTTGTACTGAGTGTCTGCACTCTGTGGCTGAGGTTGAGAGACCTGAAGATGTAATGGTAGAGAGGAAGGGTGCAGATGCTAGAGACTGTAAGAGAGGGAGAGTGGATGGTAGAAAGTAGGTGGTGGAGGGTGGGTGTGAAGTGCAAGAGGAAGAAACATTTGACAAATGGAAAATGTAAAGTTCTTTGTTGAAAAAAAAATATATATTGTATGCATCGTGAAGGGGACTTTATGTAAAATGTGAAATTAATCCAAAAATAAAAAAAGCAAAAACAAAAAATGCACATGAGTCTGTGAGTGGTCTCCACTATGGAGTTGGTAGTTGACTAATTTGGCCGTCCTAGTTTTTCCTTTGGGAAATTTTGTCATTGACAATGGTAAATGTAGACTGTTCTCCACTGTCCTCTAGAGTCTAGAAGTCCAAAAGCAATAGATAGATTTCTTCCCAGTGGTCTCAAGACAGTTCCTATTCTCCCTCCTTGGTATTCAAGTTATTTATCCCATTTTTAATGATCACAAAGTGCAAGGTATATTAAAAGTAACCCCTTCTTATCAAATTATTACAGTTCCTAGGATAGGGGTTTCAAGGTAAAATGATTGGTGAGAAAAATGGGAACTTTCTCTTAGGTGACGTTGATCCTCAGATACTATTGAACGTGTCTGCTCAGGTTGGTAAGCTAAAGAGAAGGAGGCATGGGAATAGAGTTGTGCACTTTTTAACAAAATACCTGCATATGGTGGCCTAGAAAAGGCATCTTCTTAGCAATTTTTAAAAATGCTATATGCACCAAAATTTAGAAAATTCTGAACTGTCTTCTGGGGAACAAAAACCCTAAGAGTTTTACATTCCTTATCTTGTCATTGTTAAAGTTAGTGGAATGATTTGATAGAAGAATGGCTTCCCTTGGGAAATCAGTTTGGCCCTTTTATGTTAAGTGGGTCAAACTGAATACATTGGAAGCATTTGGCCTTGGGAAATTTTCACAGTGGTTATTTCAGTGCATATTTAGATTCTTGGCATCTAGTAGATTTTTGTTTTGTTTTGTTTTTGCCTCGGACTTCCCTCAGCAAATAATGGCATGCTATAGAAATGTTGTGCTCTCAAATCTTGTTTCCAGTAATGTATGAGGAGAGACACACTGTAAATAAAAATTAATCATTTTTCAACATCTAAGCAGCAGCCCCAAGTGCCATGTGGGAAATGAATTACTGCCTTTGGTCCTGAAGAACATCACATAAATCATTTAAAAATTGATTCTGCAGCTACAGAGTTTCAGGCTTTTGATAAGAGCCTCCCTCCATCCCATGTAATCTTCAGGTCATGAACCTGTGGGAAATAAAGGCTTCTGCAAAACTAATGGATCTTTTCAATCAGTTTTATTATGTGCCCTCCTCTCTTCGACTTTTTCGTTTCCTTCCCATTGACCTTCGCCCAGAGAATTATTAAATTTTTTTTGGCCAAGTCAAGGAAAAGAGCAACAAGAATGTCAATTTTCTGTTGAAGAAGAAGGTACATTCAATGGGTTTTTTTGTTTTTTGTTTTTTGTTTTTTTGAGAGGTATTTTGTTATAGGGTGCGTGCACTCACCGGAAAGACAGAGAGAGGTAGAGAGACAGAAAGCGAGAAATCACCCCCCAGGGGGGATGGCCATGCCACAATCCCTTCTCCTCCATTCTCCTCTCGGGATCTTGGGCACACACACACACACACACACACACACACACCTGGCGTGAGTTTAAGCCACCGGGTCCGGGTCTCAAACCATGGTCAACTACATGGGAGTCCAGCAACACAGCCATTACACAACTGCTGGTCCCACTGGGTGTTTTGTTTTTAATAAAAGTGAAGATACCTGTAATATAGGAAACAAACAAACAAAAGACAACTTGGCCTTAATAACATAATACCTGAGTTGGAATCCTGGATCTGAAAAGTTTTTAACTTCAGCAAGCTAAAATAAACTAGATTATGCAGCATTAACAGACGACTGTAAAAATCTCAGTGGTGTAAAACAACAAAGATGTATTTCTTGTCCATGCTGAATGCCCGTAATCATTAATAGGAAGTTCCTTTGTACATTTTCCTTACTTCAAAACATGGGATAGTGGACAATCCTCCTTCTGGAACATCACTTGTGATGGCAGAAGAAAGAAAAGATGGCTTTCAATGTCTTCTTCCCAGAAACAATACATGCCCTTCACACTTATATTAGCCAAAGCAAGTTGCATGGCCATGCCTAACTTCACGGAGGAGAAAGTATAATCTTTGCCTTTTCCCATAAACTCTGATTGGATTGATGTTCTACCCCTCCAAGTCCCTCAATTTTCTTACTTATTTTTTCAGAATCACTCTACTCTCCTCTGGGGGGTGTTTTGATTAATGCTCATTAATGAAATATATGCTCTTATCTATGTTGAATAGTAACAACTGAAACTTACTAAATTGCTATAATATGTCATTAACCATGTGAACAAGGTACTGCATTATTTTATTGCAACTCTACAAACCAAGCTTTAGTATTTTGACTCCACAGAAGAAACTAAGACTTAGAAAGGTTAGTAACTTTTTCATGAATCAACCAGCAAATAGTGGAGCCATTTCTTAAATCATCCTTGTCAACTGATTGCCCTGTCTATGCTTTTGAGTCTTCACTATTGGTTGCTCAAACTTTAAATCAATCCCTGAAGGGATATTTACATTATAGGACCACTTTAGAGTTGGCATGGCCACGTCATGAAGTTATTTCAATGCTTAAATATCTTACCTTCTTAGGAATTAGAGGAGAGCCATGTGCTAGGAGCAGTGCTGGTACACCGATCCCTGGGTAGCTCTATGGCCACTTCATCCTGTTCTCCACATGTGTCTTCCCCTCCCATCTTAGTAAGTAGATGATAGAAGTGGCAAATATCATCAAAATTTTAGCAAGTCTCTCCCATGGTATTGGCATCATTTTTTTTTTTTTTTAAAGCATGCTGGTCTAGAACTTCTATGTTTGATTCTGTGCCTACCAATCACAGCCATATATAGATTACTAGAGTGAAAGCTCCATGAGCAACCCCTCTGTCATATTCACCATGACTCAGAAACAGTTCCTGGTGCAATTAGGGACTCAAGAAATATTTCATGAATGAATAAATAGATGCTCTTATGTTTTGTTTTTATAAATATCCAGTGTTGGGGACTATATAATGACTTAAAAGTAATTTACAAACCAATAAGTTAAAATGTATAGAAAATGTTAGGGTTATATTTGATATTCAAGTCTAGAAATCCCAGTGGATCAATGACTGTGTTTATCAACTGATTTTCCTCAATCAACCACTAACTTTGGTCATTATACCAACTTTTCATGGGGAGAAGAATGTAAATCATTGGTTTAAAAGACACAATCTTCTTACCCATCCTTTCTAGCAGTGCAACAAGAACAGTAGTGAGTATTGACAGTTTAATAGTGAGCATAGGAGACATGTTCCCTGTCTTCATTAAGCTTACAATTTATTTGTGGAACAAGCATTAAACAGACACTATACAAGGAAAGACAAAGTTATAAATTTTGATAAGAGCAGTAGAAAAATTACTTTCTCTTCTTTACTTAAAAACTTCCCTTTGCATTCTCTCCCAAGACATTGGAAGGAAAATGTTTACTTTTATTGAAAAACACAGTACAAAACTCAAGAGTCGGCTGTTAAGCAGTGCCTACCCACACATGTTCCTGTTTAAATAATGTGTTCACTCTGTAGGCATATGAAATTGTAGTGTCTTGACATCCAGAGCATCATACATAGGACCTTCTGAAGGACCAACAGAGAGCTGCCTCGTTTTCAGGGTCTACTGGGCTTCCCATCAAAAACTAGCATTGCCTAAACCTCTGAGTGAAGGCAATCAAGTTAGACCAAAAGAGACTTTGGGACTGAAGTCACTCAAAACATCCTAAAACCTGCATCACATTTTGTTTCAGCATTTCAACCCCAGTAGAATTCCAGCAAAATCCCCATAGAGCAGTTTCTAATATATTCTGTTAGATTGGTACCCCTGCTTAGTACAAAGGAGAAACCTTTTCAGCCAAGAGGGAAACATAACCAATAAATAGAATCTGAGAGAAGGTGAAAAATTATTGCCTCTGCAAGCACAAGCTACAAGTGCGTGTGCAGAATACTGATGGTCTGGGCTTCCTCCAGATCCTATTGAAGAGACTCCACAGGGACTTGTGGGTAATTGATCTCCACACATCCAGCCAGCACACTCCAGACTGGCTCTAGTTAATGTGATAGAATGGCCTGTCTCTGTACTACAGGAGATCCTCCTAGCCAAGATTTCCCCAAACACAAGGGCATTTAAATCTGGTTCCGTTGTTTCGTTATGTGCTTAGGGTATTTAAATTGTAAAGAAAAACTTAGGAAACTTTCCATCTCCATTCCTATTTCTAAACTAAACTGTATTCCCAGCTATGGCTACATTTAGTAATTCTACCTTTTTAAATTTGTGCATGGAAACATAATGAAAAGTTCATGGGAGAAACTTTAAAATCTGCCATGTTTGTCACATACTCTTGTATGTGACTATCTGACTATGAGGAAGAAAGAAGCTGAATGTCTCATATTCTTACCTCCCAGAAGCCAAATGTATAAAACAAGCTACTTTGTTTCAGAAATTGTAGTTAAATGCAGAGATCTGAATTTTAAAAGTTATTTTCCCAGGACCAGCAAGTAGCATGGTGGTTAAGGTGCTGAACACTCCCACATGGTTGACCACAATTTGAGTCCTGGATTCGGTGGCTTGCTTTCTCACTTTCCCTCTATCTGTCTCTTTTTCTGGTCAAATTAAAATAAAGGAATGAATAAATACAATTAAATACATGATTTTTAAAAATATATATATTCTCATCTAAGAAAGGAAAGGTAATTTTTTCAGTAGACCACTTCACAAGTAGGATTGAATTCATCCCAAATGAAAGTATCTTTTCATCCTCTATGAACTGGTAGCTTTAATTCTTATTACTTCTCTTCTAGTGGCTCTTCGTATAACTGATATTAATTTAAGTGTTTTTCATTTATCAGCTTTGATATGAGAGAAGACTTCTGAAAGGAAGTTCACTTATTTTGGGCTTTCCAATTCTATCTTTTGTTTCTGACCAGCCTATGTAAAATCAGAGTAGGTTGGAAGCACATAGGACATAAAAGCTGTTAAAAATTGATTTGGTGAGGTTGTTCAAGAAGCCATTCTTTATTTTCCAAATTGTCACCACCTGTAATCTGCAGGCTATAGACCTTTAAGTTGTTTATTCTGTAGGTGATAATGAGTTTTCAGTGAGTTCTGGGCATCCCAGTATTACTTCCTCTTCAAGATTTGTCCTTGAGAGAAAGCTTGCCAGAGTTAGGTGAGTAGTTGTGGGGGATAATTCACATTTGTCTATAAAGGGAAAGAGAGAGAAACAGATAGAGAATCTAACCTCTGTTTACTTTCTTGGACTAAGGAAATGAGTCAGTGTTAATGTGTAAATGCTAGTTGGGTTACAATAAAGTATTCAGTATAGGCAGTTAAGGGTATATTTCAAATCAGTGAATTGAATGCACTGTCAACTTTTTTAGGGTTGAGACACAGAATTCATGTCTTAGTAGGAATGATGCTTAGAAAATGTCTCAAGTGCCATTCAAATGGACTTAACCTGGTAAGAGATGTCTGGGAAGCCAGCAATAAACATGGAGTTATTGAATGCCTTGTGAAAGGCTACTAGAAGATGCATGGTTAAGGGGAAATTACAGTTCATTTATTCTTTACACTAGCTCAAATAACTCCCCAAATTTTGAGTAAAAAGACAATTAGCCATTTGTGAAATCACAATCTACCTAAGAAAAATGAAGATTCTCTATATCAACAATACTCACTCTGTCCAGACTCTAACAAAAGAAAATTCTGAGAACAAAAGACTCTCTTTGGTGCATAAAGATTCAGAAGAGGGAAAAAAAAAAAAAAAAAAAAGAGAGAGAAAAAGTGGACTAGCTGATGGTATGGTGGTTAAGATGCTGGATCCCATATGGCTGACTGCACGGTTCGAATTCTGGACCAGGCTGCTTGAAAAACTTGCCAAGTGCATAGGCATAAGTGCCCAAAATCCCGAGAGGAGGGAGAAGGAACTGTGGTATGGCCAATTCCCAGTGGGGGCTGGGGGGGTCTCACTTTCTCTCTCTCTCTGCGTCTCTCACTCCCACAAGTGTAAACACCCCATACCAAAAAAAAATCTTTTTAAAAAAATGAATAAAAAGTTTTAAAAACATATAAAATTTTTTTAAAAGACTAGGAAAAGCAGGTAAAAATTGAATAGAAAGAAATAGGTATTCAAACAAGACAGTACCTAAAGGGTACAGGGCTCCTGGTTTAAGTGGATCTCTCAATGGGACAAAAGTAGGAGGGGCTGTGGAACACAATGAAGACCCAAATCATAGGTCTTTGAGTAGCCTGGTGTTTGTAATGGAGAGACTGCTCCATCTCCATACTTGGAAATGTTCAAGCTTGAAACATCAGCTAGAAATACCACAGACAGGATTTTTCTCATTCCTTGAGAATACTACCTATTCTAGATCATTTTAACTCACCATCCATATGCCTAACATATAGAACCTCTCCAAAATAATCACGTTCACATCTCACAGCTGTCTCATTGGCTTAGTGTCTCTGAAACGAGATCTCTTTGCAGTCTTGTTCTCAATGTATTAGAAGTTACCTATTGCACTTTGACAAACTCTAAAGAAACTGGATCAGAAAAGTATTGTTTCCAATTTGGTGTAGCCTTTGGGGACATCATCTGGAAATGTGATTTTAAACCAAAGAGATCATTTTAGTCAAACAGACTCTTGGATGGAGAGGGAGAAAGAGGTGACGAGGTAGGATGCAGAAGACCATATTTCAAGTTTCAGGATTAATGTGACCCTGATAATCTGAGAAGGAAAGATGAACGTCAGTGACTTTATTTCATTTTGGTGTCTAAAGGCAGCTGACTCCCCATGCATTGAGAGGTACTTTGCTGCTGCTCTTGGCACATGGGCACTCTCCGCAGTAGCTAGAACACCCACCCAGAGATATCCCGCTTAAGAAGGGAACAAATTGCTGAGCATACATCCGACATCTCCAGTGTCAGTTTGCAGGCAGTCAGGGAAGCCCAGGGTTGTAACTTGAACAAAATATCACTGTTGAGAGGGTTTTTGTTGTTGTTTTTTTGTTTGTTTATTTGGGGGAGTCTTAAAATGTGCTTTTTCTGTGGTGATAAATCACAGGCCTATGCAGGGGATAATAACACAAAATGTTTGACAGCTTTTCTTCCAATTGTTTAGTGTTCTGTTTGCCTAATTATTGTCAGCATCACCCACACTGGTAAACTGTTGACGAGAACTGTAGCGCCTGTCAGAATATGCACCAGACATCCTCTTTCTCTCCTCTCTCTACTTCTGTCATTGGGATTACAGTTTGGGCATCATTGATCTGTACTGTGGGAAAGGTTTAATTAACCTGTGCATCCTGTGTGCATGTGGAGATGTGGTTTTGCCAACCAGCCAGATAGGAAAACAAAGCAGAAAATGTTGGTAGAGAATGTTCAAAAGCCCATATAAAGAAAAAGGACAATTTAGTTCGATTAGGTCCTTGGACACTCTGAGGGGAGTACAGACAAATCATGTGCTTATGGGTATGGATTGGAAAATTTTCTTTTTATATAATCACCCTGCTTTGAAAAGGAAAGAATTAATTGCTTTAATTAACTCCAGTAAAGACTAGATTGTTGCAAAGGGAGTGTTGACATAATGAGCTTTGCCATGATCTGATATGCTCTTGGAAATAGTGGCTATCTCTGTAAGCATTTTCCTTTCAGTGGGACCTCAGTGATGATGTTCCTGCCATAAACTAGGCTGCCTATGAGGAGAGTCAAAAAAAAAAAAAAAACAAAAACGGAATGAAAGGTCAGAGGAAGAGAAAGGCTGGTCAAGAATTTATTTCCATAATTGTCATCGATTTTGCAGGGGCTTCATTATCATGTCTTTTTATGTTTTTTAGTCTTTTTATTTTTCTAGTTTTAGGATTTTTTTTAAGTTTTATATTTTTTGTTTATTGGGTTTTGGGTCTTTTTTTTTTAGCTTATTTTTTGTTGTTGTTGTTTTTTGTTTTGTTTTGCTATAGGGCATGTCTGGCGTGCGCTTGCCAGACATAAAGAAGGAGAGTGAGATAGAGGAAAAGTGAGAAATCACCCTCCAAGAGGGATGGCCCTTGGCACAATCCCTTCTCCAGTCTTCTGTCCTCTGCACTCAAACACATGTGCCCAGCATGATTTTCAAGTCACTGGATTTCAAACCACATAGTCAGCCATGAAAGACCAATGTCTTGGGAACCAGCAGTTAGCGTAATGGCTATGTCGCTGGACTCCCACGTAGTCGACCGCGGTTCGCGTCTCGGACCCGGTGGCTTACAACTCACGCCGGGCGCGTGTGCGTGCGTGCCCAAGATCCCGAGAGGAGAATGGAGGAGAAGGGATTGCGGCGTGACCATCCCCCCTGGGGGGTGATTTCTCGCTTTCTGTCTCTATGTCTCTCTCTGTCTGTCTGGCGAGCGCACGCGCCCTATAGCAAAAAAAAAAACCTCTCCAAAAAAAAAGACCAATGTCTTAACCTCAACACCACTTGTTGGTCCATCATTATTATTTCTTCAGTTTCCAGTGATTTTTGCTTAATTTTCTACCAGAAGCTTATAAGAAAGTGAGTGGGACATAGATAAATGTCTTCATCTGTTCAAGATTGAAAGTTGACAGTTTGCTTAAAAGTTATTTCCCTACAGCATATCTACGAAGATTTTCTGAAATATATGGAAGTACGCAGGTGTGTTAGGGAGCCACCATAGTCTAAAAGAGTGTTTAAAATGAACTAAGATCTGACAGTAATTTTCATTATCCATTTAGCTAAAGCACATCTAAAAGATTGTAGATTATGTCCTCTATCTATTAGTAATTATTTTATGATTACTCTTTTACTTGATAAACTTATCTGTATTTTGATTTGCAGCTACAGAGATTCTGAGACTGGACTCTCATCCCCATCCCCATTGTACCCCCACAAGCTGCAGAGAGTGGTACAAAGGGCTGTTCCGGGCTGGCAATACAGACAGCGTCCCCAGCTCTGTGGATACAGGAAAAGCCTTTGGCCGCAGGCATCCTGTGTTCTGGGGAAAACTCAGCTGCTTCTCTGTAGCCTGCTCCAGGCTACCTGGCATAGTATCAGGAAGTGTTAGGAGGTATTAAAAAATAAAAGAAAAGAAAAGAACAAAGAAAGAAGAACCAAAAATAGGACCAACAAAAAAGATGGCACAGCAGTAATACAACACTCTGTGATGCTGGACCCACATAAGGTCGTGGAATTGGGTCCAGAGGTTTCCCTACATGGCAGATGTGCACACATGTGCCCATAATCTAGGCTGGCTGAGGCTGGGGATAGGTCATGGAGCAAAGACACTGTTGGGAGGAGGGTCTCTCTCTTTCCCCCTCTCTTTCTCTGTCTATCTTTTATGGAAGAAATAAAATAAGGACTTTTTTAAGTCAGAAAAAAAGAAAAGAAAAGAAACTACTGAGCCCATTTCTAGAGCAGCAATATGCCCAAAAGGGAATGTATAATTTGAGATAGAAGAAACAAGAATACTAAATATATCCAATAGAACACTGTAGATAGTAAAGACAGAATTATGTCCATGATGGAACAATTGAAAAGAGGATTGTCATTTACTTTCATTTTGGCATTTTTGTCATGTAAATGAAGACACATGTACAGGGGCTATAATTTCCCTGTACTTGAAATTCACAAAAGTATATCTTGGCCAATGAGCCTTGGCTTTGGAACATATTAAAGTAACCACATTAAAACTTAGCCATCTCGGAAAGTAATTGTACATTCCATGCCTCCACTGTCCTCTTCCACAGAGTTTGTGAAGTGTCCTTACAACTGTGTTGACATCGTATTCAGTTAGCAGTGAGAAGTACTAATGTCAGCAGGTAATTCATTGTAAGAGTCGAGTAAAAATGTTATAGGACTTGTGGTTTTAGAAATCTTTCACTTGGTTACAAGGCAGCTTTTCATGTGTATATTGCCATGTCACTATCCCATTGTAGTTACCCATCCTGTTTCTTCTGTTGGGTTTCAAGTTCCAGCACAGCACCAGCAACAGCTCCCAGGTCTTGTAAGCATTGCACTTCTAGTTTGCAAATGAAGATTGTCATACCATGGCTCTAATTTCAGTCGGACACACACGTGGACACAGCGTGGTGCCAGAGAGGGCAACAAATGGAGTCATCACCTCCGTCTTTTTACCAAAATTCTCTTGGGAATAGGATAATCACATTTCTTCAACAGATTGATAGAAAAAATATATGGCATTTTGCTTTCTTTCTGCCGTGAGTCTTGCTTCATAGACATATTTGGGAGATGCTATAATCAATTCTAACATATCTATCATCCAAGCATAGACGCATAACTCAAACCTTTCCATTCTTCTCTCAGTTTTTCAGATAATTTCCATAACAAAATCAATAAATTCTAAACTTGGAGGCCTTCCCTTTAGCAATAAGGAAACCAAACTCCAGACAAGTGAAGTAACAAAATTAAGATTCCACAATTGTAAAAGGAGAACCTCCAAGCTCTGGGGTTCCCTGACACACTCAGTGAAGTCCAGGACACTTTCTCTCTACTTCATATTAGCCTCCTTTTACAATGGAGATGCTTTCTGTATAAAAGGACTTGGGAAAAGGTTTCACATTTCCCCTTTGTATGTATATGACAAGAGATAGTCCAATAGCTGGACAGCATCATGAGCTTTTAGGACCTCCCAGAAACTGTGGATCTGGATTCCTGCTAGGGGCTGCATCTCCAGCTGGTTTTCTGCCCACTCACAGCCTGCGTGTGTGCAGATGGTAAGGATAGCATCATTTCCACCATGGAGGTGGGGGGGACTGAGGAGAAGAGACACTGTTTCGTTTCAATTTATTTTGAATTTCTTATTGTTTATCATGTTAAAATGCTCTCATATTTGTACATTAGGCAACAACCAAGAGGAGAGAATTTTTATTTCAAGAACAGCCATAGATAAATGACATTAAAGAAAAAAATCTTATCGTTTATGGAGAGGGAAAGAAGGAGAAAGGAGAAATAAAGCAGGAGAAAGAAATCTGGGTAGACATGGAAAAAGAAATTGGGAAGAGGCAAGATGGAGAGAATAGTAGAGTTAATGATGCAGCTCAACACATACTGTTCTTATAATTACACAGAGCCTTGCACTTCAGCCCAAATATCCACTCCTGGTACTCATATAGTTGCCTCTGCATTAACACATCCAACATTCCAATCCAATGTCATGAGCTGAGCTCTCAAATGAAGGTATCGATATTGCTGAATCAGAATTCTCAATCTTGTGAAAATGAACAGAAACCAATGTGCTGGCAGAAGTTAGTCTCCAGAGAGTTTGGTGGATCTGATCATTTTTCAATTATTCAGATAGAGTGGACAGTGTTAGAGGAGCATTACCTTGGAGTGTGTGCCTTGTAACTTACAACTGACAATTTTATGGAGGAAAACCTATACTAAGAAAAAATAAATAAAGCTTTTACTCATTTCTGTAAGAAAATGCAATTTTTGAGAGTTCAAGGGAGTAATTCTTTGATGCATTAGGCTTCATGTTTTCTGGTGACCTTTTTGAGAAGGCTGTCTGTTTGATGCAAGATTATAATAGCCTGCAAAGAAAAAAGCATGTTTAACAACTCAAGTTAGGAGCAGTTTGATACAGAGGGGTATGTTATTAATTCAACATGCCAGCGCAGACCAAGTTTTGGCTGCCTTCTTACAAAGTGGCATTCTTTTTGACCCTTACAATGTAAGGAAATGACTTAAGACCCAAATCTTTTTTTTTTTTTTTTTTTTTTTTGACCTATTGATGACTTTGAAATTGGAACAAACATTTTTTTTTCTTTTACTGTAAAACAACCAATGCTAACATTTGTCTTTTGATTAAATGGAAACTTCCCAGTGAAGTGATGGTTTGCAATCTTACTTTATCCTCCTCTAAAGCAAATGACTTCTGGGATGGCAGATCTAAAGAGAAACATTTTAAAAGACAATTAAAAAAAACTTCAAGCACACTTGACTCTACTATTCTCTCCATCTTGCCTCTTCCCAATTTTTATGTAGAAAGAACTGTTTAGTATCCTGCTTTTGTCCAACTTAATCATGCTTTTTTCCAAGGTTGTAAAAGAATAAATCACAAAGTAGAACATCTGGCACCAGATTTACATTAATAGACAATAAATTCTCTTTATGTAAATAAATTCACACACCACATAATAGAAAAATCTGTAGATGAAAAATTTAAAAAGAACATATAGCTTTTCAAAGAATTAGTTGTTCAACTTTTATTTATTTATTTATTTTTAATTTGACCAGAAAGGGATACAGAGAGAGAGAATGAGAAAGAAAGGTGCCAGGTCTGAGACTCAAATCATGGTCGACCCTGTGGGAGTCCAGTGCCTTAACCACTATGCCACTTGCCAGCCTCAGAACATATAGTTTTACTTTAAAAAAAAAAAAAATGTACAATTTTCTATTTGTCATTAATAGCCATTAACTATTTACTGATTTATTTTTGCTCAAATTTTACAGATTTGTAATCACAGCATATGTACATTATATGTATATATAAAAACAGTTTTTTTCTCACTAAATTTAATGATAAGAGTGTTTTTCTCTATGATACCCAGTAAACATCTTGAGTAACCAGAGCTTCTTGTAACTACGTTGCATTTATTCATAAAGCCCTGTATGTATTGAGTGAAAAATACTACTGAAGTAATGGCACTTGGACATATGGTTGGATTAGGTATACGTTTAAAAAGAATAGAGAGGTCAGCTGATGATGTGGTGGTTAGGGCATTTGGATCCCACATGGGGGATCATGACTCCGCTGTTCAAGTCCTAGACCAGAGGGCTTAGAAATGTGTTGTCTGTGTGTGTGTGTGTGCATGCCCAAAATCCCGAGAGGAAAATGGAGGAGAAGGGATTGTCCTTGGCCATCCCCTTGGGAGGTGTTTCTCACTTTCCTTCTCTCTATCTTTGGCAAGTGCATACATCCTATACCAAAAAGAAAAAGAAAGATATCAAAATCATAGGAAGCTTACTATGTATGTAAAGCCCCTCTTGAGAAGCACAAAACAAACAAACTTTGCCAAAGATCTGTCTGAGGATACCACTGAAGAGACATTAAAGGAGTCTTTTGAAAGATCTATTCATGCAAGGATAGTCACTGACTGGGAAACAGGATCCTCCAAAAGATTTGATTTTGTAGACTTCAACAGAGAGAAAGATGTCAAAGCTGTCAAGGAGGCCATAGAAGATGGTGAAGTAAATGGAAACAAAGTTACCTTGGATTGGGCCAAGCCTAAGGGTAAAGGTGGCTTCGGGGGTCATGGCAGAAGCAGAGGAGACTTTGGAGGCTGACGTGGAGGCAGAGGAGGCAGAGGTGGATTTGATGGCAGGGGCCGAGGTAGCTTTGGAGGAGGAGAAGACCATAAACCACAAGGAAAGGAGACGAAGTTTGAATAGTTTCCCTGTCCCTCTGTCTTCCCTCTTCCATTTGAAAGAAAGGACTCTGGGGTTTTTACTCTGTTACCTGATCACTGACAGAGCCTTCTGAGGTCATTCCAAGACAGTGTGCCGTACTGTAGAAATAAAGGAGATACTCCCTTATAGTTTCAAGGGAGATACTCTTGTTGGTTTTGATTGGATATTCATATAAACTTATTAAAGAGATGAGCGATAGAGTTAAACCTTATCTGTAAGTTTTGAATTTATATTGTTTCATCCCATGTACAAAACCATTTTTTTCCTACAAATAGTGGGCTTTTTTTGTTTTGTTTGTTTTTTTGTTTGTTTGTTTTTTGTTTTTTGTTTGTTTGTCTTTTTGCCTTGGGCAATTGTAAAGGAAAGCAGAATGTTTAATCATGATTTTTGCTTTGATGACTTTAGGACAAATTTTGAAAAGTCCTAAACTCTGGGGAAAAAAAAAAGAATATCTGAATGAAGTGATCCTCTATAAGGCCATCATGGTGTTTATCAAAGCATAGAAATTAAAATATTTAAGAAAATCATGAGACAATGCATGACCTTTTCAGGCTTTACTTACAGGGAATTTATTAAGATAGAGGGTTTGAGTTTGCTACCCTCACCTCCCAGGGACACCTCCCAGGGACCCGGACAGCCCACTTTGGAAGAAGGACTCTCCCATGCTGCTTTTTCTCCCTCACTGCCTGCCACCTCTCCCTGCTCTTCTGAAAAGAAGCATGCCACACAACAATGAAGAGGTTTTCCACATTAGCCATGCTCCCGGCTAGTCACTTCTCTTTGTTTAAGTCTGTTTACACAGTCTCCTTGGCAACATAAGGTAGAAGTTGATATTTTTTTATATCTCTGACTAGCAGGATTGGTTTTTTTCCCTTTGTCTGAAGCTTATCTGCCTCATACACTGAGTTATTCCTAGTGAGCTTTTTTTTTTTTTTTTTTTTTTTTTTTTTTTTTTTTTTTTTCTTTTTTTTTTTCTTTTTTTGGAGAGGTTTTTGCTCTAGGGCGCGTGCGCTCGCCAGACAGACAGAGAGAGAGACAGAGAGATAGAAAGCAGGAAATCACCCCCCAGGGGGGATGGCCACGCCGCAATCCCTTCTCCTCCATTCTCCTCTCGGGATCTTGGGCACGCACGCACACGCGCCCGGCGTGAGTTTTAAGCCGCCGGGTCCGAGACTCAAACCGCGGTCGACTACGTGGGAGTCCAGCGACATAGCCATTACGCTAACTGCTGGTCCCCCTAGTGAGCTTTTTTAAAAAATAAATAAATAAATAAAAAGAAAGTCATTTTCACACCCTCGTATTTTAGCAATATTCTATCTAGAATATTTATGGGGTTTTTAGAAAAACACCTTCAGAATGATTACCGAGTAGAATATTTCTCTTGATTATAACTTGCTGATATTTAACTCTTCCCAGTAATTTCAGCAGATTCTATAGATTTGTACATAGTCCTCTCTCTGCCTGATGGCAAGAGGGGCTGGGGACTGTAAAGGAGAGAAAGGGAGAAAGCCAGAGCAGGAACAAACTCCAACCTCCATTAGTTCTGTATCCAATCCGTGGAACTACTAGCCCTCAAAGGCACATTTTTGCATACGCATATAATTATTTCTGCTGCATTGTGCTGAAGTTCTCTGGGGAAACATCCCATTTGCCTTTCCTCAAACCCCAAATTCTTTATAAATCACAAGGCACATTTAAGGTAATTCATGGGTAAATATGGGCCATAGAGAGAGATTTATAACATACTGGAACTCTTGGCTAGGAGAAATTTCCTTAGCCACAGATTACTGCAAATCTTATTCTGTAAGTACATATTGAAAACATTCAAATTAACTGGACTAATCATTCTTCACAAAGACATGCATCAAATGTACCTGAGAGTTTTCCCCAAACCCACAAATTTCACCTAGATCTAGATTGTGTTATCATGGTACCAAGGCATGTGTATGTTAAAAATTTACTCAGATCATTTTTTATTGTAAAGTACCAGTTAATAATCATTGACTTTAATAAATTATAATAATTAATGACCTCATTGTTGTGAATAGTAATAATTTATTAGTTGTGGGCTCTGAGAAATCATGTTATTTTAAGGATTAGCACATTATTGGGGCCGGCAGGTACCATGGTGCTGGACTCACATATGGCTGACCCATATTTTGAGTCCCAGACTTGGTGGCTTTCTTTCTTGCTTTGTCTCTCTGTCTTTCTGTCCCTCTCTGGTCAGAATAAAATAAATAAATAAAGTTAAATGAAATCATTCTTTTAAAAATAATTTAAAAAAAGGACTAACATGTTATTTATCATTGCAATTATATAAAGTCAGTGAGTTTCAGAGCATTTTTATAAAGTATACGAATTAAATGCGTATAATAAAGAAAAAGATATTAAAACAGAGCACCTGTTATTTGTCATGTTTTTTTTTCCAGTTAGTACTTGTAATCTCTTAGTAATGCTTTATATTATAATGTGTTATTCCCATTCTGTAGGCAAAGAAACTGAACTGAAAACATCTTAAGTAATTTGCCCATTGTCTAGAGCAAGAATTTAAATTCAGCTTAATTGCAAAACCCCATTCTCCTTACCCTGTGTTAAATTTCCTCCTCTCCCCTCAAAAGTAAAGTAGTACTCAAGAAACAATTCTCTATATTTCCAGGCAAACTCTATTCTGCTAAAATATTTTAATATCCATTACAATGTCCCTTTAACAATTTTAGCTAAAGAATTGTCTTCCAGGTTGTTAAACCAGGATACAGAACAATGGCTTAGTTATAATTACTTAAAAAATATCTTACATACACAGAGCCTAAAGGTTTTGACAATAGACCTAGACTAATAGATTTGGATGTTGACGAAATAACGTTGACATTGTTCTTTGAAACAACTTCTGCTACTTATAAAAATTCATTATTTCAACCAAAATCTTCCAATTGAACATAAATGAGTCATTTCCAGTGAACTCCCCACCCTTCCTAGTTTTAAGAAAAGTCTGGGTAGATATTGATAATACAGAGTGGGGGGCACATTTTAAACCAAATGACGCATTATAGTTTGTCAATACCCTCAGTGATTAAAAGGTTTCTTGGCAAATTTTACTACCCAAAACATGGGAAACACATTGCAGTTATTCAGAACAATGGTAATAGTCACATTGACTTTAAGTAGAATTTTTTAAAAGCCAAGTTTTTGAACACTTGAATATTTTTGGAGGAATCTTCTAGAATAGTGCTTCTAAATACGGTGTGCATTGGGGGAGGAGAAACACCTCCTCTCCCCTGACACCTTGTTGGAGGCTGTGGCACAGGCCTCTCTACCCGTTTGAGAACCACTAAGGGTTATGGAAATATTATAGAAAGTGGTGGATTATGCAAATTAACAGTGCAGAGACTGAATTTTTAAAACCACTGATGTAATGGGACACTTTGTTTGCTTTCTAGCATTTATCCCAAGTAAAGATACTTAGCTGTTTTACATCCAGATTTGTTATTTCAAAAGGTTTTGAGAGTATATACTCTCAAGAGTGGTTGGACACTTCCAGTTCAAAAACCTAGTTTTCATTTCTTAGATCTCATAATAAAGATACTTGTAAATACTTAATGTCAGTCTTGGAAGGTACAACAATTTATGATCTACTTAAATGTTGACCATGATAGTACAGATCTTAGCTTGGTCTACAACAGTCATTGTTTTCTTTTTTAAAAAATAGTTAAAAAAAATAAAAAGGTAGGATGCCTATAGTTAACACTAATTTGTTGTACACTTCAGGACAGCTAGAAAAGGGGATTTGGAATATTATCAGCATTAAATAGCAATAAATATTTGAAGTGATGGATATGCTAATTACCTTGATTTGGTCATTACAGATTACATTTGAGTATCAAAAAAATCACTGTGTCCATAAATATGTAATTATTATGTGTAATTTTTTTAGAAAGAGTTTTTTTACAAACAACAGCAACAACAGTAAAGTTTGACTGCTTTTAACATCATAAAGAAAATTAGAAGGAGCCATAATTCCATCTCTGGAGCAATGGAGTTTTGTGGAAGTTAGTTTTTACTTTGTGTTCATTTCCTAGAAGGTATTAGAACAGGACACAGAGGACCCAGGGCCAATTGGCAGGTTGATCATGTCTGCAGCTCTGTTTGTCATCTTGTCCTCACT
Organism: Tupaia tana; assembly: GCA_026018925.1. Classification (NCBI taxonomy): domain Eukaryota; kingdom Metazoa; phylum Chordata; class Mammalia; order Scandentia; family Tupaiidae; genus Tupaia; species Tupaia tana. The sequence goes on from JAKSZU010000003.1 coordinate 194,183,382, forward strand.
GAATGTCCCTAGAAATAAAACCTATTTGATGTGGAATTAAAATAGTAGACATTGTTGAATGTGGATTTTTTATGTTTGTTTTGTAATTGTTTATGACCTCAAGATCACTTTATTATGTATGAACAAATAATACAACTCTTTCCAATCGAAATAATAACCTAAAGTCTAGAACCAGATCTTGGCTATCAATAGCCAATAGATCTGTTCTCAGTCCTTGTTACCATCATCTTAATTTGGATACACATGCCTATCCATTTATGCCCAAACTATCTCTCAAAGGAGAATGATACATATGTGAATCCTCTGAAAAAAAAATAACATATTTAATTACCCTCTCTCTCCAATAAGACCTCAATAATTGTCTTTGCCCATTCTGTTTGGAGACTGGAAAGTCCAAGGTCAAGATTCAGGTTATTTGGTGTCGGGCCAAGGTCCTACTTCCTGGTTCATAGAGAGTGGCAGTTCTTCTTTTCCCTTGTATGCTAAAAGGACAAGGGAACTCTCAAGGGCTTCTGGCGTAAGGACACTAATTCCATTCATGAGGGCTCTACTAATCAGCTCCCAAGAACCTCCAATCACCTTGGGGAGGAGTGTTAGGGAGGAGTGTTAGGACTTCAACATATGAATTTCATAAGGAATACGAAAACGTTCAGCCCATACCAATGAAGAAATTTTAAAATCAATTTCAAATAACTGGAAAACTGAGCACTGTCATTGATACTTTAATTACAGTTAAGAATATTCAGATCTCTTCTTATGTCTTACTGTCATCAAAAACTTAGAATTTTTATTTATTTCTCTGATTGCAACTTATAAATCCTTTCTCATGTAATTGAAAATGAATCCCTCGCACCACCACAAATCAAGGAATTTGTTTTAGGGGATTCAGAATCAGTATCTAACATCGCATTTGAGTGTAAGAAACATACATTTGTAAAGTATTGTTCCAACATTTTATTGAGCATGAGCATAATGGACTTAAGTTTATTTTTGCCATCAAGTCTGTCAGGGGATAGCAGACATAGCCATGAACATGAAGTCAGAGAACCTGTATTCTAATCACAGTTTGACCATTCATTTGGAGTTTATTCTTGAACTTGCCTTTAAGATGAGGATTAGGGGGGTCAGTAGGTGACAGGGTGGCTGAGGGAGCTGGACCATGGTTCAAATCTCGGATCTGGTGGCTTACTTTCTCGTGTTCCCCCTCTCTCTCTCTCACTGTGTTCCTTTCTGGTCAAATTAAAATAAATAAAGTCAAATAAAAAAAATTCTTTAAAAAAATGATGAGAGCTAAAAGGGAGAATCCCCACATCTCTTTCCTCTTGTAAATTATGTTATGTATTTTCTATAGAATTGTGTGTGTAAATTTACATTTACTTTTAGTGTATTAACAAACAACTTAGAACTATAAACTGGAGTGATTAAAATGTTTGTCATTTGGATGCAGGCCAACACAGCTAGTATGATATATGACATATATGCTCTCAGTATTTTTTTCCTCATTTTTTAGCACCATCTGGTATTCTGTCATAAGGGAGAGTTTATTTAAATAATCGCACTAGTAAAACCCATACCTAAGGCCCATCTTTACCACTTACACACACACATGCATGCTTGTACCTATAACCACACGTACCCCTTTGCTTTGTTCTGAAGTTGTTTTAGTCAGGCTTTTATATTCTAACCTTACACATCTCCAATAACATGGCAAGTGAAGTGTGAGGCTGCCCCCCCCCCCCCCCCTGAATTTGGCCTAACCTGGAATCTGACTGGGTGGGCTTAACCTACACTTATGATGGTTTTGTGATGACTCCTTGGGGGGCAGTGGCCACACCATTCCAGGCCAAATAAAGCCAATGTCCATATAAAGCCAATTATGCTTGGAAAATTCACCAAAGCTTAAATCCTCAACATGATTAAGAGATGATCTCAAGAAACCAGCAGATGGCATGATGGTTATGTCGCTGGACTTCTAGGTGGTCGACAATGGGTTGAGTACCAGACTTAGCAGCTTAAAATTCACGCCAGACACATGTGTGTATATGCCCAAAATCCTGAGAGGAGAATGGAGGAGAAGGGATTGCAGTATGCCTAGTCCCCTTCAGGGATGAGTTCTCGCTTTCTGCCACTCTCTCTGGCGATAGCACACACCCTATAGCAAAAATCTTCAAAACATTTTTTTTTAAAGAGAGTTTATCTCAAGACACCAGAGCTCCCTATTTCTTCCCAGGAAGAGAGCTGAACTCCCCTATAACACTAAGCTCTGGGAAACATGTTGGCCTTTCCCTCCAGCATGATTTCACACTAAAACAACTGTTTCTTACCCTTGAGATATTAGGTTCCAAAATGTGTGAGGAAAGATGGAAGACTCTGAAGCAATAACAGAAAATATTCTTTTTTCTTTTTTCTAAGCAGAAATCTGTTAGATTACAAGCTTTGCCAAACACTGGCAGCTAGACTGTTTGTACAGCCCTAGTCACATATGACCATTTTCCTTTAAAATGACAGGATTAAAAACAAAAGAAAAAATCTTTAGAGGCATAACAGAAGCCCATAGGAAAATAACCAGAATGGTTAAATTGCATATTCAAGAGAATTCAAACTTCCCATGAATAGCCATAGTCTGAAAGCATCTCAAAGCAATATCCATCCACCATCCACTTTCTGGAATGAATGAAGTGGTAGTCTAATTGGAGGGCAATGTTGGAAACAGTGTACGTAGCTGCTGCTCTTAAAGAAGGGTGTGCAATCGGGATCAACTGCAGAACAGACTGACCAGCCAGTGCCTGGCCAAGCTGTTATCTGAGGTTCTACTGAGTGACACCCAAGGAATAACTTCAATAAAAAGAAGTCTGTCCTGGGGACTAGTTGAAAGCATTTATAATGAACCAAAATTCCAAGTAAAACCCAAGGGGAAAAAATTAGCTGCCTGATTTAACTCTGACTAAAACTTACATGATTATAGGGTAAACCCAATATAAGCCAACCTTTTAGGTGAAGTCAGGACCACAGTCTGCATAGTTCACATTTCCCCTGTTGAGGATGTATTTTTAAAGTCTGGATGGTGATATACTAGATGCTTGTAGTGTGTGTGTAACCACCCATGGCCAAGAAGTACAACTATAAAGCCTATATCTGGAACACATTATTTTTTCACTTGAACTTTTATCTATACATCTTAAAAATTATTATTGCCTGAGTAGCGAGTAAAAGCAATTAAAATTTGCTAACACTTTAAAATGAAGAGAGGTTAATTAAATAGCTGTTTTATAAATTAGCCCATGATGGGTCATATGGCATGATTAAAATCATATGTTGCTGAGGCAGGCCTATAGAATCCCAACTCACCAACTTACTAACTGTGTAACTTTGGATAAGTTCATTGATGTGTGTAAACATCAGATCTCCTCATCCATAAAATGGGTTTTAAGGAAGAAAATAAGGTAAAGTATATAAGGCATTCAATGGTTCTCTAGTACATAATCCATTTATATAAGATATAATTGCATCTTACAAGTTGTACAAAATACCTAATTGGGGATATTTGGCATGATTTAAAATGTGTTTATCACAATATACATCACAAAGGAACAACAAATAGTCTGGAGGAAGGCATGATTTAAAAAAGAAAAAAAGAGCTGACTTTGGGTCCAGCAAGATGCATGACAGTTAAAGAACTGGATTTCAACATGACTGACTGTGATTCGAGTCCTGGACCCAGTGGTTTGAAAATCACTCTGGGTGAGTGTGCATGCATGCCCAAAATCCCAAGAGGATAAGGGATTGTGGGGTGGCCATCTTCCCAGGGGGTTTATTTCTTACTTTATCTCTCTTTGTCTCTTTCTAGTAAACACACATGCCCTATGACACAAACCTAAAATAATAATAATAATAAAATTGACTTTATAAGTAATATGAAACCAAGTTAAAATTAATATTAATGAAAGGCCTGTCTAGTTTGCTTTCCTTTCTGTTACTAAATTGGATGGTTGAACTTAGTCATGTATTAGTGGTTCTTTTCAAGACAGAAACAAACAAATACATTTAGCATAAAGTAAGAGTATGAAAAAATTTTATCTTGGAAAATTCTATGATGGCTAATTTTTTTCTCAAGTGCTCTGACTTGAGAAAATTCTACTAATTCACTTTAGATTTATACATAATTCTTCCTAGGTAGACATTTGACCTTTGACTGTGGATATTGACTTAAGGGGGGAAAATGGATTGAACATATTTCTTATTTTCAGACTCTAATGTGATTAAACAGTATAAGTTGGGAACTGGAGAGAGATATCAGAGAGATGAGATACAGACTCTGCAAAGACCTTGGTGTCCTAATCAGGAGAGAGATCTGTATATAAAACAGCAGAAAAGGTAGATTTTCCATTTTCCTATGTGCTGCTTCCATAAAACAGAATCCATTGGAGTGGAAATGATTCTCAGTCTCTCTCAACTTATATTAAATTCCCTTTTAAAAAAGGTTTTAAATGGCTATCACATATGTTGTGTATCAATACCCATTTAAGGTTGCTTAACTGTATTGGTTGCCTATTTTTAACATAGCCATTTATGTAACTCTTTAAAGAGCCTGGAAACTACCTTTGGACATAAATTGTCTAATGGCTTTTGATTTACTAGATTCCTTATCATTTGGCAAATATGTACAGCAGAAATTTTCCAGAGAATGAATGCACTGGGACTTATCCCCCAGACATTCCTACTCTTTGTTAAATAAACCCGCAGGCTCACACTGGCACTCCAGCAAGAGTTTTCTTAGGAAGAAGCCTTTGGATTTCAGGAGTGCCCTCCTCTGGCTGTTCCACAGTCCGATCCTCTTGCTGGTTTTTGAAGGCCGACTAGACCGGCTATCCTCACAGAGCTAAAGCTTAGCTGAGTATTAAGGTAGAATCTGCTAATTTAGAAATAGCCAACAGTAGGGAAAGGTCTTGATTATTCAAAAAACAGGCTGAAATTGACTAGTAATTTGTGTCAGAAAGTTTTAGGGTTCTGTTTTTTGTTTGTTTGTTTTTAATTTTTTATATCATTCACAATATTTGCCTACTCAACTCCAAAAGCAACATTCTCTCACAGCAGCTGCCAGGGGAAAACATGAGGTGGAAAATTCAGAGTATCATCTTCCCTTAGGGTAAGATTATACGGGAAAAGTCACTGGACAGCTCCCAGCCTGGGTTTTGTAGATTGGCAGGAAAAGCTGTCATTACCTTAGTATTCTTGGAAAATTTAGAGACGATAGACGTTAAATGCTCAGAACAAGATGGTGACATCGTAGGTGCTCAGTAAGTGTTGATGGTTATGGACCTCTTCATTAGCATTGACTTCTTCCTGATCCACTGCTTATCACTAAACCCCCAATCCCAGGGAATCTACCTACTTTCCAACCTCCTAGTGAGGAGATCTGAAAGAATTCAAATGTTCTACATGTGAAAGCTTAGAGGAAGCAATGCCTTGGTATATAAGACTTGCAGCTGTGTTTTCACAGCACTTTCGCTTCCACTGTCCAAGTAGCAGAGAAGGTGGGCTGCTGATGGGAAGTTGGCTCCCCCAATTCTTGAACACTCAGCAATGAGTCAGAATTGTCGCAATCTGCTCATAAGCTCTCCTCATTCTACCCTCCTCCCTCTTATGTTGCTCCTGCTTTCAAGTGTTCCCCTTGAGGTCTGAGAAAGGATGTTTGTTTATCCAGCACTTAGACTAATCAGATGGAGGCACTAGAGCATTTTACGTGGAATTCTTCTCCCACTTGAATATTTTATATCCATCAAGAAAAAAAAAAGATTCAACCGTGAATGTGCAGCAGAGTTGGTACCCTTCCACTGTGAATGTATGTCTAAGTGCATAGGCCAATCTATCACAAAAGAGAAATGGCATATTCTTCCAAAAATTATGGTGCTGATGTAATACTGCATTCCTCTGTTCATTTTTCAAGAACTGGGTTACAGAGCTACAGGTTCTGTCAAATGTGCTTATTAGTCTAAAGCATGAGTAAAAATCAACCCCAAATTCATGATATAACTAATAGTAAAGTTAGACTTGAGAAATCTTTCTACTTTATTTTCATTGATTGAACATAACTCCAGCAAATGATGAATTACCATAGTCTAAGGACTTAGGGGCTTCATTTATATCCAGAGTATCACACTATGTGATATAGGAGCCAAGGGCTGTGAAACGAGTCTTCAGTAACTCTACTCTTGGTTTTACCTACATTCAGTAGTATCCATGATTTTTAAAGAAATTAATGAATCATTTGACGTAATTACATTACATAGATCTTCAAAGATCCCAGATTTTAAAATAGAATCTTAATAACTATGGACTAAAGAATAAAGCCTTATTAGCTTTGCTTTTATAAACATGAAGATGGCACAAAGAATACTTACTTGGTGCTGTGGTGGTTAAGGTAGCTGAATACCTCATGGCTGACTGTGTGGTTAAAGTCCCAGACCCATCAGCTTGAAAAACTTGCCAGGCATGTATGCCCAAAGTCCTAGTGAAACAGAGAAATGGGAAGTGATTGTGATTACAGAGTGGCCATTTCCCATGGTAGGTGTTTTCTCACTTTCCCTCTCTCTCTGTCTCTCTAAGAAGCACATTAACCTTGTAGCTAATTAAAAAGAAAAAATATATATACTTTGTATGTCACGTTTCTTTTTCCAGTCTGGCTAACTTTGCCTAAAGACATAAAATTAGTCTCTCTCTCTCTCTTTCGCTCACTCACTCTCGCTCTCACTCTCTTTCTCTCTCTCAAAGCAAAGCTAGAAAGTCTGGAAATACCAGTTAAGGTTGTATTCTATTTTGGTTTCTTGTAATTATTGGGTAATTGTAGGCACAGTATCTTAAAATCGCTGATTCTTGGTTTGTTCCTGCCTGAATGATTAAAGCAATACCATGAATAAATGCTGAAAGAGGGGCCTAATGCAAAGAACTAGACGCAGCTGTTTTTCTAATAGCTGTCGGACTTTGACATTCAAACGGTATCTACACCACTTGGTTTCTATGCAGTGTTTGACAAGGGAAGAGTCAAGTTGCTGGGCACCACCACTGCTCTTGTTAGCGGATGGAGATTTATAATTACATCCCTTTCTGCAGAGCACATGCCACAGGGAGAGGCAACAAAAACACAGGCAGCATGGCAGGGGGGATCCGGGATGATAATGAGGTTGCAAATTACACAAACTAATTTTGCCATTGATGAAATAAGGTTTATTTGCAAATATGAGATGAATATAGACCTTTTATCTCTATATTTTTGTTTGTTTTCCAAAATTATATTTACAAAGAACTAGAGAGGCCTACTTAAGCATTCTGGATGTTTTCGGTATGGCTTGCAGTAAATTTCTAGTGGACTAATTTCTCCTAAATATTCTCATATTCACATTCTCTCTCTCTCTCTCTGTCACATAAACAAAGACACATACATACAAACTCCATGCCCTTTTCACTGGTTAAAGGAGTTGTTAAGCATTAACACTATGTATAACAATATACATCATAGTTCCAATTTATTCATTTCATAGGGCTCTGCCTTAAAGTCATAGCAAGCTATAGGGATTAGACCAAAATTTTGAGTGGAACATTGCTTGAATTATGAAATCATACATACTTAATATCTTCTTTAAACACTTTTTATTCCAAATGTTCAACTGTGTGTGTGTGTGTGTGTGTGTGTGTGTGTGTATACACACACATATATATATACATACATAAATTTTATAAACAGAAAAAAATACATGTATCTGTATGTCTTTCTGTCTAGCTATACTCACTAGATTTGAACAAATTTGCAAATATTTATGGTAAAAAATCTCCTAATACTTACTGAATATAAAAGGTGACAATGGCAAACTGGTGGTGTGGTGGTTGAGGTGACTGGATTCCACATAGCCGTCTCCATGGTTGAGTCACAGACTTAGTGGCTTAAAAAACACACTGGGCATGTGTGCGTGTGTGCCCACAAATCCAAGAGGAGAATGAAGGAGAAGGTATTGTGGCAAGGTCATCCCCATGGGATGTGCTTTCTTGCTTTGTCTTTCTGTTTCTTTAGTGAGCTTACACACCCTACAAAAAATTTTAATATCAATAAATAAAAGGTAACAGATCACTCTCAGAATCCATAGGATTCTTCTTCAAAGTGGAGCATTTGGCATGAGTGTCTGTGACAGACTCTGAATTAGGCCCATAATGGGCCAACTTTGTACCCTTTGTTCTCGTCTTTGTAGAGGGTGGCTTGCCAAATTTGGAAGGACAGGACAGTTTCTCAAATCTCAAAGTTGGAAGAGGGCAGAGAAGAAGTCTTAGGGAAGCAAATAATTGTGGCAACCTTTTACTCATCAGGTCCTTTACTCATACTAGGTTGTTTAATACCTGTGAGGGAGGAATTTATTACATTCATTTTTAAAAGTGATGTACACACATATGTGTCACTGTAAAAAAAAATAGGACAGGGTGGCTGGTACCTAGTAAGTCCTCAGTAAATAAGTATAGAATGAATTATACAGATTTATATGACTTTGCATATCATATATATATATATATGTATATTATATATATATATGTATATATATATGCATATATATATACATATATATTTATACAAGGAAAGTGTTTATAATGTACATTCATGTGCAAATGTATGGACAATAGCTAGATAGCCCTTGTGGAGCTTGTGACTATGACAGGATTTTTTTTTCCTTCTCTAATGCTTTTTGTTTTTCCTTCTCTATTTTATGACAGTAGAACTTAATTCAAAAACTGCTCCTAACCAATCCAAATAATGTCATTTCCCAGCTGTGGTGTTACACTTGGTCCAGTTCAAGTGCCAAAAGCTCAACATAGAGGAAGCCAAAGCAATCCCGTCTTGAACAGTGAGAGTGTTTTCCACCCATCATCACTATGTGACACACTGTCTCCAGGGCCTCCTAGAGCCTGGGGAGTCCACGGCCTTGCCAGACACTTGGCTGGGCACAGAGCCTACCACCTCATCAGCCCGCAACAAGAGTTACATAATAAGTGCTCTCTGGATCTAGGGATACCCGTTTTCCAGTCCTATTTTATGACCGTGAGGACTTTTTTCCCCCTTGAATGTAATGCTGTAACAGTGTACGCAAAATTATATACTAGAGCCCCAATCCATCAGCTGATAGCTTTACATTAATGCCATAGATGTATTTCCCAGGCTCTCGACTTAAAGGCAAGCACTGGTTTCACAGTTGGCTCCATCAGGAGCCTGGGACTACAGAGTACAGAAGAGGGGAAGCAATGGTTACAAATCAAGAAAACTTTCCCTTCTCTTTTTACATTAAGATATTAATTAAGTTCCCATGGTCGGAAGTACTAAGCCACATGTGACCAACATATTTAGTGTGGAGATATTTTAAGGAGGGAGGACATTAACATTTTACTTCTTTTAGCAGATTGAACTTATCTCCTGTGAAGATATAAGTAGGCAATGAAGGTCTAGATATTCAAATTCAGAACTTGATTTCCTTGAAGATCAAATGTACCAGCTTAAACAAACAGCAGGAGGGCTATATAAGGGGACTTTATAAAGTTTGTGGAAAACTAGAATTAAAGTTTGAGTTTACTTTGGTGCTAAAAATCAAAATCGACATCCAGCTTTTCATACCATGCATTTTCTATGAACTTTTGAAGACCCTCATGTCTTGACTAGTCAATGTCCCGTCATGACTATACGAGAAAGAGAGGCAGGAGTCTGAACACTAGTCCAGGCCTGCCACATTTACTTGGCCCAGTCACTTAATCTTCTTAGGTATTGGCTCCCTAATCTGTAAAGTAGTTGGACTAGAGGTCCTGTAGGTCTCTTAGCTCTGAAAACATTGTAGCTATAGATCTGTTATATACCAACGGGAAGCCCAAAGATGACAGAGATCAGGAAAATCTTAAGATCACTCAGTGATCTTGGTATGGACTACTAGGATATCTAATGCTCAAATATGATTCAACTAACAACAAGAACAGTTGTCACTGAAAACAGGCAATGTTAAAGAAAAGCATAAGGGGGCTAGCCCCCCTGTATAGTGGTTAAGCACTGTACAGAAGAAACCAGGTCCCATGTGACTGACTGCAGTTTGAATCCCAGCCCTTGTGGCTTGAAAACCATGCCGAGGCTGTGTGCATGTGCCCAGGATCCTGACTCAATAGAGTACCAGAGGAGAAAAAGAGGATTGTATGGCCAGGCCTTATTGGGTGGTTCTCTGTCATTCACTCTCCCATGCATACACATGTACCCTCTGGCAAATAAATACGTAAATAATCACACAGACAAAAAAACAAAAATGTTAAAGAGCTCGCATTGGGCATGCCACACGCTTTTAAATTAACCTACTTTATGTCACTTTTCACATGCTTGACACTTGCTGACTGTTTTTCCTTTCCAGATAAGATAACCACTATGTAGTTTTGGTCAGATTCTTGTTGACAAATTTCATCAAATAATTTAGAGCCTTCATAAAATTTTCTTGTACTACAATTTCATTAAAATTCACTTGGGAAACTATATCATCTCAATAATAGAATTGTATCTTATGTTTTAGAATTGTTTCCATGACAACAATGACAGGTGCAAGTTCTGGTATATGCATATGTTCATTTAAAAGGTTACTACAATTATCACTCTAAAGGTAAATTTCACTGCAAATAACATCTAAGTACCTACATTCTTTCTTTTAGGAGAAAACAGTTTCTATACATAATGATATACATTAATTTCTTCCAGAAGAAAAAAGTCATAAAAGTCTTATTCATAAAAGAATATCTTCTGACAATACTTAATTATTTTATATAATAGAAGTACATACTTGCCTTCATGGAATGTACTGCCTTAAGGAATTTTAGAAGACTTATTTCATAGCTCTAACTTGGAGACTATTGGTGGTAGGAAATAGAAGATAAATTTTGATAGTAACAGAAAATTACTATGTTTGCTTTTATGAAAGACATTCAATTTGAGGATATGGATTAAATTATCTTTCCTATTTTTTAATTTTACCCCAACTTCAAATATCTTTGTGTAGATAGATGCCATATATAAGGACCACCATCCTGAATGCATAAATATTGCCAACCCTTTAAAAATAGTTAAAGGCCAAAAAAAAAGTAACTTACATCTACATCCTCCTTCTCTCTTGAAATGACAGTGTGTCTGTAATGAGAAAATTCATTTGCCAAGCAAAAGATGATACACCTACCTACCCAACTACCTACCTACCTGTATGTCTCTGATTTCTGCAGCCTTCCATTACATTCCTACCCTGGATGGCCAAACAGAATTGAGGGTTCAAAAGAACACAGAGCACAAATAGTCTTTCGGAAATGTTCAATACCTCCTCAAGGTTTCTGTTTCCACAAGCTCCTAATCGCATTTGACCCTTTGTCTATCTTGACCTTTGACATTCTACCACCCGTCCGCCGGCTTACTTATTTTTTTTAACTGAAACCAGTGCCAATGTTTTCTAAAATCTTCCAGGGCTGCTTTGTCTTAAGATATAAACCTCACTCTATGAGATTATGCTCTTCTTCATCTCAGGAACTTTTTCTGATTCCTATTTGCCTCCATTTTATTTCCTAGTCCAGTGCTTCCTGTATTATATAGATCCAGGGACAGTGTCTCTGTCCTGGGCTAAATTTCCATTCAAGCAGGAACACCAAACAAAGGAAAGCAGGTTCTCAATGTAAGTTGCTTTCGCAGGTGGCGGTGAAGGTGGATGCTATTGATGTAGGTGTTGCTAACTCTTGAAGAGAAATGCACCTACAGACGCCTTAACCTGAGGGCTTTGTCTTCCAAGTGAGATTTATGTAAAAGAGATGAGAGACTGCAATTGTCAAAAGCTCAGAAGGGGAGTTCAGTGTAAGGAAATCTGTGGAAGAAATAATTTTAAAACAAAAGTGAAAACATTGGATTCACAGGATATGGAAAAATCCATTTGAGATGAGTCCTAGAAGAAAAATAAGTAGTTTGACCTAGACTCAAGGGGGGGAAATAAGGAATTAAAATCAAAGACTGATGTGACAATTTTGAAAGAAATGACCAGCTGTCCCTCTAAAGTTTTATCTGTGAAGATTAAATGAGAAGATGTGAAATTCTGAGGAAACATAATGTTCTGTAGATGCATCTCAGGTATATCTCCAAATAATTAGATGCTAATGTCAAAAGGTAACAGGTATTTTTCCACTTTTTTTTAAAGAGAGAAATCTTTGCTATAGGGCACATGCACTCACTGGAGAAAGAGTGAGACAGAGAGAGAGCAAAAAAGAAAAGCAAGAAATCACCTCCCAGGAGGTATGGCCATGCCAATATCTCTTCTCCTACATCTTCCTTCTTCCATCTTGGGATCTTAGGCATGCATGGACACATGCCTGAAGTGTATTTTAAGCTGACAGGTCCAGGATTCAGACCACAGTTGACTACATGGGAGTCCAGGAACATAACATATCTGCTAGTCCTGATATTTTCCACTTCTTACATACATGTATATATTAGACTCTTTAAAATTTAACTTAATTTCAGTTCAAAACTTTTCATGGCATCTTTTCAGTTCAGGGGGATAAAATTGTGTTAAGAACCAGCATCTCTCTTGGGACTAGCTAGTGGCATAGGGGTTAAGGTGGCTGGATCCCACACAGTCAACAGCATGTTTTGAGTCCCATACCCAGCAGCTTAAAACTCACACTACGTGTGTGTGTGTGTGTGTGTGTGTGTGTGCATGTCCCAAATCCCAAGAAGAGAATGGAGGAGAAGGTATTATGGCATGGTCATCCCTCTGGGAGGTGATTTCTCACTTCCTCCCTCTGTCTTTCTGTGGTGAGTACACACATCTTACAGCAAACAAACAAACAAAAACAGCACTTCTCTTGTGGAAATGGCATTTATCAGTCTTATAGAGGCATTATGTATTCCTCATCTTGTATCAGAGTTGCCGACAAATATTTTAGCAAGCAGAGGGGCCAGTTCAGAAACTCAAAGAAGATTTGAGTGAGGTGACAGATTATTAGAGGTTGAACCTGATTTCCAATCTCCCTCTTAGTTTGGTAATGAGGTCTAGGCACTTCAGTATTTGTGCCTCAAACTAAACGGTTTTGTTTTAAACCATTTCTAACCAAATCTACCATTTCTGCTTTCCACATAGATGGTACAGAGATCTGCCTGTGAAAAACTACCTCCCATGTGAGGCCAGGGTTTGAAAATTGGCAAAAGACTCTTGAAAATGTAGAGTGAACAGAATCATCATTTTAATTTACTTATACAAGGACATTTATTTCTTGTTCTTGTAGGTTATAAGTAAATATACTACAGAGCATCACTTTATTTGCATACAAAATTTTGCATGTAATGTTATACATTTATTTCTATATGTTCATTACTTCTAAACAGCATTCAATTAATAATAGTTTTTAAAAAAAATTGGACAATACCATAACATGTTCATTTTTTGAACCATTTGCTCCTACCTGTCACATATAATCTTCATAGTAATCAAGTAAAAGTTCATGTGAAAAGTCATAACTGCCTTATTTGTTGAACTCAGATTGTGAAAAGGCTGCTGACCATGTTGTTTTATCCTGTGGATCCAGGTAGAGTGTCTCACTTGACCTGAAATACAGTGCATGGCTGTTAGGATGAAAGCCATCCTCTGGGCTGCTCATGAGAAGTACCAATAGAATAAGAATTAAGTGATGAGGGTCAGAGCATTCTAGAAAGCAGGAAAGGCACAAAAAAATCATAACAGCAAGAAGGCAAATATGTCCAGGGTTTGTTTGGAGCTGAAGATCTGTACACACAAAAGTAAAAGAAAACCAGCCTACAAAAGCTGACTCTTTGGAGGAACCCATAATGTCTCTAGACTGGCTGGACGTCACATAAGTTTGTACTCTTCTCATCATAAGAGGGCTTGCGTTTTAGCCTAGAATCCAAGCAGAAGCACCGAGGGGGTAACCTCGAAATAGAAAGTAGCCCCAGCTCTGATGCCAACTCCAGGACCTGTCACCAACCCACTCATCTTTCTGGGCCTCAGTTTCAAATGTGAATAATAAAGTTCTTGGTTTGATTGATTTCTAGGCTCTTTCACAAATCAACCCCAACCACACAAAGGTATGTGATCCCCTTAAATACAGCATGAACTTACTAAGCTTGTAATACTGATGTTGTGGTCATCAGCGACTAGACTCCCTTAGATGTACATTATTTATAGCTTCAATCTACATGCTTTTCCTAACAATGTGTCTTTCACACGTGCATAATTGTTGTTTAAAGAACCAAGCATGGCTGAGACCAACAATTGGCATAAGGCTATGTCGCTGGACTCCCATGTAATCGACCGCAGTTCGAGTCCTGGACTCAGTGGCTTAAACTCACACCAGGCACGTGTGTGTGTGTGTGTGTGCCCAAGATCCCAAGAGGAGAATGGAGGAAAAGGTATTGCAGCATGGACTTCCCCCCTGGGTAGTGATTTCTCACTTTCTGTCTCTCTCTGTCTTTATGGCAAGCGCATGAGCACTATAGCAAAAATAAATAAATAAATAACAAATACCTCTCACCAAAAAAAGGACCAAACATGGGAAAAAAAAAAAAAAAGGCAGTGGGGGTCAAAAGACTATGAACATGGCAAAACACAAATGTTGTCAGGCAGTTTTTAGGAGCATTTTTAGTAAACCACAGTTTTTTGCTCAGAGGATTATGATGAACCTTTCCATGAAAGGACATGGAAATGAAACATGTTAATAACACTGACAAGGTGCTATGTGGTAAATGTAAAGAGCTGTATGTATTTGTTTGGTCACTTGTCATTGAAGAGTCCTGCAGACAGTTTCAGCTCTGGATTGACTGAACAAATGAAGTTTTACAGCTGGGTGGATAATACAAAATGATAAGTTTTATTCAGCTTTGAAAAGAATAAAGAGGATTCCCTAACAACCCATTTTTGAAGTATTTTCTCTGTTTAATTAGTTGCTAGGTTGTGTGATCTGTGTTTATAGTTACGAATATCTTTATTTATAGGAAAAACATATACATAATGAATGGTAATATTTTAATTTTTCTTTTTTTATGATTATAATTTTGAAAATAGTATTCATACAACTTAAGGGAAGCACAGGCTATTCCTTGTCTCTAATTGCACTCTTTCTATTCGAGTTTTATTCCTGCTCATTGCACAAGGAACCAATTTGATTTATATGCGATCAGCAGCTAGGTAAACAGCTTTTAGGGACAGTCAGAATGAAAGGTTGAAGTCAGTTCTGGTCTGCGGTTCTAGTGATTAGACTTTCTACATAAATAAATATAATTTATTAGCACACCAAGAGTTTAGCATTGAATATGGACATTGTGAAATTAACTATAATGTCTGGCACACAGTAGTCTTTCAATTAATAATGACTTGAATATATTTTGAAAAGAATGATTGATTTCCCCCCCATGACTAATAAGAGGGAGGCAATTTAGCAAAATATATTATTTGCAAAAAGAACTGAAAAGTGAGCACCTTCTGCATAATCAAACAGTCCGGAAATAGTTATCTTTAACTCTAAGGACAGCTTGATTCCACCACACCCTGGTTTGGTGAGAAAGCATAGTTACTTGAATATTTGTACATCTGAACGGGTTGGTTTTAAACTGCTTCTAAGTGCATCTACCATTTCTGCATTCAGCATAGATGTGCAGCTCCTTGCCATTCAGTACGTGCATGCCCATGATGAAAAGCTCCTTGCCATTCAGACCTGGAATGAGCACTAGAATATGGCCATAATGGAGTTGGCCCATGATGAAGACCTAGGGGTCTTTTCATTAACTGAAGTTCAGTGATGCCAATCCACTATTGCCTGAGCCAGGTCCCACAGCAGGACTTTCGACACTGTGGGCTCTGGGCTGCCATTCGCTTCTGCTATTAAATTCCCCAGCTTTGTTTCCCAGACAGCTGCAGCTGCGTACAGTTAGCTTTAATGCCAATGTCATGCCAATGTAGGCTGCAGAAATGCTGCAGCCTTTTCCACATTGTCATGTATCCCTAAAAGCTAAAATGAAAGCATCTGTGTTGCTTTAAATATGTGATTTCTCATGTAAGCTTATCAGTTCTTGTCTGGTGTGTATGTGGTCTGTATTCAGGCAAACTAATGCCTTCTGCAGAAAGTAACCAATACAATGCCAAAGCTTGAGTCACCTTTACAATGAGGAGAGGAAAACTGGTTAAGAATAACTGACTTTCATGTTCCATATTTCATAGCCAGGAAAATGTTTTTGTCAACACTTTCATGTATGAAGGGCAGTAAGCACAGCAAATAGTATTTTCTTTTATTATTATTATTACCTAAAAAATTATGTTAGGAGAAAGAAAAGTAATTGTAAGTGCACATTATAAATATTCTAAATACATTTCCTCTCAGAGGCATTCATTCATTAGCATAATCCAAATTCTATGTGTATAAAATGTAGGGAATACCATATCTACACTCGAAGTCTTTTCAGAGCAGTTAGTAACTCAGTGTTCTCTACATTTTCTAAAATATAAGAACAGACTGAGTTTAAACAACACAGCTAACTCCTTAGTCACACTGCCCCAGCAGAGTGCAGAGCCTAATGCTGGGTATAGGGAACCAGAGATAAAAGGTACAATTCATAATCAAAGAGATAAATAGATATTTGCATGTGGTATAATTAGAGTGTTAAAATGTGGGGGAGAGGAGAGAATACTTTATGAGATCACAGAGAATGATTCTTATGCAACCTCAAGTTGGAGCTGGTAAGAAGGAAGACAAAGAAGACATTCTATTATAGATAACGTTCCTGTTTTCTAGTTGTTAATAATTTTGCTGTGGAGGTCATATACACACCAATGAAACAAAGTACTGTAACAAATTTAAATATTGAATTAGAAGGTTTGGGCTCGTTGTTATGTAATAAGAATTCAGAGAAAAGATAGGAGCTTTTTCTGTACCATCAGAATAATCGAGAAAGGCTCTGTGGAGTCTTGAACTGTCCACTACCTAATTTAAAACTTGATGGTAAGCCCCACCAAGCAGTGTCCCTGTGGATAAAATGTCTCTTAGTTGTGATCATTTTCTAGCTCTATATTTTTTAAGAGGGCCATTTTGATGTAGAACAATATTAGATTTCTTTGTCCACATGTTTTCTTATACCTACTGGCATTACATTAGTGGTGTTACTTTAGTTGCCTTCTATTAATAGATGCTCATTAGTGGCACTTTCATCAGCTAATTTCAGGATGATATAAGAGCTACCAAGTCATCTTTTGGACCATTAACAGTTGGGTGCCTGCAGTTGCGACTCCTACGGATATTCAAGTGTAGACTCATTGGTCAAGGATACTTCTACCCTATCTCAGAAGGACACAGAATGTAAGTCAGTCTAAGAGCCACACCGGGGGCTCTCCTCTGCTCCCAGAGCAAAGGCAGGTAAGATAGGAGAACCTAGGCCTTTTCCAGAATCCTAAGTGACTGTTACCAACCCTTCTGTAAAGGAAGGATCCAGAGGCAAGATTGATGCACAGAAACCAGACTATTCTCAAGTGCTTTGGTATTGTAAGCCTTCTCTGTGCCTGAGCAGGTGTGTGGTTTCCCCGCATAGTCTATGACTTCCCAAGCCTCCACTGCAGTTTCTGATGGACCTTGAAATCACAGAAGCTTTGCAGTGCAATGAATACAGATGGTACATAGTACTTAGAAAACTCTATCTTCTCCAGAGCCTTGGCACATTATGTAATTACAGAAGAGCTAGATAGCTCAGCAAGGGTGTATTTGAGTAATTATGTTGGGAGAGTCGAACCAACCAATCTGCCATCCCTTGCCCTGCCTATCACCCAGCAGGCTTCTGTGCTTGTGAAGTAGTTGTCATATCACGGCCTGAGTTTTAAAGGGAAAACACTAAAACCAACTGTCATCTCATGCAATTTAAAGCAGGTAAGTCAGCCAAAATCATTGAAAGTGATCCTGGCTTGTGAATTTGTCATAAACTCATATGGTAAAAAAAAAAAATAGACAAAAACAAAAAATATCATCTTATTTACTTTTGGCTAAACTAGTGGAGTTCACCAGTTATATAAAAGCATCAGGGTTATCTGCAAAAGTGAAGTATAAATAGAGCAATTCTAACACTGAAGCTCATCATTGAAGTTTGAAGTGATAAACATACTTGTCTGTGTCTAGCAGCTCATAGGATTACACCAAAGGAACTTGTTTATCCATGTGAAGCCAAGTTAAAGTGTGATGCTTAAGTAGTGATGTCACCCAGAAGTGACTTTGGGAGGGGCTTTCACTTTCCACCTGTAAGCCCCACCAAAACAACATCTGAGAAAAATATAAAGACTTTAATAGGGATAGGCAAATGCAATTTCAAGATAAGTTCCCTATTTCAACCTGATTTTTACCCTGAGCCTCTTGTACAGAAATTGTGTATCCTCCACTGAGTGTGTAAGAGAGATTTTGAATGAATCATTGTAGTCTTTGACTCTGTCCCTCCTCTAGTGCCTTCTCTCAATCACCACATTCCTTCCTTCAAAGAAAAAGAGAAAGAAGAGAAAAAATGGTACAAATGCCATTGTCTGGCTAAGAGAATAGTATTAATAGTCATAAACATAGCATAAAGAACTAGTATTTCTTGAGTATGTACTGTATGTGCCAGGCACTACTTCATATATTTTCTTATTTAATAGTCAATTTAATGTACAATTTGATATTATCATTCACACTATACAAATGAGGGAACTGAGGCTGAGTGAGGTGGCATATCCATTGTCATAGAACTAGCCAGCACCAGACACTGGAATGCAAATTCCTATACTCATTTCTGTATACCTTGTCACTAGTAAGTATAATCCTTGGTTTCTCTTGGAACAATCACTCAGAAGATTAAACATAATGCTATTGGGAGTCTTTGGTTTTCTACTCAAAATCTTAACTTCATCACTCTAGGAAAGTTGTTAAGTTAAATGGAAAAACCAAGAAACCAGAAGCTAGATTCCACAAAAACAATCACAGTTCAAATCTAAGTCCTGGTGACTTGAAAAACATGCTGGGCGCATGTATACATACATGTGCCCCGAATCCCAACAGAATGGAGAAATGGAGGAAAAGGATTGTGGTGTAACCACACCCCACTGGGTGGGTGCTTTCTCCCTCTCCCTCTCTCTCTCTCTTTCCCTTTCTTTCACTGGTGAGCACATGTGTCCAATGCCAATTAAAAATAAAGGAGGAAAAAGTCCAGCAGTGTGTAATACTTAAGAGCCCTCAGACATTCTCTTAAGGGGAAAAATGAAGCTAATTATTAAGAAGAAAATATGCTGATCTATTTTTTCCTTTCATCTAGTCTGAGATTGTTAGGATCCTGAACAGTGCTTGTAACCATCAGGCAGCTTATCAGGAAGAGTGAACAAAGAAGTTAGAACAAGAAAGAGTGAGATGAATGCAGAGAGCTTTACTCCAAGCAGTGAGTTTTAACTGCCCCCCACATCCGGGTCCTAAAATAGACACAAAATTGCACATGCTTATATTTCATTGGCCAGGTTAAGAGTCAGGAGAAATTAATAGCTGAGTGCATTTTTCTTAATGGAAAGACTGCTTTGTCAGGAAAATAATACAGAAAAGATGCAAGATTAAGTGAGTCTCCAGTTTAGTTGGCTAGCTTGGCAGCAAGTAGCAAATAAAATGCAGAGATCTGTGTCCCAGTGCTGTTTGGCTCTGCATCCTCCCAACAAGCACTCAAATGAGGATGGCTGAACACAGAACTTAAACATGACTTGCTAATGACCTTCTTTAAAAATAGTGCTTGTTCCTCCCTTGCTGGAGAGGTGGAGGAGCCAAGTCAGAGATGGCTCAGCTGTCAGGGTTGGCACTCTCCTGGAAGTTGAGTGGCTTAAAGTTTTTCTCTTTTTGTTAACCTCCCTTCTTTCTTATTTTGCAATTCTTTCCACTTTCTTATACTTCTCACTGTTTTTCTCCTTCTCTATCTTGTTCCTCATCCTTTGTCTTTTTCTACAATATTTCTCCTCTTTTAAAAGGAAAAGTCTGTTAGGTCATAGCCACAGTTATTCTCAGGCTCATTGCTAACCAGTTGCAAGCCCATGGGTTCTAAGATACGGGAAGAAACTTTGGTCCTTATTTGCCTGAGATTAAAAAAAAGAAGAAACATAAGAAATAATGATCCATCTATCTCAGATAATAAAAAAATAATCCTATTTACTTGGTGCTATTTTAGTCAAATTCTGCCCTAATCAAACTTTGCCCAAAAGATGTTTTAATTGTACGTGTGTGTGTGTGTGTGTGTGTGTGTGTGTGTGTATCATCTTATATATACACATATGTGTGTGTGTGTATATATGTAAAGCATCCTGTGTGTGTGTATGTGTGATGTAAGCCTTGTTGCATCCCGTAGTAACGAGGCTTTACCGGGGAAGCTGAATTGTACTCACATCTTTCTCATAAACTTGGCAATACTAGTTAAGATATTGATTTGACTTCTCTATACATTTATTTTTAAACTTAAATAAGAAAAAGCATAACTGCTATAAACTGAAATGATTTTAGAAGACCATTACTTGTTAGATAGGCTAATAACTTATTAGAATCAAAGGCTGAAGGGGGAAAAAATCCTATAATTGTGCTTTTGGAGGGCTTTTTAAAAATGTTAAGTATTTATATCAGATAGTATCACCAAAGGAGACTAGAAGGATATATTTTGACTTTGTTTTTATTTCTTCTGCTTTGAAATTCTTTACCAACATTGAATTGGACAGAAAATGCCTAATGTCTTCAATGAGCTTCTAAGGGTTGATGAGAAATTTTTAAAGAATCCACCTACTGGGACCAGCAGATGGCATAATGGCTACATCGCTGGACTCCCATGTAGTCGACTGTGGTTCGAGTCCTGACCCAGTGGCTTAAACTCACACTGGGTGCATGTGCGTGTGTGCCCAAGATCCCGAGAGGAGAATGGAGGAGAGGAGATTGCAGTGTGGTCATCCCCCCGGGGGGGGGGGGGGGGGACAGTGACTTCTCACTTTCTGTCTCTCTATCTCTTTCTTTTTTCTGGCAAGTGCACACGCCCTATAGCAAAAACCTCTCAAAACAAACAAACAAAAAAAAACCCCAACTAACTAATATTTTGAAATGTTTTGAAAGAATTCTCTGCTATCCTATCCACAGCAAACTTTGTCATATCCTGACAGTAGAGATGAGGCAGCTAGCACCATTACTCCCCTCGTAAAGCTCCATCAACTTCTGAATTTTAATTCCACACAGAAGCCTACAAGGTCAAGTAAGAGCTGCTCTTCTCCACTTGTCCTTTCCTCTTGTTCTCTGTGTTTCTCCCTTGGGCAACAACCACCTCTCAGGATTCATCTATGTGACCCAATCCCTGTCCTGCATCCCAGTGGAAAGAGGTACACAGATTGGGTTCTTCCAAACTAGGAAAATCCTATGCATTCTGCCCTCCTTCATTTCTCCAATGAAGAGTTTTATGAATTTGGAGATTATAGCAGACCAAGGAGGCCAGTCAAGGGTGGCAGGGGGGAAGAGGATTTTATTTTGATGGTTATGGAGAGAAAGCCCAGTTTCCTGTGATGTACTAGCAGATCTTGCTTTCTAAGTCAAAACGTTAGTGTAGGTTTTAAAAACGCTCGGGGGTAACTCCGTACCACAAAAGCTGGGCACACAGCCAGGCAACGTACTCATTAGCCTTGGGGTGAGCCAAGATTCCCAGAACACACCAGTCAGCATTTTTCATCCAAAGATGGGGGTGTCCTGCTGACATCTAAGATAGAAGAAAGAGTGCTACCAATCTGTACAAGGAGGAAGTTAATTAGTTTTCCTCCCAGAAGAATGTTTTCATCTTTTATAAAGCATCGCATTCCCTAGATAAATGTAATCATCCATAATCAGAAAAGTACATAGGCTAAGGCCTACTGTATTCTTCCTCTTTTTTCTTTTTGCCCTATATACCTAAAATTCAATATATAATAATGTGTAACGGTAATTTTAACCTACCTGGTCATACTAAAGTTGTTGACATTCAGAAATAGCTGCTTAAATTTCACTCAAAAATGCTGTGCCTGGGACCAACAGGTGGCATAGTGATTAAGGGACTGGACTCCCACATGACCAACCGTGGTTCATGTCACAGACCTGGTGGCTTGAAAATCACACCAGGCACATGTATATGCATGCCCCAAAATCCCAGGAGAATGGAGGAGAAGGGATTGTGCTGTGGCTATCCACCCTGGGGTGGGGGTGGGTTGATTTCTCACTTTCTCTCTCACTATCTCTGTCTCTCTTCTCTCCAGCAAACACATGCATCCTAGGGCTGAAACCTTTTAAAAACAACAACAAAAATAATCTGTAGCTAATTTGTTGCCATTTCTTTGTTTACAATGCAATAATTACACATAATTTATAATGAGTTTATCAAAGCAAAAAGCATAGCTGGTAACAGAAAATAGGGCATTTTTATAAAAGCCTAGCAAAAGGAAGAAATACTGGTAAAGTGAAATTTAGACCCGAAGTTGGTCTTAATTGAAGCCTTTATTAATAACAATGCCAGAGTTACATCCATTTCCAGGTTAACTCTGATTAGTTGAAATATAACCTCCCATGATATACTGAAGGCTGTGTTTCTTCACTACCCCACTGAGACGAATTAATTGTTCCCTTTCATTTAATATGAGTCCTGTAGGGCTAGATACAAAGGCATGTCATCACAGAACCTATTCACCACATGCTGTTTTATTCCAGAATACAGACATGTTTGCTGTTAGATAAAATCTAAGTTGAGTATATTGTTACTTAACAGTATTTCTCACTTTTCAACCCCAGTTCTGTTGCCATGCAGGTATAACTTAGATGGGCTTATCACTTAAGTTATATAACTGGTTGAAATTAGCATGATGTGTGTCAATGTTGTGATTAAAATCTTCACACTAGTGGTTTCATAGACTGACAGGTAGGATAATTTTAGCAAAGCTTCACCTTGTTGTTCTATTTAATTTGACTCCTGCTATAATGTAGGGTAGAGGTTCAGATTATAGTTCATTCTAAAGTACGAATCCTCTGAGCTCATAGAATACCAAAAACAGCATTAGGAGGCCTCCCAAAAGATGACCTCTGGTTACCTAAGAACTTGTGTGAAGAGAAGAGAAGCTTTTAACACATTATACAGGGTAGAGGAGAGACCCAAAAAAGAGGTCCAGGTTAAGACGTAACTTGTACTAGGAAGGTTTATATGTCAACAGGCCATTATAGGATAATAATAATGGCTAGTGTATAGGAGTATGGAGTTGTTTGTATTAGATCACTAGAAAAGTTACGATGTATTTCTCTATGCAAAAATGGATCATGACTTAACTGATAACCCAATATGTGTAATAGGTCTTATAAATCCTTTAGCAGGGTAAAGGAGGGAAACTATTAAAATGTGCATATGCATTAACTCAAAAAGAATTAGGAAAATATTTCTAGTATATTGCAAAACTCCTAAGGTCCTGCCTGACTTTACTGTATTCCTGAATCTGAAAGTATAGACTAGTTCAAGCTGGTTTCTTCTGCTCTATTGGGAACTGATCTTATGAAATAATATATACATAGAAAACAAAATCAGGAGCCTTCTCAGTGAAAGCAGGAAAGAAAATAAAAACGATGAACTAGCTGAACTCTGAATTCTTCTGTCCATCAAACATCACACCAACAGAGTTTCTTCCTCTGAAGTTAAAGGCACAGGATGAGGTCGTGGTCTGGCTCTGTAATGAGCAGGCATCCACAGACACAGATGATGTACCCCAGGGATATCCACAGGGTAGATGATATTATACTGGACCATAAATTTAATAGATGTGGTAGTGTGTGAAGGTGTTCTCCTACTTGGGGTGTGACTCTTAGCTCCCAAATAGCCCTGCTTTTCCCCACTGTACATCTGCTCAAAATTCATACCATATGTCATTCTTTTGAATATTGGCATGGAAATCCCCAATAGAATACTGATCCATTGTATGAGTTAAGATAACGTACAAATAGATGATTTGCTAAGCTGTTTCTAAACACAAAGCCTGGAAAGCACAAAAGACACCATATATATTTAGAAAGAGATAAGAGATTGACAACAACTCCCCAGTATGGTTTACTAATCTGGAGAGATGTACTGTTTGGTAGCAGCTTCAAGGAGCCTTGGATAACCAAGGAGGTATCCTGATAGTATCCAGAGAGTGAGGAAGGTGCTGGAAAAAGCTATCCCTAGAGACCTATGAAGACAGCTTTATCTGATTCATAGCTTAGAGGCTATAATTCCTTCTGTCAGCATCCAGCAGTAATGTGTTTTGGTCTTAAACACGTGAAGTTTCTCGTGTACATGCATGTGCATATTCATACATGAAAATGTGCAGAGAGAAACAGATGTAGATGCTATTGCCAGATTCCTTATACTCATCAAATCAGGCTTCTCAAGGCGCAGTCACCTCTCCTATCTCCACTTGACACGTTCAGACTTTCTGAGGATTTCTGAATGTCTTGAATGACATCTGTGGCTGTTCCGTTTCCATGGCCCATTTAACTGAAAGGTAGTGTGGTTACTGTTTTTCTTTGACAAAAGTGGAGTTTATTGCCCTGCTGTCTCTGGAAATTCGCCACAGCTTGCAAATCTGGAACACCCAAAATGTGATAAATTATCCCAGTATAATATCTCCAGTGCTTTTGCCAAAAGAAAGGCTTGGCAGCCTGAGGGAATTGTAACTTTTTCCTCTGTAGTACCAGCTGCAAAATGGACTTTCTCCTACCCTTTCCTCTCCCCAAACCATTGAATAAAATGACCACTCGTAAAATACATTTAAGATGGTATGGGGGGAAATGCACTTGGGATTATTTCCCAGGTGTCGGGCCAGTGTTAAGCAAAACTGAAAAAATGAAGAGTTTATGAGTAGTTCATGTTTCCTCCGTGCCCTACTGGTGATGCCTCTGGCTCACTTACCCATGAATAACTGCCTCTTCTCTTATGAAACTTGTTTAATCAAGAGCCATCATGTCAAACAATACATTCCGCAGTAGCAGTTGCACATTAAGCTCAATGTTTAGTTACTGCTGATGGTTTTACCCCTTTTGAAAGAATGCTGAAGATTACAGTATTGGGCCTGCCAGCAGCATAGTAGTTAATGAAGCGGGATTCTACATGAAAAACCATAGTTGAGGTCCAAATCCAGCTGCTTGAAAAACACACAAGGTGTTCATTCGTGTGTGCCCAAAATCCCGAACAGGGAAGTGGTAGAGAAGGGATTGTGGTGTGGCCATCCCCCACGGAGGGTGTTTTCTCTCTCCCTCTCTCTGTCCTCCAGTGAGGCGTGCACCCTTTAGCAAAAAGGAAAAAGGACTACTGCCTTTATTAGCAGATACAAGATTCTCGTAACCACTCTCTCCATTTATTGACCAAACACATTCAGTCTAGAAAAGCCTGTTTCCTCTGGCTGTGAACCATTGGCAATGCGGAGGTAAATGCCATTCTACACAGACAACTCCAATGGTATCTTCATTCCTAGGTCAAATTTTGTGATCTTTCCTGCAAATTATCTCTAGATACTGATATCACCAGGGAATAGAATTCAAGGCTTAGAAATTTGACATGAAAGTATGTCATCATTTATGAAGTTGTCTGACTCAAAGAGATAGGGATCTATGGGGTAGAGACAATTTAGTCATCTCCTTTAAATTAGGAAGACTTGAAACTCCGGCTTACCACTTAAATTCTGATCTAATGGTGGTGTCACTTCCACAAATCAGATGTAGGTGTTCTATTGAGCTTATAGTCAGCTTCCAGCCTGACTTAGCTGTAACTCCCTTGCCCAAACTCCCAATGCCCAAATCCAACCAATACTTACACTTTCCTGTCCTGAACTTATGGATCTATACTTAGGACTACTCAACCAGGTCTACATGTGATTGACGGGAGAAGCAGCACGGCTACATAAAAAGCTCTGAGTTCCCGCCATTCTGCTCAAGAATTTGAACATTTTTAATGTTTCCTAGAAGAAAAAAAGGAGCCAGAAAGTCTTCACTCTTTAGGGCTCTATTTGTCCTTTTATGAGGTGTTCTTAATGACTTCAAGGTACTGTATCCCTTCTGTTTAACACTTGGCAATAAGTATCAGACATCAGAATAAGGAACTCTCACTTATATGTCTTCCCATGTTGAAATTCTTTCTCTCCTCTTCCTGTTTTCTTTGCTTATTTCAATTCCATAGACTCTTCATAGGTGTAAAAAACCAATACAACTACAATCTATTGGAAAATATATTTGAATCAAAGACAATTTACTTCATATTCTGCTAGAATAGATTTTGCTCTTCAAATTTTGATTATTATAGAATCTTGGTTTTATGTGAGCATTAACTTGCAATGCTGTTCCATATTTTATTCATATATCACTTTTCATGATTTTAGTGTTTTATTCATGCTTCACTTCAGAAAAAATCATTTCACCTTTTTTCTAAGACTAATGCCCTCCACTATGCCCAAGATTCTATATCATTCCCATGAAATAAAAGAGGACGGTAATATCTTGGAACCTGACTTTTTCATTCGCCATTTTGTTGTATCCACCATCTTAAGGATGACTGATTTGGGCAGAGTTCCCAAACTACAGGAGTTCTTTTCTGACCTCAATAGCACTTTTAAAGTACCTCAAACAGCTGTTTCTTTTAATTCTAGCACTTTCAGGAGTCTTTTGCTTAGGCTTTCTCATTGCCCTTAATGGATTATTTTCTGACTTGTCTTTCTCTCCCCACCTTTTAAATATGAGAATCTCCTAAGATGCTTCTGTGAGTTACTTGCATTTCCAATTATCTATTTTCTTTGTTAAACCTAAACCCTATGATTCTCTTCTCAGCATTGATGATTTCCTCATCTACATCTTTAGCCTCAATCTTTGTTGTAAACTTCAGGTCTACAATATTAGCTGTCTATTGGAAAAGCCCAGCAACAAGTAGGTCCCATTGGCTCCTCCAAATGACAGACAAAATATCAAAAACTAAATTTAAAAGTCCCAACAACATTATTGGAAAAATTTAAAGGGAAAGCTACTGTAGTTAAAGGTGCCAGCCCCTATGGATTTCAGATCTTGTAAGTATGCATAGTAAAAATAAATAAATAAAAAGGAAGACACTAACTGGTTGTGAACTGATTAGAGAGAAGCCCACTAGCTCCATCCCCTGCAATAGGTCCTTAATCAATGGTAGCCATTCATTTTACTATGGAATTTAAAATAAAAATTATTTCTAGGCCAGAAAGACTAAAAAGAGAACTACTTAAGAATAGCCTAAGGGGAAAAAAATAGCAAAGGGACCAGCAGATGGTGTAATGGTTACATTGCTGGACTCCCAAGTAGCTTTAAGCCACTGGCTTAAAGCTCACGCCAGGGATATGTACATGTATGCCCAAAATCCCAAGAGGAGAATGGAGGAAAAAGGATTATAGCGTGGCCATCCCCCCGGGGGGAGGGGGGGTGATTTCTTACTTTCTGTCTCTCTGTCTCTCTCTGTCTGTCTAGTGAGCACACATGCTTTATAGCAAAAAATCTCTCTTACAAAAAAAAAGATCTAGTTTTTCCAACGGTGATAGAACCCTAGAAGGAGAGTTTACCAAAGACTGTCCCCTAATTTATTCCTCACTATTTAATTTCAGTTTAATGTGGCCTCATGCCTTAGAGACTTAGCCTGGAAGAAACTGGAGGCAACAAAAAGTACAGAATTTTAAGGAGATCTAGAATAGGTAAGAGAGGAGTGTAAAGGTCAACAGGTCTTGCAAGAAGTGAACTGAGTGGGATTGAGAGTAAGAGAGAGAGCTGCTGAGAAGCAGTTCAGAAGAGTAGAGTTCTAAAGGTCAAAAACCAAGTCTCAGCGTGGGTGTAGAAATGACAATAAATGCTTTGATTACTCAGCATTCATTAGATAATACTAAATTGCTGGTGAAGCAGGGAAGTCATTTGCATTTCAGATTCACCCCTTCTCTAACTTTCATTTTACAGCAAGAGTGCTTTTAAGATGATTTAATGGGCCTTTTTTTTTTCTCCTTTAAATCACTGAAGTAAGCACACATACCACATTCACTAGTGACTAATAATTTCTTAATTATTCTCTCAATTTCTGAAATCAGTTGTGATTCAGTTGGGTCCTGTTTAAAAGTCATGCCAACCTATTCAAAAGACAAACTCTGGATGATCTTTTTGAAACCTTTTGAAAACTGAAGCTAGTACATGTACAAGATACAATCTTGAGCCAGAATGCAAAAATCTATAGGTTAAATAAACATTCACTGGACAGTTATCCTCTTCCTACCGCATTAACAAAGTTCTTATTTCAGGCACCCAGCTGTACACCTTGGTATTCTTATCTTAGAGCACAATTTCCCACACACCTTAGCTGTCAGGCCCCCTTTGATCATAATGTTTAAATGTGCATTCGAATAGTTTTCCTTACTAGAGCCATAACTGATTAGCAATTGGTAATTTAAACTGTCCCCAAAGAAGGTAGTTTAAAAGGCACTCTCTAGGTCTCAGTTTACCAAAGTACAGTAGGTTAGAGTAGAACAGAGATGGAAATCACAGATTCTCTCATCTGCCAACTCAAATCAGTCAATAGAGGTTGCCTGAAGAGAAAAGTTTGAGACCTTTGGAAACAAAGGCAATGTTGAACAGTAAGCACTCCTTGTGCCATCAGTCAGTTGTATTTTTCTACTCCATGCCCTCTCCCACTATCCTAACTATTTGAAAACTATTAATACGATTTCTTATTTGCATATAACCATTATGCATCTTCGTGGAGTGTAGTATGATTTGTCAAAGCATGTATATAGTGTGTGATAATAAAATCAGGGATATTAACATATTCATTGTCTTCAACAAAGAACATTATGTCATACACCTTCAGTGTTCATTCTTCAATTTTTCTGAGGTTATATTACATTGGCAGCACCTTCTTGTTTTCCTATTGTGGTTCATGATTCCATAACCAATTCACTTTGTTTACACACACTCTGTATATACCATATGGTTCAATCATCTTATTCTTGTGTATTTACCCAAAAGATAAAGAATCATTCTGTGGGAAAGACATCTGCATATATTTACCACAGCGTTATTCACAATAGTTATGATGTAGAATCAACTTAGGTGCTCAACAACTGATGAATAGGTTAATAATATGTGGCACATGTACACGATGGAATACTACTCAGTCATAAAGAATACTGAGATCCTGTTATTGGACACGAAGTAGATGCATCTGGAAGATATAATGCCAAATGAAATAAGCCAGACTATGAAAGAAAACACTGTGTTTTCCCACTTAGCTTGTACTCAGTGTTTGCGCTGCATGGTAGAAACTGAACACTAGATAGCATGGAAGTACAGAGAGCAATGGTAGATATCAAGACAACACAGGGGAGGGACTGGGAAGAGTTAGGGAGCTGAAAGAGGTTTGGGGAAAATGATCGACACAGGAATGCATGTATTCTAGCTGTTGTAATCAAGCCTTGTGCTCTTCTTTCAAATGTCTAGTACCTGCCCTCCTCTATATGACTATCTGAACTTGGCTTTACTTTCTATCTCCCTGAGAAGATAGAAGCACTCAGGAGGCCAGATGGTGGTCCAGCAGTAAAGCATGATGCTCTGCACAATTGACCATTATGGGAAGGTTCTGGATTTCAGTCTGGAGACCTCTCTGAGCATGCCAAACACAAGCATGCCTGTGATCTGGGATTGTCTGAAACTGGGGGTTGGATTGTAGTCACCTGCTAGGGACTCCTTCATTCTGTCTCTCTGTCATGAAATAAATAAATAAATAAATAAATAAGCTTTAGGAGCGATCAGAAGAGACTTTGCACAAACTGCCACCACCACATCTACCCATCCTCCAGCATCTGCAGCCATACACTGTGCCTCCTCTCACTATTCCATCCTGAGTCACCACCATCTTTTGCCTGAACTACAGTAGCCTGTGGAACCACTCTGAACCCTACAATTTACTATTGACAGAGTAGCACAAGTGATCTTTATAAAACATACTTCAAATGTATTTCTTTTCTAGTCAAAACCCTCCAATGGCTCCCCATTTCACTCAGATCCAAAGTCCTTTTAAGAGTGTCTGGTCCACATGATTCAGCCTTGCCTACCACTCTTACTCCCTCTACCCAGCTCTTAGCCCACCTTTCCACTTAGATCATTTTCCCTCCAGCTGCAATAATATCCTTAAATCTTGAATAGGAGAGTCTAGACCAGTCTTCACCCCTGCATTTCCCCCCAAATTCTAAATAGCTAATTCCCTTATTTCCTTTAAGTCTTTTCTAAAGTGTTCCATTCTCAAAAAGTCCTACATTGACCATCCTATTTAAAATTATAACTGTCATTCTTCACCTTTTCACTCCTCATCTGCCTAGGTTTCAACTGATGGGAGTACCCAGGGTACCTTCCTTTTATTTTTTTTCTAGGACACTTCTAGCAAAATATATGTTTTAGTTATTTATTATATATATTATATACATACATCTGTCTTGCCTCAAGGAGAAGATAAGGGTTTTTTTTTTTTTTTCTCATCTTTGATCTATAGCCAGTTCCCAGAACAGTGTCGGACATATAATTTGCATTTGTAAATAATTTCTGAATGGATAAATGATGTCTGGCATGAATGTGGGAAGGGAGAGGGGAAGTATTTATCTCAAGATAAAACTGTCTCCAAATCCAAATTTGACAAGCTCGTATTTTTCCCCTTAAAAGTAGCATTTATTCAGTGCTCAGAGATCTGAATTCTTTAAAGAACAGTAAAGCCTAAATGTATCTATGAAAGGAAAAGGAAAGAGGACCCTCATTGCCCTCTGGCATTTCATTTCAACTCTTCTTTTTTAGCAACATGCTAAGTGGAAGAGACTACTGGGGGCCCCAAAGATTCCTCTGTGCCCAAATTTGTCAACTCAGATTTCCTGTTTACAGGACCTTAGAGTGAGCTGATTTATGTGTTAAGGGAAAACTGTTGCCCTCTGTATAATTTTACTTCCAAGTATTATATCTAAGACCCCAGGATAATGCCTAGAAAAAAATAAAAAGGAGTTCCTGTTGCATTCCAGTTAAGCTGCCACTAACTCTAACACACACACAGCCAAGGATTTCTATCTATACTTCACCTTCTTCTCCAGTGGTACTTGAAACACTGACATTTAAGGAGTATTCACTTCAAGTTGACAACCCAGTGATATACAAGTAACTAGTAATTCTTGGAAGTAGTTAAGCAATTGTCCATCATGTCTATAAATGAGATTTAGGTCTGTTCTTTCAGAAAGAATTTGACAAGGAGAGCAGGTGGGCCTTTGGAACCTTGACCAGAAAGAGATCTATAATGAGAAAGCAAGAGACCCAGAGAGAAACTTTATGAATTCACTTCAGTACTCAGCACACTGAGGTACTTGGATTCTTTCCACAAACTAGACACTACTACTGCCCTTCATTGTTTCTGCCCCCACTTCTCTCTTTATGTTCTCATTTCTCTCATTGGCTTTGTATAGTAAATGTGAATATGCACACGGTAATAGTTCCCTTGGATAGCTTGGGTTACAAAGAAAAAAGTTCTTCCCATGGTGTAACCATGAAGGAGGTCTTGTTCATAAGATTTAAGGTTATTACTTCATTCTGCCAACTTCCAAGAGCTGTAGCATACTTTGAAAGGAGCCTCAGCACATATTTTAGAGCCATGTTTTAGGAAACCCTCCAAGTAAAATGGATTTCTACTGGTGGGAATCCCCAACTGTAACACTCTGGAAATTATAGAAAGGCAGAAAAGGTGGTTATGTTTCACCAAATTCACTCATTTTTCTAAGACTGGCCCTAGAGACTATTAAACCAAACATTCTAGAAGACATGTTTCTCATCTTTTGATTTAGAAACTTATAACCAGCTTCTATAGTATGAGGACCTCATGCATTGAATCAAGAAATGAATAAGGAGTACATAATGCAATTATCCTTTGAGGTAGTAGGATTTTTAATTAAATAATTTTAATTAAATAATTAAATTCTAGACAGAGTAAAATTAATTTCTTAAGGAGATAAAGTAATTTTTAAAATTCATTTTAAAAGTAGATGTTGAGGAAAGTGGCCTAATTTTTAAAAAAATATTTATTTAATTTCATGTATTACTATTATTATTATTACTACTACTATTTTTTTTATTCACCAGAGAGAGAGGAAAAGTGAGAAAGCAAGCCATTAGGTCTTGGACTCAAATCACTGTTGGCCATGTGGGAGTCCAATGCCTTAACCATCACACCACCTGCTATTCCTCTTGGCCTGATTTTAAGAATAAAATTCAGGACCAGCAGATGGCATAATTGTTATGTTGCTGGATTCCCATGTAGTCGACTACAGTTCTTGTCTTGGACCCTGCAGTTTAAAACTCACCAGGCACATGTGCATGCGTGCCCAGGATCATGAGAGGAGAATGGAGGAGAAGGGATTGCAATGTGGCTATCCTCCCTGGGGGGGTGAATTTTTGCTTTCTGGCTCTCTCTGGCTCTCTGGTGAGTACATATGCCCTATAGATAAAAAAAAAAAAAAAAAAAAAAAAAAAGGAGAGAATAAAATTCAATAATTGCCCATGATTCTGATACTTATAGTGGCACAGACTTATTCACACTAGCATTATAAAAATTGGATGAGAACACAGCCTAACTGGTTCTTTATTAGTTCTTCATAGCCTTGATTCTTCTGTCAGTCCCATTATACTTGTGAAGTAAAATTTATTTATTCACTCTAAGTTTGGCAAATTCTGTGAAAACATACTGATTTTTTTAATCATTTTTTTCATTAAGTATATTTTATTTGCATGTTTCAAAGAATTTTTGTGTCATCAAGTCATTTAAGCCAAAATAACCAATGCCTTTGTCAGATCATGTTTCCCTTTATCTGGGTAGGATGGTCTCTGTACATGGGCCAGTTGTACACAATACAACTGAAGCAGAAAGCTGCCTAAATTTTGGAAATTTACTCAGACTTTCACATCATGCTTTATGGTCCTTGGAACATTACAGGCTTTAATAATTTACTTCAAGATTAAAAAAAAACAACAAAAAAAAAAACGGACTAGAGGGCAGAGCATTATTTTGCCTGTAGCACTTTTTAGATCTAAAAGTGTTTCATTTATTTTTAAAATTAATTTATTTGAATTGACAAATAAAAATTACACATATTTATATATATGACATTTTTGTATATTGTCTTGAAATATATATATACATTGTAGAATAACTAAATTGAGCTAATATATGCATTATCTCACATACTTACTAGGTGTGATGTGTGTTTAAACAGAGATAATTTTTCCTTAAGAGGTAGTAGGCTGGGGACCAGCAGGTGGCATAATGGTTATGTTACTGGACTACCATGCAGTTGATTGTGGTTCAAGTCCCGGACTTTAAACTCACACCAGGTGCATGTGCGTGTCTGCCCAAATTACCGAAAGAAGAATGGAGGAGAAGGTATTGTAGCATTGCCATCCCTCCAGGGAATGATTTCTCACTTTCTGTCTCTGTCTCTCCAGTGAGCACACGCACCCTATAACAAAAATATCTGTTTTTCTTGTTTGTTTTTTTTGTTTGTTTGTTTGTTTTTAAAAAAAGGAAGTAGGCTGGCTGATATTCTTTTATGTTCAGGTTTATTCACCACTATGAATGGCTATATGCTCAAGTAAAGTAACATCCAGGTATGGTAATTGAAGTACTGAGCTCTTGAAACAGGCTGTGGGTGTGAAAAATGAAAAGAAAACAAAATAGCAAAACTTACCATTCTCCACTGCCCAATATGGTAGCCACCACCATTGAATTGAATTATGGCAAAGCCACATTAAATGATGCTGTAACTATAAAATACACACCAAATGTCAAATATTTAGTATGGAGGCAAGAATATAAAATATCTTATTAACAAATTGTTTATACTTGTGTGGTAAAATGATGTATTTTGTATATATCGGGTAAAAAAAAATCGGGTAAATAAAATATATTATTAAAATTAATTTCACCTTTACGTTTTTGCTTTAGAAAAATTGTGTGTATATATATATATATATATATATATATATATATATATATATATATGTATGTATATATAAAGCCTGTGTCATATTCCTATCAGACTAAAGCAGTCTAACCTGTTAAGAATGAGGCAAGCTTCTTCTCTGAAACAAGACATTAGCCCTGCCAAAGGGGTGGAGTCATTAAAATGGGGCTAATCCATGGTCTCTTGCTGGTTGGGCTTTGTGAATTTAATTAGCTAATGGAGTGCTGGCTAAGAACAAGGTCCATATGGTTGTTTTCCCTTCAGCTAAGAGAAGAAATGTGTAGTCACGTCTGCTGAGAACTGAGGTGCATAGCTGTTACTGTTACTCTTGGCTGGGATGGAAAAACAATCTGAAAACCTGTAGTTGATTTTCTTAAAGAATCAGGGGAGAAATGATATATTTAAAATGCCTTTATAGGTTTATAGGAATTTTCTGACCTTTGGATTTTCTATAAACATTACACCTAGAATAATTATACAATTCTCATAATTAAATTGCAGTCTAAACCATTCTTATCCCAAATGTAAGATGTTTTCTGAACAGACATTAAAGCATACTGTCTGAATAGTAACTGCAAAAAATGACTTTTAAAAGTGTGCATGCGTATTTCAAATGTCATCTAAAGAACACACAGATCTTTCTGCATGTTTTTCTTTCCTCTCTTATATTTGGTTCATAAAATTGTTTTTAACCCTCAGAGTATTAGAATGGAGATATTTAGATTAAAAGGACCCTATCCCCTTAGCAGCCCTTTATTATAATAGTTAATCTTTTCCCATTTATTCTATTGATTTTCTCCATATATTGTAATTATGTATTTTTGGCTAAGAGTCTTCTGAACTATTCTTGCAGCTCTCTTGGGCAACTATGGAAGCTTTAGCAGTAGGCATACTACAGAACATTTTTCCAGCCCAATAATTTAGGAATAGTGTGTGGATGTAGAACAGTCTCTGTTTAGGTTTTTTGGCAACCAAATCCAGTAAATGGAAAGCCCCAGTAGTAGCACAATGTCATGGGCAACCAGAATGTCTAATTTCTAAACCATCTACAGCCACGTTCTGTACCTGTGAACTGTCTCAGTGTTCTATGCCCTTTCATTTGTTTATCTCTGGATATAATTTAAGCCTCTTTCCATTTGCTGCTGAAAGCTGTGTCTCCAGGTTGATTACATCCAGGATCAGAAATGCAGAGTTTCTAATAAGTGACAAGTGGAAGGAGTTGCAAGTAAACATGCTTAAGGGAACTTTAGCAAAGTGGCATAAGATCAGCTCGTTGGTGAGAAAGGAGGAAGGCTGCCTGAAATTGATCCCTTTGTTTTAATGATTCTGAGCAGTTGGTTTACATGTACAGTCCAATGTTGTCTGAATGAGCTCCAAGCATACCAAGGTGATAGAGTCACTGAGTTCCTTAACATAGCCTGTCATTTCTCACGGCTTGACATGGGGGCACTTTTTATAGCACGCCTAAAGTTGCCTGTGTACATGTCATTCTAGTTGGCATTAACTTTCTCTGTGAAAGCCAGCAGTATACTCTATCTGAGCCTCGAGACAATTTCTTAGTCACGAACACATGCTTTCAGACCAAAGGGTAATTGCAATTCACGAGCAGTGACTCTTTAAATGACATATTGGCTCTCCAGAGCCACAGCTCCATTGACTCTTAGAGATAAGTTTCTTACTGCTTGTGTGGGTGTCCACAGTTCAGCACCATACCTTTTTTCAAGTTTATTCATTTGTTTCTTCCATGAAAGAGAGAGAGAGAAAAAGACAAGTGCCCCCAACAGGAATTCTATGTTGTGATCTGCCCCCAGACTCAGCCAGCCCAGATCATGAGCTTGCAAGCATGTGCCCAGGGTGCTTAGGGGAGGTTTCAGGTGCAAACCCAGCACCTTCCCATGTAGGTCCAATCACATTACTACAGTGCCACTGCCTGGCCCTCAGGGTACTTATAAATTTGCTAGTATTATGCTGTGAGTCTTGGTAATTTCTTCATATGCATTTTGAGTTGGGGGAATGCTATTAACTTAGGGGGAAAAAAAGTAAAGTATATGGCCCCATTATATTTTTGATACAATAACTATTGTTTGTTTTCCCTTCTCTTCAGAATTATAAAGTTGAAGCAAAGATGGATTTTGTCATTTTTTCGTCTTAAGGTTTTTGCCACAGGGCATGCACACTCACCAGAGAGAGACAATGAGGGAAATCACACACACACATACATACGCACACACACACACACAGGAGAATGTCCACACCACAATCCCTTCTTCTCTATTCTCCCCTCATGATTTTGGGCACACATACACACATGGATAGTGTAATTTGATTATCAAGCCATCCGGTCAAGGCCTTAAACCCAGGTCGACCATGTGGGAGTCCAGTGCATGATCCACCATGCCACCTGTTGGCTCCAAAGGGTTTTGTTATTAAGGTGTTTAAATTCAGTATTTGTGATCAGCCAGGAGCATAATTGCCATTCAAGCCAGAAAGTAATATATACTATGTGAATTTAACCAAAAAAAATGTGGTGGTAAGTGCAGAAAAGAAAAGGTAATTCTGAATGATGGATCACAGCTGGCTTTGTGGAGGGGGTGTACTTTAAAGGCTTTGGACATTGTGAACACCTGGAAAAAGGACATTTGAGGTAGGTGGAATAACATCAAAAAGTGATCACAGTTAGATTCCAGTTAAAATTGTAGACTGTTTGACCTGTTCTCCTGACTACACTGACTTGGAAATATTGGATTATTTCCACTTCTTGCTCTTTGTGCCCATGGTATGGCTCTAATCTCTGAAAACCCATCCTCTGAGGATAGTGCAGCTTAAAAATGCCTGGGATTCACAGATGTACACCCACACACCCACACACATACTTTCTCTCTCATATATAGTAGGTCGTTGGGAAAGTCATGATATAGTTTTCTATGTAAATATGCAATCATGACTTTCCCATGACCTAATAATAAGAGTACTTTCTATGCCCAAGTAGCTTCCCATACTCCAGGCATGTGATTCTTTGCCTTGGCTTGTATGACTCAGAAAAGCATAAATTTGTTCAACCCAAAATACCTATCCATCTTTAAGCTTGAATTTCCAAAGTCAAAGATCAATATAATATCATGCAGTCATTCAAAAAAAAAATGGAATTATAACCATCTTTTCAGTCCAGACCTGTGGTTCTCAATTAGGGATGGTTTTGCTGAGGTTGATCATCTAAATCAAGGTTAATTCCCATTTCTCTACAAAATAATATATGTGCTTTAAAATATCTGGCTGGCAGTAAGAGATGATCTAAACTTTGCTAATATAAATAAATAAATAAATCTAAACACTAAATTTTGTTTTGGGTATAGCACCAAAGAACATTGAGTGAGTGGGGATTAGACTCCAACCTGTCATACATTGGCTAGGTCAGAAGAAACTAAATAAGGAAATCACTAAACTTCTAGAGTAAGAAGCATAACAAACAGTGTTGGAATTTATCTTACATGTTTAATAATATTAAAGGAAAAACTACATTATTTATGGATAAATTTCTAGTTTATTTTTCAGGGAATAGGGTGACCATTCAAGAATGAAATAATAGGTCTGAGTATTTTGCTTTAATAATTCATATCCTGTCTTTACTTTGAGTCTTTCTTCTTTAAGAAAATGAAACAAGAGATGAGATTTGTAGAAATAAATGAATGCTGGCATTCCCTGTAATATTAAACATATTAACTTATTTTTACTTATCTTTCTTATGATAACTGGTTGTATTATATGTAAATGTATAAGGCAGTTTTTTCCAATATGAATTTATTATCTAAAGTGCATATAGTAAATGATTAGAAGGAAGAAGTAACTAAAAGACAAAATCTCTGTAACTAAAGGAAAACAAGTTATTTCTTCTGGTGTACTGCCATAGTTTGAAAAGTTGTAGTACCTTGATCAGCAATGGATGTTCTCATTTGGCATTTTGCCATGAGAATTCCCTAGGGAATACTTTTCTTTTTTAAAAAAAATATATATTTTATTGAACTTTAATTAATAAATTAATTCATTTTAATTTCACCAGAGAGGGACAGAATGAGAGAGAGAAAGAAGGGGGGGTGTGAAATCAAGCCACCAGGTCCAGGACTTGAACCTCGTTCAGCCATGTGGGAGTCCAGGTTCCTTAACCACCACGCCACCTGCTGGCCCCAGGAAGACTTTTCATCAGTGCTTGCAGAAGTACTTTGTTTCCAAACCTGCCATCACCATGAAGTGGATAAAGCAAGTGGGAATGTAGCAGAGTTAAGTGGTAAAGGAGAGATTAACTTGCAAAATAATGGTTTATATGTGCTGAGACCATATGGATTTTGGATTTTAATTTGGAATTGTTACCTTCCAAGTTCCAGATGTTAAATGGAAAAAAGTACACATAAAACTGTTAAGGGTTGGAATTATACACTGTTTTAAGGTCACTATGACCGAAGAAGAAAGAGCAAAGAAAACAAACAACAAAAAAGTTCCAGCCAGTGTAATCTCTGCTGTTATACTTACCACAAGAACTAGTACCTGTAGTTTTCTCCAGGAATCAAAGAAATTGCCGGATGTTGGAGCCAGCAAACGGCATAGCGGTTATGTCACTGGACTCCCACATGGCCGGCAGTGTTTCGAGTCCCCAACCCAGTGGCTTAAAATTCACACCAGGCACATATGCATGAATGCCCAAGATTCCAGAAGGAGAATAGAAAAGATTGTGGCATGGCCATTCCCCTGGGAGATGATTTCTCATTTTCCCTCTCCCTGTCCCTGTCTCCCTCCCCCGCCACCTCCCCGTGAGCACAGGCACCATAAGGCAAAAATCTGTACAAAAAAGAAAAGAAAGCAAGAAATTGCCAGATGTTTCATATCTTGATGACCTGAAATCCTCTATGTGCTACAGAGAAATACGTAAGTATGCATATTGCAAGCCACCTAGTGAGTGCCCAGAAAAAATCTTAACTCCTCCTATAGTTTGAGCTTGGCAAGTCCTCTGGAAAGATCTAACTCACCCTCTGCATGACAGTATATTGAGGAACATTAACTCTGATGTATTTAAGAGTGATGTAAGCTGACTTTGTTATGAAAACAATGTAATTTTAACATTGGAATGACATCTGGTCTGTGTCACAGCTATATCAGGATGCACAATAACCCGGGGGAGAGAGGCTTGCCATTGCCAAATACGGCCTCAGATGAGTAATGCTTTATCCCTCTGCTAGTTCTCCTCTTAAAACCAAAACTAAGAACAAGAGCCTAATGTAAGTTCTGTCAATTTCCACATGATCAATTACCGTGTAGACTCAACAACAGGTGTCAAAATGCAGAAACTTGGGTTGATTTTTTTTTTTTTTTGTAGTTGTGTTTTTCTGAATCAGGAGAGGAATTTTGATGACATAGTTTCCTGGCTCCCCGCATCCTAATTTATATAGTCGTAGAAAGACAAAGAGGGACTCCGCCACCAACAAATTTGCCTACTCTTTAAATCTTTCATTTATTGTCTATTATTCTAAAGAAGTATCTATCCTCTAGAAAAGAATCCTCCTGGCTGCCAGAGTTTTGATCACTTGCAGTATAACCCAGATAGAACACAAGGTCCTTAAGAACACCTATTCTCTGTAATGTGATCATGATGGATTAAGAGCATGATGTGTTCATCTAGAGGGGAGCTCCTTCAGGTGAGCAGGCAGATCACACCCTCGAAGTTCTATACAAAGTGGGCCAATGACCCAACATTAGTGCAGTCAAGGCTCTCAAACTGAACAGTTTCTATTCTCACCACTACAGTGGATCTGAACAATACACATTTTATTATTTCATCTCTTTGTTTTCCAGGCTTCTTCTTTTTTTTTTTTTTTTTTTTTTTTTTTTTTTAGAAGTTCTTGCTATAGGGTGCATGCGCTCGCCAGAAAGACAGAAAGAGACAGAGAGATAGAAAGTGAGAAATCACCCCCCGGGGGGGTGGCCACACCACAATCCCTTCTCCTCCATTCTCCTCTCTGGATCTTGGGCACACACGCGCAAGCCCCCAGCGTGAGTTTAAGCCACCGGGTCTGGGATTCAAACCGATGTTGATTACATGGGAGTTCAGCGACATAGCCATTATGCTAACTGCTGGTCCCTGTTTTCCAGGATTCTAAGTAGACCCCTTTGTGTAGCCTAAATCCAATGACTAATATGCAAATATCTGAAACCCCACTTTGAAATGGGATCACATTAAATTTTGGAGTTTGAAATTGCACAACTTTCTATTATATTAGCAGCCAACTTATGTATTTATTAAATGCATTACCAAAAAAATTAAATACTGTTCCTTCCATCAAGAAACTTAGAATGGAAAATTGTTATTGGCACTGGCACTAGAGCAGATCCCAGTCTAACTCCTTTTTTTTTTCCCCTCAATTGACTTTCTATTAAGCTGTACATCTCTTTGGATCCTTAAAGCATTGATCACAAAGATATCTTTTCAATTCTGTACCCACAGGGAAAGAAATTGACAATTGAGGTGATGGGAACTTTGTCATAGTAATGTGGACCCTACAAACAAGATAGTAAGTGTCACTGCTTAGGGTAGTGAGGGCCTTGAAGGGAGAGAACCTACCCAGTATCACATCAGTGTTCTTAAGAATATTCTCAAAGCATGCTTTCCATACGACTTAGGACTAGAGGTCATTAACTGTAGGTTTTACTCTCCTTGCTTTTTTTGAAGAGTTTTTTGCTATAGGGTTGTGCGTGTGCTCACCAGACAGAGAGAGACAGAGAGACAGAAAGCAAGAAATCACCCCCCAGGGGGGATGGCCACGCCGCAATCCCTTTTCCTCCATTCTCCTCTCAGGATCTTGGGCACGCACGCACACGCGCCCAGCGTGAGTTTTAAGCCACTGGGTCCGGGACGCGAACCACGGTCGACTACGTGGGAGTCCAGTGACATAGCCTTTATGCTAACTGCTGGTCCCTCTCCTTGCTTTTTGTATATTCATTTCTCAATGTTGTATTCTGTCTTTACATTCAGAATCAATTTTACTAAATGTAATCTTTAAAACCGAATCAATGATTTATTTTCTCATAGCAAATGAAACTAATACTCAAAGTATTTTATAGAAAAAATACAAATTAATTAGATAAATTCATCATTGAATAAATAAGTAATGTTGCTGCTTATGTTTTCTATGTAGGGTAGGGAAATGCAAATAAGAAGTCTGATTAGTAGCATTTCATGAAAGAATGTCATCAATAAAGGCAGCATGCTTTATTTCAATTTCAAACACAGTTGTTTCCCAAGTGAGGTTTCTTTGTTACTCTTATCTCCTCTCTCATTAATCCCACTTTATTTCTAATTCCTGTTTTTCTCATGCCATGTATTTTTCATATAAGCTATCACATATTCACTTTAGAAGGAGAAAATAAGTACACAATAACTGTCTCAATTATTTCAAGTAGAAATAAATTTTGATTTATATATTTATACATATATATACATATTTTATACATTCAATCACTGTCTATCATTACAGCTTGCAAAATGAATTCTTTCAGTATGAATACACTGTATATTAGTCCAGTTAAAGGTATCATATACATTATCATGAACAGATAATTTTCCATTTTTGTGTCCCTTTAATACATTATTTCATTTTGTAATGAAAGTTTTACAGAGAAATGGTCTGAAAGATTCTCAATATTTCCTTCTTCCCAAAGAAGGAAACCCAGTCCCAAAGGACTGATAAGGTTTGACAAGTTCTTCTAGAAGGTTGGAATGGAACTAAATGTTCTGATTCCCTGCTGCTCCCCACCCAGCTGATACTGATGGGCACTCATGGGATCCTTCTGACCTGCATTCTGATTGATGCTATGGGCAGCTGGCAGAGCTAAAGATGTAGAGGGTGATACACTTTCCCTCCACAAAAGCCATCCCCAAGGAGCATTCTTGGATAGCCATTCTCTGGAGTTTGGGGAATAGATCTTATCTTTAATCTCATAGATAACACCATTTTCTTGGTTCCCCATAAAAGGGAGGAAAAGTATAACAAGATGAGAAAGTTTCAAAAAAAGAAAGAGTTGGAGTGACAATCAATTTCACTCTGAACACCTAGTCTCTCCCATTCTAAGAGTCCCAAAGTTTGCTTTAGAGTCCTTCTTTGTAAGAGTTTGAGAAATAGAAGTGGGCCCAAGAACACACTGACTGGAGAGTGAGATGCAAGCCAGCGAAGGATATGAAAGAGGTCTCTTGCTAAAGAGAGAAAGTGCTTGATCTTATTATAACTGTCTGCTTAATTAAATACATTTCCTAGGCCGTTTTATTCATAAAAGTCAGTGTGTAGGTTAGGGAATAATTGATTGCTCAGGAATTGGCAAGTTCTTCCTAAGGAACATTTTTCTTTATGCTGTCTTTGGCGTTTGTGGTTTGCTGGTTCCATTTCCAGCCTTAGAACTGCACCATAAAATTATAACTCCATCCTGAGGCACCAGCTGTCATCTCTGCCAGTGATCTCTGAGCTTGAAGAAAATAGTGCACTTAGATGTGTGCATGGAAAGTGGATTCCTCTGTCAATTCTAAATGTATCAGAAGGTATATCACTATTGAAATGTACTGAAAATTATTTCATCTGGTCCCACATGGAAATGGTCAGATGGCTTTGTATGGAGTAGTGTCATACAAACCTGGTCCAATTCCACAGTTGTAAATGCCAGACTTCATTTTATTTGCATCCATTGATGTGTGCCTCCTCTAATGGAAAATTTTACAGGTTACAGAACAAATCGATCTACCACAAAGAATACCCCCTTTACAGAATACTCTATGGACATTGTAATTCTGTGAGGTCATAATGGATGTTTACCACTAATCAACGTACTGAGATTAGACTTGACAGAAAACTTACTTGTTAAAATACAGAGGAAATAAAACATAAGAACCACCTTGTGCTTTCATTCCCTGAATATGATATATGACCAATCTGAGAAAATGCTATATAAAGGATAAATTCTATGAGTTTTGGGGTTTTTTTTAGAGTTTTTCTTTTTCTTTTTTTTTTCCTATGGGGCGCATGCGCTCGCCAGAAAAACCGAAAGACAGAAAGCGAGAAATCACCCCCGAGGGCACAATCCCCTCTCCTCTATTCTCCTTTTGCAATCTTGGGCATGCATGCACACATGCATGGGAATCCAGCGACATAACC
Organism: Tupaia tana; assembly: GCA_026018925.1. Classification (NCBI taxonomy): domain Eukaryota; kingdom Metazoa; phylum Chordata; class Mammalia; order Scandentia; family Tupaiidae; genus Tupaia; species Tupaia tana. The sequence continues at coordinate 194,226,679 of JAKSZU010000003.1, forward strand.
ATTACACCAACTGCTGGTCCCTAAATTCTATGAGCTTTTTAAGTGTAGGAAGTGAAGCAGATAGGAAAAAACCGTTTTTTAAAGCTCTTTTCTTATTAATATTTGAGTTCCTTAATCTGGTCAATAGGAAAAGATCTGACAAAGTAAAAAAGTTCATGGGAAAATGGAATTAAAGAACAAGTTTACATTGATGCAAAAAAAAAAAATCTAAAGATATTCATACTTTTTGTGTAAAACACATTTTCCATGAACACTTTGAAGATCCCTTGTATTTTCCTAATGCCAATCGATATATCATTGCATTAGATTGGGAAGGGGTGCTTTTAACACTATAGATTCCCCTATCATTCAGAGATTTTTATAAGGACAAGAAATCTATATGGAGATTCTGGTGGATAACCTGCTCTAACACCCATTGGCCTTTCCTCCACACACTTTCGGATCTCATAGATTCAGAGGCTGATCTCACAAAATGCAATGGGCTTTGTTTTCATTGGAAATCCATTTGTGTTTTAATCTATGCATAAGGCTTTTCGTGCCACTATCTCTGTAAAGGCACCATTTTCTACAACTGCCTCTGATATAGGTCATCTCACTCGCTTTCTTTTCTGTACTAAAACTCTTTGAGTACAACACCAACCACCATCTCGAGGTCGTAAACCTCAAGATCGTTCCTTATCCCCTCTGAAGTCACTACCCACAACAGCTCTTTGATTTTATTTCCAAAAGTCTCCTGTTGGCCCAAATTATTAACTCTTTTTTTTTTAACCCACAGTTGTGAGTCTTCTAATGTTGGCATATTAGAACCCCCTCAAACCCTCTCCTAAAGTTCAAGAGCCCCACAGTTTCTCAGCTTTCCTGTACCTGGGCTCTCTTTTCTTTCTCTCCTCTCTTACACTATTATAAGTGAAATTATTGCAAAGTTGGATTTTATGTCCTTCTTGTTCAGTCCTTTTAGAGGACTGGAACCTCTCTCAGATGAGGGCAGGGTTCTGCTACATAATGCTATATGCAGCACTTGATTTTGCTTTGTCTGTAATGCCACATCACCTACCTTCATGCTTCTCTAGAATGGACCTTCTCATTTTGCAACCTCCCTAATATTCAACGTACTTCTCTACGCCAGTGGACAGATTGGGTTCCGCTCTTGGCTTCTTCCAGTCTGTCTTATCTCATTCTGATGAATCAGGCCTGGCCCATGGATATGTCATCCACTGCTACTGCTGAACCTTTACTATCTCCTTTCTTTCCACCTCTCACTGCTTCTGTCTGCCTAACAGAAAAAAGCAAGGAGCTGGCATCATTTTATCCATGCATCCAATCTTTTTAGACCTCGTTTACCTCCAATAGTAAATGACTATTTCTCTTCCTAGACCTCCAGACATTTTATTATTTCATCTGCCTGTCCCCCTCTCCCCTCCCTCTATACACACACATACACGTGTACACAAATACACGTCTGCTGAGTAACTGGAGCCTTTTTTTCTTAGTGACTCTTCACTGTATCATGAGAATGGTATTCTTTTCACCCTTTCCTATATCTCAACTTGTAAATTTCCATTTCATTACATCATCTTGGTAGTAATTCTCCCAGCAGTCCTCTTGCCAGTACTGTGTAAGATAATGTAATGTGTTAGCGATTTTCCATGTAATTCATTAACCTGAGACTTCAATTGCTGATAATTTCATTTAAAAAACTTCATATATATATGCCCAGGTATCATTTTGTCATAAAGCTTGCCAAAACCACTTACGGTTGATAAAAATAAAATGAAATATGTGCTGAGACCTGAATTTATGGTAGATAATTACATTTTCCATTCATGAAAAACCAGGTCAGTTTTTACACTCTGGTGATGCTTTCTCTAGCAGAATTTGTGTTTTACTACCTCCATCTTGCTGTATAAAATTGTTTTTTGCAGGCTAAAGGAAGAGCTCAAAAAGAGCATTTCAAGGAATTTCAATTTGTGTTCTCTAACCACAGACAAGTTTTCAGGAGGGAAGAATTGTGATAAAGAAGTTAAAGCAACTTCTGTCTTTGTTTTCAGCTTTGACAGTTCTAGACTAGAGGTAGAAGCCAAACATGTCTTTAAAACACGCTGCTGAGGGAACTCCTGGCCAGGTGTTCAGGAAGGGAATTTAGGCTCCTGCCAGCCCAGGAAATAATATCTTCTATATACTCCTTACCTTACCCCTCTTCTTCACTTTTTTGCTCTTCTGCTACAATGCAAGATTTCTCCCAGAGTTAGAGTAATTGTCATAAAGGTCAAAATTGATCGTTTCAGTGTATAATTAAAAAGACCTTTTGGCTCTTCCTTATAAAGCGGTGCCCACATGACAGCATTTCTCCTGACTCCGAGCTCCTCTTCCTTACAAAGCGGTGCCCACATGACAGCATTTCTCCTGACCCCAAGCTCTTTTTCTTGACTCATCTCCCCTCAACCCCTCACCCATATACGCACACCATAAACAGAAATCAGATAATCTTGATGCTCTCTAGACAGGCCATTCCTTTTCATTTCTCTGTTCATTTGCACCAAGTCTTTTTTTTTTTTTCCCCTGTCTTTAATCTTTGAGCCTTCAATGTATTTCTGCCTGACAAAAGTTCATTCTGTCTTCAAAATCTAGCCCAATTATGCCTCTTTTGTGAAGTTTCCCACATTCTGTGCTGTGTAATTAGCACACATGGAAGTATGTGATCTTTGATTTACATGTTTGTCCCTCCTCTAAGCTGTGAATGCATTCTCTTCGTTTTATCTCTGACGCCTAAGATGGGCCTGATACATAATTGGGTACTCAGTAAAGGTTTCTGAAATGGCTGGATGGAGTACCATGCTGTTGTAATCTGAAGTATGACTGATAGTTCATTTGGCCCTTCTGGATAGTGTCCTAGTCATGAACTGATATTACCTAACATGTCATTCATTGTGCTCACTCTCATGGTGGCGTCAACACCAAGAACTTTTTTTTCTTTACCTTTATATTACTACAAAATCTAAAAGATCTTGATGGATTAGCATGAACTGAAGGAAAATAAGACAGTGAGCTCAGCTGTGTCAATCACCAGTATCTGTCAAGCAAACATTGTGTGCCTGCACTGTGCCCATTGTCATGGGACCGGCATAAGAGGTACATAATGCTGTCCTTCCTTTTGGTGACATGGTTACTGCTGAATCTAGAGGGCAGCACACAAAAAGTTGACATAACTGGGAGTCTGAAGACTCAGAACTATCCTCTTCAATTCAATTACCAGTCTTGCCAACTTCTAAATATTTATCTCAGGAAATCTGACCTTATGAAAGAAATTTAGTTACAACTATAAATATGATTTTGATTATTGTACAAACTCAAAGGTAACTCAGTAAAAAAGTATTCTGGATCTATGAGTGCTACGCCAAGACAGCAAGTTAATATAGATAGGAAAATCCACAAATAACTTTCTAAGAGTTTTCTGATCTGAGTAATACAAAAGTTAAAAATGTCATATTTCTGTTGCATTTATAGGATTGATTCAGAATATGTAGACTTTGAGACGCTCTTCAAAACTTTATATCTTCATTTATTTAAGTGCACCATATATTATAATTAACATAAGTTGAGTCTAATTCTACATGATTAAAGTTAATATATAAAAGTTAAGATCTAATAGGACATAATAAATCATTAATTCATGTTCTAGCACTCACTTCTATTTGCTGCTACATTTTCTAGAGGCTTTAGTTTTATATAAACATAAAATAGAGCTCTAAAGTGTCCACAGATAGGTGTCAGATATTATTGCCTTTCTATTCACACAGAAAACTTTTATTTTTCAAACTGAATATTTCAATATTTATATTACACCCCATACATATTTTAGACCCAAGGAGGTTAGTTTACTAAAAAGATTGTTGGAATCAAGATATCTATGTTTGCTCAGTTGCAAAATGAGGACCTTCATTTAGATAATAATAATAAAACTTCCATTTGAAAATGCTTAACGTGTGAAAAGGCCTTGTATATACATTATCTCCTTTGTTTTCCATATTAACCTTGTGGGAGACATGGCATTTTTATCTCATTTTGTATTTGATGAAATAGAAACTTGGAGAAAGTGACTTGACAAAGTCATCCTGCTGAAAGCTATAAATCTGTACTGCAAATGCAAATCTAGATGCCATATGTCCCCTCTACCTACACAATTCCTCTGAACAAAAGTACAGGCTTCCCACAAAATTTGCAAAATCACATAAATCCTAAAAACAATAACCTTCCCCTGTGAGATTACATTTAAAACAGAAGCTGGAATAATGGTGAAATAATTTGCTTTTTGAGAACTAACTGACCTACACATAATCTTTTGTGGGGAAAAAAAAATGAAAAGCCTACCTACAGATATTTTCCCCTACAATCAACGTACACTTTAAATGCAGCTCATCGGAAGCTTATAATTAATCCAAGAATTGCTCACCACATACTTTTTCACCGTGTTTGGTCCAGTGGTTTGTTAAAAATGTCATTATTTTGCATTCTGTAAACTTGCTCTGATCCTATAAAATCTAACTGGGGAAAACTTTCATTACAAATAAAAAAACATAAAGGGAGGGGAAGCAAAACACATTTTCAGTTCAAAGTCAATAAAGTCCATTCTGGTTTTGGTTAATTTTGATTTGAAGTTTAAATTGCTGGTATCAATAAATAGCTAAATTACCTCTTGCTGATTATATCTTGTGATGCTTACCTATAAAGTGCCTTGGGTTCTGTCTATTAAGAATATGAGCTCCAAAATGATAACTGCTTGGTGCGGTTATAAACTAACTGTGCTACTCAGAGAAAATTTAAACATTCCAATAAGTGCTGCTATGAAAAGTTCACTAAGAGTCCACAGTTAATGAATCATGTTTTGCAGAGAGTGGAAGGCAGCAACAGAAAGTGGGGGCCCATGGAGATCCTTGATATTTTGATGGTCATACTTTTTATTCCTAGTTTATACCAGAATTTATTTTGACCTGTTTGTGATTTGATATTCAGGAAACATTTTACCACAAAGAGACACATTACTCAATATGCTTACTGGCTTGCCATATTACTGCAAAGTCAATTCCTTACATAATTACTACCTATACATTAAGAAGATAGGGGGCCAAGCAGTGGCACAGGAGTAATGCAGCTGGACACACATGGAAGGGTTGTGGGTTCATGTCCCAGAACCTCCCTGTGCATGCCATGTACATGGGCCTGGCAGGCTGAGACTGCAGAGTTGGTTACGTATGAAGACCCTATCGGGAGGGGGCCTGTCTCTGTTTTTCTGCTTTTCTCATAGAGTCTCAGACCTCATGGCTTGAAACACAAACCAGGCACATGTTTATGTGTGCCCAAGATTCCTGAAGGAGAATGGAAGAAAAGGGATTGCAGCGTGGCCATCTCTTCTGGGGGGATGATTTCTCACTTTCTCTCTCACTGTCTCTGTCTCTCTCTGGTGAGTTCTTGTGCCCTATGGCAAAAACCTCTAAAAAAAAAAAAGGAAGGAAAAAAGAAAGGGAATAAATGGAACTTCCTTTTAAAGTGGACACACACACACACATGCATACATAATTATTCCCTTCCCCCTCAGGGCAAACAGATCATCTGGTTCTTTATCTAGTGGTGGACAGGGGCTGACACACCATGACTCTGGTCTAAAAAGAATGGAAGAAGAGAAAAGTGCAAAGAAAAGCAACTGCTAAATGTGATCCCCAGAAGACATGGCTTTTTTTTTTTTTTTTTTTTTTTTTTTTTTTTAAGAAGAGAGATTTTTTTACTACAGGGCGCTTGCACTCACCCGAGAGACAGAGAGAGATAGAAAGACATAAAAAGAGAAATCACCTCCCCCCCTTTCCCCCGAGATGGCCATGCCACAATCCCTTCTCCCCTGTTCTCCTCTCAGGATCTTAGGCATGCACGCACACACGCCTGGCATGAGTTTTAAGTTGCCAGGTTTAGGACTCCAGTTGCAGTTGACTATCTGGGCGTACAACGAGATAACCATTATGCCATCTGCTGGTCCCAATGCAGTCTTAGATGGGCCATTATTTTACCTTCATTCTTCACTTGGTGTTTCAGTGGATGTTGTGGATTTCGTTTCAGATCAATGACACTTCAGGCCATGCAGCTGCACCGCCACCATGTTCCCACTGCATGAGCCGTTCAGTTATGAATTACCCTTCAGCACAGTGGACAATGACAAAATGGCAGTGAGTTACAAAAGGAAACCACACATTTCCTTCAGTGCTCATTTTTACTTCATTGAAACAAGAGTGGGGAAAGGAACGGTTTTCTATGAAGAGTAGTGAAGTAGATTCCAGCAGCACCAGAGAAGAAAAGCTGGAGGATAATAGCAAAGTAAACAAATACCAGAGTCTGGAGATGAGTTTTAATCTTGATTCTGGCATGCACTAGCTTTGAGGCATTGGCTAATTTCTTTGGTTTCAATTTTCTCATCTTAATGAGAGATTTTTCTATGTTCAAGGATTGAGAAATCGTGCTTCTAGACTGGGAGGTGAAGTATTTGGGAAAGCAAGAGTTGAACTTGAACAGGACTAATGCTATTTTGATGCCAAACTTGAGAATGGGCACTAAACATTGGTATTTGCGAGTTACTTAGCTTGAGGAATTCTTTGTTATGCCATGACCATGGGACTTAGTGCTTAGCCAGAAGGGCCTTCTAAGGAAACAACATTAACAGATGAATTCTGAAAAATTTTCCAGCAAAACTAACCAAAGGTTTAGGATTGATCAAGGAAAGAATTTCTCCTTTTAAAAATGGGCATACCCATTTTCTATAGGACATAATTGAGATAAGACCTTCTATAAAGGCCAATAGAAAAAAAGAGATGGGATACTGGACTCCCACATGGTCAACCTCAGTTCAAGTCCCAAACCTGGTACCTTGCTTTCTCACTTTCCTTCTCTCTCTCTCTCTCTCTGTCTCTCTCTAGTCAAATTTAAATAAATAAATAAAGTTAAATAAAATAATTCTTAAAAAATTTAAATTAAAAAAGAAAAAAAAAAATGATGAGTAAAGTTACCATCTACATTAACAGTCTAGGGTGGGGCCCAAGCACATGAAATGGATTGTGGAGAAAATAGACATCACCTAAAGAGCTAATCCTAAGTAGCTCATCCATAGAAAAATGTAAAAAGTTCATAATATTTTTGGAAACTTAATTTAAAGCTAAAAAATATTTTTAAATGTAAATGGTGATCTCTACTGGTGGGATTATGAGTGATATTGTTTTCTTTATGTCTACATTTGTCAAATTCTCAACAATGAGCAAGTATTATTTTAATAAGTAGGAAATATTTTAAGAAAAAGAACGCATTTTCTTAAGACAATTCACCTATTGTTTTAATTGTATTGAGTGAGAAAGAACCCACAATATATGAACTTGCTAATACAAACTATTGTTCATTCTGGAATCATACGTTGTTTTATTTAAATAAGGAGAGAAATCTGTTTAGAAGCAAATTTACTCTTTTCTGGTTATCAAGGAAACCAAAACCCAAAAATATGCACCAAAATATTTTATTTTAAAAAATAAAAATACCTGGGACCAGCAGATGGCTTAATGGTAACATTGCTGGACTCCCAGGTAGTAGACCCGGTGGCTTAAAACTCACTCTGGGTGCATGTGCATGAGTGCCCAGAATCCCAAGAGGAGCGTGGAGGAGAAGGGACTGCAACATGGTCATCCTCCCTAGGGACTGATTTCTCACTTTCTGTCGTGTCTCTCTGATGAGTACAGGTACCCTATAGCAGAAATCTCTCTTAAAAAAAAAAAAAAAAGAAACAAAACAAGAAACTATGTCATCAACTTCTAGAGACTAATCCTTGATATTAGTAAATAAGCTTTAGTCAAATACTTTAGTTTCTATTCTGTTTCCTCTTTGTTCTCTATATTAATAATTATAGTAACCATCACTTACGAGTGCTTATTCTATACCAGGTCCCATTCCATGTTCCCACGTGATCTCCTTATCTCCTCATCAGCCTTACAATACAGATACGTTATTTCATTTTTACAGATGAAGAAGCTAAGACATAGATTATGTCACTTACATAGTCACAGGCAGTCCCACTCAAAAGTCCCAGTGTTTAACTTGACACAATATTTTTTCATAGATATAATAGAGATAGGTAATATTCATTCAGTTCTTATATGGACTGGGCTCTGTGTTCAGCATTTTATACATATTGTTACAATTAGTAGTTGCAGTACTCAGATGAAATAAATATTATTACCATAACCACTCTATAGAACACAAATTGGAATCTTAGCAAGAGTTGGTAACTAACAGAGGTACAGGTAGTAAATGGCACAGGGAGAATTTTGCAACCTGAGTTCCTTCCTAAGAAAGTATTTTTGGTTTCCCTCTACCATGATATGGAACCACTTGAGCTATGGTCACATTATTGTGATTATCCTTAATAATTATGTTGCTTATGGAAATAGTTAACATTGGAATAAACTAATATACTTTCCCCAAGAGCTCTTCTAGGTCACCTTCAAGAGTAACAAAATTGAGCCCAACTTGCCTTTTCAAACTTCTACTTCACTTGCTAAGTAATCAATATTTTTATTTATTGTTTTTTATAAGCCATAGGCTTCCCCATTATTAAATGCAAACTAAAATCCAGAGATATTTATAGAATGTATACTATGAAAACCTAAGTATCGGTTGCTTAATCTAATGTAAAATAATATTGAATATTAGATATGGAATAGAAATGTCAAGATTTAAAATCAGAATCAGTTTCCTAATTATTGCCTTATTTTAGCTATGTTCAAGAAAATACATGGTATTTAAGAATTTTTTATATGGGGGCCAACAGGTGGCATAGTGGTTAAGGTGCTGGACTCCCAAGTAGTTGACCATGGTTCGAGTCCCAGATGTAGTGGCATGAAACTTACACCAAGTGTGTGTGAATCCATACCAAAAAAATCCCAAGAAGAGAATGTAGGAGAAGGGATTGCTGTGTGGCTATCCCTTCGGGGGGTGATTTCTCACTTTCTGTCTCTCCGGCAAATAAAAAAAATTAAAAAGAACATTTTATATGAATGCACAGAGAGAGAGGAGGAATGAAAAGAGAGAAAAGCAATACAAATTTAGAAATTTAATAAAGCCCTACTTATTTCCTGGTATTCTGTTTTAAAAGCTGGCCTGACAGAGATGCTTTCAGCACATTCTAGCTGCTGTCATGTTGCATTCCAGGAGGGAAATCCTTCCACTGTTTCCTGCTCAGTGAACAAAGAAACTGGACAAAGGAGGAAAGACCAAAGGTAGAAATAATCTCTGGAAGACTCAAATGACCACCCAGGAATGTTTAAAATGTTCAAAATGAAATCTCTTGGGGAAAAAAAAAAGGCGGGGGGGGGGGGGGGAACCAACAGTCTCTTTAAAATCCAGCAGCATCTATTTCTTTGTAATTATAAATTCTTTTAAAAGGCAGTGGCAAATTGAAGATTGATACTATTTTCTAAAACTGAACCAAAGATGTTTGTGTGTTTAATTCATAGAAAAGATGCTCTTTGCCCCAAATTACTTTTTTTTAAAAAGAGGTTTTTTTTTGTTTGTTTATGTTATTGTTTTTTTTTTTTTTTGTTTTTGTTTTTGTTTTTGTTTTTGTTTTTGTTTTTGCTATAGGGCGCGTGCGCTCGCCAGACAGAGAGAGAGAGAGACAGAGAGATAGAAAGCGAGAAATCACTCCCCAGGGGGAATGGCCACGCCACAATCCCTTCTCTTCCATTCTCCTCTTGGAATCTTGGGCACGCATGCACACGCACCCAGCGTGAGTTTAAGCCACCGGGTCCAGGACACGAACCGCAGTCGACTACGTGGGAGTCCTGCGACGTAGCCATTACTCTAACTGCTGGTCCCACCCCAAAATACTCTTAACATTATCCTCAACTTGGAAGAATTTGTTAAAACTTTTTTTTAATAAGAAGCTCCATTCAGAGAGTATAGTTAAGATCTCACGTTGTAGACAGATATGTATTGGGTTGTCAGAAAGTCATGATGTATCTTTCCAGTGACTTTTCCAACAACCCAATAGTTTTAAGAATAATATATGGTATAAGTTTTAAGATGCTGATGATCCTTCATCATTTTCTTAAAAGTGCTTCCTCATAGAATTTGTGCAATGCCACTATTGTTAAATAATATAATAGAACAAAATCTACTTTGACATATTTCAACATGGTGCCCATTGATTGATCTACTTTATGTTCCACTGAATGGATAAATTGTCTCAGCCTGCACATTTGGGTAACAAGCCTGGATTCTTACCATTTTACTCTCTTTAAGAATGAAGTGTATTGGATCCAGCAGATGGCATAGTGGTTATGTCACTGGATTCACATGTTGCGAGCCTTGGTTTGAGTCCCAGACCCAGTGGCTTGAAACTCAACTCCAGGCATGTGCATGCGTGTTCAAAAATCCTGAGAGGAGACTGGAGGAGAAAGGATTGTGGTGTGGCCGTACCTCCGGAGGGTGATTTTTTTCTTTCTCTCTGTTTTTCTCTATCTCTATGGTGAACTCATGTACCCTATAGCAAAAATCTCTCTTAAAAAAAGAGTGAAATATATTGATTGCAGAGTAGTGAGGCAATGGTAAGATAGAAATTTTATATATTACAAAATTATGGTCAATTTCTAATACACTCAATTCATTTTATCTTAATAAACTTTACTCATATGATTTTCTTGATAACTGCCATAACAGGATAGAACCTTAGGGTGATACTTGTATGCCCAGAACATTATGTATTAGAACAATAACTCTAGAACCTTGCAGTATCTCTTTCAAAGTACTTAACCAGCATGTCTTCTAGGAAGGCAGTTCATAAGTTTCTCTTTTAAGATTAAAGCTGATTGATTTCTAAGAGGAGAGAGCCTAAAGAAGAATTACATCTGTTTTTATTTTGCATTTGAAAAAATTGAATCAGTTGACATTCAATTTCAAAAGTGAGCAGAGGAAAATAAATAGGACAAGGTTATATTGGAAAACCCCACTCCAGTGCTCTCTAAAACTCCCCTGGTCTCCCTGGGAACAGCAGGATTTTAGCTATCTCTGTCCCTTGCTCTGCTTGAAGCAAAGATTTCAATTACCACTTGATAATGCAAAGAGATCAGGGCATGGATGACAAGGCCTCCTGGAGAATTACTTTGGTTTAGCTACTTTAGCGACTCTCATCTGTGGAGCCTATTTAAATTACAGAATAAAACCATCACTGTTTGTGAGGCAGAGAAGTATGACTTCAGACCCCTTCTGGGTGGCAGCTAGTGGTGAATAAGAACCTGGCAGAGCTAGGGTTGGAAGCTAAAAGCTCTTATGCCCCTTGCTTCTTTGCGTTTAGGGTTCTATACTCAGACACTCCATTATGTGGCATGTAATACAGAGTTATATATGAGTGGATTTAAAGGCATTACACATAACTACCACTAAATTTTCCCTGACCCCGCCCCCCTCCCACCTTCATCATCAGCCACCTCCCCATTTTGGTGAGTAGGTAAACAGACAAAAAAGAATTGCATATTAAGTCACTCCTTATCAACTAATAAGAACCACAGTACAAGGACCAGCAGTTGGTGTAACGGCTATGTCACTGGACTCTCATGTAGTTGACTAAGTCCCGGATCTGGTGACTTAAACTCACGCCAGGCGTGTGCGCATGAGCGCCCAAGATCCTGAGAGGAGAATGGAGGAGAAGGGATTGCGGCATGGCCAGCCCCCCTGGGAAGTGATTTCTTGCTTTCTGTCTCTGTCTCTGTCTGTCTTTCTGGTGAGCACAATGCACCCTATAGCAGCAACCTCTCAAAAAAAAGAACCACAGTACCTAACATTTTACAAAATAATTTCCTACACCTTAGCATACTTGATCTTTGCAACAAACCGTAAAGTTTTATCATGCACATTTGGTAAGTGATGACACCAGTTCTTTGATCATCACAGCACTGTGAACATCATAATCACAGTGAAATGAGTTTAATAATCTTCATTTGATAGGTTATAGCATTGAAGTTTAGATGGTCAGATGCCAGAACTGACCCACATACCAAAGCTAGAAAGTGGCAGAACCAAGTTATGAACCCAGGTAATCTGAGTCCCAGTTTAGTACTCTTGTCATTCAACAAGGGAAACAAGAGATGTAAATCATGACCTAGTCTTTTTTCTATGACTATTTCAGTATGGGATATTGAGCAAATTCCCAAGTGAATCCATGCCCCTGAAAGCTTCTCACCAATAACCTAAAGATGATGTGTAAATATTAGAAAGATATTGTGAATCTAAGCCTGTTCTAATCCTGTTTGGAATGTTTACCAGAGGAGGCAATTGATTTGAGCCACTTACAGAAAATAACAAACAAACAACAAATACACACACACACACACACACACACACACACACACATAGTTCTTCTCTGTCCCTTTCTTTCCATAATCCCAAATCATCAAGCAACTCAACAAGTCAGTTCTTAAAAGACAAGAAAAAGTATAAAAATGCACCAGAAATTTTAACCAAGTAACACAAAGACAACCCACAGCAAGTCAGCTTAGCATTCTTTGAAGGTAGAAAGAAGCAAATGCCAACAAGGGAGCTAGAGAAAGCCTGAGGTGATGTGAAGAGAGCTATTGACTTTGCAAGGGCAGCAGGCATAACCTATGATTATAGTCCTTTCCTTTCCTTTTTAAATAAATGCCATGAAAGGAATGCTGTTTCTGACATTTTCATACTTTATACTTTAGGGAAAAGAAACAATCCAAAAAAGCCAGGCCTGAGGTAACAGCCAGCAGAAATGCTTAGCTTGTCAAAGTACGACAGCAATAGCCCTTGATCCTAGAGGAGGAAGCCAGCATTCCGTGAGAAATCCTGAGGAAAGGGGTGGATTGAGGAGCAGTGAAACTGACAGACACAGCCATGGCCCTTAGCTTTGACGCAAATGGTTTCACTGTCTCATAGCACACAGCATCCCAGTTTTCTGTTTGGCATACTAGCAAATCTTGAAATTCTTTACTGAAAACTCCACATTCTCACAAGCTTTTCTCACCCAAGAAAACAGTCTTTCTAAAGACTGGTATATCCTAAAGCTTGTTTGGTTTGTTTGTTTCTTTGTTTCTTTTGTAGTTTTTAGTGTAAATCTTTTTTTTTTCATTTCATTTTCTTTTATACATTCAATCACATTATTATTTGGCTTACAAAATGGATATTTCAACAGGTAAATATTGTTTGTTTTAATAACAGCATTATTGAGATATAACTTACATTGTAAAGGATTCACTCATCCAAAATATAAAATTCAGTAGGTTTTAGTATGTTCTCAGAATTGTGCTATCTTTGGAAATAGCAGGTGGTATAGTGGTTAAAGCGCTGGACTCCCACGTGGCTCGTGTCCCAGACCCAGAGGCTTGAAACTCAGGCTAGGCACATGTATGTGTGTGCCCAAAATCTCAAGAATAAAATGGAGGAGGAGATTGTGGAGTGCCCACCTCCCTGGGGGGGGGGGGGGGGGGTGTTTTCTTGCTTTCTGTCTCTTTCTCTCCAGTAAACATACATCCCTTTTAGCAAATATCTCTAAAAAACAAAAACAACAAAAAACATCACTACAGTTTTAGAGCATTTTCAGTACCCCAAAATTAAATTCTATACCATTTATAGTCACAGTTGTCCCACTATTAATCCCAAAATTCCTAGCTCTAAGCAACCACTAATATACTTTCTGTCTCTGGATTTGCTTTCGTCTGGACTTCCTATTTAAAGGGAAATATGTCTCCTTTCACTTAGCATAACATTTTCAGGGTTCTTCCATGTATTGATACATTGTCCTTCTAATTGCTAAGTAATATTCCATTGTGTGAATAAACCAGATTTTGTCTATATGTTCATCCAGTGATGCACATATAGGCTGCTTCCACTTTTTGGCTATTATGATTAAAAGAGCCATGAATATCCAGGTTTTGTGAGGATACGCCTTTATGCTCTTTGGCCTATACCTAGAAAATAAAATTGTGGGTTATTGTAACTCTATTTTTAAATTTTTATCACCTTTCCAAAGTGAATGCAGCATTTTATATTCCTATAAGCAATGTATAAAAGCTCTAATTTCTCTCTTTTCTCACAACACTTATTTTTCTTTTAATCATAGCCAACCCAGTGGGTTTGATTTGACATCGCATTGTGGCCTTGATTTGCATTTCTCTATTGCTAATGAGGTAGAACATCTTTTCATGGATTCATTGACCATTTGTTTATCTTCTTTGGAGAAGTGCCTATTTAGATCTTTTGCCAAATTTTTGGTTAGCTTATTGTTGGAGTTTACTTTGAAATTGTTAATATCAGGGATCCTGTGGATCGACTTTCAAATTCATCTTAGACAATAGCATCACTCTGTGGTCAAAGAAGTTGCCAGGTTTATTATTTTGTTAACTGGCTTTTTTTTACTTTATTTTATAATTTCTCATTTACATTTAATTGTAAATGGCATAGAACGTGGTTTTTCAAAGCATACATACATTCAGTGTATAATGATCAAATCAAGGATTTTAGAATAAACATCATTTTCTCTTTTTTTAAAAAAATTTATTTTAATTTACATTTAATCACATATATCTTTATAATGTACATTACTTTCTCCAGCACAAATACCATGCATATCAGTCAAGACAAAGACATTACTATATACATTATTATTAGCAAATAGCTTTTTATTTTTTTGTCAATTAAACGTACTTTTTTCTTCCCCCTCCCCCTCCTACTTTCCCTCCCTCCATTACCCACCTCTGTATTACTCCTATCCTTACTATCTCTAGTACCTACCGTTGTTCTCCCTGCTACTATACCTTCCAAACTTTCAATTTCTGCTATAGAGCACAGATAATCAGTTTATATTGAGTGGGGACATACGATGCCTGTTTTCATAGTCTGACTTGCTTTGCTTAGCATTGTCTTCCATATTTGTCCACTTTGTATCAAATGTCAGGATCCCATTGTGGTTTTTTATGGCTGAAGAGTAGTCCATAGAGTACGTGTGCCACAGTTTTTTAAACCCGTGGTCTAGTCTTGGGCATGTGGGTTGATTCCCTGTGCTAGCAATTGTAATTAAGCAAACAAACAAAAAATTGCTGTAATAAACATGGATGTGCAAGTGTTTTTCCAACTGAGAGTTGTCTATCCTTTGAGTAAATGCCTAAGAGTGGAACTACTGGGTCACATGGTAGGTTTTCTGGTTATTTTTTCATTCTTTTTGGTGATATGGTCTATGTCAGAGACTTTATCTTCAAGATCAGAAATTCTTTCTTCTGCTTGGGACCAGTATGCTGTTAATGCTTTCTAGGGAGGATTTTAACTTCTTGTATTCTTCATTTCCAGAAGTTCTGTTTGATTCTTTTTCAGGGTATCTACTTCTTTACAAAATTCCTCTTTCTTGTTCTGAAATCATTTTATCATTTCCTGGAACTGATTGTCTGTTTTCTCTGGCATCTCATTGAGTTTTGTCTCTATGAATATTTGGAATTCTTTTTCTGACATTTCTATGTATTTTTCTGTGCTCTCCATTGCTGGTGAGGGTCTACTTTGCTCACTTGGGAAAGAGTTATTCCCTGGTTTCTCGTGTTTCTTCAAGATCTGTGCTGGTTTTTGGTCATCTGATGTGGTAGTCACTTTTTCTATTGGTTGGAGTAGATTCTGTAGTATTTTAAGAGGAGATTTCACGCTTAGTTCCCAGGTGTGTTCCTATTATAAGGCTGTGTCTCCCAGGTCAGGAAGTTATGGGTAGGTAACTTAAGGGGCTTGACTTCTCTACCAAAACGTTCAGCTCTTGACGAGGTGGTATCAAGCTAAGGAGATATAACTTAGCAAAATGTGCAGTGTACAGGCCAATGTACCAAAAGTTTCAAAGTTACTCCCAGGCCCCAAGTGTGGACTTATGAGAGGAGAACTGCTCACACCAGGCTCAAGTCTCCCCAGGGTTGCAGGTTTATATGTGGTCAGTTCTGGGTAACTTCTTTTTAAGTCTGGGAGTGTGCTGGCTTACATGTGGAAAGGTTTCAGTTCTACCAATAGAGCCTTTCACTGGCATGGCACACAGGCTCTCTTGACTGGGTGGGGACAATATGCATCACAGTCTTCCATGGCAATTGAAGCTCTGAGTTCGCTGATTCCATTATAATCTCTGCTGTTTAAAAACATATCACCAGAGTTCCTATCACTTTTTGAGAAGGAAAGCACTCTGCATGAGTGTAAACTCCACTATCTGAATGCTAAAGGTGTTTCCTCACCTATACTATTAAGGTTGCAAGCTAAGACCGGCATTTCCTGAGAAGAGAAAACAACTTTTTAAGTACATTATATAATCAGAAAAGAACACCAGAGAAGGGCAGAGCAAAATGTTTCTTCCATATTTCAACCTAGATTGCTAATTAGGTCTGAAATATAGTTTACCTATAAACTTCTCATCATTTTTTTTTTTAATTTAATGCATTCTTCTAAAGATCAGGCCATACATTTAGGTTTTCTGTTAGCCAGTTCCTAGCCCTGACTGCATCTTAAAATCACCTGGAAAACTTTGAAAGCTGTATTTATGCTGCACCCCCACCACCCCACACCACCAGAAAGTTTGATTTAACTAATGTGGAGTGGGTTTAGGCATTTATAGTTTGTAGAACTCTCTAGGTGATTCTAATATGCAGCTAGGTCCAAAACGTAAGTCCAACTATTAATCAACCTCTTAATTTATAGTCAACTCAATAGTTGTGTTCTCCAGATCTGTGTCCCTGGTATTTTCGCATGCATATGACTCATCTAGAGATTTTGTTAAAATGAAGATTCTGATTTTGTGAGTCCAGGATGGGGCTTGAGACTCTGCATGTCTAACAGGGACCCCACACAGGGTGGGGCTGTTGGTCGGCAGCTGGAAGTCATCAGAGCCAGTGAGCCCCCATATGTGCATGGCACTTTTCAATTAAAGCTTTATCTCCGCAAGGATTTTACTTTTTATGGCAGTCATCACAGAATACAGTATGTGCTGCAGTCCTTTTAAAAAATAAAATTGATTTCTATCATTGTTAATGTAAAGATAAAACAATAAACCTCTATATTAATTTAAAATAATGATCCAGATCCATGAAAGTGGTCATAAAAATACTCCACAGTTGAATGAATAAGGAACCTAGTGGTTGGCTGTGGGTCATATAATTGCAAGGAACTGGTCTTTAGAGCTAGTCACAGGAGACTCACTTTGTGACCTTGGAGGTTACTAATTCTCTGAGAGTCATTGTTTTCCCTCTAAATTGTAGGCAGTAGGAATTACTTGTAGGGTTGTTATAAAGATCCATGAATTAAGAAATACAAAATACCCATCACTTCACTGACCTCTGAGTATACTTAAGGAGTCTGTAAATCATAAAAATAATAAATAAATAAAAAGCCATTTGCAGCATCCAAATACACTAGGTGATGTCCTTACTGCAGGCTTTTGTGTGAGAATTTAAAAAGGAGGAGCCTCTTCTCTCTAACTCTCCAACTCATCTTTTCCTCATCTTCCCCCACATCAAGGGCAAGTCTTAGAAAAAGACACCACAGAAGAACAAATTGAGGCTTAAATTGAAAAAGGGATGGGACCAGCAGTTAGCGTAATGGCTATGTCGCTGGACTCCCATGTAGTTGACTGCAGTTTGAGTCCCGGACCCGGTGGCTTAAACTCACGCCGGGCGTGTGTGCGTGCGTGCCCAAGATCCCAAGAGGAGAATGGAGGAGAAGGGATTGCAGCGTGGCCATCCCCCCTGGGGGGTGATTTCTCGCTTCCTGTCTCTCTCTGTCTGGCAAGCGCATGCGCCCTATAGCAAAAATCTCTCCAAAAAAAAAAAAAAAAAAGAAAAGAAAAGGGACTTTGATACCCTTTCAGCTTAACAATAAAACACTAAAATATATTTTGAAAAGATTTTCTTTTTCAGCTCCCATTAATAAGGCCACCTCTTTCTTTTCCTGCTGTCTGCCTGAGTCACCACCATGTAGAAGGACTCCTTGTTCAACCGTTGGAAGGTGTTCAGGCCTTTGAGACTCGTCAGTTAAGAAAAAGAGACTGAAAAATAGAGATGTTTGTTTGGTGTCATCTCATAAAAGACGTTGAAAAAAAAAAAAAAGAATGATCTGTAGTTTTCCACTACATAAACTGACCATTTTTTAATCAACTTTTCTTTTCTAAAGGTAGAACCAAAATGTACTTCCATTAAATGTTTTGCCATATCAAGAAATATTTTAATGTTATCTCTTAAGATTTGTAACTTTGCTAACTTCCAGAAAGCATAATTTTTATAGTATACTGTTCAACCTTTTTTAAAATTTCCATTTATAGTATACTGTTCAACTTAAATGAGATATAAAAAGCCAAGCAAGTTATCCTTATCTTCTTTATAGGAATTACAGTAGTTGAAAATTATTACACGACACCAGTTTTTCTATTTGTTCCTTATCAGTGCAATAACAGTGCAAGAGTTGATTTGGATGAAAGGCCACATCCACTCAAGGTGTTCCAGACTTGTTTTTGTTAACCTGTCAATTTAAAGTAATAATAGCTATTTGATTAGGAAACAGAACAAGACAACCAATATGGATTTGTATTCTCAGAAAGATGGGGTTGTTGTGACAATGCAAACACCCTATGATAATGAGACTGATGTGGCAATGGGGCAGATTGGAGGAGCTTTGTGCTCTTTTCCGTCCTTCACATTTTTCTTGTACAGTAGATCTGTGAGGAGGAGAGGCATTCATCTGCTGATTCTCAAGTCGATGTCACTGAAGTCTTCAGACCAATCCCACCTCCTGGAACCTCCCTTAGACGAAGTGTTAGCGGGCTCTTTTATTTATTTATTCATTTATTTATTTATTTATTTATTATTTTTTTATTTTAAAATTTATTTACATTTAATTACGTCTTTACACTATACATTCTTTTTCTGGAATGTGAGAAAGCATCTCAAGAATGTGTACTCTTAAATATTACACTGGGGACCAGCAGTTAGCGTAATGGCTATGTCGCTGAACTCCCATGTAGCTGACTGCAGTTCAAGTCCCGGACCCGGTAGCTTAAACTCACACCAGGCGCGTGTGCGTGCATGCCCAAGATCCCGAGAGGATACTGGAGGAGAAGGGATTACAACGTGGCCATCCCCCCTGGGGGGTGATTTCTCGCTTTCTATCTCTCTCTCTCTGTTTTTCTGGCGAGCGCATGCGCCCTATAGCGAAAACCTCTAAAAAAAAAATTACATTTGTTAATTTCACCTTTTTAGAGGGAGAAAGGGCCCTATTCTGAAGCAAAACGTGAACATTAGTAATGCCCTCTGATTTTTGCCTCTCTGAAATTAGAGGGATAACTCACAAAGACTAATTTTATCCTACTACTTGAGATTGACAGAAATGTCCTTTAATAATCAAATTTTCTATTAATTGCTTTACTGTGCAAGAGGAATTAAATCAATATATAATTTAATGGCTTCTCCTGTCAGGGGCATTATTGATTCTATTACTAATGATTTTGAAATGATATGCCATTATGCAAATTTCATCTATTTTAGATGTCTCTGCCAGGCACCTACAAAGTACTTCTTTCTTTCCTTTGGCTTTGATTTGCTAGTATCACAGTTATCAGGTACTAACATATTTTCTAAGGTTATGATCCTAGTAATAATGATATACCAATGATAAATTACAAATGCTTATTGTGTCATACAA
Organism: Tupaia tana; assembly: GCA_026018925.1. Classification (NCBI taxonomy): domain Eukaryota; kingdom Metazoa; phylum Chordata; class Mammalia; order Scandentia; family Tupaiidae; genus Tupaia; species Tupaia tana. The sequence goes on from JAKSZU010000003.1 coordinate 194,246,422, forward strand.
ACAAATTGTGTGGAAATGCTGCATATTTCTCACACTCAGCAGCTATTCAGAGTATAGGGAGACAAAAGCAATTATAGCAATAGAAGAGTAAATTCTAGGTATTCACCAAGGATAAGAAAAAATATGTTGTTGGCTTGCTCCTATTTATTTGTGAATAAGTTGTCACATTTCACTGTGGACGTGAAACTGGTACCTCTCCTACAGGAACATTCACTCTATTAACGTTACTCTAGGACCAGGAGATGGCATGGAAGTTAGGGCGGCTGAGTCCCCATGGCCAACTGTGCAGTCTGAATCCAGAACTCAGCAGCCTGAAAAAAATGCCAAGCATGTGTGCATGCATGCCCATATCCGCAGAGAAGAATGGACAAGAAGGGGTTGCAGCGAGGCCATAACCTGGGTTGTGGCTTCTGACTTTCCCTCTCTCCCTCTGTCTCTGTCTCTCTCTAATGAGATGTAGGATGGGTTGGGAATATAAAATGGAGACATATAAACAAGAATATTGTAACAATGACTGTTTCATGGTGGGGGGGGGGTTCTAGTTTGAGGTGTATGCCCTACAATAAAGTGCCGCAATAATGAATGTGGGGCCATCAGGCACAGGGGATGGTAGCATGGCCCTTCTAAGGCCCACCAACACTTTCTCACCCTTAGTCTCAAGATGCTAATTGTTTTAGTAGCGATATACAACTGTAGTTTAAGATTTCAAGACTGTAAGATAGAAACTCATACTTAAAACACATAACACGTAGGTTTTGATGGCTAAGAAGAGACATTTGGTAGTTCTTTATAGGGTGAATTTGATCTTATGAGTAACCTCAAAATGAGTTCTGGGGAACCAGCAGTTAGCGTAATGGCTATGTTGCTGGACTCCCACGTGGTCGACCGCAGTTCGCGTCCCGGACCCAGTGGTTAAAACTCAGGCCGGGAGCGTGTGTGTGTGCCCAAGATCCCAAGAGGAGAATGGAGGAGAAGGGATTGCGGCGTGACCATCCTCCCTGGGGGGTGATTTCTCGCTTTCTGTCTCTATGTCTCTGTCTGTCTGGCAAGCGCACGTGCCCTATAGCGAAAATCTCTCCAAAAAAAAAAAAAAAATTGAGTTCTGAAATTGAAAGTGCATATGTCATCATTCTTGTTGTCCTCTTGTGCTTATTTTGGATATTAATGAAAAAATTAAATATCCTGGTTTAGTCAGGAAAAAAAAGAGATAGGCTATTTTTTAGTTTTGTTTACATAAATAAATATATATAAATACACACACACACACATATACATACATACTAAGTAAGTGAATTTAATAAAATACTTCTAAAAATTAGGTAGGAACTGTTCACTATATACATGTAATTGGATTTTGTCATGCTGTTGGTAGTTTTGTAAAATATCTAACTACTCTAAAAAAATTATTGTTACTGTAGTAATTTATAGCTGTTCATTCAGTGTTAGTATTTCAGTCTTTGAGGACAGAGCTGAGATAGAAGAGGCACTTTCATAAGCTACAATTTTTTAAAAGAGAAACTGGGATGTGAGCATCATGCAGAGATGTTCTTTAGCTGAGGAACAGAGAATGCAGTATGGGTCTTGAAAGACCAGAACTAGTCAGTTGATTTCACTACAACACTGATAAACCAAGAAGCCAAGACTATTGCTATTAGGGACTAGAAAATTCAGAGAATTAAAAGTAACTTTTACCTGTGCCTGCTAAAGAGAAGACATGCTCTTTAGCAGGCACATGTCTGCATGAAACTTGTTTATTTTACCCAATAAAATAAAAGCAAGATTATATGGGCGGGCAGGTGGTGTGGTGGTTAAGGGCACTGGACTCCCACTGGCCAACTGTAGTTCGAGTCCCAGACCTGGAGGTTTGCTTTCTCACCTTCCTTCTCTCTCTCTCACTCTGTCCCTCTCTGTTAAAATTAAAATATAAATAAATAAAGTTAAATAAAATAACAATTCCTTTAAAAATTGTTTTAAATAAAAACAAGATTATAAACAAATTTCCTTCCTAAGTAACTAGAAAACTCCACCAAAATTAAATAATGCCCATGCCATTAAAACATTTTGTCCACAAATTTGTTGTTTCAGAAACTTGAACCAGAAATGTTCTTGACCAATATTATTGTTAAAAATTTTTTCAAGGACAAATCAGTGTTTAGGGGCTTCTGAATAAGTTGTGATATATGAAGTATTTAAGCCATTATTAATTACGAAGTAACATTAGATTGATTTTATTTTCAGAGTCATCAAGCTGCTTACAGGAAGGTGGGATTTGCATAATATTTGCATTTGTCCTATCTGCCTGTCAGTCACTCACAGCCATAGAACCATAGGGCAAAATCTGCTCAAGGTTGGATTACAGGAAGAATTCTTATTGAAATGTGTTGATGTCAGTAGAATTTGAAAGTAGTGCAAATGGCAGATTTAGTTAAAGTTAAAACTCAACTTCAGGAGAGATGAAAATAACTACCACGTCATGATTCCCCACCGCCTGCCATCCCGCTTTCAAAACAGATGTTGTGAGGCCACAGCTTCATCTTTAGAAAGGCAAACAAAACATGATCGACTTCCTGTTGTGGTCTAGGTGAAAAATATGATGAACTTGTTTAAGAATTTGATTCTAGGACATTGGGTGGGGTCAGATAAAATGCTTATATTTTCTTTTGCTATGCCCTTTTTACTTTATTATTTTAATAACATTTTATGATGAAAAAAACATTATGTTTGGAGATACAGTAAGGCCAAATGAAAGAAAAATTGACCCACAAGCCAATCACTCAGAGATAACCTCTCTGAATATCTATTTTAATGTCATTTATTGATTTTTTTTCTATAAGAGTGAATTCCAGGGCACAGTTCAAACTTCCCAAAGGTTCAGGTATTTACTAAATAAAAATGTCTTTTTTCTCTTATTACTGTGATCTGTTTTTCTGCTTTTCTTTCCCATGATGTTGACAAACCTATTAATACTGAGTGTGGTATGTTGTCCAAAACATTTCTATCATCTTGGACTGGGAAATGATGCTTTAGGTAACCTCTCCAACATTTCAGACCTATCTGATACCCTTCCTGAAGGAAAATCTCACAGTACAGAAGTTCTCAGTTGTTGATTGTCTAGAAGTGCATTCGTTAACCTTGCTTTCTTCTTCTCTATGTTCCTTCTCTTCTCTTCCTCTTCCCCTTGTTCGTCAATATCTATTCTTCTCTGTTTCAGCAAAACAATATCAGTCAAGGTAATTGATGATGAGGAGTATGAGAAAAACAAGACCTTCTTCCTTGAGATTGGAGAGCCCCGCCTGGTGGAGATGAGTGAGAAGAAAGGTGGGGGAGCTGCCCCAGGGCTGAGCTCAACAGCTTCTGCTGGCCTGTGCCACCCCTGGATGCCTGAACACTCGAGAACATGACTTACAGTGCACACATCCCTCCACCTATGTAACAGGGCATGAGATAGTGGCCACCTCAGCCAACTTTGGTCCCTCTGCACAGGTCTGAAAGAGAAATTTCTGTACGATCAAGCCTTCATTTGGAGAAAAGTTGGTGCAATGCCAAAATGAAGCCATTTTTTGCCTTCCTTATTTGGGGTACCTACTGACTGCTAACCAAAACAGGAAGAATTTGTGAAAGAGAGAAATTAGCCAAGAAAACTTACTGAGGGCCAGCTGAGAGTATCCAAGATGCCCTTTTACATACTGCAGGGGGTCCATGTGCTGCCAATTCTCCCTCCATAACATCACGGTGACATTCTGCTTCGTGGACACCAGAGCATGAGCGTGTGACTCCAACCATTTGTTTTGCCTTTGTCTTGTGTTCCCACAGGAAGATCATTACCATTAGAATATTTGACCGTGAGGAATATGAGAAAGAGTGCAGTTTCTCCCTTGTGCTTGAGGAACCAAAATGGATAAGAAGAGGAATGAAAGGTGTGAGAGTATACAAAGACATACCAGCGAGAAATTATACTCTTCTCTCCATGTCTCCCTACTCTCACACTTAACTCTCTCCTCTTCCTTGGCTTCTGATTACTGTACTTTATTGCCTTCGAAGCTTTAGCAGTTTCATTTCCCTCTCCTAATGCACAAGTGCACCAAGCCGTGCCTGCTTTTCTCAGGACATGCCAACTAACCTTGATTGCAAGCAGTTTTAATAAATGTGGAAGAGATACCTGTAATTCAGAAATGATGACATAAAAATGTGTTTCCTTTTCCACTACCCAAGGTTCATTCTAAATGTCATCCCAGCTATTAAATATCCCCTAAAATGCTAATTATAAGACTACGTAATATCTTGTCTGTCGTACCTCAATAAAACTAATTAAAAAAAAAAAAAAAATCCTGCCAAACGTCTATCAGCAGTTGTAGGTGAGTCTAATGGCAACTACTAGGAAATTTCAAAAGGATTAAATAATTAGACTTCTTTAATCCAGTTTTTAAAAATTGATGAGAAAAAAGGTCTCGAAATAGTAATATTATCCATATTCTAATGTTCATTTTGGCATGATATTTTTCCTATCATCAAATGTGACGTTATAAAGTACCATACATATATGAAACCATAGTCATATCAATTTTCTTTAGTCAAAAGAGTATGGTCCTTTAGTAGGAATTTAACTCACTCTCAAAGCCTCTGCCTTATGCATCAATATCTTTTGATCCTTATAGAATTATTCATTTTGGAAGCCAACAGTTGGTGCAGTGGTTAAGGCCCTAGACTTCAACATGGCCAACAGCAGTTCTGGCCACTTGAAAATCAAGCCAGTTACATGTGTATGCATGCCCACAATCTCGAGAGGAGAATGGAGGAGAAGGTATTGTGGTGTGGCCATCACCCCAAGAGGTGATTTTTCACTTCCCCTCTCTCTGTCTCTCTCCAGTGAACATATGCGCCCTATAGCAAAAAAAATATATTTAAAAAAAGAAGAATTTTTAAATTTTTAACATACATAGTAAAATAAAAAGATAAATATCAGTATCCTTATAACTAGATTTTGCTGACTTTACATTTTAAGTAAATGTAAAAAAGAAATTATAAAATAAAATTAGAAGAAAAAGAACATTTGGACAAAGAAGCAGATTTTTTTCTTTAATTTCATACCTATTTTATATAGTTTGTATTTGATAAGAAAGGACAGGAATTTTATGTCAGCTATAAATAGTATTTTATTCTGAATTATTACTAGGGTTACCTGTAATTATCCTGTATTTGTGTCCATCTTAAAAGCAATCCTGATGATTAGTGACCACTTTGAAAGAAATATATAGTTTTACATATAGAGGGTAAATAAACTATGTAGAATTAATTCCTATGTACCCAACATTTGAAGCACTGAATGCCACATTTATGAGAATTCTCTGGAGTCAGAATCCACCAGGAGAAATAGGGTATGTCCCTGACTTAATCAATTTTTGAATCAAGTTGGGTAAGATCGAGCCTTTGGAGGGATGGAGAAAGAAGCATCTGGGACCTATTTTAATGCAACCAATTTCTTATGCACCATAGGCAATAGATGGAAGAAAAAGAGACTATAGAAAATTGTACTGATTTCTTACAAAGACGGGGTCAAAAATGCCTCATTAACCTATAGGAAAAAGCACTTACTTCTAAGTGCATTCTTCCAAAGAACTGTCTTTTATCTCAAGGAAGAACATCCTGGCTATGGCTCTTTCAGCTGCCATTTCAGTAAAATATGTCCTCATATAAAAGCAAATTAAAATTTCTTGATAGTGCTATCTGATTTCATACCCACCAAGGGATTTTTGTCACTATAAATAAAACTACTGACTTGTTTTAGAAATTATCCTCTAATGCCACTGCCATTAACAGGGAAACCAGACCTAAAAATGCAATTGTAATATGTCCATCTACAACTCAGGAAGTAATATATTTGATATATTTATTGAAGTAGCTTTTACTAAAATTAAGTGCTATAGTATAATCTGAGTTTAAAGCACATAACATGAAAAACACATTATATATGTTCCCTCCACCCTCTGCCATCAGTTTCAGTGAGTTACATGTCCACTGGAAACATTCTGGTTATCTAATAATGTGTTGAACTCACAGGGACACAAACACAGATAAATTCCTCAAAATCTTAAACTTTAGGATTAAACAATAATAATAATCATAATAAGCAATTCTTGGTAAACAAAATTTCAGGCAAATATTAAAGCATCCAGATAAGAGAACTTTACCTTAGGCCAAAGTCCCTTTCCAGGCAGGATAGTCAAAAGGAAATTTCCTAGGATGATTTATGCATTCTCATTGAATAAAATGCATTAACACCTGAGATCCTGGGTGACTTATAGTTTTTATATGTTATATGGATTAACTCCCAGGCAATATTTAATGAGAAAGACTCACTCAAATCAAGCTAGGGATTAGCTTTACACAGTGTTTCTACTATACTTGGTAAACTAAATAAATGCATTATGTATAGCTAAACATATATAGTAGAAATGTCTTAAGAAATGATATACAAGGTGAATTATATATGTGTGTATTTGAAAATATATACTTATATTTCACACACATTTGCAGAAATTCTGCTAGGATTGTTTGTATGGAAATATTTCTAAATTTTCACATTCCTCGGGGTGCACCAATTTTTTTAACAGTGGTTCCCTACCACTCTAATCAAATCTACCTGGATTTCTTTCTGCTGATATTCCTCTTACTTTCATTATTCATTTGGTCTCTTATTCTGTGTTTGTCTTTGTCTGTTTCTTTCACAGCCCTGTTATTGAATGAGCTTGGTAAGCACTTCATTTCTTGCATTTCCTTTCCATTTTTCTAGGTTATTTTCCCTTTCTGTCAGGAGATAGAGCTGCTCTCTGATTTGTCTTTTATCTCTATTGATTTTCTAGCAAGATTGTTGTTTTGGGCCATTGGTCTCATTGTTGTTAAGGTCAAATAATTTATATTACATTTTTAATTTAGTATAACCTTTTAAAAAATCGATGATATCTAAGGTATGCACAAGAATAAAGTTTGTGCACTAAGTCCCATAACCTTAAAAGAATAATTAATGATTCCATTATGAACAGATGTTTTTGTATTTTTTCTTGGTTGTAAATGTAATTTGGTAAGTTTTTATAGCTTGGGTGGGTTGTCAGGCAGTCTGATGTCACTAGTATTTGTTATTTAGAGTGTAAATTAAATCCTAACATTTATTTATTTTTCTTTTTTAGGTGGCTTCACAATAACAGGTATGAATTTTTAAAGTCTAATGCTAAATGATTTCATTGTTACTATCTGTCTCCCAAATGTTATTATATTTTAATTTTTTTTATTTTTATTTTTTTTGCTTTTAATGAAGGAAAATACCTGTATGGTAAGACAATTTTTTTAAATTCCTTTTCCCCCCCAAGTTCCCTTAAAGATCAAACCAAACCCAAATCTGTTATAACCTGCATTAACATTTGACTGTGGCACATGGAGTGCTCATGCTGATTTTACACACTTAACATATTACAGATTAACAACGTGTGTGTTCTGTTTTCTTATAAGAAAATTCATATGGAAAACCTGTAATTGTTCACATGTAGACACCGGTCAGTTTCCACTGATGCTGTGCAGTGAACTATGAAAGGTGCTACAATCAGTACTAAAATAAATAAGATACAATCACTGGCTTCAAAGAAACCTAGGAGTTGACATCAAAGACTGTTCCATGGTTCAAGCTTGGAATTCTAATACAGTAATAGCTAATGCTATGCGAGAGAGAACAGAGTAGTCCCTTCCCCCAAACCACAACACCAATCTGACCCCTCTTTAGGGACTTAGGTTTCAGTATTAACAACATGGTATTGTGTAATATTCCTACCATGGAAGTGAACTACCAAGTTCCCTATGAACAAAAATAGTAATAAATAAACGAAAAGCTTAAACCCTGAATTCAGAACGGTAGTCAACTTGTGTTTAGTGCATTATGTAGCACAATCCTAGATCTATTTTTTTAGGATCAAAATAAAATATTTTCTGACAGCATCCTCTTTTGACCCTAAATATCTTTTCACCCTTTTGGAGTTATCTATGCAGATTTATAAAGGGTAATAAATATCACACAGTAGTTCTGACCTCTCTGAAGCTTCAGGTTGAAGATGCCTCTAATGGCTGACATCCTATATCCTGCATGGAATTTTATAATATGTTGGGCAGATTTCAACATTTTCCAATATATGATGCGTATAGCAAACTTCTGAAACCAAAGAGCTGGACAAAGTTATGTAGAAGGAAGTATTTCCGAACTTTCTAATAATAAAAATACTATGACAAGAATAACTTAAAAAACTGTTAGTGTAAATGCAAGAGCTAGTAATTCCAAGGTGATTCTGTCCAAAGTGGAAATTTATGAATGTGGGCATTTCACATGGACAATGTCACATCAGTTGTTACTCTCAGACTAGATATAGCATTTAATAACAAAATGATTAATAGGCTCTCAGAGACACAGAAATTGAAAGGGATAAAAATGTTAAACAGGACACCTTCTGTATAGGACTACTTAAATCTGACTCACCTGAAGTTCTCACAGGTCAGAGCGATCCAATTCCGCATCACTGGAAGTTATTTTTGAATCCAAGTGCAGGAGTTACATTTTTTTTTTTTTTTTTGAAACCTTTACCTTCTTTTTCTTATCCCATTATTTTACTCATTGAAGTCTTCTTGAAAATATTTTGATTCTGTCACTCAAGGACAAATTGGTTATCATTGAGAGATTTGAGGAAGGTAGAAATTTGACAAGCCAACCCTCATGACTTCACTAAAATTATATATATATATATATATATATAGATATATATATATATATATATATATATATATATATATATATATCATTGTACAAATAGCACACAGTACTATCTAGCAGTAACTCCAGTCCCATTCAGCCTGATAATGATAATGAAACCCTAACTAAAAGTCTTTAGCTCTAGAATGCCTTGTTAAAGTGTCTCACTGAATTTTGATATCTTCTTATTTATCATTGAATGTGTCAGAATTTTGTTTTAAGAGCCTTCTTTCCATGTCACTAGAACAATATTTCCTCTTAGGATCTCAGATAATGGAATCCCAATTGTCTTTTCTCAGGAATTCTTCACATCAGGTTTTGTTCAGTAATGTACAATACTTCCTGCCTTGGGCCTCATCTCGCCCCCAAGATGACAGAATCACTTCCTCCGGACATTTCTGTCATTTCACATAGTTTCTCAAGTTCTTCCTTACGGTTAAAACTTTAGTCTGAAATAGCAGGGTTGTTTTTTTTTTGTTTTTTTTTGTTTTTTTTTTGGTTTTCTTTTTGTTTTTTTTCTGCCTCCTTCTAAGACCTAATATTGATTCAGTTAGAACAAGAACCCAGAACCCCCTGGGAATTTCTGCATTGGCTTATCCATGCTTACTTTTCTAGATACTGTCTCATTTTACATGATGCTTTTTCTCTTGAATCAGACCAGAATTCCCAGGAGCTGTTCTCTACTGGTGCCTCTGAGGAAAGTTCTAAAACTTAGGTCTACACAATGACAAGCAGCTTTAAGCCCTAAGAGCTTTGCTTTGAAGTCAGTTTGAGGCTTTGAAGTCAAGGCTTTGAGACACAGGAGCAGTAGAGAGGAATTAATCTAGCCCTTGGACTTTGCCTGCAGCTTTTACAGAACTTGTGCAGCTGAGGGTGAAAAATCTAAATTTGAAGCAGGATATATGGAAATTGAAAAAGTCATTGGGTCCACAGCTTAATGCCAATATTTCAGCGGTCTCATTAGTGGTGGACATTAAGTGCTGGAAGTGCTTTTGGAATTTACAAATCTTTACCTGTTGTTCTTAGACCTTGCCTCATTGAAAGGTCTTTGTTTGGGCTTATGATCTAATTCTCTCTTGACCTTCTGGTCATATGACATATAACACCCTCTACATTATAGCTCATTAGAATTTGTAAAGCATTTCTTATTCATTATATCATTTTATCAACAACGTCTGGAGTAAGATTCTATTGATCTCATGAACAGGGGAGGAAATGAATGTTCAATAAATTAATCAGTCTACCCCAAATCACTCATCCAGGACTCAGAGCCAGGCCCTTCAACTTTTAATCTAAGGCCACAGGGTGATCTAACCCCAGCATTTTTCTATTTTAGCCTTCCAATCCCTTTGTTCCTACCTGTGACTTGAAATTATATGTTGAATCTTTTTTCATCTGAAGCCCAGCAATGTCTCATTTAATGCCGTAATTATGAATTCCAATCAAATTAGAAATGAAAGAGACCCCTAACAGAGAAAACTAGAACACATAAATATGTGTATTTTAATAAATGAAGTGTTCTGACTTGATATGGAAAGGAAGAGAGATGTTTGGTTCCCCAAACTAAAACAAGCAGCCATAGAGTTTCCTAATGAACTAAAATTAAGCAATATACCTCTTTATTACTCCTCCAGTCATATTATACTCACCATGCAACAAGCTTAATAAGGCACATGGCTTTTTAAGGAAGCCAAACTATGCATATTCTAGGAGTTGAAAATATTTTTGTCACTCCAGTTCATAAGGTGCAGAAACAAAGACCCTATAAGTTCAGCCTCATTTTGCAGTTGAGAAAACTGAGTCTGAGACAGGAGAAATGCCTTGCCCGAGTTCAGATGTTGAGCACAATACTTAGTTGCACTGAGCCCCAAATGTTGTCATTCCAGGTTAGTTTGGGGTGAAGCCAATTGGATGAGGAGTTCAATGAAAACCCTAGATCTGGTTAATCCAAACTGTTTTTATAATCACAGCTTAATCTTGCAACATATGTGAGCGTATGGAACACACTTTCGTTCAGACTAGGAACGGAAATAAATGTAGTAAACTTGCTCTCAGAGGTTATGTTACTTGACCTGTGGCATAGACCAGTTACTCTTACATCTGTTTTACATGTGGAAAACGGGGGGTGGGAGGTAGGGAGGGCTTTATAATGCTACAAGACATGACACCGAGTTCTCTCTATTGTTTCATCATGCCTCTGAAAGCATAACCTGAGATCTGGGTACTCCCTTTCAGGCACCTGTAGGAATCTGACTCTACTCTTACCATGGAGCATGTGGCTTATTAACATACTCTGGTTTGCCTCATGGCAAACTTGCCCCATCTGTAAGCAATAATCTCCATCAGTAACCTTCACCAAGCTCTCTCCTGAGACCTACGTAGGAACGACCTATGATCACCCAGTCCTCATACTAACATTGCTCATGATGTGTGCATATGGGTGTGATGTTGAACTTACTAATCCCACAAATCTCTGACAGCAAACCAGTGCAGTCCATTCTGCTGATGTTCTCCCTGTCATTTTGCTAGGCCAACCTGTCTTCAGGAAGGTTCATGCTAGAGAACATCCGATTCCCTCTACTGTAATCACCATTGCAGGTATTCGTTTCATCATGGCCCTTAAAAATCACAGCCTTCAGGTGTTCTTTATAGCTTTAGATATTAAAGTCATACCTGTTAGCCCCTGTCCTCTCTAAAGCATTGCTAAATAATGCAGTAGCTTCTCTGGCAGCTGGGGTTGCCATGGACCAGCAATAAAACACAACTACATCAGGGCAGAGTAAGAAGTAAGCACAAACCGACAGACTGAGCCAATGACTTCTCCCTCTCAGGTTTCACTATATTCCAGATTTCTTGCATATGTGTCTTCTTACACATAAGTCTTTCATCTCAAGTATAGTGAGATCTCTTTAAAGTAGACCTGTATTTCTTCCCAGAGTCTGCCTCTTGGCAATGTGATGCTAAACAGATATGCACTGATGATAGTGCATCTGTGGGGGTCTCCACATAGGGGAACAAAGGAACACTGATAAAGTGGCTAGAGGATTACTCCCTATCCTAGGTCCACCACAGGTTTCAAGCCTGGATATCATCTTTTTGCCTAAGTCTCCAAATGAGGTCAAGGATATTTACTCTTCAGTCATCGCAATCACTCAATGATGGCCACCATGGTAAAAGCATTTCTGCTTGATCCACTGGAAGTTTCTACATCCTCACCTGGCACACCCCCATTCAATAATCATGATACCCAGTTCTGACTACAGAGTTGTCCCAGGATATTCCTCATGGGAATAAAAGTACCAATTTTATTAGGCTCTGGTTAAATAGGCCAGCCAGGTACTAAAAACTATCAAGAGACTCCTGCTTTCAGGCTTGTCAGCATAGTTCTGAGTGAAGGATCAAAACAATCTCAGATTGTCCCACCTCTGGCCTTGTGCCTTTTTCCAAATCCTACATGGCTTGTTAAGATTAAAAACTTACTCAACAGTGGCTATATGAGATAGACCATGGGGACTGTGCTATTTTCTAATAGGGATTTCCACTCTCAGCCCTTCACATCTTAGTGACACTGCTTCAAAATGCAACTGGAAACAGAAAGCATTCGAAGCAGATTTTCCATAATTCTACTCTTCTCATATCCCAAGTACCTATTAGCTTTTATTATTTGTTGTGACTTTCTCAAAAAGGAGGTCCTCCATGGATGATTATATCAGAGGATTGTTTTATATCCCATCAATATTGATTTTAACCGTGGCTGTTATGCATTTGATGTTTAAGATGTTTTGATTATTTAAGATTATATGTTAATTGATTTACTCCCAATTTCTCAGTAAAATATGGTGTGCTTTAAAGTATACATGTAAATGCACATTGCATGATATAATTAATTTTCCCTATTTAAGAAACAAAACTAAAACCACAACGTCTTACCCTTCTGCATAAGTAAGGAAATAAAACTGACATTGACCTTTGTAAAAATTATCTGCATTTTATCCAGTGCTCAACATTAAAAAGTAACAAACATAATAGATTTTAAAAAGAAAAAAAAATAAGATGTTAAATCATTTTCCTTTTCAATAAGTTACCTAAAGAGAGAATACTAAAAATAAATAAATAAATAAAATAGACTCAACTCTCAATCTTTGCTAATGTCAGATAGCTAGATTATCATAAAAGCTAATTTATCATCAGTGTCATTGTAGAATAATAATAAAATGTATCTATGTTCCATCTCTCAGTTACATATAAAATTATCTCTTAAATGTTTATGATACTGATTAAGAGAGAATAGCCCTGACCCTTCCATGATTCTATGCCGTTGTACTTTTTTTCCCCCCAATGGGGTCTCCCTGTCACAATTGTTCTGCCTCAGCCTCCCAACTAGGACTACAGGCATATGCCACTATGCCCGGCTCTTTTTTAGACACAGTCTCACTGTATTTCCCAGGCCATCCTGGAGTACATGACCTCCTGCCCAAGCCACTGGAGTCATAGGCTCAGGACTCTGTACCTAGCCTTTAGGTTGGACCACTTGTTGAACTCAAGCTTCCCATGTGGTTCCAACCTGTGGACCCCACTGTCTTAGCAGCACATGCCAACATGGCTGGGCCATGTGCCATTGTACTTTGACTTCTATCTGCCTGGAATGCTCCTCCTCACTCCACTGCATACTTCAAGACCAATTTCATATAGCTCTTCTTTCCCAAAGTCTTCCCCAACTCCCTGAGGCAGAGCAAATTGCTCTCCTCACCTGCTTCTTATGTCCCTTAACATACTATACTGGAAGTAATCCATCTACCTGCCTCTTTTCCCACTAGGCCATGAGTTCCTAGAAAGTTGAGTGGGATTGGAGTTGAGGCAAAGGGAGTACTATGGCTGAGCTGGCATATTATAGAAGTGCAATGACATGTTAAATAAATAAATGATGCTTTTATATATATATATATGTGTATATATATATGTATATATATAATTAATTTAGATAATTAATTTATATAGGAATTAATTTATAAGGAATTAATTTAGAGTAGTAGTTCCTAAGTCCCAAGTCATCAGTCGGGAGATATTTCGTGCAAGAAGTGGGGTTTCAAAATAATAAATAGGATTTAACTAGGTGGATATAGTAAAGCTTTTGAAGGTGGATAGGCAATGAGGTAACAGTGTGATGTTAAGAATTCCAAGTGAGATTGAGCAAGAGTGTGTAGTTTGAGATAAAAACAAGGTGCCTCATTTTTCTTTGGGTTGGTATGAAATCTGCTAAGACAGTATTTTCTTAATTTATGTCATTCTCATACCTCCTTAACAAGTGGTTGGAGAGAAAATACATTTACAGTCTTATACTGTATTTTCCAATATAGTTATTGAGAAACATCCATGTATAATTGGACCTGCACAGCTCAAACCCATGTTGTTCAAGAATCATTTGTTTATGAACTAATTAGTATCAGTTACAGATCTAACAGAATAAAAGTAAGCATATCTTCTTGACCTGAAGGATTACTGAAAAAGAAAGTATATCTTTACTCACTGTATGATTTTATTTTATTTGCTACCAAATGTCATATTCCAAATCAATTTTCCTTTTGTGAAATGCTGCACTAAACAATGTCACCACATTACCTTTCTTTTGTGATCTTTCTAATTTTTTTCTGCTTAAATTGCTTTATTTTCCCTTAAAAGCAACTTGTCATTTGTAAGTAAATACAGAAAAGAAGGTAAATAGTATCACCTGATGGATTTACAATCCACAGTTTCTAAGTTATGATAGTTCTTCTGGGAAAATAATTGTCTGACATGAGTCTTCAAAGCAGCCCTGATCAGCCAAATTGCCCATCTATATGTCTCTCTTCCCATTTTAAACAAAGACACTAATATAACCCACTGCTAGGAAAACTATGAATAACATTATCCTGAGTTCAAGGACCATGCAGCAGTGGGAATTAGAACATGATTAATTCAAGCACTGGGGAAATTGGACTTTAAGTATCTCAACCAGCTCTCTTCACGGGACATGTTTTAATCCATTAATGTTGCTAAACAAAAACAGAATGGGTGATTATTAAGAATAGACTTTCTCGGGACCAGCAGTTGGCGTAATGGCTATGTCGCTGGACTCCCACATAGTGGACCGCGGTTCGCGTCCCGGACCCGGTGGCTTAGGCTCACACCGGGCGCGTGTGCATGTGTGCCCATGATCCTGAGAGGAGAACGGAGGAGAAGGGATTGCGGCGTGACCATCCCCCCGGGGGGTTATTTCTCGCTTTCTGTCTCTCTGTCCCTGTCTGTCTCACTGGCAAACGCACATGCCCTGTAGCAAAAACTGCTCCAAAAAAATAAATATATAAGAATAGAGTATCTTTGGCTCACAATTCCGATAGCTAGAAAGACCAAAGCATGGGACCCACATCAGATCACCTCCGGTGCTACATTACAATATGGCTGACAAGCAGAGAAAGGCAGGCACATGTAAAAAGAGAAGAAACAGAATCACCCACTTCCTCAGTTTGTCTCATCCACACCTTCAGTTGATTGGATAGTGCCCTCTCATTACACCTCACCTCTGAAAGGTCTCATTACCTCCCAGTCATCACACTAGGGACCACATTTCCTGAACATGATCTTTGGGGGACAAACCATTGTCCAAAACATAGAGACATACCAAGGACAAACTTTGAAAAACCAAATCAGAATATTCTGCCTTTCCTTGGGTCATAACTTCCCAATCTCACTATAAAAAAAAAAAAAAATTTACACTTTTAGACCCAGTCACATTTCACTGGTAGTAAGAGTGCTACTATGTGGTACTGGAAGCCATATGAGAAGGCTTCAGGTTCATGTCTTGAGTCTGTTTTTACATGCTGCGCACATCCATGATACTGTTACTGCAGGCTCTAGGGAGGATCATGGTACGAGGACCCTTATGAAGGTGTCTGTCTCCTCACTTTCTCTCTCCCTCTCTCCCCCTCTTCCTCTCTCCCCCCTCTCCCTCTCTCCCCCTCTCCCTCTCTCCCCCTCTCCCCTCTCCCTCCCTCCCTCCCTCCCTCTCTCGTTTCTGAAGGAAATAAATAAACTTTAAAAAAAACGTTACTACTTTATGATTAAAATGAATCTTTTGCCCTTTCTTTTGTCTCTAGTAGCATTCAACAGATTCTGGCCCGTCCCAAATCGCTTTCATTTAGTCTTTGTCTAATTTCTTTGGTGCCCTCTACTTACCAGAGATAGGAACGTAGACTTAAAGTATGCTTTTAGAAGGACACTGTTAAATATATACTAAGTTCATCCGTATGCCACATTCTGCTTTTGCCTTCCATTGTTTTTGACACTTGATACGTAAAACGCTGGCAGTGCCCCTAGCCCATCTGCTCCCTCCCCTGGCAGTGAGCAGCTAGCCCAGAAACCATCCTATGTAGCAATTGCTAGACCAACCAACAGAACCTCCACAACAGTGTCCCTCAACAGGGAGGAAGTTCTAGAACTTTGGAAGGAATAGATGTGGACTTCTACAGAAGCTGATGTCTAAATACGAAAGGCCTGAGCAAGAAGTCCCTCCCTTCCATGGGACTCCTCAGTCAACAAAACCCTATCGCAGGCAGTTTATCTGGAAGTCCCAGAGGTAAGGGAATCAGGGATGGGGTCTTTTCATGTCACAGATACTAGTTTTTCAGAGATGATAATGTTCATCCTATTTGAATCTGAGAGAAATTAGGCTATTTTACTCAACATCCTCAGTCTGAAAGATAAGGACGATTATAGGACTGGAGTTTGTCTTACCTATGTGCATGGCCTTTTCTGTCTGGGGTTTAGCTTAATGACCTTCACACAGAGAGAGCCAAGTGTGAGCTTCTCCTTGTTAATGGACTCTTGTGTCCATTAACATTTTCTCAGCACCCACTAGCTTCTCCTGGAGTGAAAGCTACATGGTGGTTCTGGAAGTAATCTTCCTCACATGGTGAGTGAGTATTAACTCCCCAAAGGCCTCGCCTTCACCCTCCTTGTTTACTTTAAGATTAACATGGTCAAGGCTTTCTTAACACATTTTGGCTTTGTACCAAAGAGAGGATGCTCCAGAGCCCAGGCATCTTACAGAAACATGAAACGGATGTTTTGCTGCTTAACGCATCAGGGGCTCTTGGTGAGAGAGGCTAAGATCAGAATTTTTTCTTTCCACCATCTCTTTTGTCCTGGGGCATTTTCTATTGCCTCTAGAAAGTGGAGAGGAGATGGCCAGACTCCTCTATCCCTTGGGGACTCCAGCACTTTTAACTATGTTTCCCTTTGCTCCTGTGCTGAAGGAGTGTCTACAAACAGCAACTGAGCCAGTGTCACAGCGACTCTGGGTGGTTCCTTCAACATAGACAATGTGTGGGCTGAGTTTTTGTCAGTGACTTGCCCCTGCACATGGCTTCTCATCTGCACTTGCACATGAGCTCGGATTAAGGGCATTTCAATCACCTGCTGTCACAGTGCTAGGCTGTCTGGTTCCATTCTCCCCTCCAGTCTCATGATCTCACTGAGGGCCTTTCAGCAGGTTGCTAGGGCTTCTTTCCTCCTTGGTTTTCATGTAGCAGGATCCAGGGATTTCTGAATAAAGCAGAGCAGATTGCTCATCGTCTTACCCTTCACTTTCACAGACGAATATGATGACAAGCAGCCACTGACCAGCAAAGAGGAAGAGGAGAGGCGCATTGCAGAAATGGGGCGACCAATCCTGGGAGAACACACTAAGTTGGAAGTGATTATTGAAGAATCCTATGAGTTCAAGGTACGCTCAGAAACACTGCCCGCCAGGGAGGCCAGGCCCTCCTTGGGACCACACCTATTCATAGTGTTGACCTAAGCTATTGTATAAGATCCACCTGAAAAGAGAGATAGATATAATTTCAAAAACTAGCTCTTTGACTGAGAGGCCTTCAGAGCCAAATTAGAATTATAGATTTAGTAAGGAAACAAGGGGTCCTATAAAACAGTGTCAGAACCAGGCTCTGGCAGGTGGCATCTGACACTAGGCAGAGTCAGAAGTGCTCCAAAGGGAAGGCATCTAAGGGGATAACAAAGTGGATTTTATTTACTTTATTTTATTTTTTAGAGAGATTTTTGCTACAAGGTATGTGCCAGAGAGACAGAGAGAGACAGAAAGTGAGAAATCAACCCCCATTGGGCATGTCCACACCTCAATCCCCTCTCCTTCACTCTCATCTCATGATTTGGGGCACACATGTACACGCACCTGGTGTGAGTTTCAAGCCACAGGGTCTGGAACTCTAACCACCCTTGGCCATGTGGGAGTTTAGCCATGTAACCATTATGCCATCTGCTGGTCCCACAAGGTGGATTTTAAAGGGCTCTTATGAGTGAACGAAACCAAGCTCTCTTTGAAAAAGCTAATAAATCAGTCAGAAAGAATGCATTCACAGTATTTAAATTAAGAAGCTTTTGTTTTGGAAGGGTGCTCCCTATGGGACACTGCATTGAGAAGCTTTCATTTATATTTACTCATCCTCTTCAGATCTGAGGACATTTTAGCACAGTCAGCATAATGAAGGTATAGTGCCTGCAATCAGAGAGTTTATAGTTGAGCTGATACAACTGAATTCCAAATTTTCATAAGTTATTGATTTAGAAGTTGGTCTTCGAGAGTGCTTCAGACTTTTTTTTTTTTTTTTTCTTTTTTTTGGAGAGGTTTTTCGCTATAGGGCGCGTGCGCTCGCCGGACAGACAGAGAGAGACAGAGAGACAGAAAGCGAGAAATCACCCCCCAGGGGGGATGGTCACGCCACAATCCCTTCTCCTCCATTCTCCTCTCGGGATCTTGGGCACGCACGCACACGCGCCCGGCGTGAGTTTTAAGCCACTGGGTCTGAGACGCGAACCGCGGTCGACTACGTGGGAGTCCAGCGACATAGCCATTACGCTAACTGCTGGTTCCCAAGAGAGTGCTTCAGACTTTGAGATGAAACTCCCTGTCAGTCTTCAACTGCCTCTTCTCCCCTACTCCACCCCCCGTGTATTCTCACCCACACCATCCTAACATCTGAGAAGACTAAGTTCTGCAGTGGGATATGGAAAGGTATATTTTCCTCTCTTGCCTTCCAGAGTTACAAACCCAGAGCACATCAGTAGTTTTCTCCATTTATTTTTCCAAAGGATATTCTGCTCCTGTTGAAAAGCCAGAATGTGTTTTCCGAAAGGAAGAATCAGGCCATCAATTAGAAGCCTCAGTATCTTATTTGTATTCTTCATAATAGTGGACTGTTTTCCCCTAGCTGGGCCCATTGTTTTTTTAATTTAGTTCACAAATTGAGGTAACTGATAGGAGTCAGGTGAAAAGCAAAATGACTTTACAATTAAAGTAGAATTTTTAAAAGATAAAAATGCAATTAAACTTCCCTTTCAGGCCACTGAAGAATCTGTTAACTCTTCTTTCATTGTCTCAGAGAAGGCCGGGGTAAAGAATAGCACCAGGGCTTTCTAGGCAGATCTTGACCATCAGAGCCTATCCATAGTATGATCTCAAACCTGGCTTGTTACATACCCATGAATGGAGTAAGCATGTATTTCCTCTAATTCCAAAGGTATAGGAATCTTGACTGTCCCTGTGAACCAATGTCCAGATGCGTCCAACCTAAATCTTCTTTAAGCATTTTAATTCAATCTGTAATCAGAGGTGGTGGTGTCCCTCGCTGCAGCAGATTCTATAGGTTAGCATTTTTGGAACAAGCTTGCCTTAAACCCCTTTCAGGGTTTTCATGGGGAACTATGTGTTCTCTCCCTTATGAGACAACCCCCAACCTTCCT
Organism: Tupaia tana; assembly: GCA_026018925.1. Lineage (NCBI taxonomy): Eukaryota > Metazoa > Chordata > Mammalia > Scandentia > Tupaiidae > Tupaia > Tupaia tana. Next base: position 194,266,001 of record JAKSZU010000003.1, read on the forward strand.
CTTCCATGCAAATATGATGGAAAGAGCAATCATAGTAATGTGTCTTAAGTGTTGGGTTGGGTGAGGCAGGGCACAGTCTTCCATAAGGTATAGTTTTCTTGGGTCCAAAGACTTCCTTGATAAGTACTACAATGATCTGAATATTTGAAAGTCCCCAAGTCTCTTTACTTAAGTCCAGTTGTTTGAGGTATTTATCTATCCTTTTAGAACAGCTTTAATAGCTGTTCTTTTTTTTTTTTTTCTTTTAGAGAGTTTTGTTGTTTTTTTTTTTTTTTTTTTTTTTTTTTTTTGCTATAGGGCACATGTGCTTGCCAGAGAGAAAGAGAGGAAAAATCCCTTTTCCTCCAGTCTCTTCTTGGGATTTTGAGCATATACACACATTGGGTCCAGAACTTGAACCATGGTTGGCCATGTAGGAGTCCAGTAATGTAACCACTATATCTGTGCTCATATACTAAAAAAAAATTGGAATGATGTAACCACTATACCATTTGTTCTTCTTAAAGTTCATATATACAGTTACTATCAACACCTAAAGGGCATCTTGGGGGTATATTTCTGAAGTGCTCTCGAGTATCAATTTTGATACTATTTATTTAAGAAATTTATTTTTCTAGAACATATCATTTTAAATAACTTGTTCAAAGCTTCCAGAACTACATTTGTGATCCACATCCAGGTGGATCTGCTCCCAATGCTCTGCTTTGCCCATGAAGTTCCTGCTTAGTGTGGCAAGACCAATGGCGTGGCCTTTCCAACACCCACTGCTCAGAATGAGATTTTCACAATCTCTTTAAAAAAAGTCTATTGCAGTAAACAGCTAGTCATTGGCATTTAGTAACCATCCAGGTAAATAGAGTTGGTGATGTCTGAATTCAGATGTCTGAACTTCTAATTCATCTTTATTTAGTCCCCATTCTGTCATAGATCAAGGAAGGACATAAATGTAAGTTAAGTCCTAGAAGAACCCTGGCTATACTATAATCCCCATGGGTAACAGGAACTAAAGTTGAAAATCTACCGTGGATTTTAAACATATCAATGTTAGATTTTATTTATCTTAAAAATGTGTTGTTTAGTAGATATTTCTTGAGGAAAGTCTGTGTTCAACTGTTTATCACCCAGGTGATGGGGATTCTCTGCCATGGCATAAGCTCAAAGAACTTTAGAGAGAACTGCCCCATATTTCCATTCTACTCGGAAAAAATCTAGGTCATTTCTTGTTACATTTTACACAACACTTGGAATTGGCATAAACCAAGATGCTCAAAGTACTTAATGAGATGTGGCTGAGTTGTGAAAGAAAAGACAGAGACTTGTTATGTGCTTCACGTTATGGGTGACAGTTACAACTTCTATCAGGGGCACCAGCATTTCAGGACACAAGACTAAAAGCTGAAAGCTCACCACCAGGACATGAATTCAGCCAAGAAAAATGTTGCAAATACAGAGTGAGCCAGTTGGAGATGGGTCCTTTCATGTTTATTGTCTTCTCAATGTTTTAAGTCAGTTTCAGTGATTCTTCTTGAACTAACATGCTTAATATTATGATTTGGCTCTGGATTTGCATACAAGCCCCTCAAATCACATTTCACTTATACCCAGTTAGTTGATAATGTGCTGTATCTCAAGCCATAGTCAATTCAGGTACACTGCATTAAACATGTACAGATTTTGACCAAAGACAAGTAATGTGTATTTTCTGCCTCTTTGCAATGAGTGGAAATTCGAAGATGCTCTGACAGTAAGTGTGGATGTTTGGTAGCCTAGTCAATGTGGTAGTATCTCTGGGAAGAGCAGCCTCGATGTTCTGGAAATGACCCTTCTCCCTGTAGTTGCCATGATTCGTGGTAGTGCTTTGGGTGCATCTGCTTACTTAGTTTTCTTGTGAATGCTTGGCTTCTCCTGTTGTTACATAAACTGGATTTAGAAAGCTAGAGAGTCTAATTTGTACAAAACTAAGTGCTTAAAAAGTTCTAAAAGAAAAAAAACGAAGGACATACAGTTGAGTTGTGATGGTGCAAATAGGAAGGTAGTGACTGAGCCCACATGGGAAATCTGTGTTCGGTTTCTGGCCCAATCTAACATGCTGGACACAGTGGCATGGTCCTAGCTAACTGGGAGGAAGGGACAAGACTCTGCCAAAAATACCTAGTTTTCTTTCTCTCTCTTCCTCTCTTTCTCTTGAAAAAATAATAAATAGCATGCAGCACAGTGCTAATAAAGCAAGGGAAATTTAGTGCGAGGTAAATTGAAGTGTGCCCTCAACCACAGGCACTACCTTTGTCCTATCTTTTCTTGTCTTATTTGCAATACAAAGAAGGTGAGAGTTGAATTCTAGAACAGCCATGAGGCTCACCAAAGCAATAGCCAAAGAAAAATCCATTTATTGATGATTATGCTGCAAACAACCCTGAGACTCTGCTGTCTGGTTACATTTCATTGATGAACAAAAGAACAATAATAATAGTTTTCTGTTTCATAATCTGTCACTTCCATTTATTCATAGATATGTAGTGCTGAGCTGAGCATATATTAATTCAGTTGCAGACAGTGCACTCACTATAGATGAAGAAAGTCAAGAAGTAAGTTCATAAAGCATTCAAAGGGAATGGATGGGTGTTTGCAACATCTGCTATGCTAGACACTGGGGCTATTCTTCATTGGCCATTAGTGAAGGGAGCTTGTGTTTGCTACAAAGAAGTTTCCATTTCAGAATGTTTCCAAGTAAAGACCATGCTTGTTTGCATAATCATAATAGTGTTTGATGTCAATACTGTTGTTCTAGGCCTAACATCTGCTACTCTTTATATAACTCTGGGGTTTCAAAATAAACAAGGTCTTAGATTTCCCAGAGGCCTTAACAAACCCAGGAGTTATTATCTTATTCTTATCAACCTTTCTAGAGTACTGTGGACAAACTCATTAAGAAGACAAACCTGGCCCTCGTGGTTGGGACAAACAGCTGGAGAGAACAGTTCATTGAAGCTATCACTGTCAGTGCTGGTGAGTACCTTTCTCTATATGTTCTAAGTAAAAATGGCCGAATCTGAGCATAGTTTTCCTACTGTGGCCAACTTGGTCCATGGCAAAGTACTAAAGTGCATTTGTGGTAAAATATAAAAAGAAAGAAATGTATTTGTCTGTATGCACATTCTAGAGACTAATTTAGACTGTCTAGATGGAACAAATGTCTTCAAACATGGCATTCTTCTCCACCTATAGTGCATTTTCTCTCTGGAAATAGGGTCAATTTAAAGCCTTTGTAGCTCTAATTCACTGGTAGCCTGTCCTAAGAGTTTGACTGGAAAATTCTCTGAAAACAACGTGAAGAGGTTACATGAAGATTAGAAAGAAAGCAGCAAAGTCATAAGTAGAAAAGGAAGCCATTAAGACGTTTTGCTACTACCATCTGCATCATCTTACACTCTCTTCAACAATATTTAAGAAATAAGTGTTGGGACCAGCAGTTAGTGTAAGGGCTATGTCGCTGGACTCCCATGTAGTCGACCGCGGTTCGCATCCCAGACCTGGTGGCTTAAAACTCACGCCGGGCACGTGTGTGTGCGTGCCCAAGATCCCAAGAGGAGAATGGAGGAGAAGGGATTGCGGTGTGGCCATCCCCTCTGGGGGGGTGATTTCTCGCTTTCTGTCTCTCTGTCTCTCTCTGTCTGTCTGGCGAGCGCACACGCCCTATGGCAAAAACCTCTCAAAAAAAAAAAAAAAAAGAAAGAAAGAAGTGTTTGTACTGGCTCTAGAAATGGAAATACAGTAATGTTCCATTTCTTCCTATACAAGCAAAACACAGAGTTTTATTTAGGAAAATCTTAAATGAAATACTTAGCAAATTTAAAGAATCAGATAACTGAGGGAATTAAATACATAAAGAAGTATCTCCTCGGCTCAACCTAGTGACACAGTCAGTAGCATACTAAACTACAGTGTTGGAAGCACAGGGCCATCCTGGGTTCGGATCCCCAGTCTGGTCAGCCTGAAACACACAGAGCATGCATGTGGACATCCACGATCCTGACAAGCTAGTGAGCTGAGGAAAGGGGATCACGACATGACAAGACCCTGCTGAGGGTGCTTCCCTTTCTCTCAACCCTCTCTCCCCCTGCCCTTCTTAAGCTCTCTGTCTCTCCGTCTCATGCATGCAAACATGCATCATGAATTTTAAAAAGAAGCATCTCCTTCCTGTCTTGTCAAATCTTGTCCATTTTCTGTGTGATTGTACAAAGATGGAGGAAAGTCTCTCAGAGGTTCATGAATGCAACATTCTCCTGGGATTTTTTTTTTGTCCCTTCTTCTGCTTCATCTTCATTATTCTTGTTCTTTAAGAATCCCTACACGTTCATCTTTTACCACTGCAGCTAATGAACAAAGGTGGAGATTTCTAACTAGTGATTCCCAAGCTGTAAAATATGGAAACAGCGTCACTAGCAATTGGGCCATGACTTCTAACACAACCCCCTCTTCACAATCTGCCGTAGGATAATTTGACAGAGCTTCTAACTGTTGTGGGAACAGAAGGTGGTAAAAAATGTTGTGCCTGTTTATTATTAGTGCTGTTTATAATCATGCTTTAGTTTCTTGCAATTGAGCACGCGATGGGAATGTATGAACATTAAATGGTGGATAACTGTTTAGTGGAGTAGATTTGGGAATTACACTTACATTCTAATAGAGAAAGGAGAAAAAAGCTACCTCTTTATTGCTTATGTTTTTTTTATAAATCTAAAATTAGAATCTTAAGCATGAGCTATACTCCTTTACAGAGAGAACTAAACAGAAAAAAATAATGAAATAATGGCTTGAATAAAAAACTACTGTGAAACCAGTAGTAAAAAAAAAAATAGGTTTGAAAATGAATGAATTGTTTTATGGTCTTTGATATATCAGAATTGACATTTAAAGATTTAAAGCAACATAAACTCTGTAGTGAGTCGTTCCTCGTGGTTTTCAGGTTCTTTTAAGTGCAGATATACGAGCATTTGTGTAATGGCCGTGGGCTAGCCATCATTCATTCATTTTTCGGTGTGTCAGTCATTGTTCTTGGTAAAGGTAAATGACAGTGAATAAAAAAGACAAATTCTCTTCCCTAAACAGAGCTTACATTCTACTGAAGGTGATGGCAAATAAGACGAATAAGTTAAGTTGTAAGTCTGATAACGAGTGCATCATGGAGAAAAATAAGGCTGTGGAGGGAGACAGGAAGTGTGCATAGGGACTGCAGTTTTAGATAAGTGACCAATGTGACATCATCAGTAGACTTTTTTTTTTTTTTTGAGAAATTTTTGTTATATGGCACATGTGCTTGCTGAAGAGACAAAGAGACAGAAAGTGAGAAGTCCACCCCCCAACCCCTCCGCCAAGGAAGGATGGCCATGCCTCAATCCTTTCTCCATTCTCCTCTCAGAATTTTTGGCACACACGTACGCACACGCACCCAGCATGAGTTTCAAACCACTGCGTACAAGACTAGAACCACGGTTGACCACATGGAAGTCCACTGCCTTAACCACTGTGCCACCTGCTGGCCCCATCAATAGACATATTAAGGCCAACTTTGTTCCTCTAGCAGTGAAGTATTGATTCATTTGCATATGTCTGTAACTCTCCGGGACAAAGACAACCCCTTTATTACCATTCTATGGGAATGAACAGACCAGATTTAAATAGTAAACGAGATTTTGCTGCCAATAAGGCCAACATTGTGTCTTTGATTCTGGTTAGAACATATATGCGGAAAAAGAAACCTATAATGATGTTAATACTTCTGTACTTGAAAGATACAGATTTGGATTTGCAGACATTTTCATGTGTTATGTTGAGTTAAATCTTCTCAAAACTCCATGAGATAGGTAATATGAGTATCTTGACTTTACACAGGAAGGATTTGAGTCTCAGGGAGGCAACAAGGCTTTGGAATACAGTTCAGAGCCTTGATCTACTGAATACTAGTGAGAGAAAGTCCAAGCCATGTGGTACAAGTGGTAGAGTGCCACTGCATGATACTGGGACCATATGGGAAGCCCTGGGTTCAGATCCCAGGTTGACCTGAACCTGCCAGTTGTTCCCTTGATCCAAGATGGCTAGAAGGTTTGGGGGAACAGGTATCACAGAATGATTAGACCATGTCCAAAGTATCTGTGCACATGCTCTCTCTCTCTCTCTCTCTCTCTCTCTCTCTCTCTCTCTCATGAAAGAAAGAAGTACATTTAAGGAAAAAAAGAGAGAGAGAAATTTCAAAGTGAGCAAAATTGCCCCCCACCTCCGTCTCATTTACAAAGACAGTCTGCATGTCTACTGGTACCATGGTATCATCATTCCATGACTATTTCCTGCCTAAATATTTTGAAGAACTGTTAACGAATGAAATACAAAACCTTTTGAGTATTCTTATCTGTTATACAAAATATTGTGTTTTATGTTTTTAAATGATTACTTGGGAATACAGTAAAAATTGCCTAGAAATTTACACGCTGCTGGGTAAATTGACCTTATTTACAATTTTGAGACAAAAAATATCAGAAAAGAAAACTCATATTTTATAGGCACTAAATCATACTAAATTACATGAAAGGCAGTTTAAGAAGCTCAATATTTGTCATTATGATTAAATTTAAGTGCCTAATAGATGTTGATATTCTTAAGTTTTACACAGACAATAAAATTCATAAAGCATCACTTATTGAAGACAGAATCTCATTGGATTTTAAGTTTCCATGGCTAAATAGTTGAGAATCAGAACAATTTGCTTTATTAAAAATATTAAATTACGTTTAAAGGGCTCTACTGAGAGCTTTTTTTCCTATGCAATTTTCTGTGCAAAATTGAGTTTATATATCTTGATGAATAAAAAGCATCATTTCTTAAATAGGATTTTTCTTCTTTTCTCACTAACTGTATTCAAATTAGTTTCAGGAAACCCTCCTAACAGTCTTTCTGTTGCCCTCCTTTTTCTGAATTTCATAGCTCAGAATCTGGGCCTAAGACCATTATGTTTCTGTGAACAGAGTTCTTATAGTTCAAGATTTGGAGAGTTAAGGGACTTATGCATCTCCAGAGATTAGGAAGGGATTAAACAGTTGTATTCTAGCTGTTCTCCTTCTGTTGCTTTCTGGTTTGAATACCAGGAAGTCTGCCATGCTGCAGTTAAATGGCTGTCAAAAACTTGCAAGACAAGTCCAGTACTATAAGGTACTTCTAAGATGTGTCAACACATGCACTTCTAAAGAAGCTAGCATTCACTATCTGTCCAGACTGAATATTCCCCAATTCCCTCTTCTTTTAATATCTCCCCCAGTGTAGAATGATGGGTTGACTTTAAGAAGCTATGTGCCACCTGGAATACAGGAAACAGGTATTTCAGAGAAGAGGGTAAACATTAGCTGGATTAAGAGAACCAGAGTGTCAGTGACAATTCCACAGTCATCATTTCATTGTTCCTGACAATAGCCTTCAGCCAAGGAAAGGTGAAGGAGAGAGTGATTGTAAGGTTTTCATTGGAAAGAGGTATTGGTTTATGTTCCAGCCCTTCAGTGAACTCCCTGGGTGACATGGGGTGGGCTTCACCTCAAGAGCTGTTTACTCCTATGTAAAGTGTCTCACTCACAGAGTTGCTATAAGGATTAATTAAGACAATATACATTTTCATGAAGGCCATCTGTACATTTGGATACCAACGTTTATAGGTTGAGAACCAAGTCATAATGAAGATTCTACCATAAAATATAAGCAAATTTTTGGCTAGATGGAAGAAAATACACTGCTTGACTTTTTTGTTTCTTCCGAGCCTCCCAAACCAACATGGTTCAGAAATGCTGCTATCATCAGTCCTTCATCCACACATACTCTGTGGATTAAGTGTTCTCAATTAAATTGAATTGTTTAATATTAAAAACTACCAACTCGGTGGTGCCCTTAAGCAATAATTTACTTAAATTATTGTCAACCTGAAAACTGAACCACTCCCAAAGTTCTAAATAACAAAAATGGTGCCTCAAATGTTAATTTCAAGGGCTTGCCATGCAATCTAGGTGAAATAAGAATCTTTCTAGCATATCCTCTGTTATGAACCTCAGTACTATGGGGAAATTCTCATTACTTAATGTGTTAACCCTGGGTCAGCTGAACATCCCACTTAAGCAATTAAAAAAAAAAAAAAATCCTGTTACCTCAGGTTTGACACAACCTCAGTGTGACTATAAGACACCTAAAAAAGAGAAAGGATGTTAAGGATAGGGTGTTCTCATTTTGCCCTTGTTTCTTGTGTGACTATAACAGTTCTTAATTATCCTTTGTCTAAAATCATAAGCTAAGATTCATAAAAAGAATGCTGATTTCATGAGAAAAAATAGATTCAACTGTTTTTTGAGAAAGTCTGTCAATGGGACCAGCCAATGGTGTAATGGTTACGTCACTGGACTCCCATGTAGTCGACTGTGGTTTAAGTCCTGGACCTGGCAGCTTAAAACTCACACTGGACGTGTGTGCAGGCATGCCCAAAATCCTGAGAGGAGAAGGGATTGCGGTGTGGCCGTCCCCCCAGGGGGTGATTCCTCACTTTCTGTCTTTCTGTCTCTCTGGTGAGCACATGCACCTTATAGCAACAACAACAACAACAACAACAACAAAAATCTCTCTTTAAAAAAAAAAAAAGAAAAAGAAAGAAAGTCCATCAAAAACCTACATATGAAGTTCTGGCCCACTTTTTGCTTAAATATTGCTGTCTACTGTATGTACAGTGCTTCGTATGTATTATTTCTCTTCCTTACTGCTATTCCCTGAGCTAAGTACTTCTTGTCCTAAGTTTGCAATTGAGGATCCTGAGGTGTGCAGCAGTTGTAGAACTTGTTTAGGGTCACAGAACTAGCAAGTGGCCAACTGGAATATGAGATGCCATTAAAACCAGTAAATATTCAGCTCAACCTTAGGTGTCCCTTCAACAACTTTAGTTCAGGTCTTAAGTGGTCACATTTCAGATGAGTTAATATGGGATGAAAGAGATGACATTAATGAGTCTTTTAGTTCTCGGTTAATCATGGTGAACTTAAGAGTTTGGAAATAATTATACAAACCTGGGACAGAGATGCAGTAGGTCTGAAAAGAATAGAACAAATTCTGGAAAGTGGACAAGATGGGCCACTCTTAGAAAGTCCAAGTTTAACCCACTGGTGAGGAATTCAGAGAGATTTTCTAATTATGTGGTGTGATCTAAGAGTTGGATTTATATTTACTGCTAGAAATGATGTCAAACCTTCTGAAACAAAATGGAATCAATACCCAGCCTTTTCTACAAACCCCAGATCTTTCCCTGTGATATTATTAGTTATCTAGGTAGGTTTTCTCATGCCTAGAATCATTGACATGCCGGAACAAATAGAAATAAAGGTTCAATAGCACTGATCGGAGGACTGGAATTCAAATGGTGTAATAGTCACTAACTATTTATGTGGCTCTAGAGAAGTCCTCTTCCCTCATCTGTGAGTGGAAAGGATTGGAAGACTACCTTGTGAGTTGTCTTTGGGACACAGAAATACAAAAGGGTTTCCTAAAGAATTTCCATGATCCTACTACACCATCCAGCAGATGGTGTAATGGTTACGTTGCTAGATTCCTATGTAGTCAACTGCAGTTTGAGTCCTGTTCCTGGCAGCTTAAAACTCATGCCAGGTGCATTTACATGCAGGCCCACAATCCCAAGAGGAGAAGGAAGAGAAGGGATTGCAGCAGCATGCCCACCTCCCCCACCCAGGGAGGGAGTAACTTCTTGTTTTCTGTCTTTGTCCCTCTGGTGAGCACACACACCCTACAGAGAAAAATTTCTCTCTCTCTCTCTCTCTCTCTCTCTCTCTCTCTCTCTCTCTCTCTCTCTCTCAAAATAAATAAATAAATAAAGGAAAATATATATATATATATATATATATCAATATATCAGGGGATTAGCAGGTGGTATCGTAGTTAAGAAACTGGATTCCCACATCACCAACTACAGTGCCAGTCCCAGATCCAGTGGCATGAAAATCATGCCTGGTATTTGTGCATGCATGCGCAAAATCTCAAGAGGAGAATGGAAGAGAAGGGATTGCAGGATGGCCACCCTTTCTGGGGGAGGGGTGGTTTTCATTTTGTCTCTCTGTCTCTCTCCAAGGAGCACACACAACCTATGGCAAAAAACAAAAAAATAAATAAATAAAAAAGATACCAGCAAGTAAATCATTGCTTTTCTTTTAGAGCCCCTTGCAAAATCGCCTTCACTGAAGTATAATTTAGTTATAACTTCAATTCTTACCTTTAAATTATAGCATTGGAAAAGTATTATTTTATATTTTATTAAACCCTAGTTAACATTCACAATGTCACTCAATATACTTACAAGAAAAAAAACATGATAAATTCCTATTTTACTTTAGGGAAAATAATTTTGCTTTCCCAGTTAGTTAATTTGTATAATCTCTGCAATTAGAAAATCATAACTGTATAATTCAGTATTTTCTTAAACTTTCTTTGGCCATCAGAAAATTTAGTGAATTTTTTGGCCTAACTGTTCAAAATTCACTTAACTCAGGTGCCTAAAAGCATGGTTTCTTTCTGTTGTCTTCAGACATTTTTGTCCTATTTTATCTTAAAGTACCTTACGCTCTATTAATAGTTACAAATCTGTTCGTGTCCTTTTAGAAGCAGGAAAAATCTAAATTTGAAAAAAATTAAACAACATCAAATCTGTCTTGTTCACTATTTCTTTAACATCTAAGACAGTGCTTGGCAATGATAAGACTTTGTTGAATAAAGAATGCCTGAATTGATGTATGAATTAATATTTTCCAATCCACATATAAGCGGATTGCAAGCTTGTTTCTACTATATCTTACTGTTGTGTCTGATCTAGAAAAATAATCCATATAAATACGCATATACTCTCACACACAGATATGCCATATTTCAAAGAATTTGGGACATATGTAGTCCCTATATAAAAATCTCTATACATATGACATGTCGATGCGCACATGCACAGATTTGTGCACATAAAATATATTTGTGTGTGCAAATTGGATAAATGCAAATGCATGGTTAAAATTATATTTTCTGTCAATGTTCTTAGTGGAATTTTACCGTTACATAGTTGATAATTATAATCTTGATAAAGAGGAAAAACAGAAGATATAAAAAAGGTCAAAAGTAAGTTCCAGAAAGAAAGCTATTTATAGGAAATATTTTAGGACCAGACTGGTAGGTAAGCAAAGCAAACGCAGGGTATCGATTTGTTTGTTTTGTTTTTTTTAGAGAGATTTTTGCTATAGGGCATGTGAGCTTGTCAGAGAGACAAGGAGAGACAGCGAGACAGGAAGTGAGAAATCACCGCCCAGGAGGGATACCCACGCTGCAATCCCTTCTCCTCCATTCTCCTCTCGGGATCTTGGGCATGGAAGTACACACACCCAGTGTGAGTTTTAAGCTGCTGGGTCTGGGACTCGAACCCTGGTGGTCAAATCTGTGGGAGTCCAGCAATGTAACCATTATGCCATCTGCTGATCCCTACTATGTATCAATTTCAAAATGTCAGTAGTAGCAGAATAAAATGTTAAATCAGGTAACTTCAACTCCCAGTTTCAGAACAAGGAAGGCCAGCTACACAGAGGTAGGAATACGAGAGGGCAGGAGAAAGAAGCAATTATTTTCTGGCCCCTGGATATGTTTTAGATGATATTTCTGAAAAGTATCTTGACTTATTGGGCTGTTTTTCTCTTAAATTGCTTATTACAAAATCTTGAGAAAGATTTTGTATCAAAAGGCTCCAATATGATTCAGCGCTCTTATTTGTAAGCTTGAAGTCACGTCTCTAATGCGGCTTTTGTCTGGAGAGGCAGCAGCTCAGCTCAGCAAACAATGCACCATCACTGGATCCAGTAGCTCTTTTGTTGGCATTGGCCGCTGTGATGTGAATACAGTTTTCTGTTGTTGCTTACAAGTCAATGCAGAGGCATGGGGGCACCTTTCTTCCCCAGGCAGGAGCCTTTGTACACTGTTTTCAGGGCGGTAAATGTTGCAGCATAATCCAAAGAAGAGGAAAGAGAAAACATAGACAACCCCACCACACATACACACACACCCCATAGACGAAGAGGCGCCACAGAAAAGTGACTCGCAGCATTAATTCTTGCTGTTCACAGCCTGCTCTCTTGATGGAGAACTTGTCATTCTGACTCCTACAATGAAAAGCCACTTACCTGAACCAGCTATGACACATGCGTCCCCGTCTTTCCCCCATGCATCTTCCCTGCCTTGCCTTTGCCTGATCACATCACACTGGGCATTGCATCTTATGTCCTGTTGAAACATCTTATGTCAGAATCCCAGCATGAGCTGGAAAGGAGCTTACTGATCATCTATTCCAACCACACTGCCCAGTTTTTTGTTGTTGTTGTTGTTTTTTTGTTCGTTTGTTTGTTTGAGATGTTTTTGCTATAGGGCACATGTGCTCACCAGAGAGACAGAAAGCGAGAAATCACCCCCCAGGGGGGATGGCCATACCTTCTCCTCCATTCTCCTCTTAGGATACCTTCTCCTCCATTCTCCTCTCAGGATCTTGGGCACGCACTTACGTGCACCTGGCATGAGTTTAAGCCACCGGTCCGAGACTCTAACCACAGTCAACAACATGGGTGTCCAGCAACATAGCCATTATGCCAACTGCTGGTCCCATGACCACTTTTTTTATTTTAAATGAAAAAGAACCTGAAGTCAGAGAGGGAGTGTGCTCCAGGGGCTCCAGGGTCACATAGAGCCTGATTTAGAGCCCAAAGGTCTTAGCACACTATAGAGCATTGGTCCCATTTTTCTTTTAGACTTGTGGAACCAATGCCTTAGCCCTAAGACAGTCCATGTCTAAACCTAATGTTACTGAAAGATTTGTGGGCTTTGTGCTTGACTTGACACCTTAGGATTAGGCAAAGCAAAGATTGGAACGTTGCTGCGAAAGAACACCTTAGCAGCACAGAGTAAGTGAATGTCCTCACCGTTGGTGCATAGTTGTTTGTGTTCACACAAAACTCACAGCAGCCCAATGACTAGGTGTTCTGGAACCCATTTATAAAATGGGAGACAGGAGTTGAGATTCACGTTCTGGTCCGTGGGTTCTGATTCTAAGGTCAATTCTCTTCCTATCTTGTCACACTTGGGTCTCCCAGAGTTTCGTGCCTGTAGGCCACAGGCTTATTTTTATTCCTGATACTCTTGTTTGAAGCAAGCTGGTCCCTATGCCAGAATACTTTCCCTTCATTACTGCCTGTTTCTCCTCATTAAGGTCTGAGCTCACAGGTTGCCTGTTCAGAGGGGTTTCTCAACCCCTCAGTCCAACACCATAGTCCTTCTGTGTTATATTCCCTGACTTCATTGTCGTTGTCATCTACATGAATATCTGAAGTGATCATGTTTGTTCACTTGTTTTGCTTGATTACTATTTCCCTTGCCAGAACAAAAGTTCCATGAGATCACAGATCTTTCTTGTCTACATTCCCAATGCCTGGAACTGTGCCTGACACAGAAATTATTAACAGTTACTAAAGAAATGAATGGTCTTAATAAAGCCTCTCTTTCAACCACTCCATTTTCTTTGAAAATTTTTCTGGAGACCCACATTAAGGGAGTTAGCCTGGGATTATAGTGAAAACAGTAACCTGATGGATTTTTAAAGTCTGACCCTGGAAATTGATTAGCACTTGCACCATTTTTTGACCAAATAAGGAAGACAGGTCAAAGATTTACTGATAGTCAGAGAGAAAGAGATATTTCATTTGTACTGAAAAAAAATTTCACAAGAGTATGATGTAGGGTTATTATTGATAAGGGACTAGAAAGCCAAGGCAGACTCAAACAAAATTGTCAACATGCATCTTAGCCAACCAACCCTCTAAAGAAAGTATTCATGAGGAGCAAGAAATGCTCCACCCCAATTTCACTTCTGAGCTAACCCATCCTCCCCTGCCAAAACTGCATTTAATGTATACATATGCATACAATTTGGCCTAAAAGTTTCATTGATCTTTTCAATAAAACAAAAGGAAAAGTTCATTTTGGCTATGCCCATTGTCCAGAAAGAGAAACAGGAACACACAGAATCTGTGAGTTACCCAAGAACAAGTAAATCGAGGAAACTTCCTTGTTGTCAGTGGAGGGCCTGATTTACTAGGATCTCATTGAAAATCACAACAGAAAGAAGGAAATAGAAGCAAGCAGATGAGGTGTGCCCTGAGCAATTGCAATCACTTTGCATTGTGCAAACTGAGGCCATGATTAGACTCTTAGACACTTAACTTGCATCATTGCTTTTCCCAGCCAGTCAACTCACAAACCCAGTGATTAGAACAAAGGAACTCATAAACCCCATAATCAGAACAAAGTCGTTTCAGGTGATCCTAAATTGAGGAAAACAACCACAGGGGAAGGTTATTGTCTTTGCTGACAGACTAGAGTCCTTCCTATTTGCTACCTAGAGAGATAAATGTTTGCCAGCAAAATGAGACTCCCATTTCCAAATGGGGCCAATATAAACCACTAATAAGAGATTTGACCAAAGATTTAGGGAATATAAGACTCCTTAGGAAGAATGAAGTTGGCCATTCATTCTCTGAAAGAGCAGCTTGATATCACATATATTCTATCATGTACAGAGAGTTAAATGAAGAGGAATAATTATTTCCCAATTACACTTTTCATAAAACAATGCTTAATAAGCTTAGATCTTTTCTCTATGGAAACTGTGGGTTAAGTAATTACAGTCAGGCGATAGAAGACATTTTAGATTTCACAAGTAAGTCACTTACATTCTCTGAGCCTTGAGTTATTCTCAACAATGGAGAAAATGATACCTATTTTCGCAGGTTCCTGGGAAGATGAAGAACAATTAGGATGTGTATTTATGTATAGGTGTGTATATTACCTATAAGCATGAAAGTAAGTGCTCTGTAAGTGAACCTAAATTCATAGCATAATCATAGCCAGCATCTAACAGAAATCTGGGTAATCTTGATGCCCCTCTGCCTGTGTGGCAGTCTTTGGTATATGTTTATTCTTTTTTCAAATTTTAACATTTTCCTAGGACATCACATTGATATGATTGTTGAAAATTATGGAGTTATTACTGCCCAAACAGTTCCTCCAAGGCTCAGCTTCTCGCACTCCAGGAGGCTAATTTAGACACAGCTGCTGATATTTACAAAGTATTACCATAGCCCTCAGGCCAGTCTTAGAACCTGGTGTGCCCACATACTACCCACTGTAACTAAACCATCTAAACTAGCAGGAGGCATCTACACTTGCTGAGTATCAGTGCGACTTGTGGAAGATTATTACTTAGGCACTCTGATCTGCAGGAAATATATCTCTCTATTGCAAGAGTCTAGAATTTTTAGGACCAGCAGTTAGCGTAATGGCTATGTCGCTGGACTCCCACATAGTCGACCGCAGTTCGCGTCCCGGACCCGGTGGCTTAAACTCACGCCGGGCGCATGTGCATGCGTGCCCAAGATCCCAAGAGGAGAATGGAGGAGAAGGGATTGCAGCATGGCCATGCCCCCTGGGGGGGGGGGTGATTTCTCGCTTTCTATCTCTCTGTCTCTCTATGTCTTTCTGGCAAGCGCACACGCCCTATAGCAAAAACCTCTCAAAAAAAAAAAAAAAAAAAAAAAGAGTCTAAATTTTTCAACCTGACCGTTAATAAAGGGGGAAAAAAACAAAACTCTGAATTTCAAGATTCTTACCTGACATTGAATTATCTAGGGAAAAAAAAAACCATGTTTAGGGCAAAGACACACATGACTAATTATGTCAAGCTGTAATCATTTCGGAGTACTCAATTCACATAGAAGAATTCTTTAAAGAGAGAGGCTAAAGCAGTGAATTTCAGCTTTAAACAGATTCATTTTGGTAATAATCAAACTTGCATGGAGGTAGCACTCCTTACTGGATCGATTTTTCATTTTGACAGTAGCTACATTTGCTGAGAAATGTATCTGTCACATTAAATATTTTTTGTGCTGTGTTAACCATCCTAACGAGGTCCATAGTGGCCTAGCTGGTAAGCATTCTATTCTTTGTGAAAAAGATTTATAGCAACTTTGAACTCAAATTTTATATACATTGATAGTGATGTTTAATGCCTTTAGTAGGAGAAGTAGAGACAATTGGGGTCTCTAAGAGTAAATCACACATTCCTATCCATGTGGGTGCCCAGGCATAGTAGATTCTATGTGTGGGGTCTCCATATCAATTTGGATCCCCATTAGTTGGCAAGACCTTTCAGTATAATGGGCTTCCTCTCAGCCTCTGGCTGCGTGGGACTAGGGCGGAAATCTACAGGAGGCCTCACACAGTCCTCAAGGACACCTGACCACACACACAAAAATATATTTTTATAATTCAAATACATCTGGAAGAAGATTTAAAGTAAACAAGTTCTTATAAAAAGCTGGTTTAAGGGGCCAGCAGGTGGCGTAGTGGTAAGGTACTGAACTCCCACATGACTAACTATGGTTGAAGTCCCAAATTCAGTGACATCAAACTCACTCTGGCACGTGTCCATGTATGCCCAAAATCCCAAGAGGAGGATGGAAGAGAAGGGAATGCAGACTGGCCATCCCCCCTGGTGGGTTATTTATCAGTTTTTCTCTCCCTGTCTCTCTGTGTCTTGGGCAAGCGCACAAAAATCTCTCTTAAAACAGGAAAAAAAAAAAAAAAAAAAAAAAAAAAAAAAAGCTGGTTTAATGTCAAGGTAACATTTTCTTTTTTGTACCAAGTTATACATGGACTGAAAATAAAAACAGTAAGTAAACACTTCTCTTAAAGAGCCGAATAAGGATAAAAAAGAAAGGTCGTACATGTGACCTCCCCCCCCCCCATAGAAACAAACAAACAAAAACCAGTTAACCAGTATGGGAATGGAAGTCATGACATAGACATGGCATTGGTGCAGTGAGTTCTTGTCACCGATGTATAAGAAAGCTCCATGTATGGCACCAGAAGCCGCCCAATGGGTACACTAATGGAAGTAAATATATCCAGAATAAGAATGGTGAAAGACTTTTCCCACTGCAGGTGAGCTAAGTGTATTTTGGCATTGGATTGGGATTCAAGCATCATATTTAAATAAAACACAAAGCATATAGCTAACTTTGAGGGCACTCAGAAGACTAGGCCCAACCTGACAAAGGGCTTGGAGAGAGGACTGAGGGTGAAATGAAAGTGGAGCAGGATTGGACTCCTCCCGTATAGCCAAGAAAGTGGGACCTCATAGTTTATGCTTACAACCCACTGCTAAAACCTGAGTATGTGAGATCAAGAATTCACTAACAGCAGCCACTCTCAAGTGTAGCACAGGTGACCATTTGGCAGAGAGAATTTCAAAGAATTCACATTTAACAGAAGGTTGAGGTTAGTCAGTGTGCTGGATAAGGTGTCTCAGTTCTGCATGGCCAATGGTGAGGTTCAAGTTCTGGACCTGGAGTCTTGAGAAACATTCTGGGTGCATGTGTGCGTGTGCCCAAAATTGTGAAAGAAGACATAGAAAAGGGATTTCCATGTGACCATCCGCATGGGGGTGGGGGAGTGGAGGATTCTTTCTCACTTTTTTGTCTCTGTGTCTCTTTCTGGCAGTGCACATGCCCTCTAGGAAATTTTTTAAAAAAAAATGTTGAATCTGGCAATTTCAAAAATCTCCCTAATGTTTTAAGTTCAAGTATTTTCTAACCCACATGTTTCAATTGGTAGACACAAACGGTCTGCAGTTTTTTCTTGTGCTTTGGCAATTCATGATCTAGAAATTTGAGAAAATCATGATTTTAGATTTTCAAGTCTGATAAGGAAGTATCTTCCATATAAACTTAGGAAAAAAATGTTGACATCATCTACTTTGTATCAAAGAATGTGTAACTACTTCCTACCAATTGGGTTATAGGGAAATGTTAATTACACTTCTTCAAAATCCAGGTCAAGAGGTAAATTGCTTGAGAGTGAATCTCTGAGTTACAGAATTTAGTAGTTATAGAATCATTAAGCATGGGAAGACATGATCATTGTGTTTTTTACTAGAAATAAGATACAAACACATAAAAGAGGAAAGAGAGAAGAAGTTTTAAATCACTGTGTGAACAAGATAGTAAAAGCCACTGGGTTTAACTTAAGTCTCTATACGTTAAGCATGAACATGCATACATACATACACACAGATACAAAGAGCAAAAGAAGTAAGAAAATAACATTTCTCCAATAGAATTACAGTTCTCAGTTTTTTCCTCTTAAAATAAGGGAGGGGTGAGTTAATTCGATGATTGCTAAGATTTCTTTCACCTTTTGCCTATTGTAATTCTGTCAGAACATTAAAAGCGAAAGAAAATGAAAATATATGACAGAAAAGTAGAACTTGATTTGTAATTGTTGTATACCAAGTTACAAAAGAAATATGTGATAGTTAAGGAGGAGAGAGCCTACTGAATATGGAAGAGGAATTGAAAGCTACTTCTTTAGATTAACAGACACATTTATTTATTCTCCCAACTGCTTTATATTACAGTCTTGTAATGATGTAGACCAGTTTCCCAAATTCTAGAGTGGAGAGCTAGATGCAAACCAGGATGTTTGATTCCAAACTGGATGGTTGCCCTTTGGCAACTAGAAATAGAAGTAAGAACTTGTCACTTTCTAAAGTGGAGATTCTTTAAATTCTTCAACCTTCAAAAAGAGGAGCCTCCCATCCTCCCATTTGTCACAACATGGAGGAAGCCGGGAGACATCATGCTAAAAGAAATAAGCCAGACACAGACAAAAACTAGTGCATGATCTTAATTATAGAGGACTTAAAGAAAGAGAGGGAGTTCAGATACGCAGGGTTAGCAGGGGAAGAGAAAGTGGGGAGTCACAGTCAAAGGCTACAAAACAGCACATATGTTGGATGAACAAGTTGAGAGATCTAATGTATTGATACAACACAAAGAGTAAAGTTAACAACATTGTACTGTTTAGGGATTTCTGTCCAATAAGTAGATTTTATCTGCTCTTATCAGAAAAAAATGTAACTAAGTGAAATGATAGGTATGTGAATCTGTTTTACTATTCATTTTACTATTTCTATGTATCCCAGACTGGCCAGTTAGTCAGTTGGTTAGAGCATGGTGCTAACATGTTATCTCATAACATCATGTGGTAAACCTCAAAAATACACAATAAAATTCATTTAATTTTTTTTAAATACATAAAGTATAGATTCCAAAAGTCATGATGTATTTTTCTGTTTTTCTATGCAAAAATGCATCATGACTTCTCTGATGACTGGATAGTTAATAACCACGATCCCTTCCCTTTACTTCTGGCACTGCTTCCTGTGTTCTTGGTCCCCAGGGACTTAAGAAAGAACATACAGTTTGGGACCAGCAGATGGCATAATGATTACGTCACTGGGCTCCCACATAGTCAACTGTGGTTCGAATACCAGACACAGCGGCTTAAAACTCACGCTGGGTGCATGTATGTGCCCAAAATCCTGAGAGGAGACTAGAGAAGAAGGGACTATGGTGTGGCCATCCCCCCTGGGAGAGACTGTTCATTTTCTGCCTCTCTGTCTCTCCGGCAAGTGCATGCACCCTATAGCAGAAATCTCTCTCTCTCTAAAAAAAAAAAAATAATAAAAAAAGAAAGAAAAAAGGAAAGAAAAGAAAGAACATAGAGCTGACTGCCCAAAGTATCATATCTAGAAAATACAAGAATAAAAATGTTACTGAGAGTATATGAATATTTTCACATTCCTTAAAAAAAAAAAAAAAGGGCAGCATTATATATCTACACAGGACTAGCATTAGAACAATTCTGAAATTCAGACTTGGAATCAATATGTTATAGACGCTAAACTCAAGTTGCTTCAGTAAGGCATCATGTGTAGCAAAATGTCCCCCTAGGTTATTAGATCTAATCCCAACTCAGCAAGTATCAACTGTGTGATTATTTTAGAAAGTTACTTAAATTCTCTGAACTTTGGGTTCTTCATATGTACAATGAAATTAATAATGCCTGCCTTGGAGGGTTATTGTAAAAAATGAAATAAGATCAAGTGTGGGAAAGAATTTAGCTTCAATGTCTGTCACTTAGTGGACTCCCCATCATGTTCCCTCCCTCTGTTCTTTTCTGTTCTTAAAATCAAGCAGCTAGGGAAAATGGTAGTGATAACTACACTTTCAAACAGAGTACAGATTCAGTGAAATCCGAATACTCGGGTCATATTGATTTACTGCCTTTTTCTGACAACAGTAATGGAATATAGCGTATTTATCCATAAGGGAGTTTGCAGTTTACAAAAGACTTAAACATTTGCTCTTCCCATCCTCACAACTGCTCTGTGGTATATGAGTTAGGAAATTCATTCAACAGAGAGGAGCTGAAGCTCAGGAAGTTTAAGTGTCTTGCTTCCAAACGAGCCATGAGAACTAGAAATTTACTTATGTCTTCTGGCCCAAGTATCCACTAGATCCCAGCAACCTACTTTTCTGCTTCTCAAAGCTCTCCATGAGGCCAAAACATGAGCCTGTAGGGAGGGATGTAAACAACCACCTGTTTACTTTAGAAGATGCCAAACCCAGGAGTATTTCATGATCCATTGTACTGACAATAGCCCTGACCTCATGCAGGCGCAGTATGGGTACTACCTCCACAGTTGAAGTGATGCCCTGTCCACTATCTACACTTGAAGTGATCTGGCTATTTTTGTAGTTATATTTAAGAAATCCACCATATATCAAGGAAGCTTTTAAGAAGGCTGTGGGTGAGGTTAATGGAATACACTTTATTTCTTATCTTTCCATTAGTAAAATCTATAAAGCTGAAAAGACGGATTCCGAGACAAGAGGAATTTCCTTGGAATGTTATAGCAAATAAACCCACCAACCTGTATATTTCTCTGCTAACACAGATGAGGGACTTGAAAGAATTACGTGGCTTCCAGTCACCCTGAGCTGGCAAACAAACAGAACTGACAAAATTACTGTCATCTTTGCTGTCACATAAAAGCTGCGCTCAGAGTTTCTCAGTGTTTTGTTTTTTTCAGTTTAGCTTCTTTTTTTTTTTTTTTTTTTTTTTATTACACTGCTCTTGACAAAGAACAGACTTTTAAATATGGCCCAAATGGTGATAGATGAACATAATATTTCTTTGTCCTTAAGCAAGACAGCATAATTGCACATCATACATAGTAGTCAGTGGTCATTTTTGATATTTATTTAAATGACATCTGTGTTGAAGATTTAAATTTATAAAGAGCAATGAGATACCAGGAAAGAGGATAAATGCCACTTCTACTCTCAAATGCTGTAAAACAGATGCCCATCCCATTACAGACTTAAGCATTAAAACATTTAAGATTTTTATAATTGTGGAAGCCTTCAGAAGCCTTCAGAAGGAGCTGTCTCTCTCTCTCTCTCTCTCACACACACACACACACACACACACATACACACACAATTATTTTGCATTAACAGATCATGAAGTTAATTTCAGAGGTCAAGATTAAATTTTGTTTTTATACCTAAGATATAACCTTAGGACTCAGCTTGTTGACTAAGCAATTAAATAATGATGGGGAAACACAGTAGCACTCCTAAGTGGAAAAAAAATAATAGTAACTACAATGATAATCATTACCTTGAAATATCTTCAAACACTTTGCAGAATGATTTAATTATTCCCCTGCACATCCCTCATGGGAAAGGTGTTATTATTTCCATCTTGAAGACAAATATAATATCTACTCTCAAAGTGTCATTTCTTCCAAGAAAAATTGTTTTCTTGTTCATCTTCAAAATATGATACTTAGACACCTGAAATTAAGTAATTTTGTAGAATAGTCTGTGTTTCCATAAATGGTTGATTAGAATTCAGTGTTTTCCAAACTGTTTTAATAGCATATCCAAAACTATAGAAATTTTAAAAGATCAGATACAAAATAATTATAAACAGGAAGTCTGATGCTTTTTCTGAGATTTCTTGTGTATGTACACCACCCTTCTGAATGGGGAAAGGGAAAAAAGAGGATGCAGAAAAAGAATGAGCATGTTTCTCTTTTTCTTCCCTCCTTCATGCAAGCTCTGAAAATTGCAGCTCTTATACCCATGAACTGAAATATAGGATAAAAGGGAAGTGGGAAGAAAAGTGAAAGAAAGGAAAATGAAGAAATGTACAAGGAAACAAAAGAGTGAGCAATAGAAACACTGAATGTCTGTTCCTATATTTAAGTGCTATAGGATGCTTCTGAAGAGCTTCTGGGATAGTTTGCCAAGGTTGCCATGATAACATATCACAGACTGGGTGGCCTAAACAACAGAAATGTTCCATTGTTTTCTCACCATTCAGGAGACTGGAAGTCCAAGGTCAAGGTGTTGATGGCTTGTTTGTCTGAGGCCTCCCTCCTTGGTTTGCAAATGTCTATCATCTCATGGGGTCCTCACATGGTCTTTCCGATGTGGTAGTACCTCTATTTGTGTCCAGATGTCTTCGAATTACAAAGACACCAGTCAGATTGGATTAGGGTCTATCCTAATATCTTCCCTATTAACTTTATTGTCTCTTTAAAGGCCCTGTCTCCAAGTAAAGTCATAGTCTAAGGTACTGGGTATTAGGATTTCAACATATGAGTTTTGGAAAGACACCATGAAGAACGTAAGGGTGTCTTTATTACAGACTGTCTTCTGCTTTGGGGAAAGACTGATCTTAGAAATACGTAATAATCATACACCCTGAGCTATGGGTAAAATGGTCAACATTTCACTGTTACTCATACAACATTGCACTGTTATAGCACTCCAATCAGCCGCCCTGTCTCAAGTTTACCACATACATAGTCTCCAAAGGTGATCCCACTAATCTAGGGGTTCTCAGTAGTTTATTGGAGACTTTCCAAACCTCAAGGATAAGGCTGCTTTTTCCTTAGATCCCCAAAGCCTATTTACGTAATAATCCTCACCATGTGCTCTGGAAGAGCAGACCATTGCCATTTTCTCTTCCAGTAAGAAGAGAGGTAACAAATACAGACATGCCTCTTAGTATGTTTCATGAGAGGCACGTCTGTTCTCAAGTCACTTGTGTTTTCAGAGAGTTTTTCCCAGCATGATTGGTACCAGAAAGCCTCACAGAGTGTCTTATGATGAGCATGTCCTTGTACTCCAGGCTTGTGATCTCAGGCCACATAGTCACTGAAAAGTGACAACCCCCCCTGCCACCAGCTGCACTAGTTGGATAAAGTAAAGTAGATCCCTTGTAACAAGGTTCAAGGAGGTAAACAAAAACTTCAAGACATTCTTTACAAAATGACCCCAAAAACCTATGAATATATTTTTGCTATATTTCCAGAAAAGTTGCCATTCAATATTCCTAATTTTAAAACATGTGAATGGGGGTTATGTTCACATTACAAATTAAATTCCTATTTTAGAATACTCCTATTGATTTCCTGGCTCCTTTAAATAGTAAGCTTTGTGCATTTATGGTATGACTTAATTGACAAAATTGTAATATATACATATTTGGGTGTACACATGCACATACAATATAATGTAATTGTGTAGATATATAAAGTCAGTAGAAATTTGTGGATGTATTCCTTCATTTCCAAATTACTTAGGTCACCTTATTCCACATGTTGGAAATGGTACCAATACTCAGGACACAAAAATGAACGGATTCCTGCTCCTGAAGACCTAATAGTCAAACAGAGCAGAGAAGCCAGTGAATAGGTACAGTTCAGACCACCATTTCTCAAACTCGAGCAGAAATCAGGAGAGCTGCTCAAGCCCAGAATGCTGCCCCCCAACCCCAAGTTTCTGATTCAGTGGAGCTGAGCATTCGCATTTCTAAAGTTCCATCTTACTAGTGATCAGCTGAAACCACTGGTCTAGATTTACATGTCAGGGGGCTATGGAAGCTCTTGGGAAGAGTTTCCAGCACTGATTATGAATAGGGGTCAGAGAGAGCTTCACAAAGGAAGTGAATTTCAAAGGACAAAATAGGGTAGGATAAGGATGGAGGGATTGGGACATGCTGAGTACATTTAGTCCTAAAAGACAAAAGTAGAAGAAAGTACATATGGTTTGAAAAATATGCAAATAGTTTCATTTGGCTAGGACAAAGTTTGAGTTTGAAATAGTTGCAGGAAATAAAGCTAGAGAAATATGCAAGGCCCTGATTAAAGGCCTTGTTTGAACATCATCTTGTAGGCAATTATATAACCATTAAATCCCCAGAGTTGGGACTACTGGCTGGAAGAACCTTGGTAGAGCTCCGTCCATGGCTACCTTTCTTCAAAAGAGGCTTTTTTCTCAGCCTGGCACAGGACTTTCCAACATTTTAGAAGAAATTCTTTGCATTTTTCTGAAGCAACAAATTTCACTGGAGGTGATCTGGGAGTAGAAAAGGTGTGTCAGCTACCTGTAAACAGAACTAGGTGGCAGTTACATTTTTGCCATTGACCAAGGAGCCCACATATGAAGGCATTTCAATTCAAGTACCTTGATAATTAATTATGATTGACTCTTGGGACACTCTAAGCTTCAATCACCTTTGATGGCCTCCTGTCATCAGAGTAAAGTGTTGACAGACCTAGGAAGAAGAGATTGGGAGAAAGGAAACTCTGATAGCCTGGTTGTGATGTAATGTGCTTCATTTCTTTCTCTCTAGGAGAAGATGATGATGACGATGAATGTGGAGAAGAGAAGCTGCCCTCCTGTTTCGATTATGTGATGCATTTCCTGACAGTGTTCTGGAAAGTCCTCTTTGCCTTCGTCCCTCCTACAGAATACTGGAATGGCTGGGCATGCTTCATTGTCTCCATCCTCATGATTGGCTTACTGACAGCTTTCATTGGAGACCTGGCTTCCCATTTTGGCTGCACCATTGGTCTGAAAGATTCTGTGACTGCAGTTGTGTTCGTCGCACTTGGAACTTCAGTGCCAGGTAGAGAAGATATTCATATATTATTCTTCCCAAACCAGAAGTTCATTTGCCTTCTGACTCTTCTTCTCCTGCTCCTTCAAGGGCTGTGATAACGAACAGCCTATGAGGGATAAGAACCCAGAGATATAAATGATGTCACTATCAGAACATTACCATAGCACTTTTCAGGGTTAGAAAGTTGGTCAGTATCATCATGATGACAAGAAAGCATCCCCAGAGGGTCTCAGTGGCCTGGCCTGCCTGGAAAGAGCAGACTGGTTTGATGAATAGATTTTCAAATCAGCTTCCCATTACAATGAAAACTCTCAAAAATACAGAACAAAACAAAACTACAGGATCATTTTCAAGAACCAAACATCTGTCTTTTATATTTGGTAAGATTTTGGCGATTTCTATGACTATCTGTACTCCTCTGGATTACTGAGTATCTGAAAAAATATTTTCTTGACCCAAATATTTTTGGTAATAAATAAAAAATAGGCAGTGATCAGAACAGGAAATAAGTAATCCTGACAAAAATGAGCAGGCCAAGTATACACTTTGTTACATCCTGTCATGCATTTCTTAAAAGCTGAATTTTTTTCCAAGCTACAGTATTTCAGCCTATTGTGTTTACTTAGATTTCCAATAAAACATCATCTTCCCAATTACCTGAGAGCTTGTTAAAATTGCAAAAGTGTAGCTAGCCATGGTGATTCAGGGGTAATGCATCACTCTACAATGCTGAGGCTGCATGGGAAGGTCCTGTGCTCATATCCTGAGGCTTCCCTATACACACCAGGCATATGAACGTGTCCCTTGATTCTGTGTGATTGAAGCTGAGGATGGATTGTGGCATGAAGACCCTGTTGTGAGTCTCCACCTTTCTTTCTCTCTCTCTCTCTCTAAAGAAAGAAATGAATAAACTTCTAAAAAAATGTAAATGTCAAGTCAGTTGGTGGTGTGGTGGTTAAGGTAGGTGGAACTTACAAGGCCAGTTTGAGTCCTGGACTTGGCAACTTGAAAAACACTCTGGGCATGTGTGCATATTTGCCCAACATCTCTAGAAGAGAATGGAGGAGAAAGGATTGCAAAGTGGCCATCCCCCACCCCTCCTGGAGTGGGGAGTGGTTTCTCTCTCTCTTTCTCTCTCTCATGAACACACACACCCTGAAGCAAAAACTGAAAGAAAAAAAAAAATAAGACAAATTACTGAGACTCACTGCCAGTCTAGTCAAGATCCAGGGGAAGAACCCAGAAATGTGTGTTTTAAGCTCAGAGATAACTCGGGTGTATATCAAAGCCCATTATCATAACTGAAATTATAATCTAGACTAGATGGTATCTTGACAAATGTACAATTTTAACTTTAAGCAATAAGATTTGCATCATTTACCAAGTAGCCGACCAGAAACGAGCATTACAGTGGGAATAACCAAAAGCAAAGCCTTGTTGATGGTGCCATTCACTGTCCACGCTCCCTATTTACCAGTCTGGATGTAGAAACTAAGATTTCTACTAAAATTTGCCAAAGTTGAGAATCCTGGCTTTTGGGTTTAGTCTAAAAACAAGTACAGTCTAAATTGTGTATTTCTCCCATTGGAATTTGTCAGTCATTGTTCTTTACACAAATATTTATCTTCTCAATGACTTTGAATGAATTACTTGAACTTCAATTTATTCATTCATAAAACAGAGATGATCACACTAAACATGCAGAAATATGGCAGCAATTGGAGAAAATACCTATAAGTTGTCCATCTACTGAAGCATCTAGGACATAGAAGGAATTTAATAAAATAATAACTCTTATCATTATTGTTCATGTTGAATAATTTAAGTTAATTTGACAATATTACCACTATAAATCTAGGCATTTCATCCATGGTTACCCTGATCAACCCAGAGTAACCATGGATAAGGCGCCTAAATTTATGCTGGTCAGCCATATTACCCAACTGATTGTACCACTTGGAGTTTCTGATAAGAGACCCTATATGGTTCTGTTACCCAGCTTAACTAATGGATGTGCTGAAATAATGGATTTAAAGAGCACCCTTGCTCCCACCTTAGTGAGCAAGGCTAGTCAGACTTCCAAAAGACTCTTGTCCACAGAGGAGAATAGACTTCCTGTCAACTCCAGTCATGTGCCAGTGCTTCCACATTTGGGTTTTGTTTTTATTGTTTTCCCAAAAATTGTAAGAAATTTATCAGATAGTAGAAAAAAAATTAAGTGTATTTATATCTTAAGTTGTTTTGTTTATAGAATCTATATGCAAACATATGAACTAAACATGGTAGCTGTCCATTACTTTTATCTGCGGTTATCACAGGTAAATACGTTTAGGGGTATACTTTCTCTAAGGCTGAAGTCTCTACATCAAATGGAATCCAAGTTGGCATAGACAGTTGGCTAGAGTTTAAACCCCTGAGGGGAATATGTGCAAATGATGGTAGCATAGGCAACAGTAGTCTCTCTTGGCAGTTATCCAAAATTCACCTGCCTTTCTGGAAAGGCAGCAATTCATTCTATCAAATGTATCTCTTGTTTTTGAAAGAATAAACTATTAACACATTGCTTTTCCTACATCAAATCCTGTTTGGAAAATGATTGTTTATTCCAATGCCTCATTTCCAATACTCTCAAACTGAGTTCCTTTTATATGCCAGTCTTCCAAAATGCCTCTATGTATCCCTTGTTTTAATAAATTCTTTTGAAAAGTGGTCCAACCACTGTGGCACAGCAGTAACACTTACACTCTGTTATGCTGGAAGTCATATGATGACCAGAGTTCAGATCCTGGGTTGCAGTGAACAACACACCAGGCCTCAGGAGGCCATGATCCTGAGGAGTGGGAGGTCTGGCATGACTAGACACTCTCAAGGGTGCTTTCTCTCTCACGCACATGCGTGTACTTAAAAAAGAAATGGATGTGTGGCAGCCATATGATTAAAATCTATTTATTTTTGTTTACTTATGTTTGTAAGATGAAATGTGGATTATAGCAAAGTGTAATGTTTAGAGGAGTTACTTGTTCTGCCACTTAAAACCAACTCAGAACCAAAATAGAGACATTGAGAGGTAAGAAAACCTGTTTGGGAAAATAAAACAGAATTATTAGCTGTTAAAATGGTTTCCATACAATGTGATCAGTGCTTTTCCTCAGAACAGATTTCTTAGCTTTGTTCCTGGGAGAATTCCTGTAACTTGCTGCAGTATTAACTGTGCAGCACACTCCCCAAACAGTATATTTGCAGGTAATCTCAGAAAATCATAGCTATATAAACAGACATTTCTCTCATAAAAAGCTGTGCAAATTGACCAGAGTACTGGATGAACATAATAATTCTGACTTTATTCTTTAACTCTGCTGATTCAGAGCCATGTTTTTATTATACCCCCCTATTTCTTAAAATAAATAAGTTAGTAAATAAAGATGCTATTGTTTCTAGATGACAAAGCCCAATTGCTACAGGAAGAAACAGAAGAAAACACGTGCACTGCACTTATAGCCTACCATTAATCAGCACTGGCCCTAGAGCCATCTATTTCTCTAAGATGATGTCTTGGCAATTTTCCTAGAGTCGAAGGGCTCCTGACTAGTGTCTGATGTATTGCTGCTCTTTCTAGGTAAAACCTATATTCTTGGATTGTGGTGGCTAGATGGACATTAAAATTTTTTCCATGCTAATCTTCCTCAAGGCATGATTAAATATTGACATATCTCAGTTAAAGTATTTTTACTATATTGTTCAAGTCTATAGGAAAAAGCTTGTGACTTTCCTGGTAAGACAACGTCTCATACTAAATGGCATCAAACACTCATTATAATCTATCAGCAGAGAAAGATTTATAAGAAGAACCTCCTTGTCCCGAATCACCATTGTACAGACCTATGTATGTAGAGGAAGAACCTTCCCAGTCGTTTTTTTACCTTTCAACGTTGCAGTGGGTCAGAGCCTGGTCTTGAACCCTATTCTTTTCTGTATTCATGCTCACTCCCTGGACATCAGTCTCCATGGCTTAAATACCATCTGTACTTCCTATGTATGCCAATCATTGTCAAGTGTGTATCTCCAGCCTCAACCTTACTCTGAGTGCTGTATTCATAAACCAACTACCTTCCCTACATTGATGCTGATGTGTGACTTGCAACTCAAAATTACCATTCCCAAAACAGAACTGTTGATTTCTACTGCCCAGTGGCTTTGTCCTTCAGCCAAACCTGTTCCTTCCAGATCTTACCTTTCTCAGACCAACAGTGTCACCCTCTATCCAAGGCATTCTGGATTTGTCTCCTCATCACAATTTATTTATAAGTCCTACAGTCCTTCCTCTAAAGAGGAAGCTTTCTCTCCCTAGTCTGTGTGGGTGTTCTCTATTACCCAGACTCCTCCAATATCCTCCTGTCTCCCTGCTTTTGATAGAGATCATTTTAAGGTGTAATTCAGACCATATAGCTATTTTTGTTTGATTTTTGTTTTAGTTTTACATTTAATCACTGTATATCCTTACAGAGTACATCATCACTTTTTCCAACATGGATACATCACATATTAGTCTAATCCAAGACATTATTATACACATTCTCATCAACAGATACCTTTTCATTTTGTGTCTGTTAAACATCTGTTTGCATGTTTTTTCACTTAGGATAAACTATAAAAGCATCACTTTGACTTACAAAGACCTGTATGATTTGGCTCCTGCCAGCCTTCCCACTCTGTTCTCCTTGCCTGCTATTCTTTGAGCCCACCAACTTTCTTTGTCTTTCACCAAGTTCATTTCTTTCCCAGAACTGCACAGCATATTCAACCATCTAAAATGCTTTTCCCTTAATTTGTGCAAAGCCAGCTCTTTCTCTGCAATTATCTCATCTTTATACTATCTTTAAAAAGTCTTCTCCTAACTACTATATGTGAAGTGGTTGTATTACCTCACTCTATTTTCTGTATTTAATACTTTCTGGATTTGGGGGGGGGGGGTTCATTTATTTTTAATGTTATTGTCTAACTCTCCTCACTCAAATGTAAACTTCATTGGAGCAGAAACCTCGTCCATCATTTCTGCTTCTCTATTAAATTCATGGCTCCCAGTATGATGCCTAGGTAACACATAAGTGATGCGATCATGCATGTGTTTGTTGTGTATATAAGTGAACGTGCACAATAGTCATTTACACATCACTGTGTGCTGTTCAATCAGATCACTGTCTTTCTGACACTTTCTAGAAATAGCTAAAAATTAAAGTTATGATTATTGAGGTCGATAAGTAGGAGATGTTTTATAGCATGGCTTATTCTTAAGGAACAGAATGTACCTGAGAAGATCATTATAGTAAGAAGAGATGAAAGTAAACTTAAAAGTACTGAGAACCTCAGAACAGAAACATTTTTCTTTTTCATAATCTTGGCTGTGTGTACACACACACACACACACACACACACACATACATATATGGTTGTCAGGAAAGTCATAATCCATTTTTGTGAAGTAAAACATAGAAAAATATGTCATGACTTTTTGACAGCCTAATATATATATATATATATATATATATATATATATAGAGAGAGAGAGAGAGAGAGAGAGAGAGAGAGAGAATGTGTGTGTGTGTGTGTATGTGTGTATAATGTATGTATATATTTGTATATATCTTCATTTTTTTCTCTTCTATGAACCCTTCTTAAAATTCAGAATGGTGGGACCATAATGGCTATGTCACTGAACTCCCATGTAGTCCACCACGGTTCAAGCCCTGAACCCAGTGGCCTAAACTCACGCTGGGTGCATGTGCGTGCGTGCCCAAGATCCCAAGAGGAGAATGGAGGAGAAGGGATTGTGGCGTGGCCATCCCCCCTGGGGGGTGATTTCTCGCTTTCTGTCTCTCTGTCTCTCTCTGTCTTTCTGGCAAGCGCAAGTGCCCTATAGCAAAAAACTCTCAAAAAATAAAATTCAGAATGATAGTACTTCTAAAATTTTAGGTATACTTCGTAGAATGCTAATTGGCATTTCGCAGTTGCCAGACATGGGTCCGTAACCATGTTGTATCACATTGGATCTGTGGAAAAACAGGCTCAAAGTGCAAGGGGAAACATGTAAAGAGGAAAATTTGGAAACCAGCCTTTTTTAAACTGGGGGGCATCTATAATTGCACCTTTTTTTAGCTTCCAGTTTTTTACTTGGATAAACTTTGGGTATATCAGGTTATGACATTGCATCTTATATAGCATATTGCAAATGTGAACCTTCCTTTCACCTCTTACTTATAAGTAAGCATTCTTCTCTAATTATGGGGAAAACTTCTAGAGTTTGATGAGTTGGGAATATTTTTGCCTTATTAACCTTGCCTTGATTCGTACACCTTGATTGGATTTGTGCTTGAGGCTTGCCTGCTGCATCTTCACCAGCTGTGTATGACTGCACCAGGACAGTTTAAAAACTGAGTGTTCAAGGCTGTTCCTCAGCTCTTGATGTGATAAGAATTTGTATCCTTCCAGGGTTTTGAATATCCTTTCATTCTTTGAATTCTGTCACATAGCAATTATTTTCCTCTAGAGATTTTTAAGGCATGAAAAGAAATAATTTTAGGTTATTTTTTCCATTTTGTATATAGAACTGTTTTTTCAGAAATAAATCCTTATTCTAGGGAAATTGAGTTACAACAGTTCCAGACTACTAATACCATGGGAAGAATTTGATATAAAACCAGTTATACTGACTGTTCACTGTGTCCTCTTAGTGCAGTGTGACAGAATATGCACCAAAGGAGAACAAAGACAGAGCTTTAGAACTAAACTCAAGAAGCTGTACTTCTATCCATTACTCATTCTGTGGCTTTATCCAACTTCTTGACTCTCTGAGCCTCAGTTTCCTTGCCTGTAAAATAGGCATAAGAATGCATAGCAATCCAAACAGAGTTGTTGCGAGGATGAATAATATCATGGACCTCAAAGCATCTTATCAACTGAGAACTGGGATAAAATATAGGAAACAGTGATCGTTATTTATACTGAGATCAACTCTAGAAAACATCAAGAAGTATAGAAATTGGGTCTGGGAGGTGGCATGGTGATTAAGGACACTGGACTCCCACATGGCCGACCGTGGTTCGAGTCCCGGACTTGGTGGTTTACTTTCTCACTTTGTCTCTCTCTCTCTCTCTCTCTCTCTCTCTCTCTCTCTCTCTCTCTCTCACACACACACACACACACACACACACACTCTATCCCTTTCTGGTCAAATTTAAATAAATAAATAAATAAAGTTAAATAGTTCTATTAAAAAAAGGTACTGGACTCTCACGTGGTTGACTGTGGTTTGAGTCTCCCAGACCTGGGCACTTGTTTTCTCACTTTCTCTCTCTTGGTTTGGTGAGCACATGCCCTGTAGCAAATTTAAAAACTAATTATAATAATAAATAAAATTAGACAAATAATTCTTTAACCAAAAATTATAGGAACCATTAGAAAATTAGAATAAAGGCAAAATGTTTTATGAACAGAATAGGAAATCTTTAAAATTTAGCACAATACTCCACTGTGTGCTAGGAATAAGCACTGTACATACATTATCTATTTTCTTACCTAGGTTATATCATTATATGATGTTAAATGATTTTTGCCTCCTCCCTTTGCTTCTTTTTCTATCCCTTAGATCCTTCTCTTGAAAATGAGATTTTTCTATTTGTTTGGCATTGTGCTAGAAAATAGTGTATTATTTTTCTGTACTAAACAATTATTAGCTGTTGGCAGTTGCTATTTTATTTTATAAAATTACATTTTCCTGTTCTTTTTATTTTTTTTTGGGGGGGGGGTATTTGTTTGTTTGTTTTCATGGCCTATCTTCTAACAACTCTGAAAACTAAGATATTCTATAGTCCACTGAAGTAGCAATATTTCACAATATATGGCATATTGTTCATTTATTTCTCAGTGGACCATAAAGTAATTTGTACATGTGCAGAGCATATACTGCAATCTTGAGAAGGCATCAAAATCCGAATGACACTCCTGGAGATGTATGGGATACCACATCCATGGACATGTACAGTGGTGGTCCTGTCTAAAGGACATTCTGTAGCTTATAGGAGAGTGAAAAGCAGTGTCCTCATCTTACGTGATTTGTTCACATAAACTGGAATCCATGTTATCTCTCATTTTTATAATGTGCTATTCTGTACGCCACCTTGGATTTATTTTTATAGTAAGTGTTACATATACTCTTTTCCATATGCCTTACAGTTTCTTTAGAGTTTTCTGATTTCTCCCTTTGCCTCAATTTTACCCTCTTAAGCATGCAACAGTAGGATTATACTAAGTGCCTTGAGATCAGACACTATTATTATTCACTTCAGCATCAAAAATACCCAGTAGAGTCCACACTTCCAAAAAATTTCAGAAATGGATAAAGATGCAATTGTATACCCATAAACTCTTATCATTTCCTACATATAAAACATTTCTTTAAGTGTTTTCATTTATTTCTTCTGTGAGAGAGAGACAGAGAGAGATCCCCAGCAGTGTCCTTATGCCACAATGGATCCCCAGTCTTCTCCAGCCCAGGTCACAGCATACATGTATACATGTGCAGGGACAGCCAGCTCAGTGGAGCCCAAGACAGGCATATTGCAGATGTCCTCCTAGAGTCACATTCTGCAAAAACTCACTAGAAATCAAGTTCCAGTGTTCTAGAGCAGAAATAGAAGACCAGGAGTAGGATCACTAGAAGTCACTGTCCAAAGCCTTATCAGTAAACACACACCTTCTTTCACTTACCTGCAGGAATGGGGACAGCAGGAACACTGCATCACTCCACCCAGAACACTCTTTTCAGTGACAAGGCATAAACACTGGGTCACTTTGAATTCAGAGTCATCTGAGCTCCCTTGAAGGACAGCAGGGTATCAGGTTGATTCATTCATTTCCTCTCATTCCACTTCATTTCGAATAGATCTTGGGCACAGATGCACACGCGCCCAGCATGAGTTTTAAGCCACCGGGTCCAGGGCTCGAACTGCGGTCAAGTACATGGGAATCCAGCAACATAGCCATTACCCTAACTGCTGGCCCCAACCTCTCTCTTTTTAAATCCTCTTGCCTCAGCCTTCCAACTGGGACTACAGGCACGTACCACTGTTCCCAGTGCTATTTGACAGTGTCTCACTCTGTTGTCCAGGCCAGCCTGGAGCTCGTGATCCTCTTTCTTGCCTCAGTCTCTCCAAGCTGCTGCAGTTACAGGTGCGTGCCAATGTGCCCAATCTTTAGGCTGGAACAAGTATCAAACCTGGGCTTCTCCAAGTGGTCCCAGCCAGGAAGCATGGTCTCTTAGCAGCATGCACCACTGGAGCTGGGCCAGCGATGGCACTTTATCAAACAACGGGTTGGTCTGACTCAAAATGCCAGGGTTCAGAGGATAAAGCTTATAGACAGTCAGCAAAGCTGCCAAGAACAGAAATGCCCAAGATCCTCAGAGGAGAATGGAGGAGAAGGGATTGCGGCGTGGCCATCCCCCTGGGCGGTGATTTCTCGCTTTCTGTCCCTCTGTCTCTCTCTGTCTGCCTGGCAAATGCACACACCCTATTGCAAAGACCTCTCCAAAATAAATTAATGAATTAATTTAATTAAATTAAAAGAGAGAGGTCTTTATGTCATAACTATAGTGTGAATACATATTTGATCATATGATTAACATTTCACATCAGCTTTAGCAGAAATGAAACAGAATTACTATACCCTGAACCAAGAGTATCCAATAACTATGGAGTCAGTTCTTCAAGAGGACCCTAAAAGACAAGTATAAAATATAAAATATTTCAGGTACTCTGATAAGCCATCAGTTTCTTTACTACCAAAAAAGTTCTGGACTGCTGAGAGTGGGTCCTCAGATCTGTAGTTGGGCCAAGAGTCAAGGCCACTCAGGGTGGCCAGAGGAGCAGCACTGGACAGCTCTGGTCCTCAGATGGCTTTCCTCAGGACATGGCCTTAACCTCTCTTCAGTAAGGAGCTGTCTGGAGGTGAAATGCCTCATATTTTCCAACCCACTTTTTCACAAATAGGTGATGTCAGTAGAGTTAACGAAAGCCCACAAAAGCAAAAATTTACAAGGAGAGAGTGAAACAAAAGAAAGCTAAACACCAGACTTTATAAGAACTGCTCTATAAACAGTGCCAGAACTGCCTGATATCCCATACTAAAAAACACTGGGGAACAGTGAGGCGCAGTAGCCTAAGGCATTTGTAAGAACCTGGGAAAGATCAATTTCAAAACTATTGGCATACTTTCTCTTACTGCTCAGAAGAAGAGCTTGTATTTGATACTTTTGGGATTTTTGCTGAAGGTTACAATCCTTGATGTATTTTTCTCAAAGGGTGGGTTGCACGGGTACCTAGCACTGAGCACAAGGCTGGAGGGCATCAGGATGATAACAATGATGCCATCCACCTGGAGGTGGTACGGGGAGCTGAGCTACTCAGCTTGTGTCCTGCTAAATTCGAAGCCCTGCAGAGATTTGGGATCTGTACCCCAACCTCACACTAGGCTACCTCACTCAGTCCCATAAAAGTCACGGTATAAGAAAAGAGAGCTAAAAGTATTTCATCCTTTCTATCTGGGTCTTCTTACATACTGTATGTCAGT
This sequence comes from Tupaia tana, assembly GCA_026018925.1. Taxonomy (NCBI): domain Eukaryota; kingdom Metazoa; phylum Chordata; class Mammalia; order Scandentia; family Tupaiidae; genus Tupaia; species Tupaia tana. The sequence goes on from JAKSZU010000003.1 coordinate 194,301,608, forward strand.
CAAAGCAAGGACACTTGGCAGAAACACCATACTGTCCAGGTGTGTTTGTGTGCGTGTGCATGTGCACGCACACACATAATGTGTATGTGTGTATGTTTTAATTGAAGAGTTGGTGTTATGCATATTTGATGTAAATAAACATAAATCTATATTCCAAAGAAAGGGAGCATGAATTACAATAAAAACATTGGGCCTTTTTTGCTCTGTGGTCATGAACAAGAGTGTGGGTCTCTAAAAAATGACATGTATGTAATTTTGAGTTAATGGCTTTCATGTCTGCTTTTTCATATTTGAGATAAGGTAATGAAAATAGAAAGTTTCAAGGGCCACTATTATATATTGTTTTGTTTTATCTTTTAAATGCAAGTTTAGCCTACATTTTTAACAGTTTTATAGAGGCAAGATTTAGATACCATAAAATTCACCCATCTAAAATATTGGATTAAATAGTTTTTAGCAAATTCACTCAGTCATTATCCTAATCCAGTGTTAGATTTTATCACCCTGCTGGCCATTTACAGGTAATTCCCATTTTCACTTCCAGTTCCAGGCAATCACTAATGAACTTCCTGACTCTACAGATTTTTGTCTTTTTGCAGTCTTTCACAAGAACCAATTTTAATATAAAAATTTCATAGATTCTCTACGTGATAGTAATTGTACTTGCTCTCATAAAACATAATGGATTCTGTAATATTTTTAAATTATTTTATCAGAAAATTTTTGTAGACATTTGCGATCTTTAAGTAGGAGATATTTTTGGTCTTTATTGTTTTGTGTATATATGGATTTGTACACATTTGAAAATAATCCCATACCATCTCCCCAGTAGTCATCTCTGCTCATATATTATAGATTGCTGGTGCAGGGTGGGGTGGGGGAGCAATCACACAATGGATTCAGATACTAAATATCCTCGACCAGTTCAGTCAGTTGATCACAACCTAGTGAGTGGTAAGGAGGTTGCTCTCCTAAATTCAGCTTCTTACTCCCATCAGTGGTTCCAGGGTGTCAGCCTGTAGATGCTTGGCTGATGGCCCTGGATCAATACAAATCCATTACAACCATTAGGAAGCGTACAGAGACCCAGCTTACTGATCAGAGGTCATGTGTATGATCTCCTTGCACACAGAATGACACTTTGTTGCTAAATTTGAAAGAAGAAAATATAAGAAAGCCTAACTTAATTATCATGTCATGGGCACTGCATGAGCAACAAAATGAATTTAAGTCCATTGGTATTTTTAGAAGAAAGGGCAAATAAAATGCTAACTCAGTTTCAAAGGCAAATCATACACGTGGTTATAAAAGAATTTTATTATCTGTTTGGGATAGTGCATATTATAGATAAGAAATCATGGTGCTTGGCATTTATGCCCGATGCCAGCTGGAATGCCATCGTTGTTCCTCAGCACGCGGACCTCACATCCTGCCTTTTCTCGAGAATGAAAGATAAGCTACGTATCACTTGTTTATACTCTGTTTCATTCCAGAAATGGATTTAAATCCATGAATGCCTTCTATTATCCATCTTTTCCAGCATGTGATCCAAAAATCCTAAGTCTATATTAGTGGCCATATCTGATAACCTTCGTTTAGCTCAGCACATATAAATCCGATATTTTATGCACAAGGGAAAAATAGTTTATTTTGGTTCTATTATTTACAATCAAGGAAATTATGTGTTATGATACCCCCCTCCTTCTAGAGCCCAGGGAGCTTCTTGGCAGGGTCCTCCATAAATTGCAAGCTATTAGTAGGTTATCAATGTAAAAAGTCAAGGGTTGAGACAATGAGCAAGACTTGCTGCTGTTCCAAGCTAAAATGATCCCCACTGGGGTCCACAAACAGGCCCAGCAGAGGACTAATTATAGCTTGTCATTCTGGAGCTCCAGTTGCAAAACAACAAATAACCACAAATGTGCAAAACAATCATGAAAATGTCCTTCTCTGTAGGATTCTCTGAATAGTGAGCCATCAGATGGCTGAAATGGCAAGCTCAAGGCCCCAAATTAACCCAGAGAACTGCAGCTCAGGTTGCTTGAGAGGAGTCAGCACTTGGTCATGAGACTGCACTTGAAGTCGCTGGAGGTGCTCCTGCTACATATAGTCTGCACTTCCCAGAGTTTTACATTTCAGGGAAATAAAAGAGGCAAACTTGACATTCATAACTTCTGCTATATCAAGTCTTCTTGTCCTGAGAGTAGAAGTAAGCCTTATCGCCTACCACTTCTGCACCTGAACTGAATCTGCAGTGAAATATTAGCTAAAGAAATATTTTGAATAAAGAAACTGTATTCCAACAAGCAATGCCAATAGCTAAGTAGGAAACCCAAGTGAGTCTCTGAAGAAATGGGACATTCTTGATCATCAAATAATCAAGTGGACAGGAAGATATTAAAAAAATTATTAAACATTTATTTAAAAATTAAAACAAAGGAGGCAATAGGATACAGTGGCAAGGCACATGCTTCAGAGCCATTCTGCATTCCATTTCATTCATTCATTCTACAGATATTTCTATGTTCTATGTGGTGGAGAGAGAAAACTGAACAAGACAGATGGTATTAAACATACCCTGCAGTAGACTTTGGACTACAGGAGAAGGAAACTGATACTTAGCCAAACACGCAATGAACTTTCAGATAGCGACTTCAAGATGAGCACTATTGAGAAGAGAAAACAAGGTCATGGGGTCATGGAATGAAGAGCATTATGTATGAGGGGGCATTTTATTAAAATAGCTCGACTCCTCATACTATCAATCTTTGGCAAATTACACTTAAGACCTCTGGTTCTCCCATGAAGACTTACCTAGGCATGTTTAGTCTTTAAAAATTAAAAAATGTGACCTGTGGTCCAACCAGTGACATAGTAGTTAAGGCAGCTGGATCCCACATGGCTTGACTTTGCAGTTTGAGTCCTGGACCCAAATATGCCAGATGCATGTCCCCAAAATTCTGAAAGGAGAAAGGATTGTGGTGTGGCCATCCCTCCAGGAGGGTGATTCCTCTTTCTCTCTCTCTCTCTCTCTCTCTCTCTCTCTCTCTCTCTCTCTCTCTCTCATTTTTGTCCTTGCCCCTTACTTAAAATAATACCTTGGAATTATTTGGTATTTTTCTTCTCATTCTGGAAGCTGGTACTCTCATGTCAGCCCCTACCACATCTGTTTCTACTGGGTAGTAACCCATTGCCCTGAATTTTCCCTTACGACATCTTTTCTCCCCACCAACCTAAATATCCTGGTTTAGTTACAACATTGAACTATCCAACAGATGGTCACTCTCCAACAAGGCATCATGGAAGTGGTCTAAAAAGTCTAAGACTATAAAAGTAAGAAATATTTGCAAAAGACATTAAGAGTCTACTAGGAGTTGTGCTAGGTGGTTGGGCTAGAGGCAAGGAGAAAACTTCACATGAGAACTCAGCCTCATTGCCTATGTTTAGCTGCTTGGGTGGAGCTCTGCTCTTTATTTTCTAGCCCTTGCATTCCAAATTACATATATAGTAGGAGTCCAAGTACAAATGATGAGAAACTAGGGTATTACAAACACATCCCAGACATCTCAAGGGCATGGATCTCCTAACAAGCTTGTTAAAAGTATTTGTCAGGCTAAGTGAATATGCAAAGCAATTTTGTGGGTTGGAGTCAATAAAACATATGGCTAGTAAATAAAATATAATGTAACTGTAACATGAAATATAAAATTAAGAGATAACCAGTTTGGCGTTGCTGTGCAGTCCATCACTGCTTGATGAGGGTGGTTGGAAAGAAACTAGGACAGAGACACATCTTCCCTTCTCAGCTGGTCCTGGGCAAACCTCCATAATGGGTGAAGTTGTTTTTTAGGATTCTTGTCCCACTTTGCGACCTATCTTGGGCACCATCCTCATCCTGGACTCTATATCAGCCCTTCTTCATCTCTTCTACTCAGCCCCTCCTCACCCTCCATACCCTTTGAACTATACCTGTTCTATATACATTATGTATGATGCCTTCCATCCAAATTTAGGGATTGCTTGAGGACCATGGAGGAGAGGGTGGAGTGAGTGACCATGGAATTGACTAGAATAATTTCCATCTCAGATACACAGAGCTCTTTGAAAATCTCAGAATGTTTTTATTGACATTAAAGACTTAGAACCGAGACCAGCAGATGGCGTAATTGGCTATGTCACTGGACTCCCATTCAGTCAACCACTGTTGGAGTCCCGGACTCGGTGACTTAAACTCACCCCAGGCATGTGTGCATGTCCAAGATCCCACAAGGAGAATGAAGGAGAGGGGATTGCGGTGTGGCCATCCCCCAAGGGGGTGATTTCTCACTTTCTGCCTCTCTGTCTATCTCTGTCTTTCTGGCAAGAATACACACCCTATAGCAAAAACCTCTTAAAAAAGAAAAAAAAAAAAGGAAAAAAGACTTAGAACCTGGGAAATTAAGCAAATTCCATGGATTTAGAGATTTTAACAAGGTAAGAGAACCTTGGTTCTTTTCTTGGGCATTTGTGAACATTGCACTGAAAAATAAGCCCATTCTAGGTGTGTCAAACAGTGGAACATTATCATTTTCTTTTGAGGACATATATCAAATTACAGTTTAAAAAACAGATCAACTATCACTGTTGGTTTGTGCTCATTCTCTATCTTGCATTCCCTGAAAAATAAATACCCATTATTTTTTTTCTTGTAATTAGAATTAATCTCTTTCTTTGAACTAAAAATATAGCAGGATTTTAAATACCTAGTAGAAAAAGTAATCCCTAGAGTATTTCTGCAAAGTGCAAACATTCACATTAATATATAAAAATTAACATAATGAATTTTTTATTTGATAACAGAAAGGTTGCTTTTTGTTGATAAATGGGTCAGAGCCATTCCATGCATTGTTATCTCAGTTAATCAAGGGGGAAGGTATCATTGCCCTCCTTTCAGTGATACAGAAACTTGGGCTGTTAGTGGATTTCATGTGGTTGGGTAAGCTTTAAAAATACTGATGCTCTGACCACATCCTAGACCAAATAAGCGGAAGCTCAGAGTGGGGCTAGTGAGTTGGTGTTTTCAAAAGGAGTCCTGCTGGTTCTAATTTGTAGTTGGAGGTAAAAATGACTAGTAGCAGGCACTCTGATCCTGACAACATGGGTCCTGTTGAGCCTTTTCACTTAGCACTGTCTCCTCTTCTAAAAATGATCATGTCACTGTCCCCATTTCTTTTTCCATTCTTTTCAGGGATAACACTGATGGGCAGAAATTTTAACTGTTTTTTTTTTTTTTCCTTTTTTTTAGTTTTTACAATACCTCTCCTATTTGGTCATTAATCAATCAAACATAAGTAATTCCCTGATCTCTCGAACTTCACTTGGAAGCCAAATGAGGATTCTTTTCACATGAACCAGTAAAGTGAGTGTGTGTATGTAAGTGAGGGAGTATGGTTTTCATATTTACTTGGGTAAATAAATATTACTACTCTGGGGCCAGCAAGTGACATAGTGGTTAAGGTTCTGAACTCCCACCTAGCTGACCATGATTCAAGTCCCAGACTAGCAACTTGAAAATCACATTGTGTGTGTGAGTGCGTGCCCAAAATCCCAGGAAGAGAATGGAGAAGAAAGGATTGCGGGGTGGTAGTCCCTCAGCGGGAGGGAGGTGATTTCTCGCTTCCCCTCTGACTGTCTCTCTTTCTCTCTCTGGTGAGCACACACGCCCCGTGGCAAAAACCAAAAGAAAAAAAAAATTACAACTGAAAGCAAACGCTTGATTAAGGTCTTCAGTGACAGCAGTGAGTAGTACATACATATACAACATTTCTGTTTTAATTCTAAAAGAACAAACAGAAAAGTCATTAAAAAATGGAAAAAAAAAGAGAGAGAAGTATATGTTCCAGCAAATATACCTGCCTGACAGCCACCTAGTAAGACTAAGGCCTGAAACCAGAAGAGCTATGATTTCGTAATGACATGGTTTAAATGAAATTTTCAGGATACAATAAGTAATAATCTCTTTGATTTTTTAAAAATAATTTTAGGCTCTAACACCTTCTAAATGCATAGGATTATAAAACTAATAAGTATTTTGAAAGGGTCTAATATCTCTCTCAAAAGTTTTGAATCATTAGCCTAAGAATTCCCTACCGCCTAGGGATTATCTTGGTATCTGACTCGCCTGTATTATAAAATTAGCCAATAATATGAACATTTATTAAATGCCAGATCCTATTCTGAGTACTTTTGATGTCCACTCATCCCCTTCCGAACCCTGTGTAGATAAGCTTTCCACCTGGCAAGTAGAGCAGCAAGAATTCAACCAATTCAGGTGGATTTCCCCCCTTCATTGTCCCTTGACCTTTCAGGGTAGCCGTGCTGGAACCAGATTTCAAATAAGTGAGGACCATAGCCTATCTTGAGAGTGGGAAGAGTTACAATTAGACGGCCCCAGCTCCCTCAAAGCCCACACAAGTTGTTTTATGAGCAAAATGACCATTCGTCTGAGAGCGTCGATGTTTCTAAGAGAAACCAGCTGTTCCTTCTCCCCAGTTAGCTGCTTCCTTGAACTCAAACATCTGGTCCTCCAGCAAACCCCTCAAACTGAGTAACAGGAGAAATACCTTAATTCATATGTTTTAGAGGTATGGTTCTCAAACCTTGGTGTTATAAAGGATAACCTCTGTTATTCTCAAACTTCGGTGTAAACAGGAATAACCTACAATCCTTGTTAAAATGCATAGTCCTGTATCCCTTCCTCAAGGAGTCCAATTCAGTGGACCTAGGGTAGAACTCCAAATCTGCATTGTTTTAAGCAAAGCTCTCCAAGTATTTTGATACCAGTGGTATACAGACTTGTAAACATTAGACACATAGTCATCTTGGCCACCATGGACAGCATGGCTTTACTCATATAAATGTGATTGGAAATAATAATTTTGCCAACAATTCTTATCAAATTTCAAAAGGTAAAATTAAAATTAACACTCTTCATGTGTTAAGTTCATAAATGTTCCATAGTTTGACCAATAGCGGTATCTTCAGGACTTGTGTTTTTTTTTTTTTTTTTTTCCTTAGGATCTTTTAATACTCCATTTAGGTTAGGTCATTTATCCTTTAAGATGAAAGGATATTTATTATCATTTGTCAATTCTAACAAGGAAGAATAGTCATGTAAAAACTTATACAAGAAGAAAGTAACATGAAAATCACAAATATTAGCTTTGCGCTTTAGGGTATTCTGTGCACCATCAGACTGTAAAGGGAGAAAGATTCCTAGAGATGTTCCAGTCAAAATTCTTCATTTTAGATTATACAACCAGAGATTTAAAAAGTGAAAGGACTTGCTCTTACATGGAGATAGTTGGAAGAGGCAAGTATGTCTCCTTAATGAGGTTTCTTCCACTATTCCACCGTGAAACTCTGTATACCCTGGGCTGTCTTTTTAATTGTCAGTAATTCATAGATGCTGGGGAAACCAGGCCAGACTTCAGCTAAAATCACTACTAATGTCAGTTCTTGAGCATAAATCACTTGAGAGTTGAACATCTGGCACCCAAAGCATGCTATAAGTCAAAAATAAGAGAAACTATCTAGATTGAAACGCTTGCCCTAGATAATGCGTGAACCCTATGTCTTACCTGAAAGGTTTGCGAGAATAATCCTTTTTGCGGAAGTGATTTTGCAGGGCTTAATTTATATGTACCTACAAAGTTTGAGAAATGCAGAAAAAAAGTAATTTTTGAAGCAAAGGAGAGAGTTTTGGCCTATACTTGCGTATTGACCAGATAGCTTGGCCAAGGTCATATACAGTGAACTAGAGGCTGCTCGGCAGAGAACAGTTATGTCCTGATTTTGTGATGTGTGGTTTAATTCCAATCATGCTACCTCTCAAACAAATCTTTCCTCATACTGATTTACAGTCATATATACCACATAGACAGAACCAAACAAGACTGTATGATTAATCTGAAATGCATTAGAATTCAAGGTGAGAGTTAATAATGAAAATTCCTATAGAAACCTAACCCATGGTGTATATATATATATATATATGAAAATGCACATGTTACTGTCAACATGTCTTCCTTTATGCTAATCACATTGGCAATCTGATTTAGATAATGTTTGTATTTAATGGGCCAAGTTCTAAATATGATTACAACTCCTCTGAAACCAAAGCAGTAGTTATTTCTTGGATTTTGCTTTGGGGAATAGCATTACCTTGTTCCACCATGGGCAGATCATAGGCTTAGTGTTCAGGGTAAAGTTTGGCAGTGCCTAACATATGGTATGTGATGTATTTCTCTATACACAAAGCAGCAACAGAAGGTAATTTCGGGAGAATCCATCATGCTTTATTTGGAAAACAGAGGTCTCACTGTTGGAACTAAGGTGAATGGTTAGATTCGCCTGTGTTTCTACAATGTATTTTTTGCACAATTCATGATTGGAAATAAAAATAGATGAAAGGTCTAATATATAACTCAAGTAAATAAAAGCTACCAGACTCAAAGAGGCCCAAATGTGTTTCATGTATGTGAATAGCTAGCCACTCTGGCTACTAACTTTTAGGGGATCCAGAGAAAAGTATTTATAATAGGAATCTATTACGTTATTGCAAATAAGAAGTTTTGTGCAATATTCACATTAATAGGCCATTTTAATTGGTTTGAGGAAGAGGAAATCGCTGCATATATATACATATATTCTTTGTTTCAATGAAAAGGACTGGCTTGGGTGTCCAGGGTTCTCGTACCCAGGAATCTTTGATTTTATGCCTGCTTGCATTCTGTTAAAGTGGCAGAGGTGCCCTCCAGAAAGTTCAGGATTTCTTGGTAGAGATGGGACTCTCAGGAAGTCATCCATTATGTCACACACCACGTGCCAGAGAGGTAAGGATGTGTGTGCTGTGGAACAGCACCAGGTCACCTGCCCCTGTAGCACCATGAGGGAACACTCCCTCCCCCAACTGCCCCACCACCATGGCCATCTGTGCACCACCAGCTGGTGCTTGCAGCCATTTCAGCACAGAATAACATCTCAGGTGTTCCTTGGCAGCAGCTGAGCTGTAAGCTGTTTCCTCCTGCTTTAGAACCTTGTTCCTTTACATCCCTTGCTCTGCTGCCTGTCCTTGAAAAAGAAAAGCAAATACCTTTTTTTTTTTATGCTGCTGCAGCAGCAGCAGAAGCTCCTGATAACCCTCAATACTGAAATGCAAGAGATGTAAGATTTGTCTTGCTTTGTTTTCATTCATCAGTCTGACTGGACTACAAAATGTGATCATAAATGTACAAAGCAGCACAAGTCCTGGAACTTGCCTATACTTTCTTCAGTCTTTGTCTCCCCAGTACAGGAAAGAGTGTTCAGCGAGAACCTACATCAAAGTTTCTGAGTCAAAGGAACAAGGCAATCTGAAATAGAAGAAAGGGAAACTTCAACCTCCCGGAAGGGATAGTGTGCTATGGATTGAGAATAGGCTCAGAAATCAAACAGACTTGATTATAAATTCTTGTTCTGCTGACCAAACACCTTGTCCAAGGGGCATAATGTTACATTGTAATGTCACAAATTATAAGCGGAGTATAATGACATCTAGTTTGTAAGGTTCATGAGGAGGTTGAATGAGACTCTACAAGAATATGTGTAGCATAGTGCCTGGCATGGAATAAGCAGTGTTTGCCTTAGTTCCCTTAATTACTGACGAGTAATAAAACCTGCTTTTCTTCACAGACAGAGGTCAACATCAATGAAAGGCCCTGAGGGCTGACCAACTCCCTCTCAGGAAGAGTGAGATACTGCAGATGCAGTGGCCACTGGGCAGCCTCAATAATTTTCTTGCCTATCATAAAGCATGAGAAGATACAGGTTGATGTAAACTTACAGGCTGTATGTATTGTTCCCATTGGAGATTTACTGAGGAAGGATGGTGGCCCAAAAAAACAACACAGGGGAGACTTCAGAAGGACCAGAGCAAATAAGACACCTTTTAGTCATGTAATACTTACCATTACAGACTTCTCAAATATGAGTTCAGTTTGACAGCTTTTAACATCTAGTATAAATCTACTGTGCAAAGAATTTTTCAAAAGCAGCTGAAAGGACTTTAATGTCAGCAACTGGGCATCATATAGACAAGAAATTGAGAATCTCGCAAGTGCTATTTACATGTTCTAATCAAGGTAGCTTTTTCAGATTCCTCCCCAGCTTTTAAACTAATATATCCTATTTACATTGTCTTTATAGAATAACACAAAGAGCTACTCCTACTTTGTGCTAAGGAACATAATAAGCATCTGACATATAATATTTCAACTTAACAACAGCACTTTGAAGTGGGTGTCAATATCCCCACTTCTCAGATTAGGAAATTGAGTCTCAGAAAAGTTTAGTAATATGCTCGGGGTCACACAACCAATAGTGAAGGTAAGATTGCTGTTTTCTGACCCGCAGTAATGGACCACGACTTTCTGTCTTCAAAGAAAGGTACATTCAAGGGGCTGGATGGTGGCATGGCAGTAAAACAGAATGCTCTGAAATGCTAACCAATATGGGGAGGATCCTGGTTTGCGTCTGGAGACCTCCCTGAATACACTAGGCATACACATGCCTACAATCCAGGGCTGGCTGAAGCTGGGTGGATCACAGCATCAAGACCTTGCTGTGAGTCTCTTGCTCATGGAATAAATAAATAAATAAACTTAAAAAAAATTTTTTTAAGGTACACTTCAGGATTATTCGTGATCAAAGAGCTCTGAGGATGGTCATTGGTACCCATGGCATGGTCAGAGCGGAGATGGCACAATGAACTCACATTAGTCCAATGATAGGAGGCCAGAGCTCAAGCCCTAACATGGCTTCTAGCTACTTGTGTGAATTGGACCCTTTATTCATTGTCGCTAAGTCTTGTTTCCTCACCTTGTAGAATTATGATCACAATGAACCAGTAATATAGGTCAATCTGCCTTCCTATTCATAAGACTCTAGGAAAATGTCAGCTATTATCATAGTTCAATTCTTTCAATGTCACTATTGACTTACTCTTGAATATTTAAAAATTCCTCCTGACACCTTAACTCTCTCATCTATAAACTAGTGCTGCTGGTATAGCATCTTTTAGAAATACCCTTCTGTGGCCATTTTCAACCCTTAGTGACCTAGAATATTTAGAGATATTGTTAATACAGATTTCTTGGCTCCATTGATTATGAGCCTTCATGCTGGAGGTAGCTTTATGTATTTGTCCATTATCACGTTGCTGAGCAGAAATACCTGAGACTGGGTGATTTATAAGTAGAGGGGTTTTTGGTTCATGATTCTTGTGGCTGAAAAGGTACTTAGAATCTTGCTGTTTCACAACATGGCCAAAAGAAGCACGCAGGTCAGTAGCTATACGGAGAAAGAGAGAAAACAGACTTTTCTACTTCCTCTGTCCTTTTCATGCTCCCAGCTAATTAGATGGTGCCCACTCACACTGAAGGCAGATCTTTATCTTAGAGGTATGATCACCTCCCAATGCCATTATATTAGGGACCACATTTCAAAACATGAAACTTTGGGGGACAAACTATTATTCAAACCATAGCACCTTGTAGTATTGTCTGTTTCAAAGGACCCTACTTGACTCGGATGTAGGTGGGTATAATTACTCTTTGAAAAATACTGTCTTGCAAATTCAATATTGCAAAGAACTGTGATTTCTGTGGACAAAGAACTTGATCAAGATTACTTTCTTGGTCAGTAACACAGCACCAAACCCTTCACTTTCAATGTCTAGATACAGTCCTTCTAACCACATGACTCTGATTCGAAGGAAGATCAAAGACCACACTTGGTCACTAGGTTTATATCCAGGATTTGATTCTACAATACACATTAAAGCTTCCAGCACTCCAAAGATACCCTTAAAAGTTTAATCGAGTGTCTTTGCTTTTTTCTTCTTCATCTGCAGATACATTTGCCAGCAAAGTGGCAGCCACCCAGGACCAGTATGCAGATGCATCCATAGGTAACGTCACTGGCAGCAACGCGGTGAACGTCTTTCTGGGAATCGGTGTGGCCTGGTCCATTGCTGCCATCTACCACGCAGCGAATGGAGAAGAGTTCAAAGTGTCCCCTGGCACGCTAGCTTTCTCTGTCACTCTCTTCACCATTTTTGCTTTCATCAATGTGGGGGTGCTGCTGTATCGGCGGAGGCCAGAAATTGGAGGTGAGCTGGGTGGGCCCCGGACTGCCAAGCTCCTCACATCCTGCCTCTTTGTGCTCCTGTGGCTCTTGTACATTTTTTTCTCCTCCCTGGAGGCCTACTGCCACATAAAAGGCTTCTAAAGGAACAATCAGATATAGTAAATTTATATATATATACATATATATATATATACATAAAAGATTATGTATAATGAACAGAGGAAACTGACATTTGTCATGTTCACTTACCTGCTGATGGAATCCAGCTTCAAGAGCATACTCTGTACTAGGGCTGAAGTAAGAGACCATCACCTCCCACTCTGAAGGGCATCATCATGTTGAACAAGGCATGGAGGCAGGGCCGTCATTGCAGCTCAGCCTAGAAGAGCTGTATTCTCTCCAGGTTCATAAATTGTTAAGGTTTTGATTTGCCTTTTTGTTTGTTTGTTTTAAATTTTGATTTCAGTAGGGTTGGGGAAGTGGTTGTTTGTCTTTTTTTTCTTTTTTTTTTGCTTTGTTTTGTCAGAAGGGTCAGGGTTTTTGCTTCTCTTTGTGGGAGGTGATAACTCATCCAAATGTACATGGCTTTTGGCAAACATTTAAGTCATTAAGATTCCCCTCACCTCCTTCAAACACTTTAAAACTTATTTTGGATTAAGAAAGGATCTGGGCATGGAAGAAGAAAGAAGCATGTCTCCACTCTTACCAAATTTCATGCTCATCTCCGGAATGTGAACAGAGATGAAGCTGCCTCCACGAAGAAGCACAGGAGTTGGAATGGAACCAGCAAAAGTGATGGTTCTAGATATAGTTTAAAATCTAAAGCTGCAATGCCTGGCACTCTTGTTCAACAGGTACAGGGGTAATGTGCCTAGATTCCCAGGAACATGCAAAATCCTTTATTTCTTATCTCTTTAGCTCTGGACTATGATTAGCAAGGCCCTTATTCCAGTGTTCGAGCCCAGATTACCCCAGATGTCCTATCCCAACCCACCATCTAGAGCCTCCCTGCAACTTCTCCTTCGCAAACGGAAGAATAACCCCATTCAAAACACATCATCTTTTTTCCATCTGCATCAATATGTGTCCCAGTTCCATGTTGCTGTTGCCTGGGATTGTCTGTCAGTTTTATTTTCGAAGGCATCCATGGCTTGCACAATCCTGTTCCAGTCATGACTGAACATTTGCTCCTTCTTCATGTGCCTGTTTGGGAATGTTGTTGTGATACCTGTTACACAGTGCATGGATGAAATACAAATAAAACAAAACAAAGCGTATCTGTATATAGTAGAGTATAGCATATACTGTTCTCCCACCATTCAGCGATGTTGATTGGACATTGAAGACATAAGTGAGTTTTCTTTTCACCTGAGTTGTTACTTTTGTGTTGTTATTGAGTTTGATTATGACTAGAGATAAAAGGAGAAAATGGCTTATTGTTCATGGATCTGCACATTTATTTCTAAGAAGCAATAACTGTCATGTGGGGAGAAATTGTGAAGGAATAGTAAGCAAACTACAAAGATCTTCAGAGAAAATGAGCCATGTGGAGTACATCAGAGGCCTTTAAGAATCACCTGTTCATTCAGGAAGGCTAAGGAGAAAGGTGTTGTAGAGAAGAGGATGCCTGGGTTTTCAGAGCCACCATTTTCGCAGCACTCCTTCCCCCATAGTATTTATTTCACATCTGCTCTGTCTGGCACAGATGGTAGATAGTGCTGGTTTGTTCGTTTTATTTTTTTATGAAAAGGCTGTTTTGAGCCCTGTTTCTTTCACAGTCTAGTCCAGACCCCTCTGATTATATCAGTAGTTACTGAGTAGGAAAAAAGCCAGGATGACCAGTGGAACTTTAAAGTGTGTCTCCTCTGCTTATGACTAAAGAGAAGTCAATTAAGTAAGATCAGTGCCTCCCAGGAGGATTGCACTGGGAGGTTTTAATCCTTTAAAAGGTATGGTTCTATTTCAAAACACCAGAGTCTAGATAAACACAACACTCCAGAATACTGAGTCCACTAATGAGAAAAAATAGAGTGACTTTGGTCTTCTCCCACCGATCTCTCTGTTTATAAGAAAGCTTAGGCTGGAGACATTCCCGGCCTGCTCTATTGATTCAAAAAACTATCTTTATATAAAAGTTGTCAAGACTTATTTTCTCTTCTACACAGTAATCATAATCATTCATCCTTTAGTAAATATTTGGTGATAGAATGAGTAGTTAAATGCTGGTTACCCACTCACTATGCCAGGTAGGTGCTATCTCCCAGGGACTAAACTCGAAGTGAGACAGCTCAGATCTCTGTCCTCAAGGGTTTCATAGCTAATGTTAAGGAAAAATTAACACCGTTATATAGAAATGGTTTTATCTTGCAAGAGAAAACACAATTATGAAACTCTTTTTCACAGACACAATTCTCAAAAAATGTCTAAGACTTCCTTTAAGGAAATGTAATGCATAGGTTTGGAACTTGCAGAAATGTGCTTCTCCCCATTTTAAGCCAAAAAGGGCAATCATGTTGGTGATTACAGGTCACTGAGAAGGCCCAGTTAATCCCAGTTTTTATCTTTACCGCAACAATACTTTTCTACAACCCATACCCTTATGATTCCTCATCTGTCAGTGGAAACCCATCCGTCCCCTGCCATGGCCTACCAACATAAGTGATCTAACTCTTTGGGGAGTACATTCTAACCCCTAGTTTCTCTCTCTCTTTTTTTTTTTTTTTTTTTTTTTTTGTGGGGGTGGGGAGGTTACTAAAGGGAAAGATAATCTACAAATTAAGTATAGTGAAGGGATATAAGTTTTTTAAACATTAGAAAGAGTTTTCATTCATTTTTAGCCATATTTGAAATGTCAATAATCCCATAGTGAATTTTCACAGAAAACTTTAAGAAATTTTTGCTGTCGGTCAATTTCAATTTCAAAGCGTTTTGGTTTGTTTGCTTTCTAAATTTTCATGCTATAGGGAAAATATGATTCTGACTGTTCAGGGTTATTAATTATTATAGTTGTGTAAAATTATTTCATTTTATTTGTTTGATTATTTCATTTTGTGTGTATTGTGCACAGCTTTAGGTGGAAGTGCACTGATTGTGCTGTTCCTTATAAATGGTACACATTATTGACACAGACAAATAAAGTTTCTAATTGTTTCTGATTTAATCTCTAGTGATACAGCATATCTATATGGAATGTTTTCTCTCTTCTCATTGACATCTACTTAATTTTTTGTTCTTGTTTTGAAGAAATAAAGACCAAAAAGGTAGTATTGTGCAATTGGTATCTTCACCCAAAAGAAAAAAAAAAATTAGCCAGCATTCCGTCCTGCAAATGTCAATCCTTGAGTCATGCAGCATTCTCTTTTAACATTCTAAGAAAGCACAGTGTCAAAATATTTGTCTATCCTACAATGCTGACATAAATGTTAAGCATTCCTCCTCTTCCCATTATTTTTTTACATCAGTTAGGAGGACTCTATCTGTATCCTTTCTGCTTCTATGAACTTGAACCCATAAACGTGTCAGACTTCTTTTTAGCATGCAGAGTATTATATCAAACCAATCAATCCCAATAAAAATGATCATCAGAACTGTAATTGCTTCCCTAGTGATACTTAAGTAAATTGCTCTCTTAGTATCATACATTGTATTTGCCATGACCTCCAGTAGAACTTCTGCCTTGTATTAATAACTTTTGTCTAATTATGAACTTCATGTGCCATCCAATGAAAACAGCATAGGAAGAGATGACACTAGAGAAAGAATAGGCATTTGTTGTTTGCTGTTTGTTTTTGCTTTTTTTTTTAAAGTGAACTCTGGGACCAGCAGGTGGCGTGGTGGTTAAGGCACTGGATTCTTACATAGCTAACTGCAGTTCTAGTCACAGATCCAGCAGCGTGAAAAGCACACTGGCCACGTGTGTGTGCACCCAAAATCCCAAGAGGACAATGAAGGAGATCGAATTGTGGCATGGCCATTCCCCACTGGAAAGTGATTTCTCACTTTCCCTTTCTCTGTCTCTCTCCAGTGAGCACATGTGCCCTATGGCAAAACATTTAAAAAAGAAGAAGAAAAGAAAAAAGTGAACTCCAAAGTTTGTGTTCTTATTTGCAAGTTTACATTAATATCAGTGAGTTTAGTTTTACTACAACAGATAGAATCTATTATGTACATATAAATGATATTTATTCATCTGATCATCTTTAAAAAGTTCTGTGAAATTCCTCATTATGTCTTTGTATAGTCACTTTCATGTGTGAGGAAAAGAGGTATAATTTAAATATTTTCTTGGATTGAACATTTGATGTGTCTCTAATTTTCACTTTAACACAAAATGAGCAGCCAACATTTACTTCTTTAAACAGCAGAGTTATTTAATGACCATCCTATCCTTCACCATTTCCTAACCCTTCACCAAAATGATGTGGCCCAATGAGTCTCAATTTTTTACAAGCAAATTTTAACCTACTCAAAGATTATGATTCAATCCTTCCACAAGTAAAGATTTTATAGAACTTTTGCTGTCTGAGCTTCACAGTATAAATGCACTAAATTTTTTGTTGTTGCTTTACAAATATAAAATTAAAATACGGAAGAGGCTGTTTTGAACAATTCTGCAGAGATTCTAACAGGTGGCTCTCATCCACTTTGAGAATTCCTGCTAAGTGCCTTTCCCCCAGTGGGCTCTTTATTAATGAAAGCTCACCTCTCATCCACATGTGGCTTGACTCATTGGTGATTTCACAGCCCAAGACCTCTAATCCTAACCTATCAAAATAAAGTGAGATTGACTGATTTGCTTTGCATACATCTGAGAACTTTGTGTAAGCAATTAGAAATTCCCTTTGGTCGATGACGAAGCCTCCCATTCTCTAGTAGTCACATTTTACCTTCCCAAGGATGCAAATCAGCCTTATTGTGACTTCTTTCAATGTTTCTGAACTCAAAATGAGGAGTTTCTCTTTTGATTCTGATTTTTGTCTCTGATCTTGGGCAATTACATCCAGAGGAAGTCCTGGGTAGAGTTTTATAACTTCAAGCACATTTGGCTATTTCATGACTGACAGTGTATAATACTGGACCTCTTACCCTGACATACAACTCGCATTCGGCTTTGGTTGTATTAATCACTTCACATGACCAAGGCATTTTAGTTGTTGGTAAAACTGATCAAAGATAAGTATGAGTTTTAACTGATTAGAGGATTATGCAGAAGAGACATACAAAATTCTTTTTATCTTATAGAGAAAGAAACATGGTAAATGTGCTGTTATGAGTGGATTCATTAGCTTACATTTAGAGCTATCTACAGATTTTGATTAATGGATCGTTTTTCCAGTCTTTGCTACTGTTACATATTTATCACTTTCAGCCATATCATTATCTTCACATAACACATATCTTCAAATGTTGGGTGGTTCTGATGGTATTCCTCGTAAAAGGATAGTGTGAGAAAAGTAAATAATAGAAAAAGTTGTATATTTCATTTTCAGAATTTAATCAGTCCACAGTTAATTACCTCCCAAAGCAAAAAAAAAAAAAAAAAAAAAAAAAAAAAATCTTATCTGTAGGAGTGGGGAGTGAGTACTTCATCTTTTCAGCTCATAAGCAAAGGTAAGTATCTCCTATTATGTGACTTTTTCACCTGCCTGTCAAGATATTCAAAAAGATGCAAAGTCTCTCCAAATTTTCAGTTTGTTCAAAGGTCTTCTGATTTGATCTCCTAAGGGACATTTAAATCAGTAGTTATATAAGTTGCTAATTTTTTAAAGAAAGAGCATTGATTCATAACTTCTATGACCTGTGTCTTTTCAGGCAGACTTGGTTACCTGAAATTGCCTTGTCTATTTGTTATCAGTACAATACTTCACGGCTGCTTGACTGGTTTACAATCTTTAGAATCATGCTGCCCTAACCTTTTCAGTCAGAGAGGTGTCTCCCTTGAGAATTTTAATAGTTCCTCTCCCTGGTTTTAACCTTTGTAGTTCTTCCACGGTATCTCCCATTACACACAATTACCCTCAGTAATGCTTACTATTGTCTCTCACAATGAGGAAAAGGCTCTGGCCGAAAGTGATTGTTCACTCAGGGCATTTTTTTCCTGCAAATGAACTTGTAAGAAAAATAAAATATGAAGACACTGCACCTAGAAAATAGTCATTATAACATAGTATGATATCCCTATAAATGTTTAGGACAGATTACACCCTACAGTTACACACCACAATGATATTGTTGACTTTATACTTTTCTGAATCTCATTTATCATATTTCAGTGTTCATCTATCTATCCTCTTATTCTATTATATATGTAGGTATGGATCAAGAATAAGGACCAATATGCATCCTCCACCCCCAATCCCTGTAAGGGTTTCTATGAAGGTGAAGTATATACATATATAGACAAACATAATATATCATTTTTATGCCTCTAATTAATAGAAGTGGCTTGGGTCAACAGGTGGCAGGGAGATAAAAGCAACTGGATCCCACATGGTTGACAGGGCGATTCAAGTCCCAGAGCCAGTGACTTGAAAAACACACCCGGCGCATGTACGTGTGTGTGCCAACTATCAAAAGGAGACTGGAGGAGAAGGGATTATGGCGTGGCCATCCCCCCGGGGGATGATTTCTCAGTCTCTCTCTCTGTCTCTCTCTCTCTCTCTCAACGTATGCATCCTATAACAAAAAGAGAGAGAGAGAAGAAATAAATAAGAGAAGTGGTTCAAAGGACAGGTTTCACTGTGGGTATTATATTTGTGATATGCAAATAGTAGGAAAATTCACATCAATACTCAAGCATAGCAAGAGAAAAAGTAGCTAACTTCAATGTTACTAAATCAGTTTTAACAGCTCATACACAGCCCAGCCTTCCTAATTTATGTATTTATTTTTAGAGATAATTTTTGCTATCAGGTGCATGCATTCGCCAGAGAGACAGAAAACAAGAACTCACCCCTTGGGGATATGACCACACCACAATCCCTTCTCCATTCTCCTCTCAGGATTTGGGGCATGCATGCACGTGATCCAAGCATGAGTTTTAAGCCTCCAGACCCGGGACTCAAACCACATTTGACTACGTGGGAGTCCAGCAATGTAACCATTCCACCATCTGCTGGTCCCCCTCCTAATTTATTGACCCCAAAGATTGGTAACACTTAGCCAAAACCAAAACTGTATTGGGAGAAGAGGCAGTTAATTTACTAGAATGATTGTACAGACCCTGTGCTAGAAATTGTTCATTCACCTGGAAGGATCCAGCCCAGAGATTTCCAGATCTTTTCTTACATTCCCAACCTATTTTTAATTTACAGAACTTTTTATTGTACCCCCTTGAAGCCACATAGTAGGACAACCAAATATATAACACCTTTTGAAATGTTTCATCTAATAAACAAAGAATAAATTAAATTGTATAAATATTGAAGGTAAAAGTGATACGATTCAGAAGGCTAGTTTTGGGGAAAATACTATTTTCCATAGATACCTGTCTCTGTCTCTCTAAACTCACCTTAAAATTTTAAAAAACACTCTGAGTGGTCCACTTTCCAAGGTGCTCAGATAATTCAGTAATGTACCTAAAATAATGACTTGAGTAAGAATTACCTATGCTATTGACAAAAACATATGTAAAAATAAGAGAATTGGGACACACAAAATATCTTAAGTAAGATTTTATCATAGATTACCCTTGTCTGAGATATTTGAAAGTCATAATTACACTTAAATAAGATAGATTTCCAGTTTCCAGAAACAACAGTACAATTTAAATTTATGTTCTCAGATTTTATGTGAAAATCAAAATTAGATATATATATATTTGGCTTTTGCAACCAAAGACAAGTATTCTTTTGGCACACTTTTTTATATTATTGAGTTATTTTGTGGGATACACTAGACCTATACAGATTTCTCATTTTAAAAAATCCCTTCAATAATTTCCCTCTTTTTTTGTTTTAAGCCATAAAGCTTCTAAATTTTACAACTTGATAATTTTACTTATAAAAGGCAGATTTCATTTTAATGCTGTTATTTACATTTCAGAATTAATTGTAATATGTAAGTAAGTAATATATCAGATGGGTTATTGAGTTTTAATTTAGCCCAAATAAACCATGATGTCCAGACAGATCTACTGATAGTTAAAAGGCTTATGAGACACTGGCTTTTAATGCACAGCAAATAAAAATGCTATCAAAAGTTTCCAGTTCAACCAGAGAAGAAACAAAAAGATTCGGAATCCAAATTAGGAGACTGTTTCTGTGAGAATCAGATATTGTTTCAGAATTAGACCCCCTCTGTCTAATCACTCGCTAGAGCATGGAGATATACATATAAATAAAAAAAATATATAATGTGTGTCAAATAACTTAAACCATATCTTTGGTTGTCCCATGCCAGGTTTATTTTCTTTTTTTATCAGATGTCTTTTATAAATGAAAAAAGGTGGAGATACACATTCCTGAGTTTCTTTCTTTTTCGCTAAAGATGCAAATTCAGTCATTTGAAAACTGCTTACAATGTTAATTATATGTATCCCAAAAACAGAAGTAGATTTTAAAAAGAAATTTATTTTTTCTTCCTTTCATTTAACTAGCATTTCTGATAGAAAGCCTTTAAGATTGATAAGCATTCCTTTCTGTTTTGTTTTGTTTTGTTTTTTAAATTACCTCTGTTCTGCCTTTGCAGAGGGGAGGGGAAGTGTTGAAAATAGCTCTTGAAAAAAATATGTTGTTCAAGGTCAAAACCAGGGGATTAAAGGAATGAGATTTTGTATTTTCTCTCAAAATATGTCACTGAGCAGTGCGGGCTCCCATACAACAGCTGAAATTTTCTAAAAATGTGTTTTAGAATGTCAGAATAAAAGAAATAGGAGTCCCATCTAGCCATGGCGTCATCACCATGTGATCCTCCACTTGTGGCACTTTAGCTTAGATACTCTCGGCTGAGCAAACCCTCAATTTTCGTATTCACTGATCATCTCCCTAGAATTTTCCCTCCAACAGCCTAAAAAGCACACGAGCTCTTTTAACCAGTTACTACAGGAGATTTCTCTATGAAGTCCTGCCAAGGCACGGAGTGGGGATGTAGAGGAGGCAGTAATAATTGATTTCAAATCATTGAAACCGATATAACCAAGTGCTTCATTAAATATTGGACCCTGTTTGGGACACTTACCCTCGAAAATAATGAAAAGACTTTATTTGATTGCTACCTTATCGAAAGAACTTTAAGATAATGAATCTAAACAAGGGAAAATATCCCATGAGAACTGAAAGCTGTTTTTATTAGCTACAATTGTTATTGTTAAATTTACGAGAAACTCTTGTCTTTGAAATTTCTTCCCGAAACTTTACAGAGAACAAGAAACCTAGTTCTCTGCTGCTGTCAGTAATCCTATAGGAAATTTGACACTCCAAATCAGACAGATGATGCTATGGTAAATGTATGTGTGAGGCTTAAAATATTCTTGGCATCATTGTGTTAGTCTCACAAATTATTCATAGATGTACTTTTTTTTTGTCTTAGTGGGTACCTTTCTCATCAAAATGTTTTTTTTTTGAGGGGGGGGGCGGCAGTGAGTGGCATGGTGCTTAAGGCACTGGATCCCATATGGCCGACTATATGGTTTGAGTTAGAAACTAAGTGGCTTGAGAAACATGCCAGGTGCATGTGGATGTGTGCCCAACATCCTGAAAGCAGGGAGAAATGGAGAAAGAAATGCAATGTGACCATCAATGGGAATTTTTTCAATCTCTCATAGCATTTTGTTAAGTCTAGTACCCAAAGAAGCTTGAGCAGGGAGTGGCTTTGGTGACTTCTATGTCACATGCCCCACTTCTGACTCTTACTCTCTGTGCACATTCTTCAGAAGCAATTTCAAAGAGTGAAAGAGAGGAGTCAAAAGAAAGAGTTGTTCTTCCTTTCAAAATAGACGAAATTTGCTTATCACCTTAAACATTGTGTTTGAATTTTTAAACTCTAACAAAAAAAAAAAACAAAGAGAGATCAAGTCTGAAGGAAAGATTGCATTTTTACAAAGCCATCCAGAACATATGTTAATTACTGAGGCATAGGATTTAGTAATACATCAATGCCAACCACTGCCTTCCTTAACCCATTCTCGTAGTGTCTAGAGGCAAACAAGTAGATGAGCAGGAGAGACAGATCACTATCAATGTCGTAACCATACCCTATTCTGTTACTAGCTGGGGTCAGTTACTAGCCTAGGCAAAGTATTGGGTTGTCAAGAAAGTCATGATGCATTTTTACATAGAAAAACATGTCATGACTTTCCCAAAGTTCTAATAGACGAGACCAATCCCAGTCTTTGGATTATTATACCACCCCACCTCATGTCCTTGTTGGATATGGCCTCTGAATATTAGGGCAATGCTAGAAGTATTTCTTTCTCTTGATGTGAATATTATCTATAGCAACTTCTTTCTGCTCTGAACCCCTCTGATTTCTTTGACTCAATCCTTCCCAGAGGTATGCATTTCAATCACATGCCTATTGGCTTCTTGAAGAGTGAACCTGTATTTTCAAACTTAGTGCCATGGAACCAAATTTTTAAAAAGCTGAAAGCAGTGGAGACAAGTTAACGGGACCTAAAGAGGAGAGCTTTGACCCTGCAATTTTTTTTTTCTTTCAATACAATATTCTGACACTCCAACTCTAGAAGTAATAGCTTTGGCAAAATTAAAATAATCATTTCTTTATTACTCTTTAGCATTAATTGATACCTCCTCAGAATGTTGAGCTGCCATAACCAACATCAGATCCATAGATAGTGTCATTATGCTTCTACCCAAAGACTAGATTTGTTTTATGAAGAAATCACAATTGGCTTGGTCACTTATAAACAACTGACAAGATATTCAATAACCTTTGAAAATCATGAAGGAAGGGAGGTTCTGTGCGATCACTGGGTTTCAACGGAGGGCAGGGCTTTTGTCAGACTCTGATGTTTTTTCTTACTGGTAAGTTTTTATCTGTCATGGTTCCCAGTGGACTAGTCCCTACACTCAAACAAATATATCTTCTTGAAGTCTGTATATTCAGCTAAAACTAACAAAACAAAATCTACATAGTAGAAACAGTGGGGCAATTTTAAAATCAAATGTCAGTTGATATATTTTTCATGCATACAATGCCATTAATTGCAAGCATTTATTTTGTGCAGACTATTGTAGGATGGTATGAAGAATTCAAGACTGAGTCATTTAAGAAAAGTAACACTAGCCCTGGATTTAGCCAGGAAGAATCTAATTATGGCATTCTAATTAAATTTGCCTTCCATTTTGGTCTAGAGACATTTTATCAATATGAGACTCTTAATGGGGTCATTCTGAAACCTATCAAAGAACTTTCCTTTAATAGAAATAGAGATACTAATTTTCTTAATTTCACATTTCTGCCTGTCACCAATGAAAGAAATGGATTTAGATTCAGCTAACGCTCTCAGAGTCTGCCATGAACCAAACCCTGTTTGAGGTTGACGTACAATCATTATTTAACTTTTCAAGTTGGAAAAAGTTTGTTATAAAGATCATTTGCCTCACTGTTGCTGAGTTTTTTCTGTTGGTGATCAATTAATTCTTCACTTGAATTTCTTAACTTTGCCTATTGCTCTTTTGACTTTGAAGTTTCTGGCTCTATTTCAGTGAGTTACAACTCTAGCTCTCATCTTTTACCCATCAACTAAAGAAGAAGACTTCAGTTCCCAGAATCTTTTAGTATACAAACTTCTCTTCATTTTAACATCAAATTGTCACCAGAGTGCCAGCCTTTAGCATGGTGGTTAGGAAGGCTGGATCCCCATGGCCAACTCTGCAGTTCAAGTCCCTGACCTGGTGACTTGAGTAAATGCTGGGCATATGTGTATGTGCACCCCAGATCCCGAAAGGATGGAGAGATGGAAGAGAAGGGACTCTGTGGCATGACTAGCCCCCACAGAGGGCGCTTTTTCACTTTCCTCCTGTCTCTCTGTCTCTAGCTAGCATGCACCATCAGGCAAAAAAAATCTTAAAAAAGAAAAAGAAAGAAGAAAGAAAGAAATTGAAGGAAAATAGTCACCAGAGAAGAGATCAAAAGGCTTTTCTCATTTGAAAATGAGTGACTTCTTTCAAAGAGTTATCAATCTTCAGATCTCTTTGTACACGAATTTCCTTATCATTAAGTGCAGGGACTCTGCCTTTACCTTGACTTTCCAGAACTCATCATGCTGTGCATGAAACAGTGGTTCCCTGTTTCAATCCACTGTGCGAATGGGTTGAAGGCACATTACACTATGGACCAGTTTAATGTTTGATCACCAGTGCAAGTGTCAAGCCAGGAAAGCCACATGAAATATAGCAGGAATGTAAAGATGTATTTTGAAATAATTCTTTGTGAACTTTTGAAAAAAAGTCTCTTTTTCCTGGAAGGAGTGAGAGAAGTTGTTCTCTTTTGAAGAAGTGTATAATAGAAAATATAATGAGATTGAAATGAATTTCAAATGAATGACCTTAAGGCTGAATCCACTATTCTTCTAGTTGTGAACTTTAAATTCACACAACTTCCCACAATGATTCCACTTTTACTTTTCATTCTTTGTGTTTAATGATGTTTTAGGAGAGACTGACAACAGTTATTTTATATAAGAATGTATAAATTACAAACAGAATATGCAATGACCAGGGAGAAAGAAACATAAAGGTATAATTATTCTAAAAGAAGATGAAAAATATTTTTCATTTGCTACAGATTCAATTGTTTTTTAAATGCCTCTTTTGTTATAGAGAAAATTACTACATAAAAAGATTTTACAGAAACACCTAAATTCTGCCCCGAGCAATCATCTGGTCTACCAAAGCTCAAATGCCCCATTAGTAATATGAAATTTCATAAGAAGAAAATACAGCAAGAGGATGTAAGACAAATGTCTTACATTTACATGGGGAAATGGAAGGAAGGGAGGGAGGGAGAAAAGGAGGGGAAAGGAAGGAAAAGAGGGAAAGAGGTAGGGCGAAGGGAGCAACCATAGTGAACTTGGCTTACATAAATGAAGACTGTCTTAGTGGAATAAACGTACACTTTCACTCAATTAGCTTGTCATCAGAAATGCCAAAACTATTTTAACATTATAGCAGTAATAGATTCTAACTTTATTAGCACTGAGCCACAAAGCCAAATTTGTCAGGGGGAAAGATAAACAAAAATTATATTGCAGCAAAGTGATCTTATGAGCCTCAAAGTTGACAGAGAAAATTAAAATTGATAACATTTTTGTTATACCTATAGAGATTTCTATGACTTCCACCTAAGGATAAAATTACTTTTCTTTCTCTCATTATAAATTTTTAAATAGATCTGCTGCTCAGTTACAGTAGGCCTCATATTTTTATATTTCAATAAATCCCTCATGTTGAATTTGACCCCCATTTCATATTTGATTAGGAAATACTAAACTGAAAAGGTAGGTCTTTTAACAAACATGCACCGTAAGCATTTTCTGCGGATAACTGCCTCAAGCAATCCCAGTAGTGCTGTCAATCAATGGCAGGTGCTTGTTTAAGGAAGAGAATCTGTGAATAGATTTGACCTTCCTTCTGCACAGACAGCTGCTCATTTACCCAAACTCTTGCCCATCTTCTTCCTTCATTCCTGCTCCAATCCTGCCTCTTTAAATTGCCCTAGGTCTATCTATCAGTCAAACAAACTTCAACTTCTAATTAAATGTGCTGACAGTTTGTTCAGCTTAATTCTTCACCAACTGAGTTCCATGGATTGTCCCTTGGTGTTCTTTCTCTCTGTTTCCTCTTGATATACCGTAGAAAGGATTTTTCTAGAAAAAGATAGTCAACAAACCCTTGTTTGTGTTCAGTCAAGATACTGTGAACAAATTTAACTGCTATGTTAATGATCTTGAGGTGAGAGGGAGAATATCACCTGGGTGGCAAGAGCGTATTTTAATGTTATTACTAAGATAATACTCCATGAAGAGAGACCATGGAATTTTACACAAACAGCCTTTTAGGGACTCACACCTAATAATATGGAAAATTACGTTCTCTTCATAGGAAGGCCATTGCTTAGAGCATAATTCTGAATTACATTTAGTTAGAGGTTTGCACTATACTGTATGTTGATAGAGCACTTCTGAGCGGGAAGATTCTTTATAATTAAAATAGCACTGATGCAATCTTTCTTCCCTGTAGGGATATCTGGGAGAAAAATCCCATATTGGCCTTCACACTCCACATGGAAAAGCTTTGTCCTGGCCGTGCAATTATGATAATTTGAGTAATTAGTATGTTTTAGAATAAGCTAAGACAGGAATTCTTAAAGTTTGGTCCCCAGTAAAGCAGCATCAGAAACAACCTGGAAATTTGTCAAATGTATAAATTATCTAGTCCCACCTGAGAATCCAGCCCAAATCTACAAATCAGAAATCCTGGGAGTGGTTCCAACAATATGGGCTTTAATAAACCCTTTGGATGATTCTGACATATGCTCAAGTTTAAGAACCAATGTGCTCTTTGTGGCCAAGAAGAATCCATGCCACCCACTGTTTAACACAGCTTCTTCTCAGGAAAAAATGTAAAAGATTGGATGGTAGGTTCCTCCTAATAACAATACATTAGATATATTGGCAGGAATGTTCACCATTCAGAATTAATACATAATTTGAAGGAAAATTAATCCTTACAAATGTTTTATGGCTTAACTGAACTCTCACGGGCTCTCTAATTAGAGATTTCTAATCAGCTTTTCTAGTTCTTTTAATAATCAATAGCTGATCTGCTTTGCCTGACTGCTCAGGGCCTAGAGAATAACCTTGGACACCTTTCCCTTAATAAATTAGCTCTGGCTCATTTGCCTCTAGGCTATGTTGTGTACCAGTGCTGAGTTATCCGTAATGGCACAATTTGCTGGGTAGAAAGGTGGATGTGTACTGACTGAGCTAAAGTAAATACTGGTTATGAGTGAGGTTGGGTTTTCCAAAATGTTTCAAAGAGTTGCATGCCTCATAAAGCTTGAAAACCACAGATAATGAATCCATTCTCCCAAGTCCCCCTGGAAACTCCTTTCTAGGCTCCATCATTTGAATTGGTGCAGAACCAGAGCAGAGAGTTAGCAAGTGATCTCACTTCTAAAAATGACTTGGAAAGGAGAACTTAAGGTTTTGTGTGTGTGTGTGTGTGTGTATTTTATTAATGGACAACATTATTTATGAGTATTTGGAACATCTTTGACCCTTCCATTTTGATCCAGTGAAAGGAGGTCCAAAATCTAAGCTAATAATGATACTCTGAAGAAAAATGCTATAATGGTCACTTCCAGCCGCTCTTAGAAGAAGTCAGACTTGTCAGATATTTTTGGAATGGCCATTCTTTTTCAGGGAATATGATAACTGGTTTATCACACCTGTTTCTATGTTGCCCTTCTGTTGCTGGTCAAAGCTCAGGACTCTGGGTGTCCATTTGCTGTCGCTGAGTTCATTTGCTGGTTAGTTCTCTCCCATTGTCCTATCCTCTCTCTCATATCTGGTCACGAAATAGCTCCAGCTACAGCACAGTCCCTCTTTCCTCAGTCTCCATGCTTGTGTACATCTCCATTTGCACATCTTGTCTTCTACTCAAAATCAAAGCCTCACTAAGTAGATGTTTCTTAGAATGATCACGAATGTCAGGCCACTGTGGGGGTGAGATTAGTTCAGATTGGAATTCACTCAGCTCTATCACAGAAGATCCAGAGCCATGACCTCTTTTCTGACCTGTTGTCCCTGGTGGTTTCCAAGGCGAAGTTACAGTGTTGGCTTGCCTCTGTCCAGTTTGTGCTTTGACCCACGTCTTGAAATCTTGAAATGAGCCTGGATTAAAACGTCCTCTCAGAAAGCTTAGGGGACAAAGTTACATACGCTAAAGACCCATATTCATGTGGTACATGGAAAAAGGCCTTGACGTTAGCAGGTAAAAGGTTATTGGTTTTAATCCCCCAACAGCTTTGCCTTTCAGTGCCATTCACAGTGATTTTCATAGGTCAGTGGTGCAATTTAACATAATTCCAATAAGCCATAATAATAATTGTTGGCACAACTGTTATTACCTGGGTTTCATCAATTAATTTTTGTAGGCTATAGGGAGCTCATACTGAGGAGACATTGGTAGCTTCTAGACAAAGACAAGGGAAACAGTAGCGTATTACACATATTGTAGCTATGTACAACTCACTGCTCTGTGGCCCTGGAGGTGTCCCAGGCTAGAAGGGAGAAGACAGGCAGGAAATAAATCTAGAATCTCTTGCCTTTGATTGTTACAGCCCACCAAATAAGCTGGGTGGATAATTTTGAGAGTAAACTGAACTCATCCTGAGCCAGCACAAGAAGTAACCCATGAAGAAAAAGGTAGTATGTCATCCTGCCAGAAACAACCTCTCCCAAAGAGGTGGTCAGGAGTTCCCACACAGGGCAAGAAAAGAAAGAACAGTCTGTTCACGTCCTGAACTCATAGTCTGAAGGGCCATCACACATACCCTTCAAGAATAGAGAGGGGGAGAGTGAAAGGACGACAGGCAAAAATGGAGAGAAGGAGATCTTACCTTGAAAAATTAAGTGAGCAACCCTAATGTTCCTCCAGTTGATCCTGAAGACTGCTCAGATGCCAAAAGCTATTTTGGAATAACTTCGCTGCACTTTGAAATTCCTGAGTGGTGGCATTATCAGTAATACGTTTGGATACCTAATTGAATTTTCCAGTTTTTATTCTTTCATGATAATGAATGTACTCTCTAAGACTTGCCATTCAAGTACATAGACATACACACACACACACACACACACACACACGCACACAAATATGAATCATACGTTATTCGTTTTGTGATAAACACAATGTATAATAACCAAAAAGAACCCAGCACATTCTTTCAGTGTGTTTTAGTGCTAAAATTTTGTGGTGAATAAAGGTTCACATGCCCACTTTGCTGACCATATTGTTAAAATTGCAATTTTAAGCAACACTGTTAGAAATGCCTGTGCAAAATATCTTTAGTATCAATGAATCAACACACTTGGAATTTAACTTTCAATAAGAATATGTGCTAAACTTAAATATTTTTATATTTGTGATGTTTTTCTCTTAACCTAAGGTAGTGAACAAGTGACCATACACCTGATATCATCAAAAATGAAAATGGCCTAAATGAAATGTTAAAAGTGGGGAAAGTTATTTACAAAGTCTTCTGCCAAAGACCATTGTTTAGTGATCCGTAAAATGTAGATGAACTTTTTTGTTATGAATGTGATTGTAAGAAATGCTTGCCCTATCATCCTCTATCTTTTGAATATCAATATTTTGTATTTCTAAGGACCAAGGAAAATATTTTTAAGCCAATGTAAGACACAGAAGCCTTGTAAATGAGAGGGACAACAACTTGGATCAACCACATAATGCTACAGTAGAATTCTAACACTTGATGATAAATTTATCCATCTTTCCTATAATTTCTATATTGTGCTAAATTACATCTTGGGAATTTCTGATAATCCTTTCAAACTAAAGGCATCAGCATTAATGTTAGATCTTGTCAAACCTGGCAGGCATTCTAATGTTCCCCCTTCAAGTACTTTGAGTGAATGGAAATTACTATCTAATTTTCCCACCTAACCATTTCATGTAAATTAACTCAGAGGCCTAACAACCTTGCATAGAACGTTAATGGACTTGTACATCAAGGGTATTTAATTTGTGCAGTTAGCAAGAACTAGCCATTTAAAAATATATTCAAATGTTTTGTAAATAAAATTTTTGATTCTTATGGTTTTGTCCTGTTATCTTTTAAAATAATTAGAATTCATTTGATATTTAAAAGTAATCTGTTGTAAGTTAGATGTTGCTTTGTTGACTCTGTGATTCAATGTACACTCAGCCATATTCCTGTGGGGAAATATCGATTCTATTGACTTTCTTGGCATGAGCCAGATATTCAGTTTCTTTAAAGACTGTAAATATGAAGACAAAAAAAAATTACAATTAAGAAAACACCAAAATAAAATGTTAGTGAAGAAACTAGAAACCTATTGTATAAAATGTATTTTTAAAATCTTAAGATATATGTGATTTACACTGCCTGTTAATCTAGTCTCTTTGTTAAATAACCACAGCATAATATTTGTTAAGACTCTGAAACACCAAATATTTGTGATGTTTGTAGAGCACCATTGTTATAATATGTGATTTCAGATGGTAAGCATCTTTGTTGTAATCATGTGAGCCCACAGAAGAATAAATTCTGGCTGTTATGTACAACCAGCTCTCATAATTCCGATTTCCTGCAGCTGTATCACCAATAAATGAAAATTAATTGTGAAAAACAACTTTTAACGAGTTGAGTTTATGATCACTGTGCATTTTGTTAATGAATTAATTCAGAGTTTTATTTTTATCAGAAATTCTCTGTCAGTAAATACAACTGCTGATTTCAACCACACTATCATTTCAATGGTTTCTATATTCTTTATCTAACTACCAAAAACTGGAAGCTTGTTGCAAGGTGTATCCTAACAAATGTACAATAAATGACTTTTCCTGCATGCTGCCTGAGATATGTTGTAATTTGAAATGTCTTATCAAAAAATTATATATCTCATAGCTAAAATTGAACTGGCAATATTTTTCATGTGTATATGTGATGGTATATTAATATCAAAATCACAAGCGTTGTCTGTCATGCACGTCCATTATATGTGACTTTAATCTTATTACAGTGTAATCTGTGAAGTTTTCATTGCCTGAGCTAGTCAATCCTGTACAAATCATGGTCTTAACTGTTTCCCTAATCTTACCATATTTTCTAACACTGAAATATAAGTGTCTGTAAATTGGCCATTCATACCTTACCTACTTCTTTGTATCTTTAGTGCGACATTATTAGCTAGCCTGAACAAAAGAGAATTAAAGCAATCCCTGTCACAGACTCAGGAACACTTTAGCCTATCGCCAAAATCCATTCTTTCATTCATTCATTCATTCATTCATTCAACAACTATTTACTGCTCACCTATCACGAATCAGCCTTCATACCAAATATTGGGGAATTTTATTATTTATTTATTTATTTATTTGTCAGGACAAAGTCTCACCATCTTTCCATCCTCTTGCCTCAGACTCTTCCAGTCACTGGGACTACAGGTGCATGCCACCACGCCCAGCCTCTAGGTTGGATTAGCAATTGGACCAGTTCTTCCATGTGGCCTCAGCCTGCAGAGCACAGCATCTTTCCAGGGCTTGCTTCTGCATCTGGGCCACAGGAATTCTTAAAAGAGAAATCACAAACCTAAATCCCTTAGTAAGGATTACTAAACTCTTCCTAAATCATTCTTTGATGATATCTATGCAGTGAAGACATTATTATGTTTCTCCAACTTATAACAAAACTTTGAGTTATCCAGAAAAGAGTCTTGGATTAAAATGTAGAACATTCAGCCAGAAAATGTGACTATAACTCAGAAGTATTAAAACATAAAGTCAAATTTTTAGTTAATTAAAATAAAATCCAATTTAAGACAATCAAGCCTAACTCCAGAAGAAATATTTAAAAGCTCCCTTCTTGAAAATTGCATATTGTTAACTGTTTTAAAACGTTACCCTAAGGTTCATTGATGCACATAAAATGTAGCGTCAGATCACATTTTTAAAAATGGTGTCCCTGCAGGTGATCAAGGAAGCCTGTTTAGGAAAAAAAAAAAAAAAAAAAAAAAGGAGGAAAATGACTGACAAAAGGATAAGTACATATCCACAGAATACTACAGAGAGAGGAGGAAAAGATACCAGGATGCTTCCACAATTAGAGATTTTCTTATACATGCCACATTTGTTTATCATTTTTCAAGAGTGCTTGTGTGTGTGCACATGCTCACACATACACACCTTGTAGTCAGATTCACATCTCCCACCACAGTTCAATTTTCTTATTCAAAGAGATACCCTCCTCCTCCACCTCCCCTGGCTTTTGAGTTGAGTTTTGGCACAACAGTGGGTTTTAGAGCCATTGAAGTTAGAGAGAGATGATTAGCACTCTCAAAGAGTGAAGCTCTGAGCTCCAAGGTAATTGGATAAATTGAAAGAAGTATAAAACCTTGAGGGATTTTCCATTATGGCACTTAGGGTAATGAGATTGACAACTGGTCTATGCCTTCACCTTGATAAATTAATTTTTTGCAGCCTTTCAAATTCCTCTGAACATTTTGAAAACAGTTGTAAATTGCTATCTTCACCAGGATTCATTAAATCATTCACCCACTAGTATCTGCTAAACACTGGAAGTGAGATTAGATCTAGCCATATAGCCACATTTGCACAGGGCAAAACAGTGTTCATCAGTGCTGGTGTGTAGAGTCAAAAAACTATGCATTCAAATTCCAGCTCTGTCAGTTTTTCTGGATAATCTTGTGGAAGTTCCTTCACCACTATGAATCTCAATTTCCTTGTATGTAAAATTAAGCTAACAGTACCTACTCTTTAGTGTTACAAAGATCGAATAAAATGACTAACATTTGTTACATGTTATGTGTCTGCCTCAGTGCCTGTTATGTATAAGGCACTCAGTAAATGTTGCTGTTTATTCCATATATAATATTCATGTTCCTTAGGCCTGCAACAAAGATTTTCTCCTTGACCAAACTTGAGTTAGTATCCTCTAAACCCTCTTCTCTACAGGGCTTCAACCTGGGCTCTGTTCTTAGCCAGTTTAGTCCAGTTTTAGCAAGAATCCTCCTGGATCTGTTGAGTAAAACTCCCCTACCCTTCTTCGCTAATAAAATACTTCAGCCCCTATCCTTGATATCTTATCACTTTAGCCTGCCTTCAACAAGGTCCACTTGAGTCAGTCTAGCAAAAATCTCCGTAGACTTGATTTTTCATTGACTCTTCTTCTCCCCCAACCCGTTGGCTATAAATTCCCATTTGCCCTTGCTGTATTTAGAGTTGAGCTCAGTCTCTCTCTCCCTTAATAAAACACTCCATTGCAGTAGTCCAAAAGATTTTTGTACTTTCTTTAACAAGTATCTAAATATTTTTTTTCTTTAACTACAGCAACATCGTCCACACTGAAAGATGAAAAAGACAAACACGCTACACTCTCTCTTCATTGTAGTTGCTGTAGCCAACATCCAATGAGTACTTGCTAATGACCAGGCAAGGTACTAAGTACTTCACTGGGATGATACCCCTGATCCTCACAAGGAACTTATGAAAGGAGTATAATTCCTATTCCTTTTTACACATAAGAAATAGAAGCTCTTAAAAATGTTCCCAAAATCCAGCAGATACTAAATAGAAGAATGAGAATTTGAATTCAAGTCCGACTCCAAAGCTCAAACTCACAATCATTGTGTTATTCTGCTTTCCTTTATCAAACTCAAAAGTACCTACTTGACTTGAACAATTCCCAAATAAATATAAAATGATAAAGTGATAGCAAATGTACTCCAGTTTATATGATGACCTATGCAATCATCATCCATATCAGATCAGTCAGACATTCCATTTAAATTTGATGTATAACTTCATGATAGCGAGGCCCTACACATTGTCATTATAGAGCTTTTGATCTGTGGTAAGAAATTATATAGAATATCACATCAGTAAAGAACCTTTATCTAATATTCCCCAAATGCAAGAAGAGCACACTGAATAAGTGTTTCATGCCTCATCAAAGTCACCTTGGAAACAGCTCAACCAACGTCATCTTCAATATTTTCAGATAACCATGGAGAATGGATATATTTATTTCTTGTTGTTTTGGTCTGGCTTATCTGTAGACATTTGATTTGGGGACAAAAATAAATCTAATTTCACTCACAAATTTACAATATAATTCTTTTCTTTTAACAAAGCAAGTTACAAGATTATCCAGAACAACAGCAACAACAAAAAGGACATTGAGTGTATTGAATGATATATTATTGGAAACAATTACCAGCCCCAAAATGGGCTTATGTTCACTAAAAATTCTCTCTTGTTGTAAATGACCATTTTGTTTTAAGATTGCTCATAACTCCAGCTTTTTTGCAGGACTCTTTTCATGGGCTGTAAATATAAAAGCTGTGATTTTCCAATTGTGTTTAGTATCTGTGCTTGTCCACTACAGGAAAAGAAAACATAATGAAATCTAGAGTTTACCAGTAAACACTTGGTTTTCTTTTCATTCAGACCTCAGTAGTTGAACATGTTTAAATGTAGGCTCCTATGATCTTATAACTTTACATGTCTATTTATGTGGAACTATAAGTCAACACACTACAAAAATACAATTAGTGAAATTTCACATTTAAATTTGGTTGGCCCCTTAGCTAGACCCTTTTTAAGTACCTCTGCCCCCTTAGCTCCCTTATTTGCTAATAATAGAAAGCAGTGAAATATTTTCAGAAAGTCTAAGGTAAGTCTATAATATATGAAGGTAATCCACAATGCTTCAGGCATAATCTATCTGAGCCATAGTATTAGCCATCATTATTGAAGATCTGATATTACAGGAGAATTTTTATTTTCTTATATCAATAAAAATTTATTTAATAGGCTACATGTTAAAAAAGATCCCTTCTATGTTCTTTTAATTATTACATATCACTAAAACCAAGGCACAATGTAATGAGTCCATCAATACAGACTAGAAAAATGCAACAAAAGGTCAAGACTTCATCAAACATCTGCAACTGTCTGTCAGCTATGCTGATTTTGCTTTGGGATTAAAAAATGTTAACAACTTTCTTTGGTTACCATGAGAACTAGAAGACAAACAACCAAGCACGTTTCCTAGAGAAAAAAAAAGCATGTGGCCATCTGTTTTAAAACTCTAGCCAGAAAATTCCAAGCATATGGAAGTCCCAGCCCAAAGAAGACAGGCCCTAAAGTTACAAATGAAAAAAAAAAAAAAAAAACAAACAAAAAAAACTTGTTTTTAACTAATCCAAGGGCACTCTTGTTTGAGTACAGTGTGATAAGAAATGAGGTCAAAAGCATGGTTCCTGCTATTATTCATTGCAGAAAATCTGTATTTTTGTGACTGAAGCCACCATGATACTTATTCCTTACACATTAGTAAGGGTTCTTACTAAGTCGGGGATCCATAAATTCTGAGAGAAAGATGAACTCAAAATTCCTAACCTAGCTCCTTCTGTTGACAAACCGAAACACAGATACTTCTCTCTAACTGCCTTTCCCTAAGGCTTTTCAATTCAGTAAGAACAAATTACCAAAGCGCCTGTATCTTTCCAAAGATGATTTGAAACAAAGTCCAGATATTGTTTCTGTTTACTAAGAAACTCACTGTTATTGGCCCAGCCATGGTGGTACTGGCTGCTAAAATGCTTTGCTCCAAGAGTCTGAAACCACAAAGGAAACCTGGGTTTGATTTCCAGGCCGATCTGAAGGCTGGATGTGGTGTACATCTATAATCCCAGGAACTCACGGAGACCAAAGCAGAAAGAGCTCTAGCTCAAGCCTGGCCTGAGCAACATAGTGAGAGTCTGTTTTAAAAACTGACCCAGGTTGGGGACCAGCAGCTAGCATAATGGCTATGTGGCTGGACTCCCACGTAGTCGACCACGGTTCAAGTCGACCCGATGGCTTAAACTCACACTGGGTGAGTGTGTGTGCGTGCCCAAGATCCTTAGAGGAGAATGGAGAAGGGATTGCGGCATGGCCATCCCCACTGGGGGGTGATTTCTCACTTTCTGTCTCTCTGTCTTTCTGGTGAGCGCACGCACCATACAGCAAAAATCTCTCAAAAAAAAAAAAAAAAAAAAAAAAAAAAAAAAGACCCAGGTTGGAAACACTTGCTGAGACAGAAGGATCATGACACAATGAGACCCTGCCGAAAATAAAAGATAAGGCCATTGAGACATCTATCCCAGCAATGGGCCTGGCTGCACAGTGAGTCTTGAGTGGCAGAGAGGCTGAGCTGGAGAGATCATGGCTCATCCCCTCCCCCACACACCTTTGAACTCTCAGGTGTGTTAATTGGGACTTGAAGCGTCCCTACTTTCCCAGTTCCCACACCATTAGAACATCTACCCCACTCTCTGGCCGCACTGAGCAGCAGAGAGACTGAACTGCAGAGAAACCATGGCTCATCCCTGCCACACGCCTCTGAATTCTCACACTTCAGAGGTGCCTAAAGACCCCTTCTGTCTTCCTCAATTGAAGTGCAGCAGCTCAGCCCCAGGTGTACCTGTTCACTAGAAAATGGGAGGATTTTTAATTGTCCAAGTCCAGCGACAACAGTACAGGTGGAGGGTGAGCATCAGGGAGGTAGAACAGCAGAAAGATCATCAATCACCTCCTCCTGCTTGCTTCTGAATGCTCAGAATTAACTTGAAGCATTCAGGAAATGACATATAGCACACCAGATGACCAGAAACCATCACAAAGGCACAAGAAACAATAAAATATCTCTTCCCCAAGGGAAAACATCAATTCCTCATCATCCACAGACAATACAATGGAATTCATGGATATGTCAGATAAACAATTCAGAATATTAATAGTGACAAAACTAAATTAAATGCAAGAGAAAAGAGACAATGAGCTCCAGTAGATGAGGAAGTCCTTCCATGACTTGAAAGAAGAAATAGACACCATAAAGAAGAATCTAATGGCGGGACCAGCAGTTGGTATAATGGCTATGTTGCTGGACTACAGTTCAAGTCCCAGACCTGGCGGCTTGAATTCACACCGGGCACGTGTGTATGAGTACCCAAGATCTCAAGAGAAGAATGGAGGAGAAGGGATTGTGCATAGCCAACCCCCCGGGGAGTAGTTTCTCGCTTTCTGTCTCTCTCTGTCTTTCTGGCAAGCACACATGCCCTATAGCAAAAAAACTATCAAAAAAAAAAAAAAAAAAAAAAAAAGATGGGTTAATGTGCTGATAAGAAACAGTGACCGGTGCCTAGTAAAGTTCTCCAATAATTTCTGCTTTATCACTGTATTATAATCAATAATCTTATGAATAGTCTACATTTTATTAAGTAAGCCACTGCTAGGCACCTGATATGCATTATCTCATTCAAACCTGACCAAGGTGGAGAGGGGAGGGGAGTGAGTTTGGTATTATAATCCTATTTCGGAAAAAAAAAAAGAAAAGACTTGAGAATTGAAGAGCTCTCTGCTGTCTGAGGCATATGTGGCTGATCAATGCAGAGGCAGTGTGAGACCTGTCAGACACCAAAGGGCATACGCTCACCCACTACTCCCAAACAGACAGCGGAACACAGGTTCAGTTTTGGAAAAATCCAATATTGAACTGGATTGCAATAGGAAGAGTTATAAAGAGAGACTGCTCCAAGAATGTTCTCTTCCTCACAGATTCTTTTTGTTGTTTTATAGTAATAGCTTTATGTTGTATAACTCATCACCAGCAACAACCTCTTACTCTGTGATAGTCTTGATAAATGCCTGGAATTTTTTATCATTGCTATTATATTATGCAAAACATCATATACTGTTTCAGAAAGGTGCATAATTGCAATGCAAGACCTCTACTATGAGAAGAATAAAAGTAATCCTTACATTTTTTTTAAAAAAGTCACACATGCCAAAATACTGTAAATCAAGACGAACTTTCCCACATAGAGAAAAAAATGTGAAAAAGGGAAGAAATTACGTTCACAATCAAGCACTTATACTTGATAAACTATTACATTTCAGAAAATTGATATATCTCAAATTTCCTAAGCTAAAATGTGTAGTTTTCTAAAATATATATAAATCTATTTTACAGGAAAACCAACTAATTGCAGGAAAGTATACCGAGGTTGACATTGAATTATAGCACATTTTACAAAATTCTTATCTTATGAATTCTTTCATAGTTTCTTCAATATTTTTTACTGCAACAGGTCAGAAGGTAAAAGAACATGTTATTGTGATAGTAAAATTTACAAAGTACTGTTTTGGGGGAAAATTTTACAAAAATCTTTGAATATCACCTGGGAAAAAGGCACAATCAGTTAATCACCAAGGAAACTTGTATGTTGTCATCGTCATTCCATTGTAATGACGTTGTAGCGCTATGTCTGTGGTAGGCATGAGAGAGGAAGTCACTGTTCAAAGTGGGGATTAATTTCTCCAACTGGCAAGATGACAAATGATCACTTACACACTCAATAGGAGAACCTCTTAGGAATAACATGTGTTTAATTGGCAGTGTTTTAAGGGTAATTACTTTGCATCAAAGACTGCCTATGAGAATTTAGGACTAAATCTACAATGACCAGGATAGTGCATTTCCTTTTGATCTACTTATAATTAGAAACATTTAATAAACTATTGTCTTTATGTAATTGATTAAACGGAATTAAAGATGAGTCAAAACGTTTTAGGAACCCATAGAAGACAAGATTTATTTCAGTTCTGTGGTGTTTTTTGTTTGTTTGTTTTTTAACCTACCAGAGAATAGAAGTCTCTCTTTACTTCTAGGGGAAATTGGGGAGGGAGTAATTTTATTAGATACTACACTTGGGTTTTTGTTTTTTTATTAATAGACATTTTTGTCGCAGGGCGTGTGCACTTGCCAGAGAGAGACAGAGAAACAGCAAGAGGAAAAGTGAGAAATCACCCCCCAGGGAAAATGGACACACCACAATCTCTTCTCCTTCATTCTCCTCTTGGGATTGTGGGCGCACACACACACACACAGACACACACACACACCCAGTGTGATTTTCAAGTCTCCGGGTCCAGGACTTTAACTGTAGTCAGCCATGTGGGAGTCCAGCAATGTAACTATTACACCATCTGCTGGTCCCTCTGTACTTGTTCTTAAAGAATATGTTCAGGAAATTAACCCAAAGTTTAAATAGTCATATGCTTGACTTAGAGTTGGCATCCATGTATTCAACGGATGAATGAATAAGTAGATAGATAGATGGATAAATCAAGTGCCTAGAGATACTCAGGGCCTGGGCTGGATAGAACCACAGTGGTGCATCAGTTATTGGTGGGAAGATTTCAGTCCCAGTGAATTAGACCAGAGCTTTTAACTCTGGTGAAACATTAATAGCAGCCAGAGAGTACTTAATATAAATACTTGGCTCAGGCCCTACACAGACCAACTAAATTAAAATCTTTGCACATGGGGGTAGGTGGTGGAACTTCAGTATGGGTACTTTTCAAGTTTCCCAAGTGTATTTGCCAGAGTCTACAAAGAAAAGTAGAGGATGTCCAGTTAAATTTGACTTTCAGATACACAACAAATAATTTTTAACATGTCTGAAATATTGCACAGGGCATACACAAAAAAGAAAGAAAGAAAGAAAGAAAGAAAGAAAGAAAGAAAGAAAGAAAGAAAGAAAGAAAGAAAGAAAGAGAAGGAAAAGAAAACATGTGTTTTATTTCTGAAATTCATATTTAACTGGGAATCCTTATTCTATTAATACCTGGCAATTTTGTCTACAAGTGATCCTAATGTACAATATTGAGAGTCATTGGATTCCACTAAATGCAGACAAGAGGTCAGAGAATAGCGTTACAATAATGTCATTACAGCAAATAGGATGTCCAGGACACCTAGCATCTCACCAGCAGGGATGAGGAGACAGGCTCAGAAGCAGTAATCAATCCTGCAAAGACTAATGGGGTCAAAGAAAATTCCAAGTTTCAGAGAAATTGGGTCATCAGATAAGAAATCTAGGCAGAAACTGAGTTTTTGGGAACAAGACAGAGACCAAACAGACTGTGATATATTATGGGTTTTGATGGTCAGAGCACTGTTGTGAAATCTGAGTTGAAAGGTGAGAATCACATTCACAAGTAGCAAGACCTACCACTCAGGCACCAAATTATGGATCCAGGCACAGTTATGTTTTCTCTACTAAGGAATAAATTTATCTCAGAGCCTAGGTTGCATCATTTTAAAAGAATTCTAAAGTTACCTTAGTTTTGTGATTTTGAGTACAGAGCTGGACATTTCATTGTGGCAGCTAACAAGCCAGCGTTGATATTGATAACTCTTAAAAGAATCTCTATTGACCAGTATTCCTGTCAAAGCAACAGCCCAAGTGAGAACAGTGTTAACAAGGTAAGCATCAAGCAAGATATATGTCAGCCACTATCCATGTGAGTTTTATTTTGTGAACAGAAAATGGAAAAATGAAAGTAGATGTTGACATTAGTGGAACTATCCAAAGTAAATATATTTAAGAAGCAAAAGCCTCTCAAAAAAATAAAATGAGGTCTAGCCATGGCACAGTGGCACATGCTGCTATGATACTGGGCTCCATAGGCTTGGACCACATGGGAGGCCATGTTCACTTTCCAGTCCAACTTAAAGGCCAGTGGCTGTGGCGTACCCTATAATTTCAGTGACTCAGGGAAACTGAGGCAAGAGACTCATGAGCTCAAGGTTGGTCTGAGAAACATAATGAGACCCTGTCACAAAAAGAGCTTGGCAGGGTTGCACATACCTCTTATCCTATCTGGGAGAGCTTAGTCAGAAGGATTGCAAACCCTGTCTTTAAAACGAAACAAAGCAAGCACAATGGAGCCAGGTCATGGTGCAGTGGTATTGCAACTGGATCCACATGGCAAAGGCCCTGAGTTTACATCTCAGGACTTCCCTAGGCATGCCAGGAGCATGCATCATGTCTGTGATCCAGGCCTGCTAAGACTAGGAGTGGATTATGGTGTGAAGACCATGTTGGGGTGCCTGTCTCTTCCTGTTTTTCTCTCTTGTTCTCAATAAATAAACAAATATAGTAAAAGGCACTTAACAAGTTTAAGATGCAGGAAAATATAAATTAAAACCATACAATGTTAACACTAATATCCACCAAAATGGCTAAAATTAAAATTCAGTCTAT
Source organism: Tupaia tana (assembly GCA_026018925.1). NCBI lineage: Eukaryota > Metazoa > Chordata > Mammalia > Scandentia > Tupaiidae > Tupaia > Tupaia tana. The sequence continues at coordinate 194,342,616 of JAKSZU010000003.1, forward strand.
CAAGTGTTGATGAAAACATGAGTTGGATTCATGCTTTGTTGGTAAATGTAAATTAATTCAATCACTTTGAAAAACTATTCAGTATCACCTACTATATTAGAAATATACATATCCTATGGCTCAGCAATTTCACTTCTAGATACTCAACAAAAATGTGTATACTATGCACCAAAATTCATATTCATGTGTATTAACACAAACCGGAAAAAACTCATCTGAATGATAATAGTAGAATGGTTCAATAAATTCTAGTATATTTATACAATGGATTCAATATAGAAATGAAAATAAACAAACCACAGCTATTCACAATCACTTGATGAATCTTAAAAATACAAGGTTGAATAAATGAAGGTGAAAAGTAGCAACTGAGAGGAGATATGCCATATAGTAGGCATGCTGATAATGTTCTATTTGTTGGCCTGGTGGTAGTTATATATATGTATATGTCAACTTTGTAAAATTTTTGAATCATTTTACTTTTCTCTCTGTGTGCTATATTTTAGATAAAAGGTTTTTTTTAAAAGAATGATTCTATTTAACTCAATTTAGTTAGTTTTGTTTGACCAGAGAGAGACAGTGTGAGAAAGAGAGAAGGAAAACAAGAAAACAAGCCTCCAGTTCTGCGACTTGAACCGTGATCAGCCCTGATGGAGTTCAGCACCCCCAATCACCACACTATCTGCCAGCCCCTAGATAAAAGTTTTTAAAAATAGAATAGTTAATGGCAGCCCTCAAAGAAGACTTATTTAAATGTAAATGTCTTACTGTTATATAAGAAAATTCAATTAAAAAGTCAAATGTTTTCAACCTTTAGTCTGTTCCTGTTGCTATAACAAAACAGCTTAAAATGGATAATTTATAAGTAATAAACATCTATTTCTCACAATTTTGGTGGCTGGGAAGGCCCAGATCAAAGTGCCAACAGATTCAGTATCCAGTGAGGGCTCATTCTCTGCTTCAAAATGATGATTCTTTGCCTTATTTTTGATGCCACACTATTTCATGGATTTAGAACTCTCAGCATAAAAAGGAACATCCCTGAAAAAGTCAAATATTGTTTGGGTTCACCTCGCTGCCATAGATTTAAGCATTTAACCACTCCATATCTGCTTTGTGTTCATCTACAAAGTAGGAATTAGGATAATGTCTGCCTACTTCACAGGTTTGTGTGATCAAATAAAATCATGTTCCTGAAAATGTTTCAACAAATATTGTTATCATTTTTATTATTCATTTAGTTTCCTTGAAACACATGTTTCAAAAACATCTGCTGTACATATTAGTAATACATCTTCTAACAGAGGTGTCACACAAGTACTGTACCTTTTGTGCAAATAAAGCAAGATAATTACAGCTCATTGTTCTCTTATCTTATGTTAACTACAATATGAGTTTCAGCGGCTAACTTTCTGAAACAACAGGCATTTGAGGACGATCATGTCTCGGCCCTACACGCAGTGGGCAATTTTATATAGCCTCTCAGAAAATGCAGTCGATTATTCATCATATCCTTGGTTCACTATTCATCTCCCTCTCAGTTTTTCCCAGTGAGAGTTATCAACACTTTTCAGATTGCTTCAGATTTGAAATATGACAATTCATGAATAGCAAAGTGCCCTAGAGAAAGGACCTGTAACATGGTAATATTGAAGTAAATTGAGGTGCAACAGGTGACTTGACTGGCTTTCTGCTCTTGCTCCATGCAGAACTATCATCCTAAAACACACTGTATTGCTTTTCCTTTAACTCATGCCAAGAAATGCCCTTCCAAAAACCAGTGGTCCCATGTAGACTTCCGCTGGCTCAATACAACCCATATCTGCCTTTATACAAGGGCTTCAGGCAGATTACCCAAGGTTAATTCTCTATCTTGAGTAAATTCCCCTCCACATCATCCCTGTCCCTCTAAGATATACAGTTTAAACAGATGGTTTTCACCAGCTGTCCCTCCTGTCTCTCTTGCCTTCACAAAAATATTAAGATAAGGGTTTTCCTCAAAATGATCATCCAGTGAAGAGAGAGTCACATTTATTCACATTCCTACAAAATCTCTTTTAAAAATGGGCACAATTTGGAACCAGCAAATAGCATAATAATAACATCACTGAAGTCCTACATAGTCGATCGCATTTGGAGTTTTGGTTAAAACATGCTGGGCACGTGTGTGTGTGTGTGTGTGTGTGTGTGTGTGTGCCCAAAATCCTGAGAGGAGAATGGAGGAGAAGGATTGCAGCATGGCCATCCCCTGGGGGAGGGTAGAGGGGGCTGTGATTTCTCACTTTCTGTCTCTCTGTCTCTCTGTCTCTCCAGAGAGTCCACGCACCCTAAGCAAAAATCTCTCTCAAAAAGGGCAGGGGTGAAGGGGGCACAATTCATGCAGTTATATTTGGACAACGTATCATTTGGATTAGACATGTTAGCTTCAAGCACCCACAGTCAATGATAGTTCGGGTGTCTATAGAGGTCACATGATGGGTTAGATAGTGAACAATAAAGAAATTAGAAATCTACTCAAAACGTAATAATTATTCCTGGAGTATGACCTCATAATTGTCAATGCTGGATCCACTAGAAACAAACCTTTTGCGATCATTTGAAAAAACGATATAATGATAAGTTGTGGCCATCAAAAACACATGTACTAACAAAAGTAATAAGAATCAAGTATCTGAATGAGTGTGCATGTTTGTATGACTAGAGATAAAAAAAAATATGCCAGTGAAAACAGCATAATATACAGGTTCAAAAGGACAATTCTAAAAGATTTAGGTGGAAATGAAGATGCCATACTCTAAAACACTGTTAAAAGTGTCTTTATTGATGAGGACGATAATGCTAAATATACTATTTTAATATGTCTGTATAACTAAATTACACACATTACATCTTATCTAGAGTTTCCTGGTACTTGTCTATTAGTTATTTGAGCCCCAACCCATTTCATGTATTTACACAATTAAGAGAACTGAAGCCCAAAGAGATGATAGTATAGTCAATACTCATATAAATGATTAATAACAGAGGATTTTACTTAGGTCCCACATTTAGAAAGGAGGAAATCTTTTTTTTTTTTTTTTTTTTTTTCTTTTTGAGAGAGAGAGATTCTTTTCTACAGGGCATGGCGCTCGCAAGAGAGAGAGAGACAGAAAACGAGAAATAACCCCTTGAGTGGATGGCCACATTGCTATCCCTTCTCCTCCATTTTCCTCTCAGGATTTTGGATGCACACACACGTGCCTGGTGTGAGTTTTAAGTCACCAGATCGGGGACTTGAACTGTGGTCAACTACATGAGAGTTCAGTGATGTTACCATTATGCCATCTGCTAGTCCCAGGAGGAAACCATTTCAATGAGAGAGAAATTCTGGTAACATTGCAGAGACAGCAGTAAGTGTTGTGAGAGTAGAAATAAGGATAGTAAATAGAAAAGAATGGAAAATTCAGACTAATTTTTTTCCTAAAATAACTATATTTTGTTTTGTCTACTACAAAAAAAAACATTTTATACTACCAAAAATAGTGTTACAGTTGAATTGTGATTCAGTTTCCTTTCTTTTGTGAATTAATTCTTCCTCCATTCCATAAAGTATTAATAGGGATACTTACCTGTGTTGGAGTTGTATCCTCAGCAACAGGAGAGACACCTGACTTGGATGGCTCTGTGAAATTGTCCCCCTCTACTGAACACAAGTTATGAATCAGTTCATGTAACCCAAGAGGGGTCAACTAAAATCTCTCTGGAGAAACTTTCTTACTCCTGGAGTTACAGAGTTAGAATAACAAATACTAGTATTGCAATTGGCCATATTTCCTGATCACAGGGAAGAAGCTCATCTTTTCTTGGAGAAAGTGAGGTGAATTTTCAGAAAGAAACAAGGTCAATAAATCTAATAAAGGAGAGAACCTTATTTTGAGACCTTTGTTCCAACTATCTCTGAAACAGTATCCTTAGACTTTCCAGTTATATGAGCTGCTAAATTTCCGTCTTTATTCAAGCCAACCAACAGTCTTCAAAATGTTCATAGAAATGCATACTATTTATTTGAGGTCAGAAAAGTCATGTTATATGGTCTGTTTTTCTATGTAAAAATACATCAAACTTTTCTGATAACCCAGTAAAAGCTATGTTTGGGTTTTAAAAATTTTTGCACCAAAAGAAAAATCATTAATCATTAATTTGATTTTTCCACAAAATTTTTCAAGTCCCCTTGTGCATTGAAAAAAAATACAGACAGTCAAAAAGAAGGACATAGAAATCAGCCATGGACATCACTCAAGAATGAAAACATGTACACAAACTTGCATGTGGAAATATACTGTTTAATATAAGATTATTTTTTACTAACAATATATTCCAGATGTATTTTCATAGGAGATTTTATTGCTAATGTCTACTCTAGCATTAACCAGCTGTGTGAGAGTGAGCCATCTCTTAAAATCTCTGGTTACATTTTCACATCTGTCAAGCAAAGCATTTGGAATTAGATTAGTAAGACTCAGCAAGGTTGGATAATTAAAGTGAGACCAGTAGATGAAAGATTTTACATGCCAAGAAAAGAAATTTGGGGGGACCAGCAGGTGGCGTGGTGTTTAAGGCGCTGGAAACTCCCACATGGCTGACCACGGTTTGAGTCCTGGACCTGGCAGCTTGCTTTCTCACTTTCCCTCTCTCTCTCTCTCCAATCAAATTAAAATAAAATGAATGAATAAATAAAAAAAAAAAAAAAGAAATTTGGGCAGCAGTGAACTACAATGGTCTCTTATGCCAGAGAGTCTTTAAAGTTCTATTATTCTATATGCTTTGATTTTATTTTTCTTCTTACGGCATCATTTTAAATTTTAGGAGAATCCCCCAAACACAATTAAATTTCTTTTCTTTCTAGTTTCCTATTCTTTACTGAAAATAAGTTTTTATTTTTCTTATGTTATAAAATCAGCTTTTATATATGAGCTGTGGTTGTGGCCTTGGTTTCTGAAGAATAGAAGTTTTGAAAGCTTATTGTTTCTCTGCTTTCATGGACTTAAGTCCCTGCTTTTATTTAAGAATTTTTTTCTTAATCCCAATATAATTGATAGTACCTCGCCAGCTGATAAAACCTCAGTTCATCTCTCATCTAATAATAGCCTGTACCTGGAATTCCTTTCAGACATTTTAAGATTTGTTTCTCTTCCTTCCAGCTACAGAGCAATCCCAGAGTGAAGGCAACAGTAGAGTATAGACTTTCATTACTTCTGGGAATTCTAGAAACCTAAGAAGGGATTCTCTCAAGAAGAGACTCTTCAGTATAAAAGATCTCCCTGTGGAGAGATGAATAAAACCATTTACCTAGTGTGTGGCATTTGCTCCTTCTTCCAGTAAATTCCTCTAAGGACATGATTTCTAACAGCTCTTCCTGGAACTGGTAGATGTAATGTACAATATACAACCTGAGAAGAGCGACTCCTGACAGAGCCCCACATCTGCAGACAGATGAGGATTCACATTCCTTTGTCTTAATTTTATCCCATCTGTGTGGCATGCATTAATTTTGCCACATGTCACACTTTCCAACAAAAGTAGTTTCATTTGAGTTCACCTATAATGCTCCATCCACTTCAATATCTGGTCATTATCCTTACATGAGGGGTTTTTAGAGATTATTTCTTAGTAGTGGAACCCTCTTTACAAATGAAATCTGTAGGAGTAGGGGCCTTTAAGAGAGAAGGAGAAGGATGAAAGTTTCCCATTTTTTTAATGCACCTGTCTTCAAGTCATCATCAGAATCTGAAAGGTGAAGTTCTCCTGAACACTAAGGGTCTCTTACTTAAGGAAAGTAAGAGAAGAATGTTCTCTAAGTGAGAATATTTCCTTCTTTAAGTACTAAGGCAATTTGTTTGGCATTTGTATTCATCATATTATTTCATAGTTATAACCACCTAGTCTGTATATATTATTTGCCATCTTTTTTACAAATAAATTGTGTCTCAAAGAGGTTACATTCCTCTTTCATGTTATCATATAATACGGTAAGTATAGAAGCTAGAATTGAAGCCCATTCCAGACTAAACAAATTAGGCCAAAATCTTTAATTCTGAAAAATTTCCAGAGAAAAAAAGAGAATAGAGATTAGAATTGTTATTTTCCCAGAGTGAGTCTGTCACTGTTAATGATTCATGGTTTGTTCTTGACTAATAGTTGGCATTCTTTTGTTAAAAGTCTATTGTGAAAATGGGATTAGTTTCAGTGGAGGTGGAAAACTAAAGGGAATTTGGGAAGCACCCAAAGCCCTTCTAAGTGGTGGTCAGTTCTTCTAACCTGTAACTTACAACTCTGGAGAGCACTTCTTAATGTTTTACTCCTGTAGATTCAAAGACAAAGCTATATGCCTAAGCTTCTCTTGGTAGAGAAAGAAGAGCTGTGAAAGAAGAGCTATTTTGCACTGAAATATCTTATCAATGACAAAGAGGAAAGGAAAAAATATAGCAGTGATGTCATCCATTGGATACCAGTTACCTACAGTCCAGATGTAGACTTGGCCGTGTTAGCTGCATGGGTTATGTACACATCAAGATGCCATGCAAAGGAATGGTCAGGCAAAGGCCATTCTTATAGGGGAAAAAAGTCAAAAGGATGGTTTCAAATTCTAGCCATTAAGCCCTGACTCCACACACAAACACACACATGCTTGATGTTTTTGCCTTTGAAATTCACAGAATGCTGTATCAATCCTGCACTGTGTGCTAGTTAACACTGCTCTGTAACTAGGAAAAGGCACTGGTTTTAGCACTGAATAGATAATGGGGAGGTATCTACCAGATATCAACATGGTATTCTGCCTTCTACCTCCTTGGATGTCATAGGATCTTAATTTTCTACTATTTTCCTGTCCCTTCATGATGTCCAGTAAAACTGTAATGGCAGTAGTTAGACTCACCCAATCTCTACTCATGGAAGTGAACTTATACCTCATCACCACTCCTGTCCTCATTTGCTGAGGATTAATGACAAAATCGTGTTAATTTCAATGGGAAAGACCGATCTGAAGGGGAATCTATGATACAAAGGTACAAGGAGATAATTAAATTCAGCTAGTGGAAATTCAGCTAATTAGGAAAGTCAGAATAAAACTGGTAGCAGATCTTGAAAAGTGAAGAAAATAAAAAGGAAAAGAAAGGTAGAATTGTAAATCAAGTTAATTACAATAGTGAGGATAATTAAGAATGCCCAATGACTCAAACCAAGGACATTGAAGGCCCAGTTAATGTTGTACTGTATACACGCTGCTATAGAAACTATATATTCACTTTGTGCTAGTTCAATTTAAATAAGAAAAACTGCATGCAAATAAATGAAATTATAGTGAGGAGGTAGACTACCACATATTCTGGTTTACTCCATCTTGGAGGGAGTTCTGAGAGAGCAGTTCTTGGAGTAACTTGTTTGTGATGTAAAGCAAGATTTTATAAAGGGGCTAATTCACTCTCCAGAAGAAAGACTCTCCATACTAGAGACCTGTTGTTTCTACTGTTTCTGTTAGATGGCATGATAATGATAAGCCATGTTTCTACATCTTGTTTACACTATCTCCTGGCTAGATCACTGGGTGGGTGGGGTGTTGCAGATGCTGGAGATCTGGGCCTTCCCAGAGTAGAGTTTAAGATAAGGAGACAACAGCTAAAATTGACCAATACTCATATGGCCAGGGGTAGCCTCTAGATTTGTGAGTCTTTTGAATATGATCCTCACAGTGACCCGTTAGAATGGCAAGGGTTATTGACCCTTCTCAACAAAACAGCAGTCTAAACCTTCATTCTGGCTGGAATTAAGGACAAGAGCATTTTTAGCAGCTGGAGCCTAGGTTGTGGGCTGATGTTCATAACAGTCCTATCATACATCACAAGGTGAGAATCAGGCATCAACTGAGATAATTACACCACCTATTGCTAAGGCTGGATTTAAGTAGTTATCACCAAATTAGTATAAAACCCTATGTGAGCCATTTTATATACACAGTTAACATTATATATGCACTCTCATAATCTTCACAGTAACCCCTTAAAGTAGGCATGCATATCACAGCACGAATTAAAATTTCAGATTACTTTCTCAAAGAGGTTGAGTCATTTGCCCAAAGTCACACTGCTATGAAGTAGCAAAGTGAAGATTCAAATTCAGGATTTCAAAGACAGATGCTGTTCTCCTGTTATGTCTCTTATTAAAAAAATCAGCAACACCCTCACCCCTACATACATGAGCCCAAAGAAGATCAGTAGTCAACTATTAGCTCCACCTTAAAGGTTGAAGACAAGATAATTATATGATTGCATAAAAATGGTGTAGGGGGCTGCAGTAAGGAAGAAACGGACTGTGAAAAAGAACAACTGGGCCAGTCTTATAGCCTAAGGGAGCTGGATCCCATGTGACCAACCACAGTTCAAATCCCAGACTGGCAGCATGAAAAACACACCAGGTACATGTGTGTCCAAAATCCCTACAGGATGGAGGAATAGAAAAGAAAGGATTGCAGTGTAACCGTGTCCCACTGGGGGCTGCTTTAGAGTTGCTATTATTATTATCAGTATTTTGTAATTTGTCAGAGGTCCTGAGGACCCACCAGAGATAAAGTGAGAGAAGAATAGTGAGAGAGCACTCCCCATGGGGGATGGTAACACCACAATCTCTTCTCTTCTATTTCTCCCTCCTTCTGAGATTTTGGGCATGCATGCACACACACCTTGTATACATTTCAAGCTGCTGCATCCAGGACTTTAGCCTCACAGTCAGCAACATGGGATCCAGTTGCTTTAATAACCACACCACTGGTTGGCCCTTCAGAATCATTCTCTAAGATTAAGGTATCCCAGGAAGTGCTATTTAAATGCATAAACTTTAAGAAGGTGATAAGTCAACAGGAAGCAATAAGTATGGTTGTTGAGTGTAGTCCTTGGAGTTAGATGGCTTGAGTTCCAATTTCTACTCTACAACACATGAGCAGTACAACCAAGTCATTCCACCTCTCTGTGTCTAAGTGCCATGTTTCAAATAAACATAATTATACTGTTTTTATAGTGGTAATGAGAATATAACAAAACAATCCAGTTGCTGCCATGTCGTAAACGCTCAATAAAGTTTTGTTATTGTTAGTTTCATCCCAATATTTTCCATGAACATCTTAGCATGAATTCCTTTATCAGATAAACAGTATGCCAGGAAGCAAAGCAACCATTACAAAATACTGGGAATTGTGTTGGAACCATGATATGGGAGCACTACTCCCGAACAGCAGGGCATATGAGGAGCACACAGTAGAAAGGACACTGAAAGAAGTAAGTGACAGTGACGTTGGAGACAGGATGCTACAGGGTAGATACTTGTGTCTCAATGTTTCTTATGGCTGAACTCAGGGCTCCTTGTTAGGAGTTAGACTAAAGCCTCCTGGTATTTGTTTGTTTTTGCTTTTGCTTTCTGGGATTGAAGATCAGTCCATATCCACTGGATTTAAAAGAAAGAGTTTCTGGATTTCTTTCCTTCCAAATAACACTTAGATGAGTTAAGTGTGAATGAATATGAAACAGATGGATTAAATTGCCAATTAAGTACACAGGGGGTTGAGTAGCGAATGGAAACGGCAGTTAGCAAAACACATTCTGAGTTCACTAAACCTTAAACACTTGAAAAGGTGTTTAGAAGGTGGAATGTACCCAGAAAGCAGCTGCAGCTCTTTAGACCTTGACTCTCTGCCTCCTGACTGGGGATTTCCCAGAATCCTCATCTTCTACCCACCTCCTGTTTTCACAAAGAGCCATAGAGACAAGCAACAAAGCTTCATTTTCATCATGAAAACATATTCTAGTTACATTATTATACTTCTCACAGTGAAACTGCTCTAAAAATTCTCTACTTTGGAAACAGGACTTCTAGACTTTCTTGTGTTTTTTGCCCCTGAAAAGATAGTAACAGATCAAGGTTAATGATCATATGGATTGAAAATCCATAACCACTGTATTTATTCAAGTCCCTGGCAGATATACATCAAACAACTGCATTGTGTATTGAATGAACGAGTGAGTGAATGTGCAAACATTGTTTCCTAAGCCAGTCGATACCAGGCAACAAGATGAGTGACATACCTTCGAAGGCATTATACTTAAGAAAGGAAAATAAAATATGTACACAAAATCAGGACAAAAATAATTAGGCCAAAAGTGAAGGGAGATAGCAGGCAGAGTCCCAGAGGCAGCAAAGTATAAATTAAGAAAGAGATTTGGATTTTCATCCTGGCTTTACTACTCACTTGTTATTTTCTTCTAGCAAGTTATATGGACCTCAATCAACCTAATGGATAGACTAGGTTAGTTTCAAACATTTCAAATTTTTTTTTCTAAACAAAATCTTAGATTTCAACAGGAACGTCTCTAGAGAAGTCACACACATGGACAACAAGATGAAAAGATGATCAACATCACTAACCATGAGGAAAATGGAAATCAACCACAGTGATATATTATGTCATACCTGTTAGACTGGCTATTGTCACTATTGTCAGAAAAAAAAAAAAAAAAAAAAGAGGTCGGTTTGGACCAGCAGTTAGCGTAATGGCTATGTCGCTGGACTCCCATTTAGTCGACCGCAATTCGCGTCCCAGACCCAGTGGCTTAAAACTCATGTTGGGCACGTGTGCGTGCGTGCCCAAGATCCTGAGATGAGAATGGAGGAGAAGGGATTGTGGAATGGCCATCCCCCCTGGGGGGGTGATTTCTTGCTTTCTGTCTTTCTGTCTCTCTGTCTGGCGAGCGCAAGCGCCCTATAACAAAAACCTCTCCAAAAAAAAAAAAAAAAAAAAAAAGAGGAACGTATTGGCAAGGATGTGGAGAAATTGGAAACCTAATATACTGTCAGTGGGATTGCAAAATGATACAGCTGCTATGAAAAGCAGTATGGACATTGTTCAAAAAATTAAAAATAGAATTACAATATGATATAACAATCCCACATCTAGGTATTTATTCAAAAGAATTAAAATCAAGATTCAAAGATATATTAATATTCCAGTTTTATTAGATAAAATGTACAAACAAACTAAATGTTCACTGATGAAGGCATACATAAAGAAATTGTGGTATATGTGTATACACACACACAGAGACACAACAATGGAATACTATTTAGCCTTGAAAAGGGAAATCTTGCAATATGTGACAACATGAAGAACCAAATACATTGAACTCAATATAATAAGCCAGTGACAGAAAGGCAAGTACAGTATGAGTCTATGCACGTGATGTATTTAAAATAGTCAAACTCATAGAATCGGCAAGTAGAATGGTGATTTCTAGGGGTAAAGAAAAGAAGAAATGGGTTTTTAAATCTAAATTATGCAAGAAGAATGAGATTTTTGTATAACAATATTATACAAGGACACTTCAAATAGTTTGTGAAAAAGGTAATCAAGTTTACTTCAGTACAATTTTTTAAAAAAATCTATGAATGGTTTTTCATAATGCACATTTTCCTTTTGAATACCTCCTTATACACTTAAAAATTTGTTAAAAGAACAATACCTCTCAGGAAACTGGAAAAAAATACCAGGAGAAAAGAAATAATAAAGATTAGAGCAGAAATCAATGAGCTAGAGAATAAAAGAACTATACAGAAAATAAATGAAGCCCACAGCTGGCTCTTTGAGAAGATAAAATTGACATACCTTTACCTAGATTAATCAAGAAGAACATAGAAAGGAACCAGATAAATAAAATCAGCAAGGAAACAGCCAATATTAAAACAGACATAACAGAAATACTATGCACAATTATATGCCAACAAACAAGAAAACATAGATGAGATGAACAAATTTCTAAACACGTATAATTTACCAAGATGGAACTAGGAAGAAACAGAAAGCCTGAATAGACCAACAACGAGCAATGGGATCTAATCAGTAGTAAGTAATCTCTCAGCAAAGGAAAGTGAAGGTCCTGATGGCTTCACTTTTGAATTCTACAAAACTCTAAATGAAGAACTAACCACGATTATCCTTAAACTATTTCTAAAGATCCAAAAGGAAGAAACCCTTCTAAATTTGTTCTATGAAGTCTCCATCACTCTAATTCCAAAAACAGACAAGGGCATAACAGAAGGAGGAAGAGGAGGAGGAGGAGAAGGAGGAGAAGGGAGGGAGATGGAGAGGAAGAAGGAGGAGAAGAAGGGAGGAGAAGGAGGAGAAGAAGAGAGGAGGAGAAGGAGGAGAAAGAGAAGAGAAGGAGGCGAGGGAGGAGAAGAAGGAGGAGAAGGAGGAGGAGAAGGAGAAGGAGAAGGAGAAGGAGAAGGAGAAGGAGAAGGAGAAGGAGAAGGAGAAAAGGAGAAGGAGAAGGAGAAGAAGAAGAAGAAGAAGAAGAAGAAGAAGAAGAAGAAAGAAAGAAAGAAAGAAAGAAAAGAAAGAAAGAAAGAAAACTACAAACCACCACAGACCAATACCCTTGATGAATATAGATACAACAATTCTCAACAAGATACTAGCAAACTGTATACAACAACACATTAAAAAGATTATACACCATGACCAGGTAGACTTTTTCTGGGGCTACAAAGGTAGTTCAACATATGCAAAACAAGAAATGTAATACATCATATTAGTAGAAGGAAATATAAAAACGATGATTATATCAATCAATGCAGAAAAAGCATTTGATAGACTGTAATATCCCTCTGTGATTAAGACTCTAAGCAAAATTGGCAAAGAAAGGGGCATTTCTCAACATAATAAAAACCACATATAGCTCTGTTGAGCCTCTGGGTTCAGCTCAGGGCTCTGAAGCTCTCTCCCAACCAGGGACCCTGCTCCAGACTCCCGTGTTAGCCAGGTAGGCAAGTACCCCCCCCCTCTTGCTCTTCTCTGTCCCTTCTAACTTCGTTTATTCTTTAAAAACAAACAAACAAACAAAAAACACAGCTCTTCTGCCCTCCTTGTACGTTTCTCTTGTTAATTTCTCTCTTCTTCCCCCACTCAAGATAGAAAGCAGCCAGGCATCTTCATCTTAGCCTTTGTTGAGCCTTTGTCCAGCGCACTTGTGCGGTTTTCCATTTTTTAACCCAATTTCATTTTTGGCGAAGTGATTTCTTTTCTTATCTTTTTTCTTTTTCTTTCCTTTTTTTTTTTTTTTTCACTTTTTGTCTTTTTCTTCTAGTACTTTTCTTTGCTTGTGTTCCCTTTTTCTGTTCACAGTCCAAGGAGTAAACTCGGATTCATCATTTTGATTTGGATCGCCTTGATTATTTTCCTTTCCTCAGAATCTACTGTCACATGCTTCCTTTTGTTAAATGTTTGAAAAAATATATATATATGGGTGTGCATGTATGTGCATATATATATTTACTTATTTAACATATATTTATATAATTTATATACACATACATACATATATACTTAATAAGGTTTTTAGGATTTTTTTTTTTTTTACAGTGAGAGAACTAGTTGGGAACTAGTTATTTGTATGGCCAGAAGAACAAAAGTTGCTATTTTTTTGTATCCTATTAGGAACCATTTGTTTTATAGTCATTATCTCTTATTCCTTACAATCATCACCAAATAGTAGATATTCTATTTTTCATCTTATGGACAAAAAAAAAAAAAAAAAAAAAAAAAAAAATGAATTCTGAAAGGTAATGCTATTTGCTTACAATTACATAGCCACTAAATAAGAGCTACCTGATTTCAAAGACAATTTGAAGCAATTAGTAGATCATTTCTTTTATATGTTTGTTACAGCTCTTCTAATTTTATAATTCAATTTTCCTGTTAGAATATTTATTCACTGATATCTTAAAATGACATACTCCCTACCAGAGAAAATGGTAGCCCTACATTTGTGACATAAGAACAGAGGAGCTTAAACATTAATTTTTCTTAAAATACACACACATACACACTCACTGTAATGTGTCACATAATGATATCTAGATCAACCATGGTCATTGCATATACAATGGTAGTCCCCTAAGGAGCATATAGGCTATACTATATAGCCTTGGCATATAGTAAACTACACTAGACATATAGTAGACTATACCATCTAAGTTTATGTAAGTACACTCTATGACGTTGGCACAACAATGAAGTTACCTAAGGGCACATTTCTCAGAACATATCTCCCTTGTTAAGAGATGCATGACTACATATCTACCTATGTATATGTGTATACGAACATATGGGTATATGAGACAAAATGTTATTTAAGATAAAATTGAATTCTGTCTTTGCCAGAAAACTGCTTTGACTTATTCTCCTGGAAACCTGGAAGTATAACTCCATCTTCCTTTATTAGGGCCATTCATGAAAATGTCATGAAGCACACAGGCCTGGGGTATATGAGCAGAGCATTAGGGTTGAAGGGAGGCTAAAAATGCAGGCAAGAGAGATTGGGGTTAAATGGCTGTTTCTCCTCTATTAAAAGATGAAGTACAGTTTCATCTCTCTCAATATTTTCTTGTTTTTAATGGCCTATTTTTACTCAGGTCCACTGTGGTTGCATTTATGATGGAACACCTGATATACTCCTCTCTTCCTCTCTAGACTATATTGATTTATAAACTTGTGTCTGTAATACTCACTTTTCTAACATCTAGAAGGAACTGTTTGAACTACTAGAATCTCAACTGCCACTTCTAATGGTTCTAATTCTCTGGGTTCATGTAGAGCTAAGGAATCTGCATTTCCATCAAGTTCCAGGTGCTTCTGGTGGTCCTCTGACCATACAGAGAACCACTACATTATTGTACATTACAGGTTCTGTCCAGTACTCCTCCCCAAGCCTAGGGGTAATATAAAATAATGAAATAAAACCTACCAATATTTCTTATTAGTAGGAAGTTAAATATAGGTAAACAGTACCAACAACCAAATGAAACTTATTTTAGTCATATATTCCAAACTAATTATTTTAGTTAACTGAGAATCAGTTTATTAATACTACAAATTATCAATGAATTACGAACTAAGTGCTGAGGTTTGAAAATCAATACCACATATTCCCTAAATTCAAGCAGCTGCGACAGAGATCAATCGTGAAATTGCAGTATAAATCTGATAAGTACTGTTCCAAAGATAAGAAGTGGGAAAACAGAGTACAAAACAGCTAACTTCTTGAGGTGATACACATAGGCTGCATTAAGTCAATGACAACTAGGCCAGGGATTGAAGGATAAGTACTCATTTTCAGCAAAACAAGGGGCAAAACACACTACAAAGTGCCTAACCTGAAAGTCCTATTCTGACTATGGAAAGGCCAGAAATTCAGTATGACCAAGGACATGGTAATGAATTCAGGGAGAAAAGTCCACTACTTCAAGCCGTAACAGGTGGATCTGACCAACACCTAATGAGAAGAGCATTATGTGGCAAGGAGGGTAAAGGAGTTAAGAATACAGAGCAAAGAAGTTTATTAAATTCAGCCAAGATGCAGCCTGGGGCCTATGCTATGCCTCTGCAGAGCCAGAGAGTTGTTTAAATGCCCGGAAAATTGTACCCAGATGTTTTGACATGAAGACCTTATTTCCCATGAAGTCAATTAGACACATTTGTTGCTTATACATAGAGCTCTGGTCTCTGCCAGATTATGACACACTCCAAGGGGATGTGTTGTTCCACTCTGTTGTGTATCCCCAGTGTAATTGTCATGTATATGTCTAGGGCTAATTGATGCTGGCTTGCTTTTTAATAATTAGTCAGGTGTGGTAAATAGAACAAAATCTGGGACGAGTTTTATTTAATGACTCTTTGGGTAATGAAAATTAATAGCAGAAGCGTCCAAGTGCAATCCGAACTGAGCTTGTGTGCCGAAGTGGAGGAGGCTAAGACAAGTCTACCTGCAATTGTCTCCGCAGTAACTCCCACTGAGCATAAGTTGCAAGGAAAAAGAAATGATGCCATTTCAGTCCCCCGGAGAAAGACTCTGAGTAATGATCAGTGAAGCATGTAAAACCTGTCTTGAGAACATTTTCTTCTGATTTTCTTCACCTATTCCCATTCCTGGCACTTGTTTTATCTGAGTATTATCAAGTAGATGCATTTTGCCAGCTTCACCATTAGGGAATTGCTAAAAGGACCATCCAACACCAAAAACCTTGAGTACCACCTTCAATCAGAAATGTTAATGGCCACTCCAACGAATACACCAACAGTTCTACCAAAGTCACAGAAACCTCTGGATTAATGGTTTAGATGATCTCATTAAGCAAAGAAACGCAATCAGTAGAGGCTTTGGCTAGAGTCAAAGAGAACATGGAATGAGCAATGTCAGAGGAGATTCGTTAATATCAGCGATATCTTTGAAATAGGTAAGAATTCATTGTTTTAGCTTCTACAGGTATTCTTCTAGTGTGCATTTTATGTTTAGCACTTAAGCCTGGGCCTCTTTAATCTACTTCAGACTCCTATAACCAGATGACATTTTTAACATCGATTCTGAGAAGTCTAGTAGACATCTTAAATTTAGAATATCCAAGAAACCAGCTGATGGCGTAATGGTTATGTCGCTGGACTCCCACATAGTCAACTTCAGATCAAGTCCTGGATCCGGTGCTTAAAACTCAAGCGAGGTGTGTGTGAGTGTGTGCCCAAGACCCCCAGAGGAGAATGGAGAGAAGAGATTGCAGCATGGCTATCCCTCCAGGGGGTAATTTCTCGCTTTCTCTCTGCTATCTCTTTGTGCTCTACAGCAAAAACGTCCCTTAGAAAACAATTTAGAATATCCGAAACAGATTATCTACACCAATTTTCTCCACCTCATAAATGACAACTTTCCATTTGCCTAATCCAAAACCTTGACATAATACTCATTTCTCTCTTTCTCTTGCATTTCATGTTTAATCCATTACCAAATATAGTTGGCATTGTACCTTTGCACAAGTACAGAGACTGATTATTTCCTGTCACTTCTACCACTATGTCCCTGGACCAAGCCACCATCATCTCTCCAGTGACCAGACTCTTTACATTGGCAGCCACAGAGGGCTTTTACATTCAAGCTAAGAAATAACTTTTATTGGGTTATAAATAGCTGTTGCTATGTTCTAGCCACTAAACTAAGCATGCCACTTGTATTAACTCATTTGATCTTCACAACTTTATGAATTCAGCACTATATTTATCTCTAAGTCTAGCCTAATCTTCTAGACCTGCCCTAGTTTCTGTCCTCCAGACCTGTTTACCTTTTTCCTGAGGGTGTTTGCCATCAACGTCCTTCAAATAATTTATTACTAATAGAGGTAAAATTTTTTGGCTTGCATCCAAACAACTGTTGTGTGTAAGCCTCACCAATCAAAATGTCCCTCTCTGTTTCTTTTCCCTTAAGGATAAATATTTGGCTAATTAGTGTTAATAACTGTTAAGTGTATTTGGTTAATTAGTTAATGTTCAAAAAGTCACAGAACATTTTCAAAGACTCCTAGGTGTGCAATCCCTTGAGCCTACAGAAATAAATAATTAATTACAGAATTCCTGCCACTGTGATAGGTTCACAATGGAGTTATTTTGAAAGAAATTTGCTTATAGAAGATTCCTTTAAAGTCACAGCACATAATTTAATTCTACCCTTGTCAATAATATTTCAAACTTTTCTGTAGTTTGTAGTTTGAAATCCCAATGCTTCAAGGAAAGATTTCCCCCTTCCAAATGTTTCTAAAAACCCATATACTGATAAAATTCTTTAATATTTTGTAAATGAACTTATACTGTCAGGTGATATATTAACCAAGCTAATAAAAATATAAAGAAAGAGAATCTTTTACTTTTCTCCACTGTCATCCCTGTTCTCTGTCTCTCATTTCCAATAGGTCAAAAGGAGCTTTATACTCAAGAGATTTTTCTATAATAGTTTTCATTCTTTTTCTATAATAGTTTTCATTCTTTAAAATGCTTCAAAGATAACCTTGGAGATGCAGATTAAAAAGAGATGTTGATTTGTTAAATGTGACCGATAATTTTCTCTCATAAGAAAAATATTAAAAATGGCCTTTGGAGTCAATTCATTTAGAACTGCTTTTACATAGTTTAGTATTAGAACAAATTTGCCAATTACCAATGGAACCAGCAGTAAAAATGAAACCCTCAGGAAATGATTTAATCTGAGCCATATTCAAAATGCAGTCACTTATTGAGTATACTTTTCAAAACTAACCCTTATTTTGCCAGCAATATATAAAAGGATAAATAGTATTTTGCATTATAAGTCATTGTATAGACTTAAGGGGGTTCTAAATAGGATTATGTCCAAGATCAGAAGGCCAGGCAGAGGACTTACAAGGAATCAGAACGATCTGGAGAACTATCAAGGAACAGACATCACATCTCCAGCTTCTATCTCCAGCCCAACTTGTCTCACACTCTGTAGATTGGAAATAGGAAAGTGCAGAAATCCAATCTAGAGAGGAAGCAACAGCAGAAATGGACAGTTAACTATATTGCTGGGGTGGAAGGATGTAAGTTGTTCACATTGATAAATACTTTCTAAATTCATTTATTCTTTTATTCAGTAAAGATTTCTATTATACGTGTGGGGAAACTGCAATGAACAAGTCCCAGATTGATGCTAGTATGAAACACAGGCTCTATATACAACTTCAAAGGTGTAAGAAGAGCTACAAAATATGAATCAGAGATTATGATGGAAAAAGTCACCTGGAGGTGTGATTAGGCCTATCTAAAGAAGGGTAACTAGTATAAAACATGAAGAATAAATAGGAGTTAGCAAAGTAGAAAACCATAGTGAAGAGTACCATAAAGAGCATGTGTAAGGATTGAAGGTGAGAGTTGAAATGAAGGATACCCAATGAGGAGCAGCCAAGGAGCTGAAGGGGAACAGGATGAGATGAGGTCAGAAGGTGGGCAGAGGCAAAGGGTTGCTAAATCATATTTTGTACTTAATTTCTAGAGCAAATGTTTCCACTGAATACATTTAAGCTATAACAATAGAGATGTAATACAATCAAACTTGTAGTTTCCAAAGAATATTTTAGCTGTATATCAAAGACTAGATTTGAGAAAGCAAGAATAAATAACTTCATTCATCCATTAAGTATATACTGTACATATAGGGGTGCCAAGTACTTTTTCAGGCACTAAGAATACAACTATATATATATATATATGTATATATATATATATATAATATGAAATATATATTATATATATAATTATATTATATATAACTATATTATATATAATATATATTACATAATATATTATATATATATATATAACAGAAAAGTCAAAAGAGAGACTGTATGATAGTCCAAATAAGAAGTAAAGTGCAAGCACCAGCAGTTGGCATAATGGTTACATCACTGGACTCCCACATAATTGCCCCGCAGTTCAAATCACAGACCTGGTGGTTTAAAACTTATGTAGGGTGTTCTTTTTTTTTTTTTTTTTTTAATAGAGTGTGCTGGATGTCTCTATAATTTTGTTCAGATGACTGCAGAACCTGGAAAAGCTATTGCTGCTATTGATGCATAATATACTGCTATTATTGGTCTTTTATATAATATATATATATATATATATATATATATATATATACATACACATATACATATGTATATAATTTTTGAATTTTTGGGAACTTTAGCTGTGCTGTCAACTTTGTAAAAAGTATCCCAGTTTACTGTGTTGAGTTGGCATTATACAGAAATTAATAGCCATATTGGTCTAGAAACGTTAAACTTAATTTTTTTTCCATTTGTACAGGGGTAATGCACTGTATTAAATATGTAAGGTCTGATCTACGTGGGTTTGATTATATAAACTAATAAAGTATTCTCTAAATAATGAAAATAAAAACTTATGTAGGGCGGATGCACATGCATGCCCAAAATTTCAAGAGAAAACTAGAAGAGATGGGATTGTGGCAATGGCCATCCCCCCCGGGGAGTGCTTTCTCACTTTCTGTCTCTCTGCCTCTCTCTGTCTCTCTGGTGAGTGGATGAGCTCTGTAGCAAAAGATCTGTATAAAAACATTTTTAAAAGAAATAAAGCGCATGGACCAGGATGCTAGCCATAAAGGGAGGAAATGGACAGATGTGAGAGACTCATAAGACCCTCCATAACAAAATGTGGCATTAGGAGTAGATGGAAAGAAACAAGAACCAATGCCAAGTGTTTGTTCTGAGATATTTACAGATCTATAATCAAACAAACAAATTACAATCAACCAATCAATCAAACAATTAAAAAAAAAAAAAAACCCTGAGAGATGAACAAATTTTCAGAAGACCTTAATGAGTTTGGTCTTAGACATGTTTCCAAAATATTTTAAGGTGTGTTGAAACATCCAAGTGGATAAATAAAACAAGTTGTATATAGTGGCTGCGGCTTGGACTGGATCATATATGGTATTTGATTAGTCAGTAAAACCATGAAATTAGATGAGATCTATCAGGCATATAGAAAATAAAAATTGAGGCGTGAAGTGTATTGATGTTGGGTAAATTCAATGTACATGCTAAGCAATGTATAGTGATTAAACGTATAAAGTAAATCAAAATAAATTTTTAAATAAGGAAGTAAAAATTAAAGCCCTATGGAATTCCAACTTTTATAGGTTATTTAGATGATACTTAGATCTGAGAGCTACTTAGAGCTGGTAAAAGAAACTGACAAAGAATAAACAGGCAGGAAAGAATAGTGTTTTAGTGAAGAGTAGTGATCAACAATGACACATTCTTTCATGAAGTCAAGCAAGGTAATGCCTTAAAACTGCCTGTTATAGTTAACCAAACGAAGGTTGTTGGCAACCTTGGCAAAAACACTTAACACACATTGTAGGGGAGGAACTATATTACAGTGGGTGAAGGAGTAAGAAATTGAAAGTAGAGATGGTTAGCTCAACTTCTTTATGAAATAGCTGAAAGGGAAATTTTGTATAAAGCAGGGTTGCTAAGAGATCGTGGGGTGTTAGATTCAGTGAAAGGACCAGCTAAAACAGGAATATGAGATTAATTCCAAGCACCCTTTCAAATTTTATCCCACCACCCACTGCAGCAATTTTACAAATTATCCTCGCTTCCCACCCTCGTCACTGTTCCACCTAGATGCTTATTTTCTTGTTATTGTTGCTTATTTATTTATGCTAGATGTTATATGTGCTTGCCTGAGAGACAGAGTGAGAGGAGATGGGCATGCCCATAAGGGATGGGCAAACTGCAATCCCTTCTCCTCTATTTCTCCCTCCTTTTAGAATTTTGGGCATGTGTGCACATGCTCCAGGAGTATTTCTCAAGCCACCGTATCCAGGACTCAAACAGCATGATTGGCCATGGAGAATCTAGCTGCCTCAACCACCAGGTCATGGAGCCATAATGGGTGATATTTGAGAATGTTTACAAATTGATTGGAATAAAGTAGTAGATTTGGAGACATTATAGCCCCTATAATAAGAAGAATTTAACAAAAGAGTGAGCACTGACAAATGAATAAGGTGCACTATGGAGAATACAGTGAAGGAATCAGGCTATTACAAAGAATAGAGATATCTTCTCTACTACAGCAGGACACAAGGATGAAACTATGATTAAAATGCAGGGAGATTTGTGAATTTTGTAGCAAAAAGTTGAATAGGTTCCTCTCTGATGGCTTCTCTATCCTCCATTAGTTGAACCAAATCCATCAGCACAATGAAAAGTTGAGATATTTGTTTTGGACGTATGAAGACAGTGGGATAGTTTGAAATGGGAGAACGAACTAAATTATTTCTGAATAGAACTGAACCCTAGAATAGGGATGAGGCCCACAAATTTATACTGGTCTCAATCTGTACAAAAGTATGATTTTTCTTAAGTATTACCCAATCGATCAGATACAAAAGCCAGAGAAAGTGAATGGTTAATTCACCCAGGGTTTGGTGTTTGTTCAAGTTGGAGTAATGAACATAAGGATGGGAGGTTCAGTTATTAGAAAATGAGTGTTTTAAATGATAGAATATTGCACATAAACCAAGCTAAGAGAGAGAGTAGTAAAAGGTAGAAGAGTCAATAAACGAGAAGTACTGATTTGATGGGATAAGAGGTCATTATCAGAATAATTGAGCCAGCAAGCTCAGTGTAATGAGTCTGAATTATGATTTTGGGATAGTTTTGGCTCCAGAGTACAGCTATGCAAAGCTAAAATTGTCTCCTTAGTCCCCCACTCTCACCCCCTTCATCCTGCCTGTTCTCAGGACACATATTTATTCTGCTCTCTGCCAACGGGAAAGCTTCCTGGGACAGGTTTATGGAGAATGAGTTGGTGGAGCTCTGCCAGTGGCCAGATGCATAAAACTTTCCAATTCAGGGGTAAAGTATTAGGGAGTCCTCAGTGAACACAAATAAAAAGCCATTTTCTCGAATTACCTTCCTCAGTAGTGGAACTAATATTTTATTTATCTCCATCCTTCTGCCTCCTGTGTCTCATTCTTTAACTGGCTCCAAACTCAGTAAGAAAATATATGGGTTGTGTATTATTTTCCAACTGCTGCCAAAACAAGTTACCACAAATTAGTGACTTAAAGCAATACGAATGCATCAACTTACAGATCAGTAGGTCACAGGTAGCTTAGGACATTGGCATCCTAGGGGAGTCACGAATCAGCCTAGCAGGTTGGAAGTCATCTGACATTCCACCTGCAGGTTCAATGCTTCCCATCTTGGGAGACATTTGTGGAAGAGCAGGAAGCAGTATAAGCTATAAGAACTGATCCTTCCCAGATTATGTTTCCAAATGCCTAAATCCACTGGAGAACTTTTATTGGGTGACTTGGAAGAGTTAAAAAGGAATAGTACTTGAAGAAAAAGATGAAAAAAGAGGAGTTTCCTCCAGACTAACAAGAGGCTTTGGGAGCTTAGGAGATGGAGAGAAAGGCCTGTGGGTCTTGAAGTCAGTGAAGAACCTGTGAATGTGGATGAAACAGTGGCTGGGTGTGCCCTAACAAGACAGGACCTCAGCACCAAGGCTCCCAGACCCAGAAAAGATTCCATTCTCCACAGGAACGGCATGGAAACTGGAAACCATTAGGCCTCATGCAGTTGCTGTGTCTTGAAAACACCACAGTAGCCAGGATAGTCTAAGGATCAAAGGCTCATCTCCTTTTTCCAGAATCGTCACTAGTGAGGCTTGCTCAAAATGAGCATGTTTTTGTTTTTGGACTTCTATGTAGGAAAGTTCCCATCTGTCTATGATTCCTCCTCCTCTTCTTCTTCCTTGTCCACTTCTTCTGTTTTCCTTCATCATTCTCTAAACTAAATAATTTCTTGGAGAGTATATTAGACTATTTGAATTTTAAATAATAAGTCACTCATTTTCAGTAAATGGAAAAATGCCATGCATTGTTCAGTTTTTCAAGCTGAGACACAAGATGCCAGCTCACTGATCTGAAGGCTGATGAATGCAATGTGTGGGCATAGAGATGAAACTGGTAAAATTGAAAAACTATTTTTTTTAAAGAAATTCACTGAAGGTTATTATCAGCGGGTACTAAATGAAGTGGGATACATTTACATTTCCTGCAAGAAAATCTGAGTTAACTCTAGCCCCACATTTCCAACATCTAAGAATTCTAGCATGCCTCATAACCTGCTGGAAAGCAGGAAGCCCAGAAGGGATCATCTTTCAGAGGATGCCTGAGATAAGTGGTGCTACAGAGCAAGATGGCTGGATTGATGTGATACGACACCCAAGAGCGCTCAAGTGCAGCTCAGTCTGGAGACTGAGGGCTTCAAACTGGAGCAAGGGACTCCTTTGCCTCCCGGTTCAATCCAAGGAGCAGCAGGGTGGGTGGTTCAAAGTGATGACTGGAAAGCTTGACATCCTGCATGTGTGGGTAGGTAAGGGTTCCCCTCTCTTTCCTTGACTACAATTTGGAGTCAGCACTGCATGAGTCATCTCTGATTCTCTTGTCTTCTGGCTACAAGACTTTCTGAGTACATAGTTAACATTTATTTTCTCAAGTACTATATGCTAGACTTCAGCTCCTGAAGATAAGTCTGTCTTTATTCTTAGTTATTGTAGCAATTATTTACCAGATCACTTAAGAATTGATTTGTTTGTGGCTAGCATCCTATCTATATCTCTTTTAATGAATACTAGTTATTTCTCAGGGAGAACAGCCACTATGTGGAAAGGTAATTTCCAATACCTCCTCCCACTGCAAACTCTGCCTGTGAAAGCTCATAGAATCTATGGTTAGTCAATTAAATGCCTTCACCCCAACACAGAATCTTGAGCACATGGAACCAAAGCAGAAGGAAATTTAGAGGTCAAATTAATCAGAAGTGGTAGAAAGAGCAGTGGCACTTGAACCAAAGTGGTTTTATAGCATGACCCCCTCTGGGTATCTCTTTGCTTCACCGTAAGGACTCCCTTGGCTTCCTATCCATCATCCCACCTTGGATCTTGTGTCTCCTATCAACCCAGAAACTTCCTCCTCATAGCCTGCTGACAAGTGTTTTTTTTGTTTAAGACGGTTTGCTTAAATCAAGAATCTGTTAGAGTTCCTACAGAAGTTTTAGCCCATCAGTCAAAATATGTAAAAACAAACAAACAAAAACAACCATTAACATTCTCCCCTATTCCAGTGAGTTGGAATGTGAATGGGAACAGAAGGGAGATGAGTAAGAATCAGCCAGAATAGAGATTGGTCCTTTGCATTATTTCTGAAAATAGAACAACTTACAACAAAATGATAGAGAATAGATGTATTGCGAAGAAACGATAAAGTAGGAGAATCAAGCTATTTCCTAGCATTCTTGTCCTGGTGCCATCATCATTGGTGAGAAAATATTGATAATTTCCAGTGTCTCTGATGTGGAAATTCAAATTTAATCACAGAATTCATTCCAATGCAAAATATATTCTTTCTATAATATTAACCCTATGGATGACCTCAAATAATCATACACAACTGACTCTATGTTTTCCAAGGGCATAGAGATTAACATGGCACAGATCAATTGAAAAGTATAATTAAAGAAAAAATCCAAAAGGAACTCTTAAAGACGTAACCAAAAGGAATTTGGTCTTTAACTCAAATTCCTTGTGATTCCAACACTATTCTAGACACCACAGAGATTCCAGTTCATCTTTCCATTCTTCTCTCACATTGATAAATAAAGCTGCACCTACTCATGAAAACTCTATATAATATCTTTTATTTAAAGAAGAGTAAAATATTCTAAAAGCTTGAAAAACTGTAGACCAAACAAAAAACAACAGGTTACATTCCAGCCAACAAAAGATCCACAGAGAAGAGGTTGGAAAAAGAAATCCATAGAAATGTTCTGGAGAACACACAGTCTGTGAGAGGTATTAAGAGAGTCATTTGCCAAATTAAATAACACAGCTATTACAGACTTTCAATTAGGCCACTGCAACCAACCACAATAGATTAAAAGTGAAACAGCACATTCAACAAGGTAATAGCATTGGTTTATTAGTTCCCGAAGTACTATGTGAAAACTAAGCAGCTGTTTACTACGGACAGAAACATGAAATGAACACATAAATTACTCCAGCCCTAGGGAATTTGTGTAAATGATATAGTAACAGGGGCTGCTCAGTTATCATATTCAGAGCCCTAATTGAGGAAATCCAGGAAATGTAGATTGGATAATTAGTTATACAACACTTACTTATATTTTTGGTTTTAAAAAAGAAAATACTTATTTTGGTGATAAACGTGCCAAATTCCATGAGACTGATATAGCAAGTGTCTACTCTAAATGAAATCTAAAGCATAGGAAGATCCTATAAAGTATTGTCTAAGGAATCCAACTTTGTGAAATTTGACCCTGACAATAATTCCAGCAAGTTTCTTTCATTTGGGGTACTTTTCCTTTATGATATGAGTTTTTTCCCCCAAAATGAGGGAAATGAAATGTGAATATACATACCTTAAAGATTTGTAAAAATACTTCTGATGTTGTCTTACCTCCTGCACCTCTTCAGCCCTATCTGTGTACATTAGCAAGCGACTGATAATGTTGAGGTAGAAACACTAATTTATGTAAGCCAGTATCTGTCAACAACACTCTGGAAACAAAGGCATAGATAGGAAAACGCACTGCCTAGTTTGATCTCTCCAGCCTGTCGTTCTGCTCTTGTGACACTGATAAATGCGAAGAGCTTCAGACCTAAAAGTTCAGTGAATGTGGATGAGACGCTCAACAAATAGACCCTCTCCCCAAAGAGTCCCATCCCCTCCTTCCCAACCCTTGCGCTCACTACCAATCCGCTCCACTTCTGTGTCTGACTGCCAGAGGATCTGAACGTCTTCAGAAAGAGAAATTGCACCCTGGCTGCAAAGTGCATGGTGCCCCTAAGTGAGGATGAACGGCTGGGCTGGCAGCCTCCCAAAGTGAAGCAGCAAGTTTTGCAGCCTTTAGCTGCTGCCCAGTAGGGAGCTGCGAGCTACTACCCGTGTGCATTAATCAGTGCATGGAAATGGTGAAGGAAGCAGGCTGGGTTAAAGTCAAGGTACTCCATTTTAAGTCAAAGGAAAGGCAAAGAGGCAGTTTATGGATTGGAGAGTTAAGAAAGATTTGGGACTGGCAGCAATCAGAAACAAAATTCTGAGCCAACCAATAATGTGGGGTTGAGGTGGCTGGACCCACACATAGCTACTCCATGGTCCTGGACCCAGCAGCTTGAAAAACATGCTGGGCACATCTGTGTGCATGCACAAAATCCTCAGAGAATGGCAAAAGGATTTCAGCATGGCCATCCTCCCGGGGGTGATTTCTCACTTTCCCTCTCTCTTTCTCTGTTTCTCTCTCTGTCTCTCTCCAGCAAGCACAAACACCCTATAGCAAAAAGAAAAAAAAATCAAAATCCTAACTTCTATACCTAGGAAGGAAAATTGTCAAACTACTTAGAAACAATCACATCTCCTTAGTTCTCCTAGAAATGCTGTCTGGAAAGTTATAACTACACATAACATATACCTCACTATTTTCACTATGATCAATTGTTAACAACACTTAACTTTTTTCCTGGTATTAAATATAGGGCGTTATGTAATTGTATTATACTATTCATTAGACATTTCATTAGAAATTACATGGAAATATTTTATCAATGAAAATCTATTTTTATAATGATGGTGGTAAGTAGAAGCATCTGGGGTAAAGTCCTCATGGCAACATATTTATTCAAAAGCTTTATAAGAAAGTACTTTGGCGTAGAACTCTAGTTCTTGAGTTGTTCAAATCATGCTAATTTAGAACTGTTTTAAAAAAATTCTTTTATTTATAAATATCTTATTTCAATCCAAAGTGAGTTAAGACAGCAAAGTAAAATAAATTACAAGTGAAGGGAAAACACCCAACAAACCAAATAAGATTAACAAATAAATACAAAAGAATGCAAAATAGAGCCAGGAGTGAAGCCAATTCAATTGCATTCTCCTTAAATAGCTTGTATCACTTAGCATGGTCCATGCCCTTTCCCCACTCACTTTATAATTAATTATTTAGTGTCGACGATGTGCCAGACACTGTCCATGGAACTTGGCCTTCTTGACTTTTAGAGCTATTTTTCCTTACCCTGATCCTCCTCTCTAAACTCTAAACTGATTCCTATTTCTTCTTTCATACCTTTAGTCAAGGAATCTTTCTGTTCTACCTTAATTCCTTTGCTTTTAACTTCTTAAGTAATTCCTAAATAGAGGAACAAACATTTTTTTTCTGAAAAAATTTCAGTTCTGCATTTTCAATAGACCGTAAGATGTCTCCACCTTAATATCTTGCCAGCACCACAAATTTTTATGACAAAATCTGCGCTGTGCTGACCCACCTGAAATCTTACTCACAAAAATGTACAATGTATACACTATAGGCATAAAATTAGCGTTTCTCCTTCATTTTGCTAAGGTCACCACCAACCTTCCAGCCACTTAAGTATTAACCTCAGCAAGAAGGATCTTGTCACTTCTCTACCCCCATCTGTCACCTACAGCAACACAAAGAAAGATGGGCAGGAAGTTCCAAGGATATAAGGGAGCCACTGCCACGCGTTCTGACATGAAGAAGGTAAGTCAAGCCATCTGTTTATACAAAGAGGGTTGATGGGACCAGCAGATGGCATACTGGTTACATTGCTGGACTCCCACATGGCTGACCGCAGTTCAAGTCCCAGACCAGTGGCTTCAAACTCATGCGGGCGGGGAACCAGCAGTTAGCATAATGGCTATGTCGCTGGATTCCCACATAGTCTACTGCAGTTCGCGTCCTGGACCCGGTGGCTTAAAACTCACGCCGGGCACTTGTGCGTGCCTGCCCAAGATCCCAAGAGGAGAATGGAGGATAAGGGATTGCGGCGTTCTCGCTTTCTGTCTCTATGTCTCTCTCTGTCTGTCTGGCGAGCGCACGCGCCCTATAGTGAAAACCTCTCCAAAAAAAAAAACAAAAAAAAACTCATGCTGGGCGTGTATGCATGCATGCCCAGGATCCCAGGAGGAGAATGGAAAAGAAGGGATTGCGGTGTAGCCATTTCCCAGGGGGTGATTCTTGCTTTCTGTACCTCTGTGAATACACACACCTTATAGCAAAAATCTCTCCAAAAAACAATAGTAATAATAAATAAAAGATGGTTGATGAAAAGACCAGAGAGGCAAAATGAGCAAAAATAGTCTGGTTTAGAAAGGAAAAAAAGACACCATCATGGTTGCGAAAGATTAAAATATTTATAAAATAGTACTACATGCAACTCTATGGCCACACTTCCTTAGTGAGAAACTCAAGTTCATACATTTGATTACTGCCTTGGTAAACAAACATATGTTGACTCAGCAAATAATTTTCCTAATGCTATTACTTTAGATGAATAATTACCTCTAAATGTAAACAAAGAATATGGATATCAAAATTGCTTGGAAGTACTTACAAGCTTACACTAATGGCGTTGCTTTATAATTTAATCATACACATCATAATTGCCATCATCAAGAAGATAATGCTTTTCCAACACTTACTATGTGCTAGATATTATTTTTTTCTAAGACAATCTCACTATATTGCCCACATCAGCCTCAAGGATTTAATCATCCTGCCTCAAACTCCCAAATCAGTGAGATGGTAGGTGCACCACTCTGCACCTAGCCTTTAGGTTGGACCAGTAACTGAACTGAGAGGTCTCCTAGTGGTCCCAGCTAGCAGGGCATATCAGTCTGCACCATCACTGCTAGATCTGCTGATTGTACTTTAAGCACCACATGTCGGTTGTCTCCTCACAACTCTATCAGTAAGGTACTGTTCTACAGAGAAGGAAAATGTGTCTTTTAAAGACTAGATAATTTTTCTAGGGTCAAACAGCTAGAAGGAGGTAGGGCATGAAATGGAAACCAGGACGTTTGATTCCAGAATCGGTCATGCCGATCACATTAAGATGTTACCATTAATTTAGGATATGTTATAGATACAAAATAACCTCCATATCTTAGTGCCTAAAATAACAATGGCTTATTTATTTACCAATTTTACCATAATGTCCAATTCAATCAGGCAATTCTCCAGGGCAACTTCTCTGTGGTCCAGGCAGTTTCCATTTTGTAACACAATGGTATTAACACATGGCTTCTATAGTGGCTATGGCTCAGAAAGAGAGCTAGACAGCTGCACACTGGCTTTTGAATACTTCAGCCTGGAAGAGAGACATTTCTTTTCTGCTCATGGCTTATTGCTCAGACTATCACATGGTTGCAACCTAACTGCAAGGGAAGCCAGAGGATATTACCTTCTGAGAGTCCAAGAGAGAAAAATGAAATGGGATTTGATGTTTCTGCCACATTGCTCTCAATCACTTAACTTGAACATTCTTGAAGAGACTGTTAATATACATATATAACTTAATCCAACAGAATGACTTTTAGAAAGGGCACTATCTATATCTAGAAGAACTATTTCCTTAAGGAAACTGTGGGAGAGCGTGATATCTTTAAGGGCATGATCAAGCTCTAAAGGTCATTACCGACTTGTAAAAAGATGAAAGGGAAGGAATTTACTTTGCTTTCTAGGCTGATCATGAACAGAGAATATGTTTTAAATATTTAACAACCTATTGAAATAGAGTAGTAATCATATATACTAGCCTAAAGAGCCACTATAACCATAGCAGTCCATTCTTGCTACAAGAGGAAAAGGGACATGCAGAAGAAGTAAATTAGGAAGATGGCATGACACTGCAGTGTAGTGTGATATCACACTACACTGCAGTGTCATATCTCTCCATGACCTCAGGTTTTTAGTATAGGTGACCAGATTAAATAGAGTGAGTTTTATTTTTACTTTTCATGGAAAACAAATGAAGAGTTGCTTATCTAGGTCAATGCAACCCATGTTAGAAGTATGAGGTTGGTATCAGGAGCCAGATGTCATGGAGCCCATGAGAAACTAATCTCCCAAGAAACTTCAGAAATCTAGAACTTAAATCCTGGCTTTGCTTTATTTATTTCTTAATCAAACTAAAGGCAATCATGGAACCACCAGATCCCTCAGGGGTGTGGGGGAGCTCCCATCTATTATTCTAGAGGTCCCCTTCTTTGGAAGAGTCCCAGCACATTATGCAAAACCAAGCACCAGGGTAATCAGTCTTCATTGGTCTACATTTGTCTATCACCCTCTCACCCCAGATGTCACTGTCCCAGAAGGGCAAGATATTCAGAACAAATCTGCTTCTTCTGTACCTCACGTGTGGTCATGTACACACTTTGAGCAGGCTGAGAAATCCCGTGGCTCAAGTCCAGTCTTTCTGAGTTGCCAAGAATTTTCCCTTCCAAGCTCTGATCACCTGCTCAGGACATATTTAAAGACTTGGAGGGTCCCTGATGCTCATTAGCCTCTCATCCTGCTTGGGTTAAAGCTCTCTCATCTCCCTTGCTACTATCAGGGATTTTATGATTTCCCTTTTCTCTCTAGAACATCCAGAATAATTGCTGCAATATTTTTAGGTCTTTACAAAAGTCAGAAAGATAAGCTGACCTCAAATCTGCTTTCAGTTCTTCCAAACCCCTGAGACAATTAAATAATAAGGAATGGGACAAAAGGCAAGGCAAAACATAGCCAATATGTTTTGGCTTACACACATACACATAATATGGAAAAACATTTTTTGGTAGGAAATATACCAGAATGATCACAGCAGTTATCACTAATATATGGGATTATGGGATTTTCTCTATTTTCTAAACTTTCTTTGTGAACACAGAACTGTAACTGTTATAATAAATAAACAAACAATCCCCTTCGCCAAACTGAGCTCACCAGCAGCTGGGGTAGTTTCCAGCCTGCTAACAGCTTTCCACCTCCAGTTCCTGCTTCTCTCTTTTCTGCCAGAAAACTTTCCCAAGCAACCCCCCAACCTGCTCTGCCCAGATATACTGGAAAATACCATGGACTTGGCACCCCAGGGCCAATCCTCAATTGATGAGAACTAGGAGGCACCTCCCCATCCTCTGACATGTATACCATAAAATAACCTGAGAGAGTCCCAGTAAGATACACCCACAGTTGCCCAGAGTGGGAGATGCTCCTTAATACACTTTGTAGTGACTTTTCTCTCTTCTCTGTTTTACCTTCTCTATCAGATCCCTAAGCCAAGTTAAGAGCATTCTTACAACTATTGAATAGTAACCCTGGATAACCAAGCATGGACTTTATCTTTTATCTCTATATCTTTACATTACCTAGCATAATCCTTTGCCCACATCAGATACATTATTAAATACCTGTGGCATTCAATTGTATCATAATTCACCACACCTATCATGGAAATCTGAAAACTCCCTTAAATAAGTCAGTATCAGCATGGATTTGAAACTAGGATTTTGGATTATAATCTGTAGAAGAGTGTGCATCTTAAAATGGCACTGTGGATGAATTTGGAAGATTTAATACTACGTGAAGCAAGCCAGATTATGAAAGGCATTGTATGTCCCTGCTTAATATATATTAAATGTTGGCACTCTGTGATAGAAACTGAAAGACTGGAAAATATAATAGTAGGGATAGCAGGTAGGGCAACTGCAGATTTTAGAGACGGTATAGGAGGGGATGGGTAGTAAGAGGTGGGAGGGAGGGGATCAGGTAAAAAAATATTTAATAGACACAAAAATTAAAAAGCTATCTGTTGATGATAATGTATATGGTAATATTTTTTATTTGACTAATATGCACTGTATTCATCTGGGTAAAACCATTTTATATACTGTAAATATATATATGGTGATTAAATGTAAATTTTTAAAGTATGAAAATAATATTTTTCCTTGAAAAGAAAATGGCATGGTGTAGTGATCATTGACCTACATTATAACTCACCACAGTGCCCAAGAGCACATATGGCTAAAGGCAATGTTGTAAAATCAAGTAGGCTCTGTTCGACACACATGAGACATTGCTTCCCTGCCACCTCCTCCCCCCCAGAAGAGTCACATCCTCTGTCACCAGCCTTACCGCCACAACAGTTAGTTACCCCCAGAGAGTAAAGAGTGGCTCATTGACATTCTCTCATCTGAGCTCTCCATGAACTATTGCTTTCACAATTTGCTGGTACAATGAGAATTTATATTCATAACGATGAAATAGAAGCACTAATTGCATGGTTCTCAAGTGCTCTCATCAAAGAAAGATTGAATTAAGTTTGTTTAATTGTAGTACTATCCTTCAAAAATTGGCTGTCTCTAAGCCACTAGTACCTTTGAGTAAACCAGCACATTTTATTAACCACAAGCCCTAGTATACCAAGCAATTTGTACACAGGACTTTATCTTTCATATTGCTAGAGGCATTAACCATACCTGGCACTGGTAGTAGTCCCGTACTTTTTTTTTTTTTTTTTTTTTTGGTGATAGGGCGAGTGCTCTCGCAAGACAGAGAGAGAGACAGAGAGACAGAAAGCGAAAAATCACCCCCCAGGGGGGAAGGCCATGCCGCAATCCCTTCTCCTCCATTCTCCTCTCGGGATCTTGGGCACGCACGCACACACGCCCGACGTGAGTTTTAAGCCACCGGGTCCGGGACGCAAACTGCAGTCAACTACATGGGAGTCCAGCGACATAGCCATTACGTTAACTGCTGGTCCCAATAGTCCTATAATTTTGCCCCCATGTCTGTGTGCAACTCAGGTCTTTCAGTTTGGCATCCTGGAAGCAAGGATGGAGGCTGAGTGGAAGAGAATTGAGTCCATAATAGCTTAGTCATCAGAGTCATATACAGACTATATTTGTTTCCACATTTAAACTAGCTCATTATTACCTAACAGATATTGGCACATAAAGATGAGTTTCACAGTCTTTTAAATACCACAAAAAGAGCCTTAAGCACTTGATGGCATTTAAAACTTCCAGGAAATGCTTCTCATCCCTCATTGTATTTGAAGTTGGAATTAACTTAGAAATGGTCTTCCCATAGTATAAGTTCTCCTTTCTTCTGGTATCCTCAGTTTTTTCATTCCTCTCCTTTTATTCTAGAGTGTTCAGGATTTGATCGATGTGGGGAAGGCAAATGTGGGGACGCTGTTCCATAGCTCCTTACCTCATCTCCTAGCTGATCTTTGGACATATGTTCTCCTGGTATCTCTTCCCTTCCTCTCTGCTCCTACTACCCAAATTTTACTGCCTATCTTTACCTTTTCCAAGAGATAGACAGGGAGAAAAGATATTTAAGTTATTTTCATTTTTACTCGTATTTAATGATGAACCAATTTATTGTGTGCTAAGTACCATTCAAGATATGTTCATATGTAACACCTTAGTGCCTCTGTTTACATTCAAACTGTTATCTTTTCACTAAATTCTGTGCTTTTTTTTTCTCTACTCAAAATTATTAAGAGCAGGGCCAGCCAATAGCATGATGGTTGTAGTTGCTAAACCCCACATGGCTGACTGTGCAGCTGACAATGGTTTGGAAAACACGCCGGGTGCAAGGCCATGCATGCCCAAAATCCCAAGAGGAGAATAGAGGAAAAGGGACTGTGGGATGGCCATTACCCCTGAGGGGCAGGGATGCTTCCTCACTTCTCTCTCTCCAGAGGGTGCATTCACCCTATAGCAAATAAAAAGAAAAAAAAAGTATTAAGAGGAAGATAGTCAAAACCACTAGTGAAAAAGAACCCTGGTACTTCTTCTGCCCAGTGCCCAGTTTTAAATCAAACACAAAGGCAAACTCTGAATTCAAAAGAACCAAAAATATATACAAGTCATCTCTCCATATCTGTGGGGGGTCAGTTCCAGGACTCCTCAGATACTAAAATCTATGGATATACAAGTCCCTTATATAAAATGGCAGAGTATTTACACACAACCTATGCAGATCATCTCTAGATCACTTGCAGTACCCAATGACATGTAAATGTTACATAAGTAGTTTCCATACATAGTGTTTAGGGAATAATGACAAAATTTTAAAATTCTTTGTTTTCTTTTTTCTTTTTTTTTTTTTTTTGGAGAGGTTTTCGCTACAGGGCGTGTGCGCTCGCCAGACAGACAGAGAGAGACAGAGAGACAGAAAGCAGGAAATCACCCCCCAGGGGGGATGGCCACGCTGCAATCCCTTCTCCTCCATTCTCCTCTTGGGATCTTGGGCATGCACGCACACGTGCCCGGCGTGAGTTTAAGCCACCGGGTCTGGGACTCGAACCGCGGTTGTCTACGTGGGAGTCCAGCGACATAGCCATTACGTTAACTGCTGGTCCCCAAAATTTTAAAAGTCTTAACATATTTAGTACAGATGCAACCATCATCGGCTTTGCTACATAGTACACGTCATCAATGATGTGACATTTTTGATCCATGGTTGATTGAACCAACCCACAGATGCTGAATCTGTGATGCAGAACCCAAGGTGTATAACATCACTGATGAGTCATAAGAAACAGAAGAGATAAAAGGACTATTCTACCTGCAGCTGGTACCCAGATAAGGAAGTGAGGCAGAATGGCAAAGTGGCTAAAATTCGGGGCTTTGGAATTGTCTGGTTCCATCGCTTACTGCCTACAAAGCCTCCTTTGCCTTATCCATTAAAGGAACACGTGATAATTTTATGGTAGTGTAAATATTAAATGTGATGACACATGTAAAGCATTTAGTATAGTCCTAAGACATAATAAATAACTCATAAATGAAAAAATGATTCTGAGACCAGATTTATTTTTTTAAGTTTATTTATTCATTTCATGAGGGAGAGAGACAGAGAGAAAGGTAACTCAATAGGATCTTCATGCCATGACACACCCCCAGTCTAAGCTGACTGGGATCACGGGCATGTGTGTGCCAAGAATGCTCAAGGAAGTCCTAGGACATAAATTCAGGACCTTCCCCATGTGGGTCCAGTTGCATTAACACTGCACCATCACTTGTGCCCTTATTTTGTTTCTCTTAAAACTAATTTTCTTCTCCTCTCTTTCATTTAATGCAATTTATATTTAAAATGAATAGCCTTTTATTCCTGACTTGCTTGTGTTCTCTGTGTGCTATCAATTAGAATCTCAGCTATTCTGGGAAACAGGGCCTGATTCACCATGGGTGCTACCACTTTCATTGATAGTAATTACACTAACAGCAGTGGCCGCTCTTGAAGTTTAACTAGAGCTGCCTTCAAAAACACTGACTGGCTCATTTTCTCCAGGCAGTGGCATTCTGATTATGCAACTTCTTGTCTTGTTCACCCTTACTCTCAAAGTGGTATTTAGGAGTCAGTACTCTGTAGCTTCCTAGCTCAGTTAAGCCAGATTGAAATGCTGCCCAGTGTAAGCTTGATTTGAAAAAGTTACAGGGTAATAAGGAAATTTGGAGTGAGCTGATAAAAAGTAACCAAGGACGACTGAAAGTCACATGAAGATCAATGAGGGTGAATGAATAGAAGAAAGTAGAATGTAGCCAGAGACAAGAGAAAAAGATCAGATTTCTGTGTTGGCATTACATTTTGAGATCTTCACCATCACTAAGGAAGGAAGTGAAAGTTGCTAATAAACACAAAATCAAATGTGGAGGGACCAGCAGTTAGCGTAATGGCTATGTCGCTGGACTCCCATGTAGTCGACCATGGTTCAAGTCCCAGACCCGGTGGCTAAAATCACGCCAGGTGCCTGTGCATGTGTGCCCAAGATCCTGAGAGGAGAATGGAGGAGAAGGGATTGTGGTGTGGCCATCCCCCCTAGGGGGTGATTTCTTGCTTTCTGTCTCTCTGTCTCTCTCTCTGTCTTTCTGGCGAGTGCACACGCCCTATAGCAAAAACCCCTCCAAAAAAAAAATAAGAAAGAAAAAAAAATCGAATGTGGAGTTAGTTGTTCATTCATTTAACAAATATTTGAGTTCCTGCCATGTAACAGGTATTCTTCAACACATTGCAATGTAATGTTGAACAAAACAAACAGAAACCTCTATCAGCAAAGATTTGAAGTGGACTGCCTGCTAGCATTTGACCAACTTAGCTTTTCTCTTTTAGACCTGTGTTTCTGAAAATAGAAAGTTTCATGGGTTTAAAGAAGCCAAAAGAGTTTAACTTCCTCTTCGGCTGATGTTTTTTTAACAAGAAGCACAGTGATGCATAAAAAGACATTATGAGCACTAGGGGAAGGAAACATACAGAGAAGTAGGATAAAGAGCTTTCATAAACTACAAGGTATGTAATGCAAAGTCTATCAAACCCAGAAAATGTGCTGATAATATTAACTGAAGGAAGCAGAGAGCTAAGTCCTTTGAGACAATTTCCAATTTTTTAACATCTGTGCTACGGATTCTGATGCTGAAAGAATTAAGATTAGTTAGCCGCTCTTTCCAAGCTAATTCAGATAAACCAATAGGCAAAGTGGAGCCATTGTGGTAAAGATGTTTAGATTTCCCTTAATGGAACTTCAAGGACTGGAAGCAGCAGCCCTCAGTCCACAGTTTACACACATTTTTATGTTAGAACCTATAAACACAAACCTACAAAGCCTATCTTCTTGATTCATCACAGAACTGAGGACAAAGATACATTATAATAGTGGACTAACGAATAATTCTTAAAACCTAATGCTTTACTCAGAGAAGTCTAATGAAGAATTGAAAGATAAGAAAAAAAAAGAATTAAATATCAGATGACATCACAGGCAGTGGTCAAGTGAACGGTGTTTAGTGAATATATTTTACTTTTTCTCCTATGTATAACCATACAAAATAGTAACTGATATCAGAGATCTACTACAACCAAATAATTTCAAAATAGCCTATAATTCTTAACTGCCTCCTCTCTAGAGCCTAGACCCCACCCACCAATTGTACTAACTTTCAGGTTCCAAGATCCTGAGAGGAGAATGGAGGGGAGAGGATTGTGGTGTGGCCTTCCACCGTGGGGGAAGAGGGATGTGTTTTCTCGCTTTCTGTCTTTGTGGCAAGCACACGCACCCTATAGCAAAAATTTCTCTAAAAAGAAAAGAAAAAGAAGAACTTACAGGGGCCAGCAGGTGGTGTGGTGATTAAAGGCACTGGACTCCCACATGGACAACTACAGTTCAAGTCCCAGACCTGGTGGCTTGTTTTCTCATTTTCTTTCTCTCTCCCTACCCCCTTCTGATGAGCATGTGTGGCCTACAGTAAATAATAATAATAATAACACATAACATTAAATGAATCTTAAAAAAAAAAAAAAAGGAAAAAAACTGGGGGCCAGCAGATGGCATAGCAGTTACATCACTGGACTCTTATATGGTCAACATGGGTTCGAGCACTGGGCCCAGTGGCTTGAAATTCACGCCAGGTGTGTGTGTATGTGTTTCCAAGATTCCAGGAGAATGGCAGAAAAAGGACTGTGGTGTGGCCATCCCCCCAGCAATGATTTCTCACTTTCTCTCTCATTGTCTCTGTCTCTCTCTCGCACACGAATGCATGCACCCTAAGGCAAAAACCTCTCGAAAGAAATAAAGAACTATGTATGGATTTCAAAAAATTTTTGCACCTTGGGAACCAGCAGTTAGCATAATGGCTATGTCGCTGGACTCCCACGTAGTCGACCGCGGTTTGCGTCCCAGACTTGGTGGCTTAAAACTCACGCCGGGCGCATATGCGTGCGTGCCCAAGATCCCGAGAGGAGAATGGAGGAGAAGGGATTGAGGCACGACCATTCCCCCCGGGGGGTGATTTCTCGCTTTCTGTCTCTATGTCTCTCTCTGTCTGTCTAGCGAGCGCACATGCCCTATAGCAAAAACCTCTCCAAAAAAAAAAAAAAAAAAAAAATTTGCACCAAAACAAACTCATATTTTAATTCCATGTACATCCAAATTTCTTGAAGTACCCTTGTAGAGTCCTGTTCTGACAGCTCTGACTACTCCATGAAGAGAGTCAATGTGGCAGACAAGTCGGTGGAACACCCTAAGGTAAAATGCTGAAGAAATTTCTTTTTTTAACTTGCAGGATAGAGATAGCTTAAGGATATTCTCTTCTCACTGGAAGACCACGGAGTATGAAAGAAAGGATCCTTTTTTTAAAGGATCATTTTACAAAGCATAATTCTTTTTGTTTTCATATATGGAATGTCCAGTAGTTCAATAAAGGAAAGTGCCATTTCTTAGTCATATTTATGTTGAGCTTTTCCATCTCTAAGAATAATTATTTTCTTAATAGAATCTTCATAAATAATTTATGAATTTAACTGGTTTATGATTCTTAAATGTTTGTTGAATCTAACTGGCTTTTTAATAGATCATATATTCTAGGGAGAATTTAAGATCTAATTTGCAATAACAATGAAAACGGAAGGAATAGATATTCTTGGGTTTAATGACAGTCACCAATGGAATCAAGTAGAATTATAAGGTGCATGGCTCAACCTAGCCCATGCCAATGGCATGTCAGTGGGCACAGACCTCCAAAACCAAGTCCTGAAGGCCCATCGGAGCAGGTCTGAAAGGCTGGAAATAAATTTATTGTGCCTTGTCTTTCATTTCATTAACAGCTAACTTTGGTAAATGGATGATATTTTTCACTGCCCCTGTACACATGAAACTTCAACTGCTATGTGACTGGCTAGGACAGAAAAAAAAATGGGAATGTATAAAATAAATTAATATCATGAAAATAATCTGTAAAAAATAAAGTGGGGTGGGGGGTCTCATGGTGGGTTCCATGCAGATAGTAGAGGTCAACTAGTCAGCCCTCACTGAAGTCAAGAATTACTTTTTCAGGGACCAGCAGTTGGCATAATGGCTATGTCGCTGGGTTCCCATATAGTCAACCGTGGTTCGAGTCCCAGACCCAATGGCTTAAACTCACGCCAGGTGCATGTGCATGTGTGCCCAAGATCCAAAGAGGAGAATGAAGGAGAAAGAATTGCTGCATGGTCATCTCCCCTGGGGGGTGATTTCTCACTTTCTGTCTCTGTCTCTGTCTTTCTGGTGAGCGCATGCGCCCTATAGCATAAACCTCTCAAAAAGAATTACTTTTTCTTCTCTTTATTGTGTCTTAGTATCCTGTATGTAAAAAAACTATGAGCCTTCCACTTTCCATCAAACTTCAAGACATATGGTCTTTTGCTGAAATGCTGATAAATGCAACAAGTCAATGACTTACAGGAAAGAATCACCTCTTTGGCAAAATTTCAAGTTAAAAAACATTCTCTACTTTGAAGCAATCCCATTTATATGATTCTAAGATTTCAACCAAGAACTGTCTATAAATTATTGATTGGTGGAAGAAGTGGAGGTTTCCTTTAAATTACTAAAATAACCTTGCCCTGTTAGTCAACATTATCTAAAGGGATACTTTAAATGGTGTCTTAGATATTAAAAACAACAGCTTTTAATAGCATGGATGAAATTAATACAGTGTACCAAGGTTTCTTCTTTCAGATACTTGACCTTTAGATTTGATTCAATGAACTTACCAGGAGGGGTTAGCTCCGGTAAATATTGGAGATACAGAAAAATGGCACGGAAACAATGAGTTGTCTCACTTCTCAGGAACACAAAAGCATATGTTCTCCCTTTGTTCTGAATGGTCTTGGATTCTAAGACCAGCAACCACAATTTAAAAGAAGTCCCGAATGAATTAACCTTATTGTTTTAATAAACTAGATGAAGCAATCTCTGATATGAAGTAGAACTTAATTAAAACTGAAGCATAGATGAGCTGGAACTGAAAAGAAAGGAAGGGCTATTAAAAACAAGGCTGACTTTTCTCTCGTGTTCTCTAGCCCCGAGTAGACCAAACAAGCAACGGTGTGTAGAGGGGATGCCAATGCTCTATTAGGGTAAAAACAGTCATGCTAATGACACCTCCAGAAACCATTATAGTGATTATAAAGCATTAATTATATCGAACTGTATGACTGATGATATCA
Source organism: Tupaia tana (assembly GCA_026018925.1). Taxonomy (NCBI): domain Eukaryota; kingdom Metazoa; phylum Chordata; class Mammalia; order Scandentia; family Tupaiidae; genus Tupaia; species Tupaia tana. Next base: position 194,382,927 of record JAKSZU010000003.1, read on the forward strand.
TGGTAATAACTACTCTATTGTAGTAACTCTCCAAGGATAGTTTTAATTATTAACAGCAATCAAAACGCTATTGAAGTTGCTTCCCTTATCCTGCAATAACCATAGTCTCTCAATGGTAGGAACCAAGAAGACACATATTTAAAAGTCTGGTGAAAGACTTCTGAAGAAAAGATAAGATGACACCTTTAGTGCCCCAAGTAGCCTTGAATATTGATCCCCTCCTCTCTGAGATCCGCTGTTGAGAGAATTTCTTGTATTTTCTCACATCTCCTGTCCTTCTGATTAACACTCATCACAAATTAAAAAATAAAAGTGCCCAAACAGTTCACTGTATCTTTGAAACCTGAAAAAGCATAGCCAACTCTTCTGGCTAATTCCAAGGTAACCTTACTGCTCAAAGCTCACTCCAGTGCTTTATAAGATTTCAAGAAGAGAAGAGAAAAAATAATATCTCCCTTCCCCACCATCATGGTTCAATTCTTGTATATCATCTAATGATTCAAGAATTCAGGAAAAAAAATTTAAAAATCAAAACATTTTATCTCATCATGAAAAACTTGGAAATTTTTAATACTCCCTAGTAAGGTCATAATAACGGGCCATCAGGTGGCATGGTGGTTAAGGTACTAGACTCCTACATGGCCGACTCTGTTTTGAGTTCCAGACCTGGTAGCTTGAGAATCACACTGGGTGAGTGTGCATGCATCTCCCAAATCCTGACACGAGAATGGAAAAGGGATTGAAGCATGATTGTTGCCTTGTTGGAGGGGGGATTTCTCATTTTCTCTCTCTCTCTGTCTCTCTCTAGCAAACCTTAAAAACCAAAACAATAACTACAAAAAACATTCATAGTCTGAGGTAAACATGTCTAAGTCAATCAGTTCTTATTCAATGTGCTGATATATCGTCTTCTAGCTACAGACCTAATTCAACAGATAGAAGCAGTAGCTCTGCATTGCAGTAACTTGAGGCATATTGAATATGTTTTCTAGTCCCTATTCCTGACTTAGCTCTCTTATATTTAAGAGCCTTATGCTTAAGATATGTCACTTGTGAGCAACATATAGTTGGGATTTTTTTAAAGCCAATTTGACAATCTTATCTTAATTTGGAATATTTTTAGCATGTTTACTTCAAATGTAGTTACACATGTACTTGAGTTTAAACTACCATATTACTGCTTACTTTCTGTTGGTTCCATCTGTTTCTTTCCGTCCTCTTTTTTCTCTCTCTCCCAACATGGCTTCTTTTAGATTTATTGAAGTTATCATATTTAGTCTATTTTCCTCTTAATTACCTTGTTTTCTTTGTCCTAGTCCTAGCTGGATATGTATATCTGGATTGAAATTTTTTTGTCACTTTTGGAAAATTCCACACTGTTATCTCTTCAAATGGTCAGTTCTGCTATATTTTCTCTCTCTTACTCTCACCTTTCATTTTCTTGAACAATTAAGAGTGGCATTTTAAAGTCCATGTCTACCAACTTCATTATCTGTATTTTCTAAGAATCTGGTTCTTTAGTCCCTTGTGTCTCCTGGTTTGTGGTCACAAATATGTGTTTCTTTATATGAAGAAAAAAAAAAGTAGAGAAAATTTAAGGCTCTGAAATAGGGTATTTCTGTTAAGGAGTTTTAAATTTGCTTCTGGATCAAAGCTAGGAGTACTAGCAATTCCAGATCACTTTAATTCAGAGTTTGAAATTATTCAAAAATCTATTTCCAGTTTACTCTTACTCCTAGAAAGTGCACCTTTGCAGTTCCAGCACAAAAGCCTAAGGGTTTCAACAGGTTTTGCCTGCTTGATAACTCTGATATTTGTCCCACCAACCTTGTAAGCCATTCATAGCTCTGTTTAGCTTCTTAGACTTTGAGTTCCTCTTGGAGAAATGTTTGAAACCTGTAAGGGGAAGTAGCCTCTAGGATCAGCCTCACCTTTTTCTTTTCTCCTCTCAGATCTTTGATCCATAAGTTGTCACTGTCTTACTAACTTCTTAAGTCTTTGAATAGATGTTTATCACATCTGATCCAGTTTTTCCATTATTCCCAGTGGGAGGATCAGCATGAATTATCTAGTTTGCCATTACCAGAAGTGGAACTCCTGGTGCTTGGAATCTAACGACTGGAGAGCTGTCTTGGCTGAAGGCTTGCTCTTACTTAAAATCCATTACCAGTAAGGGGCACATTAAGCCACCTTATTTGTTTACACTTGCAAGAAAATGCATGTGCCAATTCTTCCCTGAGTGATAGGGTTGTGGGTGGAGAACACAGAGGAAATGTTGGATACCTTCAGTTACAGATTAGTTGGTGTCCCCTTGGCTATACAAGTGACAGGGATAAACAAAGATCTTTCATCTATACACACATTTTATTGATTCTGGAGTCTTGCAGATGTTGCTGTCTAGACAGATCTTTGCTACTAAGAGTATCTCACTGGGAAGATCAGAATAAGGACAACAATCCATCAATCTGTGGCTGCCAATGGCAAAAATCAATCATCATTTGTACTCTTTGCCCTTAGCATGTAAAATCTGTTCAACCTTAGCTTGATGAGCAACTCTGATACCTTACCTCGGGGAAAGCCTGGAAGCTAATTGTTAAACGATTCTTTCAGTATTGCATAGAGTTTATACTCCCACTGAGGATGGGCATGGCCATCTATTTAATTAAATATTTATTCTTAAGTATTTTTTAATGTGCAAGGCACTAAGCTAGGTGATAGAAAAAGGTAAAATAGAAGAATCTTATTCCTATTCTTTCATAACTAGACTACAGTAGTTACCATGGTTTTAGAATTTTATGGTAAAGATCTGTATTGTAAGTCACTTTGAGTCCTTTTTGAGAGCAGTTAAAGCATAAATAATTAATAAATCTATGAACAAATCTCTATCTCTGTTCTCAAGGAGTTTATGATCCAGAACTAACTCAGCTTACTGTGGAGTTAATCAGATTGTGCTGCCCTTGAATGGAAGGTCATTGAGCTACTTCTGAACATACAGCGATGCTCTTGTGAGGCAGATACTGTGAATTGCTTGCCCAGCAATCAATCTTCGTTCTTTTTTAACAAACCCGATTCTTTTCGTTTATCTGATACCCTCACTCATAGTCATGACCCTTATGAAAAGTTGACCAATCTCTCTTTCCCGAAAATCCAGAGATGGGTGTGATGAATCAATCTAAAGTTAATCCTCTTCCCTGGCTAATCATTAAGGCAGTGGTAGGTATATGATCTAGTTCTGGCCATTGAAATGTGAGAGCGAGTCCCCTAAGCAGCTCCTTAGACAACACCAAGGAAAAAGGCTTTCTCTTTTCTTGCTCTGATGTTTTTCTTTTCAGCCATGACGCTGCTGCCATAACTGTCTTGCAATAAGACTGAGTATGAAGCCAGTGAGGAGTAGGACACACTCTAGAGATAGAAAGATTAAGGCACTTTGAGGACGTCGTTGAACTAGTGAGCCAAAAGTATAAGTAATTCATTACAGCCATGACTTTCAAAAAGGAAAGAATTTAAAGAATAAAAAAGTTATTTTTAAAAATGAAAGAAAAATAATTTTGGTAAAACTTGGTTTTCAGGCCAAGAAAAAAAATAAAATTTAAAACGCCTTGGTCAGATGCATACCCTTGAGTAACAATAATACTTAAAAATAACTCAAAATGACAAACTCAGTCGAAAAGATATCAGTGTACTCCTTAATGTATGGAGTGCCAGTTTGGAATCTTCTCACATTTGATCTACAACTAGTACACCATCAAAGGAAAGAATATGAATTTAAGCAGCACAAAGTCCTACTGGTTTAAAAAAAAAAAATTGCTTTTGAGCCCTACTATAGCTTCCTGACCAAAGTAAACCCCACTTGGCAGAACAGGTGCAAAGCTGATACTGAAGAAAACAGTCAACATGCACCAAGGATCAGGTGTCCAGAAAAGGTTCAGACATAACATTCCCAGGGCCAACTATCTGGAACCTAACACAGACAGGACGCTGACTGCAGAACGGCGAGCTCTCAGAGTCAAAGTCACTCCCAAGATCAAGGAAACTCAGTATCTTCTCACATGAACCTCTAGCAGAGATAAAGAAAAATGAAATAACATGGACTCCAGGAAAGACTTAGATACATGCATTAAAATAATGTATTTGCTAATTCTCACTCTTCATTTTAAATGAAACTTTTAAAAAGTGAAATTTAACAAAAAACAGTTAAGAGAATAGTATAATAGACCATCTGTGCACTCACCAATTAACTTAAGAAATTAAATATTATTAACACATATGAAGCCTTTCTCGTTACTGTTGTCCTCCTTCTCTACCCCCTAGCTAAATACTATCCTGAATTTGATGTTTATCATTCACATCCGTAACACATCACAGTGTGTGTGTGTGTGTGTAAACAACATATAGTTTTGTTTTAATGGTATTTTTTAAATTACATAAATAGCACCCTGCTGTGAATATAACTTCTGCAACTCACATTTTTTCTCTCAACCTTATGTTTCCAGGTTTAGCTGGCAATGAACAGTGATTTGAGAATTGTGAGTGAAGGAATAACAAAGTTTTCTTCTTTTTTACTTACACTATCAAAGTGTTGAGAATAATTAGGTAGATGAGCAGTGACTAAAGTAATAATGACTCTTAACATAACCAGGGTTGTTACTGGGTCCCTTAAAATTAGCTGGTATCGATATCATTTAAACAATTGGGAACAAGATAATTCTCCCTTTGTATATTTCACATGTCATTTGTCCTTTCATAAATACCACTACCAATTCCACACCTCTCCATCTTTTTTTCTAGCTGCCACTCATCCTATGACAAAGAGAAACATTTAGATTCAAGTATATCTTACAGTAGGAAGGAAATAGATAACATGATTCATCATACTTTATCTCAGAAAAACAAGAGTCATCTTTGAAGAGTTATGATAGAGTGGGTATAAAAAAGACTGTTTCTTCAAGTCCCCGTGAAGTGTAAGCTCTGTGAAGACTAGGGACGTATTTCTCCTTCTCCGTATCTCAGTATCCAGCATAGTGCTTTGCACTGAGTTAGGTTTACAATGAATATTTCTTGATGAATATAAAGAGGATGATGAAGATAAGTGGGATCTCCAAAATGCAAGATGTGTGCGTTTTAATAATAATTAATAATAATTAATATAGAATAATTATATATCTCCGTGGAGTACGGTGTGGTTTTCCAAAGCAGGGATGCAATGTGTAATGATCAAATCAGGGATACAAACATATCCATCATTCCCAACACTTGTCATTACTTTGTTTTGTACGCATTCAAAATCGACTCTTCCGGTTATTTTGGAATAAATATTAAGTTATCGCCAGCATTGTTTACTCGACTGTGCTATAGTATTCTGAGTCCCATTCCACTGTTTCACATACCCTTATATCTGGTAACCAAGTTCTCCCCACCCTCCACCCTCATAGTCTTTCCAACCTGGTAACCACCATTATTCTCTCTACTTCTGAGCAAACAGATCTTTTCGCTTCCACTGATGAGTGAGGACATAGGGTATTGGTCTGTCAAAGCCTGGCTTATATCATTTAGCATCATTTCTTCCAAGTTTACCTATTTTGCCTCAAATGCTATAAATACAATGTTGACAAAATTACAAGGTTTAAATGATTAAGATCACTTACCTATCGTATTTTATATAAGTGTTCCTAATTGTTCTTTACTTTTTCATTCCAAACATTCTTTTTGGTGCTCTTTCAGTCTCATTAGTAAAAGGGAAAACTTGTCATCTTTGACTACATCCTGACATTTTCATTCCTGAGGCTCAGTGTATCACCCATGAGCTTATCAGTTAGAACCTGTTCTGCTGCACTGATAAGAAAGCGGGGTGGTTCTCAGGGTCCATTCTAAGAAGGCTACAGATTAAGATTTTCAAGGAATCATCAAACCTTGCCTCATCCAGGTGCTGGAAGGAAAAATGAAACTTCTGTGTCCGAAAGTCAGTGCATTATTTTACACGAAGAAATACAACTACTCAGAACAGAATGTGCTTATTGTCAGCTTTGGCATCCCCTTTCTCACAGTGCCATAAACTTATTGATGACATTTGCTTCCCACAAGGTCCCCTGTGTGCCTTCCTCTTTACAGACTTGCAAGGGTTTCTGTTTTTCTCAGCCACGAATGTCTTGCTTGACCTTGACTAATCTTACCTCTCTTGCAGGTCTATTTTACACTTAGTGGGTTTCTAAGTAATGTGTGAATGAATGTCTGCCTTTATTCCCTTTACAACCTTGTTTGTCCTTCCATTCGTACTTCTTTTTTTTCTTTCTTTTTTTTTTTTTTTTTTTTTTTTTTGAGAGGTTTTTGCTATAGGGCATGTGCACTTGCCAGACAGAAAAAGACAGAGAGACAGAAAGCGAGAAATCACCCCCCAGGGGGATGGCCACAACACAATCCTCTCTCCTCCATTCCCCTCTCAGGATCTTAGGCACACATGCACACACACCTGGCGTGAATTTAAGCCACTGGGTTCGGGACTTGACTGCAGTTGAGAACATTGGAGTCTAGTGACATAGCCATTACGCCAACTGCTGGTCCCAGTAGTACTTCTTATTCTTAAAAATTGATCTGATTAAGCTTTGATCCCTCCCAAGGAAACCTCAGAAGGGCACTGTCTAATATGCCTGAGAGGGTGGAACTTAGTGCCATAAAACCCAAGAAAGTGCTTTTTCTAATGTTAAACTATTCTGGACTGGATTTGCTAGATCCAATCTGTACTCATAGACAACTAAAGATTAATTTAGAGATTATTATCTCATGAAAGAAGTATATCCCTTCAAAAAGTTATTTTATACCAGTTCATAAGAAAAACTCTCGGTTCTAAAAAATTATATTAATTCATGTTCTGAATTTGTGAAAATCTAGACAAGGATGAATAATACATCCAAATACTTCTTAGGGGAACAAAAAACTAAAATGAGATTAATCCCCTATGACATTTTTACTGATATTTTATAATAGTAAAATGTATGAGTTGAAAAAATTAAATAATTGATTTTAAAGGCAAGTCTCAAAATTATGTTTAAGTTGACTTTTTATGACTCCCAAAACCAAACTATCACTTTGAACATTGTATCAGGACATTAGAACATCTAAAACAAATCAGCTGATTAAGAACTAGCTATTGATATGGTCATATTAAAAGCAAAAGCACTGAATTGATCATTTGAAGACTGAGAATGTGTTATAGCCCCAAGACACTTCACATCAAAATCAGGACAGGTTTTCCGTAATGACCAGTCATTAAATATTTGTAGATTTTATCTAATCTCCAAATGCATAAGAAAGAACTGGAATCTGGTTGGATCATTTGGTAGGAAGCATATCATATTTTGATTTAAAATGCGCTTACATAGTTTGAGAAGTGTCAGAGAAATTCTTAGAAAAGGAGAAAGAGAAATTACCTGCTTTGGCTGATGTTAAAGGCCAATGTTTTAATAATTTCCCCTAAAATGTAATAAAACCTGAGCTGATATAAACCAATATTCATGGATGCAAGATCCCAAGGCTTAAGTATTAAGTGTCAAGTTTCTGTCTAGTAAAATGAGATAAGATTGTGTTCTTTAAAAAAAATCATTATTTTGGGGCTGGCAGGTGGTGTGGTGGTTAAGGACGCTGGACTCCCACATGGCCAACAGCAGTTCGAGTCCCAGACCTGGTGGCTTGCTTTCTCTCTCTCTCTTTCTCTCTCTCTGTCTCTCCCTGGTCAAATTAAAATAAATAAATAAAGTTAAATAAAATAATTCTTTTAAAAAATAATTATTTTTATCATTTGAGGGTATTCTCCCTCTAACGTCAAAGGTAGAATACTACTTTATGCTAGAGGACAGGAATCCAGTGGCTATCCTTGTGTTGAATGGCTGAAAGCCTGTCCACAGCAGTGCTCAAAAGAAGGTCAAAATTGGGACCAGCAGTTAGCGTAATGGCTATGTCGCTGGACTCCCACGTGGTCGACCGCGGTTCGCGTCCCGGACCCGGTGGCTTAAACACACGCTGGGCGCGTGTCCGTGCATGCCCAAGATCCCGAGAGGAAAATGGAGGAGAAGGGATTGTGGCGTGGCCATCCACCCTGGGGGGTGATTTCTCACTTTCTGTCTCTCTGTCTCTCTCTGTCTGTCTGGCGAACACACGCGCCCTATAGCAAAAACCTCTCAAAAAAAAAAAAAAAAAGAAGGTCAAAATAACCTCAAATATTGACTCTGCCTTGAACAGGGAGTATAGCAATGGAGAAAGAGCAGGTAAATTGATATCCATTGCCTCGTGCTAGCAGGAAAAATTATATACATTAAGACAGGAGAAAAATAGGGAGGCATAGCATTATTGGGACAAAGAAATGGGTTATTATCTGTTGAAGATAACTTTAAAGTATTATCAACTGGACTGGGGAGAAATGCACACATGTTGGAATATTCACTTTGCAAGCTAAATAATGTGACTGAATATATAAAAGAACTTGAAATAAAAAATAAATAAATAAAATTAAGGAAAAAAGATATATGAGCCCAGCTGGTGGTGTGGTGGTTAAGGCAACTGGATCTCACTGGCCAAGTGCACAGTTTGAGTCCCAGACCCAGCAACATAAAAAGCATGCCAGATGGGGACCAGCAGATAGCATAATGGTTACTTCACTTGACTCCCTCATAGTTGACTGCAGTTCAAGTCCTGGACCTGGCAACTTGAAACTCACAGCAAGTTCATGTGTGTGTGTGCCCTAGGTCCCAAGAAGAGAAGGAACTACAGCATGCTCATCCCCTGTGGGGGGTGATTTCTTGCTTTCTGTCTCTCTGTCTCTCCAGTGAGTGCACACACCCTATGGCACAAATGTCTCTCACTCTCAAAAAAAAAAACAAACAAACAAACAAACAAAAAAATAAAAACCATGACAGGTGTATGTGCATGCATGCCCAAAATTCTGAGATGAGAGAGAAATGGAGGAGAAGGGATTAAAGCATAGCCATCCTTTATGAGATGGGGTGTGGGGTAGGGAGGTGCTTTCTCACTGACTCTCTGGTGAGCTTATGTACCACCTGGCAAAAAGAAAAAGAAAAAGAGGGGTTGGAAGGTGGCATAGTGGTTAAGGTGCTGGATTCCCACATGGCCGACCATGATTTTGAGTCCTGGGCCTGGCAATTTGTTTTCTTTCTCTCTCTCTTTCTCTCTCTGTGTGTGCCCTATAGCAAATTAAATAATAATAATAATAATAAATAAAATAATTTTTAAAAAGAAAAAAATGAAAGTATATATGAAACAAGCTGTTACTGTTTTCTCTAATAATCTTTTTATTTTTTTTAGAGAGGTTTTTTTGCTATAGGGCACGTGCGCTTGCCAGACAGAGAGAGACAGAGAGATAGAAAGCGAGAAATCACCCCCCAGGGGGGATGGCCATACCGCAATCCCTTCTCCTCCATTCTCCTCTCGGGATCTTGGGCACACACGCACACGCACCCGGCGTCTGGATCCTACATGGCCAATCAAGCAGTACAAGCCCTGGACTCCAGGACTTGAAAAGCACACTGGACACTTTTGTATGCATGCCCAAATTACAAAATGAAGGAGAAATGGAAGAAAAGGGGTTGAGGCATGACCATGCTCCATGGAGGATGCTTTCTTGCTTTCCCCTGTCTGTCTTTCTCCAATGAGTTCACATGCTCTCTGGTAAATTTTTAAAAATAGAAAGAGACTTCACAATGAGAATTGCAAGAGGAGGTACTCAGTAAGAGGGCTTGGGAGAGTAGTTGTCACTGTAGCTCTTGTTATTTTTGTTACTCTCATTGTTTCTCTGGTTGACTGATCTGGGAGGGAGACCATGTTCCTGACTGAATAACATAGTAAAAAAGAAAAGAAAGAGAGGAAGAATATCTGCCAGAAAGAAAGAAAATAGTGGGATAGGAAGATAAGGAACTGGTCAAGAAAAATAGAAATCTTTACAAGGAAAGGCAAAACACAAGTAAAACTAGGCTGGAGATTGGGAAAACAAAAAACTCCAGGAGACAACAGGGTTGAGAGAAGAGTCATAGCAAAACTGCCAAGCAAACTCATGAGAATAACACGCTTCCTTGCTCAATGGGACCATGGCTATACACAGTGATGAGTATGGTTTACAGAGATCTCTGGATAGAAGCATGCCATCCCTACTGCCAACCGAGAGCTCCAGGAAAGATGTGCTTGCTGCTGTGTTGCAAGTATCTAAGGAGAGTATCTTTATAACCACACTAAAAAGATATAACAGATGCATACGAATTCTATCAGCACATTTGTTCTCCTGCTGCCTCCTCGTTTAAGGGAAAGAAGAGAGAGAGTAATAGGAAATTAAAAATAAAAAATTAAAGCAAGTCAATTCCAGTAAATTCATGTGCAGCGCTAAATTATAGAAGTGCTGGGGACAGGGGACATGAGATTTCATCCACCATCCTTCAGAATTTCAAACACCAAAACATTTGGCCCTCCTAGTCCAGAGGATGCCATGCATATTTCAGGGGAAACTTCTGAGAGCGAATGTACTGCTAACACAAACGAACCTTGCCAAACCACAACTAACCACTTGAGTTTCCTCAAAGAAATCAAGGAATTCCTTGAATAATACTACACTAGGATCCCCACTTTCTAGTGTACAGTGGAAATGCATTTCTAGTCCAGTATCATAAAGGAATGACTGAAAGACCCTTTAATGAGGCCCTACTCCATCTTCAATAATGTAGATTCTACAACCCACCTCCTCCCTTACCAACGTACCCAGCTGCTTGAATACAGAAACGCTTATCAGCCAGGAAACAAGATTGCTCACAATGGAACAGAGACCTCAACTTCTAAGTGGTCAGGACACTGATATTAAAAGGACCTTTGCCTCTCCTGACCTCTATGACAAGAGGGAAAAAAAATGGATATCTTGAAACACTGAGAAATATGTCAGGGTATTCTAATACAACAGGCACATCTTCCTAGCAAAGATACTTTAGCTCTGAACAAGGACAGAACAAATCCCAAGAGGGACAAGCAATGGGTGGAGGCCCAGCTTGCATAAAGCAGCCCCACTGAATAAAGAGAAGGAAATGAGAAATAGACAATAGGACAACATGAAGGACAGAAGGTGTTGTTGACGAAGCAGTTGGCAAAGCTGTATCTGTCTGAGGAGCTCGGGATGGGAGCTGCCAAAGCTGGTGTCAAAGGCATGGGAATGGGTCTGGAATTGGCAGTGAATGACCAGGGTGGAGGAGGGATTAGGAAACAGACTTTGTGCTTCTGCAATCCTATCTGCTAGCTTTAATGCAGCTGCTCCTGTGAGGAGTACAGCGAAACTGTCTCTCTCCTTTATTGACAGTGTGGACTGTTACAAAGAGCTGCTGCTTGGCAGTATCTTACATAACACCGTGAGTTCTAAGGCAAAAACACTGCTGCAAGGTGAAACTGTGTTCTCTGAATGGCTTCTGTCAGCCAAAGGATAAAAGATGTGGAATGTATCCTACATAACAGCTTTTAAACCATCTTCATCGATAGTCCTATAAATTCCTCAAATGCTCTCTCAGGGCAGAGTTCAATGAGAAGACAATGCTCACTTTATAATTCTCAGTTAAATCTTGAAATACTACAATTAAATTAAAGAATAAACCCTTTTAAATCTTGCTAAAAGGAAGTGCTCAGAAAGATAGAGAAGTGAACCTAAACTCCCTCCTGTTTTTGTCTTTGAGCTGCCTGATTACTGACACCTTACATATTTGTTACTGGCCCTTTTGCAGAACTAAGCCCCCAAACATATTTTATTGAATTATCATTCTTTTTTAAATTTAATTATTATCATCTTTTATACTACATTGAATCACATGTATCTTTACAGTGTATTATATTCCTTTTGAATTATCATTCTTTAAGAAAACATATTGGAGCTAGGCAGTGGTGCAAGTGGACCCACACTGAAAAGGTCTTTGGTTCACATCCTTGGACCACCCTAGACGATGCTTACAATCAGGGCTGGCTGAGATTGGGGTAGGACATGCTGTAATGAGCTTGTTGGAGGTCTCTCTCTCTCTCTCTCTCTCCTCTCTCTCTTTCTCTGAAGAAATAAACTATTAAACTCAAAACATACAGTTTTTTCAGACAGATTTCCCCTACCTAAGAAAGTGCATTTGGCATCAAAAGTTAAGTGCAACAAATGTTTACAAGGCTATACAACTTAGTATCTGAGCTGGGAAGAAAGGAGACCAAATAATCATAATTCTTCACCACCAGGGCTGTTCCTGCGTCCATACAAGCATACAAATATCTAGGTTTTCTGTGACCAATTCTAGAAAACCAGCAGAAAGACCTCCCTAAGTATTATGAGTGAGGAAGAGGGGAAAACAGGTGCCACTGAGTTCAGTATTTGTCTTTTTCCTCCTCTCTGCCTATTTCTGCCCCCTTCTTAATACACAAACTCAAGATGAAGATAAACAAGAGAGAAACGAGAATAGATTAACAACAGGATATATTGATCCTAAAAATAAACACAAATGCAAGATGTATCAAGAGATAGAAAAAGTAATTTTTCAACACTTGAATATACCACATAGGACCAGTGGGATATTCATCCAAGAGGATTACTGTATAATTCCCTGGAGAAGAAAAGGAGAAATTCACAAGTATGGACCAGAAAACTTCCTTCACTGCATTTTATTGGCTTCTCTTTTTTTCTGTGACAATATCAGTAACAATGTGGAATACTAGGTGATACAGACAGTTAACACATGTCAGACTATTCCATTGTGGAATAAGGATTAGGCAGTGCCAACCAAGCAGCTATTGCGTAAATACTCTTAATGTCATATTTCTTACAGGATACTTTAAACAACACAAAATATAAATTATTATTTTGCTACTACTTGATAAATCAAAATAGCCAAATGATCCTGTTGTCCTAATATGATCATAATCATAATTTAGGAGAAAGAGTGGCGAATGCCCATCACGATTATGTTTCAGCAGTAACAAGATTTAGAGATACATTTCCCTTTGCTTTGGGTAATTCTCATTTAACAGCTCTTGGTCATCTTTTGGTCTTCATGGTACAGGATCAGGACACAGACGTGAACCTAAACTGCCTCCTGTTTTGGTCTTTGACTTACCTGGTTACTAACACTTTCAACATTTGTCACTGCCCTTGTGCAAAAGTAAGTCACCCAAAATCTTTTATTGAGTTACCATCCTTTAAGAAGATACAAATGCAGAGTATTTATTGAGCATCTATCACGTGAGTAGTCCTACACTCGGTGCTTTTCCTGTGTTACATCCTTTAATTCTCACAATCACCCTCCAAGTAAATGAGTATTGCTACATACCTCTTAGCAATGAAGAAACGGGGCACACAGAGACCAAATCATCTGTGTAAGGACACAGCTAGTAAGAAGCAACACTGACATTTAGATGGTCTCTGCTGCTTCTAAGTGTAGCTCAGAATGACTGGACTCTTGTGACCATTCTCCAGGGATTCTACAGGCTAACAACCAGAACGTGTCATGTTTATAACAAAATGAGGTATAGAGATGCTAATTTTTGGCAGAATTTGATTGCTCACTTATTTGTAACTGGTAGGAATCATTAAGACAGGGTTAAGTTTTCTATTAGTTCTGGTGATATGTTTTTTGTTTTAGTTTATTTGTTTTTTCAGGAAACAAGAAGAGCAAACTGACGTGGAAAGGCAAGAGTGAAAGAAAGTTCAGTTACCCTCCCATCACTAATGTAAATGATCTTTCAAAGGCACAGCCATAAAACTATTAGCTGGTCAGAAAAGTTATGATGCATTTTTTTTCATATAAAAATATGTGGGACCAGCAGTTAGCGTAATGGCTATGTCACTGGACTCCCACGTAGTCGACCGCGGTTCGCGTCCCGGACCCGGTGGCTTAAAACTCACGCCGGGCGCGTGTGCGTGCGTGCCCAAGATCCTGAGGAGAATGGAGGAGAAGGGATTGCGGCATGACCATCCCCCCTGGGGGGTGATTTCTCGCTTTCTGTCTCTCTGTCTCTCTCTGTCTGTCTGGCGAGTGCACACGCCCTATAGCGAAAACCTCTTCAAAAGAAAAAAATATATATGTCATGACTTTCCTGATGACCCAGTATGATTCTCCTCTGGAAAGACACCAGCAGAGACTATTTCAGTATTTTTGAATGGTAGCAGAAATGTATAGTTCACAATGTAGAACAACTCAAATCACATTATAATGACCTGAAAGTATATTGCTTCAACAATCACTGAATATTACAATATTACATTTTATAGAATTCAGTTGCTAAGTTGTCCCTCTTTAGACTAAAGAGTCCTTTGATCATATATCTTGCCATATATATATATATATATATATATATATATATATATATAAAATCAACCATTAATCAGGAGTTGCTGCACTAGGTGTTTGTAAGTACTGGTAATCTGGTTCCTGCACAGTGGCAATACACATATGATTAGCCCCAGGTTATATTTACCCAATCCATTTGAACATAAGTATAGTATCTGCCTTCAACTTTGACCAGGACTTTGGACCTTAGGGTATCATTTACTTTATTTTGAGGAAACTCATAGATTTTCCAAAAGGATAAAAAGGCCAAGGCCAAGGCCAAACTGGTGGCAGTCCAGGCAAGGTAACTCATATAAGGTTGAATTGTTTAAAATAACAGGGTTTGGATTTGAGGCCTTCCAACAGCTGGCTAGTAGAGGACACTGTGACCATCTAGATACTTCAATTGCATAGGGAGAGGATGGGATCCCACTGTCATTTCTAAGATGCCATTGTTACAATTTGCTGTATAAATAAGTGGATGCCCTCTGAGCATATTACTGCCAACTGCTATGCCAGAGAAGTACCCTGTGCAGGGTGTTAAATATGGCTGACAGTCAATAAAATAATGGTTAAACTTCAGTTTATTTTACTTAAATCTAAAGTATCCTCACCCTACCTTGCTGCCATTTCTGTTGTTTGGATAACCAAATATCAAACTTGAAAACCCCCCTAATATTACCATGCTGTCTAAATGTAGAAGTTGCATATTAGGGGCCAAGAGACAATTTAGTGATCTACAGTGGTTTCCAAAATGCAGAGACAAAGTCGTCTCTAGAGAACCTGTCTGAAGAAAGACCGTGTTAAGGAAGTTGTATGATCTGGGTGGAGATTTTTTTAAATATATCTCTTGGCAGGTACTTTCCAGTCAATAACAGTACCTTATCTATTACAGAAGTTCATTAGGCTGATCTATAACTTGGATATATTTTCAGGACAAATTGCTTACTCTCGTTCTGACTTCATGATTTTAAAACAACTTTATGCTCATTAATTTGGTGTGTGAAATACCATGACACCAAGAAGACGTTCTAAATCCTGAACGCATTACTCCAGCCATTGGAAAGGCATTTGCCCCATTGTAAATTAATGTATCAACCTCCTTGTGTATCATGTATTTCTTGAGGATTTGGTGCATGTGTTAGCAGCCAAGAGCCTCGGAAATTCTGAGCAAACTGAATCCAGAATGCTCTCTCTTGCCCTTAAAACATAAAATTCTCACAAAGGAATATCTAGTGAGACTTTAACTGAGTTGTATCTGGCTTCCCTCAGCAGCATCTTCCTTTCAAACGCAGAAAAGACAAAATGTTCTCCCTGCCGAAGCACTCGCTGATTTCCAGACTTCCTCCAAACAGCACTGTGTGCTCTCGACAGATCTCTCAAATGCCTCCCCCAGCATTACAATTATGTCGTTTTCTGGAGAGCGGTAGTTCTGAAGCCAGATGTTAGAACAAGGAGTCATTTTATTGTGAAGCCTTGGTAAGTGTGCTTCAAACTTGTAAACGTGATAACTTCTCATTCTAGCACCCCAAGGAAAGGTGCTCAGTCTGCTTCATTGCATTCAAATGCCCTGGAGCACACTGAACACAGAACAAAGATCTCCAAATACTTGGATCACAAAAGCAAAATATCCTTCCTGGAACAGATGTGAGATTCCAGACCCTCGAACACGAGAGATCACATAATTTCTTTATAAAGAGTCATTGCCTCTTTATTTCCTTCACTGGGATGCTCCAAAAATGTGGTCAATAGCAGCCATCTTTCACCATCTTTTTTGGAGCCTAGTCCTTTCATAAAATATATCACTTCACCTTAATGTAACTGAAATATGTATCCAAATGATTATTGGGCTGAGTCTGTGGCAAAGCAGTAATACGTGTTTGAAAGAAGCCAAATCCCACATGGCACCAATGGTTTAAATCTCTGGCTCAGTCAGCCTGAAACATGCCAGGTACACGTGCAATGCCCCTAGATATAATGGGCTGGAGGACTGGAGGAGGGGGATTGTGTCATGACTAGATCCTGCGGAGGGCGCTTCCCTCTCTCTCATTCTCTTTCACTCTCATGTGAATGTACATGTGCACTATAGAAAAAAAAATGAGTAAGCACCTAGATGGATCAAGTCTGTCTTATTTGTCAGTGTAAACTAGGCATAAAGTTAGCCTTAGACTTGTGCTTGCAGGCCAGTAATTAGAATGTATACTTGAAAACATTGTTGAACTAAAAACGAATATAAATTATAGTTAGCACTTAGCTGGTGGCAGACACTCCCTGGGAGCTTTTGACATATTTATAATTTCTCCCAGCTATCTTGCAAAAGAATTATGATCTAGTTTGTATTAATGAAAGTGTAGATAATATTCTCAAGGTCACAGAGTATAAGTGAGCCATGTCTACCTGATGTCTAAAGACTGTTTCCATCAAATATTTTATAATCCTCACAACATATTTGCTCAGTTCTGGGATCAATAAAAGACTTTAAACCAGCCGTCCCTCTTTGCCTCAGTTTTTTCATCTATAAAAATAAAGTTAGTATGCTAAGTGATTTTTGAGTTTCCTTCTGCCTGACATATGTATGACTCCATGTGAATGCTACAGCTAAAGACCACACTACCAAATATACCATGTGGGTGCCTTAGGATTTGTAGAAGTCTTTGAAATCCTAAAGCACAAAATCCTGTTTATAATCTATTGATTAAGCATTCTGTTAGCAATTACCTTTAATGGGAAATTATAAAAATTGAGCCTGGAGGGCAACAATTATCATGGCTCTTCCAAAAAGTTTGAGTGTAGTCAACAGGAAAAAAATAAACAAATGTTACTCAATGAATCTAATTATAATCATGTTACCCCAGCGTACTCTCTAAAGGCTGAGCCTGCAGAGAATTGCCACTGTCATAGTTCTAATGGTTTCTTTGCTATGCTTTGTGCTTAATTTTTCTTTCAATGATATGTCTCCCTTACATAGATGTAAGTGTCTGAGAGTGAAATAATACAACCGTGATTTTCAACAAAATTCCAGGTTCGAATAATCTAGTTCATTTAAACTAGATGCCACGTTAATATATTTTGGCTTTAAATAAGGCAAAATAGATTTGTCGTTGGCATGAAATATTTCTGGGAATGTTAAGTAGTTAAATTCAGACTCAAGTTTATGCCCTGTTCTGCCACACACAAGTTAGAGGACTTCCTGACCCCCTCTGAGCCTCAACTCCTCACTGATAACATGAGTACAATATTCACCTTAAAAGTCTAAGGTGGTTAAGGTGCTGAACTCCCACATAGCCTACCGCAGTTTGAGTCTCAGACCTGGTGGCTTGCATTCTCACTTTCTCTCTGTCTTTCTCTTTCTCTCTCTCTCTGCCTCTTTCTCTCTCTCATGAGTGCACATACCCTGTAGCAAATTTAAAAATGATGATAAAGGATGATAAATAATATTAAATAAATAATTCTTTGGGAAAAAAAAGGCTACTGTCCAGGATCAGTAGACAGCATAATGGTTACGTTGCTAGACTACCTTGTAGTCAACTACAGTTTGCATCCTGGACCCAACGGCTTAAACTTCACACTGGGCACATGTGCATATGTGCCCAAGATCCCGAGAAAAGAATGGAGGAGAAGGGATTGTGGCATGGCCATCATCCTGAAAGGTGATTTCTCATCTTTTGTCTCTCTGTCTCTCTGGCCAGTATATGCGCCCTATAGCAAAAACAAAAACAAAAAAGTCTACTGGCCAACAAATGACATGGAGGTAAGGTGCTGGATCCTACATGACTGACTACACAATTCAAGTTTAGGACCCAGTGGCTTGAAAATCACACTGGGTACATGTGCATGTGTGTGTATGACCCAAATCTCAAGAGAGACTGGAGGAGAAGAGATTACAGCATGGCCATCTCCCCTCAGTGGTAATTTCTCACTTTTAGAGATAACAAAGAGGAAAACAAAAGGAGAGAGACATCCATATTGTGGTCTATATACTTCTGCATTATTTAAATCTTATATTTGAGAATATATAATAATTATATAATCATAGTGAGATATATTTTAATAAAGAGGAAACATGATGGGCCTAACCCAGAGGTGTACCCAAAGACAACATCCAAGGAACATGGGGTTCGACCTTGAGTTATGTAGAAAAGCTAGAACTCTTCTTGAGAGAAGTATTTCCCCTATTCAGTATCAGTAAATTGCTTTCAGAGTACTTCAGAGTGCCAAAAAATATGAGGGGTTGGGAGGAGAGGCAATTATTACCAGAATTATCTTGAAACGTACTCTCCTTAGTAGAGGAGACAGAGTCTTAGAATGACCCACAGATTTCAACTGTTCTATTTATTCATGTAGGAGAATTGTTTCTCAAGCCAAAGAGTATTCATGGAAAGGAATCATTCGGAATCCCATAGATTAATGGCAAGACAGTGCCGGGAGGATGCAGGCTTTGAGAAGCTGTTCTGATCTTTAAGATGGGGGAGCACATTTCTCATTAATCACTGTAAAGTTAGAGCTCAGGAATAAAAGCAGCTGGCTTTAGAATGAGCTGTCTTCCAAGAGTCATTTATTTATTTGATATTATGTCACTGATAAACTGCGCCAACCTTGACTCTGTGTGATTAAGCCAAGTAATTCAGACGCACACCACGGCCTCTGGGAATGCTAAGGCCAGAGCCCTCAGCCTTTGTCAGGGACTCCAAACTGTTTGGGCAACTCCTTGACAGGACTCTGGTGTAGCTTCCAGAGCTTGAAAGATAAATTATGCACGCGGAGGGACCTGAAGTAAAGGGAAGGAGATGCGGGGTGGCACAAAGGAGACATTTTACAGAACCAAATCAGAGAATCTTATCAGTCATGGAATCTTATCAAATGCATTGTTTTCTGAAATTCAAGTGAATGGAGTGATACATATAACAATAATACCTACCATTTGTTGTGGGCCAGTCATATGGCAAGCAGGGCACTGAGAGCTATTTGTATACTACTTCCTCTAACCCCCACAACCCAGTGCAGGCAGCTGTGTCATCAGGCTTCATTCTGTGAGTTCTCTCCAACTGCAGAGTTCAGTAGAGAGGCTGATGATGGAATCATTTGAGATAGATACTCAGTTCTGTTATAGACATGTCAAATATCCTTTGGCAAATCATTCGATTTCTCCGCTCTCCAGATTCTTCTCTTTAAAATTGGGTATATTAATTTATAAGATTGCTATAAGGATAAAATGACATAATAAGTATAGACGGTTTCAAAGAAAATGTAGTATTCAGTTGATACTGAACCTAAATGAACAGTAATGTGGAGTATATTAGTCAGGGTTATCTAGAAGGAACTAATAGTGATGTATATATAGATATATGAGATGGGGGTTATTAGAAGAATTGGCTGGTATAATTTATGGCTTCTGAGTAGCTCCACAACCAGCTGTATGTGAGGAGGAGGCCCCAGGATGCTAGTAGTGTGGCTCAGTGCAAGTTTGAAGGCCAGGGATGTAGAAAAGCCAAAGGTGGGGAACCAGCAGTTAGCGTAATGGCTATGTCGCTGGACTCCCACGTAGTCGACCGCGGTTCGTGTCCCGGACCCGGTGGCTTAAAACTCACGCCGGGCGCGTGTGCGTGCGTGCCCAAGATCCCAAGAGGAGAATGGAGGAGAAGGGATTGCGGCGTGACCATCCCCCCTGGGGGGTGATTTCTCGCTTTCTGTCTCTATGTCACTCTCTCTGTCTGGCGAGCGCACGCGCCCTATAGCGAAAAACACCTCTCCAAAAAAAAAAAAGAAAAGCCAAAGGTGTAATTCAATCTGAGGCTGAAAGCCTGAGAACCCAAGAATAGGAGTACAAATACTGGAATCCATGGAATCCTTAGACATCTGTTCTGATGTCTAAGGCACCAGAAGAAATCTATCCCCACACTCTAGGAGATACCAATCTACCTTCTGTGTTTACTTTCTCTGGGCCCTCAGCCAATCGGATGGTACCTTCCCATATTGAGAGATCTCCCCATAGACCACTCAGATTTACAGGTTAATCTTCTCTGGAAACACCCACACAGACACACCCAGAATGACATTTTATCAGGTTTCTAGGTATTCCTTCTTTCAGTCAAGTTGACACCTAAATTTAACCATCACAGGAAATACAATATTCTTCTAACATCCAATCAACAACCACCACATATAGACACACCCACATCAGAGCCCATCCTCAATGCTGCGGACACCAAATCATCTCTCATTTCTCTCAAAACAAGCACATTCTCAACTGTTCCTTGAAATATCATTGTTTTCATTAAAGTTCAAGTATTTGGAGACATTGAAGGGTTTTCTTTATCCATGTTTATTTAGGTTGCCATGTCTACAGAACTCACTAACATTTGGAGGTTGTTAGGAAACAGCCACAGCTCTCAGGGGAAGGAAACGGGGTGAGACCTCCCTGACCTGACAGGGTTGACACAACTTCAATAGCTACAGTGAGTTGCTGGGAAATCCAGCCAAAGGCCATGCTCCAAAATGACCTGCACAATAAATATCTTGGAAGACATATCAAGAAACACCAAAAAATGAGACTAGTACTCAAGTCTTCAAAATACAGCTGTAAATACCTACATTATTATTATTAATTAGTTTATTTACTTGGAGAGATCTTGTGATAGGGTGCTTACACTCACCAGAAATAGAGACAGAGAGAGAGAGAGAGAGAAAGTGAGAAATCACCCCCCAAAAGGAATGGCCACGCTGCAATCCCTTCTCCTCCATTCTCCTCCTGGGATCTTGGACACACACACACATTTCCGTTGTGAGTCTCAAGCTACCGGGTCCAGGACTCAAACCATGTCAGCAATGTGGAAATCTAGTGACATAACCACTATGCCATCTGCTGGCCCCACCTGCATTATTTTTTATACCACACTGACTGTCCATCTTATGATTTACTTCCAATTTCCACCATCCTGCTGACCATGCAATCACCAAATAGATCTCTTCATATAGGTGACTTATTTCTTCTCATCCATCTTAAACAACAATGTAACTTGCATCTAAAAATGGTAAGTATTTTACAACTCACAAAAATTCCAGTGAAAAAGAATGCTTTTCTCTTATTAAAAAAATAAATATTATAAACCTTAAACTCCCTTTTACTGCCAGTTCTAAACATTTTTATGCACTTAGGCACACATAGATACACACGTTATCATCATTTTATGTATAACATAAATTTCATTACATTGTACACATTCTGCAGCATGGCTTTCTGTGATAATGTGTTTGAAAGCTGTATCTATGTTAACTAAGAGGAAATCTTCAAAAAGTTCACAAAAAATGCATATTCTAAAAAACATTTGGCATGAATTTCAAAACCTTTTGGTACTAAAATAAAGTTATACTTTAATTTCATTTTCCACAAATTGTTTAATGTCCCCACACAATAATTTTTTGTCTACATCGACTCTGTTCTATGAAACTTGATGAAATCAACTGTATCCTATTTACTGTCACTTAGAGAAAGTAGAGACAGTTTCCACTTTCAAGTGAGAAGAGGAACAGAAAGAAACAACTGTTGTGTTGGTTGCAGAGACATCAGATGTCCTAGTCCTTGGTTTAATGATTCAATCCACGCTTGGCACTGTCAGAAATTGGATAAATCAGCCTAGAAGAAATAAGTAATAGTTTTTAGGGCTTCAAAACATAGAATCATAGCTTTTCTGCTGGAGGAGCCAAAAAAGATCTCACATTCCAAATCCTTTATTTTGTAGATAAGAAATGTGAGTTCTTCATTTATCCAAGGTTACATACCCCAAGTATTCTGACTTTGCCCCAATATTAGGGCTTTGTGTTTGTTTTGCTTTCTGTCTCAAAGACCTCAGAAGTAATCAATAAAGTAGTGCATATTAAAAAAAAAAAAGAAGAAGAAAAAGAAAAATCAAAGCCCTTTTAGCTCACCAGCTACAAAAGATATAGTGTCTGATTAATTCTTGTAGCTGGATCACTGCAGTAAAAATGACATGGATATTTAATCAATCAGCAGTGAGGATAACAGATTGCTTTCAGTCAGTTACGAAGGCCTAGCAAGTCAATATTTGCTCAAGTAAGGAAACCAGAGGACTGGAACCAGCCACGGATCACATCTGTGGTGAGAATGATATTTAATTAAGTGAGGCATGTGATGCATGTTCTTAGCACAGCACGTGGTACACATATGCACTAACTACTGTATATAATGTAGGCATTTCTATTTAAAGATGCCCTCTTTGCTAGAAAACCTCACATTGTTCTGAATTGGAAGAAACCGAGGTGTGCAGAGTCCTGCTCGCCAGCACCCTAGCCTTAGTCAGCCTTCCCACAGTTGTTTTATTTTAATCAGAGAGGGGATGATGATGGTTTATGGTGAGTACAGAGCCATTTGGGTCAGTTCCAGGAAAAAGCAAATTCTCTTTTATTTCATTAGGAGAAGTATCTTCCCATTGTGGAAGTCAGCAATTTTACTACCTGGCATCTCTGCTTGGTTATGAGTGGAAATGGTTGCTAATCCTCCTCCCCGGCCAGCCCTTCTCTGAGTCTTCAGGCAATTGCCATGTGCCAGCTGGCAATGAGTTCTCGAGTTCAGAGATTCTTCTCAGGTTTTTCACATTTGCTATATTAACAAGTTTATCCATTTGATTTTTTCCAAGGCCTTCTTTATAAATGAAAAGTAAACATGCCATTGTCCTTGGATAAGAGCCTCTTTGACCTTCTCTCCGAGCAGCTTATGAGAAGCAGATGCTCTGTGGTTAGAATTTGGACCCAGGGAAACCCATGAGTGTTCTAATCACATATGTGTAAACCAGATGTTGGCTGGGGTATCCTGAGATGTTGAGATGTAGATAAAATCAGCTCCAATCCTTCTGACCCATACTCAGAGTAAAGCTAAAATATTTGCCCCACATCCAAAGTTTCCTGCAAATTCCTCAGCAGCCTTGTCTTCAGGCTCCTAGGCTTCCGGGTCTCATGCCCTTGTTCTCTCTGCTCAGTGCTGAATTCCCCCAAATGTCAAACTTAGCTTTATGGACAACTTATCATCAATAAAGCAAACATATCCATAAAGCATGTATAATTGTAATTCAGTTAAGACTTCTGGGGAGACAGAAGGCTGTTACATCACAACTTGAATGCATTCCTGTTCTTAAATGTGTTCACTCTACCTCAGGGACTCACCACTAGCTCAGTGTCCATAAGATCAGTTTCACCCCATCTTTCTGGCTTCTTTTTTTTTTTTTTGGCCAACATCCATTTCTTCTTCTCAACCTCTTCACGAGTCTCTACTCTCCATCCACTATGCAAAGCCACTCAATGCTCCCTGGATAGGACAGTTCACCTTAATCCAGCCAAATTCAACAAAGTCTTCAGTAAGACCATACGGTTCCACCCTCCTTAGAGGTCCATTTCCTTAGCTAGTGGACATTGATTTGTTTTTCATTTGGGTACACATAAATCAAGCTCTTGGTTTGGAATGGGACCAGAGGGCCACATTGTTCATACTGAGGCTTTTGTGAATGGCACTCCCTGAAGCTCCCCAGGTCCACCTGTGTATGACCATTTACAGCTTCTGTGAATGGGACCAAGGAGCAAGGCGTGAACTGGTGGAGCTTACAGAGATAGATAACGGCAGGGACAGTCAAGGCACGAAACAGAAGTGATGTAAGTGAAATTGTAGAAAGGGAATTAGAAATAGGAGATGGTGAGAATGAGAAGAGCTGGAAGGAGAAGGGAGTTGGTTAATGACCAACAGAGAAAGAAGAAATAAGTGAAAGAAGGCAGGGCTGAGGGGGCACCGGGAATGAGGGAGTTAGAGAACAGAGGCCACCCTGCTCACATTTCCTCCTGGTACTGTCATCCTGTTGTCTGTAGGTCAGGCAGTGTGGTCTAACAAAAGAGAACACTGGGCTTGAGCTCTGCTGAGCGTCTGCAGGCAGGCCATTGCATCTCTCTGCTCTGTTTGGTTCAGCTCTACAAGACAGCAAATATACTCAATATAAACAGGTCCCTTCCAGTCATAATTCCATGTCTTCATGAGATAGAATAACTAATACCTCACTCTCTCACCTTTATTTGTTCATTTCTTTTCTCGTCTTCTTAATCTGGCTGTAGTGGAGCCAGAAGTCAGAAACCTCACACTGAGTCAGGGTCCACACAGTGCTGCACTACCTAAGAGCAGCTCGAAGACCCCAAGAAAGATGTATGTTTTTTTTTTAAGAGAGATTTTTGCTATAGGGCATGTACACTTGCCAGGGAGACAGAGAGACAGAAAGTGAGAAATCACCCACCAGAGGGAATGGGAACTCTTCAATCGTTTCTCCACCATTCTCTTTTGGGGATCTTGGGAATGCACCCACACACACCTGGCATGGGTTTTAAGCCACCAGGTCCAGGACTTGAACAGCAGTTGACCATGTGGAAGTCCAGAGACGTAACCATTACTCCATCTGCTAGTTCTCAAATGTATCTTTTTAATCAAAATTCTAGCCACTTTCAACTATCATATCAGATTAAATCATGTTGAAATAAACAAGGTTTAATGCTTTACCATTCAATTGAACCTAAAAGACTGTTTTATCATTGGTGCTGTGGTTGGTGTGGATTTACATGCAGATGTAACGGCCTTCTTCAACACATATCAAATGCCAGAGGGTAAGGCCTTTGTTACATGCTATGAGAGATTCCAGAATAAAAATAAAATGGGTTGATAGGTCAGGAATATCCTGAAAGGGTAGGGCTGGCAATTAGAGGACCAGACTAGAGAAGTACCAGAAATAGAATGAGGCAGACTTCAGCAGCCCTTATAAAAATCCCGACCTTCGCAAGGCCCCGGCTCTAAAACCTTTCAGGGGAAAACAATTAGAATTAGAAAATCTAATTCCCCAGATGCTATCAAGGGCTGGCAGATATTCTTTTTAAGGCAACACTAATGAAGCTATGTAAATGAATCTCTAAGTCTATAATTTAAGTCTTCTAATAGACTAAAGGAAAATATAGATATATTTCAACAGAGGTGCCTTTTCTATGCCTCTGAAATTACAATATACTATATATATATATATATTTCCACCTCTGTATCAACCTGAGCTTATTTATTTATTTATTTATTTGGTTGCTTTCAGTGTTTTGCCATGTACTGATACTACAGAGGAAAAAAAAAAAAAAAAAAAAAACTCAGGAGAAAAAAAATCAGGAGATAACCTTTTATCTCCTGAAAGATTAGTGGATAAGGAAAGACTAACCAATGAAGAGTCCCAGGGATGGGGAGTCTTGGGACCAGCAGGTGGCATAGTGAGGGTCTGGACTCCCACATGGCTGACTATGGTTTGAGTCTCAGACCTGGCAGCTTGCTTTCTCACTTTACTTTCTCTCTCTCTCTCTCTTTCTCTCTCTCTCTCTCTCTCTCTCTGGTAAGTGCACATGCCCTCTAGCAAAGTTTTAAAATAATAATTCTAAACACAGTTAAATAAATAAATGGAGAATCTCACTGCTCTACTTGGGGGCAGATTTTTGTACCTATAGGGCAAGCTTAGTTTTAGCAGACTAAGTGTCCTGGAATTAGGTCAGAACTAAAACAGCAGCTATGGTTCTCTAAATTTTAGTAAAAACCCTGAGAATAAGTTCCATGGTCTAATTTATTTGGGAAATATTATCAGATTATACCACTGTCTTTAATAGTCACAATACCTAGTAAAGACCCTAGGTGGCTCTGTGGCACAGTGATAATGTGGTATTCAGAAGAAGCTGGATTCCACATGGCAACTGTGGTTCAAATCTCAAGCCCAGTCAACCTAAAATATGCAGGGCATACCTGAGTGCCCAAGACACAATAGGCTGGAGGAATGGAGGAAGGGGATCTCTGTATAACCAGGCCCTGCAGAGGGTCTCTTTCTCATTCTCTTTCACTTTCACATGCTCTCTCATAAATTAACTTGAGGGGTTTTCGTGGATTTTTTTGTAGTACAAAAATAATAGTAACGTGAGTCAATAAGCTCAGCTGTCCCCAAACTCACTTGTCGACAGCATTTTTTTTTTTTGTGTGTAACATCTAAGCATATTGCCGACCTAGTATTCCAAAGACACACTTTAGGAACTAGCCCTACATCATTCCGATGCTCATGATTACCCTCTCATCTGCCACAGAAAGATAAGGCCTGGGAGCTGTACAGCATTAAACATAAAGTTACCCCTGGTTGGCAGCGACAGAGGAAAGCAATTATGATAAAGGGAAAGGAATATGTCTCTTTAATAGGCGCTTCCGTTTGTGCTGCTACCTGCTCTGCTCTGCCTTTGTCCCTGGCACGGCCAATTGCTTCTTTCTCATATTTCAGGTCCTAACTGAAATGTCGCTTCCTCAGAGACATCTTCTCTGACTACACCACTGGAAGTGGCTTCCAATCACCCCATTCCTTCCACACACACAAATCCCTATTCCTCACCTTACTATAGAACCCCGCCATCCATTTATGAGCCAGTTCACTTGGATCAAACTACATTATCCCAAGGCTCATGCTAACAGTATCAATTTATACAAACAAGGGGGAAAGTTGATTTGAAAATATCTTAGTCCCGATCTTTTGGCTTTAGAGCCTGCTCTTCCTGCCCAACTACAACCTCTATGTTCATTCATGAAAAGCCTGGGGGTAGGAGAAGGGAATCTTCCTGATGCAGCTAAGGTAGAGATTTGCCCCTGGTCCAGTCAACCACGGTGAGGAGGTGGGGCCCTACCATACAAATGTGACCTACTGTTGTCTGTACAGTTGGGGAAGACACTAAATAACACATCTGAGCAATGGTCAAAGCCTGTGGAGCACAGAAGAGAAATACAGCTGTAAGCGAAATCTAGGAAAGTTCTGCTCATTCAAGACATATCCAGCATTTCCTCCTTCTCGTCTCTCAGGAAGGGCCCTGATGCTCATGAAACCTCCTAAGCAGCAACGACCTCTTGCTGCTTTCAGAGAGCAGTCACACCAATGCACATATCTCTTGGCCTTGTGATTTTTGTGAATAAGCACCTCTGCAAGTATGGTGCCTAGTTTCTACTAGATGTTCAATAATTCTTTAATAAATGGATGAGTAAATTAATGTCTGAATGGATGCACTGGTTAAAAAATGAACTGGTGGCTGTAATTGAGGGCGAGGAAAAGGAGAGCAAAGAATCGAACTGAGCTATTTTGGGTCAAAGATTAGAAGTGGTGATCTATAGTCATGGACAGAGAGAAGTAAAGTAATGTGTGGACCCCACTGACTGACATGTAAGGGTCAAAGCTTTGGTAAGTGTAGCAGTTGTGACAAAGACATTGGTGATGGTGATAATGATTTCCCCCCTCCTGAGGAAGCATTTAGAATATTTTTGACTTCTCATAAAAAGATGAATCCTGTCCAATGCTTTCATCATCTCTCCATGTACTTAAATTTTTTTTAAAGTTACTTTTAAATTTACATTTAGTCACCATATATCTTTACACTGTACAACATGGTTTTTTTCCAGCATGTACACAGTGCATATTAGTCAAGTCAAAGACATTACCTTAAACATTTTTTTTAGAGATTTTTGCTATATGTTGCATGCGCTCACCAGACAGACAGAGACAGACAGAGACAGAAAGCGAGAAATCACCCCCCTGGGGGGATGGCCACACCGCAATCCCTTCTCCTCCATTCTTCTCTTGGGATCTAGGGCACACATGCACATGTGCCCCGGGTGAATTTTAAGCCACCAGATCCGGGATGCGAACTGCGGTCGACTACATGGGAGTCCAGCGACATAGCCATTATGCTAACTGCTGGTCCAACCTTATACATTTTCATCAGCAGATAACTTTTCACTTTTGTGTCTATTAAATGTGTTGTTTTATTTTTTCTTGGTTCCCCTCCTTCCTGCCCTGTTACCCACCCCATTGCCCTCCCTGACAGTGTCTCCAGTATCTATATTTGCCCTCCTTATTATTATGCGTTCCAATCTTTCAGTTACTGCTATAGAATGCAGGCTTTTGCTATATATTGAGTGGGAACATGTAATGCCTCTCTTTCATAGCCCGGCTTGTTTCACTTAGCATTAAATATTCCATATTTATCCACTTTCTATCAAACATCAGAGTCTCATTGTTTTTTATGGCTGAGTAGTATTCCATAGAGTATATATCCCACATTTTTTCAATCCACTTATCTGTTCTTGGACATTTGGGCTGATTCCATATCCTAGCGATTGCAAATAGTGCTGTAATAAACATGAATGTGCAAGCATTTTTTATCTCCACATACTTTTAAAGGTCACTTTTCAAAAAGACTACTTCACTCTGTCCTGTGGGAAGATAATTAAAGTTACAATATCTGCATTTCAGACGATTCTTTAACCTAAACTGAAATTTAAATCAAAGAACAAATTCCACGTTTGTCCTAAACATCTTGAAGCTCTTTCGGTCTTCAGCAAGAGGAGGGTAATCCAATTTTTATCATTTACTTTGCGTGAATACAGCTGCTTCCTTTTGCTGAAGCAGCTGGAATTTATCTCATTTCCAAAGTTTTGCTTCAGAATTTGGCTTTTTCTCTTTTTTTCCAGGCCTGGTGTAAATAAGGACATGGGCTAAGAGAATAAGAACATAAACGAAGAGCAGCCAGCTAAGGAGTTCTAAAGTCTGTTTTTGTTATGAGCATTGCTGGGACTCCAACCCATCGCCATTCCCCAGGAATGTTTAGATGTTGGATGGAAGACAAATGGCAGAGTATGTAGAAAGCAACCTGTGTTGAACAAGGATGGGGCTCTGAGGAGACATGGACACTTCTGTGAGAAAAACTAATTGTGTATTAAATTAATTGTATATGTTCTCGGAGTGGTGATCTTACCAGAATAGAAAGGAAAAGTCATAATTTGAGTAATGTGAATGAAGTCTGTTGGAGCATTACGGATGTCCAACAATCCTGGAAATAGGCTAAGTATTGCATTGTTCTCTGAAAATAGATGTTGTCATACTAGACCTCAGGCATTTATTTATTTACAGATGCTCCTTGACTTAGGAGGGGGTTACTTCCTGACACACCCATCATATAGGGAAAATACCACAGGTCGGAAATGTTTTTTTTTTTTCTTTTTTGGAGAGGTTTTTGCTATAGGGCGCGTGCGCTCACCAGACAGACAGACAGAGACAGAGAGACAGAAAGCGAGAAATCACTCCCAAGGGGGGATGGCCACGCTGCAATCTCTTCTCCTCCATTCTCCTCTCGGGATCTTGGGCACGCACGCACATGCGCCTGACGTAAATTTAAGCCACCGGGTCCGGGACTTGAACCGTGGTCAACTATGGGGGAGTCCAGTGACATAGCCATTACACTAACTGCTGGTCCCGGAAATGTATTTAATACACCTGACCTACGGATCATCTTAGCTTAGCCTAGCCTACCTTAAATGTGTTTGGAATACTTATATTACCTTCTCTTAGGCATTAGTCTAGCATTGAGCAAAATTATCTGCCAAAATTATCTACATTATAATAAAGCATTGACTATCTCACATAGTTTATTGAAAGTGAAAAACAAATTGTGCATATAGTTACTTGAAGTATAGTTAGTACTGAGTGTGCATCACTTTCATACTATCATAAAGTCTAGAATGTTAAGTTGAACCATTATGAGTCAATAACTGCATTTTATTTATTTAAATGGACAAAATCTCTATTGATCTTGTACAAGTTTTGAAATATGCATGCTTTGAAATTGTGAAGTGTCTAAATTGAACTAATTAACACATTAGATCACACACTTTTATCTTTTTTCGGTGGTGAGAAGACTTAAAAAAATTCTTAGTGATTTTTCAAGAATACAATATATTGTTATTAACCATAGTCACCGTGTTGTGTGAGAGAGTTCTCAAAATTATTCCTCATAAATGAAATTTTATATCCTTTGATCAACACCTCCCTGACCCTTACTCTAACCCTAGTAATTACTATTCTCTCCACCCCTATAAGGGACTTCTGTCATTGACTTTCCAAATCAGGAATATTTCTGAGAGGACTGGGAGATGTTTAGAAGAGGAAAAGGTAGTTACCTTCCACATAATAATGACAGTGATGGTGATTCTATAATAATTAATCTTAATTATTAACAGCAAGCATAATTATCAATTATACTTGAGAGCACATAATTATAGGCAGTTGGGTTTAATCTCAGTTCTGTCAATTATTAGCTATATGACCTGTAAGTTATCTAATGTCTGTAAGCTTCAGTTTCCTCATCTGTAGTATGGAGTTAATAATAGTATCTACCTCATGGGACTATGTGAGGATTAAATCAATAGTGTCTCACATGGAATAAGTGCATAAATATTATTCTTGAGTTCTATGTATCTGGCAGAATAAAAATAACTTTACATTTTCTCTGTCAATTCAATGAACTAACAGGGTGTTCCTAGAGTTCATGGAAAATGTGTATTATAAAAAAAACTATGCATGAGTCAAAACTTTTTTTGCACCAAAATAAACTTGTACTTTAATTGAATTTTTCTGATGAACTTTCTGAAGTCACCTTGTATTATCTTTATTTTGTAGATGGAAGAACCTGGGACTTAAGTAATGTGCTCAAAATCAGACTTTCCAAAAGTGGGTTGAAAGTGAATTATTCTGACACTGAAGTCTCTTTCTTAATCATGGTTCTATCCTACATCCTGGATGATGGATAGTAGTGGGGTGGGTGAGTAGGAGTGGATAATGGAAAATAGCATAAAGTAAATAATCAAATAGAGTCAAAGAAGCAGTTCACATTGTGATTCTTATCACAAATTGAGAGAAAAAAAAGATTTATGAATTACGATCTCTCCAAAAAGGAGAGGTTTTTAGAACAAATGTCACTGTGCTTTTCATATTTCTTCCAAACAGTAATATTTTTACAAAGAGAAAATCTGATTAAAATTAAAAACCTATTTAATGAAGGTTCAGTACATTTGAATGAGCCAAGGATGGATCTTGGATAATGAAAGGTGGAAAGGTTGGAGAGGGAGTAGAGAGCTGTGTAGTATGGCAGAGGGTTAGCCAATGTTAGGGGTGAGGACAGTGTAACAGTGAGGATACAAATAAGAATGAAGGGGATGTACCCTGATCAGCTCTCTCCTCTCTCTCTCTCTTAGTTTACGTATTTCTTCTGTGACACAGAGATAGGCACTCTCAACAGGAGCTTCACACCATGATCCACCCCTCGTCTCAGCTGGCCCAGATCACAGGCAAGCTTTGCCATGTGCTCAGAGAGACCCAAATGTGAACCAGGACTTTCCCATGTGGGTTCAGCATCACAGAGTATTACATTACTGCTGTGCCACCTTTTGGCTGCCTTACTTTATTTCTTATAAGACAGCAGAGCCTGGATAAGCACCTGTTCACAGTTAAGGCCTCAGGGAAGCTGACTTTGCAGTGGAATTTAATGTGCATAAAATTTACTAGAAAGAGCCTCAGAATCACCTCTGATGGAAGGTAGAAAAAAGAAGCATGACCAGAGAGAGGGAGAAATTGAGCCGTAAAGCAAGGCCTACAGCCTCGGCTGATCTCATGGGGTAATTTGGAATTGGCCCATTGGATTTGACCTGCCTTGGGCCAAGCTGTCTGGACCTTTGTTCTCTGGCCTGTATCTGTCACATGTGTGAGATGTGGGTGAGGTGGCTTTATGCAGCTAAAGCGGTCCTTGCAAGACTGAGAGCTGAAGACTCTCTGAGCTCCTTGTTGAGACAACATTCCTTCCTGGAAGGCCCTTCCTTACACCTGTATCTCACTGTCTAACACGGATGCCAGGGGGGCTGTCATGTCTCTTCCTCTCTTCAGTCAACCACCTGCATGCACTAGCATCACTCAAAAGGGGCATATTTCTGGGTTTAAGTCCTGCCCCCTGAGTGAGAGTCTGTAAAGGTAAGGCCCAGGAGTATGCTTTTTTTTTTTGGAGAGATTTTTGCTATAGGGCGTGTGCGCTCGCCAGACAGACAGAGAGAGACATAGAGACAGAAAGCGAGAAATCACCCCCCAGGGGGGATGGTCACGCCGCAATCCCTTCTCCTCCATTCTCCTCTTGGGATCTTGGGCACGCACGCACACGTGCCCGGCGTGAGTTTTAAGTCACCGGGTCCGGGACGCGAACCGCGGTCGGCTACGTGGGAATCCAGCGACATAGCCATTACGCTAACTGCTGGTTCCCAGGAGTATGCTTTTTGATAAACACCGCAGGTGACTCTGGCTTAGTGTGAAAGTAGAGAATAATTGTACATAAGATAAAGAAATAGTTCTTGCCAAACAAAACAGACACTTGAAAATAAGGGAGAATTTCCAAAATCTACTCCTAACCTTACTATTCAAAGCAATTTACACAGTGAATTCCTTCAGCCCCCTCCGCGATTTTCCTCCATGAGCATGCAGGCAGTGTGTGCAGCTGCCCATCCATCCTGCACGTCTGCCAGCTGAGGCCCAGAGAGATGCAGCCACCAGTACATCAAGACAAGCCTGGCAGGCCTGGCACTGCTGGGACTGAGTCATTGTGCCAGGAAGGTCCACAGGCTCATTTGTGCCTATCTTCTGCAAAATCATTTTTGCTTTTGAAGAATCCATGTGTTACTATAGAACAATTAAACTAAATCATTGCTTTGTCTAGGGAAGTTTTGAGTGGGCTTTAAATAAGCTCCTGGCCACACATGTCCCAAACAGCCTAGTATTTGGAGAGCAATTTAATCTTTGTCTGAATACTTTCATGCTTCTACACACAGCTATTTACCAAAAACCCATCATCAAGGTTACTGCCATCTTTACTCCCCTCCTTGCCTCCCTCTGATGGGATCTGGGACTAGGAATAACACACTGAGTCTAAGCCCTAGTGCTCAAACTAAAATTGGACCAGCCAGGCAAAATTAAACACATGGCAAACAGCAATAATTTCCTTCCAAAAAAGTAAATATTCACATTGGTTAATATACACTGAAAGATCTGACAAGGTTTATATGCTTTGACCCCATAAATTCACCTCTAGGAATTAACCTATTGAAAAATATGAAAAAGTACAAAGACTATTGATATCGAATTATCTGTAACAGTGACCAAAATGGAGAAAAGCTAAACTGTTCCCAAAGCCTGATAGTGAAGGGAGCCAGGCTGACCACAGATCAAATCCCACCAGCCTAAGCAGCTTGAAAAATATGCCAGGCACATGTGTGTGAGCCACAATTCTCAACGGGATGGAGAAATGGAGAAAAAGAGATTTCAGAATGACCATACTACATTGGAGGTACTTTTTCCCTCTCTCTCTACCTCTCTATTCCTCTTTCTTTCTACTGAGGCATATTCCATCTGGTAAAAAAATAAAAAATAAAAACAAAGAAAAGCTAAAGCTAAATATGCTCCAAAAACAGAATAACTGAGTATTCCTCATAATTATTAAAATGCTTGAGTGTCTTGGATAACAAAGAAAAATATTTTTATTTATATTAAGTGAAAAGTGCAGGATACCTATTTGTTTATATAAAATAAATTTAAATATGTTTGAAAATGCTAGAAAGAGATACCCCAGTCAGAATGACTAAAATTAAAAAAAAATAAAATGATAAGTGCTGGCGGGGGTGTGTTGAAAGGAGAACTCTCCTACACTGCTGGTGGGGATGTAAATTGGTCCAGCCACTGTGGAGAACAATTTAGAGATTCCTCAAAGATCTACAAATAGAACTACCATATGATCCAGCAATCCCACTCCTTGGTATCTACCCAAAGAACAGAAGAATTCTTAATCAGAAAAGTGCTTGCACATCGATGTTTATTGCAGTATTATTCACAATTGCTAAGACATGGAACCAACCCAAATGCCTATGAACAGATAAATGGATTGAAAAACTGTGGCACATATACTCTACAGGATACTACTCAGCCATAAAAAGTAAGACCCCAGCTTTTGACAAAATGTGGATGAATATGGAAAATTTACTGCTGCGTGAAACAAGCCAGGCTATGAAGGAGAGATATTGTATGTCTCCACTTTATACCAAGTGTCCGTACTCTATGGCTGAAACTGAATGACTAAAGGATATAGAAACATAGTAAATGGTTATAAATATCAGATACAGTGTGGGAAGAGGGTAGATGAAGGAGTAGAGTATGAAGAAGGACATTAAGGAGAAAAATGGAGAGGCAAGTCATTTATGGGATAAAGAAATGGATTATTATCTATTGAAGGTAATTTTATAGTATTGTTCACTGGACTGGTGAGAAATGTACACATGTTGGAATATTCACTTTGCAAGCTAAGTAACATGTGATTGAATGTATAAAATAATTTGAAAGAAAATAATTAAAGAAAAAAATCTGAACCTTAAAAAAAAAATCTACAAAGAAAATGGAACATCCATTTGTCAAAATGATAATAGCCTTGTGTCTGGATTAATAATCTGTTCTTCTTTAGCAATTTTAACTTTACATAATAAGTTTGTAATTTTTCAGAAACACATGAAATTTAAAATTTAGATACCTAAATATGAAGATAGTGTTTGCTTTATAGAGATAACCTCTTATATGAAGAGATGTATTATAGAAACAAACATCTGTTGTTAGAGGTATAATCAAGTTATCAATTGCCCAATAGTGTGTTTTTCTCTTCTATTTTCAGCAGTATATTAGGTGTTGGTAATTCCCAAAGGAAGTAGCCCTTCTCTGGTGATAAAAATCATAGCCACAGGCAGTTGCTTCTGAAAAACAGCCTACAGCTACCTGCCCCTAAATAGGTGGTGTCTGCAGATTGCTTTGTTTTGTGAATATGGATGTCTCTACAGGATTCACAGGTGTTTTTTCTGGCCATTATCTTCTCTGCTTGTTCTGTCATGGAAAAACAACAATAAATTTGATCATATAACAATAAGTTCATTTACTTAAAGATTATGAACAAAATTAAAAGGATAAAAGCTTTAAAAGCAAATTAACATGAGGAAAATGTGTCTCAAATACGATAAACAAGATAATATCCTTTATTAAAGAGTACATACAAATTAAAAAGAAAAATAGTTTGCACATGATTAAGTAAATAGCTAATAGAATTAAATTGAATAAATAATTTAACATTTAACGATGAAAATTTAATGATTCTTAGTATAATATTTAATGATGACACACATACAATGAAGCAGATATTTTCATACATCGATGTTGGGAATGGAAATAGACATCATCGTGCTAGAAGTTTGAAAGTAATATGTATCAAGAATCTTTAAGGTAATTATACTAAAATAGTCTTTCCCTCACTAGTAATGTAGGCTAAGATAGCAATCAGAACTTAGTCTGCTTTTTAATGCTGTGAATGAATCCTCCAAACTTAGTTGCTTAACAAAATAGCAATCATATATTTAGCACACAAATGTGTAATCTGAGCAGGGCTCTGCAAGGAGGATTCATCTATCCTCTACGTAGCATTAACTGGGCATCTTGAGTGGGAAGATTCACTTCCAAAACACTTCACTACACTGGCTAAGTTGGGTCACAGCTATCAGCTGGGAGCATAACCAGGGCTAAGTTTCTCAGTTTCTCTCCCTGTGGTCTTTCTACAGGTTGCTTGTGCTTCCACACAGCATGTAGGTTGGGTTGCAGCCTAAGAATCCCAAGAGACGGGAAGTGGAAGCTGCCATTTTCTTAAGGCCTGGTCCCTGAAACTGACAGAATATCCCATTGTTCTAATTCAAAAGAAGGAAACTAGACCTTACCTTTAGATAGGAAGATTGTGAAAGAAGATAGGGGTCATGTTTTAAAACAGTCATATAAATATAAATACAAATGTTTATTATATGATATTTATTAAAGTCTTATACATGTTAGTGAAAATAAAACAACTGATATTCAACATTAGGGGAGTAGTTCATGCTAAATTTTAGAGTAAAGAGAAACATCATGTTACTTACAAAGGTTATCCCATCAGGCTAACATTGAACCTTTCAGCAGAAACAATGCATGCAAGGAATGAATGGGAAGATGTATTCAAAATATTAAAAATAAAAAAATTGAGGGGCCAGCAGGTGGCGTGGTGGTTAGAGGTGCTGGACTCACACATGGCAGACCATGGTTTGAGTTCCCGACCTGGCAACTTACTTTCTCACTTTCCTTCTCTCTCTCTCTCTCTCTCTCTGCCCCTCTCTGGTCAAAATTTAAAATAAATAAATAAATAAAGTTAAATAAAATAATTCTTTAAAAAAATTTTAACAAAGATTACTATATCCAGCAAGATTAACTTTCAAATGAGAAGAAAAGATAAAAATATTCCCAGATAAACAAAGTCTGAAAGAATTTACCAACACCAAGACCAGCTCTCCAAGAAGTACCAAAAAAAAAGGGAGTGCTAAAGAAAGTGTGAGGAGTGCTAAAGAAAGAGTGCCAGAGAGACCAGCGGTTAGCATAATGGCTATATCACTAGACTCCCATGTAGCGAACTGCAGTTCGAGTCCCGGACCCGGTGGCTTAAACTCACGCAGGGCATGTGTGTGTGCGTGCCCAAGATCCCAAGAGGAGAATGGAGGAGAAGGGATTGTGGTGTGGCCATCCCCCGGGGGGTGATTCTATCTCTCTGTCTCTCTCTGTCTTTCTGGCGAGCACATGTGCCCTATAGCAAAAAAAAAAAAAAAAAAAAAAAAAACCTCTCCAAAAAAAAGAAAAGAGTGCCAGAAAAACTGAAGAAAGACAGAAATAAGAGAGCAAAAAGCAACCAATAAAATGGTTAAAATACTGGCAAAATCAAAGTCCAGAAATATCAATAATAACATTGAATATTAATGGATTAAATTCTCTAATCAAGAGACAAGACTGGCTGACTGGATTAAAAAAAAGAAAAACACACAACAACAACAACACAGAAACCCTCTATCTGTTGCCTACAAGAAACACCTCATGGATAAAGATATACACAGACTAAAAGTAAAGGGCTGAAAAAAGGTATTCCTCCCAAATGGAAACCAAGAAAAGGCTGGAGTCATAATTCTGATTCAGACAAAATAAGCTTTAAGACAAAAACTGTAAAAATACATAAAGAAGGCCATTACATAATACTAAAAGGGCTAATTCTTCAAGAAGATTTAATTGTTATTAATATCTATGCACCCAACTCAGGAGCACCCAAATACATGAAGGAAAGACTGCTAGATCTAAAAGGAGAGATAGACTGCAATACACTAGTTGTTGGAGATCTCAACATCTCACCATCTCCTTTGGACAGATATAATAGACAAAAAAAATAAGTAGAGATATAGGATTTAAATGACACCATAAATTGAATGGACTTGACAGACATCTATAGGACCTTTGCCCAAAAAACCATGAAATGTACATTTTCTCATCCCCACATGGAACCTTTTTGAAAACTGACCACATGATAGGGCACAAACCTAGCCTTTACAGATTAAAAGTCATAGGACCTATATTCAGCCTATTTTCCAACCATGGTGGAATTAAACTTAATATTAGTTTCAGGAAATGTCCCTGAAAAAACACAAACATAGGAAAGCTAAACAACCTACCCATGAGTGACTTCACAACTACTGAAGAAATTGAGACTGAAATCAAAAGATGAATTGAAACCCGTGATAATGAGGACACAAAATTCCATAAAATATGGGACACAGCAAAAGCAGTCATAAGAGGGAAATTAATAGCAATTAGTGTAAATAAGAAAAAGATGGAAAGCAGGAAAATAGACAACCTAACAACCTACTCTAGGGAACTGGAATAACAACAATAAAAACAAAAATGCCAGAAGAAAAGAAATAATAAAGATTCAGGCAGAAATAAATTAAATAGAAAATAAATGAACTATACAGAAAATAACTGAAACCAAAAGCTTGTTCTTTAAAAAGATAAACAAGATTGACACATCATTAGCTAGACTGATTAAGATGAAGAGTGTAAGGAACCAGATAAATACAATTCACAACAAAATGGGCAATATTACAACAGACATAATAGAAATAATTAAAAAAAAAACATCATTAGAAGATACTATGAGTGACTATAAGCCAACAAACAAGAAAACCTGAATGAGATGGACAAACTCCTGGACATGTATATTCAAATGAGATTGGATCAGGAAGATATAGAAACCCACAATAGACCATAACAAGTTGTGAGATTGAATCAGTAATAAATAACCTCCTGACAAAGAAAAGCCCAGGTTCTGATGGCTTCACTTCTGAATTCTACAAACTTTTAAAGAAGAGTTAATCCCCTTTCTACTCAAACTATTTCTACAGATCCAGAAGGAAGGAATCCTCCCAAATTCATTCTATTAAGCCTCCATCATCTTTATCCCCAAAACAGCTCAGGACATAACAAAAAAGGAAAACTACAGACCTATATCTCTGATGAATATAGATGCAAAAATACTCAACAAGAGACTAGCAAACTGTATCCAACAACATATAAAAAAATTATTCATCAAAACCAGGTAGGTCTTATTCCAAGGATGCAAGAGTGATTCAAATACTCAAAACCATAAATGTAATACACCATATTAATAGACAGAAAGATACAAACCATATGATCATATCAGTTGATGAAGAAAAAGTGTTTGATAAAATACAAGACTCTGAGCAAAATCAGCATAGAAGGGACATTTCTCAACACAGTAAATGCCATCTATGAAAAACCTATAGGTAACATCATACTGAATGATGAAAGCTTTTCTGCTAAATACTGGTACAAGACAAGGCTGCCCACTTTCTCCACTGCTTTTCCATATCATGCTGGAAGTCTTAGCCAATGCAACCAGAAAAGAGAATAAAATAAAAGGCATTCAAATTGGGAATGAAGAGGTGAAATTATCTCTATTTGCAGATGACTTGATTGTATACATAGAAGACCCAAAGGTATCCATGAAAAAACTTCTGCAAATGATAAATATATACAGTAAAGTTGCAGGATACAAAATCAACTTACAAAAATCTATAGCATTTCTATATTTAAAAAACAAGCAGACTGAGGTAGAAATGAAGAAAGTAATCCCATTTATCATAACCACTAAAAGTATAAAATACAGTCCTTTTGGCCAGAACCGCCATCTTCCAGTAATTAACCAAAATGATGAACACAAAGGGAAAGAGGAGAGGCACCTGATATATGTTCTCTAGGCCTTTTAGAAAACATGGAGTTGTTCCTTTGGCAACATATATGAGAATCTACAAGAAAGGTGATATTGTAGACATTAAGGGAATGGGTACTGTTCAAAAAGGAATGCCCCACAAATGTTACCATGGCAAAACTGGAAGAGTCTACAATGCTACCCAGCATGCTGTTGGCATTGTTGTGAACAAACAAGTTAAGGGCAAGATTCTTGCCAAGAGAATCAATGTGCGTATTGAGCATATTAAACATTCTAAGAGCAGAGATAGCTTCCTAAAACGTGTGAAGGAAAATGACCAGAAAAAGAAAAGCCAAAAGAGAAAGGTACCTGGGTTCAACTAGAGCACCAGCCTGCTCCACCCAGAGAAGCACACTTTGTGAGAACCAATGGAGAGGAGCCTGAGCTACTGGAACCTATTCCCTATGAATTCATGGCTTGATGGGTATTAAAAATAAACTAATCTGTGGTCTATATATTTAAAAATGTATAAGATACCTAGGAACAAATCTTACCAAAAAGTCAAAGTCCTCTACAAGGAAAGCTATGAAAATCTAAAAGAATAAATTGAAAATGACACCAAAAAGTGGAAGACCATCCCATGTTCCTGGAATGAAGGAATCAATATAATCAAAATGGCAATTCTACCCAAATTAATTAATCTAAATATTTTGCATAATCCCAAATTACCAGAGACATTCTTCACAGATCTAGAAAAGACAATCATAGAATTTGTCTGGAATCATAAAAGAACCCATATTGCCAAAGAAATCTTGTGCAAGAAGGGTGGGGTAAGCAACCTCTCACTTCCTGACCCCAAACTATATTGCAGTGTGATAATCAAAACAGCATGGTATTGGCACAAAAACAGACATGTGGACCAATGGAACTGAATAGAGACCCCAGAAAGAAATCTCATACAGCCAACTGATCATTGACAAAGGGTACCCATCAATCCAAAGGGAAAAAGAAAACCTCTTTAGCAAATGGTGCTGGAAAAACTGGGTATCCACCTGCAGAAAGATGAATCTGGACACTTATCTCTCACCATTAACTAAAATCAACTCAAAGTGGATAAAAGATCTAAACCTAAGACCTCAAACTATAAAACAAGTGGTGGAAAACACTGGGGAAACTTTGGGAGACATTAGGGTAGGCAAAGAATTTTTAAGTAAGACCCCAAAAGCACAGGTAATAATCTTAAAAATGAACTAGTGGGATTACATCAGATTAAAAGTTTTCTGCACAGCAAAGGACACAATAATCAGTGTGAATTGACAACCCTCAAAATGGTAGAATATTTTTTGTAAACTATGCCTCAGATCAGGGACTGATAACCAGAATACACAGTGAACTCAAGTGGCTTACTCAAAAGAAAATGATTAACACAAGTAAAAGATGGAAAAGGGAGCTGAACAAACAGCTCTCTAATAAAGATGTACAAAAATAAATTAATTAATTTAAAAATACATGAAAAATGCTCAACATCCCTCAACTTAAGAGAGATGTAAATCAAAACCACAATGAGATACAACCTAACTCCAGTCAGAATGGCTAAGATTAGAAAAAATAAAAAATGATAAATGTTGGTGAGGCTGTGATGAAAAGGGAACTCTCGTACACTGTTGGTGGGACTGTAAATTGGTCCAGTAACTGTGAAGAGCAATATGGAGGTTCCTCAAAGATCTAAAATAGAATTACCACATGATCCAGCAATTCCACTCCTGGGTATCTACTCAGAGAATAGAAAAACACTCAGCTGGAAAAAGTGCTTGCACATCGATGTCTATTGCTGCATTCTTCACAGTTGCTAAGACATAGAACCAACCCAAATGTCCATGAACAGATGAATGGATTGAAAAGGTATGGCACATATACCCTGTGGAATACTACTCAGCCATAAAAAAACAAGACCCTGACACTTGATAGAAGGTGAAATATAGAATATTTACTGCCAAGTGAAGCAAGCCAGTTTATGAATGAGAGACATTTTATGTCTCCACTTAATATATATGGACTGTTCATACTCTGTGTAGGAAACTGAAAGATTAGGGTATATAGAAGCATGGAAAAGGTTATGGATGCTGGAAATAGTGTGGGAAGAAAGTGAGAGCAGGGGAAGAGTGAGAGGAAGGGAATCAAGGAGAAAAATTGAGAGGTAAGACATTTATGGGACACAGAAATGGGTGATTATCTATTGATGATATTGTGTATGGTAACTTCAACTGGACTGGTGTGCAGTATAATCATGTCGGGTAAGTTCACTTTACAAATTATAGTGATGTATAGTGATTGAATGTATAAAATAAATTTTAAAAATAAAAAAATAAAAAGTAACAGAATACATAATCATTAAAAACTATGTACATAGTGAGTTTTAAATATCAAAAAGTATGTTAGAACCATTTGCAAATAATAAAAAGACAATATGTCTTTGTGTCTACAAATTATTATTGTTTTTTAGTTTTTCCTTTTTTTATGTTCTTCTTCTAGTAGCTCTCTGACAGCCCATAATGAACATATATTCTATTTTTGAAAAAGATAAACTGGGCCAGCCCATGGCCTGGTGGTTAAAGTGACTGGATCTCATGTGGCCAACTCCACAGTTCAAGTATCAGAACTAGCAGTTTAAGGAACATGTCGGTCATGTGTACATGCATGCCAAAATCCCAAAAGGAAGGAGAGATGGAAGAGAAGAGGTTGCACCATTACCATGCCACATAAGGATGTTTTCTCATTTTCTCTCTTCTCTCTGTTTTTCTCTTCTCTCTCCAGAAAGCAAGCACATAGCAGTTTTTACTATGGTCCATTGACCACTGTTGGGCCCTGGATTGGAGCAGTTCATAATCTGCCTTTATTCCTGCCTCCAAGGGTGCCCTTGGACTACATGTGCTCTTA
The DNA here is from genome assembly GCA_026018925.1 of Tupaia tana. Taxonomy (NCBI): domain Eukaryota; kingdom Metazoa; phylum Chordata; class Mammalia; order Scandentia; family Tupaiidae; genus Tupaia; species Tupaia tana. Next base: position 194,425,247 of record JAKSZU010000003.1, read on the forward strand.
GATTTAACTTTGCTTGGACTTCTGCCTTCCATGTTACCTTCTTGCTTAATTTATGTCTTAGATTTATTGACCTCAGAGTAATATCAATACATATCGATGTTACTATAATTTGTGATCAGACCTACCCTGGCTGGCACTAGAGCCAATGAGTCTGGTCAGCTGGAATGGTTTGTCAAATAATAGCCACACGTGATTCCATCCCATATAGCAATTAATGGCTATGCTCTCCAAATGGAAAATTTATTATTGGTGTACCAAGAAGAGTTGGGCCCATTTGCCCACCACATTTCCTTTCCCCTTTACATACCTCAGATCAGCCTGCTCCCAACATTTGAAAACACTCTTCCCGCATCACCTTCCACCCTTCATGATCTGATCAATTTTCAAGTAAAATGCCAAACTCCCTTTCCTCTAAATGTTTATAGCTTCTGGGTTTTTTTTTTTTTTTTTGGTTGGTTGGATTTTTGTTTGTTTGTTTTTGTTTTGTTTTGTTTTGTTTTTATCTACATGCCACCCTTCTCTTTTCTTTGGCAGCTCATATTAGAAGATCCATCCTCCGGGTAATTTCCCTGACATCCTCTAAATACTCTATTCCCACACAAGGCTAAGCAATGACCTTTTTGTCTTCTCCTAAAGGACTGCATGTTGATCCCTTTCATTGCATATTATATTTGTAGGATGATCTGTTGCTCATCTTTCCTGCCACACTGTTATCCCCCTAAGGATAGAAATGGTTCTGACCACTATATTTGTGGCAGACATTAGCTATCCCCAAGTCATCTGCAATTCTTTTTTCCTTGCCACATTTCACAATGAAGATAGAAAAATAAAATGTTTGTGTTGTTAGCCTTTCTTGTAGCTAGGAATTATGGCCCATGAGACATGAAATTCTGCAGCAAGGACTAGGACTTCTATAAAAATATATATATATTTTTTTCACTGGTCTGGATATTTTCCTCTCCTTGTTACTTCTAACTTTCATGCCCTCTTAATAACTGGAAGACAGAGGTCTTCCTGAAACTATAAACCAAAAAATTTTCAGGGACAGAGACACTAATATCATTACATTTCTAATCTAATAACAACTATCTTTTTATATTATATGAGAATAATGAAGTCTTCTTGCTTAAGCAAGCAAATTATGGCCCAGGCTAAATCCAGTTCACTTCCTATTTTTGTAAATAAAGATCACTGGACCATAGCCATGTCCATTCATTTATTGTCTACGACTGTTTTCTTGTTACAAAAGCTGAATTGAACAGGTGCAAATATATGTAGCACTTTACAGAACAATTTTGCTGAACCACAGTTTAAGCACCTGTTGGTCTAATATCTTGTTAAATGCAACCACATGACTTTATTTTATTAATATAAGATCCCCAATACTGAACATAAGGCTTATCCCACATAAAATGTTCAAAAACAGTACCAGCAGTACATAAAAATGACTTAGTGCTTATACGATCTTCAACCTGACTATATTGAAGTCTTTGCTATATCACTTGGAATCTGAAGAAAAAGCAAAAACAAACGTGTGGATCTGTTTCTCTAATACTTAAGATCTCTTAACTTATTAGGGGGCCCAGTTATAAGATTTCTGTCTCTCTCTTAACAATTTTATTCTTCCCTTGAAGAAATTCCATGCAAACAATACACACTTATTTGGTCAGTAAAAGGGTATATTGACCCATGATGATCCAGAAGAAAATCTCAAAGGATTTCTAATTCTAAGGATTTGATAAGGAATCTATTTCATCTAAAGACTCTGACACTTTGAGGAATTCAAATTTTTTCCACTCTGTGAATCTGGTTTTTTCATCCTTTGCTCTAATTCTTGAGGCTAGTAAAAGAGATGAAAAGAACACTATCCTAGTATCAAGACCTGAATTTTGGCCAAAGTTCTGCCACTAATTAGCCTATGGCTTCAGTGAAGTAACTTAACCTTTCTGGGTCATAGGGCTATCTTTTGCAAAATAGAGCTCTGAAATTCTTTCCAGCAGTATGAGCCTTGATGGCAACTCAAGATCAGGTAAGGTTTATCATTCCAGATTGAAACCACTATAACATCACTGTGAGCTCCTATAGAAAGGAGTTCAAAGAGTGCATTTGGGAGGGTAGCAGGATGTATCAGAAAGCAATAGGATGTGGGGTCAGATAGACCTAAATTATGAGTTAAAAGAGCTACTCTACTTCAATACAATCTGTGTGATGTTGGGCTGGTGACTCAAGTTCTTTGAACCTAAATTTAATAAGGACATTATGAGAATTACATGAAGCAGCATATATAAAACCTGTGGCATGGTGTCTAATAAAAGCTAGATACTTAATGTCCGTTCCGTAACCTCTTTGCTTCTACTGGTTAAAGATGAGGAAGACAGGTAAGAGAGAGGCGAGAGTTGGTAATTACTGAGTTTGACCAGCAGTAACTAGAGTATGGAGAATGACGAGAAACAGAAATTTTAGCAGGATAAAATGGCTTGAAAGTAGAGAGTGTTCAGTTTTAGGAATATCACTTTGCGATGAAAGCTAAACAACCCAGAGAAAATGTCTCTTAGGCAGTTGAGAATGTAGAAAGTAAGGCTTATGAGAAATAGAAGAGAATGCGATAAAAGATGTAAAAGTATAATCCCACATTAACCCTCCCAAGCAAAGTTTTTGAAATGTCGACTGCAAGCCATTTTAAGAATTATTAATACATTTGACATTTCCAACTAGGACTGGTTAAAACGTGTCAGTAAGAATAGGCAGAGAGCAGTAACAAAGTTTTCATTCATAAATGTGTACCCTTACTAAGATGAGATATGGTTAGATATTTTCTGTTGCATTCTATCTGATTCTGTTTCCCTTCATTAAGGAAAAAAGAAATCCTGGTGACAACTCTAATTGATTCCATGATCCCAATAATAAACTAAGACTGAGAGTTTGAAAAATACTTCTCTGTAGGTTACAGAGTCTCTCCATAGGCTCTATAGAGTTTATCTAAGCTGTCTTTTTTTTCTTTTCCTCCTCTTTTTTTCTTGTCTTTCCTCCTTCCTTTCTATTGCCAAAGGGCATATCCACTCACCAGGGAGGGTGGAGGCACCTCTAATGGGGTATAGTCACACCACGATCTTTTTCCCTCCATTTTTCAATCCTGTCGGGATTTTGGACAAACACACACACACAGCATGTTTTCCAAGTTGCTGAAGCTGGAATTCAAACCACAGTCAGCCATGAGTAATTCGGCTTCCTATATACAGGGCTTAACCACTGTGCTACAGGACTGGCCTTTATATTTAGAATTCAACAACTACCTTATTGCTTTCTTTGTGTGTGTGTGTGTGTGTGTGCGCGCGCGGGTTTTTTATTGTGCTTTTTTATTTTTTTATTTTTTTATTATCATCATAATCTTGTTTATATTACATTGAATTGCATATAACTTTACAGTGTATTACATTGCTTTTTCAAAAGGGAATGCCATGCATGTCAGTCAATACAGAGACATTAATCTCCCCACTTCATCATTCAATATCTTTTCATTATTTTTCCCAATCATTATTATTATTGTTCCAATTATTTTTTAACAGTCAATCACTACTTCTCATTTTGCTTGTAAAAAGACTTTACCCATCATGAAATACTTCTCAGACCCATCCAGTTGAGAATACTATACATGTCATCATCAACAGGTAATAATAAGCCATATCTGTTTCCCGCTAATGTCCTGCCTCTCTATTTTCTCTCTTGCTATCTTTCTCTATCCTCTTCTCTTCATCCCCCTTCTTGCTTTCTTCACGGAATGGAAACAATTCCTATTTTCTCAGGACGTGGTAAGTCATCCTACGAGTCTGGCATATTACTGACTGATTTGATGTTGCTCCCTTGAACAGTAACTGACATACGTGAAAGTCCAAAACAGTTTAAAACTGTATTCATCAGTAGCTGCACCTTTAATCTCCTCACCAGCCCTAGTTAATATTAACATTGGCTCATTTTATTCATGAAGAAACTAAGGTTCCCAAAAATAGCCATGAGTGAGTCCAAATTTCCTGACTCTGGAGGCCAAGTTCTTTGCTCCACAAATAAAAACTGTAAAACTGCTCTGTTCAAAGCATCATACAATTGATAAACTGCAGACAATGTCTTCTTATGCAAATCAGCAGTGACCACTACTCAACAAGGCAAGTATTTTACCAGCTTCTCCCAAAGTGTGATCTAGACTTGTGTTTTACTCTAAGAGTGTTTGAACTGTGTACATTTCTGTCAAAGTTCATCAAAGTTCTAGCCTCCACTCTCCTCTCTGCAGCTCAGCTTCAGTGCTCTGCTGTTTCCATACAACAAAACTGGAGAGGGTTTTTAATTGAGATGATTTCCCTCATCTAATGAGTGGATTCCATTAAACCAAGTTCTTAGCTAGTTTCAATAAAAGAAGAGGTAATTTTCTGATATTGGTTCTTTTACCACTTCTTATAAATGACTCAGTGGGGGGAAAATGCCTTTTCTCACAATTCTCTGCCTTGAAACAATGTACTGCCCAACATAAAGACAAAAATGAGGATATAGCTCATTCGCTTAGAGCTCTTTGATATCTGCTCTTCCTTTTTCAAATGATTTGAAAATCATTAAGCTGAATTACCAAATAATTTCTTAAATAATTTTTCTCTTGAGATTATTTTCCTCTTTTAAAACACACTCTAAAATGAGAAGGTTTTATTGATCCTATCTAATGGCTCCCTCTTCCAAAAACCCATAACATGGTCTATGTTTCTCTATTTCACCTGTATTCTTCTTTCATTATAATTAGTGTATAACCAGACTCCTTCAAAACTCTAGTTTGTAATACCTTACACATAAGAACCTTTGTAATGGATAATAAAATTAATGATCCATAAGTTGGAAATCAATGTAGTTTTATAATATTCTTCTCTACTATTCTTTTTTTTCACTTAACCAACATACTCTGGAAAATCAATCCATATCAGGTCATAGAGACTTTCCTCATTCTCTTACAGAACTCCATAGTGTAGAGGTACGCCACAATCCCTTCTCCTCCGTTCTCCTCTCGGGATCTTGGGCACGCATGTACACGCACCCAGCTTGAGTTTAAGCCACCAGGTCCAGGATGCGAACCCTGGTCAACTACGTGGGAGTCCAGCAATATAGCCATTACACTAACTGCTGGTCCCTGTATATTTCACCTTTTTCTAAATGACTACCAGACTGTCTCAATTTCGAGTATCAAAGGGTCCATCTTTGCCCTTTGTCATATACCAAATGAATTTTCTTTTGACAACTGTTTTTTTAAAACATTTATTTATTTATTTTTACATTTTCCCACAAACGTTTACTTTACATTTCAAAAAATTTTGCTCATACTCCATAGTCTTTGATAGTTAATAACTTTCAAAATTTCAAAACCTGAATTTTAAAGATAATGTTCAAAATATTTGTTATAATGTTATTTGTGACTCCATAACAACAGAGACAGTATAGTTTTAAATATTTTTGAAAAAATATTTATATATCAACTACTCAAACTGTTGAAAATCAAACACCCAGCACACAAGTCACACATAAACCTTCTCAATTCAGCCCTGCCTACCAAGTATTCTGTGATATACCATCTGTTAGCAAAGATCAGTCTCTTTTTCTTCCTTCAAAGTCTTCCTCAAGATAATCTTCTGGTTGTGGCTGCTCTTTTGCAATCCCTACTGATTACAATGCTGGGAGGAAAAGTCCAGGTTATTGTATGGTATAAATTCTTTCATATTGCTTCTCTAATCCTCTCTGCCAGGCAGAACTGTTTATGGTGCCAGGTCATCTTTCCAAGAGCTTCAGTTGGCTTATTTGAGATCCACCTTAGTTCCATAGTTTTCTGGTTTAATCTTCAAATATGACATTCCAGTCAAAGCCCTCTCCAATAATGAGCATTTCCAATTTCTGATTTAATGCAACAGGCATTGTTGAACTTATGCAAATAACCCTTCTGCTACAAAATAAGAATACTCCCAAATATTTTCAATTCCAGAAGGGTCAGGAAGGAAGAAAAGTTTATGTTTCCATTTAAAGAAACAAACAAACAAGAAGAAAAAATATTTTAACAAATTGCTAAAACTATCAACAGCTCAAAAGGCAAAACCCTTAAATTGGAAAAGACAAAGCATAGTTTTAAAAAAAATCAGTTATGTTCTACCCAAAAGCCATAAAATTATATTTCACCAGTTCAGATTTTTTTCTTCTTTTTTTGTAGAGGTTTTGCTGTAGGGTGTGTGTGCTCGCCAGAAAGAGAGAGACAGAGAGTCAGAAAGCAAGAAATCATCCCCCAGGGGAGATGGCCATGCCGCAATCCTTACTCCTCCATTCTCCTCTCAGGATCTTGGGTGCGCATGCACATGTGCCCAGCATGAGTTTAAGCCACTGTTTGGAGACTCGAACTGTGGTCAATTACATGGGAGTCCAGGGACATAGCCATTACACTAACTGCTGGTCCTCCACCCATTCAGTCTTATGTTCAATCTCTCTTCTGTTGAATTTACAGTGTTACTGTGGTCCAATCTTTTCATTTAAATCTTGGAAATTAATATTCAGTGTTATTATTGATATGTCTTGTCTCTAGCATTAAGTTGGTCATTTTCTTGGTTTCTTTTTCTTCTCTTATTTCTGTATGTGTGTCTTTAGTTTTCCTGTAGAGCTCATCTTTCAGAACTCCTTAAAGAATGGGTCTGGTATTGCAAATTCTTTCAGGTATTTTTTTATCTGAGAATGTTTTTATCCTTTCTTTCCATATGAAAGATAATCTTGCCAGGTATAGTAGTCTTGGTTGAAACTGTTTTTCACTTAACACTTTGAATATATTTTCCCTTTCTTTCCTTACTCGCTTTGTATCTGATGAGAGGTCTGATGTTAGCCTGATAGGATAACCTTTATAAGTAACCTGACATTTCTCTCTTGCCAATTTTATTATCTTGTCTTTGTGGATTTGGTCAATCTGGCTATGATGTGCTTTGGAGAAGATCTTCTTGGGTTGATTCTATTAGGGGATCCTTTGTACTTCACGGGTCTGGATATTTGAATGCCTCTCTAGATTTGGAATGTTTCTGTCCAGGATTTCATGAAATAGATTATGAATGCCCTTATTAGTTTCTTCACCTTCTGGGATACCAATTATCTGGATGTTTGGGAGCTTAATAGTATCTAGTATTTCTCATATAGTATTCTCATTTGGGGGGATTATTTTCTCAGTGTTTTTGGTTGTTTTTTTTCTAGGTCAGAGGTTTTGCCTTCAACATCCAAGATTTGATCTTCTGCATGGACTAATCTGCTTTAAATACTGCTGAGGGAGGTTTTGACTTCCTGTATTGCAGCCTTAATCTCTAACCGTTCTATTTGGTCCTTTTTATGATGTGTATTTCCTCTTTCAGGCATGCAATAACTTCCTTACCTCCTGGAACTCGTTCTCTCTTTTCTCCTGCATCTTCTGGAGTTCATTGTCTCTCAGCTCTTGGGTCTCGTTTAGTTTTGTCACTATGAGTATTCTGAATTCTCTATCAGACATTTCCATGAGATCTACTGTCTTGTCTGTGGATGATGAGGATTGTTATTTTCCCTTAGGGAGAGATATTTTCTTGGTTTCTCATATTTCTTGTGCCTCTGCGGTGGTTTCTGGTCATTCCGTGACAAAAGTCTCTCCTCTAGTGGTGTGTGAAGACCCCGTTGTCCAGGGGCACGGTGTGGTGCTGCTCCCTTCTCTATACTCAGGAGCACAGGAAGGCGGTGTTGAGACAGGAGACATATTCCAAGTTTTGAAAGTGAAGGTTAAATGTTTCTTGAGATCACTGCTTCATCAGGTGTCAGAGTCCTGTTGCAGCCCCTGGCAGGCTTGTCCAGGCCTGTCTTTGTCCTGGGCCAGCACTTCTGTTTCCTGCTTCCAGGACTCTGTCTGGCCCCAACAACTGCTTTAACTATATCCTATGGGTTCTGATACATAGAGTTTCCATTGAGTTTCTTCTTTTTTTCTTTTTATAAGAGGTTTTTGCCTTACAGTGCATGTGCTTGTCAGAGAGAGAGAGAGAGATAGTGAGAGGAAGAGTGATAAATCAACCCCCATAGGTATGGCCACACCGCAATTCCTTCACCCTCATTCTCCTCCCAGGACTGGGGTACGCACACACACACCCAGCATGAATTTCAAGCCACCAGGTCCAGGACTTGAACTACAGTTGGCCATGTGGGAGTCCTGCCAAGTAACCACTAGGCCATCTGCTGGTTCCTCCATTGACTTTCTTAAATTCTACAATTTCATTTTCTATTTCTCTTTTCATTCCAGAATAATAAAAGACTTTTAAATCTGCAGTTGGAAGAGCATGTCTATTTTTGGTTTTTGTTGGTAACTGTTCGTTTTACTGCTTTTTGATTGTAGAGTATTGTATGCAATGTTTCTACTTTATGGAACTTATTCAGTGGTGTGCAAAACCTAATTCATACTGGTTTGTGGAAGCCAATTGTGCATCTCTCTTCCCAACACCATGTTCAGTTACATTACATTGGTACCTTGAAATCAGTCACGGGGGATTTACATCAAAGAAATGAGCAAACTACAGATCAAGGTCTTTCCCCACCAGGAGTTCCCCCAACACCAGATGTTCCCCACAAGAGAACCACTTGTGAAGTATTTACCAGCATGTCACTAAACTTTGTTTCTATGTGTGAAATAATATATAATCAGATGGTGTAAATGTTCCATGAACTCTTGAGAAGATGTGTTCTCTATTGTCAGGATGTGTATCAACTAGGTCTTCTGTGGTGATGATCTCCTTACTTATTTATCTCCTTACTTATTTGTTGTCTACTTCATCCTTGCTGTATTAAGAGTATTGTCTTTTATTACTATGATTTTTCTTTTTTCTTTGTCACCAAAGAGAGACAGAAAGTGAAGGAGAGGGAGAAAGCACTGCCTATGTGAAACATGGGCACACTATTATACTTTCTCCTCATTTCTCCATTCCATCGAGACTCTAGAGATGTACACAGATGCACCCAATATGTTTTCTAAGCTGTCAGGTCTGGAATTCAAGTTTATTCGAGTTATGTGGGATCCTGTTTCTCTCAATACCAGACCATATGACTGGCCCCTATTGTGATTTTTTTAATGTCTTGTTGCATTTCTTATAATTTATAAAGGTGATTACTATGTTTGATATAAATTATGACTTTCCCATTTAAAATTGTCTTTCTTGGTCTATGTAGGCTTTTTGATTTTTTTTGGGGGGGGACTTTTTGATTTGAATTCTATCTTGTCTGAGATCATGATTGCTATTCTAACTTCTTTACTCTTCTATTTGCCTGGTACATCTTTGTTTATCCTTTTTATACTTTTTAATCAGTTAATTTTTTAAAGAATTATTTATTTAACTTTATTTATTCATTCATTTATTTTTCATTTGACCAGACACACGTACACACTCACACACACACACACACACACACACACACACACACAGAAAGTGAGAAAGCAAGTCACCAGGTCTATGACTCAAACCATGGTCGACCATGTGGGAGTGTCCAGTGCCTTAACCACCACATTACCCGCTGGTCCCTTGATCAATTTGTTTTACTTGTCTCTATCATATATAGCATACATAAAATTAGGTCATTTTTTATGAGCCAGATTTAAAATCTTTTTCTTTTAGTAGCTGAGTAAACCTATTCATATTAATTGATATGACAATTATATTTAGTCTCAATTCTGGAAATATTTACAATTATATGTAATTTGTTATATTTTCTATATTATTTTCCATAGATGTTTATTCTTTTTTAATATATATTTTTGATATTTAAAAAAGCTTGTATTTTTTTTAGTACTTCTAGTCTCCAGGACTCCTTCAGTTTGTTTCTGTTTTTTTTCTTCTGACTGTCTTTTGGTGTTGCACTTTAATTCCTGCCTACTGATTATATATATCAATAAGCTTATTCTACTTTCTTCTTTCTCTTTTCCTTTCCTGCTTTCGGTTGCACCATTTATATTTTGTCATGCTGTTACTAAACCAAAGTATAGGTATGGACCAGGAACAGTCCTTCCAGAAAAGTCAAACCCTGACCCATAAGGTTTACTGAGTGGATAGAAAGCCTCTTGTACAGGTGACATCACCCAAGAGACAGTTAGGTTTGCTCAAAAGACTATCTCACCAAATGTGTTAGGGGATGGAACTTTTTTGAAAAATAACTCCTCACTCTTCAATTAAGTCTGTGCATACAATGAAAGACTAGTACTTATGCACCTCTGATTGGTCAACTCAAGCAGCAGTATCATTGTCCTATTATTGAAAATGGCCCTATTTTATGGCATTTGATAAAAAGAATATGGAAGATTCACTGTTGAGTGAAGCAAGCCAGGCTATGAAAGAGAGACATTGTATGTCTCCATTTAATACATACTGTCTGCACTCTATGATGGAAACTGAAAGATTGGAGTATATAGAATCATGGAAAATGGTTACAGAGACTGGAGACAGTGTGAGAAGAGGATGGAAGAAGGCAGAAAGGGTGAGGAAAGGGTTCAAGGAGAAAAATAGGGAGGCAAGACATTTAAGGGACACAGAAATGGGTGATTGATGATAACGTGTATAGTATCTTCAACTGGACTGGTATAAAGTGTATTCATGTTGGGTTAATTCACTGTATAAGGTATAGTGATGTATAGTGATTGAATGTATAAAATAAAATTTAAAAGAGAAGAAAATGGTGCTGTCAGCATACACGTTCCCTCTCTATAGTGGGGGGTCAACTTTAGGTCACTTAGCCTTCACTAAGACACATATGCCCTCCAAGCCACAGTCAGCATTAAGTCTCTGCCATCCAGGCTAGTTGTGGCCAGTTACAACATCATATGACATTTGTACTTTAGTCTTCCATACTTATCACCATCATTTTCAAATTATATTATGTTTCCATGTATGTATTGGAAATTTCACCTGATTTTTTTTTTTAGACATTTTTGCCTTAGGGTACAGGCACTTGCTGCAGAGAAAGAGAGAGAGAGAAGGAAAGTGAGAAATCACCCCTCAAGGTGTATGGCCATGCCACAATCCCTCTCCTCCATTCTCCTCCCAGTATCTTGGGTACACACACTCACACACGCGCACGCGCACACACACACACACACACACACACACACACCCCTGGTGTGATTTTAAAGCCACCAGGGTCAGAACTTGAACCGCAGTCAGATATGTAGGAGTCCAGCAATATAACTATTATACCATCTGTTGGACCACACTCTTTTGGGAGTTCCAACAAAATCCTTTGTTGAAATTTTCCCAGTCTTCTCTTCATTCGGCAAACCTCATTCCTTAGAAATGACAAAATTAGTCAAATAATAAACACATCTTCCATTTTGTCAGAAAACTTATTCCAAAACTATGTTGTTGATATTTTCTTTTCCTTAAACTAAATTAGTAATGAAATGCCAACTCTGTCTCTCTTTTCCATCAACTCTCCCAGGAAAGACATCTTAAATCCGTGGTAACACCCCTTTGCATTGAGCAATCCATTTGAAAACATTGTCATTAAAAGTGTAACACATATCAAAAAAAACACAAAAACCTAAAGACGTGCTAATAACATTCCCACTGGAGTATTTAGATATAAATCAGCATTTAATCCAGTTTTGCTAAAACCTATAACCCTAATAATGATACTCAGTGCTGGCATCATCCCCAGTCAATTGCAGTTCTATTTATTCATTTGATGTCTTAACATTTAGTTGAATTATCTAACCAAAACATCCTGAACAAAAGAATGGAGTAATTACATAAACACTCAGAGCAGAACAATTATAAAGCAAGAGCAGTTAATACTTAGCTGGGTTAGACACCTAATCTGCATATGCATATCTTGAGGCTCAGGCATTGGTGGCCTTTTCTGTTTTGTTATAGTCTTCTTTGATTTTTGCATATTTATTACTTTTCTTTGTTTAGGTGTCATTGAGTTTTTTGTTTGTTTGTTTGTTTTACTTAGACGTCAATACTTTCATGCTCCCATACATTCATTTCAATTTATAGAGATATGCCCAGGAGCTTTGAAAACACCAGTAGAATGTAATTATAAGATAATTTCAGAGGTCAACAGGGAAGAAACACAAAGAGGAGTATTAATAAATCTGGAGTTAGACCTTTCATGCCCCTGATAGGCTCAAAGTCTTTTTAATTTGCCAAAGAATGTATGCACTCTCTGGGAAGCGAGAGAGAAGGGAAAAGTGAGGAAGCATACCCCAGTGAAGGATGGCTGAAATCCATTCTCCCCCACTTCTCCCTCTCTTCAAGATTTTGGGAACACATGCACACTGGCCCAGTGTGTTTTTCAAACCACTGGCTCTTGGACTCAAATCACACAGTCAGCCATGTGGGATCCAGCCACCTTAACTGCCACTCCACAGGCTGACCCAGGGAAGATTAAATTCCTAACTGCACTTTCAACCTCTTATCTCAGTAGAAAACTTTTCAGCATTTAACTATAAATGAAAGTAACGGGTAATTTTATATATGTTTGTGATTCTGAATCCATTTCTTTATGTCTAATAGAAGCCTTCAGGAAGCAGCAACATCCCTGACCTTATTTTCTCAGTATCCTTTTATATCTTTCCTTTTTCTTACCTATCATCCTCTCAAACAGAAACTATAAATTGATTTTCCTAAACCCACTCAGTTAGGTACTTGACAGCTCAACTCTGTTTTCAAGGAATATATGAAGATTTTTTGTTTTAGTTTGTTTTACTTATCTCCTCCATGAACAAGAGAGACAGAGAGACAGCACTCTTAATAAGATCTTGATGCCCACTCAAGATAGCCAGCCCCAGACTCTGGGCACATACATATTACACACTCAGGGAGGTCTATGATTTTGAATTGAGAATTCCCCCATGAGTAATTGTCTCACAGTGGGTCACAATTTACTACTACACCACCATCTGGACTTGAAGATATGATTTTTTTTTTGAGAGAGAGAGAGTTTTGCTATAGGGTGCATGCACTCACCAGAGAGACAGAAAGCAAAAAATCTCCCAGAGGGGATGGCCATACCACAGTCCTTTCTCCCCCATTCGCCTCTCAAGATTTTGGCATTCACACTGAGTCCAGTGTAAATTTTAAGCTGCTGGGTCTAGAACTCGAATCACGGCTGAGCCCATGGGAGTCCAGCAATGTAACCATTACATTATCCACTGGTCCCAAAGATATGATTTTGATTCATATGTTCCTAAATTAGTTACTTTAAAATATCGTGTTTGTCAAGAATATACTATTTGAGATAGAGTGAAGAAACTTTTAATATTATTTGATAAAACTAAAATTATCTTTGGAAACACTAAATATTGTCCTGCAGTACAAGGGATTGACTAATGGTGTCAGGGACAGAACATGTTAGAATGTGGTGTTCCATGCAATGAGGTATCAGAACCTAAGCAGGTTCACTTCTAGTCCTGTTTGCTTCATATACCCTAGAATAAGAGAGGAAAATTAAAACTTTAACAGCAGAGATACATTCCCTTGCTTTTTTTACCCAAAGAATTTCAAGGAAGATGTATGTGAACCTAACAGTCTTGATGAGGTAGTTAGTGCACAAAGGGAACATAAATGACTCATTCTCAATGATTCACTCTCATTCCCTCTTTAAAATTGTGTTAAAACACCGTGTAATTTCAAAGGTTCAAATTATGTGGGGAATTTTTCCATGACATGTGTTAAGGGTCCCTCAGCAATTACAAATGTCCTGAGAAGAAGGGTATGATAGTAATCTAGTAAGTATTTTTCCTTACATTGAGTTTTCTTTTTCTAAAATAGCTCAAATCTCTTTATGGATAACTATTCTTCTGGCATTCTGATTGGATAATTTTAGCCTTCTTCTCCAGTCTAGAGGAAGAGAGGTTAAAAGTGGAACTGGGATGAAAATAATGTCTAGATCAACTGGACAAAAGCATAATGCAGTAGACATAACTGAATTTAGGGTGAAAAAGGCAGGCATGTGATGCACAATGAGACAGTAGTTTTTGCTATAAATAAGCAGGCTGAAAGGATTCCAAGAGACCAGAAGACCACTGAATATTAACTGGATTAACCTGTCACAACATTGTTCTTATCCTCAATTTTACAGGAATAGGTACAGAAATGAACATTATTTTAGAGGTTTTTTGCTATAGAGTGCATGTGCTCGCCAGAAAGACAGAGACAGAGAGACAGAAAGCAAGAAATCACCCCTCACCAGGGGGTGGCCATGCCGCAATCCCTTCTCCTCCACTATCCTCTTGGGATCTTGGGCACACACGCACGCACGCACACGCACACACACACACACACATACGCCAGGCGTGAGTTTAAGCCACTGGGTCTGGGACTTGAACTGCGCTTGACTATGTGGGAGTCCAGTGATATAGCCATTATTCCAACTGCTGGTCCCAGAAATGAACATATTTTTTTAGACAGATTTTTGCTATAGGATGACTGTGTTTACCAGGGAGACAGAGAAATATAGAGACAGAAAATAACAAATCACTCCCTGGGGTGCTGGCATGCCGTAATCCCTTCTCCATTCTCCTCTCAGGATTTTGGGCACACATGCTCACATGTCTGGCATGAATTTTCAGCTGCCAGGTCTAGGACTCAAATCGCAGTCACCTATGTGAGAGTCCAGTAACATAACCTCTATGCCATCTGCTGATCCAAAATGAACTGATTCTCAGTGACAGGTATATAATAATTAAATTCACAAGAGACTAATAAACAAACCAGAAGGTCAGTTCATAGTATTGCCAAGGGAGGTATGGTAGCCACAGAGATTCAAGAGAAAATCTTCTATAGGAGTGTGGTTAGATTTTTGAGATCTGCCACAGCATTTGTGCAAAGACTATTCTCTTACCTGGAAGCTCCAAGACAATTACTGAAGACAGCACTGAGCAGAGATACCATCATGGCATAGCTGATTTGTCCAGTAAGCCACCACTATGGGCACACATTAGAGCTCCCTGTTAGTTTGGCAAATATTATCAGAGTTGCACGATAGTCTCAGGCTCTTCCTACCCAATCTTCCTCTTTTTCCCTTCCCTTTTCACAAATGTGAGACCTAGATTGCAGACTGAAGGAACTCCTGCCTTGTCTTGCTCTCTCTCCCTTTTGTCTTTTATGGACATCGCCCTCAATAAATTGTTTACACATCTCTTTCATGGCATCAGCTTCCTGGAAGACTCAACTGTTCCAGGGGACCATCACTTTCCTATAACTACAATGCTCTATCTATATGCCATTGTCGCTGTCTTGTTATCAAGATATAAGAAAGCTCAATTACAAATCTGTTGAGTTTAGTAGTAAGATGTAGTTGGCTCCTTGAACTCTATCTACTCCAGCAGTTCTGAAATCCTTGCAGTTCTCTCAAATTTACCATGCCATTTCCTTCCTGCTCTACCACTTTAAGCTATCCCACTACTATTAATACTTCAGGATCAGATAGGGTATACCTTCTTCCAGTAAGTCTTCTCTAGCCTGAACTCAACTGTAAATGTGAATGTTCTATTTTGCTTCAAAAAGGTGGTAAATGTACCCTTTTCATACCAATTATATTATAATACAGAAAAATTGCAGGGTTACCTACCCCCAGTAAACTTATTTTGTGAGAAGGAACTATGTCTTGGGTCTTTGTAGTCCCACCCCTAAACTTAATGTCTGGCATTAACTAGTGCTCAATAAATGCATGATATGTAAGGAGTTTTGATTTGAGAAATCATAGAAAAGTAAGAAAAAATCTTGAACACTGTTTAACTACAAACACCAAGCAATGCTAGGTGAAACATTAAAAAATATTCTTTAAGATGCATAGTTGATCAAAAATGGAATTAGAAATTGCCAAATATCAGAAATAAGTCATTACTAAAAACTAAACAAATATGTCTTGCTGATGCGATAGCATTTCTGGAAGAATTTGGTGAGAAATGAAAGGTAGTAAATTCAATAGGCTAAGGATGGGGTTTCACTGTCTATGCAGAAACAGAGGAAGCCCTGGGCCAACATAGAGAGATGGGATTGGGTTGGAACCTTTGAAGGGCAACATTATAGTGAAATTTTAACTAGAAATAAATTCCCATCAACAGGGAAAACATCCACGACAGTTGTATTCAGGATAAAAACAAAAATATTCTCTGCAAAAGTTTAAAACTCAGATCTGTATTTCCTTTGTGATTGTAATTCAAATTTGTATTGTCCTAGAATCTTCAAATCAACAAACTACCTGAAATTAATTTTAGATTCAAAATATTCCTACCATGTTTGTCAAAAATATCAATAAAAACTGCCCTGCAACAACCTGGTCTCAACCTGAACTATAGCTTCCCATCTATAAATTCTTATTACCACCTAAAATTTTAAAATACCCAGGACCAGCAGATGGCATAGCAGGTATGTTGCTGAACTCCAACATGGTTGACCACGGTTTGAGTCCCAGACCCGTGGCTTGAAAATCACACTGGGTGCATGTGCGTGCATGCCCAAGATCCCAGGACAAGAAGGAATTGTGGTCATACACCCTGGGGGCTGATTTCTCACTTTCCCTGTCTCTCTCTCTTTCTCTCTTTCACAAATGCATGTGCCCTAAGGCAAAAACCTCTTTTAAAATAATAAATAAAATTTAAAAATATACTTTTGGGTCAGAGAGTGAGATGCCACCAACTCCACTATTCCTGTGCAGAATTGCTTTGGCAATATGGGGTCTTTTATGATTCCAGACAAACTTTATGATTGTCTTTCCAAGATCTGCGAAGAATGTGTCTGGTACTTTGATTTGCATTGCATTAAATATGTAGATTAATTTGGGTAGAATTGCCATTTTGATTATATTAATTCTTCCAATCCAGGAACATGGGATATCTTTCAACTTTTTTGTGTCATTTTCAATTTCTTTTTTTATCTTCTCATAGTTTTCCTTGTGGAGGTCTTTAACTTCTTTGGTTAGATTTATCCCTAAGTATCATATACTTTTTGTGGCTATGTTAAATAACATTTTTTGGTTCTATCTCAGTCTACCTATTGTTCACATATAGAAATGCGAAAGATTTCTGGATATTTTGTATCCTGCAACTTTACTGTATTCATGTATTACTTCCAGAATTTTTTTCATGGAAACCATTGGGTCTTCTATGTATAAAATCATGTCATCGGCAAATATAGAGAGTTTCACCTCTTCTTTTCCTATTTGAATGCCTTTTATCTTTTCTGATTGCATTGGCAAGGACTTCCAGTACTATATTGAAAAGGAGTAGAGAAAGTGGGCATCCTTGTATTGTACCCATTTTTAGTGGGAAAGCTTTCAGCTGTTTCCATTGAGGATGATGTTCTCTATAGGTTTTTCATAGATGGCTTTTATTGTGTTGAGAAATGATCCTTCTATGCTGATTTTGCTGAGAGTCTTAATCATGAAGGGGTGTTGTATCTTATCAAATGCTTCTTCTGCATCAATTGATATGACCATATGGTTTTTATCTTTCTTCCTGTTAATATGGTGTATTGCATTTATGGTTTTGCGTATGTTGAACCAGCCTTGCATTCCTGGAATAAAGCCTACCTGATCATGATGTATAATCTTTTTTATAAGATGCTGGATATGATTTGTCACAGAAACAGACACGTGGACCAAAGGAATAGAATAGAGTCCCCAGAAATAAATTTCCAAACATACAGTCAACTGGTTTTTGACAAGGGGTACCAGCCAATCCAGTGGGAAAAGGAAAACCTCTTCAACAAATGGTGCTGGAAAAACTGGATTTCCACTTGCAGGAAGATGAATCTGAACCCCTATCTCTCACCTCTGACAAAAATCAAGTCAAGGTGGATCAAAGATCTAAATCTAAGACCTCAAACTATAAAACTGCTCCTGGAAAACCCTAGGGAAACTCTGGGAGACATTGGAGTAGGGAAAGACTTCTTAAATAAGACCCCCAAAGCATAGTCGATAAACCCCAAAATAGACAAATGGGATTACATCAGACTAAGAAGTTTCTGCATGGCAAAAGACACAGTAATCAGTGTGAATTGACAGCCCTCAGAATGGGAAAATATTTTTGTAAACTATGCACCAGATAAGGGACTGATAACCAGAATTCACAAGGAACTCAAGCAGCTGTTCTGAAGAAAGACAATCAAGGAACCAGCAGTTAGCGTAATGGCTATGTCGCTGGACTCACACGTAGTCGACTGCAGTTCGCGTCCCGGACCCGGTGGCTTAGAACTCACGCCGGGCGCGTGCGCGTGCATGCCCAAGATCCCAAGTGGAGAATGGAGGAGAAGGGATTGCGGCGTGACCATCCCCCCGGGGGGTGATTTCTCGCTTTCTGTCTCTCTGTCTCTCTCTGTCTGTCTGGCGAGCGCACGCGCCCTATAGCGAAAACCTCTCCAAAAAAAAAAAAAAGAAAGACAATCAATCCTATTAAAAGAATGAGTTGAAAAAAACACTCTCTGAAGATGACATATGAAGGGAAACCAGCAGTTAGCGTAATGGCTATGTCGCTGGACTCCCATGTAGTTGACCGCGGTTCATGTCCCGGACCCGGTGGCTTAAACTCACGCCGGGCGCGTGTGCGTGCATGCCCAAGATCCCGAGAGGAGAATGGAGGAGAAGGGATTGCGGCGTGACCATCCCCCCTAGGGGGTGATTTCTCACTTTCTGTCTCTCTGTCTCTCTGTCTGTCTGGCGAGCACACGTGCCCTATAGCGAAAAATCTCTCAAAAAAAAAAAAAAAAAAAAGATGACATATGAATAGCTAAAACGCACATGAAAAAATGTTCAACATCCCTCATTGTAAGAGAAATGCAAATCAAAACAACAATGAGATACCACCTAACCCCAGTCAGAATGACTAAGATTAAAAAAAAAAAAAAAAAAAATGGTAAGTGCTGGCGGGGGTGTGGTGAAAGGGGAACTCTCTTACACTGCTGGTGGGAATGTAAATTGGTCTAGCCACTGTGGAGAACAATTTGGAGATTCCTCAAAAATCTACAAATAGAACCTCCATATTATCCAGTAATCCCACTCCTTGATATCTACCCAAAAGACAGGAGAATACTTAATTGGAAAAGTGCTTGCACATCGGTGTTTATTGCAGCACTATTCACAATTGCTAAGTCATGGAAACAACCCAAATGCCCACCGACAGATGAATGGATAGAAAAAGTGTGGCAAATATACTCTATGGAATACTATTCAGCCATAAAAAAAAAAAATCCTGGCTTTTGACAGAAAGTGGATGAATATGGAAGATTTACTGCTGAGTGAAGCAAGCCAGGCCATGAAGGAGAGGCATTGTATGTCCCCACTTAATATAAACAAAGTGTCCACACTCTATGACTGAAACTGATTGACTAAAGGATATAGAAACACAATATATAGATGTAAATATCAGATATAGTGTGAATGAAAGAAGAGGGTCTGAGGAAGGACATTTAGAAGAAAAATAGGGAGGCAGAGCATTAATGGGACAAAGAAATGTGGTATTATCTGTTGAAGATATTTTATAGTTTTATCAACTGTACTAGGGATAAATGTTCACCTGTTGAAATATCCATTTTGTAAGCCAAATAATGTGATTGAATGTATAAAAGAAAATGAAATAAAAAAGAAAACAAAACAAAACAAAATTTAAAAATATATAAGAAAATAATTCACATGAGCTGAGCTAGAGTAGCGTAAGTATTCAAAAAAACCAATTACTAATATTAAAATCAGAAATAATAAAATAAGTATATATAAAATTATTACATTAAAGAAAAATTTGAAATCCTAAAAATAGTATACCATAAAAAATAATGGACAATAAAGTTCAGGAGTAGAACTTCAGCTAGTATTATGCAGTCTGAAATAAAATATAACATGTTATTAGAGAAATAAAAAGGAAATCTGAAATCCTAAGAAGAAAATAAGACATGTAAATGAGAGAGAGAGAGAGAGAGAGAGAGAGAGAGAAATTAAACTAATCACCAATATATTTCAAAAAGTAAGTATACAGGCATTCAAATTTTAAATAGTGGGCAGATTAATTCCAAATTAAACATGGGCTAAGAAAGCCTAATGAACTGAAAGGTTGATATGAGGAGATACAAAAGGAAATACAGAGAAATAGAGTTGAAAATATGAGAACAAAAATTAAAAAGTATGGAAAATAAATATTAATAATTTGTTTATAGAAGAAATTCTACAAGGAGAGAATAGGAAGAGACCATTTCAAGGAAGTAATGATTGACAAGACATAGAACAGAAACAAAGAAGAATATTAATCCTCAAACTCCGAGTCATAGTGGGTCCTAAGAATAAACAACAGTGAATCCACATCTAGATACAGCATATTAAAGTTTCAAAAAACAAATATAAAAAAAAATCTTGAGAGTAACCAGGAAAATAAAATTAGAATACCTTAAAAAGGAACAATTTGACTAACAGCAGACTTTGGTTCAAGAATAGAAGACTAAATAAAATCTTCAAGGAATAAATTCAAAAAGAAGTGATTTAGGCCAAAGATGACAGATATATTTTATTTTGTGTGCCATTTTCTGTTACCCAGTTATGTCTCCCTGGAAGAATGTGAAAGTCCATTCAGTCTCTGAAGACAAACAAAAACAAAACATCTTAATCAATCAGTGTTGTCTGCCATTGGCAAAAGAAGAGCAAGGAAAGCTTCCCTGTGTGTTTGTAATCCATCCAAGATTTAAGCTGTGTGAGGCCCAGTGAATGTTACTGTCCTACAGAAAAACATCTCTCCATGATAGAAAGCCAGAATAAAGTTCCTTCAGTTTATCTAATGAGGTCATTCCAAGAATCAAACTAATATGTACATGTTTTTGAAGAGTTGTGTTCAATAAACAGAACAGTGATTCCGGTAATAGTACTACTAAAAGGATCTCCAAGAACAGTCTTTAAGGGAACCAGCAGTTAGTGTAATGGCTATGTCGCTGGACTCCCACGTAGTCGACCACAGTTCAAGTCCCAGACCTGGTGGCTTAAAACTCACGCCGGGCGCGTGTGCGTGCGTGCCCAAGATCCCAAGAGGAGAATGGAGGAGAAGGGATTGCAGCGTGACCATCCCCTCTGGGGGGTGATTTCTCGCTTTCTGTCTCTATGTCTCTCTCTGTCTGTCTGGCGAGCACACGCGCCCTATAGCGAAAATCTCTCCAAAAAAATATATATATATATATTAAGTTCTAATCTAGGGTAGACAAGCTAGCAAGTGATGGAGACAGGATTTGAACAAGACAAAGATAAAATCTGACTCCAGCCACACTACTGTGCAATAAGGCTTCCTTTCTAATCCTATTAAGCTGTCAGAAAAGAGTGATTACTCATAAGAATGGCAAATGGGCTTTAACTCATGCCAACTATAATTTATTGGTGGTTGTTTTGATAAAGATTCCAGTATTCCATCAGGTCTCAGTAAAGATGGAAGCTGTGATCATTTGGCAATGTCTTTCATTGATGAGAAAATGGTAAGGTGACAATATTTGCTGCTTATTCGCCACTCCTAGAAAAGGGAATGCTCTGGAGAATTTCTATCTTTAATTTGACTTGAGTTAGAATTATAAGAAGAAAAACAACATTGACAATTGCTGCCACTCCTGATTTATTTTTTAATGGAAAGACACCCATCTGTGATATAAAACTTAAAAATGGAATACAAGCTGCTAAATTGTTCTGAAGTCTGTATTGGTGAAAGTTAACCTCAAATACCACTGCTTCCAACATTCCATATTTTTTTAATTATAAAGGAATAATCCAGCAGCAGAGATAAAATATCATGTTTAAAAAAAACAAAACTCATAACTGACAACAGCTGTCAGGAGTTTCATGAATCAAGCACCCACATTAATAAATTCTGGTTTCCAATCGATCCAGGGAAACACACAGGAAAATCACATCTGCCTAAATATATCTGCCTACTTCTTACCAGACCAGCAAACACCAGGGGAGCCATCTTCATCTCTCATCTCTCACCTGAGTGACAAATACTCCTCTACTTGATCTCATTACTTCCACCTTTATCTTATATATTTTTAGCAAAAGTGCCAGAATGATTATTTTAAAACATAAATCAGATCCAGTCACTCATTCCACTGCTCAAAACCATCCAATGACATCCCATTTAACTCAGAGGCTCTGTCTAAGCTGCCCATTTTTCTCCTATCTTCATCTCACTATTGCCCCTCGCTCCTCCACTCTAGTGACAATGACCTTTTTGCTATCCTATAAACATGCCACACATACTTCCAACAGAGAGTTTGTATCCATGGCACCTTCTACCTGGAATAGTCTGCCAGATACTCCCACAGCTTACTTTCTCATACCCTGCTTTTCTTTGCTCTAATGTCATTTTCTCAAGGAGGGCTTTCTAGTTAAAATTGCAATCCCATCTCCTCTATCATAGTTCCCTTCTCAGCTTTTTAAAATGTTTTTATTTTTTTCACTCCATACTGCTGTGTCCCACATGGCTAAACAATTACGTATTCTGAAGGGGAGGGTGGCTGTAGATTTGAAAATAAACACACAAAGACATATAAATAGAGAGAAGCGAGATTAGGTGGTCCTGACCCCTCTGATGGAAGTAGTTGTGCCCTAAGCCAGTTCCAAGTTTATTCTTTTAAAGGGCAGAAAAGAGGGGAGAGGGAAGTGGAATGCAAAGCCAGTTGTTTTCAGATGTTAATCAACTGAAGATGTGAAGACACCTGGTGCTATGTAGTTCTATGTAAGTTTTCTCTTATCTTCTTGGGCCTATTTTGATTAACATGTGGCTTTTTAAAATTGACACTGTCTTGCAGTTTCAAACACAAGCAGCTAGCATATTCACATGTTAAAGGCCTTCATTGCTTTGCATATGACTGCTCATGGAACCTTGTTTCTGAATGTGTCTAAAGGTCATCATGTTTGCTCAGACTTGGGCTGCTCCCTTCACATACCACTTAACACATTCTATGTACTACATACCACTTTTTATCTGGCTTGCTCCTACTTTCCATGCCTCTAGACTATGAACTTCATGAGAATGGGGACATTTTTCATTTTGTCCTCTGTTCTATCTCCAGTGTCTAAAATTGTAACTGCTACAGAGTAGGCACACCATGAGTGAATAAATGCAGTAAGCATCCAGACTATGGAACAGGGGAAAAGAAATTAAAATCAAAATTTTCCAAACATCTTTAAAATACACAGTAGATCTAATAATCAGATTTTTCTATGTATTCCTAAATGTAGCTTATGTGGGGACCTGGACCTATTTCCTGGCAGATAAAGATATCAATTTTTAAAAATCTTGGTGCCTAACACCCCATTCTGTCATTCTGAAATGACTAGAACTTATTTTGTCCTTACTATGCACATGCAGTCTCCAGACCTACTTCATCACCAGTACCTGAGAACTTACTAGAAATGCAGAATCTCATTCTCATATCAGAACTAATAATGTGCATTTGAACACAACCACCCCCATAAGGTGACTTTTAAGCATGTAAAAGTGTGAGCAACACTATTCTGCATAGTGAGTTTCCAGAAAAGGGCTCTGAAGTTTAATCAGGGAAAACAAACCAGTCTTTGGAATCCAGAAAACCCAGGTGTTGAGTGTTCCTAGAAAACAGACCTTAAAAGAAAATAAAAAAATAGTGGATCCAGGTGTGTCAGTCTTCCATTTCCAAGTTCTGTATCAGTGATGTTAAATCTTCTAAGTTAATAATAATTTTAAAAAGGCTTCCCTTAATATCCCTTGCTGCCTTTAATTAGCTTCCCATGTCCAGTATACATCACAGTTTATGGAGGAAAGCATTACACCAGAAAAATAAGACCTGAGCTCTCAGGATGTGTGCCCTTTTCAAAGGCAGGTTTCCTCTTTGGGATCCAAGGGAACTCAGCTGTTGAGGTGTTTAGAAATATTGGCTCTGCCTCCCAAGGAGATGTTCTGAGTTTCAGATAGAATCATATTTGTGAAAGTTCTCTGCAAAGAATAAAAAGTGCTGCAGAAAATGAATTATTATTTAAGCATTAGCATTCAACTTGCCATTTCCTGACACATGCGTGGTTCATGCTTAGTAAGATGGATTCAGGCCATATCACGATTCACACTTGTAGACCAACTGTTGTTTGTTCTTATACTACGAGCCATAGCAGCTAAGGTAGGACATCTTCCAATTATATGGTTTTTGGCTCTAATTATCTTGCACAGCACCCACACAGCAGTGAGTTTTCCCTTACCACTAACAGAATAATAAGAAATAACTATCCTTCCTTCCTGAATGACCCCAGCCATTAGTGAGTCCTCCCCAGAGTCCCTCACCAAAATTCTATGTTTCAATACCAGGTCCCTAGGGAGTCTTGCTTCATTTGAGTAACAAAATACCCTTCTCTATGCCAAGAAGGAAATCTTTGTATAGATCAGGGTAAACAATTGTCCTCATATCAACAGACAAGCCACAATTTGAGAGTCTTACTGTCTCTCTACACATAGAGACATGCCGTTCCTAACCTCCTGATCCGAGCCATGCCCACCACCTGTTTCATAGTACATGAGCTGTGTGTAAATTCATATGCTATTGATTCTCTTTTACTTGCTTCAGATATTTGGGTGTCAATCCAAGCTCTCCTACTCAATTCTTTTACCGCTCCTTTTTTTATGTTAATGCCTTCTGACCTCATTCTTGCTTTCTGAATTCACACAATTTACCCACTTTCAGTTCCACAGCTCCTCAAATCCCCTGGCTGTGATCTTTGCCTGTAGGCAGCAACATCAACCAAAGGGCCTGGCCCCTTCTGGGTCACATGATCTCATAAACTTTCAAGACCTAGATCTGAGCACCCACATGCTTATTGATCTCCTGAAATAGCAAGCTCTGCCTGTGCCATATTGAGATATCATTGCCATGTACAACTCATGGCTGTTCCATGAGGAGTCCTCTCACAGCTCCCAGGCTGGATCATTTTTAAACAATAAAATTATGTACTGAAGTATGATAATCATACAGAAAAGTATACATATCATAAACAGCTTAGTGAACATTCAGAGTGAACACTGATATAATTTGGACAACATAACTAGCATCTCAAAAGTCCCTTAATGACCTCTTAGAGCCACTAAAATCCCTTCCTAAGATAAACACTTGCCCCTCCCAGTCATTTTAAAAGTTCTCCTTAGTTTTAACACTCTGGATTAGTTTTGCCTGTTTTTGTACTTTATTTATGAAATCATGTAGTATGTACATTTTTATGCCTGGCTTCTTTTACTCAACATGAAATTCATTCTGTATTTATAACTGTATAGTACTTCATTGTGTGAATACACTACTATTTATTTACCTTCTATGGTCTTCTTTTTCTAGTTTTGTTCTATTACAAGTAGTGTGACTATAAATATTCTTGTGTATGTTTTTTGGTGAAAATAATGTGCACATTTCTGTTGCATACATAAACAGGTATAGAATAGCTGTGTGAGAGGGTAGGCACACCTTAACCATTATTAGATATAGCAGTTTTTCTAAGCTTTTGTATCAATTTACACTCCCATCAACAGTGTATAAGAGTTTCTGTTGTGGTGTTCTCTGCAAACATTATTTTAGCCATTCTAATTATGATTTAATGTAATTTTCCCAGTGACCGATGATTTTGAATACTTTTTCTTATGTTTGTTGACCATTTGGGTATTCATTCTCATAAGTGCCTGTTCAAGACTTTTGCCCATTTATCTATTCACACATACTTTTCTTATTGACATGTGAAACTCTCCTGTGTGTTCTGCGTTCTAGTATTTGTTGTTAGTACAGATTGTTTTTCTCATTTTGTGGGTTGTCTTATCACTCTTTTAATGATGTCTGTGGAAAAATCATTTAACAGACACATGAATGAAAAGTGGAAGATAATGTATATGGTAATATCAGATTTGATTGATATGCACTGCATCCATGCTGAAAAGTAACATTTTGTACACTGTAAAGATGCACTGTGATTAAATGTAAATTTATTAAGGTATAAAAATAAATAAAATACTTTTTCAAAAAGAGAGAAGTTCCTAACTTAAATAGAGTCCAATATTAAATTTTCCCTTTATATGTAGGCCTTTTTTGTGTCCTTCCAGAAATAGAACTGATGGGCTGCCTCTGGTGCAAAATTGCTCTTACATTGACATCTATTGATCTGAAAATTTACTCAGAATAGTCAATTTTATATTACTTTAATTTTTCAAGTTTTTCTTGAAATTTTTGAGCATTTTCAAAGTTCAGCTTAGAGCTGGTCTAGACCTTCAAGTTGGCCACATACCTCTGACCTATTATTCATCTGTCTTTCCTTTAATGTATATTATTTATTGACATTGTTATCTGTTGACAAGGATGTGTATGGTGGTCTCAACTGGGCTAGACTGAGGTGTATATCATGCTGGGTAAAGTGTCTTCACAATCTATATGATGTATAGCGATTTAATGTATGAATAATAATAAAAATAAATTTTAAAAATACAGATAAAAAAATTTAGTTTATAAGATCCCCAATGAATGAAACAAAGATTTCTATTTAAAAATGCCTACTAGATCATTATTTAGTGATCAATTAGCTAAATAAAAACAAATGAAAAGTATTGTGTTTAATTGTATTGCCTTGTGAAGCAAAAAATAATTAGTCTTAGACTGCTAGGATCATTAAACTCTAGAGACAATTTAGTGCTATCTCATTTAATCTTCACAAGTAAAAGGTATTATTATCATACCTCTTTTATAGATGGGAAATTCGAAGCACAAGAAATGAGATAACATGTTGAAGTGCATACAGCAGGATCTGTCACAGAACAGGCATTCAATAAATCTTAGGTATTATCATTACATATTCAGTTGTAAAACTGAGGCTTATGGAAATAAAACACCTTGTCCCAACTCACACTCTTTCTTGTTGCAGAATTAAAACTAAATATAGCCATATTATCAAAAGATCCTTTCTACAAATGATGTCTCTCTGAATTGCTCACATACAACAGTTCTAGATGATATAAACAGAGAACATGGATTCCTAAACTTCCAACAAATAAATTTCAGGACTTTATATTTTCATTTGTATAACTTTATAAATTATATTATATATGCAATTTGATCTTTTTGTCATTGAACCATTTTAAATATTTCTCAGGAAATATGAATATATCTTTTCCACCAAAAAGGATATAATGAGTGTTTCAGTTAGTTTTTTTGGGTAACAAGCTATCCCAAACAGTAATCACTAGACCAGCCCCGTAATAGTTAGACACAGTGTATCAGGAGCCAGGTCACATATAGCTAACCATGATTCAAATCTCAGCCCCAGAGGCTCAGAAAATACGAGACCAACCTGAACATGCAGGCAATAGTTGCACATACCTGTATTCTTAGCTAATCAGGAGGCTGAGGCAGGAGGATGGCAATGCAGTGAAACCCTGTTAAGGAAAATAATAATAATAATAATAATGCCTCTCTATTTCTTCCTCATAAAAAAAAAAAGAAAAGAAAAAGGAAAAAAAGAAAGAAAATGGTTTCTTTCTGTTGGGATACTGAAGCTAGGAAGATGTCAGTCTTGAGCGACTACTGGCTTTTATTGACAACATATGTAATCTGCCCAATAATAAAGCCAAAAGGAAAAACAAAAGCAGAGGTTGGAGCTGAAAACAGATTTTTTTTTCTTTGTTACTGTCACTACTACCATGGTTCATAGTTGTGACTAACAAGGGAAAAGCATAAGTATACATTAATATTTAGGAAAGAAGTCAGAGTTTTTTTATGACCACAGCACTGGGCTGCTGTGTTTGGGATCTTTATTAGTTAAAATTTGAGTGTAATCAAAATGCCATTAAATCTAGTGTAAGCAAAATAGTCTAAAAGGCAAGGATGGCTTCAGATAGGGCTAGCTCTCAAGGTTCAAACAATATAATCATGTCTGTCTCTATGTTCAGCTCCAAGCTCTGCTCTTTTCCTTTTGGTTTCATTACTGGTCAGACTTCATGTGTTGAGAGCCATGGCCTTCAGGCTCAGTGTGGTGACTACACTGACTGCAGTAACAGGCAGTTGCAGCAGGGGAAACAGAAGAGGGCGCTGTGATCAGACAGCCCTGGAGAGGGGGAACATGGGAGGCAGCAGGAGTTGACAACTGCAGCAGAGAGAACGGGGTGCATGCCCACCTCTGGAGCTGGTGGAGGATAAAAGGAAAAGGCAGATAGAAATCAAAGTTGGAGCTCTAAGGATCACCCAGGAAGGCAACTAGAGAGAAACATTATTCCTTTGATTGGCACTTTTTCCTCTATAACTCCACCTTTGTCCTGCAAAAAGCATGAACCAGATCAGATGTGGAACAGATGACATTTGACAGTCACCATGTGACATTTCCACTCCTCATTACCATAACGTTCTCCTGCTACATTTGTATGTCTCACTCTCACCCAGAATTCTAACAGCTGAGTCATGAGAAGTGAGAGACTAAAAAACAATATTTTCTTGGCTTTTACTTTTTCAAGTTGAACATAAGCATCAAACTATAAAGACCAAGCATACTGAAACTTAGTTTTATGATTAAATGAAAAACTCTCAGCAAAATTTATCGCCTAACATCTATGATGTACCTAGATGTCATCTTTGCAATGCTCAGGAATAAAAGTATGTAAGATGAGCAGTTCAAGGAAATGAGTCTTAATTGTTGTATTTTTTATAATCATACCAAGCCTTTCTTGGTCATTTGTACAAGAAGAAAAATAAATAAATAGATGTTCCCTGTCTCCTCTCCTGCCAGAAAAGCAATACTGGGAAGGGATAATCACTTGTTGAGGTGTGCAGGAGTCTTTAAATGCCCCTCCAGCTCAAACACTGGGGTCAGAATAGCTTGAAGAACTTCCAGGAAAAAAAAAAAAAATCTAAGCCAAAAACTAAAAATCAGTTTCAAACAATATGGATGACGATGTGTGTCAAGCCAAGAGAGTCTAGTATAACAAAGTTCAGGACAGCTCAATTATGTGGAAGGGAAAGGAAGACTGGGAGTAGAAAATAAGGAAGATAAGAAAGTGAGAGATGGGCAGGGGGAATAGAGAATGAGGAGGAGATGAAAATATATGAGAGGGGCAGGAGCCAGATTATGAGGATATTTATTTATTGAAATGCCAGAAGGTGTGTGTTCATGAGAGAGAGGGAGAGAGAATGCCTGGTCACACCATAATCGTTTTTCCTCCAATTCTCTTCCCATCAGAATCCTGAGTACACATACACTTGATGTGTTAGCAAAGGATTTTTTTTTTTAAGTTGTGTTTAGGTGTTTGCAATCCATCTTAAGAAAACAAGAAGGCATTAAGGAGATTTAAACTGAGGAGGCATCTGTATATACATGTGTGAAAGTCTTTGCAATCTCAGTGTCTAGCACTAAGAGTATATGACTCTTACTATGTGCTCGGGAGCAGCAGTTGGGATAATGGCTATGTCGCTGGACTCCCATGTAGTCGACCATGGTTCGAGTCCCAGACCAGTGGCTTAAACTCACGCTGGGCACATGTGCGTGCTTGCCCAAGATCCCGAGAGGAGAATGGAGAAGAAGGGATTGCAGCGTGGCCATCCCCCCTTGGGGGGGGTGATTTCTGGCTTTCTGTCTCTCTGTCTCTCTCTGTCTTTCTGGCGAGTGCACGTGCCCTAAAGCAAAAACCTCTCCTTAAAAAAAAATAAAAAAGTTAAAAAAAAAAAGATTCTTAATATGTGCTCAATAAGTACATGGGTGAAGGTTGTTGCAAGTGCAGAAGAGATGACAAACCGACATGACAGTCTACATACAAAATCATCTTTTTAATATTTTAAACATTTATTTGCATATGTATGTTTGTGTATGTATGTGTTTATAAATGTATAGTACTACAAAACTGTAAACTAACATTACACCACAGTCTTAAAACAGTATCACATTGGTTAAGATGTCAACATTTCAAGACTAAGCAGAAAATCATGAATTCTTCACTAGTATATCCTCATTGCACAAATCCTAAGGGAAGAGGGAAAAGATGGCTTCAAGAAAGTATTCACTTATTTCTTTAAGCAGAAGGAGATATATAGAGAGAAAACCAGATAGCACTCCCCAAAAGGTCTCCATGCTATAATCCACCCCCAGGCTCTGCCAGCCAGGATCATAAGCATGCACATGTGAGCCTGGGATGTACAGGGAGATCAGGAAGAGGTGGTTTCTGAAGGAGAGGGAAGATGACATGGAAGTTCCAGAACTTCAGATAGAGGGATGATAGCATAGCTAAATAGGATATAGAATGCAGTTTTAGCCTGCCTATGTTCAAACCCTGGATCTTAGCAAGATGCCAAGATATAGAACCCTGGCCAAGGTTTTGATCTTTCTGTATCTCAGTTTCCTCACTTGTAAATGAGAATGATATCAATTCTTCATAAGTGTAGGATATTATCTATATCCTATCTGTAAAGCACCCACATTATGACTGACGTAGACTGATTACTCAGTAACTATTCACTGTTAGCAGTGAAAGAGACAGACTTTGAAGAATGATGTTATGAAAACTTCAGCAGTGGCATGAAATTCTTGAGGGCAGGTCAAAATAAAATTTTTCAAGGAGAAAGGAAGCCAGAGAATTGTGACCCATCTGAAATTTCATCAAGAGTTAGGCCATCTCTCTATTGAGAATTTGAATTTGAAACTAGGATTCTGGTTCATTTGAGGTTCATTCATTCATTCCATAAATATCTGTTGAGCACTTCCTATATGCTAGGCACGCTCCAGGAGCTAGAGATTTGGTGATTAAGGAAAAAAAAAAAGAAAGAAAGAGGAAAACCAGGAGACTTCTAAGTGAAATCGATTACAAAGAAAGTTTATATCACAAAAAGGAAATGGAGCGATTAGGCTGGAGTTCTCCAGAGGCTTTATGAAAGGTGAACTTTTTTTTTTTTTTTTTTTGCTTTCTTAAGCCTAGGGATAAAGTGCTGGCAGTAAAGTTCCAGAGCAAAAGGAAACACACAGAGAAGCTGACCAGAGATCAACAGATACATCTGAGAAAAACCAGCAGGTCCTGATGTACTGACTAAAGTTACAGGGTTAGCAGAGCTTATGGGACTTCCTGAAGAATCTTAAAAAAAAATCTTAAGAATTGGAAGAGTGTAGAAATAGCACAAGATGTTTTACATAGTGCAGTTTTTGTTTACTGTATTAACAAAACATCCAACTTCTAGGAAAGTGAAGAATACAGTATTCGCTTAACGGAAATAGATAGAGACAGTAAAGAGACAACAGCAGCAGCTTTGAAGGTGGTAGACAATTTCAAATCATCTGTCGAAGACATGGGACTGGTGGGAGGGTACGTGAATGGAGTCAGGCAAGATGCAAGGCAAAATCATTGTCAGAATCTCATTATAAAGTGAAGGGAAAGAGGAAGTCCTTAAGAATCATGATTCACATCTTTTACTCAGTAAGAATTTAAGAGAACACATCAGAAGAACACAGCATATTTTTAATAAAAAGCTAAAGGAGGGGGATAAGAGTTACAAACCTGTTTCATCCACGTCACCAGCATGGTCCACATCTCATGTGTAACTCCCATTCCAAATTATAATATCTCAGATCCTTATCCCATTTGACCAGATAAATGTAATTCTTATAGATTTCCATCCCCAAGTATTCTGGACTCATTAGGAAATGCTTGTATTCTTTTAGACTCCATCATGATTGTCATCTGCCACCTCAGCCTGGCTCCAGGCCTCTCTCTGTAGACTATCTCTTGTTCTAGCATAGATGATCTCTTATCACCTCCACAGGGATTTCTTTCAGGTAGCTCCTGCCTCTAGAACTGTTTCATCTGAAACCTGGGTACAGTTGCTTGCTTCAGTCTGTTATTAGAACAGAGATCAAGCCAACAAAATTATATTTAAGCTTTAGAGATAATGGAAGGATTAAAAAAAAGGACATAAGGTAATAAAATTGAAACTTCTTTTAGATATGGTGCCATCAAAACCTACAAACTAAGAGCCAAGGTCAGCTTTAAAAGACCCATGCCAATACCCCCTGTAATCTATCCCATATTTTAGGAACATGCTTTGAATCACACAAGTACTCAGGTGGGGTATCCTTGAACATATTCCACTTTTCAATAAAACAAATTCCTAATCCCAAGGCCTAAAAAAGAGTCTCATCATCACTTTCTGGTCCTCATTCCATGACCTTAGACCTGCTTTCCCCTTTCAGGGGGAAACCCCCAAGGTTGAGATCATGGTCTATGACGCTCGGTAGAGTGAGACTATAAATGCACAGAAATTCATGCCATGTATTTTCCAGTTCTGATTTATTCACTCTTGAATAATACAAGAGGTGAGATACCAATAGTCCAGCCCGTATAGAGCTGCATCAGTCTCAGGCCACTTGAGGTGAAGATTAGACCTACATGTGTTTCCAGCCATAACAGGGAGCAGTTTCTATGCTTCTTTCAGCTACTGCTAAAACAAACACCCATAGACCTATCCAGGGCAAAGACAAGAATACATGACTCTAGGGAAGTCCAAATCTATGCATAGAAAAGAAGTGTGTTCTAAAGAAAACAATCCTCTGAGATGAAATTCTCTCTGCTGCAATTATAAACTTCTAATTTAAAAAGTCAAACAGTTTAACTCTTTGGGACCAAGAAGCCTCAATCCTTTTTATATCTAGAAAGGGAACTTTGCTTAATCTGTGGCTAAGGTCCCCAGGGATAGAGTTGATAGCCTCAAAATAGAGAATAATGATGATGAACCCACTTGAAGCTCTAAAATGAAAGTGTCTTTACAACTTCTGCCCATACCATTTTTAGGGGGTATCACATAAGACTCTACTATTTAACTGACTGGAAAATAATATGAATGTTCCTCAAAAACTTGCAAATAAAGCTACCATATGACATAATAATCCCAATTTGATATTTGTAAATGTTTAAAATATTGTGGCTATAACTATAAACATGTATATTACATATTTATCTTTTATAATTAAAAAGAAAGAGAGGGACAGATAATCACAATGGTAATGCAACTGGACCAACATGGGAAAGTCCTGGGTTCATGTTCTGGGACCTTTCTGTGCATACAAGGCACACATGGGCACACCTATGATCCGAGTTGGTTTAGACAAGGGGTGGATCAAGCCATGAGGACCCTGTTGGGTATGCTTATTTCTGTCTGTCCCTCCCTCTCTCTCATGGAAGAAATTAATAAATAAGCTAAAACAAAAACAAACAACAAAAAACCTTGAAAGCCTAATGTATGTGCAAGAGTTTTGACAAAGTATAGCCTCAGCTCTTTAAGGAGGTCATTATTTGAAAAACCAAAGACAAATTATTTGGAGACAAAGCAGATGGAAATAAGCCTCAGACCTTACATGCCACACAGAGGGAGGCAATGTGCTCAAATTCTTTCATATCCTGAATTATATTTCTGTTATATTTTGAAAAATTATTGCCACATATGCCTGGCCAGAACTCTTCGGTGCAATTAATTCCTCTGATTCCCTGATCCTTAACTATTTTTAAATTCTTTGGTGCTAGGGACCAGCAGTGAGCATAATGGCTTAAGTCGCTGAACTCCCATGTAGTCGACCACAGTTTGAGCCCTGGACCCGGTGGCTTAAATTCATGCCAGGTGCATGTGCATGCGTGCCCAAGATCCTGAGAGGAGAATGAAGGAGAAGGGATTGCGGCATGGCTATCCCTCTGGGGGATGATTTCTTGCTTTCTGTCTCTCTGTCTCTGACGAGCACATGCACTCTATACCAAAAACCTCTACAAAAAAAGAAAAATTCTTTGACGCTAGAGAACCACGAGTTGGTCAGTTGCTACTCTAACTGCTGATATGTTTCTTGTATCTAAGGTCCTCTTACAGAAATTGTATTTTAGTATAAGTGATTTTTTTCATAGATCTGAAAATCAACCTTGGACTTCCAATGAAACATAACAGCTTTAACATATATTTATCTTCACTACTTCCCAGCCCCAGTGAACTAATTTTAAAAAGCCTTATCTACAACAGCAGGCCAAATTCCTTAGCCACAAGAATTCCTTAGTGGTACTGAGCACGTCTGAGGCACAGGAACTGAGTGAAAATTCACATGCTAAATATGAAATATCTGGTTCTTTTCCCAATTCAACTCCCAGAAGGCAAAGCAGCCAGGCATATTTTTTCAGCCAGCAAACTGGAGTATTTTAAGACAAATTACAACTCAAGAAAAAAACCTAAATATGTTGACATTCTGCATTCTTCCCGCTGCAGTGAAATATCCAGGTCCCACCTGATCACAAAAATCAGCAAGCCTCCAGCTCAAATATACTGTCAATCAGCTTTTTAATGCCCCCTTTTCTAAATGAACAGCCAAGGGTCACCAAATATTTAAGAAATGCCCCCCAAAAATTAACACAGAGACTGTAACAAATGGGAAAAATAAAAAGATAAAAGGAGAAGGCAGAGCTGGGTCAAAGAAGAGAAGAATATTTACAAATAGCTATTAATTATTATGCACAAAGAAATAAAAGAAATTTTAACATATTTTAAGAATAGAATGCTTTAAAAACTAAAAAGGAACAGCATAAACCAGAGAGTCTGTGACAAAAATATGATACATATTAAAATTCAATATATGAAAGAAAAGTTTAAAATCTCCCAGGGAGACAGGCAGCGGTGGTCATCCTGGGATACTAGCACCTAAATGCTGCTCTACAAGGTTCTCCCACTAGAATTGTGTCATACCATGCCTTGCCCTGGATCTGAACTTCTCCGGCACCAAATACATGAATTTAGCCCACTATAAACAGTGTGAGGCAGATAAGGGCTTTTATTCTTCCCTCTTTGCACCCAGCACCAAAGCATCCTTATCAACATGACAATGTAATTTCATTAGGCAGATAGTTGAAATGCAGAATGCCAAATATCTCAATATTCAATTCAGCCTATATTGATGCTTCCCTGAAGAAAGAAGGTGAGAAACCCTCAGAAATGCTCCATTTACTGTGGAATATGTGCTACCAAGCAAAGGCATATGTCCCTCCCCCCTTCTTTCCTGCTTTCATGGCCAGTTCCAAAGCAATAATTAAAACATAGGAAACTCTGAGCCTTTGTCACCTATCACTATTGAGCAATGATCACTTTAGTCATGAAGGCGTTTGCTCTGATAAGAAAATGCACTGCCTGGAAAATGTAATGCTTCAGATTCATGCATCTGTGCTCTTGCAAATGCTTTCTTGGCACCATCATATTTTATATGATTAATTTTCCACTAGAGTTACAAAGGAATAAAAATCCTTCTTTATAAAAGTTTAAGTTGTGTTTTCTGAATGACTCCTGAAACCAAATGCTGAATTTATGCCGTAATTTTCAGCAAGAAAATAGTATTTTCTTTAGCCAGACATTTTCATTTGGACACTATCTTTTTCAACATAATGATAAGGGGACTTTAAGAAGTTCATGGGGGGGCCGGCAGGTGGCGTGGTGGTTAAGGTGCTGGATACTCCCACATGGCCAACCACAGTTTGAGTCCTGGACCTAGTGGCTTTCTCACTTTCCTTTTCTCTCTCTCTCTCTCTCTCTCTCCCTCTGTCTCTCTCTGGTCAAAATAAAATTAAAATATGAATTAATTAATTAAAGTAAATAAATAATTCTGTTTTTTTTTAAAAAAAGAAAGTTTTATACCAACAGACCTACTCTAGAAGAATAGAAAAGGAAGTATTCTAAACAGAAAGAATATTAAGAGAACAAAGACTATTAGAACATCAGAAAATAAGAACAATGGAAAGCATGAAAATATGAGTAAATACGTTTCGCCTTGCCTCTTGATTTTTTCTAAATTATGCTTGATGGTTGAAGAAAATTTTAACACTATCTAATTTGGTTGTAAATGTATATAGAAAAATGTTTAAAGCAATATTGTAAATGGGGATGGTAACAGGATGTAGAGGAAGGAAGACTTCTGTACTTCACTCATATTGTTAAAATCTGGACATCAATAGGCTGTGATAAGTTATATATCAATATGCAGAATTTCTATTAAAGCTATACAAAGATATAGATATTCAAAACTCAGAAAACTTGTTTGAGTACACCCAAGAAGGTAGGAAACAAAAACAGAAAACAAAAAATAAAATGGCAGAATTAAGACTCCATATACCAAAAATTTACTAACTATAACTAGTCTAAATATATCAATTGAAAAACAGCAACCAGCAAAGAAGATTTATAAACATGATCTAGAGGATAGCTTATGAACAACCGAAATTTATTTCTCACAGTTCTAGAGGCTAGGAAGTCCAAGATCACGGCACTGGCAAATGTGGTGAGAGCTGTTTTCTAATTCACAGATGATACCTTCTCGCTTCCAGCTTCTATTCACATGGCAGAAGGGATAAGGCAGCTCTCCAAAGCCTCTTTTTTAAGGGCTCTCATCCCTTTTGTGGAGGTTATGACCTAAAAATATAATCACATTTGAAGGCCTCACATTTTCTAATACCATAACATTGGTGAGTAGTTCTCAACCTGTGAATTTTGGGTATCACAAACATGAAATTGAGATATATATATATACATATATACTTTCATAGCATATTAATACCATAGCATATGAAAGTATAGTAGCATAATTATTCAAAGAGAGCAGGGATCTGATATTAATATGAGGTAGGATTAGGACTTCAGAGTAAGGAAAATAACCGAAGACAGGGAGGGACATTATATAATGATAAAAGGCCCACTCCACTAAGAAGATATTGCAATCCTGTATGTGTATCCACCTAATAACAGAGCTGCAAAATATGTGAAGCAAAACTACTAGAACCAAAAGAAAAAAATAGACAATTTCACAATTAAACTTGGATACCTCAACCTCTCTCTGTTAATGCTGATAGAAAAACTACACAGAAAATCAGCAAGAGTGTAGAACAAAACAATGCCATCCACCAACATAATCTAACCAACATTTATAGACCACTTCACTCAACAACAGTAGAATACACATTCCTTTCAAGTACTTAAAAAACATATATTAAGGTGGACCATATCTTGGGCCATACAACAACCTTAACAAACTTAAAAGAATTAAAATCATACGTAATCACTAATCACAATGAAGTAAAACTAGAAATTCATAACAGAAAACAGAAAGATAACAGGAAATTCTACAAATAAAGAAAACTAAGCATATTTTTAAATAATCTATGAGTGAAAGAGTAAGTCTCAAAAAAATTTTAAAATACATTGAACTAGGGCCAGCAGGTGGCAAGGTGGTTAGGGTGCTGGACTTCCACATGACTGATCATAGTTTGAGTCCTGGACCTGGTGGCTTGCACTCTCACTTTCCTTCTCTCTCTTCCTTTCTCTCTGTGCCTCTGGTGAGTGCACGTGCCCCATAGAAAATTAAAAATAAATGAATAATAATAATAAATACAATTAAATAGTTTTTTAAAAAAACATTGAACTGAACTAAAATGAAAATATAACATACCAGAAGTTGTGGGGCATAACAAAAGCAGTGCTAGGAGGGAAATTGATAGCACAAAGTAGCATACATTAGGAAAAAAGTCTCAAGTCAAAAATGTAAACAAAAGCCTTAGAGAAAGAACAGCAGTACAACAAACTGGTTTTTGACAAAGGATACCAGTCAGCCTGTTGGGAAAAGGAAAACCTCTTTAGCAAATGGTGCTGGAAAAACTGGGTATCCACCTAAACAAAGATGAAAGGAAATCCCCATCTTTCACCATTAACAAAAATCACTCAAAATGGATCAAAGATCTGAACCTAAGACCTTAAACTATAAAACCCTGGTGGAAAACACTGGGGAAACTCTGGGAGACATTGGGGTAGATAAAGACTTCTTAAATAAGACTCCCAAAGCACAGGCAATATCCTCAAAATAGTCAAGTGGGACCAAATCAGACTAAGAAGTTTCTGCACAGCAAAGGACACAGGAATTAGTGTGAATCGACAAGCCTCAGAATGGGAGAATATTTTTGTAAAATATGTCTCAGGTAAGGGACTGATGACCAGAAAACACAGGGAACTCAAGCAGTTTACTTGAAAAAATAATGATTAACCCAATTAAAAGATGGGAAAATAAGCTGAACAAAAATCTCTCTAAGGAAGACATACAAACAGCTAAAAAGCATATGAGGAAATGATCAATATTGCTCATCATAAGGGAGATTCAGATTTAAACCACAATGAGATACCACCTAACCGCTGTCAGAATGGCAAAAATTAAAAAAACAAAAAGAGGTAAGTGTTGGCGGGGTTGTGGTGAAAGGGGAATGCTCCTACACTGCTGGTGGGAATGTAAATCGGTTCAGCCACTGTGAAAAACAATATGGAGTTTCCACAAAGAGCTACAAATAGAACTACCATTTGATCCAGCAATCCCACTTCTGGGTATCTACCCAAAGGACAGGAGAACGCTCAGTCAGAAAACCGCTTGCACATCAATGTTTATTGCAGCATTATTCACGCTCGCTAAGACATGGAACTAACCCAAATGCCCACAAACAGATCAATGGATTGAAAAAGTGTGGCATGTATACTCTATGGAATACTATTCAGCCATAAAAAAAAACAAAAACCAAAGAAAAAAACAGGACCCTGGCATGTGATAGAAAGTAGTCAAATATAGAAGATCTATTACTGAGTGAAGCAAACCAGGCTATGAAAGAAAGATAGTGTATCTATCCACTTAATATATACTATCTGTACTTTATTGTGGAGATCAAAATATTAGAGGGCATAAAAGCAGTGAAAATATTTATGGACACTGAAGACAGTGTAGAACATGGGGAAGAGGGAGAAGGGAAGAGCATAAAGAAGGAGAGCAAGAGAACAAATAGGAGGCATGACATTTGTGAGACACAGAAATGTTTTATTACATGTTGATGATAACATGTATAGTATTCTCATCTGGACTGGTCTGAGAAGTATTTCATGTTAGGTAAATTCTCTTTATAAGCCAAATGATGTATAGTGATTGAACTTTAAAAAAAAAAAAGAGAGAGAATGAAATAATAATAATAATCTGGAAAAAAAGAAAAACTATTTGATGATGATGATGTGAATAGTGATGTCTTTGTCTTGACATGCATGGTAAGCATGCTGGAAAAAGAAATGTTATACACTGTAAAGATATATGTGATTAAATGTAATATGAAAATATAATAATAATAATAAAGAACAGCAAAATGAACCCAAAGCAAGTAGAAAGAATGAAATTATTAAAAAATAGAAACAAAAATGAAAGTAAAAACAAAAAAATTGTAAAATCAATGAAACTAAATCGGTTACTTCAAAAGATCAATGAAATAATCAAACCCCAAGCAAGAATGACAAAGGTAAAGAAGATAAAAGTTACTAATATCAGGAATGAAACAAGAGATATCACTATAGACCCTGCACATATCAAAAGGATATTGAGGGAATATTAGGAATATTCTTGCATACATTTTCAACTTAGATGAAATAGACCAATTTCTCAAAAAATTCAAACTAAAATCTTATCTAATTTGAAATATATAACTTGAATAACCCTATAATTATTAAATATATTTAATTCATAATTTTAAAACTTCCCCAAATGAATCTCCAAGCCAAAATGGTTTCACTGGAGCATTTCATCAGACACTTAAAGAGAAATTAGCATCAGTTTTATATAACCTCATCTAAAAATAGGATAACGCTTCCAAATTTATTTTATAAAGCTAGTATTGTCCTGATACCCAAACTAGACAATACAAGAAAAGGAGGGAAGCACAGAAAGAAAGGAAGGATACCAACGGCCATAAATATAAAACTCCTCATGAATATAGGGACCAGCAGATGGCATAATGGTTATGTTGCTGGACTCCCACATAGTCAACTGCAGTTTGAGCCCAGATGCAGTGGCTTAAAACTCAGGCCGGGCATGTTTGCATTTGTGCCCAAAATCCAGAGAGGAGAATGGAGGAGAAGAGATTGCATTGTGGCCATCCCCCCAGGAGGTGATTTTTCACTTTCTGTCACTATGGTGAATGCACACTCACAACAGCAAAAATTTCTCTTTAAAAAAAGTCCTTAATGATATATTAACAAATAGAATTCAGCAATATATAAGAATTATAAATCATGACAAAGTAAGGTTTATTTTGGGGATACAAGTCTGGTCTAATATTTGTAAATCAATCCGTGAACTCTGTTTTCCTAACTACTTGAAGAAGAAAAGTTCCACAATTATATCAACAAATGCAGTAAATCCATTTTTAACACCCATTTATGATTGGAAAAAAAAGAAGAAACTCAGAAAAATATGATTAGAGGGGGAGCTTCTTCAACTTGATAAAGAGCATCAATAAAAATCCCACAGTTGACATTATATTTAATTGCATCAGACTGAATACTTTCTCCTTAAGACCCAGAAGACAGGGTGTCTACTCTCACCACTCTTAATCATTGTTGAACTGGACGTTCTAGCCAGAGCAATAATTCAAGAAAGTAAATAAAAGGAGTACAGATTGGAAAGAAAAAGAAATGGTACCTGGTTGCAGATGACATGATTGCCTAAGTGGTAATCCCCCAGAATCCTCAAACAGGTAAAAATTCCTTGACCTAATTAGTGATCCTGCAAAGTCACAGGATGCTTAACTCGTAAGGTAAGCATACAAAAATCAGTTATATTCCTGTATATTAGACTAGTGAACACATGAACACTGGGGACTAACATGTATTATCTTTTATTATTACTCAACAACAGCCAAAAATAAAAAAAATACAAAGATATAAATCTAACTAAACATGATAGGACAGATGTGCTGGAAATTACGTAATGCTGATGAAAGAAATCAAATACCCAAATAAGTGGAAAGCTGCTCATGGATGACAGTAAACATGTCAACTCTTACCAAATAAACAAATAGGTTTAAAAAATATAAAAAGTTATCAAAATCCCAGTAAGCTTTTTTGTAGATAGAAACAATATTATTCTAAAATGTGTACTAAAAAAAGACTAGAATAGCAAAACAGTTTTTAAAAAGAATTAAGTAAGATAAGTCAGTCTACCTGATTTCAAGATTTTTACCTAGAAATCAAGGTCATGTGGTATTGGTAGAGGGATAGGCACACAGATCAAAGGACCGTGAACAGAGAACCCAGAAAGTGAATCTCACAAATACGCTTGACCAATTTTTTTTTTTTTTTTTGGAGAGGTTTTCGCTATAAGGTGTGTGCGCTCGCCAGACAGAGAGAGAGAGACATAGAGACAGAAAGCGAGAAATCACCCCCCAGAGGGGATGGTCACACCGCAATCCCTTCTCCTCCATTCTCCTCTTGGGATCTTGGCCACGCACGCACACGCGCCCGGCGTGAGTTTTAAGCCACAGGGTCCAGAACGCAAACCACAGTCGACTACGTGGGAGTCCAGTGACATAGCCATTATGCTAACTGCTGGTTCCCACACTTGACCAATTTTTGACAAAGATGTAAAGTCAGTACAAAGGAGAAAAAATATTCCTTCCAACAAACAGTGCTAGAACAATTGAACATCCATACACTAAACAAAAAGCAAAGAATCTTCACTTACATCTCACATCTACATTAAAAAGAAGTTAAAAGTTAACTGAAAATGTATTACTGATTTAAAATGTGAAACATGAAACTAAAACTTTAAGGGAAAGAAGTGTACAAAAAATCTTCAGGGTCTAGGGCTAGGAAAAGAAATCTTTGACTTCACACACACACACACACACACACACACACAAGTTCATAAAAGAATAAAGAATACTGTGTTAAAATGAAAAGATAAAGTATAGATTGGAAGCAAATATTTACAAACCACAAATCTGACAAAGGACTAGTATTAGCATATACAAAGAGTTTTCAAAACTCACCAGTAAAGAATAATAAAATCATAATCCTATTAGAAAATGAGCAAAAATGAACAAAGTCTTTTTCTAAAAGGACACTTGGCAAATATGCACATGAAAAGATGTTCAACGTCAGTAGCCATTAGAGAATCCAATTAAAACCACAACAGATTATCACTACATACATATCAGAATGTTAAAAAAAAAACATTAACATCAAATCCTGTTGAGAATGCAGAGAAACTGAATCACTCATATATATATTGCTAAGAATATGAAACAGTACAGCCACTCTAGAAGACAGTTTGTTGGTTTCCTTAAAATTTAAACATGAAAAACTTGAATTGCAGGTTTGCAGGAGGCAGCAACCAGGCCAGTGCTGAACCATGAATTTTGAAACCAGTATAACAATGATGTCACTGTTCGGAGCCCTCAGGACAGGATTCATCAAAATGAATATGCAATGGAAGCTGTTAAACAAGGTTTGGCCACAGTTGGTCTGAAATCAAAGACCCAGGCAGTGTTGGCTACATTGAAGAGGGCACAGTCAGAGCTTACAGCTCATCAGAAAAACAGTTCTCCGTTTTGACAACCATATTGGTATCTCAGTTGTGGGCTTACTGCGAATGTTCAACTATTGTGTAACTTTATGCACCAGGAGAGTTTGGATTCCAGATTTGTATTTGATAGACCACTTCCTGCGTCTCTAAATAGAAGCAAGACCCAGATACTGACACAAGAAGATGGCCAGAGACCATACGGTGTTGGGCTGTTCGTTGCTGGTTTTGATGATCTGAGCCCTCACATTTTCCAGGCTTGTCCATCTGCTATTTTGACCACAGAGCTATGTCCATTGTGGCCCGTTCTCAGTCAGCTCACCCTTACTTGGAGAGACATATGTCTGAATTTAGGGAATGTAATTTGAATGAACTGGATAAACATAGTCTGCATACCTCAAGGGAGACTCTTCCTGCAGAGCAGGATCTAACTACAAAGAATGTTTCCATTGGAATTGTTGGTAAAGACTAGGAGTTTATGATCTCTGATGACGATGATGTGTCTGTTCCTGGAGGATCATGAAGAAAGACTGTAGAGAAAGGCACTGCCTGCTCAAACTGCTGATGAACCTACAGAAAAGCCTGAGGAACTGATGAAACCTTAAGTGATGACCCTGTCTAGGTGTGTATTATCAAACATGTACAAAAGCAGGAGCACATATTGATGATAGTAATCTATACTTTGAACCAAAAGATACAGAGTAGTAGAATAGGATGCTGTAGGAATCAGCTGAGATGTGGGGTTGTTTTCCAAGCAACCTCACCACAAAGAGATAATGGAGAACATTTTTCCTTGAAAGTGTCTATATAATTATTTTCTAGAAAGTATAGCTA
Source organism: Tupaia tana (assembly GCA_026018925.1). Lineage (NCBI taxonomy): Eukaryota > Metazoa > Chordata > Mammalia > Scandentia > Tupaiidae > Tupaia > Tupaia tana. The sequence continues at coordinate 194,468,489 of JAKSZU010000003.1, forward strand.
TCTGTACTAATGTTTTTATATGAAGAAAATAGTGTCTTTGCAGTTTTAAAGACAACTGTGAAATAAAATTATTTCACCTCAGTTAAAAAAAAAAATCTAAACATCAAATTACCATATAACTCAGTAATTGCCTTTCTGGGCATTTATCTCATAGAAATACAAATTACATACACACAAACACCCGGTCATTAATGTTCATAAGAATGCTATCCATAATAGCCTGAAACAGAAATAACTCAGAATCCTTCAACAAGTGAATGCTTAAAGCGTAGTCCATTTCTACCAAGAACACTGCTCAGCAATATGAAAGAATAAACTATTGATAAACCTGTGACTTCTATAACTCAACACAGAGAAATGTGTTGAGTCCAAATAGACAATCCTAAACGTCATATACTACGATTCTATTTAGATGTGATTCTTGAAATGACAGAATTATTGCAACATGGAACAGAGTAGTGGTTACCAGGAGTTAAGCAGGGGGTAGAGGAGGTGGCAAGTGGGGGTGGGTATAAAAGGGCAACATGAAGGGTCCTTCCGGAGATGGAAATGTTCCCTATCCTGACTGCACAGCATCAATATCTGACTGATACTGTAGTATAGCTTTGCGAGACGTTACCATTGAAGAAACTGGGGAAAAGGTACACAGGATCATGCTCCATTATTTCTTACTTCTTCATTATTTCTTCCTTATATGAGAATCAAAAATTTTGAGATATGCGATTGCACATTAGAATTTTTCATTAAAAATAAGATAGCATGTTTCAGAACATAACATGAATAAATTTTTGAATAAAAATATTTCTTTCTTAAATTAAAAAAATACAGTTTTAAATATCTTGTCCTGGATATCCACGCACTACTCCAGACTGAGTTCCATGGGTCCTTCTAGGAGCAGGATACAGGGCTAAGGGAGGAAGGCCGTGCGAATAAGAGCACACTGCCAAGCACTGGAAACCACTCAGTCGACTTCGAGTTCCACAAAGTGCATCCTGCAGTCCACCTCCTGCTCCACACCCAAGGAGGAGGGTGATTCGAAACAGCACAAGGATTTCATCTACCTGACTACTTACAGGGCATGAGGACAGCAGTCCCCATGCACCTCACAGTGTTCTAATAAGGATAAGCAGATGACATCCATGACAAGTGATGAATTCCTCAAGAGACTTATTAAGTGAAAAATCCGTTTCTTCGGGGATCCTAGCTTCAGTTCAAAAGAAAAGGAAAGTAATTCACATTAGGAACCTCCAGCATGCCTCCATGTGCGAATGGAAAGTGAAGCAGGTGAGAAGGGAAAGTGTGGGTCCCAAATGCACATGATTGGCTTGAGGCCTGAGGAATCTGCTCCCACAGGTCACAGGCACGTGGCCTTAAGAATTCTCTTCAGGATGTACCCTGCCAATATAACAGAAGAATCCAATTACAATCATGTGGCGTCTCCTGTCATATCAAATTGTTTCATCAAATCATTTTATATATTGTAAATTTGGCAAAAGTCTGCATTTCACAAGCAGCTTTCTCTCAATTTAAAGAACCAAAAATGTCTACATGTCATTCCAATGCCAATACTGCTCTCTAGTGGCTATAACAGGTAGCTGACTTGCTAGATCTGAACTTACCAGCTTGGTCAGTTTCCCACTGTCAGGTGGGTAGCCCCTCTCATCAAAAGCAACTTCACAAATATACTGCATTTCTTCTTAATAAAAATGAATCCCTTCTCTGGTCCTATGCACTATCATGTTAGAATTACAGCATTATCTAGGGTAACAATCAAGACTATATGTAAGTCTCACTTTGTGTAATATCTAAATTAAATTCACAAAAAAGATAGATTTATGATAATTACTTTTAAATGTGTGTTTAAACATTGGTATTTCTTTTAAATTTGGAATATTATTTGACTTCTAAAAACAACGTTTTTGTCCACAACTTCAGTAATAACTACGATATTAAATAAATAGAAGGGTTTCCATCGCCAAAGCTAAAATGTGGTTCTTCCTCCTAAGAAAGTAAGATTTAGGGAGTCATGTAGAGTCCAGGACACCTGATTTGAGGATCTAAAATGCAAGTGATGATCCCAGCCTTGCCACTGGTTAAGAATCTTATCAAGTCACTTGATTTTGTGATGCCTTCATTGTCTCATCGATGTAAATAATGCCTACTTCACAAACTTATTGAAAAAGAAAAGTATCTACAATTCCTGACATATAATAGGTTCTCAATAAATTATATCTATTATTTATTAGGAATAAGTTTGTTTCAATCCACACATGTCCAAGAACATTGAATCTAGATAAAATATCATTTGGAAGACTATAAAAATAGGAGATTAGTGCCAGCCTTTTCTGCATCATTCAGTTTCCAAGATGAAATCAGATGATCATTTCTCCCAAATGCTTTATATACATTTTTAGTAATTCTTTGAAAAAAACTAACAATTGGTACTGTTTTCAGTATTTCACATGAAACTATCTCAATTAATGTACACAAAATGGGGAACAGGAAGGTTAAGATCACACGACTTGAGTGTGGTCTAACATGCTACTGTGCCATACCACCTATCTTCTTTGTTGTTTTCTTTTAAATAATTATTTTATGTATTATTATTATCCTTTCATTTACTATAGGACACATGTGCTTACCAAAGACCAAGCGAGAGAAGGAAAGTGAGAAAGCAAATTGCCAGGTTTGGGATTCAAACCCCTGTCAGCCACGTACCTTAACCACCATGCTACCTGCTGGCCCCTATATCACCTCTCAAACAAGCCCAAGCATATTGGGGAAATACTGACTTTGGATTCACATGAGTACTGATGACTAACTCTTGAGAGTCGTTCATGTCAGGGTGACCAGGTTTTGGAGGTTAGAGGAGCAAGCTACCGTCCAAGCATCAAAATATTTCTAGTTAAAAACTTCTGCTGTCACTCATATTTACTTACCTTAAATAAAGCAGAAAAATAAGCAAGTGAGATGTTTATACTTGTTCAGCACTTTATAGTATGATGTGTTTTTTGTTTTTTGTTTTCCAGTCTACTACAGACTATTGTCATCCTCATCCCAATTTTTCACATCTAAGACTGGGGTTATGAAATGGATCATCCAAGATCACATCACCAGGAAATGAGTCATCTAACTTCAACTGTGATGCCCATCCTGTACTTCCCCTACAAGATCTCCTCAGAAACGGGTTCTAGAAAATCCTGCTTCCACGTAGAAGTTCTCAAAAACCTGCTTTTAGTAGTGTCAGCAATTCAAAATCCAGTCTTACTCAGGGGGAAACTGGAAACAAGTTTGAGAGAGGGTAGCTAGAGAGATGTGAATCCTCACAGCTATCTGTAGATCCATCTGCATGGGAAGAAATATATCTTCACTTGCCATCTTCCCGGGTCAGTAACTTTATTGCTGCATTTTGTGGGCACACAAACTGTCTCAGCAGATGACAGAATTTGTTTTGTAAATTGGTACTTTGAGAACTTGAAGTGAGAGACTCTGCCCAAAACTGTCACATCAGACTTCCAGAGGTTCATCCTATCTGTGTTCCTCAGGTCCACACCAATATCTTCGAGCTGTATCTGTCCCATTCAAATGCTTCATTTTCACAGATATTTCTGATGTTATGTTGGAAGGGTCCAGCCCCTGGAAATTACTATACTCCACCCTGGGAAACCTATCAACAACTCATGTTTGTAATATCCACTCGAAATGAAATTGCACCAGTTACTTTTTACTAGACTGTCAGGAAAGTCATGATGTATTTTTCTACACAAAAATGTGTCATGACTTTCTTGACAACCCAATATATGGAAGGGAAATCCCCCTCAAAGCTCAAACTGGCTGCCAATTTCCCAGCTACCAGGATGCCTTACAGAGAGAAGAAGAGAGAAAATTTCAGTGGCGTTTCAATTTAAGACGCAAAGTCACCCTCGAGTATATGTGGACAACCAAGACTATGCTTTTAAAGTTGTATGGCAAATTATCCTGTCCCCTACTAAAAGAAAAACAAATCCCTACAGATATATGCAGCTGCAAGCAATTACTCATCTCCATTAAATACTCACTTAAAAGACTAATTCAAATGACCCTGCTGCCTACACCTGTGTGAAAAAAGCAACAAAGTTATAAAAGGAAAGGGCAACACTTAGACAAAAAAAAAAAAAAAAAAAAAAAAAAAAAAGTCTACAGAAGTATGTAAATGGTCATTTCCAGAACACTAATATTAACTAATCAAGGCATCAAATCATGATTATCCTCATTATTAACCCAGACATGAGTTACTACCAGGATAAGTAACGCACTGCTTCTGTTGCTAAATATTGTCAATCTCTTGCAGAAATACAAGTCCTAGGCTATTTTTTTTATTTCATTTTCTTTCATACATTCAATCACATTATTATTTGTCTTACAAAATGGATATTTCAACAGGTGAACATTTCTCCCTAGTACTGTTGATAAAACTATGAAATATCTTCAACAGATAATACCACACCTCTTTGTGCCATTAATGCTTTTCCTCCCTGTCCCTCCCCCAAATGTCCTTCCTCAGACCCTCCTCTTTCACACACACTATATCTGGTATTTACATCTATATACTGTATTTCTATATCCTTTAGACAATTAGTTTCAGTCATAGAGTGCAGACACTTGGTATATATTAAGTGGGGACATACAATGCCTCTCCTTCATAGCATGGCTTGCTTCACTCAGCAGTAAGTCTTCCACATTCATCCACTTCCTGTCAAAAGCCAGGGTTTTGTTGTTTTTTATGGATGAATAGTATTCCATTGAATATATGTGCCACAGTTTTTCTAACCATTCATCAGTTCATGGGCATTTGGGTTGCTTCCATGACTTAGCAATCGTGAAAAGTGCCGCAATAAACATCGATGCTACTCTTTAAGAGCATAATATCTGACCAGTCCTCCACCACAGGGGTTAAGTACTATGCTTTGGGAGTAGGCTCTCACATAGCCAACCAACTGTGGTTCAAATCTTGGCCCCAGTAGTTTGAGAAACATGCCAGGTACAGTGTGTGTGCCTCAAATCCTGATGGGATGAATGGCATGACCATACCCCACTGGCAGTGCTTTTTCTCTTTGCCTCTCTCTGACAAGTGCACACATCCTCTGGCAACTAAAAAAAAAAAAAATTCTGACATTAAAATTAATGATTTGGAAAAGACTTTAGGGCTCAGTATAACCTCCTACTTCCACCCAGACAGAGACCCCCCCCCCAAAAAAAAAAAGAAAAAAAGAAAAGTGTATCTTAAAGTTTTTATGAAGCAACTAAAAATCAGTGAAGCATGAACAAAAGATCTCAATTACTACTGCTATCAGGCTCTACTTACGTTCCAGGCCATATGCTGGAACATTCTATGGGTCATTTGATGTTCACCACAAATATGTGATGTGTTAGTATCATTTTCAAGATTTAGAGAAGGGAGATAACTTGTCTGTGATCACATGACTCATAATGGCCAAACAGCAATTTAGATTTACTTTCAGCCCCGAAGTCCAATCTTCTCTGCTGGTCTATCTCGGGAGCTGATCGTTAATACATGGAGTCTCACACTTTATGAGGAATTTTTCCTTTTGAACATTTTTTTTTAAGCTAGTGTCTGGATTCAGCCTCTAGGGAATTTGATTTTATTGATTTCAGGTATGTCCTGAATGTTGGGGTGTTTTGAAAACTTCCACAGTAATTCACACATATAACTCAGTTTGAGGATTCCTGATGCACAAGATCTTTCACATTTCTTTTCTCTAGTTTTGTGTTCTGGAAATGGGAGAATTTAGCATAGAGCTTAAAAGAATAGGTTTGAAGTTATTCTGAAACTCAGCTCTGTCACTTGCTAATCTTATAACGTCGACAAAATTAAACTCTCTAAATCTCAGTTTTTTCACCTATAAAATGGAAACTCAGAGAGGGTTCCTGGCAATTACATTAAGTAGGTTTATAAAAATAAAGAGCTTAGTATGGTGCCCGACAGGCAGCACATAGTCTGAAAACATCATCTATTATCCTCATCTTGAAAGTATTACATATTTTGTTAGTTTGTGATTTTATTAAATTTAGATAAGAAATTATTTATGAAATATTAGTAATGTTGATAACTACCAGGGTATTAGCCACTAATTTGTAAAATATATTCACATACTTCTTCATTTAGTATTCATGATGATATCTCTGTGACATAGTATTCCATATTATAAGTGAAAATGAAGGTCAGAATATTAGATACCTTCCCCATGTCACAGAATTCCTAAGTGGCAGAACAGAATTTGAGTTGACTGTGCCAAGATGGTTGAGGTTCAAATCAAGTAACACTTCATATGAACTGAGACTAGTATTAAAAAAATAACAACACTGTTCAATGTAGACTCCTTACGACAATTTGTGGAGTTACTTTTTGAACTACCTTTGGAACTAGATTTTAATACAAGAGAAAAATCTCTTATCCTATTGTTGTTTCTTATTTTTATGTAATTCTATCTCATCTTTTTTTTTTTTAGCTCTTTCATTTATTCCATGAATGTGTAAGTGTGTGTGAGACAGAGAGACACAGAAAGAAGCACACATGACAGAGTCCAGACACCACAATCCACCCCAAGTCCCACCCAGCCTGGACTTCAAGCATGTGGCCGTAACAGTGCATCGAGAGAGATCTCTGGGTGTGAACTGGCAACCCTCTCATGTGGGTCTGCCTCACAGAGCATCACATTTTACTGCTGCATCACTGTCTGTGCCCCTGTTGTTCCTTATTTTATGCACTAAAAAGTGGTACCCACTTTGCTCAGCCATTTGATCCATCATTCTTAATTTTAATTATTTCTTTGACTATATAATTTCTCAGGAAATGGATAACAAAGAGTTTTCATCCTTTGGGGAGTTTTGTCTCTTATTTAGTTTGTGGTTTGTTTTAATTTTTCTTTATACATTCAATCACTGTATATCATTACAGCTTGCAAAATTAATTTTCCCAGCATGAATATACTGTATATAGTCCAGTTAAAGGTTTTATCATACTTTTTATTTTTTTCTATTCCTTCTTTTACTTTTCCATTTTTTACATTCAATGACTGTACATCTTTACAGCATACAAAATGGATTTTCCCAGCATGAATACACTGTATATTAATCCAGTGATATTACCATATCAACAGCAGATAATTTTCCATTTTTGTGCCATTTAATGTTTTGTGTTTTTTCCCCCTTGTTTCTCTCCCACCCACCCACCCACCTCCCATTGCCTATCATTCTCCCACACTGTTCCTAGTATCCTCAGTTGCTCTTCCTGCTTCTATACTTTCAGATCTTTCAGTTTCTGTCATAGACTACAGACATTAGGTATATACTAAGTGGGGTGTATACTAAGTAGGGTATATGCTAAGTAGGGACATACAATATTTCTCTTTCATCATCTGGCTTGCTTTGCTTAGCATTAAATCTTCCATATTCATCCACTTTCAATTAAATGCCAGGGTCTTATTGCTTTTTTATGACTGAGTAGTATTCTGTAGTGTATATGTATCACAGTTTTTCAGTCCATTCATCTGTGCTGGGACATTTGGGTTGAATCCATGTTTTATCAATAGTGAACAATGCTGCAATAAACATGAATGTGCAATTACATTTCTGACTGAGTGTATCCATATCCTTTGGGTAAACACCGAGGAGTGGAATTGCTGGATCATACGGTAATTCTTTCTGTAGGTTTTTGAGGAATCTCCACATTGTTCTCCAAGGTGGTTGTATCAATTTACATTCCCACCAACAGTGCAGGAGAGTTCCCTTTTCACTGCAGCTTCACCAACACATACCATTTTTCATTTTCTTAACCTTAGCCATTCTGACTGGGGTTAGAGTGTATGTCATTGTGTTTTGATTTGCATCTCCCTTTTGGTAAGAGATATTGAGCATTTTTCATATGCTTTTTGGCTGTTAATATGTCTTCCTTAGAGAGTTGTCTGTTTGGCTCATTTTCCCATCTTCTAATTGGATTGATTTTTTTTCCCCCCAGGTAAACTGCTTGAGTTCCAGGTATATTCTGGTTATCAGTCCCTTATCTCAGGCATAGTTTACGAACATATTCTCCCATTCTAAAGTTTATCTCTTTACTTTAATTATTGTTTCTTTTGCCATACAGAAGTTTTTTAACTGGATGTAATTCCACTTGTCTATTTCTGAGATTGTTGCCTGTGCTTTAGGGGTCTTATTTTAAAATGTCTTTGCCAATTTCAATGTCTCCAAGAGTTTCCCCTGTGTTTTCCACCAGTAGTTTCATAGTTTAGGGTTTTATGTTTAGATCTTTGATCCATTTTGAGTTGATTTTTGTTAATGGTAAAAGATAGGGGGTCCAGTTTCATATTCTGCAGGTGGACATTGAGTTTTTCTAGAACCATTTGCTGAAGAGATTTTCTTTTTCCCACTGGATTAACTTATGCCCTTTGTTGAAAATCAGATGGCTGTATACATGTTCAAAGATTTGCCTCAGATTCTGCAGGTAGTTTGAGAAAAGTAATTTCAAAATGATTAAACAACAATAGCACTCTACAAAAATGATTGAAAAAGGCTGAACCTCTTTTGGAGGTACAAGTTCCAGTTTGCCTTTAGTGTATGTTTTCTTATTTCATGTGGCAACTTATAAATGTCTAGAGCTATTTCCAAGAAGGCATAGTAAGACTCAGGAAACATTTAATGACTTGATCATTACAGAAAGAAGTCCCAAATTTTTTTGCCTATGGGTTCTATTCAATCCAAAATATTTTTCTTCAGTTTGAATATTATTTTCTCTTCTAATGCATACAGATAAAATCATCTGACTTCATTTTCCTGTGAATTTATAGAAATGACCTCTATAACAATATTCTGGAGGTACACTAATTCTCACAATAATTTTATTTTCATTGTATTTTAATAGTTCTTCCTAAAATCATATAACCATAATTATATCTATCCTATACTCTTCATGAAATTGAGAAGGTTCTAAAAATGCCTAAAAGTAATCTCAGAAAATTTGCCCTAAGTAAATGTATGACATGCAGGGGAAAAAAAATTAAAAACCAGTATAGGTAGCAATAGAAATTAGGTTATAATGATGTTTTCATTTTTTCTTTTCTTTTACATTTAATCACATTTATCTTTACAGCTACAACATTACTTTTTCCAGCACAAATACCATGCATAAGACAAGATAAAGGTATTACTGTATATATTATCATTAGCAAATAGCTTTTAATTTTTTGGCCAGTTAAACATACTTCTTTTTAATGTTTTTTTAATTATTTATTTTATTTTATTTTTATTTATTCATTCATTTATTTTAATTTGACCAGAGAGAGAGAGAGAGGGAAAGTGAGAAAGCAAGCTACCAGGTCCAGGACTTGAACCATGGTTAGCCATGTGGGAGTGTCCAGCACCTTAACCACAATGCCACCTGCTGGTCCCCTAAACGTACTTTTTTTTCTTTCACTGTTCCACTCTCTCCCTCCATTACCCACTTGTGTATTACCCCTACCCTTACTTTCTCTTGTATTTACCATTGCCCTCCCTGCTTCTATATCTTCCAAACTTTCTATTTCTGCTATATAGCGCATAGCACAGACAATTGGGACATATTGAATGAGAACATACAAAGTCTGCCTTTCATAGTCTGACTTGCATTGCTTAGCATTAAGTGTTCCATATTTGTTCATTTTGTATCAAATGTCAGATTCTCATTGTTTTTTTTATAGCTGAGTAGTATTCCATATAGTACATATGCCACATTTTTTAATCCAATCATCTATTTTTAGACATTCGGGTTGATTTCACATCCTAGTGATTGTCAGTGATGTTGCAATAAACATGGATGTGCAACTGTTTTTCTGACTGAGGGTTTTCTATCCTTTGGGTAAATACCTAAGAGTAGAAATACTGGGTCATATGGTAGTTCTATTTGTAGGTTTCTGAGGAATCTCCATATTGTTCTCCAAAGCAGTTGTATTAATTTACATTTCTAACAACAGGGCAGAATAATTCCCTTTTCACCACAACCTCACCAGCACATATCATTATTTTTTATTTTTTAAATTTTAGCCATTCTAATTGGGGTTAAGGGGTATTTCATTTTGGTTTTGATTTGCATCTTCCTTATGATAAAAGATGTTGAGCATGTTTTCATATGCTTTTGGGCCTTCTGTATGTCTTCATTGGAGAATTGTCTGTTCAGTTCATTTTCCCATCTTTTAATTGGATTGATATATATATATATATATATATATATATATATATATATATATATATATTCCTGAGTTGTGTCATTAGCTTATTTATTTGCCACCTTTCTGCTTTTTTCTTGTGGGCACTAATTGCTATGAACTTCCCTCTTATGACTGTTTTTGCTGTGTCCCATAGGTTATAAACACTTATTTGTTTCTTATCATTGGTTTCCATTAACCTTTTTATTTCAGTCTTAATTTCTTCTATAGTTGTAAGGTCAATGAGGAGTAGGTTGTTTAGTTTCCATTTGTTTGTGAATTTTCAAGGGCTGTTTCCGTAGTTGATTTCGAGTTTGATTCCATCATGGTCGGGAAAGATAATAGATACAGTTTCTATATCTTTGAATTTGTATAGGTTTGTTTTGTGTCCTATCATGTGGTCAGTCATTGGAAATATTCCATGTGGGGGTTAGAAAAATGTATATTTTGTGATAGTTGGGTGAAATACTCTGTAGATGCCTGTCAAATCCATTTCTTGAATAGTATCATTTAGATCTTGTATATCTTTGTTTATGTTTTGTTTAGATGATCTGTCCAGGCAAGTCAGAGGGTGATGCAACCTCCTACAATTATTGTGTTGTAGTCTATCTCTCCCTTGAGATATAACAGTCTCTCTTTAATGTATTTAGGTGCTCCAGTGCTGGTTGCACAGATATTTACAAGTGTTATATCTTCTTAGTTAACAGGTCCTTTTAGTACTATATAATGTCCTTCTTTATCTCTTCTTACATCTGTTATCTTAAAGACTATTTTGTCTGAACCAAGTATCACGACTCCAGCTTTTTTTGGGTTTCCATTTGCATGGGATATCTTTTTCCAGCTCTTCACTTTCAGTCTATGCATGTCCTTATCAGTGAGGTGTGTTTGTTATAAGCAGCATATAGATGGTTTCTGCTTTTGTATCCATTCAACCACTCCATGTCTTTTAATGGGCGAATTCAATCCATTAACATTCAACTTTATTATTGCTATTTAAGGATTTATCCCTGTCATTTTGTTAGCCATTTTCTCAGTTGTTTTTTGTCCTTCTGTTTCTGTTTATCTCTCTAGTCATCCTGATACAACACTCCCCTCAATACCTCCTATAGAGCTGGTCTATTATTGGTGAGTTCTTTCAGGCTTTGTTTATCTTAGAATACTTATATTTGTTCTTCCCATTTGAAGGATAATCTTGTTGGATATAGTGTTCTTGGTTGAAATTGTTTTTCTTTTAAAATTTCAAATATGTCTTCCCATTCTTTCCTTGCCTGTATTGTTTCAGTTGAGAGGTCTGATGTTAGCCTAATGGGATAACCTTTATAAATAACTTGACATTTCTCCCTTGCCATTTTAAAAATATTGTCTTTGTCTTTAATTTTTATCAATCTAGCTATGATGTGCCGGCGGAAGATCTTTTTATGTTGACTCTATTTAGGGTCCTTTTATTTCTTGGGTTTAAATTTCTCCATGTTTATCTGTATTTGAAAATATTTTCAGATAGTATTTCATGAAAGAGGTTTTCCATGCCTTTAGCAGATTCTTCACCTTCTGTAATATCCATTATATGGATATTTGAACATTTCATGGTGTCTAGAATTTCCCATATGTTGTTCTCTTTTTTTTTTTTTTTTTTGGTTGTTTTTTCTTTCTTTTGGTGATTTGGTCTATGCTTGAGATTTTGTTTTCCAGATCAGAAGTTCTTTCTTCTGCATGGTTCAATCTGCTGTTAATGCTTCCTACGGAAACCTTAACTTCTTGTATTGTATTCTTCATTTCCAGAAGTTCTGTTTGATTCTTTTTTAGGGTATCTATTTCTTTACAGAATTCCTCTTTCATGTCCTGAAATGATTTTCTCACTTTCTGGAACTGATATTTTGTTTCTTCTCGCATCTCATTGAGTTTTGTCACTGAATATTCTGAATTCTTTTTATATTTCTCTGTGCTATCCACTGTTGGTGAGGGGCTACTGTGCTCATCTGGGGAAAAGTTACCACCTTATTTTCTCATGTTTCTTCAAGATCTGTGCTGGTTTCTAGTCATTTGATGCAGCATTCACCTTTTTCTATTTATTGGAGTAGATTCTGTAGTACTGGTAGAGGAAATTACACCCTTAATTCCCAGGTGTGTTCTTATCGAGGAGCTCTGTCTCCCAGGTCAGAGCAGTTATGGGTAACTTCAGATGCTTTGCTCCTCTGCCAAATGTTCAGCTCTTGATGAAGTGGTAACAAGCTAAGGAGGTATAACTTAGTGAAGAGGGTCAAGTCGTTGCTGTATCAAAAGTCCCAATGCAACTCCCAAGCCCTGAGTGCAGGCTCACCCAAGGAGGCTTGCCCAGACCAGGCTTAATTATCCCAGTGGGCAGCGGGTGGGGCAAGCCCATGCTACTGGAGCCGTGGTTGATGGTGTGCAGAAAACCTCAACATAGCTCCCAAGCCCCAAGCACAAACTCACCCCAGTTATAATATTATTAAAGCTAGAATACTAGAGATCATCCTGTCCAACTCACCACCGTCCCATACCCCAATTATACAAACATGAGGGGCAGTGATGTTACAGGAGAAGTGATATTACAAGACTTGTCTATAGTCTTTCAACTAGCAGAGAAGGAACTAAAATTCATAAAACTTCTCTGACTCTTAGGGTAGACTCCCACAACAATTGATTCTACAACACCCAATTTGCTCTAAACATTAACAATAGACTAATTCTTCTAAAATAACAGGTTTGGTGTTTTTGTTTGTTTGTTTGTTTTCTTTTCATGACAAAGAGAAGAACACAAAGAGAGACAAGCACCCCAGTGGGGTCTCATGCTGCAATCCTCTCCAACTCCCAGTCTTCTCAACCAGCCAGGCCAGGATCATGGGTGTGAGCACCTGGTATTTACAGGTCTTATGGACTGAACGTCCCCTTGAGATCCTCCACATGCTCACTCCAGCCAACTTCCATAATGGGAGCTGCCCTAGGGAGAGGTCCACATGGCATGAAATGGAGGGTAGCCTCTGGCCAAGGGCCAACAAAAAAAATGAGGCCCTCAATCCAACAAACCCCAAGAAACTGAATCCTACCAACAACTATGTGAGTTTGGGAGTAACTACTCCCTTTGTTGAATCTTGAGATGAATGCAGCCCAGGTGAAAAGCTTGATTGCTACCAATGAGAGGTCCCAAGGTAGGATCCATCTAAGCTGCATGAGGATTCCTGACCCATAGAAATTGTGGGGTAGTAAATACTGTTTTACTCCTCTGAGATTTGGGATTATTTGTTACACAATAATTGATAAGTAATGCATCTAGTAAATTGAAACCTCAGGATTAAAATTCAAGAGTATCTATCTAACTTCAGAGTCTCATCTCTTACCTTACACCACAATGTTGCAATGATATTCTCTGAGAGATCATTGTTAGCCATGCTACTATAGGGTAAATTCATGTTTTCATTAATTAATCATTCTTAAAAATATTACTGAACTTCTACTGGGTATCAGGAACTCTTTTAGAGTCTATGGTCTAAAAATGAAAAAGATAAAGTTTCTGACATTATGCTATTCACCTTTATTTGGAAAGAAAAGTCTACAAACAAGTTAACATGTCTTTAAATTACCACTTAAACTCAAATTAGAGACATTTATTTGTATGACTATAAGTGCAGCTGAGATCTGTTCAGATGTTTTTATGGTGAACCCTGGTTTCATATAATCATATATCTCAGTAGGGTATAATATGGTTTTTCAAACATGCATACAGCATGTAACTTTATAGACATATTGGTCCACTTTAACATTGAACATTACATGACGCTGCATACATTCAGTTACATTTCTGCTAGTTTTTTCTAAGCATGTATTGAATTATCAATGACATTTTTACTCTGTTGCAGTACAGCATTCCACAGTCTACTTTACTTGTTTACATCTATTCTTGTGACTGTTAATCATGCTTTCCCTCGCATGCCCAAACCCCCACACAGCCTCTGGTGTCTAATATTACTCTCTCCACCACGATGCCATTGAGTCCTTCAGTTTCCACCATAAAGTGTAGACAATTCAATGTATGTTAAGCAGGGACATACTACTTGTCTCTGGTAGCCTGGTTTATTTCACTTAGCACTATGTCTTCAAGGCTTGTCCACTTTTTGTCAAATGACAGAATATCATTGTTATTTATAGCTGAGTAGTGTTCCATTCTGTATATGTGCCACGATTTTCTTATCTATTCATTGGTGGTTGGGCACTCAGGGTGACGCCATGCCTTAGCTATTGTGAAAAACATTGCAATAAAGGTAGATGTGAGAGTGTCTCTCCAATAGAGTGGTTTCCTGTCTTCTGGATAAACCCAAGAGTGGGAATACTGTGTCATACAGTAGTTGTACTTTCAGATTTTTGAGGATCCTCTGTACTGCTTTCACCATGGCTTTACTAACTCTACCAGCTGTGCACAAGGGTTCTCTTTTCTCCACAACCTCACCAGTACTTGTTGGTTTTCATTTTCTTGGCCATAGCCATTCTGACTGGAATTGGATAATAACTCATTGTGGGTTCTTCAGATTGTAATGTAGATATACAGAGTCTCTAACTTCTACTTTTATTTTAGTATCCCAGGAATCAACTTAATTTTATTCACACAAAATGTTATTTTTTTTTTTTTTTTTGAGAGGTTTTTCGCTCTAGGGCGCATGCGCTCACCAGAAAGACAGAGAGAGACAGAGAGACAGAAAGTGAGAAATCACCCCCCCAGTGGGGATGACCACGCCGCAATCCTTTCTCCTCCATTCTCCTCTCGGAATCTTGGGCATGCACGCACATGCACCCGGCGTGAGTTTAAGCCACCCAGTCCAGGACTCGAACCTCGGTCGACTACGTGGGAGTCCAGCAACATAGCCATTACGCTAACTGCTGGTCCCCACACAAAATGTTATTTAATACTAAAATCGGTATTTGCTTTTCTCTCTTCTCTCAGTTAAGCACACTAATATTTTAAACAGTATTTCCTGAAATTAATACAAAGTAGGTATATAGCAAATGGTGTATTAAAAAAGAAATTTATAGAGAAACAGAGAAGTGAGAATGTGAGGTGTTTAGGAGTAGAGAATGAGTTGTAAAAGAAAGAAATTGGTAATGAAAAAAAGAGTCAAGGGAGATATTAAAATGAGCAAAAAAGAGCTGATAGAATTATTGATTGCTTGCTGTAGTTAATTTATGTGTTGCTTTTTCCCTCCTACTTTCCTCTTTGGCAAAATTGAGGAGTTTGCACTAAAATGATAATCTATGGTTTATTTAAAAATGTACCTACTTAATTAGCAGAGGATGAAGATAATGATGACACTGAATGCTGACTTTAATTCCTAATGGTTTTCAGAAGAATTTGTCTCAGTTTGGTTGATGAGACTGACAGGCTATAAAGTGAAAGTAGTGACAGATTTTTAAATGATGTATTTTTCCTGAAACTACTTGATAAAGAGCTAGAGATATCCGGATCATCAGATGGCATAATGATTATGTTACTGGACTCCCATGTAGTCGACCAGGGGTCATGTCCTGGCCCCAGCACCTCAAAACTCACACACACAGACATGTGAGTGTGCATGTCCAAAATCCCAAGAGGAGAATGGAAGAGAAGGAACTGTGGCATGGCCATCCTCCCTGGGGGATGATTTCTCACCTTCTGTCTCTCTGTCTCTCTGTGTGTCTCTAGCAAGTGCATGCATCCTATAGCAAAAATCTCTCTTTAAAAAAAAAAGCTAGAGATATCAATTTTTATGAATGTACATGCTAATATCAATAGATATTTCTTTCTGATTCAGATACTTCAAACAGCCTTTTGTTTTCTTACCTTATCAAAAATAGTAGCTTTAGTTTACTTTTGGTTTCACATTTATTTTTCTAAACTGTACTAATACTGCATATTATAACCCACAAATGACTCTCATGAGTATTAAAGCAATAATGTTCTAAAATTTTTTTCTAAATCAAAATAATTTCATACTAAGTTAGCCATAATTAGCCTGGTCATTCCTCACAGATCATATGTCTTCCTGGTAAATGTCCTCTCAGGGGAATTATCCACTGAGGACATGAAAACTCCACTTGAATTTCTTAAAGTCTAGCCTTCCACTCTCGGCACTGGGGCTAACAAGCCCACAGGGAGTGAGATGCTGCACGTAACCTGTGGGCCCCTATCCTTGGAAGCATGAGGCAAGACAATAAGCCCAACCAGACTATCTCTATAGCACATGCACAACTAATAGGACAAACTATACATGAAACTAATGTGACAGGAATTTAAAACAAATACAATAAATATACACAACCAACAGAACATAAAATAAAACCAGCAAAATAAATGTTGAACACACAAAGCAAAACAAGACTAATGATAAAAAGGCAATTTGAAAACTAGGTTATGAATGAGATAGCATTATAGAAACTTAACAGAAGGACTGGAGCCAGCAGATGGCATAGAAGTAATGGTGGCTGGGTTCAACATGGGTGACCG
The DNA here is from genome assembly GCA_026018925.1 of Tupaia tana. NCBI lineage: Eukaryota > Metazoa > Chordata > Mammalia > Scandentia > Tupaiidae > Tupaia > Tupaia tana. The sequence goes on from JAKSZU010000003.1 coordinate 194,485,214, forward strand.
TGCAGTTAGAATCCCAAACCTAGCAGCTTGAAAAACATGCTGGGCACATGTGTGTTCCCAAATACCCAAGAGGGTAATAGGGGAGAAGGAATTGTGGCATGGCTATCCCCACTAGGGGGTGATTTCTCATTTTCCCTTTCCCTCTCTTTCCAGTGAGCACGCACCCCTATGGCAAAAAACAAACAAATAAATAAATAAATAAGAAGGACTTAACAGTGGAGGGGACAAAGTCAAGTAACAAATTAGTGAGCAGGAAAATTGAGTTGCAGAAATATCCCAGAAAACAGCAAGAAGGACATAGGTAAAGAGAAAGTAAAGAAAAAGATATAAAGAAGCAATCACAAAAGAGAATTTAAAAATGGTGAGTAAGTATTTGAAGAAATGACTGAGACATTCCGAGAACTAAAGAAAGACCTAAGCCTACAGACTGAAAGTTCAGACAGCAAGACAAGGGGGAACAAAGTCATTTCTGAGACTTATATGAGTTTTTAAAAAATTTTAAAAAATAAATGCTTCTTAAGGACATGAGGATAACAAGTCTCCTTCCCAAAAACCTGAAATTGATGTCAGAGTTTTTTGGCTACATTGAATACATGAATACAATATGCTCATATCTTCAAACTTCTGTAAAGAAAGATCATTGATCCTAGGATATTATCTCTTATTATGTTAGCTTTTAAAAGGAAAGAGGCAATCAAGACTTATTAGATGTCTGAAAATATACGGATATAGGTATATTATAAAGCAAAATATACCAGTTATATTTGGTACAATTTTATATACCAAAATATACCAATCTTGCCTAAAGATATTCTATAGGCAAAAAGAAATGAATAATGAAGGAAGTAAAGGTAAACAGTAAGGAAGAAAATATTTTAAAATTCATTAATTCTGTGGTTGAATCAAGCAAGAATTAGAAGATATAAGATGAAAGAAGGAGAAGAAATATCCATAATAATCTAGGAGAATGGAAGCAAAAACTCCTTAAAATACCAACAAAAGAACTGTACCAAGAAAGGTGGGTCAAAAAAAGGCAACAGAAAGGTTCCACTGTGCTACTGCCCTCTCCTTATTTGGGAAGAATGATGGAAGAGCAAGCGTAACTATCAATTCCCTTTATTAATTGATCGAATAAATAGGCATAAACATGGCTCTTGTGGGGCTAAGTGGTGGTGCAACTGTAACACACCTGGATTCACATGAGAAAAGTCCCTGGTTTACATCTCAGATGTCCCTGAACATGCCAGGTGTACAGATCCATGTACAAGAGCACCCATGACCTGCACTGGTTGACATGGTGTGGGTCAAGGCATGAGGACCTTGTTGAGGATGACTGTCTGTCTCTTTCTCATGGAAGAAGTGGCTAAACCAACTTTCTTAAAGAAAGAAAATTTAGGAGTAACATCAGAATAAAAACTAAAAGTCCAGCTCTCAAGCCTATCTAAAAATAAGTAAGACATAACTTAAAAAAGAAAATAAAGCATATCAGAAACACTGAGATAATGCCCAGATAATTTTGTCCTTTAGACTATAAATATAATAAATCACACTAATAAATTTTCTAGTGTTTGATCACTATTCTCCTGAGATAAACTATATTTAATCATGATGCTTTTTTTTTTTTTAATGCCAGAGGACGAAAGAGAGAGAAAACATACCCCAACAAGTCCTGGCCATACTGTAATCTTTTTTCCCTTCAATTCTCCCTTCCATCAGGATCGAATGCATGATCCAGTGCAGAAACCCAGCATGTTTTTGTTTTTACTTTTGTTTGCCCTCATTTAACTTTGTTTCAATGGGTCTCAAAATTCTGTAACATATTTTTGGTCAAGTTTTTTCCATTAAAAAGTATTAAGTTTAAAAACCAATGACTTAAATTGCCACACACACACACACCACAAAACAAACAAATGAACAAATAAAAGAAGATGATCCACAAAACATTTTCCTCTCCTTCTGAAGGTTTTAGGTGCATTGTTATTATTAACCAGTCTTTTACTATTAAACCTAAATGGTCAATTGAGGCAAACAGTTCAGTTCTAAGACTGTTCTTCCACCACTGATTAAAACTGGGATGGTGGAAATGAGGGATAGTCATTTAGCCTTCTAAGCTTTCTGGATAGACTTGATGACCTTGCCAGCTCCAGCACCTCTTGTCCACATATTTAATGACACCTATAGCAATTATTTGTCTCTTATCATGCCCAACATATTTTTCAAGCCTGCAGGGCCAGGACTTGAACCTGGTCAGCCATGGGAGATCTGGCTTTCTCTGTATAGTGCTTAATTCCTATGGTAAAGGGCCAGCTCATAATGCATTTTTTAAACTATTATATTTGCCTAGAGAATATATTAAGAGTGTCATCTCTATGTTTATAAATGAGATGACCCTATAACTTGATAGTGTTCTCATGACGGTTTTATGTTTAAGTTGATCTAGTCCTATACAATGACTCAGAAATATTTTCTTTTTTACCATATTCTGGAAAATTTTAGATAAAGTGTGGTCCATTTATTCTTTGAACAATCTATAAAATTATCTGTAACTAGCACATTTTTTGTGTGTGGGGGGGAAGGTGTACTCTCGCAAGTTTAATGTCTCTGAAGGTCAACAAAGCATCAAAGACCTTTCCACGTGGTCCACTTATATCTCTTGGTACACCATCATCACTTTAATACAATCTATGCTCTAGCCAAACTCACCTCTTTGTAGGTATATCAGTATGTTCATTCCCCACACACACACTTCTTATCCTTTGGTTCACATTATTTCTTCTACCTGGAATCATTGCCCACATATACTAATCTGCCTAATTCCCTCATCCTTTCATGTCTCAGAGTGGGCATACCTTCTCCAGGAAGCTTCCTTATCTACCATTAATGGACCCACACCAGTTAAGTCCAATACCTATAAATACCACATTTTTCATTTACATATTGTACGGTTTCATACTTAACACATGTTCATGGTTTTATTAGCTCAAGAGCCAAGCACAGAAAAGAGGCTCTTACTGCAGTTTCCTGGTCTCCTTTGTTCTACAGAAACACATGGTCCTCAAGACTTAGAATCATGTCAAGCCTCTCCTCAGAGGAGATAGAAAAAAGTTTTAAAATGATAATTATATGAGAAACAGATGACATTTTCAAGTTAATAGGACACATCTCTAGACATTCAACTTGGCCAGACATAACATTCACCTGACAGAATGCCTCAAGGCAATTCATGGTCAACTGTGACAGGGAAGCCTTCTCACACGACCCCCACCTCCACTATACCCTCATCAAAATCATGTGATTACCAGTATGTGTCAAATCCTTATCGCATAGTAGTGACACTTATATATCTCTTTAAATACCACTAAACTAGAAGGAAATAAGAGAAAATTGGTAAGAGATCACTGGGTTGTGGTCCTAGTCCTGGAATCAGAACTGAGACAAAGTCCAGGATATATTCTTTACTAACTTTGGTACCTTGGGTTAGTGATTTTTGTGCTCTGCCTACTCTCTCCACATAAAATTAGGATCCCTAAATAGTTCACAGGAATCCCTATCCTGAAGAGGATAAAATGAGATTTCTCATGTGAAAGTGCTTTATAAATGCTAAAGGATTTTACACACATAAGACATTAAGTGAACAAAAATCATTGGTCTTACAAAGGGCTGAAATATTTTATGGCTGGCTTGCACCGTTTTGTATACCAAGTAGAAGAGATAATTTTCTAAATGACAGTATTCTGGCTTGAAAGGTTCATTTAATTCCCCTAACTAAAGTTTTTGCTGACTTCTTAGAGCAAAGATTAGATTCTTTCCATCTGTATTTATCTATACCGGGGTCAAAAAAATTAACTCACACCGCAACTCAGATGGCACTGGACAAAACATTATCTATTTAGTCTATGAGTAATGCAATCTCTCTTCCAAGTCCCTAGCTTTGGTTCACTCCACTTTAGAGGCAATCTTATTCAATCATTTAAATGACCCCCTCTACACAGTGTTCAGTCTCTCTAGAAAAGGATGCTCAGAATGCCAGTTGCCTCTGCCCGCTCCTGCTGTCTCCCTAACTGGGCATACAAGTGTATGGTGTAGTCAAGTATGTGAGACCTCGGTGACACTGGAAACCAAGATGCTGGAATGATATGTGCGTTGGTTAGCCTCTTGAACAGGACGCTCCTGGACCTTATGGGCTCCTACAGGCTGCAATCCTATGAATCTCTTGCCACATCCTTAGTAGCAGGTCACCTTGCAGTGTTGTATCAATCCCCTTATCAAACCTCAATTCAGAAACTTCCTGACAAGAGTCATTAGGGTGCCCCAAGAAGCTAAACTACTGATTTCTCTATACTGGCCACTATGGCTGTGTGCAGAAAAAGAAGTAACAGTCAGACTTCTGGAGCTATCCTCAATTCACCCAACACGTCTGCTTCTCCTCAAGCCTAAACCTGGAGAAGGAAATCTGGACAGCACACGTCTCACTGTCTCCCTCCTACCCACCCTTTCAGAGGACCAGAAAATGGAGGTGTTCTTTTCATTCACCTACTCCTCTCTCTCAGAAGGGCCAGGCTGATAGGAGTAGGCATGACAAGTTCCTCACATCTGGAAGGACTCTACTTGTTTATTTATCCATCCAGTCTTAATCCTATTCTTTTTTTTTTTTTTTTTTTTTTTTTTTTTTGAGAGAGAGATTTTTCCTATAGGCCACGTGCACTCACTGGAAAGAAAGATAGAGTCAGAGAGACAGGGGGATGGCCATGCTGCAATCCCTTCTCCTCCATTCCCCTCTCAGGATTTTGAGCATGCGTGCACATGTGCCCAATGTGAGTTTTAAGCCATTAGGCTTGGGATTCGAACCATGATCGACTATGTGGGAGTCCAGTGACATAACCATTACACCATTTGCTGGTCCTCTTAAGGAGTGAACAAGGGGATTAAAACATTCTTTCTCACCATGCTACTGAGAAGCCTACTTATGGTCTAGATGAATAATATGATTTTGAATATCAAAAGCAGACTGTGTCTTTCATCTTTCCTTAGCATTCTTTTGTAAAACATTCTATTCCCCAGTTCTCCCTTTCATTACCACCCTGCTGATGGTTATTTAAGAAAGACAAAGTTAAACAGCTTGTATTCAGAAAGAGAAAAGGAAATGTAAAATTTTAAAGATTATCCCTGTGGGGCCAGCACATTCCATAGTGATTAGAGCACTGGACTCCCACATGGCCAACTGTGGTTTGAGTCCAAGACCTGGCAGCTTGAAACTCATACTGGGTATGTGAGCATGCATGCCCAAAATTTCTGGAGGAGAACGGAAGAGAGGGGACTGGGGCATGGTCATCCCCCCTGGGGAGTGATTTCTCACTTTCCCTCTCACTGTTTCTCTCTGGCAAGTGCATGAGGCCTATGGCAAAAACCTTAAAAAAGAAAAAAAAAAAAAGTATTACCCCTGTGAGATTCAGATAAATACATTATAGTAAAATACTTTCACAGAATAATAAGAAATCAAATTTAGGTATAAACCTCCTTTGATCTCCTAAGGCTTCTTTAGATCTCAGTTCAAGGGATTCTGTGGTGTTCAGGGACTCTGGAAAGCAAAGCCTACAGAGGCATAAATCTCTCAGTCTGTCAATCTTAGTATTGTTTTATGGCCAGGATTGCCAATACTCCTGGTGGTGATGAGGAAGGGGTTGACTAGGACTAACCTGAATCTCTATACTTGTCCACAGGAGAGACCACAGATTCAGATGTTTATGGGCAACAGGCACAAGCATGTCTAAGGCAGTTGACTACAGGACATTAGAGTAGTCAGGGCTTTCTGGAAACTAAAGAGTAATTGTTTTCAATGTGTTTAATGCCGTTTCTGCACCACCATCCCCATACTACTCCCCCCCATCCCAGCAAAGCATTTACTGAGGCCAGATTTAGTTTACAACTTAAGTTTCCCATCTTTGGGACCGCATAAAAGTAAAATGAACCTAAATAACTAATGGTACCCAATTAGGAAGAACACTGGAAGGAGCATTAAGGAGGTTAAAAAAAAAAAAAAAAAAAAAAAAAAAGCATCTCAGAAATCCATCATACAGAGTTATGAACTTGTTACATTTTAAGCCAGAGTGAATTTTAAAAGCAACCTTATTTTGTCCACATTTATAATGGAGGGATAAGATGGTATAGTTGGAAGTTTCCACCTACCAGGTATATTTCCTGCCTGCCACCGTAGGCATCTGAGTCCACGTTTTCTCTTCCAGTCCCCTTTCTCCTCCCCCATACCTGCTGCCACCAACACCAGGTTTTGTTCAGGATCGCTGCCCCATGCCCATTCCGCCTGTGTACTCAAGGGGGAAAGCGAGCTAGGAGAGAAATATGTAGAGTATAGACAGTTGGGTGGGGCTTGCTTGCTGGAGATAACTGTTTTAATGGACTCTGTTAACCCTAACTGTTTTGCCTCATCTGAGGCAGAGCCCCTCGGGCTTAGAAGACGAGGTTTAGAACTTCAGCTATGCACTGGATAGCAGCTGGCACAATTTGGGGAGAGATTCTTGAATGAATTCTAAAAGTGACTTGTTTCAATTGTTCCCATACATGAATTTCCTCTTTCTGGAAAAAGCACATACAGAACTTAGTGAAATTTGCTTAACAGTCATAGTTTCTCCATTTTGTCTTGAACTCAGAAAAGAGGAAATAAGCATCATTAAACCTGATGGGTATTAGGAGGGTGTGAACAAGCTGCGCTTGAAATAAAAGTGTAATTTTCCCCTGTTTTTCTTACCAAGTTTGGTTATTTCATTCTCTGCCTCAATGTGTGAAGTTATAGAAGTTATCAAAATCTCGTAATTAGACCGCCTTTAAAACCTACACTCCTAGCTTCACTGATTGCAGCCATTCATCCTGCTTACAGAAGCATCATCTGGAATCTCAGGGAACATCTAGATGTTTAGCCTGGAACTCAGGGGTAACAGGGTCGGGGCCTTCTGCAGGTCTCATGAGCTGACGGCTTCTTGTCTTACTCCTAGGCAAAGATCAAGTCTAAAAGGGTGAAGGAAGTCACTTGTAGAAAAGAATTGGCACTGTCTGTCCTAGGAAAGCAGAGGGCTAGGGAGTGGCAGACAGGGAATAGGAACAGAGTTATGGCCAAATGTCATTTGTATTTATGTATGCAATGGCAATATTTTTAGAAATATCCTCCTCACATGTTTATTCTTTGCGATCATTGATTCTTTCCCTAAAGTCCCTTCTTCTGTGTTTCCCTGGGAAAAGGAGGATAAATATCACCCTGCGGGGAAAGGAAAACAAGATGTAGAGAGAGTTCCTGTCAGTCCAGAAGGGGAACTGAAAGTCCTTGCTAAGAGAGGACAAATAGCTTCACAAGAGAAGGATAAGTAGCCTGTGACCAGTCAGGTAAGTTTCAATGGAGGGGAGAGAAACAGAAAGGATTAGGGAATAAATTAGGAAACCCAGCTGGCTGCAAATCAAGGTATATTTCGGAATCAACTTTATCAGTAATAAAATTTAATCTTCATTTTAAACTCCCATGTCATTTTTCCAATAGGTTATAAATAAAAAGCAGAAGAGAGGGGTACTATTTGTCAACTCCCCTTGAATCCCAATAAACATCAGTATGAGATTTTGCATGCAGAATATTAGCAACTTTCCTGAAGTGCAGCTCTGATTCAATCTTACCATCTTAAACAATGCTAGGGATAAAATGGGTTGTTAAATCTGGTTAAGGAGCATGTCAGTCTTCTACAGGAAATGGAAAGAAATGAAATGAACCTGTACTGTACACAGAAGGTAAAATCGGAAAGACTAAGAGATGAAGCAATAGAAGAAAGCTTCTTGGCTGCATAACTAAGATTTTCCTGAAGAAATTCCGTGTTATTAAAACAAAACCAGTCTTTTATTCTTCTTCCCAAGCAAAGGCTAAATAAAAGAGAATAAAATGTATGGTTTTCAAAAAAAGTAGACACATTAGCATCAAAAACATAGCAAAAGAATCAAAATCATAAGACAAGCCATGAACATTTACAATCTCAACATTATTGCAGAAATATTGGTTAATGGAATTAAGAAACATTACCATTCCTATCTGAATATGGCAGCACAGATATGCTAATGTTCTGAATCAGTTGTTCTATCTTTCTGGGGCAGAAACCTGGCAAAACAGCCATATGGAAAAAAGAGCCACAGTAAAAGGCAATGTTCAGTTCAAATGTAGAAAATGAAAGAACATGGAACCAGCAGATGGCGGAATGATTATGTCACTGGACTCCCATACGGTCAGCCATGGCTTAAGTCCCAGAGGCCTGAAATTCACGCCAGGTTTGTGTGTCTATGTGCCTAAAATCCCAAAAGGAGAATGGAGAAGGAGGGATTGCAATGTGGCCATTCCCTCTAGGGAATTATTTCTCACTTTTGTCCCTTTGTCTCTTCTATCTCTCTGGCAAGTGCATGTGGCCTACAGCAAAAATATCTCCATTAAAAAAAAAAAAAGAAGAAAGAAAGAAAGAAAGAAAGAAAGAAAGAAAGAAAGAAAGAAAGAAAAAAGAAAGAAAGAAAAAAAGGAAAGAAAAGAAAAGAAAAAGAAAAGAAAGAAAGAACATGAAGACACACCACCCTGCACATCCTGCCCTTCTGTTCCTATCATAAGATCCATAGACCGGGCCTTGACCCTCTTTCATCTGTAAATCACACTTTCTGTGAACCACCATGACTTCCTTCATCAAACCTCAACATGCAGACCAAAGGGTTTTTTTCTGTCCATGGTTTCCTTAAAGCCGACAGTAGCTTCTCACATAATTAGAGAGATGAATGAGGTCATATTCTGATAATGGGTTCTCAAAGCCCAGACTGGAAGTAAAGATCTCATGATTTGAGTCTCTCTTTATTTTTTTAGTGTCAGAAGGTGTGTGCATGAAAAAGAGAGAGAAAAGTATACACCACTCTCCCCATGGAACCTGGTCATGCTGCAGTCCCCCCTCCTCCACCTCTCTACCTCATCAGGATCTCAGGCAGATGTACTCACCAAACCTCGAGCCAAGACTTGACGCTAGTCTGTCATGTGGGGGCATGGCTTCCTCTGTTCAGTGCTCTACTGCTGTGCTACAGTGCTGGCCCTGTTTCCTCTGTTTAATCAGCTCCTCAAACCAGCTCCTCTATACCTTTGCTCTCCTGCAACTATTGGATCATTTCTCTCCTGCCTCCAGGGTTTTCCCAGGGAATATTTCACCTTTGAATAGCATCCTCTTGCCCCTATTCTTGCCAGCCATATTCCTCTCACACCACCACCATTTCACTAACCTTTTGCTAACATATTTTTTTTTTTAAAGTTTGCCACCTTGGGGACCAGCAGATGGTGTAGCAGTTACGTTGCTGGACTCCCACATGACTGACCATGGTTTCAGTCCTGAACCCAGTGGATTGAAATCATACCGAGTATGTGTGCATGCATGCCCAAGATCCCAGTAGGAAATAAAGGAGAAGGGATTGCAATAGGCCATCCATCCCCTTCAGAGGGTGGCTTCTCACTTTCCCTCTTACTGTCTCTGTCTGTATCCCTCTCTCCAGCGAGTGTATGCACCCTAAGGCAAAAACCTCTACTGAAAAAAAAAACAGAAAAAAGTAAGGCTTGCATCCCAGAGTTCATGTGTTGGAAACAATTTCCAATGCAACAGAATTGGGAGATAGAATCTGTGATAGGTGATTAGGTCATGAGTGCTCTTTCTTCTTGAATAAATTGTTGCTGTGATCATAAAAATGGATTAGTTATCATGGAAGTGGGATCCTGATGAAAAAATTCCTCAATTTTGCTATGGAATGACCATGCTTTTGGACTTGGCAGTCTTCAGAATAATGAGCCAAATAAACATCTTTTTTGCTAGATCACCCCATCTGCAGAATTTTGTTATAGCAGCAGAAAACAGACTAAGACGTGCATGCAAAGCATTTTGCCTACTGCCTTGAACTACCCAGCTTTTGCGTTTTCATTCATTCAATTAAGAGCTTTTTGAAAGCATTCTGCTGAGGGCATTGCGCAAAAGAGCATGAGGCTTGATCTCTGTCTTCAGAGGTCTTATTCCCTTTTACTAAATTAAAATGCACTTAAAATTATAATGTGGGAGAAGCGCCAGAAGAACAGAGTGACAAAGAGAGTATGAGCACAGTGCTAGGAGAGGAACTCAGAAAAGGGCTTCAGGGATCTGAACTGAACTTCAAAAAGTGGCAGGACTTTGAGAGCCCGAAATGGGGCAGTGGTGGGTGGGAGGAAAGGGGGGAAAACTGAGGCTTAGGGAGGGTAGAGCATTTACCCCTCAATCAGCAAGTGGTGGGGCTCAGGCCTCAATTCAGGCAGTCTGGCCCAGAGCCCATGCTGTCCCTCCTGTTTCACACTGGTTTTTCCAGGAGGCTTCATTTTTCCTTCTTTTAGAATATGTTTTAGGGAACAGACTTGTTTTTTAATAGGGTTCTCCTGAGTAGCCAGACTGCCACTACAGCCAGCGTTTAGGGTGGGCTGGGAATGAACCCCAGCCTCCCATATGGCCTTAGCCTGCTGAGTAGCAGCATCAACCAGCATACATTAGTACATCTAAGCCAGGAATAGGTTTTCACACATGAATTAGTTCACATTAGAGAAAACTTCCTGGCCCAGGTCCCATCCTCACTCCCATGGTTGGAAGCCCTTTGGCTGGGCTCTTTACCTGACTGAGACATGGGCCTCCAATGCACCCCACCCTAGGTAGGGCCGTGGGTTTGAATAGAAAGGCATATTATCTTTGGGGACCAAGAGACCTGCTGCTTAAATATTGGTAACTGTCTCTTTACTCCAGATATTTCTGGAGTTGCTGTTTATGGAGAGGGCCAAGCCTCTCAGAAGGGCAGTAAGGACAAGTTTGTCTATGGCCTCAGGTCACTGACTTTGAGTGACATTGGGAGATTTATTTTCATCCTCTTGAGTTTTTTCCTCCCACAGCAAAAAAAAAAAAAAAAAAAAAAAAATATGATTACCATGTATTCCACACACACTGACCAAGGTCCAGGCTTATACATGTTTATGTGTATCTCAGGGAAGAACTGAAACCTTTAAAGAAAAACAATCTTCAGCTCTCTGATATTGGCTAACATTCATGGTCCAGCAGGGACCCATTGGTCACGGGCAGCAGTGACTATTCTCAGAAAGTGGCTTGCTATAAAGCACGATAACGACCAAGGGTAATAGCCTGTCCTCTTCAGTCCACTAGGAGTCATATTAATCTATTTTTTCCATCGATTCCAGTTTGTTTTCAAGCAGTTTTCTTCACACAATCTGTTTCAAGTTATGGGTCATAAAAGACCTTGAATGACACCAGATGTAATTAAATTTGCCAAAAGGTAAGAATTCATCAGAAAGAGTTAAATAGATTATTCTGGAACTATCCTTTGCAGAGAAAATGGAAAACAAAGGTGGAGAAAGTGAAAGGAGCTGGAGCTTCCTCTGGGGAGAGCTGGGTAGCCAGGATAAGCACTCTTCTCCCTCCCCAATCACTAATGGGTCAGTCGGTAGCTCCACTGAAAGGTATGAATTAGAAGCCAGGCATCTTGGTCATGTGCTTACACAACCCGTTTAATCCATGCCACAACCTGGAAAGTATATACTATTGCTTATATTTCACAGCTAAGAAGCTGGAACTAGGCCAGCAGGTGACATGAAGGTTAAGGTGCTGGATCTTACAGGCCCAGCTAGGTGGTTCAATCCCAGAACTGGTGGCTTGAGAATTATGCCAGGCATATGCATGCATGCCCAAAATTTCAAGAGAGGAGTGGAGGAAAAGGGATTGCAACATGGCCATTCCCCCTGGGGGTGGGGGGTCGCTTTTCCTGTCTCTGTCTCTCATTGTCTCTGTCTCTCTGTAGCAAAAAATAAAAAAAGCAGCAAGAGCTGTCAGTAGTTAAACTTGTCCAGGTCACAGAGCTGCTAAGTGACAGAGCTGGCATCTGATCAGAGCAGCTCTGTCTGATTCCAAATCTGCTGTCTCTGTCCTGCAGATCCTATGAGTGGCCCAGGGGAGACTACTTAATGTTCTATAAACAGGAAGGAAGGAGATACAGTCTGATATAAACAAATCGGCCTCTTCTAGGCATAAATTGTCATGTTTACACATTGAACTATATTACCAAACCAGGTCAACCTGAAGTTGGTAAATCACCTCTTTGTTTTTTGAGCAAGCTTCATCATGAGACAGATCCAGAGTCTATTCTAAACTGTCAATAAGAAGCCACAAATTACGAAGTTCCTCTGAGATTTTCTGGGTTTTTCACTGTAAAGTGCAACTAAGGCTGCCTTATTCAGAGAGTTGTTATGAGACTTTGAGTGACTTACCATACATTAACTCATCTAACGCAGTAACTAATTAAGAAATGCTACCGCCCTCAACTTCTCCCCATAGGCCCATGAATAACCTCCATCTCCTAGTTTTATATGACACGAGCACACACGGAATAATCTCAGTCCAACCAAATGTGTAACCTTGCCATAACCCAGGTTTCTCTTTTGTCCTACAGTTTTATAATCCACTGAATAAAACAAACGTTCTGAATAGCAATCAACCCTCAGCCAACCCATTCCCTTTAGGTTACTTTCTTTTCTATACAAACCTACCGCATGTGAGAGACAAAATGTACTGGATAATACGCTTTCAAATATGATTTCCTTCCTTCCATCTTCCCTATGGGCACAGCTCCCAGAAAAAGTCTTCATACCTCATAAAAATCACTGACTTTATTAGAGTTTAGTTCTGACTAGTCATTTCTCTGTTTAAAGGAGACTGACAATGAAACAACAAATAAACCTTCACAGGCAGGTTGTAAATCTCATCACTGTTAAAGGCATCATGCATGACTTACCACACTTGACAAGCAAAGATGCAGAAATAACATAAGTGACTCAAAAGTTACAATAAATAATTTTCTTTTTTAGAGAGGTTTCTGCCATAGAGCGCATGCACTCACCAGAGAGACAGGGAGGGAGAGAAAGCAAGAAATCACCCCCTGGGGGAATGGTCATGCCGCAATCCCTTCTCCCCCATTCTCCTCTTGGGATCTTGGGCACGCACACACACGCACCCGGTGTGAGTTTAAGCCACCGGGTCCAGGACTAGAACCGCGGTCGGCTACATGGGAGTCCAGCGACATAGTCATTACACTAACTACTGGTTCCTATATTAATTTATTTGAAACAACAAAATCTATTTTTTAATCTGGATAGAATTATGATTTACCTGATTTTTCTTTGGAATTTTTGTATGACTGAAATCTCTGAGTATTTTCACTACTCATTGATGCCTCTCACACTCTCATGCACAATGTTTCAGACTTCCGAGTGCAATTTAATGGTGCCACAATGATGTTTGCCGAAGAGTCTAGTCCCTGGAGGAAAGATGCCAAATAATTTATTTTGGCTTCTGGCTCAGAGTCCTGCTCATAAAGCATACTCAATAAGTATTTAAAGTCAGTTGAACCACATCTTACTCACCTCTTAAATATCAAATAGGGCCTAAAATATTGCTAGTATTTAGGCCAGACTTCATATATCCTTGGTTATTTTACTGAGTTAATAAAATGTTAACTTCTTCTAAGGCAAGCATGGCAATCTACCCTGTACCTTGTACATTGTACTACATTGCACACATCCTCTGCATATTAATTAATGGAAATTAAACTGAGCATGCCATGTAGTAAACAGTTAATCAGTGGGCTATGGAGAGAAATTTGAGATCCTACTTCACCGCTTTCATGGAACATGAGCTACTCACGTTGTAGGAGAGAGATCAAGGAGCAATTCACTGAAAACATGGAAGTATGATTTTCCTCCCCTTGATCAAGTTTTCATTATACATAAGGTTTGGTATAATTGTGAAAAAGTTAAAATTTTGTGAACTTCACACCAAATGAGACCAAGCAATGTTGGACATCTTTAGTATTGTAGAAAATGCCCCTGAATTAAAGTGGAGCATGCCTATGTTCTAGATCAGTGGTTCCCAACTGGGTGCCATTTTGCCCCACAGAAGACATGTGACAATATCTGGAGAAACTTTTGATTGTCAGAACTTGGGCAGGAGGTAGTTTACAACTGACATCTAGTGGGTAGAGGTCATGGATGCTGCTAAATGCCCTACGATTCACAAAGTAAACGCCTACAGGAGAGTTCTTCAGTCCAGATGTCAAGAGCTCTGAGGCTAAAAAAGCCATGTTTTACGTCAAGGTCTGCCACTTACTGCGTAGGTACTCTTGACCAAGTGACTTGACTTAATTAGTATGTGAGTCATAGGATTTCTTTCTCATCTACCTTGTAAGTATTGTGAAGATATATGATACAAGAAAAAGTTTTGATGAACTATATAAATATATGCTATATATTTTAAAATAATAATAACTATATAAAAATAATAATACCTATATAAATATATGCTACTATTATTATAATATGTAAGTCCTGGGTAACTCAGTCAGCCAGTACACCTCAAAATGAGCAGGGACCAGAGATCAGGAATTTGGGCATATATTTCACAGTCATGACGCTTACTGAATCTGAAACCTTGCACAACTGTGCTTCACCAGTTCTAACTCTATTTTGAAAGCTTTGACAATATAACTTCGTTTTGAGCATATGGATTTTGCTGTGTCATACCTGCTGTGACTGAGCCAAACAAATTGATAGCCACCCTGTCAACATGTAAATGCACTGGTGGGCTCTGGGACCTTTCCCTTCACAAATGACATCTGGAAGCTGAAATAACTTATCATTAGGGGATCTTAACATAAGGGTCTCTGATCTATTATCTGAGGCACATCTCACTGTGATTCCACCTTTTGCAAGCATCCATTTGATAAGACAGATGCAGCTGGAAGCTCTGTGTGATTGGAAAAGTCCCCAAACCTCATCACTGACAACTTACAGACATTCCAGACCTGTCTGAGCATCGCCTTGAGGGGACTGTTTCCCAGGCCAAGTGGAAGATTCCTCTCACGGAAACACACAGAATTGTTCGATATTACCACACTGTGCTTGTGCACCTCTTTTTTTTTTTTTTTAACCTCCTTTTCCTTATTTGCCTTTTAATCTGTTTTCTCCTTTTCTCTGCTGCTATTTATTTGCCTTTTCTCTGCCTATGTGTTCATTTTGCAATAAAGCAATTTATTTGTGAATTTTCTTTGCTACATTTGGCCTGTAATTTGATTTAGGCATAAAAAACCTGCCCCTCTTTAACAGAGAGGTTTCATTTTAGCCAGGTACTGGGGAAACTGGGTCACCTTTATAAGTTCAGAAGCAACACTAGGTCAACGACACGGATGCAAACACACCCCTCTACAAGTGCCACTGAAGAGGGCCAGTTTTCTGAAAGGATCCCAGTTCTACCTCAGAGCAGGCCTTAACTCCCAAGACCATTTCATAACAAATATAGTCCCTCAGAAAGTATCAAGGAAATATCTAAGAGAGCTAGTAGGTGAGGGTGCTTGGTTCCCTCCACCAATGACCTCCGTCAGAAACCAAGGTAATGGCCATGCTCAGCGACCCCATGGAAACTTCCAGCTGAGCCAACCTGCAAGACAAATTATTTTTCTATTTCAATGATAGTTCCTTAAACAAACAAACAAAAATAAATCAGCAAAGCTCTTCTATCAAAATGCGCTGACCCCAAGCTCTGGCATATGAATGTCTAGAATTTAGGGGCTGGGGACAAGTCCAGGCCCAGCTCAAATGCCAATGGAAACAAGGGTCAAAGTAATTCAGGAGAGTGGTTAGTAGCAACACAATAAGAAGGTCAGTTCTTTTTCAGTGGAAAAGGTTTTCATAAAAAAATGCCCACAAATATTTCTTTTTCTTTATTATGCAGTTCTTAGAGAAAAAGAAATTTATTTTCTAGAACTGTCTTCACAAATCATAAACTCACTTGATGGGAGGAAAAACACCTGAAAGTTCAAAACATATGTTTAATTTATTGCAAACCCTTAAAATTTAGGACATTTGGTAATATGCCCCAAAGACCAATAACTGAACATATAATTCTGAGATTTTTCTTTAATGTTTGGCACTAGTAATGGTTTATAAGTCAACCTGTATCAATAATCTCCCACAATTTAATAATATGTAGAATAAATCTCCACTGTTTGACTTGTAAAAACAGATGTGAAAATGAGAATAGAGATGAAAATATGTGTGTGGATCCAAAACTTAAAAGGAACTCAACATGGGAATAAACAAAGAAAAGTAATAAATCACAGATGTATCACTTTAAATACATCATCTTCAGTGGGAAGTCCAGAGTTACATTTTCCTCATCTATTTGACCATTTATTTTCAAGTATGAGGACAGCATTATTTGCCAAATCTCACACACACATACATACATACACACACACACACACACACACACACACACATACAATTAGTGATTACAATATGTCACTTTTGGTCCCAGTTTTTTTTTGGTTTGTTTTTTGTGTTTTTTTTTTTTTTTTTCAGAAAACTTCAATACTAAAAGGTCTAAAAATAAAAAAAATTGATTCTTCCTATATTCTGTCCCTGAAAACATAGAATTTTTAAAAAGTTAAAATCTTTATTGAAATGTGCTAATTTCTTTCTTCTTAAGTTATCCCTTGATTAAGGACTAGAAGAAAAGATCTACAGTTGACAGATTCTGCTTGCTTGAGTACAAAGGATTTTGTTGAGGTCTCTCAAAAATACTGAATCTTAGGGCATTCCTACCCTTATATTTATTTCATTTTTTATTTGAACCTTTTTTTATTCAAACATTTACATTTTTCTTCTTTATGAGGAGAAAGTGGAAAATATGAAAATACAAAAGATTAATGAAAGCTCATCACACGATCATATAGACTCTTATAAAGCATAGTATGATTCATTGTCCTAGGCATAGAGTAAACCAAGTGCCATTAAAAAACAAAGCCAAAATTACTTAAACAGGAAATACTTGGAAAGGCATCAGAGAGAAGAATGAGAATCTGTGGTAAGCAGACTATAAGGGAACGGTATTCTATTGTGCCAACCAAAAATGCAAAAGTGAGAAAAACTGGGACCAGCAGATGGCATAATAATTATGTTGCTGGACTCCCACAAAGTTGATCACGGTTTGAGTCCCTGACCTGGTGACTTAAAACTCATGCCAGGTATGTATGCGTGTGTACCCAGGATCCCAAGAGGAAAATGGTTGCAGCCTGTACCCAGGATCCCAAGAGGAAGATGGTTGCAGCCTGGTCATCACCCAGGGAATGATTTCTCGCTCCCTGTCTCTCTGTCTCTGTCTCTTGGGCAAGCACACACATCCTATAGCAAAAATCTCTTTCTCCAAAAAAAAGTGAGAAAATCTAAGAGACAAGAGGTTAAACAATTTGACTAGATCAGAAGGTCAGACACTGAAGAGAAGATTGAAGAAGAGCATATTGAAAGTAATTAGAATTTGGACTTTTTACCACTAAATGAGAAGAAGGAAAGGAGAAAGAAACCCTTCCCTATGCCCTCAAATTTACAAGTCAATGACACAATCAAAACAATATTTTTAGCAAGATTAACTTAGTAGTAAAACATACAGTACATCAGAGAAGGGAAAGCCAAGAGGTAGAAAGATCCAGGCCAAAAGCCAGAAGAACTGCTGGACATCTCCAAAGTCCAGTTTCTTTAGCTATCTAAAACTATGTATAAGCTTTGCTAAGAAAGATGTCATGCTAATTTGACTCACCTAGTAAAACATAGCCCACATATACATAGCAGTCAATTATTTAAGTATGTTTTCTACATTCCATCAACTTCAGTGTATTCTACTACTCCAAAGTTAAGATGTGGCTCAGTGACAATCAAAAATAACAGAATGCCAAAAACAAAGATTATGCAATGATATCATGGCTAAATCATATCTAGAAGTCAACAATTCTATTGGTCCATACAATGTGGAACATTGTGCTAGATTCCAGAGACTATGTTTTAGAAGGATATTGGTTTACATACCAGAATTGTCCAGAGTGGAACAAGTGAGTTGGCAGAAAATCTAGATATAAAGCCAAAGAACAACTTCAGGAACAATCCATATTCCTTATCGATCTGGTTACCCTGCTTGGAACTACTTTATATTATATGATATATAAGCACGTATGAGTATACATATCATGTAATATATTATAGTCATCCTAAAGACATACATTAGTGTGTTTCATTCTGAATATCAGAATAGTAGTAGTTAGTGGGCAGAAATACAGGATACGGTTTTGGGTGAATATAGGAAACTTTAGACAACTAAAGGTAATCATATGATAGTGGAGTATATCCCCTCAGATCACAATGAGCTTTCCGTCACTAGAAGTACTCAATAAGAAACCAAATCACTGTCTGCCAAGGAGACTATAGGACTGATTCCTAAATTCAGTGGGAAACTTAAGATTTAAAGCAATTCTTACATCCACACCTAGGATTCTCTTTTCTCCTGAGAACTAGTTGTTTATAAGGCACTAAAACCTACTCAAATTAGCTTAAACAAAGGGGAAGTTTTACTTAAAAGACCTATGGATGTCTTATAGAATCCAAGGGCAGAAAGACTGATTGATCCTCATGAAGTCTATCTCTCCCTTGTAGTATTTAGCTCTATTTCTTTGTGTGTCTATTTCTTCCTTATGCACTGTCCCATCACAGAGCCTCAGCTTCTAGATTTATATCACCTTATAAGCTTAAATTCTGAAGACAGCTAACCAATTCAGTCCTTTCCATGTGTAATAGCTCATTGGGGGTCACATGTTTCTTCCTAATACAATCAGGGATTAGGGCTGTTCTTTATAGAAACAAGGGTGTTAAATGACATTTGGCTACCAGGAGGAAACAACTGGCATCCCTAAAGCATTGACCTGAAATACCTGATAATGCTTATCTGCCCAATATCAAATATCCATCTAGTCAACATAAAAGATTACAAAACACTAGGTTGGCATTTCAAATGGCAATACCCAGTATGGATTAAGCATTTGGTCTCTATATTTACAGCTCAGCTTCACCTTTTACTAGACATGAGACTTCAAGCAAGTTGTTTAACTTTTCTATGTCTCAATTTAATCATCTATAAAAAGGATAATAATGGTCCCCAACTTACTGAGTTATTACCTGAATTTGTACAGAACCTGGCCCATAGAAAGTACTAGAAAATAGTATTATTTGTATAAAGTCAATAAAATTCTCATATAGCAGCAATACTTTCCATATATAGGAAGGTCATTTTGATCCTCAGAATAACTGTAACTATATGGCAGAGTAGATTATTTTCATTTCATAGATCATAAAACTGATACAAATTAAATGAAGTTTGTGATTCTTACAGTAAATGATCTAATTAAGCCTACATCCAGAATTTCCTGAGTCCTTTCAACTGCTCCTTCCATATTATATGCTACTCTTGATCAACTTTATTTTTAATAAAATGATGGACTCAAGTAAGAATTACTTCACAGCCTGATGAGCAACAACCTACTGCCTCTTATATCTCTTCTTTTCACAATATGCCAATTTCAATACATAAGCTTGAACTTGGCCCTCAAAATAGTTTCAAAGACTCTTTTTAGAAAAGAATGGATTTGTAACTGCCCCTCCTCTGCCTGAGATAAGCTTATCCCATATACACATCTCTTCATCTTTCTCACTAGCCTAGATGCTCCATAAAGGAAATGCCTAGACTGTCACCTCAACAGTTGAGATACAAGATAAATAGTTGTTGAATAAATAAATATACCTATCTCTCAGTTACAGAGTCTATATACCCCCAGAAATTCTGAATCCCCTTATAAATTTTGAACCTACTTTTTGCAGTCACTTTGTTTAGTTTTTCTTAGTAGAAACTTGACTCACCCCATATAGTGGAATACAGCCTTAACTAAGAAAAGCAAGTGTATACATTCCCAAGAACAGATTGGGTCTCCTCTGAAACATACATACCTCTAAAGAAAAAGGAAATACGGGAAAGAACAGCAGTAAGAACAGTGGACAGAGGCTATTCAGAACTTTGGCTAAGATACCAAAAAGAGACAAAGTAGTGATGAGCGAAGCTACTCAGAAGAGAAGGGACTATGTGTGGAGTACCAGTACCAAAAGGAAAAGGAGGATTGAACAGGGATAATTAGGAACAGATCATCAACTATCTAATTACCTTGAGAATCTGATGTAGTGAGAACATTTTTTGCAAGTGAAGAAAATCCAATCCAAGTCTATTCGGAAGTCCAGGGTACCAGCTTTGAGTATAACTTACAGCAGAATTTAAGTGATATGATCAGGATCTGAAGTGTTTCTATCTCTCCGGTCTACCTTTTTTCTGCACTGATTTTATTCTTCAAATAGGCTTTCCCCTTGGAACACCAAGAGGTTGCAACATTCTAGTCCACATCCTTCTAATCTCAAGCCTAACATAGAAGAGAGTCTACGTCAATGATGACACGAACTAGTGTGTCCCAGAATTAAGTCTCCTTAGCTCTAATTGGCCTAATCTGGGTCAGATACTTTTCTCTTATCCAAGAAGTTTGGCTAAAGAGATAGGATTTTTTGATTGGCTTGTACCTCAGTCTTATGCTCCATCCCTAAAGTCAGTTATGAAGCCAAATTCTCTTGAAACACATACCATCAGGGAAGAAGAGATGGTTTCCTTAATGAATCATCAGGGTATATTTTTCCTAAGAAAGGAAGCAGATGTCAGAGGCAAAAAAAAAAACAAACAAAAAAAAACAACAACAAAAAACAAAAAACAAAAAACAAAAACCAATGTTTACACCATTTTCCTACTATGCTTAAGTGAGGTTTTCAACCTAGTTAGTCTAAAATGTACTTTGATTCTAGATTTCTAGACTCCTTCCAGACATTAGTGGCTTTGTAAATTTGGGAAACAGACAAACATGCATTAAGCTTGGTCCTGACTTTGATTATGTGATCTAAAGTGAGTTATTTAATCTCTAAGATCTTGCATTTCTTAGTTATGCTACAGTAATAATACCTTCCTCATAGGATTATCGGGGGGAGAGCTTAAATAAGGTAGGTAAATTGCTTCACTCAGTGACTCAGTGAATCCCAATGATAGCTGTGATGGTGATAATCATGATGGTGATACCTAGAGTTACAGTACTACCAGTAGAACCTTAGTTATTAGCCTATTTCAGTTTTACTGTTCAGCACACTCTTAATGAAGTATGTTTAGACTGAAGACCATACAGTAGCCATTCTATTCCATGTCTTCTACCTTTCTTCAATCCATAACCTCCTTTAAATGGGGAGGGAGGGTACTCGGATTAATTCTACCAGTTTTAACCCTTTCTAATGCAGCTTTAAGCTTATTTCTTCCATGAAAAAGACGACGACAGCAACAGCCTTCAGCTAGCCCCAGGTCATGGCCAAGCACACACCTGGTGTACTCAGGAGCTTTTCAGATTTGAACTGTGAACTTTCTCATATGGGATTACCTTGCCAAGCATCATATTTTACCACTGTGCCACAATCCAGCCCCTCTAATATATCTTAATGTATGTTAAATAAAACAAAAAGAATTATTTCTCCATCTCCTTCAAAGTTAAATATTTTGATTAATTTGACCCTAGAAAGTCAGAATTTCATTAATGTAAAAACAAAACAAATGCCAAATCCCTTTGGAAACCTGGCCAAACACTGAAAAGTCCTATTTATTTAAAACAAGCACATTTTTCCTATGTTGCACTCTTTGCACCTAAAATTTTGGCCTTCTCCACAAACTCCTTTTTCTTAAGCAATAGAAATGCTCAGCATTTCACCCCTGGTTAGCAGGGCCTAATGAAGCTGGTTTACAGATAAAAATGGGCAAATTCTCTTAGCATCTTCCCAAAGTCTAGGAAGGGGGAGCGTCTACCTTCAGTATGAAAACTCTCACTTTCTTTTCCCTTTAGAATGTGCTGCCTGAACTTCAGGCTCTCAATGACACTGGGAAGGACTTGCTCAGACCATTAGATGGGAGGCAATATTTCTCTGCACATTTTAATGGGTATGTATTTCTAATGCTTTCTCTATGTCCTTTCTTTGCCTTTCATTATCACTAGCAAATCCTCAGAAGGCTTCTTGGCACTGTCTATAATTCAGCTTGTCCTCATCCAATTTTACTCTACTCTAGAGAATAAATAATAGCTGATTACTGTCACTCCTGTCATGCTGTGAGAATCCTAACATCAGAGGAGAAATTCAAAGTTTTATATTTTGGGCCATAATCTGAAATATTTTTAGTGCATATATTTTTAGTGTTAAAAATATTATCAATTAACTACTTTAAAAGAGAAAAGCAGGGACCAGCAGTTAGCGTAATGGCTATGTTGCTGGACTCTCACGTAGTCGACTGCGGTTCGAGTCCCGGACCCGGTGGCTTAAACTCACGCCGGGCGCGTGTGTGTGCGTGCTCAAGATCCCGATAGGAGAATGGAGGAGAAGGGATTGCGGCATGGCCATCCCCCCTGGGGGGTGATTTCCTGCTTTCTGTCTCTCTGTCTCTGTCTGTCTGGTGAGCGCATGTGCCCTAAAGCAAAAACCTCTCCAAAAAAAATAAAAGAGAGAAAAGCATACCTCAATTCCATGGACTTTTTGTTAACCTGGTTTAATAACATCTGTTAGGTAGATTAGTCACTAGTAGGCCAATCAAATAACATTAACTACATTTTTCAAAAAGATGTCCTTTAGAAAATGTCAGAGGGCAAGGTGAGTTGTATTTTCCAAAGTATGTAGATGCAGATGACTTCACGTTTAAGACTCCTTCATAGCATTTAAGATACCTTTTCTTTATCATTGTGCTCAGAGGATTGAGGGTCGCATAGGTGAAAGTTCAGAACAAAAAACTGATTGAACACTAATGGAAGCCCACTGTGTGTTGTCAAGGACAGCTGATCTGGCTCATGCTCTTTTCTTCTAGTAAACTAAAGACTCTTTTTCATGAGACGCTCAATTTTTAAAAAAGAATTATTTTATTTAACTTTATTTATTTGACCAGAGAGGGACAGAGCAAGGGATGGAGGGTGAGAAAGCAAGTCACCAGGTCCAGGACTTGAACCATGGTCAGCCATGTATGAGTCCAGCGCCCTTAACCACCACACTACCTGTCAGCCCCAGAGATGCTCAGTTTTTAAATGTATTCATACCAGCATTATAAAAATATAGATTTCTAATATTCCCTTTCAGAAGACAAACAAAAGTAAACTCTCTTCCAGACTGCGCTATTAATAAAACCAGAAAAAGAGTAACTTTTCTTCAGCAGTTATCAAAAAAAAAAAGAAATTTCCCAGGTTAAATCTTGCTACCTAATCGCCCTGACAACAAAATACCCTTACCCTCCCACAACAGCTTGTTTCCCTGGAAGACATCAGTTTTCATCTTTAGATCTCAACATTTAAAAAATGTTCTCTTTAAAATCAAATCTTGCTTATGAATCCTGTTATTTCTTTTTCCCACCCCGATTTTCCCTTTATGCTTTCAAAAGATATACGAACATGTTTTGATTTCTCAGAATTTGATTTCATCTTTCCGTTAATTAGCCTTATAGTCACTATCTGATTACAGAACTTGCAAGTGAGATGTTTGCCAGAATTTGAAGGACACTGAAGTTCTGGGAGGTTAAGATGTCCCAGAGCCTCTACACCTGCTCCCAACTCACGAGAGCTAGAGCCCCAGGGAAGAAGAGAGGAGGATAGGAAGGCCACGTAACCTACACTAGACCTTCCTCCTCCCCTCCCTCCATGCTTTGTGGCAGCTTCTTTGCTAGGCACTGAGATCATAGCAGTGAACAAGATAATAATGTTCATTCCCAGGGAGCTCACAGACAGGAGCTCCTGCCATCACAATGTGATATGTTAAATGCCACAGCAAGGCATGTGGGCGAGTCCCCTTAGCCTCCCTCAGAACCAGCTTTGTGGTTGTATAACTTGTGTCATCACATAGGTCCCCGACCTCTACGAGGCACCATGTTTGGTTTAATGCTGTATTTTCTCTGCTTGAAATGCTTGATAGCTTTTTTAAAAAACAAATGGATGTTACATTCATAATGCTCTGGGCCCTGCAAACCATGCGACCAGTCCTAGCTGCACTCACCATCTGAAACCAGACACAGGCCCATCCCCTCTCAGACCTGACAGGCAACTGAGGCTTCTCGCTGTCCCAATCTCCACTCTGAAGAAGGTTCCACTGACTTAACAAGCTTCCTCATACATGGCTGTAGTGCCACCACTACATGCTTTATTACTGAGAATTGTTCCCCTTAAATTGACTGCAGATTAATGTTGAATGAATTGGCACTCTGCTTCTTAGCAGACACCAATGATATGATTTTTCATTTCAGTGTCTTATAGATAATCAATAAGGTGAAATGAAACTAATAAACACAGAGCTGTTATAAAGTTACTAACAAAGTAAATGGCACACCACTTATATCCAGCCCACCTGTTTTATTAGTAGGTGTGAAATTGAACCAAAGCAAAACAAAAATCCACTCTCATCAGGCCTGAGAAGTGAAGCAAGAAAACAACAACAATGAAAAAAAGTCAAAACAAACGAAGAAATAAAAAAAGAGCACCTTCTTGAGTAACTAACCTTTCTGCAAGCCACTAAACTGGGTGGCATCCAGTGCCCAGGGTGTCTAACTCCCAAAGAAGAAAATCCCTGAAGCATCGCTTTTTAGAGGCTGAGAATCCGCGGACACCCAGGAAAGTCAGATCAGAAAACGGGGCCCTCCACTCTAAGTGATATGGGGCACACTGAATTCTCAGCACCTCCA
This sequence comes from Tupaia tana, assembly GCA_026018925.1. Lineage (NCBI taxonomy): Eukaryota > Metazoa > Chordata > Mammalia > Scandentia > Tupaiidae > Tupaia > Tupaia tana. The sequence continues at coordinate 194,509,993 of JAKSZU010000003.1, forward strand.
CAAGATACTTTGACCCCATTTAAAAAAGAGGAAACTGGTGCATGACAGAGTGAACTTGGCAATTCAGCTAGGAGGTGGGAGAGTCAAATCCACATGGCCTGACCCAGGACCTCCACTCGACTACCTCCCCATTAGTGCAATGCTTCCCCATTGTTCCTCTGAAGAACCCTCTCTCCTATATAAATAGGTAGATGCAAGTAGAAGGTAGGAGCCCTCCTTGCCGGCAGTTTCAGGTCCCAAATGAAAATGTCTAATTGCCAAGGGAGCCAGCCTGGGTCCAGGGAAGGGCAGGGGTGGGGGCAAACCTGCATCACAGAATGGGACTGATACTGGCACACACTTTCTCTTCCCAAGCAAATGCATTCAGGGGGAGGGTCAACTATAGGGTATCATGGCTCTAGAAGAGAGCCCAGAAGTGAGAGGTCACACCATAGGAGAGGCACTGGGGTCAATACAGGGGTGAGAGGTTACCCTGGACACAGAAGGGATTTTAGGGAGCTGCCATAAACTGAAAACTATACAGAAAGGAAGATTCCTAAATGTAATTTTTAGGACCCTTTCCAAAGGAAGTTACAATTTAGGGCCAGCAGGTGGCATGGTGGTTAAGGCATCGGATCCCACATGGCCAACTGTGCAGTTCAAGTCTCAGACCTAGTGGCTTGGAAAAAAATCTGTTTGTGTGTGTGTGTGTGTGTGTGTGTGTGTGTCAAAAAACCCCAAGAGGAGGATGGAGGAGAAAGGATTGTTTCATGGCCATCCCCACTGGGAGTATGCTTTCAAATTTTCCTTTTCTCTCTGTCTCTCCCCAGCAAGCCATGTGCCCTGAAGCAAAAAAAAAAAAAAAAAAACCTGAAAAAAGTCATAGTTTAAAAAAAGAAAAAGATATTCTTCAAGTCTTCCGAAGTTAGGCTGCTGTTTCTTTGATGCAGTATCAGCATATACTGGGCCACCGAGACACTGGGATTTATTTAACTCACTCCATTCCATTCTCCATTCCCTCCCAGGTTCCTGGCGACCACTAGTCTTCCTTCTTTCTCTACGGATTTACCTATTCTGAACCTCCCATATAAACAGAATCATACAATGTGAACTTCTGTTTCAAACAACTTCTTCAGTTTTGTATGCTTGTTTGTTTAGAGAGATTTTTGCTAGAGGGTATGTGCACTAGCCAGAGAGACAAAGACAGAGAGACAGAAAGTGAGGACAAATCAGCACCTCACTACCATCTCTACTGCTTTGGAAATAACTAGAGCCCCTCTGGTATGATTCATTCTCCCCAAGAGTTCCTAACCAGGGACCAGCAGTTAGCGTAATGGCTATGTCGCTGGACTCCCACGTAGTCGACCGCGGTTCAAGTCCCGGACCCGGTGGTTTAAGCTCACGCAGGGCGCATGCCCATGCGTGTCCAAGATCCCGAGAGGAGAATGGAGGAGAAGGGATTGCAGCATGGCCATCCCCACTGGGGGGTGATTTCTCGCTTTCTGTCTCTCTGTCTCTCTCTGACTGTCTGGCAAGCGCATGCGCCCTATAGTAAAAAAACCTCTCCAAAAAAAAAAATATAAATAAGCGTTCCTAACCATAACTCTATTGAATATTAGCTATCTTTTCACTAGTCAAAAAGAATCTTTTTGTTTAACAAAATAAAAAGATAAATTAGACATTTGAGTTTTAAAAAGCACGTTAGATGAAAAGGAAAATTTCAGGAGAAGATTCAGCTACCTGAAGAGCAGAAAATAAATCAATCACCAGATGTGTTCTTTCCAAAGTATTCAAAATAAGGTTTGGTAATGAGGACTCAACGGGGTTTGGGGTTTTTCTTAGGTATCTGGATTCCAGATGAACATTTTAGGACTCAGAACATGTGTATTTTGAGATAATTAGTTATCATTTAGTAGACCGTTTTCCCAATTTTTCACCTTAGTGAAGGATCAGGTCAAGAGTCCATTAAATTATATTTGCTCTTTGCGAATTGACTTCTTGATCTACAAAGCAGAATAATGAAATAGCAACAGTCACATCATATCAGGAGATGAAATTAAGGAGGCTATCGTCACCTTAGCAGGAAATAATTTACCTAGGAAACAACCCAGGGGAAAAAGAAGTCTTAAAAAAAGTCAAAAATGGGACCAGCAGTTAGCGTAATGGCTATGTCGCTGGACTCCCACGTAGTCGACCGCGGTTTGAGTCTCGGACCCGGCGGCTTAAACTCACGCCGGGCGCGTGCCCAAGATCCCGAGAGGAGAATGGAGGAGAAGGGATTGCGGCGTGGCCATCCCCCCTGGGGGGTGATTTCCTGCTTTCTATCTCTCTGTCTCTCTCTGTCTGTCTGGCGAGCGCACGCGCCCTATAGCAAAAAAAACCTCTCAAAAAAAAAAAAAAAAAAAAAAAAAAAAAAGTCAAAAATAAAAATCTTGATCTCAAGTTAACCCTCAAGCTGCTGAAGATAATTACCTTTGTTAACAAAAAACAGGTTTTCTAGGCTCAGTAAAGTAATTCCCTGAAGTATATAGGTTTCACAAACAGCAGTACCAGGCAAAGGGAAGGATTTATCTTCAACTGTAACATAAGCCACTCAAAAGCAATCCAATTTTCAAATAGAGGAGGAATTCCCATAAGTTACTCGGGACTTTTTTCACTAAAAACAACAGTAAGTTATTCACTGTCATGTGTTTAGTATTCCAAAAAAGAAACAGTCCCAGTACCCTCATTTTTTTAATGAGGAAATTCAGGGGTGTTTCATACATTATAATGTTAAACAGTAGTTACCTCTTGTTTCAAGACATTTTTGTGACTCTGTAAAGAAACCTGCACCCATTACGCAGTCACTCCATTCCATTCCCTCCCAGGTTCCTGGTGACCACTAGTCTTCCTCCTTTCTCTATGGATTTACCTATTCCGAACATCCCATATAAACAGAATCACACAATGTGAACTTTTGTTTCAAACAACTTCTTCAGTTTTGTATGCTTGTTTGTTCGTTTAGAGAGATTTTTGCTAGAGGGTGTGTGCGCAGGCCAGAGAGACAAAGACAGAGAGACAGAAAGTAAGAAATCACCCCTGCCCCCCCCCCACCAGAGGATGGCCACATGACAATCCCTTGTCCTAAATTCTCTTCTCAAGACTTTGGGCATGCACACACACACACCCGGTGTGAGTTTCAAGCCACCAGGTCTGGGACTCGAGCCACATGCGACTACATGGGAATCCAGCAAAGTAACTATTATGCCATCTGCTAGTTCTTGTATCTAGCTTCCTAGTAGAACATTTTTGAGGTGCAACTATGTTGCAGCATGTATATTTTTCATGACTGAATCATATTCCACTGAATGGATATACTGTATTGTGTTTATTCATTTATCAGTTTATGGACATCTGTGTTTTTTCCATCTTTTGGCTATTGTGACAACTGCTGCTATGAACTTGAGTCCTTGTTACTAATAAAAATGCTTTATTTCTGTAAAGCACTTTATAATCCTCAGCGATTTGCATACAATGTTTCAGTTGACTCTCTAATAAGACCCATACTATTCATCTAAGGATTATTTCTGAGACACAAAAGATACAAGTTTTAATGATATAATTCCAAGTCATCCATTTATTAAATCGTAAGATCCAAGTCTTCCAACTCTTGCTTAGAGATTTGTACCCCACACACAAAGCCATCTAGTCCTTAACTCTGTCTTATTTTCACCTGGGACTAACTTTCCTTGGGCAGGTGAGGCCATGTAAATTCATTTCATGTTCTAAACTCCATTAACAACTGTGATGACATTTTAAGCTCCTAAGGAGCAGGAGTTTTTGTTCATCACTGTAATTTAGCATCTAATACAGTGTCTATCCAGCAGCACAGAACTAATACTAAAAGAAAAAAGTTGGAAAGAGAGGGAGAAAGAGAAGGAGGGAGAGAAAATAAGTAGGGGGAAGCAGGAATGGAGAAAAGTAGGAAAACTTAGTGCTTAGACTCACATTGTCATGCTATGACTTTCTGAGTATCATGCCCCATTCTACTCAAATAGGAACATGTGATGGGGAACCAGCAGTTAGCGTAATGGCTATGTTGCTGGACTCCCACGTAGTCGACCGCGGTTCGCGTCCCGGACCCGGTGACTTAAAACTCACGCCGGGCGCGTGTGCATGCGTGCCCAAGATCCTGAGAGGAGAATGGAGGAGAAGGGATTGCGGCGTGACCATCCCCCCTGGGGGGGTGATTTCTCACTTTCTGTCTCTATGTCTCTGTCTGTCTGGCGAGCACACGCGCCCCATAGCGAGAATCTCTCCAAAAAAAAATAGGAACATGTGATGAAGCCTTGGAGAAAGTCTAAACAGCACACTTCAGTGGTCAAAAATGCTGTGGTCATATCCCCATTCAATAAAGTTCCTGCATAGCTGTAAGCTCTTTCCTTCTTCTGTTATAAAATAATTTCACTATCTGAAAACAAAAACTTACATGAAAACTAAAACCACACACATGCACATACACACAAGACCTTTATAGAAGGCATGATGAGTTCTGTTGTACTGCCGCCAAGGGCATATTGCTCAGTTCTTTTTCTCTATGTCTAGGAGAAGTTATGGCTCTAACTGCATCATTCTTGTAGTCAGAAAAGCCCTGGATTTATTTATGATCCTATACAAAAAGACATCTATCTAAGACACTGGGCCAAGTGCTAGAAGATGATTCTGACCCCAGATCCACCCAGAATCATGAAATCTCAGAAGTAAATCTAATTCAGCTTCTCAATGATTTTCTTATCTGGAATATGGAAGTACAGAAAGTGATATTTACCCCAACCCCCTTGGGTTAAGTGGACAGCTGCTCACAGTATAAGCAATGGACATGGGACAGGGCCTGATAGCTGAGAAAGATGAGAAATTTTTGTTTTGTTTTTGGTACAAAGGAAATAAAAATCCAACCAACAAACTATAGCAACTAGCTGGAGGCTGTTGCCCTATGATAAAACTTAGTGCTATTTTCTTCTGTTTTCTGTTGAAACCATCCATGTTGAAGTCACATAACCCTCATAATGATTATTAGCTGACATAACTATCTTGCTAGTAAGTGCCAGACCCACTCCTCTAAACCAGGTCTTATGATTAGGTCCATTGTTCTCTACACTATTTAAGTTCTTACATTTGGGTAGACAACAGACTCAGCTGACAAACTTGTGTAAATACAAATCCTCAAGAGTGGACTCATGGAATCTGTATTTTTTTCTTTTTTTAGAGGTTTTTACTATAGGGCACGTGCGCTTGCCAGAAAGACAGAGAGAGACAGAGAGACAAAAAGCGAGAAATCACCCCCCAGGGGGGATAGCCACCCCACAGTCCCTTCTCCTACATTCTCCTCTCGGGATCTTGGGCACGCACACACACACGTCTGGCATGAGTTTAAGCCACCCAGTCTGGGACTCGAACCGCAGTCTATTACATGGGAGTCCAGCGACATAGCCATTATGCTAACTGCTGGTCCTGTATCTGTATTTTTGTAAACCCCTTTCCCCAGTAGAGCCAGCCTTCAGATTCACAATCAGGATCAGCTGCAGAGTTGACAAACATCCCACCACAGCTCTCTAGAGAGCTTGAAGTTGACCAAGTGCTACCATTTGCCCATAGGTTGTTTGACCACAGGCTATCCTTCTTTCTATAGGAGAAATTGGGCTTGCCTCTACACCTGAGCAAGCCCTAAAATACAGAACACCTGGCCTTAACAACCCATCCAGAGAACTGACCATCTCTCCAAAGAAACATTTCCTGGTCAAACCACCATCCTACTCTACTGTCTGTTTGCCTCCACCCAACTGCCCACCAAAACTTCACGCTAGCCATTCCCATAAAAATATTTTTTCTGTTTGGTTTTGAAAATTTATAGGCCCTGAGATCAGAGAGTTCTCCCTTTTGAAGAAGTTTCTTTGAATAAATCTCTTTGAGTAAGTTTCTCCTTATCTAAGCCCACATTTGTTTTTATTTGAAAAAGATTTTAGCCACAGATAGAGCCTCAAGCTTCAATGAACCTTCTCCACAGAGGAAAAGATCTGGCAACACCAGTTTGAGTTCTTTTTGTGCACACAGCAAACTGGCTGGGGATTTTACCACTTGGACAGCCTTGGGGTGCCATCACAAGCTGAAACATGTTTGTCTATAGCTCACTGCAGACCTTTCTGATATGAGCTTCAGGACTTAATTCATGACATTTGAACATCAGGCCTTTGGGGACCCTAGATGAAAGGTTTTCTATGTTTCCAGTTTTTCTCAAAACTCAAAGAAGTGAAAGCATCTGCCATAAAATATTTCTCTTGAGATGTACCCAGCGTCCACACGTCCTCAGGAAATGTTTTGCTAAGTTGCCAAGGCAACTCCTGTCAAAGCAATCTTGAAAACTGACTTCTTCCCTCCCAGGAGCTACCCTCTTTGGCCTTTGCAACTATTCAAGGTTGAGACATGCACTTTTCATAAACTGTGACTAAGCAAAGTCTAAATAGTGCTAGGCTGCCTCCTCAACCCTCCACTTCCCAGCTCAACACTTGGCCTTTGCTTCACAGAACTCTTGCCAAAAAATTACCCAGGCTCTTAAGATGCAAATTTTATAGGAAGAGGAGAGTGCCAAAGAACAAAATTTAAAAACAACTTTTCTCTAAATGTAAAAGCTGTACCCATCAAAGTTAGAAAGCATTAGACTGTTTCCAGTCTAGAGCTTAAAATGATTTCATTTGATTGTAGTTTCTATTAATAATACAATAATGCCCTATTATAAAACTCTGATTATGTCAGCTTTGTATTTAGACAAGAGAATAAAATAAATCTTTTTAAATTTACTTTATACATTCAAACACTGTATATCATTGCACCTTGTAAAATGATTCCCTTTCTCTCACACTTTCCCATTTCCCACTCTCCTCCCACACTGTCTCTAGTATCCACAATTGTTCCCCATGCTTTTATCTTTTCCAATCTTTCAGTTTCTGCCATAGAGTGTGTATATATTAAGTGGGGACATACAATGTCTCTCTTTCATAGTCTGGCTTGCTTTGCCTAGCAGCAAATCTTCCATGTTCATCCTCTTTCCATCAAATGCCAGAGTCTCATTGTTTTTTATAGCTGAGTAGTAATCTGTGGTATATATGTGCCACACTTTTTCAATCCATTTATCTATTCATGGACATCTGGGTTTGTATCATGTCTTAGCCATTGTGAATAATGCTGCAATAATCATAGATGTGCAAGTACTTTTCTGATTGAGCATTCTCATATCCTTTGGGTAGATACCCAGGAGTGGAATCACTGGATCATACGGTAGTTCTATTTGTAGGTCTTTGAGGAACCTCCACATTTTTCTCCACAGTGGCTGTACTAATTTACACTCTCACCAACAGTGTAAGAGAGTTTCATTTTTACCACAACCTTGCCAGTACTTACCTTTTTAAAATCTTAGCCATTCTGACTGGTAATTCCTTTTTATTGTTATTATGACTATCACTGAAAATGCTGATCTCAACAATGTATAGGGATACAAGCACAGCTCTAAAAACTCCATAGAATGGCTTTCTGAGTAGGTAATGCCTTCTCGTGTTCCTATTCCCCTAGGAGACTCAAAGATAAAAGAGATACCAATAAATTAATAGAAAGTAGCATGTGTTAACAGGAGGAAAAACCCAAGTTGAAATGCCTGAGTTTAAATTCCAGATTAAATGGATTGACTAAAGGATATAGAAACACAGTAAATGGGTGTAAATACCAGATATAGTGTGTGTGAAAGAGTAGGGTCTGAGGAAGGACGTTTAGAAGAAAAATAGGGAAGCAAAACATAAATGTGACAAAGAAATGTGGTATTATTCGTTGAAGATATTCTATAGTTTTATCAACTGGACCAGGGAGAAATGTTCACATGTTGAAATATTCACATTGTCCCTTTCCCCTGGTGGCAGCGCGGAGGCCGCAGGATGCCTGGAGTTACTGTAAAAGACGTGAACCAGCAGGAGTTCGTCAGAGCTCTGGCAGCCTTTCTCACAAAGTCCGGAAAGCTGAAAGTCCCTGAATGGGTGCACACTGTCAAGCTGGCCAAGCATAAAGAACTTGCTCCCTGTGATGAGAACTGGTTCTACACACGAGCTGCTTCCACAGCACGGCACCTGTACCTCTGGGGTGGTGCTGGGGTTGGCTCCATGACCAAGATCTACGGGGGAAGGCAGAGAAACGGTGTCTTGCCAAGCCACTTCAGCCGAGGCTCCAAGAGTGCGGCCCACCGAGTCCTTCAAGCCCTGGAAGGGCTAAAAATAGTGGAAAAGGACCAAGATGGGGGCCGCAAACTGAACCTCAGGGACAGAGAGATCTGGACAGAATCGCCAGACAGGTGGCAGCTGCCAACAAGAAGCATTAGGACAGCTGATGCTGGGTTAATAAATTGCCTCATTCATGTAAAAAAAATATATTCACTTTGTAAGCTAAATAATGTGATTGAATGTATAAAAGAAACTGGAACAAAAAAATGTAAATAAATTTTAAAAAGTAAAATAAATAAATAAATTCCAGCTTACCACTATCTAAAGAAAATCTGGTCTTAGATAAGTCACTAAATCACTCCAAGCCTCTATTTCTCACTATGAAAGTAGACACAAATAACATACAATTCCTCCTACCTCATTTGGTTGAAAAGATGAGTGAATTTGAAGCATTTTCAAATAGTAAAGTGTTTTAGAAAAGCAAAGCAATAAATCCTAAAGAGCCATCATTCTTGCCTTCAAATTACCCCCACATGATTACTAGGTACTCTTTATTTTATTCCAAAGAAAGAATTGTCACACTGGTAATACACCCAAAACGCTCATGAATACTTTTGTCAAAAAGATGAGTATACAGGTTAATGTTGGCATCTTTGCAAATATCAACAGACATAATGTACACAAATCTAAGAAGAGTCTTCAAAAATGTTTACCATAAATTTGTGTATAACACACACCTGTCTGCTGCCTCATGCTAGATCTTTTCAGTAGCACAAAACCTACATCTCACTGTGATTGGTCATATACATACAGACTTTTTGCCTTTCTAATAGACCAGAACCTTGCAATGTTTTAACAACCAAATCTTATCATAATATCTCAGTTATGTTTGTATCTCCCTATATCGAACATGTACTGGAGAATGAGTGTATGATTTTATACAGAAGAAAACAGAGGCACTGAACAAACCAGTCAAAAAGAGCTTTTACGTATCTGCTACAGTTCTCTAGTTCTGAGCCCCAAAAAGAAATCAAGTCTCTACCTTATGTGAATTTACTTGGAATGGTAAAGAAAGCTACTGTGGAGGGCTGGATATCAGAGCTGAGGCAAAAACAAAAACAAAAACAAACTTCAAACAAGCTTCAACACAAACATTTGAAAACAGTTGAAAGCCAGTGTACCTGGGCCCTTTTCACCAGATCACACTCATCTCCCGTGGTGCTCTAAATGTAGCTTTGAGATTAGCAGCAGCAACAGCAGACCTGCACATTGTCTAGGCCTTCCCTAGACCTACTGAATCGGAAACTGACATGTGTAGATTTGAGAACAGCTGCTTACTTCCTGGTATGTGGATAATGCACAACCTTCCTGGCTTTATGACTGCCCCTAGTGCCTGAAATGAGCCTGGTTTCAATGCCAACTTCTTTGACACTTTTTATAATCTTCATAAGAAAAAAATGAAAGTAAACAACACAAATATTGCGTTGTTGGAAAAGTCATGAGGTATTTTTCTATGCAAACAAATAAACAGAAGACACCTGTGATTCCATGCCGCAGGCTAACCAGCCAGGACCCCTGATTACACAGCTCCATAGCTGTGTTTCATACTTTACATAATTAGTTATGCAGCACAGTGGTTTGACCACTCTTTGTATTATTGTAAATATCTTCCTCATATATCTTCTGCACAGAATCAGTGGTACATACCATTTTAGAACCTTTTTAAATTAAAGTGTATGACTATGAATACTTTGTTTTTAAGTATACTTTTATTTCATGAGCCAACAAGAGATAAGGACCACCCACAGGGTCTTGCCATGCCACAATTACCTCCCCACCCAGCCTTCTGGCCAGCCAGGATCACTGGGTTGACCTAGAGATTTAAGAATGCCGGGTGATTAGGCCAAACACCTGGGCTGGTTCCTGTCTAATGCTCATGAAGAATTAGAAACACTACAGAGAGGACAGAGTTAATTGAAAGAAGAAATGCTTCCAACACCCAGGAAGGGAAGAGGTTCTGAGCAAGTTTGTCACAGGTCTTGAATTGCTCCTGTTAAGTATCTGCTCAAAAGCCAGAGAAACATGTCAAAGCCTAGCTTTATTTATCAGGATTATTATAGAAAAATAACTGCCCAAGTCAGTGTTAATGTTTAAGCTCAGTAAGAGAAAATGGGTTTATGAACTGGTAGAGGACTGAATTTTCCCTCTCCAGACTCAACTGAAGGACTAATTCCAGCGGGAGTCATCTCTAGCGCCCCAGGATAAATAGGTAGGCTTTGGGCAGTCTTTTAAGGTCCAGCGGCTGGGAATCTTTAGTTCTAATCTCATATGAGCCTGGGGAGAAGTGTGAATTAAGGTGGAACAAAGGGTCCCCATCTCTCTCAATGCATAAAAATACTGTATGTGTGGAATTTTCCTTCATCTTCCCAGGTATATTAGAAAGAGAGCTAATCGTTGGATAGTACTATAGTCAATATTTCCCTCTGGTAGCCAGGCTTCTCCATCATTTTATTGTGGCCAGGCCTACGTGTAAAAGAAAATCAGGCCATTCTTTCTCAGCGTTTGAGGATTAAAGGAGTCCCAGTGTTTCAGAACACAGTCTAGGAGTCTCTTCACTCTGTGCAATTGAGGGTACGTTACCCATCTATAAAAAGAGAGGGGAAAGTGTCCTCTTATTTCTCATTTTGTTTTCTTAGCTATGGATACAGTTCCTGGAAGGAAAGAAACGAAGTGTCCTTTAATCTCTATTTTCCCTCCTTAGACTAAGAGCGTTCTCCTAGTTCTTCTAAGAGAAAAAGATAAGTTACTAATTTGTCCTGGGACTAGAGAAGGCTGTAATTCAATCAATGCCTCCACAGAGCTAGCATATATGGTTGGGCTTCTGAGTAACACACTAAGGCTGGGCAAAAGGAGTTGGGGAGGGAAATTTGAGTATCTTTTACCTGATCCATATAGACTAATTTGTACCAGTTGCAGGTAGAAGAAGAAAGAATCTCTAAGTTTCCTTAGGACAGAGAGGGAGATCTCAGAGCATCTATCAAAGAGCAAATTGGAAACAAATTGGAAAGCTACTGGAGAGATTCTGTGTCCCAAGTGATAGAAAAGAGCCATGGCAAATTTATGGAATTGTCCTGGCTTAGTCATCAGTCATGGAAACCAACTGATACCCTAGGGGAAACACTTCCTTCCAATGATGAGAGAAAAGTCTGAAGAAAGGAAACAGAGGAATCTGCTCTGACACCTGGATGGGCTGTCGGGGATGACTTCAGATTTTCAGGATGCATCAGAGTATCCCTAGTACGCACCATCAGTTGCCCCAAGAATATTCACCTTCCCACATGACAGTTAAGATTCCAGAAGGGAAACCAAGTCACAAAACAGCAGACATTCCCATCACCAGAAATGGGGGATTGACTGAATGCTTATTGACAAACCTGTCATCTGAGATTTTAAGACTGGCAGCCACCCTATCGGCTTGTAATTGGAATGACAGATGTCTGGTATTTGCATTTGGTAGATTTTAATTAGGAACAAAAGTATCCCAGGGGAAAAAAAAAGAAGTCTACTTTTCTTAGCTCTCCATTGAATTGCAAGAACTCCCAGGTTTCGGCACCAAATCTGATGGGAGCTTGTCAGGATGATCAAGACCAACACCCGTGTTGGTTCTTGTCCACTGCTCATGAAGAATTAGAAACATGAACAAATGGAGAAGATAGCAAGTAGAGTTTAAATGAAGGAGGAAAAGCTTCCAACACTATAGAAGGAAGTCTGAATGGGTTGCCGCAGGAGGGCTAAAATGGCCTAGTTATATAGAATCTTGACAAGGAAGAAAAACCTGTTCTCTGAAATGGTTATCAGCCCAGGTCCCGGAACTTAAGACATGGTGGGAGTTTTGAGTTACTATTAATCCCTGGAGGGGGCCAGATAGTTTGTTTTAGTTAATTATGGAGTTCCTTATCTTTATGCTCTGGTTTTGGTCTGATGTTAGCCCAGCAACAGGGAGTCATAAATACCTCTGAGACTTGTAATGGGACCATAGTGAACATTCACTAGACCATGAAAGCAAAATCACAGTACCTCCATTAAGAGAAGCCCCTCCCTTACCTGTGGGAGGCTGTGCACCAGGGAGTCTGCTGAGGCCATTTTTCATGAGTCTCTTACTATTGCCATCTTAGGCTCAGAGAGCAAACAATTACAAAGGCCACAATTGGCTCCCCTTCAAAAACCTCACCTTCAAAACCATACTCTGATTGGCCACTTCCCATAGCAAATTGGTGAGCTTAGAATCCCTCAGATTTGCATAGCCAGCACCTCATGATTGGTCCACAAAGCAACCAATCATAACCCACCTTTTATTATCCTTCATTCAACCAGTCACGGGCCATCAACATGTATATAACCACAATCCCTGGCCCATAATCACCAGACGACCCTGAAGACCCTGAAGTGTTGTGACACTGCATCGTCTCCGGACGACCCTGAGCTGTGACGACACCACATCTCCGGATGACCCTGAACACTGTGTCGTCTCTGTGCTGCCCACAATAAAGAGACGACCCTGAAGAGACATTGCATCGTCTCCATGCTGTGACAGTGTGCCGTTCGTCCCGTCTCTCACTCCTTCCCTCAGGAAACCTGTTCGACTGTCCTGCGGGCCAGGACACTTACCTACCTACAAGTGGTGTCTAACTCCTAACTCACTAGGAACCAAACACAAGCCCTTCCCGTGTGGCTCCTACAGCACTGTGACTGGGCCAGTCTGAATATTTCTAATATGTGGTGTTATTTTTAATAACAGCTTGATGGTCATTTTAGTGGGTTAATGAACTAAATCCTATATTGCTTGATATTTTGGTTATTTACAGTTTGGAGCCCTTATAAATATTCTAATAAAGAACTTGTAGTAATTTCTTTGTTCACACTAGTGGTTATTACTATGTGATAAATTCTGAGCAGAGAAGAGGAAGATTTGCTCTTTGTTTGCAGTGGCATAATTCTATTCTTCCTGGTCACAGGGACTAGTCTGTACATATTTAAGCTTTTCTCAGTTACCTACTTATGTTTGTTTAAATAGGTTAGACTTTTACTGTTGTATTAAAACTGAAGCAATCTAGCTCAACAAAGAATCAGTAAGAAAACACATGGATTTGTCTGCACGCTGCCCATGTTAAAGAGAACTGAAATCCTAGCATCAGCGCAAAGTGGTTTTTTTTGCACACAAAGGAGGCCTGTTGGTTCAGCACTCGTAGCAATTAGCCACATGCTTCCTGGAATCAGAACTGCTCCTGTGTAGCTTTGCTGAAGCTAGTTAGCCAAATTGACTTGTATCAGCTGAATCACACAGGAGACTCCTCTTTCCCCGCTCCCCTAATCCTGATGATCTTTGGTCATTGACTTTCAACTACATGCTGATACTTGGAATCCTTCGGTGGCTCCTTTTTCCTTCTACCTGTGACTAAATGAACCTTTAATCAATTTGCACCATGTAGAAGCAAAGTCACCCTGAAGGGGATGGTGTTTCTGTGTGCTTAGCACCAACGGATGTCTACTAGAGCCTCCCCAGAATGTGGGTCCCTAATGGAAGCAGGAGAGGCATTTCATAACCCAGAAACACTGAGATTACAAGCTTCAGTGCCTGCGTTTGACAGGCAGGGGAAATCCGCAAGTGGGTACAGCACAACGAGTCTCCTCTTGGAGCACTGCAGTCATTTGGCTGAAGGCTCAGAGCCCTCTCCAATGCACCAGCTCGGGAGGAGGAAATGGATCGCACAATAAAACTGAACGTGTTCACCTCTCTGACTGTCTCATGTCAATGTGTAGGCTGGTCTCTGGATCCTTAGCAGGCCTTACAAGGGTCATTAGCCAGCTTGCCTGGGCTGGAAAAACTTCAGGTTTCTCATTCCTCCAGATTATCACTTGATCTGCTGAGCTCCTGACTTCAGTTTATGGCAGACATCAGGATACACAGAGGAGAGCAAAGCAGCCTGGGAGAAGGGTGGAGCAATCCATGTGCAGGTGGATTCACTAAGGCCTTGGCTTTATTTCTTCCTTCTCCACTGACTTCTCGAGTCTTCACCTGTAAACTGGCGATGATATCAGCTGTTCTTGCTCTCACTCTTGCTCTCGCTATTTGGCTAAACCAGCAATTCCTATCACTTATAAACTGCCCTGTATTCCACTACCACCTTTAGTCTTTAGGAGCAAACCCAGCATGACAGGGAGTTAATTTTGTCAGAACTCAGAAACATGTGGGGGCCTTGTTATGACCGCTAGAAGTGGCCTCTTCCCAGCACTTCCTCCCTCACCACCTATTTGATGCTATGTGCCTGTCCTTCAGAGACCTATCAAGTACACCACACACCCACACCATGCGCCCACCACAAAGGACCCACCACCACGCACTTTCTGACTACCCAGTCCACAGTGGGTCCTCGCCTCCCTGATCTCCTATAGAAATTGTTGTCCCTCTCACTTTTGGGGACTTATGCTTGCTCACTTAATCATTTAATTTTTTAAAGTTTATTTCCTTTATTCATGATTTTATTCAGAACACATGTGCGTGTATGACAGCAAGAAAGAAAGAGAGAGAAGCGTCCTCAACAGGATTTTATCAAGCTGTGATTCCCTTTCCCAGCCCTCCAGCTCCTCAGGATCTTGGGCAGGGCACATAGACACACACCCAGCGTGTTTTCAAAGCGACCTGGAGAATCTCAGCCACGGTCAGGCATACGGCCTCCAGCACTGCAGTTCCGCTCGCTGCCACTGCACGACAAGGCCATCATTTGATATTTGTTTGTATGTATGTCTCCCCTCCACCATGAAGTACACTCCTATGCATGGTCTACAGTGCCTTCCCATCATGGAATTTATCTCAGGGAAACAATCATTGACACTTATCAATAATTTGTGGCAACAAGTTTGTCAACAGTAACAATCAGTCCAAATCATTATTTTCTCCCAAAAGAGCCTGACCAAGCAGCGACAGGACATCCTGCCTTCACTTACCATCACTCTCACCTGTTTCCTACCGCTCCACATCCCAGCACCCAAGAGCCTACAAAAGGCTATTCTCTTCTCTATGCCTCTCCACAAAGGATTCTGAAGGTTGCTGGACTAGAAGTGGGACTAGGGGTTACTAAAATAGCCTATAGGCATTACTTGTGTAGCAAAATTCTAAACTGCCTCTGATGTCCTCAGAAACAAACACAGCATTCTCAAAAATTCTCAACACCAACAAAGACTATGGTCTGAGAGAATTCTGAATAGAAGTGAATAAAGATGGTATGATTACTGAAGAATAATAACTGAATTAAGAATAACTGACCATGAGGAAGGTCCTTTGAGACAGCACATACCCTGATATAAAGGGTACTAGCCCAACAGTGGGCAAGAGATGGCAGGGGTGGGACTGGATGGGGGGACTTCTCTGCTGCTGTTCCCAGTAACCCACTCCCAGGTGCTCAATCCCTGTCTTTTCACGGCTGCTCGATATTTATTTAATCAATAGAAAAAGCTTTTGCTGTTCTGTCAGAGATCATATTTAAAAAGTAAACATCCCCCTGAGGTGTTTGATTTAACATTTAGACACAAATTATTTGTGTCATATCCTTTACTTAATATAGGCTCTGATAATAAGAATAAGAAGAAGAGAGATCACTGAATGAAGAAGAATTTAAAAACACAAAATGGGCCAAAAATGAATTTTCTCTGTTTTTTTAAGCCCTAATTACATCTGCCCTAAAATAATAATAAATAAACAAAATCAAAAGTAGCAATGTGCTCTTGTATGAATGCCTTCATGTCTGCTTCTTAATTTGCTTCCCGGAACCATCCTACGAAGTAAACATAATTCCCACGTGAATGAAGAAAAGTCTCATGGAGACAAAGTGAGGACCTCAAGGTATCACAAGTAGAGAACAACAGAACCAGATTTCAAAACTTGGTCATCTGTTTATTATTGAACAAATAACTATGAAGTACCTACGACAGGCCAGATGTGTGCAAGGTGCCAAGGACAAAATGATGTGTAAAAACCCAACATCGACTCTGCCATTATGGACCTGGGAGTCTACTAAAGATAAACTTTATTAGACTAAGTGCTAGTCTCACAAGTGCTAATCAACTATTAACAGAAATATGTTTATCTTTACTCCGCAAGTAATGGAGATGATAACAAAGAGAACTGGCCAAGACAGGGTAGAATAAGCTGAAGGGAGAGCATTTCTACACGGTGAAAAGCAGGGTAAGAGTTTTCCAGACAAGGAGCTAACACGAGAAAAGGCCCTATAGGAAGAGCCAACACATGCATTCCAGAAACTCCAAGAAAGCCACCTGCCTACAGACAGAGAGGAAGGAAGCAGAGAGTGCAGATGGAATTTGGAGAGCAGGGTGGGGGCTAGATAAGGCAGGGTCTGGCCTTCACTAACAAGGAATTCAGTCTTTCTTCTAAGAACAATTGATGCTACTAACATGTTTATTTTATTTTTATCATTCTTATTTAAACACTTGATCACTATATATCATTTGGCTTGTAAAGAAAATTTACCCAATGTGAAATATATCTCGGACCCGTTCAGTTAAGAATACTATATACATTGGGAACCAGCAGTTAGCATAATGGCTATGTCGCTGGACTCCCACGTAGTCGACCGCAGTTCATGTCCCGGACCCGGTGGCTTAAAACTCACGCCGGGCGTGTGTGCGTACGTGCCCAAGATCCCGAGAGGAGAATGGAGGAGAAGGGATTGCGGCGTGACCATCCCCTCTGGGGGGTGATTTCTCGCTTTCTGTCTCTATGTCTCTCTCTGTCTGTCTGGCGAGCACACGCGCCCTATGGCGAAAACCTCTCCAAAAAAAAAAAAAAGAATACTATATACATTGTCATCAACAGGTAGTTAACCATTTCTGTGTCCCACAAATATCTTGCCTCTCTCTTTTTTCTCCCTAATTTCCTTCCCTATATTCTTCCCTTTTCCCACCCTCCTTCCACACTATCTCCAGCATCCATAACTATTTTCACTGCTTTTATGTCCTCCAACCTTTCAGTCTCTACCACAGAGTGTGTAGATACTAAGTGGAGACATACAGTATCTTTTTTCATAGCCCAGCTTGCTTCACTCAGCACTAACATGTTTTAAGCCAGAGAACAACTCTGAGAAGTTTCCATGAGTGAAAGCATTGTTATAGACAGTGGCATTGAGTTCTCACTCCATAAACATTTCACATAGAACAGAACATCTACAACATGGAGCCTCAGCTCTGCCACTTACCATAACTACCAATACCCAAGAGCTCTGCCATGCCGTTTCCCATCCAATGAAACATCTCTAGAGAACCTCCACATAAGCTTCCTTGCTGGGAACCACTACAGACAGTGGTGTCACAGGCTTAGGCTCTGATGCTCTCTAGAAGCCTAAACCTGGGGGTGGGGGGTAGCAGATAGCATAATGGCCACATCACTGGATTCACACATAGTCAACCGTGGTTCAAGTCCCAGAACTGGTGACTTAAACCTCACATGAAGGGCATGCGCATACATACACAAGATTCAGAGAACAGAGGAGAAGGGCATTGTGGCATGGCCACCCCCCAATGGGGTGGGGGGTGATTTCTCTCTGTATCTTTCTGTGTCTCTGGCAAGTACCTAAATCCTATAGCAAAAAATCTCCCTTTCTCTCTCTCTCTCTCTCTCTGTCTCTCTCTCTCTCACACACACACATACACACACACACACACACACAAAAGCAGCAGCCTCAACCCGGAAAATTTTCTTCAGGTTTAAATATATTGTTATTATTACTTCTATTTGGAATGTCCTGGTACATTCCCAGAAACATGTGTAGTGATAAGTTGGTTCTCTATTCTCTATTATAGAAATAAGTATTTACATACACATTTATTTTCTGTGTGTTTATATATACATATATGTGTGTGTATGCATACACATATGCACATATATATATATGTATGAGTACATATATAATCTGATATGGATATGAATAGAGTACCATCTTATCTTTCATCATTTATCTTTGTCCTTCTCTAAATTTTGAGAGCTACTGTATTTCTTTCTACATCATGTATTTGATGTTCAGCAATGATCATTCTTCCCATTACCGCCTTTTATGAGAGTTTTTAAATTCTACTTTATTTTTAACTTTTAATCATTTTTTATTATATCAGGTGGCCCAAACATATCTCTAGTTGTTCTCTTCTTATAGTTTTCTGCTCTTGTTTTATAGACACTGTGTCTTCTAGCTTTTTAGTGAGACAAATAAATAGTTATTAAATTTTCTCTGTGGCCCTTATAGTAAATAATTTTAATAGTCTGCACCTCTTCTGTATAATTAGAAAAATGTATCTTCTCACTTGTTTTGCAGAAAGTTTCATCCCATAGGAAACATGTCATTATTATTTTTATATTATTTTTATTAAAACTCAATGAGAAGAGATCTCTGCAGGCCTGCACTGAAGCGTGAAATGCCCTGACCCAACTCTCTTCCATTTAGTCCTTATTGAAAACCCTGCTTAAAACCACAGGTAGCTTTGTACATTTGGGACAATGGTTTTCAGTCTTATATGGACTTTCCTCAAGAGCAGCTGTGCTGACATGTTCCCCAATTCTGACTGGTTACTTCTTTGGTTTGTTGAACAGATGGAGTAAATAAAAACCTCTCTCTGCTCCTGACTTAGGCTGACTCAAGGGATCAGCACCAAAGGGATACTATGAACTCCAGCAAGTCCTCCATTTCCACTTCCTGCCCACTGGAGGTCCCAATCTCTGAATGGAGGTGAAAAGGAGAAAGGGGATTTTAATGCGGTAACATTGAAATCACATTGGCCATGCCATAATGGAGATGATACATAGTTTTCTGCTTGATGCTAGTATTTCAATTCACATGCTTAGAGCCCACATGGAATAGGTACCAAAGATACTTTTAACCTACTTTTAAGAAACACTCTTAGTTCACTGCTAAGCACAGATGGGTTACTAATTGTATTTTTCAACCCAGTTCTTCAGTCATGTAGATTATGAAAATTTCTCTCAAATTCTGGCAATAGGTTAACTGCCAGTCATAGTCCCCATATTTTTCTATGTCTGCCAAGGTACTTTATTCAGAAGCTGAGAGAGATCACATAGGAACTACACATTATTCAACACGTGTTTTTATAGAACCTTCTTTCTTATAGTTGAGGACTCACCTGCAAGACTTATCTCCAAAATGAAGACGATGGCAGGATGGAGAATATGAGGGCTAGAAAAATCAGCCTGCTCCTCCTGGTCTGCACCTTCTCATCTATATGTTAAATAGAGAACCTACAAGTGAAAGTATAAGAACCCCTAAATTCCTGACCAAGGCAGCAGCCAGATCTAAAATCCTATGGGTTTATGAAAGCTAAATTTGGCAAATGAGAAGTGGAATTCTGGGTGACACTTGGTCCCACATTCTGAAGGCCCATAACTGTTCTAAGCTGCAGGAAATGCTCTTGCCAAGCTTTCTGGAGTGGCTTAGCCCAGGATTACTTCAGAGCCGGTGTGCGCTTTCCAAACTGGTAATGTTCCTTAGGTTGCCAAACCAGCTGTGCTGGTTCAGACGATGACAACAAATGTAAAATCCATTAAACCAAATCAGGCAGAAAGCAATTTAAGCAAATGTATATTACACAAAATAGTTTTTTTTTTTTCTTTCTTTCTTTCTGATGAGAAGTGAAGAGGAGAGAAAACTAGATCTCTTGAACTTTAGCAGGAAAAGAGAGAATGCCGCCCTCTAGTGGTGCTTATACTATGTCCTTTGTGGTAGTCCTTTCCATGGACACCCCCCCCCATTCTACTCTCTTACACACACACACACACACACACACACACACACACGCTCATTTAGGCAGTCTTTCAGAGTTTCACTTTATATATCAATACATATGTCCTGTGTGTTAGCTGTAATTACAGCTACCATTACATAGATGCCTGCAATAAAGAAGATGCTTTTAATAAATGACTCTATTATTTAATTCTCATCCCTGAAAGGTATTTACTGTTATTTCGCCTATGGAGACAGCAGGTGGCATGGTGACTGGACAAGAGCAGTTCGAGATCCGAACGTGGTGGTCTGCTCTCTCACGTTCCCTCTCCTGACTCTCTCTGGTGAGTTCGTGTGCCTTACAGCAAGCTTAGAAATAATAGCAATAATAATCATAAATTAAATAAATAATTTTTAAAAAATAGTCTTTCCCCTTTACAAGATGAAACTGAGGGAAAGACCCACAACTAGTGTTAAAAATAACTGGGAGGCTATTAGGCTTAGGAAGCCCTGGGTTCCCACATAAGCAAGCCAAAGCCAACTCAGTGTAAACAGTAAACGAAAATCTCAGCTTAATCAATCAGAAACTGCTGACTAACCTCTAGCTAGGGCTTTATTTTTTTTTTACAAGTTTTTTGCTATAGGGCACATGCGCTCGCCAGAAAGAGAGATAGAAAGCGAGAAATCACAGCCAAGGGCGTATAGCCACACCGCAATCCCTTCTCCTCCATTCTCCTCTCGGGATCTTGGGCACACATGCACACGTGCCTCGTTTGAGTTTAAGCCACCGGGTCTGGGACTCAAACCGTGGTTGGCTACTTGGGAGTTCAGCGACATAGCCATGACACTAACTGCTGGTCCCAAGGGCTTCCTACTAGAATGACGCAAATAAGGGTACTGCTCCACTTTAACTAATCAAATATATTCTCTGCCTTGCTTCTGCATTCACCTTCTGAAAGCCTTCCCCTCAGGCCCCTTCAGAAGTGTCCCCAGAAGACCTGCAGTCTGAAGGAGCCTGGTTCATGAATTGCTTCTCATATAAACCCTTCAAAACATTCATGCACCTAAGCTTTGCTTGTACCTCTAGGGGAGAGCAGTGCAGGTATGACCATCAGGCACTCTGGCTCCAATGTTCATGCTCTTTTCACTCTGCCTCCTGATGCCCTCTTTTCACCCCATAAAAACTCCTACTATTTCCATGCAAGGATTTCAGCACTGCTGAATTCAGGTGCAGATTAAAGAAGGAGGAAGAGGTTTAATACAGGTGACTGGAAGCTTACAAAATTAGCAGAAGTCCTCAGAGAACAAAGTCTAGTCTGGGCCTGGCTCCTAAAACACTGATGCATCAAGGGACCACAGGGGTGCTTCTCCCCCTGCCCTAGTCAGGAGCCTTGAGCATCACCTGACCACCACCCTTTTCCCTTCCAACTGAATGTCAGACTTCAGGTCTCCTTTAAGTGACCCCATTTGTCAGACCCAGATAATTCCCAAATCCCTACTGCAAGGAAGTCTGGGAACTAAAGTTTGTCATTTTCCAGACTCTCGCATAACAAGGCGCATGAGAAAGTTTGAACTAGGTGTTGAGAAACAAAATCTATGGTTCCCACCCCATCATTTGTAACAGAAAGAAATTCAGTCAGTCTCCAAAAGTCGTTCTTGCCCAACCATGGTGGCACACAGTAATACAACGCTCCACGCGGCTGAGACCACGTGAGCAGGTCCTGAGGGCTCCCTAAAAACATGCCCGAGAATGCGCCCCTGTGATCCTGGCTGGCTGAGACCGGAGTTGGTTTGCCTCTCTCTCTCTCTCTCTCTTTCTCTCTCTCTCATGAAAGAAATAAACTTAAAACATTTAGAAAGGAATTTTTGAAAGCGTGTTATATTCAAGAAGGGGAATCTCTCAGTCATCCAGAAAATGGCCCACCTCTATTAGCAAAGCCAAGTTCTTTGCATTAAAGAATCCGCTCTGTCTTAGGAACTTTTAAATATCCCACCTTTGGCAATGAAGGCCTTCAAAGATTTCTGTCCATTTAAAGCCATCCACAGAGCAGAGAAGTATGGGCCAGTCTCCCCCTGTCTCCAAACTTTGAGAATCTTTCTCACAACACTGAGAGAAGACAGACGGTTCTAAATTGCCCCTCAGCGGGTTGTAAGAGTTAAAGCACTTTCCCAGAGCTGTGATTTACTGGCCTCTCACCGACTGGATCTGGCCCAGCACTTGGCATTTCTGTTCAGCAAGCAGAGTACTTGGCAGAGAGAGAGGCCACCCCAATCCAACCAGGCAAAATGAAACACTTCCCTCTCCTAGCTCTGAGGCCAAAAAAATGTGTGCAATGACTCCCTTCTTCCAAAATCACCTTGATTTCAATCAGTCTGTGTTTGCCTGATTTCGTGTAGGATGGGCTGCAAACCAGATGTGACAAGCAAAGCAACTAAACCCTTCATTTGAATGGAAGAATGAATTTCTTCTTTAAAAAGGGAGAAAAAATATTGTTTAACACCTTCCGTAGAGCAGAGAGTTTTTGAAGAAATCTATATATTCCTTGTTAAATCCACACGCCACATCTACTATTACTCTCTCAGTTGTGCCACTGGAGAAACTGAGGCTCGGAAGTTAAGTGATTTGCCTCTGGCAGACAGCTACTATGTCATGGAGCTCGGTTTCAGACCTGAATCTCTGATTCCACAGCCCTTGCGGTTCCCATTGTGTGGGTATTTCTCAGGCCTTTTTAACCGTGTCCCACATGAAAAAACTTTGCCAAACATTCCTTCGGTAGCTTCAGCTACAAAAATAGCAGGCACATTCTTCACTTTCCAAAGAGGAGGTATTATATTTCCTTTACAAATACAGAATTATCATCTCACTGTTTTTAGTCTACTCTTCAAACAATGCATGCATCCCAACTTCCCTAGGGATTATGGTAATATACGGTTTCTCTCACCACTGTGACTAGGCCTTAAAGGACTAAAGTAACATCAACCAATGAAAAATCATTGAAAAAGAAGTTGAGGCAAGTTCTGAACAAAGTGAAAAGTCATGAACTTAAAAAAGAAAAAAATCACCTTAGACTAAGATATCCCATATTTAGGTATGATTTCTTGGGAGTTGGCATCTTCATTTATACACTTTTGATATCTTACATGCTTTAAAAAGTTGGGATGATGAGTTAATTATTTGTTATGCAAAACACTTTATAAGCTGAAAGATTATACAAAGGAAAGTGAAATATTATTTTAGATTATTAGACATCTGTAACTAAATTGACCCCAGTGAGTTGAATAAGCCAATACTCATATTAAAAAGTAGTTGTTCTTGGGGGCCTGCAAGTGGCATGGCAGTTTGAGTCCCAGACCTGGTAGCCTGCCTTCTTACTTTTCCTCTCTCTCCTACTCTTTCCCTCTCTGGTCTGGTCGAATTAAATAAATAAAGTTAAGTAAAATAATTCTTAAAAAAATAGTCATCTCTTCCTGTGAGAGGCATTTGTCTCAGTGGCCTAAGATTGCATCCAGGAGGTGTGACTTAGGGAAAGAAAGGGAACAGTGCGTGCTTTGTAGTCAAAAATCTTGGATTTGAATCCAGCTCCTCCACACACTAGTTGAGCAACCGCCTGCTCAGTGTCTGAACCTCAGGTCCTCATGTGGAAAATTAAGGGTCTACCTGCATCACAAGCTTATAGCAAGAATCATGTGAGACAAAGTATGTCAAAGTTTTCTATACACTTATTATTACATTATGTTCAATGTATCCTTATTCCTGAATTGGCTATGCATCAGAGCAAATGCAAATTTACATCTTGATAAGTTTCTTAAAAAAATAAAATAAATAAAAAGGTTTGGGCCAGCCTGAGACCTAGTGGTTAAGGGTTAAGGAAAGTGGATCCCATACGGCTGAACAGGTGGCCCCAAAGGTTTAGAGAACATGCTGGGTGCACATGCATGTGTGCCCCAAATCCTGAGAGGATGGAGAAATAGAGGAGAAGGGATTGTGTGCACCACGGCCACTCCCTGGGGTGGTGTTTTCACCATCTCCCTCTCTGTGTCACCCTGTTTCTCTCTGACAAGCATATGTGCCTTCTTGAAAAATTTTTAAATTAAGTAAATGAAAATTATTTTTGAAAATAAAAAAACAAAGGTAATATATTGAAGTTGCTAGTAAAGGAAGCTACCTGACCAAGATATTAAGATATTTTATGATCAGGTTAGTTGGCTCCTACAGCTTCCTCCTTGAAATACTAAGATGAAGTTCTTATATCCTTTTTATGAAGTTGATTTACATCAACACTATTTTGCCTAGCAAGATAAAATTTTCTTGTGTGCATGTGTGTGTGTGTTTGTGTGTGTGTGTGTGTGTTTTTTGAGAGGTTTTTGCTATAGGGCGCGTGCACTCACCAGGCAGACAGAGAGAGACAGAGAGACAGAAAGCAAGAAATCACCCCCCGGGGGGATGGCCACGCCGCAATCCCTTCTCCTCCATTCTCCTCTCAAGATCTTGGGCACGCACACATGCCCAGCATGAGTTTAAGTCACTGGGTCCGGGACTCGAACTACAGTCAATTATGTGGGAGTCCAGCGACATAGCCATTATGCTAACTGCTGGTCCCCAATTTTCTTATTATGGGTAGCCTGGTTAAGCTGAAGTAGCAATGAGAGCTGATACACAACAGTGTCACCTAGCGATATGGGAATCAAGCGCATTCCCACCTAACCTTTACAGTCAGTGTGATAATTAATTTCTTCATTTACAAGACTGTAACACTATCTTATACTAACTCACAAAATGTACACTACACATCAAGATACATTAAAGTAAGATAATGTTTATTTAATATTAAATATGTAAAATAAAATTGACTACTTTAAAAAAATTAAAGAAAATAACAGACCCTACACCCTTAAAATATGAGAAAAACACGCCATTAAAAATGTTGGAGATTCTCGGGAACCAGCAGTTAGCGTAATGGCTGTCGCTGGACTCCCACATAGTCGACCGCGGTTCGCGTCCCAGATCCGGTGGCTTAAAACTCACGCTGGGCGCGTGTGCGTGTGTGCCCAAGATCCCGAGAGGAGAATGGAGAAGAGATTGCGGCGTGACCATCCCCCCTGGGGGGTGATTTCTCTCTTTCTGTCTCTTTGTCTCTCTCTGTCTGGCAAGTGCATGCGCCCAATAGCGAAAACCTCTCCAAAAAATTTTTTTTAAATGTTGGAGATTCTTAAGGGTAATTGTGGGTAAGTTATATTAATAGAGACCAAATATTATAACATGTTTCTGCCAAAAAAAAATGGCAAAAATTATGCCCTTATTTCTAGATTTAACGTATCAAAGAACACCAAATGGTCTTTAGAAAGTGACTCAAAATAAGGGGATCAGCAAATGGCATAGTGGTTAATTCACTGAACTCCTACATGGCTGGCAGTTCAAGTCCCAGGTATGTGTGTGTGTGCCCAAGATCCCAGGAGGAGAATGGAGAAGGGACTGCAGTGTAGCCTTCTCCCCTGGGGGATGATTTCTCACTTTCCTCTCACTGTTTTTGTCTCTCTGGTGAGCACATGTGCCCTCTGGCAAAAACCTCTTTAAAAAATAGAGAGAGAGAGAGAGAGAGAGAGAGAGAGAGAGAGAGAGAGAAAGAACAGGAAGAAAATGACACGAAATACAAGGAAAATATGTGGAGCTAGACACTGATGCACACACACAAAAAAAATTCAAATAGTCACAAAATCCTGAATGTAAAAGGATAACACACACATAAACTAGAATATTCAAGTGTGTGATGGCCATTTTCTTTTTTCTTTTTTTAAAGATTTATTTTATTTAATTTTATTTATTCATTCATTTATTTTAATTTGACCAGAGAGAGAGAGAGAGAGAGAGAGAGAGAGGGAAAGTGAGAAAACACGCTACCAGGTCCAGGACTTAAACCGTGTTCAGCCATGTGGGAGTGTCCAGCACCTTAACCACCATGCCACCTGCTGGTCCAATGATGGCCATTTTCTGAGGCTACAAATGCAACTAAGTCACTTTTGGGGGGGAAAATTCATTTCTTTTTTTTGGTTTTGGTTTTTAAATTTTATATCTGTACTTAGAGGTGTGGGATAAAGGGATATGTGTCCCTGATAGCTCTGAGTAATTTACTGATATCTGATTTGTGCTGATTCTTTCTATGTAAAATTTAACAGATTGATGACAGTCCCTGGAAGATTATCAAGTAGCATACTAGAGAACAGATGTCCATCCAACTCCATTTAATAGCTAACATGAGAACTCAGAGATTTGACTTTTATCCTTGACTAATAGTTTTTAAGTCTGAAATATTTCAAACATATGAAAAAGACTGAATAATATAATGAATTCACAAGAACCCACTTGACCAAATATTAACATTTTGTCCAAACGTTTTCAAACACTTTTGTTTCTTTTTTGTTTTGTTTACATATTACAGAAATGATTGAAGTCCTTTGTTAACTCCTTCTTAATCTCATTTCCTTTACTGCTACCCATATGTAAGCAAAGTCTCGAAATTAGGCTCAGGAAAGAAGCATTTCATGAACCCACGGGGATGCATGCAGACAGGGTAAATGGTCTGTGAGACAGCATATCACAATAGAATGAATAAAAAGGGACACTGCCAATAATATATAGATATGTATATATGTGTATATATACATATATATGTATATATCACAAAATGAAAAAAGAAAAACAGGAATCCAATTCAATTTTAAGTAGAGCAAAAATTGAAAGTATACATCATAGTGTGTTTTTTTTTAATTGAAAACGATGAATATAGTAATATACTTGCTTTTATTATCACACACTGCATGCATGCTTTTAAAATCCATATTTTACCCCTCAAAGATGTACAATTAAATGTAAATAAATCATAAAAAATAAAATAATTAGTGTGTTTATCTTGTACATGTTACTATGCTCTAAACTGATACTTTGGTTTATATGAAAGATCTTCAAAATGTTCATGGGAGATGCATATTATGAAAAAACTGCATGAATTTCAATGTTTTTGCATAAAAATTAACTTTTTTGAAAAATCTTGCTATAGGACACACACACTTACCAGAGAGAATGAGAGTGAAAAAATGAAAAATCATCCCTGAGGGAGGATGGCCATCCCCCAATCCCTTCTCCTCCGTTCTCCTCTTGGGATTTTGGGCATGCATGCACTCATGTCTGGCATGTTTTGGAAACAACCAGGTCTGGGATTCAAACAGTGCAGTGGGTTGTATGGGATCCAGTCACCTTAACCACCATACTACCTGTCCAAAATGGACATCACTAATTAATGCTGTTTCTCCCTTCTTTCCCCTTGACCTCAAAATGGTTTCAGGAGACTTTTCAGCTCAGAGTATCAGCAGCTCCAATCAGTTAATCCTGACACAAGAAACTAAACCTATTTGCTATCTCCAACTCAAGACAAAGCATGAGTGTGTCCAAAACAAGATACATGTATAAACATTAATTACAACAAAATATTAGCTCCATTTAGTAAGGCACGTTGGTGTTAATGTTGACAATTATGAAATAACATAAGGAGTACCTGGTAAGAATAGTCAATGGTAGAATATGTTGCTTTTGTTTATTTTCTAGTTGTATTACTTAAGAGCCTAAGTAAACCTGATTAAAATATACTCCAGTATAGATGTTAAAAAATCAACTTGGGGGGGGGGGGGTATTTGTTTATAAGCCAGAGGGTACATGTGCTAGCCAGAGAAAGACAAAGAGATTTGGGGGGATGTCTGGAAGAGACAGAATGTACCCCTCAATGGGGCATAGTCATGCCACAATGCCTTCTCCATTTCTCCATCCTGTTGGGATTTGTGTCATCTGTGCAAATGCATCTGGCATGTTTTGGAAGCCAAAGGTGAGAGCTGACACTCATCTCACACAGTCAGCCATGTGGGGTTCAGCTCCTTAACCACTAAGCTATGGGACTAGCCTGAAAAAAAATATAACCTTCAAAACTAAAACAAGTTGCGGGAACCAGCAGTTAGCGTAATGGCTATGTCGCTGGACTCCCACGTAGTCGACCGCGGTTCGCGTCTCAGACCCGGTGGCTTACAACTCACGCTGGGCGCGTGTGCGTGCGTGCCCAAGATCCCGAGAGGAGAATGGAGGAGAAGGGATTGCGGCGTGACCATCCCCCCTGGGGGGTGATTTCTCGCTTTCTGTCTCTATGTCTCTCTCTGTCTGTCTGGCGAGCGCACGCGCCCTATAGCGAAAAACCTCTCAAAAAAAAAAAAATGAAAAAAAAATAAACTAAAACAAGTTGCTATCTGTTACAAGGATGGCATTCTATTAATTTCAGGATATTTTTTTTTCTCCAGGCACAATCTCAGCCAAAGGGCTCCATACTGCTTAATTTCTTTTGTTCAAACAGCTTTCTTCGCAATATTTCCCCGAGTCCTCATGTGGTATTTATTATCTCAAATGTTCAGAATTATATTGGTAGTTTCTATCATAAACAAATGGAATTTCTGAAAATGATGGCAGTATTTCAAATCAGTATGCAGTCCTTTACTGATACTCACTGTTAACTCAATGTCATTAAACATTTGATCTGCTGCTTCTTTGCTTTGGGGCTACACTTCCTCAAAATACTATCATTTTAGAGTTATTTTCATCAACTCTACTGTTTATTAAATGAATCACAAAATCTCCTTTTATTCATTTCCTAAGATAACCTTCTAAAATCATTACAATAGACTAAACTTTCAAAAGCTTGTGTTGCCTCTCGTTACAAAATTTTACAAGAATTTGGAGATTACATTTTCCCAGTTATCACCATAAAATATGTAACATACTCAAACAGAAATACATTCTGCCTGGAGGTGTTGATCATTTATTTTTGCTTTCACTGGGTATCAAGGTGTTGCCTGCTATCAAACTGTCCATGTATTCCTAATGTAATACCAAGGTGAGGGGGTTGTCTTTAACTTCAGGACTTGAGGAAGATGAAAGAAATTCTCAAGATGACTGAATTTACATTTGCCAGTGAAAATGACATATAATCTCCTATATCTAGTTATGTATAACAATGTATAGGGGTTAGCAACTGGTGGTAAACTTTGCCATAGCTAAGCAGTCATGGTGGTCCTTATTCAACCTCTGTGTTGTTACCATTGTTCATTCCCTGAATGGTTTTATTTCAGAGTCCTTGCTACTCATGTAGATCATTTGTAGGCTTTCATGTTGATCCTGGGACCCTCTTTCTTTCCCTCCACATCTAGAGCTTGCTATCTGTAGAGTAGCTTCGCTGTGACTCTGAAATGCATCCAAGCACCGAGCCACTGGAGGTGCTGTGGAACATTGCCTTCTGCTAGAAAAGTGGCTGCCATAGCTTCCACATTTGCATTGTACCATGATATTTCTATGCCCTATCAATACACACTCTCCAACCTCCTCGTACAAGTAACGTAGGAGTATCCAGAGAATTATTAAAGCATCCTTATGCCCAAGCATAGGACTGTAGGTGCCCTTTGGCGGTGATAGGGGATTAGCAGAAGTCTACTAGATTATCTACTGACCTTCCTGGCCTAATAGATCTTGAATATTAAAGCAGAGTCTTACCCTAAAATATGAGCTGAATATTATCAATGCTAACATAGAAAGATCTTTCTGGCTCTTTCTAGCTATGAGGAATGTACAGTCATAGAATGGGAAATTCACTGACTCAAATGTAGTAAAAGAAAAAGATGATATGGATGTATCTGTCTGTCAACTCTACCACAAACCCTGAATCACTCACCTTACTAATATACTCCTTTTTTGAACACCTGCTGCATTTAGTCTCTACCAGTCATTCTTATTTCACCATATGCTGAATTACACACTCAGTTACAGACCCATGCATTATTCTATCTTTTGAGAATGAGTGCTCCTCAATACTTGTGAATCCCCCTCAGCATCTGCTTTATATCTAGATGTGTGTCACAAGGTCACTCAATACTATCGTTTGATAGCAGAGCACTCACAATTTGCTGTCTTCCAAGAACTAAGAGAATCGGGGGATACTTTCGTACATCAGGCTTCCCCAAATAAAAGCTAACATGCCACAAAACCAAACCGCGTCAAACAGAGATATCATCAAGCCTTTCTCTGGTCAATGACAAGATCTAAACAGAGTAGGTAAATGGAGAGTATCCAGTCGATTACACCCCTGATCCCACTCACCTGCAGCTGCCACCCAGACCAGTTGATGGTAGTATCAAGGACAGAACAAACCTGCATGACACAAGTGTCAGAGCAGATGTCACACCACCACTGCAACGTCTTGCATCACTCTTGAATGCCCTCTAGTCAGCACCCCAGGAGCCTTAATTGGGAGCCAGCATCAGGGTGGATAACCAAGGCACGGAGCCCATTGCTCTGTGCTTAGGTGCAGAAAGTCAAGTCTGGCTTCCAGCCATTTCTTTCTTATATTGTTTTGCAACTGCTTAAAAAGAAATGAGTTTTGGTGCCAATGGGGATAAAACTCTGATCAGACCTGTGACCCTGGAAAAGAAGACCTGTGTGGCATGCTTTGCCAATGGAGCATGAAATACAGTTCTTTCCCTTCTGAAATAACTGGTTTCCACAAAAACATTTATATCTGAGGGTACGCTATTCCCCTAGACCACAGGGGGCTACATTCTTCTTCTTTGAGGAGTCTATTTTTTTAAGTTTGAGTAGTTCAGGAAAACAGGAACCAGTACTAAACAAAAAATTAATTAAAATAAAAGCAATGTTTGCACACCCCCCTCCCCACCCCAGCCCCCCCCCCACACACACACAAAGATTCACTGTATAATCAGGAAGAGAGAGGACAGATCATAGCACAGGGGTATAACATGAGACCCTGTGAGGTAATCCCACATGGGAAGGTTTCCTGGTTCAAGTCTGGGTACCTTCCTGAAGATGCCTGGTACATGCCTGCCCATAATCTGGGACTGGCTGATGGTGGGGTGTGAAGTGTGGCATTAAGACTCTGTTGGAGGTTCTCTCAGAAGAAGACAAAAATTAATCAGTTAATTAATTTTTAAATTTAAAAAGGAAAAGAAGAGACCTTAATGTTAAGGCTGGACCTAATGTGCTATAATCTCTCTTGTAGGTTTTGGCTTTTCCATATAAGCCTTTCCCAGAATGCTTCCCCATACTGATGCTCCTCCTCCTTTCTGGCCTGATTTGACCAATGGGTCCTTATCTGTGGGCCTGACAACTTCACACATATCCATACACACCACCCAGCATTCTTCCTGAAACTCCATTTTCATCTTATTAGGTCTCTAGTCAAAATCCATCAGACCTTCTTGAATTAGACACAGGATTAAGTATGATTTCAGTTATGTAACCCCTGACAATTTCAAAACCTGCCAAAAATGAAATTCTAAAAAGTATTTCCTGCTTTGCTTCCTAAGTAAGCTTTTCAGTTCAATTAATAGCCACGCCCAGCCCCTGCCCTGGAGGCCTAAAATTTTCTTCTTTTAAGCTTTCTTACCTTGTTTCTGTCTAACTGGAATGCCTCTCCTCCCTAACCATCCAGATTAAGATGTAGGATCTGAAAGGGATCATTTTGTTGATGAGAATACTGAAGCCTAGACTAAAGAAGTGATTTGCCTAGCATCTCGCTGCTAGGGAGGGTCAGAACAGGCACTCAGTCTGGGTCCCCTGGGTCTTCTTACTATGCCGTGTTGCCTCTCTGTGGTGTATGTACGTGTAAGTGAAATTGCTATAACGTTTCATTCTTATCAAAATTCTGTCTCTACACAAGCAAACCAAAGCCAGAAGTCAACTGCAAAGCTTTGAGCACGTCAGTCACACAGGAAAAGTCTGACGGCCTCTCGTCACACACCCAGCTTGATTCTTACATCCCTGCATTCCCAGGATCTCCATCCGAGGCTTTGTCTCTGTCTCCTGGTCCCTCCCTTCATCCCCAGGCTTGGCAACACATCTGATTTCTTCATATTGACAGACACTTGAATTCGACTTTACAACCAAAATTTCTGTTACTCCAAATACCTGTCCTGTAGGGGAACCAGCGGTTAGCGTAATGGCTATGTCGCTGGACTCCCACATAGTCGACCGCGGTTCGCGTCCCGGACCCGGTGGCTTAAAACTCATGCCGGGCGCGTGTGTGTGCATGCCCAAGATCCGGAGAGGAGAATGGAGGAGAAGGGATTGCGGCGTGACCATCTCCTCTGGGGGGTGATTTCTCGCTTTCTGTCTCTAATGTCTCTCTCTGTCTGGCGAGCGCACGCGCCCTATAGCAAAAATCTCTCAAAAAAAAAAAACAAAAACAAAAAAAAACAAATATCTGTCCTGTATAGTCAGTTGGAGACTTGGAGACTCGAGTATGGCCAACTTCACCCGTCTTAGCCAGGATTCTAGGACCTTATTCAGGAATAGGGACACAGAAAGAGGGGACAGATTCATTTTATTTTCTATATAACCCTGTAGCAAAAATAAACTAATTACTAATTCTAATGCCAAAACCAAGTCTCAATATTAAACAAGAGCACTCTTTCAATGAATTTGTAGTTCTTCTGTCTCTAATAATAACGTTTGTCAATCCAGGGAACATCTACTTATATCAAAGCATGTAGACTCTTACATAACAGTTATAATTTCAGTTATTTACTAAGATTGCAGACAGTGTTTGAGAAACATTTGAAGTCACTTACAAATCCTATATAACAATTGCATGACCCCTTAAAAGTATGATCCATCAATTTCGAGTTGTACCATTCATTTGACAAGCATTGAACAAAAATATGAATTCTCTTATGTGGCTACATTATTCATATAAAAGTAAATTATTAGGTCATCAGCAAAGTCATGACATATTTTTCTATGCAAAAATGTGTCCTGACTTTCCCAATGACCCAATATATAAAAGAAAGATCTCATTTGTATTGTCCAGGACCCAAAACAGCGAGTGTCATACTACAGTTTTTAGTCATATAGTAGGTGTCAATGTTCAACATTACATGAATTCACACCGTTTAATTTCATTTGCTATGTACTCGTGGTTTCTTTCCTCAGCTAAAGTGTATGTTATTGGGACAATGGTTTCTCTTATTCATTGCAGACTCCAAAGCATCCAGCACTGTGAAGGAGTTGTTCCTCAAATATGTGAACATTTCCCAAACTATATTCTTTGACACCCTTTTCTGGGAGCTATTATTAAGAAATGGGGTGAAATAAAGCACTCCATGGTAAAAATAAGTGGGCAGAATAAATCTTTGTCCTAAAGATTCACAATGCATTTTAAAGACCTTGAGTACTCCTGCAATGAAAAGGCCCAGTTTTCATTGTACAACTGATTTTTCTCAAATTTGGGCATAATATTTCCTTTTCTGTGACATACCCATTAATTTCCATACACTAGTGTTTTATGATTTATCATTCATTTTAAAAATGCATTCCTTCAAGGCTTTCTGTGTCTCTGTACATAAATAAGTCATTCACGCAATGACAGAGTTGAATTAGTTTAGGTACCAAAAGAACTAGGTCTTGGCCCTAGTTTTCACATTAACCTACAATGTGATTGAAGCAAGTCATTTCACAGAGGGTTGTTTTGGGTAGGGATCCTGCCAAAATAAGTTGCTGAAAAATGAGAAAACTAGTCATGAATTTTTTTTTCTATTTTGTAATGTTAACATCAAAATCCTGACTGTGGCGCTTTGGCATCTGAATTCTTAGCTATATTAACATCCAGTGTGGCTTATAATGTCATTGACTTCCCTCTGAGAAGTCACCTTAATGTCACAATAAGAGAACTGCCATGGAAAGAATATAAGCTAATCAGTATAATCAGTATTGATCAAAATAGCCGCCATACTATAATAGAAATGTCTTCAATATCCATTCACTTCTTTTTGCTCAGCCTCCCATGGAGTTACTGTAGCCATGTGATTAAATTCCAACTAATAACATGCAACTGGAAGTGTTACGGCATCCAGGACTCTTCCCTGGTACGTACCCTTTGCCTCTCTTCTTTGTTCCTCCCCATCCATGTTCTTGGGGTGTGGATGCAACAGCTAGAGTTCATGTTGACAAGGTCTATACCCAAAGACAGTGTAGCCATGGGCAGCAACGAGCCCTAGTCCCTGAGGACTTTGGGACAAAGCCACCATAGCAACCCTGAACTGCCAACCACCAGACTTTCTTTCACATAAAAGAAAAATGTATCTTGTTTAAATTACTACCATTTGAGGTTTTTTTACATTACTCTCAGCTGGCCCTAATCTTAACGAATACAGAATTTTATACCTGGAACTAGCAGACTACATGCAAAGAAACTAGAATATATGGAATTGACTTAGTAGCAACTACGGGGGAGAACAGAAAAGATACGGAGTTTACTATATGGAGAGCTAGTGTCCTTGTTTTAAGGTGATGAATCACTTAATTATCTTGTCCTCTGCTTTTTTTTTCTTTTTTTAAATTTATTTACATTTAATCACATATCTTTACAATATACATTTCTCTTTTTCCAACATAAATACCATGCATGTTAGTCAAGACAAAGATATTACTATATACATTATCATCAGCAAATAGCTTCTCATTTTTTGTTCCTCTGTTTTACTTTAGAAGACTACATACTGTCCAATGCTGACTCATTCAGGGTAATAATAGTAAAAAACAACAACAAAAAATCAGAATGTTATATTTTCATGCTTCTTAACTACAGACAAACTCAGCCTAGAGCTAGTCTCCCTCCAAGCAGATTTAGAAAATGAAAAGCTCCTCGTGGATTTTTTTTTTCTCCCTGTGATTTCAAGGTTTGTAGGACTGAAAGGCCATGCTTTTATATTCCAAATGGAAACAATGATAAGCAGGTTTCAAAGCTACAGGCTTAACAAACAATGACTGACACAGTGCCATGCAAAAGTCACATAAAGGTCATAAAATCCTACTGGTAGAGACCAGATTAGAGTATTTCCTGCCTGTGTGGCTGGTTTCATACAGTAAACTGAAAGGGAAGAGAGGGGCAAAACATAGAGACCAGGAAGTAGAAAACTAGTCTTCAAGGTTTAAATTATGTCTAGACAAGTGTCTGGAAATTTACTAAATTTGATGCGAATTTGATAGTCAAAGAAACCATTGGGGTGGTTTGGTGATTAAGATGCTTGACTCCCATATGGCCAACCACAGTTGGAGTCCCAGACCTGGTGACTTGTAAATCACACAGGGGTGCGTGTGCATGCAATCCTAAGATCCCAAGAGGATAATAGAAGAGGAGGGATTTCAGCATGGCCTTCCTCCCTAGGGATGATTTCTTACTTTCCCTCTCACTGTCCCTCTATGGTAAATGCACATGCCCTATGGCAAAAACCTAAAAAACAACAAAACAAACAACAAGCCAGCAGTAGGCCTTAACAAACACCACTAAAGAATATAAATAGGGGGCAAAGAAGCATGTGAAAAGGTGCCCCACACAAATATATGTCAAATAGGAAATATATTTTCTCCGCAACCATCATAAATTCATTGATGAGGCAGACCCCTGTGACAAAAGACAGATTAACAAGAGAAAAAGAAGCAATGTGCCTTATGCACGAGAAACTTCAATGAAAGGTAACGGAAAGCAGTGGCTTAGAACTCTGGCCTATGCAGCATCTTCAGAGAATAATGCATTTTAGAAAAGTGACAAGAGAGAAGAAAGATCTTTGAGTCTCTAGGGTCACCCACCTGCGTAGAAGGCAGACAAATGGAAGATAAAAGCTAGTTAGTAAAGCATTCCTCTGGTATCATCTCACGACTGATGAAGGGCTACACTTGTCTTCAGTAGTTAACCTTTGTTCTCTTCAGTGGTGGTGGGAGTGGGGACAGGGGAAGGATATATTTGGGCTGTAAATTGATGTCCTGCTCTTAAGTAGCTGTCCAGAATTCTTTTTTTCTCCTTCTTCTTCTCCTTCTCCTTCTCCTTCTCCTTCTTCTTCTTTTCTTCTTCTTCTTCTTTTCTTCTTCTTCTCCTTCTCCTCCTCCTCCTCTTCCTCGTTTCCCTTCTCTCCCTCCTTCTCCTCCATCTTCTTTCTTTTTTAGTGTTAATTCATGATATATCATTACAGCAAATAAAATGATTTTTCCCATCCAGAATGCACTGAATATTCTACTGCTTCTTGTCTTCAGTTCAACAATCTTTCATATTTTGGAGAGGCATCATCTGATCTCCCAAATGTGTTATCAGAGAAATGCAAATTAAAACAACAATGAGATCCTACTACCTACCTATTAGAATGGCCAAAATCTGGAACACTGACAACACCAAATGCAGGCAATGGGGTCTGGCAACAGGAACATGCGTTCACTGCTGGTGAGCAAATACAGCCATTTCGGTAGATAACTTGTCCCTTCCTTAGAAAACAGAACATACTCTTCCCGTACTATCCAGGAATCATGCTTTGTACCCAAAGAAACTGAGAATGGGTGTGAACACAAAAACTGCACACAGGTGTGTATAGCAGCTTTACTCATAATTTCCTTAACTTGGAACCAACCAAGATGATCTTCAGTCAGTGAACAGATACATCAACTACAGTATATCCAGACAATGGAATATTACTCAGCACTAAAAAGAAGTGTACTACCAAGCCACAAAATGACCTTGACAGGGGAAAGATGCTGGCACAGCTGTAAAAGACAAGGTTCTGTGACATTGACCCATCTGGAAATGTTGCCTGTTTATTTCTGGAGACTTTCCTGACTACACTGGGCACACACATGCCCATGACCTGGGGCTGGCTGAGGCTAGAGTTTAGATTGCAGCATTGGGACACTATTGAAGGTGTCTCTCTCTCTCTATCTCTCTCTCTATCTCACTCATGAAATAAATAAACTTCAAAAGAAAAAAATTTGGAGGAATCTTAAATGTACATTGTAAGGTGAAAGAAGCCAATCTAAAAGATTCATTATTAATCTTGAAAAGAGTTATGCTGGTGTCATTGGGAAAGGGGACAAAAGCTTGATGAAAATGGGAAGAGGAGTGGTGACTTCATGAATAAAGCGTCAGAAAAAAATAGAAAAACTTGGAAACAAACTTTACGAAGTGTCCTGTCTAGTGTAATCTTGCAGTTATTGCTGTCTTTCATTGTCATTGAGTTGTTTTAGAATTCTCTTATTTATTTATTTATTTGGAGAGGTTAGAGATTTTTTTTTGTTTGTTTGTTTCTATAGGGTGTGTGCACTCACTAGAAAGACAGAGAGAGACAGAGAGACAAAAAGCAAGAAATCACCCTCCAGGGGCGATGGCCACGCCACAATCCCTTCCCCTCCATTCTCCTCTTGGTATCTTGGGCACACATGAGCACGTGCCTGGCGTGAGCTTAAGCCACCAGGTCCAGGATTCGAACTGTGGTCAACTACATGGGAGTCCAACTACATAGCCATTATACTAACTGCTGGTCCCAAATTCTCTGATTTATAAAAAAATAAAAAAACAAGAGCACATCAAATGACTCTAGTCCAAAGAAATGCAAGTGAAATTTGAACAGTGGAGCTATAATCGATATGCCCACTGTGGAGGAGATATGTCCAAGCCTGACATTTCTGTCTTGTGACTATTGACCTGTTTCATCTCTACTAGGAAACTGATTTCAGCATTTCCAATTACCTATGTATGTATCTTCTTGGCACTTTCTTTTGAACACGTTTTACATACACCATTTCTCTCATTAATTAATGAAATTAAAATCTGTGATATGTATTTATTGTATATGTGTATACAAGGCATGTCTTTATCTTTTTGAACTTATCCTTTAATACTCTTCTTCCTCATTCAGATCTTTGCAATGACAAAAGCCATAATTTTAAAAGAATATTCCAAACCATCATTAAGAACAAAGAAGTCAACTACCAGCAGATTCAGAAATCAGAGGAATCTTGGAAGACAGAAAGCTCTTAGAGTCAGAATGGCAGGGAAATAGGATGCAGGAAAAGCTACTGCAGAGGGAATTGCAGTATTCCCAGCAGAGCCTGAGAAACCCCAAACTACTGCTTGACAAATCTAAAGAGTGGCTTCAACCTGGCAGGAATTAACCCCAGCAGGCCTTTCTCCCTTCCCCAGAGATGACGGATAGCCTACAGCAGCACGGTACATGTGTCCTCAGGATAAGATGCAGAAGACCCTTCTTAAAAAAAATAATAATAATAAGCAAACTGGGGCCAGCAGGTATCATGGTGGTTAAAGCGCTGGACTCCCAATTAGCCAACTACTGTTTGAGTCCCAAACCTGGCTGCTTGCTTTCTCACTTTCCTTATCTCTCTCTCCGTCTCTCTCTCTGGTCAAATTAAAAAATAATAATAATAAATAAAGAAAATAATTCTTTCAAAAACCAAAATTATTTGGGGGAAAGAAAGGTGCTCTTACCAAGGATATTGGGAGACTGAAAACACCAGAGAGAACTGAAGTAACACTTCCAGAAAACAAAGAAAAAGGTAAGATTTAACCCAGGAGCAAAGACAGCCTACAGCAGTCCTCCTTTGGAACAAAGTCTCCTCACTTTGACAAATGAGGTAGGCTCCACTTGCTCCGTATTCACGGTTTCCCAAATCTAGCATTTTCCATTGGAGAGAGATGTGTGCATCCTCAGCTTACTGTCACTTTTCCTAGTCTTGATGACAAATTCTGGCAAATCTTCCCTGGCTTCATCCTATCTAATCCTTGCTCCTCTCTTCCACACCCCTCACTCCAAAAGGTCTGTGAGAATAGACAAGAGCACTGATATATTTTGGTTCATATTGATAATTTTTTTTTTACCTGTGTGAGTAAACTTGAACTTGGTTTTCAATACTGGATTCTATCAGCTAATATTTATAACATTTGTTCTAACTTTCCCAAATTGAAAAGCACTCTTCTTGTTATGGGAAATGAAAATAAAATAGGAATTGAATAGGCCTACCTCCCTTCTGTAATCTATTGATCCTACATCCTCCCTAAGAGGGGGTTCATCCTTTCCATGGAATTGCTATGACAGAGGGAGTAATAACACTCATCCCTCTAACACAGGCTGCCATGTTTGGTTACACAGTGTACAAAGGGCACAATTATACACAGCACTTAGAAACACCTCCAAATTCTAGCCCTATGTCAAATTATAGCACCATGAAGCAACAAACCTAGATCTGATAATAATAACACAGAGGACATCAACTAGACGACTTCACATCCAAGCATAATTAGCCATTAGAGCAATAAGGTCATATGACAACTTACTCATCCTTTCATATATCTGAGTCCTTCCTGAAAGATGGCGACATTTTAACCACACAAGTCAATGTTTTGGCTCAGTATTTAA
The DNA here is from genome assembly GCA_026018925.1 of Tupaia tana. Taxonomy (NCBI): domain Eukaryota; kingdom Metazoa; phylum Chordata; class Mammalia; order Scandentia; family Tupaiidae; genus Tupaia; species Tupaia tana. The sequence goes on from JAKSZU010000003.1 coordinate 194,549,297, forward strand.
CACAGATACCAGTTTGAAGCACTGTGCTAGAACTCCAAAGGAAGATATTTCAGGATGCTGAGTAAAGGCCTTTTTATGGTCCTCAAAACAGAATGTATTGGTATATTCTGTTCCATTGAAATGGCAACAGGGTCTTCTCATTTCAAAGCTAACTTCAGTAAATGATAGACAAAGCGAACCTTAACAATGAAAATACAAAAGAAAACAGATAGAGAAGAAAATGCTCTGAGAGAGAGTATAGCAAATCGCTCTACCTGTCTTTGCCCGTAGATCTTTGGAGTGAGGGGAGTGGAAGAGACGAGTGAGGTACAGGATGAGGGCAGAAAGAATTTGCCAGCAATCTTCTGTATGCAGCTTCAGCCTTAATTGAAATGGAAATTTTAGAATTAATAACCCCTTGAGAATTTTTGAGACCAGGGAAAGGACATTGAAGAACATTTAAATCATCTTTTCTTCACAAAACAAATCAGAGTTGGGACATTTTTTATGCTACATAATAGAAAGACAGCTTTCAGCCTTGCAGAAGAATAGGTGGTTTTAAATTTGAAAATAGAGTTTGGGAATTAATAGTCTCATTAACATTTTAAAATGCTGCTCTGAGCACATGCACTAGAAAATTATAATACTATGAAGCTCCTACATTTAACAGCTCAGTGCTTCTACATACCTTACTCTCATTTAGAGCAAACACATAAAATTGAAGGAGCACATCTGCCCTTTCTTCATCATGATATACAAACAATAGGCTTTCTCCAGTAGCCCCCACTGCTCGCTTGATCTTCGTGGTCTTTCATCAGTTTTCTTCCGATAGCACTTCCTTCTACCTCTTTTGAAACAAAGACCATAACAGAACTCAAACATGGAATCCTTCAAAGATACCACATATTCTCTCTTTTAAAAACATGACACAGGGCTAGCCCCATAGCCTAGTGGTTAACAGAAATGGATCCCAAAGGACTGAACATGACTTGAATCCCAGCCCTAGAAACTTGAAAACCATGTGGGCATGTGTGCATGCACGCATACATGCCCCAAATTCCAACAGAATGGAGAAATATGAAAGGAGGGATTGCAGTGTGACCCTGTCCCACTGGGGTGTATTTTCTGCCTCTCTTTCTCTAACTCTCTGGCAAGCACACTCACCTCCATGATGAAAAAAAAAAAAAAAAGAAAGAAAAAGATAAAAATTTGCCTTTATTTTTATTGTCTATCATTTTTACATTAACTCATTGAGTAATATTTTTGGTTCTCAAAGACAATCAAATCAAACCCAATCTGTTACCAAGTTGTTAATATTTAGCTATAAGGGAACTATAAAATCAAAATGTAAACATAAGTTTTAAAACTTACAATACATGTGAAATTTTAAAAATAGCATTAATGCTATTTTCCTCTAATATTTTAGCCTCTCATTCTCCTCTACAGTAGAATTACTGAAGAAGAGTGTTTGAGGACTTATCTTTGAGAACAGTAAGTTGAAGCAAGCCACTTACTAGGCATTCATCAGGTTATTTATAGACAGAAAAGGTCCAATGTCTGGTGACCTAGCAGCATTAGCAGCTCTAACTCCTCACCACCTTGAAGTGAGCTAGAATTTTTCAAGAGAAAGCAAAGGGGCTAAACCTGGCCTGGTGATGTGATTACTCTATGTTCCCAAAGTCATCCATCTTTTCCCAAGGCCAACTGCGTCAGTGAGGGAACTAGGTCATTATTTTAAGCAGCAACAGCAAGGGCAGAAACAACAAAGGGCCCCAAATGACATTAGTCCTCACAAAACGCAGTTGATCTGGTGATCTGGGGCCCTCGTGTAAAAGGGAAGGAAGACGTATACCTCGTTCTCCATCTCACCTTACCACATCTGCATTTTTGTTGTTTTGTTTTGTTTTGTTTTGGTAGCATTAAGGATATACTTGATCTAGAAGCAAAACTATCTGAATTTATTTGTGGCTCTGCAACCTAATAACTGTATAGCTTTGAGCAAGAGTTTTTTAGGAGTTTTGATTCCCTCATTAGTAACTCTATCCTAGTCTCTGTGTAGAGTTCTAGAAATGCAAGTCCAATTGTCTTTCTGACCTCTCCACTACAACAACTCTGAAGTTTCTCAGTCCAATGAGAACATAATTTGCGATCTTTCACCATAAACTCAATTTTCTTCTGTTTTCTCTTATTCACCCTCTTGAACTAGCCAGATATTAAAATCCATGCCTGATATCACCCTCTCTTCTTATATGTCAACTTATTCCATCATTCTCCATCTTTCCCACCAGTACCTCCTCCGGTCAAGCCATCCTCACTCTCATCAGAACTACTGTGAGGAAGACCTCCCTGGCCTACCTCCAGCTTTTCTTGCTCCTCTAATCATTTGTCCATCTAATCAGTATTCTCTATGAAATATAAATCTAATCTCCATACCTAAAGTATTTCAGTGACTTGGTCCAGCTACCTGAAAATCCAGTAACGCTATCTGACTATTGGATAGCCCTCTCTTCAGTCCCTTGAAGGTACCATGCTCCCCCACACTGCAGGGCTTTGCACATCCTATTACCCTCCTTGCCACACTACTTGTCCTCTAGGCAGCATCTATTCTTCCATCACACCTCATCTCGATCCTCGCTCATTCAGAGAAGCTTTCTTTCATCTCCCATATTATGCCAAGTCTCCTTTCAACTTATGTTCATTGTTAAATGATTATAGTTGTAAATTTCATTGTGTGATTATTTGAATAGTACCTGCTTTCTCATCAGACCAGAAGCTCCATAAGGGCAGAAACCAAATCTCACTTTTCTCACTTTGCATATATCCAGTAAAAATGTTTTGGGGGCCAGCAGGTGGCGTAGTGGTTAAAGTGCTGGATCCCACATGGCCAACTGTGCAGTTAAAGTCCCAGACCTGGTGGGAGAAGGAATTGTAGTGTGGTGATTCTTCCGGGTGGTGATTTCTCACTTTCTCTTTCTGTGTGTCTCTATCTCTGGCAAGTGTACGTGCCCTGTGCAATAAAGAAAAAGGTGTTGAATAATTGAATGAACCAATTAATATTAAGTAAATTAGTGAAGCAATGAAATGAAGTATCCTCTCATCACTAAAATTCTATTATGAATGGTCCTCAAGAAGGTCACAGGAAATAGGTACTCATGGATTTCTTTTTTTTATTTTTTGGAGAGGTTTTTGCTATAGGGCGCGTGCGCTCACCAGACAGACAGAGAGAGACAGAGAGACAGAAAGCAAGAAATCACCCCCAGGAGGGATGGTCACGCCACAATCCCTTCTCCTCCATTCTCCTCTCGGGATCTTGGGCACGCACGCACACGTGCCCGGCGTGAGTTTAAGCCACTGGGTCCGGGACTCGAACCGCGGTCGACCACGTGGGAGTCCAGCGACATAGCCATTACGCTAACTGCTGATTCCCACTCATGGATTTCAATTTATTTTACACCAGAATAAATTTGTACTTTGATTCCATTCTTCCATGAACTTTTTGAAGTGTCCTCATATTGCACTTCTTCAGGCAATCACTAACTATATTAAAATTAAACAAAATTGCATTACTATAAATTCAACATCCTATTTCATTGTTAGCCCAAATAAATGGGTCTTGAAATTTTTTTCTGGTGCATTTGAAATCCGTAGTAGGAAGCAAACCATCTTATCAAGACACTAAAGGAAAGGCATATAGAAGGGAACATTTTTTTTTTTTTTTTGCTGTGTAGTTTCTTCTTTACTCATCATTAGAAGGGAACATTTTAAGGACAAGATCAAAAACAGGGAAAAGGGACCAGCAGATGGCGTAATGGTTATATCACTGGACCCCCATATAGTTGACCACGGTTCAAGTCCTGAACCCAGGGGCCTGGAAGACTCGTGCTGGGCACATATGTGTGCCTGTGCAAAATCCCAAGAGCAGAATGGAGGAGAAGGGATTACAGTGTGGCCATACCACCTTCTTGCTTTTTGTCTCTCTGCCTCTTTCTTTCTCCAGCAAGCACATGTACCCAATAGCAGGGATCTCTTTCTTAAAAAAAAAAAAAAATACAGGGAAGAGAGAATGATCTGGACAAATGCTGAGGAGGGAAAAGTCTAGATAAAAGGTATCAGAGGGGCTGAAGGGCAAGGGACACACAGCTGTGAAGCCAACAAATAAGAAGTATGACCTACATAGAAGGAGAAAAAGAGATAGGAAGTTATAAAATAATGGACTGAGTCATTCATCGCCATGAATAACCTTACCTAATGTGAGCTCCAATTGAACAGGCACCCTGCAAAATATTTAGATCTAAAAGATTTTTTTTTTCCCCCCTCAGGATAGCGTTTTTACTGCGGTGTTTTCGTTTTTGGCAGCCTTAAAGATATTAGAGCAATGACTGTCTCCTGCCAGCAATGTGCAATTTTGTTGGCTGTGCTTATGGCAAAACAGTTTGATTCTGGCTATAAATGAGAGTTTTTTGATTACCTGCATGAAAACCCTCACCACAGTCTCCATGAACAGATTCTGGGAAAGGGCAATGTTAGAGGAGCTTCAGGAACTCCCAAGAGAGTCTAACACACACACACACACACACACACACACTCACTCACACTCACACACACACACAAATGGGCTTTGAAGCACAACTCAGACGTAATGCCTTACAGGGCTTTTACATTCCACTGAAAAGAGAGAAGCATATGTCACTGGTATTAGAAATAAGTATCTTTTCTGGAAAACCATCTTTTGCAATATTACATTCACATAGCTAAAAATCTAAGGATCTCTGTAATTTTCTCAAGCCTCTACCCAAATTTTTACACTTTGAGTTCTCCATATATTTTAGGGAAGAACTGTTATTCTCCCTTCAGGGTGACTATCACAGTGAAACCAACAGTTTGTACCCTCTCCAGAAGTTTTAAGCCAGCAATTGGAGCCCGCCCTTTCTCAAGGGAGTTCCCAGGCCAGCAAGAGCACTCCTCAGCACTTCTCATAACAGCACCTATCAGGGGTTCCCTCTGGTCCTCATGACCCCTGGCCTCGTGCTGAGAGGTACTGGTAGTTCCGTCTCAGAAGGGTCCTCCTGAGTCATCTCTTAACAAGGAGGAACTTACTCAGAATCTCTTAGCATTGGAGAAGGGACTTGTTGCTGAAATATCATCCAGTTCATACCCCTCCAAGTCTTCTGGTCTTTGAGAAAAGACGCAGGTGTGCTGAGGGAAGATGGGGAGGAGCTAACTTTTCCCCAGAACTAGGTCCTTTACACATATAATGCAGACTGACTTCGCTGCTCAGAAAAGAACTCATAATTCTCTCCTGGAAAATTTAAAGCCAAGTATTTTAAGGCCCTTACGTTCACATCTCTCCCATGTGCTTATCCAGTAAGATACTGGGGCACATTTGAAAAGTAAGATAAAAAAAAAAAAAACATTGTAATTCAAAAGTGTATAGGACATTCCATTTTTTTTTTAAAGGAATCAAAGGCTTAAGATAAAAATCATGCCTCCCTGACTACATAACACAAAGGTTACATTAACTCAGTAAAATGTTTGAACAGAAGAAATAAGAAAAATATAGACTACTTTTAGTGTCCCAATGAGCCTGTTAAGTTATTGTGTTTAGTCTTTAGTACCTAATTTTTATTCCTAGGAAAAATCAAGAAAATGTGGATATCAAAATGGATCTTTGGAATACAAAATTGCCTTTGTCCTCAAGTGACCCATCAATAATTTCCAGTGATTGAGCACCATATATATGTTGAGTTTGAGACAACTGTAAAACAAACCAATTACAAAATACTGATTACATTGGCCATACAAAATAAATCAAAAAGACTTTTTATACATTCAGTAATTTGTAAACTCCCAGTTTTAATCCAAATATTGCATCCAGTCCTAGTTTACACAGAGAGACTGAGAAGCCATCTATATTACCACAAAAGCATTTCACAGACCATGAAAAAACAGAATAAAATGGACAGAGGGAAGAGGGAAGTTTGCCTTAATCTAACAACAGATCCCCAAATAATTCTTAGAATAAGCTATCATTCCTGTCATCTGTCTTTCCTTGCCCTCAAAAACCATCCAAAAACTTTCTACTTCTATGAAGATCTTTCCCCAAAAAAGTGAAAACAATATGCTGATTATTTCTCTCAGGATAATCCATTTATACCTCTCAACTATATGAAGTGTGTATAAGAACATGAAGTCCAGTTTGGGCTATAACACATGCAATTATGCTGCCATAAACTTGCAATCAGAAATAAGAAGTAAATCACTGCAGAGGTTTTCATTTTTTTCCCCTAATAGCAAACAATCACATTGACAAGAACATTAAATGACTACTGAATCTAACCAGAGAATCTTTAAGTATCTCATTCTCCATATTTCTACTCTGAATTTCCTCGAAGCAGGATGTCACAAGGATTCAAAATAGTGTGTATTTAACAGCTTTTCTTTTTTTTTTTAGATTTTTTTTACCATAAGGTGTGTATGCTCACCAGAGAGAGAGAAAGTAAGAAATCACCCCCCAAGAGGTTGAGGGGGGTGGCCATCACAATCCCTTCTGCTCCATTCTCCTCTCTCACATGCACCTGCATGATTTTCAAGCCACTCAGTCCAGAACTCGAACCATGGTTGACTGTGTGGGAATCCAGCTCCTTAACCACCACACCACCTGCTGACCCCTGTACTTGACAGCTCTTTTAGTAGCCTCAACACATGTAAATATAACTTTTCTGGTGCATTCTACAGCAGAAACATAACCCACTCTCTATGAAACTAACTCTCTCTACCCTTCCAGGACATGAAAGTACATGTAGAGATAATGCACAGAGTACAAATATTCTCCAAGCTGTTGGTCAGTCAGTTACCCTGACTGGTGGTGTAGCCCATTGGCTCTGGCATCAGAAAATGGAGAGAGGGCTCAGATTCTAGCTAAAAGCAATACCTAGTTTAAAATCGTTGCATTTAGAAGAAAGTCTCTCCTAAGTCCAAATGTGAGAAGAAAATTATCACACCCAAAGTCAAAATACACATTTATCTCCTCATCCAAATGACCCCTTTTCATTGACCTATGCAGACATTTTCAGCCTTTGAGGGCAACTCTTGGTAGCTTGGGAATGTTGACAGACTGAAGCCTACGTATCATGGAATGTCTCTTTCTGACTCTTGGGATCAATGTATTCCCCACACATAAGATAGCAGATATGTATGACTTTAATGTCTGGCCACTTGCAGATCAGCAAGGTGACTTGAATGTCCTATGGTATCAGGGCTTGAGCCACATCACTTTAAGGGAGTGGCTGCCCAGAATCATCTCTACTTTGCCTCTGTCCTTCCTCAAGGCTGTCAGGTCACTTTGCTACACGTGCCCTGTAATTTTGTGTTCATGGGCTTCTTATGTTCTGACACAGAGCCAGCCATATCTGCCAACTGCCTCTCTGGTTTCATGTGGGCAGTCTAATCGTGGTGCTTGGACCTGATGAGCTGGAACCAACAGCGTGCTGAGCACTGCCCTCTTACATTTTTATGGGAAAATTAAAGGGAAAAAAGTACCAGAAAATAAAAGTGTGTGCTTGCCCACAATATTGCAAAGCCATATTTACTCTAACGGCTAGATTTCTACCAGTTTTCCTCAAACACCCAAGCCCATTTGATACTGTCCTTTCCTGTGACTCTTAACTATGGAGACTGCAACTCATTAAGGACTCACTTTTCACAGTTTGAAAGAGTCACCACAGATGGTCCCTTCTAATTGTTATTGTTGTTTCAACGTTAAGAAACACAACAAAATTGAAAACAACTGCTGTTTACTCCACACTCTGATGATCGATGGAACACTCCCAATTCTTTAAAACCTGTGAAGCTGTAGTAGGGTACGGTGCCTCATCTGAAGGATATGTAGGGTGTGGGGAGCATCCCTGGGCAGAGCAAGCCTGAACTCAGACCTAAAGCATGAGGGCTTTAAGAGAAGCTTCTCTACCAATGATACATTTGGATTTGCTTTCCAGGATCCAAATCCAAAACTGAATTTTCTAACTAATGAGAAAATTTTAACATTTTACTTAGAAGCAACGTGTTTCTTCCCAGGAGGTATTGGCAGAGACAGACAAGGGATTTGGCTTCAAGGTGTAGCAGTTTCTCTGTGGCATTTGTTTCTGAGTTTCTTAAAATCTAGCAAACTTCTGATGAGTAAAAATAGCCTTGATGTAGCAATCATCCACAGCAAATGCTACCAAATAGCAAAGACACTGGGGAAGAAGGGGGAGTGCAGCAGCAGTGATGGCCACCCCCTCACGTAAACACACCAACTTGAGCAATATCCTCCACTGTAAAGAGGCCACAGGCAGCTGTCACCTGCAGGTGGGGTGGGAGGAACTTCATGTTCCTCGGTGATGCTAGTTGAAGAGGAACTCTCTCAAACTGTATCCTACTTATTCAGCAGTTCCTCTTTTGCCATGCCAGTTTCTCTCTAAGTAACTTACTATGGATAAGGAAATCACATAAACAACCCAAATCCTGATCTACACAGGTCCTTGGCAAGCTTTGTAACTCCCTGAGGTACTCACCTCTATACCTGAACTATAAGAACGCCAGTATTGCAAAGCAATCATCAGGAAGATATCTATTTCCCTTCTTTTTTTTTTCTTTCATCTTCTGAGCTGAGTGACAGCCTGTTTAAGTCTGCATGTTTGTACTTTCGTGTGTGTGTGCACACACGTGTTTGAGGTATGTGACTTTGCAGTGCACGTACTCCTGTTAATAATGGAAAGGTGGCATTTATACTTACGACTTTCTCCTTTTCAATTCTGGTGTGAAAATTAGGCAATGGGCTCCTTGAAAAAAAGTTCTCATGGAATTCCAGATGGCAGTTCTTGCCTTTTCACACAACTGGAGTTATGCTTGGAAGTTGCTGGTTCTCATCCATATCCCAGCAGAGATAAGGAGGAGAGAGGTGAAGGGGGAAAGACACACAGGTCTAGTTGTCCTCAAGAACCGACTGCGGATTCACGTTTTCCTAACACTCAAATTCAATTCCGAGGAAACTATTAGGTGGTTTTATAACCTTTCACTATTCCTCTTGACTATCTTCTCAAACTGCTTCTGTAGTTATAATGCTACATCGCTGGTGTAGTAATGAATTGAGACTAACCAGTTTACAATGGAAATATAAGTTACTTAAACCACTCTGTGTGCCAGAAACACACTCAGCATTTTATAAGACACCCCTGCCCTGTCCAGCACCCTTCATTCCCTTACCAACATTTTAAGTAACTACCTTCATTTTACAGAGGAGGAAACTATGATTTAGAGTTCACACAGCAACTTGACCAAGGTCATAGGACTAGCCAGTGTCAGAGCTGTAGGCTGAACTATCTGTGTGCAGATTCACTTTTAATCATTATTCTACCATGGAATAATGAAAGTTCTTGGGAATAACACCACTTTTGAAGCAACCAGAAAAGAGTAAATAATTGAGACAAAATTAAAGTTATTTAATGTTTTTTTTTCTAACCCAATAATTAAATGTATTATAAGGGCCAGTCCCATAGTCTAGTGGTTAAGGGAGCTAGATCCCACATGGCTGAACACAGTTTGAAAAATATGCTGAGCACATGTGTATACATACCCTAAATTCCAACAGGGTAGAGAAATGGAGAAGAGATTGCAGTGTGACTGTGCCCCATTAAAGGATGCTTTCTCCCTCTCTCTTTCTTTTTGTCTCTCTCTGGTGAGTGCACACACCCTCTGGCAGTTAAACAAACAAACAAATAAATAGATAAACATATTATCACTTTTTTAGGTGGACTTATTCCCTTAGAATCTTTCTAGGTCTTACAGACAAAACATCAACTATAAAACTAGAAGACATATTAATGTTTCATCATTATTTCTTGAATTAAAATTGTATGCACATCGATGAATATAATGTAGTTGTAATATAATATAAAATAATATATAATATAATATCATTGTAACAAACTCAATGAGATTCAAGAGAAAGCAGACAACCAATCCCAGGAGATAAGAAAATCCTTCCATGGCTTAAAGGAGGAACTCCATAAAGGAATAGACACCCAGAAAAAGAATCAGATAGAACGTCTATAGATGAAAAATCATTGCAGAAATCAAAACCTCCCCTGAAAGTAACAATAGTAGATTAGACCAGGCAGAAGAAAAAAATCTGACCTTGAAGCCAAAACCTTCCATTTAGTCCAAACAACCAAAAGGAATAGAAGAATAACTATTAAAAAACAGGACAACAGGTGGGACCGGGGCTGCCCGCCTCTGGGCGCACGCGGGACCGGGGCCGGCGCGCTAGGCCGCCCGCCTCTGGGCCCGCGCGGGACCGGGGCCGCCCGCCTCTGGGCCCGCGTGGGACCGGGGCTGCCCGCCTCTGGGCGCACGCGGGACCGGGGCCGGCGCGCTAGGCCGCCCGCCTCTGGGCCCGCGCGGGACCGGGGCCGCCCGCCTCTGGGCCTGTGTGGGACCGGGGCCGGCGCGCTGGGCCTCTCGCCTCTGGGCATGCGCGGGACCGGGGCCGCCCGCCTCTGGGCCCGCGCGGGACCGGGGCTGCCCGCCTCTGGGCGCACGCGGGACCGGGGCCGGCGCGCTAGGCCGCCCGCCTCTGGGCCCGCGCGGGACCGGGGCCGCCCGCCTCTGGGCCCGCGCGGGACCGGGGCCGCCCGCCTCTGGGCCCGCGGCCAGCGCGCGGGGCCGCCGGCCTCTGGGCCCGCGCGGGACCGGGGCCGCCTGCCTCTGGGCCTGCGTGGGACCGGGGCCGGCGCGCTGGGCCGCCCGCCTCTGGGCCTGCGCGGGACCGGGGCCGCCCGCCTCTGGGCGCACGCGGGACCGGGGCCGGCGCGCTAGGCCGCCCGCCTCTGGGCCCGCGCGGGACCGGGGCCGCCCGCCTCTGGGCCCGCGTGGGACCGGGGCTGCCCGCCTCTGGGCGCACGCGGGACCGGGGCCGGCGCGCTAGGCCGCCCGCCTCTGGGCCCGCGCGGGACCGGGGCCGCCCGCCTCTGGGCCCGCGGCCAGCGCGCGGGGCCGCCGGCCTCTGGGCCCGCGAGGGACCGGGGCCGCCCGCCTCTGGGCCTGCGTGGGACCGGGGCCGGCGCGCTGGGCCTCTCGCCTCTGGGCATGCGCGGGACCGGGGCCGCCCGCCTCTGGGCCCGTGTGGGACCGGGGCTGCCCGCCTCTGGGCGCACGCGGGACCGGGGCCGGCGCGCTAGGCCGCCCGCCTCTGGGCCCGCGCGGGACCGGGGCCGCCCGCCTCTGGGCCCGCGTGGGACCGGGGCTGCCCGCCTCTGGGCGCACGCGGGACCGGGGCCGGCGCGCTAGGCCGCCCGCCTCTGGGCCCGCGCGGGACCGGGGCCGCCCGCCTCTGGGCCCGCGTGGGACCGGGGCTGCCCGCCTCTGGGCGCACGCGGGACCGGGGCCGGCGCGCTAGGCCGCCCGCCTCTGGGCCCGCGCGGGACCGGGGCCGCCCGCCTCTGGGCCCGCGCGGGACCGGGGCTGCCCGCCTCTGGGCGCACGCGGGACCGGGGCCGGCGCGCTAGGCCGCCCGCCTCTGGGCCCGCGCGGGACCGGGGCCGCCCGCCTCTGGGCCCGCGCGGGACCGGGGCCGCCCGCCTCTGGGCCCGCGGCCAGCGCGCGGGGCCGCCGGCCTCTGGGCCCGCGCGGGACCGGGGCCGCCTGCCTCTGGGCCTGCGTGGGACCGGGGCCGGCGCGCTGGGCCTCTCGCCTCTGGGCCTGCGCGGGACCGGGGCCGCCCGCCTCTGGGCCCGTGTGGGACCGGGGCTGCCCGCCTCTGGGCGCACGCGGGACCGGGGCCGGCGCGCTAGGCCGCCCGCCTCTGGGCCCGCGCGGGACCGGGGCCGCCCGCCTCTGGGCCCGCGTGGGACCGGGGCTGCCCGCCTCTGGGCGCACGCGGGACCGGGGCCGGCGCACTAGGCCGCCCGCCTCTGGGCCCGCGCGGGACCGGGGCTGCCCGCCTCTGGGCCCGCGGCCAGCGCGCGGGGCCGCCGGCCTCAGGGCCCGCGCGGGACCGGGGCCGCCCGCCTCTGGGCCTGCGTGGGACCGGGGCCGGCGCGCTGGGCCTCTCGCCTCTGGGCATGCGCGGGACCGGGGCCGCCCGCCTCTGGGCCCGCGCGGGACCGGGGCTGCCCGCCTCTGGGCGCACGCGGGACCGGGGCCGGCGCGCTAGGCCGCCCGCCTCTGGGCCCGCGTGGGACCGGGCCGCCCGCCTCTGGGCCTGTGTGGGACCGGGGCCGGCGCGCTGGGCCTCCCGCCTCTGGGCCTGCGCGGGACCGGGGCCGCCGGCCTCTGGGCCTGCGTGGGACCGGGGCCGGCGCGCTGGGCCTCTCGCCTCTGGGCCTGCGCGGGACCGGGGCCGCCCGCCTCTGGGCCCGCGCGGGACCGGGGCTGCCCGCCTCTGGGCACGAGGGACCGGGGCCAGCGCGCTGGGCCGGCCGCCTCTGGGCCTACGCGGGACCGGGGCCGCCCGCCTCTGGGCCTGCGCGGGATCGGGGCTGCCCGACTCTGGGCACTCGGCGCCTCTGCTTCGCGTTCCGCAGTCGAGGCCGCCCAGCCCCTGCTGCCCCTCCGGCGCTGGGTGTGTCCCACGCTCGGCGCCGGCAGCACTCTGACCAGGCAGGCGAACCGGAGGTGGCGCTGGGTCCCGCGCGCATTCGCGTGCTCGGGGGCTGGTGTGTGCCCGCTGGGCCCGCGCGTGGCCGCCGGGCCTGAGCGTGGTTGCGCGCGCTTGGGGCTGACGTGTGGCCGTCGGGCCTACACGTGACCGCCGGGTCAGCGCATGGCCGCTGGGTCTGCGAGTGGCCGCTGGGCACACGCATGGCCCCCAGACTGGTGAGTGGCTGCCGGGTCTGAGTGTGGCTGCCGGGCCCGCTCCTGTGCATGGCCGCCGGGCCTGCGCCTACACATGGCTCCCGGGCCGGAGCGTGGTCACTGGGCCGGCGCACGCCAGGCCTGCGTGTGGCTCCCGGGCCTGCGAGTGGCCACCGGGCCTATGCATGACCTCCAGGTTGGCGAGTGGCCACCAGGTCTGAGCATGGCCGCCGGTCCTGTGTGTGGCCGCCGGGCCTGTGCCCGTGCGTGGCCGCCGGGCCTGTGTGTGATCGCCGGGCCTGTGCGGGGTCGCCGGGCATGCGCCCACGCGTGGCCGCCAGGCCCGCGCATGGCTGCTGGGCCTGCGCCCAGGCGTGGCCAACGAGCCTGCCCGTGACCGCCGGGCCTGCACGTGACCGGCGGTTGCGAGCAGCAAACTGAAGCCGAAAACAAGGATTAAGATCTTGCAAATATAAGCAGAAGAAGGAAACCTTGGATGTCTTAAACCAATTGAGAAATGTATGGTATAGGAGGATTTTCGCTGCCTATGGGCAGTGAGAAGGCGATGGTACCAGCCCTGCATTACCTCAGGGAAAAATAAGAACTATTCTACCATTCTTAAGGAAGCCAGATACTCGAGGATGACTCACGCTGCAGATCCCCACAACACCATCCTCGGTAATCACAGGATGGATGCTGTGCTGCAGCAGCTGATAACCGTCTCTGCCTACCAGAACTGCGTTCCTGAAACTGTACTCCATAGAGACTCACCTACAACTGCGGAGCTGCACGAGACCCACCCTTGACCCAACCCTGAATAGAACCTATGTTTCCTATTGTGGAAAACTTTATGAGCTCATAATTGAAAAAGGAAAAAAAAAAAAGGATGAAAGATCTGGAGGGTATGGTCGCAGGGATGGCAACTGCGGATGCTGGAGACAGCACGGGAGAGGTAATGGGAATGAATGATGGAGGGCGGTTCAGGGAACGATCATCACGTTTGATGGACACAGGGGTGAAGGGTGGTCTGTTGAAAATGATGTATGTGGGGGTATCATTGTCTTGGCTAATGTTAACTATACTCATGCTGGAAGGGACCATGCTGTACACTGTAAAGATGTCCAATGGAAAAAAAAAAAATAATGATAACATTATCGGCACTCTGGCAGAAGGAAAAAGATCCAATGATATGATAGCGGAAAGGATAAATGTGGATGCCGGAGCCTGTAAGGGAGGGGAGTGGGTGGTCAGGAGAGGGTGGTAGAAAGTGGGCGTGGGGGGCAAAAGGAGGAATCAGTTAACACCAAAAAAAGTAGAGTTCTCTGTTGAAAACTATATACATATATGTATATTGTATACATCATAATGGGAACTTTATGTAAAATGAATTTAATTAATCTGAGAAAAATAAAATAAAATAAATAAATAAAAAAAATAAATAAATAAATAAAAAAAAAAAGAAAAAAAAAAAAAAAAAAAAAAAAAAAAAAAAAAAAAAAACAGGACAACACTCAGGAAATTCTAGACATCACTAAATGGCTGAATAGCTGCATAATAGGTATTCCAGAAGGCAAAGAGTCAGGTAAAGGCATTAAAAATCTCATTTATGACATTTTAGCTGAAAACTTTCCAAATTTAGAGAGGCATGCAGACATCCAAATCCAGGAAATACAAAGGACACCAAGCAGATATAACATACGAATAATAACATAAGAATGCTCCAAGGTATGTTCATAGCCAAACTGGTAAAAATCAAAGACAAAGACAATTTTCTAAACATGTCAAGAAATGCTAAGTTACATCAAGTTTACCTCCTTAGACTAACATCAGACCTCTCAACTAAAACAAGCAAGGAAAGAATAGTGAGACATGTTTAAAACTCTGAAAGAAAAACTATTCAGTCAACAGTACTATACCCGGCAAAAGGGAAGGACAAATAAAATCACTCCCAGATAAACAAATGCTGAAAGAATTCACCAAAACTAAACCAGTTCTTCAGGAAATACTTAAGAAAACACTACATCAGGAAAACTAAAGGGAGATAAATAGAAAAAAGAAAATAGAAAATAGAAAAAAAAAGAACAGGCTTAAGTCCACACATCGATGACAACATTGAATGTCAAGATTAAATTCCCTAACTAAAAAGCTAAAAATTTAGATTCAACTATTTTACACACAAGCAGGTTTAAGTACAAATTCACTAATTGTTTGATAGACAGTTGTCTCCACAGGTTTCAAGTTGTATTTATAGATTTATTGTTATAACTATTACTCACTATTTAAAACTAGATAACAGAGAAACAGTCCAAAATGTTACAAGAAGTTGAATCTTTCTTTGGAATAAATTTTAAAAAGGTTAAAATCAAAAATTTTAGAAAGCCTATAAATCATCGGATCACTGATTTTACCATGTCTTCTCTTTTAAACATCTTTTTCCAAGTTGTTATCTTTTTGCTTTTTTTAATATTTATTTCTAAATGCACAATACAGTACAAGAACTCACGGTAAGTAAGTTTTCTTTTTTTTTCTGTCTCTTCCTAATGTGTTAGTGTTGTGTACAATTAATTTTACCTACCTCTAACTGGACCAATGATTGATACCACAGACCTTTTCAGATTACAAATTCTTATCTGCCACAATCCCTTACATGAAAATTACAAATTCTTCTTTTATTGGCTATGTTAAGATTATCTTTGTTTTCAAAAATCCAACCTCACTATAGATCAAAGTTTACAAGACTTTCTATTGTCTTAATGTTCACAATGTAAAGTTCAATGTTGAAGGTGGTAAATATGTTTTTATAAATACTAGCAATAAACATTAGAACATCAACATTTTAAATATAATATGTGGCCAAACAGCAGCATGGTGGTTAAGTCAGCTAGATCCCACATGATCAACTCCATGATTCAAGTCTTAGACCCAGTGGCTGGATAAACACAAAGATGCATGTATGTACATGCCCAAAATCCCAAAAGAAGAAATGGAGGAGAAGTAATTGTGGGGTGACCATGCCCCATGAGGGGGTGTTTTCTCACTATCTTTCTCTCTCTCTTCACCCTCACCTCCAGTCACCGTGTGCACCCTTCAGCAAATATGTATGTGTGTGTATATGTAACAGCATAAGAAACATAAAATATATATAAATAAATCTGAAGAAATAAAACCTTTCTGGATAAATTAATGAAGACCTATATAAATACTGTGTTTATAAATGAAAAGATTCTCTGTTTTTCTCAACATTCTACTGCACTAGAGTCTATTCAATTTCAGACAAAATCCTAGCAAACTTTTTTACTCATACAGACACTTTACTAAAAGGAAAATCTCAGAAACAGAAGAGGACATACGTATAATTCCATTTACATGACATTCATGAACTTTTTTATGCTGGGCTTGCTCCATGGTGCAGTGGTAATGCTCCTTTCAAGAGAAGTTGGACCCAACATGGTAATGGCAATTCAAATCCCTGACCCAGTCAGCCTGAAATATGATGGCCATGTTTGCACATGCCCAAGACCCCACAAGCTGGAGGACAGGAGGGAAGGGACTGCAGCACGAACAGACACTGTAGAGATGTTTGTTTCTCTTTCTCCCTCTCTCTCATGTGAACACATGCACTGTATCATAAATTTTTTAAAATTAACAGAACCTATTTATGTAAATAGATAGATTATATCTATGACAATATAAGATAGAATATTCATTACCTCTGAGGGAGCAGGGTTTTGACTGGTAAGGGAAATGAGGGAGCTTTCCGTGGTGCTGGAAATATTCTAGGACATGGTTACATGCACGTGCACACAATTAAAAATGCATAGAGTTGTGCTTTTAAGATATGTGCAATTTATCATATGTATGTAAGTTATGTCTCCTTTTTAGATGTTAAACTATTTTACTCTAAACAAACAATATGAGAGAAGACTTTGGATTTATACCAATAAAATACTACCTCACAAATTTAGTTCAATGTTCTAAAACCTTAAAAGACTCTTGAATCTCATTCAATCATCACCAATACTAGCTGTCTATGATTTAAATTAAAATTGAATGAAGAAGGGAACCAGCAGTTAGCGTAATGGCTATGTCGCTGGACTCCCACGTAGTCGACCGCGGTTCGCGTCCCGGACCCGGTGGCTTAAAACTCACGCCAGGCGCGTGTACGTGCGTGCCCAAGATCCCGAGAGGAGAATGGAGAAGGGATTGCGGCATGACCATCCCCCCTGGGGAGTGATTTCTCACTTTCTGTCTCTATGTCTCTCTCTGTCTGGCAAGCGCACGTGCCCTATAGCGAAAATCTCTCCAAAAAAATAAAAATAAAAAAAAATTGAACGAAGAACAAAACCTTTGAAACCAGAGAGCTTACACAAACCACTTGGGTTGTTTCATTCACTGAAATCCTCTTAACTTTATCTACTAGTGCTACCTACGTTTATTCATCTTATCACAAGTTTGCCATGAAAACTTTTGTCAAGTGATTCACTAAAATAAACTAGATCTCATTGATCCTTGTTTTTCTGTCTTGTCCAAATAATACTATTTTACTTGTAGTGATCAAATATATTATATTCTTGAATAATATCCTTATAGATATTTCCACACTTGTTGTATCAGTTACAGTGAGAGCTATATTAAATTTCCCACTGTTATTACGTGTGTGTATGTAATATATATATGCACAATGTGTGTGTAGTATATATATATATATCCATTTTTCTTTTTATTTTGGCAATTTTAAGACTATTTTATAAGGTATATATAAGTTTCAGTTATAATTTCCTACTGAGTTGATTATATCATTATGAAGCATCCTTTTTAATCTCTAATTATAGTTGTTATTTTAAAGTGTACTTTGTCTGGTATTGGTATAGTTATACCACTTTACTTTTGGATAATCTGCAAGATATATTTGTTAAATCTATTTACTTTAAACATTTCTATAGCCTTATATTCAAGATGTATCTGTTGTAAGCAATATATAGTTGGTTTTTGGCTTTTATTTCAGTTGAACAATCTTTATCTTCTAGTATATTTAGTCCACTTGTATTTGTGGTATATGTGTGCATATATACATGTATGAGCATGTATACATTTACACTTGATTTATGTCACTAATATGTTTGGGTTTAAAACTACCATTTACCTTTTTTTCTCACCTGTTCTGTATTTCTTTTCCTGCCTTCTTGCTTTTTTAAATTCTGTATTAGATAGTATTTTATTTCCATTTTTTCCTCAATGAGCTGCCTAGCTATACAATATATTCACTTACTGTTTTAATGATAACCGTAGCAATTACAAAACGCACCCTTGCTTTATTAAAATCTAATTTAAATGGTGATTTTACCAGTCACTGAACAGCACAAAGATCTTTGAACGTATTAATTCCATTCACCACTCTGCCTTTTGTACTATTATTGCCATGTACTTTAATTCTCTCTATATTTTAAGCCCTACAAGTCTCTACCACTAAGGGAGCTCACTGATGTGCACATAGGAGCGCATACACACAAACACACACACACACACACACACACACACACACACACGAAGCTATCTAGTTTTCTCTGGTGGTAGAGTTGGTTTATAACAAGTTAGTCTGCTATGGACACCCAAATAATTGTATTTTAAATGAGAGCATTTTTTTTCTTTTTTTGGAGAGGTTTTCACTATAGGGCGTGTGCACTCGCCAGAAAGACAGAGAGACAGAGAGAGAAAAAGCGAGAAATCACCCCCCAGGGGGGAATGGCCACGCCACAATCCCTTCTTCATTCTCCTCTTGGTATCTTGGGCACGCACGCACATGCATCTGGCATGAGTTTAAGCCATCGGGTCCAGGACTAGAACCGCAGTCAACTACATGGGAATCCAGCGACATAGCCATTACACTAACTGCTGGTCCCAATGAGAGCATTTTTAAAGATTACATCAGTTATATCCGTATTATACTTACAGATTTTACATTTTCACCAGCAGTTGACTTTAAGCTTCCTTTATTTAATTCAGGGTTTGGACAACTACAGCCTATATATAAGCTAAATCAAGCCTACCACTTGTATTTGTAAATACAGTTTTATTAGAAAACCACCACCACACGCATTTACATATGAGTGTTCACACACTACAGGGACCACACGGCAGGCACAGCCAAAAATACTTACTAACTGGTCCACCACAGAAAGTTTGCTAATCCCCTGACTTCATTCCTAACCTCTATCATTCTCCCATTTTGTAAATCAAAGTTTCACCTCATTTTTGTTTCTCTAGTCTCTCTACCTCCATTCTCTGTTTTCCAACCCATCCTATCACCAGTGGATTAATATCTCCAAACTCAGTTCTAACCACATTACTCTTCTGCTCAAAAATGACAGTATTCTGCATTTTAGGAGTTATTTGTATGTCCTTATTTTATTTTCTTACTAAAGCATATGTAGTAGTTTTTCCTTGAAAGAGAATGTGCCCTTTGTATTCTAAAAAACCTTTGCTGTACAACACATCATAGGTAATTAATATTTATTTACTTAATTGAATAAAGTTTATTCATTGTTAGAAAGCTTCAATGTTCTTCTTACTCCACAGTCTGAAATTAGTAATTGGGCATCTGAAATGATATATATTATATCCAAATAATTTTGCTGCAATGATACTTGAAAACAATTCACCACCATGTCTGCTGAGCTATTTCCTCTTGTGTACTCTGCCCCATTAAGACCTATCGTATTTTACCCTTCCATACCCTTCCAATCTCCTGCCCCCACCATTCAATTCAATGTTGAAACCTCTTTCTTTCCTTTTTTCTTTCTTTCTTTTTTTTTTTTTTTTTTTTTTTTTTTTTTTTTTTTTTTTTTGAGAGAGAGAGAAGTTTTTGCTGTAGGACGTGTGCACTCGCCAGAAAGACAGAGAGAGACAGAGAGAAAGAAAGCGAGAAATCACCCCCTGGGGGATGGCCACAATCTCTTTTTCTCCATTCTTCTCTTGGGATTTTGAGTATGCACAAAGACCCGCTCAGGGTGAATTTAAGGCTACCAGGTCCAGGACCCAAACCATGGACAACTACGTGGGAGTCCATGACATAACCATTATACCCTCTGTTGGTCCTGGGATATATATATATATATATATATATATATATATACACACACACACACACATACATATTTATTTACTTAATTGAATAAAGTTTATTCATTGTTTATTCATATATATATTTATTCAAATATTTATTCAAAGTTTATTCATATATATATTTTTTTTAACTCATAGCTTTACATAAATTGTTCCTCAGGATATGGGAATGGGAATTCCTTGAAATGTTCATCAGAATCATATGATCATACCAATCAATGCAGAAAAAGTATTTGATGAAATACAACATCCCTTCATGATTAAGACTCTCAGCAAAATTGGCATAGAAGAGTCATTTCTCAACACAATAAAAGCCATCTATGAAAAACTCGTAATTAACATCATACTGAATGGGTAAACGCTTTTTCCACTAAAAACAGGTATGAGACAAGGCTGCCCACTTTCTCGACTCCTTTTCAATATAGTGCTGGAAGTCCTAGCTAAAACAATCAGAATAGAGAATAAAATAAAAGGCATTCAAATAGGGAAAGAAGAGGTGAAATTATCTCTATTTGCGGATGACATGATTGTATACATAGAAGACCCAAAGATATCCATGAAAAACTCTGAAAGTAATAAATGAATACAGTAAAGTGGCCAGATACAAAATCAACATACAAAAATCTATAGCATTTCTCTATACAAACAACAAGCAGATTGAAAGTAGAACTGAAGAAAGAAATCCCATTTACCAAAACCACAAAAAGTATAAGATACCTAGGAATAAATCTAACCAAAGAAGTCAAAGACCTCTACAAAGATAATTATGAAAATCAAAAATAAAGAAATCAAAAAATGTGGAAGGACATCCCATGTTCCTGGAATGGAAGAATCAATATAATCAAAATGGCAATTCTACCCAAATTAATCTACATATTTAATGCAATCCAATCAAATTACCAGAGACATTCTTCACAGATCTAGAAAAGACAATCACAGAATTTGTCTGGAATTATAAAAGAACCCGTATTGTCAAAGTAATCCTATGAAAGAAGGGTAGAGTAGGCAGGCTCTGTGAGAGCCCTGACCCCAAAATATAAAACAAAGTTGTGATAATCAAAACAGCATAGTATTGGCACAAAAACAGACATGTGGACCAGTGGAACAGAATAGGGACCCCAGAAATAAACCCCCAAACATACAGCCAACTGTCTTTTGACAAAGGACACCAGTGAATCCAGTGGGAAAAAGAAAATCTCTTTAGCAAATGGTGCTGGAAAAACTGGGTATCCATCTGCAGAAAGATGAATCTGGACCTCTACCTCTTACCATTAACAAAAATCAAGTCAAAGTTGATCAAAGATCTAAACCTAAGACCTCAAACTATAAAACTACTGGAGAAACTCTGGGAGACATCAGAGTAGGCAAAGACTTCTTAAATAAGACCCCCCCCCCCCCAAGCACAGGCAATAATCCCAAAAATAGACAAGTGGGATTACATTAGATTAAGAAGTTTCTGCACAGCAAAAGACACAATAATTTGTGTGAGTTGACATCCCTCAGAATAGGAGAATATTTTTTGTAACTTATGCCTCAGATAAGCGGCGAATACACAGGTAACACAGGCAGCTTACTCCCCCTGCCCAGAAAAAAAAAAGATCAACCCAATTAAAAGATAAGAAGATAAGCTGAACAAACAACTCTTTAAGGAAGACATAAGAACAGCCAAAAAGTGTATGAAAAAATACCCAACATCCCTCATCATAAAGGAGAGTCAAATCGAAACCACAATGAGATACCACCTAATCCCAGTCAGAATGGCTAAGATTAGAAAAACAAAAATTGATAAGTGCTAGCGAGGTTGTAGTGGAGAAGGAACTCTCCTACACTGTTGATGGGAATGTAAATTAGTCCAGCCATTGTGGAGAACAATATGAAAATTCCTCAAAGATCTATAAATAGAACTACCATATGATCCAACAATTCCACTCCTGGGTATCTACCCAAAGGATAGGAGAACGCTTAGTCAGAAAAGTGCTTAATAAGGGGAAATTATTGACCATAACATGTATGATTAAGCCACTGTGCAGTATATTCTGGATGGGAAATCACATTTTGTATGCTGTGACAATGGTCAGTGAATGAATGTAAATTAATTAATTAAAAACAAAAAACTAAAGATAAATAAATAAATAAAAATAACAAAAAGAAAGAAAAGAAAGAAAAGAAAAGAAAAGAAAAGAAAAGAAAAGAAAAGAAAAGAAAAGAAAAGAAAAGAAAAGGGACAAGGAAATTTCACCCTTAGTTTCCGGGTGTGTTCCTATTGGAGGGCTGTCTCCCAGATCAGAGCGGAGTAACTTCATGTACATGGCTTCTCTAATTCAGCCAGTTTTTGATGAGGTGGTAGCAAGCTAAGGAGATATAACTTAGCGAAGGGAATCAAGTTGTGCAATGTGCAGCACACAGGGCTGGTGTACCAAAAGTTCCAAAGTTACTCCCAGAGCCCTAAAATGGACTCACGAGAGGAGGCCTGCCAAGACCAAACTCAAGTCTTCTGATGAGAGGGGCAAGCCCAGACCACTAGAGCCCGGACAACAGAGTGGCGAAAGTTCCAAAGTTACTAACAGGCCCCGAGGGTGGACTCGAAAGAGGAGGCCTGCAGAGACCAGAATCAGTCTCCTGGTGGGCAGGGTGAGCCCAGGCTCTTGCTAGAGCACTGGGCAATGAAGCAGCGAAAGTTCCAGTGTTACTCCCAGGCCCCAAGAGTGGACTCTGCATGTATACTTTGAAAGACCATATTGTATGCTATAAAGAAGTACAATGGTTAAATGTAAATAAAAATTAAAAAATAAAAATCAAGAAATCAAGTAAAAAAAAAAAGTGCTTGCACGTTTTTGCTCTATGTTTATTGTGGTATTATTCTAAGACATAGATTGCTAAGACTTGGAACCAACCTGAGTGTCCATAAACAGATGAATGGGTTGAAAAGATGTGGCACACATACCCTATGGAATACTACACATCCATTAAAAAAAAAAAAAAAAAAAAACAGACCCTGGCATTTGAATATAGAAGATTTACTGCTGAGTGAAGCAAGCTAGGTTACGTAAGAGAGACATTGTATGTCTCCACTTAATATACATGGACTGTCTGCACTCTATGGCAGAAATGGAAAGATTAGAGGATATAGAAGCATGGAAAATGGTTACAGATACTGGAGACAGTGTGGAAAGAAGTGGGAAAATGGGTAGAGTGAGAGGAAAGGAATCAAGGAGAAAACAGAAAGGGAAGACATTTGAAAGACACGGAAATGGAGGATTGTCTGTTGATGATAATGTGTATGGTATCTTCAATTAGGCTGATGTGCAGTGTTGGGTATTTATGTTGGGTAATTCATTTTATAAGCTATAGTAATGTACAATGATTGAATGTATAAAATAAATTAAGGTAATAATAAAAAAGTTAAAAATAGAAAACAGAAATGTTCATCAGAGTTGAGTAAAATGATTTCCTTAGCTACAGGTTTTAGGAGTTACAAGTTAAAAAATGTTATACAAGCTTTTCTACTGAGTGATTTCTCAGAACCTTCAATATTCCAATATATATCATAGATCTCTAAGGGGGAGAGTATACCAAGCAACTTTCCAAACTTATTTTGCCTCTATTTTAGAGATCAGTTATTATTCCTGTAAAAAAAATTTGGTAAAAGCTGATGTAACTCCTGACTACAGGTTGGTTGGGAAAGGGGAGGATATTTTTCAAGCAAAGTCACTAAAAATGATGGTTAGCACCTAGTAGGACGTCTGTTGAATAAATTCCTCTCATTTTTCTCTACATTGAAATTCAGTTGCACTGTCAACTTAAATTCATAAAGCTTAATTTTCTACAGTGAGTATTCCTCACAAACCGTAAGCTATTTATTATATCTATGAGCTTGCCTGGGGAGCTGTAAATAGTAATTATCTCCTGGTGGTGGTCTAATTGTAATTGAATAACGCTGAGGTTAACCAGCCACAGAAGCTAGAGAAAAATCTAGTTTTGAGTCTTTTTATCGCTGTATATTTTATTTTAGCTTGTTTGGTGATTTGAGTCGTTTACATGATATTCATGACCAAGAAAGAAAGCATATTACAATTATACCCACCTGGGCCCTTCATTTTGTTTTCTCCAACCCTTTCTTTGTCTCTTGTTGCCTTAAAAAAATACTTCTGCGTGGTTTGTAATGTGTTTCCTTTTCCTCTCCAAATGAGTTGTGAATGAACTGAGAATTAATGAGCAGTTATAACATGGACTAGCTCGTTGCAGAATTTTTTTCAAACCTATTTCCATCTCCAACACACTGAGGGAGAAGTGCATAGCAAACTTATGAAAAGATGCACATCGCAGCTTCTTCCAATCATGTGGCCACTGAAAACATGTTCGAGAAACAATCATGTCAGTCCAGGAGCAGCTAGGAGTCTAGTCACAGTGATAAAAGAAGCCTCATGACACGGTGAAAAAAAAATAGATGATGGAAAGTTATAGTTCACTAAAACATTTCAGGTTCAGCTAAATTTTTTAAAACCTACTCCCATGCCTGTTAATTTACTGAAGATAAAAATGGCATCCTCTCAGAAACTTAAAATATTCTTGTAAAAGGATTGTCCATCTGCAGAACTAGTAAGACATAAAATTGCATCCACAGGAATTTCTCCAATCTCTTCTCCTTTTCCAGCTTGCACTTCTTGCAACATAGAATGGAAGGGAAAACCTGAATATAATTATTCAGGCATCATTTGGCCATTCAATTCCCAATGACCCACTAATCTGCACTCCGAAAAACTTATTCTAGAAAAACACTTTGACAAAAAAGCAAATACTAAATGAATCAAGCATAATATTTATAGGAGAATTAAATGTTGCAACCTTAGTAACTAATAATAGAGAAATGTTAAATAATTTGTCTATAACATAAAATTAGGTAGCAGTTTTAAAAGATATAGACATATTGTACATATTAAATGAAAAGGCACAGTACAAAATACATCATTTTTAAAATGTGAAAGAAGTAAATACATATATGGATATACTGGGAAATGTGAATTGATACACCAGGTAATTTTTGCCTTATCAATATTACAACATTTCAGGCAATAGTGGTTTATTGCTATTCTATGTGAAGATGTGTATAATACAGAAACAATCTCAGCAACCTCACATTTCCTTTGGGTGCTAGTTAAGGTTACATTTGGCAAATAAAAATACAGTGTACCAGTTGACTTTCAGATTTTTTTTAAAAATGACTTTTTGGTATAATCACATAAAATATAATTTAGTCTAATAGTTTTTTAGTATAACAGGTATGCAATATACCCCCCAAAGTGGTTTTATCTGAAAATTATCTGAGGGTCCAAGATAACAAGCCTGATGGAAAACTGGAAAGGCTAGTGTTTGGGAGGAAAAGACTTTACACTCTAGTGATGCATTTTCTTCTCGTTTATGTCCCAATAGAGGGAGAACATGTCGAACCTCGTTTGTCACTATCAATATGGAACTCCCATAATTGGAAGTTTTAGACCATGCTTCTCTAATGATCAGTTCATTCTGGGGTACCTTTGTCTGAGACATGGATACTTAGTATGGCCAGATATGGCCAATTAAGAAATGCTTTCATCCTTACAAACATGGCACTAACCACAGAAATTTCATGCAGAAATAGATTTGAATTGCTTTTCTTAAATGGAGAAGAATAGGCTCTTAGACTTTTTGGACTCCTCTCTTACAAAAATTCAACTGGAGAGGATAAAGACAAAATATAAAGCCCCACCCTGGTGGTACAATTGGTAGCATACTGAACTACAGTGCTGGAAGCCACACAGCCAACCAACTCTCAACCCCAGACATGCTGAACACATGTGCCCAAGACCCTGATGAGCTGGAGGGCTGGAGGGAAGAAGGGGGATGCATTGCGACAGGGCCCTGTCAAGCATGCTTCTCTCTCTCACTCTCAAAATAAATAAATAAAAATAAATAAATAAATAAATAAATAAATGTGCTGTCACGTTAACTTTAAAAATTAGTGTATCATGGGGCTGGTAGGTACACGTGGTGGTTAAAGGCACTGGACTCCCACATGGCGAACCAGTTTGAGTGCCAGACCTGCCGGCTTGCTTTTTGATCCCCCCCTCCCCTCTGGTTAAATTTAAAAAAAAAAAAAAAAAAAAAAAAAAAAGTAAATAAATTTAAAATATTAAAAAAAAAAAAAAAGAAGGACAAAAAACACACACACAATAACATACACACCAAAATAAGTGTATCAGGACCAGCAGATGGTATAATGGTTACATCGCTGGACTCCCACTTGGTTGACCACGGTTCGAATCCCCAGTCTGGCAGCTTGCTTTCTCACTTTGATTCTCTCTCTCTGACGCTCTCTCTGGTCAACTTCAAAAAAATAAATAAAACACCAAAACCAAGCTAATGTCAAGAACCCAAAGTAAATAATAAAGCATCCTCCTACAAAATTGTAATCACTTTCAGAAAAAAAAAAAAAAAAAAAAAAAAAAAAACCCAGAAAAGTCACATTTCCTCACAGTACCTTCAAAGAGTCTTGAGCCAGCCTGGGCCATGGTGGATAAAGTGGCTGGATCCCACATGACTGACTCCGTGGTTGGAGTTCTGGAATCAGTGACTGGAAAAACTAACCAGGCGCATGTGCAAGTGTGCTCAAAATCCCAAGAGGAAAGTGGATAAGGAATTACCGCATAACCATTCCCTGTGGGGTGTTCTCTCTCTCTCTCTCTCTCTCTCTCTCTCTCTCTCTCTCTCTCTCTCTCTCTCTTTCTTCCTCTTTCCAGAGTGCATGTGCCCTATAGCAAATATTTTTCTTAAAAGAAAAAAAAACAGTTGGGCAGTTGTGAAGGAGGAACTATAATCCTTTCTTTGCCTGCACCAGAATGTTGCAGAACAAAATACAACTGCTTCCCCTCCTCCGAGTGAAAACTACATGATATAAAAGTGGAGCGATGGGCTGATAAACACTTGCAGTGTAGTTACCTTTCTGTCTCCTCTTTCCAAGGGAAGGGTGGCATCTTGTGGCACAAACACAACTTGCTTCAATAATCAGACTTTCCCTGGGAGCAAACCAGTTTGGAAAACGACATCTGGCTCTGAGCAACTGTGCATATTTTTAAATTTCCTTTCCCTCCGGGACCAGCCCCTCGCCTGTCTTGGCGGAGCTGCTGTCAGGCGAAAGCAGTGGGTGGAAGGTGCTTGGTTTATTAAACACAATCTGACAGCCAAACTACCAAAACAAGCCGCTTCCGCCACAGCTGGTTCTCACCCCTCCCCCACTCCATCGCACGCGGGGGGGTGGGGGGGGGGTGTGACTGGCGGGAGGGGGGGGAGGGAGGGAGGGGGGAGAGTTGGGGGGGTCCCTTATTTTTAGAATTTCTGAGAGTTTTCTCTCCTTGCTTACTTAGCCTGAGCAATTAACCCTTTGGACAATTACAGTGTCAGGCACTTTGCTTCTTAAAGCAGTTGTCCTATTTCTGGGTTAGAGAACAGTAACTGAATTTATAACCGTTTAGTGATAGAGGTTTTGTTGTTTTCTTTGGAAGTTATTTTTATTATAATGTCTCATTTACATATTAAAATGTCCATTTTTGTGGGGTATAGTGTGAGGTTTTGTTGTTGTTGTAAAGAGGTTTTTTGCTTAGGGCCCCTGTGCTGCTGTAGAGAGAAAGAGACAGTGAGAGGGAAAGTGAGAAATCATCCCCTGGGGGGGGGGGGGTGGGGGGAGTGGGATGGCCATGCCACAACCCCTCTTCTCCATTCTCCTCCTGGGACCTCAGATACACACATACATGCACCTAGCATGAGTTTCAAGCCACTGGGTCCAGGACTTGAACCATGGTTGGCCATATGGGAGTCCAGTGACATAATAGCTACGCCATCTGCTGGTCCCTATGGTGTGTTTTTTCAAAATATGTATACAGTGCATAATAATCAAATCGGAACAATAAACATATCCACCATTTCCAGCATTAATCATTACATTGTGTTAAATACATTTGAAGTCTACTCTTCTGGTTATTTTGAATATTGAATTGTCGTCAGTGTTGTTCCTTGCTGTGCTGTACAGTGATAAAGCTTCAAACACTGCAGGGAAGCAGACAAATCACATTCGCTTAAAGCCAGGAGGAAAGCAAAAATGTTCCCCAAATGTTTATCACATAAGAAGGAAGACAAGCACTCTGACATTGTAATGACTTTGATGGGAGCTAACGTTAATTTGGTGGGAGTGAACATTAATTGTAAACATTTCCCCTCACAGAAGATCTGGCTTGGAGGGAAGGGGCATTTTCTTTGATGTGTCAGTTATATTTAAGAGGAAAGTCATACTGTCTTTCCTCTTCACACTGAAACCATGTCTCCCAGAACAGCAGACACACATGTACACAGATCAGCAATCCACACGTTCAACTCTTTTTCAGCCTGTCTTATTACAACCTATCACTTTTGCCATAGGGCGGGCGCCACCACGCCCCACAACCTATCACTTTTGAGGCAGCATCAAAACACTCCCAAAGATATTTTAAACCATCTTCACTCGTGCCGATAGCTTCTAATTTCTCCCTTCTCTCCTTTGTGAGAATATCCTTGGCCCACAACTGGTTTAACCAAGCAAATCATATAACCTCTTTCCTATTTTTTTCATTAGGTTGCTTCTAGCTTTTCAATATTAAAAGTAAATCAGTTTGGGCCAGCAGGTGGCATGGTGGTTAAAGTGCTAGACTCCCAAATGACTGACTGCAGTTTGGATCCCAAACCTGACAGCTTGCTTTCTCACTTCTCTCTCTCTCTCTCTCTCTCTCTCTCTCTCTCTCTCTCTCTCTCTCTCTCTCTTTCTCTCTGTGTGCAGTGCCCTATAGCAAATAAAATAAGTAAAAATTAGATAAATAATTATTTAAATAAATAGACTCAGTCACTCTGGCATGGTGGTAACACAAGTGCCCAGCGAGGCTGGAAGCTGTATGACTGGTTACAGGTTCAAATCCCTGATCTTGTAAACAAGCCAGGCACTTGAGCAGGCATCCAGGATCCTCAGGAGCTGGAGGGCTGGGAAAGGTGATCAGACATGACATGATTCCATTGAGAATACCCCCCCTTCTCTCTCTCATGCTTGCACATACTCTCTGTCATAATTTTTGTTTGTTTGTTTGTTTTTAGTTTTTAAAAAAGAGCATTGACAATTAGCTCATGGTATGGTGATTAAGGCAACTGGTTCTCACATGGCTGACCATGCAGTTCCAGTACCAGACCTGGCAGCCTGAGAAACACACATGTGTTTCTCTTACATTCCCAACTTTATATAACCTCAGTCTCAACTCTGCAATCCCATGTGTGTGTGTGTGTGTGTGCATGCCCAAAATCCCCAAAGGAGGAAATGGAAGAGAAAGAATTGAGGTGTGACTGCTCCCCATGAGAAGTGCTTTCTCACTTTTCTCTCTCTCTCTCTCTCTCTCTCTCTCTCTCTCTCTCTCTCTCTCTGGCAAATGCATGCACTACCAAGTTAAAAAAATAAAATAAAATAAAATAAAATAAAATAAAATAAAATAAAATAAAATAAAAAGCATCGAAACAAATCAGTTTCCAAAATCAAATACTGCACGATTTCACTTACAGGAGTGACTAGAGCAGTCAAATGCATAGAGAAAGTGCAGCTATAAGGGCTGACTTTTGGTCATGCTAACTGAGCTAGCTAGCCTACATCTACAAGCTGCAAATAATAGGATCATTTCAAAGCATTTGTTTTAATTCACTGTCTCAACTGTAGGTTAGAGCAACATATTTTGTAAAAGAATCCCATCAGTTTAACTGGTTGGTTTTCAAAAACTTTTTCAACATTAAAAAAAAAAAAATCACCATATGTAAATACTTATCTTTTGGCCAAATTTGTATTTTAATATGGTAGCCTATTATACAATGTACCACCTGCATAAAATGAGTCAATCAGAGCTTAATAAGACTCAGGCACAGGGAAACAATTATAATGTAAAATAGAATTATCACATTTGGTGATTATCACAACTGCAAGCTGAATAAAATGAGAAATTCCATCTGTTACTGTCTACCTTTCACCCTTACATAAAAGAAACATGAAAGGCAAGAAAGTTACGTGAGCTATTCCAAGTGGTTACATAGAATGAAAGTTGCTTTTTGGCAGGGACTTCGTGTTATTCGTTTTCCTATCACCCACACTGACGTGTGTGTAGTAGGCGTTCAATTAACATTTGTGGAATTTAATCAAAGTCTATTTAGCTGTAAAGATAAATGTCATGGCTGTTATTCAATACACTTGCACAAACATTTATTATGAAATGCTAAAATAAGATAAAATAAGCTTAACTTCTAGCAGTTTCGAGTAGCCACAACAGCTAGTAACAGAGAAAATTAGTGAAAAGGGATTAGCTGCTATAAAAACACGTGTACTTGTGAACTAAAAGAGATTGGTGATTACCATTAGACCGGAGAATGCCTTAGAATTATAGGCAAGTTAAAATTCATTGGGATTTGATCCCAGAGAGTCTCATGGCAGTGCCCACACTACTCACCAGGACAGAGCTGAGAGCCTATACTGTTATTTTAACAGAAACATACAGGTAAGTGATACCCACAAATGAGGAGAAAACAGGCAGGACTACCAATTATAAAGTAAATACTCTAAATAATGTATGAATCTGGTAGCATTTGTCTCTTACAGCAAAATGTCATAATTGATGTATATAATGATTGAGAAAAGATTTAGCTCCACAAAAATATCAATAGATAACATATAATAGATGCTATAGGGATTTAAAAGTAGGATATAGATTCAGCACCAAATGACCTAAACATCTAAAAGGGAAGATAGAAAAATAGAGAACTATAAGCAAAGGCAGACTCTGAAGTTTACACAGAGTTGGGAGTATAAAAGCAAGACTAGTAAGAAAGTCGTAATCTGTGAGAATAGTCTAATGTCTTTCTGGTAAAGGAAAGATTAGGAGACATTACCAGGTTAGCCAAGGCATGGGATAGTAGATTAATGAGAGAGGAAAGTAGGAAGGTACGATAGTTTAGAGCCATCTCACAGAAGGCATACATATTAAAGTGAACATTTTTTAATTGAGTAATGGTAGACATTTGTAAGTCAAAGTATTGTGAGCAGAGAAATAACATGATAAGGATTCTGGTATTGAAATGAAGATCTAATGATATTATACACAACTCAAAGTATGCTACCCAGGCCAGCAGCCTCAACATCTAATAGCATCAACTTCTTAGAATGCTGGCTCTTGGAGCCGGCAGGTGGCATGGTGGTTAAGGTCACTGAACTCCCACATGGCCAACTGTGGTTCAAGCCCCAGACCTGGCAACTTGCTTTCTCACTTTCCCTCTCTTCCCCTCTCACTCTCTCACTTTCTCTCACTCTGTCCCTCTCTGGTCAAATTAAAATAAATAAATAAAGTTAAGTAAAATAATTCTTTAAAAAAAAAAAAAAAGAAAAGAAACACTGGCTCTCAGGCCCCACTCCAGACCTACAAAATCAGGTTCTGCCTGTTGACAAGATCCCCCAAGTAATTTGTAGCACATTAAAGGTTGAAAAGAATGGGTATAGAAGAGCCTAGAGGAGAAAGATTCTAGAAATGGAAAACCAAGCAACAATTCATTGTGATACTTCAATCAAAGGGTTTTGAAAGGTGAAAACCACAACTGCCATGCCTCACTCATGCATTTGTTACCCTTCAGATGAGAATAGGATGCCTCTCAGTCAGTGCTGTATAAACTCAATGTTTAGTAGACTGCTGGCCCTTTCTTCCTGAAGCTCTGAGCTAGCATTCTAGTTCCACTGATTTCCATCATCTTCTTTTTCTCCACATGTTGGAGTCTCAGCTTCCTCTGAATGAAATTTGTAAAAATTCTCTGTCTTACATGATAACCATTTACTCTATCTGCAGCTAGGAAAATGTTTCTAAGGAGCACTGAGAAGTAGTTTGATAAGTCATGATGTAAATCACTACACCCCTCCTAAAAGCCAGCTATCTTCAAAGTAAAAGTTTCTTTGTAAAAATTTTATTCTGTTGAAAGTACTGTGATGCATCTTGAACTACTTTTTCATTCAGTAAAGTATTTTACAGGGAATTGTACTTTATAAGCCATCATGCCAAGTAGGTGCTCACTGTGCCTATCTCCCATCATGCAAACTTCCCTAAATACAACACCTTTCCCACTGCCCCTTTTCTTTATATGTACTGTTCCCTCTGCCACGTATGTCCTACCAGCCATCCCCAGGTTCCTGCCTGGAAAACTCCTATTCATTCTTTATTCTCTCTTCTGAGTGGCTCCATACCTCCCTCTCCTCCAGGTACTGCCAGCTGAGCCTTCTGTGTTTCTGTTCTGAGCAGGGAGGACTAAACTCCACCCCTCCCAGTAGATGGTCTACCACAGAGTTATTCCATAGTTTCCAGAATAAACTTCATACTGTAGATTGTAATCTAGAACACTACATGTAATTTGAGGTACACATTGAGTAGAAAGAAAAAAAAAAGAAAACAAAAGGGAAGAGTGAAAATAACAAATATATTTTAACATATCAGAAGTTTTTTTCAGTATTAATACCTAGCCATTTTCTCTTCTGAAAATAAAGTTGTTTAGGGGCTAGACTGTGGCTCAGAGGTGAAACAGGATGCTCTGTGAAATAGACCCATCTGGGAAGGTTCTAGATTGTCATCCCAAAACCTCCTTGAGTTTACCAGGCATTCTTGTGCCAGGGATTCAGAGATGGCTAAGGCTAGAGGTGATTCAAGACATCAAGAGTCTGTTAGTCTGTTAGGGGCACTGTCTCTCTGTTGTTCTTTCTCTCTTCTTTATCTTGTTCATAGAAGAAATAAACTAAAAAAAATGAAGAAGAAGAAGAAGAAGAAGAAGAAGAAGAAGAAGAAGAAGAAGAAGAAGAAGAAGAAGAAGAAGAAGAAGAAGAAGAAGAAGAAAGACATTGAAGTTGTTTGATGAGATATCCTTCAGTGCTCTGTGGTAAATCCATAGCTCACTTCTTTTATGCCTTATTTAAAAACAAATATGAGGAACAGCAGGTGGCATGGTGGTTAAGGCACTGGACACTCCCACATGGCTGACCATGGTTCGAGTCCTGGACCTAGTAGCTCGCTTTCTCACTTTTTCTTTCTCTGTCTCTCTCTGTCTCTCTGTCTCTCTCTAGTCAAATTAAAATAAATGAATGAATAAATAAAATAATTCTTTAGAAAATACTTCACTTGAAAAAGGTTTTTCTCTAGTGTTAGTTTCACTATCTGCAATTTTTAAATAATTTTGTCTTCTATTGCATTTCAGGCAGCTGCTGAAATTGCAACATAAATCTCACCAGAGAATACAGTTATCAGGAGAAATACTTTCATTTCCAAACCAACAAGATTTAAAAAGCTTTCTGCATTAGAATACCAGGCACAGAGCTGTAAAAAGAAAAAAAAAAAAATGTATGTTTTACAACCAGCCCATTGCTAGAGGTATGAAGTAAATGAATTTCAAGAGTGAATTCCCAATTACACTAACTCCAAGTTGTTACATTAAAAATAAACGGAATTTTCGGGGACCAGCAGTTAGCGTAATGGCTGTGTCGCTGGACTCTCACGTAGTTGACCGCGGTTCGCGTCCCGGACCCGGTGGCTTAAAACTCACGTCAGGTGCATGTGCGTGCGTGCCCAAGATCCTGAGAGAATGGAGGAGAAGGGATTGCGGTGTGGCCATCCCCCCTGGGGGGTGATTTCTTGCTTTCTGTCTCTCTGTCTCTCTCTGTCAGTCTGGCAAGCGCACACGCCCTTTAGCAAAAAAAAACCTCTCCAAAAAATAAATAAATAAATAAACGGAATTTTCAGAACATATTCTAATTCAATAGCAAAAATTATGTTTCGAGTATTGCTAAGATGATTTGTATCTAGGTCCTAAACAACAGCTTATTTACTCCAACAATGACGCAGCTGGAGGCTAAAAGATGGACTTGGTTGTTGAATTGATCACAGCCCACTGCCACAGGGGGAGCTCCAGGGAGCACTTCATCAGGGGCCTCTCAAAGCCTCCCCCCTCTCAAGTGCACTTACTATCTAAGTACGCAGAGTTTGTCTGCCAATGGAGTGCAACTCCAAGGCTGCACCAAATAAAAGTACAATCTAAGCAAAACACACACACACTCACATACAAACACACACAGAGCTTGCCGTATATAGGGAAAGAGGGAACAACATACTCACACTACAAAATTATTTTCATCTTTCTAGATTCCTATTCCCTTTGAAGGTTGAAAAAATATTTATAATTTTGAACTGAAGATTATTGGTGGTCTAACTCTGTCTTTTTTGGGTATTGCTCGAGGATTCCAGATTTCTAGTCTTCCCATCCTCCCTTCCAAGATGGCACCTCCGGGTGTGAGGGAAGCTTGTACGTTCTCATGTGGTGAGAGGGGTTCATGGTTCACAAGAAGCCCTTGCCGTGAGTCATGCCCTCACCTGGTCATGGGGACCTGTGCTTGTGCTGGCTCCTCAGGTTTGTCTGAATTCTTCACCATTACAGCCTCTTCCTCCTGAGCACAGGCATCTCTGAAGCCCTGCTTCTTTCAGCATCTCTGTTCTCTCCTGGAAGGTCTAGGAACTCCAGCTGTCTCTACACCTTTCAGGCCCACCCACCCAGTCAGCTCTCGATTGTTGCAGAACTACTGCCTGTGCAGCACCGCGTCATTCCAGCACCATACCACCCTAAGGGCATGCAGATTGTCCCAGTCTACCCATCTGTATGGACCCCCAAAGACGACCATGTCCTAATCCTCAGAACCTGTGACTATGTTACTTGGCAGAAGGGAATAAAAGTGGCTGGTTAGCAGACCTCATGATGTGGAGGTTATTCTGGATTATTTGGGTAGGTCCAAAGTAATCTCAAGTGTCTTTAATAACAAGAGGAGACAGGAGACAGAAGAACATAGAAGTCATAGAGTGATGTGAGGCAAGAAGGTCTCAACCAGACCACTGCTGTCTGTGAAGGTGGAGAAGGGGCCACAAGCCAGGGAATGTAAGTGGTCCCTAGAATCTGAAAAAGGCAAGAAACACAAGTTTACCAAACACTCGTGTCAGCCCAGTGAGACCCACTTCCAACTTCTAACCAGCAGAAATGTAATATAATTCATTTGTGGTCTCCATGCCATTGAATTTGGAGTGATTTGTTACAGCGGTAGTAGAAAAGAAATTCTCTTTCTTTTCACTACACAGTGAAGAGCAAGAAGCAATTCCTGCTGCCCTGAGATTTCTCCACACACCATTACCTGTCCACCAACCCCTCTCTTCTAACATCTAACCACCGTGTCAGAAGTGAAAACACGATCCAGACTCTTGACACCCATCCATTTCTCTTGTCTCTACTTCCCTCTCAGAGAAACTCTTCTATAGCCTCTCTTCCTTTAAAGCATCTTTCTTCTAAGCTGAAGAAAAACTTAGCATTTAAATATCCACATTTTCTCCTGATATTTAATGGGAGATTTTAAACTTTAAAATCCCTGTTCTCTCCTTTCCAAACCTAGTTTTCAAAATGATTATCTCAAGACTGAAGAAAAGACTGCTTCAAAGTCAAGATTTTACTCTAAATGGCATCTGCTCTCTCTTAGTAAGAGATAAAGCACAAAGAGTCTATGAGTGGGGAAAGATTTCAGGGAATAAAAATAAATTGGAAAAAATATTTTTAAAATATTATCTCAGATACCCATGCATGCAAATGAGGCATCAAGGAAAATTGTTTAACTCTCTCCCAACCCAACTGCTCCCCCTAAGCTGTTCTATACAAAATAGACTTTATACAAAAACTGTAAGATGAGACAAAGAAGGTCATTTTATAATGAGAAAGTGGTCAATTCATTAAAAAGATATAATCATTATAAATATATATGTACCTGACATTGGAAAACCTAAATATATATTCTTAGATCTGAGTGTAGAGTTGGACTATAATACATTCATAGTAATGGACTTCAATACACTACTTTCAGCAATGGCCAGATCATTCAAATAGAAAATCAATAAGAAAGCATTACAGGGGACCAGCTGTGGCACAATTGTTATGTCACTGTACTCCTATGTAGTAGACTGCAGTTTCAGTCCTGGACCCAGTGGCTTAAAACTCACGTTGGGTTTGTGTACATGTGTGCCCAAAATGCCAAGAGGACAATGAATAAGAAGTGACTGCAGTGTAGCTATCCCCCCCCACCCTCGGTGGGGGGGTGGTTGTGATTTCTTGCTTTCTGTCTCTCTGTCTCTCTCTACAGTGAGTGCCTGCACCCTATAGAAAAAATCTCTCTGAAAAAAGAAAGGGAGGAAGGAAGGAAGGAAGGAAGGAAGGAAGGAAGGAAGGAAGGAAGGAAGGAAGGAAAAAAAGAGAGAAGAGAAGAGAGAGAAGAGAAGAGACGAAAGAAAGAAAAGAAAAAAGATTATGGAGCCAGCAGGTGGCTAAGTTGCTGGCCAAGTTGCTCCCACATGGCTGACCATGGTTTGGACCCAGTGGCTTGAAAATCACACCAGGTACATGTGCATGCATGCCCAAAATTCTAGGAGAACAAAGGAGAAAGAATCGTGGCCTGGCCATCCCCTCCCCCAGGGGGTGACTTTTCCCTCTCACTATATCTTTCTGGCAAGCACATGCACCCTATGATCAAAAAAACTTGAAGAAAATAATAAGGAAACATTAGACTTGAACTACACTTTAGATCAAATGGACCTAACAGACATATACAGAGCCTTCCATCCAAATAGCAGCAGAATATACATTCTTTGCAAGAAAACACAGAAAATTCTTCAGGATATACTACATGTTCAGACACACAAGTCTTAACAAACTTAAGAAGACTGAACTCATATTGAGTATCTTTTCTGACCACAATAGTATAAAACTAGAAATCAATAATAGGAGAAAATTCCAAAAATAAATCAAAATTGTGAAGAAATTAAACAATGTACTCCTGAAAAAGCAAGGAGTCAAAGAAGAAATTAAAATGAAAAATTTAAAATATCTGAATGCAAAATGAAAATACAATGTACCAAAACCTAATGGAGTGCAGCACATTCAGTTCTAAGAGAGTTTATACCAGTAAGTGCCTACATCCAAAAGTAAATGAACACGTTAAAGAAACAATCTACTGTTACCCCTCAAGAAACCAGAACATAAAAAAGAACAAACTAAACCCAAAGTTAGTAGAAGGAAGAAAATAATAAATATCAAAGCAAAAATAAGTGAAGTACAGAGTAAGAAAATAATAGAAAAGACCATTGGAACTAAGAGTTGGCTTTTTGAAAAGATAAAATTAACAAAACTTTAGCTAACTAAGAAATGACGAGAAGACTCAAATGAATATAATTGGAAATGAAACAGAACACATTTTAACTGATTCTACAAAAACACAAAGAAACATAAAAGACTACTATGCCCAACCATATACCAACACATTGGATAAACCAAAAGAAATGGATAATTTTCTAGACTCATACAACCTACCAAGACTGGATTATGAAGAAACAGAACATCTGGATGGACCAACAAGTAAAATGATTCAATCGATAATAAAACTATATACTATATACTATTCATTTTCTTTTATACATTCAATCACATTATTTAGCTTACAAAGTGAATATTTCTTTTTCTTTTTTAATATTTAATTTGTTTTATTTATTCATTTATTTATTTTAATTTGACCAGAGTCAGACGCAGAGAGAAAGAGAGGGAAAGTGAGAAAGCAAGCCACCAGGTCCGGGACTCGAACCATGGTTAGCCATGTGGAAGTGTCCAGTGCCTTAACCACTACACCACCTGCTGGTCCCCACAAAGTGAATATTTCAACATGTGAACATTTCTCCCTAGTCCAGTTGATAAAGCTATAAAATATATTCAACAGATAATACCACATATTTTTGTCTCATTAATGCTTTGCCTCCCTATTTTTCTTCTAAATGTCCTTCCTCAGACCCTACTCTTTCACACACACTATATCTGGTATTTACATCCACTTTTACTACTGAATTCTACCAAATTTAAAGAATTAAGACTGGGGGTCAAAAGGTGGTATGGTGGTTAAGGCTTTGGATTACTACACAGTCCTGGACCCAGTGGCTTAAACTCAGGCCAGGCGCATGTGTATGTGTGCCCAAGATCCCAAGAGGATAATGGAGGAGAAGGGATTACTGTGTGGCCATCCCCCTGGGGGAGTGATTTCTCGCCTTCTGTCTCTCTGTCTGTCTCTGTCTTTCTGGTGAGCACATATGACTTACAGCAAAAACCACTCCAAAAAAAAATAGAAAAAAAATAATTAATAAAATTAAATCATTTAAAAGTGTCCTTAAAAAAATAAGAATTAAGACTCACCCTTCTCAAGTTCTTCCAAAAAATTGAAGAGGGAATACTTCCAAACTCATTTTGCAAGAACAGCATTGCCCTGATACCAAAGCCAGGCAAAAAACACTACAAGAAATAAATTATACATCAATAACTCTGATAAATATAGATGTAATAATCTCCAAATTACAAGCAAACTAAATTCAACAGCACATTAAAAGAGTCATCACCATAATCAGGTGATATTTTTCCTGGAGATGCGAGGATGATCCAATGTATTCATGACAATAAATGTGATATACCACCATTTTAACAGGTGTGAAGTGATATCTCACTGTGGTGATATCTCATTGGATTTTCATTTCTCTAATGGTTAGTGTGTTGAGTAGTATTTTCATATGTCTGTTGGTCATTTATATGTCTTCTTTTGAGAAACGTCTATTCAGTTCCTTTTCCCATTTTGTAAAGGAGGTTGTTTGTTTTCGTATTGAATTGTTTGAGTTTCTCACATAGTGTGGATGTTAACCCCTTATCAAATGTATGGTTTGAAAATATTTTCTCCTATTATAAATGTTATCTCTTTACTCTGTTGATGGTTCTCACTTGTTAAGTGGAACCTAAAAATGTTGAACTCATAGAAGTAAAGAATAGAATGATGATTACCAAGGACTGGCACAGGTGGGGTAAGGGGCAGAATGGCTAAAGAGATGCTAGTCAAAGGATACAAATTTTCAGTAATATAGAAATAAGTTCAAAAGCCCTATTGTAAAACATGGTGACTACAGTTAATATTAATGTATTGTTTTCTGAAAATTTGCCAAGAGATTTCTTAGTATATTCACCACAAAAATGATATGTGAAGTACTGCATTTGTTAATTAGCTCAATTTAGCTATTCCACAATGTACATATATTGATTTGAAAACATCATGTTGTATACTAAATATATATATATATATATATTTAGTATATTGATATATATATATATTCAACAAATATATATATCAACAAATATGTGTGTGTGTGTGTGTGTGTGTGTGTGTATATATATATATTGATTAAAAATTAAGTTATTACAGGCCAGCAGTTGGTGTGCTGGTGTGCTGGTTGGAGCACTGGACTCCCACATGACCAACCACAGTTTTAGTCCTGGACCTGGCAGCTTGCTTCTTACATTCTGTCTCTCTCTCTCTCTCTCTCTCTCTCTCTCTCTCTCTCTCTCTCTCTCTCATGCCCTATAACAAATTGTCACATGTCCTATAGCAAATTTAAAAAATAATAATAAATAAGGGACCAGTAAGTGGCGTAGTGGTTAAGGGCACTGGACTTCTACGTGGCCAACTGTGGTTCAAGTCCTGCACCTGGTGGCTTGCTTCTCACTTCTCCTTTCTCTCTCACTCACTTGCTCACTCTTTCCCTCTCTAGTCAAATTAAAATAAACAAATAAATAAAGTTAAATAACATAATTTTTAAAAATAATAATAAAATAAAGCACTAAATCATCAGAGTTGCAACTGTCCACACAGACAGTAATGATTACCAAACAACTCCCGCCTCTTGAGAATGATGTAAGATGCGATTGTATAAGTCTCATCTTTATTTAAGGTGCTACAATATGAAAATAGAAGAATCTTGTTACTGTTCCACAGGTGACATGGTGGTTAAGGCACTGGACATTCCCACATGGCCAACCATGGTTTGAATCCTGGACCTGGTGGCTTGCTTTCTCTCTCTCTCTCTCTCTCTCTCTCTCTCTCTCTCCCTCTCTTCCTTGCTCTGGTCAAATTTAAAAAAAAAAGAATGAATAAATAAAATTAAATAAATAATTCTTTAAAAAAAAAGAAAGGCACTGAGTGAAAATATATACAATGTATCTGTATCTTCTAACCACACCCATGTATTATCTTGTGTTTTAAACAAAAGGGGTAGCAAAATGGTAAGAGTACAGACCATATTTACTTTGTTCTTTATATCTGTTATACTAAAAATAAACATCACCATTTGTGTAAAAATGGAAGTAACAATACTTACATATGATTGTGGGTATATTAAGGATCTGTGGAAGAACACACACACACATACATACATTTGTTGTCTGGGGGACAGGTATGGAATGAGACCTTCATTGTGTACCTTCTGTGTCTTAAGAACAATAACCAATGTGGATATACTATCAGTCAAAAAATTAATACATTAAAAATTTATAGATTTGCTTTTGCTATTTTGAAATAAAATTGAAGTAGCATTTTAGCCTTATCATAAATTAAAACAACAGTTTTCAATGCCAAACAAAATGTGTTTGCATAAGAAGTAGCTGAATTCATTGCTTTTTGTAGTTATTTCAAAAGCAAAGAGAACTCCGAAGAATGTATTACCACAAGCAAATCCAAATGAAAATACCAGTCAGCTGGCAAATCACTCCAAGTCTTACTAGTCGGGTTCAAAAATACATTGAAAAGCTTTGCACCACAGAAATTGATAAAAAGTTCCTTCCTAATCTATCCTTTGGAGCTGTATATACAAACACCAAGGGACAGCAATCATGCGTTCAATAAAGCACTGACCAGTTATTATGGGACTCTAAAGACAGAAGTATTGATTTCAAAGACCTCATGTCTAGTGAGGTTAGAAAACAAATAACGCAAGAACCAGAGATGGTGTAATGGTTATGTCACTGGACTCCTATGTAGTCAGTCAACTATGGTTCAAGTCCCAGACCCAGTGGTTTAAAACTCACACCAGGTGTGCATGTGCCCAAAATCCCAAGAGGAGAATGGAGAAGAAGGGTTTGCAGCATGGTCATCACCCCCTTGGGATTGATTTCTCACTTTCTATATCTCTGTCTGTCTCTATCTCTCCAATGCGCGCACACACCCTATAGCAAAAATCTCTCTAAAATAAAGTGCAAAAAAATTAGAGAACAGTATATTAGGATTCAGTGTGGTAACACACACAGTACAATGGGAACAAGGAGGGTGTCTAACTTACCTTACAAGTATACAAGGAGACTTACTACTATAGACAAAATGTCCCCTTCAAAATTCATATGGTAAGTCTTAACATTCAGTATGATGATATTTGGAGATGAGACTTTGAGAGGTGACCAGGCTATGAAAGCAGAGTCCTTGTGAATGGAATTCATGCTTTTATCAAGGGGACTCCAGAAAAGCGTCTTCACTTTCTGTCATGTGAGGACCTTGCAAGAAGACCACTTGTCTATGAACCAGGAAGCAGGCCCTCACCAGACAAAATCTTGGATTTTCCAGACCCTGCAGCAGTGAGAAATAAATTTCTGTTATTTATGAATCACCTAGTTCATGGAATTTTGTTACAAAAGCCCAGGCAGATTAGGGTACTTGCCCTTGACACTGACAAACTGGATCCTAAAGGCCCCGAATGCTGAGCAAACAAACCTAGCAGAAGCTGTGTTCAAATTCTGGCCAGAGGATCGATTCACCTCTGTCCCATCTAATGACTGATAGAATTAACAAATCTATCCATTATACTTCATGTCATCAACTTCTCCCTTTATACTAGCTCTTCTCAGCATAGAAATAGGCCCATTTCTTCCACATTTAAATTATAGTTTGCAGGACCAGCAGGTGGCATGGTGGTTAAGGGCACTGGACTCCCATATGGCTGACAGAGGTTTGAGTCCTGGACCTGGCAGCTTGCTTTCTCACTTTTCTTCTCTCTCACTCTCTCTCACTCTGTCCCTCTCTGGTCAAATTAAAATAAATAAATAAATAAATAAATAAAGTTAAATAAAAAATAATTCTTTTTAAAAAATTACTTTTACATTGTAGTTTGCTCCTGTGATTCCTTCTATTAACCCTTCTCTCCTTTCCTTCAGTATCAAGACTTTTATAAAATATGTTCTATTTGCTTTATCTGCTCCCTCAGTCGCCATTTATTCTTCTTACTGCCTCACCAAGTGGCCAAAGAAATCTTGATTGCCAAATTCAATTACTATCTTACCCTATCTTACTTGACTTCTTTATCTCCTTCTTTAGCTTTTCAATCTTTCAATAACTCTCTATAGATTTTAGTATAAAAACCTATGCTAACAGCAGGGTGTATGAGGACTTATCTGCTTCGAGAAACTTATTGTCACTTCAAAAACAATGCTTAGAGAAAAACAGATTAGGGTATATCACAGAGACGGGCACAGAAAACCACAGAAAGAGCATTGCTCTTCATCTTCATTGCTTGACAGATCTGGTATAAGCGCAGGATTTATAAGGTTGAAGTGAATTGCCTGACTGTGGAAATCAATGAAAGTAAAACTCAATTTAAACTTTTTATCAAAGCAACATAAATTGCAATTCATCATGTTTATTCAGACAATCAGCTGACAAATACATCTTAAGAAGCAGATGGCAGAAGTATTGACTTCACAAGGGTCTATACTCCTAAGCAAAATGTATGGCAAAGAGCAGACCAAAGTTGTTGGTCTCTGCAGGCAGAGTTCTCAAGAACAAAGGAATAGAGTAGGTCAGTTGGATTTCTCTGTCACTGAGAACAACTAAGAATGCTGTAAAAGAAAGAAAAATAAAAACTTCACAAAGTATTGAGGACTTAGTAGGCCAAGATTAAAAGACAAGAACCAAGAGAGAAGCCCACCCTCTCAAAGATTTTTTTTTCCCCAAAGTCATTTGCTTATGATGGAAAAAAAAAGTCATACAGCTCATGTGTATTTTGGAGACCTCTTGAAATCAAGGAGACAGAAGTCAAAACCTGAAGACTGACAGGGGGTGAGATTTGATAAATTACCACTTTCAACTTAAATCATACCTTCAGGGTAGAGGCATGAACTGAAAATAAACCAGTCATGGAAGGGACTTGTAATTTAGCATCATATTATCTTAATATCCAGGAATCTTAAATTTTGAATCAAGATTAAGTCACAGAATGATAGCCCTTCCTAACACTTAGAGAACCAAGTGAACTTCTCTTTTGAGAAAGGCATCATCACCTAGAAAACAAAATATTTTCTTAATATCTTTTGAATTCAATGTAAACCATGGATTTAAAGATAACAAAGCACTCAAGAAATCAAAACACCCTAACCAAAAAAAAAAGAAAAAAAGAAACAATCCACTAATATATAATGTATGTAAATTATAAGAGATACAATACTAAAAAAATTTTACAGCAACCAAAAAGCAAAACCTACGTTTGCTATTTTTAAGTAAATAAAAGCCACGATTAATGTTTCAGGGAGGAAATTATAAACTTCAAAACAACAAAGAAAACTAACCGGAAAGGAATAAAATCTTGAACCTAAAAATGTTACCTAAAATTAAGAACTCAACGTATGATTTGAACAACTTATTAGAAATGGAGAAAACTAGTAAATTAAAAGAGAGTTCAGGGGGCTGGCAGGTGGTGTGGTGGTTAAGGGCGCTGGACTCCCACATAGCTGACCACAGTCTGAGTCCCAAACCTGGCAACTTGATTTCTCATTTTCTCTCTCTCTCCCTCTCCCACTCTCTCTCCTGTCAAATAAAAACAAATAAATAAATAAAGTTAAATGAAACAGTTCTTTAAAAAGAGAGAGAGAGAGAGGTCAGAAGCCAGATGGTAGCACAGTGGTAAAACTCAACACTCTGTGACTGACTTAC
Organism: Tupaia tana; assembly: GCA_026018925.1. Classification (NCBI taxonomy): domain Eukaryota; kingdom Metazoa; phylum Chordata; class Mammalia; order Scandentia; family Tupaiidae; genus Tupaia; species Tupaia tana. The sequence continues at coordinate 194,593,188 of JAKSZU010000003.1, forward strand.
ATAGAAAAGTTCTGAGTTCATGTCTAGAGACCTACCTGAGGACACCAGGAAGACATGTGTCCATGATCTGGGTCTGGCCAAAGCTGCAAGTCAACTACAGCATCAAGACCCTATTGAAGGATTTTTGTTCTCTCTCTTACTCATGAAAGAAACAAAATAAACTTTTTAAAAGAAAGACAAGTCAAAAGAAATGATATGGGCTATACCACAGAAAATTCATGAAAGAAAAAATATTCTTAGAGGATATGTTGAGAACTTATTAAAGTCTCATTGGAGTCCCAAAAGAAGAGAGAATGTGTCAGAGGCACTATTTATAAAAGAGAAGCTGAGACTATTTAAAGACTGATGAAAGACAGATTTAATCCACAGATTCAAGAAGACAAACAAATCCCAAGCAGGACATATTAAAAAAAAAAAAAATACATACCCAGACACATCCTGTCAAAAGGCAGAAACCAGGAGAACCAGCAGTTAGTGTAATGGCTATGTTGATGGACTCCCACATAGTCGACCGCGGTTCGAGTCCCGGACCCGGTGGCTTAAAACTCACGCCACGCGCATGTGCATGTGTGCCCAAGATCCCGAGAGGAGAAAGGAGGAGAAGGGATTGCGGCGTGACCATCCCCCCTTGGGGGGTGATTTCTCGCTTTCTGTCTCTCTGTCTCTCTCTGTCTGTCTGGCGACTGCACGCACCCTATAGCAAAAACCTCTCAAAAAAAAAAAAAAAAAAAAAAAAAAAAAAAAAAAAAAAAAAAGGCAGAAACCAAAGACTAAGAGAAAATTTTTAAAACAGCCAGAGTAAAAAGTCTACATAAGATCAAAAGTTAGAATCTCAGTTGACTTCACAATAGCAACAACAGAGCTTAGAAAACAGCTGTGGAGTAGTGGCAGCGGTGAATATCAATCTAGAATTCCATCCAATGGAAGAATCTTAAAAAAATAAAGAGAAATACTTAAATATTCTGACTTAAAAAAAAGTTATCACTAGAAGATCCATGCTAAACAATATTGTAAGAATATACTTTGTGCTGGGACCAGCAGTTAGCGTAATGGCTATGTCGCTAGACGCCCACGTAGTCGACCGCGGTTCATGTCCCAGATCCAGTGGCTTTAAACTCACACCTGGCGCGTGTGTGTGCGTGCCCAAGATCCCGAGAGGAGAATGGAGGAGAAGGGATTGCGGTGTGGCCATCCCCCCTGGGGGGTGATTTCTCGCTTTCTGTCTCTCTGTCTCTCTCTGTCTGTCTGGCGAGCGCACGCGCCCTATAGCAAAAACCTCTCCAAAAAAAAAAGAATATACTTTTGCAAAAGAAAAATTGTTTGAGATGGAAGTTCTAAAGTGCAGCAAAAAATAAATGACAAGGAAGGTGGTAAATATATGGGTAAATATGAAAGAATATTGGTTGTAAAAAAACGAAAAAACAATGCTTATGACTTTAAAAATATTTAGAACAAAATTACCTGGCAACAATTTAACAATTTTTGTTAGGACACCAATAAATGGAATTAAACTAGTCTAAGTTTCCTTGTATAATCTTAACATTAGATGTTTATAAATTATTAATTAATATTTTTGATAATTATAAATGCATCTTTTAATATTGAGAATCACTAAAAGAATAAAAATCAATTGTATCATTTATAAGCTATTAAAAATTTTAAATGGAATTATAATTAAATTCAAAAGAATGCAATAATGGGGAGTAAAAGAAAATGAAGGATGAATGGGGCAAATAGAAGGCAAAAAATAAGATGGTAGATGTAAATCTAAACACTCAGTAATTCCAATAAATGGACAGATCTTCAGAATCAGAAAACCTTGCCTGCCTACTCATAGAAACCACTGGGACAATCATAGGTTTCCCCTGGGCAGAGACAGAGACAAACTATCCCTATAAATTTTGCATCATGGAAGAGCATGGGACAACTTGAGCATTTGGTTCCTATGAGCAAATGAGAGGCAAAGGGTCTGGGCCCTACCATACCCACTTCCTATTCCAAAGTTCATCAGAAAAATAATTCACTTTTTCCCTGAGTGAAATGCAGGAGGGAGCAAAGAGAGCTCAAAACATTACAATAATTGATAAAGCTAGGGAAGAGTCAGGCCACTCTCATACAAATATTAATGTACTTGTCTAGGCCATTGTGACATAGTTGTTTGAGAGGGCCCAACAAGGAGAGATCAGGAAGGGAAAGTGTGTGTACATCCAAGGCAAATCTTAAGAAAATTGTAAACTCTCTATCATGAATAGGGAGGAGTAAAATGAACATCTGAGATATTTTCAGGAGTTATTAGGACAAAAAATAAAGAGCGATGGAAGGAAGTATGAATGACTGGGAGAGAAAGGAAAAAAGAATTGGTTAATACAAAGTTCCAGATGACATATAATTTCATCATGCCTGTATGTCTGGCTTTACCTGCACCCCCTTGAAAAATATCAGTTGCACAAAAGCACTTTTTAAATTTTTATTTATTATTATTATTATTTTTAAAATTTTCTATAGGGCACATTTGCTCACCAGAGAGAGACACAGAGAGAGGGAGAGTGAGAAAGCAAGCCACCAGGTCCAGAACTCAAACCATGATTGGCCAAGTGGGAGTCCAATGCCTTAACCACCACCAAACCACCTGTTGGCCCCACAAAAGCACTTTATAAAAGGGTGCATTTTTTAACTGAAATTGGAGAAATAGTTTCTATCAAAGGGCTCAGATAGAATTCTCCCAACTTACCTCAGAAAGATAAAAATATATCCTATATTTTACCTCCAGAAAAAGATTTTACATGCCATCTTTATTCATTTCAGTATTTAATACTTTTTGTCAATTGAACTGTCATTCAAAATCTTAAAAGAAAGTTCCTGTAAAAAACGGGATTTAAACTACAATTTAAATCTAATGTTTTTTTTTTTTTTTTCTCCAGAAGACAAGTATTATATGAGCTCTATAAGGCTGGTAGTACAATGCCCTGTCAAACTCTCAAGCAAACCTCTCCACAAGAAGACTAAGAAAAGCAGGAAGTTGCATGAAACGGAAAAGAACAGAAAGAGCATTGCTCTTCATCATCTCTGCCTGACGGATCTGGTATGGTGCAGGATTTATACCGCTGGAGTGAATTGCTTGACTTTGTGGAAATCAATGAAAGTAAAATTCAATTTAAACTTTTTATTAAAATAACATAAATTGCAAGATGTGATTTTCCTGTCATTGTAAATCAAGACTGGTGAGGATTACTAAGGGAGAACCAGAAAAATCATCATTCAAGTGCATGAATTATGCCCTGGCAGGTAGAGTATTGGCCTTTTCAGGCCCATCAAAAAGGAAAATTTGAGTCAAATCCATACACTATAGGCACACTGAAGTGCAGTGTAGCATTCTATTCATGTCAGCGGGTCCTAGAGAAAATGATTGGTATGGCCGAGTCATATGGCATACAGTAACATGACTCAGTTATCAAAATCACGGAAATTTGGAAAGCAGAATAACTTTCCTTTTCAAACAGTTTAATAACTGGCCTAATTATAAAGAATGGACACATGCATCATGACACTGGCCTAGCCAGCCCAGGCTGCTGGCTCTCTCTCCTAAACCCAGTGCAAAAGAAGCAAAAGACAAACAAAACAACACCAAACAACAAGAGGGAATCACGTGCATTTGAGAGCTAACAAACTGAAAAAAGACCCTGGGGACCCAGAAGGTGGAGAGGAAATGGCAGGCCAAATTCACTGAGATTAATAAACTAGCGCCTGAATCTGGACACCTCTTTGGATACTCACGATAAGCCAAGCTAGTAAAATACCCCAGGGGGACATAAGCTCAGAAGGAAAAATGACATTTGAAGTGCAAAGTGCTATAAAATAAAAGACAACATACGGTGCGCAGCAGAGAGAGTTTAATTAGGAGAAGAAACATACTAAGGTAAGCATAAAATCAAGTACTGATTACACAATGTAGAGACAAGAATTTTAAAGAACCAAGTGCCAAGATTCAAGCTCAAGCAGTTTGACTCAGTTTTTATAGTCTTCAAGAGGAAAATACAGTTATTTTAAAAATCAAGAACTATGAAAAAAATATAAACTTAAGCGCAAGTCTTAGGAAGTTTTAGAAATCCACCAAGTAAAAAAAAATTTCAGTGTAGGGCTAGTCAGTGGTGTGGGCTAAGGCAGCTGGACCCCACATGGCAGACTGTTCAGTTCAAGTCCAAAACCCGGTAGCTCGAAACACATGCCAGGCACATGTGCATGCATGCCCAAAATGCCAAGAAGAGAATGGAAGAAAAGGGAATGCAGTGTAACCATCCTCCTGGGGTGGGGCTGCTACTCACTTTCTGTCTCTCTCTTTCTCTCTCTCTCTCTCTGTCTTCTGACTAGAACATGCACCCTGTAGCAAAATAATTTTTTTTTAATGTGTAACTTTCTATCTAGCAAAAGAGAATTTTACTTATTCAATGGAAGGATGTAGAAAAGAAGTAAATAACCAAATGAAAACATGAATGCATCATAAACCAATAATGCGAGTTAGATGGTCTTAATAATTCTAAATTAATGTTAATAATTAAAAGTAAAAGTAAATGATTAAACCAATCAACTAACCAACCAAAAAGAAATAGGACATCAGATTGGCTATAAAACAAAAAATAAGATAAAAAATTAATTGTCTACATATTTAATTACAGAAAAGTTGAAATGAAAAGAAGAAAAAGATATAATACACAGGTATGTACCAAAGGAAAACAGAAGCTATCTTTTTTTCTTTTTCTTTTTTTCTTGTTATAGGACTCAGGCACTCACCCAACTCAAAGTGAGAAATTTCCCCCAGAGGGGATGGCCATGCCACAATCCTTCTCCTCCATTCTTCTCTCAGGATTTTGTGCATGCACACACATGCAACTGGCGTGAATTTGAAGCCTCTGGGTCCAGGACTCACATCACGATCAGCCATTTAGGAGTCCAGCACCTTAGCCACCACATCACCTGCTGGCCCCCAGAGAAGCTATCTTAATATCAAATGAAAGTGAGTTCAAGGCCAAAAATAACTGAGGAAAATATGAACACTATATACAGATAAAGAGATAGTAAATCAAAATGGTTTATGGTTACATACTTAATAACTTTTCTCAAATAATAAGAGTTAAGCTTTATCGAGTGTTCACCATCTTCCAAGCACTATTTGGAAACTTGGCAAGTATTAACTCAATCTCCAACAACCCTGGGGTAAATACACTATCTTTTATTATACAGAGAAGGGAACTGAGGCATAAAGCTTAAGATACTAACCTAAGAATACTCTCAAACCATCTGACACAGTATAAATTCTCCATTCAATTTTCTGCTGTTATTCTACACTATAAAGTAACAACCAACAGGTTTTTAAGAAGATAAATAAATTATAAATTTGGAAATTTTAGCACATCCTACAGAAACTAATAGATCAGACAATAAAATAGAAGAACAAAGTCAACAAATTATGGCTTACAGATTGCCTGTTTTGTGTATAATATTTTATTGGAAGACAGCTACACTCATTCATTTACAAATACTGCATGGCCACTTTTGCATTACAACAACACAAGTGAGTAGTTATGGCAGAGATTGTATGGTCCACAGAGCCTAATGTATTCACTGTCTGTCTTACAGAGAAGTTTGCCAGCACTTGCTATAGAAGATTTGAACATTAAAACTAACCACTCAACCATTGCTATACAGAGCATTTTATAAACAGAGAAGAGAGTCTACACATATCCCCAAACATTACATCAAATTCATTACTGTATGGCTTAGACAGTGGTGCAGTGGTTAAATGCAATATTCTGCAAGATTGACTCACATGGAAAGCCTCCAGGTCCGCATCCAGAAACCTCCCTAAGTATGTCAGGCACGCATGTGCCCATGATCTGGGGCTGGCTGGGGATGATAGAGTGAGGAGTAGCATCAAGGCCTTATTGGTGGTGCTGTCTTCCTGTGTCTCTGGCTCATGGAAGAGATAAATAAATAGAGACCAGCAGATGGTGTAGCAGTTACACCGCTGGACCCCAACTTGGCCAACCACAGTTCAAGTCCTGAACCTGGTGGCTTGAAACTCAGGTGGGGTGTGTGTAAATGCGTGCCCAAGATCCTGGGAGGGGAATGAGGAAGAGGGATAGCAGCGTGATCATCCCTCTGGGGGTTTATTTCTGGTTGGGTTACTATAAATAACTGGGAAATTTTCATGACTCCAGAAACAATATGCTATGAGGTTCCTTTCTTTTTTTTATCTTTTTCCTATTGCAGCAGCTAAATCAGCCATAATTTGAGAGTGCTGGTCATTGCTATCCATTAGTTCCTCATTCACAAAGAATATCAATGTAAGAGGGGAAGGAGCCTGATAATGAAGGGATAATAGAGTTCAAAGTGTAAGGAAATTCAAGTTTAGGAGGCTATCTTTTCGTTAGTTTCATGATTACTTCCTAGTAACTGTCATGAATGACAGGAAGGGTATAAATGTTTTTATGATCAGTATCATAGAAAGCAAGATGATGCTAAGGTCCTCTCTGGTAGGAAATCAATTTCACAAATAACAGTGCAAAGAGTATTTTCTCATAACTTTAACTACCATGAAGATATAGGTCAAAGAAAAGCTATACCTCATTCTGACCAGAGATGAAAAGATAGAGAAATAGGGATATCAGACTTCAAAAATAACACATCTACAACAAATTTAGGGAATTCATTTCCTTTTATTTTTTATTATATAATATATATAATATAATATATATATATAATATTATATAATATTATATATATATATATATATATAGCCATAGTACATGTGTGTTAACTGGAGAGAGACGGTAAAAAATAACCCCCTGGAGGAATGGCCACACCACCCCTACTTCATTCTCTCAGGATTTGGGGCATGTATACACTTGCACTCAGTGTGATTTTGAAGCACGCAGGCCCAGGACTCGAACTGTGGTTGGTTCTATGGGAATCCAGGATCTTATATCAGACCACCTGCCGGCCCCAGGGAGTCATTTCTTATTATATGGGCATCAGAAACAAAAGAAGAGCAAGAAAAAGAGGCAAAGCTTATGACTCAAAGATCTAGTCCAAGAGCAGAACGTGAATCCAGAGCATGTAATTAAAAATCCCTTGGGGTGGGGCCGGCAAGTGGCATGGTGGTTAGGGGAACTGGACTCCCACATGGCCGACCACAGTTCAAGTCTCGGACCTGGTGCTTGCTTTCTCACTTCCTCTCTCTCTCTCTGTCTATCTCTGATCAAACTGGAAAATAATAATGATAATAATAAATAAAAGTTAAATAAAATAATTCTTTAAAAAAAAGTCCCTTGGGGTACAGTTTAACTTTACACATCTCTGGTAAACATTTTAATTTGAACACGCAAATAAAGGAATAAGAATAACCTCTGTAGCAAAGTAAACCCAAGGACTGATTAGAATGTCCATCATTTTAGGTAAAAATTTTTTACAAGCCCTGTGATTCTCTTTTGTGAGAAATCGCTAATTTATAGCAAATATTATCATTTATTTAAATTGGACTGTTTGACTCAAGGCTGACATTTTGCCCCATGGGCTCCATGTGATCTAGCTGGGATTTTGTAAAATGTGGGACTCTTCTGTGTGATCATTGGAAACCTTTAAACCCATTTAAACCACTGAGCCACGGGCTCTATCAGCTCATTAAACCAAGCCAACAATCACCACAATTGATCATTTCAATTTAGACAATGATTTAGAAGTGTTCCCAAAATAAATTCCAAAAAATTAATAGCTTGAATTGTATCATTGTTTTTGTTTTGTTTTGTTTTTAAGAGAGATTTTTGCTATAGGGCATGTGCGCTTGCTGGAGATACGGAGAGACTGAAAGTGAGAAATCACCGCCCAGGGGAGATGGCCACGCTGCAATCCCTTCTCCTCCATTCTCCTCTCAGGATTTTGTGCATGCGCACACACACCCAGAGCGAGTTTTTAGCCACCAGGTGCGGGACTCAAATCACAGTTGACTATGTTGGAGTCCAGCAATGTAACCACAACGCCATCTACTGGCCCCTGTGTCATTGTTTTTGTAAAATGTTAGATGGGTTGTATTAAAACCTGTATTTAAATAAATTATACTCCAAAGGAGAAACATTGGAACAATTTCATTTTGAAACTCCATCTACTGATCCACCTTTTCCTAAGGTATATGAAAAAAATATTTTCTTTGGTTTCTAAATATTTTTGTTGCATTAGGCCTAGCTGTGCACAAAACACATAGCTGCCTTCATTTTCAAAATCATAGAAGCATCACCAAACAACTTAGACTTTGACATAGATTTCCTTCTGATATTTATTTACTGAAATATTTGTTGAACATTTTTTAAAAATTGTCACATCATAAAATCTCATTTTTGTTGGCAATGCTAGTGCTAACGCAATCAGATGAAATAAACAGGGAAAAGCTTATAAAAAACTATTTCCAGTGGCGATTACTATTTTTTAAACTTGTTCCTCAGGTTGTATCTTATCATACTTCTGTTCACACTTAATCCAGGATGTAAGATTGGATGATTTGCCCCCATCAGATGTTGAAGCCTGAGTGAAATAAACAGTTTTCATTTTGTGCCATAAAACTGCAGACCAAAAAGCCATCGTAATAACTCAGGGATAAACGCAGAACAAGAGCAGTCCAAACAGCACTTTTTTTATTCTCCTCTCACTCCATAAAACCAAATTGTGCTGAAAACACACGGGCATGAGCCCTTGACCAGTTCTAGACCACATCCCTTGAAGGCCCTGACCTCAGAGACATGTTTGTCATGCATGACTTTTTTTATAAGAAAAATCATGTGTCTGTCAGTTGTCCTAAAGAGAACATGAGAATCCCCGTGCATTTCTGTGGTTTGGCTAAAGATGAAGCTGTGTCCCTCTTTGTGGTTGTTTTCACAAAATAGCCTCCTTGGTTTCTAATGTTCGTTTTGTTCCCAACCACCCAAGTACATTTAAAAAGACTTTTCTTTAGAAAAATAAGCCAAGAGGGTAGCTACTGAAGAATGTTCTCAACTCTGCTTCCTGCTAAGAACTTTAATGGGGACAGCAGGTGGCAAGGTAATTAAGGCGCTAGATTCTACTTGGTCAAGTCAGCGGTTCAAGTCCTGACCCTGTGGCTTGAAAACCCCGCCAGGAGTATGTGCATGCATACCTAAATTTCTGAAAGAAGAATGGAGGAGAAGGGATTGAGGCAAGGCCATCCCCCTGGGGGATGATTTCTCACTTTCCCTCTCTCCAGAGACCACAAACGCACTAAGCCAAAAGTCAAAAATAAATAAATAACTTTTATGTTTACATAACAATAAACCCAAGATTACAGAGATCTTGATATTTCTTTTTTATCATTTATTTATTTATTTTTACATTTTCCCACAAACATTTACTTTACACATCAGAAACTTCTAGTTCATACTTCATAGTTCTTGACAGTTAATAAACAACTTTCAAAATTTCAAAAAACTGAATTTTAAAGATAATGTTCAAAATATTTGTTATAATTTTGTTTGTTACTCTGTAACAGAGACAGTATGGTTTTGAAATTTTTTTTAAAGAGGTTTTTACTATAGGGTGTGTGCACTCACCAGAAAGACTGAGAGAAACAGAGAGACAGAAAGTGAGAAGTCACCCCTCTGGCGGAGGAGGTGACCACACAGCAATCCCTTCTCATCCATTTTCCTCTTGGTATCTTGGGCACACACACACACCTGCCTGGCATGAATTCAAGCCACCAGGTCTGGAACTCGAACCTCAGTCGACCACATGGGAGTCCAGCAATGTAACCATTATGCCATCCGCTGGTCTGGTTTTAAATATTTTTGAGCAAATACTTACATGTCAACTACTGAAATTGTTGAAAAGTAAACACCCAGCAGACAATTGACACATAAACCTTCTCAATTCAGCCCTGCCTACCAAGTGTTCTATGATATACCATCTGCTAGCAAACATCGGTCTCTTTTTCTTCCTTCAAAGTTTACCTCAAGATAATCCTCTGGTTGTGGTTGCTCTTTTGCAATCTCTACAGATTACAATGGTGGGTTGAAAAAGTCCACGTTATTTTATGGTATGAATTCTTCCATATAGTTTCTCTAATCCTCTCTGCCAGGCAGAACTGTTTCTGGTGCCAAGCCATCTTTCCAAGAGCTTCTTTTGGCTTCCTTGAGATGTACCTTAGTTCCCTAGTTTCCTGGTTTAATCTTCAGATATGACATTCCAGTCAAAGGCCTGTCCAATAACGAGTATTTCCAATTTCTGATTCAAGGCGACAGATATTATTGAACTTACACAAATAACCAGTCTGCCACAAAATAAAAATACTCCCAAACATTTTCCAATTCCAGAGTGATCAGGAAGGGAGAAAAGTTTATGTTTCCATTTAAAGAAACAAACAAGAAGAGAAAACATTTTAACAAATTGCTGAAACTATCAACAGCTCAAAAGAAAGCAAAATCCTTAAATTGGAAAACAAAGCATAGTAAAGAAAAAAATCAGTAATGTTTTACTCAAAAGTCATAAAATTCTATTCCACCAGTTCAGTCTTGTGTAATTAATCTCTCTTCTGTTGAATTGCAGCATTACTGTGGTCCAACCTTTTCGTTTAAATCCTGAAAGTTAACATTCAATGTTATTATTGCTATTTCTTGTCCCCACCATTAAGTTGGTCATTTTCTCAGTTGCTTTTTGTTCCCTTATTTCTGTATGTCTGTCCTTAGTTTTCCTGGTAAAGCACTCCTTTCAGAACTTCTTGAAGAGCTGGTCTGGTGTTGGTAAATTCTTTCAGGTTTTGTTTATCCGACAATGTTTTTATCTTTTCTTCTCATATGAAGGATAATTGTGCCAGGTATAGTATTCTTGGCTGAAACTGTTTTTCACTTAACACTTTGAATGTATTTTCCCATTCTTTGCTTGTTCACATTGTTTTGATGAGAGGTCAGATGTTAGCCTGATGGGATATCCTTTAAAAGTAACCTGACATTTCTCTCGCCAATTTTAGTATCTTGTCTTTGCATTTCTTGGGTCTGGACATTTAAATACCTCTCTAGAGGGAACCAGCAGTTAGCATAATGGCTATGTCGCTGGACTCCCACGTAGTCGACCACGGTTCGCGTCCCGGACCCAGTGGCTTAAAACTCACGCCGGGCACGTGTGCATGCGTGCCCAAGATCCCAAGAGGAGAATGGAGAAGAAGGGATTGCGGTGTGACCATCCCCCCTGGGGGGGGTGATTTCTCACTTTCTGTCTCTATGTCTCTCTCTGTCTGTCTGGCGAGAGCATGCACCCTATAGCGAAAATCTCTCCAATAAATAAATACATACATACATACATATACATACATACATACATACCTCTCTAAATTTGGAAAGTTTTCTTCCAGGATTTCAAGGAATAGATTATCAATGCCCGTATTACTTCCTTCACCTTCTGGGATACTAATGTTCTGGATGTTTGGGTGCTTAATGGTATCTAGTAGTTCTTGTATAGTACTCTCATTATTTTTGGTTATTTTCTCAGGCTTTTCAGTGTTTCTTTCTAGGCCAGAGGTTTTGCCTTCCACATCCAAAATTCAATCTTCGGCATGGACTAATCTGCTTTTAATACTTTCAAGGGAGGTTTTGACTTCCTGTATTGCAGCCTTCATCTCTAACAGCTTCATTTGATTCTTTTTTAGGGTGTATATTTCCTCTCTCTGATTGTGTAAGAACTTCCTCACCTCCTGGAATTTGTTGTCTCTTTTCTCCTGCATTTTCTGGAGTTCATTATCTCTCAGCTCTTGCATCTTACTAAGATTTGTCACTATGAATATTCTGAATTCTCTACCAGACATTTCCATAAGTTCCACTGTACTGCCTGTGGATGATAAAGGATTATTCTTTTCACTTAGTGGAGAGATATTTTCTTGGTTTCTCCTATTTCTTGTGTCTCTTCGGTGGTTTCTGGTCATTCTGTGACAAAATGTCTCCTCTACTTGTCTGAGTGTTTCAGTGGTCTAGAAGATGAAGTTTTGAGCATAGCTTTAGTTGCCTTGGTCCCTCAGATCTTGATATTTTGTTAATTAGCTTTCTGCCATTGGCTCAAAAGTAATTTTAAAGAAAATTTTATAGTGTTTTACGTAAAAATAACTTACGTACATGATTTTTGTAAATAGTTCAAGCAATTAACTGAGGTAAAATCTGAAATAAAACCCTACCTACAGCCTTATTTTTCTATCTGTCTTTGTCCCATCTCATCACATTTATGTTTGTTGAGATTTCCTTGGGAACTCACGAAACTGCTTTCAAAACCACTTTTAAATCCATCAAAGCAAGGCCCACTTGTGGTATAGCAATAGGCGCTTCGACCCCAGAGTCTGAGACCACATGGAAGACCTGGGTTCAAATCTCACCAAAACAAACAAACAAACAAACAAACAAAAAATACACACAGTCAAGAGTAACAAGAAACTCTAGTTGTGCCTCTCCCCTAACCCCAAGTAGAGCAACATTTTGTCATTCAGTGTCCAGCTATGTCAACTCTTACTAAACAAACCAAAATCCCAATCACTATCCATGAATAGACCAGAAGGACATGATGCTGAGTGAAATAAATCAACGCAGAAGAGCAAACACCATATGATTCCATGATTCCTTGTCAGAAGCAAAGCGAAGGGAGAAGTAGATCTGGTGTACTATTGTGCCTGTAATTAACAGTTATGTACCATGCACTTAAAATTTTGTTAAGAGAGTACATCTCATGTTAGGTATTCTTACTGAAGCAGAAGCACCTCCACCTTTGAACTTTATGTTATACTTGCTTCATCCTTTTACCCACAGTACATAAAGTGATTAATAGTCTTACTGTTTTTGCTAACTAGCCCAAACCCTTTTTGTATAGATGTTTCTTAGCAATGTAATCACTAACCACCAGAACCCCCCACCTGGAGCTATGGGGACCATTAAACAAAAGTCTGGAGAGTGCCCTTAGACATTATTAACCTGTTCGATTTGGCTTCTGTAACTGCTTTTGCATAGGAACCCAGCTCCTTTTCCTCTTCATCCCCTCCTCATTTTCCATTGTAATCACCATGTGAACTCAGAAATGATTGTGATTTTTGCCTTTATAAGCACCCCTTTCCTTTCACTCGGGGTCTTTGAGAAACAGGAGTCCTCCTCTAAGCTGCTGGCAATAAAACTCCAATAATTTGGCTATATCTGGACATCCTCTTATTTCTCACTGATTTGACTACAGCATTACCTCCCCCTACAAAAAACACACACACACACACACACACACACACAAGACCAGACCAAAAAAAAAAAAAAAAGAGCGCTGGATTAAATCAGAAAACCAGGGTGTAGACTAGACCACTTATTAAGTATGCTAAAATGGACAAAATCATTTAATCCCTTTGATCTTCATTGTCCTCATTTGTAAGAACAAGAATAATTTTAACTATCATTACCAACACATTCAAGCACCTCAGTGATTCATTAAATGTTTACTAAACAATAAAACACACACATACAAAGGTGACAGAGGGATGTGCACATGTGACTAATCTGCTACTAATCTATGGAAATTCCTTGTGTCTTTCTACATTAACTCCATGAGCACAGATCCCCATTTGTAAAATAATCAAGTGATTTATTCCATTAAAAAATTTAAAAATTGGGACCAGCAGTTAGCATAATGGCTATGTCGCTGGACTCCCACGTAGTCAATCGCGGTTCGAGTCCCGGACCCAGTGTCTTAAACTCACGCCGGGCGCGTGTGCGTGTGTGCCCTAGATCCCGAGAGGAGAATGGAGAAGAAGGGATTGCGGCGTGGCCATCCCCCTTGGGGGGTGATTTCCTACTTTCTGTCTCTCTGTCTCTCTCTGTCTGTCTGGCGAGCGCACGCGCCCTATAGCAAAAACCTCTCCAAAAAAAAAAATTTTTTTTAATTACATTTGCTAAGAGAAAAATGCTATCATATCAGGAATACCTAGAACAGGCAAGATAATGATTTTTAAAAACCATAGTTTTTAATTCTATAAATATGAACTGCAGGAAATAATGCCAACTTTTGGTTTCCAAAGATTATACAGCATAAAATGTCCAAAGAGAATATGAGGTAAACAGGAATATTTATAACCTGAACATAATCAAGAATCAACCTTTTCCCCCTTATCTGTGGTTAGCAGATTTCAACTTAAATTTGCCCTTTGCAGAACACATATCAGTTGTAATATGTACTCAGAAAGAGAATCTAGTATTTAAGATTGCATCATTTTATTCACTCTGAGTGAGGCTTGCCTTTCTGTCTGACTTAAAACTGTAAACCACACCGTCTCCTGAATTCCTGATGCCACTTAGCTTCTTCCAAGCAATTTTAATCGTACTTCTCAAATTCTAACACACCACATATCTGATTTATTAGGAAGCTGATTTTCTTGTCTCCTTTCTCCCCCATCTAGAATGTAAATGCCACAAGGGTATATTTAGGGGTTGGGATATTCAATTTGTTCATGGATGTTTTTTTACATGCTTAGCCAAAACAGTACCTGGCACAGAGATGATACTCAATGAGTAACTGTTCTATAAATTAATTTTTTTTAATTAGATATACCAGGCCACCCAGTGGCCTAGCGATAACGGCGGCTGGCTCCCATAAGGCCCTCTGTAGGGTTTGAGTCCCAGATCTGGAGACTTGAAAAACGTATCAGGTGAGTGTGTGCATGTCCAAAATCCCAGAAGAAGGGAGAAATGAAGAAGAGATTGCAGCATGACCACCCCCCATAAAAGGTGCTTTCCCATTTTCCATCTCCCTGTCTCTTTCCAACAAGTGCATGTGCCCACTAGCAATTAAAAAACAAAACGATTTAAAAAAAAAGAAATTAGATATGCCATTCTATCATGCTTACATTAAGAACTCAGAATATAAAAACATAAACATAAAATTGAGTAAGAATTATAGTATATCCCACCTTGGTCTGTCTTGTATGTGACATCCAGGAGTGTTTTTTTGGGAAACACTGTGGACTTTTATTAGATGTTATACATTTAAGCAAACAGTTTCTGAGTTTTAGCCAGGTTTCTCAAAACCATTTCATCCTAGGGATTTGTCTGTATCCAGTTTGGAATTTGGTCCAGGATAACAATGGAAACAAAGGAAACCCTTTGTTTCAGCTAACAATGCTTTTAGAAGCAAGTAATAACAAAGTTTAGGGAGATTAAAGCATAATGACTTGACCATAAGAAGCAGACAGTTCCAGGGTGAAACAATTCTATAGATTCTTTAAATTTTCTGCTTCCCTGGTCTTAACTCGTCTATGTTTCCTTACTGCCCCATGAAATTAACCTTATTATGAAGAATTTTTTTCTCAAGTTGTTGTCTATTGCTTTGATAGTATCTAGGTAGAAAATCAACTATAACGTGAAGAAAACCAAGGGAATTCCAAATCAAGTTATCAC
Organism: Tupaia tana; assembly: GCA_026018925.1. Lineage (NCBI taxonomy): Eukaryota > Metazoa > Chordata > Mammalia > Scandentia > Tupaiidae > Tupaia > Tupaia tana. The sequence continues at coordinate 194,608,643 of JAKSZU010000003.1, forward strand.
CTAGCACAGCTGTAAATAAAGTTATACACACGAAGTTTTTGAAATTTTATGTATACCCAGTTTGAAATAGCAAATGCCTTCCATAAATAACCTGTACATTTAAAACATGTAGATACTGGACCAGCAGGTGGCATGGTGGTTAAGGTGGTTGGATTCCCACATGGCTGACCATGATTCAAGTCCCAGACAAGGGTGAATTGAAAATCATGCTGTGCTGATGTGTGTGCATGCCTAAAATCTCAAGGGGAGAATAGAGAGAAAAGGATGGAGGTGTGGTTATCGCCTCTTTGAAGGAGACTGACTTTCTCTCTCTCTCTCTGTCTCTCCTCTCTGGCAAGTAGGGAGCACGGGAGAGTGCAGGTCTGTCACCAGGGCTCACAATGGGTGCTGGGTCATCCCTGATGTATGATAGGATGCATGTCAATTTCGAATAAAAATAATCTAGTCGACATTCTGACATGCATCCCATCCTATGGCAGGGATTGACCCAGCACCCCTCGTGTGCCGTGGTGACAGACCTGCACTCTCCCGTGCTCCCTACTGGACCCTACTCCGACTTCCTGCTTCTGGGAATTGACTCCGTGTAAATCCCCACAACCCATGCACGGAGCGCCGTATCACAGCACATTTGGGCATCCCCCTGATACACTCACTCCTACGAGCTGAGGCAAATGACCGTGTGTAGCCCTTGGCTTATTTAACTGAAAATTTGGGCCATTAGGGTTTCACCTGGCAGTGCCAGAAGCCGAGTATCGACTCTCCTTATACGTTCTGCAGCTAGCACCCCGCAGGGGATCTTTCCAGGACAGCTCATCCCCAACTGGCCTCAGAATCACTTAGTACCGTCCCACACATTCCCTTCCTCACCTGATCTCCCTTCGCAGGTATTCCCTATCTGCTTCTGACTGCTGATATGGAACAGTTCATTATCTCTGTATCTCTCTGGTCTATGACTTTGGAACTTCACTGAATGACATCAAGTAATGTTGTTAAATAAAAAGACTAATTCTCTTTGTACCTAAAGTGAATTCTGGGGCTTTTTTTTTTTTTTTTAAGTTTCTGTCTTTCATGTGTATGTGTCTTAGAGAGACAAGTCCCCTTAACAGGGTCTCATGCCTTGATTTGCACCCCCCTCCCCGACCCCCTGTCAGCCAGTCAGGATCACAGGACATGAACATGCACACGCACACACACATGTGAACCTGGAACCAAACTTCCAATTTCCATAAGGGTTCCAGCACTGCAGAGCAGTTGTGCAATCCATGCGCCAGGCAGCTGGGCCCTGGGGCCTGCTTTTACGTGATTTTCCTGACACAGTCTGTCGTGCACTCTCTGGCGGTACTGGAAGCCACATGGTCAGTCACGATTCAGATTCCCTGACTGGCCTAGGTGGGCAGGGCTGGGACAAGACCCTGAGGAGCTGCAGAGCTCAGGAAAGGGAATGAGACTGTCACGGGTGATTTCTCTCTCTTTCTCTCATTTTCTCTTTTTCTGCCGTGTGTACATGCTATCATTAAAAAAAAGGAAAATTTTGAAAAAGATTCTTTTTCCCAACCTGGTTACAGTCACATTTTGGCATTTCTAAGGCACATGATTTACATCATATAAGTTGACCAGAGAGACAGAGCGACAACACCACACATATTACAGTAACTGAAGATACAAGTATTATCTGTCCAAGATCCAGAAGTTCAACTGGTCTCATAATTTCAGGCATTATATCCTGTTCCAAAGGTATCTGGAAAGAGCAAATGATTGCCTAAGATAGCATTGCAGATGGCATGCTTTTATTTTGCATCTAGATTTGTTTTTCTGTTTAGCCGAGAAATTCATACTTACTATTAAAAAATTATAGCATTAAGTATAAATATAAACAGTACATTTTTAGTTACTAAATTTTCAACTTTTTAAAAGAATGTTGTTAGAAAACAAGTCTAATTATGTGTGGATATGTTTTAGAGGACTTTTTCAATGGTGCTCAAATCTATTTTTCAAAACAGCACAAAATGTCTGTGGGCAGCAAGGAATTATCACCCTTCAACACAAAGAAAAAACAATGGCTACGTAAGTTTGCTTGTGCCTCAGTCTTCATGACAACGATGGGAAAAAGCCAACTGCATTTAGCTAACATTTTAATAAACTTTCCGATTCTATTCTGCCAAATACTATTTACAAAAAAAAGGGTCATCAATCTGTAATTTTGCGACTATCAAAGCTAACTCTTTTTTTTTTTTAGAATTATTTTATTTAACTTTATTTATTTATTTATTTTAATTTAACCAGAGAAGGACAGAGAGAGAGAGAGAAAGCCGCCAGGTCCAGGACTCCAACTGTAGTTGGCCACATGGGAGTTCAGCACTGTTAACCACCACACCACCTGCTGGCCCCCAAAGCTAACTTTTGTTTGTTTATTTGCAGATCACATCTGCTGCATTTTAAGGTGGACTTTTTTTTTTCCCCAATTACCACTGAGAAAACATGTAAAATATTTGACCATCCAGTAGACAGGAGTAAAACTTAAAGTAAATGAAATGGGAAAATATCAAAATATGGGTATTCTAGCTAACTTTGGGACTTTCTGGGGCTTTTCTTGTACTAAGGAAAAAATTTAAGAGTTTTTAAAAGACTTTATTCAGTCATTTTTTAATGGTTTGTTTAAATCATTTAATTTTATTTATTATTATTATTATTTTAAATTTACTACAGGGCATGTGTGCTCACCAGAAAGATAGAGAAAGTGACAAAGCAAGCCACCAGGTCCAAGATTCAAACCATGGTCAACCATGTGGGAGTCCAGTGTTTTAACCACCATGCCACCTGCTAACCCCAGACTAAGAAATTTTAAAAGAGAGGTAATAAGATTGACTCCATAGCTAGTGGTTAAGGGAGCTGGATCCTACATGGTTGACCACAGTTCAAATCTCATACCTGATGCTTGAAAAACACACCAGTTTATGTGGGTGTTCGTGCCCCCAGTCCCAATAAGATGGAAAAACAGAGAAGGGATTACAGTATGACCACACCCCATTGAGAGATGTGTTCTTCTTCTCTCTCTCTCTCTGTCTCCCTGACTCTCTCTGGCAAGCGCACATGCCTTCTGGCAAATAAAAGAGAGAGAGAGAGAGAGATAATAGCAAACCTCTAAAGGAAAATAATTCCTTGTAATTATAATCATATACCCAGCAAGAAAAAAGGACTATTAAACAACAGGCTGAGTGAAGTAACCATAACTGCAAAAAGAAAATGGCTTTATTTTATTTAGGCAATATAGTTCATTCAACTAAATTGAAGAAAATTGCAAATTCAGTCATTCATTCATTCAACAAATGTATCGAAAAAACAATTTCCATTTTCTTTCCTAACTGAGACATTATAAAGGTCTATCAGAGATAGATACAACTTTATGGCCTTAAAATATATTTAAATAAATTAAATTACATTAAATAGCTTAGTGATTTGAAATATGCACTAAATGTGTGACACACATTTCAGCAAAAGCACTGAACAGATTCAACTATATTTGTGTATCAAAATAATCATTTCATGCCTCATATAACTAAAGACAAAATAATACATAAAAAAGAATGATCTATTTCAAAGTACAAAGATTGCATCTTTTGAATTTTGATGCTACATTACAATAATGGCAATATAAATACTAATACTAATTACTAATATAAATACATTTTGTTTTGTTTTGTTTTGTTTTAATTTGCCAGAGGGTGCCTGCACTTCCTGGGGACAGCTGGGGTGGAGGGAGTAAGAAAGCACCCTCCATGGGGAATGGCCATGCCACTATCCCTTCTCCTCCATTCTCCTTTCAGGATTTTGGGCACATGCCCACATATACCCAGTATGTTTTTCAAGCTGCTGGGTCCAGGATTCAAATGTTCAGTCAGCCTGTGGTATCCAGCCACCTTAACCACCACACCACTAGCTTTCCCACAAGTAACATTTTGAAGGCAGAATTTCTTTTCTTTCTCTCTCTTTCTTTCTCCTCTTTCTTTCTTTTTCTTTTCCTTTTTTTTAAAAATAATAGTTTGCTACAAGCTCACATGCTCGCTGGAGAGAGACAGAGAGGAGAGAGAAAGTAAAAGCACCTTCGCAGAGAGTATGACCACACGACAATCCACTCTCCTCCACTCTCCTCCCTGGATCCTTGGGCACACATGCACATGCACCTCGTGTGTTTTTCAAGTCACCAGGTCCAGGACTCAAAAGTGCACGGTTGATCATATGGGATCCAGTCACCTCAACCACTGTGCCACCTGCCTGGCCCTTTGATGACAGAATTAACATACACTGGGTAACAATTTTCTGCTGAGTTTTCTTTTTCCTACTGCGTGTTCAAAGAAGCACCACTCCAGGTGACTACTGTGTGCATATAAGTGACTTAAAAGATCAGTATGTAACCAATTGCTTTTTCCCAGCTTTTCCAGTTGCAGTCATAAATAATACGTTGCTCTTCATTTTCACAATCCGCATGGACTTGATTGAAATATGTCTGTCTGATAGATTTCTGTGTCTGTGTGTGTGGTTTTACCACAAGGCTGCAATGAGATTGAATTACAGAAAATTTATAAAACCCTACTCTTTTCTGTTACTCTGTGGAGATCTTTGGGTAGGAGTTCCTCTTACCTCCGTAGTACTTACAAACTAGTGGGGGAAAAGCAGCCTAATAGAAGGGGCCTCAAAAAGTTTGTGCAAAATGGAATTGAAATGCAGGTTTATTTTGGTGCAAACGATTTGAAGACTCATGAAAAATTTTGTTTATAATGTACATTTTCATAAATATTTTAAAGGACTCCTCCACATACTTAATCATAGAAAGATAAGAAAACCAACTTGCCCTACCCAAGTTAGATGCCCAATCCATGTATCAGTGAAACACTTTGTTACAAGAACTCGATACATTAGTATCAATTTAATTGATGAAGCAAAGGAAAGTTTGTTTTAAAACAAACAAAGAAGCAAAATGCCATTGTGTGACTCAGTTACTGGGCAGAGGCAGACAGGACCATCAGCCTGAGGGCTCAGCTTTCAGACACTGGGCAGAACAGAAGCTGCTCTGGCTGCCACCTTCCTATCAGCATGGCATCTGCTTCAGGAACTCAGGCCTGCCAGTGAGGCTGCTCCGAAGGTCAGACACCCTGCCAGGACCCCAGGGAAGTAAAATGAATTCTGGAAAGAACCTTGCTCGTTTCCGAATCATGAATCTGCCCGTTGAAGTCTAGAGCACATGCCTCTGTCCTGGCTACAGAAGAGGGCCTACCTTGAGAGGTGACTTTGTAAAGATGATCAAAGCGGGACTAGAAATCAAAGAAATGGCCAACGCAGCTCAGGATAAGTTCTGGGCCAGCAGGTGGCACGGAGGTTAAGGCAGCTGGATCCCATATGGCCAATTTTGTGGTTCAAGCCCCAGATCCTGTGGCTTGAAAAACACATACGTGTGTGCCTAAAATCCTGAGAGGAGAATGGAGGAGAAAGGATTGCCATTCCCCGTGAGGGGTGATTTCTCGCTGCCCCCCCCCCCTTTTGTCTCACTCTAGCAAGGGCATGCACCTTCTATACAGCAAACTTTAGAAAAAAAGAAGTTGATTTATTCAACCTCGTTTATTAAGTGGCTGCTGCATGCCAGGCCCAGTTGCTTTCCTTTCACGCCCATAGATCACATTGACTGTCATCCTTTATATGCTCCTCTCAATAATGCAGTCCCATCTCCATTACCTCCATTAAATTGAAGTTTTCTCAAGGGCTGAGACCCTAACATGTTAACAGGCATATTGCCACATACTCAATATTTATGAATGAATAAATAAATGATAAAGGTATGAAATAGTGTGTAAGTAAAAGGAGGCAAGGAAGGCAGGATAGAGCATCATAGGAGATGCGGCATTCCGGTTTAGCCTCGAAGGAAAAGTAATGAATCAGAAGAGCATTCCAGGTGGCGCATCCAGGCGAAGGGAACAGTGTAAGCCAAGGCCAGGATAGAGAAATCGTGACATATGGAAAAGTCTTTCCAGGTAGTCCTGAGGAGCACTCCTGGCTGAGAGCCACCACACATATGAGAAGGACAGAGGAGGTGATGAGGAAGAGGGCACGCAAAGATGTGAAGAAAGATGTTCTCGAGGCACTCCTACTCTTTTTTTTTTTCTTTTAAAGAATTAGATATGTATTTAATTCCATTTGTTATTATTATTTTTAATTTGACCAGACAGAGAGGGGAAGAGAAAGTGAGAAAGCAAGACACCAGTTCTGGAACTCGAACCGCAGTCACCCATGTGGGAATCCAGCACTTTTAACCACTGCTCTACCTGCCGGCCTCCTTCCTACTCTTTTAATCCCCTCACTTTCCTGCCTAATGGGCCTCACTACCCTGTCCTTATTCCCATATCTGCTCTAAAAAGCCCTTGCTATTAAGGTGGTTACAGCAATCCTCCTGACAGGGATGTGTTTGTTGCCTTCCATTTAGTTACGTTCTATCCCACTCAGGAAGGAGGACCTGCCACATGCAAGCCAGTGGGCAAGCTACTTGCCAGACCAATGAAGTCACCCATCCTCAAGGATCTACCATCTAAAGCACTTGCATTACATTTTAACATCTGTGTGTGTGTGTGTGTGCGTGTGTATGCGTGAGAGAGAGAAACATTTTTAAGAATTAAAGGAATTCCCAGTGGCATTAAAACAGGGAAATAGTCTTAAAGCAAATGGTTTTGTTCTAAATTCTAAAACACCCCACCCAAACGTCTATCTGTTCTAAACTGGTTCCTGCCGACTTCCAACCTCCTACACGTTGAATATGCAATATTCAAACAGCAAATCACAGCTGGATATGCTCAGTGCATCAGTAGGAATCCATGGGTCTTTCTCAGTAGAGACAATTTTAATGAGAAGAAAGAAAGAAAGAAAAAAACTCCCTGGGTAATGGGGAAGAGAATTCTAGGCAACCGTCCTCCCAGGAAACCAATTATTTTCTCTCTAAAGAGGCAGAACGCCAGCTAAGTCCGTCTCATTACAAGCATTTTGTGAAGGGCACTGGTGTAGGAGGTGCTGCAGCAGAGTCCAGAGGTCAGCCTGGCCTCCCAGCTGGACGGAGAGTAGGTCCTGACCATGCTGGCCACGGCTCTGGGAGGCGGGAGAACATCAGGTGGAGGGGAGGAAGGAGAGGCAAGGGGCGGAGTGGCTCTGCAAGACTGCAGTGCAGCTGTGGTCGCATCCAGGAGAGAACACTGCAGGTCAGTGCTAGGCCAGAAAGGCCTTTTTTTTGTTTTTTTTTTTTTTTTTTTTTTTTTTTTTTTGGAGAGGTTTTTGCTATAGGGCGCATGCACTCGCCAGACAGACAGAGAGAGACAGAGAGATAGAAAGCGAGAAATCACCCCCCAGGGGGGATGGCCACGCCGCAATCCCTTCTCCTCCATTCTCCTCTCGGGATCTTGGGCACGCACGCACACGCGCCCGGCGTGAGTTCTAAGCCACTGCAAACCGCAGTCGACTACGTGGGAGTCCAGTGACATAGACATAGCCATTACGCTAACTGCTGGTTCCTAAGACAGGCCATTTTTTCAGCTGCTGTGGGCAGCACTGACGTGACCTGGTGCTTACCCACCTGTCTACTTCTACCTATGCCTCAGCTCATACATTGCAGACTTCTGATATCACTAACACCTAACTGCCATGGTGGCCTTCCCTCCCTCCACAGACTCAGGCCTCTGCACCTGCTGCCACGCCCTCACATACTCTTCGACACTTAGGAGCAATTTTGTCCAGGAACCTCTCCTACCTCTTCCTTATGGCGCTGCCACAGTTTCCTGGGTCTGTCCTCAGTAAATGGTCAGCCTCACCACCCTCTAACCCCGTGAAGTTCAGATCCTTGCTCACACAGCTTTGAGTCCTCAAGACTCAGTGGCGACTGGCGGAGTAGGTGCTGAGGACTCGTTGCGCTGACTGGCACACATTGTTTCTGTGTGCTTATCACCCTCGGTGCAGAATGTCGGGAGTACTAATGGGGGTTGAACCCCTCTGGAGACTCAGACTGGAGACTGGAGACTCAGAGCCCCAAAGTACAAACAAGCTGGAATGAGCTATGGCAACAGCCCAGAAAAAGGGAACAGAAATCTAGAGGCAAAAAAAAAAAAAGGGGGGGGGGGGGGTGGGGGGGGGGGTGGCTGAGGCACTGCATTCCCACATGGTTGATGGCAATTCGAGTCCCAGACCTGGCAGCTTGCTTTCTCCCTTTTCTTTTCTCTCTCTGTTGCAAGTGCATGTGTCCTGTGACAAAATTTAAACTAACAATAATAAATAAAATTAAATAATTGTTTTTTAAAAAGGAAAAGAAATAAAAGAAGATGAACTCACCAATATGGAAGAATCTGAGAAGTCTTAGGATTGGACCTTGGAAAAGTTCTCATTATGTGACTCCCTGAGAACTTCTACCAGACTGTCCTGGAAGATTTATAGCTGGGAGGTAGGGGAAGAGGCAAAGATGATCAGTAACTCACCTTGGCATCCCATTGTGAAGCACATGGGAGGCACTTACCAAAGAGACATTCATTTCATAATTTCCAGTGCGAACAGATGGCACGGTGGTTAAAGTGTTGGACTCCCACATGGTTGATCATAGTTCAAATCCCAGACCTGGTGTTCTGTTTTCTCAGTCTCTCTCTCTCTCTCTCTCTCTCTCTCTGTGTGTGTGTGTGTGTGTGTGTGTGTGTGTGTGTCTGTCTGTCTGTCTGTCTGTCTCTGGTCAAATTTTAAAAATAAAAAATTAACAAAATTAAATAATTATTTGAAAAAAAAATCTTCTATATATCTGACTGGAGAGCCTCAGGCCTAATTTAATACTGTTTTATTTGTAATATGAATTCCATTCTTCCCAAGTAATATTTTTCACTAATGTTTTAAAAATTCAATATTTTAAAGCCCCTTCAAATGCTGTTAGGAAGCTCTTTCAAACCACGTGGCCTAAACTGAACGGCGCATTCATTCATTATCTGTCAGTTAACTAAACAGTGCAAGAAATGTGATATGTTTCATGAACACAAAGAATTTCTGCTCTTAGTCCTGGGAATTCGAAAGTCTCGCTCAATTTTTGTTGCAGACCGAGCTCTTTCTATGAGAATAATAGTGGGGAGGGATGGAGAGGAGAGAGTGGGAAGGGAAGGGGAGAAATTCCCTACAGTAGATATTGAGAAACAGGGTGTGCCGCTAAGTCTCCGTCCCTTGGCCTCTCTGGGCATCAGTTTTCTCAATCTGAAAAATATAATACGACAACTGGATCAACGACAGCCCTTCCACCTGGGACTCCAAGCAATTCCAGATGCCTAGTCAAGCAATGTCCACGTCGTTAACCGAGGAGACCGGCAGAGGACACTCGCGCATGACGGTACCCGCCCAGGCCGCCCTGGCACCAGCCGCCCCTGCGCGCCCCCGCGCGCCGCCTCCGGGAACGCGGGGGCGAGCCGCGCGCACCCGCGGCCACGTGACCGGAGTGGCGGGGCCGCGCCCGAGCGGCCATGTCTGCGGCACCGGCAGAGCCCGGGTCCGGCCCGGCCGGGGGCGCCCGGTTCTTCTGCACCGCGGGTCGCGGCCTGGAGCCATTCCTGATGCGGGAGGTGCAGGCGCGGCTGGCGGCCACGCAGGTGAGTGGGCCTCGCTGCCCGCCCGGGCCGGGGCCTGCCTCTGCCCTCCCCGGCCCGCAGGGCCCGTCTGGGACCCGGGGAGCGACGCGAACTCGCGGCCGTGGCCTGCACACCCACCGAGGCGGCGGCCCGGCGCTGAGTGTGACTGGCAGGGCCTTTAGGTACTTCGGGGGTCAGACACCGCTGTGCCTGTAGTTTCTGTCCTCCGTATCAAACCCTGCTACCGCACGCCTGTCGGCTGAAGTTTAAGTTTCTAAAAAAAGGTGTCGAGGCAGGTTATTTCCTGGATTCGTTCTAAGAAAGTATTTCCTAGTGCCTATAATTAGAATTAGACCGGTCAGAGCCAGGATCCTTCCGGAGTCCCTCAAGTGCAGACACATCTGCTGGCTCAGTTACTTAGGGCTTGGTAGATTGTTGTGGGGGCTGAGCATCCAGGGTCCGTAAACTGCACCCTCAACACGCCCTGATTGTAGCTGGCAGAAGGTGGGCTTGCAGGCCTCGTAGCTCTGTCGTTAATTTCAGCGAAATGAGCCAGGCTCTAAACTATCAGTTTAGGTTCTAGAATGTGCTGAGCCAGTTTCTTGAAAGCAGAGAAAAAAGATATAATAGAAAAAAGTTACCTTGATGGGATCTGTCAAAGTGAACATGTGTTGTTCTTGGACACGGAGAACATCCTAAATGAAATTGGCCACTCCCCTCGAGCAGGGCTTAGAGTGTTAGAAGTCCAGAAAGGGGTTCTGAAATAGGTGATATGGGTGGGCTGAAGAGTCACGAAGAATGACATCAGTCTTATTAGACTACCGGCCATTTGTGATTTGGGTCATAGCATGTAAGTCTATTGAATGTCACTCATCTAAAAAAGCAACAATATATACCATTGTAACAATTGCTGACATTAACTATTTAATATGCATCCACTACAAGTTCTCATTTACTTGCTAACTTTTTTTGGAGAGGTTTTTGCTATAGGGCACGTACGCTTGCCAGACAGAGAGAGGCAGAGAGACAGAGAGCGAGAAATCACCCTCCCAGGGGGGATGGCCACACCGCAATCCCTTCTCCTCCATTCTCCTCTCAGGATCTTGGGCACGCACGCACACGCGCCCAGCGTGAGTTTAAGCCACCCGGTCCGGGACACGAACCGCAGTCAACTACATGGGAGTCCAGTGACATAGCCATTATGTTATCTGCTGGTCCCATTTACTTGGTAACTTTTCACAGTAACCCCATGGAGTAGGTTTTCCACATTTAGCAGATGAGGGGGAATGAAGCTCAGGTGAGTCCAATAGTTTATTCAAGTCATGCAACTGGAAACAGCAAAGCTGGGATTCGAACTCAAGCTGTCTGAGAAATCAGATCAAGTATAGCCATGTTCAACCCAGGCTCCCTGTGTGTCCATGACGTACTGCTACACTGTTTTCGTTTTTAGTGTTAATTTAGAGTGCTTGGTTTGAAAAATAGGTTTGAGCCAATCTGGGTGTATAGGATTACTCTCTGTTCTCCACCTACTCTAAAAGCAAAATGAGATGGGGAAACCTTTAATTAACAAGGAACTTCAGTGAAGTGCAGGGAAAAACTTCGTGACAAGGACAGTAATTAAATACCAACCAACGTGGCGATTTCCATATTCTGTTCTTGAATGTTCTAGGCTTGGAGATGAAATCTGAAAGCCCATCCCAGTGGCTCTAATATAAAGCAAATTCTCAAAGTTAGGGCAATTCTGAAATAATGGTAGCAGCTAAATTTACTAAGCACTTAAAGTGTTAGAGACTTGGGACCAGTAGATGGTGAAATGATTATGTCCCATGTAGTCAACCACGAATTGAGTCCCAGACCCGGCGACTTAAAAATGTTAGAGACTTTGTGTGATGATTTGATCCTCGAAAGACTTCTATGAGATGGGTCATTTTTATACCCATCTTACAAATAAATAAAAAGAAAATGCTAAATGGCAGAACTAGGACTCCTTTCTGAGTCCCTCTAGCTTTGAGGCCAGCCCACGGGATTTACAGCTAGTCTAAATTACCATGGGAAAATACCTAGAACGTTGGCCCGAGGTTATTATATCTGTAACACCGTGGGAAATATATGGGCTTTGAAATCAAAGACGTGTTCAAATCTTAGATCTTCCTTTAATAGATTTGTAACTTTGAGCAAATTATTCAAATGTTTGAACTTTCTTTGGCTGTAGAACAGAGGTGAAAATACCTACTGATACTAAATATAATACTAAAATACTAATACAACCCTTGAAATAAAGATAGCTAGCACAGGCTGCATGGTGCCTCCGAAGTGGTCAGTGCTCAATAAACATTGGCTCCCGTAGAACGAATTGCACAGGGATACTTAAGGTTGTTGTCACAGTGACAAGAATGTCTGTTAGAAACTTTGGTTCATTTCAAGAAAATTAATAATCCAAAATCTGAGTTTCTAAAACAGATGAATTCAGAAGTGATTGTTGACTTTTAGAAAGTAATCATTCCATTTTAATCAGTGTTTTTTCCAATTGTAGTGAACATTAGAATCACCGAGGGAGCATGTTGAAAGTGCGTACCCCAGGACCAGCAGTTGGCGTATTGGCTATGTCACTGGACTCCCATGTAGTCGACTGTGGTTTGAGTCCTGGACCCAGTGGCTTAAACTCATGCTGGGCACGTGTGTGTGCATGCCCAAGATCCTGAGAGAATAGAGGAGAAGGGATTGTGGCGTGGCCATCCCCCCTGGGGGGTGATTTCTCTCTTTCTGTCTCTCTGTCTCTCTCTGTCTTTCTGGCGAGCGCATGCGCCCTATAGCAAAAACCTCTCCAAAAGTAAAAGAAAAAGAAAGAAAGTGCATACCCCTGGGTGCCAGCCCCAAAAGACTGCTGATCAGCCCAGGTGTTCGCTTTCACCATGAACATGCTGTCCTCTCCCAGGTGACTGATGCGTGGGTACTTGCTCCAACACAGCTTGCAAGAGAAAATGTCCTAAGTATTCTTTTTAGCTTTTTATTGTGGAGAATGTCGAACATATACAAAAGCAAACAAGATTCTACCGTGTGCATCAACCAGCTGCAACAAAGATCAGCTCATGTTGAATTCCTCGCCATTCACATCTCCCTCTCCCCACCCCTCACTATTTTGAAGCAAACCCCACCAGTCATTTCATCTGTAAATATTTCCCTGTATGTCTCTATAAAATATAAGAGCTCTTTTGCATAGCATAGCATTGGGGGTCTGGAAAGTCATAACACATTTTGGCATAGAAAAATACATCATGACTTTCCCGACAATATTTGTAGTATAATAAAAAAGAGGGTCAACCCTATAGCCTGGTACTTAAGGGAGCCAGATCACCCACGGCCAGCTAAGGTTTGAATCCTGGCCCCAGCCACTTGAACAGCATGTCGAGCGTGTTTGCATGCACGTGTGCTCCAAATCCCAATAGGATGGAGAAATGGAGGAGAAAGGATTACAGGGTAATCACACCCCGTTGGAGGGTTCCTTCTCCCTCTCTCTCCCTCTCTGTCTCTCTCTGGTGAGCACAAGCACCATCTGGCTATGATTAAAAGATAAAAGAGGTAATACATAATGTATGGTGCTCTTAAAAAGATAAGCTACAGGGACCAGCAGATGGCGTAATGGCTACGTCGCTGGATTCCCATGTAGTCTAGCGTGGATTGAGTCCCAGACCCAGTGGCTTAAACTCATGCCGGGCACATGTGCATGCATGCCCAAGATCCCAAGAGGAGAATGGAGGGAATAGAGGATTGTGGCGTGGTCATCCCCCCGGGGGGTGATTTCTCGCTTTCTTTCTCTATGTCTGTCTTTCTGGTGAGCACCCTATAGCATAAAGCTCCCCTCCCCCCGAAAAAAGGATAAGCTACAGTATCATTATCCTGTAAAAAAAAATAATACCTTATCAAATACCTAGTGTTCAAATTTTAACTTGTTTAATAAATGTCTCTTTTTTTTAAGGTTTATAATAAGGTCCACACCTTGTGATAAACTGCGCTCTTTTAAATCGCTTAATCGTTCTGTGGGAGCCAGTGCTTTTTGAGCACTGACTACTTGACTTGCTAGGCACCATGCTGCCTGATGCTAGCTATCTTTATTTCAAGGACTGCATTAGTATTTTAGTGTTATATACAGTATTTCATATTTTTACCTCTGTTTTACATCTAAAGAAAGTGAAGCTCAAAAATGTGAATAGATTTCTCCCTCCATCTCTTGTTCTTTTTTTCTCCTTGTAATTTATACATCAAAGAAGTTGGGCTTTTTGTCCATAGTTTAGTGCAGAGGTCAGCACCCTTTTTATGTAAAGGGCAAGACAGTAAATGTTTTAGGCTGTATATATCACATTTGGTCTCTGTTATACTTTCTTTATTGTTATATCCCTTCATAAGTATAAAAGCCATTCTTAGTTCACCACACCTAGTTTTCTGACTGCCGGTCTATGGCTCTGCTATCCAGTAGGGTCACTACTAGCTACAGTGGCTATTTAAATTAAAATTAATTACAATAAAATAAAAACACACTTTTCAGGCACCAACTCATAGCCAGGTGGTCAGAAGCCACATGTGCTGGTGGCTGCAGTGTTGGTCCACACGGGCTATAGAACATCCTGTCCACAGAGGTTGTCGGACAGCACTATAGAACTTCCCCTGGTCTCACGTTGGCCAGTTGCATCTCCATGGCGTAGTTTAGCATGTCCCTCTAGCCTCTCTATTTTTTTTTTTTTTTTTTTTTTGGAGAAGGTTTTTGCTATAGGGCACGTGGGCTCGCCAGAAAGACAGAGACAGAGAGACAAAAAGGGAGAAATCATCCCCTGGACGGATGGCCACGCTGCAATCTATTCTCCTCTCAGAATCATGGTTATGCACACACACGCGCCCGGCGTGAGTTTAAGCCACCAGGTCCGGGATTCAAACCGTGGTCGACTACATGGGAGTCCAGTGACATAGCCATTACGCTAACTGCTGGTCCATCTATTTTCTGTAAATTAGAATACCATCAGTTATATCTACAGATTGGACAGATTTGGGTTTGATTTTTTTTTTAATTGCTTGTGGGACAGACTTCTTTATAGGTACCTAAGTATTTTTAAAGAGTGCATTTGCTGGGTCAGCAGGTGGCATATTAAAGGCACTGGATTCCCACATGGCTGACCGCAGTTCAAGTCCTGGACCTGATAGCTTGCTTTTTCCCTTTCTCTCGCTCTCTGTCTTTCTCTGGTCAAAATAAAAAACATAATAACAAATGAAATTAAATAAATAAATAATTATTTTTTTAAAAGTTCATTTGCATACATATGCATACACACGCATTTACTCACTTAATCTACTTTGAAGGAATAGTTATATTAGGAAGAGTTAAGCTTTATTTTATAATAACATTTAATATGTTCAAAACAGCTGTTTATTGTAAGAATAATAGTAGGGATAGTAGAGGTGCCCCTCATACCCACTAACTAGAAAACTCCAGTCTGTTGATTAGCTGGTCTTTTAAACCCACATATCAAAGACTATTAACCCAGGTTCTGAATAGGCCAACTAGTTTTCAGTTGTTTAATGATGTCACGGAGCAGAGTTGAGCAGATAGTCTAATTATTTTATGGTTCTTTTCATTTAATGGGATGATTGCATGAGGTTTGTTTTCTGTTTTTTTGTTTGTTTTTCACGAGTCTCTGCATTCCCTTTAGAGTGAATGCTTTAAAAATTAGATAAAATATATTATTTTTGCATTCCCTTTTTCAAAATGAATGCACACAAATTCAAACACCATATTAACTCATAACCTAGCACTTTAAATTGAGTTTTGAAACTAAATGGTATCTGTAGAGTTAGGAGAACTTTGGTACCCTCCTGTATTATTGTGCTTTTGCCTAGATTTAAACTTTTAATCTTTGTTTTAAACACAAGTCCATCAATTTTAAAGGGAAGAAAAAAATGCTAACTGTTTAGATGTGTCAGTAGATAATCTGTTATGACTTTAATAGAGGCTGTTATTTCATTTTTGGGAGTATTAGACATCAAACCAGCTGGTTTTAGACACTTGGTTATGATTTTTTTCCTTGTATATTCCTTTATTTTTTAAAATTGTTTCATACATTCAATCACATTATTTAGCTTACAAAGTGAACATTTCAGTATGTGAACATTTCTCCCCAGTCCAGTTTTGGGTATGAATTAATTCCAAATAGGATAAACAGATTATACACACACACACACACACATTTTTTTTCAAGAAATAAGTATTAGGATGAAATAGTCTAAAATGCTGTATTTCTCCCTAAGTATTGTAATTAAATACAGTCAGTTATAACCAAGAAACTAGGGGTAATACTAACTTCAGTACCTTTGAAATTATAAGCACCAAAATTCATTCTTCTTCCTGTTTGAAGCTATAAAACTTATCTTCACAAAGGATACACCTTAAGTGCATTCATATATGATTATTTGATTCTTACAGTGTTTATTTTATAACTTAAATGGCTTCTGATTACATGTTTATTACTTATAAAAGGAATGTAGGCCTTATGCAATTGTTTTTCTTTAGGTTTTTGCCATAGAGTGCATTCATTTGCCAGAGAGAAATAGAGAGATAGAGAGAGGAAAAGTGAGAAATCACACCCTCCCCTGGCCGGGGGTAGGGGGGACATGGCCATGCCACACTCTCTTCTTCTGCATTCTCCTCTCAGGATTCTGGGCATGCACACACATGCGCCTGGCATGATTTTCAAGCTGCTGGGTCCAGAATTTGAACCATGGTCAGCCATGTAGGAGTCCAGCACTTTAACCACCAGACCATCTGCTGGCCCCCTATGCAAATTCTTAAAGAGAATAAAGTTGTTGCTTTGGGTTTAGAAAATGTATTTGGCATTTTAGTGCATCAGTGCATACTCTGCTGATGATTTGATGCCCTAAATAAATAAAACTTTCTAGATCCTCTTAATTAACTTGCTACTCAGTCATGTTCTTTTTTGATTCTTCCATCTTTCCCTCCATACAACAACAAAAAGGTGATATTTTAGAGAAAGCTCATTGTATAAAATGTTCCTCTTGAGATTCAAATAAGTAAGACAAGATTATTATATAATTAAATAACTATGCATTTATATCTAAAACACTGTCTAATTAGGTTAAAAACACCAGGCTAGATGTTTTCATCAGTTTACTTGTTTATAGGACTTGATCTTAAAAGCATACATTTTCAGTAAAATACTTCATTCATTTCCCTTAGAATCTTGGCAGGGAATCTATGTCTATTATATTATTCTGTGGTGGCCTTAATATCAACTGTATTCTTATGTGAGGTAACAAAATCTGAATTTTTAAGAATTACTTTTTTTTTTTTGGAAAGGTTTTTGCTGTAGGGTGCGTGTGCTTGCCAGAAAGACAGAGATACAGAGAGTCAGAAAACGAGAAATCACCCCCTGGGGAGGATGGCCACACCGCAATCCCTTCTCCATTCTCCTTTTGAGATCTTGGGCACACATGCATGCATGCCCAGCATGAGTTTGAGCCACTGGGTCCAGGACTCGAACCACAGTTGACTACATGGGAGTCCAGCGATACAGCCATTACATCATCTGCTGGTCCCAAGAATTACTGTTTTTTTTTTAGACCACAGATTAGTTTATTTTTAACATCCATCATGCCATAAATTCATAGGGAATAGGTTCCAGTAGCTCAGGTTCCTTTCGATTGGTTCTCACAAAGTGTGCTTCTCTGGGTGGAGCAGGCTGGCGCTTCAGTTGAACCCAGGTATCTTTCTCTTTGGCTTCCTTCTTTTTCTGGTCATTTTCCTTCACACGTTTTAGGAAGCTATCTCTGCTCTTAGAATGCTTAATATGCTCAATACACACATTAATTCTCTTGGCAAGAATCTTGCCCTTAACTTGTTTGTTCATAACAATTCCAACAGCATGCTGGTAGCATTGTAGACTCTTCCAGTTTTGCCATGGTTACATTTGTGGGGTATTCCTTTTTGAACAGTACCCATTCCCTTAATGTCTACAATATCACCCTTCTTGTAGATTCGCATATATGTTGCCAAAGGAACCACTCCATGTTTTCTAAAAGGCCTAGAGAACATATATTGGGTGCCTCTCCTCTTTCCCTTTGTGTTCGTCATTTTGGTTAATTACTGGAAGATGGCAGTTCCAGCCAAAAGGCCAAGAATTACTTTTTTAAAACTCTAAGTTTTAAGCATTTTGAGGTATATATTTAATTTTGGGAAACTGTCACCTGTGTGATAAGAAAGAAATTAATTCTAGAAACAAGAAGTTCTTATTTTGGTTAATTGACTATCCTTTTAAATATCGACTCCTCAATATTCTTTTCATTCCCTACATCCTCCCATAATGTCATTGTCTGTTCATCCACCTATCCTGGTCAGCTGCATTGCTAGTATCCAAGCTATCTGGATTTATTGGTGCCACCTAGGGCTTCCTTAGTAGAGATTCTCCTTCATCCATCTGGAGTAGTAACTTCAAAAATTACCATCCCCAAAGCTTATTTAGACCATGTTAGATCCAAAACAAAAGACCCTTGGAATTCAAACTCCCGTGAATGGTGCCTGGCCAAACCCAAGGAATACTCCAAATTTCCTGGTGCCTTTCTTCTAGGGGACAAGTTAGAACGATGTTAGTCAGCTCCTGGCCACTGCTCAAAGGAACATTTCAGATAGTCCACGTCCATCCTGAACTTGAGAGGGTTAGGTTAACTCTAAAAGCTTTAAGATTCCCCCGGGTTGGAGCACCATCTGTCACACCACAGTAGTCTCCCCAGGAGTCAGAACTCTTTTCATTTTCCTTTCTTCCCCAGTTTTTCCACCTATCTGTCATGTCTCCAATGCCTATTTCTGTTTGAAGCACGTGTCCTGCTTCTATCCATTATCCAGTTCCCACTGCCAAGTATCTCATCATTCCTGCCTCAGTAATCTACTTCTTCCTCTAGCGTCACATTCTCCACTCAGTCTTTTATGCCTCTTCCAAGGTGATTTTTTTCTGCCAGCTAATTCAGTGCTGTCACAGTTTTCATCCAAAGTCTATAATGGCTGGCCATTACCATCCTTGGTACTCAAAATTTCATGACCATTTATCAGGCTGACCTAAACTGCACCATCCATCCACCTGATGCCATCGATCAGTGTAATACGGCAAGTGTTGCCAAGCTGGCGTACACTGTGGCCAGCCGGGTTTTCGCCCCCGCTTCAGCAGCTGCCCCGTGTTCCTTTGTTAGAATCCCTCTTAGATCTCACAGGACTCTCCCCCAACACTTTCAGGAATGTTGGCTTCCATGTTAAGAGCTTCTTATTGTACTTACAGCTTATCCAGGCATGATACTGTTAAATTTTTTATTTTCTTCTGGGTTTAATTCCACTTATTATCTTAAAGGTTTTACATTCTAATGTGTGTGGCAGTGGATGTCGGTGACATTATTATTCAGGATATATGCTGTCTGCTTTCTGGTAGACCATAAGCAGGCGCTTAATAAATATCCACCTTGGACTAGACCCCAGTTTATTCTGATGTGTTGTGTGTGTTATACATTGCTTTTTGCCCACTTTTAAGTCGCGGAGTGAGGTTTGGTAATATAATTGCTGAGTGTTTTGTGTTGCTTTCTAGTAGTGTGTGTGTGTGTGTGTGTGTGTGTGTGTGTGTGTTATCAGGTGTAGCATAACACAGAAAGTCATGATTTTGGTCAGCATCTGTGTAACCTTGTACAGGTTTTTTTTTTTTTTTTTAACCTATCTAAAACTCAGTTCTCTAATATGTAAAATGGAGATGATAAAATCTACCCTAGAGGATTGTTATAAGCACAACAGGGAAAACAATGTGTATTCAGAGTGCCTAGTACAGGGTCTGGCCAATAGTGGATGTCTCTGAAATGGTTGTTATTGTTCATCTGGATGCCATGTTTTAAACTGACCAAGGAAGGAGAAAAGGAAATGATTTTCACTCTGACATTAATAACTGGTTTTTTTTCTGTCTCTAGGTTGAATATATTTCAGGGAAGGTTTTTTTTACCACCTGTTCTGATTTGAATATGCTGAAGAAATTAAAATCTGCAGAAAGATTATTTTTGCTGATTAAGAAGCAGATTCCATTTACTGTTTGTTCTGTAAGTAAAGGTATGATGCATGCCTATTGCTTTTACCCATAATATTATACTCCAGAGTTTTTTGCCTGATCGATAGGTAGCCATTTTGCATTTTTAAGAATCATTTATACATGTGGGATCATTAATTTTGTATTTTTCTATATTTCCTGACTATTGTCACCTGATTATAATAGGATAGGTCTGTCTCTTTGCAACATGCTACCTATCTTCTGAGATTTTGGTGTGTGTCCTGAGACACGTGTCTTTTTTGGGAATTATGATCAGGTACCTTCTCTAAACATATATATATATATATATATATATATATATATATATATATATATATGGTCAGTTGCATTTACTTGGATTTAGAAACATCTAACCTCAAATGCATTATTTTAATAGTAAATTGGTGAAAACTGTCACCTTGTAAACTGTAACTGAGGAATGTAATTGGAAAAATACTTATTGTAAAATTTCCTATTTCTGGGAAAATGTTTTCAGTTAACTTATCCCCATTTGCAAAGCATTAGAGCTAAAGGAAGCTTAAGAGATTTCTTGTCCATGCCCTAATTTTGTAAATCTGTTGCTAAAATAACTTTATCTAGGGTTCTGATGGAAGCAGCAGTAAAGGGTCAGACCCAAGGATTTAGCACTACCTCAAACTTCCCTTCGATTACTGGTTGTGCACAAGGAACCACGTAGTTTCTATAGTAAACAGTAAACTTATGTCAAGAAAGATATGAATGGCAAGAAATTAAGAACAATCAAAAATAAAATTTTTTAAATCAAGTCACAGTTTCTTCCTAGTGTTCGCCATGCACTCATCCTTTGGAACACACAGTAATTCCTTTTGTTTCATAGTGATGACCTTTGTACTGCAAGAAAAGATGAAGTTCTGCCGAGTCAGCTGGCAGTTCCTAAGTTGTGAATGGGTGTGTATCTGAAGTGGCACTTTATGGAAACTCATTTTTATTTTTTGGAGAGATTTTTACTATAGAGCGTGTATACTTGCCAGAGAGACAGAAAGCAAGAAAACACCCCCCAGGAGGATGGCCATACCACAGTCCCTTCTCCTCCATTCTCCTCTTGGGATTTTGGGCACGCATGCACACGCACCTAGTGGGAGTTTTAAGCTGCTGGGCCCAGGACTTATACCATCGTCGACTACATGGGAGTCCAGCAAAATAACCATTATGCTATCTGCTGGTCCCAGCAGAAACTCTTTTTAACATATATTGCTAATATTGTATGGGCTAAAATGAAATAGACCCAAGATTCAGCAGCTCTGTTTCACAGCTCAGTTTTATAATTTATTTATTTATTTAAAAACCTAATTTTTATAGGGAAGATTGTTATTTCAAGATTAATGTATACTTTAAGTGTATGTGTATATTAAAGAAATACATATAATATAGGACAAGTGATCTTGGTAATTAAAGAATTTTAATATTTGTAATATTTTATTATCATTATCATTATTATTAATTTGCTAGAGGGCACATGCACTCATGAGAGAAAAAGTAAGAAAGCAAGCCACCAGGTCCGGGACTCGAACCACAGTCATCCATGTGAGAGTCCAGTACCTTAACACATGCCACCTGCTGGCCCCAGAATTTTAATATAATTTTGATGCTATATTTACAGTATGAGAAGGAACTTTATTCTGCCCTATATTTCCATGATAAATGTTATAAATTCTAAATTAAAGTGTAACAATTTAATAAAACTTTTTTTAAGGAAATAAATGTAATGGAATTTGGAAGTGATGGATGTAATAGATGGTCTTTAAAACTTCAGTATGGAATAAACTGAGATTTTACTTATGTAGGAAAACAATTTAATGAAATACAAAGACTTATAAATGATGATCCAAGAAGTTGGTTAAATGCCATCTCAATTTGGAAAAATCTTCTGAAACTTGATGCAAAAAAGGAAAAACATTCAGACAGAGATAATAAGTCACTAAAAAGAAAGCTGGAAAAAAATGAAGTCATCGATGCTAAAAAATTTAAAATAGAACAAGCACAAGAGACAGAAGAGAATAGGGAATGCCAGCTTGAAAAACAACTAGAAGAAGAACTGGAGCAAAGTGATTTTCCTGCGGAAAGAGGAATATTTCAGGAATTTCAGAATGATGCAGAGAACTCAGCTGATAATCACAACCAGGAGGACTTGACTTTCAGAGTTTCTTGTCGCTGCAGTGGAACTATTGGAAAGGCCTTTACTGCCCAGGTATGTTTACCTCCCAAGAAGAGTCCCATTTTCTGAAAGAATTCATTACTCTTTAGATTTTAGATAAATCCAAACTTTTCACACAGCAAGTGGGATCAAACAGATAATTAGGCCTAACCTCATATAATTAAGCATCTTTAAAAACTCATTTCCTCAGCCAGCTGGTGGCATGGTAGTTAAGGCAGCTGGGTCCCACATGGCTGATAGCATGGTTCGAGTCCCAGACCCAGCAGCTTGAGAAACACACTGGGAGTTTTGGGTCTGTGCCCAAAATCTCAAAAGGAGAGGACAGTAGCAGAGAGGGGATTACCATTATGGGGAATGATTTTTCACTCTCTCTCTCTTCAGGTAGTGCACATGCCTTCTGGCAAATTAAGGAGGAGAAAAAAAAAAGAAAATGAATGTGTTTCCCTTTTTAATTTTCCCTCAGATGCTTAACAGGAATAGCATGCTGTTCTATGGAATGACCTTTTATTTTCTGTCTTAAAGTTTCTTTAAACTCGGCCCATCTGCAGTGGTGCAGCAGTAGCACACTGCTCTGCAATGCTGGAAGCCATATGGAAGATCAGGGTTCAGTTCCCAGGTCTATCTGTGCTGGCTGGCAAGGCTGGGGGAATATTGCCACATGAGCCCCTATAAAGGGTGCAGCTTTCTTTTTCTTTCTAGTCAAAAAAACAGACTTGAAAAACTTTTGAAAGTTTTCTTAAACTCAAATGTCCATCACATTTGGAAATATTATGGTACTAAGCTTTTGTGGTTTGTCTTCGGTTTCTATGCTCATTTCCTGGCTCTTCTGCACCAGGCTTTATATGTTTTGTTGTCACTAGGACCTGTCCCACAGGTACACAAGCACATGTGAGGTCTCAGTAGTCCAGGAAAGAGCAAATACCACAGTTTTCATCATGAAACCTTCCATTTGCCGTTAAAAAATTCAGTGATATGTAGGGCATCAGTCTGGCTCTGTTAGCCAACCTTAAATTCATACAGATCATAAAGGTTGATTCTAATGATACTGATAGCGTAATTTTTAAACATTTAGGATTATAATAACCACAATAGTTTATCTTCCAGCTTGCATTCATTTCCTAAAACCCCAAATGACAATACTTCTGAGGTTACGATCTGGCTGTTTCTTATGCCTAAAATTAGAGAGAGATTACATATGAATAGGCATTAATTGCATGGGGTGGTTGCAGGTAGGGCAGTTAAATGCAGTCATATTGCCTCGCATAGAAAGTGCTTTAATAATGATTTAGTAATGTTTAGTGCTTTAGTAATGTTTTAATATTGAAACCTTAAATTACCATCAGGCTTTGTTAGTTTTTGCATATGCTTAAATTTAAAATATTTTTATTTTTGATAGTCTTTTTTGAAACTTACTGCTTTTCCAGGAGGTAGGAAGAGTAATGGGAATTGCTCTGAGGAAGCAGTTTGGATGGAAAGCAAATTTGAGGAACCCAGATTTAGAGGTAATGAATATTTGTTCTATTTTATATACTTACAATCTATTCTGTTTTTAAAAATTTTACTTGTAACCTATTCTTTAGAGATCGTGTCATCTATTCTTATACTTTCCAATTTTACTTAAGAGTTTTAAAAAGCATATTCATATGAAGCCAGAGTCTGTTTCCTCTATAGCAGTAGAATAGTACAGATAGTTTTGTTTAGAGTTTTCAGTGTGAAAATGTTTTATCTACACTTTATAAAAAGACTTTCTTGGTATGAATCATTGGTCATAGTTGCAGAATAAAAAAATATTTATTATAAGGCTGCAGAGATGCTTTCCACAATCTCTGTAATACATATCAAGGCCTAGCTAATGGTAAACATTGAATAACAACAAAAAGCCCTGCACAAAATTCAATAGTATGTCAATAATTCTTCATTAGGGTTAAGGATTATTCTTTACTTTTTCTCTATTTTCAAAACTAATAAGGTTATGGTATTTTTAATTGGAACAAACAGAGAAATAAAAAATGTTCCATACAGGGGCTAGCAGGTGGCATGGTGGTTAAGATGCTGCACTCCTACATGACTGACTGCAGTTCAAGACCCAGACCTGGTGGCTTGCTTTCTCCTCTCTCTCTGTTTCTCTCTGGTGAGCTCACAAGCTCTGTCAAATTTAACAAATAATAATAAATAAAATTAAATAAGTACTTCTTTTTGAAAAAAATTTCTTACTGTTCATAAGATGATTTTCAAAAAATAGTAAATTTGAAAATTATAGCTTGATGTGGCAGTTGATTAAAGAATTAATTGGCCAAATGGAGTTACTCTAGATCATTCTTTTCTTGATGAAAATTTATCAATATTAGAATAATTTTGATTAAACTGTTTATATTAAAAATTACCTTGGGGCAAAAGTATGGAATCAAATACTCTTGAGATTCAAAATAACAGTCAGAGTATTCTATACGTTTTAACAGACCATAAAAGTAATAAAGATTCAAACTTTTAAAATATGTACAGGCTACTAATTATAGCTTGAGGCATTTTTATCTTCTTCATGGACTAACAGAAAAAGGAAATAAAGAGAGACAAAAACTCACCTGCAAATAATAAAGAAAAAGGCACCCTAGCTACCATGCATCTGCCCTAAAGAAAGTTTTCTGTTACCTTGCAAGTATTCCTAACCTATACTAGCACTATGTGGCTTTAAGTCTTTTTTTTTTTAAGAATTATTTACTCAGTTTTATTTATCATCATTGTTATTATTGTCTTTTTAATTTTCTACAGAGCATGTGTGTTCACCAGCGAGAGACAGAGAAAGAGAAAATAAGCCACCAGATCTAGAACTTGAACTATAGTTAACCATTTGGGAGTCCAGTGCCTTAACCACCACACCACCTGCTGATCCCATGGCATCAAGTCTTATTTGAGGTTAGATTTAGGAAAGCTAACCCAAAATGCTGAAACATCTGACTCAGTTACAATAATTCAAAGAGTCTCTGGAAGAACATTTATCTTGCGTTCTTTATAACATGATTCTCCAAATGACTTGCATATCAGATTGATACCAAAATTTTTCTATAAAATGTATTTAAAATTTTATTTGCCTCTAGTTGAAAAAAAAAGATTATGAAACATTTCTTCCTATGAAATGAAACCTTGGAAATTTTTAATTGTAATATAGGTCATATAAGTTGTAAATGGAAGTTTCAAGTTGTCAGTAATTTGGTAATGTCATTTTCTGTTATGTTCTAATGTCTGTGTTTGTTTTTGCAGATTTTCATACATCTAAATGACATTTACTCTGTGGTGGGGATTCCTGTGTTCAGGTAAATATGATAGTCTTAAGTTTCGGGTTCACCCTGTAGGAGAATATGAACTTTATGCTTTTTACTTATAATATACAACATTGGTATACAAAAGGAAACTAAAGGCAGAACATTTGAATTCTTTTTTTTTAGGAATTGTTTTATTTAACTTTATTTATTTATTTATTTTCGTTTGACCAGAGAGGGACAGAGTGAGAGAGAGAGAGAAAGGGAAAGTGAGAAAGCAAGCCAGGTCTGGGACTTGAACCGTGGTCGGCCATGTGGGGAGTCCAGCACCCTTAACCACCATGCCACCTGCTGGCCCCAGAGCATTTTAATTCTTTATGTAAACCAATGAAATGTTATGGAACTTAGTGGAAATTATTTGATCTGATCAGTTAGAGCTACAAAAGAATTAATCAGTAACCTACAGATTACGTGATTGATATTGAAAATTATGCCTAATTATTTCTACTAGTAAATGATTTCACAAACCCATATTCAAGCTAAAAATTTCAGTCTTTAACTTCTTGGAGTTTTCAGTAAAAAAATACAGCACAGTTCTTTAAATTCACCTTGATCAATCTCTAAATTTCATTGCTATTATTCTTTTTGTTGCAGGACATTATTGCTAGTTCATAAAATCTTCAGGTATCTTCCTAGTCACGCAGAGCACTATACAAGGATACTTCAAAAAGTTCATGAAATATGGAATTAAAAAGTACAAGTTTATTTTGCTACAAAAATTGAAATCCATGCTGTTTTTTTGTAACACATTTTCCTTGGACTTTTTGAATATCACCTCTGGTAATAATAAATGCAAATTTTTTTCAAAAATAAATTTACTGACTTTTATCATGTAACAGGTATCTATGCTGGATGCAATAGAGAAAAAGAGCTGATTGGATAAAAGTTGTAATTTTCATTTCTTGGCAGCATGTATATATTAGTGGCATTGTCAAAATATTTTATATACATAGCCCTGTTAACATACTATAAAGTAAGTTAAATACCCTTTTTCCAGGCAATTCTAGGCATAAAATATTTTGGAGATGTTTTAAGTGCTATAGGAACATCACATTTGCCTTACACTTATATTTATGCATTTGTAAACCTAAATAAGGATGTTAAAATTATGTTAAGATTACCATAATAGCTTTTATCTAATGGTGAGCTATGGCAGTTGACTAGCACAGTGCCCAGAAGGTTGTAGATGTCTAAGAATGCTGTATGATTGCATTCTTGCTGTGGGCTAGTCATTTGGTAAGCAGCAGCTTTGATATTGCAAAGATCATGAGCGAAGTAAAATTTCTTGTCACCTAACACCCGTGAGCTCACCATTTGCCTCATTGCTCTATCAGTTTCTTTTGTCCTCCTATACCTTACATATGCTTCCAGACCAAACCTAATCTGCTCTTCAGAACCTACACTTGAAAAGTTTCCTGTCTGCCCTTTTGGACCCTCAGGCCCTAATCCCTGTAAAATATTTTTGAACTGATTGACTATAATTTGTACAATTTTGCCTAGCTTACTTGTTAAAATTTCGTAATAGGTGAAAGAATGGGGGAGGGGACTGAAAGAGAGCCACATTTCAGTCCAGTGTAATTCTTTTTCTCAAGTTTCTTTTATTCATGATGAAGAACGTATATATCCATACATGACACAGGGAGAGATAGAAAAAGGGAGAGACACCTTTGACAGGATTTCATCACACTGCAGTATCCCTCCTCCAGCTCTCCACCTCATCAGGATCTTGGGCACTTGGAGGTGTGTCTAGCATGTGCCCAGGGGTTGGGGATCTGAACCCATTAGCCACGTGGCTTTCTGCTGTGCAGTTCACTGTCCTACCACCTGAACCGCTGAAGCTGGGCCACAACCTGATGAAATCATTGATGGTCACCAAGACAAGGATAGGAAAGACTAGCAACACAGTTCAAGTCCCAGACCCAGCAGCATAAAAAATATGTCAGGCACATGCCCAAAATCCTGAGAGGGGAATGTCTCTGTTTCTGTCTCTGTCTCTCTTTGACAAGTGCACACACTCTATAGCAAAATAATTTTTAAAATAATTTTTAAAAGCCAGAGTTTCAAGCTAGTGCATTAGCAAGTAGTTGAGGGAGCCAGATTACCCCATGGCCAATGGCAGTTCAAATCCTGACCTCAGCAGTTTAAAAAAACATGCCAGGCATGTGTAAATGTGTGCCCCAAATCCCAACAGGGTGGAGAGATGAGGGAAAAGGGATTGCAACATGATCACATTCCACTGAGATGTTTTCTTCCCCTGCCTCCCCCTCTTTCACTGTCTCTCTCTCTCTCTCTCTCCCTCTCTCCTCTCTCTCTTCCTCTGTGTGAGTGCATGTGCCCTCTGGCAACTTAAAAATAAATAAACAGATTTACCATGTAAAACTAGATCCCTAGGGATTCACCATGCAAAGTTTCCTCATTATTACAGTAAATATACAATTATGCTATTTTATTTCATACCTCATCTTATTCTAAGATTGTAAGGGGCTTGCAATAAATACATACCTAATAGTCTAAGTCAAAGAAAGATGAGAAACAAAATGATGGAAGAAATAGATATTTTGATATTCACATACCTGGAATTCTGTTGAGAGCCTTTAAGAATAGTTTGGAGAACATTGTGACTTCATGTAATTAGTGTTCATAGAAGAGCCCTCTTAATGGTTGTGAGACAATCACTCCCCAAACAACCTTGCACAAATTTTTGAAGTCAGATCTTCATATCTTACCAACTGTAGGAGAGAAATAGAAAAGCTCATTGACTTTTCCCGTGATATGCTACTTGTCATTGCATTTGAAAGGAAGAAATAATGCATGGTATTTTGAGTTTTTCTTTCAAATCTAGAAGCAATGATAGTGGCAATGATGAGGTAGAGGGTAAAGTCTGAGGTGAACCATGGTGGAGACCAGTGAACTCATTTGGGAAGTCTGCTTCAGCCCTTCATTCAGTGAATTGTTTTAGACAGTGCAGGGTCATGCTTCATTTTATCTTTTGAGAACGATGCACTTGTGCAAAATGCAAACTTACAAAAGAGACACTTTATAGAAAACAGATTCCTAGGGTTAACGCATCTAGTCAGCCCTACTTCCCATACTAAATCTACCTTCCAAAACAAGTAACAGAATATTTTCCTCTTGGCGACTCTAGATAGCAAGGAAAGGTCTAATTGGTATGGAACAATAGGGAGGTATAAACACTTTAGAAACATTTCCCTCATGGGTGATTAAATTTTCCTAAATTAAATATATTAGAGGTTAAATTTCAGCTGTCTAAAAAATTTACCTTTCCAAAACACCACACTGGTTAGTTAGATAAGGTCCAATTAGAGAAGGTATTTTGGTAACGTTAAAATATTCTTTTACTTAAGGAATACATTGGTGTGTGCTTGATGAATAATTTTAAATGATGCTCAGTTATAGACAGGTTAATTATTTTTATTTATATCATATTCTTTAATCTACAGTAATATTTGCTGTATACTCTGGTTCTTGTCTTCGTAGGGTTCCTTTAGCCAGCAGAGCTTACATCAGGACAGCTGGACTGCGATCTACCATAGCGTGGGCCATGGCTTCTCTGGCTGAAATTAAGGTAACAAGGTCCTTCCCATTTTAACCTACGCAGTCTCTTTATTGATCGACACCTTAGTTGCGTGCTTTTTCTTTCCTTACTCTTTTGTTTGATGTTTTTCTCCTTGGCACTGCACTTAAAAACTGCTCTGTGATTCGTTTTTATATATTACTGAAGTTCTGAGGGTATTTTTGCTATGAAAAAAATGAAGTAAAAAAATAGTTACAAGTGTCAGCAGATGGCATGGTGTTAAGGCCCTGGACTTGCACATGGCTCACTGTGGTTCAAGTCCTGGACATGGCGGCTTGCTCTCTCACTTTCATCTCTCTCTCTTTCTCACTTGGTCACTTTACCTCTGTCTCTGATGAGCACATGTGCCGTGTAGCAAATTTTAAAATAATAATAATGATGATGATAATAAAATTAAATAAGTAATTTTGTAAGTTTGTGTGTGTGTGTAAGTTTTTGCCTTAGGTTGTGTGCGCTCACTGGAGAGAGAGAGACACACACACACAGAGACAAAGACAGAGAGAAAGAGAGTGAGAAATCACCCTCCAGGGGGCATGGCCACGCCACAATCCCTTCTTCTCCATTCTCCTCCCGGATCTTGGACATGCATGCACATGCGCCTGGCATGAATTTCAAGCCACTGAGTCTGGGACTTGAACAGTGGTCAGCATGTGGGAGTCCAGCAATGTAACCACTATACCATCTACTGGCCCTTAAATAAGTAATTGTTATAAAAAAAAAAAAAAAAAAAAAAAAAAAAAAAAAAAAAAAAGATGTATTACAATCAGAAAATATGGCCTGTGGTACCTCTTATACCTAAATTTTAAAACTTTTTTTTTTTTATTTGCTGTACGATATTTATGCTCACCAGGAAATAAAGAGAGAGGAAGTAAGAAAGCATACTCCAGAGGAGAGGGCCACACCACACAGTCCCCTCTTCTTCATTCTCTTCTTGGGATTTTGGGTCTGCATGCACACGTGCCTTGCATGATTTTCAAGTCACTGAGTCGGAGACCTGAATCATAGTCAGCCATGTGGGATCCAGCTACCTTAACTACCATACCACTGGCTGACCCAACTTCTTAAATTTTAAGTTTTTTTTTTTAATCTGTAATCAAGATCTTGGTCAAGTTTTTATAAATGTTCTACGGACGTAAGAAAATAATTTTATTTTCTAATCACGAAATGTCCTATATTATCTTTACGTGTTATGTTAACTATCTGCTCCATTCTAAAAGAGGTATTTTAAAATCTCATTATGTTATTGTATTTTTTTTAATTAAGTTTTTACATTTTTACCAGTTCCATTATTCAGCTGCTGTGTGATTTGGTATATACATTTATGACTGTTTTGGCTTCATCATCAGTTGTACCTTTTCATTATTATATAAAGTTCTCTTTTTTTATTTCTTTATTTAATTTTGTTATTATTTATTATTATTTTTAATTTGAGCAAGGAGAAAGAATGCGAGAGAAGGGAAAAGTGAGAAAGCAAGCTACCAGATCTGAAACTCGAACCACAGTCAGCCTTGTGGGAGACTAGCACCTTAGCCACCACACCACCTGCTGGCCACAAAGTTCTCTTTATCTTGGTTAGTAAGATTAAACTGAAATGTCTCTATATTTTATTAATATTTTACTCCTTTCTTTTTGTTTGCATTAGCCTGATACTTTCTTGCCACTGTTTTACTTTGAACTTTACGTAGTTCTTATAAACACACAGCTGTCTTTAGCCTGCTCCGATGGTCCCTATCTTTCAACAAGAGAATTCAGTAAATGTTCTTACAAATGTACTTGACTGTACTCCTCCTCTGTTCATAACTTCTTATGCTGTTTATTTTTATTTTTTTTGCTAGTTATTGCATTTTTCTTCCTGAGGTTGAAGATTTTACTTTACAATTCTCTTCCATTCTGTTCCTTTTCCCAGCTCTCTTAATTAAGCACATACAACTCTACTATTACTTAAAACCAGGATACCAATTATTTCCTCTGCCAGGACGCAGTGTTTCACCACCAAGACAATCAGCTTCTCCAGCTTCCCTGCTTTCCTGTCATGAGATGAGATCTTAGAGTACTTTTTTCTCTTCTCCTCACCTTTAACTCTCTCCACAGTGTGACCTTTGAAACATTTCACTCCTTCTTCTCCCAATTTCTAACTACTAAACTGAATAACTTTTAATTGGATAAATTATTTACATATTATAACTTCCCTTAAATTTGTGTGCCTCTTCTGTTTCAAAAGTTCTTAGTTCGTACTTCCTTACACATCTGATCATTGAGGTACAGTTGTGCATAGCACTCGCACACACATTTGTATGTACATGCAAAGACATGGTGCAAGGACGGCCCTCCTTACCATCTTGCTCTCTGTTTCCTCACTTGAGGCCTCCACTCAACTTTATTTGTTGCTTGATTAAAGTCTTGTCTTCCAGGTATTTTCCTCAAGTGTGGTATTTGAATAATGAATACTGGACAAATTCCTATATATCGTCAGATTTCCTCCTTTCGTCTTTGTTGAGTGTAAGAGTCTCGAGTTGCAGGTCTTTTCTCTCAGATATCTGTAGGCGCTGTTCCATTGTCTTTGAGTGTCCAGTGTTGTAGATGAGCTGTCCCTGCTGGTGGGATATTTCTTTTTCATTTTAGCTAGTTTCTTTCTGCTTAGAAGATTGCGATACTTTTTTCTTTAATCTCAATATTCAGGACTATTACCAGGATGGGCTTATATATCTGTCTTTCCCTTTCAGCCCAGACCTTCCTGAGTCGGACTGCCTGGGTTTTAATTCTGACTCTAGCACTTACTGGCTAGGAAACATTGGGCAAGATACACCATATTTCTATGCCTCAGTTTCTCATTTGCAAGATGAAAATAGTATTGTTATTTCATAGGATTCTTGAGGAGTAAATGAATTAGCATTAGTAAAGTGATGGAAACAGTGCCCAAGTTATGAAACTATGTAAGTACAAGGAGTCTTCAAAAAGTTTATGGAAAACGCTTCTATGAAAAATCTCTATGGATTAGGGCCAGCAGGTAGCGTGGAGGGTAAGGCAGCTGGATCCAATATGGCTGACTTTGCAGTTTGAGTCCCAGATCCAGGGACTTGAAACTCACACTGATGCATATGTATGCATGCCCAAAATCCTGAGAGGAGAATGGATAAGGGATTGTGGTATGGCCATCTCCCCTGGGAGCTGATTCTCACTTTGCTTCTCTTTCTCTCTCCAATGAACAAATATGCCCTATAGTAAACTAAAAATAATAAAAGTAAATTAAAAATCTATATGTGGGGATCAGCAGATGGTGTAATGACTATGTCGCTGGACTCCCATGTAGTCGACTGTGGTTCGAGTCCTAGACTCGGTGACTTAAACTCACACCGGGCATGGTGCGTGCATCCCCAAGATCCCAAGAGGAGAATAGAGGAGAAGGGATTGCAGTGTGGCCATCCCCCCGAGGGGTGATTTCTCGCTTTCTGTCTCTCTGTCTGTCTCTGTCTTTCTGGCAAACACACACGCCCTATAGCAAAAACCTCTCAAAAAAAAAAAAATATATATGTATCTAGATTTCAAATTGTTTTTGGACCAAAATAAACTTGTACTTAATTCCATATTCTTTTTGAGTTTCCCCTTGTATTAGCTACCACTGTACTAATAATGATTTAAATTATTATTGGAATATGTGATTATTATTATAAAACAATCACAGTTCTTTTTCCAGTTCAAGCATTCTTTCTCTACAGTTTCTTACTTAATCATTTTAAAAAATAATTATTTTATTTTATTTATTATTTTTTTATTTGACCAGAATGACAGAGAGAGAGAGAAGGAGAAGGAAAGTAAGAAAGAAGCCACCAGATCCAAGATTCAAACCATGGTCGGCCATATGGAAGTCCAGTGCCTTAACCACCAAGTCACCTGCCAGCCCCTCTTATTTAACTATACTGACCTCAACTCTTAAGTGAATTTAACTTTAAAGTATTCTTTTTCTCCTTCTAAAATTCCTGTTGCGAAGATGTTGAGCTTCCTGGCTCTGTCCTCCAAGTCTCTTATCCTTTCTCACATGGTTTTCGTCGCTTTATATCTTAGCTCTACGTTTCAAGTTATTCTTGAATCTTATCTTCCAAGTTGTAACAAGAGCCACAGGGATATGCTGTACTTTCATTTTTTTATTGATATTTTTAGCTTAAAATCATACTTTTTTTAGCTTCTTAAAAGATGTATGTGTTACACTCAGATACCTGTGGAAGCTCCTCCTGTGCTCACGTATGTCCCTGTCTCCTGCATAGTTAGTAGTTCTGCTTCACTTGGCGTGTTCTACATGTTCTGCCTGTTTACTCTCTGACTGCTGAGGACTCCACCTCTCCCAGCTGAGCCATTATTTTTCTTAATTGGCTCACGAGGGGTAATGTATGTCTATTAAAGTATTTAAGTGGCCAGAATCCTATACATGATAAAAAGCAAACAAGCCTCTGGCACACCTGGGTTTGCCAGCATAAAGAGAATCTGCCAGTCCTGGGGCTGAGGTACCTGGAGGAGACGTCCTTCTCTGGTCCCTAGATCGCTGAAGACCAAGCTCCTCTGTGCTGTATGGCTCCCCTCTGGGCTCCAGTGCCGTTCTCTAATCATCCGCCCACGCCATGGCAAGGAAGCCCTCTGCAGTCCTCCTTCTGGAACCCCAACAGAGCCTGGGGCTCCTTGTAGTGCCAGTTGCCTAGGTCTAAGCATCACTTGGCTCAACAAAAGTAAATAGCTTGGAGTTGGAAGAAGAGGAAGGAATGATATTTAGATTACCACATACCCAGACCCAGGATTGCCCTTTTTGTTGATTTAAATCTTTAGTCCAAATTTCTTTTAGTATAAGGAGACAGAGGTTTAGTTACTTTTTTTTTCCTTTGTCCACAAACTGCTAGTAATTTCACCACAGTTCATATTTAATTATAAATTTATTTAATTCCTACAAATTTGAAGTGTTACCTTTGTCTTGATCTAGACATATATTTTTCAGAAAAGTCCAAAGTAAATGATCAAAAATACCCAAAAGTAATGCTTGATATATAACTTTTGCTTACTGTGGGCCTGCTAACACTAAGAACAAGAATCTCGGAATGTGGGCAGTAGCCAGTGAGCCCATTAAAGATGTAAGAAGCACCTCGACACTCTCTTAGAGGGACTGCAGTCATAACCCACATGTAGGCGACCCTGTATCCAACTCAACCTACTTCTCTGCTTGGAGACAGTTCCACCCTGAGAAGGCCAATGCCATTTAAAGTGAACTTGTAAAAAGGGATGTTAGATATTTTTCATGTTTACTATAAATTGTCCTCCTTCCTGTAAATGTCATGACTAGAAAAGGTCCTAAGGTAACATGGAGATATTTAAGGTCATGGTACTTCATTGAATACAGACTGTAAGAGAGGAAGACACAGTGTGTGGCACATTCGAATTCTTAATAAAAACCAATTCTCATACTGTTATTAATTTTAAACAAAATTGCCACTTAAGTTGTATTCTGGTTGTTACTTACTACCCCTCTATGGGAGAGCCATATGATATGCTCTTCAGAATGTAGCACCAGGGGAATGATTCCCTCTTCTGAGGAACATTTTCTTTCTTTCCATTAGGTACCCTCTGGCTCTGGCTGAAACTTGGCTGTCCACTGAGGTCTCCTTCCTCTGTAGACATAGTGAGATGGATGTGTTTCCTCCCACATCCCGAGTACCACTGGGCCTGAAGGTGGGGTAGGTGTCCTGCTTGTTCCTTCTTGCCCCTTCTGGATGACTGTTTCCTCCCATCTGCCAGAATGTCTCAGGGCCTTTGAAGCACACACCTTCTGGTTCCCAATCATACACAGATCTCTGTTCCTATCGCTCTGGATCACCATTGCTGTCTTAATCTTTCTGATTTCCATAGTCACCCATAGCCTGTTCCTTAATGTCTTGGCTTCCCTTCCTCTATTTATCTGCCTTCATTCACTCTTAGACATTGTCCTGCCCTTTGGAAGGGCATCCCTTCCAGAAATCTCAGTTTCAAAGATCCTTCTCATCACCACCTACTCTTTCCTGTTTGCTTCCTCCAGTCCCTGGATCTAATTCCACAGGGACCTCCAGTCACTTGACTGACCACTATCCATTACTTACACCTGTCCACATCCCTTTGCACAGCCTGGATTTTATGTCCTATCATTGTAGTCATTTCTTCGCCTACACTTTTTAATTTCGTGCTTCTTATTTGACCTAAATATTAGAAGCAAAAGAACATCAGCATGCTGTCCTCACCTAGTCTACCAATATTTCGGAATCTGTATCCACATATTCTGCTTTATCTTTATGATGATAAGTAAAGTCTCCTTGTTCCACTCCAGTATTTGGATCCCACTCTTTTTGCATATCAAGGACTTTTCCTTCTACTGTATCACTGCCATCTGCATGTATTCCTGCTGTTCTGTCTTACATCCTAAAATAAAATCCCTCTCTGGAACCCACATGTTCCTTCAGCTACCTTCCCTGTCTCTGCTTCCTTTTACAGAAAAATTCTTCAAAATAGTCAGTATTTGTCTACTTCCTTCCTTCCCATTCACTCTCGTACTGACTTCTGTCAGGCTTTCATCAGCAACACCCCACTGAAGTTGCTCATCTACTAACCCTAGGTCTCTTTGTGGTCACTCTCCTTCTTGAAACAGTTTTCTTCACTTTGTTTTGGGACCACCACTCTAGGTTCTCCTCCTACATCAATCAGTATGTGCTGCTTCTCTGTGTGCATGGCTGGATCTTCATCTTCCAAACATAAGCTCAGGAGATCACTGGGACCCCAGTCCAAACCACAGATATCTCTTTTTTAACTCCTCTTGCTTCCTACATGATCTCCTCCAGTTCTGATGCTTTAACTACCATTTATAAACTGACCAACACTGGTTGTTCCCAGTGTTATGTATATAGCCTGAACCTCTCCCTTGAACTCTAGATTCATATGTGGAGTGATTCGCTTGGCATCATTCTTGGAGGTCTAAGAGGCATCTCAAAATTAACATCTCTGAAACTATATTCTTGTCATCCCCTAGCCCCTTTTCCCATCTCAGTAACAGGAAACTAACTCCATTCTTCTGGTGGCTCAGGTCAGACACTTCAGTCATTCCAGACTGTCCTCTTTCTTCAACATTCCACATCCTGTCCATTCTATAGCTCTGCCATTTGAAGTATGTTCAGAATTCAGCCATGTCTTCACCACTTCCACCAGTACCGTTACCATTCTTAATTCAACCCACTGTGACCTCTTGCCTGGATCCCCTAACTAGCCTCCCTATTAACACACTCACCATTCTGGCCTGTTCTGCGGCCTGTTCTCGACAGGGGAGCTATGAGGATCCCTTTGAAGTCTAAGGTCATGTGACTTCTCAAAACCTTCCAATAGCTTCCTAACCTTCAGAACAGAACCAAAATCCTTATAGCACCTACAAGATCTGACATAATGCAATCCAGAGTGGGAGTCATTAGTGTTTTCTCCAAATGTCTTGTTCTCCTCCCAGGTACACGTAGGAATACACTTTCCTGACCCCCTGAAACTGTGTACCATGTGACTAACATGCATTAGCCAGTTAACTGCTCGTAGAGGGGATGAGTGGCACTTTGAGGCAGCACCTTTCGGAGCCATTGCAGTTTTTCCTGCTTCCTCTCCCTCTGCCACAGTGATGGCGGCACTACATGCCGATATGCCCACTTCATCAATTTTTGCTTCTGGCCTGAGGAACAGAGGCCCAGGTGCCCTATTGTGGGCATGTAGCTGAGTGATGTTTTAAACCCTGAAGACTCGGAAGTTGTTATGACATCAGCATAACCCAGCCCATCCTGATGGGATCACCGTACCTCTTTGATGTTACTGCCTCCTTTTCCCTCTTTCTGTGCTTTGGCCACGATGGCCTCCTTCCTTATCTTTTTTATTTATATATAATTATTTTACATGTCTGTGAGGTATAGTCTGGTTTTTTAAAACCTGTATGTAGTGTAAAATAATCAAATCAAGGACATAAGCACACTCACCATCCTCGCCATTTAATACCACACTGTTGTAGATACTCAAAAATCACTCTTGATTTTTTGGAAGTATATGTTACTTTTTCGCTGACGTTTATTACTCTGCTGTGGTACACAATTCCAAAGCCTATTCCACTTGTTTACATGCACAGTTTTAACCAACTTCTCCCTATTCCCATCTCCCTCTCATCTAACATTTAATACCTACTATTATTATCTCAGCTTCTATGCTCTCTTGTCCTTTAGCTTCTGCTAATGAGTGAGGACACTCAGTAGTTATTAAATGAAGACAAAATTTTCTTTCATAACCTGACTTACTTTGCTTGGTATTACACTTCTACGTTCATTTGCTTTTTAAACATAGCACGCACGCACCTGTCTGACTTAGGGCTTTAACTATATGAAACTCCTAGTAAGTGTAAAATGGAATGTTTACCCTTGAAATAGTGATTTCTCTCATTTTAGGATTCTTTTTTGGCACCTACTATAGTAAACTTAATAATACCAACTTAATATTTCTGTCTACAGGCCGGTGCATTTGTTTTAGATCCGATGTGTGGACTTGGAACAATACTTTTGGAAGCTGCTAAGGAATGGCCAGTAAGTTCTTTTTTATTTTTTTTAAATTATTTTATTTAACTTTATTTATTTACCTTAATTTGACCAGAGAGGGATAGAGTAAGAGTGAGAGCAGGAGAGACAGAGAGAAAGAGAAAGTAAAAAAGCAAGCTGCCAGGTCTGGGACTTGAACTGCAGTCAGCCATGTGGGAATCCAGTGCCCTTAACCACCACACCACCTGCCAGCCCCTGGCCAGTAAGTTCTAAAGTTTAGTAAACCAAGCAAGCTGTATATTTACTTTAATCATTTTATATATTTACCAAGTATTTAAGAGATTATCTATTTGGGGATTGTAATTTGAAATTACATGAGTTCACTGTAGTTAAAATAGATTATGAAAGGTTAATCAAATTGCTATTTTCTCTAAATACTATGATCAATTTAGGAAAATATGACAGAATTCTAATAATCAGTCGTGATCTAATGTATACTAATACCCAAATTCTTTAGCCATTTGTTATTGTAAAACATTGACAGATTTAAAAATTTTAATAAAAACTTTTTTGTTATTTGCTATTAAATATCATTTGAAGGACTAATCAATTTTATTTTAACCTAAGTTTTTAAATCTGTTAATGTAACTCTTACTGAGATAATGCAAGTAGATTTTCTTTTTTTGTTTTTAAGTTTTGGGTTTTTGTTTTTTTTTTTTTGCTATAGGGTGTGTGTGCTCACCAGAGAGACAGAAAGTGAGAAGTCACCACCCCAACCCCCCGAGGGTGCATGGCCACGCCCGAGTTCCTTCTCGCCCATTCTCCTCTTGGGATTTTGGGTACACATATTCATGCATCCAGCTTGAGTGTTAAGCCATGGGTCCGGGACTTGAACTGCAGTTGACTGCCTATGTGAGAGTCTTAACAACATAACCATTATGCCATCTGCTGGTCCTAGCAAGTAGATTTTCAGAATTATATAAAAAATTAGTAGTTTTATTTATACCTGAAATATTAATTTCTTTCCCATAGGATGTATATTATGTGGGTGCTGACGTCAGTGACTCACAGTTAATAGGCGCAGGGGACAATCTGGAAGCTGCAGGCCTTAAGGATAAAATCGAGTTACTTAAAGTCTCTGTTATAGGTAAGATATTAAAATGCAATTTGGAGAAATGAACATATGTAAATAGATTTAGAATAATTATATAAAATAGAATTCACTCTCTGTATGTAAAGGTTTAATTGTGCACTGTAATTTGTCTGTGAACTAATAATCAGTTTACTTTCAGTATTATAGTTGTAACTTTTTTATTTTTCAAAATGTTCATGATTGGGAAACAACTAATATTGTTTCTGTAAGCATTTAAGTAAAAGCAAGATGTGTTCGCTGCATCTGAATCATTTCTCATATCAAAACCAGGGATCACTTAATATAGACTAAAGTCAGGGTAGAATAGTAATAATAAAAACACTAAATTTCTTTCAAACTATTAGGTTGTCAGGAAAGTCATGAGGTATTTTTTCATGTTTTTCTGTGCAAAAATGCATCATGACTTTCCCAAAGACCCAACATATGAAATGTCCTGAGTTGCCTCACATAGGACAGTCTCTCCTTGAGATACACAAGAGTACATTAACCTCGCATCCGAATTTGTTAAATCAATACTTCTAGTACTAAAATCAGAAATGTCTGGGAAAGCCAGGACAGCAGGTCACCCTGTGAAGTAGAAAGCGCCAGCCCCTAACAACACCAGCAATCAAGTCCAGTGAATCCAATCAAACTAGTACTACCCCAAAATTTATGGTATTAATATATATATATAATATGTAAATATATGTTTATAATATATAAATAATATATAATATATTCATTATATAGTATATATTATGTATATATTACTATATATTAATATATATTACCATATAATATTACTATACTAATATATAGAATATATTAGTATATGTATATATACTAATATATACTAATATATAGCATATATATATACTAATATATAGTATATATATATATTACTATACTAATATATAGTATATATACTATATATATACATATACTAATATATGCTATATATAATATATACTATATTATATATATATAATTATATATAGTAGTATATAATATATTATACTAATATATTCTATATAGTTAGTATAGTATATATATATATGGTAATATATATTAATATATATAGTAGTATGTATATATATAGTAACATATGTATCATATATGGTACTATACATAACATAGTAATATAGTAACATATGTATCATATATTACTATACATAACATATTTATATATATATATATAACATATATAATATATACTATATGGGACCAGCAGTTAGCGTAATGACTATGTCGCTGAACTCCCATGTACTTGACCGTGGTTCAATTCCTGGATCTGGTGGCTTAAACTCATGCTGGGTGCATGTGCGTGCATGCCCAAGATCCCGAGAGGAGCATGGAAGAGAAGGGATTGTGGCATGGCCTTCCCCCCCTGGGGTTGATTTCTCGCTTTCTGACTCTCTGTCTCTCTCTGTGTCTTTGGTGAACACACACACCCTATAGCAAAAGCCACTCAAAAAAAAAATATATATATATAATATATTATATATATATTATAAATTTGTATATATTATAAATAATATATAATATGTATTAATATGTTATATATTATTTATTATATATTATGTATATTATATATGATGTGTGTGTGTGTGTGTGTGTGTGTATATATAAAGGATATATATGTATTTTTAGCACATTTACTTCCCAGCTAAGAAAATTGCCTTCTCTCCACAGTGGATGGGTAGTAGGTAGGGCCCAGTGTCAAACATATAATCAGAAGAAACAAAATACTGTTTACGTTTTTTATTATAGTGGAAAAGTAGGAAAGATGAGTATCAACAGAAGAAAATGTTAGGATAACTTTTGTGTAAAAGCATAATAAAACAGCCCCAAAGAAGTTCTGTTGTTGATTGAAATTCAAAGTTTTTTTTTTTTTTTTTTTTTTTAGGTTTTCTGCCAAGCTTTTTTAATGCACATAAGCAAAATGAAGCATTTGCTGTTAATATGTTAGCTTCAATCCAGATCCCAAAATGTATTTTACATGTTTAATACTAATTATTAGGGACTTCTAGATTATTATGGCAGATGGAAATGTCATTGAAGGATTTATATCCTCCTGCACTTACTAAAATAAGAATAAGAATAATAAATGTAGAAGTAAAAAAATTTACCAAAAGCAGCCAAACAAGGAAAGGTCATAATCTAATGCAGTAAACTTCAAATTTTAGTTTGGCCACAATGGAAAGAAACCAAGTTACAGAGCAACTGCTAGTAAAATGTAGGTTACTTACAAGATTCTGAGATCCTGTTTACAAGGTTACTGAAGCAAAGTGTGACTTGAAAATATTGTGCCCAACTCAAATGTCATTTTAGTACAGATATTTTCAATTATGAGAAAGTTCAGGCAGCATTTCACTAAAAGGGCAACACTGCCCTTCTAGAGGAAAGAACAGCTAATAAAATACACACATTGTAAAGATGAATCAACAGAAGAAGAAAGCAGGTTAAGTCAAAATGATCGATAATGAGGATTGAATTAATTTAAATATAAAATTAATGTTAAACAACTATGGGAAGTACTGTTACAGAATAAGATGTGAATGTTATAAACGTAGACAATGGAAATTATAAACAGCAGAAAGTACAAGAAAAGAAATAGGAAATATGTGTCCAATGTTATAAAAGTCCTTAATTAAGCTAGTCTTTTGTTTAAATATATGCATTATGAAACTATCTTGAAGGCCCTTAAAACCTATTGTAAGAAAATATCTTAGGACCATAATCATGAGTTTTAAGTCATTATTACCCATTTTTCTCCTAGAAGGAGGGAAAAATAGGGCTGTTTTTGGTTTCAAAACAGACAGTATTTTAAAACTAACCTTTTTTTTTCTTGTTCTTGATTTGTCATGCAAAGATGTTAAAAAGAGCTGATTTTTTAGTTGTTTGTTTTAAGCTATTTCTATTTCAGAATCTTATCTCCTTAGTTACAAGCAAACCTTTTGTTCAAAGGCAGTTCAAAACATTTAATAATTTAAGATTTTACTGTGATTTGATTCTTATAGGTCATGATATTAGAAATGTCCACATCAAGAACTCTGGGAGTGGGGCCAAAAATCTGTGTTTTACCAGAGTTCTTCAATTGATTCTAATACACACTAAATTTAATTCCCATGTGGTACTGATCTGGATGATCGGGAAACCACACGTTGAGAACCACTAGTAGACAGAAGGAGAGTAGGAAAGAAGCCCCCTGGAAGCAGTTGCTCTGCCTAGGCCTCTGAGGAACTACACGGAATGAGAAGGAAACACCGTATTCTGCAGAGCTGCTTAGAAGTCTGGTTTCCACCCAGTGGATTCCACACCCACTGGTTTCCACTTTTCTGTCATGTCCCGTAGACATCACAGAGGGCATTGTAAATAATAACCACAAAAGAGCTAACAGTTGAGTGCTTGCCATGTGCCAGCACTATTCTAAATGTCTTCTATTTATTTCTTCAATTGTTAACTACTGTGGTTGGTATTTTGGGGCCACTTTCCAGATGAGGAAACTGAAGCACTCAAAGTCCCGCAGCAGTAACAGAGTCTTATGCAGACTCTGACACCACAGTCTGCACTCTCAATTGCATCCACAGAAGTTTTGATTATTTTATGTTCTGTTGGAAGATGACACTGCTTAGTTCTGGACATTTTTTTTTTAATTATTCTTTTCTACCTATGTGAAGATAATTCAACTTGTAAAATTGCTTAAAACAGTTTAGCAAATTATATAAATCAGAGTAGGAAAGTTATAGATTATAAATGGAGATTATAGGACCAGGAGATGGCGTAATGGTTATGTTGCTGAATTCCCATGTAGTCGACCACGGTTTGATTTTTGGACCTGGCAGCTGAAACTCATGCCAGGCATGTGTGCATGCATGCCCAAAATCCCTAGAGGAGAGTGGGGTAATTTCTCGCTTTCTGTCTCTCTGTCTCTCTCTGTATCTGGTGAGCTCATGCACCCTATAGCAAAAAGAAAGAATACAGGGGCCAGCAGGTGACATGGTGTTAAGGTGATGGATTCTAACATGTTTGACCATGGTTTGAGTCCCAGACTCAACAGCTTGAAAATCATGCTGGGTGCATGTGTGTT
The DNA here is from genome assembly GCA_026018925.1 of Tupaia tana. Lineage (NCBI taxonomy): Eukaryota > Metazoa > Chordata > Mammalia > Scandentia > Tupaiidae > Tupaia > Tupaia tana. The sequence continues at coordinate 194,651,255 of JAKSZU010000003.1, forward strand.
TGTGCCCAAAATCTGGAGAGGAGAATGGACGAGAAGGGATTATGACGCGGCCAGTCCCCTGGGAGTGTGATCTCTGACTTTCCCTCTCTCTCTCTCTCCCTCCCTCTCTCTCAAGCAAGCAGGCCCTGGTGGGGGTGGAGGGGGGGAGGCGGGGGGACGGGTAGGGGAGGGGACCTGAAAAGAAAGAAAAAAAAGAGAGAAAGAATACTAGAAGGAAAAAATTGATGTTACCAAACTTGGACAAACCAGGCAGCTAATTCATGTGTGGGTTATGTGTGGGTACTGTGTTCATGTATGTGGCGTAAGGCAAAAGAAAGGCTTGAGATCAAATTCAAGAGTAAATTATATAGGGAACCAGCAGTTAGCATAATGGCTATGTTGCTGGACTCTCACGTAGTTAACCGCAGTTCGCGTCCTGGACCCGGTGGCTTAAAACTCACGCCGGGCGCGTGTGCGTGCGTGCCCAAGATCCCGAGAGGAGATTGGAGGAGAAGGGATTGCGGCGTGACCATCCCCCCTGGGGGGTGATTTCTCGCTTTCTGTCTCTATGTCTCTCTCTGTCTGGCGAGCGCACGCGCCCTATAGCGAAAATCTCTCAAAAAAAAAAAAAAAGAGTAAATTATATATAAAACATTGTTACTATGATTGCCTTCATTGTCTATTTCTTGTCTTTAGTTATTTTGCAAAAAAGTATAGAACTAGTACTCAAATAGATGTCCTATATTAATACTCTGAAACTAAGTGTGTGAAAATAAAACGTAATTTGGAAAAAAGAATTCCTGTCTAGGTTTAAAAGGATCTTGTCCTGTTATTTTTTTCTAACAATCTACTCCTTCTACTTATCTTGTATAATGGTTAGAACTAGTAGAGAGATTCAACCAGTGATCATTAGACTTTCCCAAATTACAGAGAATTTTTTTTTTTTTTGCTTTGGTTTTGAAATGCCCTGCCAACAAAAATTGATGTGGTATTTAGTAAAAATTATTTTCATTTCATTACATTTCTGTGGAATTAGAAGCTAGCCAAAATGAAAATTGTGACATCTCGAACCTTATGAATAAATCATTTATTTAACGGGTGGGAAATAAAATAAGAAAGGAGAAAGTATACTCAGATATGGCTATTAAGACTGAATGGATTTTCTTATGATCATCTATTTCTGAGAAGAGAATGTTAGGATTAGAAATTTAGGGGACCAGCAGACGGTGCAGTGGTTGTGTCGCTAAACTCCCATGTTATCGACCGTGGTTCGAGTCCCAGACCCGGCAACTTACACTCACGCTGGGCCCGTGTGCCTGTGTGCCCAAGATCCCAAGAAGAGAATGGAGGAGAAGAGATTGCAGCATGGCCATTCCCACGCTGGGGGCGGAGGGTCATTTCTTGCTTTCTGTCTCTCTCTGTCTTTCTGTTAAGCACAGGCACCCTATAGCAAAAATCTCTCTCTTAAAAAAAAAAGAGAGAAAAGTTAGACTTAATGATCAGACACTCTGTTTAATTTTGTTTAATAATATTACTCATTGTGTTGGTTGCTGTTTGTGTAGCCTTTTCTCTAGTCTTAGGACTTATATATTCTTAACCTCTGAGCTTTTTTAAAAAATTCAGTGATACCTATATTTACTATCCCTCAAAAACAAATAGATCTAAATGTATAACTATAAAAAAGGAAATGAAAGTTATAGAACATAATTTTGTAAGAGATTTTTCTAGAGAATGTAATAAATTTCTTCCTGCACCTGGCAACTTCCTATTTACATATCGTATGGAGAGAATTGAGTTTTCTGGTTAATTTAAAATTCTGCTTAACTTATGTCATATTTTGTCATACCTGAAAAAACAGTTTTCAAAGGACAGACTACAGTAACCATACCATTTATCTTTAGTGGTCCTTCAAAGCATTTCAGGATTGTATAATTCCTTACAAACAATATTAGCCACCCTGTTTTATTCTAATATGCAGAAATAATCCTATGTACTTCAGTTTTTTCATGAAGGTTGTAAATATTTAACCTTATTGTAATAGGATTCTCCAATTTCTTTATTTCAGAATTGCCATTGCCGTCAGAAAGTGTCGATGTTATTATTTCTGACATTCCATTTGGAAAAAAGTTTAAGTTAGGAAAAGACATCAAAAGCATTCTGCAAGAAATGGAAAGGTGAGTTGTTGAATTTATTTTCATAATTTTTTTAGCTCCTGGGCATTTAACCAAAATATGTCATAGCTTTTCAGTTCAGGTCTGATTACACTGCAGTAATTTCCAGGAGTTTTTATAGCTTCATTTTCTAAGATGTTAAGTCAGAAGTTTATAATTGAAATACGTGTTATCTATATCATTTTACACTATAAATTGTATTTATAAAATACTATTTTTTGAGTATTGCCTAAAATTTGAATATGAAAAGTGAGCTCTATTTTAGTCCCTAGGCTAGGTAATTTATACATTTGCTTCTAATTCTCACGAAAAAAGACCACTTCCTCTGTGTTAATACCCAACACTTTTGATGAGAAACTGGGGCCCAGACAGATTAACTTTCTCATGATTACACCACCACTGAGCAACAGCACAGAACCCTGCTACACAAGGTACATTCAGTAACGGAACGGATGCCACCTTCATGGGCTGTTAAATAAAGATGCAAAAATGTTTCTCATGTTACGGTTTCTAATGTTTACTAAGGGAAGATCATTCAGTAGAAGTATTTCTTTGAGAGGTATAAACAGTGAAGCCTGGATATATATTTTTCTAATCATTTAAGTTGCTAAAGGAGAGAACCGTAGAATGTATATAGAAGCGAATGGACATGAATAAGGGGTGGTTCATTTTAAATTATCCTAGCAGGGCATTCGATAGAGTAAGATAACACAAATGTTCGAGAGCCTGCTCTATAAATAATGTGTTACCCATGGGGAAAAATGAGTCATGTGTTTTAGATGGGCAGAATTCAGTACCAAGGCTAACGTTCTGTAAGGAAAGTGAAAGCTTAACACGAAGTCTGAGCCCGACTAAGAGCCACCTTGCTGATCCTATGGACTGGTTAATCCACGCTTCCTTCCGTATTATCTTAATTTCTCCTATTATGCACTTTCTAAATTGACCTATCACCTAGGGCCTCTCTTTCTGGGCAGTATACTCTCTTCTGCCTGATACCCTTCTTGTCAAGCAGATTTTGTAATTCTGATTTCATATTGAAATCATTTCAGGAGCTTTTAAAACACACTGGTGCCCATTCTTGGCCTCCCAGCCAGGCTCTAGTTTAATTAATCTGGGGTAGGACTCAGACATCAGTATTCCTTAAAAACTCCCAAGATGATTCAGTTGTACAACCAGGGTTAATAACTGCCACCTTTGAGCCTAACTAGGAAATTCACCATCTGCACCATTGACCAAGTCATGGTGAGATACTAATATGTGTAAATAATGAGTACATTTAACTTGGAACTGCTTGGAAAGATAATGGCTTACCCTAACTGAACATCTAACACTGCACATTTTAGACATCTCCAGAAGTCAGAGAAGGGCAATATTTTGTGTAGACAGTTCTTTCAGCACTGCTTTCACCAGCCTGGCTCTTTCTAAGCCAGTCGTAGTTTTTATTCTGGGTAATTGAAAATGAGACAGCAATAGATATGAACCTGAGAAGATATTCAAGATTTCCTGAATAATTAGAATGCCTCAATAGGCCCAGTTCTGAGTATATGTGTTTGGGTATAAAGGGCTTTGCTTCTCCTCTGACCAAGCCTCTTTACTACCTGTCTCCTATTTTTTTTACTAGACTTTTTACTTTTTATGGTTTGAAGTTTTATACAGGCAATGTTGCATAATATAGGCTTTGGAGCCAGGCTACCTGGGTTGAAATCTTGGCTCTATTGCTTAATGGTTCTTTAGTCAGAAGCAGGTTGCCTAACTGCTTTGCATGTCTTTAAATATAACACCTACCTCATAGCATTGTTCTGAGGACTTAGTGGATTTAAAACTCTTAGAACAGTGAAAGGCATCTAGAAAGTGCATGTGCTTGCATGCCCAGAATCCTGACAGGAAGGAGAAATGGACAAAATGGAATTGCAGTTTGATCATACCCCATTGGGGTAGCTCTCTCTCTCTCTCTCGCTCCACCTCTTCCTCTTTCCTCTCCTCCCTCTCTCTATTTCTCCCCTCTGGCAATTAAAAGAAAATGGAAAGGATGAAGAATCTGTTAGTAAAATTAAGAAAAATACAAGAGATCAATCAGTAAACCTATTCTTAATAGTCAGTAGAAATAGCCCTGTGTGTAACACAGAACCAGATTCTTTGAGAAAGCACCTGCAATCAGAATTAAAGATTGACAGACAAATGATTCCTCTGGTGGCCTGAGCTGTGCACTCTCAGCTCAATAATTTCTTCCTTTAATTTTTTTAAGAATTAACCATTTCACGAGTGTAGAACATTGTGAGGAATTCAAAAAGTACAATATTTGAGTTTTTCTCTCAAATGTAACCATGTAAAAATATAAGCAGAATTTAGAAATTCAACTTGCTCAGCCTAAAGGAAGGAGAAGGCACTGCATGCCCAAGAGGCTTGACATGCTTTCAGGGAAAAAGCAAGATTTCAGTACAGGTTGCAAGTTTGGAAAGAATGTAAAAGGAGACCCTGTCAGATATTATACATACAGATGTTCAGTATTTCTTGAGTGAATATAGATGTTCAGTATTTCTTGAGTGAATATGGAAGCAGAAGGTAAGTTCGAGGAAGAGTGAGTATACCAGATTACGTGGAGGAGAGGATTGGTAGGGGGTGACTAAGACTAATGTGTTTCATGGTTAAATAATTTAGGATTATTTCTGTTGTCTATCCCTAGTCTTACAGGTTTACATGCAAAAGAAAAATCTCTTTTAGGTTGGTTGATGTCATCTAACACTGATACACTGGTGTTCAAAAGAATGCAGTTTAGTAACTATTGCTTTATCATTTCTGAACAGCATTCTTAGTTTAAAAAAAAAAATGTACATGGAAAGATGCCTAGAAGAACATTTATAGAAAATACTAATCTCTGGGGACCAGCAGATGGCAGAATGGGTATGTTGCTGGACTGTCATGTAGTTGACCACTGTTCAAGTCCCGGACCCAGAGGCTTAAAACTCACCCCAGGCACGTGTGCATGCATGCCCAAAATCCTGAGAGGAGAATGGAGGACAAGGGCTTTTGATGTGGTCATCCCCTCTAGAAGGTGATTTCTTGCTTTCTATCTCCGTTTATCTTTGTTTCTCTGGCAAGTGCCACAAACCCTATAGCAAAAATCTCTCTACAAAAAATACTTAACTAAATCATCTCTGAGTAGCAGGATTTGAGATGATTTTTGCTTTTCTCCCATTATTTAAAAAAAATAAATGACTGTCCTGCTAAGCATCTCACCATGTACATGTGCCCAAATATATAATGTTTTCAATTGTACATAGTAGGATCATCCTTAATTCACGTGATTTTTTGTTCCACTCAATAGTATGTCATAAATCTCCTTTCTGATCAGTTGTTTTAACATATGTTATAATTTTCAATTGTTGCCATAATATTGGGTCATTAGGAAAGTCGTGACACATTTTTATATGGAAAAATGCATCATGACCTTTTCCAGACAACATAGTATTATGTATGTACCATTTTGTAGCCACCATTTTGTAACCAGTACTTGAATATGATCATGTAGGTAATTCCCAATTTTTTTTTAATGAAAAGCAATGCTCTGAACATTCTTACACGGTTTTTCAAACTAATTTTATGACCAAATTACTTAAAACCAAAGTGCCTCAGTTTCTTCATCTGCAGAATGATGCTAACAAGACATACTTGCAAAGATAATTCTGAGAGTTAAATAATATGTAATACAAAGCATTTAAAACAGTGTCTGGCATATAACAAGTATTCAATAAATAGTCACTATCATCACCATTATTATCACCATTATTTTACTACCACTGCTGCTACTTATATTACATGTGTAGAGGTTCTGTCCTATAGTATACAGCTATGTCTGTCTTTATCCCACCTCTTCCCCTCAGTAAGTTTCTCTTTTCTAGCCTGGGTCTCTCCTCTCAGTCCCTAACTCCTCAAGAATTGCACTCTGCCTGCTTTTCATTCTCCTCTTCAGCCTATTCATCACCTCTTTCTCGCAGGGAGATCTAGTCACCTCTTCTCTGAGATACTTTGGCGGTCTACTCATATCCTACGTGTTGCACTAGGCACTGGGGTTAGAGCAGTGAGTAAGCCAGGTGAGGTTCCCTGCTCATCTGGTGTGGAAGACAGCTGGGCCAGATGGTGGCACGCTGGTAACACGACACTGAGGCTAACCACATGCCAGGGTTCCAGGTTTGCATCCACACACCTCCCTGCACTTGCTGGGCGTGTGTATGACTGTGCCCTGTGGCTGACTGAAGCTGGAGGTAGATCATGGTGGGAAGACCCTGTAGTGAATGCTCACTTACTCTCACTCTCTGAAGAAATAAGCAAACTTTAAAAAATGAACGGGATCATTGCAGATCATTGTTGATACCATGAAAAAATTAAAATAGGATATGTTGCCAGGGAGTAAGAGAAAAGCAGTCAGCTGCCTTAGGTAGATAGAAAGGGCCTCTGCAAGCAGGCAATGGGCGAACACTTGGATCTATGTTATGAGAAAGCCACAGGGAACGAGTATTCAATGCAGAGTGAGCAGCAAGGGCAAATGTGCCAGGCGAAGTAGTCTGGTGAGTTTGAGCAACCAAAGGACAGTCGGGGTGAAGGAAGCAGGCAGCTACTGAAGTTGGACAGGAGGCGAGAGTCAGATCATGCAGAGGCCTATGTTTTATCCTGGAGAGTTTGGGATTTATTTGAAGGACAGTTAGTAGGCGTTTACATTTGTCTTCTTTATAAATACTGGGAAGGAGCGTGGGAGGGGTGACAAAAATGGAAACAAGACCTGTCTATCAGGAGATTGTTGCTGTAGTCCAGGCAAAATACGAAGGAAGTAGATGTGTATGTGATATGGTTTGGAGAAAGAATTGTCTAGATTGGCTGATGGATTAGATGAGGACTTGTGGTCCTCCAGCTGTCGGCCTCCTTCCTGACCTATACGACTGACTTCCTTAAGAGACTAGTCTACATTTGACATCTCTGCTTCCTCATCTTCCTGCTGTGCTCCAGGAGAGCACCATTCAGACTGCTGTCCCCAGGCTCACTGATGATGTCCTATCATCCCAGTCTCCTGTTAGTCCTGTAGCATTTGATACTGTTGAGACCATTCCCTTCTTTCAGCTTCTGTAACATCACTGTTGTCCAGATTTTCAATTTTAGGATATCCATTTCATGGGCTCTTCTTCTGTGCCTCCTTACATTTTAAGTCTCTGTTCTTGGGCCCATTTTCTCTTCTCAGTTTGTACTCCCACCCAGATGACCCCATCCACCATTACAAGCCTATCTTCCAGTTACTGTTGAAAACCCGTGCATCTCCACCTCGGGCTCGGGTCTTTCTCATTCCCTCCAGGCCGTGTGTGCAGCTGTCTGCCAGATGCACCCTTGGTGTTCCACAAGTACGTCAGCACATTGCAAAGCAGACTCTCTCCTCTGTCCTCCTCCTCCCACCAGCCTCTCATTCACCTTCCACACTGGACTGCTTCCATTGCTGCCTCCTCTTACTTCTGTCCTGATAGCCCTTCACTATCACTTTGCCTGGCGCGCTCCTGGTGCTTTAATTCACAGTGTCAGCATCTCAGCCTCTGGAGACCATGCCCTCACTCCCGTGCCCACCTAATGTGTCCGCACCTCATACTTACTTTGACTTGTAGCATTTATCACACTCTTTGACTCTTGCCTCTCTCTCCCGCTGATCAGTAACCGCTGTAGCAACTAACGGGACTGTATGTTCTTCATCACTTTTTCCACAAAAATGCAGTGCTGATTTCGAGTGAATGACTGAGTCAATGAATTCTCCTCAAAAAGCTGACATTGCAAGGTCTGCTCTTCTTTTTCTCATCTTCCCTTTGCTATTCTTTTGTTCTTGTCCTAACTCCTTCCTGATGACTGGCCTCTGCTCTCTGCCTACTGAATTTACCCTATGCTAATTCCTCAGGAGTCTGTCATTGGCCTTCTCTGTTGCATAATCATTTATTATAATGTGACTACAAATTACTTTGAGGCTTGCTTTTTAAATAGAGTGAAAATAGGTAATTAAAGCAGATTTGTACTAGGGATTCCATAATTACTATAATGAATATGCATTATGGAAGCTACTATTTAATTATCAAAAATCCTTATGTTTAAATAGATTACATTTCAAATTAGAAAACACCAAATATTTTATGCAAAGGGGGGTTTCTTGTATTCTAAAAGAAATACTCATACCAAATACCGTTTTTCCGGTCACAGAGTGCTTCATGTTGGCGGAACCATCGTATTGTTGCTTAGCGAAGATCACCAAAGGTGCCTTAAAATTTGTGAAGAGAGCAGAGTCTCGTCAGAGTCCAAGGGCAGCCACACAGATGGGCCTGGAATTATGAAGTGCTGGAATCCTGAAGAAAAATACAGCGTATCAGAGACAGTGTCATCTTCCTTCGACACCAGTGACCAGGAGTGCTTAGACAAAATGTCACCATTCGGCTCTTTGGTGCCAGTGGAATGCTACAAAGTTAGCCTAGGAAAAACAGAGGCATTCATATATAAATATAAGAAGTCACACCCATGTTGACAGTGCCAGGCTAGAACCTTCAGTCAAGTTCAAGTCCTTATATGTTGACTGGCAGCTGCAGAAGTTTGCTGTCCCGAGAGTTCTTTGTGGTGCCCGTGGAGCTGAGAGGTGTGGCTGATTGATACACATCCTTAGTGTCAGTTTCTGCTTAAATTAGTACTTAGTGTTTTTGACAAAGAACAGTTAGTGAATATTTTTTAAAAAACATTCAAGTTTTGTGTTCTGTCAGAATGTGGAAAGATCTAACTTGCATGCAGTGTTTCTGAGCAGAAGCTTCAACTTCAGAATAAAAGTGCTCAGGGGTTCATGTAAGTGCACTGTAATCAATACATGCCTGGTGATATTTTTAACTGGCAAAATTTATAGAAATGTAGAAACCTCGATAACTTTTTTAAACATTAAACTTGATTTTTTTTTGAACCCGTAATTTTCTCCTCCACTGGAATGAAAATAATTTTTATTTGCAATACTTTTTATATGTCCCATATTTTGTAAGACATCAGTGAGCATAATAACAGTATGAATTAAGCCAGTGTCCTTCAACACAATGGAAAATGAAGTTTTCTTTTTTGTCAAAAAGCAATAATAAAATGTCACCTCCCCTTACTTACAGAAATTCAATGTTTCTTGTGTTCACTATTTGCGAAAAAGAAATAGGAAGTTGATGAAAACATATGTGCCAATTTCTTTTTCATTAGCCTGATACGATGGTTCTACTTTTTGGCTGTGTTAGTACCACTGGAACAACCCGGCTGTGTTTGGAAAATGTCCCACTTTGTGAATTTCACCTCTCTGGAGTAGACGCCAGAAAAGTTGCTTTCCACACAGAGTGTGGTCTACACATCTATATATAACCTGCAGCCCCTGGGACGATGGCACACACACAGTTGAAGCCATGTCGTTTTTGCTCAGCAACAGCAGAAAAATGGCTTTCACTGGAGCATTCCTGTCCCAGGTTTCAGCGGGGCTCTTGGCTGTGTTGCCTCCTAAGTTTGTCTTTCTGGCCATCCTAGAAAATTCTGAGAGCTCCCTACTAATCTTGAATACCTTCCATTTTTGCTGAAACTAGATGCAATGTTGGTGTGAACAGCTAGAACTCTGGGACAGATTGAGGAGTTCCAAACAACAGGCTCCCATAAATGTGAATCTGTTACTGATTCTCTGGGCCTGATTGGTTAAAGGCAGTATGGACAGCTAGTATTATATTAGGTCATCAGGAAAGTCGTGATGTATTTTTCCATGCAAAAATGTATCATGACTTTCCTGAAGACCTAATAGAATAATAGAAAGTTTATGGCATGTGATAGCAAAACAATTTACTATTTTTTTTTTTTTTTTTTTTTTTTTTTTTTTTTTTTTTTTTTTTTAGAGAGAGAGAGATTTTTGCTTAAAGCACATGCACTCACTGGAGATTCAGAGAGAGAGATAAAAAGAACTCACCCCTGTGGGGGATAGCCACACCACAATCCCTTTTCCTCCACTTTCTTCTCAAGATTTTGGGCATACAGACACATGAGCCTGGCGTGAGTTTCAAGCCTCCAGGTTCAGTACTTGAACCACGGTCGGCCATGTGGAAGTCCAGTGACGTAACCATTACACCATATGCTGATCCCAACATTCTCATGCTTCCCGTTACTACAGGAAATCCCAAGAACCTGAGAAACATGAGCAGTATGGAGTGGGCTGTCTAACAGAACTTGAGAGAAAAATTTTTAAAAAAAAGAAAGATTTCTGAGGTCCTTTTTCCTTGAGCTGAAGCAGTTGTCTCCGCCAAGGATGCTTTCTTCCCCCGCCCCCAAGAACATTAGCGATGTGGCAAGGTCTGCAAACAGTTTTTGGTTACTATAGCTTTGAAGAAATACTCCTAGTGGATAAAGACCAGGGATGCTACACATCCTGCAATGCACAAGACAGCCCCCCACAACAAAGGATTGTCTTACCCAAACTGTCAACAGCATGAAAAGTAAAGAAACCTTGATTTAAGTCTCAGTAAGCCATGCTGGGGATTTCTTATGACTATGCCAAGAGAACCTCTAACCTCAGGCAGCCATCAGACTGAGGTAGCAAACAGAGTTTGATCCTGTGGGATGCCAAATTATATCAGTTGCATGCCCAGCCTAGCTAGGTCTCCTTGGTGAAAACTAATGTTGGGTTAGAAAATGGGACCCTGACAGTTGGGACAGGAAACGATCTAATGATTCAAATACTTCAAACCCCACTCAGTTTCTCCTACCAACAGAAGCAGCTCCTGCTTTCTTGACTGATGGTGGTTCTTGAAGATCCTGAGGGTAAGCCAGTATTCCTTGCAAAAGAAAACCATTTTTTTCATGCCCTTCCTACCTCATTGGTTCTAGAATTATAGCTGCAATCAGAGCTTGTCAAGCTTTGGGGGATGGAGAGGTCGCATATCAGAATTCCAAACATTGCTAATCAATCAGAAAATCCTAGAAGATGGAGATGATGGATACATCACACAGGAAAACAGATCAAATTGAACTGGTTTCTATGGGCGCACTCAACAAAGGTTCCGAGCTAGATGTGATAAGATGAACAGCAGGGAAGGGCTGTAATAGCCTGATCAGTTGGTTGACTGAAGTCTCAGTGGTGGCACACGCTAAGTGAGTTTGATTGTCAGAAATGTGTAGATATAGAGAAAAAAATCCAAAGACTTAGGGAGGTAGGAATATTGGGATGGGTTTATGATGGTTGCCCACCCTCTATGTGACTCCAAACGGTTCAGGGCTTATGCCCTTCAACACAGCATTGAGATATGAGTTGGAAGGAGAAGGAAGGTCAAATAGTGACTAGGCTCTGTAGGCTGGGGATACAGGTAAAACACTGCTATTGCAAAGGGTTTCCTGATCTCAGTAGGGAGATGGGATCCCTAAGTGAGAGACCAAGGTGCAACGTGTGAAGACCAGAGACGAAGCAAGTGTGGAGACTAATGGGAAGCAAGATGAATGTGTCTGAAAGGTCTCACCTGTGGACTCTTGGGTAAGGGCTAATCATGTGTGCTATCCCTAGGCAAACTCCAAATAGGTAGAGGTCTTACTTAAGTCCTACTTAATATGCATAACCAAACAATAATAATAACTTTGTCTGGCAAGGAAGCCTAACTTGAACCACCAAACAACCATAGCCCGTTGCCCAATTCCCAGACCTCAGTCATTTCGTAGCCTTGAGCCCTTTCAATGAAGGGGGAGCTAGATACCTTTGAGGGGAGGAGCCTTCCTAGCCTTCCAGAAAAAAGACCTGCATCCCCTTAGCAAGATAACTCAGAAGAGGGATGGCTCAGGCTTTCAGGTACTGGCTGTCAGTGGTTCCAAACCCAGCTCTAATTCCTAGGAACTCAAGTACTACTGCAGTCTATTATCAGAGTAGGGTTAGTGGGGCTCAAGTGATTTTTTTTTTTAACTCTAAACCACCTCACAGTAGTTCCTGTCACTTATTCATACAGCAGACATTCATTGCATACCTACTATGTGCCAAGGCATTGCTCTAGGCACTTGGAACACATGAGTAAACCAAGCACAGATCCCTGCCTCATGGAACTTAAACATTCTAATGGGCAGACAGACCAAAAACAGTAAACATATGCAATTCATTTAATAGATTAAAAGATGATAACTATGGGAGGAGGGGAGTAAAGTGGTTGGGGAGTACAGAGGGATGGGGCCAAGAATTTGCATCTTTAAGTAGATAAGGCCTTGTTGAGACTGTGAGATTTGAGCAAATATTTAAAGGAGATTGAAGAATGTTCCAGGAAGAAGGAAGTGAGTGCAAAGAGCCTGAAGCAGGAGAGTACCTGTAGAGGAAATCTGAGGACTGGTAGAGAAAATCAAATGGAACTAGGTAAGAGTGAATATGGGAGACAATGAGAGATTAGTCTAAAGAGATGGTGGGTGGCAGGTGGTGATGGCCAGTCAGGTTAGAGAGGCCTTGAAGACTATTACAAAGACTGACTTTTGCTCAAAACCACTGAAAAGTTTTAAACAGGTAACATAATCTAATGTTCACTTAAAGGGTCACTATAACTGCTGTATTGCAAATCAGTTTTTGGTAGGGAGGCAAGGGTGGAAATAGACCAGCTGGGAATTTTTACAATAACTCAAGCAAGAGAAAATAGCTCACCCCAAGATGTTTGCTGGAAAGGAGGTAAGAAGTGGATGGATTCTGGGTATATTCTGAAAGCAGAACTAGCAGGATTTGCTGATGTGCTTGATGTGTGGTATGATAGAGAAGAGACAGAAAAGACTGCAAGATTTTTAGCCAAGCAGCTGGAACAATGAAGTTTCCATCAACAGAGAGGCAGATTTGGGGACATCAGAAGTTCAGTTTTGAACTTGCTAGTCTAGACAGTCAAATTTAGTTTAATCTAGTTCAGCCTCTCTTGCTAGAGACAGTTTTATACTTGCTAATTTGGAAATATGTATGAAACAAAGTGGAAATGTCAAGTAGGCAATTGAATAAGTGAGGCTGCAGTTTAAGAAAAAGGCCTTCTCTTGAGATAATATTAAAGAATTCAGTATTTAGATGGCATGAGACAATGGGATAACCAAAGGGTTGAGTGTAGGAGAAAAAGGAGCCCTAGATTCCTCTAATACTAAGAGGTTCAGAGAAGACATATCTGCAAAGGAGACTAGGATGGAGCAACCAGCAAGGCAGGAGGAAAACTAAGGACATAGTTGCCTGGAAGGCAAATGAACAAAGGATGTGGAGAAAGGGACTGCTGGTCAACCCTCTTAAATGCTGCTAAAAACCAAGTTAAGAACTGGAAATTGACCATTGTTTTTAGAAATGAGGAGGTCATTATGACCTTCACAAAGGGAGTTTTGGTGTAGTAGAAGGGGAACAAAAGAAGAAATACGGTTAGTAGGTTGGTAGGGGCTATGGACTCAGAAGAAGAATTCATTTTTTAACTTGGGAGTAGTAGTATTTTTTGGTTGCTGTCAGAATGTTCCAGGAAAAACAAAACAAAACAAAAAAAGATGAAGAAAAAGGGAATATATGCTAGACTGATGTCCTTGAATAAGAGGATAGAATGTAGTCCACAAGTAAAAGCATTAGCTTTACGTGAGAGCGTGAATAATTTATCCATGGTTACGGTTGGGAAGGCAGCATACAGACATTTCTGCTATAATATGATAAATGTGCTGCTGAAAATTTCTTCATTCTTGAATTCTTGCACTCAAAATAACAGGATTTATAAATATATATATATATATAGGATTGAAGCAGACCATCCCAAACTTAGCCAACTTTGCAACTGAACACTAACAAAAATACCAATCTTAATAAAAATATTGACAGCTAAAAAGATGCTATATGCTTACTAAATACATCAGTAAATAAAGGATTTTACCTTCACAAGGAAAGGGCAAAGACACCTTGATAGGATTTCGGTATAAGGAAGGATGGAGGCTGCTGAGTCACACATGAGCACTTCCAGGGCAGATCCTGGGGCTCAACTGAACCAAGAACACGCAGTGACAGGCATGACATAGAAGACCTCATTCTTCTGTGCGTGTCCATCCACCTCCTTCCACTGGTGTCTCTGATGACACAAAACATGAATGTTCTAAGGGGGAAAAATATTTATGAACTAATCCAATTTACAGAGTACAGTGACATCGCCCCCCTACTGGGTGTTAATATTTGACTTAGTGCCCATTATAGAAGCACTTGTGGCAGGAGGGCAGACTACAAGTAAGAGCAAACGCTGGAAAGCGGGTGCATGTGGTATAGTAGGCTGTGTTCTCTCCAGCTTCTTTGATTTTCTCAGTGAAAGACTATTTAGTAATTTCCCAGTTCCTGAGTCTATTACTGGAATAGCCACCCTGGCAATTGCAGAGTCCTGACAGCTTTCTGATGCGTGGAGCAAGGATGCCAAATTATTGGAAGGACCAATGTTATGTTCTTAAGGCTCTCCTTTCCTACTTTCCTACTAAAATAGCCAAATAAAAGCAATGCCATCTCTTTGTAAGAACTGCAGACATTAATACCACCAATAAGAAAGGCACACATGCTTGTTGGAGCTCTGGCATCTGCAAACAGCCCATGTCACCTTTGGGCTTGCTGCGCTGATTCCTTACTGCTAATGGAGGTCTGGGCAAGAGAGGGCTCTGCTGCTGGTCCTGGCCCAGCCATAATCAGCTCCACATTACTGCCCTTATGACCCAGGAGATCCGATGGTGCTCAGAGGATCTGCTGCAGATCTGGATGTTGTGTGGAGCCTGCTGCAAATCCCGTAGAGGAAACACAGCTGCAGCCTCTTAGCTTTTGGAACAAAGCCAAGCTTCCTTTGGCAAGTAATTATTCTTTTGAAAATAACTTTTGGCTTGCTACTGGGGCTGGCTACTGAGGGCTTGACCACACAGGACACTAAGAAACCATGTGACGCAAACTGCCCATCTTGAACTGGGAGTGAACTGATCAATCAAAGAAAAGTTTTGTGGGCCCAGCTTCCCAGACACCCTCGTTAGGTGGAGGTGGACTGTATCAGCGCTGATCCCACATGTGTGCCTGTACCCATGAACTGCAGGGACAGTCAGTGCCCTACCCGCACAGTCTCCTGCTACACTACTACCCCACTCTCATGGCTATGATCTCATGGAGAATTTGCACTGAGCAGTTCACCGAGGGAGTATAAAGGCAAATCTGGCGTACAGAGGACTCTATAAGTTTGACATTGGAGGGATCTAATTGCTGAAGTGTTTCAGCCCCACTCAGAAAGGAACAGTGGGAAAAGGAAACCCTTCCAGGGAACAGAACTTGAAGTGGTCCACTTTTTATGCTTTGCCTGGAAGGAGTGATGGTCTGAAAGGCAACGCCTCATCACATCGTGCACTAACAGTCTGGATGGGTGGTCAGAGGCGTAGAAGGGAAAGAGGAATGTAGGCGGACATCTCAAAACAAGCCAAATACGGGAGGACATTTGTGTCCTATTGGAATGGAGTCAAGAGGTCCCACTATGGAGGAGGGCCTCTGCGTGTAGGTGGAAGATTGATTGCCTACCCTGTGCCCCATGGATGTCAGTCTGCCCCTTCTCTAGCCACCAAGGCACTCACTCAATGGCTTCATGGACAAAGGAGAGGGATGGAAACAATGCATTGTCCCAAAAAGACTTCTCACCAAGTTTGAAGGAACTGCCACTGCTGATTAATTTTCAACAGCTGTGACCCACCCTGAGACTTATTGTAACACTTGCAGGAGGAAGGAAATTATACTGGAGGCCCTCCCCTTGTGAAGAAATCAATAATTTGTCCTTACTGGAATAACTATTTATTCTGGATTTGAATTCTCCATGCTAACGACATCTTCCATGGATTAGCCAAATTGCTTTATTAGCTATCATTATGTCCACGTGACAGCGCTTCTCACCAAAGAGCTCGTTTTTACAGTGATGTGAGTAAACAAGAGACTGAGGCTCATGGGGCTTCTTGTCTTACCACGTATCCCATCACCTGCTACGGGAGGTCGTGGGGCAGGGCACATCGTGAGGGTGAGATGCCTCCTGAAGGATGCTGTATGTACTATAAACCACCAATAGGTGGTGCTGTTTCTCCCATAGTCAGAATAAAGAGACCAAGAGCTGAAGTGAGAACGGTTGGTACCTGTTACCTTATCATTCCTAATTACCCCTTTGAAAATGCTTGTATCTTATCACTGGTGCACCTGGGGTGCCTGGTTTGGAGCTCTCAATGTCTCTTCTCGTAGATGGAAAACCAGTGCTGTCACTATTCCATAGTCAGGGTACACCCCACACCATCCCTAGACTCCCTGTCGCACCTTGGAAAGATCAGTTACAACTAACCTCAGCACCATCGCTGTTACTCCACCGTGTGAAGTCTGTGGGCCTCCTTTCTAATGGGGCAACCTCGGAAAGGAGGCTTTTGAATGGGAAAATGCTTAAGCTTTCTGGAACCAGGCAGTCTGAATTTGGTCTTCTCGCTCCTTCATCATTTGAAAAGACAGCTGTCTGAGCCTGGAAAACTTGGGGGACCTACAGTCCTTGAGAACCCATGATACGTTTCAGTTCCCCTGCCAGGGGAAGGGAGAGAGGATCTGAGCTTGCATGCAGCCAGCCCCACTTTCAGAGAGAAGGTGTGCCCCCAAGTTCCCAGGTGCTCTTTATCCAGATAATGCCCAGCGAGTACCCAGGGTCATTAATGAACAATCCTGCTCCTTACAGAATAGTTCCCAAGAGATTTCTTCTGTCGGCAGACACAATGAAGCCACTAAATTAGGAGGTAAACTACCACTTGTTATTTTGGGTTATTGATTCCATTGGACAGAAATGGACAAAGAGGTTAACTGTGTTGGCTGAAGTGTTTGTTCCTAGTGATCAAGGGGAGGAGGTATGGGTAACCTGGGTTCTCACCAAGAGCAGAGCTGAGACAAAGATTTCCTTGCTGGCAATTTATTTCAATAGTAGGGATTATATAGCCCCCACTCTAATTCTCTGGTCCTCTTGAGCATCCTAAAATTTTTTTTTAATTTCTTAATTCTTTTTAGAGAGATTTTTGTTATAGGGCATATGTGGCTTGCCAGAGAGACAGAAAGCAAAAAATCACCCTCCAGGGGGAATGACCATGACACAATACCTTCTCTGTTCTCCCCTCAGGACTTTGGGCATGCACATGGTGTAAGTGTTAAGCCACCAGGTCTGGGACTTGAACCATGATTGACTAAGTGGGAGTCCAGTGACATAAACATTATGCCATCTGCTGGTCCCACCTAATGCATTTTTAAATAAAATAAATCTCTTTTCTGCTGAACTACCTAGAGTGGACTCTGTTTATTGCAGCTGGGAGCCATGACACACACCGAGGCTACTGACACACCCTCCTGTCCTGCAGGTGTGGCATAGCCTGTTCCCAGGGGAGTACCTCCACATGTTTTACCTTTTCCTTGTACCACATTTTCCAAGTGTCAATTTTTATCATTTTTTGCTGCTTCTTACCCCATATCACATTGTTTCTTTATTCATGAGAGAGCACTTGCACACACACATGAAAGGAAGAGAGAGAGGACACCCTCGCACTGGGTCTGGCCATGCCACGATCCCCTGCCTTCAGTCCTCCAGCCCTTCGGATCCTGGGCACTCGCACATGTGCCAGGCATGTTTGAGGCTGACCAGCCGGGGATTCAAATAGCGGGTGTCATATAGGCTTGAGCTGTGCATTACAGTTGCACCGTGAAGCCAGCCCCCCAAATCACTTTTAGTATTTTCACCTCTCAAAGATTTTGAATGGCGTAGGTTTTTCATTGTGTGCCTATGCCTTATTTGCATCTTTAGGAGAAAAGGAAAACCATGAGTGTAGATGGGGGTGCGGTGGATATCTCTGCATATGTGACCAAAAGGCAGCAAATGGCAGACAGAAAGACACATTTCCTCATTGACTTAGCAATGGGTGTAAATCATAAAAGGAAGCGCACATGAAAGTACATCTCCCTGTACTTCACAGAGGTAAATCATACTTTTAGTTTCAACTTAAATGTCTTTCATATCAAACGCAGAAGGCTATACAGCTTTTCGAGAATTTTTAAAAATTGAGAGTATCTTCTAGCTGGAGTAACTTTTTCTTCTCCAGCACAGGGCACAAGGTGTGGCACCCAAGACCAATGAATATTGCTTGAGTTTATTTGACCTAGCTCTTGGTCGGAGGGAACAAAGAAATGCCTGTGGATCTGAGAACAGTGAATCAATGGGACACTCAGAAACCATTCAAGAGACAGCCTCTTGGGGAAGACACTGACTTCTATGTAACTTTGAAAGCTAAGTCTCAGTAGAGGTTGCAAACAGAGGTTCAAGAGGAATTGCTCACTTAGGTTATTAGGTAAATAGGACTATTCAGGGAGTTATGCAAGAAAACCTTTGGACTAAAGTTAATGAGATGCAAAGTCTTTGAGAAGCCCTGCTGATTGAAACATCAAGTGTGTATTTTTATGCATGTTTATATTTTCCCGGAATGTGTGTTGCCTTTTGAAATCTCTTATTCACTTACTCACTCATGGACTTACTCCTTCATCCAGTCAGCCATGAGGCATGGGCCGAGTCCTTGCTGTGCGTCAGGCTCTGGGGATGCTCCTTGTAAAGTGGTTTTGCCTGAATTGCTGCCTTTGACAGTTCTCTGCAAGGGAGTTGGGCAGGGCGTGGGCAGATTCCGACCAGAGTCCATGTATGAGAGACAGCAATGTCCCTGACCTTTCGAAATGGAGAGAGGGATAAAACCACTCTCTGGAAAACTTTGACGGAGAAAGAAAGATGAATAATTCGAGTCCAGGAAAACATTCGAGAGAAAAGTAAAAGATTGCTGGGATTTTAAAGAAACGGAAAAGATGCTTTGATACATGAAGAGCTCAGCTTTTTCTTTTAGGTAAATTTCATGAATTTATTATGTTCAAGAGAATCAGGAAATTTGAAGCATCATTTTGCCATCTGAATGCCACAATCATTTAATATTGACAGTTTCATCAAGTTCCTTCAGCAGTAACTGCCTTCCCGAGGGCGTAACAAGTGAGGGCATTTACGGCAGGCCCCTCTCTGCCCTTCCCTCTCTCTTGCACAACATTTTGACTGTTTTTTGTTTGTTTGTTTGTTTGTTTTTTGTTTTTGTTTTTGTTTTCTTGGAGAGGTTTTTTCGCTATAGGGCGCGTGCGCTCGCCAGAGAGACAGAGAGAGACATAGAGACAGAAAGCAAGAAATCACCCCCCAGAGGGGATGGTCACGCCACAATCCCTTCTCCTCCATTCTCCTCTCGGGATCTTGGGCACGCACGCACACGCGCCCGGCGTGAGTTGTAAGCCACCGGGTCCGAGACGCGAACCGCGGTCGACTACGTGGGAGTCCAGCGACATAGCCATTACGCTAACTGCTGGTTCCCACATTTTGACTGTTTTTGGTCACCCGTTCAGTTCTCCTTTTGCACATCCTGCCCTTGATATCACTACACGATGTGAGATTCATTTCCCTTTGGAAGAGTGGGCAGATTAACATGTATTTGGCCGGAGAGCCCCAAATGCCTAATGCTGGCCTCCATGTCAACCATGAAAAACAACAAAAAATAGTCAGAGGTTTTCTGAATTTGTTTCTATGTAAGTCAAATTATTTCATTGTCCTGCTCAAAATCCTCCAAAGTGCAATAGAACCCAAAGTCTTGATCTAGCCCCAGCTCCCCTCTTACTGCCTCTCTAATAGTCTCCTTTTCATTCTGCTTTTTGGTGACTCTGGACCCTGAAAAGCTCATTCCCACTTTAGGCCTTTGTACAGCGATGAGGGCTAACTGGGCTATGCCATTTTCCGTGAGGGATTTGAGAATCCATGGAATTCAGTATCCTCAGAGGGTCTTGGACCCAGTCCTCCATAGATTTACCAAGGGACAACTATACCTCTTGTTCCTCACCCTGGACATTTCGCCCAGATACCCATGCTGCTCAGGCTCCCTGTCCAGGTGCCCCATTATTAGAGGCTGTCCCTGGCCTAGGCCTGGCCACCACCTCATCCTTTACACTCTGCTCACCTAGCCACCACCTTTTTTCTTCACAGCACACATCACCACCATCGAATACGTGAGATCGCTGTTGATTGTGTGTCTCTCTGTCATTACAACGGCAGCTCCTTGAGGGCAGCAACTTTGTTTTGTTCACTGTTATCCCCTGCACTTAAATCAGTCTCTGGCACATACGAGGCACTCCAGGTAGGTCTGATAAATGAATGACCACTTGAATGAATGAGCAAATAAACCACGCGTGACATTCCTTCCCTGACCACATGTGCCCTCATTCCATAGTGTTGAGATGTCCTGATTTTCTCTGAGGTCCCAAAACCATTTTTCTACTGTGGGTCTATACTTAGAACACAAAGAACTGGGGTCTTAAACCCTGAGTGGGGCTTCTGAATAACAAGAGGAAAGTGACCTTGAGAAAGAGAGGCAGCAGAGCAGCGAATCTACCCTCAGAATTCAGAGGCCACGATCTCTGTGGTACTTCATTCACTCCCTCCCTCATTCCTTCAGAGCCGTTATTGGCATTTACTCCACACCCCAAACCGGTTACTTTCCATGGTCATCTACCATCCCAGAAAGATCTAGGATGCTAAGCCAAGTTCCCTGTTGTTTTAACCAGATCGATGCATCCCAAAGTCATAAAGGAGATCCAAAACAATCTTCCTTCAGGGAAAGAAACATTTTTTTTTCTTTTTTTCTTTTGTGACATTGAAATGTATGGAATCATGCAGCACAGAACCAGCTGCTCAGTCGTTCCTAGGTAAAAGCTTGACATTTTCTATGACACCCTTCTTGATTATGTAGGCGTATCACAGACCCACAGGCTGATTGCCTTAAGAAATAAAGAAATTGTACTAAATTTCATGTTAACCCATTACATTTTACTCAGCTGGCTCCCCACAGTAATTTTTTTTTTTGCTTTTTGTTTTTTTGTGGGTTTTTTTTGGACAGAGTTATGAGAAGAAGGCTGTTATATGTTCTACTCTGTGTGACTCCGTGTGACTCTCCCTCCATCTCACCCTCATTCGCTCCTTGCCTTCCTTTCATTTCTCCTGAAAACCATTCCCCCACTTCCGTGAAGTAAAGTGTTTAAACTGTTAACGTTTAACTGTTTAAACTGTTACTTTATTTGGAGAATCCTTTGTGTAAGAACCAGCTCATCCTTTGAGTCAATACTGCATTAATCACTTGTGTTATCTCCTCAGATTACCTTTCACAGTTGGTTTAGTTTCAATTCCAGAGTCCATTTTATTTGAGAAACATGTTGGCGTGATAGCGATTTACTGTAGTCACAGCAGAGGCATATAAAGCAGCAACTGATGTTCCATCGACATGTTTGCAGGGATACAGATACTTGTTCAGATGTGTCAACCCCAAAATCTAGCTAACACCTTCGCTGGGAAATTAGACCCCTTGCCAGGGACTGGCTGAGAGTGTTGGGTTAATGCTTAGTTAGGTTCTCAGTTTTCTCTACTGTCTACAAGGATGACAATCAGAGTCCCCATATGCCTCCTAGGCTGTCTTGAGATTTGTTTTGTTGTTTTGGAGTTTTTTCCCTGAGTCATTGCATAGGACCAATCTCTAAAGAGAAAATATGAAATAAAGTACTCTTCTTGATATGTAATAAAAAAACCTTGGACGGTAGCCTTGTGTTGACTCAACATCAGATGGCTTTATTTTATTGTTTATGTAATTTAATATGCTGTGTTTTAAAAATAGTTCACATTCAACTTGGATAAAGGAAATAAAAGTTTATAGAGGTGTTCAAATGTTTTTCAGGCTTCTTAAATGTGTATTTATTGCTAGCATCTCTGGAAAGCACACTGGCTCGTGGCTTTCTCCAGAGTTCAGAAGAGGTAATTGACTTTCAGGGCCACACATCAAGACAGTCACAAAGCAAAGACTTAAATTCATGAGTCTCTGAGTTGCTATCCTAGCTTTAACCATGAGGCTATATAGCTTCCTTTTTTTGAATAATTGCTTTCATTTAATTTTTTTTTTAAATCATCAGGGATGCTATTTCACAGGACAAAGTAAGGAGGACCTTCCCACTTAAATATTAATCTTTGAGCAGGCCTGGTGACATGGGAATTTCTCATAATGTTCTGTGGGTGGAGTGCAAGAAAGTAATTAAAATTGCTGTCATACCTTTAGGGTACTGCGGAATACAGGGTCTCTTGAAGGTCAGTCATGTAAGAAGGATTCTGTGCTTATAAAAATAGGTCTGGCATTCCTTACAGAGTTACTCAGGAAGTGTGTGCTCTGATTTAGAAATATAGCAACTTGATTAAAAACTACACAGCAGTAACTTCCAAGGAGAACCATGAAAAAAGTGAACTTATCTCCATCTATAAAATTTTGAGATTGCTGCTCAGCCCTTTGGCTAAGATCAAGTGTGAAATTTTGCAGAGGCTCAGATGCACTACTGATGTGTGTTCTGGGTCTTGGGCAGTTGGCATGGACACTGTGTGGGAAGGTGGGAAGACTTTGAAGTAAGCAGGCTAGAAATGAAATGTTGGCTGTGTCACTACTGCCTTAGGGAAAGTTACTCAACCTCTGTGAGTCTTTGTTTCTCAGTCCTTAAAGTAGGGGAAATAATAACAAGTTAAGGTATATAAAGGGCATGACCTGAAGTAGTCACCAAGGAGAGTCTGAGTAAGTTCTTCATCAATGTCAAGGACTGGAGAGGACTTTGAGAAGCAGAGCTTTCTTCTCCATTCCTTATTTAGGTCTAACATTTATAAGAACAAGGGAGACTTGAATTCACAGGAGTGTAAGTCCAGTGCTGATTTCTTAGAATCTTTAAATGAGTGGGCTTCTTAATTTTTATTTATTAATCAGTATATTTTGAGTACCCAGTATAGCCCCGAACTGACAAATGGCAAACCAAGATTTAGGGGAGAAATGAGAAAAATCTGAACAATTTATTCAGGTTCTTTTTAAACTTTTATGATTAACAGATTCTACTAGTACAATGAGGTGTATGTACTACATGTGAGAAATGAGTTTGGAGTCCACTGAAACTATAACTGAGAAGTTGAGCTCAGGCATAGCCAAGTTTCTAAAGCGAAAATCTATGTACTCATCCTGACAGACTGGCAAAGCCATGAAGATTAAAATAAAAGGTGTTTTATGATTCAAGAATAAATGTCCTGAGCTTGACATCTGGCTGTGATTGTGAGGGTATTCTGGAAGCATTGTTAACAGAGCCAGGCCTTTCCTGTCAGGATCTAGTGGAATCTTTGTAAAACTTGGATGTAGTAAAAAATCTGTGCACTTTCCAGAATCCCCAGAGGATGTCACTCACTTATATGCAGCTATTGAGGAAAGTTACTCCTAAGGTCCATTCTGTGTAGACTTGAACACTTCCTGAAGAGGCTGACAGCATGGTTCATCCATCCCCTCACCCACACCCAAGGCAGTAGCATGGTTAGTCTTGGCCATCCAAGATGAGCAGATTATTGGTGCACTGGTCCACGTAGTTTGTGAATATTACCTAAGACATGGTGGAAGATTATTTTAAGACTTTCTCAGTGAGCTCCAGGGGGAAAAAAAAAAGTTTAACCAAACCAGTAGTGTATTAGGTGTGATTTAAGCTGGGAGTGCCCTCCGTATGACATCTGCCTTTCCCATTCACTTGCAGCCTATCACTATATTCTTTCCCCTTGTACGTGAACTGAAATCTTTCCAGTTACCACTAATTGTTCAAGTCTGTACTAAATCGAATCCTATTTCCAGCCCTGGTATAGGCAGCTTCTCGAGAACAAGTAGAAATCAAAGGAATTGGCAGGCAGTAGGACTAATTTGAGAAAAGGAGCACTGCATCCATTGAACCATATTCTCAACTCTAATTTTCAATCCCAGGCTCCACTAAATATATGCCATCCTATGTGACACTGAATTTACTATGAAATCCAGTAATTATTTTCCTCTTTCTTTTCAAGCTATCTTTTTTTTTATACAAGAACCATAATCCATAATTTCTTAGTAGACGATCTAACTCTAGGTATTCCTTAGACATCATCCTTCCTTTTCCCCTCTCCATCCAATTTACCAGCAAATCTTGTCAATGCCATCTCTAAAATATGCCCACCCACTTCTCTCCATCTTCACTGCCACCCTCCTGGTCCAGCCTGCCATTTTATCTCTGAGACTACTTCAACATCGTCCTTCCCGATTGACTTCTCTACTAGCCTTGACCTTTTCCAATCCATTCTCCATCCAGGAGAAACACTGATATTCTTATAGTGGAAATCACATTATTATCCTTTAACTCCTTTCATTGTTTTCCATTGCAAGAACAAAACCCAGCTTTCTTCCAGTGGCAAGCAGAGGTCTGCCTTTCTCA
The DNA here is from genome assembly GCA_026018925.1 of Tupaia tana. Lineage (NCBI taxonomy): Eukaryota > Metazoa > Chordata > Mammalia > Scandentia > Tupaiidae > Tupaia > Tupaia tana. The sequence goes on from JAKSZU010000003.1 coordinate 194,675,801, forward strand.
GCAGAACTCACCTCTACCACTGCTGCCTGATCTCTTGCATGGTCTAGACCCGTGGTCTTCTCTCATTCTTGTCTGTAACACATTCACTTAAAGACCTAAGAGAGACTGATGTATAGTTTAAAGGTTTGTGCACAGCAGGCAACATTTTGCCATAAATGCCAAAGGGTAGGGAAAAAAAGAAATAAAAACAGAAAAGTATCTTATTTTATAGTTAACCAATCTACCTTCCTCTTGTAGAGAGGCCCCAGGCAGACATCTTCTAAGAGATTTTAGAACAATTAGAAATCTTGCATTAAAGGTTGACAAAATAAAGGATGCATATTGAGAGGACATATATTAGATACCCAAGTTCCTAGTATGCAGTCATGTGCCCTGAACATCTTCAAACATTTGTGTTTGTACTGCAAAACAGAGAACTTCCTCTCCTTCCAGTCAAAAGACAAAGCCTTGGAAAAATTCAAATGCAGTTTAAAAGTTCTTGGTCAGCATTACAATTTGCATTCAAAGGACATCATTCTAAAGCATTTCTTCCAGAATTTCAATTGGAGATTTAAAACACACCACACATAAATGGGAAAGCTTTAAACTGAGGTGTTGAACCATATTGAGGTTACTAACTTAATAACGTTTGAGCCATTAAATAAATGTTCCATAGTACTTTTAGTTCATAACACATATGAAGTTATGTCTGGGTTAGTTTGGGTTGATAGTCCCTTTAATTTTTCTAATGACGCTTACTTGCTTGCCAACATATTCTCTTTCCATTTAGCTTCATCATACTACTGCATATTTTTTATGGACTTCCTAAAATGGGTGATAAGGGAGTCAGTTCTATCCCGGGAAGAGGAGAGCTTATCCCTGACTCTGAATTCACTCACTGATTACACAACGATCTAAGAGCACCTACTGTGTAGCAGGCACTGGAATAAGCACTGGAGACTAGACACGAACAAGGTGCCACCTTGTAGGAGTCTCTGATCAGTGAGGGATAACCAGGAAAGTAGCAGGTGAAGTGTAACAGGGCAGGAAAGGAGTCAAAGCAGTGTGGCATGTTCAAAGAAGATGTCTGGGAGTGTTGGTTTGAGGCTGAGACTTGAGGAAAGTCAGAGTTAACACGGTTAGGAGTGAGCGTCCCCAGCAGTGGGGTTCATCCTGAGCTTGTGGGCTTCCATTTACCTGAGTCTCCAGGATCTCAGGGTCTTCTTCTTCCCTTTTAGATCACCTGTGTAACGTACTTGAGTCATTCTCAGATCTAAGTTTCCAGTGGAAAATCTTCAAGAGGTAATTCTCTCCCCCCAAAAAGTTAATAAGGTACTGTGCATTTTGCCAAGGATAAATTCAAACAATAAAAATAATGTGACATTGGGAACCAGCAGTTAGTGTAATGGCTATGTCGCTGGACTCCCACGTAGTCGACCGCGGTTCGCGTCTCGGACCCGGTGGCTTACAACTCACGCCGGGCGCGTGTGCGTGCGTGCCCAAGATCCCGAGAGGAGAATGGAGGAGAAGGGATTGCGGCGTGACCATCCCCCCTGGGGGGTGATTTCTCGCTTTCTGTCTCTATGTCTCTCTCTGTCTGTCTGGCGAGCGCACGCGCCCTATAGCGAAAAACCTCTCCAAAAAAAAAAAAAAAAAAAAAAAAAAAAATAATGTGACATATACAGCTGATGAGAATGTAGCTTGAAAGAAACTTACTTTAGTAACTGTCTGAAAGATAGCCTGGTGGCTGTCAGTACAAACCCAACTGCAGTGCTGGAAGCCACAGGCCGACTGCTGGTTTGGATCCTCTGGCTGGCTTGAAGACATGCCTGGCACAATGCGAGCACCTGAGGAGCTGGAGGGCTGGGGAAAGGGGATCCTGGTGTAATGAGAGCGTGCCGTGGGTACGTCTCTCTTTCTCTCATGCTCCTCTATCATGAATAAACTTCTGGAAGACCTAAATTATTTTAATCCTGAATTTATAAAATCATTAAAGGCTAGAAAGTGTGACTTTACTTTTTTTTTGTACTTGTGCTTTACTGCATTGTACTAAAATATAACTTTCACAGGGCAAGAACCTTTGTTTCACTTCACTAATGTTTTCCAAGTGCATAGAATAATGCCTGCCACACACAGGGCATTTAATAAATAGTTACTAAAAGATAATAATAAGTTTTATGGGGGCTGTTGCATTCTATGTTTTCCCATGTCTTGGGAAATCTTAACTATTAAGGGTTTGTGATAGACCGAAGAAAGATGTGGTAGGGTTCCCTCAGACTAGGCAGCAGGGGTCCTAGCATTGCAAAGAAACCAAAGGAACCAAAGATGAGGCTCTTCAAAGGCGGGTCTTATGGTTATCTCATCAAGGTTTTAGGTTTGGGTTTGTTTGTTTGTTTTGGGATAAATGTCTTCTATATATGGTACATAGACATGATTCTTAGCCTACAATCTCAAGTGTTTATAAATCACTTATGAGTCAGAATCCTATATTGCAAGACTGGGAGAAATCTACCTTCAATCAATATAGGAGACGTATGCACACAGTTGTGCCAGTATCTCTGGACCTTCCAAAGCTCAGACTGCTTACTGCTTGGAAGCCCATTGTTTCAAGGCTTGTTCCCTCCCAGTCTACTGATTCTGCTCTAGGAATGTGAGAGCCATGGTAACAAGGGCCCCAGAATCCCCAGATGCCCCAGTGCCTTCAGAGAGAGTGCAGCCAATCACGTGGTTGTCATCCTCTTCTCTTTGCAGTCTCTGGTATGTCCTTGAGCATGCCCATCCTTTTTAGCATGCCCTACCTCTTACAGCTTTTGAGAGGATTAAGTGAAATAACACCTGGAATAAACTGTAGCCCAGGTACTGGCACAGTCAGCTTCATTGATCACTCCTCCACCTGTCCCCCTCCCCATCCTGGACCCCCTGCATCCTGGCTTCAGTGCTCTCGGCCACCTCTGCTTTTAGCCCAGCAAAAATTCCAGAGCCAAAGAAACAGTCTGGCTGCATGCATGTGACTAGAAGTGGGACAGAGAAAACAGAAGGAGAATAAACAAAGGATCTCAGTAAATTATTCTGTCCCACACAGTACCATGCAGTCATTTCAATTATTCTTCACTCACAAGCCAATTAAGAAAACACCCCTCAGAGAAGTCCAAGGACTAGAGGCCAAATGCCCAGCGCTGGCAACATTTGCTCACACTTCTGTGACAGTAAATAGAAAGCGAAAAGCCCTGGCCAGGCACGTTGCTCCTTGCTCCAAGCTCAGTTTAGCTGGAACAGAGGGAGGCTCAGTTCTTGCCAGCACACATTCAAATCCTAAGTGAACTCCCCTGGCTTCTGGGTAAATCTTCCTGGTGTGTGAACCCTTCAACCTTCCGCCACTGCAAGGCTTTCTTCCATTCTCACCTCAAACCCCCAGGAAGCTTCTCAGAAACTTCAAAAGTTACTCACTCAGATACTGCTTTGGTGGTTGGAATATAAATGTTCAGGAGTCTTGACATCTTCTATGGGGATCTTTAAAGAAAACTTCAAAGAAAAAGCTCTCCCGCTTTGAGAATTTCCAGCATAAGCAATAAAAGGAAATAATTGCCCCTTTCTATGTGTCTCTGATCCCCTCCGGAGGGACTGGCTTATTGAACAGGCCTGAGAGACTGCCAGTGAACAGACTCACGCACTTCAGCTGTGCCTAGAACCACGTGAGAGCGCATGTGTGGCCACCAGCATCACCTAACCTCTTCCAAACAGCTGCCGTGACAATGAGTGGACACTGCCATTTAGAAATCAGACTTTTCTTCTTCCAGGGTAGATTATCATTTTCCTTTTATAAGTACAATACCAACTTTTAGAAGGAAGAAAGAAAAGCACCTTTTGTGAAATTAAAATCTGAAACAGCATCTGACTTCTGGAGATGGCATCTTTCCCTATATTAAAGGGCATCTTTACCACCCGTTCTGCGAATACTACCCAGGTGGGGTTTAAAAAGAAAGCTTAGGGCGCTGGCAGGTGGCAAGGTGATTAAGGTGCTGGACTCCCACATGGCGGAGTGGAGTCCTGCACCTGGTGGCTTGCCTTCTCCCTTTCCCTTTCTCTCTCTCTGGTCAAAATAAAAAATAATAACAGCAAATAAAATAAAATAAATCAATCTTTAAAAAGAGAGAGAGAGAAAGCTTGGTAGTTAGCTGGTGCCTGCCCTGTTCCTGAATACAAAGAAACACAGTGGAAGATTTCAGCTCTTCCCAGCACTCACACACAGGAAAAGGGCAGAGAACAGAATGAAGCAAAAGTCTGAGTCTGATCCTCAGCTTTCTTGTCAGTGAAGTGGAATAACGCCACCTGCCTCTTAGAGCTTTGGAGAGGATTAAGTGAAACAACACCTGGAAAAACCATAGCCCAGTTTCTGCCACATAGTTAACTTAGTGGGTAACTAAGAAGGTAACCACAGTTCGGGCCCCAAACAGTGGCACTCGGTCCCAGTTACCTATCAGGATGCCCTGGGACATTTTTTCAGATATGCTTATCCCAGGCCCAGGAATAGACATTTAGAGTTATTGATTTAGGTGGGGCCTGGTTTACTTATAGATGAAGAACTCACCAGGTGATTCTAATGCACAGCCAAGGTTGAAAGTCACCAGCCTAGAATGTTCTAGAACAAGGCCAGAAACCAGTTATTCTTATCACCAGTTAAATATCAGACAGATGGAAAATAAAGGAAACGTGAGAGAAAAAATAATAAAAAATTAAATATTATAGTAAGGAATAAAAAAAAAAAAATAAGATGGGACTGGCCGGTAGTGTGGTGGTTAAGGCAGCTAGATCCCACATGGTTGACTGTGGAGTTTCAGATTTGGACTCAGTGGCTTTAGAAGAAATGCCAGACATGGGGCCGGCAGGTGGAGTGGTGGTTAAGGTGCTGGACTCCCACATGGCTGACCTTAGTTTTAGTCCTGGACCTGCCAGCTTGCTTTCTTACTTTCCCTCTCTCTCTCTCCCTGTCTCTCTCTGTTCAAATTAAAAACATGCCAGACACACGTGCACACCCAAAATCCCAACAGGAAAATGGAGAATGGATTGTAGCGTGGCCATCCCTTGGGAAATGCTTTCTTACTTTCCCTCTCTCTGTCTCTCTCCAGTGTGCACACATGCCCCATAGCAAAGTTTAAAAAAAAAAAAGAAGCATGAGGCCAGCAGGTGGTGTGTTGGTTAAGGAGCTGGACTCCCACATGGCAGATGGCATTTTGAGTCCGGGACCTAGTAGCGTGCTCTCTCTCTTTCTCTCTCTCTCTCTCGCTCTCGCTCTCTCGCTCTCTGTCTCTCCCCGGTGAGTGCATGTACCATACAATAAATTAAAACATAACAGTAATAATAAGTAATTATTTTAAAAACTTAAAAATAAGTTTGAGAACGATGTTTATGGTCAATAATATGTATGTGATTGCTACAAAAAATTAGTAATAATGACCAACCAAAATGAAATGAAGCTATATGTAAGCCTCAGTAAGAGTCTTACTGAAACGACAGCATTCTTGTTTGTGTGGTCAGGGAGACTTATTGACACGGCTAAAAAACAGGAAAACACACCCAGATTAACAAGGGGGCAGTCATTTAATGCAGAAATTCAGTTAACATAAAGAGACGGAACTCGAACAACAGACAGGATTTCAAACAATACTGCATAGTGTCATGGAATAGCTTTTACACGGCTGTTCGTTATTTTCTTGATTTCGATTCCAATACAAAGACAGAGATGAAGCTTCAACTAAAAAAAATAATAATAATAAGGCAACAGAAGAAGAATCTTCCTGTGACAAGGAACATCCACAAATAATGCACAAATACTTGATGCTGACACAATAAGACACTATTAGGACAAATTCTGAAAATGCTGCATTAAAATTTAACAAGCATGGTCCAATGACAAGAAAATTATACTCGCTTTGTTATGAATCCTTTTGCAAATAGAAATGACTCTCAGGTAATTGTTATATACAAACTTTCTGAAATAAATGGAAATCCTACAAATTGTTCCGATGCGGTTTCCTCTTTTTCTACACCTAGAAAGGTTCCATGGCACCGCTCCCCATTTCTCACAGTCGAAGCATAAATAGTCATTAAAGCACTTGAATCCACAGTAGTCTTGTCCTTAGAAAGGTTGGGAGGTTTTGCATGATTTTGTATCAGTCATCCAAAAAAGGGCTGGCAGGCAACAGTTTGGAATGTAAAAGTCCACTTTGTGCTTGGAATCCTGACGTGAACTCCGTCTGCTCCACTCCACTCCCCTTATAAGTCGCCCACACTGTAGAGGGGCCTTGAGTGGGAACAGTCATACCGTGGAGTCCCTGCCAGACTTTAGATGTGCAATCTTGGTCCGGCTAATAAATGGGTAAGCGATGCAGAGACCTCCAGCTGCCACAATAAAGCCTAAACTGCACCAGGCGCAAAAGATAGACCAGCTGTAGCCATGTTCCACATCATCAGGCAGGCTATAAATTAGCTTCGGGAGCCGGTTCAAATCATAAGAGATACTGGCAGCATAAGTGCAGAGAGAAATGGTGCAAAATATCCCTATAAATAAGAGAAAAAGAACAGAATGATCAGTTACAGTTTCGCCGGCTACAAGGCAGACGCCAGATAAGCTTTTGTGAAGATCAGATCAACCGGTAAGACCATCACTCCAGGTTCATAAAGGAGCTACAACGCTTTTACTGGAATTAATTCATTCAACAAACATTGACAAAGCTTCTATATGCCAGACCCTACATTAGGTACTGAGGATACAGGAGTGAAAAAAGAGAGAGATGAAAATACTGATAATGTAATTATTCATAATTATCTGCTTTGACTAGCTGTGCTTGTTGGAAGTAATTTTTGTCCTTTATGCTTAAAAACTTATTTAATAAAAATTCTAACTTTTTAAAGGAAAAATGTGTTTTATAATCATTCAAGCCCAATACAAATATAAATCATTTTTCATTTCCTTCTGCTCTATAGCAAATTTGACACTTTATTTATTTTGCTGGGGAGAGGAGAGATTTTTGCTATAGGGCGCATACACTCGCTGGAGAGACAGAAAGCAAGAAATCACACCTCCCAGGGGCACAGCCACGCCACAACCCCTTCTCCTCCATTCTCCCCTCAGGATTTTGGGCACACACGCATACACATCGGTATGAAATTTTAAGCTGCTGGATCTGGGACTTGAACCATGGTCAACTACATGGGAGTCTAGTGACGGGACCATTACACCATTTGCTGGTCCCTAATTTGACACATTTTTAACTGGTTGCAATCATTATAAAAAGTCTATTTTCTTCTTTAGTTAATATTATTATAAGTATTTAATATGTTTCCCGTAATGATATTTTTTAAGGCAGAGTATGGCATAGACCAGGACCTCAACAGATGTGGTTTTAGTTTGTTTATTTGTTTTTGAAAGAATGAATGAATACATTTTTTATAATATAAATTAAGTCCAAAATTTGAAATTGATATAAAATAGCTAACTTAGTAAGGAGATTATACATTAAGCTGTTGGGAAAATCATTACATGTTTTCTGTTTTTCTGTGCAAAAATGCATCCCAACTTTCCTGACAACCCAGTACTTTAGCCAATCAAAATGTAGTTAAGAGTTAGCCCCACGGCCTAATGGTTAGGAAAGCCAAATCCCGCATGGCCTAGCAAACAGTTTAAATCCCATCCCTGGTGACTTTAAAAACATACCAGGCACATATTCATGTGTGCCCCAAATCCCAAAAGGATGGAGAATTGGAAAAGAAAGGATTGAGGAGTGGCCACGACCCATTGCAGGGGTGGGGGAAGCAATCTACTTTCTCCCTCTCTTTTCCTCTGTCTCTCTCTGATGAGTGCATATACCTTCTGGCAAAAATAAAAAATAAGAAATAAATCAACCAGTTATAGTCCATATGAGTGACCTAAGAAAAATGGAGTGACTCCAAATTATACTTTCTTTGAATACCAATATGTATATGTAGAATTGCCCTTCTAGAAAACAAAAATCAAGCATCTGATCAAAATGCTTCATATGCCCAAAACACAGGACTCTTGGTACTCAGGTGGTGCACCAAGGTGCGTCACCACAACAGATCGCCAAGGATGCAGCTTTCGAATTGGCGTAGAGCCAGAATGCGGCAACTGGAGTGGACGGCGGACAATGGAAACAAAAACTGGCACCCAAACAAGTATCGGAATATCCAGTGTCGTCCTCCACACCCTCCACATCTCAACACTGGACTCTGGTTTATCCCCATGTGTGACAGAGGTAGCATCTATTTGCTGAAAAATTGTTTTGATATCCTTAGGGAATCTCTGCAGCACCTCCTCAGGAAACTAAACAGAGACTTGGAATTGAAGAGAGGATTCAACGTAGCACATCTCCCCACTTTTTAAGCTATAGTTTTGAAGAACAGAAACACCAGCGGAAAAGCAAAATCAGAGCAGGTAACAATTTCGAGGAAATAAAGATCACCTCGATGCCATTTTTTTCAAGTACTAGAATTCTGCCTCCATTCAAATCATTGAAGGGCACATTGCTGACTCCTTTTCCAACTGTGCATTTAGAAAATAAATGTCCTAAATTAAAAGAATGCATGATCTGACATAATTTAATACATTCCACTCTTTGCCTAACTCTGTTTTTAAACCTTAAAGTGGTTCTGTTTTCCTAAACAAAGGTAAAATCTTATTTTTTAACTTCTTGCTCCAATTTATTAAAGCAAACATATCACTTTGAGTTCCCCAAAAGAAAGAGCAAAATGGGAGTCATTCTTTTACAAAGGAATTCTCCAAAAACGAATGCCCCCATTGCTTTTTTCAAGCTTTGTGAAGAGCAAATACCTTATATCTGCAGGAATGTTTTTACTGGCACAAAGACAGTGTTTATATATAACAAGGTCCTTTTAACTAATGCCGGTAATAGAACAATAACGCAGCCAGAAAAAAAGAAAATTGATCTCTGGAGTATCAACAGGTAAAATAGAATAATAGAACAGTGAACAATTCATAGGAAAACCAACTCCGTGTTGCAGTAGCTATCTGCACTCAGCTGAATATCTGAAAGCATGCATTTTTACAAGTAACATGGTTTTTCTGACCTCTGAAAGCTTGAGTTCAAACTCAGACTTTTAAACATCCTTTGATGTGTAAAAGCACTGGGATGCAAGCAATATGTATTCCATCCCCAGCTCTACTAATCGCTGTGCGACCTTGAGATTGCCTGCCCTCTCTGAGCCTTAGTTTTTTCACCTAAGTAAAAAGAGGATGGAGGGAGGAGAAGAACTTAGTTCCTGAAGTTCCTTGAAGTGTCAAATTTCTGTGATTCTGCTATTCCAGAATAAGACACAGAACAAGAACATTTCCTAAAACTTCCTAGTGAATTTAGTACTCAGCACTATGCAACTAAATAAAAATGGAATGTCCTATGTACTTTTATTTCTGTACATACCCTTTGGTTTTACACAAAACATTGATTTTATTAGCACCTCCTTGCCTGCCAACTCCATCAAATTGCTTTTGGTGAAATGAGTTTTAGCATTACACCACCAGTTCATACTGAGTAGAAAAGGATGATAAGAAACAGTCTGATCTGAGGGTTTAACTAGGCCGGTGTCTCTGCCCTCGATGTCATGAGCCGGTATGCCTTCCCCGAGCAAGCGGTCTGTGCTGACCTCATAGACATTGTGAATCGCGTCACTAATAAGCTTGCTTTCTTTGCGTTGCCAAAGACCTGAAGTTCCCTAAAGCTAACTCTGGCCCACCATGAGCATTACAAGCTTTTTGCTTCTAATCTCATTCTTGGATTCATCTTGCCTTGTAAACTGAGAGTCTCTTTGTCTAATTTTTATTACTTATTTGCATTTATTTCATCATGAAACAGTATAGGCATCTCTGTGATACTTGTATCCTTTTGGAATAAGGCACTCACCAACATGTAATGGAAACTTGCTTTATTTCCTATTGGCTTTATTCACATAGTTGAAGGTGCTGGAGAGCAGGCCTATCTGCCCACAGATTGGACCCTTCTCTGCCCTTCCCCCTTCCCACAAATGCACCCGCAGGCTGCCCTTCTGTAGTATTTTTTCGTCTTTGAGATATCCATTAAAGTTGCTCTAAGTAAGAAGAAAGCAAAGGAGGACAGATTAACAAGAAGTGTATCTAAAAGCTTCTCTTTTTCAGACCCTCACATCTCTAAGGAAGTTTGCACATACATCGCTGCCACAGGGGCAAGCTTTAGTGATACACATTGCTAAGATACTGGGCTCTGTAGGCTGGGGCTACGTGAGAGGCCTGGGTTTCATTCGGGGCCCCACCAAAATACTGAGTGTGGTGGTGTGCGCCTGTCATCCTAACAACCTGGGGAGGCTGAGGCGGTAAGATTGCAAGTTCAAGGCTGTTCTGGGCATTATAGTGAGACTCTGTCTTAAAAACAAACAAACAAACAAAACAAAAAAAGAAAGAAAGAAAAACAGTCAGTATGGCAGTGAGCATCTGTAGTCCCAGCCAGGAGGCTGAGGTAGGAGGATCACAATGTAGCAGGACCCTGTCTTAAAAGAAAAAGGCAAAAAAAAAAAAAAAAAAAAAAACTTAGATAAGGTGGTAAGGGGATACTACTGCTCAATGCTAAAGGGTGAATGAGAAGGCTCCTGGTTCCCATCCTGGATTGTACATGCCAGACATACCTGTCATCTTTACCGGCTGCAGAGCCAGAAAGAAGATAATGTCTGTATCTCTCTCTCTCTCTGTCCTCTCTCAATGTCTCTCCTGTTCCCTCTCAAAATCAGTATACTTTGAAAAAATTATAATTAAGATCATACACACCTACACATGTGTATGCACCCACACGCACAATGTAGCTGTCATAAGTATTGCTTGTGGGAGGGATACACAAGAATATTTGTGACTATTACAAGGAAATATCCTGAGAAAATAGAAAGTATTGTTTCCAGGTTGTTTTTTTTTTTCTTTTTTTTTTTCTCAACAGGCTTTTGTAAAAGAAGCCTGTTGATACATTAAAAAAAAAAAAAAAAAAAAGGCTTCTAAATTCGAGACATCAAGAGAAAGTGTTTAGAATGACCAAAAAAAAAAAAAAAATGTATTTGTTATAGCTGGATTAGTAGTTTGGGGCCAGTTTTTGATAGTGTTGAATTCTATTTGGGTCCCACATGTATACTTGGCAGATTCCGTGTGCATGAGTCCGCTAGGGCTGCCATAACCACAGGCCGCCGACGCAGAGACTTAAACCACAAACACTGACTTTCTCCCACTTCTGGGGATTGTAGTTTTGAGAGCAAGGTGTCAGTAGGACTGGCTTCTCCTGAGGACTCTCTCCTTGGCCTGCAGATAGCCACCTTCTCCTGCGTCTTCTCATGGCCTTCCTCCATAACACCCACATTTTCTCTTCTTCCAGGACATGAGTCTTAACTGAGTTAGAGCCCACCCTGATGATCTAATTTACCTTAAGTTGCTCTTTAAAGACCCTGTTTCCAAATATGGTCACATTGTGAAGTACTGGGGGTCTAGACTTCAACATATAAATTTGGAGGAGATACAAATCAGACCATAACATTGTGTGTGTGTGTGTGTGTGTGTGTGTGTGCGCGCATGTGCATGAGGGGGAGAGAGAGAGAGAGAGTGAGAGACAGACAGACAGGCGGACAGAAAAGGTATATGTTAGTCAATGAATGAAGTGTATTTCTACCTCTGTTACAGGTTTTAGCAAGATTGTACTATTCTAAATGTAATCAGTTATATTAAACATTTATTTACTACTTATTATGTCCCAGACCAAGTTTTGATTATTATTACAGGTAGTTCCATTTCATGAGTTTCTTTGGTCACAGCCATGATGGATTTACCACTGGCAGGAATGTTAAGTGTTCTTTCTGCTCCACTTTGCAGCATGCATCTCAGGCCAAGGCAGTGGAGGCCTCTTGGACTTCCTGGAAGGTATGCACGGAGCAGAGCCCATGGAATCCAGAGGGCCTACTAAGTAAGACTGAGTTCTACTCTACCCCGAGTTCTACCAATCAAGAGCCAGTAAGTACTCCATGGAGGACTTACCACAGTAGCAAGTAATTTCAGATGGTGCATTTTTGCCACTAGCATCTAGTTAATGCAAGGTTTGTGAAAGAGGTATAAAAAGATAAAGGTACCACTCCTGCACTTGAAAAATTCAAAAATCTAAGAGTTCTTTCTAAATATCCACATGGAGAAAAAATCTCTCCTCCATTCTTCTCCCAGACTTTTCCTTTCCTTTGCTTCTTCTGGACTATTTGATATTCTTCCACCCAGCCGGTGGCCCCAGGGGAGAGAGGGTCCTGAGTCCTAAGCTTATCCTGGCCGTTGCTGGTCACATCTTCGAAAGAGTGAATAATTACTGGTTCCTTGGCCAGTCCTACATGCAACTACTTTTCTTATAAAATATTAAAAGGTTTTCTGCCAATATTCTTAATTAGAAGATACCATGATATCAGAGAATTTGCAGGGCTGGAAGGGATATTTTCAGATCAGGACAGCAGTAAATTTAGGCTACCATCCCAGATCAGCAACCTAATTTCCTAGCCTAAAAATCTTCGTGGTGCCTGTGGCCAATTGGTAAGATGTAATTAGGGTAACATGGCCCATTCTTTGGACCACCCTCCTTTGATATACTTAAAAGGCCGAAAGGAATAGAAGTTGCTTCACTCTGGTTAGCCTGCTTGATAAATAATATAACTACAACACCCAAAGGCATAAACATTGATTTTTCCCCCCTACTTCTTCAAAAGACAGTTCCGCCCATCATTCTAGCCTCATGCTTTTCACACAGATTACTCGAAAAGCCAAGCTTACCTTGTCTTAACTAAATGACTGGGCAGGACTAGTAGAGATGGACAAAACATCAAAAAACAATAAACAAACAGAAAAACAGATCTACAATCTGCACATCCTAAATCCCCAAAGCACCAAGCCTTTTTCTGAAAACTTGCAGCCATCTCATTTAGTGGCCATGCCTGGCCTGTGCTGACATAAGGCTATTACAGTCTTGATTGATCCTGCTTAGTTTGAATATTCATATGTTTTGCTACAAAAGTGATAATGTGTTTGATTTGGACCTTGCTGAGGGCATTAGATAATACAGAATAGAAGGATACTTTCTTTTTTTGGGGGGAAGAGGTTTTTTTGCTATAGGGTGTGTGCGCTCACCAGAAAGACAGAGAGACAGAGAGACAGAAAGCAAGAAATCACCCCCAAGGGGGATGGTCACGCCGCAATCCCTTCTCCTCCATTTTCCTCTCGGGATCTTGGGCACGCATGCACGCACATGCGCCGGGCATGAGTTTAAGCCACTGGGTCCAGGACTCGTGACATAGCCATTACGCTAACTGCTGGTCCCTAGCCTCTCTAATTTTTGTAAATTAGAATACCATCAGTTATATCTACAGCTTGGACAGATTTTATTTTTAATTGCTTGTGGGACAGACTTCTTTATAGGTACCTGAATATTTTGAAAGAGTTCATTTTAAAGAGTTCCTCCATTCTTGGGATCTTGGCTCACATGGGAGTCCAGTGACATAGCCATTACACCAATTACTGGTCCCAGAAGGTTACTTTCTGAAATAAAGTTTTTAAAATACTGAGTTCCAAAACACATCTGGTCCCAGGGGTTTTGGCTAAGGTATTATGGATCTGTAGCTCTAGGTCATAATCAATAGATAGCCTAGATAATTCAATACACCTCCTACAGCAGTCTTTTTTCATTTGGATTTATTGAAACAAAGGAGTGAATAGCCAGCATTAAGTATTAACTGCCCAGAAGCTGCCTGGGCTCAGTCTCCTCTCTCTGCTACCTGGACAGGAGTGTTATGTGCTATGGGTGCTCTTCCAAAATGACAGTGGCCCCTGGGGGCACACCCTGTAAAAGAGGATGGATCTAGTGGGCAATGACACCCCACCAAGGGAGACCCAAGCTTTCTGCAATTTTCAAGTCTCCCAATGTATTAAAGATAGTAAAAATTCTGTAATAGCATCTTAAAGATATTTTAAAATGGTCGCATGGAATAAATGAACCCTTTCAACATTTACCATTTAAGTTATAATTAATTACTGTGGTTATAATAGAATGCATCATTTAATGTGGATGGAAATATTCCTTCACAATGTCAGGAGAGCATTATGGTCTAGCAATGGGCAGAGGCTTAAAGCTGGAAGACAAGAGTCATCTTCCCTGTGTCAATCAATCTTCTGTGCCTGTGCGTGTACAACTTCAGAAGACAGGACATCAAGAGAGTAAATGCGATGTCCTTGAGAGAGGTGAGGCCTGCTGCTGGCCCTGCTAGAGAACATTTTGCAAGACCCCAGGGAGGAGGAAAAAGGGCGAGATTGGCTCCCAGATGTGACTTGAGAATTGGCAGTGCTGCTATCCCACGTGTGGGTAATCAAGACCTGTCTGCATGCAGTAAGGGAGAAGGAGAGAGATGGCTCCAAAGTTTCCACTTTAACCGCTCGAATCGTCATGTCATTGATGTTCTTCACCGACAGTCTGGCTAATAAGTTCAGACGGAGAATAAAGATGCCAGCGCATTAGAAGGAGCTAAGTTTAGCATCAAAAATCTGTGGGAGGGATGCTGACTAGAGTGGCTGAAGACATTCTGCTTAATTAAAATCAATTCTTTTAACCCTTATTTGCTCTCATCTCCAGCTACTGCATGGGAATGTTCCACTTCTAATTTATATCGTGCAATGGATTAACATAGTTATCTCTGTGCTTACAAAGGAAATTTCAAGGTGTTAAAAATAAAGTGAGCCACAGCAAGGGAACAAATGAATATGAGACTGAAAACTTGGTAGAAAATGAAATTAAAGTGAGTTTATTTTGGTGCAAAAAAAAAAAAAAAAAAAAAAGAATTCAAAATCCACACATAGTTTTTTCATGATATGGATCTTCCATGAACTTTTTGAAAACCTCCCATAGTACAACACCTGGGAAACTCCTAGCTCTCCTCTGTGCTCATCAAACACTGAGCTTCCATCTTCATTTCATTTCAAACCAGACCAGCCCTCAGCCTCCCAAGAAGCACTCACTAGGCTGCTATTCTATGATTTCTTTTAATGCTTACTATTATGTTATATGCTAAGAGCAGCCTAAATGATTCATGCACTACCTATATTAAAAGTGTCCTTCAAAGCCTACCCCTGCTGAGGCTTTGGTGAGTCTAGAGCACCTCTGTTTTCCTGACAAGAGGTTAGTAGCCTTTCCAGGTTGTGGAGAGCAAATGTGTACCTCTTTGATGTACACAAGGACAAGGGTCAGGAAATGAGGGCTCAACTTATAAAGGGAGCTTCCTGGAGCGTCACCCGAGTTCAGGAGGGTCTGTGCCCATGGGTCAAGTGTCCACTGTGTGCCCTGCTGTTAAGTTGGGTCTATCACAAAAGCACCATTGGGATTGCTGAGCCATCTTCTTGGCAAAAGTGGGAGGGATTCTTCATGGCTGTCCAGGACCAGTTGGGACTTAAAGGAATCCTCTGAGCAGCACAGTCTCTTTTTCTTTGCTGACCCACCTCATCACTCTCTAATCTGGACTTTAAATGCGTCCCTTGAGCAGGCATAGTGGCCAGTCTTGAAGGTTCAAACCTTCCACCAGAACCTCAGGAACTAGAGGTGCTACCATCCTGACACTACTGTGTAGCCACCAAAATCTGAAGACCCTGCATTGGTGTTCTGCCTAGAGCTATGCAGAGTCCGAGTGACTTCCATGTTCTCGCAGGATGCTTGTGAAGACGGCTCATGTTCTGGATCGTCCTGTAGCGGCACCATTTTCCGGAGTGGGAAAGGGGCGACGAGAGTTAGAAGGGAGGGTCTCTTGCCTGGGTAGGGGGTCACTTAGAGCGGCAGGCTGGCTGAGCAAATTGCATGTACTTGTCAGCCCTAAGAGACAGGCAGGCTAAAGATGGCGTCAGGCCTAAGGGTGCTGCTGCCTCCTCTAACATGGGTTTGATTAAGTGACCCATGACAGTAAGAAGTGCGGGAAGAGCCAGTCATGGCTGCTTGAGTAACAGAGCTCCAGGGAAGTGGAAATAAGCTTATTAAAACCAGCTATCTACCAAGGCCAGTGTTAGTTCTGAGGCTGGGCTTACTTTGTGAAACTATTAATTTGGCACTCGTAATCATTAGCCCATTCATTTTCTGTGAAGGGGAGAAGGAAGAAAAGATCCCATCCCTGCAGCCACGTTCAGTCAGCATTAGCCCTCAGCTTAGCTCCCGACTATTTCTAGGCAAGACTCTCCCTCATCTGTTAATATAATAAAAATTTAAAAACCTTGCCACATCTCCATATATGCTCCTTCTCCACACTGGATGCCCTTCCAGTTCCTTGTTTCATAAAGTTTATTTTTTCTGAGAAGGAGAGAGAGAGAGGCACCTCCGACAGGGTCTTCATGCTGCGAGCCACTCTAGCCTTAGCCAGCCTGGACCAGGAGCACATGTGCACCCCGCGTGCACAGGAGGCCTCCGGACATGAACCCAGGACCTCCCCATGTGCGTCCAGCATGGCAGAGCACTGCATGCCACTGTGCCGCCATCTGGCCCCCTCGTATCTTGCTTGAAGATAAAGTTACTCCTTTACATAAAACCTTCTAGAGGCTTCGATGTCCCTTAGCTTCCGATCTAAGCTCATCACCGTGACCAAGAAAGCCCTAAAGATTTGGCTTCTGCCTGTTCCTGCCCCCTGTGTGATTCTCTCCTTCCTTCTGCTCCCCTCCAGACACATCAGTCCTCTTCCTGCAGCTCTAAATACCCATCCCTGCCTTTGGGTTGGCGCTGGAGGTTTCCAGAGCCTGCAGCACACTCCCAACCACTGGCAGCTTCTCACGATTTAGCTCCAAAATCGCTGCCTCAGCAAGGCTTTCTCTGAGTGCCTATTCACCCTGTTTATTTCCTTTCCAGCTTTAATCGCTATCGCAAATCATCGTCTATGTCTCCCCACAATCCAAGTGGGTGAAGACTTTGTCTGCCTTATTCTTTATGTGTCTCCAGTCCCTAGAGCATTGTCTGGGACATGGTTAGTCCTCAAAAAAAAAAGGAAAAAAAAAAAAACCTTCTGAGCAAAACAAATGGCTATTTCCCATATAAAAATGGTATCAATGACGTGTACTTTGCATTGACCTGCAACTGGGGTGGGGGGATTGTGCTCATCTCACACTCCCTTGCCCCATCAGGATTTCTGATAAGAAATGGCCTGTTTGTCAAGTGTCTAGGCACAGGTTTGGAGCATACAATGACAGAATTGGACATAAAAACAGACTTGATTTGGAGCCAGCAGGTGGCATGGTGGTTAGTGCTGTACTCCCACATGGCTGACTGTGGTTCAAGTCCTGGATCTGGCAGCTTGCTTTCTCACCTTCCTTCTCTCTCCGTGTCTCTCTCTGGTGAGTGCACATGCCTTATAGCAAAGAATAAAGTAATAATTTAACAACAATAATAATAATAAAATTAAATGAATAATTCTTTAAAAACTAAACAAAACCAAAAAAGACTTGGCTCTTATGGAGATTAAACTCAAGACACTTCTATCTAATCTATAAACGGGCCATAACAGGGAAATCAGGGCTGCATTTCTAACACTGGTGTTTTCTTTAAATTCTGCAGTACTCACCAGGCTAAATGACCTCCTGGTTGCTTTTCTCACAAATGAAAACTGAATGAATGGGGAGATAACAAAGTGGAGCCGGCTGCCTGCACAGCAGTATTCACCTGGCCAGAGAGGCAGTCTGAGGTGTGCAGCATACCTGTCATGAGGAAGAGGAGTCCAGCCACATGCTGAGTCAGGCTTTCCTCCCAGAAGAAACTGACCATGGCCACAATGCAGCCACACAGAAGGACGGCTA
The DNA here is from genome assembly GCA_026018925.1 of Tupaia tana. Taxonomy (NCBI): domain Eukaryota; kingdom Metazoa; phylum Chordata; class Mammalia; order Scandentia; family Tupaiidae; genus Tupaia; species Tupaia tana. The sequence continues at coordinate 194,693,655 of JAKSZU010000003.1, forward strand.
CTGCCATGCCCAGGAAGCCAGCAGTGATTCTTCTTAAATCTAGTCTCAAAACAGAAACAACACACAAAATCAGAAGGAGTCAGGAACATTACCAAAACTTAGAAAATAAAGAGCTTTGCATGAGAAGGAGTAAGTTATGAGAAGGACTAAGTTACAGGGACCGGATTAGGGCTTGCAGGACAAAGTGGTTTAGAGAATTCTCTCCCCAAGTACTCCTTTAAAACAACCAAACAAAAGAACACAGATAGGGTAAGGTGTAACCAACGGAAGGGTCAGAGTCTACATTCTGAGTTCACGGAGGGGCCCGTGTCAAGTAGAGAACAAGCTAGAGGGCAATTCCAGGCTAAATGTGGGTATGAGGAACCAAGCTAATACACTGAGAGTGAGGCAGTTCGAGAAATATCTTTGCCATCCTTAAAAAGAGCAATAGAAATGTAAGCTGTCACCACTGTAATGGCTATAAGTAGTCTGGCTGTGGAGAAAGTCTAAGAAGTGAGCTGTAGTGAAATATGCTTTTATCTAAGCACCGGGGATGCTGATGATTTTTATTTTTCATTCACATTTACTCCCATCATTTTCACAAAGGGCTTAAGAACCTGAAGGCAGTTCTGGTGCCTGAAATAGTGGCCCATAGTGCACACACGTGACATACATCTGCTCATAAACACCGTGGCCCCTAAGACATAGGGAGTGCCGGGAACCAGCAGTTAGCGTAATGGCTATGTCGCTGGACTCCCACGTAGTCGACCGCGGTTCGCGTCTCGGACCCGGTGGCTTACAACTCACGCCGGGCGCGTGTGCGTGCGTGCCCAAGATCCCGAGAGGAGAATGGAGGAGAAGGGATTGCGGCATGACCATCCCCCCTGGGGGGTGATTTCTCGCTTTCTGTCTCTATGTCTCTCTCTGTCTGTCTGGCGAGCGCACGCGCCCTATAGCGAAAAACCTCTCAAAAAAAAAAAAAAAAAAAAAAAAAAGACATAGGGAGTGCCCATTCACTCAAGTTCAGGAGGGGCTGTTCCCATGGGTCAAGTCTCCACTGTGTACCCAACTGGGTACACAGCTTGCTCTATCACAAAAGCACCATTAGGATCACTGAGCCATCTCCTTGGCAAACTGAGAGTTGGACTGACTATATGCACTTTATACCCCGATTGCCCACTCTCACTGCCCCTTTTTCTTAATTTCACTTTTTATATTTCCTTCTTTGCCTTTTTTTTAAACAAAACTTTTTAAATTGTCAGCTATATGTCTGTGATTCTTCTTAAAACAAAAGACCCCAACGTATATCTGCTGCCCCTGAGGCCAGGCAACAGGTCTCTGCAAATGCATGTGGATCACACACACCCACAGGCACGTGGAGCCTAGGCAAGGCGCACACAGCACTCCCTGAGCATGGGCTGCTCTGTTAAGGCAGAAGTGCCTAGGAAGCTGCCACCTCATTGAATTTCCGTGGAGCTCCTGGGCATCTTGGGTGTACTACATGGACAATGGATTACAATAGTGTCCAGTCTTGCTTTTAGCATCTTAACCACACACAGACCATCCCTTCTCTTAATGGGGATTTCTCATCTCCAGCTCAGCACATCTAAGGGGCAAAGGTCCAAGGGCAGCGATAGTTTAAAGACGCTGAGTTTAAAGTTAAGGGGATAAGCAGTTTGAAGAGGTCTACATCTTAGCAGGGGAAATGTAATAATAGTTTAGCCACCATTACCTTATGACCTTCTGAATTTCCCGTGGTTTGAGTGATAGTTCTATTTTAAGTGATTATGAAAAGACATAGGTTTATATATACTCCACGTGGGATTTGCATTGGTGCCAGACATGTTAAGCCTATCCGGGAAATGTGGTACAGACCACCAGGTGTGGCTTTCTTAGAAAAAGCTATGCAGGAGACTGCTAAAAGCATCTTTCTATGAGAACCCTGAAAAGGATTTAAAAGAAAATGCTCAAATGTTGCCTTGCTGGGCAATAACAGGGTACAAACTCTTAAAGAGATAAGGCTCTTTTTCAGGATCCTGCGATGGTCTTTTCTCTCCTGACCAAAGCCACTAACAAAGCCACGTGGCTTAAGGTGATTAAGACAAAGAACTTCAAAAACGCTTCTAAAGAATTAAGATATAAGGGCACTCAGATAAGACTGTAAGTCAGGTTTGCTGAGAAAGCATTATTAAATATCTGCCAACAAAAAAAAGAACTTCTCGGGAAGTCATACTATTAAGAAGTAAACCACATTTTTTCTACTGGCTTCCCATGTCCTGAAGTTGCCAATCATAATATTCAAAATATTAGACCGCTGCCATCACAGTGGCATAGGAACTTCCATTTATGTGGTGGAGAGTCAAATCACAGTTTTGGTTTGCAGAGGGATTTGCAGGCACTGCTTGGATTTCAACAGTGGCTTGGGTTACCAAACAAGATCAAAATCCTTGCTGCTTATTTTACTAGAAAATAACCTCTGATTAAGGTCTACACCAAAAAGGAGCTCAGTGTAGTTATTTGCTTTCATGAGCTATCACCAGGCAGCTTGAATCAACATTTTTCAAGTATATCTCAGACTTCTTTAGTTTCACAAGGCATGATCCTTTCTGGAGTTTCACATTTTCCTGACAGTGAAAAAGAGTGGTTGCTTCCATTGGGATGTAGAGGTAACAGACCCCCTCTGAGAAAATTATGACATACATTCATAAAGCTATTTTAGCAGAAATACCAAGGTCTGAGATAAACACAGCAGCTAAAATAAACATTGTATAAACAAAACAAAATAAGAACACCTAGGGTACACTCTCCTTGGTGTACTAAGACAAGCAGCAGATCCACATAGCGGATGACTTAGTAAAGAAAAGATTCAGTAGGCAGGCTGCTGAGAACAGATGCCACCGAGGCAGCCAGGCACGCTGCAGGATCACACAGAGCCTCGTCTCCGATTTTCACACATTTGATTTGTCAACAAGTTGTGTCCACAGTGTGGTGAAACGGTCCTCTGCTTCTCTAACCAAGTCTGATTGAGCCCACAGGCTTACATGAGTAAGGGTGTCTTTCAATCCACACCTCAGAGAGGCAGTGGGCATCCCTTTTGCTGGGAAAGCTACTATTTCCTCTCTGACCCTTTCCCAGAAATACTTACGAAGCAGGTGCCATTCGTCTTGCTGGATTGTCTTGGTTAAATTGAAAGGAATGTTTCGTAAGCGGATTGGCTGAGAAAAGTGGTACTTGATAGCTGTGCATCGCTGCGCAATACCTTGAAGGAAAGAAGAAATGCGATTTACTAGTCTGTTCATTTGTAATAGAATTCTGGAGACCTAAGGCAAAATAACACAGCCTAAACTGGGTTAAGGGGAGGAGGGGATGGGGATCTCCTGGTTACTCTCATTAATGAAGGCACATCAGAACATAAAAACTGAAAACATGAAATAATTTGTAAAATTATGTTTCATTTTTGAATGGATTAAATTCTATAAGGGCCCATATGCCCCCAGTTGTTTTTTGATAGCGTTTGTATTACCTAAGCACAATGTTCAAGGAGAAATGGACTGAAAGTATACAGATGGCTGGGAGAAACCAGCTTAGAATTTTAAATTAACACAGATAAATTACACATCTGCATTTGATCTAGTCTCAAATTCTCAAATGGTTTCATCATAAATTTCTTAGGAGTGCATTATTTGGAAACCAAAAGACATTTTGCCATAAACATGCCGTCCTCATGGTATTTTAGGATATGGTTATATCAATAGACAAGCCACAAAAGCCTATTTAACCCTAGGGCAGTTGATGTCATTTCTTGATATGACTTTACTGACCTGAATTTTGGATCTTGAGTGAAAGGGTAATAATGAAAGTAGAGAAGAGAAAGGAAAAAAAAAATTCCTTCCTTTATCTGGGTGCATGGCCAGCCCTAGGCACAACATTTTGATATGGGCAAATGTACTCATTGGTTTATCTCATATAATCTCCCCTCCTCCTCGCCTACCCCCCAACCCACGTTTTTATTTTATAAGTTAGTATGGGCCTATTCTTTTCCTGAAGACTTCTGAATGCCAAATAAGATATCTACTTGCTCTTAAAATTGAAAAACAAAACAAAAACTCTCTTCTCCCATTGTAAGTCATCTTGGCCAATTCTGTGGACAAATGTGATCTTTTAAACCTACTTTTCAAAAAGGTGTGAGTGAATGATTGTCCTTTAATGCCTGCAGCTGTTTTGAAAACATCCTCATAGGTGCAAATACATTTCTAGTTGGTGGAATTAGTAAATACAAAACTGATTTAAAAAAAAAAAAAATAGACACTGAAAAAGAGGAGACTGATTTGAACAGTTGGCAACATGAGGCCCTCCTGTGAACACACCTTTGGATGGTCTGCCTTAAGGAGTTCCTCAGACATTAGTGGGCATCAGAATCACCTGAGGGATTGCTAAAACGCACACTCTGCAGGTGAATAGATGAATGAAACTGACAAGATATGTTTACAGAGGGGCACTTGGTTCTCACACTCATGCTCTCTCACACTCATGCTCTCACACTCATGCTCTCACATTCATGCTCTCTCACATTCATTCTCTCTCACACTCATGCTCTCTCACACTCATGCTCTCACATTCATGCTCTCTCACATTCATTCTCTCTCACACTCATGCTCTCTCACACTCATGCTCTCTCACACTCATGCTCTCACATTCATGCTCTCTCACACTCATGCTCTCTCACACTCATGCTCTCTCACACTCATGCTCTCACACTCATGCTCTCTCACATTCATGCTCTCACACTCATGCTCTCTCACACTCATGCTCTCACACTCATGCTCTCACACTCATGCTCTCTCACACTCATGTTCTCACACTATGCTCTCTCACACTCATGCTCTCACTCTCATGCTCTCTCACACTCATGCTCTCTCTCTCATGCTCTCTCACACTCATGCTCTCACACTCATGCTCTCACTCTCAAGCTCTCTCACTCTCAAGCTCTCTCACTCTCATGCTCTCTCACACTCATGCTCTCACACTCATGCTCTCTCACACTCATGCTCTCTCACACTCATGCTCTCTCACACTCATGCTCTCTCACATTCATCTGCACTAGACAGTCTAATCTTAGTGTTCTTGTCCCTTGAAAGGTTAAATTCATATTTTGAAGGATGATCTGTGATTTTTTTTCAGAATCTGTGGGTCACTATATCTAAGGGATGACTTGCCTTTTTAACTTAATACTTTTCTAAATTTTATTATTCCCATCTGAGAGGGCCTCTACCTACTAAATGTTAGTGCCACCAGGTATGGTGGATCTGAATTCTTTTTTTTTAAATTATGATTTCTGGTTTACATATATTATTATACATTTTTGTGCAGTATAGTATGTTTTTTTTCCAAAGAATGCATACAGTGTGCAATAATTAAATTATGAATTTACATATATTTATTTTATTCAACACCGAACACTACATTAGGTTGTGAAAAATTAAAAAATGTAAACTCCTAGACCACACCCCAGATATTCTGAATCAAAAGTTGTGGGAGAGAGCCAGGAACCTGAACCATAACAAATGTACCCAGTCATTCTGGTACAGGTAGCCCTTGAATTTGACTTTGGAAAACACTGTCCATTATTCACTCGGGAAAGTAAGAAATCCTTAAACCTTCAGAGATGCTTCTTATATCTATGGGTAGTTAGAGCTGTAGCTATGAAATATACAGTCAAATTGAAGTTAAATTTTTTTTTTCCGTTAGTATGAACATATGCTTTTTTGGAAACAAAGCTGATTACTCATCCAGGGATTTATCCGTACATTGTGCATACGCTGACGTATGCCATTTGCAGATTGGATCGGCTACCTGTCTGACTCAATGGCGTTATCCTCCCCACATCTCACAGAAGCAGCTTAATGCTGAAAATGGGGGTGGAGAAATTGTCCTCTCAGGCTCAGAGGAGCTGGCCTTAGAGCAGCTTCCGTGTGAGGGAAACGTGTGGTCCCTTTTCCCTCAGTGCCAATATCCCCAGGGCCCATCTCCTCCTCTGCCCCTTGCTAGTAACAGGCAGGATGGCAGTGGGAAGGCGGTGTGGCAGGAAGGAGGTGGGCAGCGGGCCCGGTGCTCTCTTGCCTCCCCAGGGCCGTTCACATGTGCCAGGAATGAGGGAAGAAGCGCACACATCACCAAATTGCCTTTCCTTCCCCACCGGGCTCCTGGGCTAAATTTAAAGTGCCAAGAACTCCAAGACAAAGAGAGAAAGGAGGAAGAGAGAATGATGGGGTCTGGACTGGATAGTAAACAGCACCCAAAGATCCCAAAGACTGGGGGTCTGGTGCTGAGCCCAGTTTCCTCAGCTGAGTTTGCAAGAAAACGTTCCAATGTGCTAGCGTGCCGCCCCCTTAGAGGATGATTAGACTTCAGGCAGAATCAGAAGTGAGGGTGGGAGTGAAGGACGGATCAGTGGTAGTGTCAGAGACCTGCCATTAGCTGTGTTATGTCCTTGTTCTTAAACACTGTTCCTCTGTCACAGAGCAAAGTCGAATAGATTCAAAGAGGAAAGCGTGTTATTAAGGTTTGGTTTCCTACAGCACACACACTAAAGTACCAAAATGGAGCTTGACTAAAATCATATAGGAAAAGACCTGTAGTTGCTTGATGGCTTGCCAAAGACAAATTAGGTCCTTTTGATAAAAAGACAAGTGCACATATATGCATAGAAGGTGGTAAAGACAGACGTTCCATGCGGTGTTCTGGGAAGAGGTGATACTGTGAAAATCCACAAGGAGGCATTAGATTCCAATTTTCTTCAAAGCCACACATGCAAACTTTGAAATTAACTGGCTTTCCGGGTTTAGGGAGCAATGAATCTGGCTCTCTGCAAAGGAACACAAAAAGCATGAGCTCATAACACCAGATGGCATCACACAATGGGGGGAAGAAACATGCAGAGGATTGAAAAGAACAAGTTGTGGTCTATATTTAGTGATTAATTAGCTTCTTAAAGGGCCAAGAAGAGCCATCTCAATGATGATCTAAACCATAGAATAAGATATATAAATTTGTTGCACAAGGGTTAGAAATGGAGCTGTGGGTGTAGTGAATTTCTGTTGTGTCCTATGCTAAGAGAGATGACCTAGCTGCTCCAAGCCAAGTCATAGAAACCCAGGCTCAAGGTTAAATGAGGGAGAAACAGGAGAAGCAGCAAAAGGTGCTATAAAAAGTGATTAGTATCAATCCACATGAGGTGGTATGGCTGTAGGGTGGTGGAAGGCGATGTAGTCAGACAGACTTGAGTTCGAATCCTGTGACTTCTGGCTCATTATTTAACCTCTCTGAGCCTGGGTTCCTTCATCTGTAGAAGGAAATAGTGGCAGACACCTCATGTAGCTGTTGTGAGGAAGGAAACAGGACTTAGCCTAAGATGTGGCCCGCTGTAAGCAGCACTCTGTAAACGTCAGCACCGGATGACGAGTTCTCTATTGGCACCCGCCCACATTCACCACATAAAGCCACTGTCCAGTTTCAGGAGTCTGCACCCTGCACAAGCACCACCGATTAACTGAAGCATACAGAGAGACGCACACACACTGGCAACCGCTGTCTGAACAACAGCCCAACCAGTGCTCTCATGTTTCCTCATTGGACCCCCCTCAGCCCTGAAGCATTTGCTAACTGATCTCCGTGCCATCGTTCTCTTGACCCCCAGCCCATGCTGTTTTGCTAGATAAATCTGCTATGTGAAGATCCAGGACCTCTGGAAACTCATTTGCCCCTCAGGAAAATGGGAAATGAAAACTCAAGATTTTTGCTATAGTCACCTACCTTCTCCAGCGTCATTAACTTAATAGTTGCTTTAAACTGGTTACTGTGAGTGAGAAACAGTTTACTTGTCATGATATAATTATGTATTTATTTAAAAATAAAGTGCCTGGCACACATAAGTACTATATGATTGTTAAAATAACTTTAATGCTGTGCCAGTATGTCTACTGCCACCCTTGGACAAATAGAAGATGAGAAAATCTCCTGTTTTCAATGTCCAGCTCCAAGAACATACATACAACTTGCGTCCCCCGAAACAAACTCAAAACTGCCAACCCCCATCCCTTCCCCTGACCCTCACCTCACTTATATTTACCTATGACAGCCCTCAGGGGCTACACTTGCCCCTCTTAGAAGTGTCCTCGGGCAGTGCTGTGCCCATTTCTGTGACCTCCCTACACCTACAGCCTTCACCTTCAAACAATCCAGACCTACTAGGCCCTCCACGCCCACTGTTCTTGAAAAAGTTTCCCCAAGCTCTGTAACTTTGCAGCTCTCGCTCTTCACTGGCTTTATACTGCAGTAGCCTCACCATCTGGCTCTGGATGACTCAATCTTTGTAATTTCTTAGTAGACTAGAAAGTCTGCCTCCCTATTAATGTCTTGAGTTCCTTAAGAGCAGGGGTTGTGACTTCTTCCTGGGAATGGGATGTCGAAAAGAGATGTCTAGGGGCCGGCAGGTGGCATGGTGGTTAAGGTTGTTGGACTCCCACATGGCCACTACGGTTCAAGTCCTGAACCTGGTGGCTTGCTTTCTCTCTCTCTCTCTCTCTCTCTCTCTCTCTCTCTCTCTCTCGCTCTCTCTCATTCTGTCCCTCTAGATAAATAAATGAAGTTAAATAAAATAATTCTTTTTTTAAAAAAAGAAAAGAGATGTCTAAAACACCTGCAGACAACAGGGATGCTTAAGGATTTCTAGCAGAGCAGGTTGGGGACTGTTTCCTAAAACACTTTAAAGGCAACTAGTAACTCTGTAACTGGCCTACGGGCAGATAAGTGAAAATCTTTTCTTTCCACCGTCTTTGCCAGTATGCATCCTAGTTTGAAAGGAAAGATCAATGGTGGGGTCACGGGACAGGAGAGTAGCCATGTTCTTGTCAGAGATTTAATTTCAGAGCAAGTCAGGTGCTAAACACACAAAAGAAAAGGTTTTCCTTATCGCCGCCCTTATTGAGTATGAACAGCCCTCATTTAAATAAACAAACCAAGTACAGTAAGTACTTAGTAGTTTAACACTGACTTGTAGAGTCTCAAATGGCCAAACCAGTACGAGGCAACCCATCAACAAGTCTGCAGAAGCTTTCAAGAGATATAAAATTAGTAAATTTAAGCTGTCCAAGAGAAATATAATGCAAGTCATACATGATTTTAAACTTTCTCATAGTTACATTAAAAATAAATAGGTGATGGGACCAGCAGTTAGCGTAATGGCTATGTCGCTGGACTCCCACGTAGTTGACCGTGGTTCGCGTTCTGGACCCAGTGTCTTAAAACTCACGCAGGGTGTGTGTGCGTGCGTGCCCAAGATCCCGAGAGGAGAATGGAGAAGAAGGGATTGCGGCGTGGCCATCTCCTCTAGGGGGTGATTTCTCGCTTTCTGTCTCTCTGTCTCTGTCTGTCTGGCGAGCGCACGCGCCCTATAGCAAAAACCTCTAAAAATAAATAAATAAATAAATAGGTGAGATTAATTTTAATATTTTAAATTTTAGCATGTAATACTTTGAAAATTATTAATGAGATATTTTGCGATTTCTTTTTTTTTTTTTTCCACAGATATACCTCATTTTTTTTTTTTTTCCATATAAGCCTCATTTCAAATGTCAGTAGTCTTGGCCTTGGAGGTGGCATGGTGGTTGAAGCACTAAACTCCCACATGGCCGACCATGATTCAAGTCCCAGACCCGCAGCCCCAAAATGACAATAAACAAATGTTTAAACAAACAAAAAATAAATTTAAAATTTTTTAAAATTAAAAAACAAACAACAGCAAAACAAATGTCAGTAGTCTCATGTAACTGGTGGCTACATACTAAAGAGCGAGATTTCTAGAAGAAAGTGAAGATCTAATTAAAGTAAAGGCAACTGAGAGAAAGAATGTTTGCTATAGGAAGTGAGTGAAAGGCACGAAGGTTATTGTTTGTTTAGATTCTCTCTCTGCTGCATACTATCTTGTTCTGCCATAATTGTTTCTTCTTATTAATGGAGGATTCTCTTCTTGGTAGTTATGACATTATATCTGGGTTTATTTTATATTCTATTTGGAACAAGACAGCCTAGATTTGCCTTCTGGCTTCCCTACTTATTAGCTGTGTGCTACTGGCAAGTTATTTAACCTCTCTGAGCATCAGTTTCCTCAACTGTAATATATAGACAATGATAATCCATCTATCTCATAGGAGGATTAAATAAAACAATCACATAGCATTATTAGTGTTAGTGTTCATTATTTTTATTTCTGCCTGCTACTTTATTTATCTGGACAAACAGACAACTGGACTATTTCTTAAAAGACAAGACTCAGGTGAGTTCTTTGAACTCCAAATACATGAACACTAGAGGCCAAAGAGGGAGAAGTCGAGGGGAAGGGGGTGGTCAATGACAAGTCAGACAGATTCAACCCATTGCAGAAATAATAAAGGTCACCACTTTTAAAGTGGCAGTGAAGCAAACCAGAAATGAGTATTCAACAAGCGTAATGCTATGTACAAGTAGAAACTGTCATAGGGTTAGCGTAATGAATGACCACTGGTTTCCTGAATTAATTTGGTTTAAACAAAGGAGATTGGTTATTTCATTTATTATATTTTTAAGTTTTTGCCTTTTTTATTGCTAGAGGGCATGTTTGCTTGCCAAAGAAAGCAAGTAATTATCCCTAAATGAGGCATGGCATGCCACAAGATCCATTTCTTTCCTCTGTAGGGATTTGAGACACAAATGCACACAGGCCCAGAGTGCTTTTCAAAGCACCAGGGCCAAGACTCAATCCATGGTTGGCTAAGTGGGATTCCACTCTCTTAACCAGTGTGCTACAGGACTGACCTGACCTGTGCTACAAGACTAATTAAAAAATTAATTTTTAAATTTCCTTTAACATAGTTATGATATTGTGTCTACAGTAAAAAGTAAGAAAATAAATAAAACCAGGTTTTCTCAACTCCTCAGAACCGTTATGGCATACAGTTAGTGATCAGCCTGGTGTGGTAGACATTCACAATGTGAGGATCAAGGGAGGCTATGATTTTATGTGGCTTGTGGGGGACTTCAGTCCCAGCTGAGTACTCCCTCTTTTCTTCTCTTAGTCTTTATCTTCCTTCTCTAGCAAGAGACCAAGATATGGAGACAAGTCGTCTTCTTTTTCTCCATCTCTGAGTAAGCAAAGTGGGAAAAGGGGCATGACTATGGCATTGGAGAGAAGGCAGACATAAGCAAGAACTGACACCTCATCCCACACCTTGTTCCCTGAGTCTTTATCTTGGATGAAACTGAATACAGCCATCAACCCAGTGGATACTCAACAAACACACACACTGTGGTATTTTCCTTTCCACGGAGGATATCATGTTTACAAAGACAGGCTGATAGTCATTGCCAGGTGTTCTTACACTGTCACAACATGCAGACCCAGGGAGATCAATAGTCAGAGCAAAAGCTTTCTTAGAGGTACATAGGTTTAAGCTGCTGTTTACACAGACCCAGACTTAAAATCTCCCAGATTCAGGAGGGCACCCAAATAGCAAACGTAAGCTTTCTTCTCTCCCCAGTATGACTTTTTCAATGAGTGTAAATATCAATTGACTATAACTTTTTTTAAAAAAACCATAAGGTTAACAGACTGTGTGCTCCTAAATATTGGGATAATCTCAAAATGTGTTTTTTCTTCTACATTAATATGCAATCGTGAAAAAATATAAATATAAACTAAAACACTGGCTTTGGAACCAGCTGTGTGACTTAAAGCAATAAACTTGACCACTCTGCCTATATTTTTACATTGGTAAAATAGGTGGTCACACAATCTCCTAGAATTGTCATAAGGATCTCAAATGAGATGATATAAAGGTTGAGCATCCCTAACCCAAAAATCCAAACTCCAAAACATTTGAGCACCAACATGGCACCACGAGTAGAAAATTACACACCCGACCTCATGGGATGGGTGACAAGTCAAAATGGTGCAACACAAAAATATTGATAAAGTTACTTTCAGGCTATGTGTATAAGGTGTATATGAAACATAATGAATTTCATGTTCAGACTTGAGTCCCAGCCCAAAGATATTTCATAATATATATACAAATAATCCAAAATTTTAAAAAAACTAAAATCTGAAATACTCCCGCTTCTAGAAATTTCAGATAAGGGATATTTAATCTGTATATAAAGAGTCCTGGGAACCAGCAGTTAGCATAATGGCTATGTCGCTGGACTCCCACGTAGTCGACCGCAGTTCGTGTCCCGGACCCGGTGGCTTAAAACTCACGCCGGGCGCGTGTGCGTGCGTGCCCAAGATCCTGAGAGGAGAATGGAGAAGGGATTGCGGCGTAACCATCCCCCCTGTGGGGTGATTTCTCGCTTTCTGTCTCTATGTCTCTCTCTGTCTGTCTGGTAAGCGCACGCGCCCTATAGCGAAAACCTCTCCAAAAAAATTTTTTTTAAATGTTGGAAAAAAAAAAAAAAAAGAGTCCTAACAGCACCTAGCCCATAGTTGATGCTTAATAAAAGTCAGTGTCCATTCATGTTCTCTCCCTTCACCCTTTGTAAGTGTGATTTAGGGACTGCAGTTTTCCTTGTAATTTCATCCTTATCCTCAGTTAGGAGAAAGTAAGTGTCCAAGTATTAATTATTACTCCTCCCAATTTTTCTTTTATTGGAAAATACATATAAAATTTAATATCTTAACTATTTTTATTGTATATATTTAAAGAGCACAACTTAATGATTAGATATATGTATACATTGTGAAATAATCACCACAATCAAGTTAATTAACATATCTGTCACCTCACATAGTTACTGTGTGTGTGCGTGCGTGTGATATGTGTGTGTGTTTGTGATAAGAGCATTTAATCTCCACGCTTTTAGCAAGTTTCAAGTACATGAGAGGACTTCAAAAAGGTTGTGAAAAAAATGGAATTAAAGCACAAGTTTATTTTGGTTCAAAAATGTTTGAACTCAGTGCATAATTTTTCTTTTCATAATCTGTATAAAGACATCCTTGTACAATACGGTATTGTTATGATCACCATGATAGATCTCCAAACTTACTGATCTTACATAGATGGAATCTTGTATCCTTTGACCTACACCTCCCAACTCCTGCTGCCTCTCCTCTCCCCCCCACACAACTCCCGCCCAGCGCCTCGTAACTATTAGTCTACTCTCTGCTTCTATGAATTTGAGTTTTTTAGATTTCACATATAAATGAGACCAAACAGTATTTGTATTTCTGTGCCTGGTTTATTGCACATAGCATAATGTCCTTCAGGTTCATCCTTCCTTTTCAAGGCTGAACAATATTCCACTATATGTATATATTACATTTTCTTTATCTATTCATCTGTAAATGATATAGATTGTTTTCATATCTTGGCTATTGCAAATGATGCTGCAAAGAACATGAGAGTGCAGAAATCTCTTCAAGATTCTTATTTCAATTATTTTTTTAAAGGATTATTTTATTCAACCTCATTTATCTTAATTTTACCAGAGAGGGACAGAAAGAGAAGCCACCAGGTGTAGGACTCAAACTGCAATTGACCATGTGGGAGTCCAGGGTCCTTAACAACCATGCCACCTGCTGGCCCCTGGTTTCAATTATTTAAAGTAAGTACACAAAAATGGGATTACTGGGTCATATGATAGTTATCTTTTTTTAATTTTTTTTTGAGGAAACTTCATTTCTACAATAGCTATAACAACTTGCAGGGAATTCATATACAAAGTATGTAAGTAATGCATACAATTTAATGGTTTGCGAGCATTTTCCCCCATTCTATAGGTTGCCTTTTTATTTTACGATTGTTTCCTTTGTTATTCAGAAGTTTTTTAGTTTGATACAGCCCCACTTAATTTTTACTTTGGTTGCCTGTACTTTATTTATTTATTTTTTTTTTTTGGAGAGGTTTTTGCTATAGGGCACATGCACCCACCAGACAGACAGAGACAGAGAGATAGAAAGCGAAAAATCACTCCCCAGGGAGGATGGCCACACTGCAATCCCTTCTCCTCCATTATCTTCTTGGGATCTTGGGCACACACACACACACACACACACACACACACACGCTCCCGGCGTGAGTTTAAGCCACCAGGTCCGGGACTCGAACCGCGGTCGACTATGTGGGAGTCCAGTGACATAGCCATTACGCTAACTGCTGGTCAGGCCTGGATCATGGGCAAAAGTGTACCTGGCATACTCAAGGAGCTCTCCAGCTATGTACCAAAGCCTTCTCATGTGGGTCAGCCTCACAGAGTGTCAAATTTTGCCACCATGCCACAATCCAGCCCCTCTTTAATTCATTTTGAGTTGATTTTTGTGTGGTATAAGTGTTCAATCTCATTTTGCATGTAGATAGCCAATTTTCCCAACATAATTTATCAAAGAGACTTATCTTTTTTCCTATTGTATATTCTTGGAACCCTTATCAAAGATTAGTTGTGTGTGGATTTATTTCTAGGTTTTCTATTCTTTTCCATTGATGTGTCTACGTTTATCTAAGTGCCATGCTGTTTTGATTGCTACAGCAATCAAAATTTGAAATCAGAAAGTGTGATGCCTCCACCTTCACTCTTCTTTCTCAAGATTTCTCTGCCTATTCAAAGTTTTTTGTGGACCTATGTGAATTTTAGAGTTGTTTTCTATTTTTGTGAAAAATGCCGGGGGGATGGTCACACCGCAATCCCTTCTCCTCCATTCTCCTCTCGGGATCTTGGGCACACATGCACACGCTCCCGGCATGAGTTTAAGCCACCAGGTCTGGGACTCGAACCACGGTCGACTACGTGGGAGTCCAGCAACATAGCCAGTACGCTAATTGCTGGTTCCCAATGCCACTTACAATTTTGATAAAGATTGCACTGAATCTGTAGATCACATAAGGCAGTAATTTTAACAATATTAATTATTTTTTCCTCTTGCACCAGTTTTTTATTTAAAATATCATTTGTCTGATATAATTACAGTCACCCTGCTTCCTTTTAGTTGTCATTTTCATAGAATATATTTTTTCCATCCCTTCACCTTCAGCCAATATGTGTCCTTAAAGCTGAAGTGAGTCATTTGTAGGGAGCATATAGTTGAATCATGTTTTCTGACTATTTTATTGTTTCTTTGTTCTTTTCTTTATCTTTTGCTTTCTTCTTTTGTCATTTAATCATTTTCTGTGGTGTTATGCTTTGATTTGTTTCTCTTTATCCTTTGTATTTGTAGTATAGTATAGATTTTTCTTTGTAATTAGAGTTTTGCCATAGGATGTGTGCACTCGCTGGAGGAGAACAGTGAGAGACAGAGAGAAAGGGAAAGTGAGAAATCACCCCCAAGGTGGGATAGCCACACTGCAATCCCATCTCCTCCATTCTCCTCTCAGGATTTTTGGGACACGCACACATGCAACCAGTGTGTTTTTCAGGCTACCAGGTCCAGGTCTTGAACTGCAAAATTGCCCGTGTGAGATCCAGCCCACATGCCACTTGCTGGCCTCAGATAAAAAAACTTTGACTTCTGCTTCCTATATATTTTATATTATTGATTTCATAGTTTACATCTTCTTATAATATATATTCATTAATAAATAAATAATTTTAGATATGATTATTTTAATGCTTTTGTCTTTAAACTTTTATACTAGCATTAAAAGTTATTGATTCATCACCATTACAATATTCTAAATTTGACTGCAGACTTATTTTTTTCTAGTAAGTTTTATACTTTCATATGCTCTCATGTTGCTATTTAGCATCTTTTTACTTCCACTTGGAGAACTCCCTTAGCATATCTTGTAGGCAGGTCTAGTAGTGATCAACTTCCTCAGCTTTATTTATAGGAAATGTCCTGATCTCCCTTTCATTTTTTTCTTTTTAAGAATTATTTACTTAATTTTATTTATTAGTAGTATTATTTTTAATTTGCTATAGGGTGCGTGCACTCACCAGAGAGAGATGGCGGGAGGTAGTGAAAAAGCAAGCTGCCAGGTCTGGGACTCAAACTGTGGTCAGCCATGTGGGAGTCTCATGCCTCTACCACCACACCACCTGCTGGCCCCAGCCTTCCTTCATTTCTATAGGAGAGTTTTGCCAAGGAAAGTATTCTTGGTTGGCAATTTTTTCTCCTGTACTTTGAATATATCTTCCCACTCTTTCCTGGCCTTCCATGCTTTCCTGGATTCTGCAGAGAAATCCAGTAATAGCCTTATTAAGATTCACTTGTACATGCTGAGTGGCTTGTCTCTTACTGCTTTTTTTAAGAGGTTTTTACCTTATGGCATGTGCACTCATCAGAGAGAGAGAGACAGACAGAGACAGTGAGAGAGAAAGTGGGAAATCACCTCCCGGAGGGATGATCACACCGCAATCCCTTCTCCTCTATTCTTCTCCCAAAATCTTGAGCACACATGCACATGCGCTTGGCATGAATTTCAAGCCACCGGTCCAGGACTTGAACTGTAGTCAGCCATGTGGGAGTCCAGTGACATAACCATTATGCCATCCACTGGCCCCCTCTTTATCTTTTTTTCCAATTTGAATATAATGTGTCTCCAGGAAGATCTGTTGATATTCAGCCTACTTGGGAATCTCTGGACATAAAGAATCTGTATGTTCATCTTCCCCAAATTTGGGAAATTTTCTGATGTTATTTCTTTAAATAATCTTTCTGCTCCTTTCTCTCTGTGTGTAGCTTTTAGAACTTTCATAAAGCATATACTGTTTCGTTCTATGGTATCTCTTAAGTCACAAAGGTGACTTCATTCTTCATTCTTTTTTCATTTGATGATATCCCTTAAGTCACAAAGATGACTTCATTCTTTTTTTTACTTTTTATTCCTTTGTCTGGATCATTTCAAATGATCTGTCTTTGAGTTTGCTGATCCTTTCTTTTGCTTGACAAGTCTGCTGTTGAAGCTCTTTATTAAATTTTTCAGTTCAGTCACTGTATTCTTCAGCTCCAAAACTTATTCAGTTCTTTTTTCTTTCTTTCTTGAACTTATTAATTTGTTCAGTACTGTTTTTTTTTTTATCTCATTAAGTTGTTTAACTGTGTTTTCTTATAGCTCACTGAGATTCTTAAAAGTTACAATTTTTTTTAAATTTTCTAAAAATTTTATTTTAAAAGTTTTGTTGGGTACTTCATAGTTCTCCATTTCTTTGGGATCAGCTACTAAACTTTATTTTGTTTCTTTGGTGATGTTACATTTCCTGACTTTTCATGGTCTTGTCTTGTGTTTCTGTCTACACATTTTAAAATGGTCCCTCCTCTGATCTTTACTTACCAGCTTCAGGAGAGAACAACCTTCACCAGTCCACCTAGCTAGAGATTTAAAAAAAATTTTCCCCTCAGGCCTTTTCTATGGATGAACCTGTCTCATTCCTCTTATTCTCTTTGGGGATGAGAGGCAGTCAGGATTATTGATCTTCTCTCCATCCCAAAGTCAGTCCAGGTGCTAAGAAATTTCCATGTATCTTGCCCAAGGCAAGGCCCTGAAGTGTACAAGAATGTACACCTTCTCCCAATCCTATAGAGTTTAACTGGCTGTTGATATCTGTGTGCTGTCTGTGGGAGCATGTGCACGCTATCTGCAGAGGCTTGTATGCACCATCTCAAGGGTGTATATGAAGTGTTGGGGACACATAACAGCCAAATATTGGAAGACTATAGGTGAGGCATCCACAGGGGTTCATGGCTGGGACTCCTGTTGGAGTCTGCAGTTGAGATCCACAGCAAGACTTTAAGATCATGGGGTGGTTTTTGTGACACTATTCCTTTTCTTTGCTCCTAGCTCCCCCTACATGATTCAGTCATGCTGATCATCAGTGATCTAAACGAAGCAAGGCAGATGTGGGCCTCTTGGGCAACATCCTGTGAGGCGGCAGAAGCTAAAGACTCACTACACTCTCCCTTTCCTCTTGGGAAAAATAACAAGCCACAGTAGCCTCACTTGGCACTGAGCTATGTCTCCTAGGGGAGAGGTGACAGACATGGGCAAAATGAAACTATCCCTATTATCCTCCTTAATGTGTCTAGTCTCACTTTTTCTTTTTTCTCAAATGGGGTACTGGAATATCTCCACTGGACTCCTGAATTCCCAAAAAGATACTCCCGCCCCACAATGGTTGTCAAAATCAATGTTTCTGTGGGGGTATGAGGGTTAGACTCTCCTATTCCGCCTTCTTGATGACATGACTCTCTTTTAACCATTTTTAAGTGTGCATTTCAGTGGTATTAAGTACATTCACATTGTTAGGCAACCACCGTCATCATCCATTCCTTCTTTTTTTTCATGCAAAACTAACCTCTATACATTAAACAAAACCTCCCTATCCATCTCTACCCCAACCCTCAGCCTCCACCATTCTATTTTCTGTACATCAATTATTACCTTTTACATTCAAAAGTCAATCATCTTATTCTTCATTATTGCTTTCACTCATTGACTTTTCCATTCAATATTTATTTAGCAAGTGCCTTTTAGAGTAAGGCTACTTTCTGAATCTAGAATATGGTAACACAAAAAGCAAAAAACTAACAACATAAAACTAAACCAAATTCTTAAATAGGAAGGGAGAAAGGAAGGAAAAAAGATATCCCACTTGTCATATGATGACCTATAAACACTGATAGCTTTAGCAATTTCCCAAATACTCAGAAAAGAACAACTTACTGGGGAAAGGCTGCACATTTTAGAATGGGTTGGCAGTGTTCCAGGGCAGATTATCCTTAAAAACAATGCACTGTTGGTCCCTTCCAGGTGTCTTAATAGAATCCTTCTAATTGAGCTACATCTTCAGAAGTTAGTTTTCTTTATGAAAATAAACCTTGGATCAAGCTAAACTGACTAATTACTACTATATATAGTGATTAGGAAAGCAATGTTTGGTACAACTAATTTATGAAAATATAGACAAAGGCAATAGCTCTGCTTAGAGTGTGAAAAAATTTAAATGTATTTGCTACTATGAACAATGTTCTTGGGCCCCCTTCACCAGATGGTCTATTGGATTTATGACACAATGCATCACATATACATGTCAAGATGAATGGAAACTAGAAGCCCCTTATTTTATTTTATTTTATTTTTATTAGAGAGAGAAATTTTTGCCATAGGGTATGTGTGTTCACCAGAAAGGCAGAGAGAAAGAAAGAAATCACCCCACAGGGGAGATGGCCACATGGTAACCCCTTCTCCTCCATTCTCCTCTCAAGATTTTGGACATGCACACACATGCACCCAGTTTTGAGTTTTAAGCCACCAGGTCCAGGACTCAAACCATGGTCGACTCCATGGGAGTCCAGCGACATAACCATTACACCATCTACTGGTCTCTGGGAGTCCCTTTAAAGCTGGTCTTCGGAATCTAAAAAGAGAAGAGTTTGTTCTGTAGCTGATTAGTAATTGATGAGAGTTGTCCTGCTGGGTTTTCATGGATGATTGAAATCAATTTCAAAAAACAAATTGATTTTAAACTATGTTTTCTACTTTTTCTAAGCAATGAGAAAGGCTAAGCAATGATCAAGCCCAACGGACAAGTCTCAATTTCATTTCCTTTGACACCTTCAGCCCACCCTCTCACAGCTAGATGACCTGGTAAGTGCCAAACACAAAGAAATAAAAGGGCAATAAAAATCTACAGATTAAGGGACAGCAGTTAGCGTAATGGCTATGTCGCTGGACTCCCATGTAGTCGACCACGGTTCGAGTCCCGGACCCAGTGGCTTAAACTCACGCCAGAACTGTGTGCGTGCATGCACAAGATCCCAAGAGGAGAATGGAGGAGAAGGGATTGTGTTGTGGCCATCCACCCTGGGGGGTGATTTCTCGCTTTCTATCTCTCTGTCTCTTTCTGTCTGTCTGGCGAGCGCATGCACCCTATAGCAAAAACCTCTCAAAAAAAGAAAAAAAAAATTTACAGATTGGATACATAATCAAGGGCGCACTCCAACAGGAGCCCCCTCATCCAGTGGTAAGAGCCTTATGGTAGAAAGAAGCCAAATCCCAAAGCCATTAGTGGCAGTGGCAGGAAGCGACAGGCAGGCTGGGTCCTCTGTGTTTGGCAGCCTTTATCACTATTTCCCATGTGTTCTGCTTCCTCCAACAGCTCCACAGTCATCTCTAAAGCACTACATAAATCTGCAGTCAGATAAGCACACTTCTGAGACCACCAGAACTGCTCTAGTGTAGTCATAGGAAAATTATAATCATGTGTTTATTTATTGTATAGCATGTTGTGCCTGATTCAAAGAGTCTTCTTACGCATCCCTGTTAGTTACATAAGGCAAGCATTTTTATTTTACTAATAATAAGAACAAGGTACAGAGCACTTAAATGGCCTTAAATGGCACTTAAATGGCCTGTATCTAAGACCACATAACCGAATAGTCATAATCACTGAGGGCTTTGTACATGCCAGCCTCAGTGCTGAGAGCTTTACTCGCTCCTCCCTCACGTGCTAGGTTCTATTCAATATCATTACCTGTCTTACAGAGAAGGGAACTGAGGCTCAGAGAGGGAAATAATATGCCTCAAGTCCCACCACTATGAAGTGACGGAGCTGAGACTGAATTTGCATGTGCCTCCAGCAGACTTTACCAAATAAGATCACTATGACTACATCTGTTCATGGCCAATTAATCCTTTTAAATGGACAGAGAGCAGGCAGGCCTGCACTGGCATGTGGTATTGCTTTTATCATAACATTCATCTCTATTTTTACTCCCACAGATAAGTTGAAACTGCCCTCTCCCCATAATGAAGCAGAAATGAAGACACAGGGAAGCCCAAGGTTCTCTGTAGAAAGATTTCATTCCCTGCTTGATGAGCAGATTTTCAGGTGCCTAAACACAGGGCTGGATCTGAGGAAAAACAAAGAAGGGGCACAGGAAGTGACTAGGGTGTAAGAAGGTGTGAGAATGGTGGGAGTGAAAGGCCACAAAAGGAAGAGATCCCAGCTCACTGTAACCCCAAAGTCCCAGATACACACGGGCCCAAGATCAGGGGTGGGGAGTGGGGGGGGGTGCTCAATATTTAATGTGAAGAAAGGAAAGGAAAACCTCTTACTGACCAAGTGGGACTGACATCTATAATTGGAAATCTGTCTACACACAGAGAAAGGGGGTCCACCCCAACAGGGGCATACTCTAAACTGAATTCCCCATTCTTCTTTCTAGAGCTCACCCACCTATCCACGTAGTTCAGACATTTCAAATCACCACCAGGCGCTTGAGCCTGAAATATCAAAGTACTTCTGGTCCAGTTCCAACGACAGCATGAAGGGGAGCCATCATTCTCTCCATTTATCACCTGTCCGTGTCACATCTAGTCCTAACAAGGACACACAGACTGCCTGTTTGGAGGATGAGGAGAGGACAGCTTGCAAACAGTCCAGACCTGGACCTTATCCTTCTCCTTGCATCCCATAACACCCACCCCACACGTACACACATACACACACATGTGCACACGTGCACACACACACATGCACACACAATCACCCACCACCACCACCACATCCCAGCCTACATCTCATTAGATCAGCTCGCAACATGTTTCCAGCCCTGATTTTATGTCAAGCAGCATGGATGACACAGCCAATCAGGCAGGGGGGAAAAAAAAGTGCCAACAGGCAATTTTGCTAAGCTTCCCTTAAATCAGCTATTTGGGGATTCAGTGCTAAGAACCAGTATGTAGGCAGAGTTTATCAGGATCACAAAAAAAAGAAAGGAGAAGATTCCGAGCAGCCCCCACCACCCTGTTGTTCAGCAGCTGCCCTCCAGCTCCCTGGGTCCCTGTGCAATCAGACCCCTCTGTTTCTACCCTGTGCCCTGGCTCCCCTCAGCCATCGGGATAGCTCAGAGCCGCAGCACATCAGTATTCCTATCATTCCCCTCAACCCAAGGGGAAAAAAATCCAGCTGCCTTGTACTTAAGCACCACCCTCAGCGCCATAAGCCTGAGCCTGTGCATAATTGGCAAGGAATATGTTGATAAGGAATGGGACCGTTCCAAGTTTCTGAAGGATAAGTAGGTAATTAAAAGAAAAAGCTAATTTAAGAAAATACTGAAGACATTTTTCAAAACTCTCTGGTAACATCCTTTATGGATTATGCTCTTTTCCCAGAAGACTTCCGTTTTGTCTCTGTTTGGTTTTCAAAGCCTGGGGCTGAGACACCTAATGTTCTAGGGCATCCCACAGTCCTCACACCTCTTCTTGGGGTAATTTAAGAGCCCTGGGCTGGAGCAGAAAGTTCCTCTTGTTTCCTCCCAGGCCTCAGAAGTACCTGAGTTTTCCAAGAGCCTGTGTCCCTGCTGACTTCCTGCCTGCAGTTCAGCTCAGTGCTTTCTGAGGACCCTGACACCCTGGCCAGCAGCTGCTCCCACCTGCGTAGGGCAACGTAAGGTGTCGAAAAGCACCATGTAGCACCTGGAGCACAGGTGTGCAGAGGTGAAATCAGCTCGGCTGTGCTCCCTGCTCCACCCGCGCCACTTCACTACCTGGTTAGGTTAAGAGGACCCACACTGAGCCAACCAGCTGCCCAAACACCTGAGACCCCCACAGGCTCTACCAACTGCACACCAAGACAAGCTGGAGATGGCTGGTCCCAAGGATGTGTAGGATTACCCTGTGGGACAGAAGGAAGAGCATGAGCAAGGGCTTTGCTGTGGGAGCACAGTTCACTCCTGGAACACGGAGGCCTGCAGGACAGGGGTTCTGAGAGCAGAGGTGAGGAGGGGCGCATCATGGAAGATGTTGCTAGAAAGGAAGGTGGGGGCTGACCATGGCGGATCTGAAGGCCAGTCTGAGACTTGGTTTCTATCATAAACCTCAATGGAAGTCACCACAGATTGTAAATCGGGAGAAATATAACCAGAATTGACTTTTTAAAAAACAAACTAGCAAACAAAACAAAATAAAACAAAAAACAAACAAACAAAAATTCTTTCTAGCTCTGATATAGAGCATGGATTGGAGGGGGCCAGCAGTAACTGGAGATACATGGCAGATCTGTTTAAAAAAGAAAAAGGTTCCCAGTGAGTGAAGTTGGAGAAATCTTCCTGAGTCAGAGGGAGCCAGGGCCGGGGCAGTGTGATGGTGGTGCTGAGGGAAGAATGCGGGTTCCTGACAGAGGAACAGCACGAGCAAAGGTGCAGAGGTATGGGGTATTTAGGAACCAGCAGGGGGTTCAGGGCTGCTGGAACAAAAAGTGTGAAATGGGAGTAGTGAGAAGCAAAGAAGTAAGAGGGAAGGTGGGCAGAGACCAGGCACAAAGAGCTCCCTCCCTCTCCCCCCAAGGGCCCATCCAGGAAGTTATCAGGAGCCGCAGGAGGATTTAAGCAGGGAAGTGATGCGATCCAGTTTACCTCAGATGATTCTGTCATACGTAAGAGATGTGAGGAGATATGGGAGTCTGAAAGATCAGTTAACTAGATGACTACAAATCCTCATGTTAAAATACTATGCAGATATTACAAATGATTAAAATGGGAAAGTTCTTGCGGCTTTACACTGGAAACAAAGCAGCATACTTCACATTATCTCAAATATGTGTTTGTGTACATACGTGCATAAAGGCTGGATGAAAACAAATCTTTTAACAAGTTCCTGTAAAACTAAGTTGTGGGGTTATAGATCATTTTTGTTTCCTGTGCAGTTTTCTGCATTGCCTACAATGAGTATGTATTTATGAAAGTTCATAATCAGAACAAAAAAGATTTAAACTACATGAAGTCAGCATGAATGACTCTATCGAACTGATAGCAACAATTTACATTTTGATAGCACCTGATATTTAGTGACCCTAAATCTTAAGCCATGAGATAAATATCATTCTGTGTTCACATAGAGGAAAAAGAAAAACAGGGAAGCAAAATGATTCATTTAACATGACACAAAGGGCTAGAGGCAGAAGCAGATAGATACTAGGTAGACGCAGGCACTCTTCAGCTGTTGCAATCCTTTCTGTTGAGAAATTATTTAAACTGAACAGATCATGCACAATCCAATAATTAAGATAGCCAAAATAATTAGAAACAGTCCAACAGACTGCATGATTATCAGCCCAGATCAATAAAAAAGAAGTCAATCAAAGCCTTGGATAAATAAGACAGGCTACATGCCACAGGGACTTTACTTCCAGAATCCTGTGCTCAATTATGAGAGTATTTTTCTAGAAGTGAGGAGGGGGCCAGCATTAGAAGGGAAGAAAGCAGACGTTGCTCCCACGCTGCGCACATCCTCATCCACACCGACTGTGCGGAAAGGCAAGAGCAACCACAAGTAGTACACAACCATGGCATGCTTGACTTCCATGTCAAAATGGGTGGCTACATACCGTCCTATTTTTCCAATGGCTGATCACCCGTGGCTTTTTCCACTCTTCCCTATCACCCTCAGGAGCTACAAAAAAATTTTCCTAGATGAAGCTACACCTACAGATAGTAGACACTCCAGGCTCCATCCTGCCAGGATGAGATTCTGCCCACCTCCTAGACAGCGAAGCTGTGGTCCCAGAACACCACCAGGTCTGTGTGGCGCGTGTTGCTTCTCTCCCATGAGTGCCCAGAAAACACAACCAAGCGACCCCCTATGTGACTGGCCTTATTTTTCTTTCTTTTTTTTTTTAAACTTCAGAAAAGCTTAGAGAACACCAGTGGTATTTTTTCATATGGCTTCCATAGCCTAAAATAACATTCTTGGCATTGCTAGATGGGTGAGGTGAGACTCTGGGGAGGGAAGATGGAGGAGGTAGGAGGCTTCCCAAAATTGCCAGGCTTGCAGATTAAGTAAGTGCAAATTAGTCAGTGTCCAGATTTATGCTGAAATGGACAATACTGTAGTTTGCAAGCTAATAAAGTGCCATTTACTTGTAAATACACAGAAAATGAATAACCAATTTAAATTTTCTTAATCTATTGCAAGGAGTCCGGGGATCAATAGAATAACAATTAACTAGAAATTCTGCATCCATGGATCCTAATTCAACCTGTTCCAGCACCAAATCCCCTGTACTTGCTTTATCTGAAGGAGGTGGTAATGGGCCATCAAGGTAGAGAACGGCTAGCAAGCTAAGGCTGCAACAGGAGGATCCTGTGGGATGCCCTGCAGAGAACTGGCCATGCCTGTCAACCATCTGGACACTCCACAGACCCTGCAGATCTACTCACTCCCTGTCCCCTTTATATTTCTGAGCCTTCTTCTGGTCCCTTGGGCTATGTCATTTTTGCCCTGCTCTCATCCTCATCTCTCCTCTAAGAAGGATAATCACACATTTTACATCATTCTTTAAGTAGGAAGTGCCATACACCTTGAATCTACACTTTTAAGGGTCACTTACTGCAACACAGAAAAACATCCCCACGGCCTCAGGCGGTGACAATAAAGTCCCAAGATTTAACTCACAGGAGTACCTCCCAGAACCAGAGGTAGGCAGCACCTAGAGACTACCTGGCCTAAGTTCAAGCCTAACATCAACTTGATTCACTCACCGCCCCCAGTTCCTAGTACTTTAGAAGCAGCAAAGTGGACTCAAAAGGGAGAGCTAGAGGGAAAACCACTGGAGTGTCTAGAGACTGTGTCATTTCGTTTTAAGGCAAATAGTTCTACACACCTCTGAATTCCCTAAAGATACCTAGGTATTACATCATAGTTCATAATAACCTTGAGTCATTAAGCAAAAGTTAAATTTAGTACTCTGTCTCAGAAGGCAAAGATGTGCATAATGAATTGAACAAATATATCCATCTAGTTAGATAAAAACAAGTTTTGACACACAGAAAGGTAAGTTTCAGTTCTTTGCAAAACTCACCCTTTACTTCTGATGCTCCAAATAAGTTATAAAATATAATAATTTTAAAAATTCTTAGAAATCATGAAGTCTGATCCTTCACTTTAAAAATGAGAAAGTGAGATGCATAGGGAGGTTTAAATGACTTGCCAATGTCCCTGGCAGGAAAAGCCAGTCCCAGGTCCACAGCTCCCGGTTCCCAGCATTCCTGATTGTCCCCCACTGTCCCACATGGACTCAGTCTCCACTGAACACAGAGCAACTACCAGCGTTCCAACATTATTCTCCCCAATCACATATGCTCAGTCAGGGAACATCTCTCTTTCTCTCCTTGTAAAAACTGCTTTGAGGGGACCAGCAAATGGTGTAATGGTTACACTGCTGGACTCCCACATGGTTGACAGAGGTTCGAGTCCCAGACCCAGTGGCTGTAAACTCACGCCGGGTGTGTGTGCGTGTGTGCCCAAAATCCCAAGAGGAGACTGGAAGAGAAGGGATTGCAGCATGGCCATCCCCCCTGGGGGGTGATTTCTCACTTTCTGTCTCTCTGTCTCTCTGCTGGGCACACATGCTCTATAGCAAAAATCTCTCTAAAAGTAAAAACTGCTTTGAGTTATGTAAAGGTACTGCTATGTAAATTTAAGGTACTTTCTCTTACATTTTGCAAGTAATATACTTCACATTATTCGACTACTACAGAGTAATTCCCTTCTGTGTAATCTCCCACGGATTTGTAAGACTTCCCTAGTGTTACTGTCAGTAAAAGGAAACAAATAGGCAAAAATCTCAACAGAATGAAAAAATGCCTGAGAAGCACATTCCCAAAACAAGAGACCAAAGTTAGTTAAGACCAACATGCAATGGCTCTCCTCTTCATCCTTCCAGGGAAGAGGCTCTCCCTCATCTTCCTCATCGTTCAGGGCAGCCCTGTTAACCTGTGAGTAGGTTTATGTATCTCTTCTTAGCTAATCTTCTAAATCCTCCAAGTGACCAAAATGTCTGTAACAGGACAAAGACGAAGCAGTGTGCTCTAAACCTTAAATGAATTTTGTCTTCTGGAAGTCACCTTTGGTGCTGTCCTTAAGTACCAGCCTGACCCCGATGGAGATGATGCAGGGGATTGACTTGTGCACTTAATGTCTGCTTAGTGTGGAAGGATTTAAGTAATAACAGGTCCCATTAAGTATCAGAGGCTGAGCAGCAGACCTGCCACTGTAATCACTGCCATGCATGATTAAAGAGGTTACCGAGGTATGCCCTTTCATCTGCATAAAGGAGGAAATCTGAGGTCAAGGGAAGTCGTAGCCTGTTCAAAGTTTTTGAATAGGACTTTCAGTGAACTGAACTATTACGCCAATTACAATGTGCATCAAGCTACCTAGAGATATCATTTAAGGAAAAAAAAGAAAAAACTAAAATGAATAATCAAGATTCATAAGATGAATTAAACTGATCAACTATAACTTACAGGTATTTAACACAGTGGATTATTAAATCCAGAAAGCACATCTTTAAAACTTTTGAACAAAATGAAGCATAATTGTAGACTTCTCTTTTGACTTCATACAGATTGTAAGTATTAAATACTCTCATGAAGCAAAGAAGGAATAAACCTAGAATTTTTCCTTGTAGTAACAAAAAAAGTATGTGATTTTTTTTCCTTTCATAAAAATCTTTTCAAAATGTCTTCAAACACATTAAAAACGAGCAAGTAAGGCAAAATATAAATTATACCATGCAATTTTCTAAAGGGTAGATTCCTTTTTTTGCTCTCTATTATAAGTTTTAATTCCAGTTCCTAAAACCAGATATAATTTATTACTACCAATTCACTATGAAATTATCTAAGAAAAAAACATTGAACAGTTGAGTCCTTCCAACCCAATGGCAAACATTGTCCCTACAGAACGGAATTCCTGGAATACTATAGAAAGTCCTGATTTCTCCTTGAAAGCCCTTAGACAATGAAAAAGAAGTTTTGTAGTAAGAAAGCATATCACATTCAAAAGCGTAAGGGATAGTTTTGTGGGTGACTAATTTGAAAACAGAAAAAGGCCCTTAAACTTGGATTGCCCTAATGCATACCTACCTCTAGAGAAAACTGACCTTTTTCTATCCTGATGCTTTGCTGGTTAATTAAGCTGCTGTTTTCCAGGCATCTCGTAATTATAGTTGTTTTATGCTACAAGAGACCCATGCAGTTACACTAATTCGACCTGTATATTTAAAATGAGAAAATCAAGATGTGAGGAAGTGAGGTAACTAGCCCAAGATCACACAGCTAGTGAAGAGCTGAGTGAAAAAGATGCCACAAACCTGACTCTTGTCAATGCAATAAACTGCAGAATAAACTTGCTAGGAAAAATATCACTTCAGAATGCCACTGGTTTCTTTTTTCTTTTTTTCTTTTTTGTTTTTTAATAAAAACAATCCCACAGCATTTATTGCCAACTAGTAATAACACAAGGGTAATCAAAACAATATGAACAAATTTTTAGAACTATACTCACCACGAAGGGAACAAACTACTGTCTTCTCCACAAGTTCCCACTTCGTTTATCATTTCTAATTGGAGACACTTTGTAGCAGAGTTATATTATCTCCTTTTAACATGATCCCACCCAGTTGTTTTCTTGACTTTGTTTTAGAATGAATCTCCTCTGCATCATCTAATACAAGGTTCATATACTCATCAAAACCAATGATTCGGCCTTCTATCTGCATATTTACTTGCTCATAGAGCCACACCTGAATCCGGGATCTATTCTGCAAGTATCTGAAGATGAGGTTGATGGGCTACACCGTCACCTTCTGCACTTTCTGGTCCTGGCCTCGGTATGCCATGGTGGAATCTCACCAGGATGCCACTAGTTTCTTGAAGAGCCATCTCTGCTTAAAGAGCCCCAAAGACCACTTTTGCACCTCCTGCGATTCTTCAGGCTCTTTTAGCATCCAGGACCGCCTTAGGCGTCTGACACAGCAGCAGTGCTGAGAGCAGCTACCAAGAGTCTTTCAGCAATTCATTCAGTTTTGGTTAAGGGAATTATGTAACTGGATTTGCAAGAATTTTATTGAAAAAAGAATACTGACTAAACCAAAAGTGGACAAGGACATGCAGAGAAGGAACCTGGCAGAACAGGAATGATCAATTGACTTCTTGTTATTGGAAACCACTTGACTAGTTCCTATGAGAGGACAGAGACAAAAGAACTATCTCTGGAAGGTAGGAGCTACCTATGGAGATAGGCAGAAAAACAAGAAAGCCTAGATAATAATATAATCTTTCAGTTTAGGATTAAGAATGTTTTATGAGGGGGACCAGCAGTTAGCGTAATGGCTATGTCGTTGGACTCCCATGTAGTCGACCGCGGTTCGTGTCTCGGACCCGGTGGCTTAAAACTCACGTCGGGCGCGTGTGCGTGCATGCCCAAGATCCCAAGAGGAGAATGGAGGAGAAGGGATTGCGGCGTGACCATCCCCCCTGGGGGGTGATTTCTTGCTTTCTGTCTCTATGTCTCTCTCTGTCTGTCTGGCGAGCGCATGTGACCTATAACGAAAAAAAAAAAAAAAAACCCTCTCAAAAAAAAAAAAAAAAAAGAACATTTTATGAGGACTAGGCACAGTGGTTAACTGCTGTGCATTGGGAGCTGGATCCTACATGGCCAAGTCGAATCCCAGCCCTGGAAGCTTGAAAAACACCAGGTGCATGTGCATGTGTGTGTGGCCATAATCCTGATAGGATGGAGGAAAAGGACTACAGTACGACTATGTCCCGTTGCAGGAGTGGAGGTGCACTCTTGATCTGTCTTCTCTCTCTGTTTCTCCCTCTCTCTGGTGAGCACACATGCCCTCTGGCAATAAAAAATAAAAAAAGAATGTTGTTATGCACAAGAACCCCACAAAGAAGCATTCTTCGTTAATTTTACACTCATTTTGCACTCATTTTTTGAACACTTCGAAAATAAAAGCATACCATAAATGTTGGCTTTTTTACGTTTACAACTACTACTATTACTACTTTTTAAATGCCAAGTATTTTTCTTCTTTGAATTAATTATTAATGCCTTAGTCATTGAAAACTGAGACTAAGTCTTTATTCTCCTTGTCCTTGAATTGAATGAAAAACACTGAAATAGGTAAAAGAGAGGATAGATCCAATTTGACTATAATTTGAATCAATCCAACACAGTTATTCAATAGCCATTCTACAGAAAGATCACAAGGGCCAGATACTGAGGCTGGGTCGCATCTGTCCCTGGCCTTAAGAAAATGGACAAGGAAATAAACTACAGCACAATGTAGAAAGTACTACCATAGAGGAATGTTTACAGCACACTGCACTCCCAGTTAAAAAACTAGTTAATTCTGTAGGAAATAAGGGAGGCGCTGAGCATAGAGTCACAGAAAGCTAGAGAGGAAATAACAATGGCACTCAGCTTTGGAGGAAGAGTAGACACAGCCCACTGACACAGAGAGGATGGGATTCCAGGCAGAGGAAACAGAATGTGTGATGACACAGAAATGGGAAAGGGCATGTGTAACGAGGGAAGAGGCAACAGTTCTGTGTCACCTGAGCCTCGATTCCATGAGAAGTATCTGTGTATGTAACCAGAAAGGTCGCTGGAGTGACGTGGTCAAAGCTTTTGTTCCTGCTAAGATGTTTAATCTTGTCATTGGGAACAGTGGACAACCACCAGAGGTAGTTTTTGTTTTTGTTTTGTTTGATTGGGGGAGGTGTGTTCGTTTACCATTTTAACCACTTCAAGGTGTACAAATTCAGTGACATTGGGCAATCATTCCCACTATTTCCATAACATTATCATTAACTCTAGAGAGAAGCACATACTTCTTAAGCAGTCACTCCTCATTCCCCCTTCCCTGTTTTTTGTCTTTTTGGGTTTGCCTATTCTGGATATTTCACATTAATGAAATTAGACAATATATGGCCATTATGTGTGGTTTCTTTCACAGAATATGATGTTCTCAAGTTCTTTCCATGTCTTAACACGTATCAATAGTTCATTTCTTTTTACGGCTGAATATTGTTCCATTGTATGGACATACCACATTTTCTTTTATCCATTCATTGGCTGATGGACCTCTGGGTTGTTTCTACCTTTTGGTTATTATAAATAGCACTGCTATGAACACTCACATCTAAGTGTTTGATTGAATACATGTTTTCAGTTCTTTAGGGTATGTATCTTTGAGTGGAATTGCTAGATTATTTGTCAATTCTAAATTTACCTTACTGAGAAAGCCATCAGAGATCTTTAGTCAAAGTCAAGGGATGATAAAATTATCTTTTAGAAAGCTAAGTGTACCTAGTATATATTTAAGGAAACAGGAGTCTATAAAGATGGTGGCCCAAACATTCACCAAATAGTTGCTCATCTGCTCCTTCCTGCCTTCCTTCCTGGTCTTCCTAGCTCTGTTCCTTTCTTTCCTGCCTGCTCTCTTGCTTTTTTTTTTCTTCTTGAACCTACAAGTTGGCATGCAATCTGGTGGTCCAAATATATGCCCACCCACATACCTTGTGGCTTTACACCATCCTCTGAGGCTTCTGTGCTAAAATCCTGCTAGCTCAGCCCATCTGCAACAGTTCTGATTGTTTTCTTGCTTTATAATTCCTGCTCTGAGGAGGAATAAGCTTTAATAAATAGGTCTCTCCATGTCAAATGAGAAGTTAAAGAGAAGCATAGCAATTCTAACAGGAAACTTGAGGTTCACTGAAGTAGATATATTTGAACATTCCTACCGAGATGACTGAGGTTCATCCTCATATACCCTTCCTCCATCCCACTCCTTCAAACACAGAAACATTCTCTGCTGAACAACTGCTTCCTCAGCTGGCCCCCCAGGCTTGTCATTTCAAAAGCAAATGATTCCTCACAGAAATTCCAAGTATTATGAAAGTCCACTACAGACACGAGTAAAGTGATTTCTCTTCAAATTAGAATTGGTTAGTGTCTCAAATTTTCAACATGTACCTCTATCAACGCACCAGGGAACAAACAATACCAAAGAGTGATTTGCTAATTTTCTTTGTCAATGTTATTATAGTTAGAAATGCACTGAAAGTGTAATGATGGTCACTCAGTTACTAGTCAAAGGGCAGAAATAAATTATGATGGTGCTGCTGTTGGTGAACTTTTCCTCTAAGAACTCAAGAAATTAAAACAAGTCATATCATGACTTGAACAGATTTTATAAATAGAACTTGTTTGGGGAGGAAGGGCAATATTCAGAATAGTGATCTCTGTGAAGCCCTTCTCTGTAGTGCATTGAGCTTCCGTTCAGAGAAGGGGGTGGAGGATGGGGTGGGAGAGAAGATTGTGTATCTGGGGAGCACCGAAGGCTGACCTCTCTGATCTAAGGTGTATTAACTTTATAGCAACTGCACTACCTCATCTTAGAGAATGTTAATATCCCCTAAAATGCACAGATTTAACAGTCTTCATCCCATTTTAAAATGTAATTATAAATAAGCCTCCTTAGAAACAACTGTGTGGTCTCTGGATCACGAGAAATTAAAGAGACACAGACAACTTTAAATAGATATCTATACTTTTAAGGCACCTCCATGTGCCCACCAGGCAGGATATAGAGAGAGAAAGGGGAAATCTGGAGGAGCTAGAATGATATCTTCGTTCTCCTCAGTCTTGTCCTACTCTGAAATGACCATAGGTAAATGGACCTGCCATCTGAATGCCCTGTGGCGGCAGGCTCTATGGTTGTGGACATGGTAGCTGCTTTTCCTTGGCTAACAGAAGCCAGATTTTGCTCACGTGTCAGGCAGCAAATGCTTCCTAAGGAGATGGGGCCCTTCCCTAGCCTCAGCAAGTGAAGCTCAATTGGTCTAAGGGGATCATACTAATGTCATGTCACTTGCCAAGGACTGGTTTAGGAATAGTGATGTGAGGTAATTCTGACCAATGAGACCTGTGGATGTCTGCTGGAAGACTTTGGGAAGATAACATTTATTGAAAAAAAGGGACCAAAAAAGGGGCCTGGTCTCCTGTTTCCTAGCCTTTGAACTACTGCTTGTGAGGAAGTAACTCACAGAATTGATGTGACCAAAAAGACAGACTCTAGGCAAAGCTGCCTTTGTTAAGGCTGCTAAAGTTCAACATCATTAAATGTTTTCCATTAATTAGCCGGGGTGCAGGCTTCCTCCAGACTTGTTAAGCTAGATATTTTCCTTGGAGGTTAAGCCATTTTTATTTGAGAATTCTGTTATTTGGCACTAAAAGATCTTAACTAATAAAGCCACCTACATGAGTGGATAAATATTTATCAAGCACTTTGTTAATTGCATTTTTTTAAATTACCCCCACAACCCAAATTATAATGTTCTATACCTAATCAGAAATATTTCTGGTTTTGACCTTCTTAGAAATAAAAACGGTTCCAGAAAGCTATATATATGTGAAAATATTTGACCAAGGGAAAAAACTAGTATGCCAGTTGAACCTGCAAACAGAACCGGAAGAATGCTAAAATAATAACAGTATGATCGTTTAGAAATAAAAACATGCTGTAAAAAAACACCCATGCCACAAATTTCCAAAATGAAAATATGGAGCGCATTAGTAAGAAGTACTCAATTCCCCCCATGGCATAATGAAATTATTACTGCAGAATCATCTGTATGTGTGGTTAAGAGACAGGGAACTACTATGTTTAATGCCTCTCAGTGACTCTCAGTCATATTTACTTCAATAACTCTGTCATATTTAAGAACATACAAGACTTGCCCTTTCATGATTTCGCCTGTCATTTTTTTGTTGCTATTTTTTTAGAGAGAGACTTTTGCTATAAGGCACGTGAGCTCGCCAAAGAGACAGAGACAGAAAGCAAGAAATCACTCCCCAGTGAGGATGGCCACGCCACGATCCCTTCTCCATTCTTCTCTCAGGATTTTGGACATGCACGCACACGCACCCAGCGTGTTTTAAACTGCCAGTTCCAGGACATGAACTACAGTCAACTACATGGGAGTCCAGTGACATAAA
Organism: Tupaia tana; assembly: GCA_026018925.1. Taxonomy (NCBI): domain Eukaryota; kingdom Metazoa; phylum Chordata; class Mammalia; order Scandentia; family Tupaiidae; genus Tupaia; species Tupaia tana. Next base: position 194,727,452 of record JAKSZU010000003.1, read on the forward strand.
GATTACGCCATCTGCTGGTCCCATGTCATTCTTTTTTTGGAGAGGTTCTTGCTATAGGGTGCGTGCGCTCGCCAGACAGACAGAGACAGACAGAGAGACAGAAAGCAAGAAATCACCCTCCAAGGGGGATGGCCACACCGCAAGCCCTTCTCCTCCATTCTCCTCTCAGGATCCTGGGCATGCACGCACACGCGCCCAGCGTGAGTTTAAGCCACCGGGTCTGGGACGCAAGGTCTGGGACGCAAACCGCGGTTGGCTACATGGGAGTTCAGCGATATAGCCATTACGCTAACTGCTGGTCCCCCCATGTCATTTTTTTTTTAACTTTCCTAAATCGAGTGTGTTTGGACCTGTTCAGAGGACAGACAGGCAATGAGTTATTTATAGAGCTGCCAATTTTCCAAATCAATGGTGGTGCCTAGGGATGACTTCAAGGGACTGAAGCACCTATGCCCACAATACCCATCAGCTCCCCATACAAATCACCCACACACACACACACACACACACACAAATTTACACTCTAAATAAAGCCCTGACCTTCAGCTCTTCTATTCTAAATCAAAGGGACTTCTGCCTCTAAATGGCATAATGTTCTCTGTCTTGTAAATTAAAACCAATTCAAGATTATGCTAATAACATTCCCCCTCACTCACAGCCATTCTGATAATATGCTTTCAGGGAGAAAAGGAGGGAGGTTTGGGCTGGTTTGCCAAGGATTGCCTGTAATTGACAGGAGGTAGCAGTGCAAATGCAGATCACCTATCACTGACATCATAGTATAAAAATCAGGTGAGGATCACTGCTTGAAGTTCCTTTCAACTCTATAAATCTTTGATTCTACATGTGCTTACCCATTTTCCTCCTACCAATTTGAGTTTCTTTCAGCAAGAAGAGATAACCCTTGAGAAAAAAGGAAAGAAATACAACATGACTTTGATGCTTCAGCAGACATCTTCTGGCTGGATTTTATCTTTCACTGCTGAATAGTAAACAGTTTCCTTGTGTCTTTTGCGTGTGTTTGTTCCAAACACCTGAAGAAAAAGACAGTATTTTTCAGAACTGTTCACGTTAGCAATCAACGATTGCTTTCCCTGCCACTCTTTAATTCAGCATTTCTCTTTATTTATCTAATACTTGTGAGTCTTAGCTTCCTTTAACAAATACTTCCATTGTCTAGACATCAAAGTTTTTCTGCAGTGCGTGAGATAATAAGAATTAAATCATCTCGGGACCAGAAGATGGCCTAATGGTTATATCCCTGGAACCCCCCCCCCGCCCCCAACGTGGCTGATCCCAGTTTGAGTCCCAGACCTGAGGGCATAAAACTCACATCAGGCACGTGTGCACATGTGCCCAAAATCCCAAGAAGAGCATGGAGAAGGGATTGTGGCATGGCCATCTCCCATGGGGAATAATTTCTCACTTTCTCTTTTTTGTCTTTCTCTGTCTCTCTCTGTTTCTCTGGCAAGCGCATGAACCATTTATAGCAAAATCCCGGGGGGGGGATGGGCTGGCAGGTGGCCTGTGGTTAGGGTCGCTGGACTCCCACATGGCCAACCGTGGTTCAAGTTCTGGACCCAGCCAGCCACTTGCTTTCTCACTTTCTCTCTCTCTCTCTCTGCCCCTTTCTGGTCAAATTGAACTAAATGAATAAATAAAGTTAAATAACTCTTAAAAAAAAAAAAAGAAGAAGAAGAATGAAATCACCTGAAATAAATGTTTCTTGAGTATCGGTGGCACAAAACAAATACAATGTGCTGAGCTGCCATTGGCATTGACTCAATTATTCCAATTGGCCATTGTAATGCTTGTTCCTCTCCCCATCCCCCTTTTACCCATATATAATTTGTTTTCCACAAATACCAAACTGCTGCTCTGATGATTTTTTTGATAATTGTTCAATCATATGACAAGTGATGAATTTCATTTTTCCAGTATAACTTCACCGAGTAATGACAGGATGCATGGACTTCAAATTCCATGACAATTGTAAACATTCCTGTAAACAGTTTTCAAAACTGTGAGAGCTAACATCATTCAAACTCAGATTAACCAGCAACCAAGGAGCCAGCACCACCAGCTCCTCAGACGCCCTTCCTGCCTCTTTTGGAATGGTTAGGGAAACATGGGTTCCAGAGGACTCCGAAGCAGCCTCTTCTTTGCTAAAACATTTCTTTTCTAACACTCAGTAACATGTGTTGACTGATTGCTGTGAAGCAAATGTTCATATACCTCATGCCAAATAAAAATCCCTTGAAATGTAGACAAAAGACATCCACACCAAATATAGACTCCCACCCCCCCTTCTTCCTACCTTGTTTGTTCTGCCGTTACAAACCCTAAGTTTGAGAGTCAGTGCTTATTTCTAAGGCAGATGGAAGCATCAGTGTTGATTTGCAGTTGAGTGCCTTGTCATAAAGAGACAGTTAAGCCTTCTACAATTACCTAGACACTTAGAATGTTCCACTCCTATTTCTAGCCTCTCTTCCCCATCTACCTGTAAAGTGTCAAATAAGTTGTAGAAACCAAAAAGGAACACTGGTACATCCTTTATGTTCTTAGGGAAGAAACGAGTTGTTGATTTTTATCTATGAACAAAATATTAAAAAGTCTGAACACTAGGGGACATCTAGCAAGTTATAAAAAATAATTTGGTGTGTACTCAGTAATTCAAGATAACGGAAACTAAAATAAGGTTTGCAATGCCCCCCCCCCCCGTTTTTCGCTCTCTAATGCATTCCCTGATGGGTGTCCCTCTGACATTATTGTTTGGTCTGCAATCAGCTCATCTGGCTGAGTTACAAGAAAGATGGAGTGTAGCATGCAGTTTCCCGTTACTCTGCAGCAAACAAAGGCTGGCAGCTTCACACAGCCGAGACCGACTCGCTCACACTCCAAGAAGTTGAGTTACATCCTTTTAGCTAAAACGTGCAATAAAGCAGATTAATCACTGCAATCACCTTTGATCACGGGGAAATACTATAAGAGAGCAAAAATAAATAAATAAACTGTCATAAATTTTATCAAGTTTGGAACTGAAAGTCCATTTTCTATTTACAAATACCTTTATTTTGTTTTTTTTTTAAAAAAAAAAATCTTTACTACCAGTTATGCAGAGCTTTAGACAGTATCAGTGATGTGGTTTTTTGAAAAAAATGATCTGTTGATGATCACGTGTATGAGAATGTCTTTTACTGGACTAATATACAGTGTGTTCATGCTGGGAAAATTCATGTTGCAAGCTTTAATGATATACAGTGATTGGATGTATTCAAAAAATGATAACTGTAGAAAAACAATTAAAACCTAAAGCAAATCCACATGATTAAAATAATCTTGGGACCAGCAAATGGCATAATGGTTATGTTGCTGGACTCCTGCGTAGTCGACCGCAGTTTGAGTCAGGGATCCGGTGGCTCAAAACTCATGTCAGGTGCATGTGCACACATGCCCAAAATCTCAAGAGAAGAATGGAGGAGAAGAGACTGCAGAGTGGCCATCTTCCCCAGGGGGTGATTTCTCCCTTTTTGTCTCTCTCTGTCTCTCCGGTGGGCACACAAACACTACAGCAAAAATCTCCCTTAAAAAAATAATAATCTTATCTGAATTATTCTTTAAGTACTGAGGTGATGTTTTACTCCAAAGGAGACACATTTGCCATCTGTATTATTTACCAACCCTCTAGTTTGGTTATTTTCAACTTTTTCCTTCTACCCCACCACTTCTTATGGAGAGAGAATGGGAAGTGAATGACTAGATCAAATCTGATTCTTTTTATTCTTTAAGCCAGCAAATAATCGATAAGAAAATGATCACCAGAAGTTCATACAATTGAAATCAAAGAAAGTCAGTGAGATTTCCCAGAAAAATAAGGTGGATGCAAGGAAGATAAACTCAAGGAATAAGGAGACAGTCAATATGTGGTCATGGTTTGCTTGGTAAAGGTCACAGATTAATAATCTACGATTAGGGACCGGCAGGTGGCATGGTGGTTAAGGGCACTGGACTCCCACATGGCCAACTGCGATCTGAGTCCCGGACCTGGTGGCTTGCTTTCTTACTTTCTCTTTCTCTCTCAGTCTCTCACTCTGTCTCTCTCTGGTCAAAATAAGAGAAAGAAAGAAAAAAAAGAAAGGAAGGAAAGAGGGAAGGAAGGAACAAAGGAACGAATGAAGGACAAAAGAGAGAGAATCTTTAAAAAAGATAATAATCTGTGATTATAATCTGGTAACCTGTGATCATATAATGTGTGATTATAATCTGATAATCTGGAGTACCCGGCGCTGCAGGTATACACAGAGCTGAAACCTGGTTACCTATTGGGAAAACCGTGTGTCCTGCCTAAATGCAATGTCCCACTCCTCAGGATCTTGCACTTAGCACTAATGCCATGATTCTCAGTTACTCCCTCAATGGAATGGAAAGTCCAGATGCTCCCCCAACAAAAGCGCATCTTTTATGCAATCAAGAACACTTGCAATTACGAGCAGTCTGCCTGATAGAGTTTGAGGACTCTTTTTGAGCCTTGAAAAAGAAAAATCAGTAGCTAAAGAAAAATTTACAGTGACTCGGGTATAATTGGATGTGAACTTTCTATGACATGGCAAAAATTCTTCTTTTTTTCTCCCTCAAGGCCATTGCTAAATGTTATCCATGAGACACGGTGAACAAAAATGTCATCGATCTCGCAATTTTGGTCACAAACCACTTAAAGCACCATTCACTTTTGGGTCTATAAATTACTTATCAAAGGCAATTCCTGCATGCAGATGGTCAGAATAGGGGCAAGTGCTTTCTCTTGGTGGCAGAGTGGCAAGAATTTAATTCCTGTTCAAGATAACCTTCATGAGGGATAGCAATAGATTGTGTTGAAATATAGCATATCACACTTAAGATATGTTCAGCCTTAACACACTGTGGGACAAGACCAAACTACAAATCTAGTCATTAAGAATTGTGTAGTATAAGCTAGCAGTTGTTTCATCAAAAAGGGCTCATTTAATTCTGCGCCTAATGTCAGAATTGATACAGAAATAAAATGCATCTTCTTCTCTCCCCTGTGTTAGAGAAATGTGTGTGATATAACAGTGCACTGGGATGCCCTCCATAAATTTCAGCCATGAATAGGAAAAATGACTCCTTCCTCTGCCCAGAGAGAGACTTGACTTGGTTAATGAACAGTAAGAGAATCAGTCTTTAAAGTGGGGTGTGTCCATGCCAGGGATGCACAAGCAATTTTTTGGAACATGAGATGAAAAGAGTTGATCTCCTATTCATATCCATTTATTACCACATCCCTTCAAAATTTGCTTTTGTCTATGTTTTATGATGTATATGTTATTATAGTCCTTGCACAAAAATTTTCACATAGTTAAGTATAAATTATATAGAGTGAGGTGCATGAAAAATTCAGAGACCAACTGCCTCAAGAAGTGAAGAGATAAAAACAAAGGAAGTCCTAATCTCACCCCTTAACCACCCCTCCCAAAACTGAGGAACCCCTTTGGCTATCAGAATCTCCTAGCCTCAGAGAAGGTCAGAAAAAAATCTATAACCTTTTGGGTCAAGGGGGAGAAACAGTGCTAGCCTCTCAGCTTCCTTAGATAAATCTGCTCTTGAGAGAGAATTATTCTAATCCAAATGATGCTTTGGTCTACAAATGAGCTGAAGAAAATCATCAATCTATTTCTGTGTCAGGTAGAACTTGGTGGGTCCTATACAGACTATTAATTTCATGGAGAATAAGCAACAGGGGAAGCAGATAAATCATTAGCAGAATGAAAAGCAGACCCAGTGAATTCCTATCAAATCTCTTACTTTCCTTTTCTTAGAGAAAGCAAAATGACAAAGTATTTATGTCCTACTGTCTTTGATATCTCTGTTTATCTCATTAGAGGAAAAATACTTCTGAAACCACAAGGACATGTTTTATTTCCAGTTTCAAGAATCCAATCCCAAATGATTTATACAAGTTAACATTATGCATACAGAATCATTCAGAAATTCTATCATTTTAATTTTATAAAAATAAAACACTATGACATTAATTTTCCTCTGGTTTATTATGGGCAATAGATGATAGCAGAATTTGAATTACATGCACAAAGTACATATCTTTGAAAAGTAATGTTAATTGTTTTTAATGAAAAATGTTAATTAAAAAATTAAAGTTAAGGCTAGTGGAACAGTTGGAAGCTCCAATATAATTTTAATAACTCTGATGCCTATGCAAAATTTATTTCTCCAAAGTTCTGCATAATGTATTCATAAGTCTCATCAATGTTTATTTATTAAAGTCAGTGTTTTCAGTAACTGAAAGAAGCATTATATAATGTTTCCAACTGAGTCTCCTTCCATCTGTCCTATCTCACTGTTCCTGCAGCAGTTGAAACATATGTATTGTACTTGGAGCAGAATGGCCAGGAGTCCCCCAAAGGGTGCAACACCCCTTCACTTGGCACAATATTTTCTGTCATTTCCTCACCAGTGCTATCGGCCTTCCCAAAGTATTCTCCTGCCCTCGTCAGGTAGTGTTCCCATAACCTTCCAGGGGTAGTTACTGCATGATCCACTAAAAAATACAAACGCTCTACTCTAGTCACCCACCTTGGAAATTAGAGGTAATGTGAATTTCTAGTTTTATATGGCTCATTTAAGAGATTCATAACCAGGCCAGCTGCAGTGACACAGTGGTAATACAACACTCTGCGATGCTGAAGCCACATCGGAAGGTCTGGTGTTCATGTCCCAGGATCTCCCTATACACACTGAGCATGTGTGCCTGGCATCCTGGCTACCTGAGGCTGGGAGGTGAAAGGGGTAGATCACAACATGAAGACCGTTTATGGGGGTTGGGAGGTGGAGTGTGTCTCTCTCTTTTTCATGAATAAATAATTTTACAAAAAAAGAAATAAATTCAGGGGCCAGTTGGTGGTATGGTAGTTATGGTCCTGGATTTCCACATGGTTGACAGCAGGACTCCACCTGCAGTTCAAGTCCCAGACCTGGCAGCTTGAAAATCATGCCAGGCATGTGTGCATGTGTGCTGAAAGCCCCAGGAGGAGGATGGAGAAAGGATTTCTCACTTTCCCTCTCACTGTCTCTCTCTGCCTCTCTCTGAGGAGCATATGCATCCTATAGCAAAAACCTAAAAATAAAAAGTTTGCACCACAGCTACCAAGGTAATGGTATTTACCTAATATAGGTGCCAAAATAATCTGAGATAGGAAAACGTTAATAACATTTTGTTCTGAGAAACATTTTGTTTCTCAAATTATTCACAGAATCGGAATTTGTAAGCTGCCCATGTCATCCATTCACTTCCCAGGAGATAAAACTGAGATCCTGAGAGTTATGTAACTTGACCAAGGTAGGTTGGGAGCAATGTTGACAGTACTCAAGGCATCTCTGAATATCTCCCAAACAACAAACAATTAGCCCATAATATGCTAAGGTTGTCCTTTTCCTAAGAGATTTTTGCTATAGAGCATGTGCACTCACCAGAGACACACAGAGAGAGAAAGAAAGCGAGAAATCATCCTCTAGGGGGTATGGCTGTGCCACAATCCCTTCTCCTCCCTTCTCCTCTTGGGATTTTGGGCATGTACATATGCGCCTGGCGTGAATTTTAAGCCACTCAGTCCAGGACTTGAACTATGGTTGACTATTTGGGAGTCCAGCAATGTAACCATTACCCATCTGTTGGTCCCTAGAGTCTGTTCTTTTCTCCAAACTCCTCATTTCATAATAGCGGCACTCATTAACTTCCCAGGAAGCTGAAGTTAAATTGTGATTACAACCATGATAGAACTAGAAAATAGTCTAGACTGTAGTCAGCCTTCCTAATGCTACGGACAAGGAAACCAAGGTGGACGAGCCCTGGACACTTGCTGAAGAATACACTGCACACTCAGCAATCGAGCCAGCAAGGGAGCCCAGGTCTTCCACAACCTTGAACTCTATACAAATGAGGAGCTAAACACTATCAATATTATACAGCTGAGATTGTTTTCATCTAACATATGCACTCATGACTAGAAAAATCTAGTTCTTTTCACTAGTATGAGTTCTGTCTTGTGGAAGCACTGGGCTAGACAATCATTTGTCAGAAAAAGTGTAGAAGGGAGTCTGAACAATAGGTGGAGGGTTGGATTCAATGACCTCTCAAGTCCTCCCATCTTCAGGAGTATTTGACTGTGAGCTGCCCAGAGCTTGGCACCTCATTTGACCAGATCAATTCCGGAGACCTTGTGCGGTGTCCTTCGGGGTTCCCCTCCTGCAGTGGGTTGGATTCAATTGCAAGCATTACTCTATATCCAATTCACATGCAATCAAATACTCTAGGCATAGAAAGAGTGTAAAGAAATGCAGTTCTGTCATTTCCAAAGACAGACTATACCGCTTCGCTTTCAAAATTGCCTTGCCTAAATGAGCATTCCATAACGGAGCCTCCAAATTCCGCTTTGACAGTTTGTTCGTGTACTCTGCTACTATCAGAATTAATTATGCAGCATCTTCATGAGGAGAAATCAGATCTGGATGCCAGTGAGGAGAGGAAGAGGTGCACATCCCAAAGGAAGATGACGGCATCCGACCCCCAGAAGTGCTGGAGTCCTTCCATGCACAGACAGATTTTGAAGGCAGTCCCCAGCTGAGCTAGCCATGGGAAGGAGGAAATTGACCTGTTTCATTTGGGAAATGGAGACTACGCCAACCAACTAGACTAGGAAGGCCAACACATTATTAACCCTTCCTTTCTATGCAATTCCATCTCAAGCTATAATGCAACCCAAATCTGTCTGCTTCCTGAATGACTGCGAAGTATTACAATGCACTGGTTTTGGACTTTCTTTTTTTCTGAAAAATTAAGTTCCAGGAAAGGAACATGTACTGTTTTTATCTCAGAGAGAAAAATTCTACATTAAGGGAAGATTCTGAGCATGAAAGGAAGCTTCAGGAGAAGGACCATCACAATGAATATTTTTACATGAATGGGATTACCAAAAATTCAAACTATCTGTTTACATGCATGGCAGTTGGGTGTTACATAGATTTCAGAAGAGCAAGTTAATGTTCTACCACTTAGTACTAAATAATAAGAAAAAACAACAGAAACAACCTGACAAGGTATGGCAAACCTAGGAGTAGTCCGCAGACTTCATGGGCAAATCTGGAAAGCTCTACTTTCAAAGGCTTGGGCATCTGCTCTCCCCAGCTCCTCCTGGAGTGCCTAGAAGCGGAGCAGGAGGCGGGTCGGGGTCATCAGGAAGGTTGACAAGTAAATGTCCTATCTGCCTGCAGCTGCGTCCGCCAGTGAATTCCTAGGGTGTGAAATCGAATGCACACACACTCTGCACTCCTGGCGTTGTGGGTGAGGGTCCTTGGCCTCTTTAGCTCCCCAATACCCACCAGGCTGGGATGACCACGTCGGTTCTGGCACCAACAGCAGCACAATGCAAAAGGAAGCCCTTTCCCCCTCTTCTGAGGTCTGCACCACTTTTCCTCCAAAGAGCATTCGTAAAAAGCAAAGCACAATTGGAGGGTAGAAGCCGGACTGGGAGAGGCTGAGTTTTTTGGCTGTTACCCTACGGGGAGCAGCGGCTCCCGTACACACATGCATTCCGAGTCAGGCAGGTGTACAAAGGCAGAGAAGGACGAGAGGAGAGGGGAAGGAGAGGGGAGAGGGAGGGAAAGGCAGGAAAGAAAGCGGGGAGGCGGGGTACGGCAGACTTGAGGGGCAGGAAGAGCAGGATGAAGAAGAAAGACGAGACTCATAAAGAGAGAAGGAACCGGGAGAGAAGAAAGGAGGCGGGATAGAGCTAGGAGGCGGCGGGGACGGATGAAAGCAAGCGCGGGGCAGCGGAGCGCGGGGTCGGCGGGGAGGCGGCCGCGGGGACCTGCGCGCCCCTGGGAAGCCGCGGGCCCGGCTCACCTTTCAGGATGAGGGTGTCGATGTCCCGGTCGATGCCCAGGAAGTAGCACTTCCTCCAGAGGCCCGAGTAGGTGGCAAAGAGCGGCCGGCCGCACTCGGCGTCCAGCCCGCCGAGCCCCAGCAGCGAGCGCCAGGACTCGGGGTCCGCGCGCCCCGGGCCGCCCGGGAGCAGCCGGCGCCCCAGGGGGGGCGAGTCCCGCAGCGGCAGGTGCGAAAGCGGCATCAGGCGGTTCTTCTGGTCCGGGGGGTCGGCGCCCGCGCGGCTGCGCTCGCAGCTCTCCTTGTGGCGCCGGGGGTCGGTCTCGTACCAGTGGTCGGTGAAGATGGCCGTGACGAGCAGCCCCAGGGAGCAGAGGCTGAGGCCGAGGCTGAGCGCCGTGACGAGCGCCCGCGGCTCCATGGCTTCCCGCCCCGCCGCGGCCGCCGGTGGGCTCGCGCGCCGCCGCCAGACACAATGCACTTGGCCTCGGCTCTCCGCGCTCCCTCCCTCCGCCCCCTGCGCCCCCGACTCCGCGCTCGGCCTCCGCGCCCTCCGCTCCCGGCCCGGCTCCCCGCGGGCTCGCGCCCCGCCTGGTCCCCGCTGCCCACCGCCGCCCAACTCCCGGCCCCGGTCTCCGCGCCCTCCCGCGCGGCTCGCACTTTCTCGCCCTCCCCTTTCCTCCAGCCCCGCGCCTCGCTCCCCGCGCCCCCGCGCGCGCTCCCCCCCACGCCCCTCTCCCCACCTCCCACCCAACAGTCCTCCTCCCCGCGCCCCTTCCCTAGCAGTCGCTCCTCGCCGCCGTCACTTCTCTCTCCCTACCTGCCTACCCCCCCCCAACCCTGTCCCTACTTTGCCCTTACTTTTCTTCAACTCTTCCTCTCGCTCTTTCCCCCACGCATCTCCCCTCTGCTTCCGGGCTCCTGGTGCCTTTATATTCCTGCCCTGGACCCGCTGCCTCCGTCCACCTACCCCTGAGCACGCCGCCTCCCGCCTTCTCGCCTCCAACGACCTTAGGAGACATCCACCAACATCAGACTCAGTCTTGTCACTTGTCCAAGTTGATTTTGATCACTGTCCCGTTTTGTACCCACGAGCGAATCCCATCCAGGTCGGGCTGCGTGGTGGAATTTAACTCTTTGGAACCCTGATCTGGAGCCGAAGACCTTTCTCCAGCCGCCTGAAAGACGCCGCCTCTTAGACCACCCCGCCAGCTTCCTTGGCCGCGGAGCTCTTCCTTCTCACTCGCCCATTGCAACCTCTAGCTAAGCTCTCCTGGCACCAAAGACGTTGAGTGTCACTGAAGCGTCAGAACGACGGCCAGAGACGTTCTCGCACTTCATTTCAGGCTGTTCGGAGATGTCCTTCTTCGCAGACCACTTCCATCTCCCACCAGAGTGAGACAGCCTCCTGGAATTTCTAGAAGAGCGTAGGATCAATAAACCCTTGCAGTTGCACCTGCTCTGTGAGGTGGTTTATTGCCTTTGAATAAAGAAAGTCCCCAGTAATAAATCAAAGTAGTGATTTCCTCCTGTGCCAGTTTCTCTCCTGGGCTGGGAGGGTCGGCCCCAAAGCCCTGCTACCCACCAATGTCAGCATCTGAGCTCGGTTCTGCTCTTCCAGGGCACTCGGACATCACAGATGTTAATTGCAAGAATGGCAGACAGATTTGCATTTTCTAAAATGAGGAAACGTTAGGACCCAGGGCCCTAAGAGTTAATGGCTTGTTCTGTGCAGGTCTATACTACAGAGATGCAGTATCTCTGTGCCTCTTCATGCCCTGGGGGCCATGTCAGAGACAGAAAGCCATGCCACGTGTGCCCAGGGATGGTAATTCTTGTGTTCTTATACTATAAAATATTAATGATCAAGAGATTATGAGGCATTCATTAGATGCTAAATGTCATTACTCCACAATTTAATGGGACTTATTAATTAGTGCCCCACATCAGTTGGTATTAATGTGATTTATATATTTCCTCTGGAATGACATCTGTAAAGGTGGTGGAAGAATCTTGCTGGGATTTATTTTCCTCGCTGTTTGGGCTCAGCATCTTCAGAGGGTATATATCTGATGAAGATTGTGTACCTCTTCTGAGCTGTTCAGTTCACACACAGATCATTTAAGCAAATCTTTCTGTCATATCGGACCGCGCCCATTTCTGCTGACCTGACAATGTGAATTATTGCTTGGATTTTCTCACGGCTTCAGCAAGATCTATGGTGAGCTCTAGTCTAATTAAAGAAGACAAAGAATTATCATTTTAGTGTTCCTCTCACCTCTAAGCTTTTCCTGAACAGGAAATACTAAGCTCATCAAAGGAGCCTTATCTGGATTTACACAAAAATGATGAGACTTAGAAGCTTTCTTTTATTTATACTCTATTATATGTGAAAAATCCTAGATCTTTTGGGATACACCGAAAGCATACCTTTAACTGTGAGTCCACAGCTGACATCTGAAATTCATTCAAGTTGTCATGTGTCCTTTTATTTTTAAAAAACACTGCCTCTTGAGATAAAGTTATTACAAACCTTGCAAGTCCCGAGGGTTGTCAGACCTTTAGCAAGTCCTCATCGCCTTGTCATCTCTCCCCTGATATGCCCCAAGGAACAAATACTCAGCCACACTTCAGTCACCTGATCATCTCCACACAATAGCTCCAACTGGAGCCAGACAGAAGGAAACCTCCTTTCACTTCTGTTTAACTTACAAATATATATAGTTGGGGGGGGGGGAGCAGGTGGCATGGTGGTTATGGTGCTGGGTACTCCCACATGACCGACCACAATTTGTTTTCTCACTTACACTCTATGTGTGTGTGTGTATGTGCATGTGTGTGTCTGGTCAAATTAAAGTAAATGAATAAATAAAATAAATAATTCTTAAAAAGATATACATCTATATATACAATTCTGCCTCAATTTCCTAGCCAGAACTCTTTGAACCTACTCTTCTTAGAAAATAGCATATTCCTTGAAGTTCATTTATGTCTATGTTGAAGACCAGTCTCAGCATAGAACCCAGAGGTTACTATATGATGGATTGCCCTTGACAGTATTTCATAAAAAATGTCATACATTACAAATACAGGCCAGCAGTACGTAATGAGAGTACTGCCTCTGCTGGTGCAGCCACAGCATCGGCAGGGATGTGACATCAGATGTGTACACAGGCTTTGCTACAGCACCGTGCATTGCTCCATCCATGTTTTAAAATTTCTCTTTCGGATATTTCCAACAATGAACCATCACCCACTCATCACCACTCTCTAAGGGGAATGAGAAATACAAAGATGAATAAATAGTTCCCTGTCTTCATGATGTTCCCCAGTCTAGTGGCAAGACATAGAACAGGAGGCAGGTGCTCTGTTAGAAGTAAAAAGGAAGTGCTGTGGGAACTTGCACCGTGGCAAGACTGACTGCCTGGAGGAGTCAGGCCAGAAATGCAGACACTGTAACTACTGAGTTCATTCTCAAAAGATGATCTAACCTTGGGGACCAGCAGTTAGAGTAATGGCTATGTCGCCGGACTCCCGTGTATTCCACTGCAGTTCGAGTCCCAGACCCGGTGGCTTAAACTCACACTGGGCGCGTGTGTGTACCCAAGATCCCGAGAGGAGAATGGAGGAGAGGGGATTGCGGTGTGGCCATCCCCCCAGGGGGGTGATTTCTCGCTTTCTATCTCTCTTTCTCTGTCTTTCTGGTGAGCGCACGCGCCCAATAAGAAAAAGCCTCTCCAAAAAAAAAAAAAAAAAGATGAGCTAAGCTTTGCCAGGCGTATAACATCACAGATATCTGTATCTCAGTCAGACGATACCTCTTTGATTTTATGTCTACTTTATACATCTGGAGGTTTCAATATTTTGGGTCAATGTGAAGTAAGAATTTTGTTCTACATTTTAAATCATAAAGTGGACACATCCTAATGACTGACTACAAGCTAGCTACTTTCAGATGAGTAGAAGCGAAAGTCTAAGCCAGAGAATAGATGCAGTATGAGGGCATTCAGCCTGACGTGGAGTCAGGATGATGGCTGACCAGATGTCCAGCCAGAACACCACGGCATGCCTCAGCTCTGACTGAGCTCAACATTTGCAAACTTTGCCTCTTCTTTATTTGCCTTAAATTTCTCTAACCATCTCCAGATTGGCTATCCCTACCACATCCATCTGAGAATGGTGTCTGTCCTAAAATGATGGCTAGAACTGGAGAATTTCCATTAGAAAGTCTTACTGTATTCTCGGGTTCAACAAATTCCAAACTGAACTCTGCTATTGCTCTCTGGCCCAGCCACCCCTCCCACCTTCCCTTTCTCTGTTGTTCACAAATCACATAAATCACTCAGACTCAGTATTTTAGATTTATCTATCATGTTCACAAAGTCGTAGAGATTTTTCCTTTGAAATATCTTTTGTATCCACTCCCTCCTCCACGTTTCTATTGCTTGCTCTTGCTGCACCTTTATCACCTCACATCTGCATTATGACTAGAGCTTCCTCCTTGGCGCCCACGATTCCAGAATCCACCCTTCCTGTAGTTACCCCAGACACTAGTGCCAAATGCATCTTCCTCGGATGTAACTGATTACATCATCTTGCAGCTTCCAACTTGTCTTTCTAGGTTAGAGAGAATTATCCACTCTGTTACTCTAGAGTCCTTCTTTGTTACTGTCAGTATTCCCATAGCATTTAAACATCGCAACTGATGTGCTCACCATGTTAAAATATTTAAAAAACAAAATACTTTTGCCTTCTCCAAACACACTTACCATAATACAATGTCACAGAATTTGTGACATGGATCATATTTCTCTTTACTCAGAAAGTTATTTAAGTAAATAGTTCTTTAGAAAAAGATCCATGCCACACATGCACGCGCGCGCACTCACACACACACACACACACACACACACGCACACATATCTCCAATGAACACAGAGCTATGACAATGACTTATTGACATACCTATGGCTAACCACGCTAATCATGAGTATTCTAAAACACTTTCTTTTGCTTCAGAGCCAAGACTAAAAGTAGGATCATTCCTCATGTCACACATGTGGATTCTGCAATTTAGACTATGTAGTTTAACCAAAACCATTCACCAGCTTTCACTCATGTGTACTGTTTTTAACTTGTTAAATAAGACATTTTTTTCAGCATTTAGCGAAATGATGTAGTCAATTACTATATATTGTTAATGCTTAACATGTGATTTCTGCAGATATTTGAGGTATTCTATAGTTTTTTTTTTTTGAGAGAGGTTTTTTGTTTTTTTGTTTTGTTTTTGCTTTGTTTTGTTTTGCTATAGGGCTCATGCGCTTGCCAGAAAGACAGAGAGAGACAGAAAGACATGAAGTGAGAAATCACCCCCCAGGGGGGATGTCCACTCCACAATCCCTTCTCCTCCGTTGTTCTCTGGGGATCTTGGGCACACACACACATGCACTTAATGTGAGTTTAAGTCACTGGGTCCGCTACTTGAACCGTGGTCTACTACATAGGAGTCCAGCAACATAGCCATTACGCCAACTGCTGGTCCCTGAGGTATTCTATGTTAAAGTCATCACTCTAAACTGTACTTCTAAAATCATTTTTGTTTTAATTTAAAAACACATTTTGAGTACCTCCATTGTAAGTTATTGTTCTAGGTCCAATTGGATTATGCAGAGATAGACAAAACATGGCCTGTGCCCTGTCGTCTTGGTGGGTAGAAGAGGAAAGAAGAAATGCAAAAGGCTACGGAGAAAGAGAGCCTGGAAAGAGGCTGCACTTCACAGAGGTCCAGACAAAATGCAACAGGAAAACCTAGTACAAAGAGCTTGGTTCCCCCTGGGAAGAACATGGGTAAGCCAAGGGGAATAGATGTTGTGTTAGGCTGGAGGAAAAAGAGTATCTTCTGTATGTGTGTCAACTTAGTCCAGGGAAAATCTGAAACTAAATTTTAGAAGTAGCATCTACCGTGGTGCTCTTCTATACCCCACGCATGTGGTAAGTCATCTTGCCAGTGCCATTTTGTCACTGAGTAGAAGCCTGGAACCATAAAATACCACAAAACCCCCAAATAGACAGTGCCTGATAAGTTTCTCATCTCACTGACACACCACAGAATGTCACCATTCTTTTTCACATTCCTGGATTAAGCTGTTTCCTTTTTGGAGCCTTTAAGCACATATGGTAGGGGGAAAAAAAATACATTCAAAGAAACCCATAACCATGTTAAGTCCCACTCAAAGTGTGATATTTTAGCAGATGGCGGCTCATTAATTGCCATACCTAACTGTATGCACCACCTTATCTGCGTGTATAGATACAGGGTTTTTCAGCTCGTTCAGACCATGTTTGATGACCAAAGTAGAATGGGACGTAACGAAGATATCAAGTGTCTCCAATGCTGCCCAGAGGAACAGAAGAGCAATATTTGCAGATGTCTCCCCTTTCTCCTATCTTCAAACCTCCTCTCAGATGTATCTGTTCAAAAGCACCAGAATCTGGGGAACAGATGGACACTGGGGTCAAACCACCTCTAAATTCCAGACCACTGCTTTCTATTGCAACACTCTTAGCCAGCTATCTAACCTACCAAACCATTTACATTCCAAAAAACATGGGTAGCAACATCTACTTTGCAGGATTAATGATTCATGATTATCACATGCTAAATGCATTCCTCCCACTCCCTTCTCTTCACTGCTCCATTCATATAAACACATAAACTGACTTCAGAAAATCCCTAAGTCTATTATACTAAGATTATATCATTTAAATGTCATAAATACAAATGATTATATAATTTATTAATGAAGCATGATTTTTAAATATTAGTTATTATTTATAGTGTCCAAATAGAAGACCCATCCTACTATCCTCATTCATTCAATGAATAGTATTGAGCATCCAAGGATCAGGAAGAGAACATTCCAGGCAGAGGGAACAGCCAATGCTAAGGTCCTGAGGCATGAAAGAGCTTTGTATCACGGAAAAACTAAAAAGAGCATGGTGGGTAGGCAGTGGTGAATGAGGAAGGGAATGATATGAGATGAAATTATGGAGTTAGTCAACACTGGGTCATGCATAGCTTTAAAAGTCATACTAGGGAGCTCATATACTAGGGAGCTATACCTTTGAAAGCCATACTTGGGAGCTCTTTAGTCAAAAGAAAATCTCTGAAGAGATTTAAGCAAGGAAGAAAGTGAATTGATTAAAGTTTTTAGATATCACTGGGACATTTATGTAAAAATTGGATTGGGGTTGGGACTGGTAAGTACAAACACAGAGAAACCTATCAGAAGTTTATTACAATCATCCAGACAAAGGATATTGATCATTTGGACCAAGGAGGCAACAGTGGAAACAGAGAGAATTGGGGTAGAGTTAGAACTCACAGAACTATTGGAAGTATAAATGAGAGAAAGGAAAAACTAAGAACCAAGCTACAAGTTGGGTTTGAGTCCTAGAATGGTGATACCACTTGCTGAGAAAGAAGACTATGGAAGAAACATAGTTGGGGGAGAAGTAAAAAAATAACAAAAACCCTCTTTTGGACATACTGAGATGCCATTTAGGAATCTCAATTGGGTAGTCAATTGTATATGTGGATCTGAGATGAGAGAAGCAGTCTGGATTAGTGAATTTTTTTTTTTAATTTTAGAGATGTCAGCATACATGTAATAGATGCATATGCAATAAATTCATGGAACTTGATCAGATTTCTTAGGGGAAAGTGTAGCTAGAAAAACTAGGAGGGCTGGGTCCAGGCTCTGAGGTACCTGGCCATTTAGAGCTCCGTTAGAAGAGAAGGTGTGGGCCAGCCCATGGCATGGTGGTGAAAGCAGCTGGATCCCACATAACTATGTGGTTCAAGTCCTGGAACCAGCATCTTGAGAAACACATTGAGCAGATGTGTGTGTGTGCGTGCATGTGTGTGTGTGTGTCCCAAATCCCAAAAAGTAAGAGAGAGGAGGAGAAGGAACTGTGGTGTGATCATTCCCCAAGGAGAGTGTTTTCTCACTTTCTCTCTTTCTCTGGCTGTGCTGTCCAAAATATAAGAAGGAGGAAGAGGAGAAGGTACCACAAAGGAGATTGGGAAGAAAAACAGGAGGGAAATCAAGAAAATGTGTGTCCCGAAAGACAAGACAGAGAAGTCTAATACTATATGATGATGGACTGACAGAACAATATAGAGCCTGGGTTGAGAAGTCAGGGACTAGGGTACAAATTCTAGTGTGACTGGGGGTGGGAGGGGCTGAGTACCTCTAAGCCTCTGTTTCCTCATCTATCAAATGGGGAAAAGAATAATATCATCCTTCTTAGGGATACTAGGAGAATCTGAACACTTAGCGAATATAAAGCACTTACCAATATAATGAATGTAAACACTGACATATAATAAGTGCTCGATATGTAAGTGACAGCTATTGTCATTGTTACCATTTATCATCCCCAATAACAATATTTGGTGACTGCTTATATTTACAGGCCATAATCCTGGATGTGATACAGAACATTACTCTCCTAAGGATTGTGCCCTAAGAGAAAGCATGAAGGCCCACCATCAGGCCCCTACAAACATAAATCATCTGTAATATTGGGAAAATGATGAGCATTCAAAAGTATGAGGAGCCATTATGCTCTTTCAATAGGCTGTTTTGTTATGAGCCCATAAAAGGGGTTTAATGCTGTTTTGTGAATAGCAGAAATAAGCTGCCTCAGTATGATAAGGTATCTCCATTTCTCAAGGTCTTTAAAATGGACTGGGTAGAAAGGATTCTGGAAAATGACTGCCCATAGCTACTGCATTTTATGGGTACAAATCATGTTAAGGGATGAAGTAGTGCCTGGACCTTCTCCTCCCCCAAACAAGGGACAGGGAAGCCCTGAAAGGACAAGGGCATATTAAGCCAGTCACGGCTGCCCACAGACAGCACTAGGACGGGACAAGAAAAAGCGACAGCCTCCTTTTCAGAAGAGCAGGAAGAAAAGGACAAGACCTCAGGAAGGACCCAAGACCCAGCAAAGGTACAACTCCTAGAAGCCAGAAGGCAGCTGGTTCCCTGTAAGTGATGAGAAACCCTAACTGTGCCCCTGTGATCAAAGTCAACACCCCAGATTCTCATCAAGACCAGGAGATAAAGATGAAGTAGGATGCGCCTGAAAATGGTGAATTCAATACAAGTCCATAGGCATTTACTCCTGAAAGTCACCACTCTGGACACCTGTTTTGGTCTTTCATTTTTTATTTGCAGAAGCCCCTTGAAAAATTATCTGAGTCCAGGTTATCATTAGCCAGTACATGAACAGCAATTATGAACCAGATACTCAGAAGGATACCTAACAATGAGTTGTGCTCTTTGTAGTTCTTGGCATGTCGGGATTTCATCAGGCACTGTGGGGTGTAGTCATCTGATGTGTGCAGTGCTTGGACAACCCTCCTGCTCTTTTGGAAGAAGTAACAGTTTGGCAGGACATGGTACACACCTCCCCACAGTCACACCTGAGCCCCTGTAATGAATGGATGTCACGTGGCATTGACGGTCACTCAAGTGAAGAATCCAATGAAAGCATGGAAACAAATTACCATCTCACCTCTGACTATGGGATGGAAAGGCAGGACCTTGTCAGGGTCAGATTTATGAGGCTGATTAAAAAAGAGAGAGGAGAAATGCACCAATGGCCAAAAAGGAATCCAAGCTGGTGGCTTTGATGTATGAGCTCCATCTGCCTAATTTATTTGGTGTCTGCAATCTGCATGTGATCGAGAGCCTCAGATCATGTGAGTGGCAAGTTGGAAAGGGCGATCAGTGGGGGAGATGTCTCTTAGTGTTTTCCAGCCAAGTCACCAGGTGTCCCTAGGAACCCCATTGAAACCAAAACATAACAGAGAGGGATCCTCTCCTAAGAATCCTCGAATTTAGCCCCCCCCCCAAAAAAAAAAAAAAAAAAAAAAAAAAAAAACTAGAGTTTTAAACACTGAAGTTTAATCCCAAATACAAAAGATTACTTTCTTGGTATTTAGTTCTTTAATTTCTCAATTTATTTTTCTGAAGGTCTGGCTGTTTGGGCTCTAAATTTCATAGGCATACTTTTAATTAGTTGCTTTTTCTATTCTCACTCAGCAGTTTACCTTTTTCCATATCAACCACTTTGCCAAGAAGCCCAGGCTCTTTGTGTCAATAAAATGAGAATTTAAAATGGTTCTCATGGCAATACAGTTAACTGGGTTTATGGGGCCCCTTTTAGATGTATTAATAAGTAGCAGTGACAGCAAACTAGATATGGAAACCTGAAAAGGAGAGGTCAACCTGGAGTTCCCTAGGATCTGAAAAGAGATTTGGGGAAATGGAGTTATAGAAATTACTCTCAAGGCAAAAGAAAATAAAATGACAATAGCAAACAGTACGGATCAAGAAATGTTAGCTGTGGAATATAAATCTATAGGTAAAAGCTGCACAAAATAATCAATATACCAAACAGTGGGTACAGGTCCGAGCAGGCTGACACAGCTGTTCCCCACCCTGGCTCAGTATGGGTTTGGGTATTTAAAGATGCATTGCCTTATGCTTAGAAGAATGGTCATTTTCTCAATTTCTCTGACTTTTTGCCTTCTATAGCTTTTATAGATATGTAAAATAAGAGTTGTAGCTTCCATCAGTAGGAAAAATAGATTTGGAGATTACAGCTCCGGCACCTGAGTTTGAGAGGACAGGAGGATATCTGTGGAAAAGTGTCCACCAGCCAGTTGGAAAAGTAGACTTGGCCTCTACCTAGAAGTGACCATGCAGGGAGGTCTGTGGGAGATGGTGTAGAAAACAGGAGCCAAGGCCAGGTCCTGTGGCAGGAACGAGGTAGAAGAGACGCCAGGGTCTGAATGTATCAGAAGCGCTAGGCCAGCTGAGGATGCGGAGTTTCAAGGGTGCCTGGTCAGTGATATTGAAAATAACAGGAATGTCGGCCGCTGGTAGAAGAGAAAAGTATTCCAGGGATGCCACCCTGGCTTCTTCAGAAGATCAGTGTCAATAAAGATTTAAGCAGAAATCAAACTTCTAGTGTCTGAGGAGTAAGTAAAAAACAAGGGGAAATAAGTAATACATGTTGATCAATGTTTTCGGAATCTGGCCAGTCAAAGGTTGGGGGTAACATTCTGCAGCTAGAGAGGACAGGAAGATTTTAGTTTTTTGAAGGTAAAGGAAATTCATGTACATTTGAAGGACAAGCATGGAGGAGAAGACATCAAAGCTGCTGAAATCTGCTAGGTAAAAAGGGGGGAGGGGACCCCCCCAAAGTGGAAGCTACAGTGAATTTTAGAAAGAATACACAGGTAAACAAGTAGAGAGGAGACCAGCAGGTGGCGTGGTGGTTAAGACGCTGGACACTCCAACATGGCCAACCATGGTTCGAGTCCTGGACCTGGTGACTTGCTTTCTCGCATTCACTTTCTCTCTCTGTGTCTCTCTCTGGTCAAATTAAAATAAATGAATGAGTAAATAAAATTAAAAATAAACAATTATTTTAAAAATTTTTAAAAACAAGTAGAGAAAAGTAGGGATTGGGCAGACCGTACATCTCTGATGGAGAACACCCGGGCCCTGAGCTATTCCCAGCGTTATTCTTTTATTTATTTATTTTTTTTTTTGAAGAGGTTTTTGCTATAGGGCACGTGCGCTCGCCAGACAGAAAGAGACAGAGAGATAGAAAGCGAGAAATCACCCCCCAGGGGGGATGACCACGCAGCAATCCCTTCTCCTCCATTCTCCTCTTGGGATCTTGGGCATGCACGCACATGTGCCCGGCGTGAGTTTAAGTCACCGGGTCTGGGACTCGAACTGCGGTCCACTACGTGGGAGTCCAGCGACATAGCCATTACGCTACTGCTGGTCCCTAGCGTTATTCTTTTATAGGGCAATGGGGGAAGTGGACAGTAAAGCCAGGTGTCTTCTATTATCGCCTGCAGCTGGGGAGCATCTTGCCTCATGTGGTTCTAAATAAGCCCCACCTGACCTTCTCTGGTTGAAACACAGTTTCCTTTAACCTCAGCTGGCTGTGCAGCATGGCCAGACCTAGAGAGTCTGTGCTCTGCTCCTCTTTAAAGGTCACCATTGTTCAGCTCAGATTCAGCCACTCTGTACACTGAAAATAGATCATAAACTAAATAAAGAAAAACCGTATCATTACCAATATTGTTATCACTTCTCCATAATAAAATTTTATTTTCACAGACTGATCCGATGTCAAATAAGTAGGAAATTAAAAAAAAAAAAATCTATAGAGCCATCTCATGACCTGGAGGTTAAGACAGCTGGATCTCACATGGCCAACCATGTGGTTCGAGTCCCAAACCTAGTGCCTTGAAATGAGCACCAGTGTTGTATACACCATTGTGTGTACCCATAAATCCCAACAGGAAGGAGAAATGGAGGAGAAGACGCTACAGCATGACCGTATCTCATGGGGAGTGCTTCTCTCTTTCTATTTCACTCTCTTCTCTTCTCTTTAGAGAGTGTGTGTTCCCTCTGGCAGATGAAAATTTTAAAAAGAATCAACAGATAGCCCATTTAATATGAGAAAGACAAAAAAGATAGGTCCAAAGAAGCTTTCTTTTTCTGTCTTGGTGTGAGGACACCAACTTTGTGATTGTGGTAGGATAAAATACATGCTCCCTCTCACCCTATGGATATGTTACCTTACATGGCAAAAGAGATTTTGCAGATGTGATTAGGCTAAAGATATTGAAATAGGGAGATTATCCGGGATTAACCATATAGGTCTAATGCGTTCTTAAATCCAGAAAATTTAAATCCAAAAGAGCACGTGAGTTTTTTGTTGTGTTTTGTTTTGTTTTAGGTTTTTGCCACAGAGTGTGTACACTAGCCAGAGAGAGAGACAGTATGAAGGAAAGTGAGAAATTATCCCTCAGGGGAGATGGGCACACCACAATCCCTTCTCCTCCAGTCTCCTCCTGGGATTTTGGGCACGCACACACACACATACCCTGCATGATTTTCAAGCTGCCTGGTCCAGAACTCGAACTGTGGTTGACTATGTGGGAGTCCAGCGTCTTAACCATCACAACACCTGCTGGCCCCACATTACATGAGTTTTTTAAATCAGAAAATTCTTTTCCAAATATAGTCTAGGAAAGACAGAAGTATGACAATAGAAAAAGGAGGAGAGAAATGCAACGCTGCCGACTTAGAAAATGGAGGAAGTAGGCCATGAGCCGAGGAATACAGGCAACTTCTAGAAGGTGAAAAAGGGTAAGAAAGCAGAGTCTCAGGCCCCCCAGAATAACGAGCCATGCCAACACTTTGATGTTAACCCAGTGGCACTACTTCTGAACTTCAGGCCTACAGAATTGTAAGATAGTAAGTCACTTGTTATAAGTCATTCAGTTGATGGTAATTTAATATAACAGAATCAGAAATGAGCACAGCAGTTAAACTGCTTCCTTTTTTCAAACAGGTAACTCCAAATTCACCACTGCTTCCACTCCTCCCTGACCCTGCTCTCTCTTTGATCATATTGGAAGGGTTTAC
Source organism: Tupaia tana (assembly GCA_026018925.1). NCBI lineage: Eukaryota > Metazoa > Chordata > Mammalia > Scandentia > Tupaiidae > Tupaia > Tupaia tana. Next base: position 194,750,897 of record JAKSZU010000003.1, read on the forward strand.
TGAATTCCAAAAGATAGGAAATTAAAATTCTTCAGAACTGGGCCTCCGGAGCTCCAGCCAACTCTTTTCCTCACTCACGCATGTACTTCACATAAGCACTCACTCCCTTGTCCAGGGACCTGCTCTGCTGCTATCCAGGAACAGGAGAGGTTTCAGAATTTTGGTAGTAGATGCTCCAAGAAGCAGAGAAGTCCAAATGCAAGTTACTGTGTTTGCTTCAGTCACGGCAAAGACATCTCCAGTGAGTTCTTCAGGATCATGCAGAACCAGGAGCTGCTACCTGTATCAAATAGCTGAGAAGATTTTTTAAATTTTAACTTCACTTTGAATTCAATTGGAATGGATTTCCACCTGTTTAACAGGGTAAAGTAGATGTAGCTCTTACCCTAATTATCTAAATCCGAGCTATCAAGACGCCAGAGGTTGCCTTTGGATTCTGAATATGGACTCTGAAAAAGAACCTGAGTCTTTTGAGAAATACTAAGAAAGCAAGTACTGGGTTGTCAGGAAAGTCATGACTCAGTTTTGCACAGAAAAACAGAAAATATGTCATGACTTTCCCAACAAACTAATATATACTGATGAGTAATGTTGATCTAGAGGAGAATGATACTCTACAAGAGTAAAGAAACATGTCGAGGTTATCTAGGAGAAATAAAAGGAACAAAGTTAATAAATAAAGGGACTATGGACAAGTCGCTACACAGACTTTATGAAGAAACAGCCTAAACAAAACGAAGAAACTGAAAAATATTTATATTCTTACTGCCATAGAAGTGGAAGTGTTAAGAACACAAGTGGAAGTGTTAAGAATACAGTTCGGTTACGGAGCATAGAGCAGAGGGTTCAAGTGAGGTTGAGTTATGCCTGCCCTGGTCTCTTGCTCTGGTATTGAAGCTCCTTTTTCTTACTAATGATGTTATCTCAAGAGAAAAGACCACTGGGAACCAGCAGTTAGCGTAATGGCTATGTCGCTGGACTCCCACGTAGTCGACCGCGGTTCGCGTCTCGGACCCGGTGGCTTACAACTCACGCCGGGCGCGTGTGCGTGCGTGCCCAAGATCCCGAGAGGAGAATGGAGGAGAGGGGATTGCGGCGTGACCATCCCCCCGGGGGGTGATTTCTCGCTTTCTATCTCTCTGTCTCTCTCTGTCTGTCTGGTGAGCGCACGCGCCCTATAGCGAAAACCTCTCAAAAAAAAAAAAAAAAAAAAAAAAAAAGAGAGAAAAGACCATTCATTAGCTATTGAAAGTTGGGCTACCTGTGACTAATTAGTATCACTTGGAAGGAGACCGAAACAGAGATTTGAAGAAAGGGTAGTTGTGCAGTGATCAATGAAATGAAGAAAGAAAGGAGTTTGTTATGTGTCAAGGGTTACGTTGGACTCTTCCAGGGAGAGAAGGCATGGCCCTGAGATAGTTGCTTTTCTGTCAGAACTGGTGAATGGCTATAGATGTTAAAAAGCATGATTATATATAAGCATTGTCTTGCCAGTCCTACATGAAAGAAATCCTCAGCACATAGGCCAAGAAGCAGGTCAGCTCCCTGGTGCTCTACGTAAGCTGGCCTGAGAACAAGCATTGGTGCAGCCTGCTCCTTGCCCGGCCTCCTGGTGCTCAAATGGTTGTGCCTGCCCAGGTGGGTGGATGTGAAAGAGAACAGACAGTGGCATTTGTCATTCACTGCCAAAGCATGGTCAGTGTTAAGTCATGTGCACATTTGAGCTTATTTTTCAGATGGACTCATTTAAAGGTACGGTAAGTTACAGCAAGTGAGTCTATTGATGCTGGTGTCATTAAACAAGTCATTTCTAAAAAAAAAAAATGCATGTTTATTTGTACATTTTTCAGGAAACTGTTCTCTCAGGAACTAGACAGGGAAGGGACAGAATGTGGTCAATCTTTTTCAACTTCAAAAATAATATTTTTTGTTGAAAGTTCTTGGTTCTTAGATTGAGGTTTGTGTGTTTCTTCCTGTACCTTGATAAAAGGCAGGCAGTGAAAGGTGTGTGTTTTCTGCATATACTCACACATATTTGTAAATATGTGCTACTTCTCAACTAGTGTGTTTATATATGTCTGCATGGGAGGTTTGTAACTATATATATGTATATATACATACATATATAGACTCATTGAAATGTGGTATGTGTGTGTGTGGTGTGTATACACAGACCACATACATACATACACACCAAACACACACACATACACACACAGGGCAGGGTTAGAAGTGGCTAGAAAAAAACTCATGATTATAAACCCTCTAGCACTTTGTAAAGTTCAGTTGTAGGAAAACTAGCTAAAGAAATGAATTATCTCTGGACCAGCAGTTGGCATAATGATTATGTCGTTGGACTCCTATGTAGTAGACCGCAGTTCAAGTCCTAGACCCAGTGACTTAAACTAATGCCAGGCGCATGTGCATGCATGCCCAAGATCCCAAGAGGAGAATGGAGGAAAAGGGATTGTAGCATGACCATGCCCCCTGGGGGGTGATTTCTTACTTTCTGTCTTTCTGTCTCTCTGTCTTTCTGGCGAGTACACACTCCCTATAGCAAAAACCTCTCACCCCCCCCCCCCCCCCCCAAAAATGACAGTTTGTTAGATCTGAAGAAAAAAAAAAAAGAAAGAAATGAACTATCTCAAAAGACAAAGTAGCCTAGTGGTCTTGGGGGGGAAAAAATATATAGAAGCCTTTCCCACACATACTAACGCCAAACTAGTGATCCACAAAGAAAGTGTGATACGCTGGTACACATGCTATTACCCAGTGATAGGTCATATATCCAAGTTTTATTAGCATTCTGCTTGTCAATTCTTTGCTTCTTTTTAAATCTAACTTTATTTATTTATTTCAGTTTACCAGAGGGCATGTGCATTCAGCAGAGAAAGACAGAGAGGGAGAAAGAAAGCATCCCCCCACAGGGGCATGGTCGCATCACAATCCCTTCTCCATTTCTCCCTCCTGTTGGAATTTTGGGCATGCACACAGTGTGTATCTGGTGTGTCTCTCAAGCCACCAGGTCCAGGACTCAGTTTGTGTGGTCAGCCACGTGGGATCCAGTCACCTTAACCACCAGGCCACAGGCTGGCCTGAAGTTAACCTTATTTGTATCAGCCTGTATTAAGCATGTCTTTTTAGTCTGTTTTGCTAACTCTGGGACTACCTCTCCCAGGCCTGGCCAGTTTGCAGAGACAATAAAGAACTAGTCTGGGAACACACCAATCCAGATTTCATGCCCCCACACCTCCTTTACTGGACTCTCACTGCTGGAATCATTATCCCCTGTCCTAACTACCCAGGGTCAGTTACTAGACAACTAGAGACAGACCTTGTATTCCAGAGCCTGCCAGTCAATCCGCAGCCCTTGACCCCTGACCCCCTGTTCCTTCCCACTGAAACCACAGTAAAGATTCTGGACTTTGTTTCCATAGATCCTCTGGCTCCCGACTAGCCCTGTCATTTCCTATCTGACCCTGGCTAGTGAGGTATGCAAACAATTTTTCAATTTAAAAAACGATTTTTTTCTATGAAAGTCATCTCAATTGGTTGACCTCCACCTACCTGAATAATAATTTTGATAAAACCTATACCTTAGGGACCAGCAGATGGCTTAATGGTTACATCACTGACTCCCAGTAGTCAACCACAGTTTCAGCCCCGGACCCAGTGGCTTAAAACTCATGCTGGCTGCGTGTGCGTGCATGCCCAAGATCCCAAGAGGAGAATGGAGGAGAAAGCATTATGGCTTGGCCATCCCCATGGGGGTTGATTTCTCACTTTCTGTCTCTCTGTGTCTCTCTGTCTCTCTCTGTCTCTATGACGAGCGCACACACCCTATAACAAAAATCTCTCTTAAAAAAAAATAGAAAGAAAGGAAAAAGAAAAAAGAAAACCTACACACCTGTGTCCCCTAAATTCAAGCGGAATCCTTACATAAATAGCTGAAATGACCAAGGCCAGGCAAAAGGAACCAGACTTCTGAGGGGCACGGCTTCCTGAGTTAGTACCCACGTACAATGTCTGAAAGCTTCCTGATCTCCTATTTGTGCCACCTGGGAAGGAGTGTCGTGTCAAGGGTGAGATGACCCTGTCACTTTGACTTCTTTCCAACCAATCGGAAAGAATAAACCACTTTCACTTCATAATACACAGCGTTTCACCTCACGCCTAAATATGCTGATAGAGAAGATGTCTGCCGTGTCTACACAGTACGATCCTGAAACACATCCAGGGTACCATCCCAGAGTTAACTGGGGAATGGAGGGTAAGAAAGGGTCACCTGGTTTCAATTAAGAAACTATATACTTTTATACTTAGAGAACTCCCCCACCCCTGTTTTAGAGCTGAGGAACCTAAGACCTAGAAAAACAGTAATTTACCTACAATTAATGGCCTGGCTGGGGACAGAATCCTTATTCAATGCCTTCTACAGTTCTGCCCTAACTACCTGTGTCATTTAGAGCACATCAACATAATTTCCCCAAACCTCAATTAGTTCTTTGGAAATGGGAATAACAGCACCCTCTCACAGTTTGTTGTATTACTCAAGATGCGAAAAGCACTTTGTAAACTATAAGATATAAAATGGATAACAGTATGTAATCTGTAGTATCATGAAGCCAACAGAAGATGAGGCCAGACCAAAATATGACTTAGACTTACAATCCCACCCTCTCTCAGAATTCGCACCCTGGACATGCTCTCCTTTCAGCCAGTAGCCTGGGGCTCCCTTAGACCCTCTGTTTGTTAATACGGATTTGGTCTTTTTGGCTACTGTGTAATCCCAGGATGACTCTGAGTATCTCAACTGAAACACTTTTAAATTACTCAATCTCCTTTTTCAAATGCTGTGACAGAAGCAGTGAATGTGAGGGGGACACTTCTCAGTAACAGAATTCTAGAAAGCTAAAGTGATGGTCCTCTCACCTCCATCTCTACTCCCCAGAGGTAACATTGGTCTGCACACTCAGTTTTTGTTTTCAGGTTTATCATTTTTATTTTACTTATTTATTTTAATGAACTCTTTGTTTTCTTTTCTATTTGTTATAGGGTGCATGCACTCTCCAGAGAGAGAGATGAAAGAGAAAGTGAGAAATCACCTCCCAACCAACCACTGCAACACACCACCATCCCTTCTCAACCATTCTCCTTTCAGGATTTTGGGCATGTAGTGTGTTTCTCAAGCCACTGAGTCTGAGACTCAAACCACACAGTCGACTATGTGGGATCCAACCATCTTTACTACCACACCACAGAAATGGGATTTTGTATTTACAAGATTTTATATATATATATATATATATATATATATATATATACACACACATATACACATACACACACACACACACACACACATACATATACCACTTCCAAAAGTTCATAAAAACGAATGAAAATACAAGATTTTGGTGAAAAAAAATTTGAAACCCATTTCTATGAGCTTTTTGAGGACCCCGACCCATATGTCATTTGATGTTTTTTCCATAGCAGCCTATATTAGATGTTTTATCCTTAAAAATCTGCCTGGCTGCTTCCCACAGCTACACAATATTCCATTGCATAAATGCATCATAATTTATGCCTCCCACTCTTTAGGTCCTTTCTGATCTGTCATTCTTTTTTTTTTTAAATTTTTGCCAAAAAGTACTTATGTTCATCAGAGGTGGAAGGGGATGTCCTGAGAAAGCACCCCCCGTGGGGGGATGGTCATGCTATAATCCTTCTCCTCTATTTCTCCTTTCAGGATTTTGGGCATGAATGCACACACACAAGACTGGCATGTTTTTCAAGCTGCTGGGCCTGGGACTCAAACCACACACTTGGCCATTAGGGATTCAGCTGCCTTAACCACCATGCCACTAACTGGATCCAATTTGTTGTTCTTACACACGTTGCTGTAATTAACTTCACTGTGTATGTATTCATGGATAATTGTTTGAGTATTTTTGAAGAATTAATTCCTAGAAGTCGAAGAGTAAACACCTTAATGAGGGCTCGGACTTTGGTGTTTTCACTTTAAGCAGCTGTCCTGACTTTCATCATCCTTTTATCACCCATTATGCCTCCGTGTAGACAACTGTACACAGCCCAAGGCAGATATTGTCTGGATCATGCAGAGTTGGGAATGGCACTAGAATAGAACCCGTTGCATAAGTTGGGGAGGAGTTATCTGGCGAGCTCTGCAGGGTGACTCAGCCCTCACTTCTGTCCCCTCTTACCCTGTCAAACTCCACATTCCTACTGACAAGCGACATCTGTGTGTACAATGAAACTTTTGACAACACCAGCCTAGGATTGCTTTAAATATATCAAGGAGGTCATGTCACAGTTAGTGAGCGTTCATAAATAACTTCCTAATGAATAAAAACAGGAGGAAACCCAAACTCCCACTCTGCCAAAAGGTCAGACTTGGGATCCTTTTGGAGACAGGGAGCACTGATCCCTCCCTAGTCAGAAGAGGCCTTTGCTATCCAAGTCAAGGTTCTACATTGTGGGTTGCTCACAACCACAGCCTCTGTCGGCCCCCACAGTCCCAACCTATACATCTGAACTCCAACTCCTGGAACAAATCCCAACTTTCGGAGTTGTCTTTAGCTTCAAAAAAATCTTTTCATGGGATCCAGTTGTACTTACTAAACATTCATGGACCAATTTATAATGCATTCAATTTTCTAGACCAACTGTAATTCACCTGTTACATTTGGACTCTTTGGCTGTGCTATAGTTTTTCTAAATTGAAACATTTCTTATGCTCAAAGATTTCCCTAGTGTTCAAAAGCAAAATTGGTTTCCTGTAAAAACTTGGCATCACTATCATTAATTAACAGAAAGCAGAATGCCTCTGAGTGTTTACCTTCACAAAGTGTAACCATGCAATGCATTTCTTTCCCAGAGGCACAGTTTATTCCTATAGAGCAGAAATTAAGAATGTATTAAAAAATAAATGCATGTCTTTCAACAGCAGGGAAGTTTTGAGAAGAAGACTACTGTATTTCATGAAAGGACACCAGGCACCAGGAGTGTGAAAATTGAATGGAACTGCTCAATATGAGAAAGTAAATTATGTTAAATGGTTCACTTTATCTGAGGCTACTTTTCCATGGTTTGATCCAATTTGCCCAACACAGCATGGGCTGATCAGCCAGTCAGTCCTCAGATATTCATTGGCCAGCTTTTTTGGCTGATCTGATTACAGCAAGGTGCAAGTGTGTGAGTGTGTGTGTGCATGTGTATGCACGCATGCATGTTAGACTTAACATCACCAGTTTTAACTCAAAGGACTCACACAGACTTAGAGATTGAAGTTGGAATTCTCTGAAAATGTGGCACGTCCATATACAATGGAATATTATTTGGCCTTTAAAAAGAAGGAAATCCTGCCATTTGTGACATGGATAAAACTGCAGGACATTATGTGAAGTGAAATAAGCCAGACACAGAAAGACAAATGCTACATGATCTCATTTACATGAGGACTCTAAAATAGTCAATCTCATAAAAGCAGAGAGTAAAATGTTAGATGACAAGGACGAGTGGGGTGGGAGTAGCAGAAGGAAATGGGGAGATATTAGTCAATGGTACAAAGTTCTAGGAAAAAGTTCTAGAGATCTTAGTATACCAATGTGGCTATAGTTAACAATGCCGTAGTATAGGGATCAGCGTAATGGTTATGTCACTGGATTCCATATAGTTGATCACTGTTCGCATCCCAGATCCAGTGGCTTAAGACTCATGCCGGGTGTAAATGTGTGCGTGCCCAAGATTCCAAGGGGAGAATAGAGGAGAAGAGATTGCAGTGTGGCCATCCCCTAAGGGGTGATTTCTCACTTTCTGTCTCCCTCTCTGGTGAGCACCCATGCCCGATAGCAAAAAATCTCTCTCTCTACGAAAAAAGAAAAGAAAGAAAATGGTAGCTCTGTGTGCAGTAATGGTTATGTCAATTGCTTGATTGTGGTGATCATTTTATAATTTATATGTACATAGAAATATCAAGTTGCACACCTTAAATATGTGCAATTCCTATTGATCAATTATAACTCAACAAAGCAGGAAAAAGTTAGAATTCTTTTAAAGATGTGTATGAAAGTGGAACTAAACAAAAGTACTTTGTGTAGTTTATTTTCAACTGATATGATTTGGATCCTGGTACATCTAATCCCATGAACCATACTGTATTGGACTCATCAGCAAAGTCAGGACATTTTTTTATGCAAAAATGTGACATGACTTTTCCAACGACCCAATAATATTAGTCACATTTCTAAATTTGCATGAGACGATTTTAACTTATAATGACCCCTGGGTGCATCTACTTTTTTTTTTATTTAACCTTATTTATTTGTTTATTTATTTTAATTTGACCAGAGAGGGACAGAGTGAGAGAGAAAGAGAAAATGAGAAAGCAAGACTGAGCCCAGGTCCAGGACTCGAACTGTGGTCAACCATGTAGGAGTCCAGTGCCCTCAACCACTACACCACCCGCCAGCCCCACCCCTGGGTACATCATCAAGTAGGGAATCACATTTTGTGTTATGTTTGCCTTTGTTACTTTTATATTTACACCCCTAACAAGATTAGGGGTATAACTAATACTAATAAACACTGGACATTTGATAAATACTTGCTGACTTTAATTATGGATGATCACTTCCCTTCACGTCCCTCTACTACAAATATCCTATAATAGAAAGCATAAAATATTTTAATTTAAAATTTAAAATCTTACTTAGAAGCTTTCAGGCTTGTCGCACGTAAAAAGCAGGAGGCACAGTGAGACTACACTAGAGGAAATGGCCTCGTTGGCAGTCCTCTTTCCTTTTCCCCTTCTGTTGAAAGCAGGGCCAAAGCCAAACAGCAATGCCATGTGTCCTGGGAGCACTGAGTAACATCAATTCTATTAAACTGAAAATGGGACAGAGCCCAGACTTCGGCAGACGGGAAGCTCGCTGCAACCTTGGCAGCAAAGGGCTGGCAGGAGTGAGCACAGAGAACAAAAGTGCCAGCAGGGCAGGCTGCAAACTTTAAGGTCCTGTATCCTCTGACAGGTGCCACTCACTGGCCTGTAAATAGGTTGCAAGACCTGCAAGATACACTCCCCACCCCCCATCTGCCCCCTACTCCACCCCTGCCTGACCTCTGTGCCCAACAACCATTCGTTTCAACTTGGCACCTCTGTCCACCTGTTCTTTTGGACAGCAACCCACATGCTCATAGCATGTCTTCTCCTTCCCTGTTTGGAAATGCTTCAGCCCCTTTACTAGAATTGTGAGCCCCTCTCCTGTCTTCAGAACTCATTCCCGTAGCTGCGCCCTTATGCAGTCCAGGCATGCAGCCTAGTGTTCCCAGCTTCCAGTCTGCCCTCAGCTCAAGGTACAATCCTCACAGGGCCTAGCGAAATCAGACACAGTTCAGCATTTGTGGCTACATGGGGCTTCAGCCCAGAGGAAGGCACACAATAGCAAGAGATCCTTAGGACGAGCTCAAATCTGGGTCAAGCAGGAGAGTACAGGTCGGCATGTCTGTGAGGGCCTGATGGTAAGGAACCAACACCAGAGCCAACTCGAGCTGGGCATTTGGGGCTATGTCCCTGCACTCCCAGGCTGAGAATGGGAACTAATTCCCCAGGTGAAGCTAACCTGCTTCCTGTTAGAACTGATTTTGTAACTGTGGTGGATCTGTGGTTAGGACCATTTAAAGTCTACCTTGAAGAGTTAGAAGAGACATAGTCCAGAGAAGAAAGATGGGTTCAAGGAGTAAGTGATGCAGCTGCTTCTCGGAAGAGAGGCAGACTTTAAAAAATAACTGTGATGCAGCAGGAATGCAATGCTCTGCAATGCTCCACTCACATGAGAAGGCTCCAGGGTCGCATCCCAAGGCCACCCTGTACATGCAGGACATGTGCCAACAGAGGATCAAAGCACGGAGACTCTGTGGGCAGTGCCTCCTCCTTTCTTCTTCTTTCTCTTATGGAATGAATGAATAAATAAATAAATAAATAAATAAATATTAAAAATATTAAAATAGAGTAAGAGAGACAGAAAAAGAGCTTTTCTTTTCACTGAAAAAATTACATTTGGGATAACTTTTCGAAAGAAAAAGAAATTGGAGTAGTTAGCAATTTAAGTTTTCCAAATGAAACAGAAAATAATTATGATACTCACTATAAATTTACTCATAGCCAAGAGCATTTATTTACAGTAGGCATGTACCTTGCTGACGCATAAAGAGTGAATTGCTCTTTCGAAACTCAGCAAGTTCCAAGTTAGAGAGTAAGTCTCTCTGTAAAGCAGTCGTTCAAAGGAAATACTCAAGCTAGGGAGACAGCCTGCTAATTATTAGGGAACATTTGATCTCACACTCCAGGATCAAAAGGTGTCCTCCCCAATGTGTATGTCAGTAATTTAATTCTTCTCACCATGTAACCTGATTTGCCATCCTAAGTCAATGCAATCATTGTAGCAAATACTTAAATATGTGCTTCAAACCTGGATAATTTCCCAGAAGTAAGATGTATCTAAGGATTCAATATTCTGATATTTAATAAAAGTTTGAATTGTATTTGCAGCCTGCTCTGATTTAATTTTCTTGAGTTCAATACTTAATAAAACAATAGAAAACTATGGCAAGTATCTTACAAGCCTGGTTCTGGAATCACACTGCCAGAGAGCAAGTCCCAATTTAGCTATTTACTCGTTGTCTGACTAACAGACTTATCTATCTTTTCGGTTTTCTTGCTGGTCCAACAGGGGTTATAATAGAATCTACTGAACACGGCTGGTATGAGGATTAATAAAGTATTACATGCAAAGAGCTTAGACCATTGTCGAGTACCTAGTGAGTATTCAGTCTCAAATAGCTCTGTTTATTACTGATTAGAGCAGAACTGGACTGCACCTCCCCTTTTAAATTGTGTGTGTTTGCTTGTTTCAAATAACTATATTAAAATCTGCATATTTTCCCATTTATTTCAAATATACTTTGAAATAAATGTTTTTTTAGGAAGAGAAAAAGTCTAGGGACCAGCAGTTAGCATAATGGCTATGTCACTGAACTCCCATGTAGCGGAAAGCTGTTTGAGTCCTGGACCCGGTGGCTTAAACTCATGCCAGGCGCATGTGCGTGTGTGCCCATGATCCCAAGAGGAGAATGGAGGAGAAGGGATTGCAGCGTGGCCATCCCCCCGGGGGATGATTTCTTACTTTTTATCTCTCTCTCTAACAATTCCAGACACCAACAAGAAGAATCTGACTTTGAGCAGTCTTAAAATATAAGCAGTGATATATCTGAACCAAATACTATTATAGAGAAATACAATTTTAGTGCAAACTTAAAAACTGGCACGGGGAGGCCAAAAGGTAGCATGGTGGTTAAGGCGCTGAACTATCACATGGTTGACCATGGTTCGAATCCCAGAGTGGTAGCTTGCTCTCTCACTTTACCTCTCTCTCTTCCTCTCTGTCTCTCTCTGGTGAGCTCACATGCCCTATAGCAAACTAAAAATAGAATAAATAAAATTTAAAAAAAAAAACTGGCATAGGCATCTGAGTTCAAAATCTGAAAAGATTTCCACAAAGCACAGAGTGACCTGATAAACAACATAACGTGACAACATTACCTATGTCTGTTTGCACCCTCTGGCTGTAAGCCCTTTAATAGCAAGAAAGAGGTCACATTTGCCTTTTATCCTTGGAGGCTAGCAGAATATCAAGAATCTGGGAGGCATTCAGTGATGCTGGTTGGTTGTTTAAATGAAAGAGATTAGAAATGAGCTATAGACTTGGCACAAATCTAATGCTGCATCCTTTTTTCAATGTGTGCTAGGACTACATCAGAGTAAAGTACTTGTGCAAGATGGCTAGCTGAAGACACATTTTTTTGTTTAATTTTCCTCTAAAACTCTGAAGGCTTTGTTTTTCTTCCCAAATCTCTGACTGTTTAGGTAGACTATGGTATAAAGGGGATAAAGACAAGCAATAGCAATAACATCCTTTCACTGAGAGTTTAAATGTGCCTGGCATTATACTACGTCGTACACTTTATCTTTATACGTCTAGGCTGTATTGGACCCATTTTACAGAAGATAAAAATGAAGAACGTAGAGGTTTTCCAAGCTCACACAGTTTACAGCAGATAACATGTACTGAAACTCAGTTTTATCTGACTCTAAAAGGGCCTGCTTATAGCCACTCCATTGTATTCGGCCCCCTCAAAATCATCAAATAACAGGACCTTGCACTTTATCTTGCATTCTGCAGGTGAGGAAACTGAGACTCAGAGGTACTTCGCCAAACACCCCATGGCTCATCAAAGCAGAGCCTGGGATTTGAACTTAAGACTCCTGTCCAACAATCCAAAATGCTTTCTCCTGTACCTAATCACTTCCTTTTTGACAAAAGCAGTGCTATTCTAACTTTGGTAAGTCTCCATCAGTCTTTTTACTGAATGCTAAAAAGGTTTTTCCTTCCAGAAATGACTTATTCTCATTCCATAAGCTCAATCAATTCTTTTGTAATCCCAAAATATGCACCAGGAATTAAATTCCACAGGCTAATAGTCTAAGCACTCATTTTTTTTTCCCCTTACCTTCAAAATTGCCACTCAGAGCATGCTGCCTGACCCAGACTTTTTTCTAGGAACTGGGACCAATGGAGAAAAAAAAGACCAAGTTCAAACCTATTTTCGCAATCAGGTCTACCATTCACCAGAGGATTGCCAAGCAATAGACGTGGGACAACAGTTACCTGATGAGGTCCAGCATCTTAACTAAGATGCCCACTGTGTCTAGTCTATTTGTTAAAGATGCCCGTACTACACAGGCCACATGATGATTGCGTCATTGTTCACCAGACCAGCATTAGGACTGATGTACAGAGGGAGGAAAAATGCCACAAATGTAGAATACAAATCTGATTATAGCAATAATAATGTTTTCTTTAGTTTAAAAGGAAGCCACTACTTCAGTCTACATGTGGGGCGATTTTACCCCAGCAATGATGAAGTTGGAGCACAGGCCCCATAGCTCACTCCCCTCTTAGAACCAATGGTGCCTTCACAAAGGAGGGAAAGGAGAGGATCCAGTTTATGGGCTAGCCTTTGTCATACCATATTTTCCCCTTGTAGTCTTTCTTCAACTCACCAGGAACATGAAAACTTAAGAGAAGGAATCACAGCCTGCCTGATGTTGAATCACCAGTGCCTGGTACAATGTCTGCATACAGCCAGCACTCAATAAACACTCAGTCAGGAATAAAGCAACCCACAGTGACTAAGTGTACCTTTATTGGTAGTACCTATCTACTAGAGGTGTTTCAAAAATTAATGACATCACTTAGCACAACGATTGGTTAGATCACTTTGCATAATAAGCACTCATTTAATAGTAGCTGCTCTAAAAATTAGTACTATTGGACCAGATGGTGGCATGGTGGTGAAGGCGGCTGGATCCCATAGTCCTACATCTGGAGGCTTGAAAAATGTGTCAGGTGGATGGGAAGTTGTATGCCCCAAATGCCAAGAACAGAATGGAAGAGAAAGGATTGTAATATGGCCAGCCCCTCTGAGGAGTGCTTTCTCACTTTCCCTCTGTCTTTCTCTCTCTTTCACACTCTGTCTTTCTCTGGTAAGTGCATAAGCCCTCTAGCAAAAAAAAAAAAAAAAAAAAAAAATAGTAATAATAATGATCACTATTATTATTGCTATGGTTATCATCACCCACCTATCATATGTTGTTTGTCATTGGAAAAGACATGCTGAGGAAGCTCCCAATCACACTGTTCATATGTGGCAGATTTTGAACCTAAGACCAGGGGTCTCCAAAGGGCATGCTCTTACCTCTAGGTGATTCTGCTCCACTTCCAGCGTCACTGCCAACTCTAACATAAGTCAGTCTGCAGGAGGGCCTCAAAAGAGCCAAGAGCTCATGTGGGGCTACCGCTCGCATATCGCTAGCCTCACAGATAGGGCATCGGATTCCTGACACAGGACACCTGGCACCTCTCATGGCTGAAGGAGGAGCCATCAGGCTGTTCCAGGATGCTTGAACTCAATTTAATCCCTGAGTGGACGGAAAGAAACAAAGAGCAGCCATTGTAGCTCGTGTGCTTGAAATAGATGTGCCCTCGCTTGAGTCGCCAGTGCTCCCCCCGCATAGGCATTCGCATTCGTGTATTGAACATTCACTTTTCCCTTAGTTTAATTGTGATTCTGTGAAATCGCGAGAGTGCTGCTAACCCAATGGCACAGGTTTGGAGAGATCATAAAAGAATACTGGACTAAAATAATTTCCTTTTTCTTCATTTAAACTTGATTCCCCCCTTTTCCCAACACGTTATGAATGGCAGCCGTCTGAGAACAGTGTATGAGGCCGACTGGTTGGAAAAGGGGTGCAGTCAGGAATAAGTAGACTATTAGTTCTGCCTGTTTCACCTCCTTGGTAATCTCAGGCAGGTTATCAGATCTCTTTATGCTTCTGTTCGCCCAGCCATAAATGAGGAAAATAATGCACAGATATAATAGGAGCTGGGAGTTTGCACTTGCAAAATGCTTGAAAACCTATTTAAGAGATAATAAAAAGGAGTTTACTATATATATGTAAATGGGCACATTAGATTACACCCCAAGAAAACACAGATTTTCTCCATTTTCTGTTTTTCTTTATTTTAAACTTTACTTATTTATTCCTTCCATGAACAAGAGACATGCAGGGGGAGATAGTGTACCCCCAACAGGGTCTTGATGAGATGACCCACCCCCTGCCTCAGCTGCCCCCAGTCATGGGCACATACATGCCCAGCATAATCAGAGAGATCTCCGGATGTGAACCCAGATCTTCCCCATGTGGATCGCTTGGCAGAATATGGCATTTCTCTGCTGCACCACCATCCACCCTCCAGAAAGCACAGATTTTCTGAGTTTCATTCTCATACGCCTTCTCAGTTCACAGCATCAGGGGGCCACAGCTACTCACACTCAGGCCAAATGCAGTCTTAAGACCTATTTGGCTCAAAGGATCAGATATATCCTCCTTATTGTATGTTTCTCTCTGTGAACTCAGCCAGGGATACAGGATAGGACTTCCAGAACCAGTCCTCAGACACTCCTTTTCTAAATGTATAACCAAGATAACTTTTTTTTTTAGAGGTTTTTTTTTTTTTTTTTTTTTTTTTTTTGCTATAGGGCGCATGCGCTCGCCAGACAGACAGAGAGAGACAGAGAGACAGAAAGCGAGAAATCATCCCCCAGGGGGGATGGCCACGCCGCAATCCCTTCTCCTCCATTCTCCTCTCAGGATCTTGGGCACGCACGCACACGCGCCCGGCGTTTTAAGCCACCGGGTCTGGGACGCAAACTGCGGTCGACTACGTGGGAGTCCAGCGGCATAGCCATTACTCTAACTGCTGGTCCCACCAAGATAACGTTTTAATTGCATCAAAAACCTCCATGAATCCCACACTTTTGGCTTCTGGGAACATTATAACGAAATCTACAGGCCAGCAGATGGCATAATGGTTACGTCGCTGGATTCCCACATGACCAACCACTGTTCAAGTCCTGGACCTGGTGGCTTGAAACTCACGAAGCAGGCTGGCAGGTAGCATGATGCTTAAGGACACTGGACTTACACATACTTGACTGTGGTTCAAGTCCTGGACCTGGTGGCTTGCTGCTTTCTCACTTTCTCTCTCTCTCTCTCTCTCCCCTGCCCCTCTCTCTCCCTCCCTCTCTCTCTCTCTCTCTCATTTTGTCTCTCTCTGGTCAAATTAAAATAAATAAATAAGTTAATAAATAAATAATAAATAAAATAAATCTTAAAAAACAGAAGAAGAAGAAAGAAACTCACACCAGGCTTGTGTGCATGCGTGCCCAAGATCCCAGAAAGAGAATGGAGGAGAAGGGATTGAGGCATGGCCAATTCCCCTGGGGGTAATTTCTGACTTTCCCTCTGTCTCTGTCTCTATCTCTCTCTCCCTTTCTCTCTCTCTCTCTCCTTGGTGAGCACACATGCTCTAAGGCAAAAATCTCTACAAAAAAAAAAAAAAAAAAAAGAGATACAGAAAAGAAATTCAAAGTCACTTTCCTGGCAAATGAAGGAATACCTTAAAACAATGAATGAATCATTGGTTGGCAGTCAAGAAATGCCTCAGGACCTAATGGGTTTGCCAACATCATCTTCATAGTTGAGTGACATCACTTCCTTCTCTGTAGTTGGGGCTTCCTTTAAAGAAGAGTAACATCAAGAACTGTAAAGAGACCAGAAAATATCGAATATTTCCTCTTCAATAGCAAAACTTCCTGGAAGATAATATTTTCCCCTCTCACATACTTCACACATGAAATAAAAAAATAGGTAAATAGTGGGAAAAAAAAAAAAAAACAGGAGATAGTAAAATCAAAGAGAACTGAAAATGTGGTGCTAAGTATTCAGAAAGCAAAAGAAACATCAGGAATCAGAAAGTGAGCTTCATAGAACTTACTAGCGCCACATCATGGAGCACTGAGGTAACTTCCAAGGGAGTCCATAAGCCCTTGAAACATGAACAAAAGAAACACAAGCGGTCAAGAGACCCAGAATAGACATGCACTCAGTACTAAGCGTAAGAGAACCATCGCCAAAATCTCTGCTGAGGGAAAATTTGTCTCACCTTCGTGCAGTGAGCAAGGCCTAAATATAACGAGCCGAACTGATGGGTCGAATGAACACTAAGGCAACTCTGCTGAGCACATTGCAGTATCCTAAGATACTCATTCATGTTCATGCTTTGATTCAAGAACTCTAACCAGGTCATTTTTACAGCAACAAAAATGGAATCTGACAGATCCTGAACGCCAACTGATATCCACGTGGTGTCACAGATAGTAGACAGATCGGCCTACATGGGGAATAGTCACACTCCCTGCCACAAGGAGAAAATGCATGATGGCAATATCCAGTAGTCACACTCCCCACTGGTCTCTAACACGCCAGCTGGGACTCTTCACCTAGTCTGCACCTCCCATCGCACCTTTCTCGCTCACTCTCCATTCTTTCCCCTTCAAATAACACTTCTTTTTTTTTTTTTTTTTCTTTTTGCTATAGGGCACGTGCACTTGCTGGAGAGTCAGAGAGATAGAGAGCGAGAAATCACCCCCTGGAGGGAATGGCCATGCTACAATTCCTTCTCCTCTATTCTTCTCTTGGGATTTTGGATACTCACATACACGTACCCGATGTGCGTTTTAAGCTACCAGGTCCAGAACTCGAACTGTGGTCAACTACATGGGAGTCCAGCAACGTAACCATTATGCCATCTGCTGGTCCCACAAAATAACACTTTTTTTTCTTAGTTTGTAGTAATTCACTTAAAGTGATTTACTCTAAATTATGAATGTCTGATAGCCTTAATCGTTCCAGAAAAATCTGCATTTTGCAATAGAAGACTCAGGGGACTAGCAGATGGCATAATGGTTATGTCGCTGGACTCCCCTGTAGTCGACTGCAGTTTGAGTCTTGGACCTGGCAGATTAAAACTCACATGGGGCGGGGCAATGGGTAGGCTGGCAGGTGGCATGGTGGTTAAAAGTGCCAGACTCCCACATGGCTGACCGCAGTTTGAGTCCCAGACCTGGTGACTTACTTTTTCACTTTCCCTTTCTCTCACACTCTCATTCTATTCCTCTCTGGTCAAATTTAAATAAATAAATAAATAAATAAATAAATAAATAAATAAAATAATTCTTAAAAAAAACTCACACCGGGCACATGTGCATATGTGCCCAAAATCCCAAGAGGAGGATGGAGGAGAAGGGACTGTGGAATGACCATCCACACTGGGGGATGATTTCTTGCTTTCTGTCTCTGTCTCTCTCTGTGTCTCCATTGAGCACATGCACCCTATAACAAGAAAGATCTCTCTGAAAAAAAAAAAAAAATGGAGGACTCAGGCCAGCTCCATGATACAATGGTAATGTGCTACTCAAGAGAAGCTGATCCCACATGGCAACTGTAGTTTGAATCCTCAGATCTATCAGACGGAAACATGCCAGGCACATATGAGAATGCCCCAGATCCAATGAGTTGGAGATTTTGTGGAGGGCTGTTCTCTCTCTCTCTCTCATATACACACTATCATAAATAAGGGGGAAATTTTTAAATAAATAAAATAAAATAGAATATCCATTAATGTCAATTGATCTTCAATGTAAATATTTTAGTAAAGTGTAGTAGGTGAGTTTTTTTTTTAAGTACTAGAGTGCCTTGGTCTTGCGATGCAAATTATTGGAAGCAAATTAAACTACTTCAAGCAAAAAGGGAATCTGTGTTTCATTCTTCTGTCTCCTTGTCTTCTGTCCCCTTCTCTCTCCATTATAACTGATTCCTCATCCACACAGCAGAATAAGTCTGCCCCATGTACTTGAGATTCCATGTTAAAGTTTTAGAGATGGACTGGCTATATCTAAACACCATTTTGAATTTTCAGAGTTTACAGAGCAGCTCCCTTCTTGACGAGTCAGGTGCAGATGACATGGGTGGCATGTGAATGCGAGGGCCCCACCTAAGGGTGGAAGTTGTTGGTAGGTGTCTTATAGACTGAGTGGACATCCTAAAAGCTACCTGCTACAAGGGAACTTTCCTCAGATCCTTCTCATTTGCATTTTCTAAACTTCTCAATGGAGATTTATCAGTCTTTCTCCTGCAGAGTCTGGGATGGGGACTGGAAAAGTCTATTTTTAGTCAATGTACCTGATGACTTTTTTCAGAAAGGAAGCTTGGGAAACCCTGTTGTATCAAACCATAGAAGTCGCTGAGCACACAAATTAACATTGCTAAGTCACGTAGCCAAGCTCCGCTGTACGGTGCTCTTCGAAACGTGATTCACGGAGAACCTTCTCGTCCTCAGTCTGATATCCTGGAATCTCCTAACCTGAATCATTTCAAGCTTTTTGGGAAGTAATTGTGAGGAGACTCAAAATGACCTACACTTCAACTTTAGTAGGAGACAGGGTCCACCCTTTCAATATTGAATGTAAAGCAAGGATTGAAAAGAAAGAGTCAACTTCCCATACAGATTTCTCTCCCCGTCCTTAGAGATCAGCATGGTAAGAAAAGCTTTCTTCCTTTAAGGATGTCTACTGCCTGGTGAGCAGGTGAATTCCATATTCTCATAATATCCCTGCACCCCAACTTCATCATTGCAACCCGCTTCCATAATCTCATCTCAAATATTTTATCATAGCTCAGAATGATTTATCTCTCCTAGAACATCCCCATAGAGGGCTGATGGGACAGTGACATGTAACAAACTGAAGGCCTAATTTTACATATTGTTTTATGATCTAAATAGTATTATCTTAAGAAAGACAATGTAATACTGGTTTATTTTAGGTGGGAATAATTTTTTAAATAAGGGGAGTGTGGCAAAGCTACAGATAGGCCAAGAATCAAGCAGACAACTCATAAAAGCTTCTAAAACCATTTTTTCCTTGTGTAAAGTACAGTTGAGTTTTAAAAATAACGGCATCACAAATAAATACAAAAAAGCACATAAGAAAAATTGTTCTACCTCAGTATGAATACTAATTAAAAGAACAATAAATTCAGTATTTACCTATCAAATTGGCAAAGATAGGGCCAGCCCTGTTGCGTACTGGTTAAGGAAGTTGGCTCTCACACAGCCAACTGCACGATTTGAATCCTGGACTCAGCAGCTTGAAAAACACACTGGGTACATGTGTGTACATGCCTTCAAATCCCAAAAGAATGGAGAAATGGAGAAAGGATTGTTCCATGACCACGCCCCATTGGTGGGGTGCTTTCTGCTTCTCTCTCTCTCTCTCTCTCTCTCTCTCTTTCTTTCTGGCACTCCCCGGTGAGCATGTGCACATTCTGGCAAACTTTTTTTTTTTTTTTCTTTTTTTTGGAGAGGTTTTTGCTATAGGGCGCGTGCGCTCGCCAGACAGACAGAGAGAGACAGAGAGATAGAAAGCGAGAAATCACCCCCCAGGGGGGATGGCCACGCCGCAATCCCTTCTCCTCCATTCTCCTCTCGGGATCTTGGGCACACACGCACACGTGCCCGGCGTGAGTTTAAGCCGCCGGGTCCGGGACTCGAACCGCGGTCGACTACGTGGGAGTCCAGCGACATAGCCATTACGCTAACTGCTGGTCCCCTGGCAAACTTTTAAAAAGAAAATGGTGAAAAAGAACAATCCTTTGTGCTGGTGAGGGTATGGGGAGGTAGGCACTTCACTATATTGCTGGAAGGAATATGAACTGGTACTTTTTTTGTATTTTTAAAGCCTTAAAATGTCTGTTACTTCTTGGCCCCCATAGAACATAGGAAGCTGGATCCCACATAGCCAACCACAGTTCAAATCCTGGTTCTGGAAGTTTGAAAAATATGCCAGCCCCTCTATGTGTGTGCCCCAAATTTTGACTATGGCAAAATGGAGGAAGAAGAATTGTGACATGACTATATGCCACTAGGGAGTGTCTCTCTCTCTCTCTCTCTCTCTCTCTCTCTCTCTCTCTCTCTCTCATACATACACTCTGATTTTTGTTTTTGTTTTTATAGAGAGAATTTGTTTGTTTGTTTTACTTTTTGCTATAGGGCACATGCACTCACCAGAGAGACAGAAAAATAGAAAGAGAGAAATCACCTCCCAATGGGAATGGCCATGCCACAATCCCTTCTCTGGTCTCCCCCTGGGATTTTGGACACACATTCACATTGCCTGGCATGAGTTTCAAGCCTCCAGGTCCAGAAGTCAAACTGTGGTCAACATGTGGGAGTCCAGTGCTTTAACTACCATGCCACCTGCTGGCCTCACTCTGGTAATTTTTTTTAAAGAAAAAGAAATATGTTCATCCTTCTTAACCTAACAATTTTGATTTCAAGAATTTATCCCCCAAAATAAGCAAAACTTGGCACAAAGATTTATGATGGCTGTTCATATCAATATTGAACATATTGACAAATGCCTGGAAGGAAGAACATCCAGCAATAGCAATTGGTCAAGCAAACCAAGACAGGTGCATATGAATGATAAGGTATGCTTATATTTATAGACAGGGAAGTATGTTGGCAAAATATTAGATAAAACATGTTATAAAAGTATGATCTCATTTTTACTATATATATATGAACAACAATATATTACATATGTATATACATTTAAAACACACACACACACACACACACACACACACACACACATCTGGGCATCCCTTCCTAGCCCACAATCCCAACTCACAAACCCTACAAAAAAGGGGTGGATTCCTGGCTCCTTTAATAATTTGACCGTGGTTGACTGATACGAGGTGCCAATTAATAGCTTGGCATTCTCTTTCTGAAGAATTGGAAATAAAAGACCAAAAGACCAAGCTCACTTGAATGTTGACATGTGGACTAATGGGTAGTCTCAGGACTGGAGTAGCCATTTCCACCCATCTGCCCTGTATGGAGGAAGTAGAAGGAGACTCATCTTCAGAAAGCAGAAGAAAAGGGACCAGCAGTTAGCATAATGGCTATGTTGCTGAACTCCCATGTGGTCAACCGTGGTTCAAGTCCCGGACCCAGTGGCTTAAACTCACGCCGGGCACGTGTGCGTGCATGCCCAAGATCCCAAGAGGAGAATGGAGGAGAAGGGATTGCGGCATGGCCATCCCCCTGGGGAGTAATTTATAGCTTTCTGTCTCTCTGTCTCTCTTTCTGGAGAGCGCATGTGCCCTATAGCAAAAACCTCTAAAATAGAAAAAAGAGAAGAGAAGAGAACAATGAAACAGAGAACAGTGAGATTTCAAGGTATGGAAAAAGGGATGTACTGTCTTCTTTCTCTTCCCACTTTTGAAATGTCCCCTTTAGTTGTGCTTGCATCATATAAGAGTAAACCTCCTTGAATAAGTTCTGAAGATGTAATGTACAGCACAGTAACGACAATATATAAAAATACAATATGCAGGGCCAGCAGATGGTGTAGCGGTTATGTTGCTGGACTCCCGCATGGCTGACCATGGTTCAATTCCCAGACCTGATGGCTTAAAATTCATGCTGGACACATGTGCGTCCATGCCCAAGATCCCGGAAGAAAAATGGAGGAGAAGGAGTTGTAGTGAGGCCATTCCTCCAGAGGACTGATTTCTCACATTCCCTCTCACTGTCTTTCTCTCCCTCTTCCCTGTAAACACAAACACCGTAAGGCAAAAAAAAAAAAAAAAAAAAAAAAAAAAATCTCTTTAAATAAATAAATAAAATAAAAATACAGTATTGTATACATAAAACTTGCTAAGAGAGTAAAGTATAAGTATTCTCATCACACACACACACACAGCAATTACGTGAGGTGATAGATGTGTTAATTAAAATGAGAGTAGACATCATATCACACATGTATATCAAAACATCACATTGTACACTTAAATATATACAATATCTATTTGTCAATTTTACTTCAATAAGGTTAAATTAGCAAAGAATAAACCTCAGTCCTGGACCTAGCAGCTTAAAACTCATGCAGGGCGCATGTGCATGTGTGCCTGAGATCCTGAGAAGAAAATGGAGGCGAACGGATTGTGGCATGGCCATCCCCCCAAAGGGTGATTTCTTGCTTTGTGTCTCTCTGGCGAGCACATGCACCTTGTAGCTCTCAAAAAAAAAAAAAAAAAAAAAAAAAAAAAAAAAAAAAGAAGAAGAAGAAGAAACCTCTAAGTTAGATATCATTTCTGAAAGATGGGATTTCAGATAAATATCAGGGTCTTGGTTCTGCTCTTCTGTATTTTCTGATTGCAACATATGAGGGGAAATGTCAGAAAGCTTGGGCTTCTTCCCAGCACTCTGCTGTTTACTGAGCGATTTGGGGAAATCATTCTGCCATTGACATTCTGTGGGAATTTCAAGCAGGAAATTCCAGGCTTTCAGGAGAGGATAAAGAAAACTCACAGGGCTAAGTTCCAGAGAACTCCACATCTGCCCACTTGATAGATGGCTTAAAACCTAAGGAAGAGGGGCCAGCAGTTGGCATGGTGGTTGGCGTGCATGGCCAACTGCAGTTCAAGTCCCAGACCCAGAGGTTTGCTTTCTCACTTTCCCTCTCTCTCTCTCTCTCTCTCTCTCTCTCTGATCAAGGTAAAGAATAATAATTATAAATAAAATTAAATAAATAATTCTTTAAAAAAGAAAAAAAAAAAAAAAAGCCTGAGGAAGGAAGACCGAATTACGTCTCACCAGGAAGTGGCAGTCTGAGTTTGAGTCCTAGTTCAATTTAGCATATATGGGTTTGGGCAGATTGTTTAATCGGTTTGGATTGCAATGTCCTTACCTGTAAAATGGGGTTAATTTTTATACTGGTTCTGTAGGACTGCTATAAGGATTAAAAAGAGATAAATCCTGTGTCATTCTTAACACAATGCCTAGAACATAAAATTAACATTGGAGAAATGGCTTTATCCCCAAAGGCTCCCTGTTCAAGGAAAAGAAGTTTGTTCTTTCCTTTCCAAGAGACTGATCACCCTCCTAAGCCTATCAAGTGCTTCTCAAACTTCAGTGAACATATGAATCCCCCAGAGATGCTGTGAAAATGGCGTTCCAGCCAGCAGGTCTGGAGGGCCGAGGGCTGGTTAGAATTTACATTCCCAACTAGTCCCAGGTGATGCAAAGCATCTGGTCTGCCAGGCTGGTGGTGCTAACACTTTTGTCTCAAAGAATATCTAACATGGAAGAGATTCTCATGGCGATCATCAGTATGCAAAAGAGTTCACTGAAAAGCTTTCATTGTGGGGACCTTTTGGTAACCTAGATATTCTAGTCAAGTTGAGGTTAAACATTGCCCTGTTTTCAGTTTCAGCTCCTGGAGCAACGGTTTCTGAAATATATTAGTAGTTCGCTTTCTGACTTTGGTAAGTACAGGACATAATTTAAACTTTCTTTGGTGATTTGTGAGGCACTTCGGACCCTTGCAGCGCCTCAGGTCATTATTTAGACCATTCATTTTCATTGCCCTGTCCCAAAGACATAGGAGTTATAGGGGAAGAAACTGAACTGAATGTGTTCCAGAGCACAGGCTAAACTCTGTTAAAGAGTTTTATGTGTTTCTACTGACTCTATGGAATGAGTGTGTTTTCTTGCCTTAACCTGAAATAAAAGACACTATTCTGGTTCACTGAAGGGCCCAATCATGCGCTGGATAGCTGAGTTACATACAATACTACTTAGTCACCCTGTGCATCCCAGGATATAGCAGGGACCTTGCCAGCCTGCAAAGGAGAGTCCTAGCCAGTGCACCCACAGGCAGCGTCACCCTCACAGAGGCTGAGGACCCTAGAGCCACTGCACCTCATCACTTATGCAAATACTCCTTTCTCTCCAGTTCTGTCTTGACGAAGAATTAGAGGCACTTCAAAGCTATTTCTCAAATAAACAAACTCGAGACTGCTGCTACTGAGCATTTAAAAAACCTGTGCTTCGCTTCAGCTTTCAGTGGTTTTACAGAGGGTTTCTGCTCCACAGAATGGCTGCTTCTAAAGCTGTTTCAAGCTCACCGGATCTCTTACAGACCACACGAACCGTGTCATGCCCGGCTGTATTTTTCTCCTTTCAGTTCTGTCTGCTTCCACCTTTCCCCTCCAGGCCCTTCCCCACTTTCTCCTTTTTCCCTTTCTCCTGCCTCTCACACATTCTTGTTCTTTCCCCTTTTTTTAAATTATTTATTTAATTTTCTTATTATTTTAATTTGCTATAGGGCACCTGCATTCACCAGAGAGAGACAGAAAGTGAGAAAGCAAACTGCCAGGTCCAGGACTCAAACTGTGGTCAGCCATGTGGGAGTCCAGTGCCTTAACCACCACTCCACCTGCTGGCCCCTCTCAGGCATTCCTGAGGGACGACCTAGGATGTTTAGACTCAGGAAGACTACAACTCCTCTCAGCACTCCTTTGTTTCTAATCCTTGCCTCATTACAATTCTCTGTTAAAACCATTTCCACTCTTAAGGGAAACTTGGTTTCCTTTTGATGTATGTAAGGGCAAGCATCATTTCTCCCAGATTGGAAATCTTCTGAATGTCTGCAGATCTCTGAATTTACATGTACCTTCCAAAGTCTGCAGAACAGGGGCTCCTTCTCGGGCCAGAGAGATAGCAAGTCCTGCTTTGGTTTTGGCCGTCGACACACGTGGATGTGAGTGTTTACTATGGCACCACCAACAGCGACCCAAGATAAATGCAAATCGAACTCCAGGAGCTTTGCAGAGTCATGTAGATCGGTGTTGTCCAATAGATACATAATTTGAGCAACATATATAATAAAAATTGTTCTAGTAGTCACACTTTTAAAAAACCAAAAAGAAACAAGTAAATTTAATTTTACTAATATACTTCATTAAGCCAATATATTAAAAAATGATCATTTCAAAATATGTCGAATGTAAAAAGAATTATCCGTGAGATGGATATTTTACATTTCTTTTTAACATACCAAGTCTTCAAAATCCAAAGTTTCTAAGTTACCCTTCCCACACATCTCAACTGGGACCAGCCACAGTGCAAGGGCTCAAGAGCCACATCTGGCCACTGGACATAGCAGAATGAGGGCATTTACTATGATTTTCTTAAAGGAGCAAGGTGAGAGGTTTTTATACAACATATACAGGCTACATCCTCAAGATCATTTTTAGACAACCCTCCAAAGTTACTCACCCAAGGTGACTGCTCAAAATCTCTCACTCTGGGCCAGCAGGTGGCATGGTGGTTGTGACACTGGACTCCCATATGGCCAACCATGGCTCAAGTCCCAGACCTGGCAGCTTGCTTTCTCACTTTCCCTCTCTCTCTCTCTGTGCCTCTCTCTGGTGAGCCCATGTACCCTGTACCAAATTTTAAAACAATAATAAATAAAGTAAAATAAATAAATTTTAAAAATTAAAAAATTAATAACAAAATAACAAAAATAACAAATGTTAAAACAATAACAATAATAACAATAATAATAAAGTAAAATAAATAAATTTTTAAAATTAAAAAGTTAATAACAAAATAACAAAAATAACAAAAAATTGCTCACTCCCCTTACCTTCAAGGGCCTCACTGCTCTGTTCTCCTCGCCCTTTTCCCCTCCTTTTCCTCAACTTACCATTCCTGCCCCAGTCCCTGATGCCCAAATCTCTTTGACTGCTTTTCCTCCGGGAATTAGCCCTGCTAGAATTGCAGAGAGTACAATTGTCTTATTTGCTTATTCTTAAAGGTTCACTGTTCAACCAGCACCAGCTCGCCAGTCCCCTAGCTTTCTCATGGGGGCCACGCCTGGGTGAGCACAGTGATCCCCCGTCAGGAATAGACCGAGCTCCTCTTCACATGCACCATGCATGGGGACTTCACCAAGGCAACCGAGTCTGTGTGCAGTGAAAACACTCCTGTTAACCAGCCCACTTTCCAGAGCCCTGCTCTTGACTGCTGCCAGCTCTGCCATGCTCACAGGAGAGTTAATGGGAAGAGAAAGGATTTCTGCTCCGTGGTAAACACCGCTCCCTGCCTGTGAGGGAATGAAAAAGTAAGGTAACCTGAGGCAAAGCTGCACTCCCTAAGGCCCAGGTTTCATTATATTTAGCTGTGAGGGCTACAGAATTCATTGTTGTCTGTTTGCCCAGCCTCACTGTCAACACAATTATAACTACTCTGCTTCTAAAGACCCAGATATGGGGAACCAGCAGTTAGCATAATGACTATGTCACTGGACTCCCACGTAGTCGACCGCGGTTCGAGTCTCGGATCCGGTGGCTTAAACTCACGCCGGGCACGTGTGCGTGCGTGCCCAAGATCCCGAGAGGAGAACGGAGGAGAAGGGATTGCGGCGTGGCCATCCCCCCTGGGGGGTGATTTCCTGCTTTCTGTCTCTCTGTCTCTCTCTGTCTGTCTGGCGAGCGCACGCGCCCTATAGCGAAAACCTCTCCCAAAAAAAAGAAAAGGAGAAAAAAAAAAAAAAAAACAGATATGCTGCCCCCCGCCCCCCCAAAGACTATTCAGGTTGAGTTACATCTTCTGGTGGTGGGAATAGATTTGTGCTTATTTGACCCTAGTCTCCCTAAGATTCCTTATGAAATCTATAATTTCAGATCATTTGGTCTGGATGAAAACTGCGAGCTTCGTAAGACAGACTTTCGATCTGTGGGAAATAGACATATATGCCTAAATATACAGCCTAGACCTTCTCAAGATATTGTTGGATATAATTGAATGAATCCTCATAAATATTATGTCTACATAAAAGATCTGATCGTACTATCTGGAATCTACTCCCAAATAACCCAAGTTTTCGTAGGCACAGGAATCAACCCATATCTCCAGGATCACATGCATCGAGAGAGGCCTAAGGGTAACTGGTTGGACACTTGAAGTGTTTTCTAAACCAATGCAGAACTGGCAAAAATGGGTCTTCTGAGGGCCTGGAGGTATGGGCAGTGGGACACCAAGATGCAGGAGCCATATCGGGGTCCCAAGTTTGGATCCTGAGTCAACTAAATATGCTCGATTCACCTGTGCATACCTGTGTGCAGTCATGATCCTGACTGGCTGGCTGAGTGCCTGCGTGGTGGGATCCCAGCATAATGAAAATCTGAAAAAGGCACCTCTTTCTCCCTTTCCCTTTCTCGAGAATTAAACATTGAAGAAAAAAAAAAGTAAAAATATGGGTCATCCAGGGAGAGCATGAATTTGGCATGAACTTGATTAGCATTCATTCAGCATCTTTAGCCTCATATCAACCGCTCAGAGAAGCACAGGCTGACAACAGGGCTACTCTTGAAACACCTACTTGTACATAAACATTTAAAAATTTCCAAGAAACATCCATTGTTCTTTTCATCTTTCCCCAGCCGAATCAAGTCCTTCTAACACTGAACGGCTTTTTAATCTCTTTGACACACTCCTCCTCCTACGTATGCCAATATTATTATATATCATTTGGCTGATCATTTTTCTCCTGTCTTTTCTCAACTCAGCAGCCCAAACTGCTTCTTCCAACTTGGCAGAAACTGAGAATGTCCATTTTTGCTGACTTTTGTGCCTGTTCATTGTCAAAAATGTGTGATCTTTAAGGGTTTTTTTTTGTTTTTTTTTTTTTAAATGTCTTGGACCAGGGGCCAGCAGTGGCTTGGTGGCTAAGGCACTGGACTCCCAAATGGCCAACTGCAGTTTAAGTCCCAGATGAGGTGGCTTGAAGATCATGCCAGGTATGTGTGTGTGCATGCCCCAAGTCCTTAGAGGAGAGGGATTGTGGTGTGGTCATACTCCCTGGGGGGTGACTTCTCATTTTCTCTCTCTCTGGGTCTCTCCAGTGAGCCCATGCACCCTATGGCTAAAGAAAAAAAAAAAAAAGCCTCAGTCCAGCTCAGTAGCATAGAAGTTAAGGCACAGGATCCCACATAGCCAATGCATGGTTTGAATCCCGGACCCAGCAGCTTGAAAGACACTCCAGGCACACGTGCGTGTGTGCCCCAAATCCCTAAAGGAGAATGGAGCAGAAGAGATTACAGCATGGTCATCCCCACAGGGAGTATTTGCACTCTCTCTCTCTCTCTCTCTTTCTCTCTTTCTCTCTCCCTGGAGAGCACACACACCCTATAGCAAATTTGTAAAGATAATAATAAAGACTGCTTTTGGGGAAGAGTGATTCTCTTCTGTGGCCAGAAAAGTAATATTTTCCAAGTTAACGGTATAATTTAAAATGTATCTAAGTACAGGTCTTTGCCTCCTTGCAATCCTCAAAAATATTCAATTGTCAAGTGGGACAAGTTATGTAAGCATTCTATTCCGAATCTAATTAACTGAAGTTTCTTTTTGTTGTTAAATATAGGAGCATGTCCTCCCATGTGTGATACGTGCATCCTAGTTTCCTCTGAGCTGGTTCATTATGATGCTTTCCTCTGCTGATCTGGATGAAGAAGATTTCAGAAAAGTTCAAGGTAGTCGTGGTACAGTGGAAAAGGTGTCAAAGACTTGGACTCTGAGACTGAACCGGTGAAATAGCATTGTATGACTTTTGACTAAAACACTGCTGATTTTCTTCTGTGCTTTATTTTCCAGATTTAAGAATCTTTGTCTTCTCTTGAACTGTTGATAGGTTCATCTACCTCCCGTTTGAACTGAATCCTAACCTTTTTCCTGACTTTAAATCCTAAGCAAATTTCCTATAACATTTTTTTATTTCGATCTATTAAAACTGAAGCTGCTTTTCTTGAGATTAAAAAAAATACATTAAAAAAAAAAAACCTAAAAAATAAAAAAAGACTTGGACTCTGTTACCAGTGAGTTTTGTCCTTGGAAAGTCACTTAATATCCATGAGCCATACTTCGATCATCTGTTAAAACATGAGATTAGATGGTTCTCAAGGTGGGAGATTCCTTGGAGACTCCAAATCTATGTATAGACCTAGCCAGCTATAAATAAAATAAATGATATATCTCACTTAGGTAAGGATAACTGCTCTAAATATCAATATATGTCGTTACTGTTATGATTAATCAAGTTTCAATTGATATAAAATGATTACTGAGGGCCAGCTCTGTGGTGCAGTGGTAGCATACTGCTAAAAAGAAGCCAAATCCCACATGGTGATCCCAGTTCTAAACCCCAGCCAGGTCACCACAGCCATGTGCATGAGTGCCCCAGATCCAACAGACTGGAGACTTGGGGAAAGGGGATCATGGCATGGCCAGACTCTGGAG
Source organism: Tupaia tana (assembly GCA_026018925.1). Classification (NCBI taxonomy): domain Eukaryota; kingdom Metazoa; phylum Chordata; class Mammalia; order Scandentia; family Tupaiidae; genus Tupaia; species Tupaia tana. Next base: position 194,780,593 of record JAKSZU010000003.1, read on the forward strand.
CGTGCTTCTCTCTCTCTCTCTCTCTCTCTCTCTCTCTCTCTCTCTCTCTCATGCATGCACCTGCTCTAAAAGGAATAAAAGAGAAAATTTTACAGTATTTCATTTTGAAAATTAATTATGCACCTCAATTCATGGATGCTTTACGTTTTAGTGCTACTACACAGGAATCAAAGAAATGTTGATGTTGGAAAGGGATTCATGTACTTGAAAAGGCTGGGGAACCCCTGCGGGATAGTGATCTGTGAGATCTCTTGCAACCATAGAGTCCTGTGACTGAACATTTCTATCTTGACAGGGGGCCCATCCATGCCCTAACATAAAGACTGACAAGCAAAGAGCTGAACATGTGAAGTATTTGGAGTCACCATCAACTTGCCTTATACAGACTAGAGCTCCCTCTGGTCCAGCTGTGCTCTAATTAACTGCAAAACCTCTTGCAAAAGGGAGGAAAATTCCAGATGAGGGCTATTAGAAGATTTCTTGAGATTTTTCTCCCTCACCTCCTTCTTCTCTTCTGACTGTCAACTTGCTCTGGCTATGTTTCTGAAATAGTCAATCTATAGCAATTATGGTAGCCAGCATGAAGCACACGATCCATTCTCATTTGTAGCCACAGTATTTTAACTTGAAATAACATCTTTTTACAACAGGTATGTTCCAATGCCAGGTAAATGATACAAAAACCATAAGTCACTTCTTTTGGGAACTAATTTCTTTTTCACATTAATGTAGGTCTTAGGATAACCCTCAGGGACCAACAGATGGCATAATGCTTATGTCTCTGGTCTCCCAGTAGTCAGCTGGACCCCTGCGGCGTAAAACTCAAGCCAGGCGCATATGCATGCATGCCCAAAATCCAGGAGGAGAGAAGAATCAAGAAGAAGGGATTGCAGCATGTCTATCCCCCCTGGGGGATGATTTCTTGCTTTCTGTCTCTCTGTCACTCTCTGTCTCTCAAGCAAGCACATAGCAAAAATCTCTCTAAAAGAAAAAAAAAAAGGATAACCCTGGTAGTGAGAATTATTGCAAGGATGAAAGGCTGTATGCTGAATTGCATAAAAAGCTGTTTTATGGTATAAAAATAAAAAGAAACAAACATCTTGTAAAGAAATGAGGAAGGGACAACATTCTTATTGTGAGTTCCTTGAAAGATGGACGGACAATCTTTAATTTAGTTTTGTTGCCTAAATCCTAGATTGTTATTATCAATAAATATTTGCTAAGTGGTGAACATCTTGAATATAAAAAGAAGCATTAGAACTCAAAGAGAATCTTGATGGCCACTCAACCAAAAGAAATAGGACCAAAAATAATCGCTCAATCACAGCCTTTGAGTTAATATGATTAGTACAAAATTGAACAATATTTATTCAAATTCTTTTTTCTTTTTTTCTCCAGTTTGCCAGAGAGCACATGCACTCACCAGAGACAGACAGAGGGAGGGAAAGCAAGGAATGGACACACCACAGTCCCTTCTCCTATGCCTCTCTCTCCTTTCAGGATTTTGGGCACTCATGCACACACACACACACACACACACACACACACACACCGTGTGCTTCCCAAGCCAGTAGGTCTCAGACTAAGATTGCACAGTTGCCCATGTAGGATCCAGCCACCTTAACCACTGGGTCATGGGCTGGCCCTGAATGCATTTCCAGAAACTTAGGAAAAAGTGGAAATTGAGTCAATAGAACTAGCAGAACATATCACTATAAAGTGACTGATACTGATTTTTTCATAATCTTAATGAAAATTTACTTCTGGGAAGTTAGTTTATCAGATTAATGTGGCATTAGTATATTACTATGAGAAAAGGAAGTGACTAAAACTGTCAGAGGAATGACCCCCAGGGACCATTTATTCCAGTCTAAAGATACCAGAGAATAACAGACCCCAAAACCTTAAGGAATGTAGAATTTAAGCAAAAGAAAGCAAAATAGCTGCCTTGCAATGTTTTCAGAAGAGAGGGCATTGGTGAGTTTGTGACATTCAACTAGGTGGTTAACAAGGCACCAAGGGATACTTCAGTCAAAGAGTTATTTACGGAAATAATACATGTGGAAATTAACGGTTTTTCTAGTAACCGTTAGGCAGCTGGTAGTACTTCTAGGCAATCTACCTTCTCACCTAATCCCATCCTCTTGATTCTGCCAGTGGCAGCACCCAGATTTAAAAATAGGACTCTTTGGTTGGCATTCCACACTCCTATTAGGGATCTTAATAGAAACTAAAAGAACAAGTGATTTAGGAAGCAACAGATTGAAATCAGTGAAGTGAGGAAGTGCTTCTGACGGCGAAAATTCCTAATCTGCTTCTACAAAACCCAAAGAAAGATGAAATGGTCCACCCCATAGAACGAGAGTTGAAACAGTATTTTAAAAGAAAGAGGAGGAAGGCATTAGTAGCAGAGGCCGCTGACAGTGCAACACATTGTTTACACGATTTTGCAAAAGTTCTGCAATGGCTGATAAGAACAGCCAAACACATGATATACGAAATCTGGCAGTCTGCCATGGAAAAGCGGGAAAGAGCTGACGATTTGGCTAACTTAGGAGAGGTCTCTAAGAGGGGTGTGAGAGAAATTTACTAGATTTTGAGCAGGAATAAGCTTTTTTCTCAGACAACACAAATCATATAAACACATACCGGACAATAACACAAAGCAGTGGGCTGTGGAAAGTATTACTTGAGATATGAACCGTAAGAAATATCAAAAATCAAGTATTGGCACTAGATACCACTTGCATATTTTCTCATACACTAAAAAATAAATAAAGGCCTTGTTTGGAAAATGTGTTTAACTAGAATTCAATCCAACAAACAAAAACCAGCAGTTTTATTGAGTAATCAGGAAACCACTGGACTAAAAGTTCAGAGATTTAATATAATATTTTTAAACAAATACTTTGGCATTGCTAACATTTAATTTCCTCACTGTTAAACAGGGTATAATAATATCAGGCCTGACAATTTTTATGAGCATTAAATGACCTAAAGTTTGTTAGAGCATCTTATAAGTTGTCATTTTATTCCTGTCATATCATTATTATTCTTTTTTAAAAGAGTTTTTCATTTAATTTTTATTTATTATATTTTTAATTTGCTATAAGGCATGTGTGCTCATCAGAGAGACAGAAAAAGACAGGGAAAGTGAGAAAACAAGCTACCAGGTTCGGGACTCAAATTGTGGTCAGCCATATGGAAGTCCAACACCTTAACCACCACGCCACCTGCTGGCCTCTATTATTATTCTTAATTCGTTCCTGCATAGCTGTGTGGCCTTACCAGCTATAAAATAATAGTAGAGATGAGAAAGTTAGACTTGATCATCATTTTCAACTTACACATTCTCTTACATAAATTACTCTCTCTTAAAATTATGTAGGTATGTGGCCAGGAGGTGACATGGTGGTTAAGGCACTGGACTCCCACACGACCGACCACTGTTCAAGTCTATTGCTAGACCCATTGGCTTGAAACTCATGCCAGACATGTGTGTATGCATGCCCAAAATTTTGAGAGGAGAGTGGAGGAGAAAGGGTTGCATTGTGGCCATCCCTCGCAGCCTGGGGGTGACTTCTCACTTTCTCTCCCTTTCTCTGTCTCTCTCTCTGGCAAATGCATGTGTCCTATGGGGAGAAAAGAACTATTAAAAAATTATGTAGGTATGTATTATAATAAATGAACTATTAGAATCTATAGGATTCCTTAGATACGTAAGAAGCAAAATCTCATGAAAATCCTCTGGTTGCGCATACTCAGGTTATGCCCAGTTGCCATGGACAATATGTCGGACTATAATTGGTCAGGCCTGGGTCACTGACCACGTCTGCTTCTACCTAATGTTTATCCACCTACTGTATAACACAAACCACACTTAGCCCCGAGTCACACTCAGTCACCAACCCACCTTCACATCCAGGAAGTCTGAGTGGCACACACTACTCTCACATTCATCTGTGATTCTTCTTGGTCCAACCACCTACAGTTTCAATAATCAGTGTAATAATTCACCTACACTTCTACTATGCAGTAGAGGAAGAGAAATAGGATATCATCCAATAAATCTCCATTTAGAAAGGACGGTATGACATATATAACCGTAATAGCATACCCTACAGAATAGCACAGCAAGGGTTTACTTTTTTTTATCTTTTTTAGGTTTTTGCCACAGGGTGCATGTGCTTGCAAGAGACAGACAAAGACAGAGAAAAAGGAAAAGTGAGAACTCACTCCCCATGGGGGATGGCCATGCCACAATCACTTCTCCATTCTCTCAGGATGTGGGGCACACGCACACATGCCTGGCATGTTTTTCAAAGTGCCAGATCTAGGACTTGTGCTGCAGGGTCAGCCATGCGGGCCAACACCATACCCATGACACTATCTGCTGGTTCTGCAAGGGTTTACTTTTGTTTTTAAAGAATTGCTTATTGGGATTAGCAGGTGGTATGGTGGCTAAAGTGCTGGACACTCCCACATGGCTGACCATAGTTTGAGTCCTGGACCTGGTGGCTTGCTTTCTCACTTTCCCCCACTCTGTGTGTGTCTCTCTCTCTCTGTTCAAATTAAAATAAATGAAAGAAGAAATAAAATAGAAATAAATAATTATTTTTAAAGAGAATTATTTATTTCATTTTATTTATTATTATTATTATTATATTTTTTAAAGTTTGCTATAGGGTACTTGCACTCAACAGAGAGAGACAGAAAGAGAGAAGGAAAGCTAGAAAGCAAGCTGCCAAGTCCAGGACTCAAACCTTAGTCAGCCATGTGGGAGTCCAGCACCCTAACCACCATACCACCTGCAGGCCCTCAAAGGTTTACATTTTAACAGTGGATTGAATCTGATGGCCCCAAGCATTGCCCTGTGGACATATCACCCAAATTCATTATTCTCCAAGGCTGTACCTCAAACTAAGGCTCTGCATTTTGTCCTGGTTACAAAACCTGGAGATTGCCTTAGAAACCCACTGATCCCAGATTTCTCTGGCAATTCTACACCTTGAAAACTCTAGTTAGCTACTGGTTGAGCCGAGGCCTGTGGGTCAACTACACCAGAAATCTTGTCTTGTAGTCTTTGATTGTGGAGCAGACTCTTTTGCATATCTGTCCCTTAGCAACACATCTTAGCCCTCAGCTAAATGACTTCTAAATGACTCCAGCTGAGGTTTTGAGGCAGAACAAATCCAGCCTCACTGCCCATGCTGAATCTCATTGGTGGGCTGTTACTGCAGAGAGCACAGCTACCTTCACCACCAGCGAGTTTTCAGCAGGATAGTTTGTAGAAGGACTTAAAAGATCAGGCTTCTAGATTTCTCAAATTCCTCCCATCCCAGTCAAACCCCTCACTGTGTCTTCCACCTCCCAGCCTCTGCCAACACCAACTTCAGTTTGGGGTGGGGATATTGGCTTTTGCAGTTCCATGAGGTGCATAATTTATCTGACCCACAGCAGTCTCAGAATATTCCTCACATCCAAATGGGGGACGAGCATCTCATAATGAAGTTATATGCTATTTCCTTCCTTCCTGCTTTCAGAGGGACCAATTTGTACTGACTTTTTTTCTTTTCTCGAAAGATATGCAAAAAACAGACAACATTCTGAAATTTTGACCATTTCCCTTAAAGCTCTAGTGTCAGCAGGCATGTGATCACAGTCCAAAGACACAACAGGTGACTATTTAACCATATGTTTCAGAGCAGCCTGACAGGGATTGTCAGCTTTCCTGCCCTTGGTGTAGGACTCCTCGTCATCCTGTGTCACATTCATATTCAACCAGTTCTTCATTTTAAAGTCTGTCTCTAGCAAGGGTCTATTCCTTCTATCAATTCGACCCCTTTTCTCAGTTGTAAAGGACAGAAAAACAATTCAAATGATCTTAAGAGGCCTGGCTCTGTGGTTAAGTGATAATGCTCTGCTCAAGGAAAGCCAGATCCCACATGGTGACTACAGTTTGAATCCCCAGCCTAGTTTGCCTGAAACACACACAAGGCAGCACACAAATGCTCAAGACTCAATGAGCTGGAAGACTGGATAAAGGGGATTGCAGCATGACCAGATTCTGTGGATGCTCTCTCTCTCTCTCTCTCTCTCTCTCTCTCTCTCTCTCTGTCTCTCTCTCTCTCTCTCTCTCACTTTCACTCTCAAGTGTGTACACACATGTTTTATCATGCATAAAAGAGGGGGGGGAAAGAGTTAAAAAAAAAAAACTATCTCAAGAAAAAAAAAGAGAAAGAAAATGTATTGGCTTGTAAGACTGGAAAGTCCAAGAGTTAGGACTGTAAGTGCAGCTGGACCAAGGATTTCAAACAATTCCCAGGGCTCACTTTCACTTTATCATCCCCCCCCCCCACTACCCCCACCCGCTGGGCTGTCTGCCTAGCTATACCTCTCTTTCTCTGCGCCTCTCAATTCTACTTGTTTCTCTCTTCCCATTTGGTTGTTTAAGATTATGTTGGCCTCATTCTTTCCCACCATAGATGAGCTCTGTTTACAGGACAGAAAGATGACCACTGGCAGCCCAATCCTGCAACAACATGGCTCACAACCCATGCATGGAATTAATCCAAAGGCTGTGATTGGCCCTGTGGGGATTGTCCACACTTCCTTCTTCAGAGACAGATTGCCCACACTGGCCTTCAACTGATCTTTCTGCCTCAGCTTCCCAAGTAGCTGGGATTACAGGTACACACGACGGTGCATGTCTTGCCCACACTTTTGATAAGTCATTGTGGAAAGGTTGTCATACTTAGGTCTGGATAAGTGCCCACTCTGAAGTGATAATTGCACCCAAAATACAAGGAAATTACAAAAAGTTTGTGAAAAGATGGTAGTAAAGAATAAGTTTATTTTGGCACAAAGGAATTTTGAAATCTAGGACCAGCAGATGGCATAATGATTACATTGCTGGACTCCCACGTAATTGACCACAGTTGGAGTCCCGGAAGAAGTTTAAAACTCATGCCAGGCGGGAACCAGCAGTTAGCGTAATGGCTATGTCGCTGGACTCCCACGTAGTCGACCGCGGTTCGCGTCTCGGACCCGGTGGCTTACAACTCACGCCGGGCGCGTGTGCGTGCGTGCCCAAGATCCCGAGAGGAGAATGGAGGAGAAGGGATTGCGGCGTGACCATCCCCCCTGGGGGGTGATTTCTCGCTTTCTGTCTCTATGTCTCTCTCTGTCTGTCTGGCGAGCGCACGCGCCCTATAGCGAAAAACCTCTCCAAAAAAAAAAAAAAACTCATGCCAGGTATGTGTGTCTGTGTGCCCAAGATTCCAATAGGAGAATGGAAGAGAAGGGATTGCAGTGAGACCACCCCTCATGGGGGAAAATTTCTCGCTTTCTGTCTCTCTGTCTCTCTCTGTCTCTCCAGCAAGTACATGTATCCTATAGCAAAAGTCTTTATCTCTCTCTACAAAAAAGAATTTTGAAATCCATGCATAGTTTTTCTTAATGCATTTCCTATAAACTTTTTGAAGACACTTCATGATTCGAGCTGAATAAATGAAATTTGAAATAAATGTGAAATTTATTTTAATTTAATGCTCTGGTATGGATAAGGCAGAAAATAACAACTAAGGAAAAAACAAACATAAAATCATATCTATATTAAAAGACTAAAGTGTAAAAACTCTGCTTTCTTTTTTTTTTTAAGCAGAAAGGGGGAACCTATAAAAATACTTCTAGAATACAATGGTAGAATGGCGAATAAAGAGTACCTCAAAAGGAAAAGCCAGAAAAGTACACACATACACACACACACACACACACACACGAATCAAATGGAATCAGTCTCTATTCAAAAGAGAAGTTAGCAGTAGGTTTGCCATCAAGACATGTTTATACTCTTTGAAAGTTGGGAAGAATATGAAATGCATCACATAGCAAGTTATGAATAAGCATAGATTTGGGGTTTCATGTATTCTATATATGCATGATACCCACCCATTTTCTAATCTCCCATCCCCAATTCTCCACACCCTGAATTGAAATGTTCTTACTTAACTCTCCTTTGTTTATTTCCTGGGGTCTATCCTGGCTGCTGTGGTCAAAACGCAGAGGCAGGGTTTCTAAGTGGTGAGAGAAAGTGGAAAAGATAATAGGAGAAGTGAGGTTAGGGAAAAAGTGAAGAGTTCATGACACACGAGTCCCTGCAGGGAGGTGGTGAATGTCTGAAAATCCCTTAGGATGTTATCAACGAAGAGGAGGCATCAAATCTCTGCTTTATCAGCTACATTTTCTCCCTTCCTTAAGGCTGTCACTCTGGTAGGTAGGGTGATCAACTGTCCTGGTTGGCCCAGGATTGAAGGATTTCCCAGGATGAAGGACATTCATTGCTAAAACAAAGACAGTCCCAAGCAACTGAGACAGTGGACAACCTATGTTTTTCAGTTGTTTTTACAAAAACATATCCAAGAACCAGGGTCACCTACCGCCTTCCTCCACATACATTACAATAAAATATTCTCAAAAAAATGAACAGATCATTCCTTATAAAATTCGAGAATAGAAATGTACCTGAGGGCCAGCAGGTGATGTGGTGGTTAAGGCACTGGACTCTCACATGGCTGATTATGGTTCAAGATCTGGACCCAGCAGCTTGAAACTCAGATCAGGCATGTGTGTGTGCATCCAAAGTCACAAGAGGAGAATGGAGGAGAAGGGATTGCAGCATGGCCTGACCCCCCCTGGGAGATGATTTCTCATTTTCCTCTCTATATCTCTGCCCTATGACAAAAACCTAAAAATAAATAAATTAATTAATTAATTAAAAAAAGAAAGAAAGAAAGAAAAGAAATGTACACACGATAACTTTTTTTGTGAAACGACAGAGCCACATCTGAGCTCTAAATAAATCATGGCAGGGCTGACCCACATGGAAATGTTCCACTTTGTATCCAGAGAGTACCCTGAGTATGCCAGGTATGCACATCCCCATGATCTAGGGCTGGCTGAGGCTGGGAGTGCATCATAGTATGAAGACACTGTTGAAGGTGTCTGTCTGTCTCTCTCTCACTCATGGAAGAAATAAACTTTTTAAAAAAAATTTAAATAAGGACAGCAGGTAGCATGAAGCTTAAGGTGATAGATCCCATGTGGCCAGTTGTGCAGTTTGAGTCCTGACCTAGTGGCTTGAGAATCACACTGGGCGCGTGTGCGTGCTTGCCCAAAATCTCGAGCAGAGACTGAAAGAGAAGGGATTGCAGCATGGCCATATCTCATTGTGGCGAGGGGGAGGATTTTTCACTTTCTCATTCTCTGTCTCTCTCTGGCAAGCATACACACCCTATAGCCTCACCCCCACCCAAGAAAGAAGAAGAAAGTTTAAATAAACCACAACAAAACTTTCAGTAACTATAAATTAATATTGGGGAAGGATGGAAATAAAGACAAAATTATGAGTAAAAGACAGTGAGTTTCTTTTCTTTTTTCTTTTCTTAGTAGAAAAATAAAGCACTAAAACTGATGAGCCTAGAGATCAAATCTCTTTAGTGTAACTGAAATAGAGTTGCCGACTCTTGTTCAAAAAGAAAATATAAGGAGAGCTGAATCCAAAAGGAAAATGGCTGGTCGGTGCAACAGAAAAACGTAACACCTTTGTAAGGCAGACGCATATGGGAAGGTTGCTAGGTCAAGTTCAGAGACACCCCACCCCCACCCCTGCCCAGTAGGCCTGGCATATGTGTGTGTCTATACTTTAGGCTGGCTGAGGCTAGGGGTAGATTAGTGTCCAGATTGTGTCAGGGATGCTATGTCTCTGACTCTGGCTCTTTCTCTATCTTCCTCACTCATGGAATAAATAAATACACTTCTTTTTTAAAAATGAAAGCACATCACAGGAAAGGAGAATGCAGAAATAAAGAAGGGGGAAATAATATTGGCATATTTTGTTAAACAAAATTATGAAGCAATTGTAAGTATGTAAGTACTCATGCTATGTAAATGTCTTCTGCAAATGAGATTATATAATAGATTTGTTTGCAAATAGTAAGCTTGCTAAATAAATGTAAGGTGTGTGCGCGTGCGTACACACACACACACACACACACACACACACACTAGTGGAAGTTGTTGGCAGCCATCCCCACAGAAATCTCAAGCTTCCAGGAAGATACTCTGTGAAGAAATGTGCAAAGCCCACAGCATCCCCACAGGTAGACGAGGGTTAGCAACTGAGAAATAAACACTTCTCTCCGCGTTCTCCCGTGAAGTGAAAGAGACTGGCTTGCTGTACAGTGCTGAGTTTCAGGATGAATGTTCCAGTGACAGAGTCCTCGGGCTGATGATTGCTCCATAAAGTCTCTCTGGAGGACCAAGGCCAACCCCAACAGAGCCTTAGTCCAAGTGAATGGCCCCCAGCTCTGGTGTTTGTAACTATGGCTGTCTGTGCTGCCATTGTCCACTGACTCCCCTCCCACCTCTTACCCAAAGAGCTGGGGAAACACAAGGACCACAGGGAAAGCTGGAGTCGCTGCGTGTTTAGATCAGTTCTGCAGGACACAGCAAAATCTGAAATGGATTGTGACCTGCTGATAATCTTTCACAGCTAACCAAGTGATCAGTGATTAAAAATAGCTTTGAACATGTATCACACATCTATTTCAGGCCTCGTTTTATTTGGAATGCAAATACTGCTGGAAGCCAGTGCTACAAGAGCAGCAGCTGGAAATCTACTCAGACATTCTAGCCAATTCGCATCAAGCCCAGTTGGCAAAATGAATGCCATTCTGCGGTCTCCGTGAAGGAGAGATAGTTAATTATGCCCCACTGCCCAGTGGTTTCTATTATGGACACATCTGGACTGAAAGGCTCATTTGAAATCCTTAATTTCACTGCTTCCCAGACTCTAAACCAAGTTGAAAAATTGATTTGTGATGAAGCAAGGGTATTGCGTGCAAACCACCTCGCCGCAGAGCCAGGTAAGCACGAATGAAAGTCTGTCCTAGTTTCAAAGACTCTTTTATGCCTCGGGTGTCGTATTTTCATCAGTGTGGCTTACCAGTGTCTAAACTGCAGTGTGTGGACAGGTTTCTCAGTAAATAATAAATAAAACACACATGCACACCCATCTCTGCACCTCAAGGCTAAGGAGTTTAGTCTCCGCGCTGCCCTCCACCACCGCAGGCTGTGCTATTTTCATCTTTTACAGGAAGGCGGGCTGGATCTTGTCTGTTTGGAACAGAAAGCCTTTCAAGGAATGCCTGTGCTCTGCATCAAGAAACATGGCTGTTTGTTCTGAGGAAAACTTCCCTTCAGAAGATGGCTGACTCCTGTCTTGGCAGAGGGACGGTCCAATGGAGACTGCACTGTTGGAGGTGCCATCTTTGAGAAGAGAATTAAAACAGATCATCAGTCAAACCAAGGGGGGCCATTCGAACCCTACAGGGATCTAATTATAGGAAATGGGCCACTTTCTTTTGCACTCGGAAATGACTCAGGCTCCCAGCTCCTTATACTCCACACCAATGACTCGCTGTCAGACCAGGCAGCAACCCCAAGACGGGGACTTGGGATCAGGCTCCCTTTGCTGAGGTAGGTGTCCCACATCAGGTGACGTCAGAAGCACCTGGTGGTAACATAGTACCACTCTCCCCAAACTGCCTGATGACTAAGATTTATTTCATTTCTTTTTCCCTAAACCTTTCAAGGCTTCATCCTTAATCAAGAGTAAATGCTCTTGAAAGGGGCCAATCCTGCTTTATCAGTCACCTATACCTGATGTCAGCTGAGTTTTCAAACTTTTTTTTTCTTTTTTTGGAGAGGTTTTTGCTATAGGGCACGTGTGCTTGCCAGAAAGACAAAGAGAGACAGAGAGATAGAAAGCGAGAAATTACCCCCCCCCCCCAGGGGGGATGGCCACACCGCAATCCCTTCTCCTCCATTCTCCTCTAGGGATCTTGGGCATGCACACACACACGACTGGCGTGAGTTTAAGCCATCGGGTCCGGGACTCGAACCTTGGTCGACTACATGAGAGTCCAGCAACATAGCCATTATGCTAACTGCTGGTCCCAGTTTTCAAAGTTTTTTTTTTTTTTTTTTTTTTTTTTCGGTTTCTGCTATAGGGTATGTGTGCTTACCAGAAAAAAAAAAAAAAAAAAAAAAAAAAGAGAAGGGAAAGTGAAAAATCACACCCCCCTCTCCACTTTTCTTTCTTAAAAATATTTTCCAGAGGGTGTGTGTCTTTGCCAGAGAAAGAGACACAGAGAGAGAGGGAAAGTGAGGAAGTACTTCCCAAGAGGCATGGTCACACTGCGGTCCTTTCTCCTCCATCTCTCCATCCTGTGGGGATTTGGGGCACATAGGCACCTGCACTCAGCATGTTTTTCAAGCTGCCAGGTCTGAGATGCAAAACATGCGGTCGGCCATGTAGGATCCAGCCACCTTAACCACCAGGCCACTGCTGACCCTAAAACTTTTTCTTGTAGCAGGGTCTGAGAGAGGAAGAAAAGTTAGTGAGCACAGGGTGGGGACTGAGAAGTGGCTGTCCCCAAAGGAAGGCAGTGTGGTTAATGATACTGAAAATAAAGTCCACCGAAAATCTTATTAATAATTTTGCCTGGAACTAACCTTGCTTAGTCCACTCTAATTTGCATAAAGTACTTGATTCGTGGATCGGCTTTATAGAATTCAGTCTTTGATAAGATTGAGGGAAATCAATCCACTGAGGGACTTGAAAATTATGAGGAGTACTACATAAGCTTAATTTTCAAAGAGCTTTTCAGCTTCTAGGGCTGTCCAGCAATGTGTCAATTAATGCAGGAGATCATGCATTTCCGTCCCTGGGAAGCATTAGACAGTCAGAATTCATTTCTGAAAATGGTGCTGGAGAGGCCATTTTTGCCTAAGGCAGGTGTTGGAACTAAATTAAGCTGGAGATCCATTCCAACTCGAAGGTTCTGATCGTTTATTCGATTATCTCATGGACACTCATGATGCTGGTGGAAGGAGCTGAAGTCAGTGTTGGTATCACAATGGCCAAAGCAGGGACTCAGCTCACGAGGTGAGGAAGGCAAGCCACAACTGCCTTTTTGAACCACCTGGGGACCAAAGAAGAAACTCCCAACTTATCTGGCCTGGACACAGACATCCTTCAGAGGCCAGGTCACTGCTCAGGACCGCTGGCTCCAGGTGATGCCATCCTGAGTAGCCCATATTCCACAGAATAAAAGGTGGTCTCTTTAGAAAGCACCATTTCCATTTCTCCTCCATGCAGCGAGATGCTAAGACTGTGAGAGCTTCCAGCCCCACTAAGGTCAGGGATGGAACCTGGGTTCTGATGAAAGAAACATGGTGCTGTGTGGAAAGAGCAAGTGCTTTGGAAGCAAACAGATTTGCCTTCAAAGCCCAGTCCTGCTTCCTGATATTCAGCAATTTATGTTTTATGAACCTCAGCTTTCCCTCGTAGGTAAAACAAAGCTAATAATGTTTCCTTTAAGGAATCGTGTGAGAATTCAATTAAACAGAATATGGAGGGGAACAAAGAAATGAAATAAAAAACCAAGCTCAGAGGAGACTTTCCATAAATGTGTTTATTCTGCTTTCTACCCTCTCAGTGCACTGCTTCTGGCCCCTGGCTGCAGATTTACCCCAGGAGTTTTCAAAATGATTGTTATGCCTGGACAACCCGTTCCTGAAGATTCTGATGGAATTGCTCCTGATGAGATGCAGTTGTCGGTACGTTTAAATCTTCCCAAGATTGAGGACCACTGCCCACATATCAGAATGAGTCTTATCTTTGGATTTGAAATTTTCTATTACGGTTTAGGAAAATATTTCTCTGTGCCTTGACTTCTTCATTATTAAAAGTATATTATTAATAATACATTTTGTTTAGAATATATAATGAGACTCAATTTTGTAAAGATCTTAAGAGAATAATTGACTATTACTGGTTGCTCAGTAAATATTCATTTTCCTCCCTTTCTCTTCTTTCTTTTTATAAGAATTATTTTATTTAACTTTATTTATTTATTTATTTTAATTTGAGCAGAGAGGGACAGAATGAGAAAGAAAGAGGAGAGAGAAAGTGAGAAAGCAAGCTGCCAGGTCCGGGATGCAAACTTCAGTCAACTATGTGGGAATCCAGAGCCTTTAACCACCACACCACCTGCTGGCCTCCCTTCCTTTCTTTTCTAATCATTGATCAGTTGCTCCCAAAACGACATATAATGTAAAAAAGGATAAAAAAAAATTTTTTGAGAAGTTTATTCCCCTATAGGGCGCATGCGCTCACCACTCACCAGAAAGACAGAGAGAGACAGAGAGACAGAAAGCGAGAAATCACCCCCCCACCCCCAGCGGGAATGGCCACACCACAATCCCTTCTCCTCCATTCTTCTCTCCGGATCTTGTGAACACACGCACATGCACCCAGCATGAGTTTAAGCCACTGGGTCTGGGACTTGAACCACGGTTGACTACATGGGAGTCCAGTGACATAGCCATTATGCCAACTGCTGGTCCCAAAAGGATAAAATTTTAATGCTATCAATAAAGACCACAGACATGAAATATTATCAGTCAGATAGCCTTCAAGTTAAGATAATTACTAAGTACCTCAGGCAAAACTGTCTTACCTATCTTCTGCTAGAACAAGGAGACAAACCCTAGGATAGGGATAGCGAATAGGTTGTATATCTACTTCACTCCTCCCTTCCATGCTCATGGCAGACATCACTAATCAATTACAGCATTCTTTTTCTATCTTTTTTTTTTTTTTTTTTTTTTGAGAGGTTATTGCTATAGAGCACATGTGCTTGCCAGAGAGGCAGAGAGAGACAGAGAGACAGAAAGCAAGAAATCACCTCCCAGGGAGGACAGCCACACCACAATCCCTTCTCCTCCTCCTCCTCTCGGGATCTTGGCCATACACTCACATGCACCTGCTGTGAGTTTAAGCCACCAGGTCCCAGACTCAAACTGCAGACAACTACATGGGAGTCACACGACATAGCCATTATGCCAACTGCTGGTCCATTTGTTTTTTAATTGCCAAAGATGCATGAGCTCACCAGAGAAAGACAAAGAGGAAGAGGGAGAAAGCACCACCATGATGTGGCATGGTCATACCACAATCTATTCTCCTTCATCCCTCCATCCTGTCAAGATTTGAGGGACATAGCACATGCACCCAGCATGTTTTCCAAACTGCCAAGGCTGAGAGTCAAACTGTGGCCAGCCAGCCATCTTGTTTTGTTTGTTTGTTGTTGTTGTTGTTGTTGTTTAAGATTTTTGCCATAGAGCATGTATACTCACTGGAGACAGACAGAGAGAGACAGAAAGGGAAGGCCAGCAAGCACTCTCTGGAGGGGATAGTCACACTGCAATCCGTTTTCCTCCCAGGATTTTGGGCACTCAAGCACACGTGCCCAGAGTGATTTATTAAGTCGCTGAGTCCAAGACTCAAACCATGGTCGTGGGGGAGTCCAGTGCCTTGACCACTACACCACTGCTGGCCACCAACCAACTACCTTAACTAAAAGCTATGAGCCAGCCCAGCATTCTTTTCTACTAAGCTTAAGGTCTCCAAGTCCCTTACCACACAACTATTGTAGGCCTCCACTAATAATCAGCTAGGCCTAGCATATGTATTGAAACACACTTGTCCCTATCCCAAGTCACTGCCTGCCTTAAGCCTGCAAATGAGGCTTATTTCAGAGGTGATTAAGTGGGTTCCCTGGTGTTGGGGAGTGTGTGGCCAAAGACAGAAGGCGGGACAGAGGGTGCCCCTGATTCAGTGCAATCTGATCTACACTAAGACGCAGATCTGTGCTTTCTGGTAAGCGCAAAGAATGTAATGAAGGAGTGAGTAAATGCCAAACTAGAAATGGAAGAGCCAGTGACCCTTAGGGGTGCACTCAAGGTGTACCTACCACCCACAACTTTCAGAAAGTGCTATCAAGTTACTTCCAAAAGCTAGATTAAGTAGTGTGACTTAAGTAATGTGGAAGTAACTATTACAGTGTCTCTCCCCTAAGGGTATAGGCAAGGCTCTGATGAGAAAACCCCCGTGAAGTTCAAGTCAGTGGGGGAAATCCTGGCATTGGTGCCTGTAGGCTTGTCACAGCTGAGACCTCATAAATGCCAAGGCCAGAGGACTTGTGCGGGTGGCTGGGATCCTGGCCCGCTGTGCCCCCTGAAGGACAGCCAGCATTTCTGCAAATGGAGGCTTCTGCTGAAAATTCTTATTATTGATTAACCCCTTGGCAGGCCATCAGCATGTTCACTTGTGACAGAGAAGCATTAGCCCTGCTGGGTCAAATCAGGATGGGTTTTAGCTGCTTCCCCAGCAGGAAGAGATTACAATTCTGATAGCCCTTTTTAAAAAGCCTTTTTATTTGGGGCCTTGAATAAAATTGTAACTTGCTACACTCAATCTCTCCTTGTTTTTTTTTGTGATTTGTTTGTTTTGTTTTGTTTTGTTTTAAGACCGGGGAGCTTTTCTTTGTAAATATTCAGGAGCAGGAATTATTAATAGGAATAAAACTACTGCAAATGGAATGGAGGGTTGATTTTATTCAGTTTGGGCTTTCTTTTTTTTTTTTTTTAACCATTCCTGCTACATGGTCACTTCCCTTCCCAGCATGGGGAAGTCAGCACAGAGGCTGAAATTACAGGGAGGTGAAGGGGGTAGGAAAGCCATCAGAGGCATGAACGGGCAGCCCAGGAACTAAGGATGAAGGGCAGAGAGCAGGTTAGACCTAGGTTAGGGGAGAAGTGAGATATGGAGGTGACGTGTGGAAGAGATAGCAATGTGGGATGTGGTTTGGAGATTGAGCAAACACATCAATACATTGAAGATGGGGCGGGCTGGTGGTGTGGTGCATGGGTTGCTGGACTCCCACATGGCTGACTGCAGTTCGAGTTCCAGAGCTGGCTCTCTCATTTTCCCTCACTCTTTCTCTGGTCAAATTAATAATTATAATAATAATTAAAAAATTAAATAAATAATCCTTTTTAAAAATACATCAAAGATTATAGGAGCCAAAATTTTCATCACCAGAGAAAGTATTTATAACATCAAAGGAGAGAAGTATAGGCATTATACCCCGAGGGCGTTAGCCTGGAATTGAAGTATCAGTGTGCCCTTATGCTGTGCATGTGTGCACATACAGACATACAGATGGACAGAAAAAACGCACGGTACATGCGTATGTGTAGATAGATTGATCGATAGACATGAAAAATGTATATATTTCCTAGCTCTGTCCACTGAGTAGGCCTAACAGTGATGATACTACAGTAGTAATTAACACACTTAGTACCTGGATCTTGGTTTCTAAACACTATCCTTTATTTTAAAAGCACCAAAAAACAAGGCTCCTTAGGAAAATGACTGATGCCAGAGCTGCAATTGGTAATGCATAAGTTGAAATACTGTCTTATGCCAGAAAGAAAGGAAAAGTTCAATGGACAATGGAGAGATGTCAGAAGGGCACAAGAGTCAGCTTGGAAGAGAAAATTTAAACTTCAAAAATTAGTAATGGGTTACACCTTTTGAATAAAATTAGAATCCATGTTCAGTTTGGGTTTTTTGTTGTTGTTCTAATATAAATGAATGGTTGAGGGACAAGGACTGCCCTTTCTCACAGCAGAACACCAACAACAACAACAACAAAAAAAAAAAAAACAATAAAAGCACTGATGGAAACAGACGCAATTTAGCAAACTACGGGAAAGTGGTTGATTTCATGAACAGATGCTAAGACCAGAAGTTGGAAGTTTGATCAGAACAGGGTATTGACTAACCTCAGAACATCTCCCCACAAAACATAAATCAGTTGCAAAAGGCAAGATATTGGACTGAAGGTGGAGAGAACTGGCAGACAAAGACATGACGGAGCAGCAAGGCTGGCGTCGCCAGTGGTGGGAAGAAGTGAAAACACACGTCTTCAGGAGGGAGACACTGAGAACAAAGCAGCCTTTCTGTAGAACTACTGCCCAAATGCATAACCTCAAGAATACAACCTTCTGGGACCAGCAGTTAGCGTAATGGCTATGTCGCTGAACTCCCATGTAGTCGACCGCGATTCGAGTCCCGGACCGGTGGTTTAAACTCAATGCTGGGCGCGTGTGCATGTGTGCCCAAGATCCTGAGAGGAGAATGGAGGTGAAGGTATCGCTTTCTGTCTCGCTGTCTATCTCTGTCTCTCTGGCGAGTGCACGTGCCCTATAGCAAAAACCTCTCAAAAAAAAAAAAAAAAAAAAAAATACAACCTTCCTACAGGGAAACAGCCAAAAAACCTGGTTAGAAGTCATCCGAAAGAATGAAAGACCTATACTCTGTATACACACACAGAGATTTGAGAAAGCACAGATTTAAACTACAATGAAATAAAGGTTGAGAATCCCTAGTCCAAAAAGTCAAACTCGGGAGCATCAGATGGCATCATAGTTACATCGCTGGACTCCCATGTAGTTGACTGCAGTTCGAGTGCTGGACCCAGTGGCTTAAAACTCATGCCAAGCACGTGTGCATGTGTGCCCAAAATCCCAAGAGGAGAAAGGATTGCAGCGTGGCCATGCCCCCAGCGGGTGGTGATTTCTCGCTTTCTGTCTTTTTGGCGAATGCACACGCCCTATGGCAAAAATCCCTCAAAAAAAAAAGTCAGATTCTGCAGTGTTCCAAAATTGGAAACTTTTTGAGCACTGACACACACAATTCTATACCTGATTTCATGTGACAAGCTGCAATCAAAATACTACAATACAAAAATAGTGTATAAAATTACCTTCAGGGGCCGGCAAGTGCCATGGCCGTTAAGAGCTCTGGATTCCCACGTGGCTGACCATGGTTCAAGTTCTGAACCTGATGGCTTGCTTTCTCCTTTTCTCTTTTTCTCTTTCTCTCTCTCTCTCTCCTCTCCCTTTCTCTCTCTGGTCAAAATTAAAAAAAAATAATAAGAAAAAATGGAATTAAATAAATAAATAATTCTTTTTTTTTTTTTTTTTTTTGAGGTTTTGCTATAGGGCGCGTGCACTCACCAGACAGACAGAGAGAGACATAGAGACAGAAAGCGAGAAATCACCCCCCAGGGGGGATGGCCATGCCACAATTCCTTCTCCTCCATTCTCCTCTCGGGATCTTGGGCATGCACGCACCCACGCCCGGCGTGAGTTTTAAGCCACCGGGTCCGGGACTCAAACCGCGGTCGACTACGTGGGAGTCCAGCGACATAGCCATTACGCTAACTGCTGGTTCCCAATAATTCTTTTAAAAAATCACCTTCAGTCCATGGGTACAAGGTATATATGCAACAAAAGTGAATTTCATGTTTAGATTTAGATCCCATCCCCAAGATATCTTATCTATGTATGATAATAAGATATCAAATACTACTTATTGTATATTAAAAAATCCTCAAAATTTGAAACACTCTGTTCCCAAGTATTTCAGATAAGGGATATTCAATCTGTACCACTATATACACAAAAGAATGGCCAACATAAAAAAGATTTCATCAGTAAATCATTGCAGAGGATGTGAAGGAACTGGAATTTTCATACACTTTTAGGGGGAGTGTAAAATGGTACAACCACTTTGGAAAAAGATCTGATAGTCTCTAAACACAGGCATACCCTATAACTCAGCAATTCCATTCCTAGATTTTTTTCTCAAGAGAAATAAAAATGCGTGCCCATAAAAATACCTGTACAAGAATATTTAAAGAAACTTTATTTATAATAGCAAAAAAATCAGGAACAGCCCATCCATCAATAGGAAAACAGACTGTGCTGTATTTACATAATACTGCTGAATAATAGGAAAGATAAATGTACTAATACAAGCAATAATGTGGATGAATTGCAAAACCAGAAAACTTATGCAAAATATATATTGTATCATTCCATTTATGAGAAGTTCTAGGACAGGTATCTGGAAGAGCAGCGGGAGGATTCAAGCAGAAGTTACCTGGAAAGGATTAGTTTGAACAGAAAATGCCCCAGGAAGGTGCATGAGAGTAGTCTCAGGTATGTAATGCTTTCTCCTGACAGAAGTTTGAGTTACACAGATAGAGACATCAGCCAGACTCATCAAACTGTGCACTTAAGAGCTGGGCATTTCCTTATGTGTAAATTTTATCTCAAAAGGAAAGGAAAAGAAACGATGATCACCTACTGAATTGTAGCTATTGCTATGCATGCTGAAGTATTTAGGGGAAAGTGTACTAATGTCAGATACTTCCCTTAAAACGCATCCCCAAAATGAGAGGGATCAATGGATTTGTAGAAGTAAATATGCAATAAACCATGTTGTTTATTTTATTATTTTTTGAGAGGTTTTTGCTATAGGGCATGTGCACTCGCCAGAAAGAGAGAGACAGAAAGAGAGAAATCACCCCCCAGCGGGATGGTCACGCCACAATCCCTTCTCCTCCATTCTCCTCTCAGGATCTTGGGCACGCATGCACACGCACCTGGCGTGAGTTTAAGCCACCGGGTCCAGGACTTGAACTGCAGTTGACTACATGGCAGTCCAGAGTCATAACCATTATGCCAACTGCTGGTCCCTCAAAATGTTAACTATAGAATCTATACAATAGATTTGTGAGTGTTCCCTGTAAATTTCTTTCATCTTTTCTGTTTTTGAACATTCCCATGTCAATGCATTGGCGGGGCAGTGATAGAACTTTGCTATAGACTAGAAGTGAGAGCAGTATGGAGTCATGAAGGTGAAAACAGCACAGTACAAAGCAATTGGATTGACTGAAAAGCCTGGGCAAATTGCACAGGTGTGCTTCTCCCTCATGTGTGTCCCAGGAGAAATGAGACATAGGGATATCTACGGGTCAGTTCTTCCTATCATCCCTGATGTAAGAGATCACTCAGACCGTTTTGATCACTGATCGATGGACTACTCCCAAACACCAAATTGACCTGACAGTTTTACTCTGTCTTCTGCTGAAAGTGGTATCGGTTAACTCAATTGGATGAGAACAGCCAGTGTGATGTAACTGAACGTCCTTTCATTTCTATTGCAGGTCAGTAGTTATCTACTGGGTAGTGTGTATGAGAATCAAACACATTACTTCGTCGTTAGTGTATTATAATGGTAATGCATAATATATGATACATCATGCTCTGCTACTTGCTTTTTGCTTATGATAGCCTTGGATATCTTCCCATGTCAATACATATAAACATCGTCTGTAAAATGAAAATATAATAGTCATAAACACCAATTTAGCTCATACTTAGAACTAATATACCATGACATCTGGCATGCAAGAATTGCTTAATCAAGCTTAGCTATTGTTTTTTCTTTGGAAAGGTGCTCTATAATTTGTGTGATCTATTGATGGGCATGTAGGTTGCTGCCAGTTTTTCCCTACTAGAATATGGAATTGAGTAACTTTCTTTGCAATCTTGATATGTGTACTATTACTAGGATAGATTTTTAAAGGTCGAGCTACACAGATAATGTACCCTGCACCTGTTACACCAGTGTCTATTGCCTCAGCTAAAGCCCGTTCTCCTATACCTTATTTTGTGACTCTGGGTGGGAATCAGTTAATGGCCTTTCCCAGACTGCCTTGCCAACTGACTTCTCCTGGATTTCTTCTAGAAAGATGCTGCCAAATCAAGCTTCCAAAATGGCTACATCAACTTGTACTCCCACCAACAACAAATGAAAAGACTTCTTTCCTCACCTGTGGAGTTTTCTTTTTGTCTTTGTTGTTAATGACAGCTATTGGGTCACATCCCAAATCTACTGAGTACTAAGTTAGGCCGGGACATATATGTTTTTTAAAATTACTACAAGTGATTCCAAAGAACAGCCAGGTAAGAGCCATTGTTCTAGAGCTTTGATTCTCCAAGTGTGGTCCCTAGACTGGCAGTGTTAGCATCATCTGGGAGTTTGTTAGAAATGCAGAATCTTAAACGCTACATTTTAACAAGATCCCCAGAGGATTCACGTGTACATTAAAGTTTGAGAAACACTGCTCTTCAAGAAAGGATGCGGCAACCAGGATAGGTTTTGCCAGGCTTACATCTTTTGGGGTGTCCTTTTTTTTTTACCAAAAGAGAATTAAAATCACAGGCAAAAACTGAGTACGAATTGAATATTTAATTACAATAATCAGTAATAAATCATAATATAATGCTAATTATTAAAAGATGGAAAGTACCACAAGCATTACAAAATCCAGGGATAAAAATGACAAAACATGTTTACTAGTAAACTGCCTGCCTAATGTACTTTTATTTCTTTTTATGATTATTTTTTTTTTAGTTTTTGCTATAGAGCATGGGCACTCACCAGACAGAGAAGGGGTGAGGAGTGAGAAATCACCCTATCACCCTCCAGGAGGGATGGCCATGTCACAATGACTTTTCCATTCTTCTATTAGAATTTTGGGCACATACACACACATGCCCAGTGTGATTTTCAATCCACTGGGTCTGGGACTCAAACTCCATAGTCGGTCATGTGGGACCCAGCCACCTTAACCTCCCCACTACCTGCTGGCCCACATTCTTGTCAGTTTTTAGCAGCCTCTGTGATGAAATCTTTTTCTATAACCTTATAAAGAGGCAAGAAAGGTAATTCAGTTGGCTAGAATTTTGTTTTTGTTATGATTTAGAGAAGATTTTTTGTTTCAACTTCTAACTTTTAATGCCATGTGAAAGTTTAGAGTATGTCAAGTTTCAGATTAGCACTTGGGATTAGCTACTTTCACAGAAATGGTAAGAGTCATAGCATTATGGGTTTCTTACCTAGTGGCTAATTTTCAGTGCTCTTTGAACCACTGACATTCAAAACCATTCTGTAGTCCATGTCCTTCTGCAAACCATTCCTTTCACCCACCTCCTGCTCTTTTGTCCCTAACTCTGGAGTGACCTATTTGCATAAATTTCTTGACCTCTCCTGATATTTTTATCTACATTTGCTTTGCTACTGTTCTTTTATTTCTTGCCTTTTAGATTTCGGCCATCAGAGTTTTTAGCGTCTGTTATGAAAATATAATTTTCAACTTTTTTTTTTGCTTATCTGAACACTTATATTTGTTTAGAATAACAGAAAGCAAAACTGACATATTTTAAAAGGCATATCAAACCAGTTCCGCAAAATAACAAATTTTAAAAATTTCCTGTCATATTCTTAATTTTACTGCATAATCACAATCACCATTTTATATGAGAGTGTTGTGGGCTGGCTTCTGGGATGCTAACCAGGTTCTTGGCGTTTTGTACAAAGAATTCAATGAAACATGCCAATAGTGAAAGGAAAAGGTAGTTTATTAAGTAAAATGACAGTATACTCCTGAGAGGTAGGAGCTGGCCTGAGCTGACAAAGAATGGCTCAAAAGGCCCAGTTTTCAACATTTTGAAGTGTCTTTTTAAAAATTCGCCAGCAGGGGGACAAACCTGGGGGCCAGCAGGTGATGTAGTGGTTGAGGCTCTGGGTCCCAAATGGCCAACTTTGCAGTCCCAGTCTAGGACCTAGCAGCTTGAAACTCATGCCAGACACATGTGCATGTGTGCCCAAAATCCCAAGAGGAGAATGGAAGAGAAGGAATTGTGGCATGGCCAGCCCTCCTCAGAGGGATATGTCAATATTACATACTACTTCATCTGAAACCCCCAGAATTCATCAAGATAAGAAGCATCAAATATACTAAGATATACTTGAGATTATAACACCTGTACCATCACACGCAGACTTACTGTTTGTAGCACAAGGAGATTTCATAAAAGTTGTAGAAAAGTATAAATAAATTACAAAGTTTTTAAAAACTTTTTTTCCTTACTTTGTTTTATTTCATTATTTTTTTAAGTTTGCTATAGGGCATGTGTGCTTGTTAAAGAGATATAGAGAAACAGGGGTGGGGAGAATGAGACATCATCTCCCAGGAGGGTTGGCCATGCCTCAATACCTTCTCCTCTAGTCTCTTCTCAGGATTTGGGACACACACAGACATGTGCCTGGCCACTGTCTGGGACATGAACCACATAACTGGCCCTGTGTGATCTAGCAGCCTCAACATCTAGGCCACCTGCTGGCCCAAGTACACGTTGGTACAAAAATAATTTTTAATTCGTGCATAGCTTTTTTTATAGTATGCACTTTTCATGCACTTTTGAAGTCCCCCCCCCCCACCTTACTAAAGGTTTTTGTTCCTGCAAACATGGGGATTCTGGTGGATTCTATTTTGAGCTATTATCATCAAAAAAGTAAAGTATAATTGCACATGCTACATCGTTGCACATATTCCTGATAAAGGAACATTCCCATTTCGCTTCGGCATGATTGTGAACTAAATTATTCATTCACAATTTTACATGTCTGATGATCAGAAGAATTTTCTGGAAAAACCAGAAGAAACTAGAAGACTAGTTTTTGGCTCCATACATTCCACATCTTTTCCACTCCCCAGATGCTTCTAGGGCCAAATGTTCTAGAACAAGTTCATTACATGACACCAGGTGTGCCCCTGTACTGTGTGCCTCAGGGCCAGGCGAGCAGCAGGGTCGGTGGGAGAAACGTTCCTGGAAGCCATTCCTGCACTTGAATGGCTAGGAGTAATATAACTAGACATGGCTAACTAGAAACTACATAAAATCAACAGATCCCATCTCAGCTTCCCTTTATCCCCCAAATCCTACAGCCACTTCAAGGTCACTCTACGCCTGGGAAATTGTGATGGTGGGGGTGGGGGCAATAAAAAGAAACAGCTGTCTTAACCAGTTTCAGTTAAAATAACTGAGCAGAAAGACCACGTAAAAGACATTGTTGAGGCTGCTCTTGTGGCTTTTGGAAGGAGCTGTGTAAGTACAGAGCCCTGAATCTTAAGCTTTATGAAGTTTTCAGTGAATCTGTCTCTGCAGAGAATCACATAAAATCCAAAGGATAGAACAGAGTAATAACTTCAGAGATCATCTAGAACAACCTTTTTGATGTAAAGAAGAGGAAACGGAGGCCCTTGGAGATTGTATGACTTCCACAGGATCACACGGCTGGGTAATTACAGGGCTGGGACTAGATTCTTGACTCCAAGTGTAGCGTACTTTCTTCAGAGTACCCCTCGTTTTGTGGTTTCCCCTTAGATTCTTACACTTGGAGTGCTAAATTTATGCCCAATGTGTATTGAAGGAAATAAAATGTTAAAAGACGTGTCACTCCAGATTTTATTCAGGCAAAGTACCCAATAAATATCCCTCATCTCTGTGATCAGTCTCTTAGCTTCTCATGAAATATTTGCCAATAGCATTTTTTTCTTTTTGCTGATTCATTGAATCTTACATGACAAAGGGGAAAAAATCCCTTCCATAAGTCACGATGCATATGCTGATGAGATGCTGTTTGATGCTAGCATAGGCACTCTCTGCTCCAAGGAAGGAAGGCTCACTGAATGCCAGTACTCATGCCAGTGCCAGCTTATTACGTGTTGCTTGCTGTGGCTCTATCCTGATTTTGCCTTGAGCTAAAGATTTAATATCCCTCACTCCAATTACAGTATCTATCTGGTTTTTATGGGCTACAGTATGTTTCTACGCTAACATTTCAATTCAATCATTTCCACCCTGAAGATTTATTTTGTCTGACAATCCACGCATACCACATAATTAAAATAACTTAAATATAAACTATCTGGGCCCTACTCTGCTGTCCTCATTTACGCAAAATCACTTCTGGAATGTCCCTGCTAGGCTAGGCACAGTAATAGAGAGTAGGAGAGGCAGGTGACATGACACTAAACAGGGGCTACAAAGATGAATGTGACAAGTGGTTCGCCCTGAGGGCGCTCTTACATCAGTGGGAGAAATATGAAGAGATTTTTTAAAGTTCATGGAAAAATGGAATCAACGTATGAGTTTATTTGGATACAAAAAAGTTTTAAATCCATGCAGTTTTTTCATAACACACATTTTCCATGAACATGGTAAACATCCCTTCTTGTAGATAGTTGGTGTAATTATATTACAATGCAATATGGCGGAGTCTGAGAGCACAGAATGGGGAACAATAATTCTTTATTTCTAGAATTATCTTATTTAATTGTGTTTATTATTATTGTATTTTAATTTGACCAGAGAGAAAGAGAGGGAAAATGAGAAAGAAAGTTACTAGGACCTGGACTCGAACCATGGTCAGCCATGTGGAAGTCCAACTCCCCATCTACACCACCTGGGGAACAATAATTCTACAGAGAGAGGAGACTTCAGCAAGATTTTGAAGAGCTGATACTTAAATTAATTCTCAAAAGAAAATGTCACCAGAGAAAGAAGAGGAGGGACCAGCATGTGCAAAGTTGGGGACATGTGAAGGAGAATGTTTGGGAGATAGCTAACAGTTGATTTGGCTATAACCAAATGTGGCTGGGAAGGTGGTTATAAGAAAACAGCTGAAACACAAGCAGTGTTGTATCAGCCTGGGAAGGTTCTGTGTGCCTCACTAAGGAGTTTGAACTTGCCTCTGTAGCAAAAGATAAGCTTTAAACAGTGGAGTGATATGATCAGATCTGTTTAGGGATGCTGGGTACAAGAAGCATGAACTTACAATGCCATCTGTGACAAAGGCCTTGGCAAGAAATAGGAGCCTGCACTATGACAATCCCAGTAACGATGTTGATAAATCCACCTGCAAAGGATCTCGAGAGGTATCTTCTGATAACCATCTCATGGCAAAGTCTATAACTAGAAATATGGAGGCTGGATAACAAGACTAGAGTCCTCCCCGTCTTCTTTCACACAGCAAGCAGTTATTCACAACATAAAGTTCAAGTCATTTCTATAAGTAAAAAAGACAGGTCCTCTATGATAAGATGACCTGTATTTGGTCTTCTACTCCAGCCTTTCTAATGACTTCACGTTCTGTCCACACTTGCTTTCCATTTTTTACAATCAGTGAGACTAGAGCGATGTGGGCGAATAAGTCTGATATGCAGGAACAGTACTGAGGAAGCGTCTTGCCATCTAAGTCTCAGAGCTCTTCCCTTCGATGTCAAACAGGAAAACACAGAAAACCACTGGCCCATTCGGAACCAAAGAATCAGCTTCTCACTAGCCTAGCAAGCATCTTATAATCCTCAAAATTCAGAGTTTCCTGGTAAAATCTAGTCTGGAGAAAAAGATTATACTTTAGAACAAATGGAGTCTCTGCACCCATCCCAAATCCATACCTTGGGACCTGAGCACTGGGACATGCCTGTGAAGAACGGGCCTGCAGAGCTACTGCAAGTACACTCCTTCGGCCATTGGAATGGATGATCAGCAGGAGCAGTAGGACAAAGGGAGAATTTCCCCCTTCTTCCCCAAGAGCAGCCTTGTTCTGGGGACTTGCCCAAGAGAGAGGGAGAAGGAAAGGGCCCGCAGCTCATGTGTTCAGGCAGTGAAAGACAAAGTGGAAACCAAGGCCTGGCCTTCAACACAGTTATCCTTGCCAGTCTAATGTGGCCAAGGAATGTCGCAGATTCTGACCAGCCAATTTAATCAGCTCTCTCCTAACAAGACATACCAGTATGAGGATCAGAAAAATACAGAAATGCCCTCCCTGGCACCTCCATGTGGTCAGACATGTTTGGTGGGAGGCAGGGATTACAAGGGCAAAAACAGACTGCATGGTAAAATATGGATGTCAGTGGGGCCAGCAGATGGTGTAAAATGGTTACATTGCTGGACTCCCACATAGTCAACCACTGTTTGAGTCCTGGACCCAGTGGCTTAAAACTCAGGCCGAGCGCATGTGCTTGCATGTCCAAAATCCTGAGAGAAAAATGGAGAAGAGATTGCAGCATGGCCATCCCCCCGGGAGATGATTTCTCACTTCTGTCTCTCTGTCTCGCACATGTGCCCTATAGCAAAAATCTCTCCCAAAAAAATTGGATTTCAGATAAACAACAAATTATCTTGTCTCTAACATTACATGGGACATACTTGCAAAGAAAAAGAGAGAGAGAGAAAAAATTCTTTATCCTGAGAGAGAGAAAAAAAATTCTTCATCCTAAATCCAAATTAAACTGGATATCCTGTACTGTACTTTGATAAATCTGACAGCTCTAGAAGAATCTTCCTTTGTGACATAGATATTCATACCCCCACATTCAAATCAGAATCTCAGAATTCTGGGCTGGCCCCATGACCTAGTGATGAAGGGAACCAGAGCCCTTATGACCGACTGTGCAGTTTGAGCCCTGTCCCTAGCAGTTTGAAAGTCATGCTGAGTTCAGGGCCAGCAGATGGTATGGTGGTTAAGGTTCTGGACACCCACATGACTGACTGCAGTTCAAGTCCTGGACCTGATGGTAATAATTATGATCAATAAAATTAAATAAGTAATTTAAAAAAACATACTGAGTGCATGTGTGTGCATGCCCATAATCTTGACAGGATGGACAAATGGAGAAGAGATTGTCAGGTGGCCACACCTCATTAGAGGGTGATTTTTCTCTCTCTATGTCTGTCTCTCTCTCACCCTGTCTCTGCCTCTCTGTCTCTCTTTGGCAAGTGTACATGCCTTCTAGAAACAAAAATTAAGATAAAATAATATAAAAAAGGAAGAAAGAAAAAGAAAAAAACAATCTCAAATGGTAGAAATGGGGAACTTGTAAGTCACCCAGTCCATCAGCTTAAATTCATCTATGATGCCAGGGAGGAGACTCGAAGAATTGCAATAACTGACCCAAAGTCACACTGCTAATTAATGGCAGACCAGGGAATAAAATGCATCTCCACACTCCTTTTGCTGTGTTCTTTCCCCTCTGCCACCTTAAGTCCCTTCTGTCTCTTGGCTCACTAGCTTCTGAATTACTCAAAAATTCCCTTAGGGCAAAAAGAATTATTTTTTAATATCTTTTCCCAATGCCTAACACAATGCTTTATGAGCCCTGGCAGTGCGATCGATACTGTAGTGAGGCTGGCCATGTGGCTAAATTACCTGGATGGCGGCCACCACTCTCCACTTCACTCACACCTTCTGTGTTTTGTGCCCATGAACCTATTTTGGGGGGTTGCTGTGAGGTTGGCACAGTCTTTAGCCAGGTGTGAAAAATGTCCCTAGCCCCCCTGAGGGGCTATGGAGTGTGACTTTCTGAATAACATATAGCCTTGGGGAAGGATCCTCCCTGCAGAGGAAATATGTTCAAGGAAAACACAGCTGAGACCTGGGGGCTTGTAGGAAGAAGTCTTATCAGGAATTTCAGCTTCCTCCACTGCGAACCTTTGACCAGAGTTGCCAACAAAGAACTGGCTGGGCTTTAAGATTCCTCTCCTTTCCCTTGCCTCCCTCTTGTGGACAAGCCGGCAAACAGTTGAACAATGGACATGAGGAGGTGAGGAGACCTCAACAAATGCACAGACCAGGAGACTGATGTCTCCACTACACAAGGCATCTGTAAGCCAGCCCCTGACAGATTCATAAGAGAGGTGATCTTCACAGCTCTCCATCACTTCTCACAACTTATACTACTTTATCTCTTCCTCATTCCTTCAGCCCCCCCCCCACCCCCCCCCCCACACCCCCACCCGCCTCTCCTCATCCATCTCCTTCCCAATCTCCTTCTACTCTATCCGAACCAAGACTCAGGCTTTGGTGTCCCAGAGCCCCAGGCAAGTGATTCCTTACTCTTCAAGGGAATGACTTGTGTCCTTCACACTAGAAGAGACTGCTTATTCAGGGTACGAGGATGCTTAAGATGATAACATTTATTCAGTACTTAATAAGTATGAGGGTTTTTTGTTTTGTTTTTGTTTTTAGGTGTTTGCTATAGGGCACGTGCACTCACTAGAGAGACAGAAAATGAGAAATAACACGCCGGGGATGCCCATGCTGCAATCCCTCCTCTTCTCTCTTCTCCTGGGATTTTGGGCATGCATGCACATGTGCTGGAGTGATTTTCTTTCTTTCTTTTTTAAAATTTCCTATAGGGCACCTGAACTTACCAGAGAGAGACAGAGAGAGAGAAAGCCGCCAGATCCGGGACTCGAACTACAGTCAGCCATGTGGGAGTCCAACACCTTAACCACCATTACCACCTGCTAGCCCCAAGTGTAAAGTTCTTCTACTAAGCACTTGATACACATTATCTCATTTACATTCATAATTTTCACAGCAAATCAATGTGACAGATAACATTCTACAGATAGAGAAACTGAGGTTCAGGAACTTGAAACAGCTCATCCAAACTTTGATTTTCAGTGATGGAAATGGGATTCAAACTCAGAATATCTCAATCTAGACTCAGAAAGTCCTATCTAACAGAACCTTACAATGGTGGAAACATTCTGTATTATATTTTTGTTGTTGTTTTTTATTTGTTTGTTTGTCTCGGTCCACTATGGTATTTTCTAGCCACTGAGCATTTGAAATGTGACTACTGCAACTGGGAAACTCAGTTTTTAAAGTTTATTTATTGATTTTTTTTCCCACAAACAAGAGAGACAAAGAAAGAAGAGAGAGAGAGAGAGAAAAGAGAGAAAGAGAGTACCCCAAAAGAGTCTTGACACTATGACCCACCCCCCATCCTTCAGCAAATCCTAGATCATGAGCAAGCATGTGACCACCTACTCGGGGAGGTTTCTGGAACTTTCCCATGTGGGACTGCTTCCTAAAGTGTCACATTTCACCACTGGGCCACCATCTAGCGCCATGATTTTTAAATTTTATTTCATTTTGACCTAAATAGTTACAGTGAACTAGCAGCTACTCTGTGGAGTACTCTAGAACAGCCTAGAAATATAACCCTTAAATTATTCCTCACCTACTCCCCACATCCATTCTTTCCACACACACTCACATTCACCCCCTGGGCTGTTAGAAAGGTATTTTGTTTACATCATTCCCTTGGCCCTTACTCCATGTAGATTTAAGGTGGACCCTGACTAGAAAATTGATAGTTGACTTATGTCCTCTTTGATGTAATAAGGCAAGAGAAAGAGAATTGATGATATGAAAGATATGGGCTCTTCTCCTTGCTGTGCTAGTGACATGTCACGTAATTTCCCCAGCCCTCAGTTTCTTATCTGTAGAACAGAGCTGTAGTCCAAGATCTCAGGGGCTCTGTCCAGCTTCCACATGGCACAGTGGGGACGTGCCCCACAGCACCCAGCCCCTGCTCCCATGGCGGCACAGAGAACCAGAGCCCCAGGTGAGACTTCTGGCCCCACCGGTGATTACCTAGAGGAACAGTCAGCCAGCGTGCTTGATTGTACAAATCCAACACCCCATAATACATAGGGCTCTTTTTTTAGAACCCTAATCAGAGATTCCATTTGCATAATTAACATCTTTAGGAATAATTGCAAATGACACATCTGTTCACTATCACCCCCTCTCTGGCAAACTATGTGTTATAAACACAGCTTCTTCAGCTCTGGAAACAGTTGGTGCCTGTCCTTTGCTTGTTGGTTTGTCACTTTCCCCCTTGGGGTGGTGATGACCTTGTGTGACCTATCCCTGTGTCACCATTCCCATTCTGTCAGTGGTGCTCAAACTAGATCAGAACCCGCTTACAACGATCTGTCCTGACCGGCCGCAGAGTCAACTTCTTAATCTTGGCCCCCTAGACCAAGGATTTAGAGGATTCATGGCATCTTATGAAACTCTAGGTAAATACACTTGTACATTTATATTCTAAAAAGCGGGTTCATGGTTTTCATTATTTGAATAAGTGTTCATACTACCCAAATGGTTAAGAACCACGTACTATATAATTGCATTCACATAAAAGTACAGAATAGGGAAATTTATAAGACAGAAAATAGATAAATAACCACTAATAGATTAATTCATTGATAATCTAAGGCTAGGGAGTGGAAGATGGGAGAATGGGGATGACAAAGGTATGGGGTGTTCTCCCGAGACAATAAAAATATTCTAAAGGGAACCAGCAGTTAGCATAATGGCTATGTCGCTGGACTCCCACGTAGTCGACCGCAGTTCGTGTCCCGGACCTGGTGGCTTAAAACTCACGCCGGGCGTGTGTGCGTGCGTGCCCAAGATTCCGAGAGGAGAATGGAGGAGAAGGGATTGCGGCGTGACCATGCCCCCTGGGGGGTGATTTCTCGCTTTCTGTCTCTCTGTCTCTCTCTGTCTGGCTGGCGAGTGCACGCGCCCTATAATGAAAAACCTCTCCCCCCCCCCCCAAAAAAAAAAAAAAAAAACACAACAGTTGGCGCCAGCAGGTGGCGTGGTGGCTAAAATGCTGGATTCTCACATGGCAGACCACAGTTCGAGTTCCAGATCCAGTGGCTTGAGACATGCTGAACGCATGTGCATGCATGCCCAAAATCCCAAGAGAAGAGTGGAGGAGAAGAGATTGTGGTGTGGTCATGCCCCCCCCCCCTCCAGGGAGGGTGATTTCTCACTTTCCCTCTCACTCTCTCTGGTAAGCACACACAGTTTTTTGGCAAAAACTTTTTTTAAAAAAGAAAAAAAAAGCAGTTAAGAACCCCAACTTGGAAAAAAGGATGGAAGACTATAGGTACCTACGGATAGCAAGGTTGCACACACTCTGTCCCCAGAAAGGCTTCAGTGATAACAAAAACAGCTCTCTTTTACAAGTAAAATCAACTTTATGTGAGGTCTCTTATTAGGGTATGATTTAAGGTATCAGGAAGGCTCTCTAGGTCAGTGCTTCTCCACCTTTAATGAGCATTAGTTACTTGGTGATCCTACTAAAATGCAGTGGGCCCAAGATTCTTCTGGTGGTCCAATGAGCACTCTTTGAGAAACAAGGTACAAGACCAAAAATACTTTAGCACTTCTTCCTGTGGATCTGCCCACCATTCAACTACTTAACCCAGTAGATAATTTTCTGAGATATATGGCTCTTGACATACTATATTCATGACTACTTCCCTAACTAACTTATCGGCTTCCCTGCTTTGTGAACTAAGCTAAATAGCATAAAAAAATCTCAGTCCTTCTCCCTTAAAGTTTAAACCAGAGACAAGTTCAATCAGCTTATCCATTTTTTTTCCTCCTGAGCCCCAACTTAAGCCTTCAGAATGAGGTTGCCTTCCCTAAATGGCAAATCTAGTAAAAGATAACAAAGCAAGCTATTCCATTCATGTTTTGAAAGTATAAAATTTCGTGATTTGTCCCACTACAAGTTTCATGTTGCTAGTACTGGTTAAGGAAGTATAGAGTCTGGATACTTATTTCAAACTAACAATGTGTTTGTCTAAAGGGAGAAGGCTATGGATGGTCTACATGTAACAGGTTGCCTTATGAAAAATGACTCCTTAATTAGCCTTATTCAAGAAAAACAACCAAGGGACCAGCAGTTAGCGTAATGGCTATGTCACTGAACTCCCATGTAGCCGACTGCGGTTCAAGTCCGGACCCGGTGGCTTAAACTCACGCGGGGCGCGTGTGCATGTGTGCCCAAGATCCCAAGAGGAGAATGGAGGAGAAGGGATTGCAGCATGGCCATCCTCCCTGGGGGGGGGGGGGGGGGGGGGGGATTTCTCGCTTTCTCTCTCTCTGTCTCTCTCTGTCTTTCTGGCGCGTGCACGTGCCCTAGAGCAAAAAACTCTCCAAAAAGAAAAACAACCATCAGAGATGTTAGAGCAGGGATTGAGTGTCCACAAAATTTTGCAATAACTCCCATCAAGATGTAGAATCTATTTCTCCACCTTGAATCTGAGCCAACCTTGTGCCTTGTTTTGACCAATCGAATGCTATAGAAGTGCTGGTGCTTGAATTTTAGAGACTATTCCTTGCAGATTCTTCTCTCTTTACATGCTGCCCTAAAACCACCATGTAAGGAAACCAGTCCAGCCTACTGGAGGATGAGAGACCACATGGAGGAAAATCAAGGCCACCCGACAACAGCCAACACCACCTGCTAAACCCATGAACAAGGCCATCTTGGACCCTCCGGTTCAGCATGGGCACATACATACATCTAGGTGAAACAGCAACCAACCCACAGATTGTGAGAAATAAATTACTATTGTCTTAAGTCACTGAATGTTGGGGTGGTTTGTTACACAACTGTAGATAACCAAAATAGATAGGATGAAATACTAGATAACATAATGTGTCTCTAAACATGATTCTGTTATTTAAGAACACTTAGGGGTTTTATTTAGCCCAAATCAAGTTTTTCTTTCTGTACATGTACAACACTGTTCTCCATTCACAGCAAGGCTGGTTTCTGCATGTCCTGTTGTGGCCAATCTGCCATGTGAGGAAAACAGTTAATGCCCCCAACAGATCTCTTTACCTCTTTAGTGCTTCTATTTTGCAGGGTGTCTGGCCTGAACTGCAGTAGGGATATAGATCAGTTTTAAGGTTCTAGAGGTCAGGTCAGGCCTCCCCCCTGCTGGGAAGGGTTGTGCTTGGGGGGCAAAGTAGGGAGAGTACTGACACGGTGTGCCTAGGGGCAGAAGAGGGAGAGCAGGATAAGGATGGGGAGGATGGAGTAATACCTTTCCCCACCTTGACTGACTCCACACCTACTGTAAAGGACTAATTATGAATCTCAAAGAAAAGAAATATTCCAGAAGCTGAAGGAAAGCCTTGAGGCAATCTGGGTACACACATGCTGCTTTAGAGTCCAGGAGACAGAGCTGGCGAAGGTCTCTCTTCCTTCCCTTCTTCATTCTGCCCCCACTCTGCCATTCAGTCAAAGCAGGTGTGGCTCCCAAAGAAGGGAAGAGTAGGTCCCTTTTTTACTGAGGACTCAGTTGTCCAACTCAGAGTAAGGCCCCCTGACAAAGCACAATATGAACAAACTTGTTTCTGAACACACGGAATATGCCAACACCTTAGGTTCCCCCTTGAATTAACTGGGGACACCACTGAAGGGAAGGTAGTGAAAGTCCAGAGTAAGCAGACAGAGCTTAGGACTATTGTAGACTGAAACGCCCACATGATGAAACAGAGACTTTTCTTGGTTCTGTTCCCAATGGTCAGAAGTCCCTATGACTCGCACCAGTTATTCTATCATCCAGGGTCTTTGTGTTTGCTTCTTCTTTCTTTTTCTTTTCTTTCTTTTTCTAAATTTGCTACAGGGTGTGTGCACTCACCAAAGAGAGACAGAGAGAAGGAAAGTGAGAAATTTCTCCCCAGGGGTGATGGCCAGCCACACTGCAATCCTTCTCTGTTCTCTCAGGATTTGGAGCACACACACACACACACACACACACACACACCCAGTGTGATATTCAAATTGCTGGGTCCAGAACTCAAACCACATGGTTGGGCATGTGGGACCCAGCTGTCTTAACCACCATAACACCTGGACCCCCATTCTTCCTTTTGCAACAGCTGGTTTTCCATATACACCATAAATTATGAGCAAAATGAAACTAATTTCCCAGGCTGGGAATATAGTACAAGTCTAAATAAAGTCATAAAATGCAAGTTTGGAACTCAGAGGGATACCTTAGGACCTCTTCCCGGGCCACTTGCTCTTTGTCTGTTTATGGCAGAATAAAATGGAGGTGCCAGTGTAGGCATTATTTTAGCTCAAGGAGGATTCAGATTGCATTATCTTTTTATTTTAAGAAGGGAAGTATAACTATAAACATCATGGGCCAGGTTATAGGAATAAACTTGCCTTGCATTATTTAACTAGTCTGTGGTTATATCTTATTGCTATTACTTTTCTACAGCCATGCTTTTAGTCTAGCATTTAGGGAACATTGCAATATTTTGAAGTGCACAATTTAACAATTTGGTGATAGCTAGTAATGCTGAAGAAAAGCCTTGTAACCCAGCAATTCCACTTGTAGTATGTACCCAATCAAAAAACAAACAAACAAAAAACCTTACACGTGGACCTGAAGAGACCTCA
This sequence comes from Tupaia tana, assembly GCA_026018925.1. NCBI lineage: Eukaryota > Metazoa > Chordata > Mammalia > Scandentia > Tupaiidae > Tupaia > Tupaia tana. The sequence goes on from JAKSZU010000003.1 coordinate 194,816,349, forward strand.
GCAAGACTATGTATCACAGCATTGTTTGTGGTAGGAAAAAACCAGGTTTGCCGACAGGGTAAACTAAATAAAGTTGCGGTGATTCATATGAAATAATACAATGCAACAGTTAAAAATAATTGAACTAGATATACAGCATCAAAATGGGTAAATCTCAACATAATGTCAAATGTAAAAAAGTTTTAAAAGGATATATATGGGAGGACCAGTGAATGCCATAATGGTTTCATCGTTGGACTCCCACATAGTCAACCACAGTTCAAGTCCCGAACCCAACAGCTTAAAACTCATGCTTGGCACCTGTGTGTGCTTGCCCAAAATCCTGAGAGGAGAATGGAAAAGGGATTGCAGCATGGCCATCCCCCCTGGGGGTGATTTCTCCTTGCTGCCTCTCTTTCTGTCCAGTGAGTGCACAGCCCTATAGCAAAAATCTCTCTTAAAAAAATAAAAAACATGTAAAAAAGATATATATAGGGTCCAACAAGTGGTGTGGTGGTTAAGGCACTGGATCTCACATGGCCAACTCCATCAAGTTCTGGACCTGGAGGCTTAAAAATCATGCTAGGTGCGTATGTGTGCATACCCAAAAATCCCAGGAAGAGAAGGGATTGTGGCATGGCTATGCCCTCTGGGAAATCTCACTTTCTCACTTTCACTGTCTCTCTCTGTCTCTTTCCAGTGAGCACATGCACCCGATGGCAAAAAATATTAATAAAAAATAGATATATAGAAAATATACCACATAAGTTGATATTAAAAGCCTACCCCCAAAGAGTACTACATATTTTATATGCACACATGCACACACACACACACACAAACACACTTTTTTTTTTTGGAGAGGTTTTTGCTATAGGGTACGTGCGCTCACCAGAAAGACAGAGAGAGAGAGAGAGACAAAAAGTGAGAAATCACCCCCCAAGGAGGATGGCCACACCGCAATCCCTTCTCCTCCATTCTCCTCTCAGGATCTTGGTCACACATGCACACACGCCAGGAGTGAGTTTAAGCCACCGGGTCCAGGACTCGAACCAAGGTCAACTACATGGGGGTCCAGCAACATAGCCATTACACCAATTGCTGGTCCCTACACATACTTATTTTAATAAATGAGAAAGACCAATTCTAATGTCATAATATTAATTCCCTTTGGGAAGAAAGATAAAGGAGTAAAAGAATGAGGTAGAAAGATGGAGATTTAGTTATACTACATTTTATTTGATATTATGGGAGAGAAGGAGAATTGGAGGGAGGAAGGGAAGAATAAAGCAAAGGGAGATAGGGAGGAAGGAAAGAAAGAACCAATACTAATATGGCAAAATGGTAACTCAAATCTGGGTAGTTGGTATATGAGTACTGATTTTATATATATATATGTGTATATGCATGTGTGTATATATATGTGTGTGTGTGTGTGTGTGTGCATGTGGGCATGCACACGCGCACACACAGTTTTCTGGTATATTTAAGGTATTCCTTTTTTTTTCATTTTAAAATGTCGAACAGCTCACCACAAAGGGTCTGCACTCACTCTGCTATGGTGTTGATGCTGCATGAACTTCCTGGGTGTATTAATGACTGAAGTACAAGGGAGCACATCCTGGAATTACACGCTAATGCTCACCACCCCTCATCCCCGCACGAGTTACCTTTCCTTGCTACTATACACATGCATCACCTCTGTCTCTGTCAGATGACGCTAGCCCCAGGAGACAGGAAAAGAGGGAAAAGGGGAAAAAACGTGAAACCAAACCCTTGTAAGACATGAAGAAACACTTCCTCTGTTAGAGCCCACTTTGGAATGCTCTGTGTTTCTGTCACCTCGAGCATTCTGGTTCATTCTGAGCATCTCCTCTAGATACAAGTCATTTAGCCAGCCAACAGGAGGAACAATTACTGCTGGCTTAAAAGATTGGTTGATTTCTCTGGCATCTATTTGCCCGCAGTTCTGGCTCTCTGACAAATCAACTCAGATCAATTTGTACCCTAAAGAGTAAATGGGAGGATGTGATTATTTTCTGGTTCAATAGAAAAGCATTTCATTTCAAAGGGCTGCTGCACAGCATTTCTTTAGAGTCACTAGGAGCAGGCCAGGTCCCTAGAGAACAAATGATGGGCTCTCAGGAGGACAGCTGTCTTAGCTTCTCACCTAAGCTTGGGAATAAGACAGGATGTGGGGGTAAACAGAAAGCTCTCTCCCCTGAGAGAAAAGGCTCTATAAATCCCATGTTTAAGGAATATTTTCTTTGCCGTCTTCAGAAGCTGGGAGCCTTCTAAGAGTTAGGAAGCATGTTAAAGATTCAGGGGGTTGAGGAGCCGACAGGTGGCATGGTGGCTGAGGGGTTGGGCTCCCACATGGCTGACAGCGACTCAAGTGCTGGACCTGGTAGCTTTCTTTCTTGCTTTCCCTTTCTCTCAGACGCTGTCTCTCTCTGGTCAATAAAAAGTAATAACAATAAAAAATCAAATTAAATAAATAAATAACTCTTCAAAAAATATAAAAGATTCAGGAGATTGAAAACCTAATTCTACTGGTAACCACATTAAAATCTAGAAAATTACCCCCAAAAGGGGTGAAAAGGCAGAAATAAACTTCTAAACAACAGAGAGAGGAGCAGAGGTAGAAAAGCATTAGACCCAGCTTGGTCCTTGACACTCTGATGCCCCTTTCTTGCCTGCCAACAAATCTGTTGAAACACAGCACTGAAGGAGAGGCCGCCTGAGAAAGGCCTTGGTAGGTTCCAGGTTCCTCTTTCAGAGGGCTTCTCCTATGGGATCTACCTTCTCAGATGTGAACTGATAACTTGAACTCAATCTTCAGGGTCAGGTCCAACCTCCACTTCTGCACATCTTCCATTCCTTCACCCCATAGACACTACACAGATATGTAGGAGTTGGAATAATACAGTGCAAGCACATGGGTTTTAAGAGTAGGCTGTCTAAAGTTCTGTTCTCATCTCTGTGGCTTATTAATTGTAAGAACTTGACAAATTACTTACACTTCAAGTTCTTCATCTGTAAAACAAGGATAGTGATAGGGTCTTCCTCACAGGTTTGTTGTTAATAAACATGATGGATAGAAAGTTCTTAGCACAGTACCAGGCATTCTACAAATTTTCACTGTAATTATTGTTATTATTGTCTACTGTTTTAGAAAAGTGATGCTGTCTTTATCTGTTTTGTGCTGCTGTCATAAGAGAATACCACATGCTGAGTAATTTATAAAGAAAAAAATAAAGAAATTTATTTCTCACAGTTCTGGAGGCTGGGAAGTCCAAGATCAAGGGCCATATCTGGCAAGGGCCTTCTTGCTGTGTCATAACATGGTAGAAGGCACAAGAAAGAGCAAAAGAGGGTTGAACTTGCTTTACAACAAACTTATTCTCACAATAACAACAGTAACTCTTTTACAAATGCAGAGCCCTCATGACCTAATCATCTCTTAAAGGTCATTCTTCTCATACTGTTGAATGGGGGATTAAGTTACCAACACTTTGAGGGACACCTTCAAACCATAGCAGATTCCATTTAGTATCTTATAAAGGAATTTGAGATTTTTAACGCCAAATTTTAGTGGAAATGCATATACTACATGAGTATTCTGAGTCATTTTCATCTATTATGGAATTGGCATTCTTGTACTGATCTCCATGGCAATCATATTTACTCTTCTCCCATCTCTACAATACATTAGGTAGGTTTTTTTATGAGCACCACAGCGTAGCAATGGACAAGAAATAAGAAGGCAAGTGTTCTGATTATTTCTGGGACAACCATCAGTTCTATGAGTGTGAGAGATATACTTCTCATTTCCACCTTTATTTTTTCAACTCTAAGGTGAGGAACATTTTTTATGTTCTATCTGTTTTACCAAGGTATGAAAATAAAAAAATAAAAGAATATAAGGGTATGTTAGTTTGTAAAGAGTAAAGAGGAAATGTAAAAGACAACTGTTGTTGTTTGGTTATCTTTATGCTAACACCTACTAGTCCTTGCATGCATGAACACAGAAAAATCTAACGTGATCACACCCATACTGCAGCAGCAATGCCTACATAATAATGCTATAACCAGCCTCTCATACAAACCATCATGAAGGAATTCATAAATATTGTTAATAATGGTGGATCCACGAATTGAAGCTTTTGCGTGCTCAATAGAGACTATAATTTCTATCTGTAAGCTGCTCATTGTTGCCACACGTTACATAAACTTAACAAATTCAAAGCTTTCCATCCTGAAATTAAAAACAAACCAAGTACCATTTCTCATTGGTTCATTTATAACATTTGCATATGATTTTTTAATGTTTTAATTTTCATAAAGAAATGCTTAATGCTAATGCTAAGAACTACTATGGTTTAGATAATGGTTCACCCCCTAAGGGCTCATATGCTAGCATTTGGCTCCCAATGTAGTGGGACTGAGAGGTGGTAAGACTTTTCAGAGGAAGACTGACATGTGAGTCAGTGGACTGAGAGAGGAAGACTCACCTTCAGTGGGGGTGGGCACCATCCAGTTGGCTGGAAGAGTGGGAGGACAAACAGAAGAAGTGGAAAGTCTGTTTCCTCTCTCTCTTTCTCCCTCTTTCTCTTTCTCTCTCTCTCTCTGCCCATGACCTCTGACCTGCCTGCTTCTCTCAGCCATGTGACTTAGTACCAGTGACCAGTCAGATTCCAGTTCCATGCTTTTGGACTTCCCAGTCACAAGAATAATGAGTCAAATACACTTCTCTTGGTTATATATCACCCGGTCTCAGCAATTTCTGATTAGCAACATAATAATACAGGGGCAAATGAAATTTTGGGTTGTTTATTTTTATTTTAAAAATAGAACGCTAATTTGTTCCAGCCTTGTTATATAGTCGGTAGTAAACTGAACTGCAGTGCTGGAAGCTATGCAGTCAACTGTGGGTTCAGATCCCTGAGACGGCTTGAAAACATGTCAGGTACATGCTTGCATGCCCAAGATCCTGCCAAGTTGGAGTGCTAGCAAAGGGGATTATAAACTGATGAGACCCTGTCAAGGGTCTCTCTCTCTCTTTCTAGTATGCTCTACTATTATGAATAAAATAAACCTTTAAAATACTATTGTAATGTAAATAATTAACCAATTTGGTGTTTCCTAGCTAAATGTTGAAAGTCTGAAATTAGGGGACCAGCAGATGGCATAATAGTTACATCGTTGGACTCCCACATAGTCGACAGCAGTTCAAGTCCCAGACCCAGCAGTTTAAAACTCACTCTGGGCATATGTGCATGTGTGCCCAAGATCCCAAGAGGAGAATAGAGGAGAACGGATTGTGGTGTGGCCATCCCCCCTGGGGGTTGATTTCTTGCTCCGTGTCTCTCTGTCTCTCCCTGTCTTTCTAGTGAGCACATGCACCCTATAACAAAAACCTCTCTAAAAAAAAAAAAATGCCTAGTCCATTTAAACTTTGTTGCAGTAGGAAATGACTGCCACTTTTGAACATTTTCTTTGTATTTTTGTTAAGACTGGGCTAAAACCTACTGTTATTGTTATCTGATGCACTTTCTCAACAGAAGTAATACTCACAAAGTAAATTATAAATAGTTTTATTTGCAACAAGAATTTCCTGCTGCTAAAGACTTATGAACACCCAGTTTCATATCCTTGAGCAATTTGGAAATGATTAATCACTACTCCTGCTTAGCGGATGCAAACATATGCAACTAGGGAAAATGCACTTATTGATATTAATGGGATTTATTTCAGGTTTTTTAAAAGTGTGCAGACTCCTAGGTATGGTAAGATCAGAACTCTTAGGCCCTTTGGCTTCAGGGAAATTCTTATGTCCTTATCTTCATGCCTTTGTCAGACTGTTTCCTCAGCCTGGATACCTTCTCCCCTCCACCATCTCTGTATCTATCAAAATCCTTTCATATGCTACATATTCTGGGATGCCGCCTTCCCACCTCCACTCCAGTCCAAGTGATACCCCATTCACTAAGCTCCCATAACTACGTATGCATGCTTAGGTCCTTCTGTTTCTCTTCTCCCTTTCCTTCTCCTTTTCCTTCTTCTGCCTTTCGTCCTCCTTCTCTTCCTTCTTCTTTTTTCTCTTTTGTTTTTTAGAATTGTTTATTTCCATTTTAAAATTATTATTACTATTTTTCAACTTGACCAGAGAAAGACAGAGAGAAAGAAAGAGAGAGAAAGGGACAGTGAGAAAGCAAGCAGGACTCAAACCATGTTCAGCCATGAGGGAGTCCAGCACTTTAACCACCATGCCACTTGCTGGCTCCCCTTCCTCTTTTTTAAAAAATTTCTAGAGGGCAAATGTGCTCACCAGAGAAAGACAGAGAGAAGGAAAGTGAGAAAACACCCTTCCTATGAGTGATGATCATACAAAAATCCCTTCCCCATTTCTCCCTCCTTTTGAGACTTTAGGCATGCACACACACCTACCTCGTGTATTTTTCAAGCTGCTGAGTCTGGGAGTTGAACTGCATAGTCGGTCATGTAGATTCCAGCTGCCTAAACCACTACACCACCAGCTGGCCTTGTTTTGCTTTTTAATTCTTTGTCTCACACAGGATTTTACATTTGTTGAAGACCATGATCCCTACCATGCATATTTTTCTCCCTCTCACACAATACACATGCATAATCAATACCTGCATGACGCTTTGCACACAGTAAACACGCAATAGATATTAATTGACATATCATAACAGCCATTATGCAGCCATTCAATAAGCATCTATTAAGTAGTTTCTATATGACAGGATTGTGCCAGACCCTGAAATTGGAAGGGGATAATGAGGATAAGTAAAGCACAATCTAATAAAGAAGACAGCCATGCCAATAAAAATACAATGCACTGTGATAAATGCTCTGATAAAACTATGCAAAATAGTATGGGAGCACAAGGGAGGAGGAAACCAACTCTACCAGAGGGAGTTGAGACAGGTTTTACAGACAAGGCGACCTTCGGGTTTCAATTTAAAGATGAGAGGAATTCAGCAGGTGGTGGGAGCGTGGTAGGTTTGGAAGGCACTAAAAGAAAAGTGAAACATTTACAAGAAAGTCATAGACTTGTGGGAAGACTGATGGGGAAGGGCTGTGATGAGAGCGTTGGGCATGCCATGGTGAGTGCAGGAAGATACGGTTAGAGAGACATGGAGCCGACCATGACATGTTTTCAACGCCAGGCCAAGGAGCTTCATCTTGACCCAGCAGGCAGGTGGCCTGGCTCCAGTTTTGTAACAGGAGAAAAAGTGGGTCAGACCCGGTTTGAGAATGATCAGGCTGGTGGCCGGCAGCTCCATTGGACATAGCTTCTGGCCCTGGTTTCCTATCCTGTCCCTGGCACTGGTGTTTCACTGCTCTCTAGAGAATTTAGAGCAAACGATGGTGAGTTCCCAGGAACTGTTAATTCCCTTTAACACTTCAGACCAAAGCAATCACGTTGTCAGGATGCAAATTTACTTTTACATACTTCCATGGACGTGCAATCACGCTAAAATGAATGCTGTTAATTAGTGTTGGTCTTAAAGACTGAAGGCATTTAATTTGTCCCCCCATGAAATAGTATTGTTTTTATAAGGAGTCAGAGAGGAAGGGAATGGGGGCCCACAAAATATATGAATAAAGCAGCCACAGTAGTTTCAGTGAAACTCCGCCAGCTACTATGAATGAGATCCCATAGCCAAATTTTGTTTGTATCTCAAATCATGCCTTCTAAAGGAAGAGAGAACAGTTCCTATTAGGAATCTTCCTACACCTTTCACACACACATTTTCAGACAAGCCAGATCTAAATGGATTGTTTTGCAGGTCAACAGTCAGAGACAGAGGAAGCAGGTGGCATGACCCTCTGAACTCTGCCAATAGCACCTACAGTACATTGTAAATTCTTCAGGAATTAGTAAGAACATCCTAAAGTTACCAAAAATGGGAAAGGAGGACTGGGGGATGCTCTAATTCTCAATTCAGTTCTACCACCCCTAACCAAATCTCACCCACCATGATGGCACTGCAGTAGAGCACAGCTCTGCAATGCTGAAAACCATTTAGAAGATCGTTTGGTTCCCAGTTCACTGGGAATGCAAGGCCTATTCTCTGTTGGAATGCATGTGTGTCCTTGATCCTGGCTGACTAGGAAGGCTGGGGGAAGATCACAGTATGAGACCCTGTTGAGAGTGCTTCTCTGTCTTTCTCTTAAGAAATAAACTTTGAAAAGATCAGGGAGGGGACTGGCAGGTAGCATGGTGGTTAAGATGATGGACTCCCACATAGCCGACCACAGTTTGAGTCCCAGACCTGGTGGCATTCTTTCTCACTTTCTCTCTGTCTCTCTCTGGTGAGCCCAAGTTTAAAAACAATAATAATAAAATTCAATAAATAACTATAAAAACAAAACAAAAAATGTCAGGGAGGGGCCTTGTTACGAATTAAGAACATTAATTTCTCACATGCCATGCTGTTTTTCAGGACCATAACTCTCAGCAGACCTGAACTGCCAGTTTCCTTTGTCCAGGGGAAATAGCCTATTTATTTCAACTGTTGAGTTATCTCTAGCAGTGAGAGCAACATCCAAGGTGGATATGGAATCAGACATCCTGGGTTCTAATTTATTTTTAAAGAATTATTTATTTAATTATATTTGTTAGGAGTATTGTTTTTAAATTTGCTATAAGGCATGTGTGCTCACTAGAGAGAGCAAGAGAGAAAGAAAGTGAGAAAGCAAGCCACCAGGTCCCTTCCTTGGACTGCAGTCCATCGTGTGGGAGTCCAGCGCCTTAACCACTACACCATCTGCCTCCCCATGGGTTCTAATCTTTGATCCACAACTTTCTGTGTGATTTGGGGCAAGTTAGATAACTTTTCAAGGTCTAAATCCCTTATCTGCAAATGTGAGTAAAGAAGTATCTCGATTTAAAGTTGTGAGAATCGAGTAAAATAATGAATGTGTTTGGCAAGGATCTTGTAAATATTAGCATCATCAACAAGTGTCAACAAAATCTAATTACCTACTACCGCTTATCTAGGAAGATGAATTAGTATGAATTGGTTTATCATACTGCTTCATAACTAGAACCATAGGATTTGGGTCTTAAGAGTCCAAGAACACCAAACCCAGCTTCTATACTCTTCAAAGGAGAAAACTGAAGCTCAGTGATCTGCCCATAAGCCCCTGCCTCTCTTTTCTTACTCAGGAGGAAAAAGGCAGAGGTATTTATGGCATGGTTTCACCACTACAGTCTTCTGCTCTAGCCTCCCAGTTACCTAGGATCACAGGTGAGTGTCACTAGGTCTGACTTCTTCAGGCTAGTCCAAGATCTGAACCCGGGCCTCCCATGTGGCCCCAGCCTCACTCAGTTACACCCTACTGCTTGCACCACCACAGTCAGGCTGCTGTGTTAGTGATCAAACTGGGGCCAGAGCCCAGGATTCCAGATTCCAGTTAAGTGTCTTTTGCACTATGTCACGTTTCCTTCTGTAAGAAAAGAATATGGGGGACCAGTGGGTAGCATAGTGATTGAAGCGCTGAACTCCCACGTGGTCAACTAAGGTTCAGTCCTGGACCTGATGGCTTGAAACTCAAGCCAGGCACATGTATGTGCAGGCCTAAAATCTCAAGAGGAGAATGGAGGAGAAGGGACTGCGGCATGGCCATACCACCATGGCTGTTACTTTTTGTCTCTATGTCTCCAGTGAACATATATGCCCTATAGCAAAAAAAAAAAAAAAAAAAAAAAAAAAAAAAAAAAAAAAGAGAGAGAGAGAGAGAGAGAGAGAAAAGAAAGGAAAAAAACATGGAATCACAGAAAAATCACTGGATACCCAAGAGGCTGATGGTCAGTTTTACACCCAGCTCTTAGTGCTTGACTTAGAGTTAGAGTGGTCAACTGTTTAAGTTTCTCCCAAACTAACGAGTTTCCTGGGATGTAGGACTTTCATTTCTAAATCTAGGACAGTCCCAGATAAAGTGAGTGTTAGACACTGCGTAGGTACACTCGTGCTGCTGTAACGGGATACCCCAGACTGGGTAATCTATAAAGAACAGCGACTTATTTCTCACAGTTTTACAGGCTGTCCAATTTCAAGGTACTAGTAGGCTCATTGTCTGTTAAGTGTTGTTCTCCGCTTCCTAGATGATGCCTCATTGCTACATTCTCCAGAGGGAGGAACACTGTGTCCTCACAAGGCAGAAAGGACACATGGGTGAAAAGGGCTGAACTCTCTCCATCAAGCCCTTTCATAAGGACATTTAATTACATTCGTGATGGCAGAGCTCTCATGACTCTGCCATCTCTTTAAGGCCACACCTCTTAGTATTGTTGCATTAAGGATCAAGTATCAACATGAATTTGGAGTGACCACCATCATTGACCTTAAGGCAGACCCTCAATAAGCATTTATTGAATGAACGAATGAATGAATGAATGTCTCCTGAGTACCAGTCCAGCTCTCCGGATGAAGACAGCTGGTTTATGTTGGGAAAGGGAAACACTTGAGGAAGGAGAAAAAGAAGAGTCTGACCCTGTTTGTCAACAAAAGTTTGAGTTTTGAGAATCCTACTTTCTTGGTTAAAAAGGAGTCTCTCAATATGGGTCCTTAGCAAGAAAAGGGAAATCGAAAAGCAAAGAAAAGAAAATGTTAGCCAATAAAATATAACTATAGCCTGACTTGGTTCATTTCTCTGAGGTCTATTCAAGTAAGGACTGGGCAGAGATAGGCTTTGCAGTTGAACCTTTAAGGGCTCAACAGAACAGGAGAAGCCGTCTCAAACCTTGAGAAGTAACACTGTATGAGTGGTAGAAAAAGGAGGACAGTGGCTGGCTACAAGGCCTGGTGTTTAAAGGAGGCAGATCGCACATGGCCAACCATGGTTCAAGACCTGGACCTGGCAGCTTGAAAAACACACCAGGCATGTGTGGGCATGCAAAAATCCTGAAAAAGGGAAGAGATAAGAAGAGAAAGGATTGTGGTGTGATCATACCCCATTAGGGAGTGCTACCCCCTCTCCCTCTCTCTTTGTCTCTCTTTCTCTCTCTAGCAAGTACATGTACTCTCTGGCAATTTAAAAGGAAAAAAAAAAAAGGAAATGGACTGACAGAAGAAAAAAAAAAAAATAGCCAGCCATTTTCAGAATAATTAAAGTATTTTTGTCCGAGTCACGGGCAGCCTGAAAAGACAATCGGGAGGTATAGAGCAGTATCTCAAGATCCAAGAATTTGCTGTGCATAAATAGCTGTCACTGTTCCTCCAAAACAAAATGTCATTTCTCTGACATCTAGTGTATGTTAGTACTATGGTCTTTGTTCAGTGGGTTGAATCCGGAAGCATGTAGAAGGTATCTGTCTCCTTTGTAAGGACATAGTTTACTGTACCACTCTGCCTGATGATGAGAGGTGATAACCATGCCCATTGGTAATGTTTAGTTCCTCTTTGAAAAGTATCCACTTCTATCAGAAAGTTTTTCAGTTGATTTTGAGAAAATCACAGCCTCTCTCTGAATCCTGAGCCTCCTCTTCGACTTGGTAGATTCAAGAGTTCATTTCTCTTCTTTCATTCTAAGGCATGTACTAATGAAAATATTTTGCCTCTGTTCTCAACACAGCATCAAGGTTCTGAACAGTCTTAATTTGTAGCTAGAACTTGTCATCAGTCACAGACCCAGGGCAAGGTGAATGGGACAGGTGTCTTAGCTCCCAGAATTTGGGTTTAGGAGCCCAGCGGACTTGTCAAAATTAGCCAGACCAAACCTCCAAAATCCAGACAAGGACAGAGAGGTTGCCATTCACCTGGTCTTTATCCAATAGCTTTACTATTGTTTCTGTTGCCAGTTCATGGACAAGTTATTCTTGCAGCTGGGCCAAAACCTCTGAACCTGAAAGAGGAAGGTCCTTATGTCCCATGATGGGACTTGGCAGCAAGTCTGAGATTTCCTTCTTCAAGCATAGATACCTTCAGCAGGAAACTGACTACTAGGAATAGGCTTGTCCATTCCCACCCTTATCCACAATATACATTTTCTGATCCACCGCTACTGCCTCTCCTACTGCTTACCTGCATATACTAAGGAAGGCCAATGGCAGGGGAAATCTAACAGATGTACGTCATCTTCCTGACAGATTCCTCCCATTTCTCTTTGAGCACCCTGTTATGATTGGCTGTCAGTTAATTCCTGCTACTCCACTATCAACAGAAAACCACTACCTGGGCACCCAGATAGAACTGCCACTTCCATGCTATGATACGCTAGATCTTCCCAGAACAGTGTTCCTTCTTTAGAATTAGCTCCCTCTATTCCATTCTTTTGGCGTTTCTATGGCCAATGGCTAATCAATTGTAGTTCATGTAGATGCTACAAAGGATTCTAGTATAGTATATTTGCACTTGAACTGTGATCTTTGCTTTTGTAGAAAAAAGGAAATTATGTAACAGGAAAATCAATGTCTCATCCAAAATGCTCTTCTAAAGGTAGCAGAGGGTCCCCCAGGTGACAGAGCACCTGGGGTGTAACATTCTGCAAGGCTGACCCCACATAGGAGGGCTCCAGTTTCATATCCAGAAACCTCCCCAAGTAACTAGGCACATATGTGCCTGTAACCTGGAGTAAGCTGAAGCTGGAGGCTGTGAGTGATGTCAAAAATTTGGGGGGGGGGGGGGGGGGGTTCGCAGGTGGTGTGATGATTAAGGTGCTGGATTCCAACATTGCCGATTGTGGTTGGAGTCCCAGACCCAGCTTGAAAATCACAACAAATAAATAGATAAATAAATAAATGCTTACCAAAAAAAAATTTGGGGGGTGAGTTCTCTTTCTCTCTATTATGGAATAAATAAATATACTTTTAAAATAAGTAAATAATAAAATTAAAATAGCAGAGCTGGGATTCAAAGTGACCTGATTCTGGGTTGAATTCTCCCATTATTATAAATAGGTGGGTTACACTCAGAGATATATTTCTTAAAGATGTGATAGCTCTTTTGAGCTGATGTTCTCCAGCTTTTTCTAATAATACTTTGTTCTGAGATATGCAACTGAGCAATAAAAGTCTGGTGACTCTTCCCAACATTTTCTAGTGGAACATTCTGGTCCTCTCTAGGAGATCCATAATATAAAATATCACATTTCTTCAACTGCTTTTACCCTGAAAGTACATCACTGCAATGTAACAACTGTGAACAAGAATCTTCTTTTAAATCTTCTTGTGTGGAAACCAAAAGGTAGCATAGTGGTCAAGGCACTGGACTCCCACATGGCTGACTGTGGTTCGAGTCCCAGACCTCGAGGCTTGAAACACGCTGGACATGTGTGAATGTGTGCCCAAAATCCTGAGAGGAGAATGGAGAAAAAGGGATTGTGGCATGGCCACTCCTCTTGGGGAGTGATTTCTCACTTTTCCTTTCTCTCTCTCTGCCCCTCTCCAGCAAGCATGCGTGTCCTATGACAAAAAAAAATTAAAAAATAAAATCTGGTTGTGTGTATTTCTCTAGGACACATGTACCAGGAAACAGACAGGCCTAAGGACTTCTGAAGACATGTCCAGCCAATTAAGCAGAACGTTTCCCGGATTGTCACGTGAGGTTCAGAAATATCAGGACAGTTTGAATAAATAACCACAAACAGATGATTCCTGGCTCCCTGAGCCATGATGGTAGGACAGGACCAGGCTGTTTTTCCCCCAGCTCCTCAAGGCATTCTTTTACCCCACTCAGTCCCAGCTGCTGGATACCAGGCTGATAAAGTTGAGAAAGCTGCGCTTTGTTTTATTTGGGTAGAAGTTTTGGCAACTTAGCAAGTGTGGTTTATATGAAAGAGAAAGCAGAAGCTGTCTTAATAGAGTTTAAAGAAAAAAAAATTATCAGGAAGAAAAATGCTAGTTTATTTCATGGAGCAAGATTTGTTTTGTTTTTAGTTTTTGGTTTCTGGTTGGTTTGTTTGTCCCTGCCCCCATCCCCCCATACTAAGGCTTGATGAATTATTGCTTAAGAAGAGAATACTGGGGTAAGTAATAGGGAACCATTTCTATCGTTGTTCCTTTTGTCTTTTTCTATGTCCCCTTCCTACTTTCTTCTCTTTTTTAAAGTTTTTTTTTTTAAAGTTATTTCATAAATCTAAAAGAATAAAAAAAAGTTTACTCAAATATTTCTTAGCTAGTCTCCTTCAATAATTACACAAAATATGAGTGACAATGCTGGGTAAGCTGTCCAGAAGTCAGGACTAGAGGGAATCTAATGTAGCAGGATTCATTACACACTGAGTGTCAATGAGCCAAGAGATCAAGAGATAAGGCAAAATGGAGCAGGGATTGTCAGTGGATTGCTACAGTTGTGATCCAGCCAAGTATGTGTAAATCAAAGGGTCAAACATAACAAGAAGGAGTGAGCAAGTCTCCTGGGTCAAGGTGGAAAAGGGTCAGAAGCCAACAGGTCAGGTCCATCCAGGGAATGGCAGTAGGAAGTGGAAACTCTCCAAGCATCTTCGTCCTAGAGCAAGACAAGCCCTACCCAGGCAGAAATGAGGTCAAAGGATTAACTTGATGAGCATAGGGATATTTGTGGTAAAGAAAAAAGAGAGGGGGAAATGATTGAACTCATAAATATGCCAAACATTTGACATACTCAGTCTTTACAATTCTTTTTTTCTTTTTCCCAAGCTGCTGAGTCCAGGACTTGAACTGCGCAGTGAGCCATGTGGGAAACAGCCGTCTTAACCTTCCCACCATCTGCTGACCTAGTCTTTACAATTCTTTGTAAAATAATGAATGTCAGGTTTTCTGGTTGCTTTATACTTTTGGTGCATTTTGCTATATTTGGGGAATTTCCCCCTTTACGGGCTTTGCCTCTCCGGAGTAAATTTTAAATATCTGGCTCCTCAGAGATATCAGTGGCAAGAACATACAGGCATAAAGCCTCAGATCTGTCATTAAGGAGGACCCAGGCAAGCGTTCAATCAGAGCTAGAGTTCAATCAAACCCAGGCAAGAATTCAGTCAGTGAACCAGAAGAAGGAAGTGGTGCCAAGACCTATTTACTGACAGCAATGGTGGCAGATGCATCTAGGTTTCTGGGGTACCAGTTGTTGTATGATCAGTTTCTGGCCCAAAAATATCTGTACTGGCAGAGTTGCTGTTGAGTTTGAGTTCTTGGCAGCCATTCTGTGCTCTAGGGGAAAGCAGGGTCAACAGCTTCCTTATTGGGTCACTTCTGCAGCATTGGTGCAGGCCTTGACCCCGGGAGCTAAGCCTGAAGCCTGTCTTTCTAACTCTTCCAACTACTTTGTGCAAGTAATAACCCTTTTAATTCACTTTTTATCTGCTTAATCAGTTAGAGTCAGCTGCTGTTGTTTGTAACTAACAATCCTGAGTCTTAGAGATAAGAATTGGTACTATCCTTCTTTCCTGAAAGGAGACCAAAGTTGAAAGATGATAAGTTAATAAAAAGAAAGAAGGACAAGTAATTTACCTGAGGACATACAGCTCATAAGTAGCAGAGGCAGGATTTGAATCCAAGACTGTCCCACCACAAAGCTGATGTTGCTTCCAATTTATTAACTGGCAAAAGTTCAAGGAGAACCTCCGTGGGATGGGATAGAAATGATCCTAGTAACACCTTCCATTCCCACTGGCTCGCAATACCTTAGTAGTCAGAACACCTTTTTCTCTTTGCATGCGCTCAGTCACTTTTCTGGCTTAACTGCATGCCAGTAAACATATGGGTGATGCTAAAGATAAACCAGCATCACTGATTTCCATTACTACCTTCAAATATTGCCATTCACAGTTTGTAAGGGGTGGGACCACTGTCTGTGGATTGCTGACAGGGTGGCCAACTGTTTGGGTTTTGTTTACCATTGCTTTTGATGAGTCACAGAGAGTTATGCATTATTCATAAACTCTAGGTTTGAAGAAAATTCCCTTGTACAATTTCTGCTCACTGGCTGCTCCAATCCAGGATTGAAATAAATAGCAGCAGATAATGAAGTATATGTGGGGCCTTCCAAAAGTTCTTGAAAAATGAATATTATTAAAAAATAATGGATAAGGGGTCGGCAGATGGTGGTTAAAGGCACTGGACTCCCACATGACCAATCACAGTTCAAGTCCTGGACCCAGCAGCTTGCTTTCTCACTTTCCCTCTCTCTCTCTTTTTCACTTTTTCTCTTTCACTTTCAAATTAAAATAAATAAATAAAGTTAAATAAAATAATTCTTTTTTTAGAAAAAAGAGAGAATTTCAAAGTTTTTTTGCACTAAAATAAATTCATGTTTTTAACTCATTTTTCCATGAACACTTTGCAGTCCCCTTGTATGTAACCAAACTTAGGCTTCCAATCTAATGCCCAGAGAACCTAAAAACAGCAGTTGGAAGGGTGGATTTTAATTCAAAGTCTTGACACATAAATTATAAAATAATAACTGGACATAGCAATAGACACAGAACAAATCTGAAGTAATCTGTTAGGCACTTGAAAACTCCAATATCCTTTTAAATGAAAAAAATAATAAGAAGAAAAAAATATCTCAAGCCAGAGCTAGTAGTTAGAGCAGTTTCAACCAAAATGTAAACCAACCCTTAACTTCCCATTCTTTCCCTCTTTATCCCTAAGTGGCATCCTCAATTCTTCTACTCCTCAAATACCTAGCTTAAGTTATTTCTCTCCTAATTCCATTACACAACCTACTCATTGCACCTTCAAATGAAGGCACACAAAACTAATTTAAAGAATTACTCTTTCCACAGACATTTACACTTAAACTAAATCAACATCTTAAGTAAAAGGATTACATTTTGTAGTCAACATTAGTCATTGTGGTTGCCCAAAAATCTTTTTCCTTTCTTACATCAGAAAAAGGATATTATTTTATACATTTTTTAAAGTAAGAAATATATTACGATGCTTTGCTTTACATCAATTTGAGTGAGCCATCTGACACTATGGCTCAGATATTTGGTTAAACATTATTTCTGAATGCATCTGTTATTTCTAGATGAGATGAATGTTTGACTCTACAGACTTAGTAAAGCAGATCGCCATCCCCAGTGTGGGTAGTCCTTATCCAATTCACCTGAATAAAATAAAAGACTTATTAATAAAAAATTATTTTCCCTGCCTGACTGCCTTCAAGCCAGGACACTGTTCTTCTTTCTTTAGACTTAAACTGAAACTATACCATTGGATGACCTTGGTCTCCAGCTTACCTACTGCAGGTCTTGGGACCGTTCAGCCTCCACAATTACATGAGGCAAATTTTAATAGTTAATCAATTTCTCTATATAGATAGGTAGGTAGATAGATAATAGATAGATATACATATATAGATAGATAAAGATTTAAGTCATACCTGACTTAAATCTCATTAGAAAGTCATGGTGGAAGCTGGCAGGTGGTGTGGTGGTTAAGGGTGCTGGACTCCCACATGGCTGACTGTAGTTCAAGCGAACCTGAAGACTTGCTTTCTCATTCTCTCTCTCTCTCTCTCTCTCTCTCTCCCCTCTCTCTCCTCTCTCTCTCTCTTTCTCCCTCATTTTGTTCCTCTCTAGTCAAATTAAAATACATTAACAAATGGATAAAGTTAAAATAAAATAATTCTAACAATCTGCTCCATGGCTCCTGTGACCTAGCCATTCTGGGAGAAAGGAAGATGTCCCACTCCTAACTGGGCCTCCAGCATACAAAACCCGTGTGACTGAACGTCCAAGTTTGGGAAGAAACCGACCATCCACCAGATGACTAGAAATCACTGCAGGACCACGAGAAATATGGAGAAGCAGGAAAATGCCTCTCCTCCAAGGGAAATGGATAGCTCCTCTTCATCCACACACAGTTCAATGGAAATCATGGAAATGTCTGATAAAGAATTCAGACATTCATAATGGCAAAGCTAACAGAGATGGAAGAGAAGAGAGACAAGGAACTGCTGAAGAGGAAGGAGAAAGGAGTTGAAGAGTTCCAGGAGGTGAGGAAATTCATGCAAGATCTAAAAGAGGAGTTTCACACTTTACAAAAGAATCAGATGGAACTGTTAGAGATGAAGGCTATAATACAAGAAGTCAAAATCTCTGCTGAAAGTATTAAAAGCAGACTAGATCATACAGAAAATAGAATCTCTAATGTAGAAGAGAAAATGGCTGGCCTAGAAAAATCCACCATAAAGACTGAGAAAATGGCCCAAAAATTTGAGGATAATATGCGAGAAGTACTAGATACAATTAAACGTCCAAACATCCGGATAATAGGCATCCCAGAGGGTGAAGAGACTCATAAGGGCATTGATAATCTATTCCATGAAATCCTGCAAGAAAACTTTCCAAACCTGGACAGGCACTCAAAGATTCAGTCCAAAGAAATACAAAGGACCCCAAATAGAATCAACCCAAGAAGATCTTCTCCAAGACACATTATAGCCAGATTGACCAAAACCACAGACAAAGACAAGATACTAAGACTGGCAAGAGAAAAAAGGCAAGTTACCTACAAAGGGTATCCCATCAGACTAATGGCAGACCTCTCATCGGAGACAATGCAAGCGAGGAGAGAATGGGAAAATATATTCAAAATATTAAGGGAAAAGCAATTTCAACCGAGAATTCTGTACCCAGCAAGGTTATCGTTCATTTGGGAAGAAAAGACACGAACTTTCTCAGATAAACAAAACCTGAAAGAATTTACCAGCACCAGACCAGATCTCCAAGAAGTTCTTAAGGGAGTGCTATGTCAGTAAAATTAAATGCAGACACACAGAAATAAGAGTTCAAAAACTAAGAAAATGGGCAACTTAATTGTAGGGACAATGTTTGGAGATGAATATTATATCCCAGAATTCAATCTGGAAGATTGAACCTTAACAGAAGAAAGATTAAGTACATGAGACTGAACTGATGAAACAACATTCTGTGACTTTACTGAATTATTGCTGCTTTTCTCCTAAGCTTTGTTTTCCGGTTTTAAAGGATTTTTGTCCTGTCTTGAGCTGTTGATAGGTGCATGTACCTACTATTTGAACAGAATACTAACCTGTTTCTAGGCTTTAAGTTTCAAGGAAATATCATTACCAATTCAAAACTACTCTTCTTGAAATTTCCTGCTGAAAGTAGTTGGATTACTTATGATATTGTGTGGTCAACAAAATGTTGGGGAAAAAGGAATGGAAGACAACTGTATATAGCAGAGATAGTGTAATAAGAGAGTGGGAAAGGGCAGAGGGTCAAACATGGGGTAAAAAACATATATATACGTATACATATGTATGAAAGTAGAAATGGAATATTATTGATGATAACATGCTTGATTAAGCCACTATGCAGTTTATTCTAGATGGGAAACCACATTTAGTACGTTGTGATGATGCTCAGGGAATGAATGTTAAGTAATTTAAAAAAAAAAAAAAAGTTGCAGGAGAAAAAAAAACAGTAAAACTGTTCGTATCAATTTTTAAAAAAATGCATATTTGATGACTGCAGTAAGCTTTATAGCCCCAGCTGGGTACTACTTTATAATATGTTCATTCTACTCACTGGGGTTTATGCCTAAAGTCAGACTTGGGTTCATGTATAGGTATATATCAGCTGTGCTAGCTATTGGATATATTTAGACTAATTAAGTTCATTAGCAAATCAATTAAATGGGGGTGGGGAAGGCATAGAAAGCAACCATGGATAACAGAGACAATGTGGGAGGAGGGTGGGACATGGCAGAGGGTGAGGGATAAGGAATCAAGGATGGCAAAACAAAAAACAAAGTATACAAGACATAAGACTTGGAAAATTATTTGCTGAAAACATGTATGTTGATGTGCTTGATTGAGCCAATACACAGTGTATTTTGGATGGAAAATTCATTTGTATGCTGTAGTGATGTATGGTGACTTAATGTAAAAAATAAATAAATTTAAAGAGAAAAAAAATTACAGAAATATGCACCAAAAAATAAAATAAAATAAAATAATTCTTTTAAAAAAATAAAAGAAAATCATGGTGTATATTTTAATACCCAGACTCTCAATTCCGTGAGTGAAAGGAAGTGCCCTTGAGGAAGGATATTGTAAGAACCTATGAAAATCTTCCTTCACCTCTTCTCCCCAAAAGATGCATACATTAACCAAGGTTACTATGCACTACAGAAAGGGAAATATTTGTACCTGTCAGAAGTGATTGAACATAGCTTTGACTTTGTGTTACTCTCTGGAGACCTAGAATATCACCATTTTCCCTATTTAGAACAGGGCCTTGTCTCTGGGCATCCTCTGGTAAATTGTCGTGAATATAGCATGGCCACAGACCTATTCCTTTTCTCTTGGTTCTGAAACCAATATGGAATTTACTAGTTTGACTGAAAGCTTAAGCATTCTACACCTTAGTAGTAAAAGAGTAATAACACTACCCTCACCATAAATTCCATCAGTAGAGAAGTTATAAAGATAAATGAGGTCATACTAGGCCAATTTCCTGTTTTATGTAAATCTAAAAGTCAGAGTCATATAGGATTAGAACTACAGGCACTGTTTTTCAGATTCCCAAAAGAAAGTCACTTTATCAACATAAACTTGGCACAATTTTGAAACATAGCAACATTCATCTTATCAGCCCATTGACTTGCTGTAGTAAGTTGTGATATTTTCCTTACTATTTTGTGCCCAGAGCCACAGAAGATTAATGTTACAAGTTAAGCAAACAGTACAATATTTACAGCTTCCTCTGTTGGTGAATATTAAAGTTCTTTTCTAAGTCCAACTTCCTGAGGATCACAAGAGAAGTTCACACATATGCTATGGAGACAGAGCACTTTCCATAACGCTTAGTTCACAGATTAATGTCCATGTTCAAAAGCAGGAAAGAGAAGGAAAAGCTGCCATCTGTCATTGGGAGCAGAGGTACATTGTGATGAATCAACTTGGAGAATATATTGTTTATGAATAAGAAAGATCTGTATCCAGCTCTGGGCCAGAAACAAGCATTGATTTTATGGATGAGAAGGCAACAGTGAAATATCACTTCCGAAGGGACCAAAGCGTTTCTGGATTCCAAATATCACCTCCGTCAAGTCTTGTAGAGAGTGTCAGCTACATGTTGGAGGCTGCAAAAGCAGCTGAGGCCCTTGAGAAGCTTCATTTCTACCACATCAGGGAAAGAAGTGACTCCTAAGGGATGCTGAAACCTGAGTATCTTGGGACCTCCACTCAACGCAGGTAGCATAGTTAACACCTGGACCCAACGTTACCTGCATTAGGTCACCAAAAAGTCAATTGTCACACCTATCGATACACTCACCATGGATAAGAAACTATAATAAAAGATACATAGTGGGTAGGGCAAGGAGTCCCCTAGGAACTCACAGTCTAGTAGAGAATGCAAACACAAAAGCTAGCCATTAATACATAAGGGCTTCCAGGCTCTCCTTCTGCCCTCCGCCCTAAGCCCTCACCCCTCCCAACACAGGAAATGCTGCCTTTCCCTCCTCATGGCTCCTTCCCAGTCATCCAGAGAGTATGTGACCTTCCCAGACAGTTCTGGCACTTTTGGGGTGCAGTTTTAGAGAATGAAAAGACAGAGTCCTCAGGAAGGAACCTGCCAGGAAGAGAGACTGGGAAGAAGTACCAGTAAGCAGAGGAAGGCAAAAGAGTAGAGGGGAACAGAGGAAAGAGAGAGAGAGAGAGAGAGAGAAGAAGAGAACCAAGAGGTATAAGAGGATGAGAGACTCCCTGGCACTGTGAAATTGGAGGGATATAGAAGGAGAAATGAAAGGGTCTTTAAGAAATGTTGCAGGGCATTCTGGTCTTCATCCTTTTTTATGTTGTTTAGCAGCTGTTGAACTTACTTCTCGTTATTTTGGGCTTCCTTCTTATTACTTTAGACTAGTTGAACTCTTTTTATCTTCTTGTAGAGATTGCACCAGATGGGACCTCAGCAGCTGGGCTCAGCTTCCTTCTGGATTAAAATCAGCCTTCTAGATCTGAACCCAGAGGTCACTTTTCATCAAAGCTGCTAGTGAACAATGGTGCAAAGAGCTGAAGCTCAACAGGCTCAGGTTATAATGATTATTTGTACAAAAAATGGAAAAACAAACAAATGTTAAAAAGACCACACCATAATCAGTGCTAAACATATGAGATAATGCCCAGTGAGAAAGGCACTGTGCCAGTCAGTAAACCAGCCTGGGCAGTAGAGCAGCTTCTCAAACCTCAACCAAACATGATCAGGCAGATTCTACAGCTACTATCAAAAAGCATTTTTTTTTTTTAATCAGAAAATAAGTGTCAGTGAGGATGTGAAGAAATTAGAATCCTAGCACACTATTGGTAGGAATGTAAAATAGTGCGGCCATTATTAAAAACAGTATGGTGGGTTCTCAAATAAGTAAAAATAGAATTATCATATGATTGCTCAATTATACTTCCAGGTATATATTCAAAAGAATTGAAAGCAGAGTTTCAAAAAGGTATTGGTACACCTATGTTCATTTCAGCATAGTCAAAATAACCAAGAGGTAGAAGCCATCCAAATGTCTATCAAAGAGGAATGGATGAATAAACTCTTATATACACAT
Source organism: Tupaia tana (assembly GCA_026018925.1). NCBI lineage: Eukaryota > Metazoa > Chordata > Mammalia > Scandentia > Tupaiidae > Tupaia > Tupaia tana. The sequence continues at coordinate 194,838,868 of JAKSZU010000003.1, forward strand.
ACAATGGAATATAATTCAGTCTTTGGTGGGGTTTTTTTTTGTTTGTTTTTTGGTTTTTGGTTTTTAGTTTTTGCTGGGGTGTGTGTACTTGCCAGAGACAGAGAAAAGTGAGAAACCACCACCACCACCACCACCCCCCCAGGGGATGACCATACCATAATCTATTCTCCTCCATTCTCACCTTGGGATTTTAAGCATGCACCCACACACTTGCTCAGCCTATTTTTCAAGCTGCTGGGTCCAGGACTCAAACTGTTCAGTCAACCATGTGGATTCAGCTGCATCAAGCTTCGTGTCACCTGCTGTCCCTGAATCAGTCTTTTAAGAGGAAGAAAATCCTTATACATACTACAACATGGGTGAACCTTAAGGATATAATGTTAAAGTAAAATAAACAAATCACACATAGAAAAATACTGTGTGATTCCACTTGTAGAAGATATCTAGAGTAGTCAGATTCATAGAGACAAAAGTAGGTTGGTGGTTGCCAGGGCCTGCAGGAAGTGGAGAATAGAAACAGTTATTTAGTGGGTATTAAGTTTCAGTTTTGCAATATGAAAATAATTTTAGAGCTTGGTTACACAATAATATCAATGCACTTAGCACTACTGAGCTGTACACTTACAAATGGTTATGGTAGGGTCTACTTGCAATGGTATGGATGGTAGGATGCTCCAGTGTGATACTGTAGTCATATGGTAAGACCCCAGGTTTGAATCTCAGCTCAACTTTACCACACCAGACATGCCAGTGATTGTGGCTAGCTAGTTGGAAGATTGGTGGAGGGAATTACACTGCAGTGAGACCCTGTCAAGAGTGAGTATCTCCCTCTCTCACAACACATAAATAATTCATTTAATTAGTTAAGATGGTAAATTTTATTATATATATTTTACCACAATTTTCAAAAATAATTATTCATTTTATTTAATTATTATTTTAATTTGACCAGAGAAAGAATGTGAGATAGCAAGCCACCAGGTCCAGAACTCAAACCACAGTTGGCCATGTAGAAGTCCATCACTTTAACCACCACACCATCTGCTGGCCCCACCACAATTGTTTTTTTAACTTAATGAAATTCCAATTCAGTAGGTCTAGGACTAAAGATTCTGCTTGTGTTTTCTTGTCTACATATTAGAACCATGTAGGGGATTTTTTAAAACTTTAAAACTTTATTTCATGATAACGAGAGACAGAGAGGGACAGGGTCTCCTCATGCTGCAACCCCTTTACCTCAACCTTCCAGCCAATCAGGATCTTGGGTACAAGCACCTGGTGTGTTTCAAGTCAACTAGGGATTGAATCTTGTAGTCAGCCATGTGGCTTCCAGCGCTCAGAGCAGCATGCAAGTGTCTGTACCATGAGGACTGGGTTGAGGGGTATTTTTAAAATTCCAAAGCCCAGGCTATGTCCCAGACCCATTCAATCACAACCTTTAGGAGTGGGGCCCAGGCATAGATGGAACCTGGAGTTGTCAACATGCACACAAGTTTGGAAACCACTGCTACCCACTGAATAGCTTTTCATGAATTGAATCTATCTCACTCTTTTCTAATAAAGAACTTACTGGAGAGCTCAACGCAGCATTCTCTATGCAGGTTGCACTTTAGACTCATCTGAAGATTTAAAAATACCTGCACTTTGGGCCAGCTCAGTGGTCAGCAGTAATAGGCTGCTCAAACAATGCTGGATTCGTATGGAAGATCATAGGTTCAGGCCCCCAGTCAACCTATACATGGCAGGCATGCCCATGATACTGGCAGGCTGAGAAAGTTAAGGGGGAGATCACAGTGTGAGACCACTTTAAAGGTTCTTGTTCTCTCTCTTTCTCTCAAAAGAAATAAACTTTAACAAAAATTTAAAAAACACCTATTCTTTGGCTCCACCATTTCCTACCACTTAGGAGATTCCAATGTAATTGGTCTGGGAAGTTTTTGAAGCTTCTCGGGTGGCTCTAATTGAAAAGCTCTCGCTGAAAATGTTCACTGGTTCACTAATGCCTCTGCTCAGCCTGTCCCTCTGCTCCCTGACTCTAGCCCACCTACTCAAACTCTGCCCCTTCCCTGTCCTCTGTATTAGGCCCAACATCCCACATGCTGATTTGATTTTACAAGTTAAGTATTGCAGGGTGGGTGATGATTAAGGGCGTAGCCTCCATCTAATCAAGTGTATCTGGGAGGTACTCCTACTGTCAGAAATCGCAGATTTTATCCTTCTGTGCCAATGAGCTTCGTGTACAGAAAATTCTGATCTATAGCCACAAACCAAATAGTTCACTTTAACCTCACATGCCATTCATTAAAAAAGAAAGTAGGAAAAGTGTGATTCATTCATACAACCTGTCCTATTATGAGTGAGGTAGGCAAGGAATTTGTAGAGCATATACCCTAGTAGTGTTTCATTCATTCGCTCATTCAATAAATTTATATTTATTGGGGCCAGACAGTGGTTCAGAATGAAACATGAGGTTCTTAGAGGGAATCCCACATTACTAGGTGTCTGGCTCCTGTCTAGAGACCTCCCTGAGTATTCTGGACACATACTTACTCATGAACCAGGGCTGGCTGAGGCTGGGAGTGAATTGTAGCATCAAGACCCTATTGGAAATGCTGTCTCTCTCTCTCTTTCTCTTCCTCCCACTCTCTCTCTCTCTCTCTCTCACTTGTGGAAAAAATAATAAATAAACTTTTATGATATCTTAAAGATTACTGTGGAGTTTTATTTCTTTATTTGTTGAGAGCCTACTATGTAACAGGCATTGTTTAAGATGCTTGAAGGTGTGGTAGTTGTCCTTTCCCAGACTTTTATCAAAATCCAAAGATTTCAAAAAAAAAAATGATTAAGAAGATAATTTTTATGTTTTTTTACTACAATTAAAATCAAAGTTGTTTGGTTTTTTTTTTTTTTTTTTTTTTTTTTTTCAAAAATCCAAAGACTTGTTTTATGCCTTAGATGTGAAACAAGAATGAAGAATTCATTCACATTACTATCTTGTTACCCTTTGGGTTGAGTAGAGAACCAAAATTTATTTTTCTTTTTTATTTTTTGGAGAGGTTTTTGTTATAGGACGCATGCGCTCACCAGAAAGACAGAGAGATAGAAAGCAAGAAATCACCCCCCATGCGGGATGGCCATGCCACAGTCCTTTCTCTTCCATTCTCCTCTTGGGATCTTGGACACGCACGCACACGCACCCGGCGTGAGTTTAAGCCACTGGGTCCGGGACTCTAATCGCGGTCGGCTACATGGGAGTTCAGCGACATTGCCATTATGCTAACTGCTGGTCCCAGAGAAATAAAATTTTAAATATAATTAAGCATGAGGAAATTATGGATGCCATTGAATGATACCTGGAATTTTTTTTTAAGGTTTTTGTCATAGGGCACATGCACTCACTGGAGAGAGAGAGTGAGAGGAAAAATGAGAAATCACCCTCCAGGGAGGATGACCATGCCACAATTCCTTTTCCTTCATTCACCTTCTGGGATTTGGGGCACACATGAACACACACCAGCCTGATCTTTAAGCTGCCTGGTCCATGACTGGAACCATAATTAGCCATGTGGGAGTCCAGCACCTTAACCATCACACCACCTGTGCCCCCCACCCCCCACCCCTGCTGCCCCGTTATCTGGGCTTAGCCCCATAGTGCAAAGCTTCAGCATTCGGGTCACATGTTAAACCATCTCTCATGTCAGACCTACAGGTTTATGCAACCTTGGGGGCAGTGTCAGCTGGGGCTAAGGAGAAAACATACTTTATAAATACTGATTGCTTCTTGTTATACCTTGCTAATGTAGTCTACTTTGAAGATTAGAATTAGCATAATATTATGGGTAATCCAGGCAAAAAGTGGTCTGAGCAGTGGTGCCATGAGGGTATTCGGTTTTGTTCAGCAGGAAGTTGCCGTAGGAAGAATATGGCAAGACCATGTGTTTTCTTGCCAACCTTGCAAGTTCTCTCCCCTTTCCCTATTCAAGCGATAAATTGTGAATAGTAGACGACATCACTGTATCATGTATGAATGCTCCTAAACAAAATTTTAAGTCACAGGGTTTCTGAAAGTATTTTTGTTTTTTGGGTTTGGGTTCTTTTTTTTTTTTTTAAGTTCCATTTGACTTTTCAGATCAAAACCATGACTAATAGTGATGTTTGGGCCAATTGCATCCATGGTGTGCTCTTTGTTAAGAAACCTAAGCTGCAGCTTTTCTAGAATTATATGCTCGTGCACCTCTACACATAAGCACAACTCTTCAGAACATTCACTTTCTGCCAGGTGCAGACTGACCTCTCTCATCTGCCGTATTTTACCACACAGCTCTGCTAAGCAGATGTCTTCCTGTTCAGTAGGACACGTTTCATGCCTGTTGAGCTGTTAAATTTCTTATAGCTCTTGGATTCTTGTTTAACACTCCTCCAACATGGCTCACTGAAAAGGACAGACAATAGAAGAGGCATTAGGCACAAATCCTCCAATCAATCTTGACTCCAGAGGAATCTATGGCACTTTCTGGGTCCCGGCAGGAACTCTGGTTGGCTGGGATGGCCAGATGCTTGAGTTGCACATGAAGCTTTCAGCCTGGTCTCAGTCTTTAGACTCTGAACATGTCTCACATTCTCAGGCTTACCAACCCACCCACCCCAGAAAGACATCCCTCCTTCTGAGGTCAACTTGACCACTCCGCCTGCTATTCATCTTCACCTCACTATTCTAGAACCATCTTATGCCCAGGTCTGTGTTTTTCCTACCCACAACCCAGAACTGAAAAACATGTTTCCAGACTAGGATATTAGCTCTCATGTCCACTCCAAAGTGAAATGGGACCATTAGTCAAGACTTTATCAAAGCTTTCATTTTTCTGATGGTAGAACTAAGAGATGACGCAGTTCTGACTTTTCCCCATGTGAGAAAGCAAGAATATATAGATGGTTATCCCACTGACTGGCTCTGACTTCTTAGAAAACCATTTTTCTCTCATGAGGTAGATTGATGTCAAGCACAAATACCCCTTATTAATTCTGTTTTCACTTCTTCCTGATTTCAGTTATTTCCATCATTGCTATTATACTTCTCCAGGTTAATAACAGAGCAAGGCGATGATTTTTTAAAATGCCTAACTCAAAGATGGTTCAAAATTTTAACTTACAAGTACTTGGAATTAGGATGTATGCATTGCATCCTAATAAAATTCAATGGAACTTTGTACAATTGATATTTTTGTATTTTACTTAATTTGTATATCTTCATTCTTTCTGAGTATGAAAGTATTAATTTGCTCATTACAAAATTTCAGGTACAGGAATATATGCATGAAGTGAAAATTATCCAAAATCCCACCATCTAACAGCTTGCTATAAAATTCACTTTTAGGGAACCAGCAGTTAGCGTAATGGCTATGCCGCTGGACTCCCACGTAGTCGACCGCGGTTCGCATCCTGGACCCGGTGGCTTACAACTCACGCCGGGCGCGTGTGCGTGCGTGCCCAAGATCCCGAGAGGAGAATGGAGGAGAAGGGATTGCGGCGTGACCATCCCCCCTGGGGGGTGATTTCTCGCTTTCTGTCTCTATGTGTCTCTCTCTCTCTGTCTGGCGAGCGCACGCGCCCTATAGCGAAAAACCTCTCCAAAAAAAAAAAAAAAAAAAAATTCACTTTTAAAAGAATTACTTATTTAATTTTATTTATTGTTATTATTATTATTCTTTAATTTGACTGGGAGAAACAGAGGGAGGAAGAGAGGGAAAATGAGAAAGTAAACTGCCAGGTCCAGGAATTGAACCATGGTCAGCCACATGGGAGTCCAGCACCTTAACCACCACACCCCCTGCCAGCACCAAAATTCACTTTTTTAAAGTGTAAAATTCAGAAGGTTTTAATATATTCACAAATTATGCAACTATCACCATTGTTTAGTTCTAGAACTTTGTCATCACCCCCAAAGAAACCCTCAGCTCTATTAGCAGTGACTCCCCCACCACCATCCCCTCCAGTCTCTGACAACCACTTGTCTCTTTTCTGTCTCTATTGACTTCCCTATTCTGAACATTTCATATGTGTGTATGTGTGCATGTGTATGTACGTGCACGCATACACACCTACGATATGTAGTTCTTGTAATGAGATTCTTTCTCTTAGCACCTTATTTCCAACACCCATCATGTTGCAGCAGTGTACTTCATTTCTGTTCCTTTCTGAACAACATTCCATTGGATAGAAATACCACATTTTGTTTAGCCACTCATCTCATTGAAGAACATTCAGGTGGTTTCCGCTACGGAACCATTATGAGTAATGCTGCCATAAACATTCATGTGTAAGATTTCGTGTAAACCTGTTTTCAATTCTCTTTGTCTAGGGAACTCATTTCCTTTCTTATACAGGGTCTTGCTATATTGCCATTTCCTATCTTAGCTTCCTGAGTAGCTGGAACTATAGGCATGAGCCCTGCACCCTGATTTTCAGGTGGGCTAGAAGCTGAACTCAGGCCCTCTATGTGGCTTTAGCTTGCTAAGTAGTAGCATCTACCAGCTCATGCTACCGTAGCTGAGCCCTAAGACTTGTTTTTTTGAGTTTTTTGTTTGTTTGTTTGTTTGTTTATTTGTTTTAATGAGAGAGAGAGAAAGGATATGCAGGAGAAAATAATAGAGACAGAGAGGTAATTTTTTTCTTTGTGGAGAGGTTTTTTTTTTTCACTATAGGGTGCGTACGCTCGCCAGACAGACAGAGAGAGACAGAGAGACAGAAAGCGAGAAATCACCCCCCGGGGGGATGGCCACGCCACAATCCCTTCCCCTCCATTCTCCTCTCAGGATCTTGGGCACGCATGCACACGCACCCGGCGTGAGTTTTAAGCCACTGGGTCCGGGACTCAAACCACGGTCGACCACGTGGGAGTCCAGCGACATAGCCATTACGCTAACTGCTGGTCCCCAGAGAGGTAATTTTTTTTGACATTGGTACACCACATTACAGTCCTCCACCCCAGTCTCCAGTTAGGACCACAGGCATATGTCACTGTACCCCACCTGTCGAGGCTGGACTGGGATTAGAACCTGGGACTCCCACCCTGATCCAGGCACCACACAGCAGTTCCTTCCCACCCATGCTACTGTAGCTGGGCCTCCTAAATATATTTGAGTGAATAACATTCCAGACTTTTTAAGGCATATCTGTATTCACAGGTAAATATATAGAGACATGTTACTGTTCCCAACTATCCACTCCTCCTTCCTCCAGGAGAGTTAATAAAACCTTCAGTTTCCAAATGACTTGTGGTGCCTTCTGTGGGAAGACTATCTGCACCACCCCCCCCCCAGCCCATCATCATGACCAACTGGTCTCCTGCATGGGCCAATGGCCTGTGGCAGATGTAACACACACCATGACTGAGCAGTGCTTGCTTCCAAACCCTCTTTGCTTCTCCTCTCTGTCATGAATAGAAGACTGCTTCTTCAGTTTGGGTCTCATTGCAGCAGAGAGTGGGAGCTGAAATACAGCCATTAACATATATATGAGAGAAGAATCAATTATTACCATAAGCCACTGAGATTTGGGGGTCATTATTACTGCCACAAAGCTGACTAATGCATGAATAAATCATTTATCACCTGTTTTTTTCCCACCTAAGGATATAGTGTGGACATCTTTATAGATGTAAACTTAAAACAGGGGTGTTATAAAAACTGAAGTCCAAATAGATGAACTGTTCCGGATGACAAAATTAGTAAAAGAGACGAAGCCAATTGTATATCCCTATTCTGATTTGCAGCCCAGTTTTCTAATTAAATGGAAGGAGGGGCTAATCCTGGACATTTGGGTGAGATTACAGGACATTTATGAAGATTCTCGTGCAATTGCATGATTGCTGGACTGAAAATTCCAAACTCACTCATGCTGTACTAATGAGTTAATGCTAATTGGAAAATTGTATTAAGCTGAAATGTGTGTGCTGTGCTTTTCACAAAATGTGTTTTGAAAGGGAGTGGGGTCGGGCAGTTATAAGAGCTAATCCTTATTCTTTATCTCTGCAGCCATTCGAGTCTGGGATCACTACTGACAAATAAGGAGTTCACTGCCTTCAATCCATTTTTCGTGCCTCACCAAACTGTCACTCTGTTTTGCATGATTTAACATAATTGCCTGCCTTTGCCCCAGAGGCTGGCTGCTTAGCCTGCAATGGGCCACCGAGAGAAGGGAATCTTGGCCAGCATCAGCCCACGCTCCGTCTGGTTTAAGGCAGTGGTTCCATCTCTTTCTCTGTCTTAAACTCATAAATAAATGACAATTTTATACAACTAACTTTCAGAAAGAAAAGATTTTGGTAAATTGCCACTGTTGTTAAGTAATCGCCAGAAGCTTATAAATTGCCATGGCCGGAGCACTCACAGGCTTTTAGTCCTGATATCATTTCTAGGCGATAAACATGGCCACCAGTGGTCTTCAGAAATCTAGACCCAGCAGGCCCCTACAAGAAGAGTTTCCTTCCTTATATTATACTGAACAGGCAAAATTGTATTAGAAATAAGTTGATTTCCATGCCTTCATAGAGGTGAGAATAGTTAGGGGGAAATTTTTATTGTTCTCAATGGCTTTTTTATCACAAAACTATTTGCTCTTACACATAAACAGAAAACATGCTTTTAGAATGCTACAAGTTGTTAACCTTTTACACCAAATCAATTTTAAATTTATGATAGCATCAGCCTTTAGAGATTATCTTAGTATGAGACTAATCCCCTCAATTTATAAACAAGAAAAATAATGCACTCAGAACTGACAGGGCATATCCTGGGTCATAAAACAGGCAGTCGGGCTGGACTAGGTCCCTGAATCCTGACTCCCCAGCCTGTCCCTTTCTCTTCCATGCCACTTCCTTAGCAAGTGTATAACCAAGAGGAAACTTATAAGACCTATTCAAGACATGAATAAGATGGCTCCACTGAATCTTCTAGCAAGTTGAACCAACCACAGAAAATATCCTGTCAGTGAGCAGGAGCCCCAGCAGGGACTAGAAACAAAGATATCTAGTAAGGTGATGGATGGAGACACACATGGGCCTTTATCTGGGTGGCTCAACTGCGAGCCCTCAGGTGTCTCTAGTACTCACACTACCCCCCCCCCCCCCCACCCCAGTAGAAGTCAGGATTAAACAGACACCATCCTCAAGAATGATAGGACAAAAAACAGTACAGGGGCAGTTGTTAAGACACTGTAGATGTGTTAACCCCTCAACCCAGCAAGAACAGAATTTAGCCTATGAGAAGTAGGAACGACGTTAGCCATACTGATTCTCACAAGGTTAATCATTCTCCGACCCAGCTGTGAGCCTTCAGTATCCAGGGCCGATGCGAAAGCCACATTCTCTGGCCAGATATAGGGCTTCCCTAGGACATCCACGTTTTTTATTTCTTTTGTACTTTTTATTCATGATAGAGAGCAGGTGTATGCACGAGAGAGAGAGAGAGGGAGAGAGAAAGAGATCATTACCCAACAGGACATGGTCATACCACAATCCTTTTCCTCTGAGGGAATTCCTGATGGATCTTGGGCACATGCACAAGAGCCCAGCAATAAGCCAACAGGCCAGGATTCAAAGTGGTCAGCCCTGTGGGATGTGGCTTCCTCTGCATAGCACCTATTCACTGTGCCATGTGACCAGCTAGTCCTTTTTAATACTTTTTCTTTCTTTTTAATGCCAGAGGGCATTTGCACAGAGCATGAGAGAGAAGGGAAGCGAGCATGCCTGGCATATTGATACCCAGGATGGTATTCAAATCCCAGTCAGCCATGTGGGATCTGTCCGCGGGACTAGCTCCAGTGTCCATGTTTTGCCGTGACTCAGATGTTATCTAGAACGGTGAGAAAACTCAGAGCAAGCAAGAACCTAACAAGAAGAGGCAGAGGAGAAAGTAAACTCAGCAGGTGATCCCCAAAATAATACTACTGACTCTGATCTAAGCGTGGGCTTCCAAATAGAAATTAGAAATGCCTTTCATGGGAGGCTCACACAGGACTTAGGCTGTTTGTTTTTTAAACGACCGGGTTATTCTTCGGCACAGTGTTTCATAAGGTCCCCAAGATAAGCCAGCTGAAAAGGTGAGATACTCGAGCTCAGCAAAAGGGCTCGTGGAAAAAATTAGGTCACTCATTGTTCTAAGACCTCAGAGAGCCAACGATCTAAATGGCTTTGCTTTTTAAGCGTTAGACAATTGCTGAGGAAATGGGGTAGCTTAAGGAAGCTCATGCTATGAATCAATGTGGAAAACAGACGTGGCATGAGTCATCATAATAGAAAGATCTTTTCCATATAAATAAGAGATGTTGTAAATCAGTAGGATTTCTGGTACAGACCTCTACATAGATTATTCTTGGCACTTTAAATTTCTTTCCCTCTTTCTCCCTTCTCTAGACTCTCAAATAGCCTGTGTTCACTGAAAAAAAAAAAAAAAACAAATTCAAAATGCCAAATAAATTTTCCCTCTCACTACAAAACTCTACTGTGCGGGCATTCTGTCACTGCTTGTTATTAAGTAATTTCTGTTTTCAAGGTATAATGTTGTTTTCTCCTTTTCTCTTCTGTCCAAACCCCCTCTGCCTTCTACACTCCGAACCAGCTGTTCCAGGAGACTTGCCTATTAAACAGGTCAAGAGAAGTTTTACCTGCACGTTCCACTGGAACCAGGAAGTGAGGTTAAGTGGCAAGATCAAGGATAGAGCGCCAGCCAGGAGCAGGGCGAGAGCCCAGCGGCCCCACCACCCAGGGCTCTACTTGCCTCATTATTACTCTGCATTTCGAACACCCTTGCTGAGAGTGGAGTTCTTCCAGCCTTTATTGTCACCATTAAAAATATTAATGGCCCAAGAATCCCGAAGCCCAACGAGGGTTTTCTTGAAATGCCTTACCAGAGCTGAGGCATGCTCTGTGTGAAGCATCATTAAACTCCACTGCCCATGGATGAAGCAAGAGGAAAGAGGGCTAGAATCCTACTTGTGAAACTAGAGGTGTACTCAAAGTCACCCTCATTAGCCTGAGCTTTTCACCCCTATTACAATTGCACCTCTATTAACAAGGGGGCCTCTTTGCCGAGCACTCTGGTGTCAACATCTTCATCACCAGAGGCAGAGATTGGAGCTGAGAGGTTAAGATGTGCTCAAGGGCTGGCTGGCTCTATCTCCCTGGAGAGCCTGGATGAATCATTCTCCTCTCTCTCTCCATCCCTTGCTGTCTATGCATTGCAATTACTCCCTCCACATTTGTGGCCAAGGGCTGGATTTAGAAGTACCATTCTGCTCCCAGTCTGCTCCCAGAAAACTGAGCTATGTGGGCTCCAAGTGTGACCCTGCCCTGAGGAGGTCAGAAGCCATGGAGCACTTCCAGGGACCAGTGAGACACTGTCAGTTCATGGTGACACTGTCAGTTCACTGACGAGTGAGATACTGTCAGTTCAGTACTGAGAGGGTCAGAGCTGCTGCCTAAACCCCAGGACGAAGGGCAGCAAGGGGTGTATTCCCAACTCATCCAGGCTCTTTTTTTTAAGAATTATTTCATTTAACTTTATTTATTTATTTATTTATTTTAATTTTACCAGAAAGGGACAGAATGAAAGAGAGAGAGGGAAAGTGAGAAAGCAAGCTGCTAGGTCCAGGACTCAAACCACGGTCAGCCATGTGGGAATCCAGTGCCCTTAGCTACCACGCCACTTGCTGACCCCCATCCAGGCTCTTTTTAAGAACAATAATGTATTTGTATACTTCTTCATGGTGTGTGTATATATGTAGATAGATAGATAGATAGATAGATAGATAGATAGATAGATAAAGGTGCTGGATCACACATGGCTGACTTTGCAGTTTAAGTCCTGGACCCTGAAGCCTGAAAAACACACCAGGTGTGTATATGTGTGCATGCCCAAAATCCCAAGAGAAGAATGGAGGAGAAGGGATTGCGGCATGATCATTACCCTTGGGAAGTGCTTTTTCACCTTCCCGTGCTCTCTCTGTCTGGCGAGCGCATGTGCTCTATAGGAAGAACTAAAAAAGAAAGAAGTATTGTATTCATAAACAAAGGCACATGTACACACATGACAGAGAGAGGGACACCCTTGACAGGCTTTGTCACACTGTGATCGCCTTTCCCCAACCCTCTAGCTAATCAGGATCTTGGGCATGCACACACACTGAGTATTTTCAGGTCAATTTAGGATCTGAACCAGTGGTCAGCCACATGACTTCCAGCACTGCAGTTCAACATGCTATTACATATGCTACTGAGGCTGGGCCTGTGTGTGTGTGTGTGTGTGTGTGTCTGTGTGACTGTGTGTGTGTGTCTGTGTGTGTGTGTGTGTGTGCACGTGTGTGTGTCTCTGTGTGTGTGTGTTTTCAAGAACACAGGAACCAACTTACAAGGAATTTTGTTAAAATGCATTTCCTGGGGCTGGCAGGTGGTGTGGTAAAGTGCTTGGACTCCCACATGGCCAACCATGGTCCAAGTCAGGGACTTGGCAGTTTGCTTTCTCACTTTCCCTCTCTCTCTGTCTTTCTCTAACCAAATTAAAAATAATAAAAATAATAAATAAAATGAAATAAATAATTGTTTTTAAAAATAGAATACATTTCCTACTAAGGATGTGTTTTCCTCGGACCTTTTCCTCCAGTATCATTCCATAATCAAAGGCTACCATGTAACCTGGGCTTTCATTTAACCCTGTCTTGTGATGTCATGAGATGCAAATAATCTGGAATCATTAAGATGGCATTTTCCATTTGTTTGGAAACAGCCCACTCTTACAGAGGCCTCTATTACTCAACCTAAACAGTGACCATGGCCTCTGAATGTCAAAAAGTAAACAAAACAGACCTGGGGCCAGCAGATGGCATAATAATTACATCACTGAACTCCCACGTAGCTGACGGCGGTTCAAGTCCCAGACCCAGCAGCTTAAAACTCTCACTAGGCATATGTGTGTGTGTCCAAAATCCCAAGAGGAGAATGGAAGAGTAGGGACTGCAGCATAGCCGTCCCCCATCTCTCTGTCTCTCTCTGTCTCTCCAGTGAGTACACACACCTTATAGCAAAAATCTCCATAAAAAATAAATAAATAAAACAAAACTAGTGATTCAAGAAGTAAATTTTGGTGGGCACTGAGAGAAAAAGATTAAAGAGATTTGAAAGAGACTTAAATGTTGACATTGTACTATGTGCCCTGTGCTATAATGCCATGAGAAGGAAACTTCATCTCTGTGATATTCTTCCCCAAAATGCATAACCCTTGTCTAATCATGAGAAAACTTCAAACATACCCAAATGGCCAGACTTCACAAATTGCCAGACTACACAATCGCTGACCAATACACTTTCAAACTGCTAAGGACATAAAAAACCAGCCTGAAAAATGGTCCCAAAGCAGAGGAGTCCAAAGAATCATGATATCTAAATGCACTGCGGTGTCCTGAATGAGTTCCTAGAACAGGCAAAGGGAAGAGCGAAATTTGAGGAAAGCCCATGAGGTAGTTAATAATACCATTCTAGCATTGAATTCACCCCATAACAGTGAGTAAGCACTGTGCAGAGGAAGCTGGATCTCACACAGATGGCCAGGGTTCGAGTCTTGGCCCCTGTGATTTGCAAAATAGACACGTGTGTTAGACCCCAGGATCCTGAAACAGTGGAGAGTTGCAGGAAAAAGAATTGTAGCATAACCAGGCTCCACTGGGTATGTGTGCTCTCCAAAAAGACAGAGAGAGAGAGATAGAGAGACAGAAAGTGAGAAATCACCTCCCAGGGGATGGCCATGCTGCAATCCCCTCTCCTCCATTCTCCTCTCAGGATTTTGGGCATGCACGAACCCATGCCCGGCATGAGTTTCAAACCTCCGGATCCAGAACTCAGACTGTGGTAGGCCACATGGGAGTCCTACTGGTCTCAAGTTTTGAGTGTTTTGTTTTGTTTTGTTTTAATTCTTGAGATTTGGGGCACATATGTGCCTGGCATGTTTTTCAAGCTGCGGGTGCAAAGATTCAAACCACGTAAGTCAGCCATGTGAGATCTGGCTCCCTGAACCACTAGGTTATGGGGCCAGCCCCCATCAGGGATATTAGAAAGTCATCATCTGGCTGGGAAGCCAGCCCCAGGAACCTGAAGAAGCTTCCGCCTCTTCTGCTGACCACAAGGGAAGAATGAGGAAATGAGGATGTCTATGCTAAATCTGATGGCAACGCCACCCTTCAGCCCTCTCTAGGAACAGAAAGGTTTTTCCTCTCTCTCTTAGCGATTGTTTAGACATCTTAGTTCCTTTCCACCTCTGGTAAGTTGGAGCTGAATGCAGATCAGCAGGAGATGTGAGGACAAGTCAAGGCTTAATGCTAAGGCAGACCTTTTTTCTTCCCCAGTGCTGAAGTCTTATTAAAGACACAGCAGGATGCTGACAGGAAACTGTTTGTAAAGAGAAATAACACTTATTATAACAAGTCAGAACAGCGGGCAGATAGGTTTGTTTGTTTGTTAATTATATCTGGTTTTATTTTCTAATGAGGGCCTTAAGAAAGGGGGAGGGGGGATGTTCTGACAGCTGTTTGAAAACAACTCTTAAATCCTCTCAGAATCTAGGATGATAGGGAGCCGTAGGAGCAAGCATGTGCTATGTATGAAGCAAGAGGAGGTCTCCTCCACCCCTCGTTAGTGATCAGATCTGTGAAGCTTAATGATGGATAATCCTGTGATTGGGGATCTAAATTCCTGTCTTAATTGATGCCTGTGTCAACAGATACCGAAAGTTTTTGTTCACCAGTGGGGAAGAGACTGATGAAGACATACACAGAATGCTTATGTAATTTCCCCACATTTATAACGCATATTCGACAGCTCTTTTCTAAGTATGAGATTCCCAGAAAGACAAAGTATATTTGCCTTTAGAGGAAGTGTTAACTTTATTTAGATTAACTTTAACTAAATGCCTACACAGCCATGAATCAGAAGAGATATACAACTTTTAAAATGAAGGCTCAAATAAGGGAGAAAAAAATGCTTGGGGAGAAAAAAAATGCTCAGGGAGCAAAATTGGAAGGAATTAACTGGCAGCAGTGTTTTTAAATTGCCCTAGGGGTAAATTAAGCCTTTTTTTTTTTTTTTTTTTTTTTTTTTTTTTTTTTTTTTTTTTTTTTGTCGGAAATGAGTAATTACTAAAAGGAGGCAGCAGAGTTCATATCTTGGCATTTTTAGCCAGAATTAAGTTTTCACATTATATATTCACAATCCTTGTTTAAAAAAAAAGAAGAAGAAGCACTTTACAGTGTAACTATAAATACAACACCTGCCAAACCAAGAAGGATTCCCTAGAGATGGTATCTATGCAGACAAAGTGGTCTGAATTATTTAGATTGGAGCAAAAATGTATGTGATGGATGAACTACAGTCATTAAGGGGGAAAGCAAAGCTTGTTGACTAGATAATCCAATGTATTATCTCGGTTTCCAGAAAGTTTCCCCTTCTCTCCTTTTCCCTTGGCATGACTTTGTCCCAGACCACCTTAAAAACTCTGCTGTATAGTGCTTCCTGCAGGAAGTCCTCCCTGGTCAACTGACAGGAACCTTTCATTCTACTCCTCATTGCCACAGCAAATGAATCTGTGGTCTGCGTTTGGGCCTTAGCAGCTTGTTTTATGTCATTATCAAAGTGTTCCTATGCCTTTGTTTGTATCTTTATTTCATCTACCCTTAGAGAGAAATTTCTTAAGGATGCTGCTGTGGCTTTCATTTGCTGGGATGTCCCCAGGGGGCTCACTGACAGCAAAGAGGCCTCTCAAGAAAGTTACCTGTTGACTGTGTAGAGCACATTTTGCAAAGATAGGCTCAGGCTTTGAGTTCATTCTAAAAGTTTGAGGGGTAGAGAGGGGGTATTGTATAAAAGACTTATTTATGTATTTAGTTAGTTAGTTTAATTTTCTAGGTGTGTGCACTTGCTGGAGAGAAACAGAAAGAAAGAGCAAGTGAGAAATCACTCCCCATGGGGCATGGTCACATCACAATCATTTCTCCCTCCTGTCAGGATTGTGGGCACACACACACACACAAGCACGTAGTGTGTTTTTCAAGCCACAGGGTTCAGGACTTGAACCACGGAATCAGCCATGTGAGATCTAGCCACCTTAAACACCATGCCACAGGCTGGCCCTAAATGATCTTTTTTTTTCTTTTTTGGGAGAGGTTTTTGCTATAGGGCGCGTGTGCTCACCACAAAGACAGAGACAGACAGAAAGAAAGCGAGAAATCACCCCCCGGGGGGACGATCACACCATAATCCCTTCTCCTCCATTCTCTTCTCAGGATCTTGGCACGGATGTACACGTGCCCGGTATGAGTCTAAGCCACTGGGTCTGGGACTCAAACTGTAGTCTACTACATGGGAGTCCAGCAACATAGCCGTTATACCAACTGCTGGTCTCTTTCTTTTTTTTTTTTTTTTTAATTTACCATAGGGCACATGTACTCACCAGAGAAAGAAAGTGGGGCAGGGTGGGGTAGTGAGAAATCAGGCCACAAAATCTGAGACTCAAACCATAGTCAGGCATATGGGAGTCCAGCACCTTAACCACCATGCCACCTTCTGGCCCTGGCCCTAAATAAGATGCTTTTAAAATCTCTCCTGGCCTGTTTCTTCATCTGTAGTCAGGGGAGCAGAGGTAGGTGACAGTTCTTTCCATTTTTCTGCTTCCAAATTGGCTATTCTTTTTTTCATTGAATCAAGGGTTTCTTCAAGTGTGTTTGAATTTTACTAACAAGCTCAAAAACCAGGCTGTGGGCTAGTTGCAAGGCTGGGTCAGCACAGATGTCCAACTCGGGCAGTAGCATCTCCTTAAAGGGACCGTCTCCGCCCCGTTGTGCAGTGAACGCAGTGTCAGCAGCTTTGGGGAGTTTGGCACAATAAAGAGGTCGGGATTCCTCCAGCATCTCGGGAGAAGGCAGGAAATAGAATTCTTTATCACATTCTCAAGCCCATGGAATTTTGGTAAATGACAGACATATGAATTCAAGATGGGGATGAATTAAGGAAGAACAGGAGATTGAGAACCGATTTCCTAAGGATTAAAGTGATGGAATTTTTTATTTGAGAATTTCCTACCCTCTCTTTCTTAGTATCCATCATTTTCAGAGCCTGTTCTGAGGCTCATTTAGTAACGCCATTAGGCTTGCCCTCACAGATTCACATGTTGGGATCAGGGAGGAGAGGAGAAATTCGGTGTGCAGGAACACATCCTTTCTGCTACCAAGCACCAAGGAGAGGAGCCCAATCTGCAAAATGTCCCTAATTAGCTCTTTTCCCACCACTCCCTGGAGTCTTCGAGAAAAGCAGTAAAGCAGAGGTCGTGTTGACGATGAGAAGCTGTGTGTAAACAAGTGCAGGTATGGCCTTAGGAAAGAAAACAGGTCGAAAGTTGGAATGATGAGAAATAACTAACCACAGATTGTCCAGTTCATGGTGCTGCAGCACACGGGGGGCACGCAGGGCAGGACAGAAAGGCAAATGGAGCAGCAGGCCAGGTGTCCTGTGACAGATTTCTTTTCTTTTTTCTTTTTTTTTTGGAGATGTGTGCACTCGCCAGAAAGACAGAGAAAGACAGAAAGCGAGAAATCACCCCCCAGGGGGCATGGCCACGCTGCAATCCCTTCTCCTTCATTCTCCTCTCAGGATCTTGGGCACGCACGCACACGCACACCCACGTGCCCGGCCCAAGAGTTTAAGCCACCTGGTGCGTGACTCGAACCACAGTCAACTACATGGGAATTCAGTGACATAGCCATTACGCTAACTGCTGGTCCCAGCCCACGATAGATTTCTAACACTTGTCCAGAGCTCATCAGCTGTAGATCAGTGGAAATTTGCTACACCTTCCTGGACCTAGTTTCCCTCACCTATGAAGTGAGTAGGGTTAACTTCATGGACACACACACCGCTTAGAATGACCCAGAGTTAGAGAGCCCCACACCCGATTTAATGTCTGTTGTCACCATCTTGGAAATTCCTTAATTTTTCAATTTATTTTTTTTTTATTTTAATTTGTTATATGGCATGTGTGCTCACCAGAGAGAGATGTGAGTAGGAGCGTGGGGAATGAGAAAGTAAGCTGTCAGGTCTGGGACTTGAACCACTGCCCTGGGGAGTCCAGCACTTTAATCACCATGCCACCTGCTGGCCCCTTGAAATTCTTAATAACAATGGGCATCACATTTTTATTTTGCATGGAGCTCTTCAAATTATGTAGCCCAGACATTATGTAGAGTGTGGTATTAAGTGGTCCTGATTCTATTAGTGGATTCATTTATTTTTTGTTGTAAATTATCTATAAATTATCCTATGAGATCAGAATATGAAAAGATGATGTTTTGTTTTGTTTTGTTTTTAAGAGAGATTTTTGCTTTAGGGTGTGTCCATTCACCAGAGACAGAGAAAGAAAATGAGAAATCACGCCCCCCAGGGGTGCAATCACTCTTCTCCATTCTCCTCTTGGGATTTTGGGCATGTATGCACTGGGCCCAGTATGAGTTTTAAGCTGCCAGATCCAGAACTTGAACTGTGGTCCACTATGTGTGAGTCCACTGATGTAACCATTAGACCATCTGTTGGTCCCAAGATGAACAAAAAAAGAAAAAAGAAACAAGCTTTATTGGCAAATGGTGTAGTGTTAATGCTGATCGATTGGCTACTCCAGTTAATTGATAAGGTTAGCTTAACTCCTCTTTATAGATCAATTGCCATAGCAATAAGAGACAATACATTTTAAATTTTACTGAAGGTCTTTTAATCCTTTGGCTTTTTCAGTGCCACAGATGCTCATTCTA
Organism: Tupaia tana; assembly: GCA_026018925.1. Classification (NCBI taxonomy): domain Eukaryota; kingdom Metazoa; phylum Chordata; class Mammalia; order Scandentia; family Tupaiidae; genus Tupaia; species Tupaia tana. Next base: position 194,857,705 of record JAKSZU010000003.1, read on the forward strand.
AACTATAATTCTCATTGAATGATACAATATAAATATAATGTATGACTGTTTTAGTTTCTGATTATCTTAATTATGTCAAGATCATAGTAATCATCATAATGAAAAGCAAACATTTATAAAGACTTCATGTGAGTAGTGATGTGTGCTAGACTGTAATTTCAGAGATAGGTTTAGGATCAGGGTCAGAGTTACAGTTAGGGGTTGGATTAGATTAGGGATTTGGTTTTTTTGTTTGTTTTTTGTTTTTGTTTTGTTTTGTTTTGTTTTTTTGAGAGGTTTTTGTTATAGGGTGCGTGTGCTCGCCAGAAAAACGGAGAGAAACAGAGAGACAGAAAGCAAGAAATCACCCCCCAGAGAGGATGGCCACACCGCAATCCCTTCTCCTCCATTCTCCTCTCGGGATCTTGGGCACACACGCACACGCGCCCGGAGTGAGTTTAAGCCACCAGGTCCAGGACTCGAACCACGGTTGACTACATGGGAGTCCAGAGACATAGCCATTACACTAACTGCTGGTCCCAGAGTAAGGGATCTGAATATGGGTTAGGGCCCAGTACCTAACCTGGAGACATATTAAACATGGAAACTTAGGCAGACTATTCACATACATAAATATATATATATATGTGTGTATATATATATATATATATATATATATATATATATATATATATACACACACACATATGTGCACACACATAGCAAGAGGAAAGCACTGTTAATAAGGGGTAAAGAGCCTGAGTCAAAGAATGTTGCAGGAGTTCAGGAGAGAGGGAAATCTCAGAAACCAGAAGGCCAGTCTGCTTTGGTCTGAATGTTTGCATCCCCTAAAAATTCATATTTTGGGGCCAGCAGGTGGCATGGTGGTAAAAGGCACTGGATTCCCACGTGGCCGACCACGGTTAGAGTCTCAGACCTGATGGCTTACTTTCTCCCCTTCCCTTTCTCTCTCTCTGTTTCTCTCTGGTTAAATTTTAAAACAATAATAATAACAAGTGGAATTAAGTAAATAAGTAATTCTTTTAAAAAAAAATTCATATGTCATTGGACAAGTCGGTGGCGTGGTGGTTAAGGCAGCTGGATCCCGCATGGCTGACTATAAGGTCTGAGTCCTGGACCCGGAGGCTAAAAAAACATGACAGGTGCATGTGCATGTATGCCCAAAGCCCCAAAAGGAGAACGGAGGAGAAGGGACTGTGGCATAGCCATCCCCACTTGGCAGTGCTTTCTCACTTTCCCCCTTCCTCTTTCTCTCTCCGGTAAGTGCATACAACCTATAATAAAATTTAAAATTCATAGGTTGAAACCTAATCCTCAAATTGATGGTATTGGGGGTGGGGCCTTTGAGAAGTGATTAGATCATGAGGGTAGAACCCTTACGAATGGGGGTAGTGTCCCTATAAAAGAGGCTCCAGGGCTGCCCCTGTGGTGCAGCAATTAAGCACCATACAGAGGAGGCCAGATATCACACGGCTTGATAAGGTTCGAATCCCAACCCTGAAAGTAATGAGTGAACACACATGACCAGGATCTTGAGAGGATGAAGAATTGGAGAAAGAAGGATTGTGGTGTGACCATTATGAGGTGCTTCCTCTGTTCCCCTCCCCTCTCTCTCTCATGCACATACTCTATCATGAGTAAAGGGGGAAAAAATTTTAAAGGCTCCAGACATCCAGCAGATGGCATGGTAGTTAAAGTGCTATATTCCACTTGCCTGACTATGCTGTTCAAATCCTGGACCTGGCAGCTTGAAAAACATGCTGTGGAGGGATGGCAGGTGGGGTGGTGGTTGAGGTGCTGGACTCCCACATGGATGACCACGGTTCAAGTCCCGAACCTGACAGCTTGCTTTCTCACTTTCCCTTTCTCTTTGTCTCTCTCTCTCTCTCTCTCTCTCTGGTCTAAAATTAAAGAATAATGACAGTAAATAAAATTTTAAAAATTAAAAATAGATAAATCTTAAGAAAAGAAAAGAAAAAAATGCTGGGCATGTGTGTATGTGTGTCTAAAAATCCCAAAGAAGAATAGAGAAGGGAATTATGGCATGGCTATCCCCCTGGTGGTGGGGGGGAGGTGATTTCTCACTTTCCCTCTCTCTGTCTCTGTCTCTCTCCAGTGAGTGCATGTGCCCTATAGCAAAAATCTAATAAAAAAAGAAGGCAGGGGCTGGCAGGTGGCATGATGGTTGGAACTCCCACATGGCCGACTGTGGTTCGAGCCCCGGATCTGGCAGTTTGCTTTCTCATTTTCCCTTTCTCTTTCTCTGTCTGTCTCTCTCTGGTCAAATTGAATAATAATAATAATAATAATAACAAATAAAATTAAATAAAAAAACATTTTTTCCTAAAAAAAAGAAGACTCCAGAGAGTTGTCTTCCTCCTTCCACTATGGGAGGACACAATGAAAAGTCACAGTCTATAAACCAAAAAGTGGATCTTCACTGGACATCAAATCTCCTGGTAACTTAATCTTGGATTTCTCGGCCCCCAGAACTCTGAGAAATAAATTCTTATTGTTTATAAGCCACCCCAGACCATGGTATGTTGTAATATCAGCCTAGATAAAGTTATAGTCTAAGTTTCCACAGTCCCCTTTGTGGAGTTGGGGTGAGTCCATCATGTCACCTGTAACTGGTTCCTGGTCCAGTTTGGGAGGCACCATCAAGGTAACAAATGTAAACACCACACCATCTCATGGGAGGCTCCTGCGAGTCCAATGGAGATACAGAGGGAGACAAGCTGAGCTTCTGGCCTTCACACGGCTCCAACCCAAGTAAGCAGAGGACGCGTATGTGGGGCTGACGTTTCACCAGTGAGGCATCAGCTCTGCTCCGTGACAGCTGAGTGACAGGACTCCCAGAGAAGACTGGTAAATAGAATTCTCTTTATGGATCGAGATAGTTGAAAAATGAGAAAAAAATATCAATCAGGGAAATCAAAAGAGGCAGTCTTTCATCAGAAGGAGCACATCTGAGAATTGTGAGGTGAGAACGTGGCTTGGTGCGGAGGCTCCAGTTTGTACTCATTAGGTGGCTGACGGGCAGTTCTAAGATCTTCCCAACCCTGTTTCCTCAGGGGACTAATCACAAAAGATAATGTGAGGCTTCTTTTTCTAAAAGCAAAGAAATATGTAGTATCATTTTGTCTCGCTTTAAGCAATCCTGATCTTTAAAATCTAAGCAAGCAGGTAAATCACTGAGGAATTCTTGATTTCACAAAATGTTCAACCACAAGACAGCCTTAAAAAGTAAACTCCTGGAGTAATACATTTTAGAAAGAATTTTACTTCCCCCCAAAAGAGAAAGAATTTATATGCAACATTGAAATAGCACATCTGCTCCATAAAATCAGGTAGCCTTGCAGTTGATCCAAAGTCATAAATAAAATAAGCAGTCATCCTTCACCAGCATTATTCAATTGAGAGATCTGGAAGCACAATCTAAACAACAATCTTCCTGTCAGTGGCTATATTATTAGACTGCTGCTATCCAGTTTCCGGTATGTTGACAGCAAGCTGAGCTCCTGAAGGAGAAAGAATAAGACAATATGTACCCATGGGATCATTTCTTCAGCCCCATTAAATACTGGTCAGGCAGTATGCCGACTCATAGCTGCTTGGCCTACAGTGAGAAGTCTGAGATAAGATTGGCATGATTTCCAGGGAAGTTCTAGAATTAAGTATTTAGACGGTGATTTATGAACACTTAAAAAGTAAGAGATGATCCTTCGAAGTCAGCTTACGTTTACTAAGAAAAAGATCGTGATAAATAACATCCTGTTTTAAAAGTTAGAATTAGTAAAGTTGAGAAAATCCACATATATGAAACTTTCCTACATGTTAGCTATGTATTTGATTGAGTCATGAAGTCATCATAGACAGATGAAAACCGGATGGTGGTCCAATGAAAATGCAGTTATATAGTTCACATTTTCTTTCTTTCTTTCTTTCTTTCTTTCTTTCTTTCTTTCTTTCTTTCTTTCTTTCTTTCTTTTTTAGAGAGGTTTTTGCTATAGGGCATGTGTGCTCACCAGAAAGACAGAGAGAGACAGAGAGAGAGAAAGCAAGAAATCACTCCCCAGGGAGGGTGGCCACACCACAATCCCTTCTCCTCCATTCTCCTCTCAGAATCCTGGGCAAACATGCACATGCACCCGGCGTGAGTTGAAGCCACTGGATCTGGGACTCGAACCGTGGTCGACTACATGTGAATCCAGTGACATAGCCATTACGCCAACTGCTGGTCCCATGATTTACATTATCTTAAACAACCGCCCTAAATGGTTGAAAAACAGACTGAAATGAACCCGGGGGAAGAGTCCCTAATAGGTTATTGCAGGACTCTATCTTGCTCGACATTTTATTAATGCCTTGGAAAAAGACTGAAAGAGCCCTGCTTTCTTTTCTTTTCAAAGAATTATTTTATTTATTTATTTATTTTATTTATTTATTTTTTTTTTTTGGAGAGGTTTTTGTTATAGGGCCCATGCGCTCGCCAGACAGACACAGAGAGACATAGAGATAGAAAGCGAGAAATCACCCCCCAGGGGGGATGGCCACGCCGCAATCCCTTCTCCTCCATTCTCCTCTCGGGATCTTGGGCACGCACGCACACACACGCGCCTGGCGTGAGTTTAAGCTGCCGGGTCCGGGACTCGAACCGCAGTCGACTACATGGGAGTCCAGCGACATAGCCATTACGCTAACTGCTAGTCCCTATTTATTTATTTTAATTTGACAAGAGAGGGGCACAGAGAGAAAGTGAGAAAGCAAGCCACCAGGTCCGGGACTGGAACTGCCATCAGCCATGTGGGAGTACAATGCCCCTAACCAACAGAACACCTGCCGGCCCCCAAAAGAGCCCTGTTTTCAAGACCACATGGTGCACAAAGCTGGAAAGCTAACGTATCAGATAGCAGAATCTGAACTCAAAAGTTTTTAGGCTGAGCATAGTGGCCCCATGATAGCAGCCACTCATGATCCTGGAGCTGTATGGTAGATATGGGTTCAGTTCCAGGGTCAACCTCTGCATGTCAGACAGCGGCCCATGATCCTGACTAGCTGATAAGGCTGGGAGAGGATGGCAAAGTGAGACCCTAATGAGGGTGCCTCCCCTTCTCTTGTTCTTTTGATCTCTCTCTCATGAAAGAGATAAATAAACTTTTAAAATAGTTTTAAGGGACCAGGCTCATCGTGCAATGATTTAGCACTATCCTACTTGGCTGACCATGGTTCAGCTGTTAGGAGCAGCTTGAAAACCAGACTGGGCACATGTGTGTGTGCCCCGGATCCTGACAGAATGGAAATATGGAGCGGGGGGGAAAGGACTGTGGCATGAGCGGCCATGTTGAGAGGTACTTCCACTCTGTCTTTCTCTCTCTCTCCCTCATATGTACCCTCTGGAAAAGTGCAAAAATAAATAGTCTTCAGTAAGGCAGAAGAAAAGAAGAAAAGAAAAGAAAAAGCAATATACAGCTTATATGGGATAAATGCAATATTTTATATTTAGGGTTTTATACAAAGAAAATACCTGGCTTCATATAAGGCCCCTAGGTGTTTTGACTGACTACAAGTTTTTACATAGGCCCCAATAAAATACGGATGTTAAAAACAACAAAAAGTTAGGCCAGCCAGTGGCATAGTGGTGAAAGCCCACTGTGCGGTTCAAGTCCAGGACTGAGCAGCTTGGAAAGAACCACGCTGGGCGTATGCGCATGTGTGCCCAAAATCCCAGGAGAGTGGAGGGTAAGGGATTACCAGGTGACCATGCCCTGATTGGGGGGGGGGGGTGCTTTCTCACTTTCCCTCTTTCACTCCCTCTTTCCCTCTGTCGCTCTCCACCAAGTACATGCGCTCTAAAAAAGCCAATTTTGGCAGTTACCATTTATTTTCTTGGTTATCAAGGATTCTTATTTTCTTTTTATTTTTCCAAATTTTTCAAATTTTCTACAATGAACATATGTTATTTTTAGGAACAGAAAAAATATTCAGTATTTGAAAATATTTAAACAACTGTTTTTACAGACGTATTAGGCAGTTCTATATAGTTTTAGAGGCTGGAACTAGGAAAATGTTTGGAGACTTTAGGCTAAATTTTCTAATCACAATAGAGTAAGTCCCTAACCCTGGAAGCATTCACATAAATGCTGGCTGACTACAGAGATATCGGACGATAGTAGCAAAAGTCTCTGCACCAAATTTCCTAGGTTCAAGTCTTGACTGTGCCACTTATTCAGTTAAGGCATGACCTTTAGTAAGGCTTTCCATTATTTCTCCATCTACAAATGTACTTCTAAAAGTTCATGGAGAGACCAGCAGATGGCATAGTTATTATGTTGCTGGACTCCCACACGGCTGTCTGCTGTTCAAGTCCCAGACCGGGTGGCTTGAAAATCACACTAGGCATGTCTATGTGCATGCTCAAGATCCCAGGAGGAGAACAGAGGAGAAAGGACTGCATCATGGCCATCCCCCGGGGGGAAGGTGATTTCTCACCTTCCCTTTCACTGTCTCTGTCTCTATCTCTCTGTCTGGTGAGTGCACATGCCCTGCAGCAAAAAACTCTTTAAAAAAGAGCTCGTGGAGGGGCCGGCAGGTGGCACAGTGGTTAAGGGCATTGAACTCCCACATGGCCAACATGGTTCAAGTCCCGGACCTGGTGGCTTGCTTTCTCGCTGTCTCTCTCTTACTCTGTCACTGTCTGGTCAAATTTAAATAAATTTAAAAATACATAAATAAATAAATAAAGTTAAATAAAATGATTCTATTTTCAAAGGTTTATGGAAAAATGCTATTGGGTCGTTGAAAAAGTCATAATGCATTTTTGCATAAAAAACATTAAAAAAAAAGTCATGACTTTTCCAACAACCCAATATTAAAGTCTGCATTTACTTTAGTGCAAAAAACCTTTATACTCATGTATACTTTTTTTCATAATACATTATTTCCACAAACGTTTTGGACACCATTCTTATAAAAGGGTGTGATGGTAACTGTGTTTGTCCGCATGGTGCCTAAGGATTCAATGGATTCATTCACATAAATGTTCTTAAGACAATAGGTAGCCCATGTTTGATAAACATTAGCCATTATTACAGGTCAGAAGTGGGACAGAAAGAATCTCTGCTTTGCTTGAACAATTAGACTAAACAATTACCTTAAGGGGTCCTTCTAATCCCATGATATTATCGTTCTGTGTTAGAGAACACCCTTCTTCAGGTGGTACTCTCTTACTGCCTAAGCCTGTACTCCTGAATAGAATTCTAGTAATAACAAAACTATTTCAGCAGCACAGAATATATTACAGAGGAGGACATGCCCAAGAATCCCATAGGTGTCATTATCAATGATAGGAAGGAGGCCCAGAGTGTCACGAGGCATGTAAACCAGTCCATGACCTGAAGTTCAATGCCTGGACAAACTAGGGCATGAATGAAACAGCCAGAAAAGAGAAGGATCCAAAAGAATGACAGAAAGCAAAAGTCTATTTATTCATTCAACAAATGCATTTATTGAGCACTTTCTGTGTATAAGGCACTGTACTCATTTTAAGAACAGGAAACTAAGCCCTAACAGAGTCTATAATCAGTGGAAAATAGTTTTTATTCTTTTTTTTTTCTTTTTTGGAGAGGTTTTTGCTATAGGGCACGTGTGCTCGCCAGAAAGACAGAGAGAGACAGAGAGACAGAAAGCGAGAAATCACCCCACAGGGGGGATGGCCACGCTGCAATCCCTTCTCCTCCATTCTCCTCTCGGGATCTTGGGCACGCACGCACATGTGCCCGGCATGAGTTTAAGCTACCGGGTCTGGGACTCAAACCACGGTTAACTACATGGGAGTCCAGCGACATAGCCATTACGCTAACTGCTAGTCCCAGTGGAAAATAGTTTTTAACCACATACTCACACCAACAAATACAAAATTACGGCTGTGATCAGCACGTATCTGAAAAGGAAAGAGGTCAAATGGTAGAGATTTGTCCCGTCAGGATATCAAGGATAACAGTAACAAGATAAAGAGAGAGAGGTTCATTCTGGACAAAAAGCAATTGCTGAGAAAAAGAGTGGCAAGCAAAGAAACCTGAAAGAAAGCCAAAGAGGCTGGAGTTAAGAGAACAAGGTGGAATGTGGTTTCAGATGAAGCTGGGTAAGAGCAGGGCCTCACAGTCATGTTACAGATTATTGTACCCTAAAACAATGTAAAGGCATTCAAATATTTTAAACACTTCGGGGGACATGGGGGTAAAAGACATGCAGATCAGATGAAGGAATCAGTCTGGATACATTGTGAAAGATAGAGATGAAAATGGTGGCAGTTAGACCAATAAGGAGGCCTTTACAGCAATCCAGGAAGAGATATGGTAGCTTAGACTAAGATAGTGGTAGTGGAAGTAGAGAAGAGTATGGATTCAAGAGAATTCAGGAGGTAAAACTGACTGTGATAGGTGAGGTAGGCAAGAGTGTTGTGGTGAATTGCAGTTCCAGCCTGCCTAACAGTACAGGGAGATGCCCTTGAGTACGAGGGAACATGAAGAGTTCTGGGAGAAAGTTCAAGAGTTCTGTTTTGACTGCATTGTTCCTGTGAGAATTCCCAGTGATGATATTAAGTAGGAAGCTGAAGTAGGAGTTCAGCTCGGGTATCTCAGAGATAAGGTCGTTGCCCTAACCAGACATTGCAGTAGCCCCCATGAGTATAGATTCTCATGGATCTCTTCAGAGCAGAAATCCAGACTGGTCATTTTCTGAGGAAATTATATTAGCTATGTTTCCACATCAAGGCCACACCACCATCTCCCAGCACTGTACTATTTTGCAAATGAGGACACTGAGCTGCATCCCTAGCTATGCTCATTTTTACTGGCATGGATTGATCTGGAATTTCTCTAGGTCCAAGTTTCCAGTGTCTTCCCAAGTACAGAACACCTGCACAGCATGAAGCCATCATCTGAGACGCAGTGTCTTCAACCTTTACCAATGGTCCTTCTGAAGTCATAACAAGCAGAACATTTGCTTTGTTTTGAGCATCTGCTGGGTGGCAGGCTCTCTGTAGGTCGCTTTTGCAGACATTATTCCCATAGATTCTCATAATGCTATGGCTTCTGGGTCTGGGCCTCTATCCAGATGAGAGGAATTTGTTTTGCCTCCTTGCTGAGAGTTCTGGCTGGGTATTTTACTTCCCTAGTGGCCTTCATGTATGGCCCCAGGCTAACCTGGCCTTCCAGATCCAGGGTGAGGTAGGTGTTTGAGTGTAAGGCAGGACATTTCTCCCAGCATTTCCACACTTCCCAGCCAATCCAATTGCTGGGAAAGATTTAAATTTTTATCTTCTCAACTTCCTATTTTATCCAAGTTGTGTTCCAGACCAGTATTTGTGGTTGTTGCACAATAACACCAAATTCTACAAATGTCATCTACTAATTTTTTTAGGAGGCAGGGAGGATTTACTGAGTACTTACCAGGGACCTAGTACCTCCTTCTTTTTGAAGCCAACAACACTAACCCCAATCTCCACCCTCAAAACACTTCCTGCCTCTCAACTGACAGGGCCAGAGCAAGCTGCTGAACAGGGCTTAAAGGAAAAAGCGAGATTTCCAAGAAAGAGGGGTTAAATTATCCCCCCCTCCACTTCTCAATTGTATATTCAGTCCTTGCCACTAGAGATCCTTAAGATCAACAGTTTCCTGATTACCCAGCCCTAATGGCAACACCTCCTATGAGAATATCGCAATATTTATCTTTTATGTCCTGAATTCCCATACATTTTTTTTGGTATGGTATTTTCCCCAGCTTTAGAATCCAGTTGATATGAAAAGCGTAAGTAAAATGCTTAAAATTGCCCACCAAACTCATAAAAGTAATCCCTGAACTATTCTCTCTTAAGAAACAGCAACTCTGACCCCAAAGGACCCATGCCTTGACAAGGCAAATAAACATGATGTGTGTATTACCCTAGAGGGTCCTGGGGATTGCTGAAGTGGGTTAGACATTCAGAGGGCTGCTCTACTCCCATCAGAAAATAATTCCTACTCCCTTCCCTCTCCAATTCCCTCCCTGCCCCCATGTCTCTTTTTGTTTCTTTTTTTCTTCCGTGAGCAGCAGAGACAGAGAGACAACACCGCCAACAGGGTCTTGACACCTCAATCCATCCCCAGCCTCAGCCAGCCAGGATCATGGACAAGCATATAACCAACACAGAGAGGTCTCTGGATGGGAAATGGAACCTTCTTATACGGAGCAGCTCTACAGCATTCTCATTTTACTGCTGTTCCACCCTCTGACCCCAAAAGTGGCTTTCTTCCCAGAAATTTGCACCAGCCTGTCTCCAGTTGGATTCAGTGGTGAGTCAACTGTCAAAAATGTATTGAATACTAGCCACCCATGAGACTAGGTACAACACCCTTTCATTACCTTCATTTGTCTACCTCATTAAGAATGAGGAACACAGGGTCAGCAGGTGGTATGGTGGGTAAGGTGGCTGAACTCCACATAGCCAACTGAGCAGTTCAAGCCCTACATCTGTGGCTTGAAAAATATGCTGGGCATGTGTGTATGCGTGATCAAAATACTGACAATAAAAAGAAATGGAGAAGGGATTGCAGTGTGACTACCCCCCTTGGGGGTTGCTATCTCACTTTCTCCCTCTCTCTCACTATTCTCTCCAGTGAACACATGCACCCTCTAGCAAAAAAAAAAAAAAAAAAAAAAAAAGAATGAGGAATACAACACTTTGAAAACACAAAAACATATACTATAGAAATGCTGACTAATGATGGTGACAAATAAGAATCCTTCAGCCTAGGTAGAGAGCAGATTTTATCAAGGGGGATAAAATTACCTTAGGAATACAATGTCCACTGAGTAAAGGGAGGCAGCCAGCAACACTAACACCCAACCTCCCCCTTCAAAACACTTTCAATATTGTGCTATTTGTAAAAGTGATATTCTTTTTTTAATTTAAATTTATTTATTTACATTCATTCACTATACATCATTACACCCAACAAAATGAGATTTCCCATCCAGAATACACTGTATATTGGCTCAAGCAAGCACATCAACATATGTGTTATAGTCAACAAATAATTTTCCATTTCTTGTTTCCTGTATATTTTGTTATTCTTGCCATCCTTGATTCCTTATCTCTCACCCTCTGCCGTGTCTCACCCTCCTCCCACACTGTCTCTGGTATCCATGATTGCTTTTTATGCCTTTTTCCCCCATTTTATTTATCCACTAATGAACTTAATTAATCTGAATACTTCCAATAGCAAGCACAGCTGATATATACATATCCATGAACACAAGTCTGACTTTAGGCATAAACACCAGTGAGTAGAATAAACATACTACGAAGTAGCACCTAGCTGGGACTATATAGCTTACTGAAGTTATCAAATATGCATTTTTTTAATTTCAAGAAAAATAGTTTTCCTGTTTTTTTTTCTCCTGAAACTTTTTTTAAAATAAATTAATTTACATTCATCCCCTAATCATTGTCACAGCATACAAAAAGTGGTTTCCCATCCAGAATATACTGTATAGTGGCTTAATCATGTATGTTATCATCAATAATTTTCCATTTCTAGTTTCATATATATATATATTTACTATGTCTGACCCTTTGCCCTTTCCCAACCTCTTCTCACATTATCTCTGGTGTCTACAGTTGTCTTCCATTCCTTTTCCCCCCACATTTTATTGATCACACAATTTCTTAAATAATGTAACTACTTTCTTTTTTTGGAGAGGTTTTTTGCTATAGGGTGCGTGTGCTCACCAGAAAGACAGAGAGGAACAGAGAGACAGAAAGCAAGAAATCATCCCCCAGGGAAGATGGCCACGCCACAATCCCTTTTCCTCCATTATCCTCTCGGGATCTTGGGCACGCACGTACATGCACCCAGCATGAGTTTAAGCCACCAGGTCTGGGACTCGAACCGTGGTCGATTACATGGGAATCCAGTGACATAGCCATTACGCTAACTGCTGGTCTCAAATAATCTAACTACTTTCAGTAGCAAGTTCAGCTGGTAATTTCAATAAAAGCAGTTTTGAATCAGTAAGGAAATTTGCTTAAAACTTAAAGCCTGGAAACAGGTTAGTATTCTATTCAAATAGTAGGTACATGAACCTATTAACAGCTCAATACAGGACAAAACCTCTTAAAACCAGACAACAAAGCTGAGAAGAAAAGCAGCAATATATTAGTCAAAAGTCACAGAATGCTATTTCACCAGTTCAGTCTCATGTACTTTATCTTCTGTTGTGGTTCGATCTTCCCGATTGAATTCTGGGATATAATATTGAACTCCAGACTTGTCCTATGATTAAGTTGGCCATTTCCTTAAATTTTGAACTCTTCTTTCTGTGTGACTACATTCAATTTTCCTGATGTAGCACTCCCTTAAGAACTTCTTGGAGATCTGGTCTGGTCCTGGTAAATTCTTTCAGGTTTTGTTCATCTGAGAATGTTCTTGTCTTTTCTTCCCATATGAAGGATAATCTTGCTACAGTATTCTTGGTTGAAATTGTTTTTCCCTTAACACTTTGAATATATTTTCCCATTCTTTCCTTGCTTGCATTGTTTCCGATGAGAGGTCTGCTGTTAGCCTGATGGGATATCCTTTGTAGGTAACTTGTTTCTCTCTTGCCAATTTTAGTATCTTATCTTTGTCTGTGGTTTTGGTCAGTCTGGCTATAATGTGTCTTGGAGAAGATCTTCTTGGGTTGATTCTACTTGGGGTCCTTTGTATTTCTTGGGACTGGATCTTTGAGTGCCTCTCTAGATTTGGAAAGTTTTCTTGCAGGATTTCATGGAATAGATTACCAATGCCCTTATGAGTCTCTTCGCCTTCTGGCATGCCAATTATCCAGATGTTTGGACGTATGATGGTATCTAGTATTTCTCATATATTATTCTCAAATTTTGGGGCAATTTTCTCAGTCTTCATGGTGGATTTTTCTAGGCCAGTAATTTTCTCTTCTATGTCTGAGATTCTATTTTCTGTATGATCTAGTCTTTTAATACCTTCAAGAGAGATTTTTGATTTCCTGTATTATAGTCTTCATCTCTAACAATTCCATTTGATTCTTTTGTAAAGTGTGTAATTCCTCTTTTAGATCTTGCAAGAATTTCCTCATCTCCCAGAACTCGTCAGCTTTTTCCTTTCTCTTCTGCAGTTCATTGTTTCTCTTCTCTTCCATCTCTGTTAGCTTCACCATTATGAATGTCCTCAATTCTTTATCAGACATTTCCATGATTTCTGTTGAACTGTCTGTGGATGAAGAGGAGTTACTCTTTTCCCTTAGATGAGAGGTATTTTCTTGCTTTCCCATATTTCTTGTCATCCTGTGGTGATTTCTAGACATCTGATGGAAAATGTGTTTCTTCCCAAACTTGAAGTTCAGTCACTCGAGTTTGTGGGCTGGAGGCTGAATTATCAGTGGAAAATCTTCATTTCTCCTATTCTCCTGAAATCACTAGATCTCAGTAGCCATAAAGGGGTCGTCTCTGTAAAAGTGATATTCTTTATTCAGCTTTTAAGACACATCTGGCATTCAAAGCACAAGGCCCGTGAAAGCTTTTCTTTTTAATATACATATAGTGTCTTCTAATTCACTGGAATAATTTCAAGGTATGGGCTCTTTTCCCAAAAGATAAAGGGGAAAAGAATGTCGAGGTGAACTTACTATGTGTTCAATTCATTCATTCATCCCTTCAAGAGTGTGTGCTCAAGCCTGCTATGCCCAAGACATTATGCCAGGCACCAAGGTACCAGGGAGAATAAGACAGAACCATGCCCGTGAGTTGCTCACAGTTCAGCAACACCCCACATGAATTACAGACATGTATCAGGACTAGCAGTTGGTGTAATCACTATGTCACTTGACTCCCATATAGTCGACTACGGTTCAAGTACAGGAACCGGTGACTTAAACTCACGCTGGGTGCATGTGCGTGTGTGCCCAAGATCCCAAGAGGAGAATGGAGGAGAAGGGATTGCGGCATGGCCATCCCCCCCCCCCCAGGGGGTGATTTCTTGCTTTCTGTCTTTCTGTCTCTCTCTCCTTCTGGCGAGCACATGCACCCTATAGCAAAAACCTCTCAAAAAAAAAAAAAAAAAAGAATTACAGACATGCATCACTTAACAATGGGGATGCATTCTGAGAAATGCATCATTAGGTGGCTTCATTGTTGTGTCGATATCACAGAGTGAATACAAACTAAATGGTATAGTCTGTCACACAACCAGGCTATATGGGATAATGTTATGGGACCACTGTGGTATATGCAAACTGCTGTTGACCAAAATATCATTATGCAGTGTGTAACTCTATAGCAATACAGAATCACAGGACAGGCACCATGACAGAAATCTGTATAGTCGTTATAATAGGGTCCCAAAAAGCCAAGGTAGATTCCACCTGTGGAAGCTCATACTCACAGAGGAGATGAGAAAAGGTGACTTGGCCTAACTCGTGTGACATTTCAGATTCATGTCCAAGCATAACTTTTCTATACATTCTGTTATTCGGTAACTAATCTTCCTAGATTCAAAAAAATTTATTTCTCACAGAAATGATAGACAAGCTTAGGAGCTATGAGATTGACTTAATTGTGATTTTTGTTTGTTTGTTTTTGAGGGATTTTTTGTGTTAGTTTTTGCTACAGGATATGTGCACTCACCAGAGAGAGACAGAGAAAGGGAAAGTGAGAAATTACACCTCACGGGGCATGGCCACATCAATCCCTTCTCCCCATTCTCTTTTGGGCCCCTGGGCACACATGTACGGCACATCTTCGAAGCCTCCAGGTCAGGACATGAACTACGTGATCAGTCATGTGGGATCCAGCACCCTAACCACCATGTTACCTGCTGACCTGAGATGTCTTAATGGAGGTTTATGCTTGTATTTTCTTCTATAGAACAATCCACAATTATTGTCAGACTTTTCTGGTTCTCAGCTGACTAATCTACAAGTAAAATAAAGCATTGGTTGAACACATTCTGCACAAATATTCTAGCCCAGCGCCTACTAAATTTGCACATCCTACAGCTATGACTTCACTATTTAAAATATGTCTGGTGAAATTTGAATAGTGTCTGTACTTTAGTTAATAGATTATACCAATGTTAAGTTTCTCAGTTTTGAACATTGTAACATGGTTATTATATATTAAACCTGGAAAACTTCGGTAAGGTAATTCATGGAAAAGTCTTTAATTAGTTTGTAACATTTCTATAAGTTAGTTCAAAATAAAAAGTAAATTAATGATACATATAGATAGGTGTACGTATATTTTTATGAGATAAAAATATTCAAAGTGTGTTCCACAAAGTCTGTATTATCAATCATAGACAAACTTAATATTTTCCATACTGAAAGCAAGCATTTAGAAAATTTTATAAAAATTTGAGAGTTCTACAAAATCAAGGCATGTGATTCTTTTCCTAGAAATTTATTTTTATTTCATTGCTTAAAAGCATTTGTCTGTATTAGTCAGGGCTCTCCAGAGAAAAAGAACCAACAGGATGTGTGTGTATATATGTATATAGATAGAGATCTATTTTGGGGAATTGGCTCACGCAATCGTGGAGACTTTTTGAGTCTAAAATCTGATGCCATGGTCTGGTAGGCTGGAGAGTCATTGAAGAGTTGCAGTCTTCAGGCAGAATTCCTTCTTGCTTAGGAGAAGTTAATCTTTATTCTGTGAAGGCCTTCAACTGATTGAATGAGGGGGTAGTCTGGGGGGGAATCTGCTTTACTCAAAGTCTACTGACTTAAACGTTAATCTCATTCAAAACTATGCCTTCACAGAAACATCTAGAATAATATTTGACACAAAATCTCGGCACCTTGACACGTAAAATTACCTATCGCATAATCCATGACAGATTGGAAACTTTAAAAGGAAAAAAATAGGGACCGAGAGATGCTGAAATGGTTATGTCACTGGACTCCCATGTAGTTGACCATGGTTCAAGTCCTGGACCCGGTGGCTTAAAACTCATGCTGGGCACATGTACATGCATGCCCAAAATCCTGAGAGGAGAATGGAGGAGAAGGGATTGCAACATGGCCATCCCCGATGGGGGTGGGGGGTGGAAGGGGTGTAATTTCTCACTTTCTGTCTCTCTGGTGAACGTACGTGCCCTATAGCAAAAATCTCTCTCTAAAAAAAAGGAAAAAACATTTAAAAAGGAAAAAAAAGGCTCTTTACTGAAGACAATTGGAGAAGTACTATGTAAGATAATTTTAATAATCTATCAAATTGTTACATTCATAAAAACATTTGGACTAAGGGACCAGCAGTTAGCGTAATGGCTATGTCGCTGGACTCCCACGTAGTCGACCGCAGTTCGAGTCCCGGACCTGGTGGCTTAAACTCAGGTCGGGCACGTGTGCGTGCATGCCCAAGATCCCGAGAGGAGAATGGTGGAGAAGGGATTGCGGTGTGGCTATCCCCCATGGGGGGTGATTTCTCACTTTCTGTCTCTCTGTCTCTATCTGTCTGTCTGGCGAACGCATGCGCCCTATAGCAAAAACCTCTCCAAAAAAAAAAAAAAAAACATTTGGACTAAGAACGTCCATTCTATGTGAGAACAGGAGAAACTACAGGGAGCAATGTCCTGGCTGGTCTGAGGAGAGGAGCTTCTTAAGCATGTTTTTTATGCTGACCAATGAGCCTGCATCATTAAAATCTACCTATGCCCACTGCATATCAATTGTGTTGCTCTAATACAGAGTTCTCAAGCTTTCTTAGTTCACAGCATCTTAGTGTTCCTGTAATTTCTCACAGAGCCTTTAGGCCAAAAGGAATACCTAACAGACATTTGATTTGTCTAGTCCCAAGAACTTGGGTATGGTGTGTGTGTGTGGGGGGGGGGATTATATATAAATTGAAAGAAAAATTGATTTTCATTTCATTCTTAAATAATCACCATCACTTTCCAGGTATTGTCTTCTGGACAACATAAAGATATTTCTTAGGGCCAGCAGATGGTGTAGCAGTTATGTTGCTGGACTCCCATATGGCCAACCATGATTCAAGTGCTGGTAAGAATAGCTTGAAAGTCTCGCCAGGTGCGTGTGTGTGCATGCATGCCCAGTATCCCGGGAAGAGAATGGAGAAGGGATTGCAGTGTGGCCATCCCCACGGGAGGGTGATTTCTCACTTCCCCTCTCACTGTCTCTGTCTCTCTCCCTCTCCTACTAGTGCACATGCCCTAAGGCAAAAACTTCTAAAAAGAAGAAAAAAAGTATTTCTTGATCATTTTTTATCAATAACTAAACTTGCTGTTAAAATTAAAATTAATATCTCTTTTTAAAAAATCAAGCTACTTAGAAAAGCATGAATATGCCAGACATCTCAACTCTTGGACACCGGCATCTTCACCTCTGGTTCCACACCGATTTTCACGTGGTAGCTGTGTCTGATAGCAGCAACAACAGTAACTTCTCAAAGATAAGATACATTCGGAAGGAATTTAGGACCATCTAATATTAAAACTACGTTGAGTTGGTCCTTTACTCGGTGTCCAGCTGATGCCAAGCATCACTTTCTCCCTCAATGTTTAAAATACACAGGTCGTCCTGTGGTGTAGTGGTTAAGTTAGCTCTTTCCCACACGGCTGACACTGCAGTTCACATCCTGGACCCAGCAGCTTAAGAAATACACCAGGCACATGTATATGCATGCCCAAAATCCTGAAAGGAGAAATGGAGGAGAGGAAATTGTGGTGTGACTAGTCCCCAGGGAGGGGTGCTTTCTCACTTCCCCTCCCTCTCTCTCTTTCTCTCTTTCAGTGAGCACATGAGCCCTTAGGCAAATTGAAAAAAAGCACACAGTTTTGGAATCATGACTCTGTTTTTTTTTTTTTTTTTTAATTCTGTTTTCTCCTATGCAAAATATAAGCATCTACTTTAAGTGCCTAGCAACTCTTGGGTCATCAGGAAAGTCGTGATGCATTTTTACATTAAAAAACATAGAAAAATATGTCATGACTTTTTCGACGACCTAATACCTCTCTTAAGCCTAAGGTTAAGCAGAACATGATGTCTTGCTGTCATATTATAACCCTGACCTTTCCCTGCTAGCACTCAGGAAGCTGTGTATTCCCTTCCCGGCCCTTATCTGTGGTGAACACACTAAGACAAGAGGGCCCCAATGGCCAGGCAACCTAAATATGTGCCCAAGAAAGCACGACAAAAATCTTCTGCCCAGTTACATGTTAAAATAAGAATGCAGTTTTTCTTTTACTTTCTTTCTTCCTGGGAGATGGGGCAGGTTCCTCACTGTGTCACTCCTCCTGCTTCAGCCCCCTGAGTAGCTGGGATCACAGATGTACACCGCTGTGCTCAGTGTTTAAGGTGGGCCGGGAATTGAACCCAAGCCTCTCATGGCCTCATGAGAGGCCTCAGCCTGCTGAGTAGCAGCAGGACCCACAGTATGCTACTGCAGCTGGGCCAAGAATACAGTACTTAATTTTTTTTAAAGAATTATTTTTGGGGGCCAGCAGGTGGCGTAGTAGTTAAGGTGCTGGACCCCAACCCCCCACTTCCCGCTATGGCCAACCACAGTTTGGGTCCTGGAACTAATGGCTGTTTTCTCATTCTCCCATGCTCCCTCTGTTCAAATTGAATAATAAAAAGAATCATCATTCATTCATTTTTTAAAAAAAATATTCATTTATTTAATTGTATTTCTTGTTATTATTATTAAATTTGCTATGGGGCACATGTGTTCGCCAGAGAAGGACAGACAGAGGGAAAGAAAGGGAAAGTAAGAAAGCAAGCCGCCAGTTTCAGCACTTGAACCACAGTCTGCAAGTGGGAGTCTAGTACCTACCTACCAAGCTGGCCCATATACTATTTTTCTAAACAAATAATTAAATCAAGAATGAAAGTAGTACAAAAATAGGTATAATTTGATAACTTTGTAACTAATTATTAACTATTCTCAATCACATTTTCATCAAATCATGATTTTTCTGGCAAGGTGGCTTCTGGGATACAGAGATGACTTTCCTCTGTCCTCAGTTTCTTTTTTTTTTTTTTGGAAAGGTTTTTGCTATAGGGCACGTGAGCTCACCAGAAAGACAGAGAGAGACAGAGAGATAGAAAGTGAGAAATCACCCCCCAGGGGGGACGGCCACGCTGCAATCCCTTCTCTTCCATTATCCTCACGGGATCTTGGGCATACACACACACATGCGTGTGCCCAGTGTGAGTTTAAGCCACCGGGTCCAGGACTCGAACCGTGGTCAGCTACATAGGAGTTCAGCAACATAGCCATTACGCTAACTGCTGGCCAACTGCCCGCCTCTGTCCTCAGTTTCTAACTGAATTTTTCTGGCTTATTTTCTGCAGGCAGAGGAAAGGAGAGAGAGAGAGACTCATAAATCTCATATGCCCTGCAATATTGTCTCTTCCTATCAACAACAAAAAAGACATTCTCTCTCTCTCTCTCTCTCTCTCATCCTCTCTCTCTCTTTTTATGCAGATATCCCAGCTTCTGTTATCTACTATTGACAACTAGCTACATTGAGTTCATACAAACTGCCTTTGATATTAAGCTACTGCCTGGTAATGGAGACCATATTCCCATTCCAGGGATAAATCCAAGCTTATCCGGACATGCTTTTAAAAACCTCTTTCATAATGCACTGAACATAAGCATGTTCTGTGGTGGCACGGAGTGGCTTCACGCTCGGAGACAGGTGTCTAAGGCCAGAGGCAGTAGAGCGGTGCCCTCCCATCACCCCATCTCCACCAGCCTCATGTCAAATCTCCCCTTTCTTTCTTGGTGGGGCTTTTCATTAAATCAGATGTCAACAAATATATTGGATTTTTTATACTTTAATCTGTTTAACATTTTGAAAGTTTCAAAAGGGTCAGGCACATTATTCATCCACTGGTGTCTACTTTCCAATTACTGGGGTATGGGAGCTGTGGGGGGATTAGCTGGATGTCTGTTTCGAGCAGGTATCCCAGAAGCCACCTTGCCGTGTTTAGACTCCAACTGGCACACAGCCTTCAGTGGGATGGCTGATGGATGGTGCTCAGGAAAAATGAAAAGCCTAGGAAAAGTACAGGCCCCTGGGCCAGAACAAGGCAGCTGAGTGATAGTTCCTTCTGGGAGTAAGGGTGGGAGTTTTGTCTTGCTCTGCTCCTGAGGATAAATGTGAAGTCTAAACTTCTTTGCAACAGTGACTAATTCCCCATCCCAGAGCCTCCTGCTTTTGCAGAACTAATTTCACAAATGGTAAATGAAGGGTCTCAAAGTGAGAGCTGACAGAGGACAACACAGGGAAAAAGTAACACCAAGTCCCTAGTTGTTCCCTGCATTGCAAAACAGAAGGGAATTTTCAGAAGCAATGAGAGAGGCCAACCCACCCCCAGATCTCCCTCAAACACATTTTTCTTCCTTCCTGAGTCATCGGGTTTCTTTAGGAAAGCCTGGTGAGAAGGGATTATGAAGCAGGCAAGGGAGCCAGCCTTTTCTGGCAACACTTTTCTGGGGCATTTTGATTTCAGATTCTGCAAATCTTCAAGAACAGACTCGGCGTGCTCGTGTTCTAGGCTGGAGTCCAGCAGCAGTTCGGCTGCAGACGAAGCAGATCAGATGGTTGGTACCCGCAGCCGGAGACCTGAGGACTTTCCTCAACCTGCACCTCTCCAGAAGTTTGAAGAAGTCAGAACAGGTCTGTCTTCTGAAACGTGCAAATGTCACCAGCCGGAGTGGCAGATGCCAAGAGGCATCTGAAAACAGATTTCCATCTGGCAATGGGTTAGGCTTCCTGGGACACAGATTAGAATAGTTTGAAACAAAGTGGCGGAAGTACGGCTTAGCTTTTCACATATTGTTACGGTCTCTGGCTCATTTCCTGCCTTTGGAATTTATTTCCTTTCCAGGTTCAGCACAACCTGATGAATGACAAGAAGGGGGTGGGCGTTTGTCTTTGTGTCAGGTCTCCTGGAGAGGCAGCTCTGCCCCTGTGAACACCGATTTCTGCAGGGGTTGAATCCTCCCCAGCTCCTGTTTGCTCACACGGAGCTGGGTAGGAGGGAAGCCTCAGGAATGGAACAATAAATTAGGGAAGGGAGCCATCTCCAGTTGAGTCGGATGAATCCTTTTGTTCCTAGAAGAGAGCAAAGGATAGACTTGGAAGGGCAGAAATGGTGTGTTATAGAAGGGGGTTCTTTCTCCCAGCATCCCATTCAGGGAAGCAGCCCTGCTTTGAAGGCAGGAGGCTGAAAGCAGCTCCACATGGCTCTCCCCCTGACCTCCTGGAGTCAGCCAGCCGGCCAGTTAGGTACACAGGACAGCGGCATTTGCTACACCACAATGACTTGCTTTGTTTTATTTTACTAGTATTTATTTCACACTTTATGCCAACAAGGATTAAAGGTAGCAGTAACTGCTTTTCTGGCAGCATTTTTAGGCTTATTTCGGGTACTTGAGTATGACAAGAGTCTTTATGGTCAAACCTTTCTGTAATCTTCAGCTTGTCCTGAATGCTCACTGAAGGTCTGCAGTGCAGACAGACCGTCAGAAGCCAAGGTAGTCATAGTGTCCCAAGGGCAGCAGGAGCCAGTCAAACGCTAATGCAGTTCCTGTTGCTCCTGCCATTTCTCTGCAAGGTTTGTCTGTTCAGATGGCGAGCCACCCTCCTTAGTTCCATCTGAAACACCAGTTCATCCAGGCCTGTTTTCTTGAGGAATCTTATGAAGCCTGTACACATGTCTGGAGTCCGTCTCTCTCTAGACTGAGAGGTTGGAATTCAGTTTTAGAAGAAGAGGTCATCTTGGGACCAGCAGTTAGCGTAATGGCTATGTCGCTGGACTCCCAAGTAGTCGACCGCAGTTCGAGTCTCGGACCTGGTGGCTTAAACTCACGCTGGGTGTGTGTGCGTGCGTGCCCAAGATCCCGAGAGGAGAATGGAGAAGGGATTGCGGCATGGCCATCCCCCCGGGGGGTGATTTCTTGCTTTCTGTCTCTCTGTCTCTCTCTGTCTGTCTGGCGAGTGCACACACCCTATAGCAAAAACCTCTCCAAAAAAAACACAATGGATCATCTTTGCCTCCCACCCTCAGTCTGAACAGTTAATCCAGCAACAAAAGAAGTTACAACTGGTGATCGACCTGGGTCCTGGTGCAGCCCAGTTCTCGGAAACAAAAATCAAAGCTTCCTCTTGGCCCATGTAAACAATCTTTGTTCAAGGCTGCAGACACCACGCTGCTGAGAGCTGGCAGTGAGGGGTTATCACTGTGGCTCAGGAGTCAATCAAACTGACCTCTCCAATCACACCATCTCATCAGGTGGTCACAAAAAATGGCCTCCTATGACATCCTCAGCAATTGTTCCTAACAACGCTTAGGAAGTTCTAGCGGAAGGAAGGAAGTAGCTAACCAGGAATGACTCTATAAATAGCAAGGTCGGGAACACCTGTCAAGTACAATTTTCAATTTTCAAAGCAACAACAAGTCTGCCCAAAAGCCCCAACCTTTCCCCCCAGAAGAGCACTCTGGTAGTTAAGGCAATATGTCTCCATGCAAGAGTGTAACATGTGTCGGATAAGTCTGAAAATCACTGCTTTTAAACTTTAGAGTCTGACTGAGCAAGACTGGCAGGGGGCCAAGACGCTGCATTCTTACCAAGCCCAGCAGATACTGGTGCAGGTGGTCTGCGACTCATTCTTCAGAACGCTGTACCGTAAGGAATTGTGAGTCATTGCCACATTAGCATGGAGGAGCTGTGATACAGCCAAGCAATGCACCTGGATGCCAGGCCACGCTTTGGCACTCTGTGTAACCGTGGCCAAGACAATTTAATTCCCCGAGACTGAGGCCCTAGGACTAGATGAAGCCCTCCAAATGCCCGCTGGAGGCTGAGGTCTAAACTATGGCCCCAAAGGTCTCCTCAGGCATGCCCTGAACACCCACTGAAGTTCCTTGGTGCAGAAAACTCCAGGGGCAAAGCAGACTCTCTTGCCCAGGAGGTCTTGGCATAGCATAGGAATATCTTTCTTTGCCTTCAACCATTTCAGAGAAAGAGAAAGGGAAAGAATGAAGACTGGATTTGTTTACTGTGTTATATAGGCATTATTTTTTAAATTATCAATTTAACCCTAGTGTCATTAGACCCATCTTGAAGAGAATTGGCAAGTTCAGGCTACTGAATGCTTGAGCTAATACTTAACTCTTGTCGGTCAAGATCTAAATTCCATGCTCTTTCCACAAAACCAGTGATAACTGAAAGCTTTGCTGTGGCCATTTTGAAGGCCTAGAAGGAACAAGGCCTTCAAAATATCCTCACTGGGCCAGCAGGTGGCATGGTAGTTAAGGCACTGGACTCCCACATGGCTGACTGTGGTTCAAGTCTCAGACCTGGCAGCTTGCTTTCTCACTTTCTCTCTCTCTCTCTCTGGTCAAATTAAAATAAATAAATAAATAAAGTTAAATAGAAGAATTCTTTAAAATAATAATAATAATAATAACGGGACCAGCAGATGACATAATGGTTATGTCACTGTACTCCCATATGGCCAACCACAGTTTGAGTCCCAGACCTGGCAGCTTAAAACTCACACCAGGCATGTGTGCGTGCATGCCTAAAATCCCAAGAGGAGAATGGATTGCGAAGTGGCCATCCCCCCAGGGAGTGATTTCTTGCTTTCTGTCTCTCTGTATCTGTCTCTCTGGTGAATGCATACATCCCACAGCAAAAATTTCTCTTACAAAACAATTAATAATAATAATAAACAAAATTAAATAAATAATTCTTTTTAAAAATATATCCTCGCCAGGCCAGCAAGTGGTGTGGTGGTTAGGCGCTGGACTCCCACAGGGCCGACTACAGTTTGAATCTCAAACCTGACCATTTGCTCGCTCTCTCTCTCTCTCTTTCTCCCTTTCATTCTCTGGTGAGCATACGTACCTTTTAGCAAATTAAATAATAATAATAATTAGTAAAATTAAATAAATAATCCAGTCCCTGACTTTCATCCCATACCTGTCACCCACTGTCACCTCATCTGCGGTCTTTACTCCAACCAATCTCTCAGTTGCACTCATTTCTTATCCCCACAACTTCTTGACTCCCAGGGATAAAATATCATGCAGCCACTTTTCCAGGGCCCATGAGAACTTTTCTGGCCCATAACTACTCTAACCACTGACTTCAAGATCAGTGGTGCTAGGGAGCTTGGGGTATCCCCAGAGTTTTCATGGATTGAAAATCCTCAAATGCTTAAGAAGCAAGTGCATACATACTTATTTGAACACACACCCACACACACAGGTCTCTTCTGAACTCAGGGCAGAGATACAAAAAATCTGGGCCAGCTAGTACCCTTCTGTTGAGAGATGCCCATGAAATCTCAACTTCCTACTTAAGTGATTATTTTGGAATGCGCTGCACCCCCTAGTGGGAGTAATGGAGAGAAGACTGTTTTGATGCTGTTCATAACCCATCCTCCCCCAACTTCCTGCCCCTCCGCTGCCTTCGTTTGTTTTCCAGCCCTTCTCTCTGTTCTTGGAATGAATCATTCTTCCCACGATGATTGGGCCTTTCACCCCATAAAGCCCTCCCTGTCTTTACAGGCATGATGAACTAGAATTACACCAAAGGCAGCTCAGGCAGAACAGCAGGAAAAACTTCCTATGGCAAGAGCTGCTGAAAGGCTGAAATAGCCTTATAAGGTAAACTAAGACAGACCTAACGGCACTGGGCAAAACAATAGAGACTATCTTGGAAAGATATTTTTGGAAGTGAGGAAGATGAGAAAATGGCTACTTCCTTGATTTCATATGTTAATGCCCCTTTCAGCCCGATTTCAAGACTTCTATTAATGCCCTGAGCTGTCTTATTCCTTCTGAGGTAAAGAGACTGTCCAACATGTATCTATTTTTGAAGAAACAGATAAAGCCCTGTTCTAGCATAGTGGCAGTCCATCCACCGACACCGCTATGGCACATCCTGAAAATCTATAGACATCTACACTGTCACCCACTCTTTCAAAGGCCATGACCATCACTTCCCATGGTAAAACCATGAGCCCAATTATGTTGTATCCAATAAAACATTTTTCTTTTTTTTAAGAGTATTTTTTTTTCTATAGAGCACGTGCACTTGCCAGAGAGACAAAAAGAGACGGAGAGAGAGAAAGTGAGAAATCACACCCCAGAATTTTGGGCACACATGCACATGCACCCAGCATGAGTTTCAGGCTGCCAGGTCCAGGACTCAAACCTCTGTCAGCGTGTGGTAGTCCAGCACCGTAACCACTACACCATCTGCTGGCCCCACCAATAAAATATTTTTGGAGAACTGGCCCCATAGCCTAGTGGTTCAGAGAACTGGATACCACATGGCCTTCCGGAGTTTGAATCCTACCCTGGCTGCTTGAAAAACATGCAGGGCATATGTGCATGCATGTCTAAAGTTCAGACAGAATAGAGAAATGAAAGAGGAGAGAGTGCAGCATGACCGAGGTCTACTCTGAGTACTTTCTCTCCCTGTCTCCACCTCTCTGCAGCATGCACACATACCCTTTGGCAATAATAATAATAAATAAATCATTTTCTGAGTACTGACAATATACTGGTGCAGAGTCTTAGGAATTATTAAGATCTACCCACAGATAGTTGGTTCCTTTTCCTAAGACGAGCCTCAGTACAAGACAGAGTGAGCTAACGGGTTTGAGTACAAGCACTAAGAGTCCTTCGGGACACATATTCACAATTCTTATTTTTGTTAAATAGGTGAGAACTTGGTCACTAGGCAGGGGTTGGCCAATCTCATTCAGTGATCCAATGCCTACCCCTAGAGGACATCACAAGCTCATATCACTCCCCACCTCCGTGGACAACTTCGGTCACTATAACCTTACTCATTCTTAAACTGAGTCATTGGCTCATTAACACCCATTCAACTTGCCGGTCTCTAATAAATCCCCTGAAATCGGCTCACGATGCGACCAATTCCAGTGCAGGCATTTCTTTGCTGCAGCTCCTGCTTCCTGGTGGCTCAGCCATCTCCTCACAGAACTGCCACGTACTGATCTCTTGCATCTTCCCTTCCAGCACCACTGGGTGATGTTCGTCTTCCTGACAACCAGGAAACTTGGGAAGAATCTCTCCCCTCAGGCACTCCCATTTGTGTGTCCAGATGGGCAGCCTTCCAGGCTCACCAGAGGCATCATAGAATACATTGCTCTGCAGAGGGCTAGAGGTCAAACTGGACACAAGTTCACGGGACAGCTGAGAGAACGAAGGGTCAAGGATGTTCCAGCCCAGTTGCCTCTCAGGCCTGGCAGCAGATGCTAGAATTCCTTCTCGTATAACTTGGGCTGCAATTAAAGGCATTTTTCAGTCCTGAGACCTTTGGCCTTCACTCTGAATGGAATGCTTGGTGGGTGGAGCAAGGCTCTCAGCTGGCAGGAAGGACACAGTGACCTCTGACCTCATTGCTATCCCCAACCTGGGAAGACACAACAGCTCTGGTGAGCTGAGCCACATGCAGTGTCGTTGGCAGTGTGTAAAGTGTTTGCAATCCTGTGAGCTGGCCCTGCCTTTGTGAAAAAGGGTGGTGGTATGTGATCGGAGGAGAAAGACTATGGAGGGGACATGAGAATTAAGCGGAATAAACCTAACTGGTGACTGCTTTGGGTGGCTGGAAGATAAATAATCCTCAGAAAAGAGGCCTCAGCTCTGACAGTTAGAGATAAAGGAACTTTCACTACTTCTGTCTCTATTTCAGGAGAAAGAAAAACCAAATCATAAATCTACAGACGAAGGTACATTCATCTGGGGAAAGGACTAAACAAGTTGTTATATTTCAAACATATTAGAACTGCAAAAGTGAACACTTTTAACCTGCTAGTAGAAGCGTTTCTTTCCTGCAAGTCATCATGGATCAGATTAGACACTAAAGGGAAGGTTATGAAAAATTCCTTCGTATGTAGGCTAAGAAGCATTCCTTGGGCTGGCTCTTAGCTGGATCCCTAGCCTGGATGTTTTTCAAGAAGCAGCAAAGGATGAGAAACCAGAGCAGTTATGGTAGACTGAGGGGTGTGTGTTGTTGGTAAGGGTGAGAACGTGTAGATCTCGGGCCCAGAGCTGCAGCAAACAGAAGGCAGTTGTTTGCACCTCACAGGTGCCCAGAGGGACGAGGCCACTGAATCAGGCCCTTTGAGAGCCTACATGATCCCCCCCAGGCAGTGCTTGCCCCCAGGGGGACAGGTCAAAGCTATGCCAGGGACTACAGTGAGTTAGATATGCATTATCTGCTAACATTCCCAGGCGAAGGGAGTTCTGTGCCAATGGAGAACTCCCGGGAAAGACAGGTATGTAGCTCTTGGATGAGGTCCAAGGAAACCAGGTGAGGGCCTGAACTGTGGCCAGAGAAACAGGGTGTGTCATACCTGAGGGAGCTGGGTGCGGGTCATTAGCACCGTACTGAGGCAGGGGAGAAGAGGTGTGGTGTGTGTGTTGGGTGTGAGCATTCCAGAGCCTGGATAATATTACTATTAAAAAAGCGCCAGCAAACACGGAATACAAGTCACTGCTGGTGTTCTAAAACCTTTTATCCAGCTGAATTTCTGATTATTTTTAAATCACATTATAAGGGAATTTTCAATAATGTGGCATAGATAGGCTACAGATTGGCTAAGATGGACAAATCTGCATCATACAGCCAGGGAGACAAGAGACGCCCACAGAGAAGTCCTACTTGACGTGAAGAGGTGGATAGTCTGTCTCTGAATCCTGCTTACGGAAAGGAAAGGGGGCACTTCAGGTCATCACTCAGTGTCCTTCCCCACACTCTGAGAGGCTATCAACCACACTACCGTGTCCTTTCCATCCTGTTTTCCTTCTTGCCCTTTCTTCCACTTATTTCCTCCTAGGGTGTGCCGGAACCAGCTTGCACCACCCCACAACTCTGCTTTGTAATGTCACATGGGCCGCTTACAATCAGTCATGGCAGAAGTATTTATTTATACCATGGGGACTGGCAAATGCCACACATCAGACTTTTTTTTTTTTTTTTTTTTCATTTGCAGTTGGGTACTGCAATTTCTAGAGAAAGGGAAAGTGAAAAAGTATTCCAAAGGAGGATAGCCATGCTACAATCCCTTTTTCCATTCTCTTCTTGGGATTTGGGGCACGCAGATACCACACCTGGTGTGTTTTCCAAGCTACTGAGTCCAGGACTTGAACCATGCAGTCAGCCATGTGAGATCCAACTGCCTGAAATACCACACCACCAGCTGGCCCCAGAGCTTTATGTTTTTTGTTATTTTTCTGGAGAACCAGTTGTTAAATATCTACCAGTAGCCCATAACTGAGAGTTTGTTATTTGGGTGTGGGGGTGGTGAACTGAGGGAGAACAATGCAAGAGTTTGGGAAGGGGGTGTGCACGAGGAAGTGGTGAATTGCCAGAGTGGTTCGGCCTCCCTCATAGACATGCGCACCCCACCCGCGGTACAAACCTTGCATTCCAGATTTGGCATTCACTAGGTGCTTCCTGTGTGCCTCCAATACTGTGGAGGCAGCTTTCTGTTGACTGAGAGGGCTCTCTTCCCACTCAGGCATGTTCTGGGGTTTATGGAACAGAGCACAATAACGCCGGCACACTCCGTGCACACGGTTATTACACCCTCCGCCGTGTACTGCGTGCCACCCATTCCTCTTGGGGTGGATTTTAAGTGTTTCCACACATTCCATCTTGCTTTTCCTCTTTCAACCCCTCACATAACTGTGCGTGTTCCCTTTCCCCTAAATGTACTTCTCCTCAAACTTCAGACACAGTATCTTATCTCTTTTTAAAATGTTCCTGAGTCAGATAACGATTATTCCTCTTCAAGAGAGTTCTTTAACTTTTTTTTTTTTTGGGGGGGGGGAGGTTTTTGCTATAGGGCGCGTGCGCTCGCCAGGCAGAGAGAGAGAGACAGAAAGCGAGAAATCACTCCCCAGGGGGGATGGTCACGCTGCAATCCCTTCTCCTCCATTCTCCTCTCGGTACTTGGGCACGCACGCACACGCGCCCGGCGTGAGTTTTAAGCCACCGGGTCCAGGATGCGAACCGTGGTCGACTATGTGGGAGTCCAGCGACATAGGCGTTACGCTAACTGCTGGTCCCAAGAGTTCTTTAACTTTAAGGCACATACAAATCATGAGGAAAACTTCATTAGCCTGAAGGCAAAACCTCCTGGGCATTCAGTTTTGCCTTCCCACAACAATCTCTCCCTTCCACTTCTTTGACTCCAAGAAATCCCACCTACAACTCTGGAAGGGAAGCCCCTCACGGAAGATTGGAACAGGAGTAGAAATCTGAACTGAGCAACCAAATCCATATGCCAGGTGGAGTTAGAATCTCTTTCAAGAATTTGAACTAGAATGTTGACCTAGCCTGAGCTCCCAACAAAAAAAAAAGAAAAAAAAAAAAAAAAAAAAAAGAGCCTGAGATGGAAATTTGCATGCAATAATTTATTTGAGGATCCCAGAGAACAGGAGTGAAGGTGATGGGAAGTGAAAGAAGGAAGAAAAACCAATCACAGGATGTGCCCAATAACTGGGCACAGAAAGGGCAACAGGTGTTTATTCATGGGGCACCTGATAATTAATGAGCTTCCAATGTGGACCTCAGCACTGTCTCCAGCATTTATCCAGACTTTTCTTTTTTATTTATTTAAGAGAGATTTTTGCTATAGGGCATGTGCGTTCACCGGAGAGACAGAGACTGAAAGTAAGAAATCACCGCTCCCCCAGGGTGATGTCCATGCTGCAATCCCTTCTCCTCCATTCTCCCCTCAGGATTTTGGGCACACATGTACACATGCCCGTACATGTGTGTGACTTTGAAGTCGCCAGGAACAGGACTCGAACCATGGTCGACTACACAGGAGTCCAGAAACATAATCATCACACCATCTGCTGGTCTCGAGTTCATTAATAGCACTGATTAAATACTTGATAATCCTTTTTTTTCCAGTTTTCAGATAGTGACTTGTTTTCCTACATTCTCCAAATAAATTTCCTACATCTTCCAACAGATTTTATTTTAGTCTGATTATAAATTCATGGGTTATAAACTGAGTAATCCTTATCCCAAATGCTTGGAATCAGAAGTTTAGGATTTTGTTTTTATTTTTTATTTATTTGGGGGGGGTGAATTTTGGAATATTTGCATATCTATAATGAGATCTCTTGGGGATGGTATCCAAGTCCAAACATGAAATTTATTTTTGCTTCATTTTGTAGATTGCCTTGTACGTACAGCCTGAAAGTAATTTTATATATTTGTGTACCGCAGCGTTTTGACGGCAAGCTGTCACACGAGGTCAGGTGTGAAATTTTCCACTTGTGGTATGATGTTGATACTCAGAAAGTTTTGGATTTTGGAACATTTCAGATTTTGAATTTTCAAATTAGGACTGCTCAGCCTATATTCTAGTCCACTGCAGCTGTTATTCAGATCATCCCATTTCTGGCCAATGGAAGCTTATTTTCATTGATTCCTGAGTCTTTTTTGTTTGTTTGTTTGTTTAAAGAGAGATTTCTGCTATAGGCAATGTGTGTTCACCAGAAAGACAAAGAGAGAGAGAGAGTGAGAAATCATCCCCCAGGGGGTATGGCCATGCCACAATCCCTTCTCAGTTGTCCTCCTAGAATTTGGGGCAGCACACATATGCACCTGGTATGAGTTTCAAGTCTGTTGATCTGGGACTCAAACCATGGCCAGTCAGGTGGGAGTTCAGCACCTTAACTACTATACCATATGCTGGCCCCCAACTCCTGAGTCTTTTTGATACAAGCCTAGAATTCTTTGATTAGTCTCCTTCCTTTCTGGTATGATAAGCGATCTAGAGCAGTGGAACTTCCCATGATGATGGGAATTTCTGCATCTGTGTTATATGATACTATACCCACTAACCACATCTGGCTATTAAGTACTTGAGATGTGGCTAATGCAACTGCAGAACAGAATCTTTAATTTTGATAAGTTTTATTTTAAATAACCACACACACCTAGTTGTCACCATGTTGGACAGCACAGTTCTAGAGTAACTATTTGTGTAATAAATGAAGAAATTTGGGGCTAGCAGGTGGCATGATGGTTAAAGGTAGTGAACTCCAACATGGCCAACTGCAGTTCAAGTCCAGACCTGGTGGCTTGCTTTCTCACTTTCCCTCTCTCTCTGTCTCTCTCTGATCAAACTGGAAAATAATAATAATAAAGTTAAATAATTTTTTTGGAGAGGTTTTTGCTATAGGGCGTGTGCGCTCACCAGACAGACAGAGAGAGACAGAGAGATAGAAAGCAAGAAATCACCCCCCAGGGGGCATGGCCACGCCGCAATCCCTTTTCCATTCTCCTCTCGGGATCTTGGGCACGCATGCACACACGCCCGGTGTGAGTTTAAGCCACCGAGTCCGGGACTCGAACCGCAGTCAACTACATGGGAGTCCAGTGACATAGCCATTACGCTAACTGCTTGTCCCTAAATAATTATTTTTTTAAATAATAAATAAATGAGGAAATTCAAGTACAGAGAAGCAGGATTTATCTGTTGTAGAATTCAATCCTTATTATTAGACCAGTCCAGGGACTAACTATATCTTGATAATCTGGAAAAACTTCATAAAAGATTGACTTTTGAGCCTTTCCTTCAGATATTCTGATTCATTATATATGAGGTGGTACTCAGGAATCTGCTATTGTGTTGGGTTTTCGATGTTACCATGTGATTCTGATGAGCAGCTAAATTTGGGAGCCACTATATTAGATTGCTGGAATGTAATATTTATTTATGTTGTAGCTATAGTTCATTGAAGACATCCCAGTGCACCAACTGTACATCTTTAACTCCCTATGGCCAGTTTTAGAACTTGTCAGAAAGTTATTTAATCCAGAGCTCCAGGTGCTTGTAGAAGCTTGCCTCTCACTGACTTCAGTATAGGCCTCCTGGCCCTTGTTCATCCATAATGGAAAAGAGCACGAAGCCAAACCAAGACCGGATAGCCTGACTCCTCAGACCAGCCATCACCACCTATTGAGTATGTAAAGAACTGTGAAAGGTCTGAGATTTTACCCTGCACAGAGTCATGGATGCAGACAGAAAACATGAGACCCCCCCAGGTCAGAGATAAAGAACTTTATTACACTCAGCATAGCAAGCACCACGGAAGTCACATTCACATCAGTTTCCCTTGTCCCCTTAGAGTCCCAAGAGGGTGACATAGAGTAGCTCAGGTGGATATCGCATACACAGTGGCTTTCATCACAACTCAAGAATCCAAATGCCGGAGAGCACGTGCACATACATGAGACAGAGAGAAAGCACACTCCAAAGGGGACTGGTCGTGCCACAATCCTTCCTTCAATTCTCCAGTCCATCAGGATCCTAGGCATACGTGTTCAGCATGTGTTTTCAAGCCGTCAGGGCCAGGATGCAAATCCTGGATGGCCATGTGGAATCTGGCTTCCTCTGCACAGCACTTAACTGCTGTGCCATGGGGCCAGCCCCTCCAATCTTTTATGATGGGCTGCATGCAAACTTGCCAAACTTCATCCCTAAAAGAGACATTGTCTTTCTACAGCAAACAAACCTTCTCTGTTCCAGAAGGAAATGCTGCCTCTATCATCCAAGGCTGTTCAGTGTGCGAACATCCTCGAAAAAATAGTCCTGAACAAATGTTCATCAATATCACTGCTTGGTGACATATTGAAATATAAGAGACCAGTGGATTATTGTCTCCGCACAGTGTATACCCAGGGCACTATTTCTGGATCGTCTGCAGCATGGTGAACTGGAACAGAGACTACAACATCTATACAGACCCTTCTATGTCCTCCCAGCTTTAATGACTTTGGACTTGGTTCTGTCTTTGTAGGAGAGGTAGTAATACATGGGGTCTCTGAAGTCAGATAAGTTGGGTTCATATCTCAGCAATATAGGGCACTGACTAGCTGCGTGTCTTTGGGAAATGTACATAACCTCTCTGTGCTTCAATTTTCCCATTTGTAAAGTGGAAAGATAATAACACCTACTTCAAGGATATTCTAAAGACTACATGAGCCAAAATATGTATTTAACCCAAGTTATATAGCAAGTCATCCGTAAACATTAACATTGTTAATAGCACTCACTATTTTTTAAAAAACTTCTTTCTTCCAAAAGAAAAAGGCAGAGAGAGAGAAAATACCCCAACAAGGTCTCCACACCACAATCCACCCCTACTCTCAGACGGCCTGGATCATAGGCACATCCATATGCATGTCCCCGTGCACAGGAAGGACACAAATCCAGGACTTTTCTCATGTGGGTCCAATTGTAGTCCCACTGTACCACCACCTAGCTCCACCACATTTACTACTATAAATGTTTTGTCATGGCTTTTCCTATGGTAGTGGAACTCCTTGCTTACAGAGCCCTAAGACTCACTGGCTTCTTTAGGTTTAAAATCCCCAACCCTAGCCTACCCCCTTCCATTGCAACCTGAGAGCCAGCCTCCAGAAGAGGGCAAACTAGGGCCCACAGCCAAATCCAGCCTGCTACCCAATTTTGTAAATCGAGTTTGTTTGTGATATAGTCCCATCCATGCATTCCAGACTGTGGCTGCTTTTGTGCTATGGCATCAAGACTGAACAGTAAAACCTAAAATATTTTCTATTTGGGCTTTTAAGGAAAAAGTTTGTCAATCCCTGCTCTAGTCTATTCACAAACTGTATACTAACCATATCCAACATCTTTAGGATGGTTTATTGGTCACCTAGGAGACCAGGTAAGGGTGGGAATGAATCACTGCTACCTTTTTCATTAGAAAACAACTCCAAGGTACTATTAGTAAGGCATCAATTTAACCTTTTAAGAACACTGTTTTATATCACCTTTCTCTAAATTGGGCCATTTACATAGTTTACCCATTGGTAAATGTCCTTCAACAAACAAAACATTAGTAAACTGTCTTTGTAGAAGAATATTAAATAGCTGGAAAACTGAAGGTTTTTTTAAATAAGAAACTTCTCTTTAATAAAGGATTTTATCAGAGTACTCTAAAAATAAATTAGTCTTTCAAATGAGTAAATATAGATAGAATTTATCACTTTCATATTCTCCACAAATATCTTCGACATGTTAATAATCCCCTGATGAAGACAGATGCTAGATGAATATTTATGATGGCCAGGGTTGATGAATATTATCCATGACCTAGTACTGGGTTTCTGAACTGAGTCATGAGATATGTTTAGTCATTATAACTGAACACGTATTGAATGACCACTTTATACTAGGCCTCCACTGAGAGAATGTTGATACCCACATAGTGCTTTCAACTGCTCTCATGAAATAGTCTTTGAGAGCAGAGAGACAGAAAGTTATTTGAGAAATCAAGCTCTGCCCAAATGACAGAGATGTTTTTAATCACATTCAGAGGTCAGTCTTCGTCTTCTGAAAAACAGCCCCACTTCTGAAAGTGCAAAAAAAAAAAAAAGGAGTGTGGGAGGGAATTAGTGTTTTTGTTATAGAAACGATGTAATATTTTAGAAACTCTAAAGAAAAATTCCCCTATCCATGTAGCCATAGTTGTTTTCATTTTTGTGTATTCCCATTTAAACTTTGCCCAAATACATACAAATATTCACCTCCAGTTGATTCACAATGAGAGCGTTATCTTATCATTTTTTATTTTATGAAAGGAAGGGGGATAAAGGGATAGAGAAGATGGAGGAGCAGAGAGAGATGGGTATTTTTGATGGGATCTTGCCATGTCACACTCTCCCTGCCCCAGGGTCCCAGTTAGTGAGGATTACAGGTGTACAAAATGTGCACACCTGGTGTGCTTAGGATGCTCCAGGAACAGACCCTGGCCCTCCCATGTGGCTCCAGCTTC
This sequence comes from Tupaia tana, assembly GCA_026018925.1. Classification (NCBI taxonomy): domain Eukaryota; kingdom Metazoa; phylum Chordata; class Mammalia; order Scandentia; family Tupaiidae; genus Tupaia; species Tupaia tana. The sequence goes on from JAKSZU010000003.1 coordinate 194,892,604, forward strand.
CTAAGCAGTGGTGCTATTTATGCACCACCCTGGTTAGGCCTTATTAGGATTAATTTTTAAAATGTGCACAAGGATTCACTCACAAGGACGTTCGTTCATCATTGAGGGAGTTGGGTTGGAAGTGGTTTTCAACCTAGGTGTACATTCACGTCACTTGAGAAGGTCTTTGTAAAATATTGATACACCAGCCCCACCTACAAGAGGTTCAATTTGATTAGCCTGAAGCAGGTCTGGGTTTGGGTATTAAAGTTCCTCAGATGATTCTAAAATGCAGCCTGGCTGAGAGCCATTGAGCTAGCCTAATAATCCTCCCTCCTTCACTCTACAAGTCAACACCTGAGGCCTCTGAGCTGCCCTTCCCACAGCCAAAAGTTTCTTTACCTTTGAAATCACAGCAAACTGTCAGTGAAGATCCTCTCTGAGAAAAGAAAACATTCAGCACTTTCCTTGGAGAGAAGGCATGAGGTATGTGGATTTTCAGCTTTCTGAGAATAGATTTAGCCTGTTTAAAGGACAGAGTTAAACTTTTTGAAATATTTAATATCTACCACTCCAGAAATATGGGGCATGGTATAACCTCTCTCTCTCTCTTTTTTCTTTTTTACTAATTATTTTTATTTAACTTTATTTTTATTTATATATTTAATTTGAACAAGAGGGAAAGAGTGAGAGAGAGAGAAGGAAAGTGAGAGAACAAGTCACCAGATCCGGAACTCGAACTGCAGTTGGCCATGTGGGAGTTCACCCGTATAGTCCCTTAACCAATGCTGTACCTTGGGTCTAGTTGGCATGCATTGTCTGAAGGTTTGGGACTGTGTTCTCTTGGTCATCTGTCCTCAGTTTAATAAGCAACAAGATGGCCAGTATTGTTCTCCTGAGAGAGTGGGCCCCCAAACTGAAGATATGGCACAGTCCCTCTTTCTTCTTTGCCATGTTCTTGCGATTTAAAACACTTCTGGGACCAGCAGATGGCATCATGGTTACATCACTGGACTCTCACATAGTCAACCACGGTTCGAGTCCCAGACCCAGTGACTCAAAACTCACGCCAGGCGCATGTGCATGTGCATGTGTGTCCAAGATCCTGAGAAAAGAAGGAGAAGAAGGGATTGTGGTGTGGCCATTCCCCCCCTCCCGGGGGGGAGGTGATTTCTCACTTTGTGTCTCTCTGTTTTTCCACAAGCCTATGCACCCTATAGCAAAAAACTCTCTCTCTAAAAAAAAAAAAAAAAAAAAAAAAAAAAAAAAAAAAAAAAAAAAAAAACCTTCTTTGTTGTCTCTCTCCCTTTGGGAATTTCCTCTGAAGTTAGAGATTAATCATTATGCAAATATTAAATACTTTGAAAGTTCTAGAAAGGATGGGAATTTGTTTAAGCAATTTTGTTATTGTAGTTTAAATGAGAGATAACAAACAGCTGTTGTGACTTGACCTACACTCAAATTCTACTGTGTGGTTTGTTTGATAGCAAATTATATTTAAGTTTTCCTTGAGCTTTTTATGTACTTTTGCCAAAACCTCTGGGTTCCCATAAATTTCCAGATATATTGACTATCGCCCAGCCTGTTGGTACTCCCCCCAAGACCTGAAGGTCATTCTTAGAAAAGACAGATTCAAAACATCTTTCTAAAGGAATGTTAGTTTGACTGAGATGTTATTTAGATTTTTTAAATAGCCTAAATGCCTGAGGTGAACTGAAAGGAAATGCTGCAGAGTTTAATGTCGCCTAATAAATAGGGAAAGTCTGCTCACTCAGCCACAGCCCTGAGGGAAAAACAAAGTCCTCACTCTTGTCCTGAAGGTCAAAACTCCTCGACTCCATTTGTCATAGTCTCTCCCTCTGTGTCTTCATGAGCTTCTAGTTAATAATTCTTTATATTAAACTTTCCCTGCTCAAATAACTGTGATTTCTCTCTCCTGGTCTAACCCATACTGGTGTGGAGTGCTTGCTAGACGCTGAGCTTCCCAAGAGCAAACGTCAGTCCTGCAGGACTGGGACCAGGGTGAGGCATGCAAGCACATTGGCTCATGGAGCTGCAGGTCATTCAAGTGCAAGGTCAGCACCTGAGTGTAAGTGCTCCTAACCGTTGTGCCCAGGCCCCTTGCTTGCCTTGCCCAGGTCCTACAGTGCCGTTTTCTCTTTTTAATTTTTTCAGGCTATAGTGTAGCACCTCCCCAGAATGCTAACAGATGTTCAGTTAGCATTTAAGGAAAGACTGAATTGCCTTACCTTTCTCAGAATCATTTTCTCAATGCAGTTTAAGAAAAATATTTGAGTCTAGACATAGTCTATTGTGGTATCCAAAATCCCAGACTTCAAAGTCCCATAGACCTAGGTTTGTTCAATCCTAGTCCTATCAGGAATTTAGTCAAATTGTTCTCTGTGGCTTAGTTTTTTAGCTGTAAAATAAACATCATCATAATAATGCCTACTTTACATAACATGTGGAAAAGATTAAATAAGATTATGCATAGAAAGAATTTAGCTCAAAGCCCTTAATGTTCACTTGCAACGCTGATGGTAGACTAAAGTCACTCCCCATTCAATTAGCCCCAGATTCCTCCTAGTCTGAGTCACAAAATGATGAAATTAAAAACCAACATCTGTTATGTCATTAATTAGTCTTTCAGAGAGGGTCTAAAGTCACAAAAGTTGAACATTGTCTCTTTGTCCCAAATACCAACCAAAAGCCAAAGTAAACAAAGTTTAGGGGGAAATGTAAAAAAAAAAAAAAAAGCAATAAAAAACACAGCAATGGCATCCATCTCCTTTCTCTGAGAGAGGACTGGATTACAATACATATTCAATCAGTTCTTTTTTGTTGTTGTTTTCATTTTAAACAGTTGAATCTTTATTCAAATTCAATTCAGTGAGAATGTTTACTGCCCTTTCCATGTTTCAGGAATTACACTAGGTTCAAAAGTAAGATATCCTCCCTACTCTCAAGCAGCCCAAATTCTTAAGGTATAGAGGTAAGTATAAAAAAAGCAAAGACTGTTTTGAATGAGGGTCTCTCTCACTGAGGTAGAGTTCATAGGGAAAGGACAAGGACCCAGCAAAGTCAGAGAATCCTTCCCCTGGGGGCTGGGTGCGATGGTTAATATATATATTGCTGTTGGACTATGGAAGTGGAAAGGGAAGAGTGGAAGGCACTATTTGCATTACTCAAGTAACTAGAGTAAAATGATCTTTTACCTGAAACTCACTGTTGGTTCATTATGAGCTTGTCTTAGTCTATTTGGGCTACTATAACAAAATACCATAAACTAGGTAACTTATAAACAACCAAAATTTCTCACAGTTCTGGAGGCTGGAAGTCCAAAATCATGGTTGAGTTCTGGTGAGGGCCCTCTTCCAGGTTGCAGATTGCAGACTCCTCACTTGGAGGAGGCGTAAACTGGTAGAGGGGTAAGCTGGTGCTCTGGGGTCTCTTTTATAAAGCACTAATCCCAGTCATGGGGGCTTCATCTCTGATCAGCTCTCAAAGGGCCCACCTCCTAATACTATCACATTGGGATTAGGATTTCAACATATATTTGCAAGAGGGACACTGACATTTGATCTATACAGAGCTACTATTGGGTCTTTGGAAAAGTCATGGCATATTTTTCTGTTTTTCTATGCAAAAAATATGTCATTACTTTTCTGATGACCCAACAATACTAACAATGATAGTTACCATTTATTGAATACTTAGCATATGTTCAACATTATACCTGCCTCAATTCATTTCAATCCTTCCCAAAGCCCTGGGCAGTAGGGATTATTATCACAATTTTATAGATTAAAACACCAACACTCAGGGCCTGCAGGTGGCATGGTGGTTAAGGGTGCTGGACTCCCACATTGTCAACCATGGTTCAAGTCTCAGATCTGATGGCTTGCTTTCTCACTTTCTCTCTCTCTATCGCTCTCTGGTCAAATTTTTTAAAAGTAATAAAGAATTCTTAAAAAAAAAAAAACCTCTGAGAAATTAGGTAACTTTCAACCAGGGTAATGGAGTTAAAACCATCTTCCCCAATTCTGTCCTTGGCTTGCTACTCTATTTTGTCCAATTCTTAAGAATCCATTTCCTGCTTGTACACAAAATCCCATAGGTCCTATAGAGCATCTCTAAAAGTAAATAAACCTGGTCTGCATTCCTTCATAATATGTTAGCTACCATGTAGGCCAAATTCTGCTAGCTTTTATTCATAACTGAAGTTATATTTTAATAGAAATATAGATAAGCTACCCAGTCCACTTCCTGTATTACATCTGAAACAGTTTACCAGGTTATTAATTGCAGCTACAAAGAATAACACAAGAAAAGTTTCTTGGCCCTTATACCACCTTTAGCCCAATATATAAAGCTCCCAGCATAGAACCTGACAGAGTGGGCAATCTCCAAATGCTATTTCCCTTCTCCTTTTCTTTCTCTGATGCAAGTTGTCAAAATGCAACAGTAAGAGAATCAGGCAAATCAAGATAGAACTGCCAGGAAGCAGCCTATTCAAAGACAACAGGATAGAGAATTACAGGCTATCACCCACAGGCATGGTTCATGGCCCTTTCCAAACTACCTCTTCTTGAGAGTTGGTATTTCTAGTTATAGTTTCACCCAGAGCTGACCTTGGCCCAGAACTTTCCATTCACATGGTTAACGGCTTTGCATACCAGAGAAGTCATTCCCAGCCAGTAGATAAACTTCCTATAGTTCCATTAATCTAGACTTTTACTGGTGTTAGAAAGAAACTCACTAAGAGTAACCAAGGGTTGGAAACTATGAAACTAGGACAGGAAAAATGGTCTTCATAAAATAGGAGTCTCTTGAACAAGTTTATGAGCAGTCCTAGGAAATGGCTTTAAGGTGCAGGGTGAAGGGCAACAGGGCATGTATTAGGTCGTCAGGAAAATCATAATGTATTTTTCCATGTTTTTCTATGCAAACATGTGGCATGACTTTCCTGACAACCCAATATATCATGACACATAAATTTAGATTCCTATACTCTGAAAAGATTGTGTATGACAATCACATTATCACTTGATCTGAGACGGAGTAATAATGAGACAAATAAATTACGCTAAGCACATTGGTACATAGAAAGCAATAAAGAAGGGCTGCCACTATCATTGTCATTAAGACTTTCTTCTTCAGGACCAGCAGGTGGCATGATGATTAAGGCACTGGACATTCCCACATGGCCGAGTACAGTTCAAGTCCTGGACCTGGTGTCTTGTTTTCTCACGTTCTATCTCTCTCTCTCTCTCTCTGGTCAAATAAAATTAAATTAAAAAATAATTCTAAAAAAAAAAGAAGACTTTCTTCTTCATATTAAGACTTTATAATTGTTAAGGATGTTAGTGTGTCTGCATATACAAGAGGCTGCTGAGTTGGATGTGTATTGTGGTAGGTTGAAAAGATATCAGAACCTAACCTCTGAAACCTATAAATGTTATCTTATTTGGACAAAACAGGGGAGGGGAATCTTTGCAGATGGGACTAAATTAAGAATCTTGTGATAAGGGAGATTCTCTCGGATGATGTGCGTGAACCCTAAATGCAACCATAAAATGTTTTTATAAGTGAGGGGCAGAGGAAAAATTTACACAGAACAGAGAGAAATTTGAAGATTGGAGTGACACAGTCACAAGCCAAGAAATGCCAGCAGCCACCAGGAACTGGAAAAGACAAAGAACAGATTCTTTCCTAGAACCTCTGGAGGGAGCACGTCTCTGCAGACACCCGCAATTTCGGCCCAGTGACTTAGACTTCTCCAGTTGTGTGGGAGAATACATGTGGGTTGTTTTAAGCCACCAAGTCTGAGGTAATTTGTTACAGCATCCACAGAAAACGAATGCAGGTATTAACTGGCTTTTCAACCTAGTAGACTCATCAGTAAACTACTGTCCAGCACTAGTGAGATGTACTGTTCTAGCTAAGGGGCATTCATTGAATTATGCGGTTTCAAAGGTATAGATAATGGTGTGCCAATAAACCAGTCATGGAGGTGGGGGACTGATTTTAGCAGATTTTTTTAGCAGACCAATTTCTGTGATGTAAATACTCCTAACAGGGCTCAATTTCAAATGTTTAACATCTGGTTCACAAAATTCCTGACCATTTAACAATTGGCTCTCATAAGCCAATAGGCGCCAGTTCCAGCCTGTTTCTATAGAGGTGCTTTAAATCCTGAGTAAAATGGCTCTCACATTATATTGAGCATAATTTAATTTCTCCTTGATGATTCTGAAGGGTACTTCATGGTATTGTCATTTCTGAGAGTCAAAGAGGGAACATTAATTACTGTCGCCGGGTGTACGTGCGGAGTTGCTAATCAACAGCATGGTGGGAGATGCTTTACGGCACAGAGGGAGTGAGGGAAAAGCAGCATCAGAATATCCTACCAGGTGTCAATTGCATGCTTTCATTAGGGAGCTCTGGAAGGAATCTAGAGCCAATAGAGACCATTCACCTTCCTTAGGTAAATTTATTATGGTATGAATTGTAATAGCAGTGACAGAAATCTTAATCACTTTCTACCAATGGAATAAGGTTTTATCATTTCCAAGTGACTTGGGCTTTCACCTTAAGGGGAACAGAATAGAGGATTTATCTCAACCAGAAACAACTGGAGTGTGTAAAATTCAGTCACTTCAGCCCATGCTTCTGACTTCTGAATAGCATTCCAGCTGTATTTATTTGGGGCCTGGGAAATTTTCCTAGTTCCTGGGAAGAAAGTTAACTAAAACATATGACATCCCTGGCAGGAGTCACAATTTCACACAAAAACTTTTTTGCAGTAACTTCACATATTGCTTCCTCTGGTGAAATCACTCTCTCTAGGGAAAGCTTAGGTCTAAAACGACAACCCTTGAATGAAAGTGAAAGCTGAATGCTAAATCCAGCAGCCTTTATTTCTCAAGGAGAAGTCTTCATCTTAGAATCGCTTTTTATGAGTGGCATTATGACAGGGATAAGTTTTTCTGGATTCTTTTTTTAGGGCATAAAACATTTTTAAACTTCTCAAGTGGGGGAAAAAAAGCAAATACACTTACTATTCCTGCAACTCAAGAGCATTCTTTGAAGATAAAATACTAGAGAGTATTTGCATGAAATTAGAAGTGGGGTAGAATCACAGGAGAGTTGTCAGAGGTTGGTGATTACATGATTTATTCCTGAATTAGACTGGTTATGAGAATCAATACATCCTCATTTCAAAATGTGCCATATATATGGAAATAAAAGCAAGCAGTTTTTCACCATCTTTGCAAGCAGAAGAAAGTAAAGCCATGTCAACATTAAAAGACGAGGTTACCTCCGTGGTACATGCTCCTTATGTCACTGTATGTATAAGAGCCAGGATTTGAACCACAGGCTCTCTGATACTGGACCTCAGAGTGATGGCCTAATATAGAAAATTTTTCAGAGCACATGTGTTCATCATTACAGTCATGGATGAGATGGTATTAAAAATTTGACTACTGCAGATAATGTGTTCATTGTCTGTAGAACAAGAGGGTCAGAACTGAGAGAGTAAAGGACAAGATTTATGAAATTTCAGGCCCTTTGTTTAGTGGCACCCAAGAGAGTAGAGGCAGTTCAAGTCCTCTAAATGTCCCATCGTCTTTGTTATGTACAGATGGATAAATGACTGCAGACTTGAAATAAAACCAATGACCACTCCTCATCTTGCTACTGTACTGACTGTTTCCCTTGCTTTTGAAATTACACCTTGCAGAGAACTTAAAGAAAACCTTTACAATGCATATTTTCAAAATTTCAAGAAATTATTCCCTTCCCTTTATTGCAAAGCTATGAGAATAGAATGTCTTCCTATAACAATTTTATTCATTTTTTATATTGCCAGAGGGCACATGCACGCACGCACACACACACACACACACACGCACACAGAGAAAAAAAAGAGAGAGGAAGTCCTCTCAGGAACATGGTCATACCACAATCTTTTTTCCTCCATTTCTTCATCCTTTCGGGATTTGAGAAATACATGTGCCCACACACACACAAACACACACACACACACACAAGCTGGGTGTGTTTTTCAAGCTGCTGGGGCCAAGATTCAAACCACAGTCAGCCATGTGGGATCTTACTCCCTATGCACAACTTGTAACTGCTGCATTATGGGGTCACCTGTAACAATTTTAACTAGTACGTTCTCATAAGTGAGAACCCTTAAAAAGACTGTAATAAAGGGACCAGCAGGTGGCATAACAGCTATGTCACTGGATTCCCATGTAATCAACCACGGTTCGAGTCCCAGACTTGGTAGCTTAAACTCACGCTGGGCACGTGTGCGTGCGTGCCCAAGATCTGGAGAGGAGAATGGAGAAGGGATTGCGGTGTGGTCATCCCCCCTGGGGAGTGATTCCTCACTTTCTGTCTCTCTGTCTCTCTGGCGAGTGCACACACCCTATAGCAAAAACCTCTCCAAAAAAAAAAAAAAAAAATGACTGTAATAGAGCCAGCAGATGGCATGGTGATTAAGGTGCTAGACTCCCACATGGCCAGCTGTGGTTCAAGTCTAGGACCTGGTGGCTTGAGAATCACACTGGACACGTGTGTGTGTGTGTGTGCCCAAAATTCCAGGAGGACTATGGAGGAGAAAGGATTGCAGTATGGCCATCTCCCTGGGGGGTGACTTCTCACTTTCCTTCTCACTGTCTCTGTCTCTTTCTGGAGAGTGCATATGCCCTATGGCAAAAAACTGAAGGAAAAAAAGACTATAATAATAAGACGTAAAATACAGGTTAAATATCCTTTATTTGAAATATTTGAAACCAGATGTGTTTCAGATTTTATATTTTTTGATACTTGCACATATCTAATGAGACATCTTTGGATGAAACCCAACCTTGATTCATTTGTTTCATATATACCTTATACACATAGTCTGAAGATAATTATAAAATAGTTTTGTATTACAGTGTTTTGACTGTGACCTATCACATGTGGTCAGGTGTGGAATTTTCTACTTCTGTCATGTCAGCATTCAAAAAGTTTTGAATTTCAGAATATTTTGGATTTTGGATTTTTGGATTAGAGATGCTCAACCTACATGAGGCAGTAAGAGGGAAAAAGAGACAGTATGGAGAAATAATAACCAAATAACCCAGTAATACAAACTCTTAAAATTATTCAAACACTTAATTTCAACAGCTATTCAAAAAATTCCATAGCATGTTCTTACTCCTGGATAAAATTAGTAACAAGAGGGCTGGCAGGTGGTGTGGTAGCTAAGGGCGCTGGACTCCCACATGGCCGACCACAGTTCAAGTCCCAGACCTGGTGGCTTGCTTTCTAACTTTCCCTCTCTTTCTCTCTCTCTCTCTCTCTCTCTCTCTCTCTCTCTTCTTCTCTCTCACTCTGTCCCTCTCTGGTCAAATAAATAAATAAAGTGAAATAAAATAATTCTTTTTTTAAAAATCAGTAACAAGAAATGAGGTGGTCAAAAGATAGAAGCAGCAAAAAACTAATAGAAGAAATACAATTTTGTAATCTGCCCACACTGAAGGAACAACGTTGAATGGCGGAAGCAACATGAATGTTGGATTAAGATATCCTCGAATGCTTGAATTCTGGCTGTCCAGTTACATGCTGTGTGATAACCTCGGGCAATCCACCTAATTCCTCTGAGCCTTAATTTCTTCATTTCTTAATTGGGATAATTACATCCAATTCATAATATTTTTGAAGACACAGAGCAGAAGCTCAACAACTCTAATTACCATCCAGCATCCAGGAAGGTCCACTGTGTGGGTTTATTTAAGGATGTGAGCAAGCAAACACAAATTTCTGTAGCTACTTTCTGCCAGAGGGTACAAGTATTCCCAGAGGCAGGAAGGATTGGAGGTTTGGGAAGGCTCCCTCACTTCTGCACTTCACCTGGACACTGTCATCACCACTGGAGGAATCTCCTGGCTGTGGTTAAACCTTCAAGATGATTTGCATTACTTATACTCCCAGATGGGTTGAGAAAACCCCAGAATTTTCACCCTTCCCATCAGTCAACTTTGGGCCAGATTTGCTCTCACTTCACCCTGCAGGAAACCATCTAGGGAGTAGGCATTGTGAGGTAGCCAGCCTGCCAGCTGACACCAAAGGTTCTTCTGCCCACTCTATGTGTCTTGTACTGAGAAGCAGAACAGTACAGTGGTAAGGAACAAAAGTTTTTTTTTTCCTTTTGGTGATAGGAAGTATGCATGTGTACAGCAAGAGAGAGAGAAGCACCCTGGACAGGGTCTTGTCATGCAGCAATCCCCACTTCCCAGTCTAGTCCTCCAGTTCCTGAGGATCCTGGGTACCTACCAACCTGGGATCTGTACCCATGGTCAGCCATATGGCTTCCAGCATTGCAGGACACTCCTATCACTGCTGTGCCACACTGGCTAGGTCAGGAGCAAAGGTTTTGAAGTCAAACAGACCAATTTTCAAAGGATGTTCTGCTATGTACCATCTCTAAGCCTCAATTGCCTAGTTTTGATCATGGACCAGTCCATGGCATAGTGGTTAAGGTGGCTGGATCTTATATGGTCAACCTTTAGGTTTGAATCCCTGACCCAGTTGGTTCAAGAAACACACTGGGCACATCCATGTGCATGCATGCTCAAAATCCCTAAAAGAGGGAGAAATGAAGAAAGGACTATCCTTCATGGGGGTCTCTGTCTCTGTCTCTGCTTCTCTCCAGTGAACACACATACTCTCTGGCAAAATATTCTTTAAAAAGATGATCATAGGGACCAGCAGATGACGTAATGGTTATGTCACTGGACTCCCACATAGTCAACCACGATTCAAGTCCCAGACCTGGCAGCTTAAAACTCACCCCAGACACAAGTGCATGTGTGCCCAAGATCCCAAGAAGAGAATGGAGTAGAAGGGATTATAGCATGGCCATACACCCTGGAGAGTGATTTCTTGCTTTCTGTCTCTCTCTGTCTCGCCAGCAAGCGCACATGCCCTATAGCTAAAATCTCTCTAAAAATAAATAAATAATAGTACCTACCTCACAAGATCATTGGGAGAAATAATAACCAATATATTTGAGTGTTGTCTCCACGCCAAGTACCATTCCAAGGACTTGGTGTAAATTAACTAACTCATTCCTTATTTCAACTCTGCGAATTATAATTAACCCCCTTTTACAGATGTAGAAACCGAAGGAAAGTTTCCATTGCTTATTCAAGGACCCAGAGTCCTTATTAGTTCGGCTCTGTGCCCATGCTGATAACCACAGAGCAACTCAGCCTCTCTAAGAAGAGCAAATGAAGTAATGCCTGCGTGGCTCTCAGCATAGCATCTGGCACTGAGAAACTAGCCCAGACATAATAGCTATTGCAGTACAGCTACCAAGCACCCGAGTCTTCTTTGCAATTACTTAAATAGGTTGCCACCTGAGTCTCTGTCCAATCTGTCCGTAGCATTTGCAGTCTGGCTCATTAATAGATAAGGTCACAGTGCAGATCTTTTGTGGCCATTCTGGCTGAATTCTTCCAAGTCATTGAAAATTTCAGTGAATAACTGGGCAGATTGGCTAATAAGACCTGAATATTTTATTTATTTTTATTTATTTATTTTAAAGATGCAGCTTTTTTATAATTATTTTTTATTTAACTTTATTTATTTATTTATTTACTTATTTATTTTAATTTGACCAGAGAGGGACACAGAGAGAGGGAGAGAGAAAGCAAGCCACCAGGTTTGGGACTCAAATCGCAGTCAGCCATGTGGGAGTCCAGTGCCCTTAACCACTACACCATTTGACGGCTCCAATATTTTATTTTTCATCCTTCTGGTAACTTGACACTTGGTCTCCTAAACCATTTAGAAATTGAGTTAAGTTGCAAATAACTTCAGAACTGTTGGATCTTGTCAAAAAATGTGGTTATTATTTAAATTGATGACTTTATGTGGTGAGTTCCATTATTAGTTACATAATTTGAAAGGAAATATTTTTACATTAACCAAGTATGGGAGCAGGAGGGGAGTAAGGATAGAGAAAAAAAATTAGAGAGTTAAGAGTAAACTTCTGGGGACCAGCAGTTAGTGTAATGGCTATGTCGCTGGACTCCCATATAGTCAATCGTGGTTCAAGTCCTGGACCCGGTGGCTTAAACTCATGCTGGGCGTGTGTGCATGCGTGCCCAAGATCCCGAGAGGAGAATGGAGGAAAGGGTTGCAGCGTGGCCATCCCCCCTGGGGGGGTGATTTCTCACTTTCTGTCTCTCCATCTCTCTCTGTCTTTCTGGCGAGCGCACGTGCCCTATAGCAAAAACCTCTCCAAGAAAAAAAAGAGTAAACTTCTGCAAATATCCAAGTGAAGAAAGAGAAAACTACATGAAATAAAAAGAAACAATTAGGGAAGATGCTATTGTAATCTTAATTGATACATTTTCATTATCATTTAAACGATGTTGTATAGTTTTTCTAAGAAGTCAAGACTACCAAAGAAATCATAAAGAGATTCCACCGTACATCACTGTGTTTTATAAGGGAAAGAACAAGGGCTGTTGGGCACTACCACCAGGTGGACTGGGATTTTTTTTTTTTTTAATTTTGCCAGAAGGCACATCCGCTCACCAGAGAGAGACAGAGTGAAAGTGAGAAAGCACCCCTCCCCATGGATCACAGTCACACCGTGATCCTTTCTCCTCCATCTCTCACTCCTTTTGAGATTTGGGACACACACACACATACAGTATGATTTTCGAGGCACTGGGTCCAGGTCTCAAACAGCACAATGGGCCACATGGGTTCCAGCTGCCTTAACCACCATACCATACCGTTGGCTGACCTTGGTCTGAGATTTCAGTGTCAGTATTAATACTTATCAGCTGTGTAAACTTAGGTCCACTATTTAACCAATCTGAGCAGAAACTTCCTCATTATTTAAATTCAAAGAATAGCACTCACTCAACAAATGGCTGTGAGAATCAAAATGTCTTCAAGTTTTGTCACATAGTGAAAAATAACAAGTGATGGTGATAATACAAAAGAATAGAGAACACATGTGTCCTGTGTGTGGGAATGTAGTGGTGTAGCCTTTAATGGAAAACAATGCAGAGGTTCCTCAAAAATTTTTAAATAGAACTACCCTATAACCCAGCAAGCCCAGTCATGGGTATATTTCTAAAGGAAAGGAAATCAAGATCTCAAAGATACATTTACCCTCCTATGTTCATTGCAGCATTAATCACAATTGTCAAGATAGGGAAACAATCTACATGTTCATCAACAGATGAATAGATAAAGAAAATGTGGCATATATATATAACAGAATATTATTCAGCGTTTCAATAAAAAAGGAAGTCTTGCCATTCACGATAACATCAATAAATCTGGAAGCGATTATGCTAAGTGAAATAAGCCAGACACAGAAAAACAAATACTATAATATGTGATCTCGCGATATTGAAAGTTGTTTGTAAACTGTCAAGAATTATGGAGTATGAGCTAAAATTTTTTGCTATGTAAAGTAAATGTTTGTGGAAAAATGTAAAAAAAAAAAATTAAAAAAAATAAAAAATAAAAAAAAAATATGTGATCTCGCTTATATGTAGAATCTAAAATAGTCAGACTCATAGATGCAGAGGATAGAATGATGATTGACAGGAGTTAGAGGGAAAGGGAAAGATGTTGATCAAGAGGTACAAAATTTCAGCTATGCAAGATGATTAAGTGCCAGAGACCTTTTATACAACAAGTGACTATATAAGTTAACAACACTGTGTTTTCATACTGGAAACTTACTAAGAGTGTAAATCTTATTTTTTTTTTAAAGAATTTTTTGTTTGGTTTTGTTTTGTTTATGCTATAGGACATGTGTGCTCGCCAGAGAGACAGAGAGGGAAAGTGAGAAATGCCCCCCCAGGGGGGATGGCCATGCCACAATCTTTTCTTCTCCATTCTCCCCTTGGAATTTTGGGTATGTATGCACATGTACCTGGCATGAGTTTCAAGCCACCAGGTCCAGGACTTGAACCATGGCAGATCATGTGGGAGTCCAGTGACATAACCACTATGCCATCTGTTGGCCCCAAAAGTGTAAATCTTAAGTGTCCTCATCTCAAAAAAGAAAGAAGTGAAAGAAAAATGGTAAGTACGCAAGGCGACAGTTATGTTAATAAGCTTGATTGTGCTGATTATTTCACCATGTTTATGTATCTCAAATCATCAAATTATACACCTTAAATATATATCATTTTTAATTGTCAATTATACTCAATGTGGAAAAAAATTTAGGTAACATAGGTAAGGCTCAATAAATGATAGTTAATGTTGTTAGTATTCTCTTTGATTGGTTTCTCTTTGAATAAATTTCTGTGACTTAAATGAGGAAACTTATTCAAGGCCTATATCCAGATATTTCTAAGAGCAGAGAGTTTTTTTTAATCCAAATTATATGCATCAATATTGTTCACTTGAGTGGAAGAAATTCTAGAATGAAGAATTGACTTTCTAATGACTAGACAAAATTAGTTGAGTAAATTATCCAATCAGCTTGGGGGGAGGAATACCATGGTTTACTGCATTTTTTTCCACTGTGGATTCACTTTAGTGCTGCAATCTGTAATCTCTTTTAGTCTATGAAGACATGGCCATTTCATTTCCAATTCTACCCAGGAACTAGAACTTCTATCAACAGAGTGACAATTACATTTAGAAAATCACTTTGGTACAAACAGAACTCATTTACAGCTAATTATTCAAATATCCAAACACAATATAATAAATATGTAAGGACTTCGTTTCATTAAATGCTCAGTTTACTATTCTCTGAAAGTAGTTACACGTATTTGGAAACTGCTCTCTTCCACGTTTTTAAAATAGCAGCGAACATTAAGACAGTCGTTTATTAAGGAGTAACTTGCTGATCTGAAAGTGCTATGTGATTTCAAAATGTATTTAGGATGAAGCCAACTCAATGAGGCTTTTATGCAGAGATCTGGGGGAAAAAGAGCTTATCGTGGGATTTTCATAGCCACCTCAAAATGGCAAATGAAGATAAATTGCAGAAGTCAGGACTGCATGTTGCAATCAAAAAGGAACCTTCCCACAGACTGAAATGAACTTGGAAAACAAATGAATGGAAGATTAAACAATGAAGTCTGAGTAATATTGCTTGTTCCCCTATGATTAAAGCCTGACAGGCACCATGAGTCAAAATGTAAATACATACTAGTTATGGTGGCCCTCACTGGATTTATATTTCAGTAAACCACAGCTGCCTTAAAAAAGGTGTTTTGAGGAAATGAAACTAGCTACTGCCTTCTTTCATATATGTGATATAACATTCATAAAAATAAACCCTTATGATAGGAGGGAGCATTCTTAAAATATTCTAATGGCTTTTCTACATTCTGAAAAATATATTTATAACATATAATTGCCCTATGTTTTTTATACTTAACTCACAAGATATTCAGGAATTTTCTATTATGCACTTAACATTAAAGTCTAGTTTTTTAAAAAGGTTGTTATAGCGTATGGGCACTTGGAGACAGAGAGAGAGAGAGAGCACCCCCCATGGGGGATAGCTGCATTGCAATCCTTTTTCCTCCATTTTCTTCTCTGGACTTTGGGCATGCACACGCAGCACCTAGCATGCTTTTCAAGCTGCCAGGTCTGGGATTCAAACCACACAGTCAGCCATGTGGGATCCAATCACCTTAACCATCGTGCTAGTAGCTGACCCCAAGGTCTAGGTTTTTATTTATTTATTTTTTTATTTTCTTAGGGGCTGTGTGCTTGCCAAAGAGGCAGAGAAAGAGAAAAAGGTCAATGCAAACCCTACTGGGGTGTGCTCACACTGCAATCCATTTTCTTCCATTCCTCCATCCCTCAGGATTAGGGGCATGAATGCACAGGAACCTGGCTTTTTTTTTTTTTTTTTTTTCCAAGTCTCCAGGTCAGGATTCAAACCCCTGTCAGCCATATGGGATCAGGCTCCTTTAGCGGCTAAGCTGTGGTTGACCCAAGTTCTAAATTTTTAGATGTCTTTCTTTTCCTAGGCTGGCGACTTTCCTAATGAATTACTGCAAACATATAAATGGGAGCTCCCTCAAATATGTAACAAAGAACCACTTGGAACTAATCAAAGGAAGCAGCTAATGTTTATTCAGTACTTATTATTTGGCAAACATCACACTAAGCACTTTTGAATCACTTAATCTGCAATCCCAACAAGACACAATCCCACTGTCCCAGATTATAATAAAGGGACTTGAAATCTAATGGTTGATAAAGAATTAAAGTCCTGGGGCCAACAGGTGGCATGGTGGCTAAGGCGCTGGACTCCCACATGGGCGACCACGATGTGAGTCCCAGACTTGGTGACTTGCTTGCTTTCTCTCTCTCTCTTTCATCAAACTGAGGAATAATAATGATAAATAAAATTAAATGAATAATTCTTTAAGAAAAAAAAATCACACATAACAAGTACCAATAGTCAAGTTTTAATAATTTCTCTGCTTTCTTAGCCATTTATATCAGCTTTTATATGAAACTTCCTTTTGGTTGGTTTCAATTAAACACAGGAGAATAAATACACTTTTCCACACTTTGAGCTAACTTTCATTCAATTATCCTATCATCAGAAACCCCCTGCTGGGGCCAGCAGGTGGTGTGATGGTTAAGGCATTGAACTCCCACACGGCAACCGAGGTGAGTCCCAGACCAAGGGGCTTGAAAATTATACCAGGTACGTGTACACGCATGCCCAAAATCTCAAGAGGAGAATGGAAGAGAAGAGATTGCAGTGAGGCCAGCACCCCTGCAGGGTGATTTCTCTTTCTCTGTCTCTGCTCTTCAGTGAGTGCATGTGCCCTATAGCAAAAATCTCTCCCTAAAAAGAAAAATAAACCCACTGCTAACCTAAGAAGATCTTCCATTTGGACCATGTATTCATCCCTCAGACCTAACTACCTAGTGTGCACCAGACCTAGGAATACTGGTAAGACATAAACTCCACCCTCCAAACATGTTCAATCTATGATGTGAGATATGTAAACAAACCACAGCAAATACAATGTGCAACGTTTATATCATAGAGGTGGGTAGAATAGAGATCCAAAGACGAAGTCATTTTCACAGAAAAAAGAAAAACATTCTTAAAGACTTCATGGAAAGAGTGACACAAAAGGCAGATCTTAAATGTAAATGAAAATCTGTGGCATTCAGTGGTTGTTCAATTTACTTACATATTCACTTTCCTTTTTTTTTTAAGATGAAAACAGAAAAGCAGAAGATTCTATATCTAATTTACCTATTGTTCCACACTGTTTTACATCCTATTCTTTACATTCTGTTTCTTTCAGTACTTACCTTGACTTACTGTTTTTCTTTTAAGTAACTAGACAGATTGTATTACAATCAACATAAAAATTCTTTTTGAAAGACTTATGATGCAACCCAGGGATGTCACACACAGGTAATATGACTCTCACAAGAAGACATGTACAAGAAGGTTTATTCCAACACTGTTTGCAAGAGAAAAGGGATAATGAAAACAATTTAAAGATCCATCAGCATGAAAACGGAAGGAGTTAGACAATGGCACAGTAGTAAAAATCCACACTGTGAAGTTGACCCACATGGGTCCAGATTCACATCGAGAGATCGCCCTGGATAGACTAGACACGTTTGCCCATGATCTGGAGCTAACTGAGGTCAGGGATGGACTGTGTTGTCAAGATTCTGTTGGGGTGTTGCGTCTCTCTGGTGCATGGAAGAAATAAATAAATAAACAAAAAGAAAATGGATAGGGCCAGCACATGGCATGGTGGTTGGGACACTAGACTCCCACATGGCCAACTGCGGTTCAAGTCCTGGACCTGGTGGCTTGCTTTCTCACGTTGCCTCTCTGTCTATCTCTGTCTCTGCCCTGTCTCTTTCTGGTGAGTGCATGTGTCCTATACAAGTTAAAGAATAATGATGATAAATAAAATTAAAATTAATAATTCTAAAAAAAGAAAATGGATAAATTGTGATCTTTTAGACAAAAATACCATATAGACACTTACGTGAGCTAGAAGATTTGCATACATTTGCAAGAGAAGCTGAGAAGAAAGCATAGAATACATCATGTAATAATGATAGAAAACAGGCAAATCTAGGTATTATTTATAGGTACACATATAGTTTAAGTACCAAAATATACACAGGAATTAAAACTAAATTCAGGGGGGCTGGCAGGTAGCGTGGTGGTTCAGAATTTTTAAGGAGGTTCTCAGTATATAGCAGGCCTCCAAATGAAAAATATTTATGTTAATTTATATGTTAGTCAACTAAATTAGTTTCAGAGGCAAAATTGAAGCCTGGACTCCCACATGGCCGACTGTAGTGCAGGTCCCGGACCTGGCGGCTTGCTTTCTCACTTTCCCTCTTTCTTGCTGTCCCATTCTCTCTCAGATCAAATTAAAAATAAAATAAAATAAATTAAAATGGAATAATTCTTAAAAAAAAAAAACCTAAATTTAGGATTGTTTACTCTGTGTATAACAGAAAGGTTGGTTACAGAAGCTTTGACTATATCTATAAGCTCTTAACTTGGAAGAGAGCAAGGAAGAGAACAGAAAAAAGAAGGGACGGAGATAAAAGATGGGGGGAGAAAGGAAAGAGAGGATTGGTCCCTTGGCAAGGTGGTTAAGGGACTCAGAACCCACATGGATCCCACATGGCTGACTAGGGGTTAGAGTCCTGGCCCTAGCTGCTGAAAAAACACAGCAGGCATGTGTGTGTGCATGCCTGTAATCCTGACAGGATGGAGAAATGGAGGATTTCAGTATGACCATGCCCCATTGGAAGGTGTTTTCTCTCTCTCCATCTCTTCCTCTCTCTCTGTCTCTCTGTCTCTCCCTGATGAGTGTACACACCCTCTGGGAATTTTTTTTAAAAAAGAAGAAACAAAAAGAGACATCTGAAACAAATACACCATAATTTTATTATATGACTGAGTTAGGTGGTAGATACATAATTTTTTGTTATATTGATCTATACTTTTGAAATACCCTGTAATAAAATGAATGATGTGCTAATCTTTATCATATTAGCCTATGGTGTTAAAAAACAAATCTCATAGTCAAACAAAAAATTAAAAGTAAAAAAACTAGCAATCCACACATATCATTTTCCAGTTCTAGTAGTAAAGAAACGTATTTGCATCTGGGGAAGATAATATGTGAAGTGCAACTGTCTCACTCTCTCGCTAGCACGTGCTACGGAGGACAAGTGGAACGCTGTGTTAAGAAGGAAAGTGCTATTGCGTATGAACTGCTCTGCTGCAGAACCAATTTGTGATAGGAGGAAAGAGCTCCTGAGAGACAACGTGAAGAGGATGGATGAGCTGTTCTGCGTATTTATGCATTTCTGGGTGGTTTTTCTTCTCAAACCCCCTCAGAATCTTTAAGGAGGTTCGCAGTATAGCAGGGCTCCAAATGAAAAATATTTATGTTAATTTATGTGTTAGCAACTAAATTAGTTTCAGAGGCAAAATTAAAGCCTTAGGTTGATAAATAAAGCAACTAGGGTCAAATCTATATTTGGTCGGTAGCATCAATATAGGATGAAGATTGAAAAAGCAGTGATATTACAGGGAAGGTGGGGGACAGACACCTCATTCCTGGGGTAACTATGCCACCAACTAGTGTGAGATTTAGGGAAGTCACTTCACCTCTCTTTGAACCTCCTGTCCTTGACTGTAAAGCGAAATATTGAATCTGATCATTTGAAAGTCCTTTGAAGGTCAAAAAGTCTATAATTTGGTGTCCTAAATCATCACAAGATATGAGTGGCTTAGATTAAACTACGGGTAATAAAAACAAATCTCATTAGAGAGTTTCACAGTTCTGATAAATGGAGCAGAAATGTGTCTCTAGACTTAATTCTAAGCAAATCATTTTCAAATCTTCTTCCCTAAACGAGTAAGTAGAGGTGAATAACACATATGATGCAGAAATAAACACGGCTTTCTGTAACGTGCAAAGGATTATGGAAAACTACAGCAATATCAGTGAGTGGAAAATACAAATGCAGCCTTCGGTAAACTCCCTGAAGCTATTATAAGCTAGGTACTATTAAATACTTAAGGACACAGTCACGGCCCTCAAAACACCCCAGGTTTTGTAGAGAAGACAGAAAAAGAGTTAGAGGCTAACTATCATAACAGAGGGATACACAATGTGCTACGTGTATTAGAAGCACTCACCCCTAACCGGGGAAGTCAAGGAAGGCTTCCCAAAGGATGTAACATTTAAACTAAATTCTAAAGGATGGATTTGAGTTAGTCACAGGAAGGAAGCAAGTAGGAATCCCCTGTGAAAAGAATAGAAGTGATACAGCTCCTTCCATAAATTTTGAGTAGCTTGGTATGTGTATAACTCAGAGAGGGGGACATTGTATGAGACAAGAGTGGTGATTTAGGCAAAGGTTAGATCTTGAAACGTAATGAATGCAGACAAAAAGAGTTTAGATTTTATCAATGGTGATGAGGAGCCTCTTTAAGGAAGGAGAGAAGCTACAATGTAAACACAAAAATGGATTTTTTCATTATTCTTCCCACTCTACCCCTCTTTTGTCTTTCTCTCTCTGTCCTTCCTGCCCCCCCCCTTTTAAATTTTTAAAAAGGTTTACTTATTTATTTCTTCTGTGAGCTAGACAGCCAGGGAGACAGACAGAGAGAGGGACATCTCCAGTAGGGTCTTCACACCATGATCTACTCCTTGTCTCATCCAGCCTGGATCATGGGCACACACACATGCACCTGGCATGCTCAAGGAGGTCCCAGGACACAAACCTGGGACTTCCTCATACGGAGCCAATTGTATTACCATGGCACTATCACGGGCCCCTTTCCCTATCTTTTGCTCTCTCTTTCTTTTTTTTTCCTTTTCTTTTTAAATACATTTTAAAGAGGGACAATGTACCAGCCAGAGAGAAGCAGCAACAAGCAAAGAGTATGTGTCCCCACCAAATGTCTGGGCTGCTGTCCCAAACAGTCCCATACTAGGGAACCCTCAGACTGAAGCAGCCAGCACACTTACTGGAGAGCTGAGCTGAAGTGGGTTAAGGGGAGAAGGGGTGTGGGGGAACTCCAGGCCTCCTGCCAGGCAGGAGCTACCATAGTTATTATAGCTCCTCTTACCCCTTTAGTCCCTGAAGAGCTTCCCAAAGGGCAGCATTTCCTTTGAGCTGCTGGATGGTGGCCAATAGAATGTCACCCAGGCCAGCACCATCTGACTGGCAAGGAAAAGAGGAAGCAGGCACTGGGCTGCATGGAGGCCCTCACTTTGAAGCAGCCAAAGAAATGGTGTATTTGAGTCCCCATCTTGAGACTGGCCAGTGGGACTCCAAACAGCCATAGAGTCAAGTCTGGCTCGAGACATCTTGAAAACCTAGTTTCTGCCTCCAAAAGCAATGTGACATGAGAAAAATAGAAATGGGGCAGCTCGGTGGAACAGTGATAACACTCTGCTGAAGCCATGTTAGATCCACATAGAAGATGGTAGATCTGGGACCCCAGCTGACCTGTTTGTATTAAGTACTTACACTCATCACTGTGGCTGGCTTGGGGGAGGCTTGCAAGAGATCATGGTGGAAGACCTTGCTGAGGTTGCTTCTCTGTCACTCTTTCTTGAAAGAAATAAACTTGAAGCAAAGGAGAAATACAAAGAAATTGCTAAATAGTCTACAAGATATGCCAAGAAAATATGGGTCCTTGTTTGACCCACATGGCAAGGAAAATGTGGCCTATTTTGAGGGGTTGTATTAAGAGAGGCATTGACCATGATAGGAATGCTATGGAAAAGGTCAGACCATTAAAGAGAGAAAATTGTCCCACCCTGCTGATGGGATAAAGGAAGTAAGTGTCGTGTGTGTAGTTTCCTGTAGTTTCCATTGGGTTTCCTGACTAGACTGTGACATGTCATATCAAGGGTATGTCTTTTTCTTTCAGTTTTCGGAAACAGAGCCTAACATACTACATCACATGCAGTAGGTGCTCACTAAATGCATAATAAATTTCTGGAGAGGCTGATCTCACTGGGACTTAAATTGATTTGACAGTAATCAGATGGCTGATAGATAATTTATAGGAAGAAAGCATGTGACACTAAAAGACCAGAATCTACCACAATCCTCTTCTCCAGGAAATTGTATATAAATACTAGGCTGGCAGATGGTGTGGTGGTTAAGGTGCTGAACTCCCACATGGCTGACCATAGTTTAAGTCCCAGACCTGGCAGCTTGCTTTCTCACTCCTCCCCCAGTCAAACTAAATAATAATAATTAATTAATTAAAAAATATATATGTAAACACACACAATGAGAATCTTTGTTGTGCCTCTGATCTGCTGTATAAATCTCTCACTGAAACAACTTAACATTTATTAAGGCTTCAATTTCCACATCTGAAATAAGGAGGAAGGCAGGAATTATCAAGGCAAACACGAATCATGGCAATGCACATGAAAGAGAACTGGACAGAGATTCATTTCGTCTGAAGTCCTTGGCAGAGAGACCCCTGGTCTGATTGTGGACGTGTCCCAGGATTCCTGCATTGTTCCACATAAGATATATATTCTCAATTACCTTCCAGTTTTTTTTTTTTTTTTTTTTTTTTTGAGAGGTTTTTTGCTATAGGGCGCGTGCGCTCGCCAGACAGACAGAGAGAGACATAGAGACAGAAAGCGAGAAATCATCCCCCAGGGGGGATGGTCACGCCGCAATCCCTTCTCCTCCATTCTCCTCTCGGGATCTTGGGCACGCACGCACACGCGCCCGGCGTGAGTTGTAAGCCACCGGGTCCGAGACGCGAACCGCGGTCGACTACGTGGGAGTCCAGCGACATAGCCATTACGCTAACTGCTGGTTCCCAACCTTCCAGTTTTTTAAGTCAAGGATATAAAGGTCAGTGAGGCCTAACTGAATAGTTGGAAAAGATTCTAAATCCATCAAGGTTGAGAGTCAAATCACCTTCTTTTCCCAGCTCTTAACCTGCACTTTAATGCAGGTGGAGTCACAGAGAACTTGGGTGAGGCCCAAATCCTGCCTTTGGGGTGTAAAGGAATTGGGAAGGACAGAACTGGAATCCAGGAGAGCAATTACCCGGTTCCCATATGGCATCTATACAGCAAAGAGCCCTGCCGGGTGAGTGAATGGGATGGGAAAACAAGAGAATCAGAATGGCCCTGATTCAGGACACCCTTGAGATGCCAGCAAGGTCACCATCCTTCAAAGAGTGAAGAGGCTTGTTTTCTTCCTAAGCTCCTCATTAATAAACCAACGGTCAAGGACCAGCAGGTGGCATAAGAGTTATAACCCTGGACTCCCACGTAGTCAACTGCAGTTTGAGTCCTGGACCCAGTGGTTTGAAACTCACGCCGGGTGTGTGTGCTGTATGCACCCAAAACCCTGAGAGGAGAATGGAGGAGAAAGGATCGCAGTGTGACCATCCCCCTGGGGGGTGATTTCTCATTCCACACCCCTTCCTCTCTCTGTCTCTCTCCAGTGAGTACATGCACCCTATAGCAAAATTAAAATGAGGAAAGAAAATGCAATGCCAAATATGAATGCTATTATATCATTATATCAAAAGGGAAATAGCCAAGAATAACAGGAACATAAGTAACACATTGCCCCCATCTTCAGTTATCTCACAATGAGTATATTTACTGAAAGCAGTGGTTCAGGAGGGCTATAACGTATTTCAAGGCTATATTAAGGAACTGAGTGAAAAGGAGGAGAAAGGAAAATAGAATCTTATCCAGAAGGAAATGAGCCAAGCAACAGCAAATAGCACTGAAGCGAATCTATTTAGAAATCTCAGAGCCCTTTAACCCTTTGGGGAGGAAAACGTTCACCTAGACCTTTCTTGGTTTATCACTTACAGAGTTGAAACCTAGCAAAAATTCAATCAGAACTACAGAATTGTATGTTGTTGTTCTTCAAAGAAGTATTATTTAATGTTATTTACTTACTATCACTATTTTAAATTTGCTATGGGGCATGTGTGCTCACCAGAGAGAGAAAGACAAAGAGGAAAAGTGAGAAAGCAATCTGCCAGGTCCAGGACTCAAACCATGGTTAGCGATGTGGTAGTCCAATGCCTTAACCACCATGGTACCTGCTGGACCCTTGTATGTTGCTTTTAATGATTTGTTTGTTTGTCAGAGGGCATGCCTGCTTGCCAGAGAGAGACATGGAGTCAGAGAGAGGGTGAAGGAGAAAGCAACCTCCAACGGGGTGTGATAATGGCCACAATCCCTTCTCCATTACTCCATCCTGTCAGGATTTGGGGCATGTGCATGCACATACCTGGCAGGATTTTTTTTAAACTACAGAGTCCAGATTCAAACCACATGGTTGGCCACATGGGATCCAGCTCCTTTAACCAGCAGGCCATGGCCTGTGTCTGTTTTTTTGTTTGCTTCTTTGTTTTGTAGAGATTTTTGCCCTAGGGAGACAGAGACAGTGGGAAGAAAAATGAGAAATCATCCTCCCAGGGGAGGATGGCCATGCTGCACTCCCTTCTCATCCATTCTCCTCCCAGAATCTTGGACACATGTGCACATGCACCTGGCATGAGTTTCAAGCCACTGAGTCTGGGACTTGAACTGTGATTGGCCATGCAGGCGCCCAGCAACATAACCGCTCTGCCATCTGCTGGTCCCCTGGCTTTGTTTTTTAATACATTATAAAGCATCTACTTGTCATTAAAAAAAAGAAGAAGAAGAAAAAGAAAAAAATATTTCAACAGAACAGAATAAAAATTGTATAAAATTGAATACAACATTTACAAACAGACTAATTTCTGATGCAAATGTCTGCAGCCCCCACTGGAGATTATTACCCATCCCAGGGTATTAATCAGGTAATGAAAGCTGAGCCCAGAAATGTAACTCAACTTATTGGTAAGGGATCTTAAGGTGGTTTATAGAAAATAAAATCAAACAAGTTTTCTACCTACACCAAGGGTAATTTATGTACACTAGATACTATTAATCAGATTTGTTATTGTCCTTGATCCTTAACTCATTTGAAAAACAAAGTAACTTCTCTAACAAAATTCTATTCATTTTTCTCATATTATAATTGTAGAGATTTCTGAACTCTTGAATTTCACTAATTTCAAGTACCACTAAGTTAGTAGACTAAAACTATGTTGAGAGGGTGAACAGTGGTACGACAGTGGAGTGCAATGCTTGGCGAGGCGATCCAACATGGGAGGGTTCCCAGCTGGAGTCTGGAGACTTGCCTGAGTAAAGCAGGCACATGCATGTCTATAATCCAGAGCTGGCTGAAGATCGGGGGTGGATCATGGCATTGGGACCCTGGTGGGGGTGTTGTCTCTCTCTCTTGCCAAAGAAGAAATACATTTTAAACGGGAGGGGTGCAGGCTGACTCCACAGAGCAGTGGTAATGTGCTACTCAAGAGAAGCCAGATCCCCAGAGTTTAAAAATAATAATAATGATAAATAAAATTAAATAATTTCAAAAGGGGGGGACAGCAGGTGGCATTGTAGTTAAAGGCACTGGACTCCCACAGGGCTTACCACAGTTCGAGTCCTGGACCTGGCAGCTTGCTTTCTCTCTCTCTCTCCCTCCTTTCCTCTCTGTAGAAAATTTTAAAATAATAATAATGATAAATATAATTAAATATTTTTTAAAAAAAAGAGAAGCCAGATACTACATGAAAACCATGGTTTGAACTCCTGGCCTGATCAGCCTGAGGCACACCAGGCACACAAGTACCTAGGACCCAATGGGCTAGAGCAGCAGTCCCCAATCTTTTTGTCACCAGGGACCAGTTTCATGGAAGATAATTTTTCTGCAGACTGGTGGAGGGGTGGTTTCAGGATGATTCAAGTGCATTACATTTATTGTACACTTTATTATTTTTTTAAGAGAGATTTTTGCTATAGGGAGCATGTGCTTGCCAGAGAGACAGAGAGACAGACAGCAAGAAATCACCCCCCTAGAGGGGATGGCCATACGGCAATCCTTTCTCTTCCATTTTCCTCTTGGGATCTTGGGCACACACACGCACCCAGTGTGAGTTTTAAGCTGCCAGGTCCGAGACTTGAATACGTGGGAGTCCAACAACCATTATGCCATCTGCTGGTTCCATGTACACTTTATTATTATTGCATTGTAATATATAATGAAATAATTATACAACTCACCATAATGCAGTATTTGCAGGTTCTCCCCAGTGCTAGCATCACTGCCCCAACTCCACCTATAATTATTAGGCATTAGATTCTCAAGAGCATACAACCTAGAGTCTTCACATACACAGTGCACAATAGGGTTCTCGCTCCTATGAAAATCTAATGCGTTCACCGATCTGGCAGGAGGTGGAGCTCAGACAGTAATGCAAGCAATGGGGACCAACTGTAAATACAGAGGAAAGCTTAGCTCATCTGCCCACTTCTCGCCTCCTGCTGTACATCCCAGTTTCTAACAGGTCACGGACTTGTACTGGCCTATGGCCTGGAGTTTGGAGACCCCTGGGCTAGTGAACTGGAGGTGGGGGATTACAGCATGACCAGACCAGGGGTCTCTCACTCTCTCGCTCTCTCATTCTCTCTCTCTCATATGGATGTGTTCTATCATGAATAAAGAAAAATGTTGAATCCCCCAAATAGACAGGTGGGATTACATCAGATTAAGGAGTTTCTGCACAGCAAAGGACACTTAGTGTGAATCGACAACCTCGGAATGGGAGAGAATTTTTGTTAACTGTGCCTCAGATAAGGGACTGATAACCAGAATACACTGGGAACTCAAGTAGCTTACCCAGAATAAAATGATTAACCCAATTAAAAGATGGGAAAATTAACTGAACAAACAACTCTCTAAGGAAGACATAGGAACAGCCAAAATGCATATGAAAAAAGGCTCCACATCCCTCATTGTAAGGGAGATGCAGATCAAAACCACAATGAGATACCACCAAACCTAACTCCAGTCAGAATGGTGAAGATTGAAAAAAAACAAATAACGATGGGACCAGCAGTTAGCATAATGGCTATGTCGCTGGACTCCCACGTAGTCGACCGCGGTTCAAGTCCCGGACCTGGCGGCCTAAACTCACACCAGGCGCGTGTGCATGTGTGCCCAAGATCCCAAGAGGAGAATGGAGGAGAAGGGATTGCAGCGTGACCATCCCCCCTGGGGGGTGATTTCTTGCTTTCTGTCTCTCTGTCTCTGTCTGTCTGGCGAGCGCATGCGCCCTATAGCAAAAAACCTCTCCAAAAAAAACAAATAATGATAAGTGCTGGAGGGGATGTGGTGAAAGGGTAACACTCCTATAACTGTTGGTGGGAATGTAAATTGGTCCAGCCACTGTGGAGAATGATATGGAGGTTCCTTAAAGATCTTCAAATAGAACTACCATATGATCCAGCAATTTCACTCCTGGGTATCTACCCAAAAGACAGGAGAGCACTCAGTCAGAAAAACACTTGCACATCTATATTCATTGCAGCCTTATTCACAATTGCTACGACATGGATCCAACCCAAATGTCCACAAACAGATGAATGGATTGAAAATTTGTGGCACGTATACTCCATGGAATGCTATTCAGTCATAAAAAAAAAACAAGGCCCTGAAATTTGATAGAAAATGGATGAATATGGAAGATTTGTTGCTGAGTAAAGCAAGTCAGGCTATGAAAGAGAGACATTGTATGTCTCCACTTAACATATATCGACTGCACTCTATGGTAGAGACTGAAAGACTGGAGAACATAAAAGTATTAAAAATTGTAATGGACACTAGAGACAGAGTAGAAAGGGAGTGTGGGAGGGGAAGAGTGTAGGAAATTTGGGGGGGGAAATGGAGAGGTAAGACACTTGTATGAGGCCAGCAGTTGGTGTAATGGCTATGTTGCTGGACTCCCATGTAGCCGACTGCGGTATAAGTCCTGGACCCGGTGGCTTAAACTCATGCTGGGTGCATGTGCGTGCGTGCCCAAGATCCCGAGAGGAGAATGGAGAAGGAATTGTGGCGTGGCCATCCCCCCGGGGGGTGATTTCTCGCTTTCTATCTCTCTGTCTCTCTCTGTCTTCCTGGCGAGCGCATGCAAAAAGCTCTCAAAAAAAAAAAAAAAAGACACTTGTGGGACATAGATAAGGTTTATTATCTGTTGATGAGGATGTGTATGGTGGTCTCAACTGGGCTGAACTGAGGCTATATAATGCTGGGTAAAGTCTCTTCACAATCTAAAAAAAAAATGTTGAAAAAGCTCTTTGTTGAGACCTTTGTTATTAAACCTGTTCGTTCATCTAATTCTACCACCTTTATTAGGCTTTTGAGTTAATTTGTTCTTTTGTGTATACATTTCTGTTTACTCTTTCCCCCAAAATTAATCACTGAGGTTTTTGTTTTTCTTACTTTAAAATAAATAATTGTATCAAATAAGCCTAATATTGAAGAAAAATATTTTAAGTCATATAAGGAAATTAACTATTTGCAGAAAGAAACAGCTGAGGTGCCAGTAGATAGTGTAATGGTTATGTCACTGGATGCCCACATAGTCAACTATGGTTCGAATCCTGGACCTGGAGGCTTAAAACTCATGCCAGGCACATATGTATGCATGCCCATAGTCCTGAGAGGAGCATAAAGGAGAAGGAATTGTGGCATGGCCATCCTCTTTGGGGGGTGATTTCTCACTTTCTGTCCCTCTGTCTATGTCTCTCCAGTGAGTACACGTGCCCTATAGCAAAAATCTCTCAAATCTCAAAAATAATTAATTCATTCATTCATTCCTAAGGAGTAAAAGTCAATGACATTTCTTCACAGAAGATCAGTTCTATCTGGGTATTAATATGATGGAGATCAAAGCATTTATTTAGAGACACTAAATTCTCTCATCAATAGGTTTCTATGGCAATTATACTTTTTTTTTCTGCTACGGGGCACATGTGCCCACAGAAGAGTGACAGAAAGAGGAAAAGTGACAAAACATCCCCATGGGGAATAGTCACACCACAATCTCATTCCCAATTTCTCCTTTTGGGATTTTGGGCACACACACATATGCACATAGCATGTTTTTCAAGCCACAGATCTAAGACTCAAACGACAGTCAACCATGTGGGATCCAGCTGCCTTAACCACCATGCCACCTGCTGGCCCTCAGCTTTCTTAGATAGCTATTTCAATTCATCATGTGATAATGGAAACTGTATGTATTACATTGCGTTATAATGAATCATTCCACTCATCCAACAGTGACAACAGAAAGCCAAGAAGTAATATGATATATTTTAAGTTAACTGGATATTTTTAATATAGCGTTTTCTTCCTGTACACTAGACAAAAATTACAAAATAAATAGGTGTGTGTATACTATATATATGTAGTATATCTAGCATATAATTGTATACACACAGGTATTCATATGTAGATATACATGTTTGAATATACACATATGACTTTTTAATTCTATCACATTGTTTTTGTTTTAGTTGTAATAAAAAAAAATCTGTATCCGAGAGAGAGAGACGGAAAGAAAGAAAGAAAGAAAGAAAGAAAGAAAGAAAGAAAGAAAGAAAGAAAGAAAGAAAGAAATATAAAGCACCTCCCAAGGGGACACAGTCATGCTACAATCCCTCCTCCTTCATACCTTCATCCTGTTAGGATCTTGGGTATGCATGCACATGCACACACACTCAACATTTTTTTCAGGCTGCTGGGGTTGGGGGTGGGTATGTGTGGAATCCAGCTCCCTTAGCTAGTAGGTTATAGCCCTGCTCTATATCTTGATGTTTTAAAGTGTCTTGATGAGAGAGAGACAGGCACCGTAGCAGGGTCTTCATGCCACAATCCATGCTCCAGCTCAGCCAGCCTGGGGATCACAAGGAGACCTTGGGACAAGCACCCTGGACTTGCCTGTGTGGGTCCAGTGTCGCAGAGCCTCATGTTACTGCTGCACGACCAGTCGGCTCTGTATCTGGATTTTAAATGTTCACACCACAAAGAAGTAAGTATGGGAGGAGATGAATATGCTAATTAGCCTGACTTAATCATTCCACAATGTACATGTCTATCAAAACATACATTGTAGCCTATAAATATGTACAATTACTAACATTATTCATCAAGTAAACATAGAATAGAAAAAAATTTTTAAGACTTATTTGTTTAATTCAATTTTTTTTTTTTTTTTTTATTTTGACCAGAGAGAGTCAGATAGAGAAAGCAAGAAAACAAGCCACCAAGTCCAGGACTCAAACCACAGTCAGCCATGTGGGGAGCACCCCAACCGCCACACCACCTGCCGGCCCCTAAATCTGCATCTTAAAATCTAAATTAAAGGGCCAGCAGATGATGTGGTAGTTGAGGCACTGGACTCCCACATGGCTGACCATGGTTTAAGTCCCAGACTTAGCAGCTTGCTTTCTCACTTTCCCAATCTCTGGTCAAATTAAAAAATAATAAGAATAGGAAACAACAGACAGAGTAATGGTTACGTTGCTGGATTCCTATGTAGTTGACCGTAGTGTTCAAATCCTAGACCCGGCAGCTTAAAATTCACACCAGGGACATCTGCATGCATACCCAAAATCCTGAGTGGAGAAAGTGTTGTGGTGTGGCCATCCCCCTGGGGAGTGATTTTCTCACTTTCTGTCTCTCTGTCTCTCTGTCTCTCCAGCAAGTGTTTGCACCCTATTGCCAAAAATCTCTCTAAAAAAAGAAAAACTCATGCCGGGTGCATGTGGGTGCATTCCCAAAATCCCAAGAGGAGAAGAGATTACAACATGGCCATCTACCTCGGGGGGGCTGATTTCTTGCTTTCAGCCTCTCTGTCTCTCTGGTGGATGCATGTGCTCTATAGCAAAAATCTCTCAGATAAATAAAATTAAATAAATAATTTTAAAAGAAAAAAATCTAAATGAAAGAATTATAAAAAATATAGTCTTCGGGGACCAGCAGGAGGCATGGTGGTTAAGGTGCTGGACACTCCCACATGACTGACCAGGGTTCAAGTCCTGAATCTGGTGGCTTACTTTCTCACTTCCTCTCTCTTTCACTCTCACCCTCTGTCTCTCTCTGGTCAAATTAAGAAATAAATGAATGAATAAATAAAATAAATAATTATTAAAAAATATATAGTCTTCATATTTTACATATAATCTGCATCTATTTCTTGGAGTGTCTTATTTAATCTAATATTAATTTTTTCTTACTGATATTAATTTTTTAAAATTTTAACACATGACAAAGGTGACCACATGTATTTCCTTCATAAACCTCTAAGAGAAAGCTTTTCAGAACATAAGACAACTAAGAAACAATAAGCAAATTGATTTTAAAATCTACAACTCTTAAAAATGAGACTTTTTCAAGATTAATCTTGGTAAATTACTGTATTGTAACTGATTTTTTTGCATAGTACATATGAATGTAGAAATGTGTGACAGTTCCATCATTTTCAGTCCTGCGAGTTATTAGTAATAAAATGAGAAGCTCTTTTCTGTATTGCTTTGGTTTCTTTTCTTTTCTTTTTATACGTCTTCCAAAATAAGAAAATTTCATTAGCCTTTTCTCCATTTCCTCTGATTCTGGTAGTACCCATTGACCTCTAATACTTGACATGTGCAACCTCAAGGAGACAGATCTGTGTAAAACGCGAAGGGCGGAACTAACAGCCCTTCCCCTTCATTATTTCAAAACACAGCATCTATTGTGGCCACTGCTCTTTTTTTTTTTTTTTTTTTCCCCCAGTTTTCAAAGAGTTCATTAATCATCTGGGTTGATTATACTTAAATTACAGTTATGAAGTTTTATGCAAAAGCTCTTCATTTTACCTCAGAGATTAAGTGATTTGCTCCACATCACTTAGCTCGATAAAAGAAAAGCTTACAATCAAAACTCGGGTGCCATTCCCAGTTGAGTAATCCTGAGTGTCTGTATTATAAGATAAATACAAATAATGATAGTTTATTCTTTATTGCAGAGAAAATGAGGATCAGCTTTCTAAAATACTGTTCAGCTCGATAGGGTTCCAGGCTATTCTGGTTGTAAGTGAATAGAAATTTATAGATTATATGAACCAAGCCAAATTTTCAAATAAGGGCATAAAACAAATGCAGCGGCATAGGAGGGATGTGTACTAAAAAAAGAATGTGCCTCTTCTTATCTTGGAAATACTTCATATACATTTTTGTCACTTGGGAAGTTAAGCTAAATTTGATTAAGCACATGTCTACACCTCACAAGAGCCTACCACCACTGTAGAAGAGAGTGGAAACCGAAAGAAATGCCACATATTTCATGGTGTGAATCATTTTCTTTCCAAATGACACTTCCTTTGAAAAGGCATAAATTTGGAATTTGCCTTTTGGATAATACTTCTTTTCAATTTTCAAATATAATTGTGATGTAATTGACCTAATCTGCATTTCAAAGCTTCTGAAGCTGAGCTTACCACCAAAACGAAGCATGGGATCTCCTTTTATGGACCAAAATAAAAAACAGCATACTGAATTATTAGATAAGCTTTTGTTCTTTTCTTCAAATATTTGCATGAATTATTCAGGCTTTATATGGATGGCGCTTTGAAATATTCAAATTCCTTGAACTATTTCATTATTTAAGATTCATATTTATTAAGTCCTGTAGGATGCATTTTTCCTGTGAAAGTGCAGACTCAGTTCAATTATTATTTCTTCAGTAGAAAATGTATAAAGAACAGAGTCTCAGGTGGTGGAGGAGATACAAAGATAAGCAAAACAATCTTCAGAGATTTTACACATAAAGGAGAATACAAAGCCATAAGGTACTTGTAAACAAGTTAGAGCTTCAAGAGAAAAAGAGATACCCTTTGGCTAGAGGGTCAAGGAAAAACTTCAAAGAGAAGCTAGCAAGTCAAATGGGCCCTGACCAACAGAAATTTTACAAGTAGGAGAACAGCAAAATGTGAGGGGGGCCCCTAATATCTCGAGTTCACTCCTGTTCTCATTGTCACATTTTTTTGGGGGGGGGATGGCCACACTGCAATCCGTTCTCCTCCATTCTCCTCTCCAAATCTTGGGCACGCATGCACACGCGCCCAGCATGAGTTTAAGTCATCGGGTCCAGGACTGGAACCTCGGTCGACTACATGGGAGTCCAGCGACACAGCCATTACGCCAACTGCTGGTCCTCTCATTGTCATCTTCGAAAGCCCTTTTAGATATGACAACCCATGTAGTCATCTTCCTAGCTATGATGTTAGCTCCTCCAGTCTGCATTATTATTCTATCTCCTCACCTGGCAAACACATTCTGTTATCCAGGGGCCTTTCTGAAAGCTGCCCTCTACTCTTTCCCTGCAGAGATTCTCTCATTTCCCTCTTCTGAGTGTCACAAGAAATCCTAATGAAACAGCAAAAAGTAGCGTTCATAATCTCATTAGAACCCTTAAGCCATACCCATTCTTCTGCTTTAAGTCCTGCTTGGTGAGTGATGCCATCCAAGCCTAACAACCTGGCCACAAATGGGGTGATGTGACACTATTCCCACTTAATAGTGCTGTGGAAACCCTCCTTGACTTGGCAGCTACAGCTTTTCTGTCCAGTCTCATCGCTCCCTCTCGCTGGCTCACAGAGACCCTTTGCAGACCTCACCACAATTACACACAGATGTACACACCGACCCAGAGGCACCTGGTTGTATTTTGCTTCCGCTTTTGCTTGTGCCTCCCCCTCTTCCTGGAATATGGTCCTCTCTTTCTCTGGTTGCCCAGATAGTTCTGAATCACCCTTTAAGTCTCAGTGTAAATGAATTTCTTTCATTTTAATAGCTTACTGCCCTTCCTAATATCAATCAGTGTAGCCTCTCTGGACTGAACCCATTGCCCAGATCAGCACAAACACACCAGTCTTGAAGTTTTGCCCATGTGACAAAGTATTCTTCCTCCTTAGAGGAAGAAAGTGGGTCTGAAAAGAAAGCTGTACTTACACATCGTTTTAGACTGGAGATAGGAGTGATCCAAATCACTCATTTTAAACAAAAATATATCAAAATTGCCACGTTTAAACTGTTCTGCCTCATTAGGAGAATCTGGAAATGATCCAGAAGAAGAATGATAAGGGGTCATAGCAGGTGTGTGAACACTGCACTAGCAAGAAAGAGGAAACTCAAGGAAAGGAGAGGATAGGGTTTGTAACTAACTGGCTCTGGAGAAAACAGAAGGGATCATAGGATGGTATGATTTCGACCCTTAGAAACTGGGATGGTATCTGATGGAATTTTGGAGGTTTGAAAAGGAGGAAATTTGATGGAACAGGAGGACAGCAAGTGGAAAGCATACAAGGAGATCTGTAGCCATGGAGACCAGTTTGTGGGGGAGAGGGAGAAGTTCTGGGATACAGACATGGGCTCATTTTAGAGGTTCCTGAAGAGTGAGAATGTGTAAAATCAAGTGACAGAGAGGGTAAACCCAGGGTGCAAGAGACTGGGATTTGTGGGACATCCACACTTACAAAAGGAGGAAGACGTGACAGCAGTTTAAAAAGGAAACGGAAAGGAAAATGAGGGCTGAAGGAAAAGCTATTTTACTTGGTAACGGGGAAACAACTGTGGTGACTTTGGAGAGAGCGGTTTCCAGGAGAAAGTTGAAAGAGGAAGCTAAATTGCCAGCAGTAGAGAAGCCAATGGAAGTGGACCTCCAGCCAAGATGGAGGACCACTCTCATCCAAAATAATAGTGACAACAGATGAAGTGTAAGATGGGAGAGACACAGGCATGCTCACACTCAGAAATACCCTGTAGCCCAGAAGTGGAACAGAAGCAGTACAGTGAGTAGTCTGAAGATGTAGACCCGCTGGATGCAACCAGAAACAAACAGGCATCGAGAGGCTAAATTCACCCAGGGAGGAAGGACCCAGAAAACACAAGAAACCAGGACTGAGATAGGACTACCCCGGGAAAGGAGCTGCCTAGGGCCACCCCTACCCCAACCAGGATTCCCAAATCCGCAGACACTCAAGTCCCTTGTGCAAAATGGTGTAGTATCTGCATATAACCTAAGCACATCCTCCTACATACTTTAAATCAGCTACAGGGTACTTCTTTTTTTTTTTTTTTTTTTTTTTTGAGAGATTTTTGCTATAGGGCACATGCGCTCGCCAGACAGACAGAGAGAGACATAGAGACAGAAAGCGAGAAATCACCCCCCGGGGGGGGGGGGGAATGGCCACGCCGCAATCCCTTCTCCTCCATTCTCCTCTTGGGATCTTGGGCACGCACGCACACGCGCCCGGCGTGAGTTTTAAGCCACCGGGTCCGGGATGCGAACCGCAGTCAACTACGTGGGAGTCCAGTGACATAGCCATTACGCTAACTGCTGGTTCCCAGCTACAGAGTACTTCTAATATCTAATACAATGTACATGCTACTTAAATAGTTGTTATGCTGTATTGTGTGGGGAATAATGACAAGAAAAATTCTGTACAAGTTCAGTACAGAGGCAAACATCCCTTCTTTCTTTCTCTTTCTTTCTTTCTTTCTCTCTCTCTTTCTTTCTTTCTCTCTCTCTCTCTCTCTCTTTCTTTCCTTCCTTCCTTCCTTCTTTCTTTCCTTCTTTCCTTCTTTCTTTCTTTTCTTTTCTTCTCTTTTCTTTTTCTTTTCTTTCTTTCTTTCTTCTTTCTTTCTTTCTTTCTTTTGCAAGATTTTTGCTATAGGGTGCATGCACTTACCAGAGAGACACAGAGAGAGAGACAGAAAGCAAGAAATCACCCCCCTGGGGAAACACCCACACCGCGATCCCTTCTCTTCCATTCTCCTCTTGGGATCTTGGGCACACACGCACACGTGCCTGGTGTGAGTTTTAAGCTGCCAGGTCTGGAACTCAAACCATGCTAAACTGCATGGAAGTCTAGTGACAAAACTATTACACCATCTGCTGGTCCTGTCTGTCTGTCTGTCTGTCTGTCTTTCTTTCTTTCTTTCTTTCTTTCTTTCTTTCTTTCTTTCTTTCTTATTCTTTTAGGAGTTATTTTCTTTCTCTCTCTCTCTTCTTTCTTTCTTTTTCTTCTTTCCTTCTCTCTCTCTCTTTTTCTTTCTTTTGCTTGCTTTCCTTCCTTCCTTCCTTCCTTCCTTCCTTCCTTCCTTCCTTCTTTCTGATTTTTAATTTGGCCGGAGAGAAACAGAATGAGAGTGAGAGCAACAGCAAGAGTGAGAGAGGGAAAGTGAGAAAGCAAGCTGCCAGGACTTGAACCATGGTCAGACATCTGGGAGTTCAGCGCCCTTAACCACCACGCCACCTGCTGGCCCCACTTTGCTTTTTTAATATTTTGATCTGGGACCAGCAGGTGACATGGTGGTTAAAGCACTGGACACTCCCATATGGCTGACCATGGTTGGAGTCCTGGACCTAGTGGCTACTTTCTCTCTTGTTTTCTCTCTTTCTCTCTCTGTGTCTACGGTCAAATTAAAAAAATAAAAAAATAAATGAATGAATAAATAAAATTAAATAAATAATTCTTTAAAAAATATATTTTTGATCCACAATTGGTTGGATCCACAAATACAGAACACCCAGATACAAAGGGCTGGCTGTATATACACATGTATACATATACATACATGCACATAGATACATCTATGTATACAGATACATAAATATCTCAAAAGCAGTAGAAGATACATTCCAAATTGAAATCAGTGTTTGTCATAGGAGGAGCTTAAAGAGGGGTTGGAGGCAGGGGAAGAAAGAAAAAAATATGTGTTTTTCTGTATTGCATTGTTGTTTTTAAGGTCCCTATAATTTTATGAATGTGGGTCTTCACTACACTTAGGAGAAGACCTTCCCCTTTTTAAGTTCCTGCTCTGTGTCAGGCATCTGGGCCCCAGCTTTGCATTCCAGACTAGCTGCATTCCTGCCCAAGTGGTGACTCACCCAAGCAAGCACTATGCCCTGGGCCAGGCCAGGCTCAGTAATCCTGTGCTTTAGTCTGGGCTCGACATCCACCCAGAATGACCACCGGGCAAATCAGTTCCTTTCTCATATCCAGCTCAGCTGTGGGGCAGTTATTTCACCATGGGATAAGAAGGAGGGTGCAAGCGAAGTAGCTCTCTGTAGGCTGCCTCCTCCTGTCTTCTCTGTGCCTTTGATAACCAGCCAAGCCAGTCTTGGCAGTAGGACGTGGAGATGTCAGGAGCAATGACTGACAACTCTGTGCACTGCTCACAGCAAAAGGGCAAGCTGGGGATACCATTGCTAGAAAAGTTTTAGTGCTAGAAAAGTATTCCCTGCTCATCTGCCAAATTATATTCAGTTTTGCTGACATTCCTTTTTAGGTATATGTAGGGCAGACAAAATGGTCCTTCACCCCCTCCCAAATGAAGCCCTGAAAAGAAGATCCATAGACCACAAAGATAGATTGAACTGAAAGGGGCGTAGGAGTGTATGTAAATGCCACGAACAAACTCCTGAAGAGAATGCGATGGATAAAAACTTTACTAACCAGTCGGTGGCGTCCTTGTTAATAGGAGCGGGAGTTAGCATGTGTGCAACAGCTGTGTAAATTATACAGCTTCCAGAATACTAACCACATCATACTACTTCCAAAACACTGGATTCCCTCCTCTCTTTCTACAAGCAAACCATTCTGGGGAAGAAAAAAATAGCAGTTGCTCTAGATATCCTTTTCAGAGTTTGGCTAGGATTGTTTAAGTTATTTTTCATTTTCTTTTATTCTTGGCTGGCTCAACAGCCCTTCAGGACTTCAGCTGGTTCTAAACACAGCTCAATAAAGATCATTCCAGAGAAGTTTCATATTCCTAAGATTCCTTAAATTTCTCTTTCTTTAATTTAGGAAATGAGATTCAAAGAGAACGAGAAACAGCCCAGATTGCACCATTTCCTATGCAAGTTTCTTGCAAAGCAAGCTGTACCTCCCTTTCCAGCAAGAACAGAAAGACGCAGTTCTGATTTGGAAGTGGGCGGTGGGTCCTTTGGAGCAGCAGTAGAACTCTTTGTCTTTTGAAAAAGCCCCAGCAGGCCCAAGCATTGTCTGAAAACTTTTTGGAAAGGAAGAGGAGGGGGGAAAAGGGACTCTGTGTTAAACCATCTATTAAAAAAAAAAAAAAAAAAAAAAACCAGTGACTGCGCTGTAGCCGTCATTCATTCCCCCAAATATTTATTTTGCACCTATACTGTGCCAGACTCTGTTCTAGATCCTAAAGATAGAGCAGCGAAGGCAACCAACTGTTGGATCCCCTCACCGAGTTTCCGTGAGGTGCAGCAGCGGGTGGGAGGGAACCATGACTGGAGCTCAAGGAAACCTTTTGCCCTGACCATTTGCTCTCAGATGGGTCCACGCTGTTCCCTCCCTTGTTTAGGCTTTCATTCTGTGGCTCCTTCTCCTACGTTCCTAGCTTATTATACCCTTCACCTTTCCCCTATGAAATCACATGGCTCTTTGTAAACATCAAAGGAAAATAAGCAGGGCTGGGGAGCTGATGAAAATGAGACCTATGAGTCATAAGAGGATGTTTTCCTATTTTTCATTTATACAACTCTCTTCTCAGTAGAGCCTGGGCACTTCTTCATTCTGAGACTAGCTTGTCTCCTCTTTAGTTGGTGATTGGCTTCCACTGTCAAAATCTGCTTTCGGCTCCCCAGTGGTATGGCCCCCAACTCATCTGAGCCTTTGGAGTAGCCCAACAATCATTTCTTGTTTCCCTGTGCAGCAATTTTTTTCATCCCTCATATAGACTATTAATTTTTTTTCATATTTCTCAAAGCTTCCTACCCCATTCCCACCCCAGCCACATTCACCCACTATAACTGAGAAGATGACAGTGCCCATACTTTATAGAGAATACAGAAGCCATCAGAGAAGAATTCCTTCCATTTCTAGTCACCCCCCCCCCATGAGGTTATCTGCAGCTGCACACATTTTTGCACCCCATTTTCAACAAGGAGTATCCTCCCATCTAAGGGGAGCCCTCAAATGAGGGCTTTGGGTCCACCCTTAGACTTGTCAGGAGAGTACTCCATCAGAGATCCCTTCTCCTCAATCCCCTTCCAGGTCCTTACGCTCCTAGATCCTTTCCTTCAGCTCTAACACAAAACCCTAGCCTCTCCTCCTATGAACTTCCTGCTAAAAACTGGTCTGGAAATTTATCCAAGAGTAAATAATAATAATAATAATACAGGAACCAGGACAGGGTCTACATAAGCATGCCATTAGTTGACCATTGGATCTTTCAGAATTAACCTTGATGTCTGTCTCCTTTTCCCTAATATTCTACTTTCTGGGATATTTTCTCAACTCTAATCTCATTTTTCTAGTGAAATTTTTATTTTGCCAATCATTCTCAAGATTTCTTGATATTTCTGATCATTGTTTTTATAGCAGGTTTGCTCTTATTCTAAGCAGATAACATCTTCCCAATTCTCTGAAAATACTAATTAGAGATTGTTGTGTGTTTTAAACAATAAATGGACTTCTGTTCCCTAAAGGGTTTCCCTGTCAGCCTGGCAGGATCCTAGCCTTTCCTCAGTGTAGGATTGGTATCTACATTAACATCAGTACTTCAGGTCACATTCCTGAACTCCAGATTTAGATCTTTAATTGTCTAACGAACAACTGTACCTTGACATCGTAAAGGTACCTCAGACTCAACTTGGTTTTCTTTTATCTCAGTGACACTACTATCCACTCTACGATGCAAGTCTGAAACCCAGGAGTGATTCTCAATGGGCCTTATAACCAGTACATCATTCCTAACGAACACAGCTTGATACGGTGCTATCCCAATGTTTCCTACTTTGCTGAAAAAACATAGATGACATCAATCCTGGCATCTCTCCACACGTTAAGTCGCTCTGTCACAGGGAAGATGGCACCCCCATGATGTAAAATGTGGAAAGGACAAACTGGACATGCTGGTTCTGAGCCACCCTTCCACCTCCTGTCCGCTAGCTACAGGGGGGCACACGTTCTGATCCTGCAGGAGAAGTCTTCTCCAGAGGATGAGATGCGTATTACTGTGTAGGAGACTTTTTTTGTTGTTTTTAGAGAGAGGGATTTTTGCTACAGGGTGTGTGTGCTCGCCAGAGAGACAGAAAGCAAGAAATCACACACCCCTCCTCCCCAGGATGGCCACACCGCAATCTCTTCTCTTCCATTCGCCTCTCGGATCTTGGGCACACACGCACATACACCCGGCGTGAGTTTTAAGCCACTGGGTCCAGGACTTGAACTGCAATTGACTATGTAAAAGTCCATTGATGTAACCATTACACCATCTGTTGGTCCCTGTGTAGGAGATTTTATTGGGGAATGTTTTGGAGACCAATGTTTTGTATGGAAGGGAAAGGAAGAAAAAGAGCAGGAAGGGAAGAGAAAGGACAGAACTGGAAGGGTGGGCAGGAAAAGAAGGGAAGGGAACAACACTGGGCAAAGGGACAAGTGGAGCTGAAATTCAATGTCAGTGAAGGCCTCAGCCAAACTTTAGGGAGCTGCAAGGTTGCAATGACCCTCAAAATTGTCTCAGATCAGGGGTAGGGGGGCCAATCTGTGGCATGGTGGTTAAGGTGGCTGGATCCCACATGGCCAACTGTGCAGTGAGTCCTGGATACGGCGGCATGAAAAACACACCAGGGGGGACCAGCA
The DNA here is from genome assembly GCA_026018925.1 of Tupaia tana. Taxonomy (NCBI): domain Eukaryota; kingdom Metazoa; phylum Chordata; class Mammalia; order Scandentia; family Tupaiidae; genus Tupaia; species Tupaia tana. The sequence continues at coordinate 194,933,228 of JAKSZU010000003.1, forward strand.
ATTAGCGTAATGGCTATGTTGCTGAACTCCCATGTAGTCAATTGCGGTTCGAGTCCTGTACCCAGTGGCTTAAACTCACGCCGGGCGCGTGTGTGTGCGTGCCCAAGATCCCGAGAGGAGAAGGGATTGCAGCATGTCCATCCCCGCTGGGGGGTGATTTCTCGCTTTCTGTTTCTCTGGTCTCTCTCTGTCTTTCTGGCGGGTGCACATGCCCTATAGCAAAAACCTCTCCAACAACAACAAAAAAACTTCACACAGGGGACCGGCAGATGGCATGATGGTTAAGGACGCTGGACTCCCACATGGCCAACCATGGTTTGAGTCCCAGACCTGATGGCTTGCCTTCTCTTTCTCATGTCAAATTAAAATAAATGAATAAATAAATAAATAATTCTAAAAAACAGAAAAAGAAAAAAACACCAGGGGTGGGTCTGTGTGGATGTGTGGATGTGTGTGTGTGTGTGTGTGTGTGTGTGCTTGTCTAAAATCCTGAGAAGAGAACGAAGGAGAGGAGATAGCAATGTGGTCATCCCCCAGGGGGTACTTTTATCTTCCCAGCAAGTGTTCGTACCTTATACCAAAAACTAAGCAAACAAACAAAAAAGAGATGATTAACAAGACTTTATATATTTTCCCCACTCTGATCAATCACCGGACATAGACACCTTCAGAAAAGGACATGGCTTTGGGTTAGTGGTTAGTGGTCTCTTCGGCCAAGGCTAACACTAAAAACAGCTGCTAGCTGAGAGTATCTGCTAGCAGCACTACCAGCAGCACAGGGAACACAGCTTTTATTCTGAAGAGGCACCTAGGAAGCAAACCACAATACTCACGTCAGCGTCACCTGCCCTAAGCTAGGGTTTACTTAGCACCTCCTGTGGCTCTCACACTAAGCGAAGACCGCCATCTTAGCATTTTGTGCAATAAATGGTATGTTTTAGAGTCTGTCTGCCAATTCCTTGTTTTATTGCTTTATTTTTCCAGAGGTCTAGGCCGGGACTAGGACGCCATTTAAGCCTAAAACACTTCTCAGTATCTTTTTCACCACTCTGCTGGGTCATTTTTCCTATCTGGCTGTCCAATCTTCATTATTACCCGACTCCAGTTTTGTTTTCCTCCCTCTCCATACTTTTGCCAAAGGGGAGATTGCAAAAGCACTAATCTGATCAGCTCACTCCTGGTTATTTAACTCTCTTCTTTGCTTTTTTTCCATTGCTCTCCAGGATTAGGTCTAATTGTCACAGAGCTAAAGGTCACTGAGATTTGATTGGAGCACACCTTTCTAGTCTAACTCTCTTAACAATCCCACGTGTCCCACCTTGGTGTTGTAAGAAAAAAATACTTAACATTCTTCATTAACAACCAAACTGATTCTTGCCTTAGCTTTGAAAATATTTCCTCAGCTTAGAATGTATTGAACTGTTTCCTTATCTGTCTCTCTCACTTGACTGTGAGTATCTTGGGAATAAGGACACTTCCTTGTTCTTATAATAGGCACTCAATAAATATTAAATGAACACATGAATATATCTAGAAAGGATTTATGGCTTATTTATTAGCAGTGGCTTCTAAGCATATGAAACAATGTTCAATCTTACAACTAAAAAAGCACTCTGAGGGACCAAGCGGTGGCACAGTTGGAAAGCAATTGCACCCACATCAGATAGGTCCAGGTTTCATACCCTGGGGCCTCCCTGAGTACACCAGGACCTCTGCCAGCTGAGAATGGAGTGGGTTAGAGTGTCAAGACCCTGTTGGAGAACCTGTTCCTTTCTTTCTCTCATGGAAGAAATAGATACATAACCATTTTTTAAAATTTTATTTTCTTTTTCTAAAAGAATTATTTATTTAAGTGCATTTATTATGATGATTATTATTATCTTTAGTTTGCTACAGGCACTCACCAGAGAGATAGAGAAAGAGAGTGAGAGAGAGAGAAAGTGAGAAAGCAAGTCACCAGATCCAGGATTCAAATCACCATCAGCTGTGTGGGAATCTAGTGCCTTAACCAATACGCTACCTGCTGGCCCCAAATAAACTGTTTTTTAAAAAAGCACTCTTGGGACCAGCAGTTAGCGTAATGGCTATGTCACTGGATTCCCATGTAGTCGACTGCCGTTTAAGTCCCGGACCCGGTGGCTTAAACTCACACCGGGCACGTGTGCGTGCGTGCCCAAGATCCCGAGAGGAGAATGGAGGAGAAGGGATTGTGGTGTGGCCATCCTCCCTGGGGGGTGATTTCTCGCTTTCTCTCTGTCTCTGTCTTTCTGGCGAGCGCACGTGCCCTATAGCAAAAACCTCTACAAAATAAAAAAAACAGAAGCACTCTTGGGATCAACAGATGGTGTGTGGTGGTTAGGGTACTGGACACTCCCACGTGATTGGCCACAGTTTGAGTCCTGGACCTGGTAGCTTGCTTTCTCACTTTCCCTCTCTCTGTATGTCTCTCTCTGATCAAATTTAAATAAATGAATGAATAAATAAAATTAAATAAATAATTCTTTTTTTAAAAAAATATAAAAATATGCACTCTGAAGGGACCAGCAGGTAGTGTGATAGTTAAGGTACTGGACTCCCACATGGTCAACCATGGTTTGAGTCCCTGCCTGGCGGCTTAAAAATCACACCGTGTGTGTGTGTGTGTGTGTGTGTGTGTGTGTGTGCCCGAAGTCCCAGGAGAAGAGCGGAAGAGAAGGGATTGCAGTGTGCCCATCTCCCCCTGGCAGGGGAAGGGGGGGCAGGGTAATTTCTCACTTTCCCTCTCACTATCTCTTTCTCTTGTCAGTGAGCACATGCACCCTATGGCAGAAACCATTAACATAAAAAGCACTCTAAAACACGGAAGTACAATTTTTCACTTACAAATTGGCAGAATTACTAACCATAATACTGGAGACTAGCAAAGGTATGTGAAAATAGGCACTGATACACTTTAAGTATCAGAAAAAGTATTTTGGCGATATGTAATAAGAGCCTTAAGATACTTAAGCCATGTTTGGGACCAGCAGATGGCGTAAAAGTTACATCGCTGGACTCCCACAGAGTCAACTGCAGTTCGAGTCCCAGACCAAGCAACTTAAAACTCATGCTAGCATACATGCCCAAAATCCTGAGTGGAGAATGGAGGAGAAGAAATTACACTGTGGCCAACTCCCTGCTGGGGGGGGGGGGTGAGGGGGCGATTTCTTGCTTTCTGTTTCTCTGTCTCTCTAGCAAGCTCATGCACCCTATAGCAAAAATCTCTTTAAAAAAAAAAAAAAAGATGCTTAAGCCATGCTTTGTTTTGTTTTTTTTTTAATATTTAATTTTTTACTTACTATTTTAGTTTGCTATAAGACATGTGCTTGCCAGAAAGAGAAAGAGAAAAAATTAGAAAGCACCCCTAAGAGGGATGGCAACGCCACCATCCCTTCTCCTCTAGTCTCCTCAGGATTTTAGGCATGCACACACATATGCCTGGCATGTTTTTTAAGCCTCCAAGTATGGACTTGAACTGCACGGTCAGCCATGTGGGATCCAGCTGCCTTAACCACTATGTCACTATCTGGCTCTTAACTCATGTTTTCTAACAATTGTACATCCAGAAATCTATCCTATCTTCTTCATCATTCTTTTGCTTTATAATTTTCTGAATTTTATAAATTTTATACAATAAACATATCTTCATTCAATATATGAAAAAATATACTTATTATAAAGATGATGGGGACCAGCAGATGGCATAATGGCTACATTGCTGGACTCCCACATATTCAACCACAGTTCAAGTCCTGGACCCAGCAGCTTAAGCTCACTCCAGGCACATGTGTGTGCATGCCCAAAATCCTGAGAGGAAAATGGAGAAGAAGGGATTGCAGTGTGGTCATCCCTCCTCAGGGGTGATTTTTTGCTTTCTGTCGCTCTCGGTCTCTCCGGCGAGCACATGTGCCCTATAGCAAAAATTTTTCTGTATAAAAAAATTTTTTTTTAATTATGTAGGGTCAGCTAGGTGACATAGTGGTTAAGGTGGCTGGATACTAAGTGGCCAACTGTGCAGTTCGAATCTCAGACTCAGAGGCTTGAAAAACACACAAGGCACATGTGCATATGTGCCCAAAAAAATCCCAAGAAGAGAATGGAGGAGAGAGGATTACAACATGGTCTTCCCCTCTAGGGGGGTAATTTCTCATTTTCTCTCTCTCTTGCTCTCTCCCCAGCAAGCACATATGCCCTATAACAAATTTTTAAAAGAAAAAAAAGGGGGGGTGGTCAGCCAATAGAGCAATGATTAAGGCACTGGACTCTCACGTGGTTGATGAGGGTTCAAGTTCTGGACCTGGTGGCTTGAAACTCAAAATCAAGAGTCGAATGGAGAAGGGATTGTGATGTGGCCATCATTCCTGGGGGGGGGGGGGGTGTGATTTCTCGCTTTCTGTCTCTCTCTGTCTCTTGGGTCAACACACATGTCATGTCCTATAGCAAAAATCTCTCTCTTTAAAAAAATAAAAGAGAGAGAGAAGAGGAGAAAAGAAAAAAGGAAAGAAAGGAAAGGAAAGGAAAGGAAAGGAAAGGAAAGGAAAGGAAAGGAAAGGAAAGGTGATATAAGAATTTACAGAACTGTACTTTGGTCCACCGAGCATCCTTTTCCTCCCTGTACAGTCACAGCACTACCCTCTCCTTTAGGTAAGTGCCTTCTGTCAACTCCAAGTGGTTCTGTGTGGTTGCCAACCAAAAGACCAAGTGGATACATGACTCATACCAAAATGATCAGATTTTTTTCTTCCAATAACTTGAATCTTGAATGGAGACACACAGAGAGACAGAAGATATTTAAAGTTGATCATCAAGAGGGAGAATCCGAGAGAGCTGTTTAAAGAACTTTTGTTTCTGAGATCTCTAACTTTTCCGGCTCTTGTTCCTTCTTCCAGGTCATTCAGCAACTCCTTTAATCCTGTAAACTACTCCTCGTCTACGGTCCTATTCATTTCTTTATTTAAGCTAGTTTCTGCTGCTTGCAACAAATAACTCTGACCCAAATAAGAATAAGAATATTGGGGGAATGTTACTCCTCTCCTCCCACCCCCAGAAATTTGTAAGTTTTCCACGCCAACACAAGTGTTTTTATTTATTCATACTGCCACTTGGTCTACTTTTGTAGAGCTAGAATCATAATATACATATATCTGCTTACATTTAGATATTTCTACCTAATATTATACCTACAAAATGATTTAGTGCTTCTCCAAGGTCTTCTATTCATCATTTTTAATGCATGTTATTAACTTGCATTGGTATATCATCATTTATTAAATCGATCTAGTGGTTAGCTATTTGGACTGGTTTTGTCATTTTGCTAGCAGACATAATGTTTAGAATGAGCATATTCACAGAAAACATTGTACGTCTGTTGAGTCATTTCTTTACGATAAATTTACAAAATCGAAAAATGGATCTGCTATGATTTTGTCCTTATTCCTTTCATGGATCTGGTATCTTGTGTTCTAAAGTAAAAGGTGTTTTTGTGCTACAAGTAATTTTCTCTTTTGGATGTTTGGATTTCCATTTATAAGACATTATGAGATCAGGCAAATTCAGAGGAATAAAATTTACTTGGCATTCTGTGTGACGACTGTTATACAGGCATTGGTGTGATTATCACTTGTTAAATAAAAATTTTATTGAGGCCCCAGCAGGTGGTGTGGTGGTTAAGGCACTGGACTCCCACGTTGCTGACCTCGGTTTGAATCTTGGACCTGGCAGCTTGCTATCTCACTTTCCCTCTCTGTCTCTCTGGCCAAATTAAAAAATAATAAAATTAAATAAAGAATTCTTTTTATAATTTATTGAATATGACATACACAAAGAAAATAGCTATATCATAAGGGCAGCATCTTAATGAATCTTTTTTTTTTATAGAGGATTTTGCTATAGGGCACGTGCGCTCGCCAGAAAGACAGAGAGAGATAGATAGAAAGCGAGAAATCACCCCCCAGGGGGGATGGCCACGCCACAATCCCTTCTCCTCCATTCTCCTCTCAGGATCTTGGGCACGCACGCACATGCGCCCGGCATGAGTTTAAATCACTGGGTCTGGGACTCGAACCACGATCGGCTACATGGGAGTCTAGCGACATAGCCATTACACTAACTGCTGGTTCCCCATCTTAGTGAATCTTCACAAAGTGAACACAACTGTAACTAAGATCAAAATCAAGGAAGACTACTGGTGCTCTAAAGCCCTCTTATGCTCCCACCCACTGACTGCCATCTGTCAGGTAGCCACAATCCTGCTATCTGTCACCATAACTTAATATCTTTATCTTTGAACTTTAAGTGTGGCCTTTGTGTATGGTTTCTTTTACTGCATATTATATTTATATGCTCCAGCTCTGTCATACATAGCAGTAGCCCACTTATTCTAATTGCGGTGTTGTACCACAATGTACAGATCTACCATAATTATTTTTACCATCTTACTATGGATGAATACTTAGGTTATTTTGAATTTTGACTACTACAAATAGGATTGGAATGTCTGGGTCATAGTTTATTCGGCTTTAAGAGACAGTAAAATGATATACCAGTTGACACGCACAGAAGTGACATCAGAAAGTTCCAGTGGCTTTATGTGCTCAGCAATCCTTGGTATGCTCGATCTGTTTTATTTTAGACATAATGATAGGTATGTAATAGTATCCGATTCTGATTTTAATTTGTACCTTTTCTTATGTTTCCTGGCCACTTGGATGTTCTCTTTTATGAAGTACCTGTTTAAGTCTTTGGCCTCATTTTTTGTTTCTTTTTTTTTTTTTAAAGATGGGGTATCACTGTATCATGATCCTCTTCCCAAATAGCTGGGATGGGATCACAGGCACACACCACCTCTCTCTCTCTCTCTCTCTCTCTCTCTCTCTCTCTCTCTTTAAGGAATTATTTACTTATTTTTTAAGTCAACCAGAAAAAGACAAAGAGGGAAAGTGAGGAAGCAAGCTGCCAGGTTGAGGACTCGAACTGTGGTCAGACATATGGGAGTCCACCACACCACCTGCCAGCCCTCACGTGCTCTCTTTTTAGGCAGGGTCTTTCTATGTTGCTCAGACAAGCCTTGAGCTGGAGATTCTCCTGATGCAGCCTCCCAAGTCCCTGAGATCTCAGGTGCATGCCACCATGCCCTGCCTTTAGGTTGGACTGGGCCTTCAGTGTGGGCCTTCTGTGTGGGCCCGGCTTGCATGGCACAGTATCTTAGCTACATATACCACTATGGCTAAACCTTATCTATTTTTTTGGTTAGCTTTATTGAGATACAATGTTTATACAATTAAAATCACCAACTTTAAGATAATATGAATTTGGGACCAACAGATGGCATAATGGTTATGTTTTTGGACTCCCACATGGCCAACCTCAGTTCAAGTCCCAGACCTGGAGGCTTGAAACTCATGCTAGGCACATGTGTGTGCATGCCCAAGATTCCAAGAGGAGAATAGAAGAAAAAGGATTGCAGCATGGCCATCCCCCTTGGGGAGTGATTTCTCACTTTTTGTCTCTGTCTCTCTCTGTCTTTCCGGCAAGTGTATGTGCCCTATAGCAAAAATTTCTCAAAAAAGAAAAAGATAATATGAATTTTACAAATCAACTCTGCAATGTAACCATTATCATAATCATGATACAAAATATTTCCATCACCCCCAAAAGTTCCCATGTGTCCTTTGAAGTCAATTTCTTTCTCCCATCCCCTTGACCACTGGTGACACTGACATGTATTCTGTCATTATAAGTTAGTCTTTTTCTGGAATTGTAAGTAAATGGAATCATCCAGTTAGTAGTATTTTGTGTCTGGCTTCTTTCAATGAGCAAACACTTTTGAGAGTCCATCCATGTCATTTCAGCATGTAGTCCATCGTTTTTTTATTGCTGGATAGTATTCCATTGCACAGATATATCTCAATTTGTTTAATCATTTATTTATTTATTGAGTTTTTGCCATAGGGTGTTGTGCTTGCCGGGAAGAGACAGAAAGAGGGAAAGAGAGAAATCGCTTCCTCGGGAGAGGGCCACGCTACAATCCCTTCTCCTCCATTCTCCTCTCAGCATTTTTGGGCACTCATGCAGATGCCCTTGGAGTGATTTTCAAGTCACCAGGTCAGAGACTTAAACCATGGTTGGCCATATGGGAGTTCACTGCCTTAATCATCATGCTACCTGCTGTCTCCACCCAGCCCCAGAAACATTTATTCTGATGGACATTTTGTTGTTTCCAGTTTGGGGCTGCTATGAGTAAAGCTTCCATGAATGTTCAAGAACATGTGTTTATATGCACATGTTTTCATTTCTCTTAAGTAAGGATCTAGGATTGGAATTGTTGGGTCTTATGGTAAGTGTATGTTTACTTCGTAAAAAAAACTGCCAAACTTTTCCAAAGTGACTATTTCATCTACATTCTCACCAGCAAAATACGATGTTCTGGTTGCTCTGCATCTTCACTCTCACTTGATATTGTCATTCTCATTAATGTTAGTCCTTCTAGTGGGTGCTTAATGCTATCTCATTATGGCTTTTATTTGCATTTGCCTGGTGACTACAGTATGGGCATCTTTTTGTGTGTTTATTGCCACTTATAAAATTGTTATATTTCATTAAAATAGTTTGTTCATTTTATAAGCTGAGTTATTATAATTTAAGTCATTAGGTTATAGAAATTCTTTATTATCCTTGATTCAAGTTTTCTATCATGTACATATTTAACAAATATTTTCTTCCAGTCTGTAGTTTACATGTCTGTTTTCATGAGTTAGTTATAACAAGCAGAATTTTTGCATGAAGTCTAATTTATCATTTTTCTTGTGTATTTCATGCTTTTTTATCCTGTTTAAAATTTTTTGTTAAACACAAGGTCAGAAATATTTTGCCCTTTTCTTTTTTTCATGTTTTTTGCTGTAGGATGCATGTGCTCACCAGAAAGAGACAAAGGAGAAAGACAGAAAGGGAAAGTAAGAAATCACCTCACAGGGAGATGGCTCTGCTGTAATCCCTTCTCTTCCATTCCCTTCTCAGGATTTTGGGCACGTACGCACATGTGCCTGGCATATTTTTCAAACCACCAGGTCCAGGACTTAAACCACAGGTTGGCCATGTGGGTTCTAGCCACCTTAACCACCACGACATCGGCTGACCCTGCTCTATTTTAACCATTTGTTCATAGATACATACTGTTTTAAGTCTTTAAATTCTTATTATTTTCTTATCTTTTTTTTAATTGCCAGAAGGCATATGGATTTGTTAGAGAGACAGAAACGGAGACAGAGAGAGAGAGAAAGGAAGCACCCCCAGATAGGACATGGTCATGCTGTTTCTCCAACTCCTTGAGGTTTGGGACACATACCACACCCACACACATCCTGCCTGTTTTTCATGCCACTGGGGCTGGGATTTGAACAGTGGTTGACCACATGAGATCTGGTTCCCTTAACCACTAAGCTATGGGATCAGCCCTTTCTTGTTTTGTTTTACTGGCTAGGATATCTAATATAATACAATCATGAATAAAAATGATAATAGACAATAGACACTCTTATTGCATGCCTAGTATCGGTGACACACACACACACACACACACATATATAAGTTATTTTTTCTTAGACTAAGATATTTGGTAGAGGTTGTCTGTAGGTACTCTATAAGACAGAAACCAGGTCTCTTACTGTCTGAAAAGTGAGTTTCAATATATGGAAATGCAAAAATTAGAATGGTGTTGTATAGAACTGGAGCTATTTGAAGAAAATCATAGTTTCACTTATAAATATAGATAGAGTTATGTGTAACACAAAAGTTATATACATGTTTATATATTTATATATGAATGTATTTCCTAGCTATGGTAACTGACACCCCAGGAATAATGAGCATATCTATACCTAAATCTTGGTTTCTAAATGTTATTCAATATCATTCTCCAATAAAAATAATCAGAGCCTCTTGGAAAAATGGCTGATTACAGACTTGGGTTAGGGAAAGTACAAAATAAGACCAGCACGTGTTCTTGTCCTAAAAAGTGAGAAAGTGCTCAAAAACAACAACAAAAAAAGTGAGAACATGTCAGAAGGCTATAAGAACCAGCTTGAAGGGACTCTCAACTAATCAAATCTAGGACAATGTGAATACCAAAATTAGTAATAATAGTGCCAAATTATAACCCATTGGATACTACAAAAATCCATCAATTAATATGATTGAAATTTGAAAAATTAAGTAAATAAATAGATAACGAATGGTAGATGGAAAATAGAGGAAAAGAAAAGCACTTTTAATACTGGAGTCCTAGGGCCAGCAGGTGGCATGGAGATTAAGGTGGCTGAATCCCACGCAGCCAACTGCACAGTTCAAGTCCTATCTGGTAGCATAAAAAAACACTCTGGGCACATGTGCATGTGTATCCAAAATCCCAGGAGAGAAATGGAGAAGGGACTGTGGCATGGGATTATGGCATGGCCATCCCTCTGGGGAATAAATCTTTGTAAGAATTTACTCATAAAGCCATCAGAATCTGGAGATTTATTGTATAAAGAGTTCAGGGACCAGCATTTGGTGTAATGGCTATGTTGTTGGACTCACATGTAGTCGCCTGCAGTTCGAGTCCCGGACCCAATACCTTAAACTCATGCCAGGCGTGTGTGCGTGAGTAGCCAGGATCCTGAGAGGAGAAGGGATTGCAGTGTGGCCATTCCCCTGGGGGGGTGATTTCTCACTTTCCTTCTCTCTGTCTCTCTGGCAAGTGCACATGCCCTATAGAAAAAAAACTCTCCAAAAATAAAAAATAATAAATAAATAAGAGTTCAAATTATGGGACCAGTATGTGACATGGTGGTTAAGGCAGAGGACTCCCACATGGCTCCAGTTCTGGACCTGGTGGCTTGAAAACCACACAGGATGTGTGTGCATGTGTGCCTAAAATCCCAGAAGAATGGAGGAAAAGGGATTGTGGTGTGGCCATCCCCTGAAGAGTGATTTCTCACTTTCCCTTTCTCTGTCTCTCTCACTGGTGAATGCAGCACCCTATAGAAAAAACCTTAAAAAAAGAGAGTTCAAATTATTATACAGATTAATACAGCACTATTCAGGTTTTCTATTTCTTTTGGTGTCATTTTGATAAATTAGGTTGTTCTATAGCTATAATTCATTTCATCTAAATTGTATAATTTGGGCCAGCAGGTGTTGTGGTGATTAATGTGTTGGATCCCAGATAGCTGACTCCATGGTTCAAGTCCTGGACCTGACAGCTTGAAAAACATGCTGGGTATGTATGTGCCCCAAATCCTGAGAAGAGAATGGAGGACAAGTGATTGTTGGCCAGCCCCTAGGTTATTTCTCACTTTCCCTGTCTTGCTTGATCTCTCTGGTGAGCACACACACCCTACAGCAAAAATCTAAATTACAAAAACAGAAAGAAAAAATTGTTTAATTTATTGACATTAAGTTGTCCAAAATATTTTTTCAACTTTGTGATATCTATGGGCTCTATAGTGAGACCCCCTCTTTTCAAGTCTGATAGAGGTAATGTGTGCCCTTCTCATTTTTATTTATTTATTTTCTGTATGCATGATCAGTGTTGCTTGGGATTTATAATTTTATTATTCATTTTTATCACTTTAGTATATGTATGTTGAATTTACTTTTTTTCTTATCTTTACCATTACTTTTCTTCAAGTTTAATTATGTTGATTTTTTTTTTCTTTTTAAGTTTGCTAAGGGTGCATGTGCTCGCTCAACAGAGAGACAGAAAAACAGAGAAAGAGGAGAGTGAGAAATCACACCACAGGGAGATGGTTATGTCACAATCCCTTCTTCTGCATTCTCCTTTTAGGATTTGGGCACCTACGCACACAAGCCCAGCATATTTTTCAACAAGTCTGGGACTTGAACTGCACTGTTGGCCATGTGGGATGCAGCTTTCTTTCTTTTTTTTTTTTTTTTTTTGGAGAGGTTTTTTTTTTTTTTTTTTTTTTTTTTTTTTTTTTTTTTTTTCCCGCTATAGGGCACGTGCGCTCGCCAGACAGACAGAGAGAGACATAGAGACAGAAAGCAAGAAATCACCCCCCCCCCCCGGGGGGGATGGTCACGCTGCAATCCTTTCTCCTCCATTCTCCTCTCGGGATCTTGGGCACGCACACACACGTGCCCAGCCTGAGTTTTAAGCCACTGGGTCCGGGACGCGAACTGCAGTTGACTATGTGGGAGTCCAGCGACATAGCCATTAAGCTAACTGCTGGTTCCCCAATGCAGCTTTCTTAATCTCCCTGCTACCTGCTAGCCCATTAATGATAGGTTTGGTTTTTTATTTTTTTCCCCTTAACTTCTTTTTTTAATCCTTTTTAAGCTTATTTATTTATTTATTCCACAAGGGAAAAAGAGAATGGCACCTCTAACAGGGTACTCATGCCACACAATGTACCGCTGGCCTCACCAGCCCTGACTCACAGGAACACACATATGCACTCAGTATGTACAGTGAAACCCTGGGACTCAAGACCTTCCCATGTGGGTCCAGATATGTTACAACTGTGTTACAGTCTGACTCCCCATTTTATTTTATTTTATTTATCTTATATTTTAGAGAGTTTTTTGCTATAGGGTATGTGTGTTGCTGGAGAAACAGAGAGAGAAAAAGTGAGAAATCACTCCCTATGGAAGATGGCCACGCCTCAATCCCTTCTCCTTCATTCTCTCAGAATTTTGGGCACACACACACACACACGTGCCCAGTGTGAGTTTTAAGTAAGTCACTGGGTCTAGGACTTGAATGATGGTCGACGACATGGGAGTCAAACAACATAACCATTAGGCCATCTGCTGGTCCCCAGACTCCCCATTTTAAATATTTTTTATTTATTTCTTCCATGAAAAAGAAAGAAAAAAAGATAAGCACTCCCAACGAGATCTTCTAACTTGTTGAGATACTCAGGTAATTCATGTTTAAATCTATAAATTCAACCCTTAGAATTATAAAATTTATCCCTAAATGCAATTTCAACTACACTTTAAATTTTTTGATGCATCATAATTTTATTATTTATTTATTTAGCCAGAGGGAATGTGCACTTAAGAAAGAGAGAGAGAAAAAGTGAGAAATCACCCCCTCAGGGCAGATAGCCACACCACAGTCCCTTCTCCTCTATTCTCTGGGAATTTGGGGCACACAGGCACATGCACTTCATGTGTTTTTCAAGTGACCAGGTCTGAGACTTAAACCGTGTAGTTGGCCATCTGAGATCCAGCTGCCTTAACTACCATGCCATCTGGCTGACCCAAGATGAGAACTCTTCTATCATTTAAAAAATCCTATACAATTTTTAAAATTGGTATCTTTTATTGAAGTATTATGCCATTTTTATTTAAGATAATTCATGATATATTTGGGTTCATAACTACCATTATACTGTTTTTTTTTTTCAATTTGTACTATTTGTTACTTGATCCTTTTTATCTTTTTTCTTATCTTCCTTTGACTTAATTGTTTACTATTTATTGTGATTATGTTTTCTTCCTTTTTTTTTTTTTTTTTTTTTTCTCTCCCATGGAGTTTTTTTTTTTTTTTTTTTTTTTAAAGAATTATTTTATTTAACTTTTATTTATTATTACATCATTATTATTTTTCAGTTTGATCAGAGAGAGACAGAGAGAGAGGAAGTGAGAAAGCAAGCCACCAGGTCCGAGACTCGAACCGCGGTCGGCCATGTGGGAGTCCAGCGCCTTTAACCACCACGCCACTTGCCAGCCCCTGTTTTCTTCCTTTTTATACATCATATTGTTTATATACTCTTACTATTCTGTCTCATTTGTTTGTTTGTTTGCTATAGGATGCATGCACTCTCAGGAGAGAAAGAGAGACAGAAAGCAAGAAATTACCCTCCAGGGGGATGGCCACACCACCATCCCTTCTTCTCCATTTTCCTCTCAGGATTTTGGGCATGCACACACAAGCAGCTGGTGTGAATTTTAAGCCGCCGGGTCTGGGACTTGAACAGTTATCAACTACATGGGAGTCCAGCGACATAACCATTACACCATCTGTTGGTCCCATTTTCACTATTCTTTCAATGGTTTTTGCCATAGGGCCAGCACCACCACACCCCACTATTCTCTCAATGGTAACCCTAAAGTTTACGACATGCACTTTTGGCTTATTATATTGATAGCCTAGTATAAATTAGTATTTCTGCCATTTCTGAGACAATATATTTTGCTGGGATCCACACCAGAGGTCTCTACAGTTAAGCTCTATTTGAGGGTGGCCACAGGTCTGCATCATTTATAAAAGCTAACTCCTGCTTGGTTATCTTCTGGGTTCAAAACATCCAAATTCTCCTGAAGTCAGTCCATTTACTTTTTCTTAGAGCTCTTCCCATTCCATATAACTGAGTCTTCTTCCCACAAGGGTGTACATGTAAGAAAATTATATCTTAGCCCTCCCTCTAAAGAGGAGAAAGGAAACAATTTCTTGTTTTTCCATGATTAGTCAATGGACAAAAACAACAAGATACGGTTTCTCAATCAACCTGTCTTGCTGCACCTACTAATATTATGTTTGTGGTCTGGCCTTGGAATCTAACCATAATTAGTGATACTATTTTTATGGGAAATTAATTCTAAATGACAACTGGACTTTAGGAACTTAGAGAACTCAGTGTATTCATAATATATATCTTCTATTTACCACCATTTTCTTGCTTCTCTTTCTTTGAGAAAAGAAAAAATTGCAAGACCAACTATAAAGTTCATCATGACTACAGCAATTCTCTGGTCATTCTACTTCAGGGTTTTGTTTCAACCTGTACACCTACAAATGAGATGAACATGAAGAAATAATCTCTCACCAAATTGCAAGATAAGTTTGTGGCTTTTGGGGGCGTGGGGGCAGGATGCAAATGACACAGAGAGAGGGGAGAAATCATTTTCAGAGATTTACTCTCCATGAGAAATACTACTAAGTAAAAAATGTGATGATAAATATAGACGTACGTGAGATTTCTTTTAGGAAATACATTCTGGGTGTTGTAGCACCAAGGACAAAGATCCAGGATGTAAGCACCTGATTTAATAAAGCACTACAAAGGTCTATTAGGAAAACCTCCAGGGACTAAATGTTGGCGATTTTGACGTGAACCCTAAAGTGATGCTTTTGTTAAAAGTAACTGTACTGACTCCTAAATTCATCTCTTTTTTCAATACCCAACTTTAATTTAATTAATTAATTAATTTACTTACTTACTTATTAAGAGATTTTTGGTTTAGAGCATGTGCACTCACCACTAAGACAGGGAGAAAGTGAGAAATTATCTCCCAGGGGTGGCTTCACCATAATCCCTTTTCCTTCATTCTCTTCTCCAGATTTTGGGCATGCATGTACACACACCCATCCTGAGTTTTGTTTTTGTTTTTGTTTTTTTTTTTTTTTGAGAGGTTTTCACTATAGGACGTGTGCGCTCGCCAGAGAGACAGAGAGAGACATAGAGACAGAAAGCGAGAAATCACCCCCCAGGGGGAATGGTCACACCGCAATCATTTCTCCTCCATTCTCCCCTTGGGATCTTGGGCACGTACGCACACGTGCTCGGCCTGAGTTTTAAGTCACCGGGTCCGGGACGCGAACCGCGGTTGACTACGTGGGAGTCCAGCGACATAGCCATTACACTAACTGCTGGTTCCCCCCATCCTGAATTTTAAGCCTCCAGGTCTGAGGCTTGAACCACAGTCTGCCATGTGGGAGTCTAGTACCTTAACTGCTATACCACCTGCTGGCTCCAATCTCCAATTTTTAATTCCAAGGAGAGACAATGTAATACAAATCCCTTACTATTTCCTGTGTTTTTAGCTTTCATTTAGACTAGTACAGACAGCTCACTCTGAGGTTTCAGGCAAACTTTAATAGCAAGTGGCTGCTCCAAGCATCAAGAACTTGTTACAAGATATATTGAGTAAATTGAACTGAAAGTAATTTTATTTCCTTCAAAATCCTTTTCTGAGGGGCTAACTGAAGGCATGATGTTTAAGGCATCTGCACCCCACCCACATGGCCCACCATACGATTTTAGTCCCAGACCTGATGGCTTGAAAAATATACTGGGGGTGAGCACGTGCATGCCCCAAATCCCGAGGGGACTGGAGGAGAGATTGCAGTGTGGTCATCCTCCCTGGGGGGTGCTTTCTCACTCTTTCTCTCTCTGTCTGATGAGTACATGCACTCAATAGCAAAATTCAAACAAACAACCCTTTCCTGATTCCGCAAATGGAACAATTTTTACTTTTTGGTTTCCCTGGACCACCATTCCCATGTCTAGCCCAATACATACTAAGTGAAGGCAGATCATAGGGTATATTTGTGTGTTGCTATGTGGTACATCCTAAGAACATTTTTTTTTTTTTTTGAGAGGTTTTTTGCTATAGGGCGCATGTGCTCACCAGAAAGACAGAGAGAGACAGAGAGACAGAAAGTGAGAAATCACCTCCTGGGGAGGATGGCCACGCCGCAATCCCTTCTCCTCTGTTCTCCTTTTGGGATCCTGGGCACGCACACACACGTGCCCGGTGTGAGTTTAAGCCACCGGGTCCAGGACTCAAACCACAGTTGACTACATGGGAATCCAGTGACATAGCTATTATGCTAACTGCGCGTCCCCCTAAGAGCGTTTTTTTTTCCTCTGAAATAATTTGTAAGTTTTGCCTAGGGTCACTGGAAAACTCGAAATGATCAATAAAACAATTCCACAATCATAAAATGAGTTTTAAAATTCTGCTTTTTCCCATAAGATATCTTCCACACTTAATCATTCAAGAGCTGGTTATCCAGAATGTGTAATATACAAACCCATTACTTTGTTCTTTTCCCTTCTGCTGCCAGAATTTTGGTCATTTCACAGCTCATTAGTATTCTTTTTCTGGGAAAATAAAAGCAAATGTAGCTCAAACTAGTGTTTTCGACTTTCTATGTAAAGGTTTTGTGGGAAGGATTATAATTATTGGTTAATGTATCACTTTTTCTTTAATAGGTGTTTGGTTAGGCTCTGCAGGTGCTGAGGAGCTAAAGAAGATATTGTTCCCGTTCTTAAGACCTGTGCAATAAATTGTACAAACAAGGCTGTGTACAGTGAAGTCGAATACTAATGCAAGGCAATATATATTTAAACAACAACATGAATGTGGTCATGCAAACATGCAAGAGAACTTTATAGATCTGTAGAGGTTTAGAAAACGGAGAGCACAGTTTAGAAAAAGAAGACTGACAAAGCCATTGTGGAAATTCTCAGTAAGCTAGTGAGACTTGAGCTAGCTATCAAAGAATGAATGGAGTTTCGACATGGGAAGTGAGACGAATAAAGAAAATTCTGGAAAAAAAATAAAAAGGGGGAGGGAAAAGTGGGGCCAGCTAAACAGGCTAATGGTTAAAGGAGCTGGATCTCATCTCACATGGCTGACCGTACAGTTCAGATCCTGGCTCTAGCAGGTTGAAAAACATGCCGAGCATTTGTATGTGTATGCCCTAAATCCCAACAGGTTGGAGAAATGGAGAAGAAATTACATTATAGCATGACCATGCCCCATTGGAGGGTACTTCCCCCACTGCCGCCCCTCTCCCACCCTCCCTCTTTCCCTATTGTCCTCTGGTATACGTCCTCTGGCAATTAAAAAAGACAAAGCCTTGGGACCAGTAGTTAGCATAATGGCTGTCACTGGACCCCCATGTAGTCAACCGCGGTTCAAGTCCCAGACCCAGTGGCTTAAACTCACGTCAGGCACGTGCGCATGTGTGCCCAAGATCCTGAGACGAGAATGGAAGAGAAGGGATTGCGGTGTGGCCATCACCACCACCCCCCCGGGGGGGGGGGGGCGATTTCTCACTTTCTGTCTCTCTGTCTTTCTGGTAAGTAGTGTGCGCACCCTATAGCAAAAATCTCTCCAAAAAAAAAAAAAAAGAAAGAAAGAAAGAAAGAAAAACAAAAAGCCTAGAACTCCAGAGTCCAGAGACCATATATACTTTTCAAAGAGGTATTTCACGCATACAGAGTACAGAGAATAATATAACAAACACTTTTCTCCTCTCCACGCAGTTTTCACAAATACTAACTTACTGTCATATTTGCATTAGCTCCCCCCCCCCCCCCCCCCCCCCCGCGAAACAACACAGATTAAACTAACTTTCTGCATGCCCTGTCAATATCCTTCCTCAGCAGTGGTATTAACTGTCCTGAATATGGAGTTTTTTATTATAATGACTATTTTTAAATGTTTATTACACATGGAAAGATCCAATGTTGTTTCATCTGTGTAAACCTAATGAAAGTGGTAGCACATTTATGTATCTTCTACTGTTTTCCTTTTCACTTGGCATTGTTTTCTGAGTTTTGTGCATATTCTAGTTCTAACCTTAGTACACTTATTTTAACTAATGTATGGTAATCCATTCTGTGACTACACAACAACTTACATATCCATTCTCAGGTTGATATATTCCAAGGTGATGGGAAGTTAGATTATTTCCAGTTATTTTCCTGTTGTAGATGACGGCAGTGCAATGAACATTCATTTACACGTCTCCCTCTGCATTAAAAAAAAAAATTCACGGTAGAGAATGTGCACACACACAAGAGAGGGAGAAAGAGAGGGAAGCACCCTCTGCAGGGCTCAGTCATGCTGTGTTCTCCTTCCTCTGGTTTTCTGGTCTCTGAATGCATAGCCTGCTGTATTTTCAGGGTAAGCAGGCTGGGGCCTGGGTGGCAGGCTGGGTTCTAGGACTGCAGTTGGCACATGGTTTCCAGTTTCTCAATCCAGGACACGACCAGCTGTGGCACAGCAGGTGGGCCTCTTTACACATTTAAGGGAGAATTTCTTACATATACATGGAGAAATGGAACTGCTAAATGGTTAAGATAAGGGCAGCCTGGGTTTGGCAAGTGGTATGGTAGTTGGGGTGCTGGATTCCCACATGGCCAGCTGAGGTTTGAATCCCAGACTTGACAGCTTGCTCTCTCCCTTTCCCTCTCTCTCTCTCTCTCTCTGGTCAAATCAAATAATAATAATAATTATAATATATAAAATTAAATAATTCATTTTTTGGAGGGGAGAGGGCTTTTATTGCTATAGGGTGCGTGAGCTCGCCAGAAAGACAGAGAGAGACAAAGAGACAGAAAGTGAGAAATCACCCCTCAGGGGAGATGGCCACACCGCCATCCTTTCTCCTCCATTCTCCTCTCAGGATCCTGGGCACGCACGCACATGTGCCCAGAGTGAGTTTAAGCCACTGGGTCTGGGATTTGAACCACGGTGGAATACATGAGAGTCCAGCGACATAGTCATTACTCCAACTGCTGGTCCCAAAATTAAATACTTCCTTAAAAATTAAAAAAAAATAAAGATTAGGGCATCTTCGGCTTATTAGATCTTGCTAAATTGCCTGCTAACGGGGTTGTGCCCATTCATAGTTTTCCCCAGTAGCATACAGAAGTTCTCCTATCTTCTCACCTGCACTCTGATGACTATACCATGAGCTTGGAATCACCAGACTACCCCGTAAGCTGGCCATCTGTGCAAATGATGCTCAGCCTTGGCTCTCACTATGAAGCAGTCCAGCCCAAGGTAAGAGGAGATGTGAACCCTCTAGGAGAGAACCGGGGAAGAGCAAAGAAAGGAATGGTGCAGACGTGGAAGACTATTTGCTTTTGCACCCCCAATATCTAGTAGGACTTTTAACTCAGGAATCAAGGCTCAGCAGATGTTAAATTGACTGGAACTAATTGTAAATCCTGATCTCCTTCTGGCTTTCACTTCTCTAAGCTTCAATTTCCCCATCTGTAAATTATGAATGATAACAATTCAAGGAGTTGTTCCAAAGATAAAATGAGATATAAATGTGAAGATATTTATAAACTCTAAAAAGCCATGAAAATCAAGTTATAAAAGATTAGAATGCTGCTTCTGTGTTGCAATTCCTTAGATACCACTGATAACAATGTTAGTGATTGAAAAGCATTGTTAAATTTTTCATTGGCACTTCTTGTAACCCTAATAAATCCTGGAGTTCCACATATACAGAAAGATACACAGTAATTGAAAGACTAGCCTAATCATTACTTGCAACTCTCAAAGAACATCAAAGAGGAACCCATTCATGGTAGAGAGCTACACTTGAATTCCATTCTGCTATGATGAATATAAACCCACAATCTACTTTTCTGTTACCCAGCTCATTGGACTTTTGTTTATTTTTTCTCTTCTCCCTTATTCCAACATTTTAAAGGTTGATTCAGCTTCTATCTTGCTAATTTATCCCTTCTCTTCTCACTTCTCCACTCAGATCTTCACTATCCATTCCCTAAATTCCACATCACAGATATAGCAAAGAAAAGCTGGAAAACACTTGTCTGGGAGAAGAATGAATATTCCTATCTTAATAAACTATCCCACAGTACACAATGTTTTGCCATGGAATTCAGACATTACTTTCACTGTGAATGTTTAGAAAATGAGGTCCTTCTCGGTTCCTTTTAAGTGGCCCTTGCTTTTGTTTTGTAAAAGGTTGTTTACCATTGCTCACACTTTCAGACCTCACTCAGCGATCTCTTGATTCCAACTACCATCTTTATTTGTAATGACCCTCTTGTACTCTGTGTCTAAATAAATCTGTTGCAATCCTTACAATAGCTCCTCCTTGAATGCTCTTTCATCTCCAAGCCAATATGCCTAAATGTGAACTCATAATTATTCCGAATTTGGCTTCCCCTCAGGACGTATTCCCATTGTCGGCATTTTAGAAGCATGTTTATTGGACAGGTGTGGTCTTATCAGAAAAGGAAGAAAATGGGGCTTGGGAGACTAATTAAGAGGCTTGCCCCACATAGCAGAAAACAGGCCGCACTCAGATGGGCAGACATGGTATTTTGGGTTTATGTGGAATGCAGGAGAATGCTCTCCATAGGTGAGAGGATGCATAAACCTTAAATACTGGCAGCAGCAATGTAGGAATGTTATATTTGCAGGCTTACAAGTTCATAGAAATATTTTTCAGACCTTGAGACAGAGATGTGGGCCAGTAGGTGGCATGGTGATGAAGGCGCTGGTTGACCATGGTTCAAGTCTTAGACCTAGCAGCTTGAAAATCATGTCGAGAGGTTACCAGCAGGTGGTGTAATGGTTACATAGCTGGACTCCCCCGTAGTCAACCACAGTTCAAGTCTTAGACCCAGTGGCTTAAAACTCACGCCAGGTGCAAGTACATGCCTACCTAAAATCCTGAGACAAGAATGGAAAAGAAGAGATTGCAGTGTGGCCATCCCCCATAGGGGGGTGATTTCTCACTTTCTCTCTGGCAAGCACACGCACCCTATAGCAAAAATCTCTCTCTAAAAATAAAGCAGGGCCATGGGAACCAGCAGTTAATGTAATGGCTATGTCGCTGGATTCCCACGTAGTCGACCGCAGTTCGTGTCCCGGACCCGGTGGCTTAAAACTCACACCGGGCGCGTGTGCATGCGTGCCCAAGATCCCAAGAGGAGAATGGAGGAGAAGGGATTGCGGCGTGACCATCCCCCCGGGGGGTGATTTCTCACTTTCTGTCTCTATGTCTCTCTCTGTCTGTCTGGCGAGCGCACGCGCCCTATAGCGAAAACCTCTCCAAAAAAAAAAAAAAAAGGAAAAAATAAAGCAGGGCCAGTAGATGGCATAATGGTTATGCCACTGAACTTCCATGTAGTCGACCGCAGTTTGAAAATCATTCTGGGGCGCATGTGCATGTGTGCCCAAAATCCCAAGAGGAGAATGGAGGAGAGGGGATTGTGACGTGGCCATCCCCCCAGGTGATGATTTCTCACTTTCTGTCTCTCTGTCTCTGTCTCTCTGGTGAGTTCATGCACCCTATAGCCAAAAATCTCTATAGAAAGAAAGAAAGAAAGAAAGAAAGAAAGAAAGAAAGAAAGAAAGAAAGAAAGAAAGAAAATCACTCTGGGCGTGTGTGCAGGCATGCCCAAAACCCCAAGAGAAGAATGAAAGAGAAGAGATTGGTGTGGCCATCCCCCATAGAAAGTGGTTTGTCACTTTCTATCTCTCTTTCTCTAGTGAGCACATGTTCCCTATGGCAAAAATCTAAAAACTAAAAATAAAAAAAGAGAGAGACAGAGATGGCCTTCCTATATCCTTAGTCTTTTTTTTTGTTTGTTTTTAATTGTATTTGTTAGTATAATTACTTTTAAAGTTTGCTGTAGGGAATGTGTGCTCACCAGAGAGAGAGAGAGAGAGAGAGAGGAATTGAGAAAGTAAGTCACCAGGTCCAGACTCGAACCGCAGTCGACCATGTGAGAGTCCAGTGCCTTTAGCTACCATACCACCTGCTGGCCCCTGTATGCTCAGTCTAGAAAGGGGCTAGTCAAAACTCTCATACCGTCTATTTGTAAATAAAACACAAAGTCATGGGGACATTTTCATGCCTTTCCTTCCTTTTGTTCCTTTCATGTTGAGAACAATTGTTCTATCAAAACATGATCAAACTATTCTGATAGTATCAGGTGTCTGGCTGTGAAAGTTTACCCTACTGTGCAAGTGCTAACTGAAAAATAAATACTAAAGTCCCTTTAAGTAACCCAAACAATTAGATTCCCAAGCTGCAGGTCTGGCTTTAATACTAAGAGGAGGCATGCCTTGATCCAGATGGACTTGCCAGGAGCTCAGACACAGGAAATAGATCCGTTTCCTGAGGCAGAGATCTGGGTCACTTTGAGAAATAGGTTACCTCCCATCCACCTTGGGCTCTGAGCAGGGGGTAAGGAGTAATGAAAAACTCCAGGCATGGTATTTGAACTATTTAACTGAGCTTTTATTTTTAGTTGTTGTCTGTTATGGCAAGAAAAACTCCAGTCCAGGTTTAAATCCAATTACTTTTTCAAGAAGACAAACTTTCTAAACTCAGGAGTAGCTTGCTTTACTACAGGCTTTGTGAGAGGTAAGGGAATCCTCCTAAGGAAGTAACTAGAAAGCACAATAGTTATACTCACTCTACATGTTAATTCGGGGCATATTTTCTCTCTCCGGGACTACCAAGGTCTCTAACTGTCCTGCCATCTCTGGTCTTCCTACCTGCTTCCAACTCTTTCTCCACACTGTGGCCACTGAGATAGTCTAAGGCACAAATAAAACCATACTGAAACCCATCAATGCTTTCTTTTTGTTCTCGGTAAAAAAAAAAAATCCAAATTATTCAACATAATTTATATACCCTTTCAAGCACTAGTCCCTGTATATCACTCCAGTCTTATCTGTTATGCACTCTAAACAAAACTATTTTTGGTTTTCTGAAAGTAACCTTTCTACCCTGGGTATGGAGTACACCTTCTTGCCTATTTCTCTGTTTGTCTTTTATTTTTATTTTAAATTTTAAAAAAAATTTTTTTAAGAGAGATTTTTCCTATAGGGCATGTGTAGTCAGTCACCAGAGAGACAGAACATGAGAAATCACCCTCCAGGGAGGGTGGCCATGCTGCAATCCTCTCTCCTCCATTCTCTTCTCAGGATCTTGGGCATGCACACACACATACCCCCCCCCCCACACACACACACACACAGCATAAGTTTTTTAAGTGGCAGGGTCCAGGACTTGAACCGTTTGTTGACTATGTGGGAGTCCAGCAATGTAACCATTACGCCATCTGCTGGTCCCTACTATTAAAATTTTTAAAGAAACTTATTTTATTTACTGTTTTACTCTTATTATTATTTTAAAATTTGCTATAGGGCATGTGCGTGCATGAGAGAGGGACAGAGAGACAGAGAGAGAAAGAAAAAGAAAGAAAGAGAGAAAGTAAGCTGCCAGTCAGTCATGTGGGAGTCCAGTGTTCCAACCACCACACAACTGGCTGGCCCTTCTATTTGTCTTTTAAGTCTTAGGTTAGATGTTCTTTCCTCTGTGAAAACTTCGTAATCTGCAAAGACCAAATATGGTGCCCCTCTAAGTGATTCCAGGAATTGTGTGATAAAGGGGCAGGTGGAATCTTGGTTGTGAATCTGCAGAGGGCAGTGAAACATCACTTGGGTGCTAAACATTGGAAAGGGAATACAAAGGGCAATGTTTTACATGCCAGAACTTTTCTCAGCAAAAATACTATGTAAGATAGAAAGGAATACTTGGATAAACAGTTCGATGTGGGTGATAGATTTCCCAAAGGACATGGTAGATAAACATACTTTCTTAAAAAAAAAAAAAAAGAATTATTTATTTTATTTTATTTCTTCTTATTACTTTTTTGACGAGAGAGAGAAAAAGTGAGAAAACTAGTTGCCAGGTCTGGTACTCAAACCACCGTTGGCCATCTGGAAATCCAATGCCTTAATCACCACACCACCTGCCACCCCAGCAAACATTCTTAATTCAGCCAACACCCCCACAACTGAACCCTGGGCATGCAGAAATATGTGCGGCCCCTTTTACTGTAGGTGTCAGTAATGACTGGGTGCAGTATTGACGTGGGGGATGGGCAGGGATATTATAATCCTTGGGAGCCAGCCCACACAAAGAAAAATTGCCTCACCCAAAATGCTAATAAAACCTCCGTTGAAAACTGGGTTAGGAGGTGTGCAAATCTGGAGTAGAGCTATTGCTCAGAATAAGAGTAGGGGCTGAAAGCTGACACCTGATGACTTTCAGCTCCACCCACTGCCAGGCAGAGCCCCGCCTCATCAGTAAATAAATAGTACTTGCTTCTTAGACTCTTAAATAAGATTTAAAATACATACAAACATACATGTATATGTTCTTAAGTGCCAAATTATTAGCCCAAGGGGCACCTGATACCTTATTCTGGCCCTGCTCCCCAGGACCTGTTCACTGTGAAGTAATTACCCGAGATCTCGTCTGTATTCCCAACTTGAGTTTGAAGGACCATGTCCTATTGTGTTACCAGATGCTAGCACAGACTTTGGCTAGATAAATACTCAAGACATTTTTATGGATCACGACTCCCCAAATGTACGCTAAGCTATATAACTTCCTGGAACGCTGCAGCTTAACTACCAGCCCCTTCACAAGCCAGTTTCTGACCTTTTCTTAAGTCTAACTTTCATTGCTTAAGGATGTTTGAATTTAATTAATTAATAATAATTTTCTTGCTAGAGAGCACATGAGCTTGGAAAAAGGAGAAAGAGAGAGAAAGCACCCCCAAACTGGGTGCAGTCACACTGTCATCTTTTTTTCCTTTTTCCTCCTCTCATCAGGAATTCTGGCATGCACCTGGAGTGTTTGTCTAGCTGTTAGGGCACGGATTCAAACTGTAGTTGGTAGTTGGTCATATGAGATCTAGCTCCCTAAACCACAACAGTACAGGGTCAGCCCAGAATATTTCAGTTTTATAAACAAAATTTCCTAGCTGGTTTGTGGTAATCTTTCTTTTTTTAAAAAAAATAAAATTATCTAATTCCATTTGTTATTATTGTTATTATTATTTTACTTTGACCATAGAGAGAGAAAGAGAAAGTGAGAAAGCAAGCTGTCAAGTCTGGGATTCCAACCACAGCCAGCCATGTGGGAATCCAGCACCTTTAACCACCACACCACCTGTTGGCCCAAGTTTGTGGTAATCTTTCACAATGTATACATTCTGTGATACAAAGTACATCAAAACATCAAGTTGTAACTATATTCCATTTTTATTAGTCAATTATTTTTAAATTATTTTATTCAATTTCATTTATTCATTCATTCATTTATTTTAATTTGACCAGAGAGAGAGAGAGAAAAGTGAGAAAGCAAGCCACCAGGTCCAGGACTCAAACCATAGTTGGCCATGTGGGAGTGTCCAGCACCTTAACCACCACGCCACTTGCTGGTCCCCTATTAGTCAATAATACTTCAACAAATCTTGGAAAAATAAGGATAGCCCTGTAACACAGTGGTTAAGGGCTGTACATAGGGATCCCACGTGGCCGACAGAAGTTCAAATCCTGGCCCTGGGAGCATCCCTAAAATCCTGATAAGATGGAGAAATGGAGGAAAAAGGATTGCAGAGTGACTGCTGCTATGGAGGGAGGGGTTTTATCCCTCTCTTTTGCTAGTGCATGCATTCTCTGGAAAAAAGAAAAAGAAAAAATTTTAAAGCTGGGGAAATTTTTAAAAATCTAAATATCTTAAAATATAACATGGGGGGACCAGCAATTAGAGTAATGGCTATGTCACTGGACTCCCATGTAGTCGACCACGGTTCGCGTCCCGGACCCGGTGGCTTAAAACTCATGCTGGGCGTGTGTGCGTGCTTGTCCAAGATCCCGAGAGGAGAATGGAGGAGAAGGAATTGCGGCATGGCCGTCCCCCCTGGGGAGTGATTTCTTGCTTTCTATCTCTCTGTCTCTGTCTGTCTGGTGAGTGCACACGCCCTATAGCAAAAACCTCTCCAAAAAATATAACATGGGGACCACCAGGTGGTATGATGATTAAGGTGCTGGACATTCCCACATGGCTGACCACGGTTCAAGTACTGGACCTGGTGGCTTGCTTCCTCGCTTTCCCTCTCTCTCTTTCTCTCTTTATCTCTGTGTGTTGCTCTCTGGTCAAATTTTAAAAATAAGTTAACAAATAAATACAATAAAATAATTCTTTAAATATATATATATATATATAACTTGCTAAGGCCAGCAGGTGGCATGGTGGTTAAGGTGCTGGATTCCCATATGGCCAACTGTGGTTCAAGTCCCAGACCCAGTGGCTTGAAAACCATGGTGGGCACATGCTCAGGTGTGACCAAAATCTCAGGAAAAGAATGGAGGAAAAAAGATTACAGCCTGATCACCCATTCTGGGAGGTGATCTCTCACTTTCTCTCTCTCTCTCTGTCTCTCTCTCCAGAGAGCACATGCACCTATGACAAAAACCCTAAAGATATAATATATACCACTTGTTAGCCTAATGCCACTATTTCCCTCCTTTTGTCCCCACTCTAGGCACATACAATTACTTGTGAGATCAGCAGATGGTGTAATGGTTATGTTGCTAGGCTCCCACATAGTTGACCGCGGTTCTAGTCCTGGACCCGGCAGCTTAAAACTCATGCTGGGTGCGTGTGTGAGCATGCCCAAGATTCTGAGAGGAGAATGGAGGAGAAGGGATGGTGGCATGCCCATCCCCTGGGGTGGGGGTGATTTCTCACTTTCTGTCTCTGTCTCTACGGTGAGCGTACATGACCTGTAGCAAAAATCTCTACAAATAAATAAATAAATAAAATAAATTACTTGTTATGTGCCATATTCTTTCACATACATATCTATGTCTAATTCCCCGCCCCCATGAATTGTTTGGTTGTATTGCATCTTTTCTGACCTAAGGCTTGATCTGTATTCTTTTTAAAAAGCCACTGACACATTGAAACTGTGAATGGTTGTTATACTAAATGGGGAAGGCTAAGATCAATACGTTAAAGCAGTGAGTTCACCTCTAGCCTTGCTAGCTGGAGCAGCTAATTCTGCCTGTGCCTCATAAAATGGAGATAATATCACCTATGTCTTTGGATTGTTGTTTGAATTAAATGAGATAATAAGTGGAAAGTACTTGGTTTAGTTCCTGAAACCGCGTGAACACTTTAATGTTAGCTAATACTATTTTTCTATTAATTCTTATGATCATTTATTAGCACTATCTTAAAAATGAGTGGATTGCTTTGAGAAGCAGAGTTCCCTTTTACTGAAGCTATGCAAGAGACAACAAATCCAGGAGAGGTATGGTAGAGGCAGTTCCTGGGGCTGGCAGGTGTTATGGTTGTTGGGGGCCCTGGAGTTCCACATGGCCAACCACAGTTCGAATCCTGGACCTGGCAGCTTGCTTTCTCACTTTTCCTCTCCCTCTCTCTCTCTCTCTGTCACTCTATGGTCAAATTAAAATAAATAAATACATGAAGGTAAATAATTATTCTTTTTTATAAGAAGAAATTCCTGAAATGAAAAAAAATTAGATGACCTCTAAGGATATGTCTAACCATAGACAAGGGAAGCATTTTCACTGATTCAAAAAAAGTGTGATCATTACTGTTACTTCTAGCAAAACTGAGGAGTGTTAGAACAGAAAAAGGGGGGCACTAGATTTGACTGTATATATGTATATTACAAAGAACAAGATATTTTATTTTTTGTAAACAGTTCATTGCAAAAACCCTACATGACAATCCATCTCTTTTCAAAAGGACTAGCCTGGCCCTGCCAAAATGGCACAAACAAAACCTTAAAGACAGTTTCCAGGCCTACTGAAATGTCCTTTTCCTTTGAAGGAAGTCTATTAGTGATGCAAATACGAAGTTATCTGCACAGATGATAATCCCAGCCAACAAAGCCCTGAAACCATTAGAACGTTTTCATGCCACATTTGGTCCTGAGAATTTGGCTTTCTGTATTAAAAAGGCAGAGAGAGAGAGAGAGAGAGAGAGAGAGAGAAATAGAGAACTGGTTCCTATTTGGGATAGTTTGTTAGGGCCACTTATCTGCATGCTGTGCTAATTATCTCATGTTTGGCTTAAAGAGGCCAAACAATTCTCCAAATGTGGACATGCTGGAAGAAGGCCTGGACTCTCCCCTCACCTCCTCCCTCCGCACCACCCTCCAACCCCACAAGTGCCTTAAACGAGCAAAAGCAAGATCTTTGGATATGGAATAAAATTTATGTTAAAGTCAGGAGTTTAATTCTCAAGATATCAGAGCCCCGAGGAAGTTCCATCTAGAAGAAATTCAATGACATGTACTCCTAGGGTAGTAGTAGAAAGGATGATGCTGTCATCTTACTGATGCTTTAAAACAGACAGTTGAAAGACTACCTGTATGGCTGAAGAAATGACCATTTTCCAATTTTAGTGAATAGATAGTAAACAATTTTTTTGAGAATTTAGTAAATATACAATTTGGCTGTAAGCAAGAGGATTGAACAGATTTTTAAATGTAAGTTGTCTGCTTGACCACTGTTTGAGTAGACCTAGATTATCCTTAACAGGTATGATGAGACCTAGTTTCTCGGAAGCCATCAGGCATTAGGGAATATTAGTGGTTAGGGGTGGTGCCTAAGATTAGGAAAATATTTAGGAAGCAGAAAATCCAACGTGATACAGTTGAAGGGCCCATCACTAAGTTGATGAAAGCTTTTGGAAATGCCTAATAGGCAGTTTATTGAGAAAGGGAAATTGAACCATCCATTGCCCACACTCTTTCTCCAAGCATTCATAGCCGGAGTTGGTGTCCACACAGTTGGGGGCAATGCTTACATTCTGGGGCTTATGCAGGGTGGAGCTCTGGTTAGGTTAGCGCACAGAAAGGGCTTCTTGATGACCACGTGTTTACGTTTGAGGTGCAGGAATGGATACAGTCCACGCTCCACCCTCAGCAACCTCTCCTTCGCAGAGTTGCTTGACAGCTTGGACAATGCCCGCCCACCTTTGATAATCCAGCCCTCTGGGACCGGGGAGGTCAATCACTGCTTTAGTTCTGCGCTCCGCCTGCCTCCCACGCCCTCCCACACTCTCCAAGCCGGTGTCGGGAAAGCGGGGGGCGCTTCCCTTCACGCCCTCCCCCCACCCCCCAGCTTCCCAGCCCTGTCCACCCCACTCACCTCTCTGGCTGCCTAACCAGCACGCCCTCTTTTGCACCCCAGCAGGCCAACTCCAAGGGCCCGAGTGTCGGGTATCTGAGTCAGAACAGCTCCCTTTTCTCGGAGGCTTTCCTCACGGCGTGTTGGACGAACCCTGCCCACCATCCCAGAGAGGCTATGACACCGCGTTGTACTCTGGCTGTAGCTTCATGGAAAATAAAAAAGAGAAAAAAAGTTTGGGACGTTGACTGTCTTGCCAATTAAAACCATACTACCTGCTCGGGACCGGGACCAGGTCCGGCAGCGTCAAACTTTGTGGTTGAGGGGAGGTAGAAGCGGCCAGGAGCCCTTTGCTGCCTGTCCCCGCCCTGGGCCCGGGGGCAGGCCAACCTTGGCCAGCGTCGCGTGGCCGCCGCCAGGTAGCGCGTCTCGGGCCGCTCGCCCCCGCCGGGCAGGCGCGCGGAACCGGAGCGCGCACGGGGCAGGGCGCGCGCGGGGCCTGCGAGCGCTCCCTCCGGGATCGCGGCTGCGCAGTCGGACGCGAGCCGGGAAAAGGGGAGGAGGTGGAGGAGCCAAGGAGTAAGGGGAGGGGGAGGGGGAGGAGCGGGGAAGGCGGAAGCCATGTTGGAGTTTCACCCCGAGCGAGGGGCTGCGAGCGTTCTCCTCTCCTTGTGGGTGTGACCGTGGTTCGGCGCGGCGGCGGGCGGCGGGCTGCGGGGGGGCGGGGACGGTTGGCCGGTCGCTGTAGTCCGCCGGGCGTGCGGCGAGCGGCGGCGGCGGCGGCGTGGAGCCGGGCGATTGTGACCGCCGGGGGAGCAGGGGCCGGCTGCGGCGCCCTCTCTCCGTGTGGCCCCCTGAGCGCCCCCCCTCCCCTGCCCGGGAGGGAGGCGGGGGGCACCGGGGCCCGCCATGAACCCCGGCTTCGATCTGTCCCGCCGGAACCCGCAGGAGGACTTCGAGCTGATTCAGCGCATCGGCAGCGGCACCTACGGCGACGTCTACAAGGTAAGAGCAGCGGCCGCGAGCTGCGAGGCCGCGGGGTCCCGACCGCCGCAGGAGGGCCGGGGGCGCCGAGCATGGGCGTCCGAGCCGGCGCTGCCGGGTCGCGGAGCGGCTGGCGCCCGGCAGCAGTGGGGGAGGAGAGGAGCGAGCGCTGGGATTGAACAAAGGGCCAAATGTTTAACCCCGAGACCTCCGAGCCCGTACCTGAGCCCTCCGCTGGACGCGGGTTGTGACACCTCCCTTCCAGCGCACATTTCCAGGCAAGGGCTGGACTCGAGCGGGTCACGCTCTGCTCCTCAGCGTGCGGATGAGGGTCTGGGCGTTTGTTGCATTGGCAGGATCGGTGCGCAAAACCGCACAGCAGGGGCTTGGCGGTTGTCAAACCTGCTCGCTTCCCTCGGACGTGGGATCGTCCGCTGGAGGCTGGGAAGCTGCTGCCCAGCAGGCCTAGTGGTGTTTATTGCACTGGGCAGACTCCGCCGACAGCCCCCTCAGCCTTTTAGCCTCTTAGCGTCCGCCTACCAGGTTCTTTTCATTTTTCCGAGGGATGACTTTCTTTTGCAAAATAAATCTAGTTAGTATTTTTTTTTTTTTTTTGGAGGAAAGAGCAACTTTTTCTTCAAGTCAGATTGGACTCTGATGCCGTTTTAAACTTGTTTTTGTCAGTAACACATAAGAATCAACTTTTTTTTCTTTCTTCCTTTTTTTTTTTTTTTTTTTTTTTTTTTTTTTTTTTTTCTAGGAAAGGTACTAGTTTGACAGGGTTAGAATTCAAAGTCCATTGGTGCGGCATTCCTGTCGTAGAAGGACCTCTTCTAAATGTGGGTGGATAAATCACTCTTCCCTGGCCACATTCAACTCTTGGCCTCGCTGAGACTGCAGGAAGAGGAGGATGGTGCCAAGTGTGGCGGCAGTCTTGATTTAGTTGTGTATCTTCTTACTGGTAACTGAAATTGGACCCTCCCTTCTGACACAGCACCTGAGGATGCACCAAAAAAACTTCGTTTTACATCGGAAAGTGTAGTCTTAACTTTATTTGCCTATGTTGAAGCAGTAGGTTTTTGCTTTTACTTCAGCGTCACCTAATGCTAATTTGATACTTAGAAGTGCGGCCAGTGTTGTTCCTTTAGTCTTGTCTTGTGGATGATTGGCTTACCACCATCACAAACTAACCACTGTCCCCCATGGACAGTACAGGCGTACAGCTCCTGTGTATGAGGTACTGGGCATCTGAGCACTTTGGTTGCAGCAGTGAAAGGTAGACGTGATCCCAAATCTTACTTGGAGTTTATTATTATTTTCTGGGCAAGAACATTAAATGATCATTTAAATAAGTTATTTTATTACAGTCTTGTTTTGTGCAGCTGAGAAGAGGGTTAGGTTTAGGGTTATAAGAACATGTGACACTTGTTTGGGGAGTCAGAGGCAGCTTTTAGCTGAGAGCAGAAAGATGGTTAGGCATTGTCAGGGCATTGAGAAGAGGGGTGTATGCCAGCTAGAGGGTGCGCTGTGAAGACTCTGTGTGAAGGCTCTGAGGCCTGAAGGAACAGGATAAGGGTTTGAAAGAGTGCCTGCATGGCTTGAGCAGCAGTGAGTGAGAGCATGGCCCTCGATCTTGCAGCGCTCTTAGTTCTTGTAAGGAGATTGGACTTCTGAGGACATGGGGAGGAGCTTTTGCAGGGTTTCAAGCAAAGAAATGAAATTAGATTTTGATTTTTAAAAGATCTCTCTCCTGCAGTTAAGAGGCCATTGCTATAGTCCAGGTAAGAATAATGGTGTTTTGGAATGAGATGAAGACTGTGAAAGCGGAAGTGGATGGATCTAAATAGCCAATGACTGATTGGGGGACTCCAGTTTTATAGTCATGTGAAAGTTAACTAAAACTATGAGTATATAACTCCAGGGTGGCCAGTGTACAGTAAGTTCTTTGCAGGAAAAATTGTCCATGTGTTTACTATTTAAAACATATAGCTAATGGTTAAATTACATGACTAAAAAGTGAAAAAAAAAGGCCTTAGTTTCCTAAGGTCATTTAAGTGCAACAGGTGCACGGTAAGTTGATAAATCTTGTCATCTGTGTAAAATAATGATAATAGCGAACATTTATGGAGTGCTTATTACTTGCCAGAAACTGTTCTGTGTCCTAAGATTTTTCTGTTCAATCCTAATGACAACTCTTATGAGATAGGTGTTGTAATTTCTTTTTTTTTGGAGAGATTTTCGCTATAGGGCGCGTGCGCTCCCCAGACAGAGACATTAGAGACAGAAAGCGAGAAATCACCCTTCTGGGGGGATTGTCACACCGCAATCCCTTCTCCTCCATTCTCCTCTCGGGATCTTGGGCACGCACGCACACGTGCCCGGCGTGAGTTTTAAGCCACTGGGTCCGGGCTGCGAACCGCGGTTGACTACGTGGGAGTCCAGCAACATAGCCATTATGCTAACTGCTGGTTCCCAGGTGTTGTAATTAACTCCATTTTGCAACTGAAGAAACTGAGACACAGGGAGGTTAAATAACTTAAGTTGGTAGGTGGCAGAGGCAAAATTTAAATCGGTTAGAGACGGTGTACTTAACCAGGCAGTACTGTCTCTAAAACAGACGTGTTACCAAAGTTTAAGTAGAGAAACCGAGGTATGTCTAGTTCAGTTTGAATTGGTGTAGTTATCTTTAAGTAGTAGCTGGAACACCTAACTCCTGCTGCGCAGCCAGGCCTCACTGTTTTTGCAGTCTGCCAAGCGGACATCAGATAATAGATGCTTGAGCTCCGTCTGCCAGACTCTTTCAATACCAGCACCCTAAAGCAGAGAAACTCCATGTGGTTTTGGCATCATAACCTAACACACACACACACACACACACACACACACACACCCGCCTGCTAAATAAACCTGAAACTTTTAAGCTTTTTGTATTTTTGTCTGTGATTAAGTTCATGATAAAAAGATAGTTTTTTTTTTGTATTTATTTTGCTATTTAGACTTTTCCTTTTTTATACAAAAGGTGGTGGTTAAAGTGCATTTTTTTTTAAAAAAAAAAAACAATGATTTATAATTTTCTCCTTAATTTGTCAGTGAAAAGTGGAATGATTAGATTAGAGACCTAACGATTTATAATCATTCTTGAAAGGCTGTTTTTTTTAAGGGATTTTTACTTTGAAAACAATATCCTATTTAATGTAGTAACATGTTTATGGTATTTAAGATGGCATGGTTTAGTTAAAAAGTGCTAAACTTGGATTTGGGTAGTCTGGGGTTTATTAACTTTGTGATCTTGTAAAATCACTTTGCCTCTCAGAGCTGTGTTGTGAAAGTATTACTGCTATTATATGCCCTTCTCCTTTTGCTGTTAAATAAGTAAATGACTTGACTTTTACCCAACAAATAAGTTATTTTTTTTTTCAGGCCAATGCAAATATGCATTTCATCCACTGTCTTAAGGACCTTAAAGATACAAAAAACAAACAAACAAAAACCGCCTTGAAGTGCTGGTATAACTCTGTGGACCTTTCTGTCATGGAGTGTAAGCAGCTGGGGTTATCTGGGGACCTAGGAATTGAAAACTACAACTCCATGGTTGAGCCTCAGGAGGCCCATAAAGCACTCTGAAATTAATAGACTTAATGTCGTGTGTATTCATGTTTTTTAGAGAGAGTGGCTTATCGCATTCATTATATTCCCCAAAGAAGTTGGTGATCCAAAAAAAAGGAAAGAACAAATAATCTGTAGGTTTGTCATTTGAAGGTTGTCTTGGAGAGATTAGGTAGGTCTACAGTAGGTCACATTATCAACATGTAACGTGATTTTCACATGCACTGGGCTATCGTTTCTCGGGCAGTTTTCCAGTTTGGTTTTTATGTTTCCTACCCTTGAAGTCTTTCTGTTCTGATGTTTTTGTAGCTTGTAGCTTCATGGCTAGAAAAAAGCAGAAGATATGAAAGCTGGAGCTAGGGTAAGGCAAAAGGTGTGTTGGTTTTAGGAAGCATCTATTCTCATGGTTCTAGCCTGGTCCCGAGAACCTCTCCCAGCACTGTGCTTCCAGCCGTGGGCTTTCTCCTGAGCTCTAGTTCATTGTCTCCAGCTGACCTCTTCACAGATGTCTCCAGCTCTGAATGTTTGCCTTTCCTCACGTCCAGCTTTTGCTGAAAGCCCCAGAATTGACAGTTTGCCTGATGTCTTGGAGTCATCTTTTGCTTCTGGACTGAACTTTGTAGGCATTTGTCATATTCCATACACAAGCATTTTCCAAAGCATGGTTGAGATGGTCCAGGGAAAATCAGACGAGGCGAATATTCAAGGTAGAGACATCGGTGGCAATTTTGATTTAACCCAGCAAACTCCACACTTTCGTCACTGTGAGATCCTTTTCCTCTGAAATACCTATTGCTTGAACTTAGTACTTATGCCTTGTAGGACATGCTTTGGAAATGTTGATATTGATTTTTTAATCTATGTGTGTTTGGAAGCCATTCCCTCTGAAGCAGAGGCCATAGTATTGTCCAGCTTCACGGCAGAATTCACATGGTGGGTGGTGAATAAATAGATTTGGAGTCACTATGAAAGCTCACAGGAGAAAAACTGATGATTACAGTGCAATCAGGAAATTAATTTGTATATATTGTCGTTAGAGAATCTTGTGTTGACTTATTTGTAACCTGGCATTTTTCAAGGTGTTCTGATTAATATTGTCTAGGACTGATCTTTCCGTTATGGTCAGCTTTCCTAAGAGCCTTTCTGGAAAAGTCAGTTTTTAAACCTCTTCTGACGAGGAACATGAAAACCTTAAAGATTTTTAGAAAAGAACAGCTTAGGGAAACTAAAACATGGTTATCCAGGGCTGTGCTAGCTTTTACTTCCATGGAGGATCAAGGCTAGCAAAACCAGAAGAAATGGTCTTCAACTTCAGAAAGATCATTTGACGTTGATTAAGGTAGAACATCCCAGCTATTCGAGATGAAAGGTGACAGTGAAATAGATTGTGGAGGAGTTTCTCCAAAAAGCTTAAAAAACAAACAAAAACAGGTTATCTGATGTTGATATAGATCTGATACACTAAAGGAGGTAAATAACCTCCTATTGCGTTATTTTATATTAAGAATGAATAGTTAGTAAATTATCTCGTGAGATGATTGAAAGACCAGTATGAAAGATGTGTGAAGGTCTGTGAGCAGAGTAGTGAAAATGACAAGGCTTGGTATTTGGTATTTACTTACAGAAACATAAAGTGTGTATCTACTTTTAGCTGTCATAATTCAAGATCAGAACCATGTTGGGTTCCTCATTTCTATGCTATTAAGTCCTTTATTATCTCAGAGATCCCCTAGACGCTCCATAATCTGCACAGCTGACCTCTCTGTAGCATGGCATAGTGATTTAAGAGCAGGGCTCTGGAGCCACCCTGCCCGGTTTCACCACCCCGAGCTCTTTGACCTTGGGCCAATCACTTGATCCCTCTTTCTGTGCCTCAGTTTCTTCAGTTGTGAAATGGAGGTGTTTAGAAAAGTGCTCAGGACAGTGCCTGGCACATAATACCAGTCATCGTTAATTACCGTATCCAGTATTATTTATTATGTATTCCTCCTGCTACTGTAGCCTACTCTGTTTCTCATGCTCCAACCTCAGGGTTTCTGTGGTTGCTGCCTCTGCCTCCAATGCCCCTCCCACCGTCCCAGTATCCCTATGGTTTGCTGTGTGGTTTCCCTCAGATCTCAGCTCAAGTACCACCTTTTATCCTTACCATCCTATGGAAACCAGCCATCCCCACGCCACCTCTGAACCAAGGATAGCCCAGATTTTATGGGACCTGATATTTGCGCATTTTGGGAACTTTCATGCAGAAAACAAATAAATTAGAATAATTGATATGAAAGCGAATATTTACGTAGAATGAGATGATATTCTAACCAAATGTTGTAACTTCAGAGGCAAGACCCTCTCTTTTGAGATTTCTTTTGGCAGAAAATGCTCACTTACAATGCTTCCTGATGACAGCCTGGCTGTTCCTCTCCACCTGGAACACTGCATATCCCTGAAGCTGTCAGCCCTCATGGAGGGCCATGCAAGTGAAGGGGCCTGGACTTCAGTTCTGCTCTTGATCTGACTTTTCATTATGGCATGCATCACCACATACATATTTGTTTATAATTTGTTTGTTTCCACTAGAAACTGGTGATTTTGGTATGTTCACTGCTGTTTCTTTAAAGCCTAGAAGGGTACCTGACACACAGTACACTCTCAATAAATCTCATTGTGGAATGAGTAAATGAACTGACATGAGATGAACAAGCCACAGCTGCATGAGTTTAGAGGAAGATCATTGTGTCTGCTTGGAAGTAATCATAGCAGGCTTTACAGAGGAGGTGCCATCGGGCTTGACCGAGAGCTCTGGCATTTGTGGGTACAGAATGAAGTAAGTGTTGTATTGATAGATTATTATAAGGCCTAAACTAAATGAATAGGCCTAATGTGAGTGTCTTCTGCATATTAAACAGTGTTCATAACTATTATATATATATAAAAGAAGATACTCTGTCATTTTAGTAGCTATCAAAGTATTGCTTTATTTTTATTTTTTAAAAATACAATTAAAGGGTCCAACAGATGGTGTAATGGTTATGTTGCTGGACTGTTGTAGGTGACCGTGGTTCAAGTCTCGGACCTGGCGGCTTAAACTCACACTGGTGTGTGTGCCCCTAGATCCCTAGAGGAGAATAGTAGAGAAGGGATTGCGGCGTGGCGATCCCCCCCGGGGGTGATGATTTCTCACT
Organism: Tupaia tana; assembly: GCA_026018925.1. Classification (NCBI taxonomy): domain Eukaryota; kingdom Metazoa; phylum Chordata; class Mammalia; order Scandentia; family Tupaiidae; genus Tupaia; species Tupaia tana. The sequence continues at coordinate 194,970,556 of JAKSZU010000003.1, forward strand.
TTCTGTCTCTGTCTTTTTGGTGCCGTATGTGCCCTATAGCAAAAATCTCTCTTAACAAAAAATTAAATTGAAATTTTAGGAAGAGAATTTTCTTCATCAATACAAAAGACCTTAGATTCAAGAGATGCAGTCGTTGGGGCCAGCAGGTGGTATAGTGGTTAAGGTGCTGGACTTCCACATGGCCGACCATGGTTTGAGTCCTGGACCTGGTAACTTGAAAATCTTGAAAATCATGCTGGCTATGTGTACATGTGTACCTAAAATCCTGGGTAAGAATGAAGGGAAGAGATTGCCATATGGCCATCTTCCATAGGGGGTAATTTCTCACTTTTCCTCTCTGTTCTCTCTCTTTCTCTCTCTCTCTCTTTCTCTCTCTCTCTCTCTCTCTCTCTCTCCAGTAAACATATGTGCCCTATGGCAAAAAACAAAAAGAAAACGGGATAAAGTTGTGTTTCTTTTCTGCTTTATTATTATTATTTTTTTAATAGTCTTTTTTTTTTTAAGAGGTTTTTTGCTATAGGGAGCGTGCACTCGCCAGACAGACAGACAGAGATAGAGAGACAGAAAGCAGAAATCACCCCCCAGGGGGGATGGCCATGCCACAATCCCTTCTCCTCCATTCTCCTCTCGGGATCTTGGGCACGCACGCACGCACACGCGCCTGGTGTGAGTTTAAGCCACTGGGTCCAGGACGCGAACCACGGTCGACTACATGGGAGTACAGCGACATAGCCATTACGCTAACTGCTGGTCCCAATAGTCTTTTTTTGTTCTGGAAGATGCCATGTTTCAGAGTTTCAACTGTCTTGATCTGAGATTTTGGGTTTGGACTCCTAACATAATAATGCACTGCCTGCCTTAGTCCTTAAATTTTGTGGAAAAATTTTAGATTTCACCATATGTTTATTGTTGGTATGTTCAAATAAGACATTTGTTTATTTTAAACTCTTCTTAGAAATTCGAGCTTGTAGGGACCAGCAGGTGGCATGGTGGTTAAGGTGCTGGATACTTCCACATGGCCGACATTGTTGGAGTACCAACAGTACCTGGTGGCTTGCTTTCTCACTCCCCCCACCCCCTGTGTGTGTGTCTCTGGACAAATTAAAATGAATGAATTAATAAATAAAATTAAATAATTATTTTAAAAAAAGAGATTTGAGCTTGTAAGAAAGTTTTTTATATGAATCATTCACTTTATTAATTTTTTCTTGTTTAAGAAGTCTTCTCTATAGATGAAAGCACAAACTTTTAATATTTAAGGCACTGTTCCCCTTTTGCCCTCTTGTCCCTAAGGATGAGTTAGATTTAGATTACTCAAAGAAGCCAGGGAGAAAGAGGAAGAAAACAGAGGAGGGAATGATTTGTAAGGTGATAATATTCTAGGTGAGGATAACAATGAGTAAAGGCTTAGGGACTAGAGGGAGGATTACTAATATGAAGACTTGTGTTGGGAAGCATGGAGAAATAATACCTGCTAGATAAGGTAGAGCCAGTTTATAAACATGTTGGAAGTCAGGCAAAGTTGTTTAGATATGAAGTAGTAGGATGTTGGAACAACTAAAGACTTTTGTACAAGGCGTAGCACTTGTAGTGTTGAAAGTGGTCAGTACTGTTTTGACAGTTATAATGAGAATGGATCACGTAGGAAGAAGGACAAAAATATTTGCTAGAAAGAATCTGTGATTCTTAGGTGTTGGTTTTTTTTTTTTTTTTTTTTTTTTTTTTTTTTTCAGAACCCCTTCACAGTTTTAAAAATCACTAAGGACCAGCTGTGGTAGCTCAGTGGTAGCATATCACTTTGTGCTTTTGGACCCATTTGGAAGATTAGGGTTCAGTTCCCAGACTAACTTGTATATGCTGTTCAGTTTCCAGATTGTATATGTATGTGTCAGTGCTCCTGGCTGACTGGAAAGGCTGGGGAAGGATCACAGAGTGAGATTGTTTTGAGCCTTTCCTCTATGAGAGAAGTAAAAAAAGTTAAAAATATTATTGAGAAGCTCAAAGTTGCTTATGTTACTATCTACTGTTGTTTACTATATTAGCAAGTGAAACTGAATATTGGACTTAAAACGTTTTTTATTTTTGTTTTTTTTAACCCACACATGCATTGGTCATTTGGAAAAATACATGTTCACTGAATTATCCAGATCTTCCCAAAGGTGCCCTGTTTCATAATACTATATCAGAATTCATTACTAATCTCATCAGAAAAGTCTTAAAGTATTGGTGATTAGATACAAGCTTTACAAGAATTAAGTTTCTTCTTCAGAGTGGTAGGAGTATCACTTACAGCCACTATTGCCAACTGTTTTCATTGAAGAGATAATTTTTTAAAGTTTAATTTCAATAAAATACCTACGAAATACCTAAACCTGAATAACCAGTTTGTCTTTCAGTCATTCTTTTGAGTCAAAATTATGTTCTATGAGGGGCCAGCAGTTAGCGTAATGGCTATGTCGCTGGACTCCCACGTAGTCGACCGCGGTTCGAGTCCCGGACCTGGCGGCTTAAACTCACGCCGGGCGCGTGTGCGTGCGTGCCCAAGATCCCGAGAGGAGAATGGAGGAGAAGGGATTGCGGCGTGGCCATCCCCCCTGGGGGGTGATTTCCTGCTTTCTATCTCTCTGTCTCTCTCTGTCTGTCTGGCGAGCGCACACGCCCTATAGCAAAAACCTCTACAAAAAAAAAAAGAAAAAAAAATTATGTTCTATGAAATATGTGGCTAGTTTAGCTTGCAACTCAAAATCACACAGTGCTATTTTTTGAGATCATTATACTTTGCTAGGCAGCAGATGTGCTTTATGCATACTTCCCATTTCATCACTGAGAATATTAAAATGGCATGTATTTAAGGGCCAAGATTAATAAAACTTGTAATATTTATGCTTCAACAGGACATTCCTAAGTGAAACTGGCTTTTTCCCTCTGAGTGAAAGGCAGTGAAGAATACATTGACTGCTAGTACATGCTGAGGCCACTTCCTTGATGTGTGCTAAAGCACTATCAGTTTTACCAAAATTGCTTCTGCACGATAGTATGTCAACACATCAAATGGGAGCAAGTAACATTTTTGTACTGTTTATAGTTTGACTTCTCAGACCCTCAAAAAAAATCCCAGGGAACCCCTGGAATATTATATGGAGTAAACTAAGGGTGAGGTAAATGGGTCATACAAAGCAAATAGTAAAGAATGGAAAGGAAGGAACAGATTAAAATGTCTTGGAAAAAAATTTGACAGGACTTTGTAGAGTGATATGGGAGAAGAGAGAGATTAATTCAAAATTTGAAGTATTATATAGGAGCACAGGGTAGGTGCTTTATAAATGTTCAAGTAAATTAATAGTGGGAGAATGATAGCATTTCAAAGATAGTGAAGTTGCAAAGGGGGAGCAGTTGTGAGTTTTGGATACTTTTTAAGAAAACAGTTATCTGTGGGATTTCAATATTTTCTTGCTATGGTTATACTAAAAAAATGAGTTTCTTTGTTTTTCTGAGAAAAATTCTCTAGTAGTGTTAGGATTGAGAGAAACTGCTAAGAGTTGATATCTTTCTTTCATCTCTTACCGAGGGATTACCACAACAATGTACAAAGATGTCCTCCTGTTAAAGACAAGTGCTACAGATTTGGAGGATAATTAATATAATGAATTAGAAAATGGGATAGAGTATAGGCTAGATGTTCTTATTCTGGCATAAATTTTAAAAAAGTTTTTCCTTCCTGTTATAAATGTACATCTTTCAAAAAAGGGACAAAAGAAAATAATTAAAATAATTATAAATCTTACTAATTACTAATTAGTCTCTTCCTAGAGACAGATACTTTTAATATATTGATGTAGAGGCGGGTCTGTATTCTAGTGGTTAAAAGAACAGGACTCCATATGGTCAGCCATGATTTAAATCCTAGTCCCAGTGAAAAACACAAACACAGTGGGTGCATGTGCATGTATACCCCAAATCCAAAAGTATGGAAAAACTGGGGCAAAGGGATTGCAATGACCACGTTCTGTTGGGGTATGCTTTCTTCCTTTTTCTGTCTCTCAAGCTCTAGTAAGTGTATGTGCCCTCTTGACATTTTGAAAAAATGCATATATTGATGTATTTTCTTCCATTCTTTTGTACACAAATATTTTGCAGAACTCAGGCTGTTACATACTTTTTCTTTTCTTTTTTTTTTTTTTTTTTTTTGCTATAGGGTGCATGTGCTTAACCAGAGAGAGACAGAGCAAGAGAGAGGGAAAGTGAGAAATCATCCCCTGGGGCTTGAGAAGAGGATGGCCACACCACATCCCTTCCTCCTTCACTCTCTGCTTGAGATTTTGGACACACACACACACACACACACACACAGCATGATTGTCAAGCTTCCTGGTCCAAGACTTGAACCATGGAGTTGGTCATGTGGGACCTAGCACCTTAACCTCCTTGCCACCTGCTGGCCTTAATATATACATTTTGAAGTTAAATCATACATAGTTTACTTACAGTGAAATGCACAGACCTTAGTATTTAAGTTAGATGAATTTTGACAAACATGCAACTGTGTTACCCGTGCTCTTATTTAGAACATTTCCATAATATTAGAATGTTTCCTTACACTTCTCATTCACCCACAACTACCACACCACTCACTGCCTCCAGTCCACCCCACCCATAATCACTGTTCTGATTTCTTCCTCTAAAACTCTCCTAGAACTTCATCTAAATGAATTTTGAATGAATTGCCTTGGCATCTTAGAAGAAAATCTGTTTACAGTCATGTGTGGGCGTATTCTGGGCCTTGTTTTGTTCTGTTGAGTTGTATGTCTACTTTTACCAATATCTCACTGTCTTGCTTACTATAATTTGAGTCTTCAGATCAGGTAGTATGAGTCATCCAATTTTGTCCTTTTTCTACATTGTTTTATCTATTCTATATCCTTTGCTCTCCATACACATTTTCTTTTTTTCTTTTTTTAATTTCCAAGTTTTATTTCAAAAAAAAAAAGAAAGAAAAGGGTCTGGGTCGGGTAGATGAAGAGGTCCATTACGAGTTACCATAATCCTTACAATGAAGTATGCAGGTGAACAGAAAGGATAGGGACCCAATTCAATATGTAGTGTCCTATTTCTCCACTGCACACTTTAAAAAATTGGCAAATACTGCCCAGTGTGGAAGAGTAGGACGGCCTTTACACTGAAATGGTGCCCCAGATAAGTTAGAAAATTTCTGATTTTTGTCTCCTATTTATCCTTTTCTTTTTGTTCTTTTTTTTTCCTTCTCTCATTCAGCTTTGGCTTCTTCTTCCTCCTGTTTTTTTTTTTTTGTTGTTGTTGTTTGTTTTTTTTGTTTGTTTGTTTGTTTTTTGCTGGGGGAGAGGTTTTTGCTATAGGGCACATGTGCTCTCCAGAAAGAGACAGAACGTGAGAAATCACCCCTAGGAAGGATGGCCATGCCACAATCCCTTCTCCTCCATTCTCCTTTTGGGATCTTGGGCATGCACACACATGTGCCCGGAGTCGGGTCCAGGACTCAAACTGCGGTCGACTACATGGGAGTCCAGCGACATAGCCATTATAACAACCGCTGGCCCCCCTCCTGGTTTTTGATCAACTGCTCCACATCCTTTTGTTTGAAAACTCTGATTACCGTCTTTCCATTCTCTCTTGTCAGCATGGCAATTTCCACTTTTTCAGCAGTTTACTAACATCCATGGTATTATTTAGTACTTTGATAGCTAATGTGAGTGCCTATTTCAAAGTCATTTCTCCTTCTTTGTAATCTTGTTTCAATATTGACACGGCTGCGGGCGCTGTTATTTCCGACGCATGTAGCTTTCCAGCCCCCATAATTTCCACTAGGGTCACTCTGATAGAGCTGAAAGCCATAATGCTTGTCCCAGCCAATCTACAGCAAAGAAACACCAAAGCTTATACTCCAAACTGTGTATAAGCTTGTTTGATATCACATAGCGCCATAACCAACTCCTCACAAGGATGGGGCTCCTGATACTGCAGTAAATACCTTTGAGCAATGAGCCTCAGTTCATGAGTAAGGACCTTGGTGTCAGAGGTTATGCCTGCCACACTGCAAGCTGTGTCTTCGTTGAGTTTATAAATCTTTTCAGGAAAAAAGACTTCATCAGGAAGCTTGTGGATGTTCTGTCTCTCAGCTGCAAACAAAACCCTGTCATTTTCTAAAATTCTCAAACAGGTGCCCGCGTGTCCAATAGTTTCCATGGCATATTCAACTTGGTATAAGTGACCTTCTGGAGAAAACACAGTGGTCCTGGAGTCTGTCTTTGAGACATGTTTGCCGAACTTTATATAATTATGGAGGGGAGACACCGAAGAGTCATGATGTACACTGAGCACTTTACTGCACAGAAGAGAAACCAGCACTGTGGCCCCAGCTTCCATAAAAATTTTCAAGTCATCTTTTCAAGTTAAACATAAAAGTCTGCTGAGATTTTGTTTTAATTTTTTAAATACATTTTTAAAAGAATTATTTATTTCATTTTATTTATTATTATTATTGTTTTAAATTTGCTTTAGGGCATGTGCACTCAGCAGAAAGAGACAGAGAATGAAAGTCAGCTGCCAGTTTAACTACTCAAACCATGATCGGCCATGTGGGAGTGCAGTGCCTTAACTACCACACCACCTGCTGGCCCTCATTTTAACTTTTTATTTTGAGATAATTATAAACTCAGAGGAAGGTGCAAAAATAGTACAAAGAGTTTTTATGTACCCAACACCCAGCTTCCCCCTAGAGTGACACCTTTATATGACTATAGTATGTTATCAAAACTAGGAAATTGATCGACTAAATACAGTTAACTAAACCTCAGTCAAATTTCACCAGATCTTGCTTGCATTATTTTTTTTTCATGTCTTTATCTATAATTTGGTGATATTTTACCACATATGTAGCATGCTGGAATTTAATTGGGATTGCATGGGCTCTTCAGCTCATTTTGGAGAATTGAGACCTTAACAGTATTGGGTCTTCCCATCTATATATAGTATATTCCTCCATTAATTCAGTTTTCTTTATTTAATCTGTGTTTTACCTTTTTTCTTTCTTTTTAATACTTTTTTTTTTTTTTGAGAGGTTTTTGCTGTAGGGCATGTACACTCACCAGAAAGACAGAGAGAGAGACAGAGAGACAGAAAGCAAGAAATCACCCCCCAGGGGGGATGGCCACACCGCAATCCCTTCTCCCCCATTCTCCTCTTGGGATCTTGGGCACTCACGCACATGTGCCTGGCATGAGTTTAAGCCACCGGGTCCAGGACTCAAACCGCAGTCGACTACATGGGAGTCCAGCGACATAGCCACTACACTAACTGCTGGTCCTATCTTTCTAATTCTTAAGTTTTATCCCTGGGGGCCAGCAAGTGGCATGGATGTTAAGGGCACTGGATTCCCACTTGACTGACTGTAGAGTCTTGGACCTGGTGACTTGCTTTCTCATTCCCTTCCACCTCTCTCTCACTCTGTCCCTCTCTGGTCAAATTAAAGAAAGAAATGAAGTTAAATTAAAAAAAAAATTCCTGACTTTTTCTGTTAATACTATATTGAAAGATAATTTTGGAAATACTTCTTCAAGGTGGTGCAGTAACTGTATTTTGAATCATTTTCAGTTTTTATTAAATTCCTCACCCTACTATTGGTGTCTGACTTCCTTTGGCTTAACCTTGTTCATTTTTAGCTCTGACCATATGGACACCTTTTAAAATTGGCAGAAATGAAAGGATGAGAAGACAAAGAAAATCACTTTAAAAAGATACCCACTTTTGCCATGTGTCTACATTTTAAAATATACTTTATAAACTTGGCTTATTTTGACATTTGAGGTGTTTATGTGTACATATTCTTCAAAATTCATAATTTTTGAGCTTACTAAAGAAACACACCTAAAGTTTGCTTATTTTTAAATGAAAAACAAACAACACAGATTGTTTAGGAGATTTTAAGAATTTTCTGATTTTGAGGAGCTTATGTTCTCATATGAGGAAACAAAATAATGCATAAATGGAACATCTAAATAACATTTCTTTTTTTAAAGGACTATTTAATTTTATTTATTATTATTATTATTTTAATTTGTTATAGGGCACACACTCTTACCAGAGAGAGACAGAGAGAGAAAGAAAGGGGAAGTGAGAAAGCAAGCTGCCAGGTCTGGGACTCAGACCGCATTCAGCCATATGGGAGTCCAGCACCTTAATCACCACACCACCTGCTGACCCTAAATAACATTTCTATGGTAGTAATTACTACTATTTTTTTTTTTTTTTTTTTTTTTTAAGAGAGCATGCTGTAGGGCGTGTGTGCTTGCCATAGAGACAGAGAGAGACAGAGAGACAGAAAGTGAGAAATCATCTCCCTGGGTTTGGGGGGAAAATGGCCACACTTCAATCCCTTCTTTTCCAGTCTCCTCTCAGGATTTTAGACATGCACATATATATATATATATACCTGGCATGGATTTGAAGCTGCTGGATCCAGGACTCGAAACGCGGTTGCCTATGTAGGAGTCCAGCGATGTTAACCATTACACCATTTGCTGGTCCCACTACTGAATTTTTTAAAAAGTAAGGCAATGATGAGTTGAATTCCTGTAAGAGCAGGTCTTCACCTAGGACTTACCCTATCTATAGTCTTAAAACTTACAGATTTGGGGGCCAGCAGATGGCATATGGCATAATGGTTACATTGCTAGTCTCCTATGTAGTTGACCACCATTCGAGTCTCGGATATGGTGGCTTAAAACTCATGCTAGGGGGCCAGCAGGTGGCATGGTGGTTAAGGGCACTGGACTCCTGTGTGGCTGACTACAGTTTGAATCCTGGACCTGGCAGCTTGCTTTCTCACTTTCTCTCTCTCACTCTGTCCCTCTCTGGTCAAATCTAAAATAAGTAAATAATTAAAATTAAAATTCAAAAAACAACTACTCACACTGGGTGCATGAGCATGCGCCTGAAATCCTAAGTGGAGAATGGAGGAGAAGGGATTGCAGCGTAGCCATTTCCCCTTGGGGGTGATTCCTCACTTTCTGTCTCTCTCCATCTCTCTGGTGAGCACATATGCCCTGTAGCAAAAATCACTCTCCGGGGAAAAAAAAAAAAAAAAAAAAACCTTACAGATTTTATTTTTATACTTTTGATAGTTATTCTTAAAGTTTCAGTTGCATAGTATGAAGTTAATTCATCCCTTTTTCTGGTATATACATGGACTTAAGAATGCTCAAGTCAGGGGCCGGTAGGTGGCGTGGTGGTTAAAGGTGGTGAATTCCCACATGGCCAAACTGCAGTTTGAGTCCTTGACCTGGAGGCTTTCTCACTTTCCCTTTCTCTCTCTCTGTGTCTGTCTGGTCAAATTCAATAATAATAATAATAATAATAAATGGAAATAAATAAATAATTCTTTAAAAATAAAAAACAGAATGGTCAAGTCAGAGCCAATGGGTGGCATGGTGGTTAAGGTGCTGGATCCCACATGACTGACTCTGCAGTTCAACTCTTGGACCTGGTAGCTTGAAAAACATGCCAGGCACATATGTGTGTACCAAAAATCTCAAGAGAAAAAAAATAGAGGAGAAGGGATTGTAGTGTGGTCATCCCTCCCCATGGGAGAGGGGAGGGGAAGGGTGATTTTCTGGAGAGTGCATTTTCTGTATGACAGAAATCTTAAAAAAAAAAAAAGAAAAGAAAGTTTAATTTATTCGTTGTCTTTGTGTTTCTTGTTTCCTATTTGAATTTTAGACTCTTCTTAAATGTCCTGTATTTGCCTTTATCATCGTGTTTTACACAGATAGATACTTTCAGTTTCTTTGTTTCTGTTGGCACTTTATTCCTTCATTCTTGGTTCACTTTTCGTAAGTATTGAAGCAGAATTTGATAGGACTTTTTCCTCCTCTTCCTCTCCTCTCCCTCTTCCCCCTCCTCTCCCTCCTCTTCTTCAAGCTAAACTCAGTCTTTTCCCTAAAAAATGTCTTTACCTTCTCTTTACATTTAAATAATAATTTAGTGTGAGGTAGAGCTCAGGTTGGTGGTGTGGCACTTTGAAGATACTTTGTTGTCTTCTGGTTACTTTTGTTGGGAAGTCTTTTCTCAATTTAACTGTTTTCTGATTGAATTTTTGTTTTTATTTTGTCTATGATGTATTGCAGTTTCACAATAGGCAATGTATCTAGGAGAAGATTTAAGTAAAAGTATTGTTTCCTTTTAATGTGAAGAGTAGCATATTGCATGGGTCCTGAGAAATTGTGAATGGGTATATCTTTCACTATTGTTTCTTCCCCCCAGATCTTGAGCTCTCTTGTTTTTGGATTTAATTTTTTATTACCAGAGGGCATGTGCACTCAGGAGAGAGAATAAGTGAGTCGCGCCACAATCTCGTCTCCATTTTGTCAGGATTTTGGGTACACATACGCACGTGCCCAGCATGTTTTTCAAGCCACTGGGGCAGGGTTTTTTTTTTTTTTTTTTAAGAGGTTTTCGCTATAGAGCGCGTGCGCTCGCCAGCCAGCCAGAGAGAGACATAGAGACAAAAAGCGAGAAATCACCCCCCAGGGGGGATGGTCACGCCGCAATCCCTTCTCCTCCATTCTCCTCTTGGGATCTTGGGCACGCATGCACACGCCCCCGGCGTGAGTTTTAAGCCACCGGGTCCAGGACGTGAACCGCGGTCGACTACGTGGGAGTCCAGCGACATAGCCATTACACTAACTGCTGGTTCCCTGGGGCAGGGCTTTGAACCACAGTCAGCCCTGTGGAATTGACTCCTTTAACCCATAGAGCTAGACCACAGGGCCAGCCCTATTTTAATTTTTAATTCATCTATTCCCCCCCCCCCAAGAGTCTTTGTGACCCAAGGACACAGCAGTCTTCTAAAATAGTTTTGCTGTTGTTTCTTGCAGAAACATCATGAATCTTCTTCTTCTTTTTTTTTTTTTTTGAGAGGTTTTTGCTATAGGGCGCGTGCGCTCTCCAGAAAGACAGACACAGAGAGACAGAAAGCGAGAAATCACCCTCCAGGGGGGATGGCCACGCCGCAATCCCTTCTCCATTCTCCTCTTGGGATCTTGGGCATGCACGCACATGCGCCCGGCGTGAGTTTAAGCCGCCGGGTCCGGGACTCAAACCACGGTCAACTACATGGGAGTCCAGCGACATAGCCATTACGCTAACTGCTGGTCCCTCATGAATCTTGATCTGGGACTAATTTTCATTTATTTATTTATTTATTTTTTTTCATTTGGAATTGCCCACACCCTCTGTATAATACAAATTGGAACCTCAAACCAAGATGAGCATTGAGTTCTTCGCTTTGAATTCCTTTTTTTTCCTTTAAGGTTTTTGCCATAAAGTGTATGAGCTTGCCAGAGAGATAACAAAGAGACACAGGGAGAGAAAAAGTGAGAACTCACCCCCCAGGGAGATGGCCACTCTGCAATCCCTTTTCCTCCATTTTCCTTCTGGGGTTTTAGATGCACTCACACACACTCACACACACACACACACACACACACACAGTGTGATTTTTTTAAGCCACCAGGTCTAGGACTCGAACTGTGCTCTGCCATGTGGGAGTCCAGCACTATAACTATGATGCCACCTGCTGGCCCTAAGGTTTTGAATGTTTTTTTTTTTTTAAGAGATTTTTGCCTTAGGGCATGTGTGCTCACCAGAAAGACAGGCAGACAGATACAGTGAGAGGGAACGGGAGAAATCACCCCCACAGGGGATGGCCACACTACAACCTTTTCTCCATTCATCTCCTAGGATTTTAGGTGCACGTGTGTGCATGCACACACACACACACACATACACACACATATGCCTGATGTGATTTTTAAGCTGCCAGGTGTGGAATTTGAACTGTGGTCGACTGTGTGGGAGCCCAGCACCATAAGGAACACGCCACCCCCAACCCCGAGTATTTGAATTCTTAAAGGGCTTTTTTTCCCCCTCCTATCTAAAGACAAGAACTGAGAGACCTTGTTATCCTCCTGTTCCTGGGGTTCATTTTGTTTGGGTTCTGCTGTACTGAAGGTATAGTCGTACTCAGGGCTTTAGCTTTAGCTAGGGGTCTCTGTTTGAATGTGTCATTTTAAGTGGGCCCATGACCTGTTCCCCTGTACTCAAGCTGAACCACCACCAATTCCTAGGTTTCAGAGATCTAGTTCTCTGTCATGCTATGCTTCCCACCCTCATCCTTAAACTCCCCTTTCCCCTCCCTGCTGGCGAGTGCATCAAGTCTGGTTTTCCATTTTCCATTTTTGCATTAGTGTGATACATTTGTTAAAATTGCAAACCAATATTGATATGTTCTTATTAACTGCAGTTCACAATTTACATTAAGATTCACACTTTATTGCACAGTCGTGGGTTTTGACACAAGTATCCATCATTGTCGTATCATACAGAATAGTTCCATTGCCCTAAAAATCTGTAATCTTCCTCTAGGAGAAGGACAGGGGGCTTCCATAACATAGTACCACAGACCGAATTGCTTAGACAAAGTATTTTCTCACACTTCTGGAGGCTCTGAGGTCAAGGTTAGATGGATGTCAAGACCCAGGTGTTCACAGGGTCAGTTTTTTTCTGAGGACTGTTTTGGCTTATAGAAGACTGTCTTCTACTGGTGTCTTTACATGGTATTCCGTCTTTCACTGTTTCTAGACACAGTAAGTGTTAGGTTGTAAAATTGAGTCAGAGCAGAGAACTAGAGGGTATAGGGTTAGAAGATCATTGAGTCTAGTTAGGAGACAGCATTTACTGTCTGTAAAACCTTTTTCTTGTAGTGGTTCAAGAAAGAATCTTGACTGCAAGAATCCAAACTAAAAGTGATTTAGAAGAGAAGAGGAGATTTTGAGATCTTCTGTAGTCTGTTGTTGAGTTTGGTCTTAAAGTTCCTTCAGTACCAAATCACATCATTCCTGTCCTTCTCTTAGTGTGTTATTACTGAACTTTAACCACAGCTGACTCAGAGCAGGAACAGAAATGATCCCTCTTCTCAGGGAGGTAGCTGACTTGATTTGGGGAAGTACTAAGCAGTTTGGCTACAACATTAAATAATATGGAGCATTTTATGATGAAGTATTGAATTATGTGATTCCCAGTAAAAGTTCATAATACTAGAATATGATTGCAGTCCCTGGCCAAATAAGTCTTTTTAGAAGAGTAGAATGAAAGCTGGGTCTTAAAAATGCTTTTAGATTGGGGCTGGCTGGTGGCGTGGTGGTTAAGGGTGCTGGACTCCCACATGCTGACCACGGTTCAAGTACTAGACCTGGCAGCTTGCTTTCTCACTTTCCTCTCTCTCTCTCGCTCTCGCTCTCGCTCTCTCACTCTGTCTGTCCTTTTCTGGTCAAAATTTTGAAAAAAATAAATAAAGTTAAATGAACTAATTCTTTTAAAATATGGTTTTAGATTTAAATAGAAGATGTAGAAGGGATTGTAGTTGATGTATTAATAAATTGCAGAATGAAGACTTGCTGGAGTAGCACCTGGAAAGTGTAGACTATACACCAGGCATGATTTTAGGAAAGGACGTTATGGGGATTCTTAGGTTCATCCTCCTTTACAGCCCTTTTATTGATATGGAAACCGAGTCACAAAAAAACAGGTTAAGAATAAACCCAAGATCAGACATCTAATAAATGGTGCAGCCAGGATTTGAACTTAGACAGTGTTAACTATAGAACCCATTGTTTTCTGAGTTCTGCCATAGAGAGATAGGTGAAAACAGAATATGACTTGAGAAGCTATCTCGGTTATAAATTAAACATGATAGAAACAAGGGGACCATTGAAAGAGTGTTAAAGGAAACATAGTGAACTACGTGATGGCAGGGCCCACTTCTTACCTCCTGTAAGGGATAGATGGGTATGGTATAGGGTGATATTTAGTTTGATATTTAAGATTATATGGAATAATTATCTGGGATATGCCACACCAGATCAAGGTGAATGGTAATGATCTGAATTAGATTGATGATGGGACGTTTTGAGCATAAATGACCTAGAGAGAGAGGAAAATGGAGTGAAGCATGATGAAGCAAGAGTTAGATTTTTGGACCGATTGATTAAGATGGTATATTCACGTAGAAAGCCCTACTGTCCCCCATTTCTTGGGAAGTGGAAGACTAGCAGAGTTGAAGGAGCCAGTGGGGACACAAGGTCAAGAAGGAAAGCACACACAGTGAGAATTCAATGAAGGGAGCATTAAGAGGAGAGATATCTTTTGCCCGAGTTTCCAAAGGAAGAAAAGCTGTTTAACTTCCTCATGTTGGTTAATAATATCTAAGAAGCTCATGATTCATGGTTTCAGTTTTTCCTCTGACAAACCATATTACAGTGAATGAATGAAATATGATATAAAAGTCTGAAAGTACACATGTGTAAGGGCCTCCAGAAAGTTTGTGGGAAAATGGAAATAAGTAATGAGCAAACTTGGTACAAAATTTTGAAATCCATGCACAGTATTTTTTCATAATATTCATTTTCCATAAACTTTTGAAGACTCCTTATAAGTGGAAGCTATGGCATTGAGGTTTAGTGTTAAAAGTTACAGAACATTTTCTAACCAAAACAGGTAAGAATAATTGGATAAATAGGCATATTGAGAGATTTCACACAATTTTTTAAAAGAATTATATTTAACTTTATTTTCTTTTTACTATTATTATTATTATTATTATTATTATTATTATTTTAATTTGACCAGAGAGAGAGAGAGAGAAAGCAAACCGCCAGGTCTGGGACTCGGACCATGGTTGGCCATGTGGGAGTTCAGTGCCCTTAACCACCATGCCACCTGCCAGCCCCTGTCCTCAATTCTTACTAGAGATACAGGTAATACCTGTACTTCTTTAAAATCCTGTTTGGATTCTTGTATTCCTTTCAATGCCTCAGAGGAATCAGTGACTTAGGATCTCTGCCTCTGTCCCTGCACTGGAGGGTCAATACTCTTCTTCCTTTGTGTCATTCTTCTGAGGTGACAAAATGGATGGAAGGAAGAAAACATCGAAGGTGCAGAGTGATAGGAAATCTAGATAGTACATGCCATTACTAAAACTTGTTCTTTTCCTTTTTTGTTTCTTGCTTTGCCTGTTCCCACCCATGCTCTACCACCATTTCTTCCACCAATTAAGACTCAAACTCCAGACCTTCAAAGAGCATTGAGCAGAGCATATAAATTCATGGCAGAGCAGGCCAAGAAATAGGCCACACACAGTTATCTCTACTTTCTGAATGTTACTTGGCTTGACCAGTAAGTCAGACCTGGCTTCTCTGGCATAGTAGGTAGTAGTGCTGGAAGCTGCATGGCCAGCAGGTTCGGATACGTGGCCCAGGGTATATGTACCCAAGATCCTGATGAACTGAAAGGCTGAAGTGGAGTAAGGGATTATGGTTTGACCAAACCCGTTGAGGGGGTTTCTCTTTTCTTTGCTGTGCATGTACACATGCTCCCTATCATGAAAAAAAAAAAGTCTGTCATTTTTATTTCATAATCATTGTGTTAATATTTTTCTTTTGGGGTCTCATGTTTCTGGTTAGTGCCATGATGTTTATTCAGTAACAGTACTGGAATCTGCTAATCATGTAAGATGTTTTGATCTGGAATGTTAAGATTTTTTTCCTCCAGTAAACTGTGGTTACATGAGTTTTGACAAACTTCTTTTTCTTTCAGAAACCAAAATTGGAGGTTTCTGTTAATTACTGGGCAAAGTTGCTATTTTTACAGTAAGTTTGAATTGTTTGTGTTGAGTTTCTTTAGTTGCTTCTATCATGTTATGATGCAATATTTAAATTAAAATTTAGAGAATATTTCTGTAACATAACATGTTGCTTTTATAAAAGTGATATAAAAACTGAAATTTAAATACACTGTTTAATAAAATTTTAGAGAAAATAAATATTTTTATTTATTTATTTATTTTTGGAGAGGTTTTTGCTATAGGGCGTGTGCGCTTGCCAGAAAGACAGACAGAGACACAGAAAGTGAGAAATCACCTCACAAGGGGGATGGCCACACTGCCATCCCTTCTCCGCTGCAGTCCATTCTCCTCTCAGAATCTTGGGCACGCCCAGTGTGGGTTTAAGCCACGTGGTCCAAGACTTGAATCTCAGTTTACTACATGGGAGTCAAGCAACATACCCATTACACCAACTGCTGGTCCCAGAGAAAATATTTTAAAGATATAATTTAGCTTATTTTGGTGGGGTTTAGAGGAAAAGTGTAAAAACTAATCTTATTTTATTTTTTCTAGCAGTAAAGGGATCTAGCTTTTTAGCAACATTGTTTGCAGAAATTATTCATTTGCGTGATAAGATCAGCTCTTTTGGAAGAGAGATACCTGTTTGTTTAAACTGACCTTAAACTTTATAACATTTTAAAGTTATTTAAAATGTTCACTTTATTATTTAACTCTTTAAGATAAAAAAAAACCCTTATTTTAGAATGATTTTAGATTTACAAAAATTCACAAAAACTTGTAACCCTGTTTCTCATTTTGTTAACATCTTATACTACCATGGTATATTCATCACAACTAAGCACCAACATTGGTGTACTTCTTTAACTAAACTCCACAGTTTATTTGGATTTCACTAGTTTTTATTAATACTTCTTTTGTGTCCCAGGTTCCTATCCAAGGTACCATATTACATTTTGTCTTCATGTCTCCATAAGCGGAATTTTGGGTCTGTGACAGTTTCACAGACTTTCGTTTCAGATGACTTTGACAGTTGTAAAGTGTGCTGGTCTGTGTTTTGTAGTGCTTCTCAATTCTGATTTGCCTGTTGTTTTCCTCATGGTTAGACCTGGTGTTTTAGTCCATTTTTCTGTCACTAACAATTGCATGCCATACTGGATAATTCATAAGGAATAAACATTGGTTTAACTTATAGTTTTGGAGGAGGTCTATGGTCAAGAGGATGCATCTAGTTTTTGTGTTGGTGGAGACTCTGTAGGATTCCTCTGCAAGATGGCACAGGGCGTCACGTGGCAAGAGCTTGGGCTTTTGTGTCTGTGTCTCCTGCCTGTTCTAATTTAACTACTAATAAAGCTACCAGGATGCAGTCATGGAGGCCCCACTGTGACGACTTCATCTAATCTTAATCACCTTCCAAAGGCTCCACCTCTTAATACCATGGTCAGAGCAGTTCTCCACTCTCTTTAATAATGTTATAATAGAAATAAAATCTCAACACATGAGTTTTTGGGGAACATATTCAAACCACAGCACTTGGGTTATAGATTTGGGGGAGGATGAACATCCATGCTGTTAACATGTCTTATCACTCATAATGTTAACCTTGATCACCTGTTTGGGGTAGTGTTTACCAAGGTTCTATACATAAAGTTACTACCTTCCTTCATCTTTCCATGTTGTATTCTTTGGAAAGAAGCCCCACACTCAGAGGTTGGAGAGTTAAGCATCACCTTTCTGAGGCAGGGAGTAGGTATCTTCACTTTCACTCCTTGGAATTTTTCTGTAGAGATTTGTATCTTTGCCTCCATTTTTTTATTCAGTTGTCTTATGAATATTAATATAGATTTATGGCTGTTACATACTTTTGGAGTTATAATCCAATATTATGTGACATATTTTGTGGCTCACTCTGCTTCAGTGTAGCCATTGGGATGGCTTTCAGGTTCTATGGCCCTTTGATACAGTCTCATCATTTTGTTTTAACACTTTCTGGCACTTTTATTTTTTTTTAAGAATGATTTATTTATCTGTTGTTATTATTTATTTATTTTTAGTTTGACCAGAGAGAGATACAGAGAGAGATAGGGAACGTGAAAAAGCAAGCCACCAGGTCCAGGACTTGAACCGTGGTTGGCCATGTGGAAGTCCAGTGCCTTAACCATCACCCCACCTGCTGGCCCCTCCCTTTTTTTTTAACACTTAGTTTCTTACCCTATAAAATACTTAAGGATTACCTTGTACATTCCCTATCCCAGCCTAATAATCAGCCATTTCTCTAAAAAGCCTTGGTTCCTTTTATTAGAGAATAGTGTAGATAGGATTAGGAACCGGCATTGAGCTCTGGGTGTGCTCATTTCTAGTGCAGTGGTGTTGCTTCTAGGCCCTTCCTCAGTAGATGGAGCTGGGAAATAAATGTATTTTTACTAGCCCATGTGTACATATACATGTGTCATCATCGTTTCTATAATTATTTCTGCATTTTTCTGTCTGTATCCATTTTTAGACAAACGTGAGTTCATACTGATGTTGTTTTTTCCAGTCCACCTGATCTAGCACCCCTCGGTTAATTTTAGCCTTCCCCCTTGCTTATCTGTAAGCCTCCTTCTCCGGTGGTAAGAAACCTGGCTCCCATCATCGCCATTCATGTATGTATTTATTCAGTCTCAGTAATCTGTACATTTTAGGAATTGTCACAACTCTATTTTACAAACTTACAAACCAAACTGTTCTGTGTTTAAGCTGCTCATTTATTTATTCTTTAAATTAATAATTATACACTGCTTACTATGCGCTAAACATTGTTCTGTGAACTTTTATATGTAATATCCAATTTCAGTCTTACTTGATGTTATGATGTAGGAACTTTATCCCTATTTTACAGAAGTTACTAAAGAGGCACAGAGAGCTTAAGTGATTGTCCCCAAAATCCAGAGCTAGTAAATGGTATTTGAACCCAGACAGCTTGCCCCCGAGTCTATGCATCCAGCTGAACTACCAAAAGTGGCATGTGAAAATGCAGAACCACACATCTGTGGCATTGGATTTTTTGAAAAACAAACAAACAAATGAACAAAAAACATTCTTTTGCTAAGGAAGGAGGTTTAAAGGTGATACGATAATACCAGAAAACTCGGGAACCAGCAGTTAGCGTAATGGCTATGTTGCTGGACTCCCACGTAGTCAACCGCGGTTCGCGTCCCAGACCTGGAGGCTTAAAACTCACGCCAGGCGCGTGTGTGTGCGTGCCCAAGATCCTGAGAGGATAATGGAGGAGAAGGGATTGCGGCATGACCATCCTCCCTGGGGGGTGATTTCTCGCTTTCTGTCTCTATGTCTCTCTCTGTCTGTCTGGCTAGCGCACACGCCCTATAGCGAAAACCTCTCAAAAAAAAAAAAAAAAAAAAAAAAAAAACTCTCCAGAGTGCCCCCTTGGATATGAGAGGGGACAGTGGTTAGAACATAGTCAATTTCTTTTTTTAAGAGAGATTTGTGCTATAAGGTATATACACTCGCCAGAGAGAGAGAGAAAGTGAGAAATCACCCTCCGGGGGGCTGGTCATGCCACAATCCCTTCTCCTCCATTCTCTTCTTGGGATTTTGGGTACGCACACACATGCGCTGATGTGAGTTTTAAGTGGTCAGGTCTGGGACATGAACCATGGTCAACTACGTGGAAGTCCAGTGATGTAACCATTACACCATCTGCTGGTCCTCAGTCAATTTCCCTAAAAACGGAAACATGCAGAATGGAGTTGTGTGTCCGTAAAAGGAAGAAAAGGGTGTTTTTGTTTTCTGGTTGAGATTGTGCTTGTACAAAAGGTAGTTTATGCATTTGAAAATGTTCTGGACTAAAACATGGACAATTTTGTTTTTTTCCTAAATCATTTTATGACAATTGGCAGACGGTTTTTTTTTTTTTTTTTTCCTTGTAGAAGCATGTGGTTCTCACCCTCTTCACATATGTCTCTTGAACAGAGGGGAAAGGAGAGGGTCACAATTGCAGTTAGCAAAGGCATTTTGTTGGCTGCTGATCAAGTCAGAAACCAAATTAGTTGAAGAGATTGCTTTATTAACATGCCAGAAACATCTTATCTATTCTGTTTTACCAGAGCCTGGTTAGCATTTAGCTTCATTAGTCAGCTTATGTAGAAAAGCTTTGTTATTCTGGAGTTTTGTTTTCAAACAGTATAGTCCTCACCTCTACCCTGCCAATATCTGACTTAAATTTTTAGACAGTTTTATATATTGAGTTTTACATATATGAGTTTTATATATAATTCATATACTGTTCACCATATAATTCAGTGAGTTGTAATACCAGTGTGACCCAAATTTGAGTTGTAAAATCAGAGACAAGACAGTGATAGAGAAAATTTATTTCTCCAAATGTTGTTGTTTTATAATTCTATTTTTATGTTAACTGCTATTAATGAACTCAAAGTTACTATTATTGCCTAAAATGATCAATTTATAAGAAAGCTGAGAAAGACAGAAACCAAAGAAACTATCAGAATGTGGTTTAATTTTATTCTGTTCTTGTTGAAATGTGTACAGTGACCTTGTTTTCACTGTAATTTCTCTTTTTCTTTCTTGCCTTTTTTTCAAAAGGATTATTCATTTATCACTTTTTAAAATTTTGATATAGGGCATGTCTGCTCACCAGAGAGAGACAGAAAACACGTGAAAGAGAGGGAAGGCGAGAAACAAGCTGCCGGACCCAGGACTTGAACCACAGTTGGCCATGTGGGAGTCCAGCACTTTAACCAGCACGCCACCTGCTTGCCTCTCCTTTCTGCTCTTTATAGGCTATATCCTTTTCTTTCACTCAGTATTTTTTCTTTGTTTGAAGACAGGGTCTCGCCACGTTGTAGTCCTCCTACCTTCACCTCTTAGTAGCTGGTGCCTTGCCACCATTCCCGGCTATTTTAAAACAGGGTCTCTCTGTGTTGTCCTGGGCAGTCTCGAGCCTACTATCCTCTTGAGTTTCTGTGATTACAGGCACATACCACACATCCCACCTTGAGGTTGGACCAGGGATCAAATCCAGGCCTCCCCTGTGTCCCCAGCCAGGGGAGCACACAGCTTCTCAGCAGAGTATATCACTGGCTGGCCTGCTCCACTCAGTTTTAAGGGCATTTAATCCCATAAACCTGTTTCAACTAAGTCATAATTAAGTTGAAACTAGAGTGGACTTATTACTTGTCTACTGATAGTGCAAAACAAAGAGAGTTTTTATGTGCTGAAAATTCTCATTTTCAAAGTTTTTAGTGTGAAACATGTTAAATTTCGTGTTGCTTAAAGTCAGATCAGTTAGCACAGAAAATCTGAAGAAAACTTTCATTATTAACGTGATATGTGTCCACTTGTACTTTTTAAAAATTTTTAAATTTATTCATTCATTTACTTTAATTTGACTACACACACACACACACACACACACACACAGAGAGAGAGAGAGAGAGAGAGAGAGAGAGGGAGAGGGAGAGGGAGAGGGAAAGTGAGAAAGCAAGCCACCAGGACCAGGACTTGAACCATAGTCAGCCAATGGGAGTGTCCAGTGCCTTAACCACCGCACCACCTGCTAGTCCCCCACTTTTACTTTTAAAATGCTGGACGTATTTGAGAACCATAACTTTTTTTTTTTTAATGATTTTGCCAGAGAGGGGCAAGCAGGTAGTGTGGTGAAGGATGCTGGACTCACACATAGCTAACCACAGTTCAAGTCCTGAACCTGGTGGCTTGCTTTCTTGGTTTCCCTCTCTCTCTCTCTCTATCTCTCTCTCGCTTGCTCGCTCTGTCTCTCTGTGGTCAAATTGAAATAAATAAATAAAATTAAATGAAAACAATTCTTTAAAAAAATTTGCTAGAGAGCATGTGAGTTTGCTGTAGAGAAACAGGTTGGGGAGTTGAGATATAGCAAGAAAGTACTCTTCATGGGGGATGGTCATGGCACAGTCCCTTCTCCATTTCTCCTTTCTTTCAACGGGCATGATTTTCAAGCCATCAGGTCTGGGACTCAACCACATAGTTGTACATCTGCGATCCAGCTGCTTTAACCACCATAGCACAGGCTGGCCCCAACCAAAACTTTCTTTTTTTCTAGATCTTGCCATAGGGTACATATGCTTGCCATATGCAGAGATAGTGAGAAATCACCCCGCATGTGGATGGCCGTGCCACAATCCCTTCTTCATTCTCCACTTGGGATTTTGAACAAGCGCACACACACATACTTGATGTGATTTTCAAGCCACTGGGTCCAGGACTTGAATTGTTGTCAGCCATGTGGGAATCTAGCACCTTAAGCACCATGTCACCTGCTGGCCCTGAGAACCATAACTTTTTAAGTAGCACCTCACTTTCTAGGGTAAGTTTGGACTTTGCGATTACAAACTGTCATTTCACAGAAAAGAAAATCTGGTTGTGAACTTTACCCAAGTTATGGCTTGTGTAATTACTTATTGCTTGTTCTTAGGGCTCCAAATAATTGTTAGTGACGGTATTTAAGATTGTAAATTTGGTGGTTTTATTTGGTATGTGAATTTGCCATTTATATAATGCATTACTATTTGTGTAGTACTTGGTTTTCACGCAAGGTTGAAAGTACTAGGTTGGTATCTACTCCTAAGAGAATTGAGTCACAGCAAGCAGGGTAGGAAAGAGATCTGCAAGCAGGTGGTGGGTGGGGGTGGGCTGTGGGTGCACTTTCTCAAAAACATTGCTGAAACATTTTCTGAAGAAAATGTATTTTTCTAAAAAGCTCGCCCAATGTGACTGTAAGCTAAGGTGTTTCTGAATTGCTACTCAGCTCTTATTTTCCCCAGAATGGTTTCCAAAGATACTTAATAGAAGATTCTAAAATGCCCACATACTAATTGGTCTTTGGCAATAAGATACAACTTTTTTTTTTTTTTTTTTTTTTTTTGAGAGGTTTTTGCTATAGGGCGCGTACACTCGCCAGAAAGACAGAAAGAAACAGAGAGATAGAAAGTGAGACACCCCCTCCCCACCACCCCCACCCCCCACCCCAGGGGGATGGCCATGCTGCAATCCCTTCTCCTCCATTCTCCTCTCAGGATCTTGGGCACACACGCATACGTGCCCGGCATGAGTTTAAGCTACTGGGTCCAGGACTTGAAACACAGTCGACTACATGGGAGTTCAGCGACATAGCCATTACGCTAACTGCTGGTCCCAAGATAAAACTTTTAAGATTAAGAGCAGAATGTTTTTTCCAGCATCTAGTATGCACTGATTTCAGAGATGGTTGCTGCCTCTCTTTTCTTCCCAATATTGGCTCTTGATAGAAGAAGTTGGTGGGTATGTTTCTGTTTTCCAGGCTTGGCTACTTCCATAAAATTAGAAACATGTTGCTTATTGTAAAGTAACAAGACCGAGAGAAACAAAATCATGTTTAGCTATGACAGTGGTTTTTTTTTTTAAAATTAATTAATTAATTAATTTTATTTTTTATTCTTTTAAAACTTGTTACAAGGCACATGGGCTTTCTAGAGAGAGAGGAGATACAGAGTGAAAGTGAGATAGCAAGCTGCCAGGCCCAGGACTTGAACCACAGTTGACCATGTGGGAGTTTAGCACCTTTACCACTGTACCAACTGCTGGTCTCATGACAGTGTTTTAAGCTTACTGTGATAATCATATCTAGCAGGTGCTCCTTGAACTACTCTTTTCTTGGGGTCTGCTTGGTAAGTGTAATAGGAATCGGAGTCTTTGTGAATGCTGTTTCTTGAACATGCGGAAGCTGGTACAGGGGAGAAAGGAACCGTACCTACCCTGACAGGATATCAGAATCTTGCACATGTCCTGCAACAAGCGAGAGACGAATCCCCCCACCCCCACGCCTTTCAGTGAAAAGTGAGCTGAAGTGTGCTTCTCCAGGAGCTTCTTAGCCATCGAGTGTGAGGTGGAGCCAGGCCTCTCCTGTGCTTGTTAGCATACTCCTTTTGTGTGGTGGCACAGGGGCCTCCCTCTACCGTCTTGTTTTGTGACTTTTTCTGATTGTGTTCACTTTCTGTTTAGTTCTTGTTCTACAGTTTGCACCTCCACCATGTTGCTGTTTCATGCACAGCAAGCGGATCCTCACAGCTAATCTCTTAATTATTTACATTTTTTTTGGAAGAGAGTTTTACTATAGGGCTTGTGTGCTTGCCAGAGAGACAGAAAGCGAGAAATTACACCCCCACCCCACCCCCCACCAAGGGGTGTGGCCACACCGCAATCCCTTCTCCTCCATTCTCCTCTCAGGATCTTGGGCACGCATGCACACACACTGGCCTGAGTTTTAAGCCGCTGGTACGAGCCTCGAACTTTGTGGGAGTCCAGTGATGTAACCATTATGTCATCTGCTGGTCCCTCTCACAGCTAGTCTCAGTCTTCGTAGTTGGGACCCGTTTTTGGCTGTGAGTCTTGGTTCCATGTATTTGTGATTGTGCCTGTTCTTCACGTCAGTACCTGTCTCTGAACCCATTTCTGTACCCATTTCATTCAGGCTGCACAGCAGTTTTCAGACTTGTGTCCTTTTCTGGTCCCCGTCTTCAGGGCATGAGGATAATGGTGGCTCTGTGCCTAGCTCCCTCTTTAGATAAATGACTGTGATTCATTGTCTTAACAACTCATAACTGTAGTGTTTTCATCGCTTGCTTAAATCCTCTTTAGTTTCTATGTTGATCTTGATTACTTGTTTTCTTCTTCTTCTGGCCCAAGGAATTTAGCCTGACCCTTTTATTGCTATTGTATGCTCTTTGACCAGTTTATTTATATTCCAGGTAAAACGAAAATCAAGGCGAAATTTTCATTTTTGCTGAGAAAAAAAGTTTAATTTTTTTTTTTTAGAGAGATTTTTACTACACTCGCCAGAAAGACAGAAAGCGAGAAATCACACACCCCCCCTTCCCCAGGGGGATGGCCATGCCGCAATCCCTTCTTCTCCATTCTCCTCTCGGATCTTGGGAACGCATACACACGCACCTGGCGTGGATTTTAAGCCATCAGACCCGAGACTCGAACCGTGGTTGATACATGGGAGTCCAGCGATATAACCATTATACCATCTGTTGGTCCAAAAGTTTAATCTTTTAAAAAATTTTTGTTGGTGTCTGTGCTGATCACTTAAGAGAGGCAGACTGAAAGAAGTTACTTGTGTGTAAAACAGACAATGAGAAGATGAAATAAATCTTTAAAAATATTGAAATGTAGGGTCCAGCGGGTGCCATGGAGATAAAGACACGAGCTCTCACATGGCCAGCTGCACAGTTGGAGTTCTGGATCCGATAGAATCATGTCTGGCGTGTGTTCATGCGTGCTCTGAGTCTTGAGAGGATACTGGAGGAGAAGGGATTGCAGCATGGTCATCCTCCCTGGGGGGTAATTTCTAACTCCCCCGCCACTAACCCTTGTGAGTGTATGTGCCTTATAGCAAAAACTGGAAAGAAGAAAAGAAATTAGTGAAATGTCAGTTCAGTATCTGCTGAGTAGATACTACTTGTTCAGGTGCCCAAATAATTAGGGATTTAGCCTCTTTTGCCAGGTTGCCAGATTTTAAAAGTTGTACCAGTTTTTAGCTCCTGTGATCTTGGACATGTAATTTAACTTTTTTATGCCTCGGTTTACCTATTTGAAAGATGCGAGTGACTGAAAATACTTAACCTCAAAAGTTAGGTGCTCTAAGTAATAAAGCATTGAGATTTTAGTACAGAAAACTTGAACATAGTTAAGTGTATCGTAAGTGTTAGCTACTGTAGTAACAGTATTTGTTCCTGCTCTTAGGTCACTTTGGGCCTATATTTACGATCCTGTTTAGGAAGGTCCTTATAGATGTTTCTAGGTTTTATTTATTTTTGTTTTAATATCAGGCTACCTCAGTCATATTCTGTTACATCATCCAGGCATTGTGTGTGTGTGTGTGTGTGTGTGTGTGTGTGTGTGTGTGTTTCCGCCTGTAGGCACACAGCACTAGTCAGTCTGACATTTTCTCATTTTGTTTTCCATGGAGTGGAAGCTTCATGGGATCAGAGATCCTCGTCCTATTTATGATCCTGTTAATCTTTACTTTTCTAGCATGGTACCTGGAACACTGTAGAAGCTCAGACATTTTGGAATTACTACAGTGAGCTGTGCAGTGTATACCTGAGGGGAGATGACTGTGTCTCTGTGGCTATGTGTGATGGCCATTTTGGTCTTCTCTGAAGTCATTTTGTAGTTTTCCAGGCCCCTGACCGTCTGACCAGTTAATTTTTGCCTCTACTGGTGTGTTTTCTGACCTTTGTTTTTTCAATTACCAAAGGGCGCATGTGCTTGCCAGAAAGAGATGGGGTGGGGAGGGAAAGGCACCCTCCTGTGGGGCGTGGTCATGCTTACAGTCCTTTCTGCCCCATTTTGCCATCCTGTTGGGATTTAGGGCATGTGCACACATGCCCAGCATGTTTTTCTTTTCTTTCTTTCTTTTTTTTTTTTTTTGAGAGTTTTTTGCTGTAGGGCAGGTGTGCTTGCGGGAGATCCAGAGAGAGGCAGAAAATGAGAGATTTTTCGTCATCCCCAGAGGGGATGGCCACACCACGATCCCTTCTCCACCATTCTTCTCTCAGGATTTTGGGCACACACGCACACGCACTTGGCATAAGTTTTAAGCTGCCAGATCTGGGACTCCAACCGTTGCTGACTACTTGGGAGTCCAGCGACATAACCATTACGCCATCTGCTGGTTCCTCAGCATGTTTTTCAAGCCACTGGAGCTGGAGTAAGCCACTGGAGCTGGAGTTTGAACTGCCGTTGGCCATATGGGGTCTGGCTTTCTTGCCCATCAAGCTACTAGTCTGGCCTGATTTTATTTTTTATTTTTATTTTTTAAGATTTGTTTATTCATTCCATGAGTAAGAGAGAGAGAAAAGCAGCCAGTCCTAACAGGGTCCCCATATTGACCTACCCCCAACCTCGGCCAGCCCGGGGTCATGGGCACATGCATGCGTCTAGTTACTCAGAGGTCTCCAGACCTGAACTGTGAGTCTCTCCTTTTGGGATTGCTTCACAGAGCATCTTGCCACTGTCTGGTCCCTCTGATTTGGTTACTTTTTTGTTGTTTTTCAGTACATGAATCCAGTTCCCTAAGGTGGTTTTCTGGAACCTTCCGTCTTTAGAGTGATCCTTAGTTAAGGATAAAAAGAATCTCTGCTCAGGGCCTGCTCAGTGGCTCAGCTTTAACATGATGCTCAGGCAGTGCTGATTCGTATGGAAGGTCGAGGTTTGGTTCCAGGTCAGCGGGTTAACACTGAGTGTGTGTGCCCATGATCCTGGCTGGCTGGGATGTGGGCGCAGCGGGCTGTCAGGGCTAGAGACCCTGCTGGGAGTGCCTGTGTGTGTGTGTGTTTGTGTGTGTGTGTGTGTGTGTGTGTATGTGTGTGTGTGTGTGTGTGTGTGTGTGTCTCACCCCATAAAAGAAACAAACTTGAAAAGATTCTCTGATCAGATGAACTTGGGAAATGCTGCTATTCCATTCCTCATTAGGAGAATTGCATTCTATAGTAGCATATGAAAGCCTCGGAGAAGTTCTACAGTAGAGCACTTTTTTAAACTTTGACCAATTATTTTCCTCAATTACTTGCACATGAACCTAAACACACTTTTTTTTTCTTAAAAGCTATAATATCCCAATTTTAGAGGGTACATTTTGGGAAATGTAGGGCTGTCCTATTGCTGAAAGTCCTCACTCGATTTCTTTTCTTGTAAAATTATACGGTCAGGAAAATAAAAATAAAATAATGTATGTGAAACGTATTTTTGGATTCTTTAGGGTCCTGTAAAGATTCACTGTTGTCCAGTACTTAAGCACCCTCTTATTAGCCACCTTTAAATGTATAGCCAATATCCTTGAAATCTTTTTTTCTTCTTTAAAAAAAGAATAATTTACTTATTTAATATTTAAATTTGTTATTATTATTTATGTATTTTTAAAATCTGGCCAGAGAGAGAAAGGGAAAATGAGAAAGCAAGCCTTCAGGACCAGGACCTGAACCCCGGTGGGCCTTGCGGGAGTCCAGTGCCACAGTCACCACACCACCTGCCGGTCCCTTTCCTAAGAATCTTTAGACCTTGTATTTAGTCACTTTCCCCATCTGCAGATCTTCAGATTCCTTCACTTGCTCATGGTGTCTATTCCTCTTTCCTGTAGAAGTGTTTTTTAATTCTGATAGACTTCTGTACTCACGAGCTATTTGGCATACCTTGAACTGCATGAATGACAAAGCCCTTGACAGAAGGTTCACTTAGTTCCATCCACTTTTTTACCAGTCTCAGTTGATCACCCAGAGGAACAGATTTTCAGAATTGTAACATTATGGCTTTACCTTATAAAGAAGTCATCACGCATAAGCAAAATAATAAACATAAACATACACAGTAAGCATAGCATAAACAGTAGCTTCGTGTTCTTGCACCTAGCACCAGATCTCCCAGTAAGTAAGTGTATGAGACCCTGAAACTACACACTGTTCTCTTTCCTTGTCCTCATCGTGAAATGTTTTGAGAAGGAATATAAGTTTGTTCTCTGGATCTGGAATATACACCACAACTTTCAAGTATAATTTAAGTAGGAAAAATGTCGGGAAACATCCGCATTTATGTCAGAAGTGAGAGAGTCAAATTTAGTGGTGTCTCTCTGCACTCTGCTTTCAAGTTGATCTCAAATAACAGCTTTAACTAAAAATAGAGGCCGAAGAAACATTCCTCTGAGGTAGATGTCCATTTCCTAGTCCACTCAGGAAATCCACTCAGATTTAAGGCATAAAATTATATGGGGTAAATCCATGAAGGAAATAAATGAAAACCTATATAATGACATCAAATCTTTTGTTCTTTCTAACACATCTTACTGTTTCTAAAAAGTGCTTTTTTAATGCCCTTGTAAATTAGATGGTATGGGCTTTTTTTTTTCATTTGAAAATGAAAAAATAATAATAAAGAAAGCAATTCTTAGGCCTTCTCCATGGCCTGGTGGCCAACACAGCTGGATCCCACATGGCTGACCACACAGTTCAAGACCCAGACCTGGCAGCTTGAGAAACACACCAGGCACGTGTGCATGTGTGCCCATAATCCCAAAAGGAGGGAAAGATGGAGGAGAAGGGATGTAGTGTGAACATTCACCATGGAGGTGTCTTCTCTTCTCCCTCTTTGTTGAGCACACACACCCTGAAGTACAAAAAAAACCAAACAAGATCAAAAATTAAAATAAATAAATAAATAAACCTGGCGTATGTAAGTCAGTAACAGTAACAGTGCTGTTTATGTGCCTTTGACATCCTTATACTACATAACCTTTTATGTATTTAAAATAACAATTCTATACATCTTGGTTTAATTGCCAGAGTGAAAAAATTTACTTTTGAGAAGCTTGAAAGCTTTTTAAAGTTTGGAAAATGTTTATACAGTTCATATTATTGCAATACTACTTTTGGTCTTTGCTCAGAGACCTTTTTAAAAATAATCCTTTAAATATCATTTTCATTATAAGCAATTTAACATTTGTCTCTTGACAAATTCTGTTTTTCTTCTCATACTTGTATATTTGTTCCAA
Organism: Tupaia tana; assembly: GCA_026018925.1. Lineage (NCBI taxonomy): Eukaryota > Metazoa > Chordata > Mammalia > Scandentia > Tupaiidae > Tupaia > Tupaia tana. Next base: position 194,999,853 of record JAKSZU010000003.1, read on the forward strand.
AATCACATAATAAGATTTTTTGGCTGTTATAGTGAAGTGACTATAATGCTTTTCAATAGAGTTTGTTATTATACTGTGTGGGCACAAAACCAAAATTTGTATAGATAGAAGACTTTGCAAAAAATTCAAAGATATTTGTAATATTACTGCATGCTCTGTTATGATTATATTACTCTGATTTTTCTAGAACTATGAAATTTCATCCAAATATTTAAAATGGTACAAATTGTTGCATGAACACAGAGAACTTCAGATTGTTTTTTTAAATCTTTTAAGTTTTTACTGTAGAGTGCATGCACTTGCCAGAGAGAGACAGAAAGTGAGAAATCACCCCCGGGGGAGGGGCGGGTGGCCACACTGCAGTCCCTTCTCCTTTCCTCCTCTTGGGATATTGGGCACACCCGCACATGTGCCTGGCGTTATTTTCAAGTCTCGGGGTCCAGGGCTCAGACTATGGTTGGCCATGTGGGAATCCAGCACCTCTAACCACCACACCACCTGCTAGTCCCAGAACTTCAGATTCTTGATTCTGGCTGTTTGTGTTTTCCTGCCAATCTGTCATGGGTTCAGCTGCTGCTTTTAGCTGATGGAGTGGCGGCTTGTCTCTGAACTGGAAGTCAGCCTTCTTGTTAAATGTCGTATTAGTACTCACCCTTCCTCACCATTCTAAACTGCCAGCTCTCACCCAGATGTATGAGTAAGTAGAAACTAAAACAGGTTAGCCAGAAGTATTTCTCTAATCAGAAAAATATGAAGAATATTGAAAAAACAAATGTTAGAGATGGCATATGCAGCATTTTATGTTTCAAATTTGCGGTTAGAAGTTCATCAAAGTACCTTTTTTGATTTGCCAGAGGCTGTATTCACTTGCCAGAGAGAGAGAAGAGAAGGAGAGGGATGTACCCCCTGATGGGGCATGGTCGGCCGCAGTCCTTTCTCTTCCACTTACCTATTTAGGATCTGAGACATGCTCGTACATGTGCCTGGCATGTTTTTTCCAGCCTCCAAGTCTGGGATTTGTACTGTGTGCTCGACCATGTGGGATCTTACTCCCTTAACCACTAGACTACAGGCCAGCCCCTTTCAAAGTACTTTTAATAGTAGAAATGCCTTTCTGCTACCTTCAGTCCATTGTTGGAATTAGTGCTTAGAAACTATCCACGTAGTGCCCAGACAGTCTTCAGTTTTTGCTTCCCTTAACCACACTGTCTTATTTTAATGCCTATGAGTTAGAGGTCTGTCTTTACATTTATTATAGTTCTAGGTCAGTAGGCCTTTATACTGACTGTAATGTAAACAGATTGCATGTAGTATCTAGATAATTATTTTTAATCATTTTCTGTCTACAGTGTTCAATGATCTTGTCTTCTTAATTTTTAACTGAGTATAGTGATATTTACTGTGTTTTATTTTTTTCTTTTGACTTTTGCTGTCTGTATTTTTCTGGAAAAATTTACAAACTGGCTAAGTATCTACAATATATTGAATCATCTACTCCAGCTTCTAGTGGATCTTTATTGAGGTTCAGCAGTATTAGGTATCTGTAACTCCTTTTCATATTTCCCTCCCTATTTTCAAGCCTTTAACTCCACTCAGTTTTAAAAAATTAAATGTAAATTCAATGAATTATACATGTATTGAGCACTTATTATGTAAAAGTGCTACTTCTCATCCTAGATACGAAAATATAAATAATACAGTCCAGGAGCTCACAGTCTTAACAGGGAAAACAAATTTAAAAATAAGTATAATATAGCATTATTTTATTTTAGAAATGTATTTTAAGTTCTATAATGTAGTATGAATACAGATTCTATCTGAGGATGCCAAGAAAAGTTAAAGTGTAGAAATGCCCTTTAAGTTTCTTTCCTTTCCTTTTTTTAAAAAAAAAAATTGCCAGAGGGCATGTATAATCATCAGAGAGACAGAGAGGGGAAGGAAGAAAGTGTCCCTCACTCCATGGGGTGTGGTCACACAACAATCCCTTTTCCTCCATTTTTCTCTTTTTTTAGGAATTTAGACATGCAAACACACATGCCCATCATGTTTTTCAAGCTGCCAGGTCCAGAATTTGAGCTGTGCAGTTGTCTATGTAGGATCTGGCTTCCTTAACCTCTAGGTCATAGTACCAGCACTCTTCTTTTTAAAAGATAAATAGTAATTTGGGATTTTCATATCCTTATAGATTTTTTTAAAAAGAGATTTTTGCTCTAGGGCTCATACACTTGCCAGAGAGACAGAAAGCTAGAAATTATCCCCTGGGGGCGAGGTGACCATGCCTCAGTCTCTTCTCCATTCTCCTCTCAGGATTTTGGGCTCACATGCAAACACACCTGAAGTGAGTTTTAAGCCACTGGGTCCAAGACTTGAACTGCAATCAACTACATGGTTACGTCCAGCGACGTAACCATTACTCCATCTGCTGGTCCCTATACATTTTTTTTTTCAAAGATGGTCTTGCCATGTCACTGTCCGGTTTCAGCCTCCTAGCTAGCACCGCAGCTGTGCACCACCATACCCGAGCTCTGTCTCAGAGTCTTGTGTTGCAGGCTAGTCTCAAGCCCACTGTCTTCCTTCCTCAGCCCCCTAAGTTCCTGGGGTAAAAGGTGTGTGCTATTGCATTTGGTCGTTAAGTGGGACCCTGAATCTACCCCATGCCTCCCATGTGGTCCCAGTCTGCAAAGCGTTGCTTCTTAGTGCACACCACTGCAGCTAGGCCAAGTTTTAGAAATTTTTGCTATAGGGTGTGTGCGCTCGCCAGAGAGAGAGAGACAAAAAGTGAGAAATCACCCCCCAGAGGGGATGGCCAGGCCGCAATCCCTTCTGCTCCATTCTCTTCTAGGGAACTTGGGCATGCATGCGCACGCACATGTACCTGGCTTGAGTTTCAGTCAACGGGTCCAGGACTTGAATTGCAGTCAACTACATGGGCGTCCAGCAACATAGCCATTATGCCAGCTGCTTGTCCCAGCCAAGTTTTATTTCTTCTTGAAAGAAGTTTTTTTTTTTTTTTTTTTTTTAATTAAAAAACAAAAACATAAACAAAAAACCTTAGTGAGGTGTAATTGACATACAGTAAACTGCACATACTTAAACTTGATGTTTTGGTAAGTTTTGACATACCCGTGTGCCCATGAAACCTGTACCACAGTCATAATAATAAGCATAACCATAATTCTTAGAAGTTCCTTTGTGCCCCCATATTGTCCCCATTCTTGATCCTGCCCAGTCTCTAGGTAACCACTGCTTTCTACCAATTTTGTTTAATTTGAATTTCATAGAATTTGTGTGTGTGTTTATAATCATGTAGTATGTATGTTTTAATCTAACTTCTTTTACTCACCTTAATTATTGTGAGATTCACCCATGTTGTTGAGTGTATCAGCATTTTATTCCTCTTTGCTGCAGAATAATATTATATTGTAGAGGTATAACACAATTTGTTTATTCACTCATGATTCTTATTTAAACCTTTTTTTTTTCCCTTTGTATTTAGGAAATATTTGCCAAATTCAGGGTCACTTGGATTATCTTTTATGGTCTTTTAGAAGCATTGTTTTAAGATAATTTTTTCACCTTCGTTGAGATATAGTTTATAAACCATAAAAACTACCCAGCACTCTATTAAGCTCTGAATTTTTAGAATATTTACATAGTTGGCTCAATCCCTATTTTCACCCTTAGACTCAAGCAGCCACTACTTTGTTTTTGTCTTTACTAAAAATTTAGTCAGTGGAACCATAAAATGCGTAGTCTTTTGTGTCTGGCTTTGACCTAGTATGAAGTTTTGAAATACATCCTTTTTGCTGCCTATGTCAATAGTTTCTTTTCTTTTCTTTTTTTTTTTTTTTTTTTTTTTGAGAGGTTTTTCACTATAGGGTGCGTGCGCTCGCCAGACAGAGAGAGAGAGAGATAGAAAGCGAGAAATCACCCCCCAGAGGGGATGGTCATGCCGCAATCCCTTCTCCTCCGTTCTCCTCTCAGGATCTTGGGCACGCACGCACACGCGCCCGGCGTGAGTTTTAAGCCACCAGTTCTGGGACGCGAACCGCGGTTGACTACGTGGGAGTCCAGCGACATAGCCATTACCTAACTGCTGGTTCCCAATAGTTTCATTTTTTCATTTTATAGATATATTAATTTTATTTAAGCACTTATCAGGTTAGGGATATTTTATTATTTTTCTTTGGGGCTGTTAAAATAATGCTGCTATGAGTATTCACATATAAGCCTTTTTTTATGTTCTTGGTAGATACTTAAGAATGGAATCACTGGGTCATTTGGTACGTGTGTGTTTAATTTTTTTAAATAGTTGTTTTGTTTAATTTTATTATTGTTGTTATTATTTTAGATTTTTTTCTATACTGTGCATGAGCTCACCGGAGAGACAGAGACAGACAGACAAACAGAAGGTGAGAAATTACACCCCAGAGGAGATGACTATGTTGCGGTCTCTTCTCCATTCTCCTCTTGAGATTTGAGCACGCACACATATGTGCCCAGCATGAGTTTTAAGCCACCGGTCCAGAACTTGTCTACTATGTGGAGTCTAATGACATGACCATTACACCATCTGCTGGTCCCATATTATTATTGTTTTTCATTGGATCAGAAAGAGATAGGGAGGGAGAGTGAGAAAACAAGCCCCCAGGTTCAGAACTCAAGCCAAAGTCAGCCATGTGGGAGTCTAGTACCCCAACCATCATACTACCTGCTGACCATAGTGTATTTTTAATTTTTTTAAGAAATTGCCATACTCTTTCCAGAACATTTGAAACATTTTACATTTCTACCAGCATTGAATAAGAATTTCAGTTTCTTCTTATCCTCCTTGGCACTTATAACCAGACTTTTTTTTTTTTTTTTTTTTTTTGAGAAGTTTTTGTTATAAGGTACATGTGCTCTCCAGGAAAACAGAGAGAAACAGAGAGACAGAAAGCGAGAAGTCACCCCCCAGGGAGGATGGCCACGCTGCAATCCCTTCTCCTCCATTCTCCTCTCGGGATCTTGGGCACGCATGCACACGTACCTGGCGTGAGTTTAAGCCACTGGGTCTGGGACTCAAACCGCGGTTGACTACATGGCAGTCCAGTGACATAGCCATTATGCCATCTGCTAATCCCATAATCAGACATTTCTATTATAATCATCCTAATGAGTGTGTTGTGATGTGACAGAAACCATGTATGGCCCACAGGCCCACAAGTGTCCCACATTTTTACTGTCGACAGAATATCAGCAGACCCATGTTTGCAGACCCCGGAATTGACTGTCATATCTGCTACTAAAGACAGTTTTATTTCTTCCTTTCCAATATGGGTTAACTTTTATTTCTTTTTCTTGCCTTATGTCACTCACTAAAATATACAATACAATGTTGAGTAAACGTAGTAAGAGCAGATATCATTCCCTTGTCCCTTCTCTTCCGGGGAGAAACTCTAATATTTAGACTTTCACCATTTCCTCTGATGTTAGTTCTAGGTCTTTTTTTTTTTTTTTTTTTTTTTTTGGAGAGGTTTTCGCTATAGGGCACGTGCGCTTGCCAGACAGGCAGAGAGAGACAGAAAGCGAGAAATTACCCCCCAGGGAGGGTTGGTCACGTCGTAATCCCTTCTCCTCCATTCTCCTCTCGGATCTTGGGCACGCACGCACACGCGCCTGGCGTGAATTTTAAGCCACTGGGTCCGGGACGCGAACTGCGGTTGACTACGTGGGAGTTCAGCGACATAGCCATTCCTCTAACTGTTGGTCCCAGTTCTAGGTCTTTCATAGATGCTATTTAGTAGATTGAGGAAGTTCTCTTTTATTCATTATCTACTGAGCATTTGTATAAGGAATGGATATTGGGTTTTATTTTTTATGTTCTTTATCTAAATGATTGGGTTGTTTGCTTTAAGTTATTTTAATATGGTAAATTACACTGATCTTGCTAATGCTAAACCAACTTACATTCTTGGGATGAACTGCATTTGATCATGATGTGTTATCTTTCTTATACTGTATTTGATTTGCTAAAATTTTAAGATTTTCCATTGTACTTATGAGGTATATTTGTTTATAGTATTTTTGGTAATATTTTTTCTGGTTCTGTTATCAATAATGCTGGCCTCAGTTGAAAAGTATTTTAAATTTTCTGAAAGAGTTTGTTATAGAGTGGGCATTACTTCTTCCTTCAGTGTTCAGTAGAATTTATCAATGAAGCTATCTGGGCCTGGAAGCTTCTTTGTGGGTTATTTTTAAACTACAGATTGAGTTTCTCAGAGTTTTAGGCATCTTTTGGTTACTTAGCTTTCCTTCAATGAACTTTAGTAGTTTGTGTCTTTCAAGGAATTAATTAATTTCATCCAAATTGGAATTTAATGACAAAATTATTTGCAGTATTCTTTCATTATCCTCTTAATGTCTGTAGACTCTGTAGTGATATCACCTCTTCCTTCCCAGTATTAGCACCCTACCCGGGGATGACCATGCTGCAATCCCTTCTCCTTCTTCTGTCCTCTGTGCTCTTTTATTTATTTATTTGTTTGTTTGTTTGTTTATTTATTCATTCATTCATTTATTTATTTATTTTAAGAGAGATTTTTACTCTAAGGCATATACATTTGCCAGAGAGAGAGAAAGTGAGAAATCACTCCCCGAGGGTGGATGGCCACACTGCAATCCCTTCTTCTCCCTTATCTTCTTGGGATTTTGGGCCTGACGCACATGCGCCTGATGTAAGTTTAAGCCACCGGGTCTGGGACTAGAACTGCAGTGGGAGTCCAGTGATGCAACCATTATACCATCTGCTGGTCCCGTCCTTCGTGCTTTTATTGTCATTTTAATTGTACATGTTATAAGTCTCACAACATATTGTTATTGTTTTATTAGTTATCTTTTAAAGAGACTGAAAAATAAAAAATCTTTTATGGCAAGTCCTTTGAGGTAAGACATTTTATTTCAGGTATCGTTTTCCTTCTCTTTGGGAAGTTTCCTTTAGTAATTTTTGTATTGCAGGTATGATGGTGATTAATATCCTTAGCTGGGAACCAGCAGTTAGCGTAATGGCTATGTCGCTGGACTCCCACGTAGTCGACCGCGGTTCGCGTCCCGGACCCGGTGGCTTAAAACACGCCGGGCGCGTGTGCGTGCGTGCCCAAGATCCCGAGAGGAGAATGGAGGAGAAGGGATTGCGGCGTGACCATCCCCCCTGGGGGGTGATTTCTCGCGTTCTGTCTCTATGTCTCTCTCTGTCTGTCTGGTGAGCGCACGCGCTCTATAGCGAAAACCTCTCCAAAAAAAAAAAAAAAAAAAATCCTTAGCTTATGAGTATGTGATAGTAATTGGTCTTCATTTATAGAAGATTTTTATTAGATCTTTAATTAAGAGGCTTTTTCTCATTTTTTTTTAACGTCGCTCTTGTTTGCATTGTTTCTAGCCAGAAACTTGTTATGCTTATCTTTGTTCTTGTGAACTAATGTGTCCTTTTCTCCTTATATTAGTGTTTTTTCATTAGCATTATTATAATCAATTTTATTACGATACACCTTAATGTAGCTTTCTGCACATTTCTCTTTCTGGGAGTTTATTAATGTTTTTGAATGTGTGGGTTTTCAAATTAGTGGTTTTCAAATATGGCAAAATTTTGGCAATCAAAACATTTTTTTCTCTTGTTATCCACTTGAAGTTGTCCGATAACTGAATTAACTGTTTATATTATCTTAGCTGTTTACTCTCTACTTCATTCTGCATAGTTTCCATTGCTGTTTTTTCAAGTTCACTAAATCTTTTCCTTCTGTAGTGTCTAATCTGTTATTTTATCCATTGTGTGTTCTTTGTATCAGTTTAGTTACCAACTGTTAGTATGATATGGGTCTTCTTGATGGTCCATGTTTCTTTTTTTTTTTTTAGAGAGAGTTTGTTTTTGTTTTTGCTATAGGGCGCGTGCTCTCACCATAGAGACAGAGACAGAAAGGAGAAATCACCCACCCCGGGGGTGGGGGGTGGGGGGGTGGCCATGCCGCAATCTCTTCTCCTCCATTCTCCTCACAGGATTTTGGGCATACCTGACGTGAGTTTTAAGCCTCGAAGGCCGGGACTGGAACCGTAGTTGACTGTGTGGTAGTCCAGCGATTGAACCGCCATGCCATCTCCTGGTTATAGTCCATGTTTCTGTTTAATCTGTTTGCCTAATCTTTCTTGAAAATATGGAATATGGTTAGAATGGTTATTTTAATGTTGTCGTCTACTAATTCTGTTGATCCATTTTTCTTCCCATATTAAGAGTTCTATCTGCTTGCCCCTTTACATACTCGGTAATTTTTATTGGATTCCAGACGTGGTGAATTTTACCTTGTATGCTGGATATTTTTGCGTTCCTATTAGTATTCATGATGTTTGTTCTGTGGTGTACTGAAATTACTTTGGAAACAGATCCTTTTGAGGATTATTCCGAAGCTCTCTCAGGTGGGAATAGAGCAGATATTTACCAATATAGCAAATACTTAAGAATTCATAAGGAAATATTATGAGCAATTTACACTAATAAGTGAAAGCCTAGATGCATGAACTATGAAGAGTCCAGACTAGAGACTGTTGCAGTATTCTAGGAAGGAGATGGTGGTGGCCTGAACTCTAGGATACTAAAAGCAGAAACAAAAAGATTCATCAGCCATAACAGAACGAAGAGTGGGGGGGAGGGAAAAGCAAGGGTGCAGGGGCCAGGTTAGGACGTTAATGACTGGGGCACTTGGAGGGTGTTGAGTGGTGGTGCTAACACCTGAGAAGTAGGGCTTTTTGTTAGGAGCAGTGGTGAATTTGAGGCACATGGGAATCTGTGGCATTGTCTAGTTGCTAATTTGAATCTTGAGCTTAGAAGAAAAGTCTGGGTAGATTGTGTCTGCTTATGTTGCCACAGAATTGGGTTCTTGTTTTTAAACTCACCAGCTTGTTTTTAATTTTGTGAGCATGACTTTTTAAGCATTTCCAGAAATATAAAATACTGTTACAAAATCAGATTAAACCCTCCTTCATATAAGTATTATTTACCCAGCTAGATCTTAGATATGTGAACAAAGACCCTACTTAGAGCAGGCTTTTTAATAAACGCTGAAATGTGGTTGTATCAGAAACCCTTAACTTTTGGCACAGTTTCTACATCAGTACTCAGATTTCTCTGAACAGTGTATCTGTGGCTTAGATTCTGTTCTGTACAAGTCATTGCCAGACATGTCGGACCCTGCTCTTGGTAGCTGGGGCAGCTTTACTAGAATGTAGCCCAGAATACTTTTCGAGTTCCTAAAAATGCTTAAAAATGACCTCTTCTCACTTAGGTTTGTGAGATGCTAAATGTAGACTTTCCTTTCCTCTCCTTTGCCTGAACAAAATTTCCAATCACCTCAAAGATGGAAGCAAATTGATTTCCACCTTCTTTTTTTATCCTATTAGAAAGGAGACAATGTGGCGTACATACATTGGAAGTGACCTTTCCTCTTACGCTGTGATTCCGTGACTGGACTTAAGGCTGCTGTTTACCATCTCAAGCTTGCCAGTTTTAGGATAATCCCAGCCTGACCTGTATTGAACTGGCTATTATTAAAACCTTTATCTGCATTGTCAAATGTATTTACTGCCGGTCAGAAGTGGTAACTGTTCTTGCTAAGGTCTTATTGACATATAAAGCACAATTTTATCTTGAACAAGGTGAACAGTATGACTTTTTGTTACATAGTACATCGGTTTTCAAAGTACATAGGATGGGTTCCAACCCACAGTAGATTGCTTAGAAGTTTAATGTGAGTATGTAAATAGCTGTGATTGCATTTGTGGAGTTGATGTTTCATACAATTATTATGTTTGTAATTTTACTTATTCCTTTGATGCCTATATTATGGTCTAGTAAATTTTTTTGGCCAAATATTAATCAAGCCACCAATTTCTTTTTATCTTTGTATTTAAAATTAAACTAATTTTTAGCTTTTTTGTAAGTAATATATTTTATTTACATGGCTCAAAAATAAAAGTGCTGAGACCAGAAGATGGTGTTACATCGCTGGACTCCCATGTAGTCGACTATGGTTTGAGTCCCTGACCCAATGGCTTAAAATTCATGCTGGGCACGTGTGCATGCTTGCCCAAGATCCTGAGATGAACAGGGAGGAGAAGGGATTGCATCATGACCATCCCCCCGGAGGGTGCTTTCTGGCTTTCTGACTCTGTCTTTTCAGCCAGTGCACCTGCTCTATAGCAAAAATCCATCATAAAAAAAAAAAAAAAAAAAAAAATCAGCAGCCACAGCATATGCCATGGCATCACAGGGTCTCCCAGAGCAAAAAGAAAAAGAAAAAAAAAAAAATCAAAGTTCTAGTTTTCAAAATGTGTACCCTACTAAATCTTGCTGTTGTCCATCTGCATTTACCCCTTCCTTATCCTCAGCCCACTATATGTAAAATTTTTATTACTTCTGTTTATTTTTTTTAGACTTTATACAGTAAACTGACACAAGTATATATTCTTATTTTCTTCTCTTCTAACTCAAAAGGTAACATACTATACAATTCTGTAGCTTGGTTTCTTTTTCTTTCTTTTTTTAATATTTCTATATCCCAGCGTGTTCTTTTCCATAACAATACACAAAGATCTTATCTTTATTTATTGCATAGTATTCAGTTGGGGGTATATGCCATGGTTTATTTAACCAGTCCTTTGCTGACAGGCGTTTGAATGTGTTCCATCTTTTGCTATCACAGTCAATTTCATAGTGAATAACTTGTGTCATTTAGGTTCTTGATTGTTTAGATTTCTACAAATACTTTTGTTAGGTGAAAGGATAAAGGTACCTGTAATTTTTATCGATATTCCTGTATTTCCTTCATATAAGAGTTGTACACTTTACATTTCCATAAACAATATATGATGGTCCTTGAAATACCTGTCTTTCCCCACAGGGTGACTAGAAAGTGCTTAGACTGAGATCAGATTTTTCCACTTTGATAACAAGTGCTATCTCGGTGTGTTTTTACTTGCATTTTTCTTTTAATGAATTAGGCTAAGCAGTTTACATGTTTAAGGACCACTTGTATTTCCTCTTGTGTATTCTGTCATTTTTCCATTGGATCATTTCCTCTATGTCTATAAATTTTTTATATGGATTTCTTTTTGAACTTTCTATTTTGTTCCATTGATCTAGCTATTATTTTGCTGCTTCCATACTATTGAAATTTTTGAGGCTTTATAAAGTATGCTTTAATATCTAGCTCTGTTTTCTCATTGTTCCTTTATTTTTTTTGCTTTGTTTTTGTTTTTATTTTTTGGTCTTACAAAAAGTGAGGAGAGGAGGCCCGGATGGTCGTGCAGTGATAGAATGCTATGCTGTGTGAGGTAGACTTGCATGGGAAAGTTGTTGGTTTGCATCTGGAGGCCTCCCTGAGTACTCTAGGCCTTTGATCTGGGCTGGCAGATGCTGGAGGTGGATTGTGGTGTGCAGACTCTGTTAAGCATGCAATATCTTTTTTTTTTTCTGTGTCTCTCATACATGGAATAAGTAAATAAACTTATTTTTAAAAGGTAAAGAGAGAGGCTATTTCTAGACTAGTGTTTTTGGCTAAAATTGGTTTATGAAAAGTGTTTACCCTGATTGTCTTTTTTTTTTTTTTAAGTTTATTTATCCTTTCTATGGAGGGATATACCTCTAATAGGGTCCCCACTCTGTGATCACCCCCAGCCCTAGCCAGCCCACATCTTGAGCATGTGTACATGCATGCACCCAGAATGCACAAGGAGATACTGGGAGATGACCAGGCACTGTCTCATGTGGGTCTAGCTGCAATACTGATGCATCACCGTCTGGCTCTAAAGCATCTTTCTTGAGTTAGAAACATTCACAGAAGTTTAGAAGCATAAACTGATCATCTTTTATTTTACCGAAGGAGAGTATGTTCCCTCCCTTATTTCTCTGATATTTTAATGTTTAAGTATACACATATTGTACATTTTGAACACTGTACAGTCCCGTCCCCCATCTGCAGAGAGATACCTTCCAAGATCCCATGTGGATGCCTGAAACTGCAGGTAGTACTGAACCATGTATATGTGCACGTGTGTGTGTGTGTGTGTGTGTGTGTGTGTGTGTGTGTATTTTTCCCTATACGTACATTCCTCTGACAAATTCATTTATCAGTTAGGTACAACAAACAATTAACTACAACTAATGTTAAAAGAACAATTATTATAATATACCGTAAGAAAAGTTAGGTGAATGTGGTCTGTCTCCAAAAATCTAGTTGCGTCCTACGTACCTATTTTCTGACCATGGCTAATCTAGGGTAATTGAAACTGGAAAACAGAAGAGCACTACTGTATCTACCACTGTGAAGTTTTTAAAAAAAATTATTTTGGTTAATTTTACTCATCATTCTTTTTAATCTGACTAGAGAGAGACAGAGAGAGGGAAAGAGAGAAAGCAAGCCTCCAGGTCCTGGACATGAATGGTGATCAGTCATCTGGGAGTCCAGCAACTTAACTATCCTTCCACCTGCCGGCCCCACATTGTGAGGTTTTTAACAGCTCTAGTCATACAGGTACTAAACTGTCCAGGTTTTAAATATATATAAGAGAAAGTACTGGAAGGATAATTGAGATCTCAGGTCCTCCTGTCTCTCTCTTCTTTTAACTGAGCAGCATTATTTGATAATGATTCTTTATCCCAGAGCCCTTTGTAATGGATCATGTTTGGATTCTGTTTTTTTTTTTTTTTTAATATTATGAGTGTTATTAGAAAATTGAAAATTGGAGTGTAGAGTGCCAGAGTTAGGTTTTAGTAAACTAAGGTTTTATGTCACAGTAGTACATGATAGTGGATAAACAGGATAACATGAATGACTTTATGTTTGGAAAATTATATTTATTCTGAGAAAACAAAGGCAATAGCTATTAAAGACAAATTGTCTGACACCGGTAGTAAGAAAGGGAGCCTAATTTAGAGAGAGAGTTTTAGCCTACACAAGTCAAATTAAGTAGTTTATTGTATAAGAGAAGAGGTTCAGAAATGTTTTCTTTTTTCAAATAAACAAAAATCATTATTAGATAGTGAGGAGGGTCCCTTGCTGTATACTTGACTAAAAAAAGTGTTATGAAGTGTGTGTGTTCGTAGGTGCTTGGCAAAATCCACTTTTTATGTGCTTGCTTAGTTTATCAGCAGCAAGCAAGCCATCAGTTTCCATTCTTAATTCCTGTGGCATTTTTCACAGAGAGAGCCCCTTGCAGATGGGTTTATCGCACATTACGATGTTAGTACATCGTTATGAGTTGATGTTATTTCTTGAACGGTAACATTGGCATCCATCTGTTTTTAAAATTAAACTGGATATTAAGATCTAGAAAGTTGTTTAATTTTATGTGTGTGTATGTGAACTACTGGTGTTAGACATGCTTTTAACACTAATTGAAATTGCTGATTCTAGTTGCTATCACAGTAGAATCAAATCTTTTTTTGTGTTTTTGTTTTAGATACTAAGAATTAGAAAATGAAAATGTTGGGACCAGCAGTTAGCGTAATGGCTATGTCGCTGAGCTCCCATGTAGTTGACCGCGGTTCAAGTCCCAGACTTGGTGACTTAAACTCACACCAGGTGTGTGTGTGTGTGTGAGCGTGCCCAAGATCCCACGAGGAGAATGGAGGAGAAGGGATTGCAGCACGGCCATCCCCCTGGAGGGTGATTTCTCTCTTTCTGTCTGTCTCTCTGTCTCTCTGTCTTTCTGGCAAGCGCACATACCCTATAGCAAAAACCTCTCCAAAATAAAAAAAGAAAATGAAAATGTTTTCTAGGGGCTGGCCCCCTGATGAAGTGGTTAAGTGCTGTGCATTGGGCGCCAGAATGGCTGGCTGCAGTTTTGAGTGCTGTCCCTGGTGGTTTGAGAAACATGCTAGGCACTTGTGCGCGCTGACAGGATAGAGAAAAGGAAGGAACTGCATTGCGGCGTAGCCACACCCCATTGAGGGTGCTTTCTCTCTCTCCCTCTCTCTCCCTCTCTCTCTCTCTCTCTCCCTCTCTCTCTCTTTCTTTCCCCCCCCCCCACTCGTCCCCCCACCCCCACCCCTCCGCAAGCTTATTCACCCTCTGGCATTAAAATAAACAAATAAACAAATGTGGTTGGGGAGATGTTTATACTTTAAAGACACAGAATCTGGATTTAAAAAATATATTTTACATATAACATCAGATTACAATTGTACCTCAGGGAAACCTCCCCTGACTTTAAAGAAAATGCCCTCCTGATTACTCTTACAGTGCTGTGCCACAGTTTCCAGTCCAAGGGCTCATTGTAAAGAACATCTTTCATAATGCTTGGGTACTCAGCTTTTGTTAAGTAAAATAATTGATGGCTTTTTAAGCTTTCTCTGATGTTTTCCTGAAAAATGAAATATAGGCACAAGTAAAATCCAGAATTGAATTTTTAAATTCTATATAAAGCAATAGAAAGTATGTGTGGTAATTGCACAATGCATATTCATTTTCAGATAATCTTTTTAGAAGAACATTCTGGGTTATGGGTAACTTGGTGATTAAAGCATAGGTTTTTTCTTTCGTATAAATAAAAGAATTATTTATTTAATTTTATTTATTATCATTATTCTTCAGTTTGACCAGAGAGAGAGAGTTAGATAGCAGGCCGCCAGGTCTAGGCCTTAAAATCATGGCCCAGCACCTTAAACATCATGCCAGCTATTGGCCCCAAATTTTAGGTTTTGAGAATCAAGACTGCCTGGGTTCAGGCTCGCCCTGTGGCCTGGTGTTTGAAAGCCAGATCCCTATAGTCGACTATATCGTTTGAGTGCCGGACCTGGCAACTTGAAAAAACAAACTGGGGGGACTACATGTGGCCTGGTGGATCCCATGTGGTTGACTGTGCTGGACCAAGCAGCTTGGAAAACACACCAGGTACATTTGCATGTGTGCCCAAAATCCTGACAGGAGGGAGATGGAGGTGAGAGGATTGTAGCGTCACCATTCTCCATGGGGGATACTCTCTCACTCACTCTCTCTGGCAAGTACATGGGCCCTCTGACAAATTTAATTAAAAATGAAAAAGAAAGTCTGGGTTCATGCCTGGTAACATATGGTCCAGCTGTGGTGATGCAGAGTTAGTGCACTTCTGTGTGATGCTTGAACCTTATGTGGAAGATCAGAGTTTCGTTCCTGACTCAGCCTGAGCACGTGATCCTGGCTGAGTGGGAGGGCTGGGAAGAGGATTGTGGTGTGAAACCTTGTTGAGGATGCCTAATAGTCTCTTCCCCCACCCCCACCTCTTTTTTTCTCTATCTTATGAAAGTAATAAATTTAAAAAATATTGTTAACATCTAAGTGTCAATTACTTCATCTATAAAATAGATATAATAATTATGCCTACACCATAGACTTGTAGAATAAATGAGATGTTACTCATAAAGTTTCCAGCACACACCTGGTACTTAGTACATGCTTGGTAAGAGGCACTTTTTAATGATTACTGCTGATGTGGTATCATCTGTGTCATATTGTAGAAAAGTTACAAAATTATATGAAACTAATATCTTGCTGTGTTATTATTGGTTATAAATATTTTATTAAAGATACCCCAAAAATTCTTGTTTAAGCATGATTAGTTTGTTCCAGGTAATTAACAAATATGATAAATTTTGAAGGTTGTAGGATATTTTATAATGTTCAGATTATTTTGGGGAGCCCTTATAATATTAACATACATAAAAGAGATGGCTGGTTTATCTGCTTCACAGTAGGAATTCTTCTAGATGGAAAATTGGCAAAATCACTGAAAGAACCTGGTATCAGCATTGCAAAACTGTTAGAGGTAAACCATGATCTGAAATGAGTATTCTGATAAAGTTATGTAACCTTTCTGTCAATCTTATGGTGGTTGTCTCAAAATATTTAATCTTTAAATATGTTTACTTTGAAATGCCAGATTATTAACTGGAAAATACATGTGGTTTAGCAAGATTGCATTTCTTCGTATAAATCGTATTCCTTTTGTTGTGCGTTAAGACATTTTCTTATAAGTTTTCATGAACAAAAAAACGCTAAAATCTGTGTGCTTTTATTTGGCTCTGCTTTTATAGAGTTTTCAGAGAGATTCAGAATCTGCCAATACTTTAAATAAATTAATTTGAATTGTATATAACTATATCATCAATTTCTCATATATGATTCTTTTTGTTGCATATAGATTGTTGTGATACCTTTAAAAGTTATTAGCAAGAGCTTTCTTACACCTTTGCCCCATTTTTTTGGTTTCTAATCATGCTTTTTAAAATCAAAACACTGAGGAGTCAGCAGCTAGCATGGTGGTTAAGGTGCTGGACTCCCATATGGTCGACTATAGTTTGTTTCCTGGACCCAGGGACTTGAAAAATCACACTGGGTACATGTGTGTGCATGCCCAAAATCCTGAGAAAAGAATAGAGAAGGGACTGTGGCATGACTATCCCCCTGGGGAGTGATTTCTCACTTTCTCTCTTACTGTCTTTCTCTGTCTCCCTCAGATGAACACACGTGCCTTATAGAAAAAAATAAAACACTGAAAAAAAGTGAGCCTCTTTCTAACCACTGGTTACTGATATGTCTCCTCCTAGAGCATTTCCATACATATATGAGTCTGTGTCTGTTTGTATATTGTGTGTAGGCTACATATGCATGTATACTTGTGTTTTTTTAAAAGAATTATTTTATTGAACTTTATTTACTTATTTTTAATTTGACCAGAGAGGGACAGAGTGAGAGAGAGAGAGAGGGAAAGTGAGAAAGCAAGCTGCCAGGTCCAGGACTCGAACTGCAGTCAGCCATGTGGGAGTCCAGCATCCTCAACCACCAAGCTACCTGCTGACCCCTATTTGTGTTATTTTTAATAATATGTAATTTGCTTTCCTAATAAGGTATATACCATGGGGTATATACCTTATTATGTCAGTACATAAGGCTCTGCTCTATATGATATTTCATTCTATGACGTCACCATAATTTTGTTCGATGTTTTTTGTTAGCAGTGGACATTAGGTTGTTTATCATTTAATTGTGAATATTTCTATCGCAAATATTCATATACACCTATCTTTTTACCTTTTTTTAAGAGTAGAACAGAGTGTTAGTGAAATTACTAGACTTATGAGTATGTATTTTGAAATGGTGATACTAAAAATTGATCTTTAAAAAATTATCGTTTTGGGAACCAGCAGTTAGCGTAATGGCTATGTCGCTGGACTCCCACGTAGTCGACCATGGTTCGCGTCCCGGACCCAGTGGCTTAAAACTCACGCCGGGTGCATGTGCGTGCGTGCCCAAGATCCCGAGAGGAGAATGGAGGAGAAGGGATTGCAGCGTGACCATCCCCCCTGGGGGGTGATTTCTCGCTTTCTGTCTCTCTGTCTCTCTCTGTCTGTCTGGCGAGCGTACGCGCCCTATAGCGAAAACCTCTCAAAAAAAAAAATTATTGTTTTAATTTGTATCCCCATCATGAATATATGCGAATGTTCATTCTCCTCAGTTTTTCACATTCATTTATATCATTCATTTTAAACTTTGCCAAATTGATGTCAAAAATTTTTATTTAAGTTGCTATATTTTTTATATAAATTACTTCTTGGTGTCATCCTTTGTTCATTTTCTACATATTTATTTTGCCATGGAGAATCTTTAATTTGTATGTTGCTTCGTTTCACTGTCTGGGTTTGTGTTATGTTTAGAGACCTTCACTCCATGATTATCAAAATGCACTATATTTTCTTCTAGTATTTTAATAATTTTGTTTTCTATCATTTAAAACTTAAAACATCTGAATTTGTGAGTTTGTGTGTGTGTGTGTAGCATGAAATAGGGGTATAAGTTTTCTTCTCACAATTGAATAGTCAGTTGTTCTAAAAGTGTCTTTACCAGTTGACTTTAAATTACAACTTCATCATATTCTAAATTTGGAGACTGTTTTGTTCCATTGATGAATGTGTCTAACCCTGCACCAGAAACACACATTTCTAAATATTGTTATCTTCTTAGTATGTTTTCTCTTTATTTTATTTTAATTTCTTTTATACATTCAATCACATATGTCACTTAGCTTGTAAAGTGAATGTTCCAACATGAATACATTTCTCATCAGTCCAGTTGGGTATACTATATACATTATCATCAACAGATAATAACTCATTTCTTTGTCCCATAAATGTCTTGCCTCTCTCTATTTTTCTCCTTAATGTCTTTCCTCAGACTCTTCTCCTTCTCCCACCCTCTTTCCACACTGTATCTGGTATCTGTAACCATTTTCTATGTTTCTATGTCCTCTGGTCATTCAGTTTCAGCAATACAGTGTCTCTCCTTCATAGTCTGGCTTGCTTTACTCAGCAGGAAATCTTCCATATTCATCCACTTTCTGTCAAAAGCCAGGATCTTGTTGTTTTTTATGGCTAAATAGTATTCCGAAGAGTATATGTACCACACTTTTTCAATCCATCCTTCTGATTGTTGACATTTGGGTTGGTTCCATATCCTAGCAATTGTGAATAATGCAACAACAAACATAGATGTGCAAGCACTTTTCTGACTAAGCGTTCTTCTATCCTTTGGATAGATACCAAGGAGTGGGATTGCTGGATCATATATGGTAGTTCTATTTGTAGATCTTTGAGGAATCTCCACGTTTTCATACCTACAGCAATTTACCTCTCAATTTATTAAAAAATGTTCATTAACCTCACACATATCACTTCAAACTGTATTTCAGGATGCCATATGTGTATTTTGTAGAGCAAATTTGTAATCTTTGTAGTGGGATGTCATGCCTGTAGGTTTTGACTGTTCGTGAATGTGTAGCTTTGCAGGTCCCTTACCAAGCCAAACTCAAGAGACTTTAGGAGCAGGATACAGTATCGCCCAGGGGTGACAGAAGCTCCTCATTCAACTTCCTTACTTTAGCTCTTATAGGCCCTGTGTGGAAATATCATAGAAAACCACAAGCTTTTGTGCTAAAATGTGGCACCTGAAAATAACGTTTGTTAGCACTGGTGAGGTCAGTTCAAGTTATTGTCAAAGATCTGGGTCTTTAGCTGTTGCCAGACGGTCTTGTCTTTAGTCCAAGCCACATTCTCCCCATTTTACTCTCTGAACTGGTCCTGTTGCTTTTTCTATAATCTGCTCTTAGATTTCTCTTCCTCATCTACCTGGCCAAACTCTTTCATAATTTATTGAGACTCCTCTGATTCAGGTTCAAATCCAGCTTTGCTGGAGAGGGGTGGCCGTGATCAGTTCTGTCCCTTCTGGATTCCTCTGGATTGACAGTGCAGCAGATAATTACTGAAAATAATTATTTACACCAATATAGTGCGACTTTTGCCAAATTTTGCCCTGGCTAACCACAAACCTGGAAAATCCAAAATAAAGAACGGAAAACCCAAAATGTAGAATTTTAACCAATTTTCTCCATTCCCATTAAGTTGCCTTAGTTCAGGTTCCTGAGATTACTATAATGTAATCAAGGTAAAAGCATAGCAGTAATAGGGACCAAAGAGATGCTGTTGAAGGGTGTTGGAAACAGAAGGGAAAAAACTGTATCCATATCAAGCATTCTCTTGTAATAGGAAAATTTTTAGTGGAAGTAGAAAAAAATTTTATATAACAAAAAATGTTTCTGCTATTGGTAAGAGTGCTTCATAAGAGTAACAGTCAAGAATACGATAATACTGGGACCAGTAAATAACAAATGGTTAGTCGCTGGATTCCCACGTAGTCGACCACTGCTGTGGGAGAGTGTGTATGCATGCCCAAAATCCGGAGGAGAATGGAGGAGAAGGGATTTCCACGTGGCTACCCCTCCTGCTGGGGGGAGTGAGAAATCACTTTAAAAGAAATCTTGCTTTATGTCTCTCTGTCTCTGTCCCTCCGGGGAGCACACATACCCAAGAGCAAAAATTTCTCTCTGAAAAAAGAAAAAAAAAAAAAAAAACTTGATAAAGCTAGTAAGTTAGTCTGTTTGTCTTGGAAACATATTCAATTTACTTTGAAATTTAGTGTCTTTAAAAAGTGTCCTTTCCATTAAAGATATATATCCAGCCCTCAAATGTAGGCAGATGTTCCAGTAATTTGTTACATTGCACACACCCCAAATCCAAACATAAGTAATTTTAAATTAAAAAAAAATGAAGCTTGCTTTTACAATAGTTTCTGTTTTTTATTCAAGAGAGATTTTTGCTATAGAGCTGTATGTTCGACAGAGAGACAGAAAGCGAGAAACCACCCCCCAGGAGGATGGCCATACCGCAGTCCCTTTTCCTCTGATTCTCCTCTGAGGATTTTGGGCACACACACACATGTCTGTATGAGTTTAAGCCTCCAGGTCCAGGATTCAAACTGCAGTCGATTACGTGGGAGTCCAGCAATGTAACCATTACACCATCTGCTGGCCCCAGCTTTTTTTTTTTTTTTTTTTTTTTTAATGGATAGACTTATTATTATAGGCAAAAGTGGGATTTTGAAGTGGTTAGCAATCCCTTCTCCTCCACACTAAACGCGCCCGGCGTTTTTCCGGGACTCGACTGATACGTAGAAGATTGTATTGTTTTAGTGAGATAGAAATTACCTTAAATAAAAGACTTTTTAGGAAACAAATATTTTATTGGATAGAATATTTTGTGTTTTTAATAATATTATGCTTAATCTGGACTACCAGTTATTTGCATAAGGAAATATCCCATCTATTTAACATTTTGCCACCAGTTTTATTTTTTTTTTAGTTCACAGTATTCATAGGTGAAATCCTCAG
This sequence comes from Tupaia tana, assembly GCA_026018925.1. Taxonomy (NCBI): domain Eukaryota; kingdom Metazoa; phylum Chordata; class Mammalia; order Scandentia; family Tupaiidae; genus Tupaia; species Tupaia tana. The sequence goes on from JAKSZU010000003.1 coordinate 195,020,634, forward strand.
TGATTTTTATAAAGCCATATTCTTTTTTTTTTTTTGAGAGGTTTTTGCTACAGGGCACATGCGCTCGCCAGACAGAGAGAGACAGAGGGACAGAAAGCGAGAAATCACCCCCCCAGGGGGGATGGCCACTCCGTAATCCCTTCTCCATTCTCTTCTCGGGATCTTGGGCACGCACGCACACATGCCCAGCGTGAATTTAAGCTACCGAGTCCAGATCCTTTAACCACTAGGCTGTGGGGACTGACCCAAGATTTTTTTTCCCCATCTCTTCACATGGCCTCATCTCTGCTTGCATGTGTCTCTAATGGTCTATGCTCTTACAAGGACAATGGTCATGTTGGATTATAATCTACCTATATGACTCATTTACCTTAATTGATGAATGCCTTGTCTCCATTTGCAGTCACATTCTGAAGTGGTGGGGATTAAGGCTTCAACACATGAGTTCATGGGCAGTAGGGGGAAACACAATTCAGTCCTTAGCATTCTGTAAAAAACACTGTTAAGAGAATGATAGACAAGCTAACGACTGGGAGAGAATATTTGCAAATCATGTATCTGAGAAAGGACTTGTATCTGGAATATTTAAAGAACTTTTGAAATTCATCAGTAAGAAAATAAATATCCCAGTAAAAACTTGGACAGAAGACTGGAAGACACTTAATCAAAGGATAGCAGATGAGCACATGAATAAGATGTCTATCAGTAACCATTAGGGAAGTGTAAACCAAAGCCATTGTGAGATACCATTACACACCTACTAGAATGGCTGAAATAGGGCTGGCTCTGTAACATGTCAGTCAGCACAGTACATGTCCCAGACAGTTTTTCAAGTGGCTTAAACTTGCCAGGCGCATGAGCATTTATGTCCAAAGTCCTGATGCAGTGGAAAAATAGAGGAGAAAAGATTGTGACATGACCACACTTCATGGAAGTGTGTTTTTTCTCTCTCTCTCTGCTAAGTGTATGTGCCCTCTGGCAATTAAAAAACAAAGTGACTAAAAGAAAGACTCCTGACTACTGGCAAGGATGTGGGGCAGTTTGCACTTCATACATTGCTTGCTGCTGGAAACAAGCCATGGGATAGCCACAAGAGTTAGATACTTCCTTATAAGGTTCCACCTACCACCTGGTATGATGTAGTCCCAGCTTGGGGGGTATTTATTTAAGTGGTATACAGATGTCTGTAGAAGTGCTATTGTTATTTGCCAAAAATTGTAAACAACCCAGGTGTCTTTTAGCTGGTAAATGGATAAACCATGGTACATCCATACAATGGAATACTACTCAGCAATAAAAGGAATAAACTTAGGATATATGCAACAATTTGGTGAAAAATGTCTCAAGAGGCTATATAATGCATAATTTAATTTATATGATAGTCTTAAAAAGGTAAATAATGGTAACAGAGAGCAAGCAGATGAGTGATTGCTGGGGATTAGGGTTGATATAGCTTCCAGTGGAGGTTTTGCAGTGATGGAACTTCTCTGTTTTATTATGGCAGTGATGGTTTCACAAATCTACATGTGTTAAAATTATTGGAATTTTATCCGCCAAATCTACTTTACTGTGTGGTAATTTTAAAAGTTTAAAAATCTCCAATTTTAAATATTTTATTGCATACACATATATACTTAAACAAAATTCACTTCTTAATTTGCACTGGCTGCATTTCAGTTAATCAGTAGGTACGTGAAGCATGGAGCTGTATTGGACAGCGTGGATACAGAACATTCCTGGCAGTGCAGAAATTTCTACTGAATAGTGCTGTTTTAGAGCAAGGGCTAGCAAAGCCTTTTGATGAAGGGCCAGATAGTAATACTTCTTCAGGCTTTGCGAGCCATATGGTCACCATCCCAGCTACACAAGTCTGCCAGTGTATTGTGAAAGCAGCCATTGACGGCACTTACACAGATGAGTGTGACTGTGCCCCAATGAAAGTTTGTGAAGTAGGCATGTTTGCTGTCCACTATTTTAGAGAAGCCGGCCTCTTTTTTTTTATGTCAGCTTAGGGTTTATTGGTTGAGTGGACCTTGTACTTTATCATCCAGTTAAATAAATGTTTAGTTATTTGAGAGTGGACGTAAGCACTGTGTATAATTCTGCTGAGGCAGTAGGTGAAAATCAGGGGTGTCCTGGGGACCAGGGCTGTATGTCCCTGACTCTGATCTCCCTGTGATTCATTTGCCCTTGATGTTGGCGCTTGCCTCATGCAGTTAACTGTGGTAAAGCAAACGTGAAGCTGTTCCTTCCCCAGTGAGTGTGGGTTATCCATTTCCCTCTGAAAGGGTGTATTTGTATGGGAGGCACCCTGAAATTTGGCCTGCCTGGACACTCAAAATAGTCTGTTTTTCCTGTCCCTAAGTCTTTGCTCTTGTTATTCTTTGTATACTTTCTCCTTAGCCCTTTTGTAGGTTGTTCGTGTTCTAGTCCATCTTTCAAATGTCTCATAAATGGTATCACTTTTATGAAGCCATCTGTAACATCTAACACCCTTTGCAGATAGGAGTTGGTAGTTACTTTGTTCAGTTTGAATGGCTCGGTGCTTTAGACTGGATCCCCAAAGCTGTGTATCAGAAGCACCTCAGTAGCTTTAAGTACAGATTGCTAGATATCATTTTAAGTATGTTGGTTCAAAACTAGACAGCTAGTTGTGTAAATATATACATATATATATAGTTGTGTAAATATAACTAGACAGCTGGTTCAGTATTTAGAATTCATTAGACAGATAACTTGATGTAAACATTGACTTTTAGAAATAGAACTTTAGAAATAGCCTGATTTCACTTGCTTGTTTTTAAATTATAGGTAGAGAAGATTAGAAAAGGAAACAAGGGAAAAGACTTCCTCAGATCCCATTACCTCCTACTAATAGAGCCAGGACTCAACTTTTACACTTCTTAACTCTCACTTCAGACTCTTTCTTCATAATCACATTGGAATGAATATGAATAGTAAGCTTTGAGTGCTCTGGGGTGATCAGTGCAGAGTAGAAGGTGCTGTTTTACTGATCCTGACAGAGTCTAACTTTATATAGGATCTAACACCATTTTTGAGCTCTTAAGTGAGTGCTTCTGAATTGTGTTGTTTAGTTTTCTGAGTTGAAGATAACTGAGCAACCAGGATGAAATCGTCTCAGGAAAATTCTTTCCTCAACTAGTTCTAATCTGAATAGTGTCTAAAAGGCTCATGAAACCAAACTGAATCCTGGAACAACTTGGGAATTTAGTAGTTTCATGGAGTTCCATTCAGATTTGAAGGATTTTCCTTACCAAGCTCACTTGTATTTGAGGTTTGAGGTTACCCAGGATCTGTGGGATTGTGTGTGTTGGTTGGGACATAATATTAGAGATAATACTGATTTTTATATTACCTCAACATATAACCTTGACCATTGTCAGTTTAGAGACGGCAAAATGTTATGTATTTTATTCAGAAAGCCAAGATTCTTAGTTAATTAAAATGCCTTAAAGAACTGTCATTAATAAACATGGATTTTGATTAATTAAGACTCAGATATTGAAGTTTCCCAAGGGTTTTATTTCTTTAACTCTTTCTCCCCTTCTTTTTGTGAAATATCTTAATATTTGCCAAATAAGTATCTTTCAGAAAATATTTCAGAGCATAGAAAGCAAAAAAGAAGTCATCATTTTAACTGTCTTTTTTAATTGACTCTAAGAAAAAACCATAATTTTAAGACTGCTTTAGAATATTCTATTATAGACTGATAACACCGTTTGAAATATTGTATTCATAAGTTAAGCCTGTAGAAATATTGACTTCAGTAAATTATTCATCAGTAGGTTACTGTCATAGCTTTTCTGTTAAATATATGCTAGTGTTAACTATTAGTAAATCTATTTTGTATGAGTACATTGTGTATAGCCATCATTTTGGTCAAACACTTTAGAGTAACTTGTATTGTCAATAGAGAGTGTGCCCTCGTGTGGTCATTGAGAACAGCATTTCAGCTATTATATAAATAATCATGCTAGTGCCCTGTATGACTTCATATTTGCTGTTCCATAATATAATCACCGATTCTCTAAGTTTCTTCTCAGTAACTCCCCCCCCTCCAAAAAAAGGGCATGATTTTAAAATGTTGAGAATGGGACAGAATAGCATATTTTCTTACTTGTAGGCGATGCCAAAAAAGATGTGGCTTGAAGGACAGGATGTAAAGTAGGAGCCTAACAGAGGAAAAAATACCAAAGTGTAAAGAGAGGCGAGTAGTTGTGAGTGTTTGAGAAATTATGACTAAAGTTGATGTGATATACCCGAATATTTTTCAGGTGCACCCTGACTCCCTTTTATGGAATGCTCCCAGAATGATACTCTGGTTCACCATTTCTTTATCTGTTTATCCCTGAGGAAGGAACAAGTATTTATCTAGCACTATCCATTTGAAAATCTATCTCATTTCATAGAAATTAGTTTGAACAAAAGTTATTTGACTGCTATAAGTTGTGTTTAAAAGAAGGCAAGAGTGCTGTTTTCATAATTATTTGATAGTGCTAGCCTTTCATGTTCTAGAGTTTCTAAATGAAAAAGTTAAGGCTAATTAATTTAAAATTTAAAAAATTTTTCCAGTCTTTCAATGAATGATAATATATAGTGTGATGCTTAAGGGGCTACATTCTGGAGTCAGGCTGCCTGCATTTGAATCCATTGTCACTTACGAGCTGTGTGATTGAACTGTGTGACCAGGACAAGTTCTTTAACTTTTCTGTGCTTCAGCCTCCTCTTCACAACATGGGGATAATATTAACTCCTACCTCTTAAGACTGTTATGAGGATTAAATGAATTAATATAAGAACACTTAATGCCTGGCACATGCACACTAACGTCTCTGTATTAGCTTTTATTATTGCCAATACTAAATGTGCACATGTATTTATGTTGAAATTCGTGGTGAAGAATATATTATATTTTGGGGCAGCCCAGCAGCACAGTGATTAAGTGCTGTTCGTATGGAGCTGGATCCCACATGGCCAACTGTGGTTTGGATCCCAGCCATGGCAACTTGCAAAAACATGCCAAGCATGTGTATGTGCATGCCCATTGTCTTGGGATGGAAAATGGAGGGAAAAGGATTGTGGCATGATCACGCCCCATTGGGGATGCTTTCTTTCTTGTGTGAGTACACACACCCTGTTAACGGTTTTTTTAAAAAAAAGAAAAGAAAACACTATGCTTTGTAAATATAAATCAGTTTTGTATTTCTTGTTTTAAAAGATACAATTGAAAACATAAGAATAAGGTAAAATGCTATTTTGTAAAATTTGTTGTAAAAACTTTTTCATAATCGCTCTTTTTTTTTTTTTTCTTTTTTAGGCACGGAATGTTAACACTGGTGAATTAGCCGCAATTAAAGTAATAAAATTGGAACCAGGTAAATTATTTAAAAGTCATTGTTTCTTATTGCTAGAAAGGCATTGGATATGTTAAGGCTTATTTTAATGATATTTTTCTCTCTAAATGTAAAATGTGTCAACATTTTCTTGTTTTTCCTAATGTCTTCTGGGAAATAGAGCTGGTTCCTTTTTCCTCCACCTCTTTGAGACCTGCATTCACCTTGTGCAGTTATTCCCTGAGAAATAAGTGATAATTTGGAGAGGGAGGGAAACTCCGAAAGAGACTGGTCCTGCTAAGGTCTTTGGGCTAACTTAGGACGAGTCCATAGTGATTTATTTCGAAGTTCATGTAGCCCTGGGGTGAGAGGTAGTGAGATACAGTGGGAAGAGCTGGATAGAGATTTGGGAGGTTGTAATCCAGTTCTTTGTCTCTCACTCTCTTGTTCTGTGAATCTGGGCAAGTAGCTTCATGTCTCTATGTCACCTTTTTCTCGGTAGACCTAGATTTCGTGTGCTGTATGCCATTAATATCTTAGTAGTTACCCTCCAACCTGATCAACTCACTGCGGAGCTCCTTAGGATCACTCTGCACTTTTTGTCTGCTTTAACTATATGTCCTTGGATTCCTCCCAATACCCTCAAAACCCACATCTTTCTGAGCTAACTACCCACTCTTGCTTATCCTTAGAAACCCCTTCGCCCTCTGTCTTCCTCCCACTGTGAGCAAATACAGTCATGCACAATCTAAGGACATTGCAGACTGCATATACGATGGTGTTCCCATAAGATTATACCATGTAGCCCAGGTGTGTAGTAAACTGTATGATCTTGGTTTGTGCAAATACACTGTAATATTTGCACAATCACATATCTACATAATAATGCATTTATCAGAACATATCCCCCTGTGACGCATGACTGTGATTGTACATGTGTTTAGGTTCCACGGCAATGATGATGCCTTCCTTATGACTTCTTACTGAACAGATAATATGAATTAGTAAGATAGGTTGTAACTTCAGAATGAACAGAAATCCATTCAGATTTTTCAATAGTGGGCAGACTTTTTCTGTAAAGTGCTAGATAGTAAATACTTTAGACTTTGTGGGCCATGTACGATGTCTGTATACAGTTCTCCCTCTTTCCCTTCATCCTTCCCTCCCAAAATATAAAATACATTTCTAGCTGGAAAAAAATTAATATTAGAAAACCAGGCTGCTGACATTTAATAGAGCCAATGAGATGAGAACAGTCCGTGGTCCCAGCCAGTGATCAACCTGCACAACCTAGATTTAAAAATTATAAACCTCAGAGAATATAACTGCCAGGGCCTTTCGAGCCACTCTTTCTCTGTCCACTCAGACCCGCTTCTCTCTCTCAGGAGTGTACTTTCACTTTTATTCAATAAATACCTTTCCTTTTAAAGAAAGAAAGAAGGGAAAAAAAAGCTACCTACTGCTATAGTTTGCCTATCTGGATTTAGGTCATCAGCAGACATTTTAGAAATGCCATTTAGATGAAAGTTTAAAAGTCGTGTTGATTGGCTGTGATCGAACCACCTTGAAATATAATGAATCAACAATACTTTTTCAGTTATCCATATTTACAGATTTTGTATAGCCTAACACATTCTAACAAGACAAGATTTTCCTTTTCTCTGAGTCTCCTGATTTCAATTTATTTTATTTATTTTTCTTGGGAAAATAGATTATTCAAATAAAACTTTATTTTTACAAACACAGCCACAGAAGCAGAATCTCATGTTTAATACACACAGACTTAAAAATGTGGAACACTTTACGAATTTGCATGTCATCCTTGCACAAGGGCCATGCTAATCTCTATCGTTCCAGTTTCAGTAGATGTTCTGCCAAAGCAAGCACCTTACTCTTCAGTTTATAAGAAATTTAAGAAAGATGTTTGAAATTAGTGAAATCTGAGGAATAAAAAGAAATGACTTGGCATTTAAAGCAGAGCCTTCATTTTTAATCATTAATAAGTGACTGTGCTACTTAATGAAATGGGTCTAATCAATGAAATGTCTCCAATCAGAAGTCGTTTGTGCATACATCATTCTCTTGAATCAGCTAAGTACCCTCTCTTTCAGAATGCTTTTTCTATTCCCTCGTCTGATTGAGATGACTGTGCTGAAGAAGTAACTTTATTATAGCACTTACCTTACCTATAGGAAGGATCTTTAAAAGACTCATGGAAAATGCATATTAAGAAAAAACTATGGGGCTAGCGGGTGGCATAGTGGTTAAGGGCGCTGGAATCCCACATGGCCAACCATGGTTCAAGTCCCAGACCTGGAGGCTTGCTTTCTCGCTTTCCCTCTCTCTCTCACTCTGTCTGTCTCTGGTCAAATTTTAAATAAATAAATAAATAAATAAATAAATAAATAAATAAATAAAGTTAAATAAAATCTTTAAAAAAAGAAAGAAAAAAACTATATATGGGTTTTTTTTTGCAGCAAAATAAACTCATACTTTAATTTCATTTTTCCATTAACTTGTTGAAGTCATTTACATGATCATTATAGATCTGCCTTTCTTTGTGCCCAGGTTTTAATTAAACCTGTGTCCCCAGCACTGAGCTTGAGGTCTAGCATATGGAACTTTTTCAGTATATCTTATCATTTTCTTTTTAATAATTGTTATTTTAAAACATTTATCTATCTATCTATCTATCTATCTATCTATCTGTCTATCTATCTGTTTATTTGTTGTGGTTTTCAAACCAGCAGGTCCGGGACTCAAACCATGATCAGCCATGTGGGAACCTAGTGTCCTAACCACCACACTACCTGCTGGCCCCTGCCTTGTCATTTTCTTTAAAAATTAAGGGTCTGAGGGGCCAGTAGGTGGTGTAGTGGTTAGGGCGCACTAGACTCCCACATGATCGACCGCAGTTTGAATTCTTGACCTAGTGCCTTACCTTCTTACTTTCTCTCTCTGTCTCTTTCTCTCTGGTGAATGCACGTGCCCTAGCAAATTAAAAAATTAAAATTAAGTGTTTGAAAAGGTATTTGTTTTATGATTCATGAAATATTCAAGTTGCTATGCTGTTAGTCCTGAACACTGTCACGTATATAGTGATTAAAAATAAAAGTACAAATATGACTCAATGGCGGTGGTTCATGCTACTTAAGGTGCTGTGCTCTGCAAGTTGATACAATATGAGAGGTCCAGGTTTGATTCCCAGTCCAACACAAAGGCCACAGTGGTATGTGTTTATAATCCCAGCAATTTGAGAGGCTGAAGCAGAAGAGTCTCAAGACCCTGTCTTTTTTTTTTTTTTTTTTGGAGAGGTTTTTGCTATAGGGTGTGTGCTCTCACCAGAAAAACAGAGCGAGACAGAGAAACAGAATGCGAGAAATCACCCCCCCAGGGGGGGATGGCCACACTGCAATCCCTTCTCCTCCATTCTCCTCTCAAGATCTTGGGCACGCACGCACACGTGCCCGGCATGAGTTTCAAGCCACTGGCTCTGGGACGTAAACCGCAGTTGACTCCATGGGAGTCCACAACATAGTCATTACACTAACTGCTGGTCCCTCAAGACTCTGTCTTAAAAGAAAAATAAAAGAATAGACAATAAAAGGGAAAAAAATGAAAAATCATTCATCTTATACTATCACCCAGAAATAACAGAGATTATTATCATATATATATATACACACACACATGCGCACGCACACACACACACACACACATACATATATATATAGGGTATATATACTTGAACTTAGTTGATATTGGGTTTTCTACTTAAATTTTTTTTTTTTTTTTTTTTTGGAGAGGTTTTTCACTATAGGGCACATGCGCTTGCCAGACAGAGAGAGACATAGAGACAGAAAGCGAGAATTCACCCCCCCCCAGGGGGGATGGTCACGTCGCAGTCCCTTCTCCTCCATTCTCCTCTCGGGATCCTGGGCACGCATGCACACGCGCCTGGCGTGAGTTTTAAGCCACTGGGTCCGGGACGCGAACCGCGCTCGACTACATGGGAGTCCAGCGACATAGTCATTACTCTAACTGCTGGTTCCCTTAAATTTTCATAGAAACTACCAATTTTTTTTAGGATAATCTCAGTTTTATTAAAGGTTCATGTACAGTAAATTACGCAGTCATATTTTTTACTATCACATGACCACTTTAGCTCTAAAAGCTACTCAAATTTTTATATTTAACTTCTTTGCTGTAATTAATTGTATTGTGGGAGGAATGTTAACTTGTAGCTGGACCCATTGGTTAAGACAGTAGACTCTGAAGGCAGGGTAGAAGGGTAAGATACCCGAATAAAAGTGGAAATTGCTTTCTGTTGTTTGAAGAGCCATCACAGGGAATGGAAGAAAAAGCTGACTATTAGTTACTAATTTTGGGATTGTTGTACAATGTTGTATACTTAGTTGAAGTTTGAAGTTAACCATTTTTTATTACGGTCATTAACATGGCTATGTTACTCTTTGTGAGTAATCATTAGAACATTACCTTGAAACAATATAGCTTCAATTTTTACCTACTAAAAGATCTTTTCTCTAGAAATTAGAGTTATAGGAAAATTACTTTGCTAATAGAATTAGATAAATTTGTCTCATTTTAAGAACCACTCATTAGTGAACTTCCTGTTTTAATTGTCAGTTTTTGTTTCATATATTTTGGGATTAGCAATTAGTTCTCCAGCACACACACACAAAAATCCCCCTTCTCAGTCTGCGTGACTCTCAGGAATTACCTTTTTCAGTCTTTGTCTCATTCCTGCAGTCAGTTTTTACTACACAAAGTGTTGGCAATCACATAATACTACTTTTTTCTTTTTTATAAATTTGCACTTTATTGTTCACCCATAGACGTATTCAGAATGAATAAGAATAATCTTGCCAGATTTCTATTATTGTGTCATGGTATGTCTTGCCACTTTCTTGTGCTTTTTTGTATGCATAGAATTACATTATTTTAGTGTGGCGTCATGTGATATTTATTGAAAAATACATACTTTATGGTGCCAGGACAAAGGCGTCCACCTGAGGAGGAGGAAGTTTCCTTAAGGAGCTGTGAGCGATAAGCATAGGTGAGAAAAGAAGCCTTGTGTGAGTTGAGGGTGAGGGAAGAGTAGGGAAGAAAAGCAACGAGCAGTGCTGTCCTTTGGGACTGGTGCTGAGCAGCGGGCCGTGGTACACCGGATGTGTTTTTCAGTTTGTATGGTAGGGCGTGTGAAGTTGTGAAATTTTGATTATCCTTTGTTTTTGGTTTTACATGTAGTTAGTTATACTTGCCTTATTTTTTCAACACCAGCCATACTTTGGGGACTACCTTATCTGATTTTGCCTGGAATTTTCACTATTTTTGTACTAAAGTGCTGTGTCCAGGAAATCCCTCATTCCTGAGCAAACAGAGAAGGGTAGTCACGCGGTTTCAAAATATGCTCTTGATTTAATAATAGCTTTTTTGCTCTGCATATGTACGTGTGTGTGTCTGTATAGGGGTAAGGGAGAAGAAATAAGTGTTAAATGTATAAATGGTAAAATGTGGAAAATATACATGATATAACCAAGAACTTGAAAAATGGCAGATATTTATTTTTGATATTACATCAGGACTCTTTCTAGTTAGGCACTGAGGTTAATCACCAACCAGACGTGGTCTCTGCTTAAAGGAATTCACTGTCTAATAGTAACATTTCTTTGAGAAACATGGCATCTTTTCCTTATAACAAGGTCCATTAAAAAAGTGGAAAAAGCTGTTGGTAAGGGAGTATTGGTGCTGAAGTTTTGACTAATTCCTGTGAGGACAGACTTCATGTCTATTTTCTTTACCATAAGATTCCCAGTGCATTCTATTGAATACACTGTCCGGCACAGAATAGTAATTCAGTACATGTTTACTGGAGAAATTAATTAATATACAGAGCCAAAGATAGAATATATGGCTGAGAGGTGGATCGGTTTAAACCATAATATACATTGCTAATACATAGGTAACATTAATTCGCACTTAATTTTGTGCCAGCACTGGGCTAAGTACTTTACATGTATTGACTCTTTTCATCTTTATGTTGTCATCCCTGGTTTTTTTTCACAGATAGGGAAACTGAAGCACTGAAAATTTAAGTTATTTGGCCTTAGTTAGTGTAGAACTGGGATTTCAACCTGGCAGACTAGCTCCTAAACCTGTTCTCTTTCACCACTCTCAACGGTTGGTGGTTGTGTGGAAACTCTATTATCAGGTTGACCTGAATGATTTTACACCCACACATATGTACATACATACATACACACACACACACACACACACACACACACACACACATCCTAGAACTGTACAGGAAAAATCTTTGATGGTAGAACCATCATTTAACAAATCTAATTGTTTTTTATGCACGTTTAATGAGTAAATGATCTTCGTGGGGGTAAGATATAAATATTTCTTTGAACTCAGTGTATCTTCCTGAATCTGGATATCTTTGAGAAACTGATACATAATAAACAAACCAGAATATAAACTTAGCAAGTAAACTTCCTGAAGAGTAGAATGTAAGCAATACAGTGAGAGCCTGTCTTCACACTCGACATAGAATGGAACAGGAATCTTAGATCACAGGAATCCCAAGCGACTAAGAAAGAGAATCTGGCCATTTATCAGGTTGGAATAACAGACACAGATAAAGCCTCAAACTTCACAGGAAACCATTTCTCCCAAGCATGGTGCAGCTGTAAAGTCTAACAAACCTGTCTTTGAGTGACTGCAACTTGCTTACTGACTGAGAAAACTTGTTCGTGAAATTCATAGACCATCAGAAACCTGGCTGTGTGTAATTATATCAGCAAGAATAAAACATCCCATGTTTTTCTGGAGAATCTTAAGTCACTTTGACATAGAGATCAGCCATGATTTACAGCCCAGATGTAGAGCTTCAGATAAGGGTTTCTGAAGTCAGCATCACATCCATCTTAACTTGTAGTTTATAAGAAAAGAGGACTTTGAGCTCCTTTTGTAGTCTAGTCCTGAAATAGTCCCCTTTACACATAGCTCTGCTTTGTTCTAAAACTATAAAAAAAAAAAAAAAAAAAACCTGTTTTATTTAAACTTTCACCTCCACTCTTCCCCCAATCTTAAAATAGCGCACTCTTTCCCTTCAGTGAGAGCCCAAGTTCCCTCTGGTTTTCCTCATTTTAATGAGTCAATAAACATATATTGTCAGTTGTTCTTGTAGTCTGAAAGCTTATTGGGCTAGAATACTGCCAACTCTCCAGACTCATATTGAAGAATGTTAAAAATGGATCAAAGTGGGGGTCAGCAGGTGGTGTGGCGATTAAGGTGCTGGACTTCCACGTGACTAACCCCAGTCCAAGTCCTGGACCTGGCAGCTTGAAAATCACACTGAGCCGGTTATGTGTGTGTGTGTGTTTGTACATGTGTGTATGTACACACCCAAAATCCCAAGAAGTGAATGGACAATAAGGGATTGTGGCACAGCCATTTCCCTTTGGGGTGATTTCTTACTTTCCCTTTCTCTATCTTTCTTTGGTGAGCTCATGTGCCCTATGGTATAAACATATATATATATATATATATATATATATATATATATATATATACACACACACACACACACACACACACACACATATGTATATATAAATGAATCAAGATGAGAGTTTATGGCAGTACTTGCTAGTAGACTGAAGTCTACATATGTGTACTTTTTACGGGTTTTACTTTCAGGTTCTCATGAGGTAGTGAAAATGTCTTTGTTTGGGTCTCTATTTTTTTGGAGAGGTTTTTGCTATAGGGCGCGTGTGCTCGCCAGAAAGACAGAGAGAGACAGAGAGACAGAAAGTGAGAAATCACCCCCTAGGGGGGATGGCCACGCTGCAATCCCTTTTCCTCCATTCTTCTCTCAGGATCTTGGGCACGCACGCACACGAACCCAGTGTGAGTTTAAGCCACCGGGTCTGGGACTCGAACCACTGTCGACTACATGGGAGTCCAGCGACATAGCCATTACTCTAACTACTGGTCCCTGGGTCTCTATTTTTAAAGAGGAAATTTCTTTCTTTTTAAGTCCATCTACTTATTTCTTCTCTGGGCACCTCCATGGCCCCCACACTGCAGCCCACACCCAGTATCTATCAGATAGGACCACAACCACACACGTACCAGTGTATAAAAGAAGACCTTGGGGGGGCCAGCAGTTAGCGTAATGGCTATGTTGCTGGACTCCCATGTAGTCGACCGCGGTTCGAGTCCCAGACCCGGTGGCTTAAAACTCACGCCGGGCGCGTGTGTGTGCGTGCCCAAGATACCAAGAGGAGAATGGAGGAGAACGGATTGCGGTGTGGCCATTCCCCCTGGGGGGTGATTTCTCGCTTTCTGTCTTTCTGTCTGTCTCTGTCTGTCTGGCAACCGCATGTGCCCCATAGCAAAAACCTCTCAAAAAAAAAAAAAAAAGAAAAACAATAAATGAAAAGAAGACCTTGAGTATGAACTCTGGTCCCTTCCACATAGCCCCAGTACTGTGGAGCACCACACCCACCACACCACCACACTGTCTTTGGGCCACTGTGGCCAACTTGTTCTGGTCTCTTACATCTTGTTTCTTTTCATGAGGCCAGAAATTTCAAGTTACTTATCATTACTTATTTTTGATATCGTTTATAGCACTAGTTATTAAAATAGAATACAAATGGCAAACAATAACAGTGACTAAAGAAATGCTTCAAAGTAGGAAAACTTATTCTTTTTCTAACACAATGAAAAATACTGAGATTGATAAGCAGGGAAAATTCATAGTGAGAAGATAGGGTATCATGCTTTATTTCCATGAGAACAATATATATTAAATTGTAGAGCAAAATTTTAAAAGCATTTAAAGGTACTAGTGAAACTTCATCTCATGTTTTGATTTTTTTTGTATCTCCAGTTAGGTTTTATGAATCATTTTCCCTGTTACCTTTCACCATGAGTTTTTTCTGTCCTGAGAGTGAGAAGAGGTGCTTTCTTCTTTATCTTTCATCATAGTGATGTAGGACATTAGGGAAATGACTTTCTGGTGCCTTTTCCTGTCTCCCTTGTGTGCCTAGTAGATCCCTGACCTCCAGTTGTTTTTCCAGTACTGCCCTGTGTTTACTGCCATCGTGAGTCAAGTAGTTACATCATTTCTGATCATTATTCTTCAAAGTTTAATCACAGATTCCTTCGCCAACCTTTAATGTATTAGAACCATATTACGGATTTGGGCTGACTGTACTGGGCATTGAAAGATTTTTTAAAAAAGTCTTTTTAAAAAAAGACAAAGAATTTTTTTTGTTTATCTCCAGTTTCTTTCTCATTCTCAGTCCAATATGTTTGATCAGTGGTTTAGCTTCAAGAGAGTTTATTTAGTGCTTAATTTCATTAGAACAAGAGATGCAAAGACATAATTTTAGCCTTCGAAGAACTTGTTACCCAGTGTGAAGGCGAACTAGAGTGTTTATCCAAGTAGCCACCTAACATAGGGACTTACCCAAGAGCAGAGGGAGGTGTAGAGCAAGAACGAGAATACCATGTGTGTATGTGCACAGAGATTGTGGCAATAAGGAATGGTGGGAACTATGACTGAACAGACTTTCCCTTTTCCATGGTGATGTGTGTCTGGTGTTCTAGACAGGGTTTTACTGTGTTGCTATCCTGCCTCACGCACGCACACGCACCTGGTGTGATTTTCAGGTCACCAGGTCCAGGACTTAAAACATGGTCAACCATGTGGGAGTCGAGTCATGTAACTGCTAGCCATCTACTGGCCCCCAGTTTCTTCTCTTACATGTAGCTATCCAGTCCTCCCAGCACCATTTGTTCAACATTACAAGGGTGTTGGCATCCCTGTAAAAGAGCATTTGACCATATATGCCTGGGTTTATTTCTCACCTTTCAATTCTGTTACATTGATCTGTATATCTGTCTTTATGCCAGTAAAGACATACTGTTTTGAATACTGTAGCTTTATAATATGTTTTCAAACCAGGAAGTGTAAATTTACAATTTTGTTTTTTGTCAGGATTGTTTTCACTGTGAGAGGACTTCAGAAATTCATGAGAAAATTAAATTAAAGTATGAATTTGTTTTAGTGCATAAGTTTTTGAAATCTGTGCCTAGTTTTTTCATAATATATATTGTCCATGAACTTTTCCATACTCTCTCTTTTTTTTTTTTTTGACATTGTGATTCTATGTGAATTTTATAAGAAACATTAGGATTTTGATAGGGATTGATAGTATCGACACTTTAGCAGAGTTTTCTTTCAGACCATGAACACAAGGTGTCTTTTCATTCATTTTATTTTTTTCTCTTTCTTTCTTTCTTTTCTTTCTTTCTTTCTTTCTTCTTTCTTTTTTTTTTTGAGAAGTTTTTGCTATAGGGAGTGTGCACTCGCCAGAAAGAGAGAGACAGAAAATGAGAGATCACACCCCAGGAGGATGGCCACACCACAATCCCTTCTCCTCCGTTCTCCTCTCAGGATCTTGGGCACTCATGCACATGTGCCCGGCGTGAGTTTAAGTCACCGGGTCTGGGACTTGAACCACAGTCGACTATGTGGGAGTCCAGCGACATAGCCGTTATGCCAACTGCTGGCCCCTCATTTATTTATTTGTAAATTCCCTTCAGCATCATTTGGTAGTTTTTGGTGTACAAGTCTCTCACCTCTTTGGTTAAGTTTATTCCTAAGTATTTTATTCTTTTTGATGCCTTTGTAATTGAGATGGGTTTTCTTTCTTTTTTTTTTTAAGAATTATTTAACTATATTTATTATTATTTTTAATTATTTGTTTGTTTGTTTATTTATTTATTTATTTTGAGAGAGGTTTTTGCTACAGGACACGTGCGCTTGCCAGAAGGACAGAGAGAGACAGAGAGACAGAAAGCAAGAAATCACCCCCCAGGGGGCATGGCCATGCTGCAATCCCTTCTCCTCCATTCTCCTCTTAGGATCTTGGGCATGCACACACACGCCCCCTGTGTGAGTTTAGTCGCGGTTGACTACATGGGAGTCCAGTGACATAGCCATTATTCCAACTGCTGGTCCCGAATTTTTATTATTTTTTAATGTGACCGGTGAGAGACACACCCAGAAATAGAGAGGGGGGGGAGGGAGAAAGAGAGAGAGAGAGAGGGAGAGGAAGTGAGAAAGCAAGCTGCAAGAGTCCAGGACTTGAACCACGGTCAGCCATGTGGGAGTCTAGCACCTTACCACCACACCACGTGCTGGTCTCTATTATTATTATTATTATTATTATTATGTATTTTAAATTTGTTATAGGGCATGTGCATTCACCAGAGTGAGAGAGAAGTGAGAGTAAGCTGCCAGGTCTAGGCCTCAAGGCATGGTTGGCCTGTGGGAGTCTATCACCTTAACTATATCTCTATAGATAGATAGATCTCATTATTATATGTCATATAATTTCTATTGTGTGTGTTTGTGTGTGTGTATAGAGAGAGAGGGAGAGAAGGAGAGAAATTTGTCCAAGATTGTACAATCAGTGAATTATGAAACTAGATTTCATAATTGGTATTGTCATTCCAAAGTGAATGTACTTAATTATGATACTGCGCTAGTGTGTAGACAAGGCCAGCAGTAAAGTATGGATCTAATGTGAAAAAAATAAAGGTGCCATTAAAGATTTGGCTGTAAGCTATTACTGCTGTGATTATACACATTTTGTGTCCCCTGTAAGTTGTTCGTTTCTCATACCTGGTATGTTCTCTTTTGTATAATGTTAATTGCTTAGTGATGGTGGATGTTCAATGTCTTCTTAAGAGAGAGCACCCTGGGACTGGCAGGTGGCATGGTGGTTGGGGTGCTAGACTCCCACATGGCTGATTCTTACCAGGTGGCTTGCTTTCTCACCTTCCCTCTCTCACTCTGTCTCTTTCTGGTGAGTGCACATGTCTTATAACAAATTCAATTAAAATAATAATAATAATAATAATAAAGAAATAACATTAAATAAGTAATTCTTTAAAAATCAAAAAGAAAGGGCATCCTTAGGATAATCTTTTTTTTTTTTTTCTTTTTTTTGAGAGAATTTTGCTGTAGGGTGCGGTTGACTACGTGGGAGTCCAGCGACATAGCCATTATGCCAACTACTGGTCCTAGGATAATTATCTTTATCCATATTAAAACATTAAATGTTTTCACAAATATACATTCACACACATATCTGTCTACAAAGTTTTATCCTAAAAAGTGACTCAGACCTATAACAAATTTAAGACAACTTGTTTGGGGGGGATTTTTTAAAAGTTGTTTTGCCATAGAGTGCGTGTGCTCACCAGAGACAAAGTGAGAAATCACCCCCCGGGGGGATGGCTATGCCACAGTCCCTTCTCCTCCATTTTCCTCGGGATTTTGTGTACGTACCCACGCATGCACGCACATCCAGAGTGATTTTCAAGTTGCCATGTCCAGTACTTGAGCCATGGTTGACCATGTGGGAGCCCAGTGCTTTAACTATCACACCACCTGCTGGCCCAGAACGAAACATTTTTCTTTTAAATTTGTCAAAGGGAGGAACCAGCAGATGGCATAATGGCTTTGTCACTGTACTCCCTCATGGCCAACTGCGGTTCAAGTCTTGGACCTGGAGGCTTTAAACCCATGCCAAATGCATGTGCGTGCGTTCCCAAAATCCCGAGATGAGAATGGAGGAGAAGGGTTGTGGCATGGCCATCCTCTCATGGGAGGGAATTTCCGCTTTCTGTCTCTCTGGCAAGCACATATACCCTATGGCAAAAATCTCTCTAACAGGGAACCAGCAGTTAGCGTAATGGGTATGTCGCTGGACTCCCACGTGGTCGACCGCGGTTCGCGTCCCGGACCCGGTGGCTTAAAGCTCATGCCAGGCGCGTGTGCGTGCGTGCATGCCCAAGATCCCGAGAGGAGAATGGAGAAGGGACTGCGGCGTGACCATCCCCCCTGGGGGGTGATTTCTCACTTTCTGTCTCTATGTCTCTCTGTCTGTCTGGCGAGCACACGCGCCCTATAGCGAAAACCTCTCAAAAAAAAAAAATCTCTAACATAAAGTTTGCCAGAGGACACGTGTACTCGCCAGAGAGAGACAGGAGAGTGAGTGAGAGAGAAAGTGTCCCTCCATGGAGCATGATCACACCACAGTCCCTTCTCTGTTTGCACCTCCTTTCAGGTTCTTGCGTATGTTCACGTAAACGCCTGGCATGTGTTACAAGCCCTTGTGCAAGATTTGAACTGCACAGTTGGCCATGTGGGATCCAGCCACCTTAACTGCCAGGTTACAGCTAGCACAAACAATTTTAAGTGATTAATTTAAAATAATCGCTTTAAATTTGATTTGCTCTTTGATTCCTTCGTCACATAGCTGTTTGATAACACAGAGAAGTAGTTCATTATCAAGACACTTCTGGAAAACCATGTTAACTTATTAGGGACGTGAAGATGTTAAACAATTAGAAGAAAGAAAGAAAGATAACTACAGGAAAACAAGACAACACAGGATAATGAGAGTGACTGTAATTCGTGTTTAGTTCATTGGGGACAGAACTAAGGCAACAGGTCACACAGTTTACAGTAGACCAAAATTTGTTCCCTGAGGACATGAGCTTACTGGTCTGTTCGTTCACCTCCTGATACAGATAATACTGCTTTCCCTATTTGAGGATCGTGTAACCTCTGCTTGTCCATTGTGGAGACACACACACCAGCTGCTTTCATACTGCCACTGGGACTGAGATTACACAGCCTGTTAACCGACAAAAACAGTGGTGCTGCCTCCCAGCCGGCAGTTTGATTTGAACACCTTCACTCTTTTTATTTTAACAGTAGTGATTGTATAGTTACTTTTTATATTTTTCTTACTGTTTCATGAAACATTACTGGGGAGTTTATTAATTCAAAATGTTAATGATTAAGAGCAGGTCATGTAAATACAATTGATAAATACTGTAAAGGATTAGGCATAAAGAGGAAGTCAGTTTAAATTCCCTTAAGATTATATATTATTTTGTCAAGGAAATGAATAGGAGAAAGTAAAGGATTTCATGAAATGTTGAAATACAGTGATGGCCAATATATATCTGAAAGACAGGAGCAAGGACCAGCAGGTGGTGTTGTGGTTAAAGCACTGGACACTCTCACATGGCTGACCATGGTTTGAGTCCCAGACCTGGTGGCTTGCTTTCGCTCTCTCTCAAATTAAAAAAAAAAAAAAATGAATAAATAAAATTAAGTTAATAATAATTCTTAAAAATTTTTTTAAAAAGACAAGGAGGTATTAGGGATTCTTGGTTATATTGTAGCTTTCAGGTAAAAACTCCTGCCCATAATATTCATCTCTTCTCTTTTTACATATTCAACTTAATATACCTATTTACAGAGAAGTGTTG
Source organism: Tupaia tana (assembly GCA_026018925.1). Taxonomy (NCBI): domain Eukaryota; kingdom Metazoa; phylum Chordata; class Mammalia; order Scandentia; family Tupaiidae; genus Tupaia; species Tupaia tana. The sequence continues at coordinate 195,040,388 of JAKSZU010000003.1, forward strand.
TGTACCAAATACAGAGAAATTCCTGTAATCTTGTTTATTGTATCTTCTCTACTAATTACAGCACTGAAATAGAGAGGTAGAATCTCAGAACATTTGGAAAGCAGTTTGGGCAACCTTTTCAAGAAAAAGGATGAGTAATAATTATATCCCCTTGGATAATGTTGACCACTGTAACAACTACCCTAGAACATACCAGCGGTTTTCTATTATTTTATTTCAAATTTATGTCATAGTTCAGTGTTCAAGTTGTTGGGTGACTTTCTTCCAGTGAGTTAAGAGACCCAGACTTCTTTGATTTTCTGAGGACTCACAGTGTCTAGCCTGTTGATGGGGAAGATAATAGTGGAAAATGGATACATTATTTTTGCTCATCTTCCATTGGCAAGAAATAGGTTTTTGTACACATCAGTATGCACATTAACCAGAAAAGGTTTGACTGGATTACAACCTTCTACCAATAACTTTCACACTATAGAAGGGTGAGCACAGATTATTTGTGGATGGCTAGCCAAACCTACCATGATAATAATAGCATTGATTATGATAACATCTTAGTATCCTCTGGCTACTGAAGCAAATTGCTACAGACTTGGTGACCTATAACAACATAGATTTATTCTCTTAAAGTTCTGGAGTTCAGAGGTCTAAAATGAGTTTCAGTGGGTCAAAGTCAAGATGTTAACAAGGCAATACTCTCCCTGGAGGCTCTAAGGGGGTATCTGTTGACTTGCTCTTTCCACTTTCTAGAGCTACATTCCTTGACTTTCGGCCCTTTCCTCCATCGTCAAAGCCTGCAACGTGGCATCTCCCTGCACTTGTCACATTGACTTCTTTTTAGTGAAGGCTCCCTCTTATGAGGACACTTGTGATTGCCTTCAGCGCCCACTCACGTAATTAGGGATGGGCCCCCATCTTGAAATCCTTAATTTACTCATATCCACAAATCCCTTTTGCCATGTAAACTAACATTCCCAGATTTCAGAGATTAGGGCCTGTATTCCTTTTGGAATCATTACCAGCCTACTACAAATAGTTAACCTTTATTGAACATCTAATATATGCCACGGGACCAACCCTATAACACAACTGTAGAGCCCTATGCCTTGGAAGCTGGATCCCACATGGTTGACTGTGATTTGAATCCTGGTTCCAGTGGCTTCAAAAACATGCTAGGCACATGTGTGTGAGTGCTCGAAATCCTGACAGGATGGAGAAATGGAGAAAGAAAGATAGCAGCATGACCACACCCCACTGGAGAGCACTCTCGCTCATGCGCTCGCGCGCTCTCTCTCTCTCTCTCTCTCTCTGGTGAAGCATGTGCCATGAGACAATACGAAAAAAAAAAAAAGTCAAGAGAGGAATAAATGTGTAAAACATGTTAGTAATTGGATGAGACAAAACCAAAAGCAGATGTTGCTGATTTTGAATCATCACAGAGAGGAACTATATGATAATGTAGATCCATTCAGTCACCAGTTCTTTATTGATCACATATTAGGTGCTAAAGATACAAAATGATTAGTGCATAATCCTGCCCTAGAAAGCTTTGTATTACAGTGAGGATATAGATATGCAGACCTTGATGTAGTAAAATAGGGGCTGTCATATGTGCAAAGATCACTGTAGAAGTTTTGATATTTATCTTTATAAGAGAAACCCCAGCTGAAGGAGGTCTGGCCAATACAGGGCATTGCTATTGGTCATGCATGTGTATATCTGAAAATTAGAGAGGCGTGTGAGGCTTGCTCGAGGAGCTCGGTTATATGTTCTAATTTAATGCTCTCCTTTCTCCTGTTTCTCAATGCTTTCCACAGGCGGCTTTATTGTAAGGCTAACTCCCTTTGGGGTTATATGATGACCGCTAGTAACTCTCAGGGCTGCTTTCAGAAAGAGCTCTGTCCTCAGCCCACCAAACTGAAACCCTGGGTTCACTCTGTCTCGTGAGACCCATTCGCTGATTGGGGGAAAGTATAATTTTGAGGAGAGTAAAACCAAAGTCCAGAATTTCCAATATATTTATTATAGCCATCAAAATTGGTATTAGTCTTACTGGCTTTATTACTTCTAACTTGTATTCTTCTTAGTATACTGCAAATTAGGAATTCTCTGTTCTAAAAAATTCACCAGAGAGCCTATGCACTCAACAGAGAGTAGGAGAGGAGAAAGCAGTCTCCATGGGACCTTGTCACATCACAGTCCCTTCTGCATTTTTTCCTCCTTTTAGGATTTTTGGCATGCATGCCCACATTCCCTTGTGGTTCTGAAGCCACTAGGTCCAGGACTCAGACATTGCAGTGAGCCTGGTAAGATTCAGTTCCCATTACTGTGAGGCCAGCCCAATCAGGAATTCTTTTATTTTCTTTCTTTCCTTTTTTTTTTTTTCCAAGAGTTTCTTTTTGCCTCAGGGTGTGTGCACTCACTAGAGAAAGACAGAGACAGAGAGGGAAAGTGAGAAATCACCCCCCCAGGGGGATGGCCAGGCCACAATCCCTTCTCCTCCTTTCTCCTCCCGGGATCTTAGGCATGCATGCACACACGTCCAGTGTGAGTTTCAAGCCCCCAGGTCCAGGACTGAAATCGCGGTGGGCCATGTGGGAGTCCAGCGACATAACTGCTATGTCATCTGTTAGTCCCAAATCGGGAATTCTTAATGATAAAAAGTAAATTCATAAAAGGATTATAGCTCAGTGATCTGAATTTATTTTTTTTAAACAGTGATTTTATTTAACTTTGTTTAGGCATCCATTTCAATTTGACCAGAGGGACAGAGAGAGAGAGAAAGAGAGAGAGAGAGAGATAAAGTGAGAAAGTGAGCTGCCAGGTTCAGGACTCAAACTGTAGTCAGCCATGTGGGAGTCCAGCGCCCCCAACCACCATGCCACCTGCCGGCTCCAGTGATCTGAATTTGTGAAAGCATAAAAATTTCCTCTTCTTCCTTAGGAGGAGATCTTTAATTTTGTGTTCATTGCAGAAATTAAGAACCTGGCATATCTTTTCTCCATTACTGCTTTCCTGTAACTGGGACAGTAAGGTGGATTTTTTTTTTGAGGGGGGGGGGGTTTGCTATAGGGCGTGTGCGCTCGCCAGACAGACAGAGAGAGACATAGAGACAGAAAGCGAGAAATCACTCTCCCAGGGGGGATGGTCACACCACAATCCATTCTCCTCCATTCTCCTCTCGGGATCTTGGGCACGCACGCACACGCGCCCGGTGTGAGTTTTAAGCCACCGGGTCCGGGACGCGAACCGCGGTCGACTACGTGGGAGTCCAGCGACATAGCCATTACGCTAACTGCTGGTTCCCAGTAAGGTGGATTTTTATATTGGGTTCGAATAATTCATGGTTGAACTACTTCAGGCCTTAATTACATTTACAGAAAGAAAATACCAAGGCCAGAAATGTTGGGGCTTACCATGATGACTTCATACCTGTGATTTTGAGGAATTGGGGAAATGTTCTGTTTTATACTTTGCCGTTAATATACATGTAATCAGGCTATTCACAGTATATAATACTCAAAAAAAGAGTTAGTAACAGAGCTTCTTTAAGTGTAAGCATTTCCATTTGTTCTCTTTCTGCTTAGTCTGGTTCACATTTGCATTTACTGCAGTTCTGTTTCTTTCCGTGACAAATGTTCATTCAGGGGCCATGCATTGCATGTGACACGGCTGTAGGATTGCCAGATCTTATTTTGAAGAATTTGGGCAGAAAGGGAGTAGGAGAGAGATTATTTGCTAATAGTCTGACCAGGCACAAATACAGTCCTATTCTTCATCTAACACGGTTGAAACAAGGCACTGAATAGAGGATAAGCCTTGTATATGGGCCACCTGTAACCCAGCCCTGCTGGAGTGTAGGCCTCAGCTCTACAGAAAGCATGGAGAGGAACACTGACACCCTTGGGGTGTAAGGGTTCCGGCCCTAACTTTAAACAGAAGCACTTCTCTGTTCTAAGATTATATTAAGTGTTTTTCGTAATAAGGGGAAATGTGGTATATATTTCCTACTGATTCATTATATTAATGATTCTATACATGGTTTAATAGTAATAATAGCAAATGCTTTTATAGAGTTTATCCTGTGCCTGGCACCACCTAAGCATTTTACATCTATTCATTTAATCTTTACAACGGCCATATATAATAGGTTATTATTTTATTGAAAAGGAAATTGGCACGGAAAGATCTAGTAATGTGCCCAAGTTCACATAGTTTAGTGAGGAATAGAGTTAGCATTTGAGTCCCGATAGTTTGGAACCAGACTTTATGCTTTTAATCGCTGTGCTATTCATCTCTCAAGTTAGTACTGAAATGATCATTTCAGGTAATACCATGAACTTATTGGTTATGTTTTATTTATAACTCATTAATTTTACTTATTAATAAATATACTTACCTTCTTGTTATGCTTTTAAATAAATAAGTCTTTTGAAACTTACCTACTAAATACTCAACCTGCTTGTTTTTTATTTTAGGAGAAGACTTTGCAGTTGTGCAGCAAGAAATTATTATGATGAAAGACTGTAAACACCCCAATATCGTTGCTTATTTTGGAAGCTATCTCAGGTACATCATTCATTTCCCTTTTGAAAAGTCATAGTGGTTTTATCACCTAATGTATCTAACAAAATAAAGTTAGCTCTAATACCATGTTTGTAGTCTTCTTCATGCTTTCAAGATAGGATATTTTCACATGAACGGAATTTTTACTTAGGACCTATTATGTTAATCTTGTAATCAATATCCTGGTCTTGTGACTTGGGAATTCTGGTTGTGGTTTCAGTGAGGAAATTGGCAAATAAAAACTGCCTTTCATGGTTAGTCTTACTGTGGTAGCCTAGAGAGCTAAATATGCCGTTCTGTTGCGCCCTTCTAGACTTCGGCAGATTTAGTCAGGAGCATCTCTGGCTGGTTTTGTTTTGTTCTGGTTTGTTTTGCTTTGGTTTGTTTTGTTTTCAGATTGCCAGAGAGCACATGCGCTTGTCAGATACAGAGGGAAAGAGAAAAGGCACCCACCTCCCCCATGACACATGGTCATGTCAGTCCCTTCATCCATAGGGCGGGCGCCACCATGCCCAACAGTCCCTTCTACATTTCTCCATTCTGTCAGGATTTAGGGCATGCATGCACTTACACCCAGCATGTTGTTCAAATAGCTGAGTTTGGATTTGAACCAAGGTCGGCCTTATGGGATCGGGCTCCCTTAACTAGGCTATAGGGAAAGCCATTGTTGTGTTTTTATCAGAAACGTTTTGTGTGTTTTTGTTTCTAACCTCAGAGTATTGCTTCATCCTTTTATTTTGACCAAAGGGCTAAAAACTATAATTTCAGAAGCATATTTTTATAGTCCTATAGTGAACTCAGAAAGGCTGTGAATTTACCTCTTGATTTGCAGGACCAAGCTGGGTTCCCTAGGTCATATTCCATAGCAGATCACCTCAGGTCAAATCTTGTTTTTCCACTCATTTCTGTATGCAACTGTGAGTTGAACACCATGACCTAGTTGTTTTTAAGGTTCTTCTGGAAGGTTGGTTGGAGATGTTTTCCTATGTATTGAAAAAAAACCTTCAATTTTGATCTGATACTGTAGCAACATAAGGATGTAACCTATTGCAGGCTTCCATTCTTATGTGACCCAGGTACAAAACAGTTTTCTTCTCATTTGTCACAGAAAAGACAACAAAGACATCCTAACTTCTTGCCTTTCAAGCCTGCAAAAAGCCAACCCTAATCAGCAATCCTTGGTTCTAACCACTTTTGTGCAGCTTTGATTGCCCTACTTTGGTTAAGGTGAAAGGATGAGTTTAAGGGATATTTTAGGGATTTTCCTAACTCTTTTTCACACAAGGATAGGTACCACCCTCAGATCAATGAATAGACTCCTTAACAGCCAATTTAGAACTACTTTAATGGTGAGTGGTTCAGGACAGCATTCTTGACACATTTTCTGCATCAGGTTGCATTTAGAGAACAGACCCAAAATAGGCAGTTTTTTTTTTTTTTTTTTTTTTTCCCCCCCAATCAGCTCAAAGAAAACAAATCTCTTAAAACCATGTTAGAATTAATCAGTTCCTACTAATACAAGCAAAATCACCACTTCAAAACAATTTTCTGCTGTTGGTCCCAACAAAATGATCTACCTAGTTGTATATTACCAAGTTTTTTCCTTCAAAAGGTTTTTGTTTTTTTTATTTTGTTAAGAGATTTTTGCTATAGGGTGCATGTGCTTGCCAGAGAGAAAAAGAGACAGAAAGCAAGAAATCACACCTCAGGAGGGAAGGCCACATTGCCTCTTCTCTTCCATTCTCCTCTTGGAATTTTGGGCACAAATGCATATGCACCCAGCATGAGTTTTAAGCCATGAGTTTTAAGCCACTGGGTCCAGGGCTCGAACCATGGTCAACTATGTGGGAGGCCACGACATAACCATTATACCATCTGCTTATCCCTTCTCCCAAAGTTTATTTTTTTTATTATAACTCATTTATTTGTTTGTTTATTTATTTAATTTGATCAGAGAAGGACAGAGTGAGGGGGAGAGAGAGTGAGTGAGAAAGCAAGCCACCAGGTTTAAGACTCAAACCACAGTTGGCCATGTGGGAGTCCAGCGCCCTTAACCAATACGCCACCTGCCAGCCCATCCCCCAAAAGTTTTTAAAAAGTCTATGTGTTCCCCCAGGAACATGGATCTCAGAGTATTTCTTAAGCATGGTCTGAATTTCCCAGAACTATGAGACTGTCCAAAGCCTAACCCATTATTCTGGATAGCCACATGCACTATGTACAGGGCACACTTGGTGAGGTGAAAGAAGCTGGGTCTTTTTGCCTGAAAGAAAATAGTGAATTTGGTAGTTAAGAAGCTTGTGTTCTGGAGTTAAATTGCTGGGTTGAGTCCTGGTTCTGTCATTTACTAACCGTGTGACTTAGAGCAAATTACTTTGTGCCTCCGTTTTCTCATCTGTAAAATGAGGACAATAATAATATTTACGTAATGGAGTACATTAAAATTGCTAAGAATGGTGTTTAGAACATAATAAATGCCTAGTGGTGTTAACTGCTGTTACTACTATTGCTGCTGCTGGGACTACTACAGTTTCCTAACCGTGGTAAAATGCCACCATAGTAGCGTCCCATCGATCTTTTTAGCAGCATTGTTTGCAGTATAACTGTGGCCATGTTACTTCCATTTTCCAAATAAGATGCTTGAGAAAGTTTAATATCAAATGTTTATTTTATTTTATTTTTAGTTAAATTTTAAAAATACAGAGAGCAGGATTGCCCAGAAGTAAAAGTAAAACAGAAAAAATTAGGATCCTTTTTTTTAAAAGTAGGATTATGTTCTTTTAGTGTTACTCTAAGATTGGGAAAGAGTGGTTTGGATTTTATTCTGTAACTGGTATAGCTGTTAAAAGGGATATAAAAGGAAATTATACTACCATATAGAACAGTGATTAAGCTTCCCTTTCTCTAGTTCTTTTCCTTAGTAGAAATTCCTCTATTCCCTACATGAAACCCAGACTTGGTCGAATTTGGACTGTAGGATACTAATGATTAGACTTGTTGGAGATGGACGGGACTAAGAGATCTTTTCACACAGCTCACTCTTTTAATATTTATTTACTTAATTTTTAATTTGACCAGAGAAGCGGAGAGAAAGAAAGGGAAAGTGAAAAAGAAGCTGTCAGGTCCGGGACTTAGACACAACCCGCCACGTGTGAGTCCAGGGCCTTAACCACCATGGTAGCTGCTGGTGCCCCAACCCACTCTTTTTTACAGATTAGAAAATGGGTTACTTGACAGATTACTTCTGTAGATTATCCCCTATTTGTTGTCAGCACTGGGATTCAAACCTGTCTCTGTAGATACCTAATCTGATGTCTTTTTGGTATACATATTGCTTAGCCCAGGAAAGACCAGATTTAGTCTCAGAGAGAGGGTGATTTTTTAAAAATTCTTTCTCATTACTGAATGATTTTACAAAGGGCAAGGAGCTCATTTGTTTAAACTTGATAACAAACTCTTTTAAGATATGTACTGTTCGCTGTGCCTTTCCTTCTTCTATGTTGTTTCTATTACAAGCCTGCTGTAATAAATTTAGACCAAAAAAATTGGGGAAACCGAGCAAATACGGTTTTAACGTTAGTAAATTTCTTCCCTCAGGGAATGAGACTTACTCTGTGAATTTTCCTCATAAGTGACCAACACATCATTAAATTCCAGAAGCTCATTGTGTAACAGGTAGCAGTGCTCCCTTCCTGACGAAATGCTGAGACTGAGTCCTGCAAAGCAGAGTGCTTGTCATTCTTACTAACGTCAGAGGATTTTCTCTGTCATTAACATACTGTTCAAAAGATCTAGATGGAGAAAGCTTTATCCAGCAAAATAACAGGATACAAAATCAATATACACAAATCTGTGGCATTTTTGGTTTTGTTCACTAACAAACAGACCGAGACAGAAATGAAGAAAGCAGTCCTATTTACAGTAGACACACACAAGTGAAACCTAGGAGCAGATCTAACCAAGGACGTGGAAGACCTCCACTCTGAAAGTTATAAAAAACTGAATAAAGCAATTTAAAAAGATACAAAAAAAGGGAAAGACAACCCTCTTCAGTACTACCCAAAATGATCTACAGATCTGCTAATTTATTTTCTAGCAAAATACCAGTGACTTTATACACACAAAAAGAAAAGGCAATCATAAAACTTGTCTAGGATAGGACCAGCAGTTAGCGTAATGGCTACGTTGCTGGACTCCTATGTAGTCGACCACGGTTCGCGTCCCGGACCTGGTGGCTTAAAACTCATGCTGGGCACATGTGTGTGCGTGCCCAGGGTCCGAGAGGAGAATGGAGGAGAGGAGATTGCGGCATGGCCATCCCTCCTGTGGGATGATTTCTCGCTTTCTGTCTCTCTGTCTGTCTCTGTCTGGCAAGCGAATGTGCCCTATAGCAAAAACCTCTTCAAAAAAAATTTTTTTTTGTCTAAGATTACGAAAGACCCTGTATCATCAAAACAGTACTACGCCAAAAAAGCGAAGGTGAGTTTTCTGTACTACCTGACTTCAAAATATGTTACAAAGCCGTCATAACTAAGACAGCATGGTACTGGCACAAAACAGACAAACAGGCAAATGAAACAGAATAGAGAATCAAGAAATAAGTGCAGCAACATACTGATTTTTGACAAAGGACACAGAAAATCCAGTGGAAAAAGACCTTTTTTCAACAAGCGGTGCTGAGAAAACTGGATATCCTCTTGCAAAAGAATGAAACTAGACCTCCATTTCTCACCATTTTTATAAAACATATCTAAAAATAGGTTAAAGACAAACGTAAGATCCAAAACTATGAAATTATTTGTAGAAAACACAGGACTTGAAGTCATTAAAGAAAGATTTGTTAAATGAGACCTGTAAAAAGCATGGACAATCACAACAAAAATAGACAAGTGAGATTACATCAAGCTAAATAAAAAGCTTCTATACAGCAAAGGGAACAATAACGAGAATATAAATTAGTAAGGTCACTGTGGAAAACAGTATGGAAGTTCATCAGAAATCTAAAAATAGAACTACTGTTTGTTGCCCCCCAAATGAAATCCATGCATAGTTTTTCAAAATATTCATTTGCGGTGAGGTTTTTGAAAACCCCTCAATTTATATCTGAATATTTTTGTTTGTTTATCTACATAACAGAGAATTACCTCATCTTAGACTCATTCTTTATTCCCAGTAGAGCTTAACTAGAATTTACTGAGTCAAGTACTAATACTTAATCATTGAACATTAAATTTTATGGTTAATTTTATTCTAGTTCAGAGACCTGAGGACAAAAATTTTATCATTTACTTTCCTGCATGAGCGAGGTAGATTGACTGAGGCCCTTTGCTGTTAGGCAGATGGTTGGATGAATGACCAAAGTAAGTGCAGGTTTATATTGCAAGAGAGTCATTCACGGAACAGATGGAAGTCATTTTTCTAATAGACTCTGACTATTCAGGTTTTTCTGACAATACCAGACTTTAACTAAATATTGTGTTACAAAGGTAAAGTATTTTAGGCATTTTAAAAAGTAAAGTATTAATATATTGGGTTGTTGGAAAAGTCATCATATATCAAACACGTCGTGATTTTTCTGATTACCTAATATATAATAGTGATTTTTTTTTTTTAGCCTGTAAAATATAAAGTCGGTTTATATGAAATGAATAGAACTGCATATTTAACTAAGGAGGGAGGAAGGGAATAGACCAAATAGAAGGTGTTATAGTATTGAACTATGTAAAGCAGAGAACTCATCCCCGCATTCATTGGAGAGTAGTTTCTAAACTGGAAAGGGTAGGAAGACATTAAGATGGAATTGAAGCACAAGATAGGTAAGTAGATAATTACAGAGTAGCTAGGCACTTTTAATTAATTTTTACTTTTAAATTTATCTGTTAGATCTTAGTATAATGAAAATTTAGCAAATGTGATGGTCATTCACTATCAGCAAGTGCCTTTTGATAAATAGAAGAGGCATCAAAGATTAGAAATCAGTGACGGATCAATTTGCAAAGGAGGAAAAGGTGATTTTTAGGTAGGAAAAAAAACCAGACTATTAAACTTGATGTCAGTGATCAGTTCCCAGCAAACATTTAGGATAAGTTATTAGTCAAATCATTAGTGAACTTTTTGAAGAAAGAAGTGGTAATCAGCATAATTTTAGTAAGAAGCTATAATAAATCAATCCCATCTCTCTCTCTCTCTTTTTTTTTTTTTTTTTTGCTAGAGGGCGAGTGCGCTCACCAGAGAGATAGGGAGGAGAAAGCACTCCCCATGGGGAATCATCATGCCACAATTTCTTCTCTTCCATCTCTTCCTCTTTTTGGGCACACATACATGCACATGTGTGTACCTGGCATGTTTCTCAAGTCTCTGGATTTGGGACTTGAACCACGTTGTCAGCCATGTGAGATCTGATTGCCCTAACTACCAGGCCACTGTTTCTTTTTTCTTAAAAAAGAAAAATGCATTCTTTTAAATTTACACTTTCACCAAGTTCAGGAATGATTTAAGATAAATTATTAACATAAATACACTACAAGATAAGCTCTAACAAAAGGAATAGAAAACAGCTTGAGTTTTATCGTGATATTCCAGTTCCTTTACTAACTGGTGCACATGTTATTTTATTTAATTCTAAGCAAACCCCAAAACAATCATTCAGCCTATTTTTTTAAGATATGTGAAGTCCCGCCTGCTTTTTTTTTTTTTTTTTCGGAGAGATTTTCGCTATAGGGCGTGTGCGCTTGCCAGACAGACAGACAGAGACATTAGAGACAGAAAGCGAGAAATCACCCCCCGGGGGGGGGGGGATGGTCACACCGCAATCCCTTTCTCCTCCATTCTCCTCTCGGGATCTTGGGCACGCACGCACACGCGCCCGGTGTGAGTTTTAAGCCACCAGGTCCGGGACGCGAACCGTGGTCAACTACGTGGGAGTCCAGCGACATAGCCATTACGCTAACCGCTGGTTCCCCGTCTGCTTCTTAAGTACTTCATGGAAACAAGTCACTATGGCAGGTGTGAAAATACTTTGAACAGTAATTCTCAAACATTTTCTTCTTAGAAGCCCCTTTTATTTTATGCTCTTAAAAATTTATGTCATAGTTATTGCTATTTATCATGTTAGAAATTAAAACTGAGAAAATCTTAAAATTCAAGAATACATAAGCACATATTCATTTGCATGTAATCCAGTAGCTATGAGAGATGATATTGTCATCACATTTTATGTAGCCTCTAGAAAACTCCACTGTACTCTCATGAAAGAAAGGGTGTAAATAATTTCTCGATGTTATTATGAAAACAGTTTTGACCTTGCTGACCCCCTCAAAGGGTCTCAGGGACTCTCATGTACCCCAGGTCACACTTGAATACCACTGTTCTAGGAGAAAGATTGAGCTAACCTAGCAGGTCTATAAGAAATAGATCAGTCCTTGTGGGCTGCACAGCCTTTGTCACAACTACGCAACTCTGTTATCTTAATGTGAAGACAGCTATAGACGGTACATAGAGCAATGAGTGTCACTGTGTTTCAATAAAACTTTACTTATGGGCACTAAAATTTGAATTTGACATAATTGTCATGTGTCAAAAAATATTCATTAAAAATTTTTTTCCCCAGCCATTTAAAACTATAAAAGCACTTCATAGTCTTAAGACCTCACAAAATCAGACAGTGGTCCAGATTTGGCCCTCTGACCGTAATTTACTTACCCTTGATCTAGTTGATTAGTTTATTCTTTCTGTCATCCACACATTCATTCATCTATGGAATACATATTCAGTTGCTAGATGTTCTTTAGAATCTGTGAAGGCAGTGACGATAGGCAGGTTATTAAGGCACAATTCATCTTCCTCCTCAGACTGAGCTTGAGTTCAGGGACTTTCTATTCCATCTCTGCCTCCTAAGAATAGTACATTTCCTGGTACATTTTAAGATTTAATGATTGAACAAGGGCATGAACAAAAGAATAAGCTATATAAGTCTTTTTAAATTATTTCTCCTACGACTGTATGATTATGATATCTTAGAATGTGTCAGAAAGAAATGCTATCTAAAGATGAGTAATAAATTTTAAGATTATTTTGGGAACATTATTGTTGGATCTGGATATGAAGGTACATTTATATTTTGTCTGATTTGGTGAGAGTGCTATCAAAGTAACATGTTTTGAAATGTGTTGCCATTTTTATATGATGAGTCTCAGTGGAAAGGAAAGATTTTAACTAATGGAAATCTCACTACCTGGATGTGCCTGGCGACAGCTTTCTGTCCTACAGATGGGCTGTTTTAAGTAGTAAAACCTTGAATTGAATGATAGTAACAGGGCAGGCACTGTAGCCTAGTGCTTAAGGAAGCCAGTTCCCATATGGCCAACTATGGTTTGAATCCCAGCCAGCGCAGGTTGAAAAAACACACAGGACACATGTGCACACTTGCCCCAAATCTTCACAAGCAGGAAACGTGGGGGACAAGGGATTGCAGCACAATCATTCTCCATTGAAGGGTGCTTTCTCCCTCTCCCTTCCTCTCTGTCTCTCTGACAAGTGCGTGTGCCTCACACACACACACACACACACACACACACACACACACACAAATATGGTGATCGTAACACATATTAAATAATTAGTTTACTTAGAGATTAGATTTTTTATTAGCTGGCACACATTTATGTGGTTTTTCAAGGTTATAACACAAAACCTTTTAAAACTTGTTACTTCACTTAGACAATTTTAATCATATAAATTTGATACATACTTATTTTTTTCTTTATAGGCGAGATAAACTTTGGATTTGCATGGAGTTTTGTGGAGGTGGTTCTTTACAGGATATCTATCATGGTAAGAACAAAGATTTTTATCTTGTATGAATTAAATAGGTTTTCTTGAAATATAGCTATTTACTATATTTAAACTACTGCATTGTTTTGAGGAAAGAATTCGCTGATTCTGAAGAAGGCATGCTGTAGGTATTTCAAAATTTTAAACTCAGATTTGTAGAAATGGGAGGTTTGGTGGCTTATTCTAAGCATTTAATATAATATACAGTTGAGGGACCAACAGTTGGCATAATGGCTATGTCACTGGACTCCCATGTAGTCAACTGAGGTTCAAGTCCCGGACCAGGTGGCTAAAACTCACGCCAGGCACATGTGTATGCATGCCCAAGATCCCAAGAGGAGATTGGAGGAGAAGGGATTGTGGCATGGCCATCCCTCCTGAGGGGGAGGATTTCTTGCTTTCTTTCGCTGTCTTTCGGTGAGTGCACGTGCCCAAAAATCTCTCAAAAAAAAAAAAAAAAAAAAAAAAAAAAATATATATATATATATATATATATATATATATATATATATATATACAGTTGATACAGGAGTAGTGATAATGCAGAGATAATTGATTAAATTTCATGGATTCAAGAAGCATTGATTAAATGTTTACCCTATCTTAGTTCTAGAATCTGGGGAATTAAAAAGTGATTAAAACATTTTTCGTTAGGATTCAGTGGAGTACATAAAAGAGACTGGTAAACAAGTAAGCATTTACTATGCTCTCTTTCTCTTCCTTTTTTATTTTGCTTCTGTTAATAGATTGTTGTCACAAGCCATAGAGTAGATTTATTCTTTTTGCCGCAGGTGTGCTTTTTGATTAACATAAAATAAAATGTCAATAATTCATGAAGCCAATTTTCTGAGAAAATATTTTGGAAAATTTTCTGTTTTCAATTAGAATTGGGCTCATGTTCTTGTGTGAGGCTTCTTAAGTAATTTTAAAGGCTGATTGTAATAAAGCAGATGCTAAAGACTATTTGGATAGGAATTTTACTGTTTTCATTTCACTATATCTTCTGGATATAGGTTTTACTTAACATAAAGATTGACATTATAGTATTTTAATAGCCTATAAATTTTAGTTGAAGTAGGAAAAAGGAAATGACAGACTTTCTGGAATTATTTTAGAAAGCTTAATAAGGAAAATAGGCTTTAAATGGGTCTTTAAAGTCTAGGTAGAAAGAAGAGGCAGCAGTGCATTATAGGAGTTGAAACACCGCTGTAATGACCTGAGGATGTGACACCTGTGATTACTCTTGTCGATCTGAAAGTGGGGTCAAATATGGAGAGCTTTGAAAGCCAGATGGAAGAACATGAGAACATTTCATTACAAAAAATGATTTCTTTCTGAGGAGTTTTCATTTTTAATGAAATACAGCTGTTCCTTAATGTGTATTTGAGAATTTTGTTTTTGCTAGAGACATTGTGGTTTGGTGGAAATTGAGAGATACTTGGCATTATTTTTTATTGCAGACACAATATTTCTAGAAGCTTGTAATTTCAATGCATAAGGTCAAAAAGCTGTTCCCCTTGGGCCAGCATGTGATGTGGCAGCTAAGGCTCTGTAGTCCCACATGGCCTACCATGGTTCAAGTCCTGGATCTGGAGGCTTAAAAATCACACTGGGCTTGTGTGCATGTATGCCCAAAATCCCAGGAGGAGAATGGAAGAGAAGGAATTGTGGCATGACCATCCCTCCTGGGAGATGATTTCTCACTTTCTCTTTCTGTCTCTCTCCTGTGAGTGCACACACCCTACTAAAACCTTTAAAAAACAACAACTGTTTCCCCTTTTTGGTCTTAATTTGGATTAATTTATCTACACAGTTTCACTTACTGATTTAATTTTCTTGCTAAAGCTCTTTTACCAAGGTCTTCTATTGGCAAACTCTGTGTTTGAAACTCTTAAATGATAGTTTAAGTGATCATAGACAGATATTTTCTAGGTTGACACGTATTTTCTCTCAACATTTTGAAAATGTTGGACTGGGGGCTGGCAAGTGTCATGGTGGTTAAGGCGCTGGACTCCCACATGGCTGACCTTGGTTCAAATCCCAGACCTGGGTGCTTGCTTCCTACTTTCCCTTTGTCTCTCTCTAGTCAAATTAAACAA
Organism: Tupaia tana; assembly: GCA_026018925.1. Lineage (NCBI taxonomy): Eukaryota > Metazoa > Chordata > Mammalia > Scandentia > Tupaiidae > Tupaia > Tupaia tana. Next base: position 195,055,882 of record JAKSZU010000003.1, read on the forward strand.
ATAGTAATGATAATAAATTAAATATTTCTTTTAAAAAAGGAAATGCTGGACTGTTGCTTTCAGCTTCTATATCTGTTTAGACCTTTGACCAGCCTAATTATTCATTTTTTGCAGGTAATCTTCCCTTCTCTCTAATAGCATTTAAGATTTTTATCTTCATTTCTGGTTTTTCTAGTGTTTAAATGCAGATATATTTTTACTTTTCTTGCTTAGGACTTAAAGTGCATACTGTTGAGACTTTAGCTGTTTCATCAAATCTGGACAGTTATCAATTATTATTTCTTAAAATGTTTTCTCCCCCTCCCAAATCTCTCTGGTCTCTAGAATTTAAGTTAGATGTACATGAGATCTTCTTTATCTTTCTTAAAGTCAGTGTCATATTTTCTACATTTTTAATCCTTTAGGAGAGAGAGTACTGAGGATACTATCCATCTGCCAGTTTACTCATTTTATTGATTGATCGATTGATTGATTATTGATAGAGATTCTTGCTACAGGGGCATGCGCTCACTGGAAGGACAGAGAGATAGCAAGAAATCAGCCCCTAGGAGGGATGGCCATTCTGCAGCCCCTTCTCCTCCAATCTCCTCTTGGGGTTTAGGGCACACACACACACACACACACACAGCCTGAGTCTTAAGCCACTGGGTCTGAGACTTAATCCCATCACTCAGTCCACAGTCCACCATGTGGGAGTCTAGTGATGTAACCATCACCACCTGCTGATCCCAGTTCACTCATTTTAAAGCTGTGGTGAGTACATTTATTAGGTTTGAATTTGCAGAAAGCATATTTTTTTTCATTTCTAGAAATTATTTGACTATATTTTAAATTTCCCTCCATTTTTTTCCTTTGTGTCTTATAGTTTTCCTGTAATAATTCCTTCTTTTATATCTTTAGTTTTTGTTTTCATTTTTCCTACAAGGTTTTTTTTTTTTTCCCCTTTTTTTAAAAGCTTATACTCATGGGGCCAACAGGTGGTGTGGTGGTTAAGGGCACTGTACTCCCACACGGTGGACCATGGTTCGCATCTTGGATCTGGCAGCTTGCTTTCTCACTTTCACTCTCTGTCCCACACACCCTCCGTCCCTCTCTGGTCAAATTGAAATAACTAAATAAGAAAATAAATAATAAAGTTAAATAAAATCTAAAAAAACTTCTAAAAAAGGGGGAATGGTGGTGGCAAGAGGGAGTGGACAGCTAGGTGAGTTGGTGGTTAAATGCAGCTGGATTCCATATGAATGACTGGTTGAGTACCAGACTCAGTGGCTTAAAAAACAGAATGAGCACGTGTGCATGTCTCCCAAAAATCCGGAGGAGAAGGGATTTTGGTGTGGTCATTTCCCTGGGGAGTGCTTTCTCTTTTTTGCTCTCTCTCTCTCTTTCTCTATCTCTTTTCAGGGATTGTGTACGCCCTATATCAAATGAAAAAAAAAAAAAAACTTTAAAAAAACGGAGGGGAAATAGTTATCTATTGATACATAAAATATAATTCTAAAATTTGGCAGTTTCAAACAACATCTTGCAGTTACTGAGTGTCAAGAATTTGAGAATGGTCTTGTTGGATTATTCTAACTTATGGTCTCTCATGAGGTTGCAGTCAAGCTATTGACTGGGACTGTAGTCATCTGAAGACTTAACTAGGACTGGAAAATTACTTTCAAGGTGTTTCACGTACATAGTTATTGGCAGGGGCTTTAGTTCCTTGATGGCTATTGGCTGGAGGTTTCAGTTCCTTAACCATGTGGATCATGCCATAGGACAACTTGAGTGTCTTCAAAGGATGGCATCTTACTTCCCTCAGAGCCAAGAGATCCCAGGGAGAGCAAGGAGGAAGCCACAGAACCTTTTAGATGCAGTCAAGAAACTGCATACTATCAGTTTACTGTGTTCTGTTCTTTCAGCACATGATACCAGGGTTGGACCTTCACCATATTCTGTCCTTTACATGCAGGTCACTTAAATCCAGCTCACACTCAGGAAAGGAATTACATTCCAGCTCTTAATAGAGAACGTAGTGAAGAATTTGCACATATTTTTACTACCATATTAGTAGGCACATTTTGAATTTACATTTTCCCCCAAGTTCCTTCTCGCCTCCTTTTTTTCACCTCTAACTATTGTTTACATTTTCTTTGAAGAACTAATATTAGAATAATTTATTATTCCACCACACTAGGTTTTATTTTCTATCAAGACCTGATCACCTCCTCAGCATCCCACCTTTTAATACTATTGCATTGAAAGATTGAGTTTTAACACAAATCCAAATGATAGCAGATGTACACATGGGAAATAATATTCATATATTTTAAGATTAAGCCATTGATATTGATGTGAAGAGATATGTATTGTAAATGAAAGGACAGATTTTAGAATTGCATGTGTAATAAAATTCCATTTATGTTTATGTTTGTATGTGATACACATGTTATATAAAATGTCTCTGCATAAAGTCATCCGGTTGGAGGGTCCAACAGGTGGTGTGGTGGTTAAGGATGCTGGACTCCCACATGGCCAACTGTGGTTTGAGTCCCAGACCTGGCAACTTGCTTTCTCACTTTCCCTCTCTCTCTTACTCTTGTCCCTCTCTAGTCAAGTTGAAATCAATCACTCAGTCAATAAAGTTTTTAAAAAATCATCTGGTTGATTATAGACTGAACTCTTGATACTACTTATTATTGAATAATATTTTGAATAAGGAAGAAATCTTTACTTTCCAGGCTTCTCTATTGATCAGCATTTTTTACATCAGATATATATTAAGTTGTTGGAAAAGTCATGATGCATTTTTGCATAGAAAATATGTCACGACTGATTTCTGACAACCCAGTATTAATCTTACAGTTATAAAAATAATTGTTTTGGGCCAGCCAGTGGCATGCTGGTTAATGCAGCCAGGTCCCACATAGCTGGATATGTGGTTCAAATCTTGGGCCTGGCAGCTGGAAAATCACACCAGGCATGTGTGCATGCATGCCCAAATCTTGAGAAGAGAAGAGAAGAGAAGAAAGAATTGCAGCATGGCCATCCTCTTGGGGGTGGGGTTACTTTCATTTTCTCTCTCTCTGCCTTTCTCTCTCTATCTCTTTCTCTGTCTATGATGAGCACACAAGCCTATAGAAGCATTTACAAAAATGTAATTATTTTAGGAAAAATATTGATTGAAAACTAGTTACTATATCTTAAGCATCAATTAATAAAACTTTAATGAAAACTAAACCTCCTAGACATTCTTTTAATGTTAAAGAGGTGATATTGATCAATTAGCTATAAAAATTAAAATATAATTTATTTCAGTGACTTTCAGTCATTACTTCATGCCATACATAAACTTTTTTTAAGTTTGTTTATTTATTTCTTCTGTAAGTGAAACAGGAAGACAGGCTCTCCCAACAGGATCCACCATCTACTTCCTGTTCAGCCAGCCCCAGATCATGGGCACGCACACCCCTGGCATGTTCAGGGAGGATCCTGTGTGCAAACTCAGAATAGGGAACAACCCCCAAGGGTCACGTTACTGCCACACCACCATGTCATCTTATTTTTTTTTTGGAGAGGTTTTTTGCTATGGGGCACATGCGCTTGTCAGAAAGACAGCTAAAAATGCAAGAAATCTCCCCCTGGGGGGATGACCACACCGCAATCCCTTCTCCTCCATTCTCCTCTTGGGATCTTGGGCACACATGCACACGTGCCCGGCGTGAGTTTAAGCCACTGGGTCCGGGACTCAAACCGCGGTCGACTACGTGGGAGTTCAGTGACATAGCCATTACGCTAACTGCTGATCCTCTCCACCGTGTCATCTTTATCATCAGCATTTATTGAGCAGCTTTTCTGTGTCAGGCACTCATCTAAACACTACAGAGCAAATCACATTGAAGGAAAGCAAAAACGCTCCTCTCGTGGAGCTTACATTATAGTAGCATTCGTTGTGTAGGTGTATCAGATCTACTGCTTAGTGGAACTTGTTCAACTTTGCTCTTATTGAAAACCATGCACTAACTAATTTTATTAATAGTAGTTTTCTTCTCTTATAGTTACTGGACCTCTGTCAGAACTGCAAATAGCATATGTTAGCAGAGAAACACTACAGGTAAATATAATGCTAATTAAATAACATTCTTGGGGCTGGCAGGTGGCATAGTGGTTGGGGCACTGGATTTCCACATTGCCGACCATAGTTCGAGTCCCAGACCTGGCAGCTTGCTTTCTCACTTTCCCTCTCTCCATCTTTCTTTGGTTAAATTTAAATAAATAAACAAACAAGATAAATAAAGTTAAATAAAACAATTCTTTTAAATAACACTCTTCATTAAGCTAAATGTTTAGTCGTGCATTAGCTGTTAAGTTAGGATTGAATATGTATTCTAGCTTGTAAACTCTCAAAGTATTTTAATACTTGTTTTAATTGTGTAGCGAACTCTTGTATGTACAAATAAATATTTTAAAGCTTACATGTGATGGTATAACCTAAATTCAAGTACTGTGGCTTTTTATATTCTTTATACCAATAAAATGCTTGAAAATTGCGCATTATCAGTGGTATTGAAACTCATTCTGAAACTAGTTGAATATACGCTTTTAAGAATGATTTCAGACAGCAGAATTTATTGCTAATTGTATTAGAAAAACAAGTGGTTCTAACTGGGTTTTTTTTTTTTTTTTTTTTTTGGAGAGGTTTTTTTTGCTATAGAGCGCGTGCGCTCGCCAGACAGACAGAGAGAGACATAGAGACAGAAAGCGAGAAATCACCCCCCAGGGGGGATGGTCACGCCGCAATCCCTTCTCCTCCATTCTCCTCTCGGGATCTTGGGCACGCACGCACACGTGCCCGGCGTGAGTTGTAAGCCACCGGGTCTGAGACGCGAACCGCGGTCGACTACGTGGGAGTCCAGCGACATAGCCATTACGCTAACTGCTGGTTCCCTAACTGGGTTTTTATTTTTCTTATTTTCTTGATTCGGTTGTCTTTTAGGACATTTCATTAACATAAAGCTTATTACTAGACCTTCTGTGTAAGGAGTAAATGTAATTAATTCAGATAATATTAGGTTGTTGGAAAAGTCATGACTTATTTGTCTATGCATCATGACTTTTCCAACAACCTAATACGGCTCAGTTTATCACTTAAGATTCCAAAGTGTACCTTGTGATAAAATCTTGTTTATTTTCTGTTTTTTGAAACTCCAGGGATTATATTATCTTCACAGTAAAGGAAAAATGCACAGAGATATAAAGGTATTTATTAAACTAATGCCCGTCTTCATTTTTGAATATTCCAATCAAATTATTGAGCAAAATTGTTTTATTCTATTTGTCAAATTTGTTACCTGAAATATAACATGTTACTGTAGTAAAAATACTTTTACAGTTTGACTGTAAAATTGTATTTATTGAAGTACAATTTAGATACCATTAAATTCACTGCTTTAAAATGTGTAATTCATTTGATTAGTAATAACTAATTTTAGATTATTTGTAGTTACTTATTTATAAAATGCAGATTAGATCTGCAGCTTCAAGTTACAGTTTTTAGTAAGTTTCATGCTCTGAATATTCCAGCAAGCTTTGGCAATTTAAAGGAACCATCATGAATAGTTACCAAGGTGGATAAATTAAACCTTCATGTTTTCTGTTGGTGTTTTAGCTGGCAGAGCAGGCAGTTGCCCTGGACATGCTGGGCTAGTGTGGTGGTCAACCAGGTGCTGTGGCAGGACTCCTGGGGGTATTTCTAAAGACACCGTCATTTCCCCAATTTAGGAATTCACTTTGTTCATTTATTTTTCTTGTCCTTTCTTCTTTCTTATTTATCCTTCCTTTTACTTCTCTCTCCCCCTTTTGTTTTGTAAAGTTTTCTCTTGTATAAAGTTTCTCAGCCTTTTTTAAAAGGGCAGTGAGGTGAATCATGATGCTCTTTGACTCTGATGAAAGCCATGGACTGTCCTCAAAAGCCTTATGCAGATGCCCTCAGATTTTCCATGAAATTTTGGTGGACTTAGAGATTACCTGCTGAGATCCCCTGCTTTATATATTTTTCATAAGCCATTTAAAAGACATAAGTACAGAACTTGAAAGCTTAAAGGTAGAGGAGATTATAAGAAGATGAATGAGTGGGCCCAGTAGCACCAGTTAATCACTGGACAGAGGAAGCTGGTTTGTACTTAGTAACCAGGGTTTGAATCCCAGCCCTGGCAGCTTAAAAACATGCTGGATATAAATATATATGTCCAGGGTCCTGACAGGATGGAGAATTGGAAGATTGATTACAACTTGAGCGGGCCCCTATGGGGGAGGTGGGTCTCTCACTCTCTTGCATGTACATACCCCCTGACATTAAAAAAAAAGAAAGAAAAAAAGATGAGAAACTCAAAAAAGGTGCCATCATAGCAATTAGATGAGCTGGAGGGATTGATAGAAATGTGTACATGTCAGAAATGTATATCAGAATGCTTTCCAAGCAGAGGGAGCAATATAAGCAAAGATACAGAGGTTACGAAGTATGAGGCCATTTTAGAGAACATAGCAATGTACCAGGCCAGCTGCAGTAGTTATGCAGTGCTCCTTGTGGCTGGATGCCCAGGGGAGGGGCCCCGGTTCATGTCTTGATGTCTTCCTGTACATACCTACCGTGGGTGTGTGCCCGTGATCCTGGCTGGCTGGCTGAAGATGGAGGTGGATCGTGGCATGAAGACCCAGTTAGATGTGCTGTCTCTCTCTGTCTCTTTCACTTGAAAGAAATAGCTGTAAAAACAAAAACTATACTGTATTATTAGAGCAATGAGAATGTAGGAGAGTAATAGGAGATGGGAGAGTTGGCCCGTTAGTTTGGTGTTCATTTTGCAAGGATTTATGTACCAGACTTTGGAATTTGGGCCTGATTTGGTAGATTCTGACCATCACCACTATTTCTGTCCTTGTCTAAGGACACCACCATTGTATCTCATCTGGGCTTTCGTTGTAGCCTTCTAACTGGTGTCATTACTCGCATTCTTGAGTGGTTCTGTAGTCATTTTATCATCTGACTACCAAGTGGTCTTTTAAAATGAGATCTTGTCACACTCTCCTGCCCATAAATCACCATTGGTTTCTTATCATGCTCAGTGTAAAGTCCAGATGCCTTTACCATGACCTCCACGGTTTTGTATGATCTGACTCCTCCATTTCTCTGTGACTTCATCTCACACTCCACTCTTCTCTATTCTACTCATTCTATTCCAGCCACATTCAAATTGCTGTTCTTGGAATATGTTGAGCTCGTCCTGGTCCCAGGTCTTTGTATTTGCTGTTCCTTTTCCCTGGAATGTTCTCCCAGATTTTGGCATGGCTTGGTACCCTTACTTCACCCAGATCTCTGTTCGGGTATCAGTGCCTTAGAGAGGCCTGCCTGCACTGCCCTGCCCTTTTCTACCTTACTCATCTTCACAGTTCTTATCCCTGCCTGATGTTGAGTCATTTCTCATTCATTCATTCATTCATTCATAGCTCAATAAATGATAATTGTATTCATTTAAAATTTTTCTTTCTCCTCTACTTGAATGTAAATTCTAGGAGAACTGTTAAGTTTTTCATTTCTGTAAATCCAGCACTTAAAATACAGGAAATGAATGAATGGATGGATAGAGGGAGGACTTTTGGTAGTTGGGTAGGAAGGCAGAAGAGACAGTGAGGAAAGAAGGTCATGATGAATGAGTAACATTTTATAAGCTCTAAGTTAAGAAAATTAATCTGTAGTTAAGGAGAGGCCAAACTGAAGTCTGTGGCAGAAGTCTAGATAACCAGGGACCAGATCAAATGAAATCCCTGCCTTGACCCTTTTTTCTTTTTCCACTTTGTCTCCTTATTCCATGGAGCTGAAGTAGTATCAGTGGGTACAACTCAGCATCACTGTTGACATCTGAAGTCTGGGAACCTTTCTTTTTATTCCCTTCTTCCTCTAGTCTTATGTTATTTCTTCCTCTTGTTGGTTGGGGGTGGGAAGATGCCAGTATCCCCACCACCCCGCCCCCCCAGCCTATTTTCACATGATTAGTAGCTCCTTGGACTAAAGATTTTAGGCTGTTTACTTTGGCTGGTTCATTTAAAAATTACAGGAAAAAAAGAAGAAAATTTTGGAATACCTGGGAGATGTTATATTTCTGTTGCCTCCAAAAACTTTGAGCTTGATAGAGATAAAGTAGACACGATCATCTTTTTTGAGCTTAAGTCAAGAAGCAGAAGCAGCTAAAATACTACTAGGTCCTGGGCCTGGGCTAGTTGTTTATGTACTGGTGGTCCTAACCCATTGGGAAGGCACATTAGGACAGGCAGCCTCAGATACTGAGCAGCAGTGTACAGTGTTACACGCCGATCAATATTGCTTTGACAAATGGTGGTTTCCTAGAAAAAGAGTTGTTTTTGTTTTTGTTTTTAGAGAGATTTTTTTGCTGTGGCCATGTGCATTCACCACAGAGTCAGAAAGTGAGAAATCACCCCCCCCTGGGGATGGCCATGCCACATTCCCTTCACCTCCATTCTCCTCTCAAGATTTTGGGCATACATGCACATGCGCCCAGCACGCTTTAAGCTGCCAGGTCTGGGACTCATACCGTGTTTAATTACTTGGGAGTCCAGCGACATAACCATTATGCCATCTGCTAGTCTCAGAAAAGGATATATTTTTTGAACAGAAAAGGGTAATCAAGTGTTTATGAAGTGTAATACAAGCAATTGAAAGTGTCATTATGAAGTAACATTTTACAGTGATGGTGTTTCATCAGTGAGGAAATAACATTTATCAGTAGATGAAAACTAATACAAGGGGACTTCGAAGTTCGTGGAAGATCGAATTTAAGTAAGAGTATATTTTGGTATAAAAATGTTTTAAATACATGCAGTTTTTTCCATAATATATATTTCTCATGAAATTTTCGAAGACCCCTCACATATCAGTTTTATATTAATGTTCATACTATGTTAGTAGTAGCTTTTTGCAAAGCAGAATATTTTGTAAAGAAAATCAAGTCATCTGTAAAGTGGACAAGTGAATTTCCTGTGAATAATTGTTGAGTTTTAATTGATCACACTTTTAATTTTATCTAGGGTCTAAGTCTGTAATTGTCTTAATTACTTAGGTTTAATCTATTATATGTGCTGTCATTTCCTGCTTTAACTAAAATGTTCTCACTTTGAAGGGAGCTAACATTCTATTAACGGATAATGGTCACGTGAAACTGGGTAAGTAAATTGGAATTTTGTCCGATGTACAAATATATTTTAAAATTCTACTATGTATAAATTTATGTTTTCCTTTGAGGTACTGGGTTTCTATTTCTCTAGCACAGATCTTTGTGTTTTTAGACAGAGATTTTATTACAGGGCATATGTCACCTTTCTCTGTTTTCTCTTTTTTAAAACTGGAATAAAATCTGTCCTTCATACAAGATAGATTTGTTGTAAAGTTGTTGTGAAATAATATCCTTTGGAAATTCTTGTAGCTCTAAACCTAGGGAGCTTAATTCTAGTGTGAAGTTGTACAATTTTTTTTTTTTTTGAGAGGTTTTTGCTATAGGGCACGTGCGCTCACCAGACAGACAGAGAGACAGAGAGACAGAAAGGGAGAAATCACCCCCCAGGGGGAATGGCCATGCCACAATCCCTTCTCTATTCTCCTCTCGGGATCTTGGGCATGCACGCACACACACCCCGTGTGAGTTTTAAGCCACCGGGTCTGAGACACGAACCGCGGTTGACTACATGGGATTCCAGCGACATAGCCATTATGCTAACTGCTGGTCCCTTTTTTTTTTTTGCTATAGGGCATGTGCACTCATAAGAGAGAGCAAAAAAAAAAGGAGAGAGAGACTTGGAAAGTGAGAAAGCATTCCCCCCCCAGGGAGAATGGCCATACAGCAGTCCTTTCTTCTCCATTCTCTTGGGATTTGAGGCACACATGTACATGTGCCCAGCATTTTTTTCAGGTTGACAAGTTCAGGACTCAAACCACTCAGTTGGCTACTTGGAATCCAGCTGCTTTAACCACCATGCCACCAGCTGGTCCAGTATAAATTATGCTATAACCAAAAGATAAGGGAAAAAAATTAAAATAACTCCAAAAATCCTACATTCTTTACATAAGCTTGATAAATACAATTCAGTATTGTATATATAAGAATATAATGTAGATATTGAGTTTCGATTTCTCTCAATAATAATATGTTTAGTTTTATAACTGTTGGTTGTTCTAGTTATGATTAAGATAGAGTTCAAAACCTAAATGATGACTTAATTTGAAAGTTTAACACCAGGAAAACATTCAACTTAGTTTTATGAACAGAGTCATATCTGTTAGGCATTAAATCAAGTTATACGGAACTATTTTGAACAGTATAGGACAAATCAAAACTCAAAATATGTATGTATTATCTAAAAATGTGAATAAAACTATTTTGAACTATAGGAGTAATTAGATTGAAAGTTATATATCTAATTATTAACATATTACGTTTTTTCTAAGTGACCTATAAATATGAGAAAAGCAGAAAGGATAAGTCCTCTTTATTTTTCTAACTACTGATAGATTCATGAACAGTTTCTATCAACAGTTTAATATTGTGTGGCAATGTTTTGTGCCTCAGAGACATACATACATAGCTTAGTCGAGAAAGTTTTAGAAATCATCGTTAATAAACTAGACAATTTTAGAACTCAATATACATTACCTTAAGAATAGTAACAAATGTTATATAAAAATAAATTTCTAGATAGTGATTGATATTGACATGAGAATATAGTGCCAAGGTAAGATTTTAGAAATCGTCTGTTTGGGTGTCTTTAAGCTAGATGAATTTGCCAGTAAACTTAGAAGTTTATTTGTTGTCTGTCATCATGGATATGGCACAGAGTGAATGGAATATAATATTACTTAAAGGTTCCTTCCAATAATATGCCTTGAATTTCAGATCCTGGGAATTCAAAATTAAAATAATAGTTAAGTCTGGCAGATTATAGTCTCTCAGTTCTTTCTCATCAAAGTAATTCAATCTTGACCTCTATTGTCATTTGATTCTTGTGGAGTTACTGGGAATCTATTTGACTCTGGTATACACTAACTACCTTGTGATATTTTAAAGCTAGTCTGTTAAAGTTAAAATTCTTAATACAGTGTTCACGAATATCTCATATTTATGTGAAATTAACTCAGTGAAAATAATTATTAAAGGTTTCTTCTCAGTTAAGCTCTCTTCTCTCAGTTTTCTTTCCTGAAATATTTCTCTTTTTTTCAATAGCTGATTTTGGAGTGTCTGCACAGATAACAGCTACCATTGCCAAACGGAAGTCTTTCATTGGTACACCATATTGGTAATTGTATTTTAATTGATGTTTAATTTTTTGTTACTCTGTGATTATTAGATACAGTATTTCTAAATAATACAATACGTCAGAATTTTTAAGACTAAGATTAAGAAGGTCATCAATAGGTAAGATAACTTAATGTATATTGTATATGGATTACATATTCTTTTTTAATGAATTATTTTATTTAATTATATTGATTGGTTCATTTTTAATTTGACCAGAGAGAGACAGAGCAATTGAGAGAGAGAGAAAGTGAGAAAGCAAGCTACCAGGTCCAGGACTCAAACCATGGTTGGCCATGTGGGATTCCAGCACCCTTAAATACCATGACACCTGCCGGCCCCATGGATTATACATTCTTACTGTGGTATTTTTCAGTAAACAGAAAAGGCTTTAAAGATTAATATGACTTTCAGAAACCATGGTTTAATTCCAACTTTGCTGGAAAAACCTGACTTTCCACAAATTTTACTTTGTCTTTTTAGAGTTTATTTTATTTAAAAGTTTATTGTATTTTTTTAAAGTTTCTTCCATGAGAGAAAGACAGAGAAATAGGTATGCCTAGCAGTGTCCTTACACCACACTCCATCTTCAGTCCCAGCTAGCCCAGATCCTAGTGTGTGCATGCCCATTCTTTACATAAGCTTTTAAAATACAATGCCGTATTGTATATATAACAATGTATTCTAGATGTCGGGTTTTGATTTCTTTCAACAATAACGTGTTTAGTTTTTCCATCTTTCAAAACTTTCCTTTGTCCCTTTTTTGTAAGTTTTCTCCCACCATCCCTAAGGGTGTCTGGTAACGTCTGATTCGTTTCTGTCTCTATAGTTTTGCCTTTTTCTCAATTATTATACAAATAGAATCATATTGTCTATTGTCTTTCTAGTCTTTTACAATTCTGTTCTGTTCTTTTGTGATTTGCCAGGAGTTTTTTTTTGGTTTGTCTTGAAAAAGTCACCTTAATTTTTATAACAGCTTACTCTTTCTGCCTTTATAATGAATCAGTTTTAATAATATTTAATAAAATGATATGTTTATGTGGACAGTATAACTAATAAGTGGATTCAGAGGTGAACCCAGTTGACTGTGATAAGCACGTAACTGGCAGGAGTGGAGGAGACTTGGGTTGTTACAGACTGAGACGGTAGAGCTCGGGTGAGCTAGAGCTCGGGTGGGTGGAGAGCATCGGCTAAGGTAGGAAGCAGGTTACGGAGAGGCCGGTCAGGGGCCTCTGACCCTACCAGGGCATTTCTACCATGGCAGTAGCCATCAAGGAGAAATTACTGACATACTTTAAATTTACTTTTCTAATGGCATTTCATGAACCATTCTTATGAATTTTCACAAGAGCTTAAAGACCAAAAGTTTTGAAAATTAGAAAGTTTTTTAAAAATTTTTGTTTTAAACTATATTGTCTTCTTTGACTTTTCTGAAATATTACCAGGGAGACATATATTTATAAGGCTATCTATTTAAAAATATTTTTTAAGATTTATTTGTTTAATTACATTTGTTATTATTTTTTAATTTGACCACAGAGAGAGGGAAAAGGAAAGCAAGAAAGCAAGCCACCAAGTCCGGAATTCATACCGTGGCCAGCCATGTGGGAGTCCAGTGCCTTAACCACCATGCCACCTGCCAGCCCCTTAAATTGCTCTTTCTTTTCTTTCTTTCTTTATTATTATTATTATTATTATTTTAATTTTTGCCATAGGACATATGCACTCTCAAGAGAGACAGAAAGAGATAGAAAGAGAGAAATCACCCCCCAACCCAGGGGAGATGGCCACACCGTAATCCCTTCTTCTCCATTCTCCTCTCAGGATTTTGGGCGCGCACACACACACACACACACACACACACACACACACACCTGAGTTTTAAGCTGCTAGGTCCAGGACTCAAACTATAGTCAACTGTGTGGGAGTCCAACGACATAACCATTGTGCCATCTGCTGGTCTCAAATTGCTCTCTAAATTTGAAAGAACTGAGATACTTATCTCAGTTGTTTCAAAATTATTATTTAGGATCTGAAAATTTTATATTTAAAGATTAACCATTTAAATCAGTCAAATACAGGTTTATAAAGGTATAACTGGAATAACTGTAACAAGGATAAAAGAAACAAAAAAAATACTGAATTCGGATAACTTACCTCAGAATAAATACATTCTTAAAAAGTAGATACTCATTTTTTAAACTTTTCCAGCATTATAATAAAATCTAAAGTAAAGCCATCTAAATTTATGATAATTATGAATATTATCAGTACCCTAATGAATAGTTTTGGTTAAGGAAAATGAGGGCAGATTACAGTGATATCAATAAATAAAGTTTAAAAAAAGATAGATTTTTGGGGCCAGCAGGTGGCATCATGGTTAAGGTGCTGGAATTCCCACATGGCCGACCACAGTTCAAGTCCTGAACCTGGCAGCTTGCTGTCTCTCTCTCTCTCTCTCTGGCTAAAACCCATGTGAAAAAAATAATAATAAATAAATAAATAAGTGAATAAAATAATTTTTAAAAAGATAGATTTTTTTTATTCCAAATGTTATTTTATAATAGAATTTTGCATATACAAGAAGAGAGATTGGGGTGTGCAAATTTTAGACATGTTGATCTATTATAATGGTATGTTTTTTTAAAACTATATAGTAATAGTGATACAGCAAAGTAACTGAAGAATCACTAGTAGGGGCTTGAGATGGATAGTCTTTTGAAATGTTAAAATTGGAAAAAATAAACCTTTTAAGTGCTATATATTTTTCAGAAATGGACCTTAATAGGCCTTAATTTAAATAGTGACACAGGTTGAATATCCCTTATCTGAAATGCTTGGGACCAAAGTGCTTTGGATTTCAAATTTTTTCAGGTTTCAGAATATTTACATATACATAATGAGATTATCTTATGCATAATGCCATTATCTTTGGGATGGAGACCAAGTCTGAACACAAAATTCATTTATATTTTATATAAACCTTAATACACACAACCTGAAGGTAATCTATATCTGACGGCAGCCTATCACATGAGGTCAAGTGTAGAATTTTCCACTTGTGGTATCATGTCAGCACTCAAAAGTTTCTGATTTTGAAGCAGTTCAGATTTTGAATTTTTTTATGCCCATCTTATAGTCTCATGTGCTTCTGGTGGGAATAAGAAGGAAAATATAATGAAGAGAAGATTTTTCCCTTTCTGGAATATTTCTTTCAGGATGGCTCCAGAAGTCGCAGCTGTTGAGAGAAAAGGGGGGTACAATCAGCTCTGCGATCTCTGGGCAGTGGGAATCACGGCCATAGAACTCGCTGAGCTCCAGCCTCCAATGTTTGACTTGCACCCAATGAGGTGAGTGCGTCACAGTTGAAGACTCCTATGCTTAAAATGTTTTTTCCTCTTAGGTTTATGTATTAGGCCACAAACAAACCATTTTCTTAGTCATGTTCTACTATGGGAATAAACAGTAATAGAATTCACATTATATGTTAAAATATAAAATGTAAATACTGATTTGTTCATTTTTCAGAGCATTATTTCTAATGACAAAAAGCAATTTTCAGCCTCCTAAACTAAAGGATAAAATGAAGTGGTAAGTATTTTTATGTTATTTGCTTTTATAATAAGATGAGCAAAAAAGAATTAAATATAAAAATCTAATTTTCAAAATTTCTTAGGTCTAATAGCTTTCATCATTTTGTGAAAATGGCACTTACCAAAAATCCAAAAAAAAGACCTAATGCTGAAAAGTTACTCCAGGTATTATTTTTGCCCTGAAATATACTTTCTTTTCCAAAAGATAAAATGTCATTATGATTTCTAGTAAGTATTCTGTACTGTACTTATTTTTCTAGCACCCTTTTGTCACACAACCTTTGACACGGTCTTTGGCAATCGAGCTGTTGGATAAAGTAAATAATCCTGATCATTCCACTTACCATGATTTTGATGATGATGATCCTGAGGTAAGAACTTTTTTTTTTTTTTTTTTTTTTTACCAACTGGTACATATAATATGTATGTGTATTTTTTTTGGGGGGGTAGGAGAGGTTTTTGTTTGTTTTGCTTGTTTTTTTTGGTTTTGGTTTTGGTTTTGGTTTTGTTTTTTTTTTTTTTTTGCTATAGGGCACATGCCAGAAAGACAGAGACAGACAGACAGACAGAAAGTGAGAAATCACCCCCCAGCAGGAATGGCCACGCCACAGTCCCTTCTCTTCCATTCTCCTCATGGGATCTTAGGCACGCACGCACACGCGCCCTCCGTGAGTTTAAGCCACGGGGTCTGGGACTCAAACTGAGGTGGACTACATGGGAGTCCAGCAACATAGCCATTACGCCAACTGCTGGTCCCTCTATGTGTATGTTTTATATGTCTATATTACATTCAAAATCAATTATTTGAATTTCTAGGTCTAGTTTTAAACAAACTCTTAAGGGAGCATTTAACTCACCATCTTTCCTGGGAGGTCATGTGGTAGATTTTTCTTATTGGCTACTTATAGATGACAGTTATCTGAAAATAGCAAAGGCAGAATCATTTAATCCACTTGTTTAAATTAGTTAGTAGTTTTTTTGTTTTGTTTTTGTTTTTGTTTTTGTTTTTGTAATTGTGAGCTTTCTTTGTGAGGGCCAATGTAGTTACCAGAGAGAGAGAAAGCACACTCCAATGCAGCATGGTCATTCTGCAGTCACTTTTCTTCCATTCTCTTCTGCTTATTTCCCTATCAGGGTTTTGGATATGCACACACACACCCAATGGGTATATTTTTCAAGCCACCAGGGCTGAAATTTAAACCAGGGTGGGCCACATGGAATTTGGCTCCTAATACATATCACTTAACCACTACACCACAGGGCCAGTCCTATTGTAGTTAAAATAGTCATTTTAGGTGAAATTGCCAAATAATTCATCCACTGTAAATGAGAAGCACTTAAACAAGATGTGAGTATACATAAAAAATTTCTATTCATTTTCCATCTGAGAAAGAATTCTCTTACTATATTTCATTAATTGTTAGAGGTTAATAGAAAGTATAGGATTGACTTTATTGGTGGCTAAAGCCCTAATTACTCACGATGTAAATGTTAAAAAAAAAAAAAAGAGGGTCAGTGTAGTTAAGAGAATAAAATAACCCTAATAGGATGACATCATTGATATTAGTGGATAGTTCACTTCTGTTTGCATGTTAATATTCCTAGCCCAGCTTGTAGTCGTGGTACCTAAGATACACTCGTGTATGTGACATCTCAGGAGTCCGTTACCAGTTATACAGAAGTGGATGGCCTTGGACTTGACTAGCTGTGGGAGCCACTTCAAGTGCCTTACATTTCATTGATGATAGCTACTGAAGGATAACTCTCAGTGGTTAGAAAGATGGTCACGGATCGTCTTAAGTCGGAGAGAACCTTTCAGTTCAGCATTGGTCCTGCTTGCCAGCTGTATACAACTTAGAGAAAGGAGTTATCTGGTTTTTTTTTCAAGGTTTGCAAAAGAATTCAGAAACATAAAAACTTTAGAAATATGAAAGTATTGGGGCCATCAGGTGGCGTGGTATTTAAGGCGCTGGACTCCCACGTAGCTGACCGCAATCTGAGTCCCAGACCTGGTGACTTACTTTCTCACTTTCCCTTTCTCTCTCTCTGTTTAAGTTAAAAATAATAATAACAATAAAATTAAATAAATGAATAAATCTTTCAAAAATGAATAATAAAAACTAATTCTTTTTTTTAAAAAGGAAATGTAAAACTATTATTTACCTCATATTTTTATTAGGGAGAAAGGTGTTTTGTTTGTTTAAAAATACACACACACACACACACACAACTTTGGTTTTATGAACTCTTCTATCATCCAGTATACATGTAGTTCCTGATTTTTATGGTAGTACGGTACTCTGAAAATGGCCACATAAGCTGAAACCCTGCAATGCAATCTGAATAATCAATGAACATTATGATTGTTCCCTGACCTTTTAAAGTTTTCTTCAGAACATTGAGAACAGTTATTTTCAGGTATAAATATATAGGGAAGTGAAAAAAATAGTCATGTTAGTATTTATTTACAGCACATTGTAGATCTTAGAGCCATTGAAGACTAACATGTTTCATTTCTTTGTTTAAAAGCTTGAGTTGTAGATTGCTTACTTATTAAGTAGACTAAATAATACTTGTCTTCTTAGCATGTAACTTTAACACAGAGCAAATATCTTTTCTATGCCCTGGTGAATTATTTTTTTCCTTTCTAAGTTTCCTCTCTAATCATTATCATGAACTGCATCTGTTATTTGCATAGTGATTTGTGGACTGAAAAGTGGCAATGAAGTTTGTATTTTATGCAATTTCAATTCATTTATTTTGATGTTTGACATTTGAACCATGTTGTACAAGGACTGTTATTTAATTAAATCATAGTAACTGAAGTTTGTGCATATCAAAACTGCAAAACAAGGACTTTGTGTACCCTTTTTCATTGCACTGAACGCCGTATTGTCTCTTACCTCGTCGTATTTACTTGTCTTAATGAATTACAATGTCCGTTGAAAATGTGTTCAAAGAGAAGTAGTAAGCCAAATACAGAAGCAATTTGTGAACAAAGATTCTTCTAAAGTTTTCTTGTAGAGCAAGAAAAGAAATTCCTCTATCTTAATAAGACTGTGTTGTTGGTATTATAATTATAAATTTTATAAACCTCTATAGTAAATTGATAAAAGTAACAAAAAATCATATTATTCAAGGGTAGGAGGACATGGGGTGGTGCTTTTCTTCTCACCATAACTTTTGATTTTTTTCCAGAGAAATTCATAATCTTTTTCTTTGGGGGGGGGTGGCTATAGGGCATGTACACTCTTTAGAGAGAGAGAAAGAGATGGGGAAGTGAGGATTCCCCCTAAGGAGAGATGACTATGCCACAGTCCCTTCTTTTCCATTCTCTTCTTGGGATTTGGTTATGCATGTATATGTGCCTAACATGTTTTTCAATCCTCCAGGTCAGGAACCACACAGCCATGTGGGATTCAACCACCAGGGCCCCTTCTGACCCAAAATTAATAATCTTTTATTTACAAGTAGTTTGTAATTGTAGTTGCCAAGTGCAGTGTTGTCACTCAAAATGTAAATGTCTCTAATGGGTATTTCACCACTTGTGATATCATACCTGCCGTATGGATACTCTTAAAATTATTCAGCACACCTACTAAGTATACTTTATTTAAAACTTACTGTAGGTCACACACTGTGTAAGAAAGTTTGACTTTTTATGTTGAGTCCTTCTAAATAATCCTTCTAATCCTTCATCTTCTTGCAATAGGTATCAGTTGTATTCCTCACAGGCTCTAGGCTCCATTTTCAAAGGGTTTTCTTGAATCATATTTTTCAGTTCTTTCTTTTTCTGATGTTGGAGGCCCTGATAAATCTTGCACTGAGGACATCCAGAATACAGGTTTTCTAGTATTTCTTGGTAATCACTATTAACTAGTTGGTTTTAGGAATAATTCTGAGGTGTGCATCTTCTTTTCAAATTAAAAGAAAATAATTAAATATTGGCATATTTCTTGCTCATGAAAATTATAATGGTATACCTACAAATAAGGGAAACCTATCTGGAATGAAGAGGTTTTTTGTTGTTGTTGTTGTTGTTTTTAATGAAAAACAACTTCTCGGGCTAGCCAATGGCGTGATAGTCAAGGCAGCTGGATCCCCTATCGCAAACTGGGCAGTTAGAGTACTGGACCTGGCAGCTCAAGAAACAGGCTGGGGGGAACCAGCAGTTAGCGTAATGGCTATGTCGCTTGACTCCCACGTAGTCGACCACGGTTCACGTCCCGGACCCGGTGGCTTAAAACTTACACCAGGCACGTGTGCGTGCGAGCCCAAGATCCCGAGAGGAGAATGGAGGAGAAGGGATTGCGGCGTGACCATACCCCCTGGGGGGTGATTTCTCGCTTTCTGTCTCTTATGTCTCTCTCTGTCTGTCTGGCGAGTACACGCGCCCTATAGCGAAAACCTCTCAAAAAAAAAAAAAGAAAAAAAGAAACAGGCTGGGCATGGGTATGTGAATGGCCAAGATCTCAAGAGGTGAATGGAGGAGAAGGGATCACAGGATGATCATCCCCAAGAGAAGTGCTTCTTGCTTTCCCTCTCTCCTTCTGTCTCTCTCTCCAGCAAGTACATGCTCTCTCTAGCAAATTTAAAAATAAATAAATTTTTAAAAGCTTCTGGAAAACCCAAAATACTGTGAGTTCATATTAACATCATTATAAGTTATATAATTTTTGACAGTCTTACTTAAATCAGTTATGATTCGCAATAAATTTTTGTGGCAAAAAATTAAAGCATCAGTCAGTATCCTTTATCGTCTATAAGAGAATGTGTTTGTGTTTATATGTGTCTTTTTGAGTATTATATTTAGAAAATCTGTAACTTGAAGAATAAACCTTAAAGACATCTTCGGCCAGCAGGTTGCGTGATTGTTGAGGCTCTGGACTCCCACATGGCTGACCACGATTTGAATCCTGGACTTGGTGGATTGCTTTCTCTCTCTCTCTCAGGCACATGTATCCTGTAGCAAATTAAAATAACAATAATAATTTTAAAAAATTAAATAAATCTTTTTTTAAAAAAGGAAAAGACGGGACCAGCAGTTAGCGTAATGGCTATGTCACTGGACTCCCACGTAGTTGACCGCGGTTCGCGTCCCGGACCCGGTGGCTTAAAACTCACACCGGGCGGGTGCATGCATGCCCAAGATCCCAAGAGGAAAATGGAGGAGAAGGGATTGCAGCGTGGCCATCCCCCCGGGGGGTGATTTCTCGCTTTCTGTCTCTATGTCTCTCTCTGTCTGTCTGGTGAGCGCACGCGCCCTATAGCAAAAACTCTAAAAAAAAAAAAAAAAAAAAAAAAAAAGGAAAAGACATCTGAACTGTCTTTTCTTTCCTTTCAGAATTTCTTAATGTCAGATTAAATTCAGAATACTTAGCATACTTGTAGGATGGATCTAGATAAGTATAATGTTGCACATATACAGAAGCAGGCTACATTATTTGTATTTAATTACATGTGCATTTAATCTAGTCACAGTCATGCTCTTTAGTACAAATAACAATTATGTTAAGAGGATAATAGAAATATTTATATTTGTTTCCTTTATGGTTTGAGTGGCTTTTGTAATTGCTTTCTTAAAAATATTTGCAGATTTGCATTTTGAAGTATTTCATATTTGAGTAATTTTGAGGATTAAACTGACTTGCTCATCACATACCACGTATCATTGGTGTGTTCTTTCCTAGCCTCTTGTTGCTGTACCACATAGAATTCACTCAACAAGTAGAAATGTGAGAGAAGAAAAAACACGCTCAGAGATAAACTGTAAGTACATATTATACTTAGTTCATAACTTAATGATGAAAAATAAGTTTTCAAGTTGTAATTTAATCACATTTTTTCTGATAGTCTTTCTTATAAACGCTGTTAAAGCAAAACTTTAATCACAGCAGTAAGAATTTCATTTTTCTTATTCCTGTGGAATTCTTGGTGGTGGTAGACACCATACATTTATATTGTGATTATTTGGGAACAGTAAAACTCCTGGAATAGGCAGGATAAAGTAATTGAGGCAGTGCTTCTTAAAGTCATACAAGCCTATAACTACCTAGAGAGCTTTTCAAATGCAGCTTCTGACTCAGTAAATCTAGAATGGAATCTTAGGCTCTTTACTTCTTATTTTTAAAAAATTATTATTTATTTTAGTCTATTTTATTATTATGTGTCAATTTGCTGTAGGATATGTATGCTCACGGGTATGTGGGGGGAAGTGAGAAAGCAAGCCACAAGGATTTGAACCAGAGTCGGCCATGTGGGAGTCCAGCACCTTAACTACCATGCCACCTGCTGGCCCCTAGGATCTTTACTCGTAATAGTCGCCCGAGTTATGCTTATGCTGATGTTCACACTTGGAGTAGCAAGGAAAGATAGAGGTCTGCAGATCTTGATTCCTTAAGTTTTGGTTTGGCCCAGGAATCTACCTTTTCGAATAGCTCTCCAGGCAGTTCTCAGGCCAGTTAAGTCAGGGGCCATTGAGACACACCACTCATTCCCATGGAATTCGCTGCTTTCCACTCGTCACTGATAGACTCTGCCAGCAGAATTCCTGAAACAGTAGTGCCTTGATTTTTGTTTTATTCTTTAGAAGCATTGATTCCCTATGACTTGGAATACGAATTTAATGCGATCAGACTTATGGTAACAGTCACAATTTCTGTGACTTTGAGATGTATCCAGAGAATCTGAATTCCTAAAGGACCTCACTGAAATTAAGTAATACCGTAATGTAAGAGGACTATTGTTATGAAATTGCCCTCAAATTTCTAGCTATATTAGTAATGGTGATAACAATAATAATAATAAATGTGTTACAGTCTTATTAGGATGGATCCATCTTTTTATATCAAAAGCCAGGTAGGAAGAGTAGGGGCAGGTTTTGTTACCATTTGATCGAAAACAAAAAGGAAATATAGAGGGGCCAAACAGTGGTAACACACGACACTACACAACACTCTGCACGGCACCCCACATGGGAAGGCTCGAGGTTCACGGTCAGAAACCTCCCTACGTGCACTGGGCACGCTTGCCCATGATTGGATTGACTGAAGGCTAGCAGTGGGTCATGGCATTGAGTCCCTTTGGGGTGCTGTCTCTCTCTCTGTCTCATTCATGGAAGAAATAAATAAGCCATCACAAAAAGAAATGTAGAGATGAAGAGATCTGACTGTGGAATGGAGTCAAAAGTCAAAGTAGCAGCAAGCTGTGCATCTCTTCATCTCCAGTCAGCCTGGTGGTCTTTCACAGATATACCACATTTCAGGGACTACCTCTGTACACTCATGTCCTTTATTCTGAAAGTCCTTTGTGAACCCCACATTGGGATTTTGGCTGGACCAACTGTATAGTGTATATTAAGTTCTTGGGCAAAGTTTTGTGCTGGTGATACTTAGAAATGCTTTTTTCTTTTTTCTCTCTGTCTCTTTTTTTTTCCTGAGAGAGAGATTTTTGCTATAGGGCACATGTGCTTGCAAGAGAGAAAGCGAGAAATCACCCCCTGGGGGGATGGCCATGCAGCAACTCCCTCTCCTCCATTCTCCTCTTAGGATTTTGGGCACACCTGAACACACGCCTGGCATGAGTTTAAGCCACTGGGTCCAGGACTTGAACCACAGTTGACTGCATGGGAGGCCAGCGATGTAACCATTACACCATCTGCTAGTCCCTAGAATTGCTCTTAAAAGAAGGGAAAGCCTGAATAAGAATGTGGTAGATTATATGAAAGGCCCAGGAATGGAATTTGGTGTTTGTCAGAAATCAGTGATGTGATGATCCCATTTTCTAGACTCCTGAAACACTGAGGCAGGTAGGGTAACCTGTATCCTCTCTCTGTCTCTGTCTTTCTCTTTCTTTAAATTTTTATTTATTTATTTTTAAATTTTTAAAACACCACTTCTCACCTCAGGCCTTTCCTTTCTATTGCTCATTTCAGAAGCCATTTTAAATCTGAGGTATGTCCTGGCGTATTCACGCAGTGCATAATCCTTTTTAAAAAATGTGTTTTTTTCCTGTTTTTTGGTTGTTTTTGTCTAGTTTTTTTTTTCCCCTTTTTCTTTTCACTTTTATTATTTATTTATGTATCTTAACCTTACTTTCCCACTCTGTTCTTTAGTCTTCACACACTGTCTACACAGGCCTAGGTACACAGTAGCCAAGCATCTCAGTACTTTTAAGGGTTATTGAAATCCTCAACGCTTGTTGAACCTCCTGCCTTAAGGAAGAAACTCCTTTTTATAAATCTGAACTCAAAATTTTTCTGTGGATACCACATTGCAAAACACAGTAGAGGAGAGATTTTGTCACAGAACGACCAGAAACCACCACAGAGGCACAAGAAATCTGAGAAACCAAGAAAATATTGCTCCACTAAGGGAAAAGAACAATCCTTCATCATCCACAGATAATACAGTGGAATTTACGGAAATGTCCACTAGAGAATTCAGAATATTCATAGTGACAAAACTAAACGACATGCAAGAGCTGAGAGAAAATGAACTCTAGAAGATGCAGGAGAAGAATACAAGTTCCAGGAGGTGAGGAAGTTCTTGCATGATCTGGAAGAGGAAATACACACCATAAAAAAGAATCAAATGCAGCTGTTAGAGATGAAGGCTGCAATACAAGAAATCAAAACCTCCCTTGAAAGTATTAAAAGCGGATTAGTCCGTGCAGAAGATAGAATTTCGTATGTTGAAAACAAAACCTCTGACCTAGAAAAAAATAACCAATAAAACTGAGAAACTAACCCCCCAAAATGAGAATACTATACAAGGAATACTAGATACCATTAAGCACCCAAACATCCAGATGATCGGTATCCCACAAGGCGAAGACACTAATAAGGGCATTAATAATCCCGTAAAATCCTTGAAGAAAACTTTACAAATCGAGAGAGGCATTCAAATATCCAGACCCCCAAAATATGAAGGACTCCTAATAGAATCAACCTAAGAAGATCTTCTCCAAGGCACATCATAGCCAGAAGTAACCAAAATCACAAGAAAAGACAGGATACCGAAATTGGCAAGAGAGAAACGTCAGATTACTTTTAAAGATTATCCCATCTGGCTAGCATCAGACCTCTCATCAGAAACAATGTGAGCAAGGAAAGAATGGGGAAATATATTCAAAGTATTAAGTGAAAAACAGCTTCAAGGGACCAGCAGTTAGCGTAATGGCTATGTCGCTGGACTCCCATGTAGTCGACTGCGGTTTGAGTCCCGGACCCAGTGGCTTAAACTCACGCCAGGCACATGTGCATGTGTGCTCAAGATCCTGAGAGGAGAATGGAGGAGAAGGGATTGCGGCGTGGCCATCCCCCCTGGGGAGGGGGGTGATTTCTTGCTTTCTGTCTCTCTGTCTGGCGAGTACACGCACCCTATAGCAAAAACCTCTTAAAAAAAAGAAAAAGAAAAGAAAAACAGCTTCAACCAAGAATACTATACTGAGCAAGATTATCCTTCATATGGGAAGAAAAGATAAAAAACATTCTCAGATAAACAAAACCTAAAAGAATTTACAAACACGAGATCAGCTCTTTAAGAAGTTCTGAAAGGAGTGCTTTACCAGGAAAACTAAGGACAGACGTACAGAAATAAGGGAGCAAAAAGCAACTGAGAAAATGACCAACTTAATGCTAGGGACAAGAAATATCAATAATAATGTTGAATGTTAACTTCCAGGATTTAAACGGAACGATTGGACCACAGTAACACTGCAGAAGGGAGATTAATTACATAAGACTGAACTGGCGAAATAGAATTTTATGACTTTTGAGTAAAACATTACTGGGTTTTTTTTACTATGCTTTGTTTTCCCAATTTAAGGATTTGGGGAAAAATCTTTTCAGTTGTTGATAGGTTCAGCACTTTGTTAAAATGTTTTCTCTTTTTGTTTCTTTAAATGGAAACATAAACTTTTCTCCCTTCGTGACCCCTCTGGAACTGAAAAAATATTTGAGAATATTCTTATTTGTGGCAGAATGGTTATTTGCATTGTAAGTTCAATAGTACCTGTTGCCTTGAATCAGAAATGAAAGGTACTCATTACTGGACAGAGCTTTGACTGGAATGTCATATCTGAAGATTAAACCAGAAAACTATGGAACTAAGATAGATCTCAAGTGAGCCAACAGAAGCTCTTGGAAAGATGGCCTGGCACCATAAACAGTTCTGCCTGGCAGAGAGGATTAGAGAAGCAACATGAAAGAATTTATACCATAAAATAACCTGGACTTTTCCAGCCCAGCATTGTAATCAGTAGAGATTGCAAAAGGACAGCCACAACCCAGGGATTATCTTGAGGAAGACTTTGAAGGAAGAAAAAGAGACTGATCTTTGCTAGCAGATGGTATATCACAGAATACTTGGTAGGCAGTGCAGATTTGGGAAGGTTTATGTGTGATTTGTGTGCTGGATGTTTGCTTTGCAACAGTTTGAGTAGCTGACATGTAAATATTTTCTCAAAAATATTTAAAAATATACTGTCTCTGTTGTCATAGAATCCCAAACAAAATTATAACAAATACTTCAGTATTCTCTTTAAAAATCAGGTTTTTGAAATTTTGGAAATTGTTTATTAACTGTCAAGAACTATGGAGCATGAGCAAATTTTTTTGATATGTAAAGTAAATGTTTGTGGGAAAATGTAAAAATAAAAAATGATTAAAGAAAAGAAATCAGTCATGTGACTGTAAAAATTTATCTTCAAAGCCACATGATTTAGATTTCCCAATAGAAGGATTTTTCTGAACCCAGCTTTGGTGATGCAAGCAGGATGGCCGAGGCCCAGTAGGAGGCAAGTTGGGCTCCTGGCGTAATTTAAACAGCACAGGCACGGTCAGTGGTGCTTGCCTGTCCTCCTAGAGACTGGGAGGCTGGGACAGGAGGATCATGACGTAGCTAGGTCTGTCAGAAATACCCTACACACACACTTTCTCTGTCATTAAAAAAAAAAAGGAGCGGAGGGTCTAAAAATGACAACCCCACCATGTCCTATTATCTTTTAATATCTGAGAAGTATGAAATATCTTTGTCATCTCTTTAATATACAGAAAGTAATTAGACATGTCTTTCCAGTTGATTGCCATCAGTACTATTGAAAATCTAATTTGAAGTATTCTGTCTCATTATCTGATTGTATTAAAAAGTTACATTATCAGGCCCTTTATAGCAAAATACAGTTATTTCTTAATCACGTCTTACCAATTTATATCAGTGATTCTCAGCTTCTAAATACATATACATGGTTTAAAACTAGATGCCTTTATCCCAATTTTTTGGAAATTCCTATATGCCCTTTGGGTGGGAGCACTTGATACATAAAGGACATTCTGGTTTCTTCTTTGTTTGCCAGTAATATGGGTGACATATCCCTCTAATATGTTGAGGTAGAAACAGCCCTAAAAACTACCGCTTTTTTAAAAAAGAATTATTTATTTAATTGCATTTATTCTTATTTTTTAAATTTGACCAGAGAGAGTAAGAGAAAGGGAGAAAATTAGTAAGCAAGCCACCAGGTCTAGGACTTGAACCATGGTCAGCCATGCAGAAGTCCAGTGCCCCAACCACCATGCCACCCGCCAGCCCCAAAACTATTACTTTTCAATAATTTTTGGGTTTGGTATTTGAAGCTTTCAATTCTTACTCTTTATTCTAACATATAACTATTTTTGAGGATATTTTATGATTTCATGTGAGATGATATATAGAATGATCAGTAATGCTATTGTCTATAAAAGTAAGCTTTGGAAAATTATTTAAATCATTTTATATATTTGTTCTTTTGATAATGTTTTGCACCTGTAACTATTGGTGCCTCTCCAAACAACCAGTGTTTTTATTAAACTAAATAGTTTTTAGGCAACATGTGTAAAAACTGACTTATTTGCAGACAGAATGTTACTCTTTTCCCTTTTAGGAAAGTCACTCTGCTTGCATTTAAATATGATAAGCAAAACTTGTTTAAGAAGAAATCATTCTGAAGCTCTCCTTGTCTGTTATAGTACGATCAGTCTTGACCTATAATGGTTAACAAAGGATCGGCAAGTAATAATGTTGGAGATGACTCAAAGAAATTAAGACTTTTCTTCTGAATATATACTTATAGTGGGTAGCTTGATACATGTTTAAGATATAAAGGAAACAAATGAGAACCAATAGATGATTATAGATACTTAGAAGTTTTGGGGACCAAAGTTAGCGTAATGGCTATGTCACTGGACTCCCATTAGTCGACCACAGTTCGAGTCCCGGACCCGGTGGCTTAAACTCATGCCAGGCGCATGTACGTGCGTGCCCAAGATCCCGAGAGGAGAATGGAGGAGAAGGGACTATGGCGTGGCCATCCCCCCTGGGGGTAATTTCTCACTTTCTGTCTCTGTCTCTTTCTTTCTGGCAAGTGCACGTGTCCTATATAGTAATTTTTAAAAATTTATTTAAAAAGTTTTTAATATTAAGAGCATCATAAACAGTCTGCAGACTGGGAAGATTGACCAGCACTTATCTGAACAGGAGCCGGGAGAGTCTGTGGCAGAAGCTTGTCGTAACATTAGGGAATTTGCAGAGAACAGAAGGGCGATACCCGTAAGGTGTGAGAAATGAATCTCTGTGGGACATTGCTCCCTTTCTGGGGATGCCTTCTCCATCCACAAGCTTAGATACAGTGATACTGAGTACCTGCTGCAGTTATGGCTGTTAGGAGGACAGTATCCCAGTGGTCAGGGATTATGCGTCTGGTGAGAGAACCAGGTGACCATAACACATGGAGATAGATAGACAAGACTGTCCTCATGTAACTTTGTTACAGATTTCATTTTGCCAGGTGACGACAAGTGTAAGAGTTATGGAAGAGGCCTTTATCAAGATAACATATATGTTCATTTTAATACCTTACCAGAAGTTATTTTGTATTCTTTAATGTGTGGTCATATGTGAACAAGCATGAAGGACCCATTTTTGAAGAGCCTGTAGATCTCTAAAGGCCACCTGACATGATGTCTGAGCCATTAACAACTAAAAACTGTACAAAGGGGTCAGAAGGTGGCATGGTGGGTAAGGTGCTGGACTCCCACATGTGTGACTATAGTTCAAGTCCCAGACCTGACAGCTTGAAACTCATACTGAGTGCTTGTGTGTGCGTTCCCAAAATCCCAGGAGGAGAATGGAGAAGAAAGGATTGCTGCGTGGCTATCCCCATCTGGGGAGTGACTTCTCACTGTCTGTCTCACTGTCTCACTGCCTGCCTGTCTTTCTTCCCCCCACCCCCAGCCCCACCAGTGAGCACATGCACCCTATGGCAAAAAACCTACAAAATAAAAAGGAACAAAACAAAAAAATTGTATACATATTCATGACTAACTAAAGATTTTATAGGGCTATGTTTCTCAATCTTTTATTTTTTTTTTTAACTTAAGCCACCTATTACTAAATATTTAAATCTTATGGTGTCCTTTAGTTGGTATTAACATTTTTTTTTTACTATTTTATTTAACTTTATTTATTTATTTATTTGACCAGAGAGGGACAGAGTGAGAGAAGGAGAGAGAGAGAGAGAAAGGGAAAGCGAGAAAGCAAGCCTCCAGGTCCAGGACTCAAACTGCGGTTGGCCATGTGTGAGTCCAGAGCCCTTAACTACCACGCCACCTGCCGGCCCCACATTTTTAGTAAATTTATATAGCAAGTTAAAAATCAAAATGTTACAGCAGCGATGCTGGAGACCCCATGTTTCCCTCACATTGGTTAAGAATTGCTGTCTTTGACTGAAACTCTTACCAGTTTAACTCTCATATTAGGGCTATTTTTCTTCTTTTAAAATTGTTTATATTTGTGCCTCCGCTTTTATCTACTTTTTAAAAAAAAATTCCTCAGAGAGAGAGAGAAAGCAGATTTACTTCCACCTCACGCACACTGTTAGCCAGAGGCTTCCGTCCCTTGCCCTATGTCCTCATTGCGGCTACTCTCTCTGTGTGGCTGTGTCCAAAATCAAGTGATACAATAGAGAGCTCAAGACAGAAGCCATATCTTGGACGTGATACACCATTACTCTGCTGTGACCTTTTGGTCACATAGATCAACTCTGTCCAGTGTGGAAGAAGATTGTGTAAGTGTGCGGTGCCATGATGCAGGGGTCACTGAGGGCCACCTTACAGGCTGGCTTTCACAGGTCCTCTGTTCTAACTGGTCTCCCCACACAAATTCTTTTTTTTTTTTTTCCTTTGGAGAGGTTTTTGCTATAGGGTACATGAGCTCACCAGAAAGACAGAGAGAGGCAGAGAGAGAGACAGAAAGCGAGAAATCACCCCCCAGGAGGGATGGCCATGCCACAATCCCTTCTCCTCCACTCTCCTCTCGGGATCTTGGGCACACAGGCACATGCACCCGGCGTGAGTTTAAGCCACTGGATCCGGGATTTGAACCATGGTCAACTACATGGGAGTCCAGCGACATAGCCATTACACCAACTGCTGGTCCCTACCCACACACATTCTGAGTTAAGATTATCTCTGTTTTATTCTGGGTTACAGTGAAGTAGCACATTAGATCCTAACTGTAAACTACACATTATTTTGCTAATCATCTTTTTTACTATGGAAAAGGCCTAGAATTAAGAGATTAAGCTTTAGCAGTTAAGATTTGGCTTTTTCCAGCTAAAATACATTTTTTTAAGTTTATTTATTACATGAATGAGAGAGACAGAGGGAGAGAAAGAGGCAAAACACCCTCAACAGTGTTGTGATGCTGTGATCCAACCCCAGCTTCAGCCAGTCTGGGCCACAGGTACACGCATACCAGACACACTCAGGGAAGCCTCTGGACTCCAACTGGTAACCTTCTCAGGTGGGTCTGCCTCATAGCATTACATTTTACTGCCGTGCTACCATCTGGTCCCTCCAGCCATTATACCCATTATTCAGATCTCTGGGCAAACCAGCCAGTAGTTCAGTGGAAATACAATACTCTGTAATGCTGGAACTACGTGGGAAGCTGCTGGGCTGGCATACTGGGGCTTCCCTTTACCTACCAGGCTTGTCTATATTACTTACCCTCAGGCTGAGGCTGGGGCAGATTGCCATGTGAAGACCCTGTGGGGTGTCTTTCTCCCTCTTTCTCTCTTGGAATAAATAAGTAAACCTTAAAACACACACACACAACTTTAGATTGTGATCAGAGTATGGTAAAAAGTAAACTTAAATGTTTTATAATACCATAACTTTTTAAATTATGACATCCTTAAGAATATAGAAACAGATCATGCCTTTACTTTTTTTCTTTAGTTGGCCAAGTAAAATTTGATCCACCCTTAAGAAAGGAGACAGAACCACATCACGAACTTGTAAGTAGTGCAGTCTTGGAATGTTAACACTGAAAATCAATGTTGTTGTCTTTGTGATATGTTGGCACCGACTGGAGAGGCTAGTCATTAATATTTTCAAAAATATTTGGGGACAAAAAGGTAAGCAATTGATAAAATTCAGAATAAATAAATCTGTGTTGCTAGACTGAATATTTTCAAAATTGTTTCTGAAAAAACTTAACTGGTTTTAATGTTCTTTGATGAAAAGTTTTTAATGCTGTCCCTTTAATTACTTTTCATTTTTGAGGGGCTTTTTGTCTATATATTACCAGGATGAATGCCATGGTTTCTAAACATTAGAGACGAATCTATTTAGAATACTAAAACTAGGGAAGACAAGGCATATACGGTAGATCAAGATAAATTGTCATTCATTTAAGACTTTCAAACTTTGTGAATATTCTTCTTATGATTCTTTTTGTTGTCACTATTTTATATACTCTTTTATAGATCTATGATAATAGCCTTCCCAAATTATGATCATATATTAGCTACAGTCTTGAAATCAAAATGCTTTACAAATATTTAAGATGTTAACATTGTATCGAAATAAAACCTTTTTTTAAAACAAGCAAAATTAATCCTAATGGAATTTCTTTGCCAGAGCTCCTGATTATGTATTTTTTTTCTGATTAATGAGAACAAAGTAACTGTTAATAAACATTAAGGATTGAAGTGGGAATTTCTTCTTAAATTTAATGCTTATTTTAACCCACTCTACTGAAGCATACAAAGGGAGTCACTAGCCTTTACCTTACAGTTACTCTAATTCAGCATCACAGCATGGAGAAAGAAAATGTTAAAGAAAGAAATCTTAAAATGATCATATTATAATATCAAAGCCTGACATTTATGTAGAGAAATGGAGACTATCAAGAAGAAAAACTAGTCTTATTTTTATAAATGCTAATTGTATTTTGTTAAGGCAGTTTGAGTTAATTTTGTGTTTAAGTTGGCATTGCATGTATTTAAATTCTATACTAATTTCGTAACTACATTTTACAGCAAAGTTATTGCAGTGTTGCTTTCTTAGAAGCTGCTTATTATCATTTGACTTTGCATTTGCCTTAATAAAATCATTTTAGCAGGACTTCACTTGTGAAAGTTTCCCATTGTGAATTTGTGGCTTTTAGTCTTAAGTGTAAATAACTTGGGTTTCTTGGTCTCTGCTAAACAGCCCGACAGTGATGGTTTTTTGGACAGTTCAGAAGAAATATACTACACTGCAAGATCTAATCTGGTATTTCTTATCTTCTGATTTTCTTTGTCAGCATTGTTTTAGTCTTTAATTGTTTTTTTTTTAAAGAGCAAACACTTTGTCCAATTTTAATGAACAATTTAAGCATTGTTTCATAAGTTGCTATCATTTAGCAAGCTTCCATATGTTAAAGATTGTAGCAACTTTTTTCCATAACAAGTTAAATACATCTGCTCAAATAAATGTTGCAGCGATAAATATAAATGTTTTTCCTTTTTTATGAAAAACAATATTCAATTTTCTCACTCAAATGAAGTTTTTTTTTTAAGAAATGACATTTCCCTATAAAAATGTCCAGCTTATTTTAGTGAACTGTTAGGTCATCGGAAGGACAAGACACATTTTTGCATAGAAAAATCCATCATGACTTTTCTGACAACCTAATATATTTATACATATCCATGTATATATAGTTATAACTATATATACTTACATGTATATAGATATAGCTATATATAACAGTTATAGATATGTGTTACATATGCAATATGTAATTCATATATTACATATAAAATATATGTTCACTTACATATACATATATTTATATATTATGTATTATATGCATAATATATATAATTAAAATAACTTACTCCTAACTTAACAGTGAAATTATTCTCAGATGCAATCTAAATTTTGCAGCATTATGCCATGTTCCATTTTTCTAGAACAAATTTTAATTTATGAAGCACCCCTAAAGTTATAAATATTAAGACTCTTTCCATTACATTAAAAAAAAAGGAAACTTATTGCTGGTAAATATTAAATTAAAAGTACTTCGAATAGTTGTTATTAGGGGCCAGTGGTGGTATGGTGGTAAAGGCACTAGAATCCCATATGGCAGACTGTGACCCAGACCCAGAAGTTGAAAATCATACCAAATAAATAGATAAATAAACAAATAAATGTTTTTAAAAATAGTTATTAAACAAGTAGTTCTTTCTACTTCTTTGACTAGTCAGAGCCCCAAGTTGCCCTAATATTTACTACCTGATTCTACTTTTCTGCCTTTTAAGTGGAATTTTCCTTGCTGCTGCTTTTTCCAGTTTTGTTAGTTTAAGTGATGTTTTACATACATTCTTAAATCTGTTCTTAAATTCTTTCTAACATTGATGGAATATGAAAGAGATTTTGGACATAATTTCTTTTTTCTTTTTAATTGAAGTTGATCTCTTGGGCAGAAAATACACATAATATAAACCCTTAGCCACGCAACTGTGTGTGTGTTTGTGTGTGTGTGTGTGTGTATGTATATATACATATATACACACATATATACATTGCCAAAGTTTTGCCAAGTGGTGACTGTTGATGAGGAAAGCTAACTTCAAATACTCTGGAAACCAGAGAGGCAGATGAGCTCTTATGCCATGTGGCTTATCTAGCTTCTGGGAGGGACTTAGGTTGATTTTAGTATTGTGTAGGAACCATTGTAGATTCTTCAAGAAAAGAATGGACAGGTGCTGTCTGTATTTCATGGAAACTAGTGTATCAGCACAGACTACAGTTTTGAGAGGTGAACATGAAGAGCTGAATTTATGAAACTATTATACTACTATAGGAAATAAGCAATTAGGTCAGAGATAACTAAATCATCATAGAGGAGATAATGGATAAAGACATGAAATTGAACGAATTTCCCACAATTAGGTCTGAAGAAAGAAAGAATGTAGAAAACTGGCTCCCACAATGGGTGGTGCCTGTGCTTGGCAGAACCAGCACTGGAGGGAGAGAAGGGCAGTAGAAAGACAGAGTCGGTAGATGCGCTGTCCGTATGAGGTGGTCTGCAGGAGCTAGGAGGTACAGATAGATATGCGCAGTGAGAATTACCATCATGGGGGTAAGTGAAATAGAATGCCTAAAAAAAAACACCATCAGTGACTTCACAATTGAAAATGCCTTCAGAACTCAATATATGTAGTCTAGAATGACAATCAGTGAAATTCACTGTGGAAATAAAAGACCCACAGAATCAATAGTTTAGTACGGCTCTAGTAAGTACTAATGTCCTCCACACAGAAGAGGTAATAGCAGGGCCAGCTAGTGCAGTGCAAAAGCCCTGTGCATAGAGAGCCAGATCCCACATGGCTGACCTTGGCTGGAGTTGAGTCCAGTCCGGATGACTGGGCAGTGCACATACCTAGGATCCTGAAGAGATGGAGAGATGGAGGAAGGAAATTGTGGCAGGACCAGGCCCCATTGAGAAGTGCTCCTCACCCCTTTGTCTACATACACCCGCCCCACACTGGCAATTCAAAAAGAAACTAAAAAAATAAAAGATAATGAGAAAACGAATAACACGCAAAGTTACAAATGCTCTTTTCTGTACCAGGAGTGGAACTAGCCCAGTAACTTAGTAAGTTATGTCATGGCTGTGTTTCCTAGAACTGCTCCCAGCCTCCTACTCCCTTCTCTGCCCTGCTCAGTAATCAGGACTTTTATGTGATGGGGTGGGGGGCAGCAGGTTGTGACAGAGGAGGGTTTAGAGACTTGTGCAGATTGTTCTGTCAGAGAAGGATAAATGAAATATTCCTCCAGTTCTATAGTTTATAAAATGAACCCTAAGAAGGTCATATTTATTGAGAGAAGTGTACATACCAGGCATTATTCTAAGCACCTTGTATTAACTTACTACACGAGCTTTACAAACAAGAAGATTTAAGATGGAAAGAAGCTAAATGCTGTTTCTCATTAGCAGAGCAGAATAACAGAGCAGGGGTTCTGACCTGCACAACCTGCCTCAGAAACCACTGTGTTATGTTGCCTCTACTCATCATCAGTATTCTTATTTTACTAATACTGGGCTCTCTTGCCCCCTCTCTTTTTTTAAATCAACACATATGTCTTGTATTTATTTTTTTTTTACTCTGACAAAATGTTAATACATAGTTTATCCTCTTAACCATTTTAAGTGTATAGTCCAGTTACATGAAATAAACTCACATTATTGTAAAAGCATCACCACTACCCATCTCCTGAACATTTTCATCTTTTCAGTTGAACTCCATACCCATTAAATAATAACTCTCCATTCATTCCTCTCTAGCCCCTTGCAACCACCATTCTATTTCCTGTCTCTCTGAATGTGACTGCTCTAACTCCCTTGTATAAGCGGAATCATACAATGCTAATCATCTAGTACTTATCCTTTTCTGACTGGGTTACTTCACTCTTAGCATAATGTTGTAATCCCTTCAAGGTTCCCCCGCGTTGTAACGAAAGTTAGAGCTTCATTCATTTCATTATATGTAAATGCCACATTTAGTTGATCTGCTCATCTCTTGGTGGACAGTTGGGTTGCTTTCACCATTTGGCTGCCATGAATAATGCTGCTGTGAGCATGGATGTATAAATATCTGTTCTAAGTCCCTGCTTTCAGTTTTTTGGGATACATAACTAGAAGTGGAATTGCTGAATCATACAGTAGTTCAGTATTTAATTTTTTGACAAACTGCCATACTGTTCTCTAAAGCAGCTTTACCATTTTACTGTCCTACCAGCCATGCACAAGAGTTCCAATTGCTCTATATCCTCATCAAACTATTTTCTGTTTGTGTGTTTTGTTGTTGAGTTTCTGGGCTCTTTTTTCCCTTCTTTTTTGATTTTTTTTTTATAATAGCCACCCTAATGGGTCTGAAGTGTCCATAGTTATCTCAGTCTGCTAATCTTATCAGTCCTAAAATCTAGGTATAATGAATAAGATTCCAATTCTTAAAATACTTACTGCTGGCCGTCAGAATCTGATGATCCCCAAAGGTTTAGCTTTCATCTTATTTAGGCAGTTGGCACTAGCATAACAGTCCAAAATCTTTTGGAACCCAAAAGAAACATATACCTCCCCCCTTTAAAAGTCTCATATTACCCGTGATTTCTGGTTGTTTTAAGTGCTAGGTGTGTTCACCTCAATATTCATTGCCACCAAAAAAATTACTTAAAAGAAATTGAGGGCCAGACTGTGATGTGGTGGTTAAGAGAACCAGATCCCACCTGGACGACTGACTATACGGTTCAAGTCCTGGGCCTGGCACTTGAAAAACAATATATGTGCATGTGCACATTTGCCCAAAATCTCAGCAGGGTGGGTAATGGAGGAGAAGGGATTGCGATGTAACCACTCCCCATTGGAGAGAGGGCGCTTTCTCTCTCTCTCTCTCTCTTGCACACACATGCCCTCTGGGGGTAAAAACACAAGTAATCATAACATATGAAACAATTAGAATAGAGCTTGATTTTTAGGATTAGCAGTCAGATAAGAAAAGTCTTTACATTTTGAAAGTTGCCTGATTTAAAAAAGAAAAGCAAAAACTATAATGTGATGAGAACCAGCAGTTAGCGTAATGGCTATGTCGCTGGACTCCCACATAGTCGACTGCGGTTCGCGTCCCGGACCCGGTGGCTTAAAACTCACGCCGGGCGCGTGTGCGTGCGTGCCCAAGATCCCGAGAGGAGAATGGAGGAGAAGGGATTGTGGCGTTACCATCCCCCCTGGGGGGAGTGATTTCTCGCTTTCTGTCTCTCTGTCTGTCTCTGTCTGTCTGACGAGCGCACGTGCCCTATAGCGAAAACCTCTCAAAAAAAAAAAAAAAAAAAACTATAATGTGATCATTAAATAGTAAGAAATTTTGCCCATAACCATAAAAATAGGTATTTGCTCTGTAGATGCTGCTTTTAAGTTAGAAGATTATATTACACATCTGTCTCAGTTGATGTAATTTTTTTCCTAATTTGTCTACTTTTATGGGACATTGTGGTCAAGGAAAAATATATTTAATTATATGTAAAATACTACTTTAGTTGCTATGGAGGAACAAAAGAAGCTCAGAGTACACCTTACCTACTGATAAGCATTTCTCAACTTGATGCACAAAAGCCAAGTTACTCTGGGGGAGGCCTCTTACTTTGCTTTTATTAGTCAGGGTGCTGCTTGATCAGTTAATGTTCTGACCCCACTTGCTTTTCTGATATCTTAAGAAATTAAAAGAAAAAAAATGTTCTTTGAGTTATTCTGGATTCACTCTCTTCTTATTTCTATAAATCATTTTTATTTGTGCTATAATTTTTTTATGAAGAAAAAAATTCCCCTCTTTTCTTTTTTCCTGGGTTAAAATATATTGCTAAAGTATTTTTCTTTTGTGTTTTTATAGCCAACTCTATCAGTTCTATTGACTTCCTGCTGTTTTCTCATCAGGTATAGACTTTGTCATTTCCAAGGAATTAAAAAAAGCCTACAGTGAGCTCTCTTTTATCCTGGTTCCAGTATTCTGCGTTGCATCCGTTGCTCTTTTTCAGTTCTTTCTCATACCATGTTTTATTAGAAGCCCCAGCGTAGGTTTAGAAATATCTCTCCATTCATTAAAATAAAACACTGAAATTAATACTTTCTGACCCAAAAATATATTTTGGTGGGACTAAGATAATCACCATAGCTGTGCTTCAGCCTTCAGGTTGAGTCTGAACTGGCTCATTGCATGTTTTCAGTCCAGGTCGTTACTTGACTTTTCTCTTTACTGTGTGTTTAAACATTAACATTCATTAATAAGTCAACGCCTGTTTAGCACTACTGATATTTTTCTTTTATGCTGGCATGCTCAGATTATTCTGACTTAGCTTAAGAAGCATATTCATGTGATACCATTATTCGAGTGCTTTCCTAAGCATCATTTTTGTAGCATTTTTCTAATACAGAATCACTTCCTTTTTTTTTTTTTTTTTTTTTTTTTTTTAAGGATTTTGTCATAGGGTGCTTACACTAACCAGAGAGAGAAAGAGATAGGGAGAGGGGAAGTAAGAAATCACCCCCCAAAGGAATGGCCACACCAGTCCCTTCCCCTCCATCCTTCTGAGATATGGGGCATGCACGTACACGCACCTGGTGTGTTTTTAAGCTGCCAGACCTGGGACTTGAACCACGGTTAGCTTTGTGGAAGACCTGCACTTTAATCACCACACCACCTACTGACCCCTAAAATTACTTTTTGAAAGACAGTTTAGGTCAGTCTTTCTGAGACTGCCCTAAAGATATGTAAATATCTATGAACTTCGCCCTCGTTTCACTTTTCTTC
Organism: Tupaia tana; assembly: GCA_026018925.1. Taxonomy (NCBI): domain Eukaryota; kingdom Metazoa; phylum Chordata; class Mammalia; order Scandentia; family Tupaiidae; genus Tupaia; species Tupaia tana. The sequence goes on from JAKSZU010000003.1 coordinate 195,093,485, forward strand.
CCTTTGGTTTATTGGTTCTCATTTTTCTTGTTGGATTTACTGTCCAAATTCCTGTCATATAAGTATTTGGTGAATAATGGTTATATTAAATAAGATTAGACACTTTAGAATGTAATACTCTACTGGATGATACACCTGGCATTTTTTTTTTCCATGAATGAATGTAACTTGATATAAGAAGAAAATGTTGATAAAGAATGAACCTCTTTCGATTTTAGCTTTCCTGGTAAGACTGGATTTGATCATCAGACTTGAATCTTCTTACAACTTCTCCCCTGGCCTGAATAACATATTCTTTATATGAGCCTTTGCTCGATTTTCTCTTGAAACATTAGCATCTGTTATTTTAGATACTTCTTTTTACCTTCCGTACTACACTCCCTAGCTCAATTGATTTTTATTTTTCAGTCATTATCATCAGCTCGCTAATTGTCATCATCACATGAATTGGGTATTCTCAAACGCATCTGTGTTTATATCACAGGAGCCAAGGCCACTCTGCCCGAATGTTCACTTTTGGAAACGCACTTGATTGTGGGTTTAAGAGATTTTATTGGCGGGAACCAGCAGTTAGCGTAATGGCTATGTCGCTGGACTCCCACGTAGTCGACCGCGGTTCGCGTCCCGGACCCGGTGGCTTAAAACTCATGCCGGGCGCGTGTGCGTGCGTGCCCAAGATCCCAAGAGGAGAATGGAGGAGAAGGGATTTCGGCGTGACCATCCCCCCTGGGGGGTGATTTCTCGCTTTCTGTCTCTATGTCTCTCTCTGTCTGTCTGGCAAGCGCACGCGCCCTATAGTGAAAACCTCTCCAAAAAAAAAAAAGAGAGATTTTATTGGCAAAAGATGCTGCCGTTCTGCTAAAGGGCTCAGTTATCTATAGCTGAAGAAAACAAACTTGAACTTGGAAGAGTGTTGAAATAGAGTAGTACTTCTCTTTCCTGGATATCTGAGTTTAAAGATTCCTCAGAAAGTCATGACCACTTAAATGGTGCAGTATAATTGTGTCTGAATCTTGTAATAGTAGTGATTTTCATCCTATTAAGATTAGTCATGATAAATTAAAGAGAGCAGGTGTCCTTTTCCATTAGAATTTCATGTGACATCAGTGTGACAGTCGACTAATCTTTTTTGTTTATGACGTGTTACCTCTCCTGTCACTGGTTAAGAGCATTCATTACTATGCATGGAAGAACACAAATATTGGAGAAGACAAAAGTTGAGCCTTGTCTAAACCAGGATTTTGTATTCTTTTTTTAATCAGATTTTTTTTTTTACAAGGTTTTGGAGTACTTTAATTTTAAAGTGCTTTTCTCTTAAATATCATTTACTGGTTAGAATCCACATATTCTTCGACTTAGTATTTTTGTGATCTTGAAGTACCTTTGTGTAGCTTAACAAAGCTAAAGTGTTCTGTGTCTATGGGACAGTAAATGGCATGTGAACGCTCCTTACTTAGGGCGCAGTGTGTGCCAAGTACTACGCTAGACCGTGGACTATGGGGAACGAAGATAGGTTTGGCCATTCTCTTCGTTTAAGGAGCTCTCATCCTGGCTCCTGTTTTTGCAGACTTGTAAATAGATTAAAATGCAATTTAAGAGCTAGAGGAAATCCGTGTGTTCCATGGGGAAAGATGCAATCACTTTCCCTGGACAGTCTGCTCCAAGGTGACCTTTGTGTTATAAATCCTGATCATGCATCTGACAGTATCTTGTAAAAATAAAAAGTACTTTAAGTACATCATAGTCTAATGAGTAAGATTCATTTAAGATGTTAAATATTCCCTCTATAGTTAAAACAAGGTTTGAAATACAGTGACTTTTTAAAAAGAGGAGAAAAGGCAATTTCGTACTTTCCGTGGATTTTGGAATACATGTTCCTTTTTTACAGAAGGTGTTGAGTTGAACCCATACATTGTTTACTCCTTTTAAGTTTTATCCCTAATACTGTAACACATAGCACACAACGGAAATGTTTGAATAATTGAACAGCTGCCTTAATATTTATTTGAAATTTTGCTGTTTTATTCTATTAAAAAAATTTTTATAGACTAAAAGTCCTTCAACACAGTTTACTACCTCATATGAGTTCATATGTATTATTATTTTTAAACATAGCAATTAGTTTTAAAGATGACTTACCCATGTGAAGCAGCAGTAGAAATATATGCATATATCCAGGTACATAATGATGTCAGATCCTGTTACAAAGTCAAACCAAGATTTTTGTTGTTTATTCTCATCTTTTATCTTTTCACTTTAATATAGCTAGAAAATAAATACCTTATGTGAACTCTTTTTACAAGTGTTCATTTTTACTGATTTTTTTAAAAAATTCATTTAAATAGCAATAGCCATAAATGAAACCTGCATGTATCAGTTGAGAAAATTCCCCCCAAAATACTGACATAGTAAAATGTTGAAGTCAGGACCATAAACTTCTGAGCCCTTTTATTGTTGGAAATACTACCATGCCTTTTTTAAAAGAACATATAGCAATACAGATTTATTTGGGGTCTGAGGTTTTCTTGTTTAAGATTATATATATGTATTTCTGTATTATGATCTATGATCTACTGCTTTGCTAAATATCTTATTTTGCACTATTAGGATCTACAGCTAGAATATGGACAAGGCCACCAAGGTAGTTACTTCTTGGGTGCAAACAAGTAAGTAAAGTTCTTTCAGAATTGAATTTAAATTAAAAAATAAATTGTTAATATTTTAATATTTAAGGTAGCAAATGATATTGGGTTGGCAAATATATTTATTATGGTTTTAATTTTCTTCCATTGTTTTCTTTCATTTGGTTAATAATTGCCTTAATGGAGAGGATCAACTTAAGTTTTTCTATATCAAACTAGTTTTCTGATCTTAATTGTTAGAGAAAACCCAAGTACTGATACATTCCAGCAAAGGTAAATATTTCAGAAGTTGATTTCTTTTATGCCTAGAGGTGACCTGTTTATTCCTTACAAAACTTGCTTTGGTACATTTCCCTGATGTGTTGCCACTGAAAACAACTGGAATTATTCACACTATTTAGAAATCTCCATCTTAACTTTTGAGCTGTTAGAATCCTTGTAAAACAGTAGTTGGTAGTTAAAACGTGTGTCTTTAGGTCTTAAAAGGTACCAGTTTAACTCAAGAAATAAATTTGACAGTTACTCAGTGCCTTCTCTACACCAGGCACAGTCCACATGGTAGGCACACGGTGTAAAAAACAGCTTAAATATGTTTAACAGTTCAGGTTGTTCATACCCTAGCTAATAAGATGTGGGAGACAGGAGACAGGGCTCTGCTATTCTTCTAAGACTTCGCTTTCTGAGTTTATGGATTCTGTATTAGTCTAAAAGTTAATCTCTGAGGGAATATTATTTAAATTGCCAAAATCTTAAGCAGTTGAGAAATAGTAACTAAGACAAATAGCTTAGGTAAAAGATAATAATGCAAAAATCATCACTTTCTCTAATAAGCTGAACAAAATAATATTTAATGTACTACACTTAGAAAAAGCTTTTTTTTTTGAGAGAGAGAGATTTTTGTTATAGTGTGCGTGTGCTCACAAGAGAGACAGAGAAAGACAGAGAGAAAGAAGGCAAGAAACCACCCCCCCCCCAGGGGGCATGGCCACGTCACAGTCCTCTTCTCCTCCATTCTGCTTTCAGGATCTTGGGCGCACATGCACACGGACCTGGCGTGAGTTTTAAGTAGCTGGGCCCAGGACTCAAACCATAGTTGAGTACGTGGGAGTTCAGCAACATAACCATTAAGCCATCTCCTGGGTCCCAGAAAAAGCTCTGAATGACAGCCAGGAGAGATGCATTAGCCTTTATTTAAACTGAACTTCAATTAAATACTGTGAGGGTTTTTTGGGTATTTTTTAAAATTATTACTAACCTTGATCATTTATTAAGCCTTTTTAAAATTATTATTATTATTGGTCTTTATATTATTTTAAAATGGAAATTTTTCCCTAGCAGAAAGTAAAATGTTACTTAAGTAGAAATTTTTTGCCATTTATAACTTGTCCTACTTTGTTGGTGGACAACAATGGGAAGTTTATTTCATAATGGGTTAGTTTGCAAATAAAAATTTCTGAAATATTTTTTATATTATTTTCCCTAAAGATGAGGTTGCTAGTTTTAAGAACCTTGTCAGCAAATTTTGTTATATTCTAAGAAAATGAATAATTTGGAAAGAGTATGTCATTTACCTTTTCTTGTTTCATTTAAAACTCATTTTTAAATTATATACTTGCAAAATACAAAAAAGAAAAAGCCCATCATTAAATGCTTTTCCAGATTCCTTAATTCTCATTGTCTGATTTCTGATTGATAGACATTTTCATTTAGTTACTTTGGCTAGGTAAAATGTTAATAATTTGCCCAACCTTCATTTTTTGATTAATTGGATCCCTGCTTAAGGAACTGTATTCTATATAACGAATCATTGGCAAGGTAGATTGGCCAAAAGTTTGACCTTTGGCTGTGTTTCATGTATAGGTATATACATACATGTGACATGAGCATGGATGTAGCACTTCTCTAACTGTATTGATATGTCTGCTTTATTCTTGTGACAAGGCAGTGTTTTAAAACTCACGGGATTTCTACTTTCTCCGTAGGTGATCAGGCAGACAGATTTCCATTGGTGGGTTTCTACCTATTCCAGACCATGCAAACTTTGTTCTGGTCAACTTAGAATTGTTACATAGGAACTTTGTTTTTTAACAGAAAGCATATGTGTTTTGACTTTTAAAACTGAGTTGTCACCTTTTGTTTTGAATTCTCATGTCACTGGAGTCAGCCTTTCTCTTTTTTTGGAGAGGTTTTTGCTATAGGGCTCATGCGCTCACCATACAGACAGAGAGAGACATAGAGACAGAAAGCGAGAAATCACCCCCCCAGGGGGGATGGTCATGCCGCAATCCCTTCTCCTCCATTCTCCTCTCGGGATCTTGGGCATGCACGCACACGCGCCCGGTGTGAGTTTTAAGCCACCGGGTCCAGGATGCAAACCGTGGTCGACGTGGGAGTCCAGCAACATAGCCATTACGCTAACTGCTGGTTCCCCGTTTCTGACCATCTGTTTAAGATCCACAAAATAGTAAGAGAAAGCTTCAAATTATTTTATTTTGTTTTTAATATACACAAAATTTGAAAGATAAACTCATATCTACTAACTTAATAGTGAAAAAAAGTAAATTAAATTCAGTTTCTTTTTCTTTTTTTTTTTTTTTTTTGGAGAGTTTCTCGCTATAGGGCACATGCGCTCGCCAGAAAGAGACAGACAGAGAGATAGAAAGTGAGAAATCACCCCCCAGGGGGGATGGCCATGCCGCAATCCCTTCTCCATTCTCCTCTTGGGATCTTGGGCACGAACGCATATGCGCCCAGTATGAGTTTAAGTCACCAGGTCCAGGACTCAAACCACAGTCGACTACATGGGAGTCCAACAACATAGCCATTATGCTAACTGCTGGTCCCAAATTCACAGTTTTTTTTTTTTTTTTTGGATAGGTTTTTCGCTAGAGGGCGCGTGCGCTCGCTAGACAGACAGAGAGAGACAGAGAGACAGAAAGCGAGAAATCACAGGGGGGATGGTCACGCCGCAATCCCTTCTTCTCCATTCTCCTCTAGGGATCTTGGGCACGCACACACACGCGCCCGGCGTGAGTTCTAAGCCACCGGGTCCGGGATGCGAACCGCGGTCGATTACGTGGGAGTCCAGCGACATAGCCATTACGCTAACTGCTGGTTCCCCCAAATTCACAGTTTTTGATAGTTGAATGTAGTAGTAGTAATGCCAGGTCCAGAGTTAGAACTTGTTTTGGCTGTCAGCTATATGACTCAGAATTTTATATCCATTAGAATAGCGCCTGCCTCATAGGCTGCTAAGGGTAAAATGGAATAGTTATTGTAAAGCATTTAGAATTTAGTAAGTACTTACTAGATGCCCTTATTTATAGTACTCAGTAAATTTTTTTTATATGAGCAAATGAATAACATAAGTGAATAAAACTGCTCTTTGACTTAAAAGAAATAGAGTTTTTGTTTGAAAATGTAATCAAGGCAGTACCTATAGGTTGGTTTGGGGTAGTCGAAAGTAAATTTGAAAGATTTTAGTAACCTGCATCACAAATTTCTTATCTAATTCATGTTAAGTGTTTTGTTTGTTTTTGTTTGTTTTTTTTATTGGAGAGATTTTTGCTATAGGGTGCATGCACTCGCCAGAAAGACAGAGACAGAGAGACAGAAAGTGAGAAATCACCCCCAAGGGGGCGATGGCCACACCGCAATCCCTTCTCCTCCATTCTCCTCTCAGGATCTTGGGTATGCATGCACACGCGCCTGGCGTAAGTTTAAGCCACTGGGTCCGGGACTCAAACCACAGTCGACTACGTGGGAATCCAGCGACATAGCCATTACGGCAACTGCTGGTCCCCATGTTAGGTATTTTTGTAGTAGTTTTAAATTAATTCTTTATCACTTTCTTCACTTCATCAGTTAAAGTTGTAAAGCTCATTTTTAACTTATTTCTTCCATGAGAGAGAGAGACAGAAAGAGACAAATAGACCTAAGTACCACAACAGGTTCTTCACACCATGATGCAACCCCAGCCTTAGCCAATCTGGGTTACAGGCCTTTATGTATATACAGGGAGGCTTCAGGGTACGAACCTGGGACATTTTCATGTGGGTCCCATGGCAAAGTGTCATGTTATCGCACCACAGTCTGGCCCCCATTTGGCAGTTAAATTTGTGTACATTGTTTCATTGAAGTTACCTAGTCACAGGCCAGCAGGTGTATGGTGGTTAGGACTCTGGCCTCCCACATGGCCAACCACAGTTCTAGTTCTAGACCTGGTGGCTTCTCTCTCTCTCTCTCTCTCTCTTTCTTTGTGTCTCTCTTTTTATGTGAGCATGCATTCCCTATAGCAAGTTAAGAAAATAGTAATAATAAATAATTCTTTAAAGAAGAAAGTTACCTAATCACTTTATATTGATTTAGTAATTCATTCTCTAAGATCATTTTGGGGGATTTGGGGTTTTTTTTTTAAAGAAGTTTTTGCCTTAGGGCACTGCGCTCTCCAGAGAGAGACAGAGAGAGAGAGAAAGTGAGAAATTGCATCCTAGCGGGGTGGCCATGCTGAAATCCCTTCTTCTCCTGGGATCTTGGGCACACACAGACATATACCCAATGTGATTTTGAAGTCACTGGATCTGGGACTCGAACTGCAGTCAGCTATGTGGGAGTCCACTGATGTAGCAGCTGTACCATCTGCTGGTCGTAGGTTATCTTTGTTGTATACTTACTTTCTAAAAATTTCATAATAGAATTCAGGTAGACTAATGAATAGTAGCATTGGTTTTTGTATATAACACTCACTCTTGGTGAATAAATCGGCATCACATTTCTTCAGTGACCTGAAGATACAGCATTTACTGTAAAGGGACCTTTTAATAAATTTAGTCGTGTTTCATGTTCTCTTTTATAAAGCCTAAAAAGTAACTAACTCACAGATCCTATTTTTCATTAAGATCTTGTTAATTCTGTAACTTTGTTAACAAAATATCTTAACATATAGTGGGAGATTTAAAAGTCATTGAAGGGAAAAAAAAATATGAGTCCCTACGCCATGACTTTTCCTTGTCCTCCTTTCAGTCTTCCTCTTCTTGTTAAGGAACTCCTAGGAAGATTTTTTTAAGAGGTAGAGTGTCATATCAGTCCTATTAAGTATGGTAACTGAGAGTGAAACTACTTTATAAATTGTCTTCCTAATTATTTTTCAAATCTTAATATTCTCTGCTGGAGAAAGAAATGCCTTAAAAATATTGTCACATGGGGAACCAGCAGTTAGCGTAATGGCTGTGTCACTGGACTCCCACGTAGTCGACTCTGGTTCGTGTCCCGGACCCAGTGGCTTAAAACTCATGCCGGGCGCTTGTGCGTGCGTGCCCAAGATCCCGAGAGGAGAATGGAGGAGAAGGGATTGCGGCGTGACCATCCCCCGGGGGGGGGGGGGGGTGATTTCTCACTTTCTGTCTCTATGTCTCTCTCTGTCTGGCGAGCGCACGCGCCCTATAGCGAAAATCTCTCCAAAAAAAAAAAAAAAAATATATATATATATATATATTTTGTCACATACTTCAAGTATTTTTGCATCTTCTAAAATGACATATAAGCTCACTACATAGTTCATAGACATTATGTTCAGTTTGTTAAAATAGTTTAAAGCAGAATTTCTCTAATTCTTGGTCTCAGGATCCCTTTACAGTCTTGAAAATTATTGAAGATTCCAAAGAGCTTTTATTTATAAGGGTTAATAAGTATCCATATTGGAAATTAAACTGAGAAATTTTCAAAGTATGTATTCATTTGTTTTGAAATTTTAATATATTCATTATAAAGTAGCATGCATTGTTTATGTGATTTTTAAAAATTCTTATCCTTAAAGACTAGTTCAAATGTGACCTCTTTACAATGCCTTCCTGTGACACTGATTCTTCTTATGAGACTTAGAGGCAGCAAATAATTGCAGTAAGGCTTGATATATGTCAGTGCAATGCAGCAAACTTTGAGGCCCACTAATAACCTTTCTCGAAAATAGCTATATTTTTCTGAAATGAAACTATTAGTAAGAAAGTGACTTTGTTTTATATTTTTTGTATATCTCCTCATCCATGTCTTAGAAGACAGTTGAATTTGCATGTCCGCTACTGTATTAGTCTGTAGTGATATCACACATCTCGTAGTCTCTGAACAACTTCATTGTGTACACGTGAGAAAATAAGAGTGAAAAAGGTACTGTGTATCATGAAAATAATTTTGGCCTTGCAGACCCCCTATAGCAGACTAAGAGACATTCCCCCCAATCCCTGAACCTCAATTTGAGAATTGCTATCTTAGAGAAATGTTGCTTAGTGAATAATAATACAGAAAACACTAATCAAGTATTTTCTGTGCTCCAAATTACTCTCCTAAGTGCTTTACCTGTATTAATTCATTATATCTTCAGGCAAACACTTTGATATAAATACTGTTGTCATTTCCATTTTACGTATGTGGAAACTGAAGTCAGATGCACTTACCCAAGGCCACATAGCTGCAGCGGTGGAGGCAGGGTTCCATTCAGGCTGTCTGCGGTAACGCCTGCGACGTTTTGCTGTGCCACTGTAGGCAGCTGCTCCTGCCTCGCCAGGGCTGGCCCTTGCGGAGCTTGGTGAATAAGATAATATTTGACTGCTTCCTTGATTTTTGTATCTACAAAATAGGACTTGCAATTCATATATGGTTTTACTATGTTATTTACCTCTCTAAATTCACAACTTTGTTATTTTTAAAATATGATTGTTATCAAGCTGACCTAATTAATATATTTGATGACTGGAAGCTATTCTATTAATTGCTTATTGTAGATAACCATACCTTTCAGTTCCTCTGGTTTTATGTATTGATAATTCTAAGGACCATTTTTCCCAATATTTAGTAGGAGGGGGAAATGATTAGAAGGTGCTGCCTTATAATGTTGAAGGAAAGAAAGTTTTCTGCTGAATCACTTTTATCCCAGTAATTTATCAGTAACCATATTCCTCTCTATCCATTAGTTTTGAGAAGACAGTTGTGTTTTTATACTCGAAGGGTGTGTTATAGGAGGTGTGCTGCATGAACTCTCGTGAAAAGAAGTCAGGGAACCTCAGGGATGCCCTAAGTTCTCTCTCACATTCCTGAACATTAAGTTTTATATACCGCTCCTAATGGTAAAATCCTCACACCTGGTCTGATACAGGCTTAGTCTCCCAAAAGTGTAAATGTGTTTGCCAGTGCACCACTGGAGAACAAATCCTTCAGGTAAGTGAGTGTCTTCCGTGACAGCAAAGTGCTACTACATTCATGTATTCACATCACATGCATGCATGCTTCTGCAGACAGAGCCAACTCGTTGAGTTCCATTTTGTAGGATTGCCTGAGAGCATGATGTTCATATAAAGTGTGTCACCTTCCTTATTTTAAGAGAAAGAAAATATAATTTCAGGTGTCAGGTATATTACTCCAGGTGAAAATTGAATCCTGGAAACCCATGATTATGACCCTGCAATTATTGTTTTGTCAGTACTGTTGTGACATTTCATGGTGGGTTGTCTTCTGTTTGAATTAGTATTTTTCAGTAAACATCAGGATTAATTTTGTTCATTTAAAATACGCATATAAAGATATTAGCAGAAAATACAGATATCTCACTAAGTATAACTTAATGTCTTATGGTATAGTGGTGATTATAGTAGCAAATTACAGTAAATAATAAAAATGTTATTCAGACAATTTATGGGTAAGGTTAAAGTGATGAAAATATATACTTGATATTCCTTTGCTTATTTATTCACATTATTTTTTTTTTTTGCTTTCTTTCTTTCAAGGAGTCTTCTGAAGTCTGTTGAAGAAGAGTTACATCAGCGGTAATTTTAAGTTCTAATTAAGATAAAATATACTTTATGTCATTGATGAGTAGTCAGTTTGCCTCTTCCTTTTCATGTAACCTAAGCTTGCTTTGCTTTTTGTTTTAATTTTGAATCTATCCTATAAAGGTATAGAAACAAAACTGTGTGTAGCAGTACCCTTCATGTATTTTCCAGACTTCCTTCTCAAGCTGTTTTGGTAACGTCCATGTAATAACAGTGTTTTTGTCCTTTTTCTGTAGAGGGCATGTGGCACATTTAGATGATGATGAAGGGGACGATGATGAATCTAAACAGTAAGATCTGTTTCTGTTTTTGGTAAAAAGAAAAGGTGCCCTCTGACCTGATTTCATAAATCTGGCAGCTTTTGGATGGTAATTTTTAATATAATTTGTGAAACAATTATCTTGGGCTGTACTAGTTTCTTTTTCTTTGTTTGTTTTCTATTTCAGTTGTATTGGTCAGCTCAGGCTTAACTTTGCCACAACGAAATACAATAGACTGGGTGGATTAAACGACAGAAATTCATTTCTTAAGTTCTAGAGGCTAGGAACGTCAAGATCTAGGTGCTGGCCAATTCCAGTTCTGAGGAGGGCTCCCTCCCTGTCTCGGACAGCCCTCTCTGGTGGTGGCTTCTCATGGTCTTTTCTCAGTGTGTGCATGTGAGAGTGAGGTGGGGGTGGCGATCTCTCTTCCAAGTCGTCTTATAAGGTCATATAAGGCCGCCAGTCCTATGAGATTAGGACCTCTTGCCTATGTCCTCATTTAACCTTAATTGCCTCCTAAAAGCCCTGTTTCCAAATATAGTCACATTGGGGGTTAAAACTTTAATGTGTGAATTTGGGGAAACACAACTCAGTCCATAATAACACTAGTTGAAAACAAAGAACTTTGCAAAAAGCTAATTAAAAAAAACAATTTTGGGGGACCAGCAGATGGCATAATGGTTATGTTGCTGGACTCCCACGTAGTTGACCGTGGTTTCAGTCCCGGACTCAGTGGTTTAAACTCATGCCAGGCACATGTGCGTGTGTGCCGAAGATCCCAAGAGGAGAATGGGGGTGGAGGGATTGCAGCATGTCCATCCCCCCGAGGGGGTGACTTCTCGCTTTCTGTCTCTCCGTCTCTCTCTGTCTCTCTGGCAAGTGCACACGCCCTATAGCAAAAAATCTCTTAAAAACAAAAGGCCAATTTTTTTCATTGTAGAATAGTCAGTGATTGATAGCTGCTGTAATTATTACCATAACTACAAAGAAGCTAATTATATGCTTGATCAAGTCCAATTGTGTTTCAAATAAATATTTGGATATAAATTTATATTTTTAAGGGGGAAATATTTTCACTATTATGTGCACATTGATGTTTAGTCCCTTTAGTTTAGTTGTGTCATTTCTTTTTGGGGGTCTCTTCTCCCTGCAGTTTGGTGGTTAGGTGACAAGAGCACCTGACGAGCAGATGGAGATACAGGTTTTCCTTTTCACATCACTACTCTGTGACCTTGTGTCAGGTCCCTTAACCTCTCTAGGCTTCCATACCTTCATCAGAGAAGTTTTGTGCTTGATGGTCTTTCAATGCTTTCTATTTCTAAAACAGATACTGAGTTGTTAGGAGTTGTTAGGAGTCTTAGCAAGTCAAGTCCTGCCTGTCATGTCACGGAGCTTTTGATGAGTTTCATCAAAGATGCTTCCTATCCAACGACAACAAAAATAAAGCTTACAATGTGATAGATTTTATACTATCTGATTTGTTTTCTAAACCAGCCATTGCTTCTGTTCTTATATTAATTACTTACTTTTCTATTGCTATAAATTGAAATTGTAGTTATATTTTCCAATTTTCATTACGATATAATATTTAAAGCTAAGAAAGCATATCTACCCATTTTCTTCTAAATAATTCCTCATTCGACATAACTTGAGCATTTCACAAAATATTTTGGAAAAAACTCATAAGCTGAGAAATGACACTTGTTTTTGCTGGTTTTTATCTTTGAAAAAATATTAAATTTTAATGAATTGTTTATAAAATGAATTCTGATTCTAAACTTTTGTGTTTTAGTTCAACCATGAAAGCAAAAGTTCCACCTCCTTTGCCACCAAAGGTAATCTGATTTATTTTATTTTTCATTTTGAATTGTCTGCATGTGTGTGTTGTTCTGCTACTTTAATAACATGCTAATAGTTATATTAGCTTATATTCATCTGTGACCCGCAGAGAAAACCATGAAGTTGCCAACTATGACATAGGTAGATGATTTTGGCCCAGCTATGGTGGCACAAGCAGGAGGGTGCTGCTGCATAGTGACTGAGGCCACATGGAAAGCCTGGGTTTGGTTCCTGGACCAACCTAAAATAGGCCTGGTGTCATGGTGTACACCTGTGGTCCTAGCTAACTGGAAGGCTGACACAGGAGGATCATGACACAGCGAGACCCTGTCAGAAATACTTATTTCTCTCTCCCTCCTGTCCTCTCTAACCCATGCTTTCGCTATTAAAAAAAAAAAAAAAAAAAAGGTACTAGGTTGGTGCAAAAGCAGTTGTGGTTTTGGACTGTGATTTTTAAGTCATTATAAGTAGGGTTAAACACATCTCTTTCTTTTTGGAGAGGTTGTTGCTATAGGGTGCATGTGCTCGCCATAAAGAGAGAGACAGAAAGTGAGAAATCACTCCCTAGGGGGATGGCCGTGCTGCAGTCCCTTCTCCTCCATTCTCCTCTTGGGATCTTCGGCACTCATGCACACGTGCCCAGTGTGAATTTAAGCCACCAGGTCCGGGACTTGAACCGCGGTCGACTACATGGGAGTCCAGTGACGTAGCCATTATGCCATCTGCTGGTCCTGTCTCAAACACATCTTTATTAATCAAAATAAGAACCACTAAAAAAAAAACATTTTTGCCAATGAGAAATAATTTTGTTATTCCTGTAGTATAATCATTTGTGTTTTGGGATTTGATGAACTCTTGGAAAGCATCTTATGCATCCTGCTGGTCGTGGAAGCATTTTCCCTGCAAAAAGTTGCCAAGATGCTTGAAGAAGTGGTAGTCCATTGACAAGAGGTCAGGTGAATATGGCAGATGGGGCATAATTTCGCAGCCCAATTCATTCAACTTTTGAAGTATTGGTTGTGTATTGCAGTCAGGCATTGTCCTGGAGAAGAACTGAGCCCTTTCTGTTGATCAGTGCTGGCTGCAGGTGTTGGAGTTTTTTGGTGCATCTCATCAACTTGCTGAGCATACCTTTCAGATGTAATGGTTTTTCCAGATTCAGAAAGCTCTAGTGGATCAGACCCCCTCCAAACAGTGACCGTGACCTTTTTTGGTACAGGTTTGTCTTTGGGAAATGCTTTGGAGCTTTTCTCAGTCCAACCATTGAGCTGCTTATCACCAGTTATATAAAATCCACTTTCGTCATACATCACAATCTGATTGAGAAATGATTTGTGGTTGTTTAATAGAATAAGAGAACACAACACTTAAAAATGACTTCTTTGATTTTTGTTTAGTTTATGAAACACCCTCTTACCAAGCTTTATCACCTTTCCGACTCACTTTGAATGCCAAACGACCATAGAATGGTGGGCATTGAGTTCTTCGGAAACTTACATAGTTGTAAGAGGATCAGCTTCTATGATTGCTCTCAGCTGGTCGTTGTCAACTTCTGATGGCTGGCCACTATCTGATGGCCGGCAACTACACCACTCATCTTCAAGGCTCTTGTCTCCTCTGCCAAACTTCTTGAACCACCACTGCACTGTATGTTCTAATGTGTTGCTGATGTTGCAGGTTGTCTCTGATGCTTTATGACCCATTTTGAACTCAAATAAGAAAATCACTCAAATTTGCTTTTTGTCTAACTTAATCATTTCCATAGTCTAAAATACATATAAAATAAATAGCAAGTAATAGGTCATTAGCAGAAAAACATAAAGTGAGAAATGTGTGTTAACATGATGTATAACATAACCACATTTATTTAAGAATAAATCCAATATCGGGACCAGCACTTAGCGTAATGGCTTTGTCGCTGGACTCCCATGTAGTCGACTGTGGTTCGAGTCCCAAACCCAGTGGCTTAAACTCACACCGGGCACGTGTGTGTGCATGCCCAAGATCCCGAGAGGAGAATGGAGGAGAAGGGATTGCGGCGTGGCCATCCCCCCTGGGGGGTGATTTCTCGCTTTCTGTCTCTCTGTCTGTCTCTGTCTGTCTGGCGAGCGCATGTGCCCTATAGCAAAAACCTCCTCAAAAAAAAAAAGAAAAGAAAAAAAAAAAGAATAAATCCATTATCAGACAACAAATTTCAACAATGCAAAATCGCTATTACTTTTGCACCAACCTAATAGGTGATTTTTTTTAACGTTTTTGTAAAAACACCTAACTTGTCATTTAATGTTTATTTTAAATGATAAGTTTAGAAATTTATATATTGAAAATGGTTATGAATGTTGGGTTAGGAAACATGCTTTTTTTTTTAAGTGCCAGAGGGCAAGTATGTTTGCCAGAAAGGGGTGGGGGAGGAGAAAGTACCCCCTGTGGAGTGTGGTCACATTGCAGTCCCTTCTCCTCAATTTCTCCATCCTGCCAGGATTTCAAGCATGCACACACATGAGCCTGGTATGTGTTTCAGGCCACAAGGGCCAGGATTTGAACCATGGTTAGTCATATAGGGTTTAGCTCCCTTAGCCCCCAGGCCATGGGGCTAGCCCTCACATTTTTTTGTAAGTTTTTTTTTTCCCTCAAAGTTTACAGTCTGCTATAAGCTGATTCCTGAGGATGGAAAAGGGCAGTGATATTATCATCACAGATACTTAATTTTCAGAAGATAATTTTTAATTAAAAATATAAATAGGACAGTAATTTAAAAAAAAATTCTCCTATCCCCCCAAATTACCATAAAATAACAAAATAATTCTAACTGATGTGTTTGATTGTAAAATAGGTAATGGTAATAAAAAATGATAAGTGCGTGTGTATACAGTTTTAATTATCAAATGAGCCAAGTTACTTGATTCATGTTAAAGCATGTGTGCATGTATGAGAGAGAGTTGGGGAAGGAAACTTCCTCCACAGGGTCTGGCACACCATAGTCCTCTTCCTCGGTTCTCCAGCCCAACTACCCATGGGCACGCACGTGCATTGCCGGCATGTTTCAGGACAACCGGCCTGAAGATTAGAACCGCAGTCACCATATGAGATCACGCTTTTCATCAGCAGCGCATGACCGCTGTGTCATGGCGCTGGCCCTGGACGGTTTTACAGTGTAAAATCAGGATGTAACGAACAACAATTAGAGTCTTACCAGTCTTGCCATCCAATTTAGCATTATATTTTGTTTTCATTTTATGCTGTTGAAAACACCTGATTCACACAAGTAAATAATACCATACTTGCTTAGTTTTACATCAGCAGAAGTAGTGAGATCAGAATTTTGAAGAATATGTGCTGACCAATTTTCCTGATAGGTGACACATTTACAAGAATTTATAAATTCTCTAAATGTTCAGTCTAAAATGGAGGTTTTTCCACTGTCTGCAGAAAAAGTATCTCATTTACCCATATTGCTATATTAATATTCCAGTATGATCAAGTGTTAATTGGTATGTTCTCCTGCCCCTAGTCTGAAAGATTAAGTATTAACAAGAAGATATTGAATCATCTAAGAGACAGTTTAGATTAGCCTTGACAAGGAGCTGAACTTTGATTACCATGAATATTTAAAATAAAAGAGATTCATTTAAATTGGAGGAGATCAGAAAGACTAGAATATTTTTATTTGGAAAGTCTAAGTGGAAAGCTTCGTGAGGAATTAATAGAAAGACATAGAGAACTTTTGTCGGCACAGCAGCAAAATCTGAGAAACATTTAAATGTACATTTTAGATGAATTTTAAAGAAGTATATTATGATCATCTGAATCAGATCGTTGAGTAACGTTGAAACTAATCTGGTGAAGACAGTTTGAAAGCCTCCGATATGTAATAATAATTAGGACAATAATCTCATGTGTAATCATTGGTCTCCTTTTCTGTATTATTTCAGCCAAAGTCCATCTTTATACCACAGGAAACGCATTCCACTGAGGATGATAATCCAGGAACCATCAAGAGATGTCCCACGTCAGGGAGCCCAGCAAAACCATCCCACGTCCCACCCAGACCGCCGCCTCCCAGATTACCCCCACAAAAGCCTATTGCTTTAGGTAATGTCAGAAGCGTGAAGTCAAGTGTGTTACGTGGGGACAACAGTGGAAGAAATCTTTCTTTGAAAAGATTACTTGAAGTTCTTTTGAGGAGGGAGAGAGGGAAAGCAATGGCTGTGGAGATGTTTTCTGCTTTTTGCCTGTGGTCCAAAGTGTTTTTCTGATGGGATTCCTTATTATCCAGTCTGGGATATTTACAGCCTCTTCTTTTTCATATTTAGTGTTCTATCTTTTGGAAACTGGTTTATGCCCATGTATCATTTAGTTACAGTTTAGAAATAAAAAAAATTAAGCTTTGAGTGAAGAAGGAAAACCATGTGTTGGTTGTAGGCTACTGCTGTTTTAGAAGAGAATACTGTTTCTAACACCTTTATTTTATTTCATTATTTTTAGAAAACTATTGTCATTGTTTGCCTCCGAATTAAGACTAGAATGTGCTGTTTTAACACTGTAAAGTTTCCTGTCTTATCCCAAGGAAGCACTTAAAAAAGAGCAACTAAAGTTTCTTGCATAGCATAATTATCCCTTTCCTCAAAATGGTTATGAGTTCATTATTTCTTTTTGACTTTTTGGTGTAAAAAATGTGCACCTAGATACAATCTGAATTTGAATTGTCTAGTATGTCAGAAATACAGGTGTAAGTAGAAAAAATACATGTAAGACTTTATACTAAATATTCTGATTAGATGATCTCAAATGAAGAATGAAACTGTCTCAGAGTTAATATTTTCTTTCCTCTTTAATTTTCTGGATGAAAATGTTCATGAAAATAAATCCCTTTGCAATATGTTTAGGAAATGGAATGAACTCCTTCCAGTTAAATGGCGAACGAGATGGCTCACTATACCAACAACAGAATGAAAATAGAGGCACAAACCTTTCAAGGAAAGAAAAGAAAGATGTACCAGTAGGTATTGATATTGATATGATCTACTTGTATTGTTTCTTTGTTCTCTGTTAAGTTAGTTTCCCCCTTATAACTAGTGAAACTATAGCGCATGTGCGTTTCACAGTTGCTGTGTTGATATTCTAGTGTGTTAATGATAATGATGAATAGATTATTTAAATCTTGGAAAAAAAAATAACTTTGCTATGGTAAACTTGAATGATAGCCTTCTGCGTTTAAACTATTTAGAACAAATTGTTATATAGTGTATTATAAAAACACTGATCTTCTTCATACAGATAGACAGTATTCTTGTGATTATTCTCAAAATAACTATTATTATTGCCATTGATGAGAATTATTTTTTAAAGAATTAATTATTTATTCTCATCTTTTTTTTTTTTTTGAGAGAGAGATTTTTGCTTTAAGGTGTGTATTCGCCAGAGAGACAGAGAAAGAAGAGTGACAGCAAGCAAGAAATAACCCCCCCAGGGGACATGGCCATGCCACAATCCCTTCTTCTCCATTCTCCTCTAGGGATTTTGGGCACATATGCACATGTGCCCAGCTCATGTTTCAAGCCTCCAGGTCTAGGATTCGAACCATGATTGACTACATGGGAGTCCAATGACTTACCCACTACACTATCTGCTGGTCCCTGTTGTTATTATTTTTTAATTTGACCAGAGAAAGAGAGAAAGGGAAAATGAGAAAGTAGGCCACCATGTCTAGGACTTGAACTGTGCTCAGCCATGTAGGAGTCCAGTGCCTTAATTACCATGCCTACTGCCAGCCCTGAAAAAGGATTCTTAAAAGTTCCTTAAATTATGGCAAGAAACAATGAGACAGATAAGGAAAGCCATAGTTCTATCACAACCACGTTCTAACTATAGATTACATAATTAGTGATATGCTGCTCTTATACAATACACCTTGTTAGTTAACAATGGAGAAATTTAGATTATTTTCTTCCTTTTTTTTTTTTTTCTCCATTTCCAGAAGGTATGTACACTTGCCAGAGAGAAGAAAGCTCTCTGAATGGGCATGGCCATACTGGAGTCCCTTCTTCATTTCTCCATCCTGTTGGGATTTGGAGCACACATATAGCCTGGCATGTTTCTCAAGTTGCCAGGGCCAGATCTCAAGCCACAGTTGGCCATGTGGGATCAGGCTCCCTTAGCCACTAGACTATAGGGCCAGCCTAAGATTATGTTCTTGCAGATATAAGACACCACTATAGGGCATAACTATGACATAATTATTAAATAAATATTACTTATCAGAGCTCAAAGATTAAAATTTTTGAACATTTGGGTTTTTTTTGTGGTTTTGGTTGTTTTGTTTTGGCTACAGGGCGCATGTGCTCGCCAGAAAGACAGAGACAGCGAGAAATCACCCCCCCACCCCACCCCCCCCCCGATGGGGGATGGCCACACCGCAATCCCTTCTCTCCATTCTCCTCTTAGGATCTTGGACACACACGCACACACACCCAGCGTGAGTTTAAGCCACCGGGTCCAGGACTCGAACCACAGTCAACTACATGGGAGTCCAGCGACACAGCCATTACGCCAACTGCTGGTCCCCAAATTTTTAAACACACCTCAAGCAACAGAAAAATGCTTAAAAATCCCAATATTTCAAAAACTGTCAGTATTTTTTGATGTTTTTTGCTAATATTTGTTAATATTTGTGCTGTGTTTTGTGCAGTAAGCCCATCAGTAGAGACTTTTGCACTATATTTAACCTTTTCGAAAATATTTTACTATGGGGACCAGCAGATGGCCATAGTAGTACATCACTGGACTCCCACTTGGCTGACTGCAGTTTGAATCCTGGACCTGTTGGCTTGAAAATCACTCCAGGCGCATGTGCATGCATGCCCAAGATCCTGGGAAGAGGATACAGAAGAAGGGATTATGGTCTGGCCATCCCCTGGGGGCTGATTTCTTGCTTTCTTTCACTATCTCTATCTCTGGCTCTGTCTAGCAAGTACATGCAGCCTAAAGCAAAAACCCCTGGGGGGAATAAAAAGATTTCACTATGGATTATGACATACCATTTTGTGTAATCCTGTTAAGGCATTTGGGGTTATTCATTGTAATTTATCAAATTTAGGACCTTTAACAAAAGTATGCAGTGTCCTTCAGGAGTGGGTTTTATGTCATTCTGTCCAACTCAGCAGTGACTTTTTGCTTTCTTTGGTTTAAATGTTAGCAGCTCTGCTAATGTACTAGTACAAAAATGTAATTTAATGACTACAACACAGTATTATAGCCTTTGAGAGATGTATATTTTAGGTATGCATTTTTAATTCATTTTTTCTGTTAACTTCATTAGGATAAGGAACTAAAAGTTCTGAAATAAATATGCCCATGGCTGTATCATAGGCTAAACAGTGTCCCTGGTATATCGAAGCACAATAACATTTTGTGCAGTTTCTCGAAATAATTTACAGCCACTTCTGTAATTACTTAAATTGAATCTAGAGTGATAGCATTCAGACCTCTCTAATTAAAAATTATGTTGCTGAGATAAATGATATAAAATAATTAAAAACATTAATATAACAGGAATTATTTGAAAAGTGGAATAAAAAACTGTAATAAACTGGTGGTAATAATATGATGCTGTCCATTCTCGAAAATCTATCTACAAAGTTACATTTCATCTTAATTTCAGAAATGTCATTTCATATTTCTATGTCGTACATAGGAAATCAGTTAATAGTAGCTTTTCTGTTACTCCTGTGACATTGTTTAAATGATTGTACTTTATATCAAGTTGAGAAAAAACACTATAATGTCATTTCTTAAAATGCTTTTGTTCAGATTAACCTTGAGAGAAATCTAAACTTTTATAAAATTCATGTTTAAAGTATATTATGACCTGAGGAGATTTCCTACCCAGGCGACAATTTATATACTCAGGAAGTGACCTTTTGGAAAAATATGTGGCATTCTTCAGGATATTGTGGATATGCAGATGTGCTACTTTTGCCATCTTTATTATTGCCTGACCAATGATTAATACATTTCAGTTCATCAAAACTTAAAATTTCAGTTGGCATTATATTAGAAAGTGTGTGTGTGTGTGTGTGTGTGTGTGTGTGTGTGTGTGTGTTTGTGGGTTGTCTGAAAAGTCATGACACATTTTCACATAGAAAAATAAAAGAAATACATCATGACTTTTCCAGCAATCCAATATATATGAAAAAGGATAACTCAGTTAAAAAAAAATGAGAACAGACAAGTCACAGAAGAAGAAACAAATATTAAATGCATATTTTTTAAAAAGATTTTCAGCCTTCGTATGAGTCAGAGGCATTAATAAGGGACACATGAGTGATTACTTATCGGGTCGATGGGATGGCTGTGAGACCATAAAGAACCAGGATCATTCCTACACTGCCAGAGGATGTGATGTGACCTGGGCCCCTGAAAGGCAGCTTGTCAGTCAGTATCCACTAAAACATAAAAGGTACAGCCCCTGTGTACCAGGAGTCTCACTTCTCACCGGATACCCTCAGAAAAGCCATCCGCACATTGGATAAGAAAGTATGTACAGGGGTTCGCATTTCAGCATTGTTATAGTATAAAGTTGAAAATAACCTAACTGTCCCATAACGGTTAAGGAATAGCTAAACAGATAGCTAAACGTACTATGCTGTAGTTAAATGAACTAGGTCTCTGACTGATACAGAATGCTAGCCAAGACCCCGTTTTAAGACAGGATAAATAGATAAAGTATACATAACTAGTTATGTTTTAAAACACACTTCCCCCCAAAAAAACAGTATTTCTTTTTGGGATATGTAAACATACATGTAAATATACAAAGAAGTCTGGAAAGTCACACACATACATGAGGACATGTTGTTGCCTCCAGAAGATTTGGAAGGATATACAAAAAACTGGTTTCTCGGGGGGGAGGGGTAGCACTAGACATAGGTGAACTACGGGAGGTCATGGGTAACTCCAGTCTCATCTACAGTGTTGTGTTTTACAAAGAGCATGTCTTATTCATGTATTTTATTTGGATTAAATGTGTTTAAAATACAGCGTTGTTACGCCAGAGAGCAGTGAACTGTGTAACCATGTGGGTGTTCTTCTTTTCAGAAACCTATTAGTAATGGTCTTCCCCCAACACCTAAAGTGCATGTAAGTACTAAATATCAAAAGAGCCATTTTCGACCTTAAGTACAGTGACAAATAATTACTTGAATATGTATCTTAGTTTAGATTTTTCCGGGTGCTTGTAAGAACCTTCATTATTATTGAAAAAACACTTTTAAGATTGCTCATTTAAATATTATTCGATTACATCTGAAAAGTAGCTATTGGGACCAGCAGTTGGCATAATGGCTATGTCGCTGGACTCCAATAGTCGACCACGGTTCAAGTCCTGAACCCAGTGGCTTAAACTCATACTGGGCGCGTCTGCGTGTGTGCCTAAGACCCCAAGAGGAGAAAGGAGAAGAAGGAATTGCAGCGTGGCCATCCCCCCTGGGGGGTGATTTCTTGCTTTCTTGTCTCTCTCTGTCTTTCTGGTGAGTGCACGCGCCCTATAGCAAAAACCTTGCCAAAAAAAAAGTAGCTTTTCAAAATAAATTTATGATAAGTTATACATTTTTTAAACCCTCGATTCCAAAATTTGTTAAGATATTTTATTTGCAGTTATTTTTGAAGAAATGGGGGAAAGGCATGTGGATACCAGGAAGTATAAAATGTAGATATGAAATTTTTTTCTAACATCTTTTCAATTATTAAAGATAAAAATTTAGAACTGGAAGGAGCATTGAAGGAACAACTGACCCAAGTCCCTCCCCCTCTTTTTTTGCCCATGAGTAAAACAGATCCAAAGATCTTAATCACCACGATCACAAAACTCCATTTAGTTCTAGCCAGAACTTAGATGTCCTATAATCTGGGTTGTATTATTTGTTTGCTCTTTTTTTTCCTTTCGTTTTTTACTTAGACCGTGTTACCTTTCTTTCTGTCTCTCCCCGTCTCTCTCTTTCTTTTAATTGACAAGTAAAAAGTGAGTCTGTTCATGGTGTGCAGTATGACATACATATACACACACAGACTGGATGGCTTACTCAAGCTATGAAATATTTGCATTACCTCACATATTAATTGTTTTTTGGTGAGAACACTTGAAGTCTATTCTCTTAGCAGTTTTTGACTACATACTAACTGCAGTCACCATGGTATCTAACAGATCTCTTGAACTTATTGCTCCTACCTCACAAAGTTTTCGTCCTTTGACCAACATCTTCCCAGTACTCCCTGCCCAAGGCTGAGAAACCATAATTTCACCCTGTCTTTCTACGAATTTGACTTCTTTAATCAACACATAGGTAATATCATGTGGCATTTGTCTATTGTGCCTGTGTTATTTTACTTATCATAACGCCCTTCAGGTTCGTCATGTTGTCTCAAATAACAGAATTTTTTCTATTTTAAGCCTGAATAGTGTTTTATAATAGATCTGTACCACATTTTTTAAATCCATTGTTCTGTTAATGGATATTTAGGTTGATGGCATATCTTGGCTATTACAAATAGTGCTGCAGGGGATGTGGGAGTGCAGGTCACTCTTTGGCATACTGTTGCATTTCCTTTAGGTATATATACCCAGTAGAGGGATTACTGAGTCACATGGTCATGATGTCTTTCATAGGATTAAAATTATAGTAAGTCAGTATATTTTAGATGGAACTACATTTCCATTACTGTAAATCCAAAAATCTAAAACCTTAACATAATACTAGTTTAGATGAAACCCTTAGTTTTTAATACCCCGATTCTACATTTTACCTTTTTTACTATTTTTTAAAGTTTTAACTAGGATCTTACTGTCATGATCCTCTTTCCTCAGCCTCCTCAGGGAGGGACTAGGACTACAGGCATGCATCACCGTGCCTGGCTCTTCCAGGCAGGTCTCACCATGTTGCCTACATTGGCCAAGAGCTCTTGTGTCTCCTGCCTCAGCCTTTTGAGTAGCTGGACTATAGCCTGTGCCGCTGTGCCTGGCTGTTGTAGAGTGGGCTGGGAATCAAACCTATGTCTCCCATGTGGCCTCAGCCTGCTCGATAGCAGTGTCAACCAGCATGTGCTACAGTGGCCGGACCAAGCTTTTACTTTTTAACTGTACTGTTCAATTGGAGTATACTTTATACTGTGTTTCTAATTTATTGCACTTAAAATATAAATATTTAAACTTATCATTTTTAATACTAATTTACAAAATATACTTTATATTACAGAAAAGATATATGTAAAGTAGGGCAAAATTTGCTATTTGGCTACGAGGTAAAACTCATACCTCAGGTACGCAGTTTGACAAGGAAAAGCTGATAACTGTGGAATGCCAGTATAGAGTCAGCTATACAAATAAGCTTAAGGTTAGGACTGGCTTAATTGTTTTGTTCCTCGTTTTGTCATTTGGATTTTTTTTAAGCCACTGGTGCCAGGATTCAGACTAGGGTTGGCCACGTGGGATCTGCCTTTCCGTACATAGCACCTAACTATTGTACTATAGGGCCAGCCCACAGCTTTTTAATGAATCTTGCCAGGACAAATAACCAGATTGCTCAGTTACAACAGATGAGTCTGTATGTGTTGAGGTTGAAGAACCTATGTGAATTTCAACTCATTCATACATCTTTCATTTTGTAATATGAAATTCACTAATTCAGTTTTTAGCCTCATGAAACCAACAATAATTTCTACAGTTGTAAAGACTATAATTTCCTTTTTACCAGGCAGTATTGTATTGTTCTTGATATGGGACATGAAAACGATGTTATTATGTGCAAATTATTGTGCAGAATTGGTTGACATCATTATTTTGTTTAATTGAAAAGGTAGAAAAATAAAATATGACTATTTTTCTCGTTTTCTCAAGTAAAATCATTGTTGTACCTGGAATTTTTGTGGCATCACTATTAGGAAAACAACTAATTTGTTATATTTATTTTTGTGAATTCAAAGGTGATTATAATTTCACTGAACCATCTGTATTGTACTCTCCCACATTAAAATAGAAAATCATTACATTTTATGTATTATATTAAAGGTTATTGTTTGACAGAGATTACATTGGTTATTTGTTTTTACAGATGGGTGCGTGTTTTTCAAAGGTTTTTAATGGGTGTCCCTTGAAAATTCACTGTGCAACATCATGGATAAACCCAGATACAAGAGGTAGGTAGTGCTGTTTTTCTCTTCTTAATTTTTTTTTAGTTGGGGCCATGAAAACATTTAATTTTATTTATTTTCTAAATACTTCCTGGGGGGAAAAGTGTGTTACAGTTTTCAAATTTTTCTTTTCTTTCTTTTTCTTTTTTTTTTAGAATTATCTTATTTAACTTTTTTGTTTACTTTAAATTTGACCAGAGAGGGGAGGGGAGAGAGAGAAAATGAGAAAGCAAGCAGGCCTCCAGGTCTGGTACTAAGCCGTGGTTGGTCATGTGAGAGTCCAGTGTAGCTCAACACACCACCTGCCAGCCCCTTAAAAAAATTTTTAAGTGTCTTTCGCTATGCTATCATCCATGTTTTGGGGGGGGGGGGGGGCATAACATTAGAACGTCACTGTGTAGTCACTGTATTAATAATACAATAAAACCATATACCATATACCTCATTTTCTTTAGAAGTGTTTATTTTGCTGCTGCACAGTGATTCAGTATCTTTATTTTTTAGATAGTCATTACTGAAGGAATTCAGCTACTGATGGTTCAGGGTCTGGTGACCTCTTTTATAGGATCTCCGATCTCTTTAAGAAGAATCATAATCAGAATAGTTGTCATTTGTAAGGACTATGTCCTCTCACCATGTGTGTGTGTATACAGATTGAACACCCCTAATCCAGAAATCTGAAGTGCTCCAAAATCTGAAACTTTTTGAGCACAGGCTTGATGCCACAGGTAAAAAATTTCACACCTGGGAACCAGCAGTTAGCGTAATGGCTATGTCACTGGACTCCCACGTAGTTGACCGCGGTTCGCGTCCCGGACCGGTGGCTTAAAACTCACGCCAGGCGCGTGTGCGTGCGTGCCCAAGATCCCGAGAGGAGAATGGAGGAGAAGGGATTGCGGTGTGACAATCTCCCCTGGGGGGTGATTTCTCTCTTTCTGTCTCTAATGTCTCTCTCTGTCTGTCTGGCGAGCGCACGCGCCCTATAGAGAAAATCTCTCCAAAAAAAAAAAAAAAATTCACACCTGACGCCAGGTGACGAGTGGCAGTCAAAATGCTGCAATAAGAAAATATTAGATAAAATTACCTTCAGACTACTTGTATAAGGTATATATAAAACAGAAATTTATTTCATACTTATACTTGGGTCCCATCCCCAAGATACATCATTATGTACCTGTATACAAGTATTCTAAAATCCAAATCTGAAACACTTCTGATTTTGATCATTTAGATAAGGGTTACTCAACCTGCTTAGAAAGATATTGTGTACCATCAAATATCCAAGTTTTAGCTGCCTTTTAACAGGTGGTAGTCCAATCCTGTTTTTTTTGATGTTAGTGCTTACAATAAGGGCCCTGAAAAGTAATATTCTGTAAAAATATTTTGTTTATGCTGTTCTTGATTTGATCACCTGTTCTTGATTTATATTCTGCATGTTGGTTGCACATAATCCTCTTCAGGGACTGTTAGAAAAAGGAGCTGCAGATTATCTGTCAATCCTTAGCACTCTAGGATGAGTGAAGAGTCACTTTTCAAAGCCTCCCTTGCATAAAAGTTTTTCTTCATTGCTTTGAGGCTAATATTAACATATAACTTAAGTCATCTGAGTATATAACCTTTTCTTTGCATTAAAATAAAATATTTACTGCTTATGAATCACAGTGATTCTTTTTTCATATGTTAACAGAGATTTACTGAATTTTGGAGTACATAAATACTTTTAAAAATGCACCTATCAGGCCAGCAGGTGGGGTGGTAGTTAAGGTACTGGATCTCACATGGCCACTGCCATGGTTCATGCCCAGACCCAGTGACTTAAAAAACATGCCAGACATGAGTGCATGCGAGCCCAAAATATCAAGAGGAGAATGGAGAAGAAGGGATTATGGTGTGGCCATACCCCCGGGGGATGATTTCTCATTTTCCTTCTCTCTGTCTCTCTGGTGCATACACACTCTATATCAGATTGGGGTGGGGGGAGCATCTCTCAAAAAGGTGAATTACTTCTGTCATTTTAGATCAGTACTTGATATTTGGTGCCGAAGAAGGAATATATACCCTGAATCTGAATGAACTTCATGAAACGTCAATGGAACAGGTATGTTATTTCATATATTTTATTATTTAATTCTTAAGTTATTGTAAATAAACACTAGAGCAAAAGTAAGTTTCAGTTCTGTGATTTGCTTCTGTTCTTAAAATCTGATCTTCTGTTCATAAAATCTCCACAGACATGTTCTATTTACCATATTACGAAGACAGATTCCCAGAACTAGTCCTTACCCTGAGAAGCCTCATGATCTAATAGGGAAAACAGATAAAAAAAACCAATAGCTACTACACTTAGGGTCAGCTGTAACACGAGAAATGATGTCCCCAGAGCGTCCAGAAGGCGAGAAGGGGGGGGGGGGGGGTCATTGAGATGGACCTTAAAGAACAGTGAGATAGAAGTTTGCCAGACAGACAGTCTGAGGCACAGCTAGAGGCACATTTTCCTTGTTAGGAGAAATGAGGTATTTCATGTGAGTACATTTTTCAAATAAATGAAACAGGCTTTATTTAAATGTTATTGATTTAAATGTTGTTACAATAAACTTCGTTTCCCTTTTTAGTTTTTTTTTTTTTTTTTAATTTTTAAAAGTTTTTATTTTGATATAGGTCTGTGCTCTCCAAGGTCGGGGAGAGTGAGAAAGAACCCTCATGGGAGGGGTGAGGGGGGCGTGACCACGCCACAAGCCCTTCTCCATTGTCCTCTCGAGATTTTGAGTATGCATACACTTGCCTAGCATGTTTTTCTATCTGCCTGGTCTAGGACTTGAACTGCACAGTCAGCTGTCTGGGATCCAGCCACTTTGACCAGATCCAGCCACTTTGACCACACCACCACTGGCTGTCCAACTCCCTTTTTATTATTACTTTTCTCTTTCCATTATTCAGGTTCATCATATTATTCAGGTCCATCATCAGGACTTTGTGTTTTAATAAAATAATGTCCTTAGAGAACTGATACATTTCATCATTCACCTCTTCATTTTCTCTATTCCCTACTCTCATCCCAGTCTGTTTTGGAGTAACCTCATAGGAATTGCCAGAGCCAACTCAGGAAACCAAGCTTGTTAAATCAGGATGCTTAACTACATACATCAGTGACTCTCAAACTTCAGTGTGCATCTGAGTCACCTCGGGGTTTGATGAAAACATGGGTTACTGGGCTTACCTTCTGAACTTCTGCCTCAGTAGGTCTGGGGTGAGCTCCAAGAAATTGCATTTCTAGCATGTGCTGGTGATGTCAATGCTGCTGGTCCAGGGACCATTTTGTAAACCACTGACAATTACAATGAAATGTATTAATGAGAGTATGGGGTAATGATACCTTTCCTTCAAAGTATATGGATTTGTTCCCTTTTATTTGCCCTAAATACTAACCAATTTTAAGGTTGCAGAGGTGCCTCTTAGTTCTTATACACTGATTTCAGTAATGAATTTCATACATACACACACATACATTTTTTATGGTCTATGAGGTTTCATCATATTTCTCTCAGCCTTTTTTTAGTGCTTCGATGGCGTAAGTTCCACCGCACCAGAATCCAGTTTTCTGTGTCTGATGCTCTAGATACACCATACCTGTGCATATGCCTAGATGAGTACATGTTTTGAGACGTACATAGGAGAATCTTAATTACTCAAGCCAGAACTGGAACAAAGGCATAAACATTGAAAATATTCTGGTTCCCTGCAGAGTTTGGGGCTACATAGCCCTCATTATGAGGGGGCCTCGAAATCATCATATACTGAGACAGAAATTACATAATGGTTCTATTCCCACATAAATATGGATATATATGTATGAACTTAAACACGTCATAAATCGAATTTCTATTGGGGGCCAGAAAGTGGCACAGCAGTAAAACCAGGCACTCGCAAGGCTGACCCAAACGGGAAGGTTCCGAGTTCCCATCGGAAGACCTCCCTGAGTGTGCCGGGCACGCATGTGTCCATTCTGGGCTTGCTGAGGGCTCGGAGTGGGTCAAGGTGGTACCACTCTTATTGGTCAGAACCAGCAGATGGCATAATGGTTACATCGCGGACTCCCATGTAGTCAACCGCGGTTCAGGTCCTGGACCTGGTGGCTTAAACTTGAACTGGGCCCATGTGCGTTCGTGCCCAAGATCCAGAGAGGAGAATGGAGGAGAAGGGATTGTGGCGTGGCCATCCCCCCCTGGAGGGTGATTTCTCATGCTCTCTCTGGCAGGTGTGTGTGCCCTATAACAAAAATCTCTCTTAAAAAAAAAGAGAGATTCTATTGGGCATGCTCTGTCTTTCAGTCTCTGTCTCTCTGTCTTTCTCTCAGTCATGGAAATAATAAATAACTTTTTTAAAAAAAGGAATTTCTGTTAAAAATAACTTTTAGGCTGGACTCGTAACCTGGTGGCTAAGGGGGCTAGATCCCACATGGCCAATTGTGGTTTGAATCCTAGCCCCAGTGAATCAAAAAACACTCAAGGCACATGTATGTTTTTAAAAATCCCAACAGGATGGAGAAATGGAAAAAGGATTGGGGTAAGAGCATGCCCCAATAGGGAGTGCATTCTTTCTCACTGTCTCTCTCTTTTTCTGTCTTCCTGGTAAATGCACATATCCTCAGGCAATTCAAAAATAAAAGGGAAAAAAAACTTTTCCAAGAACTAGCCTAGGGACCAGTAAATGGTGTAATGGTTACATCGTTGGACTCCTATGTAGTCCGGTTTGAGTCCCAAATCCGGCAGCTTAAAACTCACACCAGCACGTGTGTGTGCGTGCCCAAAATCTCAAGAGGAGAATGGAGGAGAAGGGACTGCAGCATGGCCATCCCCTCAGGGGGGTGATTTCTCACTCTCTGTCTCTTTGGTGAATGCACACGCTCTATAGCAAAAATCTCTCTTGAACAAAACAAAACAAAACAAAAAAGAACCAGCCTATTGATTGGACAGCTCCCATGGTTAATATGTATATACTTACATTGTGTTATGTATTTTTTTTTATAAATGTTGTGTATTTTTTTTTTAATCAGCTATTCCCTCGAAGGTGTACATGGTTATACGTAATGAACAATTGCTTGCTATCAATATCTGGTAAGTCTTTCTGTTTTTAAATACCTTATTATTGTTTTTAATGCCTGTTATTAGCTTTCATATCTTACTGTCTTTCTCTACAGGTAAAGCTTCTCAGCTTTATTCCCATAATTTACCAGGGCTTTTTGATTATGCAAGACAAATGCAGAAGTTACCTGTTGCTATTCCAGCACACAAACTCCCTGACAGGATATTGCCAAGGTAACTGTCATTTAATTATGCTTTCGTCCTTAGAGATAATAAGTTAATAATTATTCTAATAAGTACTTACACTACAGAAAGTGATAAAACACTCACTCGAGGTTTATAGAAGTCGAATATAATGAAAAAATTGTCAGTATTTTTTTTTAGAGAGAGATTTTTGTCTTAGGGCGCATGCACTCATGGGAGAGGGAAGAGACAGAGACAGTGAGAAGGAAAGTGAGAAATCACCCCCCAGGGAGATGGCCATACCACAATTACTTCTCCTCCATTCTCTTCCCGGGATCTTAGGCACACACACACACATGCACCTGGTTTGATTTTTAAGCCACCAGGTCCAGGAATTGAACTGCAGTTGGTCATGTGGAAATCCAGCAACATAACCACTACACCATCTGCTGTCCCTAATATTTTAATGAGTGTTTACTTGTCACTTATTCCAAACATTTTTTTGCTTTATACTCTCCAATAATGTCAAGGTTTTTTTCTCTGAATTTTTAATTCTGTTCTTCTGTAAGATTAAATCTAATTTCTTGCGCTAGCCCCATGACCTGGTGGTTAAGGGAGCTGTATCCCACACGACCAACCATGTGGTAGGAATCCAATCCTGGCAGCTTGAAACAAACTAGGCCTGTGTGCATGGTTGTCCGTAAACCTGACAAAATGGAGAAATGGAGGAAAAGGGATTGTGGTGTGACCACATTCCATTGAGGGTGTTATTTATTGTCTTTCTCATTTTCTCTCCTGACAAGCACACCTGCCCCCTAGGAAAAAAAATTCTTTTATGCACTTTGCTATAATTTTACATTATATGTAATATAATTATGACATAATTATGTTAACTTTTTTTTTTTAAGGGAGATTTTTGCTCTAGATCACATGCTCTTCCCAGAGAGACAGAGAGCTACAGAGAGACAGAAAGTGAGAAATCACCTCCAAGGGGCCAGGGCCATGCCACAATCCTTTCTTCTCAGGATTTTGGACACACACACACACACACACACACACACACACACACACACCCAAATGTGAGTTTCAAGCTGCCAGGTCCAGGACTCAAACTGCGGTCAAGTATGTGAGACTCCAGCGATTTAACCATTATGCCATCTACTGGTCCCAATTATGTTAACTTTTATATGATGAATTTTTCTCAAAATAAGCTTCTAAATCTGAAAAACAAAATGATTTATTGGTAAATGTTTTGCATTTGGAGACAATTACTTAGAAGTTAACTGATTTAATTTTTCTTTCAGGTATTTTTAATTATGCTATGCTCTTCCTTTCATAAATAATACTGGATCTTACTTGTCCATTAAAAGGTCTGGAGAGCCAGCAAGTAGTGTAATGGTTATGGTGTTGGACTCCCACATGGCCAGTCAGGGTTTGAGTCCTGGATCCAGCAGCTTGAAACACACTGGGCACATGTGGATGTGTCCCCAAGATCCTGAGAGGAGAATGGAAGAGAAGGGGTTGTGGCATGGCCATCCCCTCCTGGGGCATGATTTCTCTCTCTCTCTCCAGCAAGCACACATGCCCTATAGCAAAAATCTCTCAACAACAACAACAAAAAATCTTCTAAGTTTGGTAGAAATGATATCTCACAAAAGTTTATAATACTGCCATTTTTCTTTACAATCTTAGATAAAGGGCAACTAATGTGAAACCCTAGTTTTCAAATACCTTGAGAATCTGTTCTCAATTACAATTATACCTAATATTTACCTCTTTGTGCACAAAATCTTCTCAAGAATTGTTCATTTTTTTATGAAATTATTTTGATATATATCATATATTCTTCTTAAAATAGATTATGTTGAATTTAAGTGGATCTTTTTATGATTACTAAGAGTTGCAACTATGAAATTGCTCTGTTATATTGTACTGTAATATCTGTAGTTGGGATTAAGGGTGTTACCCCTGGAACTAGCCCCTGAAACCTGGAGCCAAGGAGTTTCTTCCCAGCTGCTGTTGTGTGCTGCTTACTGCCTGCTTGCTGATAGCACCTCCCCATTCAACTTCCCAATCTCACATTTCTGTGGGCCTAGAAACCAACTGTCTTTTATCTTTCACTTATCTGTAAGATACATGTAAAACATTCCCAAGGAATGTAAGACTCATAAGCTTAAATGCATTTACTTTTTTTTTTTTGGAGAGGTTTTTTTTTGCTATAGGGCGCATGTGCTCGCCAGACGGACAGAGAAAAACAGAGACAGAAAGTGAGAAATCACCCCACAGGGGGGATGGCCATGCTGCAATCCCTTCTCTTCCATTCTCCTCTTGGGATCTTGGGCACGCATGCACATGTGCCCGGCATGAGTTTTAAGCCACCGGGTCCAGGGCACGAACCACGGTCGACTACATGGGAGTCCAGTGACATAGCCATTACGCTAACTGCTGGTCCCAAATGCATTTACTTTTTGATATCAGTTTGTCATAAGAAACCTTTTTAACTTATTTGGGTTTTTTTGTGTGTGGTTTTTTGTTTTGTTTTTGTTTTTTAGTGAAAAAAGATAGATTTTTATTAGTCCAAGCAACCACTGAAGAGCTTCCAAGAAGTTCCAAAGTAAAGTCTGGCTATCCTTGCCATAAAATAAATAGAAGAGCAGCAAGCTCTGGGTATCTCATAAACATAAACTGTTAAGACTCCATTTATATTAGTTGGGCCTTGTGTAAATTACTTGTTACAAAGAAAAATAAACAAGATTTCAGAAACTAGTTAACACTACTGGCCCAAATGTGGTTTTTCACTTGCCTGCTTATTTATAAGAAAAGAAATTTCACCATGAAGTACATATTTTAAAATAACAATTATTTCCAGCACATAAGGTCAAAGTGTTAACTCTTACCATGGAAGCAAAACTTACTTCTGAAAATAATCTACAAGAAATAATATATAAACACGTAGAGTTTTGAGATAAACTAAGAACATCCTCCTGTGTTCTATGGATAAAAATGCAAAGGTCTCTAGAATGCATGTCTGTGAATACACGCACTTGATTAATGTGGGATATATTGATATCACATGACCATGTGCACACATGTGTACACCAAAAACAAATTGTAAGAATGTTTCTAGTGACACCATATTCTCTAGTCCCACCTGCTAGAAAGAAAACAAAAATGTAATGACTTTTCCTCTTTATAAATAGTTTTTAAGTGGAAAAACAAACCTGACACTCCTCTTTGCAACATAGACTGAGCTCTAAAAGATCCAGAGTCAAGAATCTCATAGGTTCCTTCCCAATGTGATAAAAACACATAAGTTTTCTGTCTGTATATTTAGGAATTCTGATCATCTCCAATATTTTGTCTTAAAAACTGCTTTCCAAGATACAAGGTAGCCATCCTGGTTAAATTCTTCCTGCTGCCCACTTTACACCTGATGTAACTGTACAGGTCGGCAACCATGATAACCACCACAACACCCGTGATAGCCACCACCACACTAACCACCACCACGATAACCACCACCACACCCGTGATAACCATAACACCCATGATAACCACCACCACACACATGATAACCATCACCACACCCGTGATAACCACAACACCCATGATAACCACCACCACACACATGATAACAACCACAACACCCATGATAACCACCACAACACCTATGATAACCACCGCCAACCACTTTACTCTGAAGAAAGAGAGAGCACTAAAGGCAAAAACCATCCATAGCACTCAACAGACAGTAAGTCCTAACCAAGAGAGTCTTGATTCAGCCTCTGAAACAGTTTTATTCTCTTGAGGGGATGTCTTTCTGGATTCAAACACTCAGTGGCTCTTTCCATCTTCATCAATATGATTCCACCAACGTAGGCCAACATTAGTCTACCTGTGACGTTCTTCACTGCCCAAAAGTCACATGACTATAGCAAGATAATCGTCACCATACAGGCAATAAAGCTGCTGCTGAGCAATCCACAGAGAAGATAGACTATGATTGCACTGACTCGAAAGAATAAATGGAAAAAAGATGCCACTGGATGTTCCATTTGGGATTTTTTTGGTCTATTATCTCTTCTTCAGCATCAAACAGTAAAAACATCTTCAGTGTCATCATTACTGTCCTGCTGCAACATGGCGGCCCTCTAACTTACTTGTTTTTAACTGTGTTCAAGTCTTCTGCATTTTATTGAATGTAGTAAATGTGCATGAAGTGCTATCATGTAGAAATGAGACAACATTAAATGAATTACTGCCTCTTCCCTTAAGGAGTTTCCATATAGCAAGATTTTACTCTAAGGATGGAGAAATATATATATATATGTATATATATATAAAAGATTATTTCTTTTTTTACTTTTATTTATTTTTAAAGAATTACTTTATTTAACTTTTTAGTTAGTTAGTTAGTTTAGTTTGTCCAGAGAAGGACAAAGAGAGAAAGTGAGAAAGCAAGCCGCCAGGTCTAGGACTTGAACCGTGGTTGGCCATATGGGAGTCCAGCACCTTTTACCACCACACTCCTGCCAGTCTCACTCTAAAGATATTTTATCATATACTAAATGTGCCTACATGTGTTATACACTTATTTTCATTTACATTTAGGAAATTTGCTGTATCAGCAAAAATCCCTGAAACCAAGTGGTGTCAGAAGTGTTGTGTTGGTAAGTAAACAATTCAATAATGTGTAGCTCTCTTGTTTTGCACAGTGGCTAAGAAAACGCCATGAGGCTCATTTTAAATCTAGTATAAAACAATGCTACTCCAGGACATTGTGCTAGTAGTTGTTTATTTTTCCCTCTTTAGAAAAGCAAATTTCTTGGCTATACCATCTCCACATAAATTAAGTTTAACATGGCACCCTGTACATAATCATTGTTCAGATAATAATTTGTTGACTGGGGAAATGGCGAAAGCCATGGCCTTTTATTACAACACTTTACCACACTTTCTTCTTCAAGAACCCTGTTACATCATTCACCATTCTACTCAATAATGGCATGTGAGACTGTATTCATTCATTCAGTGTGTATTTTCATGCCTTTAAGATGTAAAACCTTGTGCTTGTGAAGTGAAGGCATAGTCTTCCTATTTATATACTCCCTACCTAAATTCTTCTTCCATCTCCTAACAACTAGCTGTTCTGTTTGCATGTAGCCAAAACAAAAATGGTTTTCTTCCCTTAATTTACGAGTCTTATAAAAGGGAAGTAAAGCAAGCACATCGGTCATTACATCACCAGGTAATGTGGAAGGACTCTATAAACATAGGCTCACGGAGGAAGGTGGCATTTGAACTAGGCCTCAAAATAAGGCAGCTTTTAACTAAGACTGGTTGGAGAGGGCATTTCAAAGAGAAGAAATTACATAAACATATGGAGACAAAAATCATAATGCTTACATAATAAATGCAGAATATTCTAGGTTAGCTGGATATAGATTGTAGAGAGGAAAATGGTAGATTACCATGAGCCGTTAGATTGGGTAGAGCCCAAGAGTCTTTGAGTGAATATGAACTTTCTTCGCAGGACAGTGGGAATGAAGGTTCTGAGCTAGAGTAGTAGCTATGGAGGTAGAAAGGGTAACCATGACAGAGATGACCTAGGCCTTGAACCCAAAAGACAGGCAGAATGGCAGAGTGTTGTTAGCCAGGAAAAGTTAAGGTGTTTAGGGCAAAGGAAGATGACAGGGTTAGGTTTAGACATGCTTTGAATCCCTTGGTAGAAGATCCAGCAGACTGGACTCTACGTTAGGAGAAAGGCTGGGCTTTTCATACAACGTTATTTTCTTGGTAGATTTTTCTCTTTGCTTTGGTTGGCCGATTTTCCTGCTTACCTCCTCTCTGCTGTTTGCTTATTATAAATCTGTGTAAAGTTTATGGAATTTTATTCCTGTTGCCCTTTTTACAGTTTAATTATTTTATCGTTATTTCAGATATAGTTACTTTAATCAGAAGAACATTCCAACATGAGACAATTTGATTTCAGTATTCGTAAATCTGTATTTTAATATTTGGTTAATGTAGGGACCAGCAGTTGGCATAATGGCCATGTCACTGGACTCCCATGTAGTCGATTGCAGTTCAAGTCCCAGATCCAGTGGCTTAAACTCATGCCAGGCACATGTGCATGTGTGCCCAAGATCCCGAGAGGAGAATGGAAGAGAAGGGATTGCAATGTGGCCATCCCCCCTGGGGGGCGGTGGATTTCTCACTTTCTGTCTCTCTGTCTCTTTCTGGCAAGCACATGCACCCTATGACACCTCTCCCCCCCCCAAAAAAAAATAAAAATTTGGTTAATGTAATGTCTTCTAGTGACCATAGAGTTTAGTAAGGAAGGAGATGGATAAGTGATTTTTTTTTTTTTAGATCCAAAGCATTATTACCTCTGTACATTACCGAAAGGACCCTGTGAACTACCCAAATGTTTTTGATAGTTTGTCAGTTAGACAGTTCTTCCTGGAATTTACTTTGATCTTTGTTTTTTGTTTGTTTTAGCATGCACCTACTTTCATAAGGACTTTGAATTATAAGAGAACTCATGTTTACTTTCTTTGCCTTAACAGTGAGAAATCCTTACACGGGCCATAAATACCTCTGTGGGGCACTTCAGACTAGCATTGTTCTATTAGAATGGGTTGAACCAATGCAGAAATTTATGTTAATTAAGGTAAGCATAAAAGTCAACCTATGACATTCTTGGTATAAAAGCTTAATTGCCAATATTTCTGTTCTTTAAGATAATTTTTTACCTGTTATTTCTGAAGTTAATTTAATGACACTGGATTATGTGACAGCATGGTGAAAAATCTGCTGAATCTTTAAAGAACTTAATTGGCCTGATCAAAATTTTTAAAGAGACAAGAGAAATATTGGGTCATTGGAAAAGTCATGCCACATTTTTACATAGAAAAGTATTTCATGGGAACCAGCAGTTAGCGTAATGGCTATGTCGCTGGACTCCCACGTAGTCGACTGCGGTTCGCGTCCTGGACCCGGTGGCTTAAAACTCACGCCGGGCACGTGTGCGTGCGTGCCCAAGATCCCGAGAGGAGAATGGAGGAGAAGGGATTGTGGCGTGACCATCCCCCCTGGGGGGTGATTTCTCGCTTTCTGTCTCTATGTCTCTCTCTGTCTGTCTGGCGAGCACACGCGCCCTATAGCGAAAAAACCTCTCCAAAAAAAAGAGAGAAAAAAAAAAAGTATTTCATAACTTTTCCAACAACCCAATAGTTCAAAGATACAAAGGTGTAAGGGGCTGGAGATAGTCCTGTCAAAAACAGGCATTGTTGAAAGGTCAGCGAAATGTCTTGAATATGTTACCGCCTGGCCTGCCCCTTCACAGCAGAGACAGCGTTGACTGCCTAGGTCTTCCCATGAACTGCTTTTTTGTGGTGGGGTTTTGTTTTGTTTTGCCTAAGTTTCTCTAGAACCTTTAATTAATTAATACCCTTTAAAATATTTAGTATTACACAACTGTAACTCACATTGTGAACAAAATCTTTAAACTATATAAAGCATAGGCTCACTCATACCAAGGAAACACCAAATTAATTTTTTTAAGTTTTTTTCCTTTGCTATTATATGTGGATTAATAGTCTTAGTTCATGAGCATTTGATCTTTCAGAATATAACTGAAGTATGGGATTTTTCTTAAATTTTATGGCATTGAATTTGAGCGTTTACAGTATTGACTTCCTATTATTTAAAATCTTACAAGTAATTAAGAAATCCGTTTTGAGTTTCTACATCAGTATTAGCCTCAAGATTAACTAGGGCTAAGAGCTGAAAAAAAAAGCTTCAAGAATTTGAAATCCATTGAGGTAATAATCCCACAAATAAATTCACTGCAGCAAAAATTCTGTAAAGCAAAAGCTGAGGGGAAATAGCCTTGGCAGTTCCTACAGCAGAGCTGCTGAGTGGCGCCCACTCCTGGGGAAAGGGTTTCGCCCTCAGCTCCTCTTCGTTCTTGCCTCTTGACGAAAGGATGCCTTATCCTGGATGGAGTGGCCAGATCTTCAGCAGTGAGGTTTTTCTGACCTTTCCTTCCCTTTCTCCTTCCTTTCTTTTCTTCCTTACTGTGTTTCAGATATGTCCATCCTGTTCTTTTCATTCTTAACCTCGACCAAAATGAAAAAGTTTGGTCATTTTAGTTGTTTGTATATACTGATAGACTGATTAAACCTTAGCATGACTGAATCTTTTGTAATAGCTGATACATTAAGCCATTTATCCTAATATATAATGAAGGCCCTTTGCTCAATTAAAGGGATTTGAGGTCTCAAGATCATGCAGAAGGGAATGCATACTTTGAAGATAAGGAAGGCTTAAAAGTTACCCAGCCTTGGGAACCAGCAGTTGGCGTAATGGCTATGTCGCTGGACTCCCACGTAGTCGACCGCGGTTCGCGTCTCGGACCCGGTGGCTTACAACTCACGCCGGGCGCGTGTGCGTGCGTGCCCAAGATCCCGAGAGGAGAATGGAGGAGAAGGGATTGCGGCGTGACCATCCCCCCTGGGGGGTGATTTCTCGCTTTCTGTCTCTATGTCTCTCTCTGTCTGTCTGGCGAGCGCACGCGCCCTATAGTGAAAAACCTCTCCAAAAAAAAAAAAAAAAAAAAAAAAAAAAAAAAAAGTTACCCAGCCTTGGTTTCTTTTCTAGAGGTCTGTAGCACCAGGGAGGTTGGCCTGGCTTTATGAGGCTTATTTCCAGCATTCTGAGATAGTGGACCTAGAGCACAGTCCTGCTTTCCGATCTCTGTCCAGACTTCTTCATTTGGGACCAGCAGATGGCGTCATGGTTATGTCCCTGGACTCCCATGTAGTCTACTATGATTTTGAGTCCCGGACCTGGTGGCTTAAAACTCAGGCCCGGCACGTGTGTATGCATTCCCAAAGTCCCAAGAGGAGAATGGAGAAGAAGGGATTGTGGCGTGGCCATCCCGCCGGGGGGTGATTTCTCGCTTTCTCTCTCTCTCTCTCTCTCTCTCTCTCTCTCTCTCTCTCTCTCTCTTTGGCGAGCACATGTACCCTATAGCAAAAATCTCTCTAAGGGAACCAGCAGTTAGCGTAATGGCTATGTCGCTGGACTCCCACGTAGTCGACCGTGGTTCGCGTCCCGGACCCGGTGGCTTTCAACTCACACCCGGCGCATGTGCGTACGTGCCCAAGATCCCGAGAGGAGAATGGAGGAGAAGGGATTGCGTCGTGACCATCCCCCCTGGGGAGTGATTTCTCGCTTTCTGTCTCTATGTCTCTCTCTGTCTGTCTGGCGAGCGCACGCGCCCTATAGCGAAAACCTCTCCAAAAAAAAAAAATCTCTCTTTAAAAAAAAAAAGACTTATTCTCCTATTGCCTTAATCTCTAAGCTATTGGCTCTTACCCACTTCCTTTAATCTTTACTTCCTGCATCTCTCTTCTTCAAGACTCCTGTATGTATATTTTGTCTCTCTATTAGACATTATTAGTATTTATGGTGGTTCTGTACCATAACTCTTAATCAGATGTGTTCAGAAACATTCTTATACTTTCATATTGTTCCTTTCTCTTACTGACATTTATGATTTTTTTTTCCCCTTCATTGGCTACCTTTTCGTCTTTGATAAAAGTTCAGAATTTAAGATTTTTCAGCCAGGCGCAGTTCTGTTTACTCAGGAGACAAAAATGAATAAGCTACAATCTCCTGGCCTCAGAGATAATCACCAGTAGCCGCTGGATTTAAAGCTATTAGATGGGACTGCACCTTGCTTGGTTATTATTGGAAGCTAAATAGCAATAGTCAAAATCTAAGAAACAGAACCTTGTTTTTTTTCTGCTTGACTGCTCTTACCACATTTCAAAGATAATTCTTTGAATCATTTTACCTTATTAAAAATAATGGCAGGTATTGGGGAACTGGCAAGTGGTGTGGTGGTTAAAGCTGCTGGACTCCCATATGGCTGACCGCGATTCGAGTCTCAGACCTGGCGGCTTGCTTTCTCATTTTCCCTCTCTTTCTCACTCTGTCTGTCACTCTGTTCCTCTCTGGTCAAATTAAAATTAAGTAAATAGGGGCCAGCAGATGGCATGGTGGTTAGGGCGCTGGATTCCCACATGGCCTACTACGGTTCGAGTCCAGGACCTGGTGGCTTGCTTTCTTGCTTTCCCTTCTTCTCTCTCTCTCTCACTCCGTCTCTCTCTAGTCAAATTAAAAAGGAAGGAAGGAAGGAAGGAAGGAAGGAAGGAAGGAAGGGCAGGCTAAAAATATCTTTAAAAAAATAAGTAAATAAAGTTAAATAAAATAATTTTTAAAATATGCATGTATGTGTGTATGTATATATATACACATATATGTATATATTATCCAAAGTGTGTGCCCTGGGCAATGGAAAGTTCCTAGAAAGGCAGTTAGGAGAATGTTGTTGAAGAAGGGCGCCTGCCTGTGGAGTGGAGGCACTCCCAACAGCTGGAGGGGGTGGGGCCAGCATCTGTGCATAGAACTGCCTTTCCAGCCTGAAGAATCCCTTCCAGCACTTCAATACTGGTGCTTAGGATAGTCCCATTTCACCTTTTTATTTTCTTTAGAATTTACAGGTTATCAGGTTAAAAAATAAATTCAACTCAATAGCTTTATTCAATACTGGCAGTAACCGTTTGGAAACTATAATTAAAGCACAGCCCATTCATAAGACAATAGGAATATGAGTGAACTTGGTAAACTGTGTATAAGACCAATGTATTTTTAGAACAACCTTTTCTGTGAAGAAGAACCTTCAAAGTCTCTATAGGGTCCTCGCTTTTAGTCAGCTCCTCCTTTCTTTCCTACAAAGGAAACCTAGGAAGTCCTGGCTGTCCTTTCTCTTTTTACTCTATAAACATGTATCCCTAAGCATCAGAAGTCGTTTCACATGGCTTTTCAGCAGTGTGTAAGTGGGCTCATAAAGTATGTGTTTATTTGTGCCTAACTTCATTGTGCAGCATTATATTTGTGTAGTTGTTTGGCTATAGCTATAGTTTGTTCATTTTCATCACTTTATAATTTTCCATCGTATTACTGTGTCATAATTTTATCCATTCTACTATTGATAGGCATTTGTGCTACTTCCAGCTTCTTTGCCATCCTCAACAATGCCGCCTTGAACGTTTTTGCCAATGTCTCCTCTGCATGTGTGCTCATGTTGTCTAGCCGGTAGGGCTAGGAACATATCACAGGTCCTCAGGAATGCATGCCTCAGCATTAGCCAATGTAACTAACCAGTGTGATTGAAACAGCTTACACTCCCCCCAGCAGTGAATGAGCATTCATTCCTGCTCTCTGGTGTGTGTCATTATCATTCCCTCTTATTTTAGCCTTTCTGGTGGGTATGTAGTTTTACTGCTTGATTACTGATGAAATTAGTATTTCCAATTTATTTTTTTCAAACCTTTCAAATGTGAATTTATTCTCTTTGTAGCAATATGAAAATATTACAGTTACATAAAATTAAAGTTTGTTGCATTGTACTCATGTAAGTTAAATTATTGAACAAAATCACTTGAGATATGAGGCCAATTCTTTCTCTTACTTATGCTTTTCATCCCATGCTTATAAAGATTGTCTCTTGCTAATTAGCATTTCGCTTCTCTTGTCCTTGTTTGCTCAGTTAGTTAAGAAGGCAGAGCTGACGTAGCATCAGCTTGGGAGACAAGCCCAGCTGGGATACACACTGGTAGACCCTCTACTTGGCAGACTAAGGCCACTTGGGAGGCCTGGATTCAGTTCCTGGCCCACTCTTAAAAATCAGACATCATGGTGGACACCTGTGATCCTCGTTACCTGGGAGGCTGAGGCAGAAGAATCATGACATAGTGAGACCCTGTCTAAAAAATGAATAAATAAAAAATAAATTGGGAGACAGAAGATGGCCACAAAGGCCAAAGGAACCTAGAGCCAGTCACCTGGTTCCTGGGCTTCACTTTCCAACTCTGAAAAGAGAGACTAGGACAGATGACATAAGTTCCCTTTTAGTCCTAAGATCCTAAAATTATGTGGTTTCAACTTCAAAATATTTTATATTGGTGAATCTAAAATCTTTTTCTAGATACTTCATAACTTAGATATTTTTGCATACCCTGAGTTTCTAAAATGCGAAGCAATGTTTCTAGTAGAAAGCTATTTTATTTAATTTTATAATGCTAAAAAATCTTAATATTGTCATAAAATTATGTGGCTTTTGTTTTCCTTTGTTTAATGTATTTTTGTCTCTTTCTTCAGCACATAGATTTCCCTATACCATGCCCACTTAGGATGTTTGAAATGCTGGTTGTTCCTGAGCAGGAGTACCCTTTAGTGTGTGTTGGTGTCAGTAGAGGGAGAGACTTTAACCAGGTGGTTCGATTTGAGACTGTCAATCCCAATTCTACCTCTTCATGGTTTACAGAATCAGGTTTGTGATGTTTGTGGAATTATTAATGTTAATGAATATATTGATTTTATAAGTATAAATTTACTGTGTATCTCATGAAGCAAAAATTGCACAAAAACCCTGTCTTAACCTGGAAGAAAAGAAGATGGCTTGCCTTAAAATAGCTCATTTCATTAACACAGTTCATTTAGAACAATCCATTTGGCAAAGCATGTACATCAAGATCACACGTACCAATTTTTTAAGGTTTTTTTTTTTTTATTATTTTTTGCTATAGGGCACATGCGCTCACTGGAGGAAGAAGCTGGGGGGAGTCAACCCCCAGGGAGGAAGGCCACACTGTGATCCTTTCTTTTACTCTAGGGATTTTGGCCATGCGCGCACTCGTGCCTGGCACATTTTTCAAACTGCCAAGTCCAGAACTTGAACTGTGCAGTTGGCTATGTAGAATCCAGCCACCCTAACCTCCACACCACCTGTTGGTTCCCAGTTTTTATCTTTCAAGCAATGAATATCGGACCAGCTCAGTGGCCTGGTGGTTAAGGAGGCTGGATCCTACATAGCCAACCACATTGTCCAGTCCAATCCCCAACAGCTTGGAAAGAACACCAGGTGTTCGTGCATGCATGCTCAAAATTCTAAGAGGATGGAGAAGTGAAGGAGAATGGATTGTGGCATAAGCACGCTCCACTGGGGGATGCTTTGTACCTCTGCCTTTTTTTTCTTTTTATAAGAATTATTTTTTATTTACTTTTATTCACTCATTCTTTCTTTCTTTTTTTTTTTTTTAAGTTGACCAGAAAGAGAGAGAGAAGGAAAGTGAGAAAGCAAGCTGCCAGGTCTGGGACTCAAATAACAGTCAGCGATGTGGGAGTCCAGCCTCCTTAACCACCACACCACCTGCTGGCCCCATACCTCTGCCTTTTCCTCTGTCTCTGATGAGCTCACTCACCCTCTGGCAAATAAAAAGAAAGAAATTAACATGATAAAGATTTGATCTTCAAGGATATGTATTCGATGTATATTAACAGTTTTGCAGGAATGTTTATTTTATTATAAAATAAGGGACACCTGTGTCATTTTTTTTAAAGAGATTTTGCAGGCCAGCAGGTGGCTTGGTGATTAAGGGCACTGGATTCCCACCTGACTAACCGTGGTTCGAGTCCCAAACCTGGTGGCTTGCTTTCTCTCTCTCTCTCTCTCGCTCTCTCTCTCTCTCTGTCCCTCTCTGGTCAAATCTAAATAAATAAATAAATAAATATAAGTGAAATAATTCTTTTAAAAAAGAGAGAGGTTTTTTGCTATAAGCCACGTGTGCTTGCCAGAGAGACAGAGAGAGAAAGCAAGAAATCACCCCCCAAAGAGGGAATGGCCATGCTGCCACAGTCACTTCTCCTGCACTCTCTTCTTGGGATTTTGGGCATGCGTGCACATGTACCCAGCATGAGTTTCAGGCTGCCAGATCTAGGACTTGAACAATAATCAGCCATGTTGAAGTCCAGCCGCATAACTGTTACACTATCTACTGGTCCCTACCTGTGTCGTTTTATAATTTTTTAAAAACATATGGCATAAAATATGACTTTTTTCTTTTTTTTTTTTAAGAGAGAAGAAATTTTTACTCTTGCACTCACCAGAGAGACAAGAGACAGAAAGTGAGAAATTACCTCCCTGAGGGTTGGCCACACTGCAATCCATTCTTCTCGTAGGATCTTGGACACACGTGCATGCACACATGCACACATACTTGGCTGGCGTGGGTTCTAAGCTGCTGGGTCCAGTACTTAAACCACAGTTGACTGCGTGGGAGTCCAGCAATGTAACCATTATGCCATCTGCTGGTCCCCAAATACAACATTTTTAATAGCAGTTTATCTCAAAGGACACTATGTATAGGTAACCCTTA
The DNA here is from genome assembly GCA_026018925.1 of Tupaia tana. Classification (NCBI taxonomy): domain Eukaryota; kingdom Metazoa; phylum Chordata; class Mammalia; order Scandentia; family Tupaiidae; genus Tupaia; species Tupaia tana. The sequence goes on from JAKSZU010000003.1 coordinate 195,137,784, forward strand.
TAGGTACATTTTTATTCATCTTATTTGGAAATAATGACATTATCAACCGAATACCAGTTAATGCACTTTTTTCTCAGAAAAGAAATACAAATAACAGTTTGTATATGCTCAAATACTTAATATTTTGATAATACTTCTTATGTTTTTTTAACTCAAAATTTTCAAGTATTTAATGTAATTTTAAGTGGTATATACATGAAATTTGCATATTTCATTATTCCATTTGCCCTGTGTCTATGAAAGACATCAGGTGATGTTACTTTTTTAATCACATCCATCCCTGTGCTAGGAGAGCTGTTGAAAAAGATGATTGAGTATTTTGTGCAGACCAGTGACTCCCAGACTTGAGCGTGCAACAGAATTACCTGGAAACTGGCTAAAATACATTGCTGGGCCCGACCGCAGAGTTTTACTTTCAGAAGGTCTGCAGTGGGACCTGAGGATTTTCATTTTTGTAAATTCCCAAAGAATTTTGGGAATTTATTGAGATGGGACCATACTTTGAAAAATACCTGTGTATACAAACCTCAGGCTGGTAGAAAAGCTGATTTTAAAAGAAAAGGAAAAGGTGAATTATAGGATATTTTAAGTATAGTTTGTTGTCCAGTGTATACCTATAATTGATATACAGATGCTATGCAGTAACTTGAATAACTTTTTAAAAATGAACTATAATTAGGATACAAGTTATAGGTAAACAGTTATTTTATTTCCAAGTATATGAGGGTGCTTGAAACTCTTTGGTTGTCTGGGAAGTGACGATGCATTTTTGCATAGAAAAATATGTCATGACTTTCCCAACATCCTAATAATTCTCTTCTATAACTTATTTTCTTACTATTCATCTACACTGCCAAGTGACATAGCAGAGCTGTCATAGCTAGTATTTTAGGAAATAATACTTTCAAAATACTGTGCTTTTTACAGATATTTTATTGTAATCTGAAACTTTCATATTGTGCTATGGCAAATAATAGACAAAGGTAAAACTTGAGTGTCATAATAAATAAATCAGATTGCACTCTCATACTTGAAAAACATGAGCTTTATAGGTCTTTTTTTCTTTATTTTTAAAGCATCCTCTTGGTTATAAAGTCCCTTTTAGTTTTTTCTCTTTCAAAATATCATTGTAGAATGTTTTGCTCTATAAGAGACAGTGGAGATTAAAGAAGGCAATTTTTAAAGGACTTACAAAGGCCTGGTGTCAGAGTCTTTGCCTAAGGAAATGTTAATGAACCAATTTGAAATTAGTCTTTTGGTTTTGTTTGTTCTGCTAGAGGGCACTCGCACTCAGCAGAGAGAGACAGAGAAGAAAGCGCCCTGCGGGAGGAATGGTCATGCTGTAGTCTCCTTTTGGAGTTTCTGGTGCACATTGCACCCAGCGTGCTTTTCAGGTGGCTAGCCCTGGGACTCAGCTGCCTTAACCGAGCCAGCATCCACCTTAGTAAGATATTGATTAGACAGAAGTTGGTTAGAAGCCTGGCAGATATTTCATAAAAAGAATAAAAATTAAGAAACTAGTTTTTTCTGTTCCAAAAAAAAAATCATAAACATATTTATAAAAGCCTAGAGACTGTTACACCACTGATCATTGGCAAAGTTATAAGGCTTGTCTTCTGTTCCCAGAATTGTCTACACTGCGTCCTCCCTTATCCACCCATGTATCTATCTTTCCTTTCAGACTGCTGGTGTAGTCCTGCTTTCTAGTCTCTTCCCTGCTTAACAGGAACAAATTATTCATTGATTAATGTTTGGTTGTCAGTGAATTTCAGTTAATGTCTTCTCCCAAGCATTTTAATTTTATTATTTATTTATTTATTTACTTTTCTGAGGTTTTTGGCTTAGGGCATGTGTGCTAGCCTGAGAGAGAGACAGAGACAGTGAGAGGGAACGTGAGAAATCACCCCTTGGGGGATGGCCACACGACAACCCCTTCTCTTCCATTCTCCTCCTGGGATCTTGGGCACCCACACATAAACACACCTGGCCTGAGTTTCAAGCTGCTAGGGCCAGGGCTCCAATTGTGATCCACCATGTGGGAGTCCAGGAATGTAACCATTACTCTATCTGCTGGTCCCAGCATTTAATTTTAAATCTTTTTCTTCTCTCTTCTCATTTTTGAATGAAAGCCCTCATTTCCTGACACAAGAATTTTATATAGCTGTGAATACCTTCCCTCCAGGGAGCTTTCGATTATGTGGTCATACCCCAACAAGCTCCTTTTGTTAGAAGTTAAATACAGCAGATAGAATTCATCTCTGGTTTTGAGATGATAGTGTAAGATAAAGATATAGATAGAATATTACTGGATGAAATTATGAGCTTGTGATTCCCCAAGTCTACTGCATACTGAAATCACTTGGAGGCCCAGCTGTGGTGGCACATGCTGCTAAGACACTGTGCTCTGCAGGACGAGACCACATGGGAAGCGTGGGTTTGACTCCCAGTCCAACCCAAAGGCTGGATGTGGTAGCTTGTGCCTGTTAGCTCAGCAACTCAGTGAGACTGAGGCTGGAGGATTGTGAGCTCAAGGCTGCCCTAGGGGGTCAGCATGGTGAGACTTTGTCCCAAAAAGAGCTGAGTGTGGTGGGATGTGCCTATATTCTCAGTCAAGAGGTTCACCTAGGGAATTATTTAAACTCCTGATACCCCAAGTCACACATACTTTCAGTTAAATTAGATCATCTTGGGTATGATAGCCAGACAGTGTCTTCTTAGTTATTTTAGAGAGAGATTTTTGCTATAAGGGCATATGTGCTTGCTCAAAAGACAAAGAAAACGTGGGAAATCACACCCCTGCCCCAGACAGGATGGCCACAACAGTATCCCTTCTCCTCTGTTCTCTCAGGATTTGGGGCATGCATGCACACATGCCCAGTATGAGTTTCAAGTCTCTGGGTCTGGGACTTGAACTGTGGTCAGCCTTGTGGAAATACAGTGCCTCAACTACAGCACCACTTGCTGGCCCCAGGCCTTGCCTTTTTTTTTTTTTTTTTTTTCCCCCCCCTGTTAAGATCTCTAGATGATTCTAGTAGTTGAGACAGTTAGTGAAATGTCATTTTTCCTGGCTTTCTATCTAGTATTTTTAGGCTGCTCCATAAACTAAGGTAGTTTGTATAGACTTGTTTAGATTCTTATTCTTTATCAAATTGTATAACAGCAGCGAAGGTCTGGTTAACATGACTTGCAGGACTCCTGTTCCATATTCAAACTATGGTTATTTATCAGGTCTAAGATACATTTAGTTTGAAATATGACAGACCTAGGTGTCCCAAGATTTCTAAGTATTGTAGCAAAATGAGTCGATTGTAAATCAGTGGTGCCCAGTGTTTTAGCACCAGGGACCAATTTCATGGAAGACAGTTTTCCATGGACCTAGGGTTAGGATGCAAGAGAGACTATGGTTTAGAGATGACTCAAGTGCATTACATTTACTGTGCACTTTAGTATTATGTTGTAATATATAATGAAGTAATTATACATCTCACCATAATGCAGAGTCAGTGGAATCTCTGAGCTTGTTTTCTTGCAACTAGATGATCCCATCTGGGGGCTCCTATGAGCATCTAATGCCACTGCTCGTGTGACAGGAGGCGGAGCTCAGGCAGTAATACAGGCAATGGGGGAGTGGCTGTAAATACAGATGATGCTTTGCTGACCCTCCTGCCACTCACCTCCTGCTGTGCAGCCTGGTTCCTAAAAAGCCTTGGATCAGTCCATGACCCAGGGACCTCTGCTATACACCTCACCCTCTCTCCAGGAAATGTAAAACCAGAAACAAAAGTCTATAGCTTAGCAATTCAGTCTTGGTGTTCATACAAAGCTTTGGGTATACTAATTTTCACGTAATGGAAAACCAAATCATTTAAACTTTTCAGTTTGTAAGAACTTTGATAGATCATTATAATAAAAATATGGGACCACCAGATGACATACTGTTTACATTCCTGGACTCCCACATAGTTGACCACAGTTCGAGTCCTGGACCTGACAACTCGAAATTCACATCAGGCACATGAGAGAATGGAGGAGAAAGGATTTCAGTGTGGTCATCCCTATTTCTCACTTTCTGTCTCTCCTTCTCTGGTGAGCACATGTACCCTGTAGCTAAAATCTCTTTAAGAAAATATAAATAAATAAATAAATAAATAAATAAATAAATAAATAAATAAATAAATAAAACCTGCTTAGGGGCCAACAGGTGGCATGGTGGTTATAAGTGCTGGACTCCCAGCACTTATGGCCAACCCCAGTTTGAGTCCTGGACACCTGGTGGCTTTGAAACTCACACTGGGCACATGTGCATGTGTGCCCAGAATCCCAGGAGGAAAATGGAGGAGAAGGGATTGCTGCATGGCCATCCACCTGGGGGATGATTTCTCAACTTCCCTTCTCATTGTCTCTCTTTGTCTCTCTCCAGCAAGTACGCACACACAATGGCAAAACCCTTAAAATAATAAAAATAATGATAATAAAACCTGCTTTGCATTTTGGTAGCACTTAATACTTTTCAAAATATTTTCTTTTTTAATATATATAATCATCTGGGGTCCACTGGTGGCTTGGTGGTTAAGGGCGCTGGACACCCACATAGCTGACTATAGTTCGAGTCCCAGACCTGGCGGCTTGCTTTCTCACTTTCTCCCTGTCTCTCTTTGTTTCTCTCTGGTCAAATTAAAACAAATAAATATAGTTAAATAAAGTAATTCTTTTAAAAAAAAAAAAAAGTATATGTGTGTGTGTGTGTGTGTTTATATATGTATACCATTTGTACTCTAAATAATTTGTTTGATTTAGATTCATTCATTTCCATAAATATGTGTTACATGTGCTAGCATATACTGATGTACAAACCATAGTCCCTGGTTTTTTGAGCTTAAAATAAAATATGAGTCTTAGCCATAGTTTGGATGATCACACTCCTGAGCAGATGTAAATAATGACTGCTACCTTCACCAGCAGCTGCATTTACTACACCGGGCACTGACATAGATCAGTACTTGAAACAGCACCGACCTACAGAGCCCAGCTCTTCCACTCTGTGTACATCGCAGAGGTTTCTATCCATTCACTTTAGGGTTCATGGTTACCCTCAGAATTATTATTTTTTCAAAGAATTATTCATTTAATTTTATTTATTATTATTATTTTTAATTTGACCAGAGAGAAAGCAGACCACCAGGCCTGGGACTTGAACCATGTTCAGCCATGTGAGTCCAGCACCTTACCCACCAGGCCTCCTGCTTGCCCCACCTCAGAATTATTAAGTGTCTCTGTGCTGTAAATATTACAGGTGTTTTATTTTGTTTTGTTTTGTTTGTAAATTAACAAGCTTTGTTTGTGTTCTAGATACTCCACAGACAAGTGTTACTCATGTAACCCAGTTGGAGCGAGATACCATCCTCGTGTGCTTGGACTGTGAGTTTTTATAGATAAATGTCTTATTTAATGGGATTTCTTTTCTCTTAGTTTCTGAGTGGCTTTTTTTCTCTCTAGGTTGTATAAAAATAGTAAATCTCCAAGGAAGATTAAAATCTAGCAGAAAATTATCATCAGAACTCACTTTTGATTTCCAGATTGAATCAATAGGTAAGTCAGAGTTTTCTATTTCTTTGCATTAGGAATGACTTAAAATAATTTATCTGATAATTATATGAAATTATAAAAATATATTCTTTTTTTGGAGAGGTTTTTGCTATAGAGCACATGCGCTTGCCACAGAGACAGAGAGATAGAAAGCGAGAAATCACTCCCCAGGGGGGATGGCCATGCCACAATCCCCTCTCCTCCATTCTCCTCTCAGGATCTTGGGCACGCACGCACACGCACCCGGTGTGAGTTTAAGCCGCCAGGTCCAGGACTCGAACCACGGTCAACTACATGGGAGTCCAGCGACATAGCCATTACACTGACTGCTGGTCCCCTAAATATATATTCTTTTCATAGGAATTACTTATTTTATTTATTCATTAATTTATTTTAAATTTGACCATAGAGAGAAAGAAAGGGAAAGTAAGAAAGCAAGCTGCCAGGTCCAGGACTCAAACCACAGTCAGCCGTGGTGAAACCCAGTGCCTTAACCACTATGCCACTTGCCAGCCCCTAAATATTTACTCTTAAGGACTCATTTTTTTATATCATAGGATATAATAGGATGAGGTCATTATCAGCCTTTACTCTTAAATGGTCTTTAAAATAGTTTAATAGCTGTAATATAATCAGTGTTATCTTCCTTACATATTTGACATTTTCAAAAGAGATAATTACATATTGTTTCTTATAGTCATGAGAATTTCTGGTGATCATGTGTGCCCTCTGGCAAATAAAAAATATATATACATACACACACACACACACACACACACACACACATACATATATATGTATCACATTTAATGATCTAGGTAATTCCAACTTAAGTGAAGGAAAAGATAAGGCTGCTTGCAGTTATAACATTCTAGCATTGTCTTAATACTCAAGAAAAGAGAATTATGAAGATTAGGAAAAGATAGAAAAGATCCTTTCTTTGCTAGTGATATGATTGTACATAGACTATAGAAAAAAAAAAAATTCAGGACCAGCAGTTAGCGTAATGGCTATGTCGCTGGGCTCCCATGTAGTCCACTGCAGCTGGAGTCCCAGACCCGGTGGCTTATACTCACACCAGGCACATGTGCATGCGTGCCCAAGATCCCAGGAGAAGAATGGAGAAGGGATTGCGGCGTGGCCATCCCCCCCTGGGGGGGGTGATTTCTTGCTTTCTGTCTCTCTGTCTCTCTCTGTCTGTCTGGTGAGCACACACACACTATAGCAAAAACCTCTCCAAAGGGGGAAAAAAAAAAAAAAAAAAACCTCTACAAATGAAGTGCCAGAATTAATAAGAAAATTCAGAATCACTAGATATGAGTAACACAAATAGCCTTCCTAAATATTCAGTGAACATTTTCATAGGAAAAAAGATCCTTTTCACAATGGCAATAAAGTAGCGTAAGTTCAAGTAAATAAAATCAGAACATGTTTAAAATCATTATTCAGAAAATATTAAATTATTATTAAAGACATAAAAGAAGATTTACACAAAGAATTATTGATGTATCAAGTCCATGTGCAGTAAGACTCAACTGACACCCAGCCACAGTGGCACATGCTGCTAAGACAGAGTCCTCCACATACTGGGACTACATAGGCGATCTGGGTTCAGTTCCCAGTCCAACCCAAAGACTGGGTGCAGTGTCATATGCTTATACTCACAGTGACTTAGGAGGCTGGGATAGGAGGATCACAACACAGTGCGACCCCGACTCTGAGGGGGTGAGGGGGGAGAGGGAATCAATATAAGAGAATTGTCAGTTTTGTTTTTTTTAGAATTACTGTTTTTTTTCTGTTTGTTTTTGTTTGTTTGTTTGTTTTTTAATATTTACAATGGGGTAGGGGGATTGAGAAGGGAAACTCCCAGGTCTGGGACTCAAACTATGGTCGGCCATGTGAGAGTCCAGTGCCCTTATCCACCACACAACCTGCCAACCCCCAAAACTGTCAGTTCTTAAAAAAATTAATCTACAAATTCGGTATGTTTGTAGTAAAAATCCAACAAGGTATTTTGCCTTCTCAATATTGAACCGTAGTTTTACAGTAAATAAGACAATGTGGTATCAACAAGGGATAAATACATAGAAGAGTGGAATGAAAGAAAGGGCCCAGAAATGATGCTGGTATAACTTGTTATCTTGAGGAAACAAAATCAGATTTCTTTCTCACTGAATATATGTAAAAGTCTGTATTAAATATGTAAATACAAAAGAAAACTAAAATTTGTTTTATTTAGGCATACACTCTGTCCCAGTAATTCTACTTGTAGGTATCTACCCCAAAGAAAATTTGGTATCTGTATTTAAGAAGATGTGCAGGAATGCTTATAGCAGCAATTTTTGCAAAAATGGAAAACTAGAAATAACTTAAATGTTTGTTATACCAAATGTATGAAACTTGGATATATTTAATGCAGAGTTTATACTGTAATATGAACTTATGGTGTGGTAATAGTGAAACATTTATGAGAATGATAAATGCTAACTTTATAATAATGATTATCTCAGGGGGCAGCAGGTTGCATGGTTGTTAGAAGCACTGGACCTCCTACATGCCAACCATGGTTTAAGTCCCAGACCTGGTGGCTTTTTTTCTCACTTTTCTTCTCTGTCTCTCTGGTCAAACTAGAAAATAATAATAAATAAAGATAAAATAAAAAATAATTCTAAAATAAAATAATGATTACATTAGGGAGGAAGGAAAGACCAGAATGGGATTAGGGGAGGAGTACATAGGGGATGGCACCTGTATTGAGTGTGCAGCTGTGGTGTGTATGTTTGTGTGTGTACTAATGTATATTAAGATTTTGATAGTTGAGGAGCCAGCAGGTGGTGTGGTGGTTAAGGCGCTAGGCTCCCACATGGCTGACGACTATTCAAGTCCCAGCCCCAGCAGCTTGAAAATCATAGTGGGCATGTGTGCGTGCGTGCCCAAAATCCTGAGAGGAGAATGGAGGAGAAGGGATTGCAGCATGGGCATCCCATTGGGGGGTGATTTCTCACTTTCTCACCCTCCTATCTCTCTCCAGTGAGCACACATACTCTATAATAAAAATCTTTAAAAAAAAAAAAAAAGAAAAATTGAGTGTTTTACACGTGTGTTTTCATTTCTGTTCTCTATATTTGTCTGTATTTTTATAATAATTCATCTTTAAAAGTAAGTTGTTTTATCAAAACAAAAATTTCTATAATAAAAAACTATTTTGGGGGCCAGCAGGTGGTGTGGTGGTTAAAGATGCTGGATTCCCACATGGATGACCATGGTTCAAGTCCTGGACCTGGCAGCTTGCTTTCTCACTTTCCCTCTCTCTCTCTGTCTGTCTCTCTCTGATCAAACTGGAATATTAATAAAGTTAAATAAAAAAATAATTCTTTAAAAAAAAAACAAAACTATTTTGGGGGGCCGGCAGGTGGCATGGTGGTTAAGGCACTAGACTCCCACACAGCCAACTATGTTTCCAGTCCTGGACCTGGTGGCTTGCTTTCTTACTCTCTCCCTCTCTCTCTGGTCAAATTTTTTAAAATATGATCAATTAAATAAAAAATAATTCTTTAAAAATAAGAAACTGTTTTCATTGAATTTTCTTCTTCCCAAAAAAGATGAATATGCTTTGTAGAGTATAATTTTAAATGTCTAAATGTAAAGATGGCATGTAAGTAAGAAAGAGCAGGCATTAGTTAATAGAAATATTGCTATGCAAATTAGAAAGAAGGATGAGATGATGCTTATCAGTTGAACTTCTGTACTATTAACAGTAACTGAGCTGTTCTTGCCTCCTAGTTTGTCTACAAGATAGTGTGCTAGCTTTCTGGAAACACGGGATGCAAGGTAGAAGTTTTAGATCCAACGAAGTAAGTAATCTTTGTTAAATTATGGCATCAAATTGTCACAAGACAATATTGAATTCTCCAAACAGTTCCCCTTAACTTTGGAATATTCCTAAATGGTTCAAGTAACACTTGACTTACCAACTTTACTGGTGCTGTATTCAGTCGTGATAAATCAGTAGTGCTAGCTTCACAGCCACCTCTTTGTTCCTGTTATTCAAAACAAGGTCAGTGGGACCAGCAGTTAGTGTAATGGCTATGTTGCTGGACTCCCATGTAGTCGACCGCGGTTCAAGACCTGGACCCAGCGGCTTAAACTCACACCGGGCACTTGTGCATGCATGCCCAAGATCCTAAGAGGAGAATGGAGGAGAAGGGATTGCGGCATGGCCATCCCCCCTGGGTATCTCTCTGTCTCTCTCTGACTTTCTGGCGAGCGCACGCACCCTATAGTGAAAACCTCTCCAAAAAAAAAGAAAAACAAAAACCAAGGTCAGTGCACATTCAACGTGCTTCCAGGGCAATCACCTTCAAATTCCTAATGCTGCTAAAAATGAACCAGTTGTGATTTTCTTTCAACTTTCCCAGACCATCACCCTGAACAGGAGTGCCAGTACGGACTCTGTCTGTCCTGAGGCATCTTTTCTGCCTTGAGCTCAGAAATAGTGACCAACACAAGTTAGAAGCAAATGGCTCCACATTTCTCTCGATGCCAGCCTGCCTCCTATTTCTGTTACCCTTATTCACTTGACACTTTGTAAGATTCTCTGTCCCTTTTCCGTTCCCCTTTTATTAACGTTTACAAGAGTAATTTAATTCCAAGCCATGTGATAAATTCCACTCAATTCCACATTTGTGCCAGTGTGTCCTGGCGTACAAACAGGAACCAAACCTGTTACTGAACCCCTAGAATGTCATAGACAAAGAACATTATCCAGAATTCTTCCAGTACCGCCACACCAATTTAAATAGTATAACTTGTACTTGATCATTGGAAGGAGAGGAGAAATTCAGGTGCCTCAAGTTAGAAAATGGCTCATTAGTGTCCTAGGCTGGTAAGCCTAGAGCCTTTCTTCTAGCAGTTGTGCGTTCTGGAATTGAGACACCAGGTTCAAGTCTCAGCCTTGCTAGTTGAACACTGTGTAACCTCACCATGTCTCTTCTCTCTATCTGTAATTTCAAATCTCTGAACTGAGAGTTAAGTTTAAATGAAATGAAGCATGGGCAGTGCTTGGCCTGGTGCCTGGCCTGTAGTGAATGATGAAGAAAGGTTGCAGCCAGTGTGTTTCAAGCAGTAATTCCCACAAGCCGGCTCAGAGGGAATGGAGGGCGGAGACTAAGTCAACGGCCAGTAATAGTCCAGAAAGCAAGGCACCATAGGCGCGACAGAGAATGGCTTTAAATAAAAAGGAAAGGAAAGCTTACCCAAGAATCTCCAGAGGGGCTTTTCAGACTACACAGGCAGCTCTTCAGGATAACACGTCTAACCTGTTACAGCCTTAGAGCAGGCATCCCCAGAACGCACTGGAAATCACAGCCCTGGTGAGCCGCTGGTACTGACGTGAGCATGAAGTTTCCTTCAGGTGTGCTGAGTTACAACAGTAATAAATCACTAGTGATTCCAGAATAATTAATTGTTAGAGGTATGGCTGGAGTAAATTTAATTTTCAAATCAGATTGGTTTTTTTCAGCCAGCAGTTGGGGCAGGAGTAATTACTGCCATTATAATCTAGGGATCTTCATGTTCAGCAAGCTGTGAACAGTGGATCTGTCTCCTGTAGACTTGTTCTTAACTCTCCAGCTGGTAATTGGTCACCCTGAGGTCTTCTGGAAGGATATATATCACCAGAAAATGTTGTTTCAAGAGAATGAGGAAGAAGTGGAAAGGATAATTACTATGTTTGGAGCAGCTAGGCATTATACCTGCTAATACTTGTAAGAACACTGCAGGGCACTACTACAAAGTGGATCTTTTCCATTTTGCAGAGGCAAACCCATTTCCAACAGGTTACATATTTTGTTCAGTGTCACAGCTAGAAAGTGAGAGGACTGAGATTCGAATGGAAGTCATGTCTGGATTTTAAATATTTCCGTTGTATCACACAGCAGCCTTTTAAGTAAAAGAATCAGATTGATGTGGCTTTCTTTTTTTTTTTTTTTCTTGGAGAGGTTTTTGCTATAGGGCGTGTGCGCTCGCCAGACAGACAGAGAGAGACATAGAGACAGAAAGCGAGAAATCACCCCCCAGGGGGGATGGTCACGCCGCAATCCCTTCTCCTGCATTCTCTTCTCGGGATCTTGGGCACACATGCACACGCGCCCGGCGTGAGTTTTAAGCCACCGGGTCCGGGACGCGAACCACGGTCGACTACGTGGGAGTCCAGCGACATAGCCATTACGCTAACTGCTGGTCCCATTGTGGCTTTCTGATGGTGCCAGTGTAGTCATGCAGGGGTATATTTTCGTCTAAGGAATTAGGTTCCTTTTCTCTGGAGCTGTAATCAAACACCTATTTAAAATTTTGTGTCTTTAATTTCAGAAATTAAATGTGTATTTTAATTGAACAGGTAACGCAAGAAATTTCAGATAGCACAAGAATTTTCAGACTGCTTGGATCTGACAGGTATGAAAACAGCTTGTATTAAATACGGAGTATCAAATGTGTTTTATAAATCCACCATGAGACTTGCTTCTTCTTCAAGAGATTTGACATTTTTGCAATAATATGTTCAACATTATCATTTTCACACTATAAGAATTCACAAGTCAGAAAATTATAAAGCCTTTGAAAATGTACCTCATCTTCCAAGTACTTGGAATTTACAAATCTGTCAGTAGTATTTTCCATTAAAGATATGATCTAAAGTCTGATTTCCAGCAGAAGAAAGAACTGCCATGTGTTAACAGAGCTTTTTGTTTGGGGTGCTGAATAAGATTTGGGGAGTCTACTCTGATTTACCTTCTGATTTGTTGAATTACAAGTTTGTTTTAGAATTTATAAGAATGAAGTTCCCTCAGACTATTCCAGATGGAAGTTTCGTATTCCCCACCCTCTCTGCTTTTAAAAGAACACTGGCTTAGCTCAGGTGGGAGGTAGTGGGCAGGAAAATCACTTCTCATAGCTAGAACTGGCCTTTTAATCATAGTGATAGCAAATGATTTCTGCCCACAAATCAAATAAGCAGCATTTATAGAGGCATGTAATGGAGAAGCAATGGGAAATATTTCTAATACCATTCGTTTTCAGAAATAACTTTTGTTTCATTTTATGTTTTTTTGTTTACTATTTCTAGGGTCGTGGTTTTGGAAAGTAGGCCAACTGATAACCCTACAGCAAATAGCAATTTATACATCCTGGCAGGTCATGAAAACAGTTACTGAGAATTGTTGTGCTTTGGCAGTTAACTGTAGAAAGAAAGAACACTACCACTTGCAACATGAATGGATGCTTTGAAGCTGTACAAAAGCTGCAGTAACCTGGCTTCAGTTACTTTGTAATTTATTGTGGCATGAGACAAGATGGGGAAAATTTTTGTTTTAAGTGGTATGGATATATTTAGCATATTGAACCACACAAGTGCTTAAATTCATTGTTATGTAATCTTTGTACATATAGGCAGTATTTTTCTGTGAAACTTCATATTGCTGAAAATATACACTAAGGATTTCTGTAGATAATGTACTTTTATGAGATGTACAAGTAAGTGTCTTATCTGTACAGATGTAAATGTTGATGAAAATGCAACGGGGGTTAATATTTTAAGAACTCTTTAGTATATTCTTGGGTGTGGTTATATCACAAAATGGGATGCTGGCAATGAAACAAAACATTTAACACTATTGTATTTTTACTATATGTAATTTAGTAATATGAATATAAATCTTGTACTTTTAAAATTGTATTGGAGGCTGTAATCATTTTATAATCTTGTTTTTAATTTTAATGCAAGTACACTGGTGTTTCTATTTGCACAAAGTATTAATATGTGATGTATTAAGTCACAAAAGTAAGCTGTGACATTGTCGAAATGCATTTGGCTCCACATCATCTTTTTTAAATGTATTCGGATTGTTTTCTATGTGAAGCAAATCAATTAACCACCTGTTGTAGTAACTGGTCTTTTTATATTTAAGGAAAATCCTGTAAGATTGCTTGTCTGTGCTCAAGAACCAGTACCTTTAAAAAAAAAAAAAAATTGAATCACAGAATAGCAGTACTGAGATATAACACTGCAATTAATTGTCTGAATTTCAGTATGCACAAACAATAAATTAGCATTATTAAAGAGTCCACAATAAACATTTCATATGATCACAGTGAAGAGTTGTAACATTCCATAGAGTGAAGTGGTTCAAATTTCTATTGGAATTTTTACTTTTGTTGGCCTTATTTTATGATCATTTTCATATTTCTTTTGATTTAGAGTATTAACACATGGCCAAAATAATTTAGTTACTACCTCATACAAACAATATAATGGTTACTACACATCACAGGAACTTAGTTTTGGTTAAAGTCATTTTGATTGCTTTTTTCCAATGGAATATGTATATATCAAGTTTTAGAAAAATGCACACTTTGGCTCCTTTTGGTATATGTTCTTTATATTTTAATGTGAGTATATACACTAAGAACAAACTAAATTGTGATTTAGGGTCTTCACTTATTTTAATTGATAATGATTTTAAATATGTTCCTGATTGTACATAATGTAAAATAAACATGTTTTTTAACATGCTGTTGTATAGTAGCTTGTCATCTGGCTTCATCTGTACATAAGTAGCATTAAAATGTACTAAGAGGGAAACCTTTAGTTTTTCTGCACTTAAATCTTTACCCAATTCTGGTCCCTCAAATCATAATTTTTTATTTTGATCTGTGATTACAATTTCACGGAACAGTAATAGTCACACACTGAGGGGGAAAAGCATCTTTTGTAGAATCTTCATCTTCCCGATTAGGAAAATCAGTTAAATACTGAGAATTTTTTGGTTAGAGCGTGAGTCAGCCAACTACAGTCCTCAGCCTAATCTAGCCAGTCGCCTGTCTTTGCAAATAAAGTTTTATTGGAACACAGCACCACATATTTACCTGTTGTCTGTAATGTTAGAGTTGGGTGGTTTAAAAACTAAAACAAAACTATGGCCTGCAAAGCTAAAATGTTTACTGTCTAACCCTTACAGAAAAGAAAGTGCCGATTTCCAGGTTAGAGCAAGGAAAGGAGTGCTGGGGATGCCGTTCCGCAGGTAAGGAAGGAGAAGACTGAGTGGGAGGAGCTGGGCTGGGGTCAGTGGGCACCGTTCTCACTACTGCTCATGCCATTGCCTGCCACTAAGGTCTTGAACAATTGAGAACAGTTTTCTTATCTAGAATAATAGTGGGGCCGGCAGGTGGCGTGGTGGTTGAAGGCACTGTACTCCTCCCGCATGGCCAGCTGCTGTTCAAATCCCAGACCTGGCTCATTGCTTGCTCGTGCGCTCTTTCTCTCTCTCTCTCTGTCTCATCAAAATTGAAAAATAATGATAATAAATAAATAATTTTTAAAAATAATGTTACAATAACTATTACCCATAGCACTTTTCCTAAACATTGTGAATAATATAAACACTAATGACTATTTTAAACTATGTCTTGAGACTAGCAGATAGCATAATGGTTGGGATGCTAGACTCCCACATAGTTGACAATAGTTCATATCCTGGACCCAGCTGCTTAAAACACATGCCAAGTGCATGTGTATGCATGCCCAAAATCCAGAGAGGAAAATGGAAGAGAAGGGTTGTGGTGTGGACATCCCCTCCAGAGGTGATTTCTCACTTTCTGTCTCTCTGGTGAGTGAACACGCCCTATTCCAAAAATCTCTCTAAAAAAAAAAAAAAAAAACTGTGTCTTGGAGCCACCAGTTGGCATGGTGGTTAAGGTGCTGGACTCACACATTGGCCAAGCACAGTTTAAGTCCCAGACTTGGTAACATGCTTTCTCATTTTCCCTCTCTTTCTCTTGTGTATCTCTCTCTCTTGTGAGCACCCAGACCCTACAGCAAACTTTGGAAAATAATAATAAGGTACCAGCAGATGGTGTAATGATTACATCGCTGAATTCTCACATAGTCGACCACAGTTCGAGTCCTAGACCTGGAAGCTTAAAACTCATGCCAGGCACATGTGCATTTGTGTCTAAAATCCCAAGAGGGGAATGGAAGAGAAGGGACTGTGGTGTAGCCATCTCCCCAGGGGGTGATTTCTTACTTTCTGTCTCTCTCTCTCTGGCAAATGAATACGTCCTATAGCAAAAATCTCTCTAAAAGAACTTGGGGCAGCAGGTGGTGTGGTGGTTAAGGGCACTGGGCTCTCATATGGCCGACCACAGTTTAAGTCTCAGACTGGGCGGCTTCCTTTCCTATTTCTCTCTCCATCTCTCTATTGTTAACACACGTGCCATATAGCAAACGTATGAAAATAATAAGGAACCAGCAGATGGCATAATGGTTACGCCGCTGGACTTCCACATATTCGACTGTAGTTCAAGTCCCAAACCTGGCAACTTAAAGCTTACACCGGGCACATGTGCATGCGTGCCCAAAATCCCAAGAGAAGGGATTATGGTGTGACCATCCTGGGGGCAGGGGTGGTGATTTCTCACTTTCTGTCTCCACAAGAGCACACACCCTATAGCAAAAATCTCTCAATAATAATAAATAAATGTTTTAATAAATAAAATGTCTTTATCATTGATGTGACATAATCATCAATTTGTTGAAAAACAGACTCTTGAGAAAGATTTCTAAGAAATCAAGATTTCCTTCTCAGCATTTATATGAATGCTTTTTCTGGACCACTGTTTTTTCTCTAGTTTCAAGATTTACGTAGTCATCAGAAAATGTTAATCATGTAATTATATTTTAATTTTTTTTTTAAGAGAGATTTTTGCTATAGGGCACATATGCTCACCAGAGAGACAGAAACAGCAAGAAAACACCACGACAGCAGGGATGGCCACACTACATTCCCTTCTCTGCCATTCTTCTCTCAGGATTTTGTGCATGCACGTGGTACACATGCCCAGCTTGAGTTTCAAGCCACCAGATCTGGGACTCGAACCACAATCGGCCATGGGGGAGTCCAGCAATGCAAACATACCATTTGCTGATCCCCATATAATTCTTACATGTAGCCCTGCATGAGAACCACTGGCAGACATTAAATCAGTATTTCTGAGTGTGGTCCAAGGATCACCTGGCTTAGAAAGAATCATCTTTAATAACAATTTAAAATGTAAATTTCAGGGCCAGCAGGTGGCATGATGGTTAAGGCACTGGACTCCCACATGGCCAACCATGGTTCAAGTCCTGGACCTGGTGACTTGTATTTTCTCTCTCTCTCTCCCTCTCTCTCTCTCTCTCTCTCTCGTGAGCACATGAGCTTTGTCACAAACTAAAAAATAACAATGATAAATAAAATTAAATAAATAATTCCTTTAAAAATGTATTTTCTAGGCTCTACTCAAGAACTTCTGATTTTTATAGATTTTTATGCACTCAAAAAGAAGAGAGCCACTCAAATATTGAAATCTTATTCCATCTTCATTACATTTCATGCTCTCTTATTAGCTAATTGTGCGAACCCTGGTTTTAAGGAGCATAAGATCGTTTGTTTATGGGCCTCTTGGTATCAATTACCTTTACAGGTGTGTCTCAGATTTATTGGGACCAGGAAATACTGGACAGAAATATTACATCCACTTTCACCATTACTGGTGGATGAAAGTTACGTGCTGTGCGGAGTAACGGGTGTGGGGCTGGCTCTGTGGTGCAGTGGTAAGCCCCTCTCAGAGAAGCTGGATCTCACGTACATGGCCGCCATCATTTGATGCCCTAGCCACGGGTAGCCTGAAACCCACCAGGCATGGATCCAACTGGTTCCCGGGCTGGAGGAAGGTGATGCCTGACCAGTCCCTGTAAAGGTGCTTCCCTCCCTCCCTCCTCTTTGTCCCCACTCCCTGTCCCACTCTTAACGTGCTTGTGCATCAGCTCTGTCATGGATAAAGAAAAAAATGAGGGGGGAATAATGGGTAAATACTTGAAGGTAAGTAAGAATGTCCAATGCATGGGCTCTTCTGCATGCTTTATATAGTTCTCTGATGCCCCAGAACATCCAAAGAGGCAGGTCTTGTTAACTCCATTATACAGATGAAAAACTGAGGCACAGAATGGTTGCATGATTTGCCAAAGACTGTAGCTAAGACGTGAACCTGAGCCCTTGATTTAAAATGTATTCTCTGAACCACTGTGCTAGACAATTACGTAGAGTAAGTGCAGTCTATGCACTGCCCACTAAAATACACTCTAGCAGTTTTCCCTTGGAAACAAGTTATTTTGTTTCTCCAGGCCTTGGAATTCAATTTTTGATTTTCACTGTCTCAGCAAGAGAAATTAACTTCCCGTGCTCATTTTCTGCTTTAAGAAAAGGCACTTTTCCTATTCAGAATGGTCTATATAATGGCAAAGATTTACATAATACCAACTTTACAGTTAAAGCTTATTTAATAAAGTGTAATGAGACCAGCAGTTGGCGTAATGTCTATGTCGCTGGACTCCCATGTAGCCGACCATGGTTTGAGTCCCGGACCCAGTGGCTTAAATTCATGCCGGGCATGTGTGCACGCGCCCAAGATCCTGAGAGGAAACTGGAGGAGAAGGGATTGTGGTGTGGCCATCTCCCCTGGGGGGATGATTTCTCGCTGTCTCTCTGTCTCTTTCTGGTAAGCGCACGTGCCTTACAGCAAAGACCTCTTCCCTCAAAAAATTAATAAGTGTAATAATTCTCGTGACAACAAAGACATTTCTTTTTACTTTCGTTTCCGCTATAGGGCACGTGCGCTCGCCAGACACAGACAGAGAGACAGGAGAAGTCACTGGTCACGCAACATTCGCGCCCAGCGGTTGACTACGTGGGAGTCCAGCGACATAACCGTTATGCTAACTGCTGGTTCCCCCTCATGAGACACATTTAACCAACATATACTGATGGCTTGCCTCTACAGGCACTTCTCAGCCAAAATCTATGCAAAGAGCCACTTGGTAGTCAATGAGAGTAAACAGCAGTTTAATAGTATTACAATGAGATTCAAAAGGGTGTGCCTTATTCTGTTTGGGGAGAATGAAAGCTTTTGTGTAGAAAGATTGTAAACCAGGTTGTTTCTAGGTAAAAGTTGTTTATCACGTTTAGCAAAGCAGGGTAAGAAGCTGTAACCTAGACCAAGGTATAGGCAGAAATGCTGCATGTTCAAGGACTAGTGACATTCGAGGAGCTTACGGTGCACTGGGCAGGTATGCAGGAGAGCAAAGGTGGGCCCAACTGTGAAGAGCTAGCTATGAGAAAAGTAGCTCGGCGTCAAGAGTTTCAGAAACAGGAGATTAAGTATCATGAAGATGAAAACGAGCCAGTGGATTTTACAATACAACATGCAATTGTATACTTAGAAAAATTTTCAATAGCAGGAGAACAGAAGTCACACAAAAATGAGTAGATGTGACTTTTTGAGATTACAGTTGATAAGGAAGGAAAGTCACCTGTGTGGGAAGAAGGGAAATAAGTGGCATCCTAAATCTGGCCCTGATAGGAGCGTGTTGTCTGGGTTTTTTGTTTTTTATGTTTTTTGTAGAATTATTTAATTTTACTCCTTTTTAAGACTTTTATTTTAAATTTAACCAGAAAGCAAAAGAAAGAAAGTAAGCCACCAGGTCCAAGACTCGAACCACAGTTAGCCATGTGGGAGCCCAGTGCCTTAACCACCAGGCCACCTGCCACCCTTGATGGGCGCCTTTTATTGGTACTAAAACTATGAACATACAGTTAGTATGTTTAAGTTAGTCTAATAACAAAAAGAGTAAGCTTTGGCAAAAGTTCTCTGCCCCAAAATGAATAGATCTATCTCCATATATAGGGGATTTATCGTATTTGACTTCTTTCCCCACCGTCTTACTCTGAACCAGCCCTTGGACAAGACCGAGTTAGGAAAACCGCAGCAATGAAGCGCAGCTCCTCGCTGCTCCTTAGGCAGACGCCCACGGAGCGTGCGGAAGAGCTAGAGGACAGAGCCTCTTCCCGCGGAGCCCTGACTCGGCGGATCTGCCAGCTGGAGGCCTCTGCCCAGCAAGGAAGCCGAGTGCCTGGGCAGCGCTGTCGGTGCGCGAGAGCGGCCAGGACTGCACCGCGGCGTTAGCGGAAAGTGGCCGGGACGTTGCTGACGCCTTTCCCCGCAGCCGCCGTCGGGCTCAGCGCGCGGTTCCCGCGGCGGCGAGCGGACCTCGGGCGCCAGCCCCGCCGTTTCCGGAAGCGCCTGCCCCGCGCGGCCTGAGCGTCCGGTTGCCCGGGAGACGTCGCGGCAGTTCCGTCCGCTCGGGAGTCGCTGCGCGGCCGCCGCCTGCTCAGAGCGACCCGAGCGGCTTGGGGCTGCCCCGGCGGCTCGGTACCACTGGCCACTCCGTCCGCGCCGTAAGTGCGGATTCCGCGGCCACCACGGGCCCCGAGTCGGCCGGCGGGTGTGGGTCTGGGCGGCACTCCCGAGCAGGGACGGGGGCCCGCTCCCCGAGCAGGGTGGCCTCCCCTTCCTGGAACGGCCAGGGCGAGGAGCTGGAGGTGACCGGTGGGTCCCGCCAGTCACTCGACGACCAGGTCCCGGGGCCCTGCAGAGAGTGGCGGCGCCGGGTGTCGGGAGGTGGGACGGCGCCACGAAGGTGGCCGAGGAGGGGGTCGGGGCCCGTCTGCGAAAGGGGCGCCGTCGTTAAGTGAAGGTGGCCAGTAGCATCCCGGACGTAAAGTGGGTTGTGCCCAACTTCCAGATCTGTGATGTGCACGCATGAAATGTGATCTTTTTCAACAAAGTTAGTCCCTGTGATTGTTGTAAATTACGGGGTCGTCTGGTTTTCTGAGGATGATTTGAATGAATTCTACTGTCGTCCAGACAAGTTTATAAATAGGTGTGTGTGTTTTGGACACTGAGAGCCGTGTTTATAAGATCAGGATGATTTCAGAGCACATTTGCTTGGCCGTGTTTCATAAATATAAATGTTTGGTGTCCTTGGACACCATAGCAGCAGGTTGTGACTTCTAGCCTGTAGAATCCCTGAGCTGTCTGACGGGTCTTCAAGACCTCCCTTTCTCAACCTCCTTGCAAAACCTACTGTTCACACATTTCTTAGAACCTTTTCGATTAAAAAAATAATGTGGTTTTTTTTCACTCTTTTTTTTCTTCTGCTCTTCACATCCTCCTCTTAACTTTGTTCTCCTCTCAGTGTACACCCCTTAGGCCTGCTTGAGCCCTGAGGGCTTCGTTTGTGATACAGTCATGGAAAAATTATCTTCCTCCCAGTGTTCTGTTTCTTTGTGCATCATCTTGCAAATTCTTCTTTTTTTTTTTATTAGAGGTTTTTGCCTTAGGGCGTGTGTGCTCACCTAAGAGAGAGATACAGAGAAAGTGAAAAGGAGAGTGAGAAATCACCCCCCCCCCCCCCCCCCCCAGGGAGGATGGCCAGCAGCAATCCCCTCTCCTCCATTTTCCTCCTGGGGCACGTTCTCCACTCAGTATGTACGTTTCAAATCTTCGGGTCCTGGGCCTGAACCACGGTTGGCCACGTGGGAGTCCAGCTAGATAAGGACCACACCATCTGCTTGCCCTTCATCTTGCAAGTTCTTAAGAGTAAGCATAATAGGGGTGGGCAGATGGCATGGTGGTTAAGGGTACTGGACTCTCACCTTGCCAACTGAGGTTCAAGTCCCAGACCTGGTGGCTTGCTTTCTCACTTCTCCTCTCTTTCTCTCACTCTGTCTCTGGTCAAATTTAAATAAATTTAAAAATAAATAAATAAATAAATAAGATACTTTTTTAAAAAGAGTAAGCATAATAAATAGAAGATTCTCAAAGAATTGAATGATCCATTCAAATATCCATTCAATTATCAACCCATCCATCTGCCTTTCCATAATCACCAGTAGGCCTGTCTATTCTTGTCTTTTTTGCCTTTGTTCTCAGAACTTCATTAACTCAAGGATCAAATATTCTGTAAATTCTGAACAGGAGACCCTAGCCAAAAACCATCTATCTAGCTTCAATTTGAAACTCACTAGTAACTGTAAAATATTTTCAATCAATTGCATCTGTTCCCTGCCATTAGCTATATCATTGTTTAATCTTGACCTCCTGTCCAAGTACTGTATTAATAATCAAAATGGAGACCAGAAAATGACATAGTGGTTATATCACTGGACTTCCACTTAATCGACTATGGTTCCAGTCCCAGACCCAGTGACTTAAAACATGTCAGCACCTGTGCGTGCATCCCCAAGATTCCTAGAAGAGAATAGAGAAGAAGGGATTGTGGCATGGCCATCCCCCAGGGAGAGAGTTCTCATTTCTGTCTCTCTGTCTCTCTCTGTCTTTCCAGTAAGCACACAGTGGTGTGGTGGTTAAGAACGCTGGACTCCCATATGACTGACCACTGTTCAAGTCCTGGACCTGGCAGCTTGCTTTCTCATTCTCTCACTCTTTCCCTCTCTGGTCAAATTTGAATTAATTAATTTAATTAAAATAAAATAATTATTTTTTAAACCTCTCTTAAAAGTAATAATAATCAAAATGTATTTATTGCCTTCACCTAAAAAGGAAAGTCACTTTATATACTTCGTGAATATAAGATAAAATTATGGTAGGACTTATGCAGAAGTCCTCTAGGTGCCTCTATGTGAGATGAAATAATGTTTGAAGGGCCAGCAGGTGGCGTGGTGGCTAAAGCTCTGGATCGCCACATCTAGTCCTGTACCCAGCAGCTGAAAAATCACACTGGGCACATGTGCACGCATGCCCAAAATCCTGAGAGGGGAATAAAGGAGAAAGGACTGCCACATGGCTATCTCCCCTGGCGAGGTGATTTCTCGCTTTTCCTCTCTGTCTCTCTCTCACAAGTGCACATACTCTGTGGCCAAAAATAATAATAATAATAAAAACAAAAATAAAATTAAAAAAAACTTTTTAAAAAGCGTTAGAAAAAGGAATGGTTGAAAGCTGTTAATACAGCTTATATACAGAAAAAAAGCCTGCCTGTGAGGACTGGGGAAAGCCAAGTAGAAAAGACATTTGAGTTGACCTGTAAAAGATGAAGAGAGTTTGAATCAAACACTCCAGTCAGTGGTCTAAGTGGAGAATTAGAAACCCGGAAGTATTTGGGGACGAACTTGAGAAGCAATGCTGGAAAGGTAAATTGCGGCCAACGTGTAAAGGACAGCAAATACTATACTACGGTTTGAACTTTCTTCTGTTGTATTAGAGGCCATAAGACGTTTTTGAAGAAGGACAATAGCTGATCATATGATGTCCGAGAAAAATATTTTTTGGTGTAATGGAAATAGACATGAAGAAAAGTGAGATAAGACACTGAAATAGCTTTATTCTGACACAATAATTTCAAACCTGCAAGATTAATACACTGAACACCCACATGTCTGTACCCACTGATTGTTTACATTTTGTTCCATTTGTCTTTTTTCTAATAATTATTTAATTTTTTTGAGAGTTTTTTTTTGTTGTTTTTTTTTTGTTTTTTGTTTTTTGTTTTTTGTTTTTTGTTTTTTTGCTATAGGGCGCATGCGCTCGCCAGACAGACAGAGAGAGAGACATAGAGACAGAAAGCGAGAAATCACCCCCCAGGGGGGATGGTCACGCCGCAATCCCTTATCCTCCATTCTCCTCTCAGGATCTTGGGCACGCACGCACACGCGCCCGGCGTGAGTTTTAAGCCACCGGGTCTGGGATACGAACCGCGGTTGACTACATGGGAATCCAGCGACATAGCCATTACACTAACTGCTGGTTCCCAGAATTATTTAATTTTATTTATTATTTTTAATTTTTCTGTGGTGTACATGCACTAACCAGAGAGCAAGAGAGAAAGTGAGAAAGCAAGCCGCTAGGTCTGGGACTTGAACCATGGTTCATGCACCCCCCTAATGGAGCCTGAACATAGCAGTCCTCCTTCCTCCAATTATCTATCCAGTCATGATTCTTGGCCATGTTCCCTACTCCTCCAGTGCCAAGTCTTAACCAGGGCCAGAATTCAAACCCTGGTTGACCATGTGGGATCCAGCCTCCCCTGGGCAGCACCCAACTGCTGCACTCCAGGGCAGGCCACACACTGCATCTCATTTTCACATCTCTTTAGTCTCCAGTCTGGAACAGGACGTTGCCCTTTCCTTTATCACCTTTGTTATATTTCATGGCATTTTTTAAAGAGTACAGGCCAGTTATTTGTAGACTGCCCTTCAACTTGGCTGTGTCTACTGCTTCCTCATAATTAGGTTCAGATTCTACATTTTTGTCAAGAATATGACAGAAGAGATGTTGTGTCCTTCTCAGCACATTTGCATTTTCTAGAAATTTCATGAAGAGGGAATCATCCAGAATGTGATTTTACTTTTTGGATCTGGCTTCTTTCACTATGTATTATGTTTTAATTCTGTTTCTTCTATTTTCCTTACTGTTCATTCAAATTACATAACATGTACTAGTAATTTATTCCTTTGTATTACTAAATAATATTTCATTGCATGGATAGTTCACATTTTGTATATTCATTTACAAACTGATGATCATTGGACTGTTTTCATATGGGGACTCTCTTATGAAAAATAGGAACAGTGGGGACCAGCAGTTGGCGTAATGGCTATGTCGCTGGACTCCCACATAGTCGACTGCGGTTCAAATCCTGGACCCGGTGGCTTAAACTCACGCTGGGTGCATGTGCGTGTCTGCCCAAGATCCCAAGAGGAGAATGGAGGAGAAGGGATTGTATGGTGGCCATCCCCCCTGGGGGGTGATTTCTCTCTTTCTGTCTCTCTTTCTCTGTCTTTCTGGTGAGCACACGCGCCCTATAGCAAAAAAAAAAAAAAAAAAAAAACAAAACAAAAAAAAAAAAGGATCTGTGAATATTTGCATACATTCCTTTGCATGGATATTTTTTTAAATTTTTCCTGAATAGATACTGAAGAGTGGAATTGCTCTTTAATTTATGTTTAACTTTTATGTTAAATTTATATTTAACTTTTAGACATTGTATAATTCTTTTCCAGTGGGACTGTGCTACTTTACATTCTGACCAATAATGTATGAGAATTCTGGTTATTACACATCCTTATCCTTTTGAATTTTAGTTGTTCTACTAGTGTGTAGTAATAGCCTATTATGGTTTTAATTTACATATCCCTAATGACTTATCTTCTTATGTGCTTATTGAAGATTTGTTTATCTTCTTCGGTAAAATGTCTATTCAAATCTTTTGTCTTTTTTTGTTTTTCTTTTTTTTTTCAAATAGGGCACATGTGTTCACAGGAGAGAGGCAGAGAAAGTGAGAAATAACTCCCCAGGGAGGATGGCCATGCCTCAATCCCTTATCATCCATTCTCTTCTCGGGGTTTTGGGGCACCCACACAACACATGTGCCCAGCATGATTTTTCAAGCTGCTGGATTTGATACTCACACTGCAGTCAGCCATGTGGGAATCCAGTGCCTTAACCATCACGCCACCTGCTGGCCCCTCTTTTGTCCATCTTTAAATTGGTTTATTTGGCTTCCTATTGAGTCCTAATTAAATGTCAAGTATTCTAGATACAAATCCTTTATCAGATCTATGATCTGCTAATATTTTTCTTCAGTCCATAGCTTGTCTTTTCATTTTCTTAATGAAAAAGTATTTTTAGGAGCAAAAGATTTTGTTTAAAAGATCTTATTTTGTCCATTAGTGAGAGAGACAAAAAGAAAAAGAGCACACATAACAGGGTCCTAACACGTGACTCACCCCCAGCCCTTAGCCAGCCCCATCATGGCAAGCGTGTGCCTGGTATCCTCAGGGAGGTCTCCCGACTTCAAGCAGGAACCTACCCATATGAGATTGCCTTGCACAACATCATGCTTCACCACTACACCATGTTTGCTCCTGAGGAGCAGAAGATTTTAATTTTAATGAATTATGCTTTATGGATCATCAAAAGTTATATTTAAGAAATCTTTGCCTAGGGATCAGCAAATGGCATAATGGCTACATCACTGGACTCCCATGTAGTTGGCCATGGTTCGAGTCCTGGACCTGGTGGCTTAATTCCTGCCAGGTGCGTGTGCGTGCGTGCCTAGGATCCCGAGAGGAGAATGGAGGAGAAGGGATTGTGGCGTGGCCATTGCCTCCTCCCCGCCCCCCGAGGGGGTGATTTCTTGCTTTCTGTCTCTCTGTCTCTCTCTGTCTCTCTGGCAAGCGCACGCACCCTATAGCAAAAACCTCTCCAAAAAAAAAAAAAAAGAAAAGAAAAGAAAAAGAAATCTTTGCCTAGCAGAGTGTCTCAAAGGTATTTCTCCTAGTTTTTGTCCTAGAAATGACCATTTTAGCTCTTACAGTTTGGTCTGCGATCATTTTGAGTTAATGCGGGTATATTGCGTGAAGTTACTGTCTACTTTTTTGTTTGTTTGTTCATCTGGATTTCTAGTTGTCATAGCATCATTTGTTGAAAAGACTATTCTTTCTTCATTAATTGCTTTGGCACCTTTGTCAAGTCATTTGGGCATAAATAAAAGAGTTTATTTCTTGACTCACTATTATGTTCCACTGATACACGTCTGTCTTGTGCCAATCCCACACTCTTCATTGACTGTAACTTCACAGTAAAATTTGAAGTCAAGTAATCTAAATCTCCCAAGTTCGTTCTCTTCCACAGCTGTTTGGCTATTCTAGGTCCTGTGCATGTCCATATAAATCTTAGGTTAATCTTGTTCATTTCTACCCTAAAAAAAGCATATTGCAATTTTTAGAGGAATTGAATTTAAGCTATAGATGAATTTATGCAGAACTTGAGTTGTTGAGTAAACTCCACAAACATGGCCTTTTTTTCCTTTTACTTAAATCTTTAATTTCTCTCAATGATGTTTTGTCATTTTCAGCATACAGGTCTAACTTGTTAAATTTATTCCAAATTATTTTATTCTTTTTTTATGTATTGTGAGTGGAATTGCTTTCATAAATTTTTTTAGAGATTTTTTTGCCTTAGGGTGCATACACTTGCCAGGGAGAGACAGAGATAGTGAGAGGGAAAGTAAGAAACCATCCCCATGCTGCAATCCCTTCTCTATTCTTCTCCCAGGATCTTGTGAATACATGCACACGCACCCGGGCACTGGGTCTGGGACTCAAACCGTGGTCAGCCATGTGGGAGTCCAGCGATGTAACTGCTATGCCATCTGCTGGTCCCTCTATTTTTTTTTTAAAAATTATTTTAATTTAATTTTATATATCAATATTATTGTTTTTCACTTTGCTACTGGGCATGTGCACTCACCAGAGAGAGAAAGTGAGAAAATAAACCACCAGTTCTGGCACTCAAACCATAGTCGGCCATGTGAGAGTCCAGCACCTTAACCACCACACTACCTGCTGGCCCTGGAATTGCTTTCCTAATTTCTTTTTCAAGTTATCTGTTGCCAGAGACCAGCCCAATAGTGGTAATTAAGCCCTATGTACTGGGAGCCATCCTACATAGCTGATCATGGTTCACATTGTCACCCTGGTGGCTTGAAGAACACACCAGGAACATGCACATACATGCCCCAAATCCTGATGAGATGGAGAAATGGAGGAAAAAGAATTGTAATATGATCACACTCCATCGAGGGAATGCTTTCTTTGTCTCTCTCTCTGGTAAGTGTGGTTTCCCTCTGGCAATGATAAAAATAAGATAAAATAGGGACCAGCAGTTGGCGTAAAGGCTGTGTCGCTGGACTCTCATGTAGTCGACCACAGTTCAAGTCCTGGACCCAGTAGCTTAAACTCACACAGGGTACATGTGTATGCGTGCCCAAGATCCCGAGAGAGACTGGAGGAGAAGGGATTGTGGCGTGGCCATCCCCTCTGGGGGGGTGATATCTTGCTTTCTGTCTCTCTGTCTGTCTCTGTCTTTCTGGCGAGCACACATGCCCTATAGCAAAAACCTCTCCAAAAAAATAATAATAAGATAAAATAAAATGAAAATTAATTGTTGCCAGGCCAGCAAATGGCATGAAGGTTATAAGGCGGCTGGATCCCACATAGGATCCTAGACAGATCGGCTCAAAGTGCATCCCAGACAGATTGGCTTGAAAAACATGCTGGGTACATGTGCGTGCATGCCCAAAATTCCAAGAGGAGAATGGAGGAGAAGGGACTACAGCATAGCCATCCCCCTGGGTGGGGAATGTCTCATTTTCTCTCTCTCTTTGTTTCTCTCTGAGCACCAGCACCCAAAGCAAAACAAAATCTGTAAGCCACCTAAGGTTTCCACAGCCTATACTTCAAATAAAGTGTTTTCATTTTTTAAAAAAATTGTTTATTGCCACTATATTGGAAATTTGAATTATTTTTGTAGTGTATTGATCTCTGAACTTCTATACTGAAAACTTGGGCAATAGGATTTTCTCCATATAGTATCATGTCATCTCCAATAATGACAGTTTTTCATTATACTTCCAATCTATATGCCTTCAAGTTATTTTTCTTGCCCCCTTGTACTGGCAAGGACTTCTAAAACAAAGTTAAATAGAAATGGTGAAAAACAGACCTCTTTTTATTTGTTTATTTTTTTGAGAGATATTTTTGCTATAGGGTGTGTACACTTACCAGAGAGACAGAGGCAGAAAGGGAGACATCACCCCTGAGGGGGGATGGCCATGCTGCAATCCCTTCTCCTCCATTGTCTTCTTGGAATTTTGGGCACAAACGCACATTCCCCCAGTGTGAGGAAAACAAGCATCTTTTCTACAATCTTAGGGGTGAAGCATTCCATCTTTCACCATTAATTAAGCATGATGGTAACTATAGGTTTTTCACAGTTGCCTGAGTTCCCTTCTATTCCTATTTAGTTGACACTTTTATTGTGGATGACTAGTGGTTTTGATCAACAAAGGTAAAATGATAAAAATATTTTTATCATGAATGTCTGTTAGTTTTTTTCTCTATTGAAATAATGAAGTAATTTTGTCTTTTAGTCATTAATATGGTGTTTTACATGATTGCTTTTCAGATATTAAACCAATCTTGTATTCCTGAGATTAATCCTATATAGACATGGCATATAATTGTTTTTATGTTTCTAGATTTGGTTTGCTACTTATTTTGTTAAGGATTTTAAGTCTATATTCATGAGAATAATGATCTGTGATCTCCTGATTCTTTTCTATGTGTGTGTCTAACTTCCTATCAGGTTGATATTGGCCTCATAGAATGAGTTGATAAGTGCTTCCTCTTCTTCTATATTGTTGGGATAGTTTGTGAAAGATTGGTATTAGTTCTTCTTTGAATGTTTGGTAGAATTCATCTGTTAAATTTTTTTTAAAAGAATTATTTTATTTGTTATTATAATTTTTTTTTTAACTTACTATAGTCATCAGAGAGGGAGAAAGTGAGAAAGCAAGCTGCACGATCCAGGACTCAAAGCACAGTTGGCCAGGTGGAAGTCCAGTGCCCCAGCCACCACACCATCTGTTGGCCCATAATCCGAACTTTTCTTTATGGACAGATTTTTAATTAGTAATTCAGTTTATTTACTTGGTATGGGTGTAATCAAACTTTCTATTTCTTCTTGGTAATACTGCTGCACCTCCTGAGCTGTAATACAGGGTGTACAAGAGGAGGAACAGAAGCAGTTCCAAGCAAGAAAGCCATGGATACCCAGCTCTTCAGTGGAGTTCTAGCAGTTTGTTATGAATACTTATCCCTTTGTTTTTTATTTTGGTTGGTTTTCAAAGCCCCAGATTTGTTTCTTGTTGTTGTTATTGTTTTGTATTTTGACATTTTTGCCTAGACTTACATTTCTGTTTTGGGAAGAGAATTTACAGAACTTTTTACCTGACTGGAGTAAAGGTCTAACCCCTGCATTTTTAAGAGATAGTTTTGCTGTAGGATGTGTGTGTATGCCAGAGAGACAGAGAGAGACAAAGACAGACAGAAAGTGAGAAATCACCTCCAGAGGGCATGGCCACACTGCAATCCCTTCTCCTCCAGTCACTCCTCGAGATTTGGGGCACACATGCACATGAACGCAGTGGGAATTTGAAACCGGCAAATCAAACTGTGGTCAACCATGTGGGAGTCGAGCAAGGTAACCATTACATGATCTACTGGTCTCTCTTTTTCTTTTTTTAAATACAGCTTTCACTATTACATATAGAGAAATTGGTCTAAATTCTCAATCTTCAATGGGATAAATTTTTCTAGGCATTTATCTATTTTATCTAAATTTTACATTTATTTTCATAGATGCCTGAAAATAGTTTCATGGTTTTGTTGTTGTTGTTTTAAAGTTTTTGCCACAGTGTGTGTGCTAGAAAGAAACAAGAGGGAAAGTGAGAAATCACCCCCTAGGGGGAATGACCTTCCTGCAATCCCTTTTCCTCCATTCTCCTCTTGGGATTTTGGGCATGCACATATATGTAGTTTGTGTGATTTTTGAAGCCACTGGGTCCAGGACTCAAACCACAGTTGGCCATGTGGGAATCTAGCACCTTAACCACCATGCCACCGCTGGCCTCAGTAGTTCAATAGTTATAAGAAGAAAAAATTCTTCTGCTTTTATGGTTATTCCCTCTTGTCATTTCTTATTTTATTTTTCTTTCTCCTTTTTTTCCTTGATTAAATTAGCTAATGGTTTGTCTATTTTAAGAAACCAGGCATGCATGCCCAAAATCCTGAGAAGAGAGTTGGAGGAGAAGGGATTATGGTGTGCCATCTCCTCTGGGGGTGATTTCTCACTTTCTATCTCTCTATCTCTCTGGCGAGTGCATGTGCCCTATAGCAAAAATCTCTTTTTAAAAAAAGAGAGAGAGAGAAAGAAACCAGGACTTGGTTTCATTAGATCAATTGTTTCTATTCTATACTTTATTAATTTCTGCTTCAATTTTTTTGTGTGTGCTTTTTTCCTTTTTTAAATATGACAGAGAGCACATGTGCCTGCTAGAAAGAAACAGAGAGACAGAGAGGGAGAAGAAAACACCTCCCAATGGGGCATGGTCATGCTGTCATCCCTTCATTTCTCTTTCCTATAGGCATTTGGGGGCCACATACACATGTCCCACCTTTTTTAAAGTTTTTGTTATAGAACGTGTGTACTCACCAAAGAGAGAGAGAGTGATAAATCGCCCCCTCCTGGGGGAAGGGAGGAGGATGGCCACACTGCAATCCTTTCTCCTCCACTCTCCTCTCAGAATTTTAAGCACACACACATGCCCAGAGTGATTCTCAAGCCACTAGGTCCAGGACTTGAACACAGAGCTGGCCATTGGGATCCAACGCCTTAACCTCCATGCCACCTGCTGGCCCACCCAGTCTTCTGCCAGAGCTGCACTGTTGCCTGGTGGGATCTGGCCTCCTTAATCCTTAGGCCACAGGGCTGGCCCATTTCTGCTTTAATTTGATTGCTTCCATTATTGTGCTTTCTTTTGATTACTTTCTTAATTTTTTTCTTAGTATTTTTTTAGAAAACAGAGTCTTATCATCATTATTCTCCTGCCTCAGCCTCCCCGTGTTGCTGGAATTATAGTTGCATACCCTAATGCCTGCCCTCTAGGTAGGACCAGGGATCAGACCAGGTTTCCCATGTGGTCCCAACCTGTGGAGCACTGTGTCTTCATTTGTATACAGTGGCTTTTCTCTTGCTTCACTTCAGGATATTTCAACCATGGCATTACTGATATTTCAGATGAGTCATTTATTGTGGGGGTTTGTCCTCCGTAGTAAGGGATGTTGAGCAGCATATTCATGGCCTCCACATACTCACATAATCAAAAATCTCCCGGGACTGAAAAATTCCCTGGGAAGTAAAATCACCCCAATTGAAACCATTGCATTTAATGTATCTCATTGGTTTTGATATGTAGTGTTTTCATTATCATTATCATTATTTGTCTAATTCCATATTTTACTTTGTATTTCTCCTTTTACTCAAGAGGTGATTGATAGAAGGCCTTTTTACTATCTAGGTAGACAGCTTGTTTCTGTTTTTGTGGTGAGGGAGTCACCTATCATTCAGTTTGGGGACTCTCTTTTGTCTTACAGGATCCCAAATTTATCTTCTTGCTTCTTTTACTTTACATCATCCAATCTCCAACAGGTGAGTTTCTCTTGTCCCCTTAACTCAGAATTACTACTGCTCTCCACACTGACTAACGACACCTCAGTACTCATTAACTTGTAAGTGCCTTTCCTCTGGTGAGCGCTCTGATCTACCGGGACATCCTGTCAATATCTTTACACTTGGGATATATTTTATCTTTGATGGGGGGTAAGCAGGGGGAGACTTCAAGTCTATCTTAGACCTTTCTATGCCTCTTTTCTTTCTTACAGTTTTTTGGCTATCTCGTCCCATTCCTATCCTTGGGAGATAGCTCTTACAGGATTTGGACTTGACTTTTCTACCGAAGTCCGTAAAGTTCTTCTTGTTGAAAGCATTGGGTTTATGTGGTTTTACTTGTTCTGGTGGATGTATGTGTCTTTGTGGAAGATGATGGGAAGATTCCATTAGGGCAACAGCCATTATCCTTGGCTACTTCACATTTCCCCGCCACATGTGTCTTGATGAGCCATTTAGTGGTGGAGCATGTTTGTGAGCTTTTGGCAGGGGTAGGGTATAAGAAGAGAGGAGAAGGCATTTGGTTTAGAACGTATCTATTTTAAGATAATTCTGTCCTTTCATGCAGAAATGTTTATCAAACAGTCAGATAGTATGGACTGTGGGTAAGAGACTAGGAATTACTACATCTAAAAATTCAGGTAGATTCCTAGTAAACTGGAATTACAGCCATAAAATCTTTTGTGGAATTTCTGCCTTGGTCGAATTCTTCTTGAATACTTAGCCTCATTTTCCATAAATATATAAGGACCTAAGAAAATAGGAAAGGGCCCGCAGGTGGCACAGTGGTTAAGGGCACTGGACTCCCACATGGCCAACTAAGGTTCAAGTCCCAGACCTGGTGGCTTGCTTTCTCACTCTCTTCTCTCTTTCTCTCTCATTCTCACTCTGTCCCTCTCTGGTCAAATTAAAAATAAATAAATAAATAAATAAATAAATAAATTTAAATAAAATAATCTTTTAAAAAATCTAAATAAATAAATAATTGTCAAATAGGGGCCAGCTGGTACGTGGTGGTTAAAGGAGCTGGATCCCAAATGGCTGACTATGCAGTTTGGAAAACACACACAGAACTGGTGGCTTAAAAAACACACAAGGGGGAACCAGCAGTTAGCGTAATGGCTATGTCGCTGGACTCCCACATAGTCGACCGCGGTTCGCGTCTCGGACCCGGTGGCTTACAACTCACACCGGGTGCGTGTGCGTGCGTGCCCAAGATCCCGAGAGGAGAATGGAGGAGAAGGGATTGCGGCGTGACCATCCCCCCTGGGGGGTGATTTCTCGCTTTCTGTCTCTATGTCTCTCTCTGTCTGTCTGGCAAGCGCACGCGCCCTATAGCGAAAATCTCTCAAAAAAAAAAACATAAACAAAAACAAAAAAAAAAAACAAAAAAAAAAACCACAACCACAAGGTGCATGTACATGTGTGCTCAAAATCCTGAGAGGTAAATGGAGGAGAAGGGATTCCAGCATGGCCATCCCCCTTGGGATGTGATTTCTCACTTTCCCTCTCTTTGTCTCTTCCATTAAGTACTACTATTACTATTAGATTATATAACAAGATTCTGCTGAATAAAGTGGGGTGGAGTTTTTAAGACTAATTAGAATTTTTTTCTTATTTTTAATTCCTAGACTAATTTATTTATGATGATTTTATTCATCATTTAATGTGTAATCCAGTAAGCAAAAACATTTAGAAATAGGTGATGCAAGACTAGAAAACTAAACCCAGTACTTTCATAGAAATTGCTATAAGGGGCCAGCAGGTGGAATGATGGTTAAAGCTCTGGGCTCCCAGGGGCCAGCAGTTAGCATTATGGCTATGTTGCTGGACTCCCACGTAGTCAACCGCAGTTCGAGTCCCGGACCCGGTGGCTTAAACTCACGCCGGGCGCGTGTGCGTGCGTGCCCAAGATCCCAAAAGGAGAATGGAGGAGAAGGGATTGCGGCGTGGCCGTCCCCCCGGGGGGTGATTTCTCGCTTTCTGTCTCTCTCTGTCTGTCTGGCGAGCGCACGCGCCCTGTAGCAAAAACCTCTCCAAAAAAAAGCTCTGGGCTCCCACATGGCTGACCATGGTTCAAGTCCCAGACCTGGTGACTTGGAGAATCCCACCAGGTACATGTGCCTACATGTCCAAAATCCCAGGAAGAGAATGGAGGAGAAAGGATTGCAGCCTGGCCATCCCCCCTAAGGGGTGATTTCTGTTTCTCTTTCTCTCTGGTGAGCTCATGTACCCTATGGCCAAAAAAAAAGAAAAAAGAAAAAAAAAATCCTGAAAAAAAGAAAAATAAACCACTATCAATGTGAAAGCATTTGTGAAGAATTAGAGAAATCTACCTCCTTTATTGTTCTTTATCAATTTGGGAGAGTCTATAATTTAAAAATCTGTTCTTTCATACAAATAAAAGCAAGAAATAATAAGTAATATCCTAAGAGGATTTTATTATTATTATTATTATTTTTAAAGGCTGCTTTGTTCAACAGCCCACATTTTCTCTTTCTTCTCTCCACCAGGTGGAAGTATAGCACTTTATATTCCATGGGTTAGGAGAGAAAAGATACACACCATATTCAAGAGTATGAAGTGTTGCTTCAGCTGGATTTTACAGCAGCATATTTTAATCAATTATTTGAGGATAATGAAAGGAATCTATTGGACAAATTTCCTTTCCACAGATTATTTTCATCAGCTGAGATAAACACAGATTCATTGTCAGAAATAATATACAGGGCCAGCCCTGTGACACAGTGGTTAGGCGCTGAGTAAAGGAACCTGAATCTCACATGACCTAGGGTTCAAATCCTGGTCCTGTTATTTTATGCTGAGTGTGTGCAAGCCTGCCCCAAATCCTGACAGGATGGAGTATCAGAAGAAAAGGATTGCAACATGACCAAGCTTTGTTCAGGGGTACTGTCTGTCTGTCGATCTGTGACTCTTTCTGTCATGCCCATGCTCTCACCTTCTGGCATTAAAAAAAAGAAGAAGAAGAAGAAAGATATATATGAAATCTTTGTGATAGCTAGAAGAACTGTAAAGATGAAACTAGCAAAATAACATCCAAATATTTTTATGCGGACTTAAAAAATGTATCAGTGAATATAAACCTTTGGCATCTTGAGCAAACTGGTTTTGTATGAACTATGAAAACACTGTCCTTTCTTATTTGACTAAGATGAGTCAATCTTATTTTCCAGGTGCAACGCTATACTGCAAGTCAATCAGTACAATAATTTGTCACTTCAACTGTAATGGAAAAATATGAAAAATTAGCTAAGATTGGAGAAGGGTCTTATGGGATTGTGTTCAAATGCAGAAACAAAACCTCTGGACAAGTAGTAGCTATTAAAAAATTTGTGGAATCTGAAGATGACCCTGTTGTTAAGAAAATAGCACTGAGAGAAATACGTATGTTGAAGGTAGGTTAATTTCCTATATATACCTGTAATACCATGGCATTGGATAAATTATATGCTAAAATTGCAAAGAATTTTAAAGTAATCTTTTCATCCTGCGTTGGACCTAAAATCCCTCTGTATCCATAGTTTTGGGAAATAAGTTGATCATCATTTGAACACGGCCCGCTCTGATATGATTTGATATGTACAAGTACCACTGTAGATTGTTATGTTGAAGTCCATGTCCTTGACACCCCACCCCATGTTCACACGCTCCCCTGCAACCCCAGTCCTTCCCTGGACATCCCTCGCACCCACACCTAAAGGAGAGCTTCCTGACTGGTGGGTCCCACCAGACCGTACCAGACTGTACCAGTAGGCATCCACACTGACTGGTCCCTGCCTGCACTGCCCAGGTTTCCTGGACATACTGAATGGCACTCCCGGCTATGTCTACATTTTTTACAGAAAAGTTTTTTGTTATAATTGGTTTTACTCTGGTAGGAGTTAGTATAAGAGAATCTTAAGTTCTCAGTGTAAATTTTTTCTTATCCTAAAAATCTTACACTTTTAGAATGTAAAGGGACCTTTGGGAGGCTGCTTATCCAGTGCCCTTATTTTTTTGTGGAGGAAACTGAGGTAAGGCAGCACTTCTCAACGGTTCATGTATATTGGCATTCCCTGGGGATCTCGTTGAAATACAGGTTCTGAGTCCAGAGGTCTGAAAGGTGAGGCTTGAAATTCTGCATTTCCAACGAGCTCCCAGACAGTGCAGAAGCTGCTGGTTTGTGGCCACATTAAGGAACAACACTCAGTGATTTCAAGTACAGCCCACCTTCACTTTCACATTTTGTCTGTTTTTAGAAGAGAATAAACAGATTCCATTTGTAAAGGAGGATCATAGTTATATTAACTCTCCTTTTCAAATGTTAGTTGAAGACTATTTTCCTCAAATAATGCTTTCTAGTATTTTTTAAATATAATTTAAAAGAACACACCCCTCATGACTAAAAAAAATAAAATAAAAAGTGGCTCACTGTTACCGCTGAGCCAGCAGAGGGCGCAGGTAAGCAACCTCACTAGGCGAAGCTACCAGGTGGGTCTGAACTAGTGTTTTTCTATTGGTAGTCAAAATCAAGCTTTTACCTATCAGTCTCCCTCTTCCAGCTTTTCAAATAAAGTTAATGTTCGGGAAGTACCTCCTAAGTTATAAGTGCCCCAATTTGAGAATGAGCTTTAGGGTAAAATTTACAACTCACCTTGGTCTCGTGATAGCTCTCAGAATGTCTATCTTGCCCGTTTTTGAGATGTTACATCCATGCATGCCCTTTATTTTTTTTCCTGGCAAAGAGTTATTTATTTTATTTATTCATTTATTTATTTTAATTTGACCAGAGAGAGAGAGTGGAAAGTAATCCACCAGGTCTGGGACTCAAACCGTGGTCAGCCATGTGGGAGTGTCCTGCGCCTTAACCACCATACCACCTGCTGGTACCAACACATACTCCTATTCTTTACATTTGATTTGCCTCCCCCTCCTTACTACCTCTTTTACTATAGACAAGTCACTTTCTCTAGGCTAAGTTAACTCATTAGCAAAGGAGATAAAATTACTGACTTTCCCAAAGACAGAATATTTAGTCGGGTTAGACCTTGACATTGCACCAAACTGCAACTTCTGTGACTCCCTTACTCCCCTTGTGAGGATCCTTTTACTTGCATGCTGTGTTTTTGCTTTGTTTGTTTGTTTTTAAGAATTATTTTTATTTAACTTTATTTCCTTATTTATTTGAATTAGACCAGAGAGGGGGAGAAAGGGAGCAAGAAAGCAAGCTACCAGGTCCAGGACTCAAACTGCAGATGGCCATGTGGGAGTCCAGCACCACCATGTCAACTGCCGGCCCCCTGTTTTATTGCAGTTTTTTAGGAGAATTTTTTTTGTTTTGTTTGTTTGTTTGTTTGTTTGTTTGTTTTTGCTATAGGGCACGTGCCTCATTGGAGAGAGAGAAAGCAAGAAATCATCCCCCAGGTGGGTGGCCACACCACAATCCCTTCTCCTCTCAGGATTTTAGGCACAGATGCACACGCACCCAGCATGATTTTTAAGACGCCGGATCTGGAACTCGAACCACAGTCGACTACATGGGAGTCCAGCACCATAACCATTATGCCATCTGCTGGTTCCCCACACTGTGTTTTTGTTGCAACACAAAGCGCTGGCTTACCTGCGTGACCTGTTTCCTCACTCTGCCTTTCCGTTCATTTAGGCAGTGGAGGACATAGAAAACAAATAGGTTTGGTGTTCTGGGCATATTTTTAAGGTATAATGGGTTCTTTTTGCCCAGACCATTGAGCAGCAGGCACACAGGGTGACAGTTGTTTTTTGTCATGTCATGCTTATAGATACTAATGTAGAGATGTGCGGCATAAGTCCCTATGCCTAAGACTGCTGGGACTACCACATATTTATTGACCTGCTGTTTACAAGTACTGTGTTCTCTTTAGATAGATGATAGATGATAGATAGATGATAGATAGATAGATGATAGGTAGGTAGGTAGGTAGGTACGTAGATAGATAGATAGATAGATAATAGATATCTTTCTGGATGAGTGGTTCGGAAAGTTGGCTGTATTACACTGGGGGAACAGCAGGGGAGATGAATTATAAATGGGAGTGATCATATATCCTAGTTTGCCCAGGACAGTCCTGGGTTATAGTTTTCGTCCCAGTAATGCATCTGGTCTGCATTCCTTTCCATAAATGTCCTGGTGTATATGCTAAATTATTTGGTCACTACAGTCATGGGCAGGGTGACCATATGTGCCAGTTTGCCTGGGACCATCCTGGCTCATATCTGTTAAGCCGGTTTGGATGATAAATAATATCCAGTCCTAGAGATGGCTCTTTCCTTTGGTTTATGATATTAAACAGAGGCTGTCTTGTGACACGGACTAATCATGCAGCCACCTAGAATAGTCAGTTTAATCAGATTTGAGGTTGGGATCTAGTACTGCTGAGAGATACTAGAATCTAGACTTGAGTTTAAATCCAGCTTCCATTTGCATTCAATCCAAGGCAATATGTAAGCCCAGTGGTATTGGTGATTTACTCAGTAAATCTGTGTATTTTCCATAATAATTCCATTTCCTCATTTTTTATTCAGGTTATTTTATGACTTCGATATCTAGTGTTTCAAAAAGAATACAGGGAACCAGCAGTTAGCGTAATGGCTATGTTGCTGGACTCCCACATAGTCGACTGCGGTTCGCGGCCCGGACCAAGTGGCTTAAAACTCACACCGGGCGCATGTGCGCGCGTGCCCAAGATCCCGAGAGGAGAATGGAGGAGAAGGGATTGCGGTGTGACCGTCCCCCCTGGGGGGTGATTTCTCACTTTCTGTCTCTATGTCTCGCTCTGTCTGTCTGGCGAGCGCACGCACCCTATAGCAAAAACCTCTAAAAAAAAAAAAAAAAAAACCGTAATTAATATTTTTAGTGTTAGTACTTTTGGATTTTTCTTCACTGTTGCTTAAATTTTTATTTCCCTGAGGGCACATGTGCTTGTCAGAAAGACATAGAGAGACAGGGGAATTAAGAAAGTACCTCCATGGGACCAGCAGTTGGCGTAATGGCTATGTCACTGGACTCCCACGTAGTCAACCGCGGTTCACGTCCCGGACCCGGTGGCTTAAAACTCACGCCGGGTGCGTGTGTGTGCGTGCCCAAGATCCCGAGAGGAGAATGGAGGAGAAGGGATTGTGGTGTGGCCATCCCCCCTGGGGGGTGATTTCTCGCTTTCTGTCTCTCTGTCTCTCTCTGTCTGGCGAGCGCACGCGCCCTATAGCAAAAACTTCTCCAAAAAAAAAAGACAAAAGAAACTACCTCCATGGGGAATGGTCACACTGCAATCCATTCTCCCTCCTTTCAGGATTCTGGTCACTCCAAAACACATGCCCAGCATGTTTTCAAGTTGCCGGGTCTGGGAATCAAACTTCAGTCGGCCATATGGGATCCAGCTCAC
Source organism: Tupaia tana (assembly GCA_026018925.1). Classification (NCBI taxonomy): domain Eukaryota; kingdom Metazoa; phylum Chordata; class Mammalia; order Scandentia; family Tupaiidae; genus Tupaia; species Tupaia tana. Next base: position 195,176,810 of record JAKSZU010000003.1, read on the forward strand.
ATAACCACCAGGCCACAGCTAGTCCTAGTACTTCTGTTTTAAATTGTGTACCTTATTTGGAACCACCAGAGAGATTCAAGTAGTTCAGTTACCATGTATTATAGGTACATTAAATAGGTTCTTCAATTTCTTCCAACTTTGAAGTGTATATAATTCTTAGGGCAGTTTCTCTTGTGAATAACGGAAATAAAATTCTTCACAAGAGATGCATGCAGAATAATAAACAAGGTTTTATTTCTGTAAAGTTGTGAGGGGTCTGGGGAGAGACTATTATTAAAAACAAATCACTAAGCATATCATTTCCTTTGCAGCAATTAAAGCATCCGAACCTTGTGAACCTCATTGAGGTGTTCAGAAGAAAAAGGAAAATGCATTTAGTTTTTGAATACTGTGATCATACACTTTTAAATGAGTTGGAAAGAAACCCAAATGGGTAAGTAACCTAGAAACCAAAGGTATATTGATAGATGGCCACTTCTCAGTTTCATTGTCCATGTGGAATTAACTATGGCAAATTTTAGATCCCAGCCACAGTTCCCCTTTCTGACCAGGTGCATCTGAATGCCCCTCTCCGGTCTCAGTTAGGATGTGCTCAAAGGGCAATTGAATATTAACCTAGAGAAATATAATTAGAAAGACAAGTCTACTGCATATATAAATTACAATCCATTTGGAAGCCAAATATGTATGTTGGTTTATCTGAATTCAAGGAATGAACTATGGTTTGATATTTAAAAATCTATTTATATAATTCCCTGGTAATTTAAGAGATTACAAAGTAGATATGGGCCAGCAGGTGGCATGGAGGTTAAGGTTGCTGGATCCTACATGTCTGACTGCATGGTTCAAGTCCAGACCTGTCAGCTTGAAAATCAGGCCAAGCACCCCAGTGCATATGTACAAATGCCCAAAATTCTGAAAGAATAAAGAAGGGATCGCTACATGGCCCTCGCCCCTGAGAGGTGACTTCTAATTTTCTCTCTCTTTCTCTTCTTGTCTCTCTCCAGAGAGTACACATGCTTTTTAACAAACTAAAAAAAAAGAAGTAGATATGAGTGGGCTGGCTCCATGGCTTGGTGGTTAAGGCAGGGGATCCCACATGGCCCACCATGTGTTTTGAGTCCCACACCTGGCAGCTTGGGAAACATGCCAAATGTGTGTACGTGCATACCTCAAATCCTGACAGTAAGCAGAGATGGAGGAGGAGGGATTGTGGAGTGACCATGCCCCGTGGGGTGTGCTTTCTGCCTCCCCTTCTCCCTCTGTATCTCCTTGGTGAGAGCACATGCCCTCTGGCAAAATTTAAGAAAAAAATGTAGATATAGGGCTGGCTTCGTGGTGCAGGGGTAATGCACTGCACAAGAGAACTGACTCTCACATGCCTGGGGTTCCACTCCCCACCCAGGCAGCCTGAATCACACCAGGTGCACATGTGTGCCCAGGATCCGGTGGGCTGGAGGATGGAGAAGGGGGGTCACAACATGACCAGAACCTGTGAAGGGTGCTCAGCTCGCTCTCTCACTCACTCTCTCTCATGTATATGTGCATGTGCTCTCTCGTAAATAAAGACAATAAAGTTTTAGTTAAAATACATATGATTGATAAAATTTTAAATGGTGATAAATTCAACATCCTTTCCTGATTACTGAAAACCAAAATACAAAGAACTTTCACAACTAGAATTAAAAAAATGTTTTTTGGGGACCAGCAGATGGCATAATGGTTATATCACTGGACTCCCATGTAGTTGACTGTGATTCGAGTCCTAGACCCAGCGCCTTAAAGCTCACACTGGGCACATGTATGTGCATGTCCAAAATCCTGAGAGGAAAATGGAGGAGAAGGGATTGCAGCATGGCCATCCCCCTGGGGGGTGATTTCTGGCTGTTTCTTTGTTTTTCTGATGAGCTCATGTGCCCTCTAGCAAAAACAAAACAAAACAAAACAAAACAAACAAAAAACAACAACAAAAAAAACCTCTCTATAAAAAAAGAAAAAGTTTTCTTGGCTGGCCCATGGCATAGCAGTTTAAATGACATACATAGGGAGTCAGATCTGACACAGCCAACTGTGGTTCAAATCCCAACTTGGGTGGCTTGATAAACACTTTACACATATGTGCATGCATACTTCCAATCCTTACGGGATAAAAAAATGGAAGAAAAAGATTGCAGTGAGATCACACCCTTGGGGAGTGCTTTCTCTGTCTGGTAAGCACATGCACCCTCTGACAATAAGAAAAAAGAAGAAAGAAACTTTTTTATTTGTCCAGAAAGCATTTGCACTCACAGGGGGAGGGGAGAGAGAGAGAGAAAGCACCCCTTTCCCCGTAGAGAATGGTTGCACCACAATCTCTTCCCCCCCATCTTTCCTTCTGGATATTCACACACACATTCCTGGTGTGTTTCTCAAGCCACTGGGTCCAGGACTCAAACCATGTTGCCAGCCATGTGGGCTCCAGCCCACTTAATCACTATGGCACAGGCTGGCCCAGAGAAAATAAACCTTTTTAACATATTCACACAAAAGAGCCCTTCTTCAGACCAACACCCAATTTTATACTTCATGGTAAAACACTAAAGGGACTTCTATTAAAGTGAGAAACAAAGTAAGGGTGTGAGTTGCCACCACTGCAATATAACATTGTTCTGAGAACTTTAACCAATTTAATGTAATAAGAAAACAAGATAGCTAGCTTTTCTTTAGAATTATTTATTAGTTTTATTTTATTATTATTATTATTAAATTTGCTGTAGGTCATATGTGCTCATGAGAGAAAGAGAGAGAGAGAGAGTAAATCACCAGATCTGGGACTCAAACTATGGTCAGCCATGTGGGAGTCCAACACCTTAACCACTATGCCACCTGCTGACCCCAAGATAGATAGCTTCTGGAAATGAGATAAAATTGTCTTTATTTGCCTGATATTGTTTTACAAAATCTGAGAGAATCACCCAAAGAGTTACTAAAACTAATGGAGGGCCAGCTCCATGGTGCAGTGGTAAGGTGTTGCTCAGGAGAGGCCAGATCCCTTATAGTGACCGCGTTTCACGTCCTCGGCCCCCTCAGCTGGAGGAGCAATGAGCCTGTGCTCAGGCAGCCAATACTCAGCCGACTAGAGGACTGGAGGAAAGGGATTGTAGCACTACGGACTCTATGGAGGTTGCTCCCCTTTACTTCCTGCACATGCATGTGCTCTTATAAATAAAAGAAACAAGATTAAAATTAAAAACCTAAGGGGCCAGCAGGTGACGTGGTGGTTAAGGGCACTGGACTCCCACATGGCTGACTGCAATTTGAGTCTTGGACTTGGAGGCTTGCTTTCTCACTTTCCCTCTCTCTCTCTCTCTCTCTGTCCTTCTCTGGTCAAATGAAAATAGAAAGATAGATAGATAGATTAATAGATAGGCAGACAGGTAGATAGATATAGGTAGATAAAGTTAAATAAAATAATTCTTTAAAAATAATTTAAAACTTAATGGAATTCAATAGATTGATCCATATAGCGTTACACACCCCATGTGCAAAAATTAACTTTTGTATCGATCAGCACTATTCTGTGAAACCTGCTCTATCTGCATAAGTTCAATTTTTAAAAAAGGACCTAAATTTATTATTTAAATGTTCAACTATGACAAGATATTGAATCTGATTGATGGGTATGTTTGGAGCATTACATAATTGTACTTTTGTTTAAAAAAAATCTTTACAGTAGACATTTAGTAAAAATAACCTTTGTATTTCAAATTTTTGAAAATAACAACAAATAACACCATCTCCATCAACAGGGATGAAAGATAAACACCACACTGAGAAAAATATTTGCACATATATAACAAATTACATTATACATTGAGTCTTCATAAATCAATAAGAAAAGAATAAACAAATATATAGAATTTCACAAATTGGTTTAATTATATTTGTTTATTAGGATTAAAATAATCATGATGACATTTCTATTCTTCCCAGCGATTTCAAGCTAATTGCTAGTTTGTTATGTATTTTTCATTTGTATCTTTGATTATATCTTGATTGAATAAAAATCAATAAAATAAAAATTAAAAATAGTTTAATTGTGAAAAAATAAGAGCAGAGTAAACAAACCAATTAAAAAATCAGTAAAGGCCTGGGTCCAGCAGTTAGCGTAATGGCTATGTCGCTGGACTCCCACGTAGTTGACTGTGGTTCGAGTCCCGGACCCGGCGGCTTAAACTCACGCCGGGCACTTGTGCGTGCGTGCCCAAGATCCCAAGAGGAGAATGGAGGAGAAGGGATTGTGGCGTGGCCATCCCCCCTGGGGGGTGATTTCTCGCTTTCTATCTCTCTGTCTCTCTCTTGTCTTTTTTTTTTTTCTTTTTTTGAGCGGTTTTCACTATAGGGTGCGTGCGCTCACCAGACAGACAGAGAGAGACAGAGAGACAGAAAGCGAGAAATCACCCCCCAGGGGGGATGGTCACGCCACAATCCCTTCTCCTCCATTCTCCTCTTGGGATCTTGGGCACGCACGCCGGCTTGAGTTTTAAGCCACCGGGTCCAGGACGCGAACCGCAGTCGACTATGTGGGAGTCCAGCGACATAGCCATTACTCTAACTGCTGGTTCCCTCTCTGTCTTTCTGGCGAGCGCACGCGCCCTATAACAAAAACCTCTCCAAAAAAAAAAAAAAAATCAGTAAAGGCCATGAAATGGAAACTGAAAGAAAAACTGTGGTGTCCAATAATCATATGAAAATGAGTAATCACTAAAAATTAATGAAATACAAATAGAAACCAAAATGAGATACCATTTCATTCTAACCACAGATTGGCACACATAACATTGGCAAAACCAAATCCTGGCAAGACAGTGAGGAGATAGGGATGTATGTGCACAGATGCACAGATGTTTGGTGGGAGTGTAAATGGGTATAACCTTCCTCAGAGAGGGTAGCTTGGCAGTATGTAAATGTGAAGGCATTGTCATGAGACAGTGATGTGAGCGATGGAAAGACACCAAGTTTAAAAAGTTCAAGAGAATGTAATTGCTTTACATTATAAAAAATTTTTTTAAAGGTTACATAAAGTAGAACACTCCTAGACAGAGTACAAGTTTCCCAAATTCCCCATTTCCCAGTGAAAAATATATCTGGCCATGATATTTCTAATATTTTCTACACAGAGTGATGATTCTGTCAGGGACAGAAAGCTCACAGCCTTCCATTCTTATGGGACCTACCTTTCTTTTCTTTTCTTTTCTTTTCTTTTCTTTTCTTTTCTTTTCTTTTCTTTTCTTTTCTTTTCTTTTCTTTTCTTTCTTTCTTTCTTTCTTTCTTTCTTTCTTTCTTTCTTTCTTTCTTTCTTTTTTTCTTTCCCCAAGAGGTTTTTGCTATAAGGCTTATGTGCCCGCCAGAAAGACAGAGAGAGACAGAGAGACAGAAAGCGAGAAATCACCCCCAGGGGGATGGCCATGCCGCAATCCCTTCTCCTCCCTTCTCCTCTTGGGATCTTGGGCACGCACGCACCCAGAGCGAGTTTAAGCCTCCAGGTCCCGGACTCAAGCTGAGGTCAACTACATGGGAGTCCAGCAATAGAACCATTATGCCAACCGCTGGTCCCATGGAACCTTTCTTCTCCCTGGCCTCCCCTTTGGCTGTAGACCTGCCTGCGTACTAGATGCCAAGTAGCTATTACAGTAACTGCTCTGCATGCTTGAGTATTTATCATCAGCATGAATTGGATGAATTGACGGTCCATCTTCCAACTATACCGTTTTTTGCTGAAAAACCTGGTATCAGGTCTACCTGAAGTTCATCCTTATGGGATGAAAATATAATGTGCTTGCCTTTGGTCCCAGAAGTTTCACTTCCAGAACTTAAAGAAATAATTGCACAGCTACAACAAGATGAATGCTTACATGTTCATCAGAATGTTTCTAGAAATACAAGTTGTCTCAACCGAACTGCTTATCAAAGAGAACTGAAGTTAATTGGGATACATCAATATAATGAGAACCTGTATGGCCACTAAAACACGTGTGCCTGTTAGTATTTGTGCCTCTACGCATAAAATGTCTATGAAAGAGACAAGGGGTAGAATCTCAGAGAATAAATGGGTGACTAGGCAGGTGTCAGAGAGGCAGCTTCAAAACTTCTAAAATTTTGAAGCGTATAATTGTACTTATTTAAAATTAGGGGCTAGCAGGTGGTAGAGTGGTTAAAGTGCTGGACTTCCACATGGCTGACCACACAATTGGAGTCCCAGACCTGGCGGCTTGCTTTCCCACTTTCCCACTCTCTCTCTCTCCCTCTGTCTCTGGTGAGTGCACATGCCCTATAGCAAATTAAAAACAATAATAATAAGTAAAATTAAATAAACAATTCTTTTAAAAAATTAACATTAAAAAGTAATTACAGAGAGAGACAGAGAGAAACAGAAAGGCCTGAAAGGACAGCCACCAGAAATTACAATTATTTGAGTCAGCAGTTTTCATCCCTTTACTTTTTAATATTGTTTAAATTTTCATGATAAGCATGGATCTGTAAGGGATATAAAATTGCAAACTATAAGCCCAGTCAATGGTAACACAAGCAGAGGGCCTGCTCAACCTTGGAGCCATAAACCCGGATCCTGGGTTGAACACTTGAGGCATGCCTGTGATTCTGACTGGCTGGAAGACTTTGGGAGGATGGGAGGATGGGATTGTGGCATGGTGAAGACCCTGTCAAGGGTACCTGTGTCTCTCTCTCTCTCTCTCAAGAAATAAACTAAAAAAAAAAAAAAAAAAATTGAAACTACAGAAGAAATTCATATAACAATAATAAAAAGACAGTAAAATTATATTAAAAATTTTGCTATAGGGCCTGTGTGCTTGCTGGAAAGGTGGAGAGAGAGAGAGGGAAAGAGAGAAAGCACTCTGTGGGGGAAGATGGGGATGGCTATGCCCAAATTCCCTCTCTTCCAGTCTCTTCTCAGGATTTTGGGTGTGCACACACATGCCCAGCATGTTTTCCATGCTGCCAGGTCCAGAACTTGAACTGCTCATTTTCCATATAGAATCCAGTCACCTTAACCACCACACCACTGTCTGGCCCAAGAAATTTTCATTAAAACATTAAAAAAAGGGGGGTCAGCAGGTGGCATGGTGGTTGGGGTGCTGGACTCCCACATGGCCAACTGGGGTTTGAGCCTCAGACCTGCTGGCTTGCTTTCTCACTTTCCCTCTGTCTCTCTCGCATGTGAGCGCACATGCCCTATAGCAAATTTAAAAATAATGATGATAATAAAATTAAATACATAATTCTTTAAAAAAACAAAACATTAAAAAAAGAAACTCCAGGACCCCCTTTGCACTGTGTTCTTTGGCTATGACAAACTGCCCATTCCATTTCTATTCCTAGCCCGTGCTTCCGAAAATCCATCCCAGGAGTTTTCATTTCCTTTTTTCCTTTTTCCCCTAGAGTTGCTGACGGAGTGATCAAAAGTGTATTATGGCAAACACTTCAGGCTCTTAATTTCTGTCATAAACATAACGTAAGTAATACATTTAACGTGTTTATTTTTTCACGATGTCTCTTTTCTTCTAAATAGCTCAGGGATCTATTCAAAGAGCTAACGAGGGAGGGAAAGTAAGAACCAGAAGAGGAAAACAGGAAAATTACAGAATGTGAGGAAAAGTGATGCATTACCCATGGCCCTTTGTCGTTACTACTTCCTTATGAATGAAAACTATATAGAGAACTGGCAGGTGGCGTGGTGGTTGGGGGTGCTGGACTCCCACGAGGCAGGCCATAGTTCAAGGCCTGGACCTGGTGGCTTGCTTTCTCACTTTCTCTGTCTGTCTGTCTGTCTGTCTCTCTCTCTCTCTTACTATGTCCCTCTCTGGTCAAATTAAAAATAAATAAATAAATAAATAAATAAATAAATAAATAAATAAAATTATAATAAAATAATTCTTTTTTGAAAAGTGTATAGACACTTGACATTTCCTTTTGCTATAGTACTAATGATATCTAAGATTATTTTTAAATTGGGTTAAAATAATTGTTCAGGATATCAGTAGTGTGATTCCCGCATGATACTTGGTTTTTATTTTGTTCTTACATTTCACAAGCCTTCAAGTCTATGACAGTACCCCTTCCCCTTTGTGTTTTGTTTAATTTGCTGTGTCATTCATTCTGTAGAGCCATAGTTTGAGAACTTGAACATGCATGAAAGTCCCCTGGAGGGCGTAGTAATACTCTGCCTGCTGGGTTCCACCCCCCAGAGTTCTGACTCGGCAAGTCTGGAGTGGGGCCTGAGAGTCTGCATGTCTCACATTCTCTCAGATGATATTGGGACTACTTGCCCAAGAACGACACTTTGAATACTACTGTGTTATAGAAATAGTTTAGGCCAATTGCTTCCTGTGTGTACTTAAGTTATAACTTATTTTCTCACCTGTATTTCCTGTAAGTGGTATTTATATCTAAAGCCATGATCGTATCTAGCTTCACTTTTTTTAGACAAGAATATTTCAGATATGGGGCTGCACACTTCTCATAACATTGTCAGTATTGGGACCAGCAGTCGGCATAATGGCTATGTCGCTGGACTCCCACATAGTTGACTACGGACCCAGTGGTTTAAACTCACACTGGGCGCATGTGCATGTGTGCCCAAGATCCTGAGAGAAGAATTGGGGAGAAGAGATTGTGGCGTGGCCATCCCCCCTGGGGGGGTGATTTCTCGCTTTCTGTTTCTCTGTCTCTCTCTGTCTTTCTGGCAACTGAACACACCCTATAAAAAAAGCCTCTCCAGGGACCAGCAGTTAGCGTAATGGCTATGTCGCTGGACTTCCATGTAGTCGACCGCAGTTCGAGTCCCAGTTTTAACCCAGTAACTTAAAACTCACGCTGGGCGCGTGTGCGTGTGTGCGTGTGTCCCCAAGATCCCAAGAGGAGAACGGAGGAGAAGGGATTGCGGCGTGGCCATACCCCTGGGGGTGATTTCTCACTTTCTGTCTCTCTGTCTCTGTCTGTCTGGCAAGCGCACATGCCCTATAGCAAAAACCCCTCCAAAAAAAAAAAAAGAAAGCCTCTCCAAAAAAAAATCATCAGTATCATGAGTTATATAGTTTCTGGTCATCCCACTTTCAATAATTTTTAAAATGATGAGTGTGCTCAGGAAGTATTAGTTTGATCCCGTCCATTATTAATTTCCTGCCAGTCTTTTTACCTGATGGAGTAAGCTTCCAGTGATGGTTATTGTATGTGTCCAGTATTTCATTAAGGTTAAAATATGGTGATTTTATTATTCCTTCTGCATTTATTAATTTGAATAATATGAAAAAGAACTTACCCTCCTAGACTCTGGCTACTATAAAATCCAGTAAGATAAATACATGGTGATTTCCTTTATTTGCCAATACTCAGAGAAACATGTTGGTATCTTAGCAACCGCCAGCAGTAACGATGACACAGACTTTTGGGAGATGGCGAGGGGGCATCATTACAAACACCGATTTTATATGTTTGATATTTTCGGTCCTTTACAGTCATTGTTCTCTCTGATGTCCACATGTACCAATCTAGTCCAGTGGAAGCATCAGGTTGGCTCCAGGGTGTTTTTGCTCCAGTGATAGCTTCTACAGAATCTCTCCAGACCTTCCGAGTCAGTGCCTAAGCAGAGACAGCTCTGAGGCAACAACACAGACTACCATGGGGTCAACAGAATGTCTACCATAGTAATCTAGGATTGCCGAGAAAGAAAATGTGCGATCATGGAACTAAATTTCAATACTAACGGGGAGCTTTCTTTCATTGTAAGAAAAGCTACAAAGCTTTTATTAGATTAAATAGAAATACTTTGTTTTCTGCTCATGTACAGGAATGTTGTTCACAAATTCTTTAAACCTGTTGTTCACAGTGCAAACTGTGCTTTCATAAGCTTAGTACAGACGATGCTGGATTGAGTCCCTATCTCTGTTGCTTTCCACCGTGATATGGGAAATACTAAAGTTTACCCAAAATTGCTGTAGGAACTTTACGGAGAGTTAAAATGGTTTTTGGAAAATATTATTTACTGGGCTTGGCCCCATAGTACAATGGTTAAGTGCCAGATCCCACACGGCCAACTGTGGTTTGAATCTAGGCCTCAGAGGCTTGAACGACATACCAGTCATATGTGAGTGCATGCTCCAAATCCTGACATGATGGAAAAAATGGAAAAGAGATCGTGACATGATCACACACCACTGGGGTATGTTTTCTCTCTCTGGCAAACACGTGCCCCCTCTGACAATATATTGGGTCACCAGAAGAGTCATAATGGGACCAGCAGATGGTGTAATGATTATATCGCTGCACTTACATGTAGTTGACTGCAGTTCAAGTCCCACACCTGGTGACTTAAAACTCACACCAGGAGCTTGTGCGTGCATGCCCAAAATCCCTGGAGGAGAATGGAGGAGAACTGATTGCAGTGTGGCCATCTCTCCAAGAGGTGATTTCTTGCTTTCTGTCTCTGTCTCTCCAGTGAACACACATGCTCTATAGCAAAAATCTCTCTGTAAAAAGAAGTCATGATGTATTTTCCTGTTTTTCTATGCAAAAAATACATCATGACTTTTCCAATGACCTGATACATTGTTTACCATAAATGTACTTTATCCCTATATAATTAAACACTTTCTTGTGTACTATTGGGTCATCGGAAAAGTCATGAGATATTTTTCTATATTTTTCTATGCAAAAATGCATCAAGACTTTTCCAACAGCCCAATAGATTGTAGGCTTGAATGCAATTCCTGTGTCTGATTTACCTTCATATCTATTCAATGCCTAGCATGTATCTTTTTACATAAGAGGTGCTAAATAAATATTTATTGAATGAGTGAATGACTAAATGAATCAGCCCATCAATCAATATATGATTTTGTGACTAATTATTTCCAGTGAATGCAAAATATTACTGTAGCTCATTTCCTCTGCCATCATTTCTCTGCTTGGAGCAAATTCTGTATCTTATACCTTGCCATACTGAAAACTTCCCTTGATAATCTATTACCTCTATAAAAAGGGATAATTTTTCAGACCAACATCCTTCTTCCAAGATGGAGATTACTTCTGAACTCTGATTATCTCATTTTCCTATGCTGTGGTAAGCATTTTTCTATCTACCTTTTTATTTTCTCTTTAGCTAAAATGCATGCAAAGGAACAAAACCTAAGTCATACATAAACTGTTACAATAACATATCTAAAACCTTTATAAGATCTTTATTTTTAAAGGACCTCCATTATACACTCAAAGAATATAAAAGGCAATCTGACCCAGTGTTGTTGCTGAAGATTCACAGCTTTCAACTGATGGAAACCATGCACACCTTATTAGCTCCAGAATTGTGATCCTAAGCAGGATGATGAAGGTTAAAGTAGTAAAGGACTAAGGCCTTGCTACTAAAGGTGTAGTTCACAGAGATCACCTGGGAGTTTGTTAGAAATGCAGAATCTTGGGACCAGCAGGTGGTGTAATGATTACGTTACACAATGTTATGTCCTCTCTGGACACCCACGAGGCCCACCACAGTTTAGGTCGTGGACTCAGCAGCTTGAAACTCACGCCAGTGCAAGCGCATGCATGCCCAGAACCCCAAGGGGAGAATGGAAGAGAGGAGGTTGCAGTGTGGCCATACCTGATTTCTCACTTTCTGTTTCTCTTTCTCTCTCTGTCTTTCCAGCAAGTACATGTGCCCTATAGCAAAAATCTCTCATAAAAAAAAAAAAAAAAGAAATGCAGACTCTTGGGCCCACTCCAAATCTGCAGAGTCACAATAGGCACTTTAACGAGAGCTCCAGGTGACTCATGTGTCCATTAAATTTTGAGAAGCCTTTGACTTAAGAAAACACCTACACATTTTGTTTTGTTTATCTTATAATATCACCAGAGTGAGACAACTAATGTGAGACACTTAACACTATTATGAACCAACCCATGGACTTTTGTGTATTTGATGCATTGACTAGAGAAAAAGAACTTTCTCTCAAATGGTAAAACTATAGTGATTTCAGGGCCAGCAGGTGACGTGGTGGTTAAGGCACTAGACTCCCATACGGCTAACAGTGGGTCAAGTCCAGGATCTGGCTCCTTGCTTTCTCTCTCTGGTTAGTGCACGTGCCCTATAGCAATTTAAAAAAATAATAATAATAATGAGGGCCTACCATGTAGTCGACTGTGGTTCGAGTCCCAGACCCAGTGGCTTAACACTCATACCAGGTACATGTGTGTGCATGCCCAAAATCCCAAGAGGAGAATGGAGGAGAAGGGGTTGTGGCATGGCCATCCCTCCTGAGTGGTGATTTCTTGCTTCCTGTCTCTCTGTCTCTCCAGCAAGTGCACATGCCCTATAGCAAAAACCTCTCCAAAAAATGAGAATAATAAATAAAAATGTTAAAAAAAAACTATAGTGATTTCTGAGATAACGAGTGTATGAGGCTGCAACATCTGCCATTATCCTGTTAATATTATTTGGGTGTCAAGGAAGGGTCTCTTTTCTCTCTTATGGCTCTATGAGAACCCACCTACAAAGCACAAAGAGAACAGACTTCTCATCATAGAAAACTGCTTATTCTTCAGTCAGACTATAAAAGAAGCCATTTCTGATGTGGACACTTCCAGAGAAGATTATGGAAGTTGAAAGTCAGGTCTAACATACTGTATACTTCTTCTTGCTGGCTCGTGAGCCTATAAAAATGAGATTGTACAATAGCCACAATAACCCAACCTGAGTAATGTTTGCTAAAAGCTGTGTATGAAACCCAAGTTCATTAAAACTCTTCTGTCACCAAGACTTGTTGTTTCTTGTTCTCTAGTGGAAAATAAACTGATTCCAAGAGACATGGTGAGAGTTTGCACTGAGCATGACTTTGCAGTGGGGAAAATGAAAGCTGCGTCTGAGTATCATCCACCTTTCAGGATTTTTCTTACAGTTCCAATTTTTTTTTTTTTGAGAGAGAGGTTTTTGCTATAGGGCACGTGCACTCACCAGAAAGAGAGAGAGACAGAGAGACAGAAAGTGAGAAATCACCCCCCAGGGGGGATACCCACGCCACAATCCCTTCTCCTCCATTCTCCTCTTGGGATCTTGGGCACACACGCATACACATGCGCCCGGTGTGCATTTAAGTCACCAGGTCTGGGACTCGAACCATGGTTGACTACATGGGAGTCCAGCGACATAGCCATTATGCCAACTGCTGGTCCCATAGTTCCAATTATTTAAAAAAAATAATAATTTGGGGTCGGCAGGTGGTGTGGTGGTTAAGGTAGTTGGACTCCCACATGGTTAGCCACTGTTTGAGTTCCAGACCTGGCAGCTTGTTTTCTCATTTTCCTTTTCTCTCTCTCTGTCTCTCTTTGGTTAATGTAAAAAAAATATTTTTAATAAAATTATGACAATGAATAAAATTAAATAATTCTTTTTTCTTTTTGAGAGGTTTTTGCTACAGGACGCGTGCGCTCACCAGACAGAGAGACAGAGAGACAGAAAGCGAGAAATCCCCCCCAAGGGGTATGGCCACGCTGCAATTCCTTCTCCTCCATTCTCCTCTCGGGATCTTGGGCCCGCACACACACACGCCTGGCGTGAGTTTTAAGCCACCGGGTCTGGGACGCGAACCGTGGTCAACTACGTGGGAGTCCAGCGACATGGCCATTACGCTATCTGCTGGTCCCAAATTAAATAACTCTTTTAAAAAGATAATTACTCATTTAACTTTGTTTATTATTATTATTCAATTTGGCCAGAGAGGGAGACTGAAAAGCAAGCCACCAGGTCTGGGACTCAAATCATGATCGGTCACGTGGGAGTCCAGTGCCTTAGCCACCATGCCACCTGCTGGCCCTGACAGTTCCAATTATTTTTACTTTCCTTTTTATTTCTTCAGTATTCTATCCTCTTTTTTAATAGCTTCTTTCCTGCACTTATACCAATAACTTTTTCTATTTCTTTGACATACATCAATATTTCATGTGCCTTTATTTTTTTTGGTTCAAAAATAACTACTATAAATTTCACATGGATTTGCATTAGAGCCTAAATAGGTTAGTAGGCAAATATCAATATAAGACCTTTTACTTTGTCATCCCAGGCATAGTCTAAAAAAGTTACAATTTGATGCACACTCAACTCACAGACATAACCTGTTCTAATTAAATCAGCAACAGCAATAAGTGAGTATTAATGACTAAGAGTGTCAGTCTGTTCCATACATGGTTTGCTTAAAAGATAGGGTATTAGGGGCCAACAGGTGGTGTAGTGGTTAAGGCACTAGACTCATAAAGTTGACCACAGTTTGAGCCCTAGACCTGGTGACTTGAAACTCACACTAAGCTCGTGTGAGTGTGTGCCCAAAGTCCCAAGAGGAGAATGGAGGAGAAGGAATCGTGGCATGGCTATCCCCCCTGGGGGGTTGATTTCTCACTTTCTTTCTCTCCAGCCAGTGCACACACCCTTACAGCAAAAATCTAAAAAAAAAAAAAAAAAGGTATTAAACTTTGTTGGTTTATATTCCAACAGTGTATTCTTAAAAACTAATATTTAAGACCTTAGGACTTTTAAGAGACCTAAAATTTTTCTTCTAAATACCATTTATACAGATTGTCAAATAGTTGACAGTAATTGAAACTAAATAGGAACATGTTTCTGTGACCCAGTGTCATTTTTGTGACCTAAAATGTATTCAGGGCTCAGCTTTTTCTATTCCTAGATATCTATGATAAAGCAAAGAAAATTATTTCAGAATTGTCAGTTTAACAGGAATAATATAAGGGACGGATAGCATGGCAGAGACACGAGGCAGAGGGAGCTGATTATTGTGACCATGAACTCTGTCAGTGGCCACCAGCAATCACAGGATTGTTTCAAAAATGCAATAATTAATGTGAAAGTTCTGTGAGAAGTACAGACTTCTTTCTATTTGAGGGCCAAGGCACAGAAAATATTATATTTATCCACATTCCTTTTAGGGGTGGGTAAATGAAAGATATGATTTGAAGAGCAGGATCTGAGTTGCTTTCTCACATCCCCTCCACACACAGAAAACACTTTCTGGAATGAAGATGCAGTGTGTGAGCTCACCAGTCCTGCCCACACGCATGACCCTAGCTCAGCCCTCGCTGGGCCAGCCTGGGCGGAGAAGATGTAGCAGGTTGTAAAGTCACTGCATGTGGGAGAACAGCAGGAGCGTCCTTGAGGTGAAAGTGCCTCGTAGGGGTCCGGCTACCCTGTGAGGGGGACTGGCAGCATTGTGGGAACATCTCAGGAGGGTTACCGATCATTCCAGGTTTGTTCACTGTCGAGGAAATCAAAATGACGCTTGTCCCCAAATGCTGAATCTCTGATAAATAGAGTGGCCATACGTCCCAGCCTACCCAGAACAGTTCCATCTGATGCCTTTAGTGAATTTTTTTGGTTATAATTTAAGTGGTTTTCCAATTTCTCAAATCTGCAATAGTTTGTTGACATGAATTGTGATTCTTGAGTAGCAGCAGTTCTTTTTTTTTTTTTAAAAAAAAAGAATTGCTTATTTTTAATTTAATTTATTTATTCATTTAATTTGATCAGAGAGAGAAAGGGAAAGTGAGAAAGCAAGCTGCCAGGTCCAGGGCTCAAACCACTGTCAACCATTTGAGAGTGTCCAGCGGCTTCACCACCACCATGTCACCCACTGGTCCCATGTGGCAGCAGTTCTTATTAGAGTTGCTCTGAGTCTAATCTCACTGAGGGTTTTACCTCCTACACTTTAAGTAGGACCCAGTAAAAGTGAGAGGAATAATTGGATGGGCCCCACAGCAGTGACAAAATGCTGTGCAATGCTAGAGGCCAGATGGAGGATTAGGGTCCGGCTCCCAGGTTCACTGTAGGCACATATGTATGTCCGTGATGCTGGTTGGCTGGGAAGGGTGGTAGGGGATTCCTGGTGTGAAAGCCTGTTGAGAGTTCTTATCTCTCTTTCTCTCTCTCAATAAACAAGTAAGACTTAAGAAAAATAAGTAGTTTTATAGTTGTATGATACTCCCTTTTTTTTTTTTTAAGAAATTTTTGCTGTAGGGCGTGTGTGCTCACTGGAGAGAAAGAAAGAGAGACAGAAAGCAAGAAATCATCCCCCAGGGGGATGGCCATGCCACAATCCCTTTTCTTCTATTCTCCTCTTAGGATTTTGGGCCCCTATACACACGTACTTAGCGTGAGGTTCAAGCCACCACGTCTAGGACTAGAACCATGGTCAATTATGTGGGAATCCAGCGACGGAACCATTATGCCATCTGCTGACCCCAGTACTCCCTTCTTTTAAAAAAATCAGACATAGTGTTCATATATAGGCATTATTATTTTAATTTTCTTTGTTATGACAAGATTACAAGTGAAATTTTCCAAATTAAGTTCTTTTTTTAAAAAAATGAAGAGAGGGGCCAGCAGGTGGCATGGTAGACTCCCACATGTCTGACCACAGTTCAAATCCCAGACCTGATGGCTTGCTTTCTTACTTTCCTTTATTCTCTGTGTCTCTCCCTGGTAAAAGCGTGTGCCCTGTAGCAAATTTTAAAAGTATAATAATAATGCTAAATAAAAGTTAAATAAATAATTCTTTTTAAAAAATGAAGAAGGCAAGCCAGGTGACATGGTGGTTAAGGCAGCTGGATCCCATATGGCTGATGGTGCAGTTCAAGTTCCAGATCCAGAGGCTTAATAACAGGCAAGGTGTACGTGTGTGTGCCCAAAATCCCAAGAGGAGAATAAAGAAGGGATTGCGGGGTGCTCCCCCCTCCCAAGTGCTTTCTCACTTTCCCTCTCTCTAAACAAAATAAACTTCTAAATAAATTAAAATGAAGGCAGTCCATATTTTGTTTATCTCACAGATTTACCAGTCATTTAAAACTAGTAGTTAATGTTTATTCTTTTGTTATTTTGATGGCTCAGAAAAATAATCAAATAATATCTTACAGTGTATTCACAGAGATGTAAAACCTGAAAATATTCTGATAACGAAGCAAGGAATAACCAAGATCTGTGACTTCGGGTTTGCACGGATTATGAGTAAGTAGCAATGTTTTCCTAACTCTATCCAGTTCTGATGATTATAAAGTAACACAGTTTTAATTCTTACTTTAGATATTGAAGGTATGCTACATGTCGCATTGTTGTTACTCAGCGAGGACAAGCTCACTGGCCTTTGGATCAGTACACCGAGTCAGTTTGCACTTCAGATCCACTCCATTCACTGGAATTTACTGGACCTTGCTTTTATGTGCTTTACCCTGTAGGAGTCGAAAGGAATTATAAGATGCATTTCTGCTCTTCACACACTTATAATCGAAAGTAAAAGAAAAAAAATAATACAAGATGATTGGCAATAAAGTACTAAAGTGAAGGTACAGACGGTTCCCTGGAGGGAGATATTAATGTGGGCGAGACGGGCTGAAAAAACTTCACGGAGCTGGCAAGCCTACAAGAGTGAACTGAAAATTAAAGAGAGGATTCAGAGACAGTGCTAAGAAAAAAGAAATCAACCCAGGCAGAAAGAACTGAAGAGGCGGCAAAGAACTGATTCTCCCTGAATCTAGAACTTTGCAGCAATTAAAGATAACATGTATTAGCAACACACCTGGCAGTGTAGATGTGTACATAGCAATGGAGGAAGGAGAAGGGATTGTGGCATGGTCGTGCCCCCTTCCCTCTCTCCCTCTTTCTCTCTTTCTATTCTGTCTCCCTGGCAAACCCATGAACCTCTGGTAACAGAAAGAAAGAAGGAAGGAAGGAGAAAGAAAAAAGTAATCCTAAATACATAAAAAGGATTGTGCAGATTTTTTTTCAACCTTATTATTGATAATGGCAAAATATTGACAAATTTGGGAATGGTAAGGTAAATTATGGCATACGCACTTGGTAAACTGCTATGCAGCCATTAAATTCAAGTTTAGAAAGAGTTTATAGTAACATGGTAAATATCTAGAATGAAATTTTTTAAATTAGTACACAAAACTGTATATATATAGTATGAGCAAAAGTACTTCAAAAAATATACTGTTAAAAAAAAAAAAGACAAAAGACTTGAGTGAAACATGCCAAAAGATTAACACAAGTATCTTTGGATGATAAAACTTGGGTGTACATTCTTCTTTCTGTTTATTGCATTTTCACGTTCTCTGCAGTGAGCATATGGGACTTGTATGGTAGAAAATGTTCCAAAAAGGTAAACAGCTGACTTAACCTGTGAGTAGTGAGAATTGGCAGGGGTTATTATGTTCCTTTTTTTTCTCTCTCTCTCTCTGTCTTCCAAATTTCCTATGTGGCATTTACTAACTTCTATCATTTAAAAGTTTAATTTTCTAAGAGCAACGAGTAAGCAGAGGTCCTTTCCTTTCCCCACTCCTCTGAGGACTGTACTCTGATGACAGCTGCAGCCCCTATTTCCCGAGCTGCCTTTTGTGGCATTCATACAGGCTGCCTGAAGCCTTTATGAGGGAGAATTGCGAGCAGAACAGACTTCCAGTTGTCCTTCCTCCTTTGAGCATTTGTAGAGTTCATATGTGAACTCGCATGGGACTCGTGCCAGTTTAAGCCCATGGAGTCATCTTACCAACTTGCCTTCAGCCTCAGGAGTAAGCTGGAGTTCCTGGTTTTTCAGGGTCTTGTGGCTTTTGTGGGACTGGCCTCCACCCACTTCAGAGGCGGTGTCCAGGCCATCCACACTGGTGGCAGTAGGGTGGAGCTGGGCAGTGAACTTGCACCTAGCTGTCCATCATCTACCTGTCACACATCACGCATGACTCATAGTACAGGAGTCAAGTTGAGGTCTTTGTCACTAAAAAGTTAGTTTAATGTAATCGTCTAGCACTGCATTAGTTTCCCAGAGCTGCTGTAATAAATCACCACAACCTGTGTACCTTGAATCAACAGAAGTTTATTCTTTCACAGTTCTGGGGGCCAGAAGTCCGAAATCAAGTTTTCAGCAAGGCCCTGATCCTTCTGAAGGCTCTAGAGGAGGATCCTTCTGTGCCTCCCTCCTAGCTTCTGGTGGTTGTGGGAGAGCTTGGCCTTCCTGGGCTTGCAGCTGCATCACTTCACTCTGCCTCCAACATCACATGGCATTCTTTCTGTGTGTCTCTGTGTCCCTGTGTGACTTTCTTCTAAGGACACCAGTCACTGGATCTAGTAACTGCACTCATCTAGTATGACCTCATCTTAACTTGATCGCATCTGCCAAGACCCTATTTCCAAATAAGGTCACATCCAGGTACCAGGGATTGAGACTTCAGCCTATCTTTATAAAGACACGATTCAACAGGGTAATAATGCGGAAACAAATGGTTGTTGGTGAAGACTTGAAGTTACACTACAGAAATTTTCATTTTCCCCTCTGCACTTAGGATGATAGAAACTTTAACTAAGGAACTCTTGAAAATGGAATTTATAGGGTCAGCAGGTGGCATGGTTGTTAAGGTGCTAGACTTGCATTTGACCAACTGCAGTTCAAGTCCTGGACATGATGGCTTGCTTTCTCACTTTCCCTCTCACTCTCTCTGTCTCTAGTGAGCATTCATGCCCTATAGTAAACTTAAGAAAATAATAATAATAAATAAAATCATTTTTTAAAGAATTGCTATTTATTTAATTTTTATTTGTCGTTGTTATTATTTTTTTATTTGACCAGAGTGAGACAGAGAGAGAAAAAGAAAGTGATAAAGCAAGCTGCCAGGTCCAGGAATCAAACTGCAGACAGCCATGTGGGAGTCCAGCAACTTAGCCACCATACCACCTGCTGGTCCCTAAAGTTAAAAAAAAAAAAAAATTAAATTAAAAAAGAAAGTGAAATGTGGGACCAGCAGTTGGCGTAATGGCTATGTTGCTGGACTCCCACGTGGTCGACCACCACTTGAGTCCTGGACCCAGTGGCTTAAACTCATGCCGGGAGCATAGGTGTGTGTGCCCAAGATCCCAAAAGGAGAATGGAGGAGAAGGGATTGTGGCATGGCCATTCCCCCAGGGGGGTGATTTCTCACTTTCTGTCTCTCTGTCTTTCTGGTGAGCACATGCGCCCTGTAGCAAAAACCTCTAAAAAAAAAAAAAAAAAAGTGAAATGTACTACATATACAGGGTAACTGGTTACTTAGCACTTCACTGCTTTAACTGTTGGGAGCATCATGGCCTCTGAGAGTTACTGAAGCTTGCCGGAATACCTACCTGCTTTTGGGAGTAGTTCCCTTCTTCAGAGAATATGACTCACCTGGTCTGATTATGCGTTTGCAGTTCCAGGAGATGCCTACACGGATTATGTTGCTACAAGATGGTACCGAGCTCCTGAACTTCTTGTGGGGGATACTCAGTACGGTTCTTCAGTCGACATATGGGCGATCGGCTGTGTTTTCGCAGAGCTCCTCACAGGGCAGCCACTCTGGCCTGGAAAGTCAGATGTGGACCAGCTTTATCTGATAATCAGAACACTGGGTAGGAATTGCATTTTATGGCTTACAAAGTTGCTAAGTTATTATAGTATCAGTGTGTTATTGTAATGAAAAACAAGAATTTTATTGCCTCTCCAAAGTGCTAGTCAGGATGGTTGTTCTGGGTAGCAGCCAAAGCCCAGTCCTTTTCTCCATAAGTAGAGCCACACCTTCTCTCAGTGAGTTTTCAGATGCCTTTCTAAGAAAAGTCCATTAGCCATGGAATGCACTATATATTTACTTTCTATATGGGCTAAGATAGGGATAAGGATCTGAGTCTACTGCCTGGAGCCTCATCTAAAAAATATTTGATCAAATGCAGTTTCTGTCTACTGTAACTGGGATTTTCCCTGCTTTACGGTACAGCCAGGATCAGCAAATTTCTTCCATAAAAGCCAGCTAGTAAATATTTTAGATTTTTTTAGTCCACAACAATTTCTGCTGCAACTCCTCAACCCTACCATTGTACAAAAGCAGCCATACCCAATATGTCAACAAATGAGCATGGCTACGTCCCAATAAAACTGTAGTTATGAATGCTGACATTTTAATTCCTTGTAATTTTCACATATCAAAATTATGTTATTCTTTTCATTTAAAACATCCACTTAAAGTATTAAAAACTGTTCTTAGGTCACAGGCTGTAACAAAGAGGCACTGGGCCAAATTTGGTCTACAGACCATAGTTTGTAGATCTTAAAAGTCTGTTTTTACCTCTTCATCAGAAGTAGCTGAAAAAAAAAAAAAAAAAGTAGCTGGTGGAGTTGAAATAATATTAACATGTCTCTTTTCTATAGTGCTTAAGAATGTACAGGTTTTAGTCATATACATCATCTCTTTAAATATTTATTTAAAAAAACATTAAGGAAGTAGAACATTTCTAAACATGCCCATTTTATGAGTGAGAAGACTGAGACTCAGGGAGTTCTGTGATTGGCCCAAGTTTTCCCACCAGTAAAATGCAGAATAGGATGGGGATTCAGAAGGCTCCTTCCATACACTTTCATCATGTGTCAGCATCCTCAGCAGCCTTGTCTAGCTCCATCTGGTTGGAAGAGAATGACTAGAATCCCACCGTACACCACACCTTAAGTATCTATCATTTGTTTGGCTCATTTCCTAAAAGGATTCTGGACGTTTACATTGGACAGACTTGAGACCTCAGGTCTGTCACGTAATTGCTGTGAGACCTTGACCAAAGTACCAACGTCTCTGAGCTGCATTTTCCCCATCAGTCCAAGGGTGATTAAAAATAGCAACTTCCCTGTGAAATTATCAGATTCAGTGAGATAAGGTATGTAAAACTCCTTAGGATCGTTTTCTCACTTTCTATTTTGCTGGTGGCTGAGTGACAGACCAAACACATGTGGCCAAGAGAATGGTGTGCGGGAACTGGCCTCCCTGAGAAAGGTATTGTTCACAGGGACCCGTGACTGGAAGGAACAGTCAGGCCAATATTCATTCCATACCTGGACCATAGAGGTTAACTATCTAAACACTTCGTTATTTTTTAACCAAATTTATTTTGAGTTATGCGGCTTTTATTTTACAGGAAAACTAATCCCGAGACATCAATCTATCTTTAAAAGTAACCAGTTTTTCCATGGCATCAGTATACCTGAACCAGAAGACATGGTAAATTACTCTATTTTGGATATTTTATTATTTATGTTGTAGTTTCTCTAAAGAAGTCATTGTTCCTTTTTTTTTTTTTTAATATTTGCTTTTGACTCCCATTTTCCTTATGACATACTGACACACATTAAATAAATTATATTAAAAACTACCTAAAAATGAACCAGAGAATATTTTTGAAGTTTACCTGTCCTATCTATTCAAAGATTAATTTAATATTAAATTTTAACTGAAAGTATATTTAGTCCCTATACAATATATATATTTGACCATGATCCTTTTGGTCAAAACACTGAGGTACCTTTCCCTGTAATAATTACATTCTTTTTTTTCAAATTGTACTTATTCAGGGCCAGCAGGTAGTGTGGTGGTTAAGGGAACTAGACTCCCACATGACTGACGGTTGTTCAAGTCCCAGACCTGGTAACCTGGTAGCTTGCTTTCTCAATTTCTCTCTCTCTCTCTCCCTCTCCCTCTCCCTCACTCCCTCCCTCCCTCCCTCTATGGCCAAATTAAAAATAAATGAATAAATAAAGTTAAATAAAATAATTCTTTAAAAAATGTATTCTTTTTTTTTAATTTGGTATAGGGCGCATGCTCTCACTAGAGAGAGACAGAGAAAAAAAGAGAGGGAAAGTGAGCCACTAGGTCCAGGACTTGATCTGCTGTTGGCCACATGGGAGCCCAAGACCTTAACCACCATGCCACCTACTAGCCCCCATAATTACTTTTTATAAGAAGTACTTGACAGTAGTCTTTCTTTAGAGGTGGGGAAGAATGTGTTCTCTTAATTTTTTTAAGCTTGCACAAGTGTTCTCCTTAATTTTTTTCTTCACATAGGTTTTCAAATGGAAGGTCAGTCTAAACACCATCCACACTGTACCTAGGAAACTCCAAGTCCCCGTGACCATCTCTGCTCTTGCTGTGGTCTTTGCGCTTGTGTAGGAATGTATCAATGACCACTTGACCCTCTTATTCTCTTGGAGACATTAATTTCCTGTCTGAGTTACCTAAGTTCAAGCTAGGATCTCTAAAACTCCATATATGGTCTAGAACCTGCCTATAGAAAGAAAGATCACTGGGAACCAGCAGTTGGCGTAATGGCTATGTCGCTGGACTCCCATGTAGTAGACCGCGGTTCGCGTCCCGGACCCGGTGACTTAAAACTCACGCCAGGCGCGTGTGCGTGCGTGCCCGCCCAAGATCCCGAGAGGAGAATGGAGGAGAAGGGATTGCGGCGTGACCATCCCCCCTGGGGGGTGATTTCTCGCTTTCTGTCTCTATGTCTCTCTCTGTCTGGCGAGCGCATGCGCCCTATAGCGAAAAAAAAAAAAAAAAAAAAAGAAAGAAAGAAAGATCACTGTCAGGAGAGGCATGCATCCACCCTCAAGGTGTGTGGGAGCCAGAGCAGCACAGAGACAGGGTCTGAGCAAGCAATTCAAGGGCTTTCCTCATGTGAACAACCTGAGATTCAAATGGTCTCGATCTCTAGATACCCTATTCATCTGAGGTTATTTCATATAATACCTTCACTGATATACTGGTTTTCTTTTTCATTGTATTTGTTAAAACTTTTAGCACTTATAATACAAGGTTAAAGGCTGAATAACAGAAGAATGTTTATATAACATTTATTTAATTTAAAGAATAAACTAAAACTCACACGTGTCCACTGTGTAGTTAAAGAAGTAACATGTTTCCATTCTCTTGGAAGTGTCCCCTCCTATTCCCCCCCTCATTGTTCTGAATGTTGTGTTTGTCACATTGCTGACCTCTATAGTGCTTTTATACACATCATTTAATGTATTTTTATTTTATTTATTTATTTTTTTTTTGGAGAGGTTTTTTGCTATAGGGCACGTGCGCTCGCCAGACAGACAGAGACAGAGAGAGAGAAAGTGAGAAAACACCTCCCAGGGAGGATGGCCACGCCGCAATCCCTTCTCCTCCATTCTCCTCTCGGGATCTTGGGCACGCACACACACACGCCCGGCGTGAGTTTTAAGCCACCGGGTCCGGGACATGAATTGCGGTCAGCTACATGGGAGTCCCGCAACATAGCCATTATGCTAACTGCTGGTCCCCGTTTAATGTTTTTCTAAAGGAAGTTTTTGCCTTAGGGCCTGTGTATTCTCCAGAAAGAGACAGAGACAGTGAAAGGAAAAGTGAGAAATCACCCTCTGGGAGGATGGCTATGCCACAGTCCTTTCTCTTTCCGGGTTCTTGGGCACCCACCCACACGGGTCTGGCGTGATTTTCAAGCCACCTGCAAGTCCGCCACGTGGGAGTCCAGCGACATCACTGGTACGCCATCTGCTGGCTCCTGTGTAATGTATTTTCACAAATGCTCAAAGTATCCTCGTAAGTAGATCCGGCACAGATATCCTAGCACTGTAGTGGGATTTCAGATGGGGGCAGTTGGGGCCCACATTTGCCCCACGTCAATTGCAAGACAATGTGAAATTAAGAAAATAATTTGTTTTATGCCTTTGAGATCTCTACACTATTGTAAAAACACTATTTAAAAATTTTTTTAAATTATTTTATTTAACTTTATTTATTATTATATCATTATTATTTTTCAGATCAGAGACTCTCCGAGACACTATGTAGTCCAGCGCCTTTAAAAACCACGCCCCACTATTTAAAAATTTTTAAAGGAATTTTCTAACCCACTATGGGGTCTTTCTACAAAGGGTTGTTCCTTTTTTTTTTTTTTTTTTTTTTTAGGGAAAGGTTTTTGCTATAGGGCACATGTGCTTGCCAGAGAGACAAAGACAAATCAGCCCCCAGAGGGGATGTCCATGCCATGATCCCTTCTCCTCCATTCTCCACCGAGAGTTTTGGGCACGCATGCACATGGGCCCAGTGTGAGTTTTAAGCCACCAGATCAAGGATTTGAACCGCAGTTGACTATATAGGAGTCCAGCGATATAACTATTACACATTGTGGTGGCCCGTGTGTTATTAATATGTTTAAAGTACACATTACTTAGTTGTTAAGTAACATTGAAATTTTTTACTTTTTTTCCAGGAAACTCTTGAGGAAAAGTTCTCAGGTGCTCATTCCATGGCTTTGAATTTCATGAAGGTACTTACGGATCAATTATAACTATTATTACTACAAATTATAATGGTTAAAGTTGATAATTCTAGGAAAGGTGAACAGTGGGGCAAATAATGCCAGCATAGGATGTAGTCATTAAAAATGAAAGGAACTGTGAAATAGTGACAGCTAACGGAACATCTGTGATTTAAACAATAGTAATAGCTCTGACATATCTACTAAAATGAGTAGAAGAATGGGCAGTCAGAGCCAGGCAGACACCAGGCCTAGTCCCTGCACTGGGCCCACGAGAGATGATCAAGCAAAGGACATTTCTAATCAAAAGCAGGAGAAATTTACCTATGACCAACCTACGAGTCATGATTGACCAAATGAGGAACAAGGTCACTCTAGAAGGTGTGACCCTTCCATTCATCGTGGATACTGACAGTCCTTCACAGGATGGGTATGAGGATATCAGAGAGGGTATCTATCTTGGACAATCAAATAAGTTCTATCTATAGCAGTGGTTTTCAAGTGTAGTGACACATCAGAAATACGTAGTTTTTAAGACAATACAAATTCCTGGAGGCCAGAAGGTGGTGTGATGGTTAAGATGCTTGACTACCATGGTTTGAGCCTTGGTTTAAGCCCTGGACCTGGCAACTTGAAAATCATACCAAGCAGGGCCAGCAGGTGGCATGGTGGTAAGGGACACTGGACTCTCACATGGCCAACTGTGGTTCAGAGTCTCAGATCTAGTGTCTTGCCTTCTCATTTTCCCTGTCTATCTCTCTCCCTCACCCCCGGTCAAATTAAAATAAATAAATAAATAAAGTTAAATAAAATAATTCTTTTTTAAAAAAAAATAATTTTTTAAAAAGAATTATTTTATTTAATTCCATTGTCACTATTACTATCTTTTAATTTGCACAAAGATTTTTTTAATATTTATTTTATTTTATTTATTCACTCATTTATTTTAATTTTACTGGAGACACACATACACACACACACACACACACACACACACAGAAAGTAAGAAAGCAAACCACCAGATCTGGGACTCAAACCATGGTCAGCCATGTGGGGGTATTCAGAGCCTTAACCACCACATCACCTGCTGGTCCCCTAAAATAATTCTTAAAAAAAAAAGAAAAGAAATAAAGAAAATCACAGCAGGCATGTGTGTGTGTGTGTGTGTGTGTGTGTGTGTGCCCAAAATCCCAAGAGGAGAGTGGAAGAGAAGGGATTGCAGCGTGGCCATCTCCCCGGGAGGGTGACTGCTCACTTTCCCTCTGTCTCTCTTCGGTGAGCACATGCACCTATTTAGTTTGATTTTCGAGGTCCTAGGATTATAACAGTGAACAAAATAGTCTTAAAAAGAAAGAAAACACAGATGCTAGTATCCAGCCTCAGATTCCCAGAAGCAGGCTCTCCCTCCATGAAGGGGACATTGGGTTTGTGACTTCAAGCATGTCCTTAGGGGATTATGATAACTGGCTCAGCCTGAGACTGTCCGATCTAGGAATGGGGCCATCCGGATGATCTAGAGTCAACTTTCCAGACCAGCCTTTGTGCTAGAGCTGGTCCCTGCCATGGTGCTATCCAAGGTGCTGGATTGCTTCTGTATGAGTCTTCGGAGCTGCATTCCTGTGCTCAGATTCCCATTCCCACTGCTGCACCTGACCTCAACTGCCATCCACCCTGCCTCACTGCCCTAACCTGCCTCCAGCCAGCTTCTGCAGGTCCCATCCCAGACGCCCACTACCATGACCTTGTTCTTGAGGGTTGTTTTTACTCACCTGCGATTTGGCGAAACTTGTCATTGGAGGAGTGGTGTTAAGTACCGCAAGCCCAACCCATTCTTAGGTGGAGGCCAGAGCCTATCTGCAGTTATTCCTCCAACTAATCTGAGACAAAAACTCCTAGGAAAGCATCTCAGGGCATGAAAACTCCAAAATATAGGACAAGCGTCCTGTCCTCCTCTGCCAAGGAGAAGTGCCCTATTGGCTTGCCCAAGATTCTTTTTTTTTTTTTTTTAAGAATTATTTTGTTTAACTTTATTTTGTTTATTTATTTTTATTTATTTTAATTTGACCAGAGAGGGACAGAGTGAGAGAAAGAGCGAGAAAGGGAGAAAGCAAGCCGCCAGGTCCAGGACTTGAACCACAGTTGGCCATTTGGGATCCAGTGCCCTTAACCAACACACCATCTGCTGGCCCCCCCATTTTTTTTAAATGCCAGAGAGAACATGTGCATGCCTGAGAGAAGGACAGGGTATGGGGAAGAGAAGAGAGAAAGCGCCTCATAGTGGGGCCTGGTCACACTACAATCCCTTTTCCTCTGGTTTGCCATCCCATTAGGATCGTGGACACATGTGTGTGTGCCTGGGCTGTAAACCACCATAGCTGGGACTTGGTTTCCTTTGCACAGTGCTTAACTGCTGCATTATGGGGCCACCCCCACCCAAGATTTTTGATGAAGCTAGATTTGTTGCTCAGCTATTCGATTTAGACCCATAATTATCTGAGACCAATACTTCTCTAAGTACTTCAAAGAATATGCTATTCTGTGGGTCTCACCCTATCTCCTAGATATCCTAGACTCTGCCCCATGGCAGATAAACCTTTTTATTAATTACAATTGAGGCATTTTTTAAAGAACTGTTTTATTTAATTTTATTCATTATTAGCATTTTTTTAATTGGACCAGAGAGAGACAGAGAGGGAAAATAAGAAGGCAAGCTGCCAGGTCTAGGACTTGAACCATGGTCTTCCATGTGGAAGTCCAGTGCTTTAACCACCACGTCACCTGCTGGCCCCAACAATTAAGGAGACATTTTTAACAATAAGTGCTAGTTACCATAATGGGTAATTATTCCATGAGACTGGGTGGTAACTTATGTAAGGAACAGCTCAGGTGGGTAAAGTGTTAACCAGAGACAGAAAGTGCCGTGGCTAGTGAGGGAAGCAGTTGTCAATCTATGGCAGGTGTTTTGTTCTCTTAATTAGATCTGTAATGAGATAATAGGCACAGTCTTTATTACTTATTACTGATTTTTCTCCACAGTCATGACCATCCCATCACTTGATCAGTTTAATCTAGTCATCAAGATGATAGTAGACTCTTAGAAATTTCATTACAGGGCCAGCAGGTGGCGTGGTTGTTAAAGCACGTTAGTTCAAGTCCTGAACTTGGTAGCTTGCTTTCTCACTTTCCTTCTCTCTGTCTCTCTCTGGTGAGCACACATGCTCCTACAGCAATTTAAAAATAGTAATATTAGATCATTGGGAAAGATGTTTTTCTATGCAGAAATCCAACATGACTTTTCCTAATGACCCAATCATAAAAAATAAAATTAATTCTTCAAAAATTAAAAAAAAAAAAAATTTCATTATAGATCTTTCTGTAAAATTTAAAATGTAAGAAAAAGACCCTAACTTCAACTTTATAGTATCAATTTCTCATCTCCCATCTGCAAGACCTGTTCCAGATTAGGAGCACTTCTATCAGGGAGCACCTCTGAGAATTTATCAGCTTCTTGGTTTACAGGAAGTTATTAATCCAGGTAGGCAAGGAATCAGAGGCCTCAATGCCACCCCGTTCATCTCCATGCTTCTAAAAGTAATCGAGCCAGACTTTATTCCAGCCCAAACTCCATGGAGCAGCTCAGCATTTACAGCCTCTTCTTAGGACCTAAAATGCTCTTTAAAATAAAAGCTCGTAGATACTTAGTGATGGATTTGACTTTAATAAATTGAAAACCTATATGAAAATGAACAAGTTTAAGCTGTACTTGAAAGTAACACTGACAGGACTTCATTATGATTTCTCTCTGGGGCATAAAGTAGAGGACGGTGGCGAGGATGAGGTGCCTGTGTCCATTTCCAGCATGTTAGCAGGCCCATGCTTTCCCTGAAGATTCTTGTGAGAATCTGTCCTTGTTTCTCCCAGCCCCTGGAAGCCCCAGGCATTCCTTAGCTTGTGATAGCATCGCTCCAGTCTCTGCCTCCGTCATCTCGTGGCATTCTCTGTGTGTGCCTGTGTTTACATTTTCTCTTCTTTTCTTACAAGAACATGAGTCATAATTGGATTGAGGGGCCACCCTCCGCCCTTAGGACCTCACTTTTACTCATTACATCTGCAAAGACCTTATTTCCAAATAAGGTCACACATTCTGAAATACTGGAAATTAGAACTTCAACCTACAGGGCCAACAGGCAGCCTAGCAGTTACATCGCTGGACTCCCGCATGGCCAACCAGAGAATGGAGAAGGGATTGCAGTGTGGCCATCCCCCTGGAGGGTGATTTCTCACTTTGCCACTCACTGTCTCTGTCTCTCTCTCTCTCTTCTGCAAGTGCACGTGCCCTAAGGCAAAAACCTCTACCAAAAAAAAAAAAAAAAAAAGAACTTCAACGTGCACTTTTGAGGAGACAGAGTTCAACCTGTAACAGTTCCCTTGAGACTAAGAAGAGATTTTAAGTAGGCAATTGCATACGTGGGCCTGGAGTTCAGAGAAAAGTCTGGAATACAATTATAGATATGGAAATACTTAGTAAATCTTGATGATTGAAGCCAGGAGCGTCAGTGAGATCAGCTAGAACCTGAGAACAGATGAGTAAAAGGGGGAAGTTAGGATTGAGTTCTAGGAATTCCATCCAGCTATTGTGGAGAAGACAGTATACAGCGAAGGCCGGTTTATAAAGGAATGGCCAGGAGTTGGGGGCAGCAAGGTACCAAGAGAAGCCAAAGAAAGACTTTCAAGAGGGAGCGGGCCATAGTTGGCGTAGTGGTTAAGGCACTGGACATTTTCACATTGTCAACCACAGTTCAAGTCCTGGATCTGGTGGCTTGCTTTCTTACTTTCTCTCTCTCTGTCTCTCTCTCTGTTGTCAAATTAAAATAAATGAATGAATAAATAAAATTAAATAAATAATTCTTTAAAAAATAAAAAGAGAGAGGACATGGTAAACAGCGTCTACTACAACTGACAAGAACCCAAAAATACCTGTTTAAGAATACAAGACTACAAGTCATAGGTGTTAATAATAAGAGTTACTGGGACCAGCAGTTAGTGTAATGGCTATGTCGTTGGACTCCCACGTAGTCAACCGTGGTTCGAGTCCTGGACCTGGTGGCTTAAACTCACACCGGGCGCATGTGCGTGCATGCCCAAGATACCGAGAGGAGAATGGAGGAGAAGGGATTGCGGCGTGGCCATCCCCTCTTGGGGGTGATTTCTTGCTTTCTATCTCTCTGTCTCTGTCTGTCTGGCAAGTGCACACACCCTATAGCAAAAACCTCTCCAAAAAAAAAAAAAAAGAGTTACTTAATTGGAGTGATGGAGACAGAAGCTAGAATAAAACAATGAAGAAATAGAGGCTATAGAGGCTATTACATTTTACATTCAAACAGGCTTTGTGTCCTGGTTATACCCCCAACATGATAGAGTTTGAAGAGACTGTTCTCCGGTAGCAGCTGGAGTTAATGTATGAAATTGATCATTATTCAGGGGTGATCTGCTTGGAGCAGATAGTATTTGAGGAGCGACCAGTGAATCTGATTTTTCTGAGAGGGTTATTTCCTGAAGAACAGGACTAGTCAGATACTGCACGTGCTGCTTCCTAGGGGCAGCAGTGTGTCCAGGAATCTCTGCGATCTGAGGTCAGCTGGGGTTAGAGAGGAACAGCCACTGTGGGGAGGTTCTCTGGACACTTGAATGCCTCAGAACAATGCTAACGAGCCTTTCTTTTTTTTTTTTAATTGACACAAAGCAAGAAGTTCCAGGTCATCTCTGCCTGGGTGTTGTAGAACTGCTCCAATTCTTTATAGATTGTAATTGATCCTTATTGATGGGGAAAAGCCTCATTCTCTGGCCAAAATATTATCAGAGGCTTCTGGAGAAAACGTCTGTATCAGACCTACACTGGCCCCCTAGTCCTCCCCACCCTCTGAGGAAATGCTAGAGGCTTCTAACAGCCACAAATATAAAGTGACATAGATCCAGCCATGGTAGCACTTCCTGCTAAAATACTGTGCCCTGCAGGCTGAGATCATGTGAGAGGCCGCAGTTCAATTCCTGGTCCAATATAAAAGCCAGGCGTGGTTATACATGCTGCCAGTAGTTTCAGCTACTCTGTAGCCTGAGGCAGGAGGATCTTAAATGTGTGTGTGTATAATTGTACTTTTTTAATAATTTTTTATTTTTTTATTTGTGTGTGTGTGTGTATAATTTTAAAGATATATATTTTTATGTGTGGGCATCTTCAGGAAGGTCACAGAAAATGTGATTATGTAAAAACTATGCATGGATTTAAAAAAAATTGCACCGGGACCAGCAGTTAGCGTAATGGCTATGTCGCTGGACTCCCACGTAGTCGACCGTGGTTCGAGTCCCGGACCCGGCGGCTTAAACTCACGCCGGGCGCGTGTGCGTGCGTGCCCAAGATCCCGAGAGGAGAATGGAGGAGAAGGGATTGCGGCGTGGCCATCCCCCCTGGGGGGTGATTTCCTGCTTTCTATCTCTCTGTCTCTCTCTGTCTGTCTGGCGAGCGCACGCGCCCTATAGCAAAAACCTCTCCAAAAAAAAAAAGAAAAAAGAAAAAAAAAAAAAAAAAAGAAAAAAAAAAAAAAAATTGCACCAAATAAACTCATACTTTAATTTCATTTTTCCACAAACTTTTGGCAGCTTCTCTGGCACGTGTACGGAAGGTCATAATGCCACCTTTCCTTATTGCCTCTAGTTTTTATTATGTGAATATATATTCCATTTCTCCCTGCTCTAGATCCTTTCTCATTACTGAGGATAACACTTCCTCACACATCTCCTTAAACGAGTGGTTCTCAAATTGAGCCCATGAGCCTCAGAACCACCCGAGGGATGGCTGGTCCCACCCCATGCTCACAACTCAGCAGGTATGGGTCAGGACCCAAAACCTTATTCAGAACAAGTTCCTGGGTGATGCTCATGAGGCTGGTCCAGGGACCGCACTCCAAAGACCCTTCCAGTGACTGGCTTCATTCGTGATGAAAAGATGTCTTTAGCAGGGAACCAGCAGTTAGCGTAATGGCCATGTTGCTGGACTCCCATGTAGTCGACCGCGGTTCGTGTCCCGGACCCGGTGGCTTAAAACTCACGCCGGGCGCGTGTGCATGCGTGCCCAAGATCCCGAGAGGAGAATGGAGGAGAAGGGATTGCGGCATGACCATCCTCCCTGGGGGTTGATTTCTCACTTTCTGTCTCTATGTCTCTCTCTGTCTGGCGAGCGCACACGCCCTATAGCAAAAATCTCTCTCAAAAAAAAAAAAAAAAAAAAAAGATGTCTTTAGCAGAAGCACCTGATAAACAGGGAACCCCTTCCAGAGATATTGAATGGGTATCCATTCTACTCTCAAAAAACCTTGAAGTGGCAAAAGAAGAGCAATTCTAGCTATTAACAAATTCCAAGTGCTTGGTAATATATGAGCTTGAAGATTTTCTTTTTCCTTTTTTTTAAATTTTATTTATTCATTCATTTATTTTTTTAATTTGACCAGAAAGAGAGACACAGAGAGAGAGAGGAAAGCGAGAAAGCAGCCACCAGGTCCAGGACTTGAACCGTGGTCAGCTATGTGGAAGTGTCCAGAACCTTAACCATCACACCAACTGCTGGTCCTATCTTTTTACTTTTTTTTAGAATTATTTATTTGGGCCAGTGGGTAGCATTGTGGTTTATTTAAAAATATATTTAAATTTATTTATTTATTTATTTTAATTAATCACCACACCGGCTGTTGTCCCTTTAAGATTTTTTTTTTTTTTACTGTTTACAATAGACATTTATTTAAAGTAATACACCTGCAGACCAAATTATTTTTAAATAAAATGTTTCAGGTTTGACCAACTTCATAAAATACTTTAAGGACAACCATAATCCACAATAGCAACCTAGTTACTTCTTTGCCCACTCTTCTCTCTTCTTTCCTGAATAACCTGTTTCAGATACAGTTCAAGGTAGAAATTATTCTCGGATTTTGTCTGCTGCTCTTTAGGCAAGACCTGCCGCCTCATGGTCAGGTCCAGGGCTCTCTTAATAAGAAACATCCTGTCATTATGAAGGTGCTCAGGAAGTCTTCTTATGGCTTCCTTCACGTCTTCATTCTCGTGTATCGTATCGTCTCTCATTAACCCCAGTTTATTAAATTCTGCAGCGTTGTAATACCATTTCAAATACCATCCAGCCACCAACCTGATGCTGAAAAAGCTGGCCTGCTCACCATTTTGACCCAAGAGCAAAGTGTTGCCTTCTGTCCCTTGAAGATTTTCTAAACGCCGAGTTATTATTGAGAGTTTGGGGTATGGTAACTACATAGCCCCTGCTCTTCTGAATATCTTTTTTGCTTTTCTTCCAAAGGGGTGTCTGAAGATGAATCCAGATGACAGACTAACCTGTGCCCAACTCCTGGAGAGTGCCTACTTTGATTCTTTTCGAGAGGACCAAGTTAAAAGAAAACCACGGAGTGAGGGAAGAAACAGAAGACGTCAGCAGGTACCTCCATTCCAAAGTTAAAAGTGCTCTAAAAAGGATTCTTTTTTTTTTTTTTTTTTTTCATTTTTCTAGCTTTCAAAGTGAGACTAGATGGACATCAAGATCTTTTCTTTGTACTGGTTTAGTTGTATTTGTTTATCTTAATAAATATTGGTGATTGATGTAATAAAACCATAGAACTATGAAAATATCCAGATTGTTGCAAAATCTTATTCCTAATATACTTGAGGCAAATGATTGCACAACTCTTTTCTACACCTGTCAGATTGCGTACCCAAATACCACGATTTCGTACAATAAAACCTTGGTTATGACAGGACCAACTTTGCTATCTTACAACAAAACCCAGTACCTGTCTGTGGCCTCCAGACACAAATTCAAGAAATCTTTTCACCCATGGCAGGCCCTTGAGTCTGTCTTTCCAAGGCTTTTTCTCAAAACCATGGATGAGCCCTGCCAGATATAATGGATGAAATCTAGACATCTGGGAACCAATCCTAACCCCAAATGGGCCAATATAGAAGGACAATATGGTGGCAGCACTTACTAGGTGACTTCTTTCACTTGGTTTCAGCAAAAACTTCGAAGTTCAAATACAAACTCTAGGGGCCAGCAGGTGGCATGGTAATTAAGGTGCTGTACTCCCACATGGTCAACCACGGTTTGAGCATAGACCCTGTGGCTTGAAAATCATGCTGGGTGCTTATACATGCTTGCCCAAAATTCCAAGAGAATGGAAGAGAAGCAATTGCAGTATGGCTATCCCCCTGGGGATGATTTCTCACTTCCCCTCTCTCTGCATCGGCCCCCATGGGAAGAGCTTGTGTCTTATGGCAAAAACCTAAAAAAAAGAACAAACAAATATATGTAGGAATGAACTCTGTGGAAGTAGGTTTGTTTGTAGGTTTCTTTTTTCACTTTTGTAAATCTAGCACCTGAGAAAATTTCTCTACATAGACAGTGTACTTAATAACTATTATTTAGATAAATAAATTGATCAATATTGCTTTTTAGAAAATATTTTAAGGGTTATTCATTTAATTTTATTTATTAGTATTATTCAATTTGACCAGAGAGGCACAGAGAGAGAGAGCGAGCGAGAGAGAGAAAGCTGCCAGGTCTGGGACTTGAACTACAATCAGCCATGTGGGAGTCCAGTGCCTCAACCACTATGTCATCTACTGGCCCCAAATATTGCTTATTAATAAACCAGGATAGTGATATTAAATTTATCAGAGGGTGGCAGTGGTTATATATTCATTTTAATTTAATTTATTTATTTTAAATTTGACCAGAGAAAACAGAAAGAAAGTGAGAAAGCAAGCCACGAGGTCCAGAACTCAAACCATGGTTGGCCATGTCGGAGTCCAGTACCTTTACCACCATGCCAGCTGCCAGCCCCACAATTGTCATATTTTGCATCTGCTTAATCTTCCATCTTTGATCTAATTTGTAATCAGTTACCTTCTCATGAACGTATCTCCCATAAACGGAGAAAGTGATCTGTATTGCTCCAATAGTTTAGTATTTAAAATAGAAGTTTGTTGTAAGAGAAAGATCAAACTCATCAGTAAGATGAAATGTTATATTATTTCTGTGTATCCCAATTTTCTGGGTATCCAAATTTTTATTGCAAAGGCCATGTTTCCTTTTATTGTTAAGGATTTGCAAGTGAAGCCCAATGCACCTTATTTAAATAACAGAAAGATGAGGGTTTGTTCAAGTAAGTCTGAGGTAGCAATTGGAAATGTATAAAAGGACACTGTCCCATAAAAATATCTCACCAGCTTCCTTGCATTGGCCTGGGAGGGTGAACAGCACTGCTGCCTCACCCTGCCCCTTGGTCTCCTGATCCACTTTCTACTTGGAATCTACATCTGCACTCGCCTGGAGAGAAGGGAAGCTGCTCTCCTGTGGGGTCTGGCTCAGGGCTGTGCTACCCTTTGTTTCATAGCAACTGGTAATAGATGAGGGACTCTATGGAGACCTTCCGAAAGACCCAGGGACAATGCAAGAGAAAGAAACACCACGAGCAGAGTGCACGTAGATGATCTCGTTTACAAAAGCTATGTCATGCTCTCCGTCCTTAGTGAACTACATTCTGTCTGCCTCGACATGGATATGGGTCCCACCGTAGCACTCGCCAGGAAATCAGGCCTAACTGCTCCCTCTTCTGGGAGCTGTCCCCAGAGAGCAAGGCCAAAAGGAAGACAAGGATGCCTTTTAAGTTCTGGTTTTCCTTCTGAGGACACACCTCTTTCCTAACATTTTGCCAAATCAGGAAGTAAACTAAAAATTACAGAAATAGCTTTTCTTTCAATACAGTTTCACTTTGTAAGTGAATTTTTAATTTTCTTTTCTTTCTTTCTTTCTTTTGAGTTTTTGCCACAGGACATGTACACTTGCTAGAAACAGAGAGAGAAAGTGAGAAATCACCCTCCAGGGAGGATGGCCATGCTACAGTCACTTCTCCTCCATTCTCCTCTTGTGATTTTGGGCAGGCACACACAAATGTTCTGTGTGATTTTGAAGCTTCCAGGTTCAGAACTTGAACCACAATCAGCTATGTGCAAGTCCAGCACCTTAACCACTCACTGCACTACCTACTGGCCCACACAAGTTCAAATCTCAACCTAGGCTCCCAGCTGGTAGCTCTCTGAGTGAATGAACAACAGTTTTTTTGTTTGTTTGTTTTGTTTTTTTAAGACTAAATACTATTTAAGGTTGATAGTAAAGAGATTTCCAGCATTTGCTATTCCACTAACATCCTAGCTTTTAAAAATTTGAGAGGGGCCAAATGCAGACTCTGGTAGGGGCCACTCCCATAGCCCAGTGGTTAAGGGAGCCAGATCCCACATGGCCAGCTGGGGTTTGAAT
Source organism: Tupaia tana (assembly GCA_026018925.1). Lineage (NCBI taxonomy): Eukaryota > Metazoa > Chordata > Mammalia > Scandentia > Tupaiidae > Tupaia > Tupaia tana. Next base: position 195,213,361 of record JAKSZU010000003.1, read on the forward strand.
CTCAGTCCCAACAGTTTGAAAAACATGCCCAGTATGTGTACATGCATACCCCAACTCAGGGAGTGTTTTCTCCCACTCTCAGGGGTGAGTCCACGTGCCCCCTAGCAATGGAAAAAAAAAAAAGTAGACTCTTGGAATTATTATTGAATAGGCACTGTCTTTTAAATGCTGACCAGATACTCAGAAACAAGTGCATTAAAATAAGTAATAGTACGTCCATGAGAATCCTTGCGTTAATAGAATCTAATTTTCAAATATCAGAGGATCACATCTTTGGAAGGGTAACTCTTTTTAATTTTAAAATGCATGGCTTTTGACAACTTTGTCTCATATATAGCCTTTTTGTTTTACCGCCTTTAAATCAAACTATACAAATAGGAATTATTTTCAATTTACCTTCTTATTTTTGTCTTGTTCTGCTATTAGAATCAACTGTTGCCTCTCATACCAGGAAGCCACATCTCCCCCACACCTGATGGAAGAAAACAAGTCCTCCCGTTAAAATTTGATCATCTTCCAAACATTTAGGAAAATGTTCTTTCAAGTGCAAAGTAATTTAATATGTACACATTTTTGTACAAGCAAGATAGGAATTCTCAGTGTTTCAAATGCAAATGAGCCATATGAAAATTAAGATGCCTTCTAGAATTGTTTTGCTCTGATCTTTGCTGATTCCTTTCCTCGTGCTTTTTACATGCCAACTTTATCTTTTAGAACATTTTCTTTAAATGTTATAAAGCCTGAAACTGCACATATGGAGGAGACATTTTCAATTTCATCAGAGCAGCCCCTTCTTGAGGCAATTTATATTGAGAATTTTGTGGGCTTACACTTCGATTTTTGAAAAAGATTTACATATTTCATCTTGCTTCAGCTGACCGCATAATATCTTAAAGCAATATCAAATAGCCTGCCTCACTGGTGTTTGTGTAAGGAATGACATTATGTTCCTGCATTTTAATTCGCTCTTATTTTAACCAGGTCTGTTGAGTAATGCCAGTATTTTATTCTGTGTTTTTATATGGGTGTAGGGAGGGAACATTGGAAGGTCATTTAGGTTTATCCCTTGACTCCAAGGCAGACTCTATTTTCTCTGTCTCATGAGATGTTGACAATTCTGTTTTTAAACCTAGCTAGAGAAAATTCCATACAAATAGTGGACAGACAACAAGGAATCACCATCCTCAGGACAGTAAGGCCCTTGGATATAACTGACTGCTGACTGTAATGATCTCCTTGGGGACATGATGGTTCCTCGTCCTTTTGTCTTCCTGGCTAAATCTCAGTTCCTCAACCCATCTGCCTAGCTGTGTTGTCTAGATAGTTCATTGCCAATGAATGCCTTCTTCCAAATATCTGCATCCATAACCTCTATGAATTTGTGCATTCCCACACTAGTGATGGTGTCATGGTCAAGCTGAATTTGTAAATGCTTAATAAGAGCAAGAAAATTATCTTTCAGTTAATTTCATTGTGTGTTTCTTACAAAAAAAGAAAGAAAGAAAAAACAACAAACAAACAAACAATAGGTGAGCCAGATTTACTTTGGGATATTTTCCCAAGTAAACTTGACATGCATACATACACACACACATGTACATACATACTTATACATTTTGAAGCATCATAATAAATGTCTTTTATCCTGGGTATCTAAAAATGACACAGAATGTTGGAAAGGACTTTCAGTTTGCTAATAAGGAACTGATAGTAAGTTTTCGGTGGGCTTCTTTGGCCACTGAACATTCTTAGTGTGAATACAAGCTGTTAAGGGTTTCTTATTTTCATCTTAACAGGAATGTGCCTCTTCAGATTTGTGTGTTTCTGGCATTTATAATAGGATGATGCCCTAGGCACAAGGAAAATGAGAAATAAAAAATAAAAGGCAACTTTGCTGAAAGATTTCTTTTTAGTATCCATAGTGTATTTTCATGTAGATTTTCTTTTTACCACACCAAGTCACTCATACTGCTCTGGCTCTCATTTATAGATAGGTAGATAATATATATCTATATATATAATATAGTACACACACATGCATAAAATATAATAAGTTGTACTTGATTCCATTACCCTTGTTGCTTGCAATAATGAAGTTTTGGACAGGGTTTTGAAGGATGACTTTCCTCATTTTTATTTGCATTTAAGAATTACTTCAAACTAGCATTTCTCCTTCTCATTCTTTTCCTTCAGTTGTCTGGATTAAATCCATCACTTAGGTATTACTGGGGAGGAGAGGGGAGAAAGCATCTAATACTTAGAGAAACATTGTGATGCAGTCAGACGACCATGAAGAAAAATCATCTTCTGATGGCGTTTGCTGGTTTCATGGTCCCTGGATGACCCAGGTCACACAGTGCTGCTGCCTGTTATCAGTCAGGGGCACAAATCTCACTCAAGCTGCCACTCTTCTCTGCTCCAGAGGCAAGCCTCTCACGTCTGCGCACAGTTTCCTCATACTTTTCAGCCCATGGCAGGCAGTCACACTCCAGCATCTAGGACTCAGATTAAGTACTGATGTTTGTAAAAAAAAACTCGTCTTCAGTCAACGGTCTTAGCTCAGGCTCTTCACAGAACCTGGCTTGACTCTGTAACCATGTCTTTCCGTAGACCCTTGTACAGTGTCTGGATCACATGGGTCTTGTCTCATACATGCCAGCTTTCGAGTCTTTTCATTTATTCATCTAGCCCTTGCCCAATGCTGCAGAGACACGGCATTGTTGTGATGAGTGATTCCACCTGAACGCTCCTCCGTGCGCCACCTCCTGGTGACCTCCTCCCACCCTGCTTTCCTCAGACTTTCCATGCCGTGACCTGAGAGTCTCTAAACAGTTCCTTCTGGTCTCTTTGTTAGTTTCTCACGGAGCATTTTCCAGACCGTCAAAAATGCAGACTTATTTCTAGAGCTCCATGGAAAAGGACATTGAATGAGGCCTCTTCGGCCCTGGAAGCCTATGTGCTGGGACCCTGTCTTTGGTCTCTGCTTCTGTCCTGGTGATATTTGAATATAATGGTTCAACTTGCCCCAACCACAAATCCCTTTTAGGAGGTCACTTTTTGAAGATTATGTTCTCTAGACCACATCATTTAAAAGTTGCGTTCAGGAAGCTTTTCCATCCTTGGGATTAGGGACACGTTTAAGTAATGGGTCAAAACAAAGCTCTCAGGGAATGAAGAGTTGAAGCAGAAGTAGATTTTCTTTCTTCTAAGTTAGGTACATCACTGCTCTTCACTCTCTGGCTGAGTTCCCAAATTATGTGACATAAAATTAATCTGTCGTTCTGAAGAATTTTTCAATTCTGAAGGTTTTTACTGCTCCTTCAGCTTGCTTGCCATGGAATTACACTTTTTTTTTTAAAGTTGGCACATTCTTAGTCCTTTGTCAGCACCCATGGTTTCCAATCCCAGGTTTGGAAGAGCATAAGTGGCACAGATTTTTCCAAAATGAAAAGAAATGCTTTTTAAATTAGGACATACCACCAGAAGAATGATGCTGAAGTTCTACAAATGATCCTCCCTTGGGAAAACTGAGGAGGCAGTGTCTCCTCAGTGTGATTCAGATAGTAGCTGAATCACAAATAGATTGTTAATGCATGTAATTAGGACATACAGATAAAATGCCACTCACGAGTTAATATCCTAGTTACGTGTTTGTTCTCTCTTAAAATAATTAATTCAACAGCTTCCTTTTTGCTTTACTAGAAAACTGAAAGTCTTTAAGAGTGGTAGTGAGAGAATACGAGAAAGAGTGTTTGGTCTGGGAGTTAGGACAGCGGGGTTCCAGGTCTGGCTTACAACACTATGCAACCTTGGCACCGTGTGTGATTTTTCTGTGCCTTCATGGCCTTATTTATAAAACAAGGTGGTAGATAAACTAGATGATTTCAAAGGCTTCCTTTCAGCAATAAACTTCTGGGCTTCTCTGTAACACGTAGTGTATGTGTCCTGGGCGTATCTTCCACCAGAAGAGGCTTTCCAGAGAGTGTTTTTCTTTAATAATACCAAGCTCAACTTCTGGTGTTTATGATTTAACCAGGAGCCAGGAGATAATCTTTCTTTCTCATCTATCTCGCTTGTTTTCGTGTACACTCATTCAAACTTATATATGACTACACTCCACTCCTTCTATCAAGTCAAGAGTAGCTTATAGACCACCATCTGACAGAGGTGAAGTTTTATGAACAAAAGTAGATTTTGAAGCTAATTAACACTAGATTTTAATTAATGTAAATAAAACAAGTGTACTTTTTTTTTTTTTTTTTTTTTCTTTTTTGGAGAGGTTTTTGCTATAGGGCGCGTGCGCTCGCCAGACAGACAGAGAGAGACAGAGAGATAGAAAGCAGGAAATCACCCCCCAGGGGGGATGGCCACGCCGCAATCCCTTCTCCTCCATTCTCCTCTCGGGATCTTGGGCACGCACGCACACGCGCCCGGCGTGAGTTTAAGCCGCCGGGTCCGGGACTCGAACCGCGGTCGACTACGTGGGAGTCCAGCGACATAGCCATTACGCTAACTACTGGTCCCAAAACAAGTGTACTTTTAAAATGCAAAGTAATATGTAATCATTCTTTGATGTTTTAATCTAATTAGCTTGGGAATGACATATATTCTGTGAAATATTAAGATATTTATCAGGAAGAAGAGCACTTAGTAAACTTCTAACTTCAGTCAAACTTTGAGTGGCTTCAGTAAATAACTTAATGGAATTCTGCAGATGTAGCTGAATCATATACATGTTATATTTCAGCAGCAGGAACTTGGGTTCACTCAGTTTTTTATTTATATCCACAGTTTACTCGAGCTTAGAATTATTAGTAATCCTACTTAATGGGCATGTAAAATGATTTGTGTTTTAGCTAAAATTTTATTTTCTGTTCTGCATACTACTCATCATTTCTCTAAATATTGTCACTTTGGAGATGTTGTATGTCTGCTTCTGATTCTAGAACATATTTGTATAGAAGCATATTTATATATTTGAAATAGCCCTCTATTTCAAAGCACTTGAAATTATAGCTATATGTTAACTAGTATTTGCTAATTAGCAGAATGGTAATTCAAACTACTAGAAACCATTCACAACACACTAGTTCTAGATGTATTATGTTAAATACACATAATATTATGTCTTTCTTTTTTAATTTAACCTAAGATACTAAGAAAACCTATGTGTGGGACTAAGTACTTTCATGACTATATTTGTATATGTATTTTAACCTGAATATGTTCTTTAGCTTATTTTAATAAAGTTCTAAATATTTTTGTCTCCTAATTTCTGTTCAACTCAGCTATTAATTCATTGCCTAATACACTCTATGTGAGAAAAGCCATCATCTTTGTGTGTAAATTCCACACTTGTTATTTAACTTGCTATTGGTTGGAATATCTGAACAGTCAACATGGCAAACTTCTTTTTGTGCCTTGGGATAGGAATTTTTGCAAAAGGAAAACTAAAAAAAATGTTTCCAGTCTGACTAGCAAGATGCTTATCCCTGAGAACATCTTTACAACTTTACTTTGAGACTGTAAGATTCTTTTTTTTTTTTAATTTATCAAAGTATTTCTCTGACTCTTTAAAATTCTGAATCTACAGGATATGAAATTTTCTTGCATCCTCAATTCGAGGCTATAACAGTCTTGAACCCCACCTTCTATTGTACGTTTAATGTGAAAAGAGATAAATACCAATGACTAATGATAAGAGAGAAAAACAATTAGTAAAACAATGAATAAGGTCACTGTTAAAATATGCTTCAGTTCTTTTGTTTTCTTTGGAACTAACCTTTCTGTTTTCATTATTTTTAATGATGCCATGTCTGGAAGACTATAATAGATTGTTTTCTGTGATACTGTGACAGTCTCTCCTATCCTGCGTGCCTTTGGCCATGACACTTTGCCAGTCTTTTCATCACGAGGTGAAGCCTCCTTGTTCCCTCCCCACTTTGAATCAGGGCTGGCCCTGTGACTTCTTGAGGCTTACAGAATGCAGCAGAGGTAACACTGTGCTATTTCCAGGCCTAGCCCTTCAGAGGGCCAACAGCTTCTGTTTCCTCTCTTGGGAAGCCAGCCACCACGTTGCAAAGGAGCTCAGGCTAGACTCCCAAGATACCATGAAGAGAGAAAGGGAGACCACGGGAGGAGTTCCGAGGAGCCAAACATGTAAGTGAAGCCTTCCTGGACCTTCCAGCAGGCAAATGTAGCCAAATGAGTGTCCGCAGCCAGCACCAAGTACTACAGGCTAACTGCCCAGCTACACCCAGTTGGCCCACCGGATTATGACAAACAGTGAATTCTTCTTTTAAGCCACTAAATGTGGGATGATTTGTTAATAGCAATAGATGGCTGAAAGTATGTTTTTTAAATGGCATGGTATTATGGTTGAAAGCATATTCTCAAATAATGGGCACAATTCAAAGTAAGGCATAAGGTCTGATATTGTCTAACCTAGAATTCTAAGTGAATTCTGGGGAATTTGAAAGTCTCTTCTCCCGGCTGCCCACTGGCCTCTCTCTTTGGGTCTTCTTTAGCTTAGTCAAGGCTACTACCCTTCCAAGGGCGTTTTATCACTGTTTTGTAAAGACGTGTATTCACCATGCCGAGTCTAAAGTGGTGTAATGAAGAAATGGTGCAGACATTGTCTTTTACCAAGTTTCTGAGCACATTCATACTAGAAATTTGCTCCATTTCTTCACAGTGGCTTAAGAGGAAATCACCTTATTTTTGCAAGAAAAATACTAATGTCTATGTTAGAGAGCCAAATAGATGCCAGACTGTTGACTTTCTACCTTTTCTCCAGAAAAATAGTCAGTTTGGGTCCTGATGTGTGTGTATATACATATACATACATATAGCTATATATATATATATATATATATATATATATATATATATATATATATATATTAAGCTCATGTATTTATTTATTTCAGAGAGAGAGAAATACCCCCAACAAGGGCTTTGCACTGCAATCCACCCCACTCTCAGTAGGCCCAAATCACAAGCACACACACACACACACACACACTCACCAAGTGTGTTCAGGGAAAGTCCCTCCTAGGATCTGAACCCAGGACCTTTCCATGGGGGTCCAGTTGTGTTACCATTGTGCCAATTGAAGAAAATCAGCCCTCAGTGGAATACATAGCTCCCAAGAGGAAACAGCCTAAGGAGTTAACCAGAGGGCACAAAGTAAGAACTTTGCCATAAAACTTAAAGGATACAGCATTACGAACATCATGAAGTAAATATGAACATTGCTTCAGGAGATTTCTTGAGGGATTAGTGGGATCAGAGGTAGAAGAGTTGGCTGGAGAGTTACCACCGAATTTGAAAAAAAAAAAAGCACATTAGGTAAAAGAGTACACAAACCAAATTTAATACTGTATCCAGTTGCCAGTCTACAGTGATTAGCTATAAGCATCCATTCAGAGAAAAAGTAAGAAATCTGAGACACAAGTCTTATTTAAGCTGTGTATTCTGGCAACTGAAATTATATGAGCAATTTATATTCCCAAGGCAGTGAGGAAAAGGGCTGAGTAAGAAGAAAATTTAGCCTTAATCCTTGAGAAATACTTGCAGTGAGAGACAAAAGGCAAAGAGTAGGAGCCATCAGAAGCACTAGCTAGAGAGCCTGTCCTGAAGTCCTCATCTCAAGATCTCCTTTCCCTCTTCCTCCTCCTCTTTCCTGGTCACTTCCTCTCTAACGAACAACTACTTGTCTTGGATTTGAGTCCCTCCGTCATCAGTTTCATCCTTCACCATAAACATAGCACTCTGCTCTCTCTGCTCCGACAAAGACTGAATTCATTACCCAGTTTCCTTCCTCCTGGAGTTGCTAGTCACCTCCTTCCACTACTAGCAATTTTTGGACCAGAGAAAATCACCTTGTATTTAATCTAATTTAATGAAAACTTCCTGTAAAACAACAACACTATCATATATAAACTGACTCAATAATTTGAAAATCATCTTGAATCTAATTCAAATAAATCCCTATGATATATTTTTTAAATGGACAATACACCTTCTATTCTTTAAAGGTAACCCCATTTAGAAAAAAGAAATCTAGGCCAGCCAATCTGTGGTTAGGGTATCTGGATTCCACGTGGCCAATAACAAGATTCAGGTCTCAACTCAACAACTTGAGATACATGGTGGGCATGTATGCATGTGTGCCCAAAATCTCAAGAGGCGAATGGAGGAGAAGGCATTGCAGTGTGGCCATTACCCACTGTGGGACACTTTCTTACTTTCCCTCTCTCTCTCTCTCTCTCTCTCTCTCCCCCCCTCTCTGTCTCTCTAGCAAGGGCACATACCCTATAGCAAATTTTTTTAAAAAATAAAAAGGCTGGCAGGTGGCATGCTGGTTAAGATGCCAGATTCCACATGGCCGACAGGTTCAAATCCTGGACCTGGCGGCTTGCTTTCTCACTTTCTCTCTTTCTCTGTCTCATTCTGGTAAGCACATGTACCCTAGAGCAAATTAAAGCAAAATAAAAATAATATTGAATAAAATTAAATAATTATTAGTTTTTTAGAATTATTTATTTGAATGTATTATTATTATTATTATTATTATTATTATTATTTTATTTGACCAGAAAGAGAGAGACAGAAAGTGAAAAAGCAAGCTGCCAGGTCCAGGACTTGAATCCTGGTCAGCCATATGGGAGTCCAGTGCCTTAACCACCATGCCACCTGCCAGTCCCAATATATATATATATATATATTTTTTTTTTTTGAGAGGTTTTTGCTATAGGGCACGTGCGCTCTCCAGAAAGACAGAGAGAGACAGAGAGAAAGAAAGCGAGAAATCAACCCCCCCCTCAGGGGGGATGGCCATGCCGCAATCCCTTTTTCATTCTCTTCTTGGGATCTTGGGCATGCACGTACACGCTCCCGGCATGAGTTTAAGCCACGGGGTCTGGCACTCAGACTGCAGTTGTCTACATGAGAGTACAGTGACGTAGTCATTACACCATCTGCTGGTCCCCCAATAATATATTTTTTTAAATAACAAAAAATAAAGAAGAAATCCCTCACTAAAATTGACTCCATCAAATAGTCCTATAAATACATGAGTTCTTACCCATGAATTGAATTCAAGGGATCCTTTTGAAGTTTTCTCTTCCATTTCCAAATCCGGTTTCCAGATACAACCCAGAGGCTGACCCCACAGCCTAGTAGTTAAAGAAACAACCCCACATAGATGACCAAGGACTGAATTCCAGTCTTAATGGCTTGAAAAGTATGCCAGGTGCATGCGCGAGCATACCCAGAACCCCAACAGGATGGGGAAATCAAGGAGAAGTGCATGGCCGTGCCCCATGAGGGGTGCTTTCTCCCTCCGTCTCTCTCTCACTGTCTCTCCAAGGAGCACATGTGTCCTATGGCAATTAAAAAAAAAAAGACACAAGTAAGAAAATAAAATAAAGTGCTCTCCAGGGTAGAAGACTGATGGATTTAGTTAAAAAAAAAAAAAAAAAGTAACCCAGGACTCCACTGCCTCAAACTGCCTCTGGCAAATAAACAACAGCTCATGGTACTTCCAGCCTCAGAGATCTCTCCCCTCTCCCTGCTACTCACCAGCTTGCTTTTCCTTCCCTATCAAGATCTTGAAATTGAGCAAGACCATAACTAATTTTGCCCTATTGACTCACTGGCCTAGAAGAGATTTTTTTAAAAAAAAAAATCCCTTTCTCATTTTGCCTTAAATATTTGACATTTAGAAATTCTTCTGGGTTCCAAAGTAATCCCACTGTGAAGATTAGGAAAATTAAATACCAATATGAATTTTTATATGAATTTGTTTAAAGGCATAGTTTTCCCAAGAGCAGTTTGTCATGACTATGCTGAGAAAGTGAAGCTGTGGGCTGGAGTGGGTGAACTGTTGGGTAGCCAGAGGGCCAAATGAAGGTCAGGTCTTGCTTTTAGGACTGGGAGGGGAGGGAATCCCGAGGGATGAGAAATGGAGATGGCACACTGTGTGCTTTGCAGACTTACCAGTGCCAGCCTTGGCCGTCTTTTCTTCCAAAGAACCACATCAAAGACTAGGAAGTGGAAGACACCTTGGCAGGGTCTAGAGCCAGCTCTGCCACTCACCGCACAGCATGGGACTTGTTCTGTTCATCATTGGCCCTTTGGTCTGCAATAACGTGTAGTCAAAGTAGGTGACTCTTTGTTTTTAGAGAGATTTTTGCTATAGGGCACATGCGCTCGCCAGAGAGACAGAAAGCGAGAACCCAGTCCCTAGGGGGGATGGCCACAATGCAATCCTTTCTTCTCCGTTCTTCTCTTGGAATCTTGAGCATGCATGCACACCTGCCTGCTGCCAGGTCTGGGACTCAAACCTCAGTCAACTACATGAGAGTCCAATGATGTAACCATTACGCCATCTGCAGGTCCCCAAAATAGATGGTTTTAAAGATTCTCCCAGCAAAGCTATTTTGAGAAACTGCGTGAACAAACAGCTATCATCTCTCTATTGTCCTGTGCCCATGCCCCCTTCCACCCCTCTTTCCTCCTGTTTGTTGCAAACTGAATGGAGAGGTGAGGACAGGGAGAAGGCTTACCTAGGAATCAGGCTCTCTCCATTTCACCGGGAAGAGACTAGTCCTGGATCCCTCCACCTTCCTGATCTAAATACATCCTCTGAGTCTCCATCCTCCATTCTGTCTGCTGTAGAGAGGTAGTTCCATGGTAGCAAATGCAAAATCCTAGGTGTGGTTGCTTTGCAAGAAAAACCCTAGCTTTCATTTTTTTAAAGCAAACTATAGATATATAAGAGGCATAAGATGTTTTATGTTATACAACACTCAGCTTGGTTTTGGTTTTGTCATTGCTTTTTTTTTCTTTTTGCTTTAATAAGCACTTTAAACTCCTCATTGCCATGGGTGATGGCATACCATAAATAGATGAACTGGATGCCACGCTGCAGAGGAAGAATACCATTCTTGCCCAGTAAGTGCACAGCAGGCCCTTTGATCAATAAAACTGACAGAGAAGAATACACGTGGCAGAGATTAGCTATTAAATACAAGTGAAATTGAAACTTCAGTTCTCAAATTGCACAATTGCTAAGGATTAAAGTAAATCCTTGGCCAGGATCCCAAAAAGACGCCATCTAGTAACATTGCCAGGAGATTTTCCAGCGCTCTCAATATGTTAAAAAAAATAAAAAATCCCAGAACATTATTTACAGTATTTTGGATTTATGTCAATTTGCTGACCACCAGTTAACTTATCTTGCACCAACTTAGACAGCGTTTTTGTTCTTTATTTTAGTTTTCAGAATTGCTAAACCCTTAAGAGAACAATAATGACCAATACAGTTTAGTATCTTAGGAAATTTGGTAAGATCAAAGCTAAGAAAAAGTTTTAAATAATTATAGGAATCTCGAGTCTTATGTAGTAAAAAGGGAAAATATTTTCCAGCAATATACTTAATATAAAGCAGTTATCATGTTGAAATACAAATCAGTCTATTATGAAGGCAAACTATGGCTTTTCCAAATCATTTTAATTTCACCAATTTACACAAGTGTTATATAATGTATGTACTATTTTAATTGATTCCTGTGAATTGACAAATAAAAATTGTATATAGCTATTTGAATATATTATGGAATGACTAAATTGAGCTAATTAGTATATGTATTACCTTTCCTGTCTTATTTCTGTGGTTAGAAAGAATTCTTATAATCAATCTCCCTTCTTTTTTTTTTTAATCTCCCTTCTTAGTAACTTTTTTTTTAAAGAATTATTTTGTGGGACCAGCTGTTAGCATAATGGCTATGTCACTGGACTCCCACATAGTTGACCGCAGTTCGAGTCCCGGACCCAGCAGCTTACACTCATGCCAGGCACGTGTGCGTGCGTGCCCAAGATCCCAAGAGGAGAATGGAGGAGAAGGGATTGCGGCGTGGCCATCCCCCCTGGGGGGTGATTTCTCGCTTTCTATCTCTCTGTCTCTCTCTGTCTGGCTGGCGAGCGCACGCACCCTATAGCAAAAACCTCTCCCAAAAAAAAGAAAATATAAAAGAATTATTTTGTTTAATTTTAGTCATCATCACTATTATTATTTTTAATTTGACCAGGGAGAGACAGAGAAAGAGAGAGGGAAAGTGAGAAAGCAAGCCACTGGGTCCAGGACTTGAACTGCGGTCAGCTATGCGGGAGTCAAGCACCTTAATTACCACACCACCTGCCGGTCCCCCACCAATTTTCAAGACTCTTAATACATTGTTATTGGCCAGCTGTGATGGCGCAGTGGTAACTCAATGCTGAAGCCACATGGGAGGGTCCCAGGGTTTCATCCTGAAGCATTTCTTTTTATTTTTATTAAAGAATTATTTAACTTTTATTTATGTATTTGTTTGTTTGTTTGTTTATTTATTTAAATTTGACCAGAGAGGGACAGGAAGGGGGGGGGGGGGGGAGTGAGAAAGCAAGCCACCAAGTCCTGGACTTAAACCGCAGTCAGCTACGTGGGAGTCCAGTGCCCTTAACCACCACGCCACCTGCCAGCCTGATCCTAATGTATTTCTAGTCACGCCAGTTGCACACACATCCTGCACACACATGCCCCTGATCCTGACTGGCTGAGTCTGGAGTGGATTGCGATGTGAAGCCACCCATTGGGGGTGACCGTCTCTCTCTCTCCGTGTCTCTCGCACATGCACTCTCTCAGAAGAAATAAATAAATAAGCTTTCAAAAAAATGTTAAGATGACAAATTTAAAAATACACTGGGGCCAGCAGGTGGCATGATAGTTGAGGCACTGGACTCCCACATGGCTAACCACAGTTCAAGTCCTGGACCTGGTAGCTTGCTTTCTCACTTTCTCTCTCTCTCTCTCTCTCTCTCTCTGTCTTGTGAGTTCATGTCCCCTATAGCAAACTTAATAATAAAAAATAATAAATAAATGTATTAAAATTTTAAATATACATATAAAATACTGTCATTAATTGTAGTCTATATGTTATATAATAGATCTTGCTAACTTATTCATCCTATCTAACTGACATGTTTTTATCCTTCAACGAACACATCCCCAACCTGTATGTACTACAGCCATTTTTCTGATGGCCTTCAAGTTCTTGGTAGATTAACTTTTCCAAGGGAACTAAATTGCATTAAGTCCTTGTCTGGTGCCAGGCATTGTATTGCTTTATATGTCCTCGCCTGTACACTCCCTGACAGCATAGGAGGGGGGGGGTAGTGTTCGCCACATTCTATAGATGAGAATCCTCTGGGGACACTGGACTCCCACTTGACCGACCACAGTTTGAGTCCCAGACCCAGCAGCTTGAAACCATGCCCAGGTACATGTGCGTGCATGCCCAAAATCCCAGGAGGAGAAGGGACTGTAATGTGGCCATCCTCGCTGGAGTATGATTTCTCACTTTTCCTCTCACTGTCTCTCTGTCTTTCTGGTAAGCACACATGCGCTATGGCAAAAACCTTAAAGATAATACTAATAATTATATTTATATATGTATGTATGTACAGGATAGATAGATGAGAACCCTCAAGTTCAGAGAGGTAGGCAGAGGTGGCAAAACCAGCTTTAAACTTTCAGAAAATGAGGCCCAATCATGGTAGCACAAGTGGTAGGGCACCACTGGGTGATACTGGAGCCATATGAGAGTTCCCGAGTTCAGATCCCAGGTCAGCCTGACACATTCCAGCTGCCTCCCCGCATGCCTGTGATCTCCGCTGGCTGGAAATCTAGAGAGGAGATGGATCATAGCATGGTAAGACCCTGTCAAGGATACTTCTCTCTCTCTCTCAAGACATAAATTTAAACACTTAAAATATTTTTCTGGAAACTTCCACCAAAATGTTCACTTCCTTTTGCATTTAGAGTTGGTAAGCATTAACCGTCCTAAGCTAAGTCCCTTGCTTTGGGGCATTTTCAACCTTTGGCCCACTTTTAGATTCTGCCTGTGATTTCTCTAATGCATACTTTAATTATTAATCAAAGAATTATGTGAAAACACTGTGTCCCTTGCTAAATGGCTAGTCCCAAACTAACAAAATGATCTCTTCACTGACATCTTATCATATTAGCAAATGAAGTCATCTGCATATTCTTCTGTACATACAAGCCCTGACTCTAACCAAAATGATAAGTGTTAAAATTATAAGGAAATGAATGGGGCCAGCAGATGGCCTGTTACATCGCTAGATTCCCACATGGCTGACCACGGTTCAAGTCCCAGACCCAGTGGCTTGAAAATCATACTGGGCACGTGTGCATGTGTGCCCAAGATCCCAGGAGGAGAATGGAGGAGAAGGGATTGCAGTGTGGCCATCCCCTCTGGAGATGATTTCTCACTTTCTCTCTCACTATCTCTTTCTCTAGCTCTCTCTCTCTGGTGAGCACATGCACTCTAAGGCAAAAACCTTTTATAAAAATTATAATGAAATGTGAACAGTTATATGAATGCTACATAAAAAGAATTTAAATCAGGGAATCTTTTGTGAGATCATGCCAAATTTCTCATTTTACAAATACAGAAACCAAAACCTTGAAAAAGTTAAAGGATCCTGAGAAATGTTAAACGTAGATTAAGTAGGCCATCAAAATGATTTTTTAACTATTAATGTCTCCTCATTGCCTTATTTGATAACAGATTTGAAACAGCTTTTAATGTAGAATAATTATAAGACAAATAGAAAAACAATTTTGAGAAGCAAAGATGACGGCCACCCCATAACGTGGTGGTTAAGAGAGCTAGATCCCACATGGCCGGCCACAGTTCAAATCCCTGTTATGTTGGATTGAAAAGCATGCTGTATACATGTGTGCATGTTCCAAATCCAGACAGGAGGAGGAGGAATCGAAGCATTACGATGCCCCATTGGGGGTTACTTTTTCTCTCTCTCTCTCTCTCTCTCTCTCTCTCTCTCTCTCATCTCTCATCTCTCTTTGGAGAGTGCATGCACCCTCTAGCAACTAAAAAGAAAGAAAGAAAGAAAGAAAGAAAGAAAGAAAGAAAGAAAGAAAGAAAGAAAGAAAGAAAGAAAGAAAGAAAGAAAAGGTAGGATGATGAAAATGTTCAAAATTAGTGATGACTGTGCAACTGTGAGTATACTAAAAAGAAAACAAAAACTGAATTATATACTTTAAAGGATAAGTTTTCTTTCTTTTTTTTTTTTTTTTTTTTAAGGTTTTTGCCACAGGGCACATATACTCACTAGAGAGAAGCAGCGAGAGAGAAAGTGAGAAATAACCCCCCTCACTCCCGGGGAAATGGTCATGCCACAATCTCTTCTCTTCCATCATCCTCCTGGGATTTTGGGCATGCAGGATGTGGGAGTCCAGTGCCATAAACACAATACCACCTGCTGGCCCCTAAAGGGTGAGTTTTATGGTTTATGAATGAAATTGCAATAAAACTGATACTTGTTTTTTAAGGTATGGCTGTATGTATGTGTATATGTGTATTTTTTTTTTCAAGAAGTTTTTGCCTTAGGGCATGTACACTCCAGAGAGAGAGAGAGACAGAGACAGTGACAGGGAAAGTGAAAAATCATCCTCCCCAGGGGTGATGGCCATACTCCAATCCCTTCTCCTCCATTCTCCTATCGGGATCTTGGGCACGCACACACGTGCACCTGACGTGATTTTCAAGCCACCAGGTCCGGACTCAAACCATAGTCGGCCAGGTGGGAGTCCAGCAATGTAACCACTCTGCCATCTGCTGGCCCCTGTATATTATTTTAATGGACTAGTTAATAAAACCAGAGAATGATGACTTCTCTCTTCTCAAGTCTATTAGGATAATGCAAGTGAATTGGGCCCCATTATATTTGCTTAGCGAATCAAAAACATTGATCCATTGCCTTCATTTCTCTATAGAATATTAGGCCAGATTTCAGACCTTCTACTGGGGTTGAAAAATTATTTTCAAGGGATCGGAAGTTAGTGTAACGACTATGTCACTGGACTCCCATGTAGTTGACCACGGCTCAAGTACTGGAGCCTGAAGCTTAAAACTCGCCGTGTGTGTGTGCCCAAGATCCTGAGAGGAGAATGGAGGAGAAGGGATTGCAACATGGCCATCCCCCCTGGGGGGTGATTTCTCGCTTTCTGTCTCTCTGTCTCTTTCTGTCTGTCTGGCGAGCGCATGCGTCCTATAGCAAAAACCTCTTCAAAAATAAAATATTATTTTCAAATCAAGACTTGAATATATTTTTATAGAGAATACACTTTTCCAGTGAGACATTCTAAGAATAAACTAGGAAACAAAACTAAAAAGTTTTGTTGATTTATTTTAAGAATTATTTTTATTTTAACTTTATTTATTTATTTTAATTTGACCAGATAGGTACCGAGAGAGAGAGAAAGTGAGAAAGCACACTGCCAGGTCTGGGACACAAACTGCGGCCGGTCATGTAGGAGTCCAGTGCCCTTAACCACCACGCCACCTGGAAGTACTGGTTTTGTTGATTTCTGTAAAGAAATAATTAAATTGTTCTATATGCAAAAAGCACACATTTCAGGCAAAAACTTCAAGATTTGAACACAAAAATTGATCTAGGAATTCCCCTCTTAATATTTACCATCTAGGGGGCCAGTAGGTGGTGTAGTGGTTAAAGTGCTGGACTCCCCCATGGCCCATCATGGTTCAAGTCCTGGACCTGGTGGCTTGAAAATCATGCCAGGTTGGGGCCAGCAGGTGGCGTGGTGGTTAAGGGCACTGGACCTCCCACATGGCCAAAAGTTGTTCGAGTCCCAGATCTGGTGGCTTGCTTTCTCACTTTCTCTCTTTCATTTTCTTGCTCTGTCCCTCTCTGGTCAAAGTAAATCAAGTTAAATAAAATAACTCTCTAAAAAAAATAAAAAGTAATAAAAAATAAAAAAAGAAACTCATGCCAGGCATGTGTGTGTACATGCCCCAAATCCCAGGAGAATGGAGAAGGGATTGTGCTGTGGCCATCCCCCCCTGGAGGGATGATTTCTCACTTTTCCTCTCACTCTCTCTCTCTCTCTGTCTCTCTCCTCAATATATTTTATCATAAAATATATTGAATTCAGATAAGGTTTTGAGAAAAAAGATATTCATCACAGAATAATGTGTAATAATGAAAACTTGAAAATAAACCTAAATATTCAAAAACGTAATTGTAGGGTATAGTGAGAAAATGTACAACTTTTTTTTTTTTTTAAGTTTTTGCCAGTCAACATGTGCACTGCTGGCTGGAGAGAGAAAGAGAAATCACTCTTTATGGGGGATAGACATGCCATAATCCCTTCTCTTCCATTCTGCTCTTGAGATTTTGGGCACACATGCACACACACACACCCAGTGTGTTTTTCAAGCCACCAGGTCCAGGACTCAAACTGCAGAGTCAGCCATGTGAGTTCCAGTGCCTTAACCACCATGCCACATGCTGGCCCTGTGCAGCCCTTTTAAAAACAGAGAATTTGTTCATTTTTAAATCTGTATTATTTTTCAAATAACAGATATAATAGATACATCATAAGATTTTAAACTCCAGATGTTTCTCCACAAATTCTCTCTTTTAAGAGATAACCAAAATTCACTGCTTGGTGAATATTTTATTTGATAATCTTCTACTCCTGCTCTGTAGCTTGCTTTTGTATTTTTCAAATTCACTATGATAAACATGTTAAAAATAGTATTGGCTTTTCTACTTCCAAAAATAATATAGGTTTTTTTCTGTAGGCAATCTGGAAAATACAGATATACCCAAATAAGAAAACAGGAAGTCGGTCCTGATCTCACTGTCCTGAGATAACTGTCATGTTTTTTAGATAATGCATATATTTTTATTAATCTTCTTCTGTGTGTGCATGTGTATATATTTTACAGAAATAAAATACTAGTTGTAATTCTTGTAGAGTATCCTTTTGTCATTTAAATGTATTTTGAACATTTAAAAACTTTCATTAGGGCTGGCAGATGGCGTGGTGGTTGAGTTGCTGGACTCCCACATGGCCAACCACGGTTCAAGTCCCTGACCTGGCGGCTTGCTTTCTCACTCTTCCTTCCTGTCTGTCATTCTCTGGTCAAAATTGAAGATTAATGACTTTAAATAAAATAAAAAATAGATCTTAAAAAAATTTTTCCATTAAACACTATACTCCAAAGTGGTCTTTTGTCTATGCAAGACCATAATTTCTATACCAGTGTTACCAGTTTTCGCTTTCATTATTGGTGCACTGAACATTTGTATGGATAAACCTTTGTGCATGTGTACTGCCCAATATTTCCACCTGGATAAATAGCTAGAAATGGAATTGCTGAGTCAGATAGTCTGCAGAATTTTAATGTTCATGAGATTTGCTGCCAAGATACTCTTCAGAAAGGATTTAGCAAGGTTTCTTCCCAGCAGTGGTATGAGATAGTAGTCATTTTTCACACTTTCAACAGCACCACATGTTATTCATCTGTAGACTAATTTATATTATCTTTCTCTTATTAAAAAATGATCAAGGTAGGACCAGTGGATGCCATAATGGTTATGTCGCTGGACTCTCACATAGTCGACTATAGTTCAAGTCCTGGGCTCAGCGGCTTATAACTCACACCGGGTGTGTGTACATGTGTGCCCAAAATCCTGAGAGGAGAATGGAGGAGGGGGATTGTGGTGTGACAATCCCACTCTGGGGGGTGATTTTTCACTTACTGTCTCTCTGTCTCTTTCTGTCTCCCCAGCAAGTGCATGCACTCTATTGTAAAAATCTCTCTCTCTGAAAAAAAAGAGTATACAAATAAATAAAGAGAAGAAAAAGTCACTAATGATAACATCAGTCATAGCTTTTTCTCCCTCTTTCTCTTCCTGAATACTCATATACATAAGCATATATATTAAATTTATTAAAAATAAGTCGTGTGGGACCAGCAGATGGCATAATGTGGAGAAAAGGGACAAATCCTCCTTACAGAAGAATTCAAGTAAAATATGAAGATACCATTCCTTCCTAGAGGTGAAGCTCAGTCCCCCTACCCCTGGAGTATATATTGGATTTAATGACTCTCTCCCAAAGAACAGAGCATAGAAAGAGAAAAAATATTGACTTCATCCTGGAGAAACTTGGCAGTCCCCTCGGGATTCCAGTTAACATCACCAGTGATAAGTCACGCTGCTGTCACGGAGCCCACCGGTAGGATGAGAAGGGCACTTCACCTGGGGTATTCTTCCCACAACTCATCACCCAAGTGTCAACATGAGAAAACACCATCAGACTAAACCCAAATGGAGGGACAGTCTAAAAATTCCCGACCAGTACTCTTCAAAATAGTCAGGGTCATGAAAGACAAAGATCAAGAAACTACCACTGTCAAAGGAGGTTCAGAATAGCGGCTGGCATGGCACTAGATTCGGTCAACCACAGTTTGAGTCCTGGACCCGGCGGCTTGAAAATCATGCCAAGCATGTGTGCATGCTTGCCCAAAATCTCAGGAGGAGGAAAGGAGCAGAAGGAATTATGATGTGGCCACTCCTCGCTTGCGCATGTACCAATAAAAGAAAAGGAGGTTAAAAAGACAGGACAGGAAAAGGCAATGTGCAGTCTAATCTTGGATTGAATACTAGGCCTGAAAAAGGCATTTGTGAGAAATCTCGTGACATCCAAATAAATTCTGGGGTTAGGCTAATAGTAATGTACCAGTGTCGGATTCTGTACCATAATAATGGCAGTGTCAACACAAGGCAGAGCACGTGAGGGCTACATAGGAATGATCGATTCTACCTTTGCCACTTTTCTGTAAACCTACAACTATTCTAAAATAAACAGCCTGCTTTAGAAATGGATGCTAACTTCGATGTGAACACCACCGTGGAGGGCAGAAATAAGGCTCTCTGGCAGGCTTTGCACACCATCAGAGTCTGAGCCAGGCTCCTCTGTCCTCCTCATTGGTTCCCAGTGAAGGTCCAGGGTCCAGCATCCAGCCAGGGCCGACGGGGCAGGGCATGCGGATCCCAGCACTCCAGCTAACTTTTCTCCTAGGGCTGCAGGCTGGACAGGCCTCTGGTATTGATTAGTCCAAGCTAGATATGTATGTTTTTCAAGTTTATTTATTTCTTCCATGGGAAAGAGAGAGACAGATGGGACCAGCAGTTGGCATAATGGCTGTGTCACTGGATTCCCGTGTAGTCAACCGCAGTTAGAGTCTCAGACCCGGTGGCTTAAACACACTGGGTGCGTGTGTGTGTGTGCCCGAGATTCTGAGAGGAGAATGGAGGAGAAGGGATTATGGCATGGCCATCCCCTCTGGGGGGATGATTTCTCGCTTTCTGTCTCTCTGTATTTCTGGCAAGCACATGCGCCCTATAGCAAAAACCTCTCCAAAAAGAGAGACAGACAGACAGACAGACGGTGAGAGCACCTGCCACAGGATGTTTACTCCATGATCCACCCCCAGCCTCAGCCAGCCTGGATCATGGGCACACGCATCCCTGGTGCACTCAGGGAGGTCTCCAAACCTTCCCACGTGGCCAGCCTTGCAGAATTTCACACTTCACTGCCATGCTACCGTCCTGCCCCCTGTTTCTGATATAAGCCAAGAAGGAGGGGCTGGGGTCCTTTCCTTGGTTCTCCAAGTGCCCAGAGAAAACATAACCCTGTGTGTTATCTTTTGGTACACTATACCCTCAATGTTTCCTTAGATCATAAACTAGGGTGGTTTCCCTGGTTGCAAAGGCCAACTCACTAGGACAAAGGATACATCGATGCCTTATTCCAGGAATTTGTGTGGGCAAGTCCATGGTTTCCTGTGAATATGTATATGTGTCCTGAGCAGTTTTTTTAAAAGAATTATTTTATTTAACTTTATTTATTTATTTTTATTTTGCCAGAGAGAGACAGAATGAGAGAGAGAGAGAGAGAGAGAAGGAGGGAGGGGGGAAAGTGAGAAAGCAAGCTCCCCAGGTCCGGGGCCCAAACCTTGGTTGGCCATGTGGGAGTCCAGTATCCCCAACCACCATCCCACCTGCCAGCCCTGTGTCCTGAGCATTTGAAAGGGACTACTTTAGATTTATCATCTGGTATAGCCCTTGATCATTTTGTAATCCCCTGCTTTATTCTTGTTTTACTTAAATCATGAACATCTGGAGCCAGCAGGTCTGTGGTTAAGGGCGCTGGACTCCCACATGGCTGACCATGGTTCGCGTCCTGGACCAGGCAGCTTGCTTTCTCACTTTCTCTCTCTCTCTCTGTCCCTCTCTAGTCAAATTAAAATAAATAAAGTCTTAAAAAAAAATGAACATTTATCCATGTTATTAAATGTTGTTTTATAACTCTCACAAATGGGATCTTCTCCAAATGGCTCAATAAGTGGCATACATGAAAAGAATGTTCTGTGGTTTAAGAAACTGAGGCAGTCCTCCGTGCGCTCTTAAGAACGAAGTGTGAACCGCCAGGGGCAGGCCGAGGCGTGGCGGTGTGGCAGGAGCGCACTGCTCTGCAGTGCTGGAGCCACGCCGGTGATCGGGGCTCACTTCCCAGGTCAACGTGAACACGCCAGTTTCACCCTTGTGCCTTTGATCCTGGCTGGCTGAAAAGGCGGGAGTCGAGGGGTCGAATCACAGCACAAGACCCTTTTGAGGGTACCTGTCTCTTTCTTTCTCTCTCCCGTAATGAAAGAGACTTAAAGAAAAAGAAGTTGCAAAAAACAAGACCCTGCCATTTGATAGGAAGTGGACAAATATGGAAGATGTATTGCTAAGTGAAGCAAGTCAGGCTATGAAACAGACATATTGTATGTCTCCTCTTAACATATATCAACTGTCCGAACTCTCTGGTAGAGACTGAAAGACTGGAGGATATAAAAGCACTGAAAATCGTTATGGACACTAGGGACAAAGTGGAAGGAGAGTGGGAGAGGGGAAGAGTGTAGAAAAGTAAATTTGGGAAAAACAATAGAGAGGTAAGACATTTGTAGGACACATATGGTTTATTACCTGTTAATGGTGACGTGCATAGTAGTCTCAGCTGGGCTGGACTGAGGTGTAAATCATGCTGGGTAAAGTCTCTTTACAATCTAAGTGATATATAGCGATTGAATGTATAAATAATAATACTTTTTAAAAAAATAGAAAAAGAAGCTGCAAGAGGAACAGTTGTATATAATATACGACTGTATACACAAAGGAAATGTAGATTATATGGAAGTGTATAGATACAGAGATAGAGATAGACAACATCTCGGCGGCGAGGATTGGAATGGGAACAGTTACCTTCAAGGAGGGAACTCAGTAGTGGGAAGAGAGCAATGGAAAGGGTTTTAATTGAATAGCCATTTGTTTGGTTTTGTTTCAAAGAATTGTTTAATTTAATTTAATTTTATTTTATTCTTCTTCAATTTGACCAGAGACAGAGAGAATGAAAAAGTAAACCATGAAGTCTGGGATGCGAACCACAGTCAGCCACGTGGGATTCCAGGGCCCTAACCACCACGTTCCCTGCTGGTCTCACTGAATAGCCATTTGTATCTTCTTAAATTTTATAAGACAGTGATAAGCCATTTATTTATTGATTTGTTTGGTACATTACTATAGGATACGTGTGCTCACCAAAGAGAGAGAGAGAGAGAGAGAGAGAGAGACAGGAAAAGTGAGAAAGCACACTCCAAAGGTTATGGTCACACTACAGTTCCTTCTTCTCTTATTTTCCTCTTGGGATTTTGGGCATGCACCCACATGCACCTGGTGTGTTGTTCAAGCCACCTGGTCCAGGATTCAAATCTCACAGTCAGCCATGTGGGATCCAGTGATTTAACCACCACACCACCAGTTGGCTCCTTGAATTATTTATTTTAAATAGATGCATTTTTAAAAATTAACACCATCATCATCATCAACGCCTGGCGAGTATGTAAGTTAGGCTGTTTCCAATATCACTATTTACATAAGGCTGCATGCCCTATCTTTGTAGCTAAGTCTTTGCCCACACTAATGCTAATTTCCCTCAAATAAGTGACTGCAAATAAAATTGCTAGATCAAAAGGTGAGATCACTAGGATTTTTTTTTATATATTTGATCAAAGTCTCCAAAAAACTAGTGAACTTACATGCCTGCTATCATAATTTCCTATACTCTAACTAACAGTAAAATAGCTTTCTTTTTCTTTTCATTTTGGTAATATAAAAATATAATGGCATGGGCCAGGAGCTGGTATAGCCATATCATCGCTAGATTCCCATAGGGCTGACCGTGGTTTGAGCCCCAGACCCAGTAGCTTGAAACTCACACTGGCTGCATGTGCGTGCATGCCCAAAATCCTGCGAGGACCATGAGAATGAAGAAGGGATTGCAGCATGGTCATCCCCCCCCCCCGGGGGGATTTCTCACTTTTCCTCTCACTATCTCTGTCTTTCTGGTGAGTACACATGCCCTAAGGCAAAAACCTCTACCCCCCCAAAAAAAAATATATATATATACATACACACACATATTTAATGACATACCTTGGTTGGTTTTTGTTTGTTTTTTTTCATGAGGAACGCATAGACGGTAAGGTTTCCAAATCCTTGCATATGCGAGTGTATCTTCATAGTTTTTTTCTGGTACAGGTACTACAGTTCATTAAAATGTTCCTTCACAACTTCAAAGGTGGGGTTCTGTTACCCTCTAACACTGGGCATTGCCAATGTTGAGTGAACATTGCCTGACTTGACTACCTTTGTAAATCACTGGGTTTCTTTCTCTGGGAAGCTTCTAGAGTTTGGACTTTTAGTTGGGTTGGGTTTAGTTATGTCAGTTTTTTTTTTTTTTTTTTTTTAAGATTTATTTGATTTATTCACTTATTTTAATTTGACCAGAGGGAGACACAGATGGGGGGGGGGGGGGGGGGGGGAAGCAAGCCACCAGGTCCAGGACTTGAACTGTGGTTGGCCCTGTTGGAGTGTCCAGTGCCTTACCACCAAGGCACCTGGTGCTCCTGTTAGTTGGGTTTTGCTTGATTATGCTGAGTAACAACCTCAAAATCTTAGCAACTTAGAACAATACTTGTTTCCTGCTCAGGTTACTCAGTGGCTGTGGTTTGGCACCACAGGTCTGCTCCAGGCTGCGGTTCAAGTACAGGTTCATGTCTTCCCATTCAGGGAGCCAGGCTAACGGAGCAGCTCCCGGAGAGGATAAGCTTTTCTTTTCATGGCGGAGGGCACAGAGTGAACGGCCCAGTGGAAACACACAATGCTTCTAGAATGTTCTGCTCAGGAGTGTTGCACCTTCTATCTGCTCACAGTCCATTTGCCAAAGCAAATTAACGAGCCAAGTCCAAGTAAAATCCACCTACAGGAAAGGAGGGGATGAAGAAGCCTGTTCCTTGGAGTGCTCAATTTTTCCCTAGGAGTATCCAGCTATGAATTTAGCTTCTTAATTTTCACAAAATTCTACTCTTATGAAGCAATTTGTGGGTAGTAGTCTTTACCAAGGATTGGCAGAAAATAAGACAGAGGTAGGATATTTATAGCAGTGACACAAAAACAACTTCAAATTTGAATTCTGACAATCATGGTAGAAAAGTCCTTCAATGCCCGACCACCAGGGTGTCCCACTTCGCCCTGGGCAGCAGCTATACATCTTGCTGTCACCTATCTCCTCTCTGCCCTGCTATCTCTCCTCCTTACCCCCTCACTGTCTTCAGTTCTTGGGATTTTGGGATTGATATTCTGGAACTTGAGCAGGAAGTGGGCAACCTGACCGAAGAAGATTAAACATGCCTGGTTCAGTTATCTTTGGCTGCAAAAAAACCCACCTCAAAACTTAGCGGCCAAAAACAACAGCCATCGTATTATCTGTCAGTTCTGTGGGTTAGCCAGGCCTCAGCAGGAGGGCGATTGCTGCTGGTCTCATTCAGGGTCTCTCATGCTGCTCCAGTCAGATGGTGGTAGGGCTGGGATATCCAAGATGGCTTCACTCATGTTCTGGCTTGAAGTCTGAGCTAGCTGGGGCACCAGGGCCACCAGGCCCCTCTCTCTATTCCTGTAATCTCCAGGCCTCTCTCTCTCCATGTGGTCTCGCCACATAGACACTCCAGCCGGCTAGCGGGACTTCCTAGATGTTTGCTCAGGACTCCAGAATGCACAGAAGTGGGTGCCAACAGGCCCTCGTAAAGCCTACGCCCAGAGAAATGTCACTTCTGCCACTTTGTTAGAAAAAAAATGGTGTCTTATAGTTTTAATTTGCATCTCATTTTCCCCTTTTCCTTCTTTCCTTTTAAAGAATTATTTTATTAAACTTAATTTTTTTATTTTTAATTTGACCAGAGAGGAACAGAGTGAGAGAGAGAGATAGAGAGAGGGAAAGTGAGACAGCAAGCCACCAGGGCAAGCTGGCAGGTTGGGACTCAAACCGTAGTCGGCCATGTGGGAGTCCAGTGCCCCCAAACACCACACCACTTGCCAGCCCCCCCCCTTTGTTTTTTGCTCATGTAAGCATGTGTGCACACACAAGATAGACAGAAAGTACCCTCATGCCACAGTCCTTTCTGCAGTCCTCCAGTTCCTTGGGACCCTGGGTGCCCTCTTGCCCACCTGGTGTGTTTTTCGGGTTGCCCCAGGCTCCAAACTACAGTTGCCATAGAGCCTCTAGCACGGAGGGTGCCTGAGTTGCCACTGGGCCGTATTTCTTTAAACTTTTCATCCATGTTTTGGCCATTGGTATGTTTTCTTTTGAGTGTCGCTTATCTGTGTCTTTTGACCACAGAGCACTGGGCAGGGAGTCCAAAAAATGGGAATTATCCCCAGGTGTGACTCAGCTTTACTCCCAGCAGGCCTTCTTCATCTCTAAAATGAGGAGAGATAGACCAGGTGAATACAGTATTCTCTACAAGCTCTGCCTGACCACCCAGTGACCCCTTTTCTGTAAGTTTTGCTTATAAATAACTCATTTTAAAGACAAAGGTAAAAAAAGAGCCAAAATGTTCTCTTGCTCTTCCACGCTTAAACAAATAGCAATGATTCATCTGTTGCCTGTATTTGCATCAACCAAGTCAATTTGCATCTAAATCAACAGGCTTATACCTCTTTCAGCTAATTTCAAAGTGAGATCTTATTATAGAAATTCATGTAACAATTGCCTTTCCTGGACAGTATCTACTATGTTTTCCTTAAGAGTGAGAATAAGGCTACATTGGGACCAGCAGTTAGCGTAATGGCTATGTCGCTGGACTCCCACGTAGTCGACTGCAGTTCGAGTCCCGGACCCAGTGGCTTAAACTCACGCTGGGCGTGTGTGCGTGCGTGCCCAAGATCCCGAGAGGAGAATGGAGGAGAAGGGATTGCGGCATGGCCATCCCCCCTGGGGGGTGATATCTCACTTTCTATCTCTCTGTCTGTCTCTGTCTGCCTGGCAAGCGCATGCGCCCTATAGCAAAAAAAAAAAAAAAAAAAAAAAAAAACTCTCCAAAATAATAATAACAAGGCTACATTAAATTGTTTCCAAATTGTTTATGTATCTGTCTAACCTAAGCAGCCGCAGGGTGATCCAAGACAGTGATCTTTGGGTCAGAGAGGTGGTATGCTGGTGAAGAGCCAGATCCTTGGGGCAAATTGGCCAGTCATAGCATGAGACCCTGTGGATTGTGTCATCTCTCTTTGTCTCTGTCTCTCACTCTTATGGCAGAAATAAACTTCTTTTTAAAAGGAGTTTGGGGCCAGCAGGTGGCATGGTGGTTAAGGTGCAGGACTCCCTGGGGCCATCAGGTGGCATGGTGATGAAGGTGGCTGGACTCCCACATGGCTAACCACAGTCCAAGTCCTGGACCTGGCAGCTTACTTTCTCAATTTCCTTCTCTCTCTCTATCTCTCTGGTCAACTTCATAATTAATAATAATAATAATAATAATAATAATGACTTTTTTTAGAAAATAATTATTTTATTTAACTTTATTTATTTTAATTTAATCAGATAGGGATAGTGAGAGAGAGAGAGAGAGAGAGAGAGAGGGAAAGTGAGAAAGCAAGCTGCCAGATCCAGGACTCAAACCATGGTCGACCACGTGGCAGTCCAGCACTCTTAACCACCACGCCACCTGCTAGCCCCAAATATAATTATTTAATTTTTTTGAGAGGGTTTTGCTATAGGGTGCATGCACTCACCAGAAAGACAGAGAGAGACATAGAGACAGAAAGCGAGAAATCAGCCCCCAGGGGAGTTGGCCACGCCACAATCCCTTCTCCTCCATTCTCTTCTTGGTATCTTGGGCATGCACGCACATGTGCCCAGCATGAGTTTTAAGCCACTGGGTCTGGGACTCAAATCAGGGTCAACTATGTGGGAGTCCATTGACGTAACCTTCATGCCATCTGCTAGTGCCCTCCCCCCACCGTATAGTATTTTAAATCCTTTGCAGAAGGACCAGAAAGATGTGCGGGCAAGCTAAGAAAGCTACATAGCAGGTGCCTCTGCTGCCTGGTAGCTACGGCAGCCAGATCTACACGGCCAACCTTGCACTCAAGTAGCAGCCCAGCAGCCTGAGAAACACACCATGAATGCCCAAAATTCCAAAAAAAAAAAAAAAAAAAAAAGGAGGGAGAGGTAAAGAGGGGAGTTCTGCATGAGCATTACCCATGGGGTGCTTTCTCCTGTCACTCTCCCTGTCTCCCTCTGGTGAGCACACACACCCTCTAGCAAAAGGAAAAGAAAAAACAGCTACGTAGCACATGCAAGTGTGCATGTGTGGAAAGATGCTCAGCATCATTAGTCATTAGGAAAATGCAAATCAGGAGCACAACAAGGAAGACTGTGCAGTGGTGCAGTGGTAAAATGGGACAGTTCTGCAAGATTGACACAGATGGGAAGGTTCCTGGTTCACATCCAGAGACCTCCCCGAGTGTCCTGGGTTTGCCTGTGCCCATGGTTCGTCTGGCTAAAGCTGGGAATGGACCATAGCATCCTGTTGGGAGTGTTGTCTTTCGCTCTCTCATTCATGAAAGAAATAATTAAACTGTGTGTGTGTGTGTGTGTATGTGTGTGTGTGTGTGTGTGTGTGTGTGTGTTTTAAGCACAATGAGGTGCCCCTTCACATACACATTAGGAAAGCTATTACTTTTTTAAAAACAGAAAGTAACTAGGCAGCAGGTGGCATACTGGTTAAGATGCTGGACTCCCACATGGCCAACGGTGGTTCAAGTCCCAGATATGGCAGCTTGAAACTCACGCCAGGCAGGTGTGTATACCAGCCCAAAATAGGAAAGGGATTGCAGTGTGACCATCCACCCAGGGTGATTTTCCACTTTCTGTCTGTCTCTGTCTCTCTCTCTCCTGCTTGTCCTATAGCAAAAAAAAACTCTCTTAAAAAAAAAAATAAAATAAAGCTCTTTTCTGGCTGGAGCTACGGAGGGCATTTAAGAGAAGAAAACGAAGGTTCCTGCAGAAAGGTTCTGGCAGAAACCAAGAAAAAGGCTCCTGCTGTGCCAGAAACCCTTAAGAAAAAGCGAAGGAATTTTGCAGAGCTGAAGATCAAGTGCCTGAGAAAGAAGTTTGCTCAAAAGATGCTTCGAAAGGCAAGGAGGAAGCTTATCTGTGAAAAAGCTCAGCACTATCATAAGGAATATAGACAGATGTACAGAACTGAGATTCGCATGGCCAGGATGGCAAGAAACGCTGGCAACTTCTATGTACCTGCAGAACCCAAGTTGGCGTTTGTCATCAGGATCAGAGGTATCAATGGAGTGAGCCCAAAGGTTGGAAAGGTGTTGTAGGTTCTTCGTCTTCGCCAGATCTTCAATGGCACCTTTGTTAAGCTCAGCAAGGCCTTGATTAACATGCTGAGAATTGTGGAACCATATATTATGTGGGGGTACCTGAACCTGAAGCCAGTAAATGAACTGATCTACAAATGTGGTTATGGCAAAATCAATAAGCAAATTGCTTTGACAGATAACTCTTTGATTGCTCTGTCTCTTGGTAAATTCGGCCTCATCTGCATGGAGGATCTGATTCATGAAATCTATACTGCTGGAAAACGCTTCAAAGAAGCAAATAACTTCCTGTGGCCCTTCAAATGATCTTCTCCACGAGGTGGAATGAAGAAAAAGACCACCCATTTTGTAGAAGGTGGAGATGCTGGCAACAGGGGAGATGAGATCAACAGACTTATTAGAAGGATGAACTAAGGTATCCACCATGATTATTTTTGTAATCTGGTCAGTAAATAAACAGTGACTGTTTTCAGACTGCAATAAAAATAAATAAATAATAGGTGTTGGCTAGGATGGAGAGAAATTGAAATTCTCATATTTTGCTGGTGGGAATGTAAAATGGTGCAGCTTCTGTGGAAAAGATTGATGGTTCTTCTTTGGGACCAGCAGTTAGTGTAATGGCTATGTCGTTGGACTCCCACGTAGTCGACCACGGTTCACATCCCGGACCCGGTAGCTTAAAACTCACTCTGGGCGCATGTGCATGCGTGCCCAAGATCCCGAGAGGAGAATGAAGGAGAAGGGATTGCGGCATGGCCATCCCCCCTGGGGGGTGATTTCTCACTTTCTGTCTCTCTGTCTCTCTCTGTCTGGCAAGCACACGCGCCCTATAGCAAAAACCTCTAAAAAAAAAAAAAAAAAAAAGAAAGAAAGAAAAAAAAAAAAGATCGATGGTTCTTCAAAAAGTTAAATATCGAATTACCACATTAACCCACAATTCCACTCCTAGCTATATAACCAGAAGAATTGAAAGCAGACATCAAAACAGATACTCGTAGATCACTATTCACAGCCGCATTGGTAACAGTAGCTGAAAGGTATAAAAAGCCCACCTGTCTACCAACAGATGGATGGGTAAACCCACTGCGATGTAGGTAAACAATGGGATTTAGCCTTTAAAAGGAAGCAAATCCTGACAAGTTAGGATGTGGATGAACTTTGGAAATGTTATGCTAAGAGAAAAAGGCCAGATACGAAAGGATAAATATTGTAGAGTTTTGTTTATATGAAGTACCTAGAGGAGTAAAATTCACAACAATAGAAGGTAAAATAGTGGTTACCAAGAACTGGGAGAAGGAATGGTGTAGAGAGTTACGTTTAGTGGGTACAGAGTTTCATGACAATGGGGATAATACAAGTTCTGGAAGTGGATAATCGTGAAGGAAAGGGACCAGCAGGTGCTGTAATGGTTACATCACTGGACTCTCACATAGTCAACCGGGGACTGAGTTCTGTACCCAGCAGCTTGAAACTCACACTGGGTGCTTGTGCGTGCGTGCCCAAAATCCCGAGAAAAGAATGGAGGAGACGGGATTGCGGTGTGGCCATGCCCCCTGGTGTGTAATTTCTTTCTTTCTGTCTCTCTGTCTCTCTCTGTCTGTCTGGTGAGCACAGGTACCCTATTGCAAAATTCTCTCTGTAAATAAATAGTGAAGGAACAACACTGTGAATGAACTTAATGCCACAGAATTGTATAAAATGGTTAAATGGTAATGTGGTGATTAAGGCGCTGGACACTCCCACATGGCCGATCATGGTTCAAGTCCCGAACCTGGTGGCTTGCTTTCTCACTTCCCTCTCCTCCTCTCTCTGTGTCTCTCTCTAGTCAAATTAAAATAAATGAATGGATAAATAAAATTAAATAAAATAATTCTTTAAAAAAATTTTAAATCTAAAAAGTAAAAACAGTGGTTGCCTGGAAATAGGCTGGGACCTACTTGTTGAAAAGGGGCACAGGGAACCAGCAGTTAGTGTAATGGCTATGTCGCTGGACTCCCACGTAGTTGACCGTGGTTCGCATCCTGGACCCGGTGGCTTAGAACTCACGCCGGGCCGTGTGTGTACGTGCCCAAGATCCTGAGAGGAGGGAACCAGCAGTTAGCGTCATGGCTATGTCGCTGGACTCCCACGTAGTCGACCGCGGTTCGCGTCTCGGACCTGGTGGCTTACAACTCACGCCGGGCGCGTGTGCGTGCGTGCCCAAGAACCCGAGAGGAGAATGGAGGAGAAGGGATTGCGGCGTGACCATCCCCCCTGGGGGGTGATTTCTCGCTTTCTGTCTCTATGTCTCTCTCTGTCTGTCTGGCGAGCGCACGCGCCCTATAGCGAAAAACCTCTCCAAAAAAAAAAAAAAGATCCTGAGAGGAGAATGGAGGAGAAGGGATTGCGGCGTGACCATCCCCACGGGGGGTGATTTCTCGCTTTCTGTTTCTATGTCTCTCTCTGTCTGTCTGGCGAGCGCACGCGCCCTATAGCAAAAAACCTCTCCAAAAAAAAAAAAAAAAAAAAAAAAAGAAAGAAAGAAAAGGGGCACAAGGGAGCTTTCTCAAATGCTAAAAATGTTCTATATCTTGTTTGGGCTGATGATTATAACGGGTGGTATATACAATTGTCAAAACTCATACCCTTTTTTTAAAAAATTATTTAATTTTTTAAATTTATTCATTTATTTTAATTTGACCAGAGAGAGACACACAGAGAGTGAGAGAAAGTGAGAAAGTAAGCCACAAGGTCTGGGACTCAAACCGTGATCAGCCATGTGGGAGTGTACAACACCTTAATCACCACACCACCTCTGGTCCCTACAAGACTCAAGGAATTGTTACCTAGCATAACCATAATATAGTATACTTGTATAAAGTATATGTCAATTAAAAATAAAATTTACAGGGGCCAGCAGGTGGAGTGGTGGTTAAAGCACTGGATTCCCACATGGTTGACCAGAGTTCGAGCCCTAGACCTGGCAACTTCCTTTCTCACTTTACTTTCTTTTTTAAATTATTATTTTATTTAACTTTTATGTATTTATTTATTTTAATTTTGACCCGAGAGGCACAGAGCGAGAGAGGGAGAAAGAGAGAAAGTGAGAAAGGAAGCCCCCAGGTCTGGGACACAAACTGCGGTCAGCCATGTGGGAGTCCAATGTCCTTAACCACCATGCCACCTGCCAGCCCCATGTTTTTGTTTGTTTGCTTGTTTTAGATATTGTTGCTATAGGATGTGTGTGCTTGCCAGAGAAACATAGAGAGACAGAAAGACAGAAAGCAAGAAATCACCCCCTGGGAGGAATGGCCACACCTCAATCCTCTGTCCTCCATTCTCCTCTTGGGACTTTAGGCGTACATGCACACCTTTCAAGCGTGAGTTTCAAGCCACTGAGTCAGGACTCAAACTGCGGTCTACCACGTGAGAGTCCAGTGCTTTAACTACTATACCACCTGTTGGCCTCCATGTTTATTTTTTTTTAATATTTATTTATTCATTCATTCATTGTTTTTTTAATTTGACCAGAGTTAGACATATATATAGAGAGAGGGAAAGTGAGAAAGCAAACCACCAGGTCTAGGACTTGAACCATGGTCGGCCATGTGGGAATGTCCAGCGCCATAACCACCATGCCACCTGCTGGTCCCCATGGTTTGTTTTAAATAAAAAGTAAATAATTTAAAAATAGAGCTGGGGCCAGCAGGTGGCATAGTGGTTAAGGTACTGGATTCCCACATGGCTGACTGCAGTTTGAGTCCCAAACCTGGCAGCTTGAAACTCACGCCAGGTATGTGTGTGTATGTGCAGGCCCAAAATCTCAAGAAAAGAATGGAGGACAGGGATGGCAGTGTGACCATCCCCCACCTTGGGGTGATGTCTTGCTTTTTGTCTCTCTGTCTCTCCAGTGAGCACACATGCCATATAGCAAATATCTCTCTTAAAAAAAAAAAAAAAAAAGCTTTTAAATTTTTAAATTGTTTCTTGTTTATTTTTTGTTTGTTTATTTGTTTTAGGTATGAAAATAAGTTAACAGACCCAGCCTAGATGGTGCAGTCCTATAGTCCTTAGTGTACTGAACTCCATACTGGAAGCCATATGGCTGACCATGAGTTTGAATCCCCAGGTCAGCCTGAAAACATGCTAAGTGTGCCCAGTTGTGCCCAAGATCCTGAGGCTCTGAAGAGTTGAGGACCCATCATGAAAGTGTGATGAAACCGTTAAGGGTCTCACTCTCATTCTACTCCCCTCTCCCCACACACCATGGTACCCATCATTAAAAATAAATATTCATCAGGAAAGAAACTGAACTAAGGAGCTCTCATCTCTCCAGCCGCAAAGCATCGCTTTCCCGTGATCTCTTCTGTGGTCCAGGCATTCCGGAGAGTTCTGTGACTTGAGACAACTCCCCCACGTAGAGTTTAACTTGATGACCTTTCTATTGAGTGAGGCTTTACATTTCAAGAAAAATAAATTCAGTCACAAAAGTATTCTGCTGGACTTTCTGCTGAAAAAGACTACAAGATTTGATTTAGATCATCTATGCAAACTAAAATGGAAATCCCAACCAAAACTTCTCGGAACCACACCCCACTTCCTGCATAGTAGGGCAGGACCTGTAGAAACAGGGCACCCCGGCTGCAGAGAGGTAGGAAATGGAGGTGAAGGGAGGGATTCTCACATTTGTTGAACCCTTTCTTGGTGCCATACCCTGTTTTAGGAACTGTCCTGTAACTGTATCATTTAAAGAATATACACGAAAGTATGGGAAAGGGATATGAACAGAGGTCAAAAATGTTCTTCCCTATTTTTAGCCAGTACAAAATCGTATCTTAGCAGAGGCTGACAATGACAGATTCCAGGAAAGACTGAGTAGAGGTGCTGCCAAGAGCAATCACCTCCTAGGGACGTTAGCACCTTCACCCCCTCTCACCCCCCCACCCCTGCCCTCACCACAGGTGGCTGGGCTTTTGCAAGACTTGGCTAAACAGCCAGTAAAAGAGAAGTGTGTGTTTAATTTTAGAAAAAGCGCCTGCTGTTTTATATGATTATTTTTAATTAGTTATTTTCTGAGGTTTGATTAAATTTGGAAATAATTGCACCTTGGGAACTATTTCAGAACCTGAGATTATAAACCCAGGGCTGCCTCAGGAATTTGGGGATGGGTTGTCACCCTGTGACCAATTGCCAGTCCTGAAAACAAGCATCCTTTGTCTGCTGAAGAGGTCGGGGCCATGCAAATTTTGCTAGTTCTTCTCTGCCTGGAAAGAGAATTCCATCTGGCCGACTTCTCTTTTCTTCTCTGTTTTCTCATATGAAATATGCAAAACACAAATGCATACGCCATCAGAAGAGCAAATTCTGTTGCCTGAATACTGTAGATAAAATTGAAACATGACAAGAAGCTAAGATTTGCCCTTGGGGAAAGCTTGCAAAAGACACTTTATTTGCATAATGATATTATAAAAAATTTAGTAAGTCCAAGTTAGGAACTCAAGTGATTATGGAGGAAAAAAAAAAGAAAATTGCCAGTTTAAAGAATTCAGTCATAAAGTATAAGAGAAATAGTTTGAGGGAACTACTGAATAGAATACTTAAAACTGGGATTTGAACTGTTTTATAAATGAGAAAAAAAAAAAAACTAAGTTTGTTTTGTTGAGATTGTATGTCTTATTTTTGTGTATCACTGTGATTTATGAAGCACTCTTACATCCATTATATGGCCTCATACTCACAAGAATCGATGAGGCACGTAGGCAGCTATTATGAAACCTATCTTACAAATGAAGAAACTGAAGCTCAGAACAGCCTTGTTCAAGGTCACCCACGAATTTAGCTGGAACTCACATTAGGTCTTTTTTTTTTTTCTTTCTGAGAGGTTTTTGCTATAGGGCACGTGCGCTCGCTAGACCGACAGAGACAGAAAGCGAGAAATCACCCCCCAGGGGGGATGGCCATGCAATCCCTTCTCCTCCATTCTCCTCTCGGGATCTTGGGCACGCACACACACGCACCCGGTGTGAGTTTAAGCCACTGGGTCCAGGATGCGAACCGCGGTCGACTACATGAGAGTCCAGTGACATAGCCATTATGCTAACTGCTGGTCCCCACATTAGGCCTTGACATTCAAAACTCCTGGGCCCTCTCTGCAGTATCCTACTGCATCTGTTCTCTTTCTGAGGATCTTATGGAACTACATAAATTGGGCCAGCAGATGGCACAGTGGTTACATCACTGGACTCTCACATGACTGACAATGGTTCGAGTCCTGGACCTGGTGGCTTGATAAATGACACTGGGTGCATGTGTGTGCATGCCTAAGATCCCCGGAGGCCAATGGAGGGATTGTCATGTGGCCATCCCCTCCTGGGGGGTGATTTCTCACTTTGCCTTTCACCATCTCTGTCTCTGTCTCTCTCTCTCTGACAAGCACTATGGCAAAAACTTCTAAAAAAATATTAATTAATTAATTTACCATAGAACAAAACCCTTAGTTAATTCTATTTGGCTAATACAAATTTAGAAAGGCATTCTAGTGTGATAGTGTGAGACTATGCAATGTGGAACCACTGCTTTGTCCTGTGACCTGGAGTAAGAAACTAAGCATTTCCACATTTCAGTTTACTTCTCTATAAGATATGAATGATAAAAGCACTTCACAGGGGTTTAGAAAGCAGCGAGTTAATACAGGTACTCTGGTACAGTGCTCAGCTTACAGCCGTCACTTAACAAGTGCAAGGTACTACTGCTTTGCAAGTTAATTATGTTTAAAGTTACTCTGATAAGCATCAAGGTATTTTAAGTAGCTGTTATGTGTTGTGTTATGTACACAGATCCTAACACTATGCAAATTAAAGACTGAAACCGAATACCTTATTTGCTCTAGTTCATTCCTGCTTGTTACAAATGTAAGTGTCTCTGTATTGTGATCAGGGATCAGACCTCAGAGTCAAAGTAACCTAAAGTCAAAACAAACTACTGCGACTTATATCCATCCTGCATCACCTCCCTTTAAGAATTATTGGGGGCCAGCAGGTGGTGTGGTGGATAAGGTGCTGGACTCCCACGTGGCCGACTGTGGTTCAAGTCCCAGACCTGGCGGCTTGCTTTTTTACTTTCCCTCCCTCACTCTCTGGTGAGCACACATGACTGATAGCAAATTAAAATAATAATAATGACAATAAATAGAATTAAATAATTCTTGAAAAAATCATTGGGGCTTTAGGATAATTG
This sequence comes from Tupaia tana, assembly GCA_026018925.1. Lineage (NCBI taxonomy): Eukaryota > Metazoa > Chordata > Mammalia > Scandentia > Tupaiidae > Tupaia > Tupaia tana. The sequence goes on from JAKSZU010000003.1 coordinate 195,249,259, forward strand.
TGAACAGCCTTTACTCCTTTTCAAAATAATGGTCAAACAGTTTTCTTGCTTGAATGCCTTTATTACATAGAATATTATTTAAATATTGAGTCCCTCGGGGAAAGCAAGTTTTGTCCCTACTCTCAAAATTCAGAATAAAAACAGGCAAATACGTAGTCAACAACCACCAAATCTTTTTTTACAATTATTTATTTTATTCATTTATTATCACTTTTTTAAAAGAATTATTTTATTTAACTTTATTTATTTTAATTTGACCAGAGAGATACAGAGTAAGAGTGAGAGAGAGAGAAAGTGAGAAAGCAAGCCTCTAGGTCTGGGACCCGAACCATAGTCGCCAATGTAAAAGTCTAGCACCCCAACCACCACACCACCTGCTGATCCCAACAATCACCAAGTCTTCTTGTATCATACAGCAAGGACGCTCTCAACAAATCCTGGAGCCCAGGGGCCAGCAGGTGGCATGGTGCTTAAGGCACTGAACTCCTACATGACTGGCCACAGTTCGAGTTCTGGACCTAGCAGCTTGCTTTTTCACTTTCCCTCTCTCTCTCTGGTCAAATTTAAAATAATAATAATAAATAATTAGAAAAAATAAATCCTGGAACCAGGTGAAAAGAACACAGGAACAACCTGAAGGAAGTTAAATGAGATGCTGGTCAGACATAAAAAAGAATGGTGGTTGGGACCAGCAGGTGGCATAGTGGCTAAGGTGCTGGACTCCCACGTGTTCAACAGCTGTTCACGTCCTAGACCCAGCAGCTTGAAACTCATGCAAGGTGCATGCATGTGCGTGCCCAAAATCCTGAAAGGAGAATGTTAGAAAACGGATTTGCGGCATGGTCATCTTCCCAGGGGGTAATTTCTTGCTTTCTGTCTGTCTCTCTGGTGAACACATGCAACCTGTAACAAAACTCTCTAAAAAAAAAAAAAAAAAAAAAAAAAAAGAATGGTGGCACCCAAGAATTAGTACACTTAATTTCCAAAGTCTATAAAAACACAGTGATAAAAGGGGCAGGGAGGGAGATGAAGAGAAGGGTAGGCTGATAAATAAAAAGGAAGATTTTTTAAGGGCCAGGGGCCAGCCATTGTGGTGGTAAAGGTGGCTGGATCCCTTGGGGTTGACTGCACAGTTGGAGTCCAAAACATGCCAGGCATGTGTGCATGCATAAGCCAAACCCTAAAGAGAGTGGAGAAGAGATTAGAGACTGTGGTGTGGTCATGCTCCCTGCAGGAGGGCTTTCTCTCTTTCTCTTTTCTTGTCTTTTTCCAGTGAGTGCACACACTCTATGGCAATTTTTTTTAAAAAAAAAGAAAGATGCTCTATATAAAAGAACACCAGCTAATAAGTGTTTAATGGATAATGGAAACTCACCATTTTGCACACTTAGTGTTATGATTAATTCAACAAGTTTTGTCTAAACCAGTGATTCTCAAACATCAGTGTGCATCAGAATCAGCTGGAGACTTGTTAAAACAAAGATGACTGGATGCCGCTCCCAGAGTTTATAATTCAGCAGGTGTGAGATGAGGCCCAGGGATTTGCTTTTCTGTTGAGTTCCTAGAACATGCCCATTCCAGAGCCACACTCTGAGAACTAAGATCTAAACAACTGGGCAATGGCTCGTTGAAGAACAAGATATTCACCCAAAGAAGGGTTTTCAAAATAAAGGTTTAAAAGGGGAGAAAAGGACCAGCCCTTGGCCTGATGGTTAAAACGGCTGGAGTCCACATTCCCATATGGTCAACTATGTGGTTCAAGTCCTGGACCCAGACTCTTGAAAAACTATGCATGCCAAAATTCTGAAAGGATGGAGAAATGGAGGAGATGGGCATGACCCTCCCCAAAGGAGGGTGTTTCTTACTTTCTCTCACTCACTGGCAAGTGTGTACCACTCTCTGACAAATTTTTAAAAAATAATAAAATAGGTGGCATGGTGGTTAAGGGCACTGGACTCCCATATGGCTGACCACAGTTCATGTCCTGGACCTGGTAGCTTGCTTTCTCACTTTCTCTCTCTCTCTCTCTCTCTCTCTCTCTCTCTCTCTCTCTCCCTCTGGTAAACACATGTGCCCTGCAGCAAATTTTAAAAATAATAAGACCAGCAGATGGTGAAATGTTTATGTTGTTGGACTCCCATGTAGTCTACCATGATTCAAATCCCGGACCCGGTGGCTTAAAACTCACACTGGGTGCATGTATGTGCGTGCCCAAAATCCCAAGAGGAGAATGGAGGAAATGGGATTGTGGCGTAGCCATCCCTCCTAGGGGGTGATTTCTTGCTTCTTGTCTGTCTCTGTCTTTCCTTTGAGTGCACGTGACCTACACAAAAATCTCTCTAAAGGGACCAGCAGTTGGCATAATGGCTATGTCGCTGAACTCCCGTGCAGTCGACCACGGTTCGTGTCCTGGACCCGGTAGCTTAAAACTCATGCTGGGCACGTGTGCGTGCGTGCCCAAGATCCCAAGAGGAGAATGGAGGAGAAGGGATTGCGGAGTGGCCATCCACCCTGGGGGGTGATTTCTGTCTCTCTGTCTCTCTCTGTCTGTCTGGCGAGCGCACACACCCTATAGCAAAAACCTCTTCAAAAAAAAAAAAACTCTTTAAAAAAAGCAAATGATAATAATAACGATAAAGAAAATTAAATAAAATTTAAAAAATAAACTAAAAGAAATAAATAAAAGGAGAAAATAATCAAGTGATTCAGTGTAGTGGAAGTTACCAACACCCTTTTCTGACTAAGTTCATTACCGCTAACGTTGTTATCTGATCCTGGAATCCTGAGATCTGAAGAGGGCAGACCTTCCCTGAAATGCCAGGCAGGACCACAGCTAAACTTTAAGAGCACTTTACAACAGAGGCTTCTAATTTTGTTTCTAGTATTAACAGGCTGGTTTGACCTTGGGCAAGGACTTGACTACTCTTTACCCTTTACTTATAAAGAAAAAAGAATAAAATAAGGGCCTTTAACTAGATGTTCTCCAGGGCTTAATGGCAGAAGGTTACAAAGCCTGAAGAAATTAGGCTAGAAGAAATTACTGCATCTTGCAGCTTTGAAATCAGAAAATAGCAAAACAGAGACACCATCGTTAGTGAAAATTATTTTTATAGCATTGCATCAGAGATTTCCTTTTTAAAGAAAGACGCTGGTCTTAGCAATATAGATTATAAAAGAATGCGAAAGATAAATGTTTTAAGACAAGTTTAAAAAAATCAATGTTGCTGCAGCTTCTCTTACATGGGGGACTTGGAAATCACTTTACTCTGCAGACATAAATGAACTTGGTTCTTTTGAGCTATTATTTTCTTGCTAGATGTAAAACCACAAACCACTTTTGTAAAATTCTCTGTGTGATAATGAGGTAGGTTAAGAGAGATCTTATCAGGAAGTATAGGTTTCTTTGATACGTACTCTCTTGGAAGGTCTGCTAATTCACACGCACTGCAATTGAGACAGGTCCCCGGCCTCTCTCCTCTACAGACTCCCCATTCCACTTCTGAAGCCATCCTGAAGAATAAATGACGTTGAGTTAGATGGGCACAATTTGAAGGGTGCCTTGAAGACTTCCTCTCAAGCCTCTGCCTACTTTTTTTTTTTTTTTTTTTTTGGTTGTGTGTTCACCAGAGAGAGTGAGCAAGAGGGAAAGTGAGAAATTCCCCCAACACCTCCCCTTGTGGTGGGGGAGGGGAATAGCCACTTCTCAATGCCTTTTTTTTTTTTTTGGAGAGGTTTTTGTTATAGGGCACGTGTGGTCGCCAGACAGACAGAGACAGACAGAGAGACAGAGAGACAGAAAGTGAGAAATCACCCCCCAGGGGAGATGGCCACGCCGCAATCCCTTCTCCTCCATTCTCCTCTCGGGATCTTGGGCACGCACGCACACGCGCCCGGCGTGAGTTTTAAGCCACTGGGTCCGGGACGCGGTTGACTACGTGGGAGTCCAGCGACATAGCCATTACGCTAACTGCTGGTCCCCTCAATGCCTTCTTCTCCATTCTCCTCTCAGGATTTTGGGACGCACACCATGTGCTCAGCATGTATTTGAAGCTGCTGGGTCCAGAACTTGAACCACACAGACAGCCACGTGGGATCTAGCTGCCTTAATCACCATGCCACCACCAGCTGGCCCCAGAGCAGGTCATCTTGATGAGCACTCGGGGAAAGAATGATCCCCAAAGGAAGGAGAAAGGAGTCTGGAAAGCAAAAATGTAAAGTATGTGTTGGCATTTAGTTCAGTGAAATTAGAATCTAAGGGGAAATGGGAGTTTGGAGTCAGGCAAGTGATGAGGGGCTTGAGAAGCAGGACCTGGGTAAGGGATAGGGAAATGAATTATAGAGGCAGCCAGGTGGATGGGTGGAAAGAAGCTCTGGGTAGTCTGAAGGCTTCTATCAGGTAGAAAAGGAGAGGATGACCCAAAGAAACTGGGCCTGCTTTCATTTTTTCTCATGTTGTAAGTGGATTATAAATATCACTTTCAGCAAAGCTGATAAGGCTGAAATTATGCAGTTCTGGGCTAAACATTTTCATGTATTTTTATCCCATGTCTCAATCAGCACTGCCTCCCCCTTGACTTGACTCATCTACCCCAACAAGCTACCCTTTTGCCATTTTTGTCATAGCGATGAGTTGGAGGGCCAGGAAGGGAGGGCAAAGTGAAGTCCTAAAGGGTGTGACCCACTCTTCTTGATTTGCAGTATCTAGCTCCATTGTTCCAACCTCCAAGGGCCTCGGGATGTCACTGATGGTCCCAAACTCTAGGTGGGCTATTGCCTTTCGACAGAAGCCAAAGTCAGATGTGTCAGACTGAGAAGCCAGAGAAGAAAATGTGTCCATCCTTTAACTCACCTGTACGCCATGATAAACTATATAGAAAAGAAACACATACTTAAAGACATTCCAAACTGCACATAAGCACACACACTTATTTATTTGGTGTAAAGGAAATGTCCTACTATCTCATCATTTAAAAAACTTATAAAATTGGGACCAGCAGATACCGTTATGGCTATGTTGCTGGACTCCCATGGAATTGACTGTGGTTCGAATCCTGGACCCAGTGGCTTAAACTCACGCCTGGTGCATGTGCGTGTGTGCCCAAGATCCCGAGAGAATAATGGGGGAGATGGGATTGCAGCGTGGCCATCCCCCCAGGGGGTGATTTCTTGATTTCTGTCTCTCTGTCTGTCTCTGTCTTTCTGGCGAGTGCATGCACCCTATAGCAAAAAACTTCTCCAAAAAAAAAAAATAATAATAAATAAATGAAACTTACAAAATTATAGAGAACAGCCCTTTCTTTTTCCTTCTGGTAGTGTTAACTTAGCATAGTCCTCATTTCTGGGGGTTCAGTGCTAGTCTTCCTTTTTAAAAATTTTTTCAGGGACCAGCAGGTAACATGGTGGTTAAGGTGCTGGACACTCCCACATGGCCGACTATGGTTCAAGTCCTGGACCTGGTGGCTTGCTTTCTCACTTTCCCTCTCTCTCTCTGTCTCTCTCTGGTCAAACTTAAATAAATGGATGAATAAATAAAATTAAATAATTCTTTAAAAAATTTTTTTCAAGTGCCTAAACATAGAGTGGTATGTGCATGTATGACAAACAAATGCAGACATAGATTTTTGGTTTCACACACTTAAGCGAAGTGTTCATTTTTCTAGTACTACGTTTTAAAGGTAGGAGTTCAATAGTGACTAATGATTATACTTACCTCCTAAAAACAAAATGTTGAAGAACAAGAATGGGATTGAGCAAGGGGACTCTTCAAGTCACAGCCTGCCCCCAGGTCCAGCTGGACCTGACAATAGCCTTATATAGCGGTGTCCTTTGAAAGATGAAAGAACAAAGCTGCTGGAACTTTCTGCTCTTCAACAGTCTTTTCTACCAAAAAGCTAAATCTGAAACAAGAGCGCGTATGCAGTCCTTGACACAGGAGCCACCGGGATGGAGTGAAGTGAGTGCTAGCCCTGGAGTCAGCTGACAGCTTGGCACTGGCTGGTGTAGGGCAGAGGCTTAAACTAATTGTGCCTCAGTTTCCACTTCAGAAAAATGGGAATATTAACACCTACTTAGTAAACTAAAATGTCAGTTAGCTATGTAGGATGTGGGAAATGCTCAAAAATAGTCAGTTTCCTTTCACCCCAGACAAATCTTGTGCAATTCCACTAATATGTGCTATCTAGATTAGCCAGACTCAGGGCTCGCCAGTGGCATGGTGCTTAAGGGCACTGGATTCCCAAATGGATGACCATGGTTCAAGTCCCAGACTGGGTGGCTTGCTTTCTCATTTTCCCTTTCTCTCTCTCTGGTTAAAATTTTAAAATAATAATAATAAATAAATAAAATTAAATAATTAAAAAATTTTTTTAAGTTAAAAGAAAAAGATTAGTCAGATTCACAGAGAGAGAAAATAGAATGATCATTTCCAGGGGCTGGGGATAAGGAAGAACAAGGAGTCATTTTATGGACACAGCATTTTATTTCTGCGAGATGGTAAGAGTTCTGGAGATTAGTTGCCCAGTAATGTGAGTGTACTTAACACTATTGAACTGTGCACTAAAATGGCTAAGATGGTAAATTTATGTTACATGTATTTTATCACGATTTTTTAAAAGAATTATTTTATTTAACTTTATTCGTTTATTTTTAAATGTTGACCAGAGAGGGACAGAGAGAACACACAAGAAAGAGAGAGAGAGAGAGAAAGTGAGAAAGCAAGCCACCAGGTCCAGGACTCGAACTGCAGTCAGCCTGTGGGAGTACAGCACCCTCAACCACCACACCACCTACCAGCCCCATCACGATTTTAAAAAGTAGAAGAAGAGAGGGCAAGAGGATGGCACAATACTGCAGTGCTCTGTGATGCTAGGTCCATGTGGGAAGGTTCCATGTTCACATCCCAAGGCCTACCTGTACACCCCAGGTGTCACGCCTGTGACCTCGGCTGGCAAAGGCTGGAGCTGGATTGTGGTATGAAGACCCTATTGGAGGTGCTTGTTTCTTTCTTTTGTCTGTCTCTCACATGACAGAAATGAACTTAAAAAAAAAAGAAATAGAAGGAAACTTTGTACATATGTTAAAGAATGTGGTGGCATGAATCAGCAGATTGCATAATGGTTACATCACTGGACTGACTCCCACATAGTTGATCTCTGTTCGAGTCCCGGACCCAATGACTTAAACTCACGCTGGAGGTGTGTGTGTACGTGCCTCAAATCCCAAGACAAGAATGGAAGAGAAGGGATTGCAGCGTGGCCATCCCCCTGGGGGGGTGATTTATCTCTTTCTGTCTCTCTCTCCAGCAAGTGCACATGGCCTATAGCAAAAATCTCTCTCTAAAAAAAAAAAAAAATGTAGTGGCAGATATTACATATTGGAATGCTCTAGAATGAATGCACAGACAACAAAAAAACAGCAAAAGAACCCCTCCATTTTCCAGACTTCTTTGTGGCTGGGTCTCAACGTGTGATTTGGAGCCCACCAATTAGAAGCGCTCACGTGCCACTTTGACTTAGAACTGAGTGGCGTGTGGTGGGGGGAAGCCTCTCCAGACACGGTCTGGAGCCAGCTGCTGCAGCAGCAGCTTATTAATTTGGCACATGACTTCTTGATTCAGCAGCTTTCAACACTAGGGATGGCGACATTCCCAATTTTGGCCAAGGCAAGTTGGGTCCTGCTCCTCTCACCTTTACAAAAAGGTGGGGGACAATATCTCATGACTGACATATAAAATGCCAGTATTCCTAGAGAACCAGAGACTAAGCTTTAGGAAAAAGATACTGAAACGAATTGTTAAGTAAGGTGGCCAGATTTAAGCCACTGTACAAAAAGCAATGCCTTGCTCTCTTCCTCGGCGCTGCCGGTAGAGGTGGCAGCCTTCTCTTACCTGGCGTCATGGCTGCCCTCAGGCCCCTGGTGAAACCCAAGATCGTCAAAAAGAGGACCAAGGAGTTCATCCGGCACCAGTCAGACTGATATGTCAAGATTAAGCGCAACTGGCAGAAACCCAGAGGTATTGACAACAGGGTGCGGAGGAGGTTCAAGGGCCAGATCCTGATGCCCAACATGGGTTACGGCAGCAACAAGAAAACGAAGCACATGCTGCCCAGAGGCTTCCGGAAGGTCCTGGTCCACAACGTCCAGGAGCTGGAAGTTTGCTGATGTGCAGTAAGTCTTACTATGCTGAGATCGTCCACAACGTCTCCTCCGAGAACCGCAAGGCCATCGTGGAACGGGCAGCCCAGCTGGCCATCAGAGTCACCAATCCCAACGCCAGGCTGCACAGCGAAGAAAACGAGTTGACTGCTAGTGTGCGCGTTGTTTGTTTCTAAATAAAGCCACCACCCCTCCCCCCCAAAAAAGCCTTTTTTAACCCAGCAATCATCAAGTACAAATGTAGTTTTATGTTTTTGTTTTTCTTACAAAAAGCTTTATTTGCATTTAGTCCAAGGCTTAGGAGAGAGCTCCAGAGTGTTTAAAAACTGCCTACTGGCCGGAGGGAGAGGCTCAGACAGAAGCCCTGATACCAGGAGATGCAGCAGAGGGGCCCTTGAGGCCTCTGGGTTCCCGACGCTCCTAGTCGAGCTTCAGGGTGAGCCTTTGGAAGAGATCCTCACCCAGTCCAGCCTGGGCTTCCTGCCTGCGGAGGTTGGTCAGGTGGGCACCCACCTTTTTGATAAGTTTCACCTCCTCTTCTAGTTAGTGAGGCCCTGGGAAATCACAGAGATGGCAGAACCCAGCAGAACCCAGGGCCAGAAGATCCAAAAGGGCCTGGTTCAGACTCTTTTCCAGGGCCAGGGTAGCCTCCATGGTCTAAGGTTCCACCTCCCTGGTCTGGGATGGCTTCTGCACTTCCTGGAGAAGCGTGTGGTTGTCGCGCTGCTTTTGCATCTTTAAGAGCTGCTGGATGCCCTGTGCTTTCCCCTCTGCCAGGTCAATGAAGAAGCCGCTCTCTTTCCCTAGAACCGCATCGTCATGGTGGAATTACAGGCCCAGAGGCAGGCAGGTGTAGGAGGCCTCCAGATGCAGATGACCATGCGGCTCACAGCAGCCTCCACCTCGGTGGAATAATTCAGAAGAGTCCGGGAGCTCATGGTTGGTCCACAAAGATGGTGTCTGCTGGTCCAGAAGCAGGAGACGGCCAAGAAGATGGTCCCAGAGAGGACACAATCTTTGGTTCAATTCTGTCCAAGTACTTTTGACTCTAGAGACAAGGCTTGCTACAAATGGAATTTTTTTCTTTTTCTTTTTTTTCCCAGAAAGATGTTCGCTACAGGGCACCTGCGCTCATCAGGGAAACAGAGAGAGAGAGAGAGAGAGACAGAAAGACAGAAATCAATCATGGTGTGGCCATGCCACAATCCCCACTCCTCCATTTTTCTCTTGGGGATTTTTGGACATGCGTGCATACGTGCCCAGTATGAGTTTCAAGTAACAGGGTCTGGAACTTGAACCATGGTCACCATGTGGAAGTCTAGCAACATAACCATGACACCATCTACTGGTCCCACAAATGTAATTATTATTTTTTTTTAGAATTATTTTATTCAGGGAACCAGCAGTTAGCGTAATGGCTATGTCGCTGGACTCCCATGTCAACCGCGGTTCGCGTCCCGAACCTGGTGGCTTAAAACTCATGCCGGGCACATGTGTGTGCGTGCCCAAGATCCCAAGAGGAGAATGGAGGAGAAGGGATTGCGGCGTGACCATCCCCCCTGGGGGGTGATTTCTCGCTTTCTGTCTCTGTGTCTCTCTCTGTCTGTCTGGTGAGCCCACATGCCCTATAGCGAAAATCTCTAAAAAAAAAAAAAAAAGAATTATTTTATTTAACTTTATTTATTTATGCATTTTAATTTTACCAGAGAAGGACAGAGAGAGAGAGAGAGAGACAGGGGAAGTGAAGAAGCTGCTAGGTTCAAGGCTCAAACCGCGGTTTGCCACGTGGAAGTCCAGTGCCCTTAACCACCAGGTCACCTGCAAGCCCCTACAAATGTAATCGTAAAATCCCATCCCAGGGTCAGCAGATGGCATAGCAGTTACATCGCTGGACTCCCACATGGGCAACTGCGGTTGGAGTACCAACCTAGTGGCTTGAAAATCACACTGGGCCCAGGGATGATTTCTCATTTTCCCTTTCGCTATCTCTGTCTTGCTCTCCCTGGAGAGTGCACATGGCCTAAGACGAAAACCTCTTAACAAATAAAAAAAGAGGGAACCAGCAGTTACCGTAATGGCTATGTCGCTGGACTCCCACTTAGTCGACCGTGGTTCGCGTCCCGGACCTGGTGACTTAAAACTCACGCCGGGCGCGTGTGCGTGCGTGCCCAAGATCCCGAGAGGAGAATGGAGGAGAAGGGATTGCGGCGTGACCATCCCCCCTGGGGGGTGATTTCTCACTTTCTGTCTCTATGTCTCTCTCTCTCTATGTCTGTCTGGCGAGCGCACGCGCCCTACAGAGAAAATCTCTCCATAAATAAATAAATAAATAAATGAAAGAAAATCTATCTTTTTTTTTAAAAGAATTATTTGTTTAATTTTATTTATTCATTCTTTTTTTATTTATTTATTTTAATTTGACCAGAAAGACACGGGGGGTGGGGGGGAGTGAGAAAGCAAGCCACCAGGTCTGAGACTCGAACCATGGTCGGCCATGTGGGAATCCAGCGCCTCTATTCACCACGCCACTTGCCAGCCCCAAGAAAATCTATCTTTACCTGATTTGCTAAGCAAATTAAAATCCAATTCTTTTTTTAGAGAGAGATTTTTGCTATAGGGCTCGTGCGCTCACCAGAGAGACAGAGAGAAAGTGAGAAGTCACTGCCCTCCCCACAGGGAGGGCCACTCCACAATCTCTTCTCCTTCATTCTCCTCTTGGGATTTTGGGCACACATGCCCAGTGTGGGTTTTTTTTTTTTTTTGGAGAGATTTTCACTATAGGGCGTGTGTGCTCGACAGACAGAGACATAGAGACAGAAAGCGAGAAATCACCCCCCGGGGGGATGGTCACGCCGCAATCCCTTCTCCTCCATTCTCCTCTTGGGATCTTGGGCACGCTCGCACATGCGCCCGGCGTGAGTTTTAAGCCACTGGGTCCGGGACGCGAACCGCGGTCGACTGGGAGTCCAGTGACATAGCCATTACGCCAACTGCTGGTCCCCCCAGTGTGGGTTTTAAGTCACCGGGTTTGAGACTTCAACTGCAAGTAGACTACATGGGAATCTAGCAATATAACTATTATACCACCTGCTGGTCTCCAAAATTCAATTCTTTTTTAGCCATTACTATTGTCCATCCCAACGTTTGGTTGTTTTTGTTTTAATTTTTTATATTAAAGGAAAAAAAAGCTACATACTCTGCAAATCAATATAAACTTTTAAATCTTTAGACAAAAGGAGTTAAGAAGAAAACTTTTTTTTTTTTTTTTTTTTCTGAGAGAGATTTTTGCTATAGTACACATGCACCTGCTGGATAGACAGAGACACAGAAAGTAAGAAATCACCCCACCATGGGGATGACCATGCCACAATACCTTCTCCTTCATTCCCCTCTTGAGTTTTGGGCACACAAGTACACTCAACCAGTGTTTCAAGCTGCCAGGTCTGGGTCTTGAACCATGGTTGGCTACATGGGAGTCCAGCGATGCAACCATTTTGCCATCTGCTGGCCTCGGGAAACAATTCTGAAGCAGCAATATTTCTGCCTTGGGGGGGAATGTTTAATATAATCCTTATGAATCTGTGTTCCTGGCATTCTCATAAACCCTGCACGTATAAGTAATTGCTTTCAAGGCACATCTTCAGTAGGATAATACCTAGGCATTTTGCGCAGTTTAACCACCCGGTACCACCATTCTTGTCTCCACCAACTGGTTTTGTGACAGTCGCAAGAACCTTCTTCTTTTTCTTCGCGATCCTGGATTTAGTGACCGAGTATTTCCTCTTTACACGGCCTTCCTGGAATACATGCAGACCGGGAGTATCTGTCGATGCCCCGGACTAGGACCAGGTTTCGCCTGCAATGGGGCTTCCCCTTCTTGGGCTTTTTAGCCTTGGGGTCACCCTTTTTAATCTTGCCACTGGCATCAGCCTTCTAGGCTTCAGGTTTCTTCTCCTTAGTATCCTGCTTCAGAGCTTTTTTTCACCTGCCATCTTGTATAGTGGGAAAGAGAACTAAACTCCCTTAACATTAGGTTTTAAGAAATACCAAGTGGGGGGCTGGCAGATGGCATGGTGGTTAAGGCGGCTGAACTCCCATGTAGCTGACTGTGGTTTGAGTCCCAGACCTGGCAGCTTGCTTTCTCACTTTCCTTCTTTCTTTCTGTCTCTCTCTGGTCAACTTCAAAAAAATGAAATAAAATAATGACAACGAATAAAATTAAATAATTTTTTAAAATGCCAACTGGCTAGTTGGCCTGATCGGTTTTATCATTTGCTTTATATACTTGATGAAAAATGACATTGTAGGTCATGTCTGTTTACCTAGTAAAATCCAGACTAACTCTACCAGTCTGTCAGATCACCTGAACTCCAAACAGGTCAACACAAAACTTATTTCATAATAAAGAACTGAATATGAGATAACAGCACTGAAATGCAAATACCTCGTAGAAGACTGATAACAATTAATTATTGTATATCCATGTAATAGAATTCTTTTTTTTAAAAGAATTATTTAATTTTATTTATTCATTCATTTATTTTAATTTGGCCACATAGAGACACAGAGAGCAAGAGGGAGGGAAGGAGAGAAAGCAAACCACCAGATCCGGGACTCAAACTGTGGTTGGCCATGTGGGAGTGTCCAGCAACTTAATCACCACGCCACCTGCTGGTCCCAAGAATTCTTTTTTTTTTTAAGAGAAATTTTTGCTATAGGGCACGTGTGCTTGCTGGAGAGACAGAGAGAAACAAAAAGAGAGAAATCACCCCGCAAGGGGATGGCCATTCTACAATCCCTTCTCCTCCATTCTCCCCATTGGGAATTTGGGCACACACATGTCTGGTGTGAGTTGTAAGCCGCCGGGTCCAGGACTTGAACCATGGTCAACTACATGGGAGTCCAGTGATGTAGCCATTATGCTAGACTTATTATTATTATTTTGAAATCATTAATTTTATTTATTATTACTATACATATATTTTTTTAATTTGATGAGAGAGAGAGACAGAAAGGAAAATGAGAAAGCAAGGCACAAAGTCTGGCACTCAACTATGGTCAGTTATGTGGGAATCCAGTGCCTTAACCACCATGCCACCTGCTAGCCCTCATGTAATAGAATTCTGAGTAAACACAAAAACATGAGAGTTCTCTCTATGTATGAATTTGGAGAGGTTTTAAAGATACATCGTTGGGGGGACCAGCAGTTAGCGTAATGGCTATGTCGCTGGACTCCCACGTAGTCGACCGCGGTTCGAGTCCTGGACCCGGCGGCTTAAACTCACGCCGGGCGCGTGTGCGTGCGTGCCCAAGATCCCGAGAGGAGAATGGAGGAGAAGGGATTGCGGCGTGGCCATCCCCCCTGGGGGGTGATTTCCTGCTTTCTATCTCTCTGTCTCTCTCTGTCTGTCTGGCGAGCGCACGCGCCCTATAGCAAAAACCTCTCCAAAAAAAAAGAAAAAAAAAAAAAAAAAGATACATCGTTGGGGACCAGCAGGTGGCATGGTGATTAAGGTGCTAGACACTCCCACATGACTGACCATGGTTCTAGTCCTGGACCTGGTGGCTTGCTTTCTCACTTCCCCTCTTTCTCTCCCTCTCTCTTTCTCTGTCCAATTCAAAATAAATGAATGAATAAATAAAATTTAATTTAAAAAAAGATATATTGTTGAGTGTAAAAAAAGTACAGGATGCTGTTTGTTACAATTTATTAATAAAATGGGAATATAAGAATATGTGTATATTTAGACCTAATAAATTAAAGAAAATACAAGATCTAAGACATAGAAAAATCAATTGTATTTCTTTTTTAGAAAGACTTATTTATTTTATTTTTTAAAATTTATTTATTTATTTATTTATTTTTAATTTGACCAGAGAGAGACAGAGAGAGAGAAAGAAAAGTGAGAAAGCAAGCCACCAGGTCTGGGACTTGAACTATAGTTGGCCATATGGGAGTCTAGCATCTTAACCACCATGCCTCCTGCTAGCCCCATCAATTGTATTTCTATACACTATCAATGAACATTCAGAAAATATTTAGATAAAAACCACCGATAGTAGGGTCAAAAGAATAAAATACTTAGGAATACATTTAGCAAAAAAGTATACAACTTAACACTGTGAAAACTAACAAAATGTTACTGAAAGAAATTAAGGAAGGCACATAGATGTAAAGTCAGTCAGTGTTCATGGATAAGACTTAATATGTTAAGAAGCCAATACTCATCATATTGATATACGTATTCAATGTAATCTCTATCAAATCCAAGTTGTCTTTTTTTTTTGCAGAAATTGTCAAAGCTTATCCTAAAATTCATGTAGCTTTACAAGGGACTCAGAATAGTCAAAACAATCTTGATAAAAAGAATAAAGTTGAAGGACTCACACTCCTTGATTTCAAAACCTACTACAAGCCACAGTAGTCAAGACAATCTGATGCTGACAGAATCAATGTAATAAACTAAGAATAAACCCTGACATTTATAATCAATTGATTTTCAATAATTATGCCAAGACAATTCAATGGGAAAAAAATAGTTTTTCCAGGGTCTGCAGGTAATGTGGTAGTTAAGATGCTGGACTCCCACATGGCTGACTGTGTTTCAAATCCTGGACCCGACGGCTTGAAAATCACACTAGGCGCATGTGTATGCATAGTCAGAATCCCAGGAGAATGGAGAAGGGATTGTGTCATGGCCATCTCCCTTGGGGGGATGATTTCTCACTTGTCCTTTCACTGTCTCTCTCTGTTGAGTGCATGTGACCTATAGCCAAAACCTAAAAAAGAAAAAAGATGCTGGGACAATTGTATACCTACATGCCAAAGAATAAAGTTGGATTCCTTCCTTCCTCACACCACAGAAAAATGAACACAAGAAGGATCATAAACATAGGAGATGAAACTACAAAACTTAACAGAAAAATATGGGGGCAGAACTTCATGCGCTTAGGTTAGGCAAAGCCTTCATAGATGTGACACCAAAAACACAAGAAACAACAAATAGAAAAGTGAGATTTTGGGTCCAGCAGATGGTGTAATGGTTATGTTGCTGGACTCCCACATAGTCAACCGTAGTTCCGGCAGCTTAAAACTCACGCTGGAAGTATGTGCGTGTGTGCATGTGTGCCCAAGATCCTGAGAGGAGAATGGAGGAGAAGGATTGCAGCATGGCCATCGGCCCCTTCACCTCGGGGAGGGTGTGATTTCTTGCTTTCAGTCTCTCTCTCTGGAGAGCACATATACTCTACGGCAAAAATCTCTCTTTAAAAAAAAAAAAGGTTAGATTTTATTAAAATGAAAACTTTGTCCTTCAAAGGACACCATCAAGAAAGTAATCAGGCCAGGGGCCAGCAGGTGGCGCGGTGGGTATGGGTGCAGGACTCCCACATGACGGACCCCAGTTGGAGTCCCAGACCTGGCAACTTGCTTTCTCATTTGCCCTTTCTCTCTCTGGCCAAATTGAAATAAATAAATAAATAAATAAAGTTTAATAAAATAATTCTCTTTAAAAAGGGGGGGGAGGGAACCAGCAGTTAGCATAATGGCTATGTCGCTGGACTCCCACGTAGTCGACCGCGGTTCGTGTCCTGGACCTGGTGGCTTAAAACTCACGCCGGGCACGTGTGTGTGCGTGCCCATGATCCCAAGAGGAGAATGGAGGAGAAGGGATTGCGGCGTGACCATCCCCCCTGGGGGGTGATTTCTTGCTTTCTGTCTCTCTGTCTCTCTCTGTCTGTCTGGCGAGCGCACGCGCCCTATAGCAAAAAATCTCTCCAAAAAAAAAAAAAAAAAACAAGGGGGGAGGGCAGCAGTTGGCATGCTGGTTAATATAGTGAATTTCTACATGGCTGACAGAAATTCAAGTCCCAGACCCAGAGGTTTAAAAATCATGCTGGGCACTTGTGCTTGCATGCCAAAAAATCCCAAGAAAAGAATAGAGAAGGGATTGCGCTGTGGCCATCCTCCCTTGGGGGCGGGAGGATGATTTCTGTCTCTCTTTCTCTCTCCAGTGAGCACATGCACCCTATGACAAAAAAAAAAAAAAAAAAAGAAAGAAAGAAAGAAAGAAAGAAAGAAAGAAAGAAAGAAGAAATATCAATACCATAAAAACTAGAGACTGAATAACTGCTCCTGATTAAAGGAGACTAAAGAGACACAAAAACTTGGGACCAGCAGATGGAATAACGGTTACATCAGTGGACTCCCACAGAGTTGACTGACAGAGTCCTGGACCTGGAGGCTTAAAACTCACATCAGGCGTGTGTGCATGCATGCTTGAAAACCTGAGAGGAGAATGGAGGAGAAGGGATTGCAGCATGGCCATCCCCCCTGGGGGGCGATTTCTCGCTTTCTCTCTGTCCCTCCATCAAGTGCACATGCACTATAGCAAAAATCTCTCCCTAAAAAAACCAAAGAGACACAAAAACTAAATGCATTATATGACCCTGTATAGCATTCTAAACCAGAAAAAAAAAAATCTCTGTGAAGAGCATTGTTGGGACAATTGGTTAAATTTGAATAAGGAAGATGTGCAAATTAGATGCTAGTATTATATCAGTGTTAGCTTTCTGAATCTAATAATTTTACTATGGCTATTTAAGTAAAAGTCTTTGTTCTTGACTCACTGAAGTGCTCTTGATTTTTAATGAAGTCAAATTTATCAAACAAAAACACGCCAGGCACGTGTGCGCATGCCCCAAATCCCAAGAGAATGTCGGAGAGAGCAAGGATTGTGGTGTTGCCATTCCTATGTGGGATGCCTTTTCACTCTCCCTGCCTCTGGAGTGCTCTCACCCCATAGCAAATTTTAAAAAGAAAAAGGTTCATGAAAAAATGGAGTTGACTTCCAAGTTTATTTTGGTGTAAAAATTTTTTGCAACCGGGACCAGCAGTTAACGTAAATGGCTATGTCACTGAACTCCCATGTAGTTGACCATGGTTTGCATCCCGGATCCGGTGGCTTAAGCTCACGCCAGGTGCGTGTGCGTGCGTGCCCAAGATCCTGAAAGGAGAATGGAGGAGAAGGGATTGCGGAGTGGCCATCCCCCCTGGGGGGTGATTTCTTGCTTTCTGTCTCTCTGTCTGTCTCTGTCTGTCTGGTGAGCGCATGTGCCCTATAATAGCAAAAACCTCTCCAAAAAAAAAAATTTTTTTTTGGCAACCATCAATGGCTTTCCATAAGATACATTGTCATTACTGTTTTGAAGACTTGTCTTATATCTTGGAAAATCTTGAATCATGGTTTTTATACGTACCTTGTTCCTTATCATCTTTGCAAAGACAGAAAAGGAGTGAGGGAAAGAGTAAGAGAGGGAGGGACTAAAAATATTAATTAGAGGTGGTAAAGGTTGAGCATCCAGTGGTCTTCTCAGGCATCCTTTTTTCCAGTATATTTCTGGGACATACCATTTATTTGAAGAAGTGGAATCGAAAGTAGAGACAGGGAAAAATGAAAGCACGAAGAAGAAAGGGTGTGTACGCTCTGGAGACAAAAAGACCTTAACTCTACAGATGGTTGAAACTACTGTTTCCTCTGTTTATCCAGACCTGTATTTCAAGGGAAGACATTTTGAATAGGAATTGAGAAGGATTTTAGAGAAAAAGTGGTATTTGAGGTGCTGACACACGGTGTGGATAAGAACTCCGTGATGAGCGTGTATCTGGGAGCTGGGATGGAGCAGCGGCTGGTGGGAATGTAGAAAAAAAGGTTACGAGCGTCCAAGCACAAGGAACAGCATATGCTGGAAACAGAGACATAAGTAGGGGTCTGCGGGCTGCAAGAAGTTTATTTTGAATGGGAAATACAAATGTAGAGGCATAACTACAAGGCCAGGAGTACCGAGGTAGGACATTGGATTTTATCTGGGAAAGCAGTGGATAGCTCTTGAACAGAAGAGCAAGTAGCTGGATTTGAAGATTGCTTCAGGAAGGGGCCAGTGGGTGGGTGGTGGTTAAGGCACTGGACACTTCCACATGGCAACGCCCACATGGCCGATGACAGTTCAAGTCCCAGACCTGATGGCTTGCTTTCTCACTTACCTTCTCTCTGTGTGTCTTTCTCTGGTCAAATGAAAATGAATGAATAAAATTAAATAAATATTTCTTTAAAAAAAAGAAAAAGATTGTTTTAGGAAGGTAGTCTTGCTAGGAGCCGGGTGACCGCGTCCCCCCCCCCCCCCCCCCAACTCGCCGACTGCTGCACGTCCGCCTGAAGGGGGCGCACTCAGGAGCCAAACATCCTCTCCATCCCCTTAGTTGGACGCGCACCGCGCCCGGAACTCGGCTAGGCCGCCTGGACGCACTCCTTTCGGTCCTCGGCTACTTTGCCTGGACGCGTCCCCGTGCGTCATGTCCGCTGTGGCGCGAGGCTTGGTAGATCCGGGAGGAGCGCAAAAAGAAGCCTTTGCGCCTGCGCCACCGGGCGCTAGTCGGCCGTTAAAGCTAAGGGGCTTGGACTTTCGCGCCTACCTTGGCACGCTTCTGAGCCCCACACGGCCGTCTTCTCTTGCGGAGTGCCCCTAAATGTTTGGTTTTGTCCCAGGAGATACAAACAAGCTGCACAAAGTGCTCTTGACCTTAGCAATCCGGACTGTCCTAGGTCACTCCACTGAAAATCACGGAGCTTCACTACAATTTCCCTCCTGCTGCTTGCTCCCAATCTGCGGCCTAAACTTCCATCCTAGCGAAAACCTGCCCCGGCCGCCAGGCGTGCCCAGCCCAGGCTGTCATCCGTCTTTAGGGCTCGTTCCTTCTGCACCCGCGTCAGAGTCAGAGATTCGGAGTCCAAGGGGACCTTGGAGGTCAACAAGTCCGAGCTCTAAACCTTCTCCCACACGCGGAGTGACTGTGGGTTAGCTTGTGTATCCCTAAAAACATTTGCTGGGGACGGCTTGGATTATATAGTTTCTCTCATGCAACTTTTTTTTAAAGAAGTTTTAGCCTTAGGGTGCCTGTCCTCTCCAGAGAGAGACAGAGTCTGAGACTGAGAGGGAAAGTGAGAAATCATCCCCCAGGCATGGCCACGCTGCAATCCCTTCTCTGTTATTCTGGGATCTTAGGCATACATGCACACTCTGCGCCGTGATTTTCAAACCACTGGTCCAGACTCCAGCCGGAGTCCAGCCAAATGAACAGCCAGGAGTTCTAAGCTGAGAAAAGAGCAAACTCAGACAGCAAAGGCTTGGCGTGGTGTGAGTGGAATGTAACAAGCCAGGCCTGAGAGTGGCGGGACAATGTTGAGACCGTACTGTAAGTAGGACCCAGATGCACGGCTGGAGATAAAGCCCAAGAGGGTGGCTAGCAGGTAGCAGTGGTTAAGGCGCTGGACTCCACATGGCTGATCACGTTCAGTTCCTGGACTTGGGGCTGGAAAAGTCACACTGCCTGCAGGCCCAAAATCCTAAGAAGAGAATGGAAAAGAGATTGCCACGTGGTTCCCCCCCCCCCCCCCCCCCCATTTCTCACTTTCCCTCTCTGTGGTGAGGCCACCGGCTTATGGCAAAAACCTGACTCTCTCTCTCTCTCTCTCTCTCTCTCTCTATATATATATATATATATATAGTCTAACAGCAATTGGAAGCCAAGGAGTGGTTTGCAGCAGCGGCTTGACGGTGGGTCGGTAGAACCCCACAAACCGATCACCTTGCCCTATTCCCTATTCCCTTTAAATATTTAAAGATGGCTGACATTACCGCTTCTCGTGCCCCCAAACAACCCTCCAAGCTGTAGTTTCTCCTCCTTACCCAGAGGATTTATGGATAGATTTTAAGATGTTTTTCTGAACACTCTGGGGAATTAAAAAAACGTAAATCCTATGTGTATATTTTTTCAAAAAAGAATTACTTTAACTTTATTTATTTTAATGTGACTAGAGAGGGACAGAGTGAAAGGGGGAAGGAGGGAGGGAGGGAGGGAGGGAGAGAGAGAGAGAGAGAGAGAGAGAAGAGAGGAGAGAGAATGCCGCCAGTTCTGGGACTGGAACTGCGGTCTACTATGTGGGAGTCCAGCACCCTTAACCATGCCACCTGCCAGCCCCTGTATGTACATTTATAAAGGAAAGAACATAATACTTTTAATATATTTTCCAAGATATACTGTAATGATTTTCAAATAAGTCCACTGCTTAAAAACATTTCTCATCTATGTAATCCTGGTTATTGTTCTCCAGTACAAAACACAACCTCAACTTCAATCCTGTCTGCTTTTCTAACCTGTCTTCTGTGAAATAAAAACAGAAGGGCTGCTTTGAGGATTTAATGGCCTATTTTAAAATACTTCAAAAATGTTTAATGACCAAACAGAGGTGTCAGTGACAAAGGGCCACTATTATCCAGAAACATCTCATCCTCAGAATGGGGGTACAATTTATAGATATGGCGTCCTTGCATTCCACATTCACTGAGTGACCGTTCTGAATAGAGCCCCTGGTAAAAAAAAAAGATCTGCCTTCTAGGAGTTTATTATCTAGTGGAAAGAATCAGGGAAGATATAAAACATGATAGTTAAAATGCCCTGAGAGGGACATAAGTGCTCTGGGATCTGGGAGTTGCCCAAGAGGTCTCAATTTCCATTGGAGGTAAATGCTGATGGGAGTTCTTATTTTAAGTGGGCTTGAAAGATGAACAGAGTGAATCTAAAACCACCAATATGGTTTACTGTTGTGATGTGGAAAGACTGTTTGGAAATACTGTGATCGCTTCTATCATATTACCCGACAAATACAGAGCGGCAGGTTTCGCGAGAGGGGACCTCGCTTTTGTCCCGTCTGTTTACTATACATCGCACGAGCTGGGCAGTCCTTATCTTCGCCTTCGGGAACAAAGTACACACACACCTTACCGAAAGGGAAGACCCAGGGCCTGGGAGAGAGGGGTGGGATCTCACAGCACGACCACACAATGGAGGCCGAGGCCTCCCACCCCCAACTCTCGGCAGGCCCCTCTCTGCCAGGGTTCGACTTCTCGCGCCCTTTCGCCCCTCCCCTGCAGCTCCAGGGAGCGCAGCCACAGCCCCGCCGGGCGCCATCCCTCTCGTGCTTCCCTCCTCCTCCTCGGGGAGCCGGAAAACCCGGAGCGAACCGGCCCAGCCCGGAGGCGCATGCTCAGTGGCGAGCAGGTTCAGTTCGCTAGTAGGAAGCTCCAGCGCTGCACCGGCGTCGGCGGCCGCGGCGGCACCTCGGGGCAGCCCGGGTCCCCAGCAGCGACCTCCGGCCCTTCCCTGCCCGGCGAGACCCCGGCCCCAGCTCCGTCTCGCCCCTGAGCTCTCGCCTTTCGGAGTCCCCGCTGAGTGTGGAGCGGGCGCCGCGGCCGGAGCGCCCCTCCGCACGCCCTCCCCCAGCCGCCAGCTCCGCCGCGGGGCCAGGCCGGGCTCGGGAGCACAGCCGGCGGGCGAGAGGGAGGCGGCGGCCGCGGCGGAGGGAGCCCCGGGCGGCGCCAGCGGGCCCGGGAGGGGCGGGGGGCCTAGCCCCGGGGCGGTGGTGCGGGATGCCGCCGCCGCCGCCTCCGGGCTGCGTTCGCTCTCCGCGGCTGGTGCTGGTGTCGGGTGGGTGGCCGGGCGTGAGCCTCGCCCCCCAGCGTCCTCGCCAGGGCTAGCCCGGCCGCGCGGCGCCCGGAGGGGGCCGGGCAGTCCGGTGGGCCCCGACCCTGTTCCGTGCCGCGAGCTCGCCCTCTCGCGGCTCCCCGGCCCGGCCGCCGCCGCCCCTCTCCCTACCCGGAGGCGCCCCGGGGGCACCATGCAGGCGCAGCAGCTGCCGTACGAGTTTTTCAGCGAGGAGAACGCGCCCAAGTGGCGGGGACTGCTGGTGCCTGCGCTGAAAAAGGTGAGGAGCACGGGACCCCGGCTCCCCGGTTGCAGCCCCTCGCACGGGCGCGGGGCCGGGCCGGGCTGGGAGGCGGGGCGCGGGCAGGGCCGTCTTTCTTCCCGGACTCACCGCTTCTCCGAAAGGACGGAGGTTCCCGCACACTCGGCTGGTCCTCGGTGTTGACATTCACCCGGCGAGTGGGAAGGCCGTAGGAAGCCGGGAGAGTTGGTACGAATCATCCAGCCGCGGAGAGGTTAATGCCCTGCTCCTGGATTCAGGAACACAGTTGCAGGAGCCTGAGTTTTCCCTGGCGGTCTAAGCAGGCCACTTTTCCTCCTTCTCGATCTTGCCCCGGACCTGGGGTCAGGCTCTCGTTTTAGGTGTCCAGTACGCTCCCTCGTTTTAGTGGCTTGAGAATACTTTGGCCACAATGCTTGCTCTAAGTAACTGCGAGCTCGCCTGCCAGCAGGAACACGGCCTGCTTTGCTCGCCTTCCGTAATCACTCCCCAGAGATTCTCGCGAATTCCCCCACTCCCCTGATTAAAGAGGGACTGGTCGTGCACATGCCACTATTTTCATTTTTTTTTTTTCTTTTGAGAGTTTGAGAATCTGGGTACTGTCATTTGGTGTGTTGTTTAGACTTATCTTTTAACCTTTGTATATTTCTTTAAGTTTGCCACCTTGTTATTTAAAGTTTTATACCGTGTGAGAGCTTTGAAATGTCTTAGTATAATTAGGGAATTTGCAACATGAAAAAAAAAAGTTTCGAAAGCAACGTTGTGACCACTAGATTTTTTGTTTCCTTGTCTTCATTTAACTTTTCTAGAAAGATGACTATTTTAATAGTGTTTATAAATCCCAATCTCTTGTTGTTTGGAGAATATTTCATGCTGTTTGAAATGTATAGTTTTGTTCCTATTGAGAATTGAGATGATGATGTACTTTTTATGCCAAACATTGCTACTTTTAGCCAAGTGTCTTAGAAGGTGTCTAGTACTTCTCAAAGGCCATCAACTTTTACTTTCCCTTTTGCCTGTTTTTCCTCTTCCCTCCACTTACAATGGAAACTATTTGGTTTGTTAGCAGAATTTGCTCATATAGTTTAGATTTAAGTTACTGGCTTTTTCCTCAAGTGTCTGATTAGTTACAAAAATCTCTAAGATCTTTTCTAAGAAAACAGGAGAAATACCATAAGCCTTATGTATTTTATTCATTAGAAATCCCATCAGGCTGTATTTACTTTTGCTTTACCTGCAAGCTTGATTTCTCAACTGGGGAGTAGGAGGTCTCAGCGATGCTAGAAGCTGGTATTCTGGTGGGGGAAGAAGAGACAGAAAAATTGTTTAAAAACATGTAAAAAGAACTCATATGACCAGTTTGGGGCCATTTTACTTGGGAGCAAGCAGCTATCTCTGAGGGAAACCTCTAGGGTGTTAGTTGAAGATCCTTTGAGAAGAGCATTATAGGAGACCTTTGCTATATCCCTAGTCCTTGCTGAAGTCCATCCACAGATGTATGTTGTTTGGTTGATCCAGTGTTGTTTTAGTTTGTAAATGTGAAATTGGTTGTCATTATTTTAAAATGGAAATAGTAAAATCTGAAGTTCCGAGGAATTGAAAGATCTCTCCAGTTGGGGCTTGTGTTCAAGCAAGGCAGTAAAGCACTGGAGATAAGTAAACAGGGCATGTCTCTCGAATTCGCCACAGTTCCCACTAGTTTTCTTTGTTTATTTACGTAAATCAGGTTTTGACTTTGAGCAGAGATGCTCTTGCCATGGAAGTGATGGGAGGATGTGGAAGTATATCGTCTAGCTGATAAGTAAGATTCTTCCAGTTCTTTTTAAAATATCTGCTAGCCATGATTCTAAGCCTAAGACAAAATTGAAAATATGTGTCATGTCTGGATATACTCTTGGTAGCTTAAGACCTACATTTTCTCCTACTTACCATACACTTTCTGTGGCTGTCTCCATATCTTGAATTCTCCCTTCAGATTTGTTATTGGACTGCTTGTCAGTGCACCCAACTTGTGTTCTTTCGCTCTTGGGACAAGCTATTCCCTTCACCGGGAGGTCCTTTGCCAGGCCTAACACTACTCATCCTTCTGCGCTGACTAAGCCTCAGCTTTCTTGAAATCCTCAGGGCTGAATTGAGTGAATATCACTCCTCTGTTTTGGTTTAGTTTGGCTTTTTTCCTTCTTCCCTTACCCTCCCTCCCTTCTTTCCTCCCTCCCTCCCTTCCTCTCTTCTCTGTCCTAGCTCTTAACAGTGAATTTTAAGTTTCTATTTATTCATCTGCATCTTCACCCATATAGATTAAATGCTCCTTGAGATCGGGGATGGCACCTTACTTTCATTATTTCCTGTGGCCGAGACCTCGAGGCACACAAGTTGAGTAAATGGATGAGGGAATACCTAAACTAAAAGTATTACCTTATGCCACTCCATCTATCATTTTAAACATTTCTTCTTGATTAATGACTTAATCATTTTGACTAGGTCAGAACTTTGGAGTCAATTTAGACTTCTCTCTGCATAATGACCCACACCCGGGCAGAGCTTGAATGTTCATTCCCCTTTGACTTGTTCTAATCTGTTTTCTTTCAGCTGCTCTAATTGAGTCCCCCTTTCCACTTTCCAGACTGCTGTAGTATTCTGAGTTCCCTCAATTTGCCTTTGTTTGTTTTCCAAATTTCAAAAGTTATAGGGGTAAACGGAATAGTGGTTAATAAAGTGATTCTTGAATTTATCTATCTTGAGTGTGTTGCATTCTTGTGTAGAACCATGGATGTCTTTGAACCAAACATAGGATAGTATGTACAGGTTTTGTTTTTTATACGAATTATTTTATTTAACTTTATTTATTTATTTATTTAAATTTGACCAGAGAGGGACAGAGTGAGAGAGGGAAAGTGAGAAACCAAGCTGCCAGTTCTGGGACTTGAACTGCGGTCCACCATGTGGGAGTCAAGTGCCCTTATCCACGCTACCTTTTAGCCCCTCGAGTGTGTATAGTATTTTTTTTTTTTTTTTTAAAGAAGTTTTTGCTGTAGGGTGCGTGCGCTCGCCAGACACAGAGAAAGAGACAGAGAGATAGAAAGTGAGAAATCACCCCTCGGGAGATGGCCACCCCGCAATCCCTTCTCCTCCATTCTCCTCTCGGGATCTTAGGCATGCATGCACACGCACCCGGCGTGAGTTTAAGCCACCAGTTCCGGGACGCGAACCATGGTCGACAACTTGGGAGTCCAGCGACATAGCCATTACGCTAACTGCTGGTCCCAAGTGTGTATAGTTTTTAACATGGAATTGATTGTGCTGGACGATCTGGCTTCATCCTGCTTTTTTGACTGGATTGCCTGCTACAGTCTTTCGTGTGCTTTATGCTTTAGCCAGACTGGACTGCTGTTCTTCCTGAATCCACTCAGAATGTCCCACTGCATCTATCTCATGGTGTGTGTCAGTCTAAGTCAGTCCTATCTTTCGTTTATTTCACAAATATATCATGCCTACTATAGGATAGGTATTGCCCTTGGCACTAAAGATACAAAGGTGAATGGTTTCTAGCCAGCCTTGGTAGCACAGTGGTAATGCTCCATGACACTGAGGCCGTACGTGGGAAGGTCCCAGGTTTACATCCTGCGGTCTCCCTGTGCATGCTGGCCACACATTTGGATTCTTACGATCTTGGCTGGCTGGGACTGAGGGGACAGAGGATTGTGGCCTGTGAGCCTATTTGGGGTGTCTGACTCTCCTCTTTGTGTCTCTGATTCTTTTTCAATAGAAGAAATAATAAACTTTTTAAAAGATACATGCATTTTCAAAAAGATTAATGACAGTCAGAACATTATGAGAGGTAGCAGGGGATGAATCTAAAGACAATAATCTGGTTTACAGTTTTTTGTGTGTTAAGACAAGGAGCTTGAATTTTGTCTTAAGGAAATAGAAGCTATGAAGGAGTTTGAAATAAGTAACATTAGATTTGAAATTATGGAGAATTTCATTTTGGTCATAGAAGAAAAGATGGGTTGGAGAAGAATGTGATCCGAAGTAAGTAAAACAGTTAGGCTAGTTTAATAGTCTAGCCAAATGATATATATTTGAATTAAAAGGTACATTTGAACTGGCATGCAAATTTATGGGCATAGACTTTGAGAAGCATTTAAAGGCAGACTTGACATAGTCAGTCAGTGAGTGATTCTGGGAATGGAAAGGGCACAGCAATGATCTTTTTTTGTGGTTTGGGTGCCTTTAGTCAGGATAGAGAAAATAGGAGGAAAAGCCTTTGGGGTAGAGAGAATTGTGGCATAATATATATATATATATATATATATATATATATATATATATATATATATTTATTTATTTTTAGATTTTTGCCATAGGGTACGCGCACTTGCCAGAGAGAGACTAAGGGAGAGGGGGTGGCCACTCTGCAATCCCTTGTCTTCCATTCTCTTGTTAGATTCTTGGACATGCATGCACATGTGCCCAGTGTGATTTTCAAGTAGCTGAGTCTAGGACACAAACTATAGTTGGCCATGTGGGAATCCAGTACCTTCACCACTGTGCCAGCTGATGGTCTGTAGTAAGATGATTCTTGAGTATTGTGACTTAAAACTCCTTTTGGGTTATCCAGAAGCTCTTCTCCAAACAGTAATTGGTTGTTGGTATCTGATGAAGCAGATTTGGACTTCTAGATCTGTAAGTAAAGCTGTAGAGTAAGTGAAGCCTATTTCTGTATGAAGGTTCATATGTGAATGTTCATGGCAGTTCTCTTTAGCACAAACTGGAAACAACCCAAATGTCTATCAACAGGTAAACGAATAAACTTGTGATACAACCATACAGTGGGAGTTTTTTTTTTTTTTTTTTTTTTTTTTGAGAGGTTTTTCCTATAGGGCACGTGTGCTCACTAGAAAGGCAGACATAAAGTGAGAAATCACTCCCCAGGGGGGATGGCCACACTGTAGTCCCTTCCCCTCCATTTTCCTCTCGGGATCTTGGGCATGCACGCACACGTGCCTAGCAGAAGTTTAAGCCACTGGATCTGGGACTCGAACTGCAGTTGACTACATGGTAGTCTGGCGACATAGCTATTATGCTAACTGCTGGTCCCACAGTGGGAGATTATTCAGCAATAAAAAGGAATGAACTGTGTGTGTGTGTGTGTGTGTGTGTTTTGTCATAGGGCACTTGCAATCTCCAGAGAGAGACAGAGAGGGGGAAAGGGGGTAATCACCCTCTAGGGTAGATGGCCATATTGAAATCCCTTCTTCTCGGTTCTCCTCTCGGGCTTTTGGGCATGGATGCACACACACGTGCTCAGCATGATTTCAAGCCACTAAGTCTGGGACTCAAACCATAGTTGGCCTTGTGGGAGTCCAGTGCCTTAATCACCATGCCAACTGCTGGCCCCAGGTGTTAACTATTGATGTACATGACAACATGGCTGAATCTCAGAATAATTGTGCAGAATGAAAGAAGCCAAACCAAAAAAGAGTATAAACTATATAATTCTTTTTTTTTTTTTTTAATTTAACTTTCTTTCTTTTCTTCTTTATTTTTAATTTGACCAGAGAGGGACAGAGTGAGAGTGAGAGTGAGAGTGAGAGTGAGAGAGAGAGAGAGAGAGAGAGAAAGCAAGCTCCAGGTCTGGGACTCAAACTGCAGTTGGCCATGTGGGAATCCAGCACCCTTAACCACCATGCTACCTGCCAGCCCAAAACTGTATGATTCTATTTTTGTAAAATTCTAGAAAACACAATTTAATGTAGATCAGTGTTTTGTTTTGTTTTGTTTTTAAAAGATTTTTGGTATAGAGTGCGTACACTTGCCAGAGACACACAGAGAAAGTAAGAAATCACCCCTCAACAGGGATGGCAATGCTACAGTCCCTTCTCCATTCTCCTGGGAGATTGGGTACGCACTCACATGCACCCATTGTGACTGTCAAGCTGCTGGGTCTGAGACTTGAACTGTGGTCAGCCATGTGGGAGTCCAGCACCTTAACCACTGTGCCACCTGCTGGCCTCAGGTCAGTAGCTATTTTAAGAGGCTCTTATTAATATGTTCACTAATCTTGATATGCTGATTGTTTCAGGGGTATATACATACACAAAAAATGATCAGAATATATGGTTTAGCTGTGTATAGTTTATTGTATGTCAATTGCACTTCAGCGAAGGAGTTCAAAAAGGTAGATGAGACCACTCACTGTGAGTGATAGACTTGGGGCCAGCACGTGGCATGGTGGTTAAGGTGCTGGCCTTCCACATGGCCAAATGCATTTTGAGTCCCAGACCTGGTGTCTTGCTTTCTCACTTTTTCTCTCTCTCTCTCAATCTCTGGTGAGCACACATGCCATGCCCTATAGCAAATTAATAATAATAATAATAAATAAAATAAAAAGATAGACTCAAATAGGACTCGCATCAGAAATGGAAGTGGGAAATAGTGTGGAGGGAGAGGGCAGAGGGAAGAAGATCAAAGGATATTGAGGAGGGAGGAGTCAGGCAGAAGGAATAAGGTCAGCATTTGAGAAGCTAAGAGAGCAGTGAGGTCAAGAACAGAATTGTTAACCATGCCAGGCTACAGAAGAGTAGATGCGGTGCCTGTCAAGTGTTAGATTTGACAGCTAACAGGTCAGTGGTCACTTATGTCAGAGCAGTTTTAGAGTGAGGGTAGAAGATGGAAGAGCGTGGAAAAAGTAAGACCAACAAGGGAAGATGACTTTTTTGTTCTTTTCTCTTTAGATTGTTTCTTCTAGAAGCTTGGAAGTTCAGGGAAAAGAGATACTAATGAGGCAGAAGGGGGATTCAGGATTGGGAAAGACATTTTTGTTTTGTATTTGAAGATGACAGAAACTGATTTTGTTAAGAGCCTTCAGAGGAAGGAGCTGGTGGAGAATGCCAGTGAAGATACTGAACAAGAAGATGGTTCAGGAACGCAGGCATTGGGATTATCCTTGACCTGATACTATTTTAAGTGCTTCACGTATGTCCCCATAGGCTGCTATTATGCTTCCATTTTATAGGCAAGAAAACTGAAGTCTGTAAAGTTTTGTAAAGTGGTTTGGTTACAGAGTCTGCATTTTTAAATACTTTGTTATGGGAAGAGATAAAGATTGGGTAACAGGCTGGGCAGCTTGAAGTTCATACTAGGTAGTCTCTATTCTCATGATGAAATAAAGGCAGGATGTTTTACATAGAGTGAGGAAGGGGAATTGTGTAAGGAGTTTAAGGGGAATTACAAAGTTTTGGAATTGCCGTTGTGGGGAAGTCAACCAGTGACTGGGAAAGGAATTGCTGAGCAGTGCTGAGTGTGGAGACCATAAATTTGGAGTGGCAGTTGGGAAATTTTCCTCTAGCAGTGCTCATCAGTTCAGGAAAATGGGTAGAAAAGATAATGGGTTGTTGGAAAAGTCATGACACATTTTTGCATAGAAAAACATAGGAAAAATCTCATGACTTTTTCCACAAACCACTAGTTGCACATGGCTGCAGTGGAGCGTAAGAACAGGGCTATTTCAGGTGGTAGATGGCAAGCAGGCTATAAGGGAACTAATCGACTGGGAGAAAAATGGGGCTTCATGGATTAGAAGTCTTGATGAGTTAGAAGAAAAAGGCAGTGGGAGCAGATAGGGGATTGTGATTAGAGATGGTGACTGCTGTGGGTTGTATACGCAGATGGCGATGGACGCACAATAATAATGGTATGTACTGTAGAGGAGAGGAAGACTAATTCAAGGAGGTCCGGGTGTATCTTTATTTATTTAAAAGAGGTTTTTGCTATAGGGCGAGCGTGCTCGGCAGAGTCAGAGACACAGAAAGCTAGAAATCATCCCCCAGGGGGATGGCCACGCTCCAATCACTTTTCCTCTATTCTCCTCTCAGGATCTTGGGCACACATACACATGCGCCTGGTGTGAGTTTTAAGCTGCCAGGCCCAGGACCCAAATTGTGGTCGACTACACCGGAGTCCAGCAACATAACCGTTACGCCATCTGCTGGTCACCAGAAATATCAGAAGTAGGATGTTGCCTGATAATAGTAAAATGCAGCTACTCTCCTGTCCCCCTCTAATGTATCATGTGTCCAACTGTAGATGAAATAGGAAAAAAAACCCTAAACTTCATTTTAGAAATTTGTCTTATGATCAAGTTTTTACCCTAACATTTTATTATGAAAAGTGGAAAGAATTATACGTAGTAAATACCCATATACTCATCACTTAGATTCAATAATTAGCATTTTATTATGTTTTGCCTTTTTACATGCCTGTCTCTCCCTCTCTCCACCCATCATTCCATCTTACATTTTGATGCCTTTCAGAGTGAGTGGCAGACGGCAGTACATTTCACCACATTACCCCAGCATGCACATCATTAGCTAGAGTTCAGTATTTGTTTATAGTTCCTTTTCTTTTTTAGGTAAAATTTAAATACCGAAGCACACAAGTGTTAACTGTACCTTTTAATGAGTTTTGACAAATGCGCAGAGTCCAAGCCTGTACAAAGATACGGAACGTTACCCTCACTCCCGAAATTCCTTCATGTGCTTCCCGAGTCAGTCCTCCCCAACTGCCAGAAGCAGCCATGGTTCTGATCTTTTATCATCCTCCCGTAGCTTTAGTTAATCTTGTCTGTTCAGAACATCATATAAATAGAATCATGCAGTATATATTTTTGGTAAGGCTTTTGAGGTGGTGTTTATCAAGAATTCAGTCCTTTTTATGTCACAGTTTATCCAGTGGATGGATACCTGAGATGTTTTAAGTTTAGGGCTATTATGAATAAACCTTATGAATGTTCCTACATAAGTCTTTTTGTAGACATATGTTTTCATTTCTCTTGGATAAATACCAAGAAAAATGGCTCATAGGATAGGTGTCTGTTCAGTTTTATGAGAAACTGCCAGACTGTCTCCCAGAGTGGTTGTGCCATTTTACATTCTTGCCAGTAATTCGCGAGAGTTCCAGTAGCTCCTTATCCTTGCCAGTGTTTGGTGTTAGAAGTCTTCAATTTCAGTCCCCATGGTGGGTGTGTAGTAGTGTCTCATTGTGGTGTTAATTTGCATTACCCTGACAACTAATGGTGTCAGATTATTTTTCATGTTCTCATTGCCCATTTATATATCTTCCATTGGGGAGCATCTGCTCAAATCTTTTGCTCATTAAAAAAAATTGAGTTGGGGAGACCAGCAGATGGTGTAATGGTTACATTGCTGGATTCCCACGTAGTTGGCCGTGGTTCGAGTCCTGGACCTGAAAACTTAAACTCATGTTGGTTGCATGTTCATGTGTGCCCAGGGAGAATGGAAGAGAAGGATGGAGGAGAAGGGATTATGGCATGGCCATCCCCTTTGGGAGGGTGATTTTTCGCTTTCTGTTTCTCTGTCTCTCTGTTTCTCCAGTGAGCGCACACCCCTATAGAAAAAATCTCTCATTAAAAAAAAAAATTGAGTTGGGACCCAGCAGGTGGTATAGTGATTGGGACGCTGGACCTCCCACATGACTGATGGCAGTTCGAGTCCTGGACCTGGTGGATTGAAAATCACGCTGGGGGACCAGCACGTGGCATGGTGGTTAAGGGCGCTGGACTCCCACATGGCCGACCATGGTTCAAGTCCTGTACCTGGTGGCTTGCTTTCTCACTCTCCTCCCCCACCCCCCACCCCCCGTCTCTCTCTAGTCAAATTAAAATAAATGAATGAGTGAATAAAATGAAATAAATAATTCTTAAACAAAAAAAAAAAAAAAAAAATCACACAGGGCACATGTGCATGCATGCCCAAAATCTCAGAAAGTGAATTGAGGAGAAGGAATTGTGGCATGGTCATCTTTTCTGGTGCTGGTGACTGATTTCTCACTTTCCCTCTCACTGTCTCTCTCCGTCTCTTCACAGCAAGCTCACGTGCCCTAAGGCAAAAACAAACCAACCCTTAAAGGTTTTTTTTAAAAATTGTGTTTTTCTTTTTAGTATTTAATTATAAGAGTTCTGAGTATATCCTGGATAACTATCCTTTTTCAGATACATATTTTACAAATATTTCCTTCTAACCTGTGACTTGTTTGTTTTCCTAGTGATATTTTTTGATGAGTAGATGTTTTAATATTGACGAAGTAAAATTTATGTTTTTTTCTTTTAAAATAATTGCTCTCTGTGTTTACAAATCCTTTGTGTGACACCAAGTCATAAAGATATTCCCTCATGTTGTCTTCTAAAAGCACGATAGTTTTTACCTTTTGTCCATTTCAAGTTAATTGTTGTGTGATACAGGTAATGACTTGAGATTCAACTTTTTTCTGGCCTAATATCTAGTTATTTCATATCCGTTTATTGGAGAGCCCTTCTTTTCTCTATTGGATTGTGTTAGTGGGGTGTGTTTTTTTAAAATAATTATTTTATTTAACTTTATTTATTTACTTATTTTAATTTGACCAGAGAGGGACAGAGCGAGAGAGAGAAAAAGAGAGAAAGCGAAAAAGCAAGCCACCAGGTCTGGGACTCTAACGGTAGTCGGCCATGTGGGAGTGCAGCGCCCTTAACTACCGTGCCACCAGCTGGCCCCTGTATTAGTGTTTTCATGAAAATTATTGGGTTGCTGGAAAAGTCATGACACACTTTTGCATAGGAAAACGGAAAAATACGTCAACCAATAAATCATTTTCCGACAACCCAATAAATCATTTCACTTAAATGCTTAGCTATCTTTCTATCTATACTGTATATCTGTGAGTTTATTTCTATGCTCTCCAGTCTGTCCCATTGATTTATTGATTAGATAAATAAACTGTAAACTATAAACTGTAGATTCATAGTATTTTATCAAAGTTAGCGGTATAAGCACTCAGTTTTTTCCTTTGGAAATACTATTTTAATGTTTCTAGTTTTTGTTTGTTCATTTGTTTTTTCAGTTTGCTATAGGGTACATGTGTTCGCCAGAGGAATAGAGGGAAAAATAATGAGAAATCACAGAAATCATCCTTACGGGGATGGCATGCCTCAATCCCTTCTCCATTTTCCTCTTGGTACTTTGGGTATGCACATACATGCACCCTGTTTGTTTTTCTTTCTTTGTTAAGAGAAAATTTTGCTGGAATCAGCAGATGGCATAATGGCTATGTCGCTGGACCCCCATGTAGTTGACCATGATTTGAGTCCCAGGCCCCGTGGTTTAAAGTCACGCCGGGCGCATGTGTGTGCATGCCCAAGATCCCAAGAGAGTGGAGGAGAAGGGATTGTGGCGTGGCCATCGCCCCTGGGGAGTGGTTTCTCACTTTCTGTCTCTATCTCTTTCTGTCTTTCTGGTGAGCTCACGCA
Organism: Tupaia tana; assembly: GCA_026018925.1. NCBI lineage: Eukaryota > Metazoa > Chordata > Mammalia > Scandentia > Tupaiidae > Tupaia > Tupaia tana. The sequence continues at coordinate 195,282,538 of JAKSZU010000003.1, forward strand.
CCCTATAGCAAAAATTTCTCAAAAAAAAAAAAAAAATTTTGCTCTAGGGCACATGCTCTCACTGGGGAGAAAGAGAGACAGAAACAGAAAGCAAGAAATCAGCCACCTTGACCAACCCCCGCCCCCCAGGGGGGGATGGCCATGCTATAATCCCTTCTCCTCCATTCTCCTCTTGGGATTTTTGGGCAGGCACACACACATGCCCGGTGTGAGTTTCAAGCCTTCCCGTCTGGGACTCCAATCGTGGATGACCATGTGGGACTCCAGCCATGTAACCATTATAACATCTGCTGGTTCTCCAAGCCCTGTTTATTTTTCAAGCCACCAGGTTCAGTACTTGAACCATGCAGTTGGCCATGAGGGATCCAACTTCCTTAACCTCCATGTGACGGGCTTGTGGTAGTTTGGAGGTCAAGAAGAACTTGCATTTTAGGAGTTCTGAGTAGCTTAAGTCTAGAGTGTAGTGTCAGAGTTTGTGAACCAAATTATTGCATTTTATCTTGTGAGCAATAAGGAGCTACTAAGGAAAGGTACTGAAAATTAGATACAGTTTTTGAAGGATCACTGTCTGCTCTATGGAGTATGAATTAAATGGAGGCTGAACTGTAGACAGGAATAGTTTTGCAGCAGTTCATGGAAGGGATGATGGTGGCCTTTACTAGGGTGACAGCTGTGGGGATAGGGAACAGAGCACACATTTTAGAGGGATTTAGAAATAGATTTGTGATTGAATGAGTGGGACAGTGAGAGGAATAAAAAGATTCTCAGGTTTCTGCCTTAGGGGTCTGAGATGGTGATGGAAGAGGCACACAGAGAGGAGGAAGTTTGGAGGCCAACTAAGAAACCATTGGGTACTTGGAATGAGAAGTGTGAGAAATTTGCAATGGGGGATTTACATTTTGGGAGTAGGCTACTATGGCAGTCATGAAGTCTTTGCTGGACTGCCCTTGGTAATTACAGACAGGTACAGCCTGAAGGTTCTGATGTCTATCAAAGTACATTTCGAGTGCCACCCCCTCCACAGAGCCTTTCTCCTACAACTTTGTCTCCTATGTAGAATGAATCTGTTCATGTTCTTCCCACCTTTTGTCTCAATTTTAGCACTTAACCACAGTCTGCCTTTTGAAGTTGGTTTGAATCTATGTGTTGTTTTTTTCTTTCCCCCTCTAAATTGGGAGTTCCTTGAGGGCAAAAGTAACATTCTACTTATTTTTATATTCCCTCTAATACTTAACATATGTGTCATGTATTGGGTTGTCAGAAAAGTCATGACATATTTTTTCTATGCAAAAATGAGCCACGACTTTTTGGACAACCCAGTATAACAGGTGCTTAGCATATATTTGTTAAATTGGAGCTTAGCTTCTGATGTGGTGGTTCTGGTAGCTGCATCCCATGTGGCTAACTGTGCTGCTCAAGTTCTGGACCCAGCGGCCTGAAAAATGTCCCTGACACATGTGTGCCCAAAATCCTGAAAGGAGGAGAGGGATTGCAGTATAATCATGCCCCATGGGGGATGCGCTTACTCCCTCTCTGTCTCTGCCTCCTCGTCCTCTGCCCCCAGGCAAGCACGTGTGCCCTCTGGCAAAAATTTTTTGGGAAAAAATTGTGTGTGGTTCCTAACTCTGTCCCCTCGAAAATGTACAATTGAGTTACTTAAGGCCTTAGTTGAGATCCTCACCAGTTGAAAGGTATTATTATTATTTTAGTAAGTAAAAAAGCAAATGTTAAATTTTAGAAATAGTTCATTTTGGGTCAGTGGTTGTATGGTGGTTAAGGCAGCTGGATCCTACAGGGCTGCCTGTACAGTTCTAGTCCCAGATCCAGCAGCTTGAAAAACATGCCAGGTGCATGTGCATGCCCAAATCCCAGAAGGAGATATGGAGGACAGAGGATTGCAGTGTGACCATCCCCCATAGGGGTCCTTCTCTCTAGGGCAAGCACACACACCCTCTCACAAAAATAGATAAATAAATAAAATTTAAAATAGCAAGATATTTTAAAAACATTATGCGTCAAGGGAAGCCTTTGTGGTTGTATTAGTACAAATACTCTTAGAAGAAGATGCCAAGATGGAACTAAGCATGTAAGACGTTTATTAGGGGAAATGCTTGTGAGAGAACAAGAGGAAGGAGACAGGGAGAGTCTTTAGGTCCACTCCAAGGTGAAGGAGAAAATAAGGAAGACACTTGAGTGAAAACATTCTTAGGCTGCAATGCCATATGAAGGAAAGTTTGCCAAGGCCCCAGGAAGACTTTGAGTGGAAGTTGCCTTCACAGGAATTCCACATTTTCAGGAATAGGTTTTAGTATGCCTGCCATGCTCAGTCATTGCCTGGAAAGAGCTAGTGGCAAGCATGACCTCAGCAAAAACAGTGATGGATTTCAGTATAGCACCTAGGGCCCTCCGTCAGTTAGGCTCCCTGTAGTCAGAGGCTCCTTCTCATGGCCAACCTGGGTCATCTCTGGCTGTGAATTGCCTGATTTGCGTTCATTGAATTGCAGTTTTCCTCCATTTAAAAGATCTGTTGTTCCCCATCCCCCACAAAACCCCTTGTACTTAAAAGAAAAAGTCTTGGTAAATTCTTTTTATTTACTTATCTTATAAAATAGTTACTTTATTTAACTTTATTTATTTTAATTTGATCAGAGAGGGACAGAGAGAGAGAGAGGAAGTGAGAAAGCAAGCTGCCAGATCTGAGACTTGAACCGCGATTGGCCATATGGGGAGTCCAGTGCCCTTAACCACCTCACCACCTGCCAGCTCCTCTTTTTATTTATTTTTCCCTTTTTTTTGTTTTTTCATTTTTTTTCTTTTTGAAAAATTCTTTGTATTTTGTTCTTTTTTATTTTATTATTTTTTTGGTAAATTTTTAAAAGTCAAACTTAATTTTCATTAAAACTAATGGTACATAATTTGTTCCATTAGCTAATCAGACTTCACATTTCATATAATTTTTTAATTCATAAAACACAAACGGGGTTGGCAGGTGGTGTGGTACTAAGGGTGCTGGACTCCCACGTGGCCAACCGCTGTTCAAGTCCCAGACCTGGTGGCTTGCTTTCTCACTTTGTGTGTGTGTGTCTCTCTCTCTCTGTCCTCTCTGGTCAAATTAAAATAAATAAATAAAGATAAATAAAATACTTGAAAAAAACACACACAGACACAAACAGAACAGTAAGACAAAATGAAACAATTCAAATGATACCCGATTATTACTGTGTCCACAGGAGTACTTCAGGCAGACTAACAGTGAATACCCTGAATAGTCCAGCCACATAACCATGAAGATGATTCCTTGTTGGTTTTCCTTTCTAGTTTGTGCTGCCTCAAAGATAAACAAATACAATTTGATACATAAAATTCTTCATGAAGTCAAAATCTAGTAACTTCCCATCTGGGTTGGAGGTGGGGCTATACATGGGAGAAAAGTGCGATTTTAGTTTTATGGACCCTGAATACTCAGATGTTATTTTAAAAGTAAACTTAAATTTTTAAAAACATTTTATTTGTTCCATGAGAGATAGACAGGCACCCCTAACAAGATCTTTATTCTGCAACCCCCTCCACCCTCAGCTTCAGGTATCCTGGATCATGGGCACACACCTGCCCAGCATATACAGGGAGACCTGCAGCTATGAATATAGGATTTCCCCATTAGGTCCAGAGTGTTGTGTTGCCTCGTGCCAATACTCTGCCCCTAAAAATAGATATTTTTAAATTTTAATAGGTAGATGATTTGGGGAAAGATTCTCTTTAATATTGCTTTCATGCTGATTTTTTTTTTTTTTTTTTTGAGAGATTTTTGCTATAGGGTGAGTACACTCACTGGAAAGACAGAGAGACAGAAAGGGAGAGATCACCTCCCAGGGAGGATGACCACTTTGCAATCCCTTCTCCACTCCTTACAGTATCTTGGGCACGCATGCACATGCACCAGGTGTGAGTTTTGAACCACCAGTCTGGGGTTCAAACTGCTGTAGGCCATGTCAGAGTCCAGCGCCTTAACCACTGTGCCACCTGCTGGCCTCGCTTTCATGCTGATTTTTACTGGTTTGATTTTATTCACCAAATTACTTGAGCACTTACTCAATGACAAGCATTACGGATATGAAATTTAGAAATAAAATGTAATTGTTGCTTTTTTTTTTTTTTGGAGAGGTTTTTGCTATAGGGCGCGTGCACTCGCCAGACAGACAGAGAGAGACAGAGAGACAGAAAGCGAGAAATCACCCCCCAGGGGGGATGGCCACGCCGCAATCCCTTCTCCTCCATTCTGCTCTCGGAATCTTGGGCACACACGCACATGTGCCCGGCGTGAGTTTAAGTCACCGGGTCCGGGACTCGAACCGCGGTCGATTACGTGGGAGTCCAGCGACATAGCCATTACGCTAACTGCTGGTCCCAATTGTTGCTTTTTTGAAACATATTTGATAATTTAAAAAATCTAATCTACCCGTATATGTTAAAGTAGGCAAACTGCAAATGGTATCTGTCTCTGCCACATTCAAAACAGTTTGGTTCAGGGTTAAGAAGAATCAAAGAAACAGGACCAGCACATGGTGTAGTGGTTATGTCGCTGGACTCCTACATGGTTGACTGTGGTTCGAGTGCCAGGCGCATGTCCGTGCATGTCCAAGATCCTGGGAGGAGAATGGAGGGAAGGGATTGTGGCGGGGCCATCTTTCCCCCGGGGAGGGGGATGATCTCTCACGTTCCTTTTCACTGACTCTTTGTCTCTCTGTCTCGGGAGAGCACATGCACTCTAAGGCAAAAAGCTCTTAAAAGAAAAAAAAAAAAAAAGAATCAGAATAATCTTTGATTATTAAAGATTATTAAAGTCTTCAGATAAAAAAACAAGTTGAGTTTTTAATTAATACAGACTTTGTAATAAGCTAACACGTTTTTGTAATTTTACAGTTCCTAAAACAATTTTTTCTATGCAGCTCAATAATTTCTGATTGAATGCACTTACTAATTTGGAGCTTTTTTTTTTTTTTAAAGTCTTTGGTAGGATTCTGATTTCTGCACATTTAAGAACTTTTCCTTCAAAAATTTTTTATTGTAAAAATGATATAATTAAATTTGCTTTTTAGCTGTTTTTAAGTATAAAATTCAGTGACATTGATGACATTCACAGTGTTGTGTAACCATTACTGCTTTCTATTCCCAAAACTTTTTCATCACTCCAAACAGAAACTCAGTGCACATTAAGCAATAACTCCCCACTTCCCTCTCTCTCAGCCCCTGGTAACCTCTAATCTACTTTCTGTCTCTATCAATGTGCCTCTTCTAGATATTTCGTATAAGTGGAGTGATAAAATGTCCTTTTGTGTCTAACTTTGTTCACTAAGCATAATGTTTTCAAGGACCATTCATGTTGTAGTATGTACCAAAAATTCCATTCTTTTTTTTATGGCTCACTGGTAAGTCAATCATGTGTACAAGGAGACTTCAAATAATTTGTGGAAAAATGAAATGAAAAGATAAAAATATAAACTTTATTTCTCAACACAGCTCTGTCAAGTTCAAAACACTTTTGTTGGTGATGATATGCCAGCCATTTAGTCCATCCGTAAAGAACTGACAGTATTGAGAATTTAACCATGTCACTGCAGTCTTTTTATACCTCGTCATCATCTCATTATTATTATTTTAATTGCGAGAGGGCATGTGCACTCGCCAAAAGGAGACAGACAGAAAGGCAGAGGAGCAAAGCATCCACTGTGGGCCATTGTCATACTGCAGTGCATTTCTTCCATTTTTCCATCCCGCCAGGATTTTGAACTCGCTTGCACATACGCCTGGTGTAGTTTTCAAGCCACTGGGGGCCAGGATTCAAACCATGGTTGGCCATGTGAAATTCAGCTTCCCATGCATTGCACTTAATTACCATGCTACTGGGCCAACCCCATTGCTTATTGTTTAATTTGGTTATTTGTATTTTTTGTTGTTGAGTTTTGGGAGGACCTTTATGTATTCTTGCTATTAGACCTTATGAGATATATGTTTTGGAAATATTTGCTCTCATCAAATCCAATCTAAAGTTATTTATTTTTTAGTTTCTTGATTATGTCCTCTGATGAACAAAAGTTTTTTTTTTTTTTTTTTTTTAAAGAATGATTTAATTTAACTTTATTTATTTATTTTAATTTGACCAGAGGGTAAGAGAGAGATAATGTGAAAAAGCAAGCTGCCAGAGGTGGGACTCGAGCTGCATTGTCAACGTGGGAGTCCAGCACCCCTAACCACCACACCACCTACTGGCCTTGAACAAAAGTTTTTAATTTCGATGAAGTCCCACTTTATTATTTTTTTTCTTTTATCACTTGCGCTTTTGGTGTCATGTTTAAGAATCCATTACCAAATTCAGGGTCATGAAGATTTAACTCTGTTTTCTTCTAAGAGTTTTGTGGCTTTAGCTCATATCTTTAATTAATTTATTTTTTATTGCCAGAGAGTGGATGTACTTGAGTGAGAGAAAGAAATACCACTCCCCTCCACCCCTCTATGGGGCATGGTCATGTTGCAATCCTTTTTCTTGTATTCCTCCTTCCTGTCAGGATTTGGGGCATGCACCCACATGTACCTAGTTTGTTTTTTTAAGCTGCCAGGTCTGAGTCTCTAACCATGGTCAGCCATATGGGATCCCATTTCCTTAGCCACTGTGCTGTGAGATAGCCCAGTTCTTACATTTGGGTCATTGTTAAATGTTGAATTAATTCTTGTGTTTGGCGTGAGTTAGGGGTTCAACTTCATTTTTTTTGCATGTTGAAAGCCAGTTGCTTTAGCAACCATTTGTGGAAGAGTTCTTTCCTTGTTGAGACTTGACACTCAACAAGGAAAGATATATATTTTGGAAATATTTGTTCTCATCAAATCCAATCTAAAGTTATTTATTTTTTAGTTTCTTGATTATGTCCTCTGATGAACAAAAGTTTTTTTTTTTTTTAAAAAAGAATGATTTAATTTAACTTTATTAAATTAACTTTCCGTTCTGTTCCATTGGTCTGTATGTCTATCCTTATTCCAGTACCACACTGTTTTAATTATTGTAGCATTGTAGTAAGCTTTGAAGTCAGAAAGTGTGAGTCTTCTAACTTTGTTCTTTTCTCAACTGTTTTGGTTCTTCAGAGCCTCTTGCAGTTCCATATATTGATAAATTTGATCAGCATTTCATTTTTGGGGAAAAAAAGCTGTTAGAATTTTGATAGGGATTGTCTGAAACTATCGATTGCTTTGGGTGATATTGACATCTTATTAATATCAAGTCTTTCTACCCATGAATACAGGAAGGCTTTCCATTTATCAAGGTTGTCTTTAATTTTTTTCAACAGTTTTGTAGTTTCTAGGGTAAAATTTACCTATTTGGTTAAATCTGTTCCTAAGTATTTTATTATTTAGATGCTGTTTAACAATTTTAGCTGCTAAATGAAATTACATTCCTAATTTTCTTTCCAGAGCGTTCTTTGCAGGTATACAGAAGGACAACTTTTCTGTGTGTTGATTTTGTACCTTGAAATTTTACTGATTTACTAGCTCTAGTAACTTTCTTGTGGGGACCAGTAGATGGTATAATGGTTATATTGCTGGATCTTGTGAGTTTTTTGGAATTTTTCTACATACAGGATTATGATTTGCCAAAGAAGTAGTTTTACCTCCTTTCTAATTTGAATGTTATGTTTTTGTTTTATTCTGGTTAAGACGTCTAGTACAAGTAGATTGGAAGTGCGTATTCTTGTCTTGTTCTGATTTTAGAGGAAAGTTTCTAGTCTTTAATCATTGAGTATGATGTTAAATAATGGGTTTTTCGTAGATGCTGTTTATCATGCTGAAGAATTTCCCTTCTATTGATAGCTTTCTGAGTGTTTTTATTACAGAAAGTTGAACTTTGTCGAATGCTTTTTCTGAATCAATTGAAAAATTGTGTGGCTTTTGTTTTTTGTTTTCTCTTCATTCTGTTAGTGTAGTGTATGACATCTATCTTATTTTGTTCTTTTCCCTTCTTTCTTTTTATGTTAAACTACCTTTACACTCCTTTTTTTTTTTTTAGAGGTTTTTGCTATAGGGCTTGCACGCTCGCCAGGAAGACAGAGACAGACAGAAAGCGAGAAATCACCCCCCAGGTGGGATGGCCACCCTGCAATCCCTTCTCCTCCATTCTCCTCTCTGAATCTTGAGCATGCATGCACACGCACCCTGCGTGAGTTTAAGCCACCAGGTCTGGGACTTGAACTGCGGTCAACTACATGGGAGTCCAGCAACATAGCTATTACGCCAACTGCTGGTCCCAATTGTTATTAATTCTTTAAATGTTTGGTGGTTACTCTGACCCTGAACTTTTCTTTGTCAGGAATTCATTACCATTCAATATCATTACGTGGCATAGATCTGTTGATATTTAAAAATTTTTATGTATTTATTTTTTGCCATAGAGTGCATGTACTCATGAAAGAGAGACAGAGACAGAGAGGAAAAATGAGAAATCATCCCTTGGTAGGGGGATGGTCATGCCTCAATCCCTTCTCTTCCATTTTTCTCTCAGGTCTGTGGGCAAATGGACACACATGCCTGGTGTGAGTTTCAAGCAACTGGGTCCAGGACTCAAACTGCAGTTGGCCATGTGGGAGTCCAGCTCCACCACACCACCTGCTGACCCCTGGATATTTTATTTTTTGCTGAGTCTTCTGGATAATTGATGTGTATCTGGGAATTTGTTAATTTATTTTAGGTTATTTAGTTTGATTGCTGTAGAGTTGTTCATGGTATTCACTTACCTGTTTTATTTCTGTAAGGTTGATGGTAATGTCCCCACTTTCATTTCTGATTTTAGTCACTCGTAATTTTTCCCATTTAGGTAGTTTATGTAAATGTTTGCCCATTTGATTGATATATTTTTCCTAAAAATCTAACTTTTGGTTTAATTGATTCTGTTTTTTTTACTTTTATTTGCCTCAGCTTCAATATTTCCTATTTTCTCCTGTTAGCTTTGAATTTAGTTTACTCTAGTAAACTAAATTTCAGTTCTACAAAACTAAAGTTAGCTAGCAAGGTGTTAAGTTAGCTAGCAATTTAAATTTTTTTTTTTTCTTTTTGGAGAGTTTTTTTCTATAGGGCTCGTGCACTCACCAGACAGACAGGCAGACAGAGACAGAGACAGAAAGCGAGAAATCACCCCTCCAGGGGGGATGGTCACGTCGCAATCCCTTCTCCTCCATTCTCCTCTTGGGATCTTGGGCACGCACGCACACACGCCCGGCGTGAGTTTAAGCCAGCAGGTCTGGGACGTGAACCACAGTTGACTACATGGTAGTCCAGCGACATAGCCATTACACTAACTGCTGGTCCCACAATTTAAAAATTTTTGAAGTTTTAAAATTTTCATTTCTTGAGAGAAACATACACCCTTGACACAGGGTCTTGGTATGTTGGGACCCTCACTCCACCTTCCACCTCCAGTCTTCTAGCTTTCCAGCCAGCCAGGTTTATGGGTGTGTGTACACATGCTCTGACTGTTTTGCCTGACATTAGTAGAGCCACTTCAGCTCTCCATTGGTTACTATATGCAAGGCATGTATTTTTGCATCCATTCAATTTGAATCTGTTTGTATATTTGTGTAAAAAGTTAGTTTCTTACATGTAGAATATAGTTGGATCATGTTAATCTCATGCCAATCTCCGCCTTTTATTGGAGAGTTTGATCCAGTTAAAAGAAATGACCAATAAGGACTTTCTATTTTTTTTGTGTTTTTTAACTTTTTTTTTTTTTTTTTAAAAAAAAAAGAGGTTTTTGCCTTAGAGCACATGTGCTTGCTGGGGAGAGAGAGAGACACACACAGTGAAAGTGAGAAATCAGGGGGGTTGGCCACACTGCAATCCCTTCACCTCCATTCTCTTCCTGGGATCTTGGGCACACAACCACACACACACCTGGCATGTTTTTCAAGCTGCTGGGTCTGATACTTGAACTACAGTGAGCATTGTGGGAGTCCAGTAATATAACTTACATTACAGCATCTGCTGGTCCCATGTTTGAACTCTTTCCCTCTTTGTTTCCTTTGTTACATATGCTTGCTTTTTTCTTTTTTTCCCTTCCTTCCTTCCTTTTTTTTTTTTAAGTTGGTGTATATAGTGAACTTTTCTGAATCTCTTCTCATTTCCTTTTTAATTTTTAAATTGGCAGAGGGACTAGCACTTGCAGGAGAGAGACAGATTAGGGAAAGTGAGAAAGCATCCCCCCATGGGGAATGATCACACAACAGTCCCTTCTCCATCTCTTCCTTCTTTCAGAATTTTGGCACACATGCACATGTACCCAATATATTTCTCAAGCCACCAGGTCTAGCATTCAAACCATGCAGTTGGTCATGTGGGATCTGGCTGCCTTAACTACCACTCCATGGGCTGGTCCCTCATTTCCTTTTATGAATATTTTTTAGACAATTCTTTTATGGCTATCATGGGAATTATATTTAACATTCAAACTCATAACGGTCTAGTTTGAATTTATTCCAATTTCAATAACATACAAAAACTCTGCTTTTATATACTTCAGCCTTCTTCTGTATTTTGTTGTTATACATGATGTCTTTATACACTGTAATTCAAGAATATGGATGTATAGTTATTTTATGTGTTTGCGTTTTAAGTCTTATAGAAAATAAAGTAGAATTATAAACCAAATATACAATAATAGTAGCTTTTTTTGGCAATGTATTTATCTTTACTAGAGACTATATTTATTTTTGAGAGGTTTTCGCTATAGGGTGCGTGTGCTTGCTAGAAAGACAGAGAGAAACGGAGAGACAGAAAGTGAGAAATCACTCCCTGGGGGGATGGCCATGCCACAATTCCTTCTCCTCCATTCTCCTCTGGGGATCTTGGACACAAATGCACACATGCCTGACATGAGTTTAAGCCACTGGGGTCCGGGACTCAAACTGCAATCAACTACATAGGAGTCCAGCGATATAGCCATTATGCCAACTGCTGGTCCCTGTTATAGAGCTTTTCCATCATCTTAGGAAAAACTCCATACCCTTTAGTTATGTGGGAGTCCAGCGCCTTAACCACCATGCCACCTGCTAGCCCCTAACCTAGTATTTTTCTTTCTGTGTCCGGCATATTTCACTTAGTATAAAGTTCTCCAGGTTTATCTATATTGTTGTGTCAGTATTTTCCTTTTTGAAAAAGAATTGTTTAATTTTATTCATTGTCATTATTTTAATAATTTTATTGAAGTTGACCAGAGAGAGAGAAGGAAAGTGAGAAAGTAAGTTGCTGGGTCCAACACTTGAACCATTATCAGCCATTTGGGAGTCCAGCCACCTTAACCACCATGCCACCTGCTAGCACCCCAGAATTTTTTTTAAGGCTAATGTGTGTGTCTGCCATAATTTCTTTGTCTATTCATTTGTCAGTGGACTCTATATTTTTTCGATACTTGGCTATCGTGAATTAATGCTAGAATGAGCACAGAAGCACGAGTATCTCTATAAGGTGCTTGGTTCATTTCTTTTGAGTTTATACCTAGTGGAGGGATTACTAGGGCATATAATATTTCTGAGGAACCTCCGTTCCATTTTCCATAGTGGGTATATTAATTTACATTGTCTCTGATGATGCACAAGGGATCCCTTTTTTCCCCACTTTTGCTAGCAATTTCTATCTCTTATTTTTGATTCTAGCCATTCTAACAAGCATGAGGTGATATCTCATTACGTTCTGGACTTAAATTTCCCTGATGATTAGTGATACTGAGCATTTTTTCAGATGCCCATTGGCCATTTGTATGTTTTCTTTGGAAAAGTTTCTTCAGATCTTTTGACCCCCTGCCTTTTAAAAAAAAATTTACTGTAGGGCACATGTGCTTACCTGAAAAAGGGAAAGAGAGAAAGTTAAAAAGGCCTGCCCCCTAGGGAAGATGGTCATGATGAAATCCTCTCTCATTTTCCCCTTGGGATGTGGGAGAAAATGCTTAGCATATTTTTTTTTTTTTTTTTTCTTTTTTTTTTGGAGAGGTTTTTGCTATAGGGCGCGTGCGCTCGCCAGACAGACAGAGAGAGACAGAGAGATAGAAAGCAGGAAATCACCCCCCAGGAGGGATGGCCACGCCGCAATCCCTTCTCCTCCATTCTCCTCTCGGGATCCTGGGCACGCACGCACACGCGCCCGGCGTGAGTTTAAGCCGCCGGGTCCGGGACTCGAACCGCGGTCGACTACGTGGGAGTCCAGCGACATAGCCATTACGCTAACTGCTGGTCCCGCTTAGCATATTTTTTAAGCCACTGGGTCTGGGACTTGAACTGCACAATCATCTGTGTGGGATCCAGTCACCTCAACCACCAGGCCAGTTTGCTGGCCCACTTTTGCCCATTTAAAAAATTTTTTTTTTTTTTTGCAATCAAGTTATACACATTTCTTAAATATTTTGGATATTAACCTTTTACCAGATCAAATACTTTGTCCCAATTCATAGGTTGCCTTTTCAATTTGTTGATTGTTTTCTTTGCTGTTCAGAACTTTTTAGTATGATATAATCCAGTTTGCTTATTTTTGCTATTGTAGCTTGAGCTTTTGTTGTGATATCCAAAATATTGCTTAGGTAAATGTCAAGGAGCTAGTATTAAATTATACAGTTTAGGGTGTCAGCAGGTGGCATGGTGGTCAAGAGTGTTGGACTCCCACATGGCCAAGTGCGGTTCAAGTCCCAGACCTGGTGGCTTGCTTTCTCACTTTTCCTTTCTCTGTCTCTCTAGCTCTGTCCCTCTCTGGTGAAATTAAAATAAGTAAATAACTAAAGTTAAATAAAGCAATTCTTTTAAAAAAATATACAGTTCAGTAGTTTTTAGTATATTCACACAATATACATAATTCACATATTCACAATAAATGCACAATATTAGTATATTGTATATTGGGACTAGCAGTTGGCGTAATGGCTATGTCGCTGGACTCCCATGTAGTTGACTGCTGTTCAAGTCCTGGACCTGGTGGCTTAAACTCATGCCAGGTGCGTGTGCATGCGTGCCTAAAATCCTGAGAGGAGAGTGGAGGAGAAGAGATTGTGGCGTGGCCATCCCCCCCGGGGGGTGATTTCTCGCTTTCTGTCTCTCTGTCTCTCTCTGTCTTTCTAGCAAGCACACGTGCCCTATAGCAAAAACCTCGCCAAAAAAAAAAAAAAGTATGTTGTATAACCATTGCTACCATCTATTACATATCTTTTTCATCACCTCAGAAAGAACTTCATACCCTTTACTTAGCATCCTCCAAACACCTAGCTGCAGGCAACCATTAATCTACTTGCTGTCTTTATAGACTTGCCCATTCTGTACATTTCATATAAATAGAATCATAACATGTAGTTTTTTGTGACAGCTGTCTCTCACTTAGCAACATGTTTTTCAAGGCTTGTCTGTATTTTAGCATGTAACAGTACTTCATTCCTTTTCATGGCTAAATAATGTCTATTGTATGAACATACTATATTTTGTTTATTCATTTGTCAATAGGTGGACATTTGGATTGGGTCTACTTTTTGATTATTAAGAATGATTCTGTGGCCAGCAGTTGGCATTGGTGGTTAAAGGCGCTGGACTCTCACATGGGCGACTGCGGTTTGAGTTTGGACCTGGGGCCTGCTTTCTCATTTTCTCCCTCTCTCGCTCTGGTCAAATTAAAATAAACAAGGAAATAAATTAACTTAAATAATAAAATAATTATTTTTTTAAAAAAGAATGATGCTACTGTAAACATTTGTGTACAGGGTTTTGAGTGGACATAATATTTTCATTTCTCTTGGAATGGGATTGCTGAAACATATGGTAATTCTGTGTTTAATTGAGGAGCTGCCAGACTGTTTTCCAAAATGGAAGTTCCTAATAAGATATATGAATTAAAAATATTTTCTTCTGTAATATGAACTAGTCTTCTTATAAATACTATGCTGCAATTAATAAAGAATAGTTAATTTAAACCTTATATAGACACTTAATTTCCAATGAGCAACAATGTTCAGCATTTACTGTTTTTTGGGGGAGAGGTTTTTGCTATAGGGTGCGTGCGCTTGCCAGAGAGACAGAGAGATTAAAAGTGAGAAATCACCCCCCAGGGGGATGGCCACGCTGCAATCCCTTCTCCTCCATTCTCCTCTCGGGATCTTGGGCACGCACGCACACGCGCCCGGCGTGAGTTCAAGCCACCAGGTCCGGGACTCAAACCGTTTTTGACTACGTGGGAGTCCAGCGACATAGCCATTACACTAACTGCTGGTCCCAGCATTTACTGTTTAAGGGTTAGAATTACTTCAAGGGGACCATTAGGTGGCGTGGTGATTAGGGTGCTGGACATCCCTACATGGCCAACCACAGTTCAAGTCCCAGACCTGTTGGCTTGCTTCCTCTCTCTCTCTCTGTCTCTCTGGTGAAAGTAAAATAAATGAATGAATAAAAATTAAATAATTATTTTTTTAAAAAATAATTACTTCAAGGTCTTGTGGCTTAGGTTAGTAGTCACCAAACTTTATCCAGCATCAGAATGACCTGAAGGGCTTGTTAAAATATACTTTGCTAGGCCCCATTCTTGCAGTTTCAGGATCAGAACTGGGGAAGAGGGGTAAGGCGGCTGCTGAAGAATTTATATTTCTTTTTTTTTTTAAATTGTCAGAGGGCACCTGTGCTCACCACATAGACAACAAGAAACAAATCACTTCCCAGTAGGGTATGGTCATATTTCAATCCTTTTTCCTCCATTTCTTCATTACATTAGGATTTTAGACATAATGCACATGCACCAGGCATGTTTTTCAAGCCAGGTAGGATCTACTCCCAGTGCCTAGTGCTTATCCATTATACTATAGGGCCAGCCCCTAAATTTCCCTTCCTAATAGATAGTACTGATATGTTGGTTCATAACCCACCACCTTCATGATTTTGATAAATTATCATAAAAAATTAAAGGAATACTGATAAGTAGGAGTTTCAACTTGATAAAAAAAATAAAATTTTGATTCACAGTTCATTGCATATGTTTAATTTGGATGTATTTGTATATATGAAGATCTTATATTTGCCATGGCTAGTGGCTAAATTACTTGGTTTCTTTCAAAACTCCTACATTTGTAAAATATACTCTCTGAGCCAGCCTTTGGCCGGGTGGCTAAGGTGGCTGGATCCCACATGGCCAGCTGTGCAGTTTGACTAATTTTCCTGGCAGCTTGAAAAACCACGCCAAGTGTGTATGCATGTGTGCCCAAAATCCTGAAAAGAGGGATTGCGGCCATTCCCCATGGGCTGTGCTTTCTTGCTCTCCTTTTCTCTCTCTTTCTCTCTCTTTCTCTCTCTCTCTCTCTCTCTCTCTGTCTCCTGGAGTGCATGCACTCCCTGGCAGTTTATCTATACTTTTAGGCTTGTCTGTCATCATCATGAATATCCTTGAGTGTAAGAAAATATCTAATGATAAAAGATTAGAGCTTATAAACATTTGTGTACAGGGTTTTGAGTGGGCATAATATTAGCGCTTATAGGGATTTATAGATCATGCAGTTTTTTCCTCCCCCCTCTCCCCCAGAATGAGATTAGTTAAATCGCTTAATCCAAGATCACATAGCTCTTTCTGGATAGGTACAGGTAGTTCTTAGTGAATGTATTTCTAGTAACTTTATCATTTAAAGAAAAATAAAAATTAATTTCAGCTAAAATGGTGTTAATGACTTTTTATTTTTTTAGAATTTTTAAAAGAATTTTTAATTTAATTTTATTTATTCACTTATTTTAATTTGACCAGAGAGAGACAGAGAGAGAGGGAAAGCAAGAAAGCAAGCCACCAGGTCCAGGACTAGAACTGTGATTGGCCATGTGGGAGTGTCCAGCGCCTTAACCACCATGTCACCTGCTGGTCCCCAGTGACTTTTTAATTATATCTTTTTGTTAACTTTTTTTCTGGTTAATAACCTTAATATTTTGAAGGGACTTTATAGTTGATTCTATACTAAGTACTATTTTTATTACTTTACATCAAAATAACACATGACTTTTAGCCTAATACATTAATTTTAAAAGGTCTTATAGGTGTCTCTTTTATTCTCTTAAAGCATATGAACAAGAATATGATTGAAGAATAGATGCTAGTGAGATGTGGGACTGATTTCTCTCAATAAGCTTATGTAAAATTGAGTAGGTTGAGCAGGTTAAATATTTCTTAGAGACACCTAACGCCTCTTAGATAATTTAGAAGGATTATGTAGTAGGGAAAAATAGTAGGCAACTGTCCCACCCCTCTTTAAACAAAAAATCATCCTGGCCAAATCTACTTAGAGGAAAGACAGCCTTGCTTTCATTTTAATAATTACAGAAATTGGGGCCACATGTAAGGAAGTCACGTGTTCCTATCTCTAGGCTCCTTATATACACTGGACTCAAGCCCACAATCTGGGCTGAGTGAGGCTGGAGCTGGATTTTGGTATGAAGACCTGTTGGCTTGGTGCCTGCCCCCTCTCTCCCTCACTCCTTCTTTGTCTGAAGAAGTAAATTAAAAAAACAAATTACAAAAGTACTAATTTTTTTCCCTTAACCCTTCACCTTGGTAGTCAAAGTATATTTTTCTAAATTAGATGATCTATATTATTTCTTTTATACATTATAGAGCTAAATAGGTAGCACCCATAAACATACGGCGTCTCATACACCAACTGTAAAAAATACATAGCGAATACTATTAAACACTAAAAATAGATTGTGAGTATGCTACTAACTGGCTTGTAAAATTATTTCTTTTATTTTCCAGTTTTTGTGACAGAGCCTGTGTGCTTGCCAGAGAAAAACACAGAGGGAAAGTGAGAAATCACACCCCCCTCCCCCCCATGGGGCCATGCTGCAATCCCTTCTCCATTCTTCTCTCTGGATTTTGGGCACACACGCATGCACAAATACCTAATGTGAACCCCATGCTGCTGGATCTGGGACTCAAATCATAGAGTCAGCCATGTGGGGATCCAGCCACTTTAATCTCCATGCTACCTGCTGACCTGTAAAATTCTGTCTTAATTGCTCTTAGTCAACTTCTGCCTAGACTCCTATACAGCCAATAAAATATTCCAACCATTCTGTAATGTTGCTAAACTAGTTTTCTGCTTCAGTATTAAAACTCCAACGATTCTTTGCACATTGCTCTATTATATGTAAATTTCACAGTACAGGGAATTAGAATAATTTTTATCTATTAGGACTTCAGGCTTAGTGTATTTTCTTCATTTTAATTTTGCTCAGAGTAGGAAACTTAATAGAGTAGAAATATACTTCTGCTCCAGATTTAGGAATAGGATATTATTTTACTGTCTCAAACACTAATGTTTGAACGTATTCTGCAGAATTCTGGTACTTGACAGCTACATACTGCACATTGTTAGTTGTTTTTTTTTAAGAATTTTTTTTTGAGAGTTTTTTTGCTCTATGGCGCGTGCACTCGCCAGAAAGAGAGAGTCAGAGATACAGAAAGTGAGAAATTACCCCTTGGGGGAATGGCTATGCCAGAATCCCTTCTCCATTTTCTTCTCAGGATCTTGGGCATACATGCACATACGTCTGGCATGAGTTTTAAGCTGCTGGGTCCGGGACCTCAACTGGAGTTGACTATGTGGGAATTACACCATCTGCTGGTCCCAAGAATTATTTTAACTTTATTATTATTTTCCAGTTTGATCAGAGAGAGAGAGGGAAAGTGAGAAAGCAAGCTACCAGGTTCAGGACTTGAATCACAGTCAGCAATGTGGGAGTCCAGTGTCTCTAACCACCATGCCACCCGCTGGCCTGATTGTTAGTTCTTAGAACCTAGAAAATATGCTTCATCTTAAACCTCTGATCTCTAAGCCAAAACTTTTCTCCTTCCTTAATTTTAGTATCTTTTTTCTCTAAGATGCCTTTTTAGGTTGACTCTACTCATCTGCCAGTCTTCAGGCAGTTTCTCAACTAGAATCCTTAGATATTCTCTGAGTCTGGGAGTTCTATATGTGATTTAAACAATTTTATGATTCTCTCTATAGTTGCAAGCATCATACATCTGGTGTCTACTTCATGGTGAAGTTGAAAATAATCAGTTTGAAACAATGGCAGAATCTTGCTGAAATTTCATGCACAGCATATTTGAGCAGCTGATTTTTAGGGGTTATTAAGCTGCATTCTGTGTAGCTGTACAAAGTGCCTTAGGGAGCTTTCATGATAGCTGAAAGGATGAACTAGGGACTGGAGATACCACCTTTATTTGCATTCTGTTTTGTGGTTCATTGAATACTTTTTTGAGGGTATTCTCCATCCCTAAAAGTTTGAGAACCACTGGACTAACAGATTTATGGATTGGGGTTTTGGTAGGAAATAAGGATGGTATGTGTGGTTGGCTAACCCAACAAGGAGTCCTCAAAAAATTGTTAATGGTGATTCAGAATATTACTGCAGGATACCTCAGATTGATAGAGCTATTTTCAGGTTTTGATATCAGGATCTCTTCACACTTAAAAACTTGAGACCTCCTACTCAGTGCTCTTTATATGGGTTATACATGTTAATTTTGTTTTAACTGCCAGTGTGTGTATACGTGCTCGCCAGAAAGTGAGCAAGAGAGAGAGGACCTACCCTTGGGGATGTAGTCATGCCGCAGTCCCTTCTCCATTCTGTCTGGATTGACATCTTTCTCAAGCCACTGGAACTGGGATTTGAACTGCAGTCAGCCATGTGGGATCCAGCTCCCTTAACCACTAGGATGCAGGTTCACCCCATGGGTTGTACCCTTTTTTTTTTTCTTTTTAATTTGCCAGAGGGTACGTGCACTTGTTAGAGACAGATAGGGAAAAAGTGAGAAGCACTCCCCATGGGGGTTGGTGCACTGCAATCCCCCTCCTCTTGCATTTCTCCCTCTTCAGAGTTTGGAGCATGTGACATTGTACACCTGCATGTTTCTCATGCTGTTGGGTCTGAGACATGTGGTCAGTCATGTGGGATCCAGCCACCTTAACCATCATGCCACCCTCTGGCCCTCATTAATTTTTAAATTAAAAAATTAATACTTATTGACTTATTTAAAAATAATGAACCCCCATTTAACGTTGACAGTAACGTTTTTGTTAATTATTTTTCTGATGAAAAATACTTAGTAGCTAAGTGTGACATTGTTCTACCTGTTTTCAAAATCCTTTAATGGTTGTTTAATAGAATAAACCTGGATTATCAAATCTGCTTCTGTAGTCATTCAGTTGTCATAATGCTGTTTTCATTGAAATGTATGAAAATAATCCAACTTCACACACACATATCTAAGGGTATATATAGTGCTTAACAGCTTTTTTAGATAGTATTAATAATTTTCTTTGACATCCAACCCATAATAAGTGGTAGTTTCTTACAGGTTAGCTATAATGTAGAATCTGAGACTATAGAAATGAACATTATGGTCCCTTCAGTAAAAGTAACTAGGTATCCTTCATGATTGACATGCCACTATACCCACAAGTCAAAGTTCTTTTTTTTTTTTTTTGTAATAGGGCTTTGTGTGTGTGTGTGTGTGTGTGTGTGTGTGCGCGTGCGCTTCCTGGAGAGAGAGAGCAAGAGAGAAAGTGAGAAATCTACCCCACCCGGGGTTGGGGGGATTGCCACATTGCAATCTCTTCTCCTCCTGGGATTTTGGACACACATATACATGTACCCAGTGTGCATTTTAAGCCATTGGGTCTGGGACTCGAACCATGGTGGGCCATGTGGGATTCCAACACTTTAGCCACAACGCCACCTGCTGACTCCCAAAGTTCTTACATGACCTGGCCTTCCTATTCTCATTTCTAGCTCTTTGCTGACTGCTGTACTCACACTGGCCTTTTTGCTGTTGGTACCTCGAGATAGTCTCTTCTCTCTGGGCTTTTGTCTTTTCGTTCTCTGACTTCTCAGTACATAAATTTGACATTGTGTTAACTGATCTTAATTTAGTAAAATCCTGCCAGCAGATCATGTCTCTATTTTTTAACATGAAAATAGGAATCCCTGAATAGAAAGGCTTATACCTGATAATGGTGTTGTAATCAGAAACAATTGCTGTTTTTATGTCAGACTCTGACCCTGTCCTGTCTGGGTGGAAGTGCAAATGGCACCAAGTCAAGAGGTGCTTTCCTGTTGCAGTAACTGCTGTAATTTACTGGTTACAGACCACACAGATGCTCATTCAGGAATATATAGTAAAATTAGAAAATAATTCTTTTATATATTAGGGCAGATTCAATAGAGGCCTAGGTGATTGAAACAAGCTACTAGTCAGGAGCCATCAACATTTTTCATGAACAGTCAGTTTTGGGCCCAGTGGTAGTGCCCAGGCAAGTAGAGAACTGTGGCTTGATACTGGCCTTCGGTAGGAAACCCTGGGGTTTGGGTTCCAGTTCGACCTGAACACACTGGGCGTGCATTATTATTTGCTAAACTTGACACCTCTTTCCGATTTCACATGTATTTTTTCTGCTTCAGGATCCCATTCAGGATACTATATTACATTTCATTCTTTCATCTCTTTAGCCTTTTCAGCTTTCTCATACTTTATTTATTCTTGATGACCTTTGGAAGCACTAGTCAGGTTTTTTTGCAAAATGCCTCTCCATTTTTAGTTTGTCCAATGTTTTTCTCATGGTAGGAAGACCCCAGAGGTAATGCCGTTTTTCAAGGGTACATGCCAATAACACAGTTTGTCCCTATTGATGTTAACCTTCCTCACCTGGTTATGTCTACCCTCTTCAGTTATGATCCATTAAGTACCTTCCCTCACCAAGTCTTTGGACTTGCCTACAAAGAATATGGAAAGCTTGGGGAAGGATAACTTTTGTTAAAAAAGAATGATTTAATTTTATTCATTGTCATTATTTTTATTTTTATTTTTTAAAGTTGACCAGAGAGAGACAGAGAAAGCAAGCTGCTAGGTCCAGTACTTGAACCGTGGTCAGCCATGTGGGAGTCCAGCTGCCTTAACTGCTATTGCTCCTGCTGGTCCTTAGGAAGGATAACTTTATAGTGATACACACACACATATACATATATGTATGAAATGTATAATGTATTTTCTAAGTGAAAAACTCATATATGTACATATATATGTATGTATATACACCTATATATGAAAAGAAGCAGATATATAAGCTTATATGTTCATACAACCCAGCATTATATCACTTATTTGCTACTCAGATTGTTTCAGTTGTGGCCATCAGGAGATCTTTTATATTTCCTTCTGTGTCTTTTTTCCCTTTCTTTCATGCTTTCTCCCTCCCCCCCCCCCCCCCCCCGCCGTCTTTTTGATATACCCTCATCCTTATGTTTTTTGCACACTTCCTTTCTGGCATTTACACAGTGCCTTAGGCTCTCACTTTGTATGAGTATATTCCCTGTCCTAGACTTAGGATCATCCATTCCCTACCATGGAACTCTGGTGACTCTCTTCGGAGAATGTAGTTAGAAACCAAACTCTGGGCACTGATTGTACTTGTTATTATTGAGTTATTAATGTTTTTACACCCTCCCAGTGGACAAGGCTAGGAAATACATATACATAAGCAATACTACATATAAAAATATTTTCAGATGGGCATACAGTCCAATTTTTGTCCATTCTACATCAATACCTTTTATTTAAAAAAGAATTATTTTTGGGGGGCCAGCAGGTGGCATGATGGTTAAAGGTGCTGGACTCCCACATGGCCCACACGGTTCAAGTCCTGGACCTGGCGGCTTGCTTTCTCCCTTTCCCTGTCTCTCTCTCTCTCTCTGATCAAATTAAAAATTATAATAGTAACAAATGAAACTAAATAAATAAATAACTTAAAAAGTATTTAATTAAATTACTGTTTTTAATTTGACCAGTGAGAAAGAGAGAAAGGGAAAGTGAGAAAGCAAGCTTTCAGTTCTGGGACTCAAACTGCAGTTTGCCATGTGGGAATCCAGGACCTTAACCACCACGCCACCTGCCAGTTCTAGTACATTTGATTTTTTTAAAAAGAGGGACCAGTTGATGGCATAAATGGTTACGTTATGGGACTCCCACATAGTCGACTGTAGTTCGAGTCCCGGACCCAGCTGCTTATAACTCAAGCAGGGTGTGTGTGTGTGTGTGTGTGTGCGTGCCCAAAATCCTGAGAGGAGAATGGAGGAGAAGGGATTGTGGCCATTCCCCCGGGGGGTGATTTCTCGCTTTCTGTCTCTGTCTCTCTCTGTCTTTCTGGCGAGCACACGCGCCCTGTAGCAAAAACCTCTCCAAAAAAAAAAAAAATTAATTTTATTTATTATTATGTTTTAATTTGCTATAGAGCACATGTACTCACTTGAGAGAGAGAGTGAGAAAGAGAGATAGAGAAAGTGAGAAGGCAAACTACCTGGTTCAGCAAACTACCTGTGGTCAGCCATGTGGGAGTCCAGCATCATAACCACCATGCCACCTGCTGGCCCCAGTATATTTTTCTTTTTAGGAGAGATTTTTGCTATAGGGCGCATGTACTTGCTGGAGTGACAGAGACAGAGAGACAGAAAGAGAGAAATCATTCCCCTGGAGAGATGGCACTCTGCATTCCCTTTTCCATTCTCCTCTCAGGATCTTAGGCACACATGCACATGTGCTTGGTGTGAATTTCAGGCTTCTTGGGTCCAGGACTTAAACTGTGGTTGGCCACGTGTGAGAGCAGCTGGCCTCCTTTTAATACTCTTTTGGAGAGAGAGTTCTTTTTTTTTTCTTTTTTTTTTTTTTTTAACTTTTTTGCTGTGGGGTGCATGTTCTCACTGAAGAGACAGAGACAGAAAGACAAAAAGCAAGAAATCACTCCCTGGGGGGATGGCCATGCTGTGATCTGTACTCCATTCTCTTGGGATTTTAGGATGCGTACACATGCACCCAGCATGAGTTTTTAGGTGTCGGGTCTAGGACTTGAGCCATGGTAGACTGCATGGGAGTCCAGCAATGTAGTCAATATGCCTTCTGCTGTTTACTTCACACACATTTTTTTAAAAAATTAATTTATTTAAACATCTATTTATTGATCTATTGTTGTGATTTTGGGGCTGATAGGTCCAGGACTTGAACTATGGTAAGCCATGTGAAAATCCAGCGCCTCAGCCACCATGCCACCTGCTGGCTCCGATACACATATTTTTAATACCTAATATTTGGTAGTAGAGAGTTCAGTTGAAATGTAACTTATGCAACTTTATGATATTAGTACGGAATATATAGAGAGAAAGTTTTTATTTGCTAGAGGGCGTGTGCACTTGCCAAAGAAAAGACAGAGGGGGAGAGAGAAAATACCCCTCATTGGGGTATGGTGGTGTCATAATCTCTTCTTCATTTCTCTTCCGTCTGGATTTTGGGCACACATGCATGTACTGGCATGTTTTCCAAGCTGCCTGGCTAGGATTTGAACCTTGTCGTTCATTTGAGATTAGACTCCCTTAACTAGCAGACTACAGAGCCAGCCCAGTATGTTGTAAATTCATAAATTAAAAACTAGCAGGACCAGCAGATGGTGTAATGGTTATGTCCCTGGACTCCCACCTCAACTATGGTTTGAGTCCTGGACCCGGTAACTTAAAACTCCTGCCGGGCGTGTGTGTGTGCATGCCCCAAATCCCAAGAGGACAATGAAGGAGAAAGAATTGTGGCATGGCCATCCCCACTGGGAGGTGATTTCTCACTTTCTATCTCTCTTTCTGTCGAGTGCCTGGGCCCTGTAGCAAAAAAAAAAAAAAAAAAAAAAAAAAAAAAAAAAAAAAAAAAAAAAACTCTTAGAAAAAAAATCTAGCAAGATCCTTTTTAAGGAAAAGGTCACCCTCAAAATATGAATAGTTTGTTTCCCTAGTTCCATAACTGAAATGCTTAGAATGTAAAATAAATAAATAAAACCAGTATTTTAAATGTGTTTATTTTACCTAGCATGGTATACAAAAGATCTTTTATGTTCTGCTTCTTGCCCACCTCATCTTCTATCTGTTCTATGCTTGCTTCTCTTCTAACTATACCAAACTATGGCGTTTTCTAAATTATGCTCTGTGCTCTCATATTTCTTTGTTTAGCCATGCTATTTCTTTTGAACTGTCCTCCTCATCTGATTTACTTAGCAAATTTCTCTCTCTCTCACTCTCTCTCTCTTTCTTTCTTTTTTTCTTTCTTTCTTCTTTCTCTTCCTCTTTTCTTTCAGAGAGAGATTTGCTATAGGGCATGTGTGCTCACCAGAGAGACAGACAGACAGCAAGAAATCACCCCCTGGGGGGATAACCACACCACAATCCCTTCTACTTTCTCCTCTTGGGATCTTGGGCACGCACGCACACGCTCCGGTGTGAGTTTCAAGCCACCAGTCTGAGACTCAAACTGCAATCAACTGCGTGGGAGTCCAGCAACATAACCATTACGCCATCTGCTTGTCCCTCACTCATGCTTCAAAAGTAAGCTCGAGGTATAGATCTTGCGTGAGTCTTCCTTTGGCTTTTCAGATATATTTAGTACTTCAGGAGTTCTTCCTCTATGTTAATGTTTGTCGAAGTATGATTTCAAGACCACCTGCAAGAATCTCCTGAAATTTTTTTTAAAGGATTACTTTATTTAACTTTATTTATTTATTCATTTATTTCAATTTTTTTTTGTTTGTTTGTTTTTTGAGAGGTTTTGGCTATAGGGAGTGTGAGCTCGCCAAAAAGACAGAGAGAGACAGAAAGCGAGAAATCACCCCCCAGGGGGGATGGCCATGCCGCAATCCCTTCTCCTCCACTTTCCTCTTGGGATCTTGGACACGCATGCACACGCGCCCGGCGTTAGTTTAAGCCACCGGGTCCGGGACTTGAACCGCGGTCGGCTACATGGGAGTCCAGCGACATAGCCATTACGCTAACTGCTGGTCCCCATTTATTTCATTTTTTAAAAGAATTATTTTTACTTAAATTTATATATTTATTTATTTATTTACTTATTTTAATTTGACCAGAGAGGGGGAGAGAGAGGGAAAGTGAGAAAGCAAGCTGCCATGTCCAGGACTCTAACCATAGTTGGCCATGTGGGAGTCCAGTGCCATTAACCACTGTGTCACCTGCCGGCCCCAGTTTATTTCATTTTAATTTGACCAGGGCGGGGGGTGGGGAGGAGAGGAAAGTGAGAAAGCAAGCTGCCAGGTCCAGGACTTAAACCACAGTCGGCCATGTGGGAGTCTAGCTATTATTAAAGATGCAGATCCTGGGGCCCATCTCTAAACCTTCTCAAAGAGAACAGTTGGAGTAGGGTGGATTTGTATTGTTGATTAGCTCCCTAGGTGATATGCACTCCTTTCATAGTCCACTGCAGTTATTTTCCACTCCTGTATATACATATTTACTTTTTAGAGTATTTTAAATTTACTTTTATTTATTTGTTAATTTTTTTTTTCCATTTGACCAGAGAGAGACACGCACACACAGAGAGGGGTTCCAAAGAGGGAGGGAAAGAGAAAGTGAGAAAACAAGCCACCAGGTCCAGGACTTGAACCGTGGTCAGCCATGTGGGAGTGTCCAGCGCATCAACCACCAGGCCACCTGCTGGTCCCCTACTCTGGTATTTTTTAATGAAAACTTTAAAACGTACCGAAAAGTAGAACAATGACTCTTTATGTGGCCGTCCGAAAGAGCCAAGAGTTTACTAGATTTGCCACACTTGGTTCACCTACTCTCCTTTTCCCCTTAAACGTCTTTACTTTAAAGATGTTTCAGTCCTCTGTGATCTTGCCTTCCCTACATCAGCATGCATCTTTTTCTTGTATAACTGCACTCCCTTTATCATGGCTATAAAAATTTACAATGCTTTCTTTCTAATAATACCTGTTCAAAATTAAAATCTGTATAGTTACATCAAAAATGTCATTTTTGCACTTGCTTCACTGAAATCAAGAACTGTATAAGGGGCTGGATGGTGGTGCAGTGGTAAAACAGGACCGTGAGGCTGACCCACGTGGGAAGATTGTGGGTTCGTATCTGGAGACTTCCCTGAGTACACAGGGTACATGGTGTGCCCATGAACCAAGGCTGGCTGGTGGTAAATCCTGTGGTGTCAACACCTTGTTGGGAGTGTTGTTGGTTTGTCTCTCTTATGGAAGGAATAAATACACAACTTTAAAAAAAAATTGCCAAGCAAAATTTGCACACTACATGTAGTTGTTGCATCTTTCAAATTTCATTAAGCTGTCTTCTAATTGATATGTTGCGGGAACTGGGTCAGTTTTCTTGCAAAATGTCAAACATTGCAGAGTTTTCTGTTTGGTTCTTTGTGATACTATCTAATCTATCTTTCATAGTTTCTGTAAATAGAAGTTAGCTTTAGAGGCTTGATTAGATTTATTTTCAGTATTTTTGACTAAGCTACTTCATAGAAGGTGCTGTGACTTCACATTACATCTTTCACTCAGGGGACTAGCAGATGGCATAATGGCTTTGTCACTGGAATCCCATGTTGAGCACGATTCGAGTCCCGGACCTGGTGGCTTAAACTCACACCAGGCACGTGTGTGTGCGTGCCCAAGATCCCAAGAGGACAATGGAGGAGAAGGGATTGCGGTGTGGGCATCCCTCCGGGGGGTGATTTCTCGCTTTCCGTCTCTCTCTCTCTCTCTCTCTCTCTCTCTGTCTGGCGAACGCATGCGCCCTATAGCAGAAACCTCTCAAAAAAAAAAAAAAAAAAAAAAGAAGTTGGGGCATGTGCACACATGCATTCATTGTATTTTTCAAGGGATTCGAGCTGCTCAGTCATCCATATGGGGTCCAGTTCCTGTAACCCCCAGGCCACAGGCTGGCCCCCACAGTGACGCTGACTTCAGCAAATAGATTGACTTGTATCAGTGTCTTGTTTAAAACTCTTCAATTATGTTCTTATTTTTTTATCTCTGCCCAACTCCTTAGCATGATATAGAAGTCTGATCTCTCCATTCTCAATTTACCCCACGTCCTATTTGGTCCAACTCATACTATCATTCACACATCATTTTGTTCTTGGCCTCTAAGATCTTTTTATGTGCTAGCTCTTTTAGTAAATGCACTTTTTCCATATCTGCTGTCACATCTTACCGTTTATTCTCCAGCTCAAGTGTGTCTTATGTGGAAGAATTCTGGTACTCCCCACACACCCAGCAGCGGCCACTTCTTTTTTTAATGTGGTCTTGATTGTACCTTGACTATAGCTCTGTTTTAGCCCTCAATGTTTACATGTCTGCGAGCTGCTCCTCTGTGAGCTCAACTCTGAGGGCAGGTGCCATATACTCATTCATCTTTACATCCCTAGCAACTAACAGGAGCTCAGGAAAAAGAGATTGTTACATACATGAGCCTAAAGGCTAGTTAACAGGCTCCAAAAAATTAGAAAATGCTTTCAATCAATTTTATTTATAGGGATGATGTAAGATTTCTAATTCATTTGAGTTTTGCCTTTTTAAACTTTTTGTGAAGAATTTTGATTTGATTTTAAACTAACCTCAAAATAGAAATAAGCATGTAAAATATCAAACATTGGCTGAACAATTTTTGTAACACTGAGAATAGATGTGATTATTCAAATCTTTATTATTTACTATAGTAAATGTTTTGAGAATACCAGTTTCATTTAAAGTTCTCCCGTTATATTTATAAATAAAAGTAGTAGATCTGGGATCAAGACATGACAGAGTACAGTCTGCAAGCTTTTCCAGTTCTTTAGAGAGTCATTAGTTGGAAAGGATATTAAAGATTCATTAGAATTCAACAGTGTGTTTTCTGGCCCTTTACCCAAGAGGTTCCCGAATACATTTGGAGTGCTCATGTATCAAACAACCAGGAACTAATGTAGACCTAATTCCTGTGCTTTTTTGATTCCATAAAATCTGGTGATAGTAGCCAACAAAGTTGCTTCAGAATTTGCTAGAAATTACTAGAGAGAAGGTGAATTGTTAAATAGAAGCAAATAGTCTTTAAGAATGGTTTAAAATTCAAGAGGGTAGCATTTTTAATTGAATGTGATCATACCTTAGAATTACTGTATGGTCATATAAAATTATTATTTATAGCTATCATTAATTCTTTGTATTTATTGTATTTGAATTACCTTGAATAATTACACTTATTTATTTATTTTTTAAAATGTTTAATTTGTTATTTTTATTTTTTAATTTGACCAGATAGAGACAGAGAGAGAGGGAAAGTGAGAAAGTAAACCGTCAGTTCCGGATCTCGAACTGTGGTTGGCCAAGTGGGAATCCAGCGCCTTTAATCACAATGCCACAGGCAGGTCCCAAGTAAATACATTTAAATAAGTATGAAGTTTTGAATGTCAGTAAACATAAGTCTAAAATGTAATTTTTTGAAGACCATAAGGGAAAACTCACATCTAGTTTAAACCCAGTTCTAACTGCTTCTTATTTTTTGTACACACACACCAGCCTCAGTAAATATCAGTTTTAGATGGCTTCTGAAGTTGTCATAAGGTTTAGCAGGGTAACCTATTCAGTATAGTCTGAACAGTTTGGATCATATGATCTGTTAAATATCTTTGAATTCCATTTATGAAGGAGTGGAATACTTTACCTGTAACACTATCTCATAGAAGCGATTTTACTCTCGCTGTATATGAAATATAATACTACTTTTGTCTGTTCTTTAAAGAAGTATCTTAACAGCATCTTCCTTGAAAGAACAAAGAGCAGCCTGCATTTTTAGGCATAAGTACTCTGCTTGCCTTTTAAGCATGAACCATTGCCTGTGTTCTTGGTCAAAGATTTTGAAGTTTTTATTTTTGAAGGAAGTAAAACAATTTATTGGTCTCTCGCATAAATGGATTTTGTGACTCTAATTTGACAGATTTAAGACAAGATGAAAGTTAATATCCAGAAGCTTAGAAGAACTGTGGCATTGTGCATTATTTTATGTTTAAACAAACTAATTCCTTGTTTAATTTATTTACATAATAGGTTTTATTTGACTACTAGTAATCATCAATTAAAAAAACTGATTTTTAGTTTCTGAAATTTTATTAAACATATGAAGTGCCAGACTAAATCTATATTTGAATTATATGTGATAGAATGATAAATACTGTCAAGTTATTATTGGTTTTAACCATTGCATTTCACTGCTGTGGTTATATATATTTCACTGGCCTTTTACATAATAAATGTCTATTTTAGTTCTCTCTTTATATGTTGAATGGTTTCTGCTCCTGACATCAACCCCAAACAGCCAGTCTCTCTAACCTTATTGCCACCCATTTCGATTTATTTATTTATTTATTTATTTATTTATTTTAGTTATAGAGCTTGCTAAAGAGGAGACAGGCAGAGAGGGAAGGTGAGAAATCACCCCCCAGGGGGATGGTGAAACTCCCATCCCTTCTCCTCTAGTCTCTTGGGATTTTTGGATATGCGCGCGTGCGCACACACACACACACACACATACACATATCTGGGACTCGAACCGTAGTCGGCCATATGAGAGTCCAACTGCCTTAACCACTACAGTACCTGCTGGTCTGACCCCCCCTTTTAGTCCTTTTTTTTTTTTTTAAAGAGGTTTTTGCCTTAGGGCACGTGTGCTCATCAGAGAGAGAGAGAGAGAGACAGTGAGAGGGAAAGTGAAAAATCATCCCCTAGGGGTGATGGCCGCGTTGCAGTCCCTTCATTCTCTTCCTGGGATCTTGGGCTCACATGTGTACACACCTGGAGTGATTTTTAAGCCACTAGGTTCGGGACTCTAACCATGGCCATGTGGAAGTTCAGCAATGTAACCACCTTGCCATCTGCTGGCCCTAATCCTTTTCAATTTTAATTCCAATTTTATGCTGTTCACTTCTGCAAACAGAGGTTTTGAATATTCCCTGAATGTCAGGTTTGGAGTGAAAAGCAAGGAGTGATTTTATGCATAGACAGACAAGGCCTTGCCTGCCCAGTTGGAGCATCATTTCCAATAAAGGGACTAGACAAGGAATCATTTAATTCATTGTGATAAATCCAATAACAGACATGTTAGTACCTGGTACAGGGGTTAGCACAGAACAGAGTATAAGGCTCCATGAGCAGGAACTATATTTGATTCTTCTCTATGTATCCAGCACTTAAGAAAGATTCTGGTATGTAATAGATTTAATAGATTAGTTAAATGGATGAGATTAATTCTGTATTAGATAGAGATAACAGGGGGTGGGGGCAGCAGGTAGCATGGTGGTTAAGGGCACTGGACTCCCACATGGCCGACCGCAGTTCCAGTCCCCGGACCTGGTGGTTTGCTCTCTCTCTTTCTCTCTCTCTCTCTTGCTCTGTCCCTCTCTGGTCAAATTAAAATAAATAAATAAAAGAGATACAAGGAAGTTTTCCTGAATAAGGTGAAATCTGGGTTTTGGAAGTTAAATAGGTAGATGAAAGGGTAAGAGAGTGAATGACAGGCACAGAGAACAGTGTGAGTAAAACCACAAGCTGTGTTTTAGCTAACTGCAAATAATTTGGATTACTTCAGCATAAAGTATAAATTGAAGAGTAGCTAGAGGTGGTGCTGTGTTAGTGAAGCATATTGTTTACACTATATTGTAAAAGAAATAGTTGAAAAACAGTGAATTAAAAAAAAAAACCTAGAGGGACCGACAGGTGTTGTGGTAGTTAAGGATGCTGGACCCCCACTTAGGACTGTGCTTCAAGTCCCAGACCTGGTGGCTTGCTTTCTCACTTTCTCTCTCTCTCTGTCCCTAAATAAATAAATAAATAAGATAAAATAATTCTTTTAAAAAAAGTAACTAGGTCACTACACTTTCCTGAACACATTCTCAAATTTGTTTTGAGATACCTAAACCTCCTCTTCAAAGCACTTTGATGGTTTTTAAGGGTAATTAGAATTATCATTGATTAAATATTTACATCTAAATATTATTTTAGTTTGTCAGATATTTATTTATAATTTTAGTATATTTATACTGAATTTTTGATATAAGATTGGGATCCTTTGTGTAATCAATTATTGTATCTTTTCAAATTATAAAGATTTACAGAACTGTATTTGCATTTATGACATACCTGGGTGTGTTTTCCATGGAAGCCCACTATGTTACCCACTCCCTACACTCAGGATCTACCAGATTACTCCCCAGATCCATTTAGATTTGTCAGTCAAGGGTTTACTGGAAAAAGCTCTGATCTACACACCCGGAAGCCAGATTCAATACTTACAGTATTACTGGTTAGCATCAGGATTATGAGTAGTTATTTTTTTCTTATTTGCTAAATATAAATAGTTAAATAACCTCACAAATTCCTTTTAACCCTGAAAGTTTGTGATTTTGTAAATCTGTAGATATAGGTTCTTTTGTCTGTAAGGTGTTCGCCATAGGTGTGTGTATTTGCCAGAGGGATATGTACAGAGAGAGATAGTAAGAGGGAAAGTGAAAAATCACCCTCTTGCAGGAGGGATGGCCATGCTGCAGTCTCTTCTTCACCTGGGATTTTGGACACTCATGCACACATACTTGGTGTGATTTTTCTTTCTTTCCTTTTTTTAAAAAAAATATTTTATTTTATTTATTATTATGGTTATTTGACTAGAGAAACAAAAAAGAGTGGGAATGTAAGAAAGCAAGTTGCCAAGTTTGGGACTCAAACTGCAGTAAGCCATGTGGGAGTCCAGCACCCCAACCACCGTGCCACCTGCCGGCCCTGTGATTTTTTTTCAAGCTGCTAGGTCTGGGACTTGAACTGCTGTTGTCCATCTGGGTGGCTGCTGGCCTCGTAGTTTGGTTTTTAAAAGAACTTTGCCAGAAGGCATGACTGAGAAGGAGCCAGCACTCCCTAGAGGGAATGATTATTCTGTGATCCCTTCTCCATTTCTCCATCCTGTCAGGCTTTGGGGCATGCACACAAGTGTGCCTGGCTTATTTCTCAAGTGTCTGGGTCTGGGACTCAAACTGCACAGTTGACCATGCAGGATATGGCTGCCTTTACTTCCAGGCCAGGGAGGTGGCCAGTAGCTATGGTTTGTGTGATGCTGGGACCTTGGACTGGAATGTAACTCCCAATTAGAGCTGCATTTTCCAGGACTATCTATATGGTAGTGTTCTAAAATACACATATTAATTTGAAAAATACTAAGTACCTTCTATAGTATTTCTTGTTCAACTTAAATACTTTTTTTCCATGGTAAATTTGAGACATCGGTAGAATTGCTGTTAATACCTAACAGGTAGTTTGAAGTAAGAGTCTAAAATTCAGGAGAGAAAACAGGAGTAGGGAGAGATTTGGGGTCATCCATGCAGGTGATAGATCAAAACATGAAAGTAAATGAGATTTGGGGGAAAGAAAAGAAGAGGGAGTAGACAGGTAAGAGTAGAATCCCTGGCGACTGGCAGATGGCGTGGTGGTTAAGGTGCTAGATACTCCCACATGGCTTACCATGGTTCAAGTCCCACACCTGGTGGCTTGCTTTCTCACTCTCCCCCTCTCTTTGTTTCTCTCTCTGGTCAAATTAAAATGAATGAATAATTAAAAAAGAGTAGAATCTATGGTTGAAGGGTAGTGAAATTTGCGGCACTCTACACAGATGGGAAAGGAACCAAGAATCAGAGAGAAATAGAATACGTTGTGTTACTGAAAAAAGAAATTTTTTCACACATGAGAGGAACTTTATCTGAGAGTCCGATTAGAATAGACCACCATGGACTGTATAGCCTAGTAGTTAAGGAAAGTTGAATCCCACATGGCCAACTGAGGTTTGAATCCCAGCCTTGGAACCTTGAAAACATTCTGGGTACACGTGTGCAGCCAAAATTCTGACAGAATAGAGAAATGGAGGAGGAAGGATTGTGGTGTTATCTGATCTCACCCAGTTGTGGGGGGCTTTCTCCTCTGCCCTCACACCTGATTGTCGCTGGCCAGGGCACATGCCTTCTGGCAACTAAAAAGCAAAGCAAAAGCCCATTGCTAATTGAAGATGAGTTAGTCATGGGAGTAAAGGTTATAGCTTAAACCATTGCAGGGCATGCAATTCAGTGTACAAAAATCAAACTTTTGTCAGCTTTCAGTTGCAGTATTTTAATGTTTTTGTTTGTTTTAAGGGCGGTTCCCTCATATTCAGTGTTGAGGATGAGTAAGTTTGCAAGGTTCCATACTATACATGAGTCAGAGTAAGGTGATGTGGTGAATGGAAAGCACTGAACTCAGAACCACAAATTCTGGGTTCTAGTCCAAACTCCATTATTTTAGCTATACAGTGATTTCATCATCTAAGAGTGGAGAGGTTTGTAAACAGATCAATTGCAATCAGATTGGTAATTATTATACTAAACATGATCAAAAGTACTTGGGCAAATGTTTTCGTAAATTTTTAGGGGCTCAATTTCTTCACTCATAAAACTAGATAGGAGGGCCAGCAGATGGCGTAGTGGTTACTTTGCTGAACTCGCGTGTGGCCAACCACAATTTGAGTCCTGGACCTGGTGGCTTGAAAATCATGCTAGGTGTGTGTGTGTGTGTGTGTGTGTGTGCGCACGCGCGTGTGTGTATGCATGCGTGTGCATGCATGCATGCATGCGTGCCCAAGATCCCAGGAGGAGAATGGAGAGAAGGGATTGTGGTGTGGCCATTTTCCCGGAGGGTGATTTCTGCATTCCCTCTTACTGTCTCTGTCTCTGGCAAGCACATGCAGCCTGTGGCAAAAACCTCAAAAAAAAAAAAAAAGTTAAAAATAGTTTTAAGTATCATAATCTACATAGTATACCCTCATGCAGTTCTGAATTACTGTTTGCCTCTAAATATTTGTCTTTATAGAGTATATGACTATGTGTGTGTGTGTACTTTTACTGTATATATTCACATACATGCATGCATATGTATGTTTGTTTATTTCCTGAGAGGGAAAGGCATGTACCCGTGACAGGGTCATCATGCTATAATCCTACACCCAGCCCTGTGGCCAGCTAGGATCATGGGCACACTGACGTGCCCAGGAAGACTGAGGATGAACTTGGAGTCTTCTAGTACAGCCTCCTGCATTACGTAGCAGCAGCCCTCCTGCCTGCGACACAGTGGCTGGACCATCTGTGTATTTTAAAAAATCTGTTCTATAGTATACTGTTGTGATTTCAGTAAGTTTATTGCAGAGGCATATGCAAAATAAGGGAAGATATTTATAAGGGAACCCACCAGAAGAAAGGCTCTTTGATGTTCAGATAAAGAGAGCACATATAGGACAGGAGCTTTCCAGCAGGATATTTGAAAATAATTCTGGGGTACGCTGATTTTCGGGTGACCTGTTTTGGAATGATGGAGCAAAGGGCAAGGTGTGGGTTGCTTCGCGTATACCGTGTGAGACACAGGTGAGTGGGCCTGGAGAGCTGATGGTTTCTGCCACAACATTCTGTGAATGACTTACTGCGCCCGAATCTATTTCTCCCCATACTTACAGACATGTGTTTTGTGTGATGCAACAATTGAAAAATGTATATGTACAGATGAGATTTATTAAATATGAAGTAAAGGCAAAATAATTCAACTAACAATTCACTGTATAGCGTACTGTTGGAACTTCCCATACAGTGTCTGCATGCCCTCTCAGCTTAAAGTGTAGGAGGGGAGACTGTCTTGCATACTCTTGGCCAGCGAGAAATAAGTACCCTGACACCCTTTGGAGGGTTGAACTTGTTTCAAACTATGTATTATTTATCTCCTGGAACTGCTTTTTCTTACTGTTTATTTAGTGAGGATCAGTTTTGACCCATAGTGAGTTGACAAAGGGATGCAAGTAAAGCTTATTGTGTTAGTTATTAAAATGCGAGCTTTGGGGCTGGTTCATTGGTTGGTAGTTAAGACTGCTGGATCCTAAATGGCCAACCTTGCAGCTTGAATCCTGGACCTGGCAGCTTGAGAAACACACCAGGCCCATACACATATGTGCCCCAAATCCCAACAGGATGGATAAATGGAGAAGGGGTTGCAGAGTGACCATTTCCCATAAGGAGTTCTTTCTCCCTCTCTCTGGCAAGCACATATGCCCGCTGACAAAATTTTTTTTTTTTTTTAAAGTTAACTTTATTTGTTTTTAATTTGACCAGAGAGGGACAGAGTAGGAAAGAGAGAGAAAGAATGTGAGAAAGCAAGCTACTGGGTCTGGGACTTGAACTGCAGTTGGCCAGGTGGGAGTCCAGCGTCCTTAATCACCACCTGCTGGTCCCAAAATTAATTTTATTAAATGTAAGCTTTACAGAGACCAGTGGCCTGAGGTGCCGCTAAAGAAATGGCTGAAGAACAGTAAGGTGAAGATTGTAAGGCTACTAACCCTCCTAAAGTATAGACAGATCAAATTGTCAAAGTGTTCATTTTGTGTCCTTCGATATACGGTGACTTTGTATTCACAAATATCATTGAGGTTGCACTATGTGTGGCCTCCACAGAGCTAGATGCTAGAGGTAACATTGAGCATGATACAATATGCCCCTCGTGGATTTCATCATTTAGTAGGAAAGAGTTAAACAAAGGACAGAGACTCATAGGTCAGTTTTGCCCAAGTAGAATTTTGGTTGCACGTCTAACTGGTTCCTGGCAAAAGCCATATTAACTGCATCTTGTGTCATGACCTCAGCCTCGCTCTTCTCTTGCCGATCCTGCATCTCATTATAATCATGCTATAAGGAAAAATTAGATAACAGTGTCCAGGAGCATGTGATAAGCATCTGTGGCATGTAGCTGAGAAAAAAGGTTAACCTCATGATTTCTGGGAGAGTAACATAAAAAACGTATTTGCATGCCAGATCATGTTCTTGAGTGCAAATGTGCCTTAAAAATTTTTTTTTCTCATTTAATTAGATGAGGCAAACTTGCATTTTCATTACTTTGCTTTTTGTTTATAGGTCCAGGGGCAAGTTCATCCTACTCTTGAGTCTAATGATGATGCTCTTCAGTATGTTGAAGAATTGATTTTGCAGTTATTAAATATGCTATGCCAAGCTCAGCCACGAAGTGCTTCAGATGTAGAGGTATGATAGATTTTGCCTTGTATTTACTTCTTACACATTTAATCAGTGTGTTTGTTGTAATGTCAGTGAAGGAGAAAAGAGTTTGCTCTTCAGTTCCAAAAAAATATGTAATACTATGTATTGATAGACTGTATGTGTTTATGTGTGAGTATCAGAAAATGAAGACTGGGTTTATCTTAACTTTGTATTAGATATGTGATAGCTTGTTTATGCTTTAGCTATTCTCCATTTTGCTTTTAAGCTAAAGTAAATAACTTGAATAATAGGCTCATACTTTTAAGAGTGGAATGTGTTCAAATGTTTTTGTTTGTTAAAGTCAGATATCATTACAAAGACGTTTCCATTCATCTTCTGTTATTTCATGTGGTAAGTGAATTCCTTTTTACTGATTGAAAGAAAGTGAACTATCTAAAATGTAGGAAGGAGGTTCCATGATCTCTCAAGACGATATGGTCCCGGTCCATTTAGAGTTTATAGTTTAGCAGAGATGAAGAAAGAAAGTGGGCAGTAACAATGTGATATTACCATGAGTAGGAGAGAAACCATAAAAGCCAGCTAACATCAGCTG
Organism: Tupaia tana; assembly: GCA_026018925.1. NCBI lineage: Eukaryota > Metazoa > Chordata > Mammalia > Scandentia > Tupaiidae > Tupaia > Tupaia tana. Next base: position 195,319,094 of record JAKSZU010000003.1, read on the forward strand.
TGGGATTTAAGGATAGCTTTCCTTCCTTTTAAAAAATTATTTATTTAATTTTATGTATTATTTGAGTTCTTTTTTATTTTTTGTTTTAGAGATTTTTTGCTATAGGGTGCATGCACTTGCTGGGAAGACAGAGAGATAGAAAATGAGAAATCACCCCCCAGGGGGCTGGCCACATTGCAATCCCTTCTCCTCTTGGAATTTTGGGCACGCATGAACGTGCGCCTGGTGTGAGTTTTAAGCCTCGGGTCCCAGACTCAAACAGTAGTCAACCATGTGGGAGTCCAGTGCCTTAACCACTACTGGCCTCTATTATTATTATTTTTCAATTTAAACAGAAAGAGGGAAATTGCGAAGGCAAACCTCCAGGTCCAGGACTTGAACTGTGGTCAGCCACATGGAAATCCAGTGCCTCAACCATGCCACGGGCCTGGCCCTAAGGATGGCTTTCTAAAAGAAGAAACATCTAAGAAGAGTTCTGAAGGAGTCAAAAGTTTGAAAGGAGAAAAATTTGAAGTACCAGCTGTAGAAAATAGGAGACAGAGCTAAAAATATAAAAGGAATTTTCTTTTTTTTTTTTTTAGTACCTTTTTTTTTCTGGAGAGGTTTTTGCTATAGGGCGCGTGCACTTGCCAGACAGAGAGAGACAGAGAGATAGAAAGCGAGAACTCACCTCCCATGGGGGATGGCCACGCCGCAATCCTTTCTCCTCCATTCTCCTCTCAGGATCTTGGGCATGCACGCACACGCACCCGGCGTGAGTTTTAAGCCACCGGGTCCGGGACTCGAACCGTGGTCAACTACGTGGGAGTCCAGCGACATAGCCATTATGCTAACTGCTGGTCCCTAAAAGGAATTTTCTAGCAATTGTGAAGGGTCATTTGACTCTAATGACTCCAAGCGTAGAGTGGTTCAGATCTTTGAGTTTCTGTGACTTCTTTTACAGCACTCAAGTGGGCACATTAAAAAAAAATAATTGAGGTGAATGCATATCATGGATGTACAGTTGCAGAATAGTAGAGCAAGAGAATTCTGAAAATTGATTAATAACAGTGCTTTGCAGTCTTTTCAGGATACAGTGCACATAGAATATAGAATGTAGTAATTTTTTATGGCATGCTATGACTGAGTAAGATGTAATCTCTAGCTACCTGATGGCCCTCTACTGACTGCTTTCCTTAGGGCCTAGGGATTGATGTATAGGCACACCCAAGGAGAAACTCCACTGAGAAGAGCATCACAGGATATAAATTACATAGGGGGAAAGTGAAATGAAATAATAGCTAATGTTGGAGTGCTTGCTATATAGTATTATAGAGGATCTAAACACTTCCGTGCTTTCTGTTTCATTTGTTCTTCATAATAACCCTATGAAGATGGTGCTGTTTTTTTCCCTTCCTAGCATGTAAGCTCCAGGGACTTTTTTCTTGTTCACTTCTGAATCCCCAGAACCTAGAACACTGACAGGGAAGCCACCCAAAATATAAATATTGAATAAATGAATGATGAATGTGGAAACTGAAGCTTAGAGAGGTTGAATAACTTGCCCAAGGTCGCAGCTAATAAGTAGTGAAGTCAGAAAGTCCAGCTTTTTGAGAATGCATTCCATTACACTATCCTGCCAGGGAGGAGAGGGAGATAGGTAAGGGGGTTATCGAAGTTCTCCGTAAGGTCAAAGAACTGATACCACTAGAGTATTTGTGTGACAGAAATAGAATATATTGGGATCACAGAAAGAGTTGTTTGAGACTTTGTCAGTAAAATACTTGCAAAGGAGAATGTGGCTATGGGGGGGTTGCTGGGCTAGAGATGAAGGTTTCCAAGATGAAGTGCTAAGGGTTAAGAGGCAAAGTCGCGAAGGATGATGGCAGGACTTTACGTGAGAGTGGTGTTCTAGAAGCAGCCTGGAGTGGAACGGGTTTGAGCCAAACCCATGTTCGTGTGGGTTGTGGAGCAAGGACTGTTCCTGCTGTAGAAGTCCTCAGAGAGGTGCAGATTTCAGTTGAGGCAAAGGTATTAAGGAACATTGAATTACAAAGGCTGTGGGTGTGGGAAAGGTTGTACACTGTAGAAGCAGTAATTCACTTTGATTTCTTAAGTAATTCAAAGTAGTTTTTTTCATTTTTATCTGATTTTTCTTTGAATTATAGGTAAAATCTCTTTCATTACAATTTCCTTTAGGTACCTATCCACACTGGGCTTCACAGAGCAGATCTTAAATAGAACTGGCTGCTAGATTCTCCTTTTCATTAGCAATTCAGGTTTTCTTTTGGACCCATGTTAGGTTTCTCCATACTGTTTATAAAATGCAGCATTCAACCCTGTCAGTGTATTAGAATGGAGTTACAGGTTTCGTCTTGCTTATTTTTCTCATTTTGGTACATTCCGGGAATTTGCTAGTTTGATAATGCAAACTTAAATTTACTCTTTCCAGATGCGTTATGCGGTATGTGTGCTCATCTAATTTCCTTCTCTTAATTTAGAAACCAATACATTCTTTTCCAATTTTGAGAAAGTTTGCCATTCAGAAATAACAAGTGTCTCAGTCTCTCACTTGCATAGATTAAATCAGTACCCAGGTATTCAAGACTAAATAAAGGACATTTTACACTTTCTAATACTCAGAAGAGAATTCCTGAGATATTTTACCCTATACCCTATATTTATTTATTTATTTATTTATTTAGAGGGAGATTTTTGTTCTAGGGAGCGTGTGCTTGCTGGAGAGACAGTGAGACAGAAGTGAGAAATCACCCCCTAGGGGGTTGGACACAGCACAGTGCCTTCTCCATTCTCCTCTTGGGATCTTGGGCGCATACGCACACATGGGCCCAGCGTGAGTTTGAAGCCTCCAGGTCTGGGACTCAAACCATGGTCAACTATGTGGGAGTTCAGTGATATAACCATTATTCCATCTGCTGGTTCCACTATATTGTTATTTTTAAGCACTTCACCTCAACCCTTGAAATAGATGTAGCTACATGAGGTTCCATTTAGCTAGCTTTGGGACTGGGGATGTATTTTTTTTAAAAAAGGAAATATCTACCAGTTGTATAATAGGATTTGTAACTACAAAACACCATTAAATAAAATTTTACATCCTTACAGTCACGTAGGGTAGTCATTATTCTTATTTTATACACAAAAAAAATTGACCTTCAGAATAGTAGGATAGATAGAAATGATGGAAACTGGTTTTTTCCCTAGTCAGTAATCAAATACTGTTCTTCCTGTACCACTCCCAGAAGGGTATTTAGATAAGAATATAGAGATGTGAAGACGCTTAGATGAGTGTAATGGTGTCTTAGTCCACACAGACTGCTATAACAAAGTACCTTAGGCTGGATCATTTATAGATAACATAAATTTATTTTTCATCGATCTGGAGTCTAAGAAGTCCAAGATCAAGGGACTGGTAGATTCATCATATTCACATGGCTGAAGGAACGTGAACAGAACCCTTCAATCTTATTTTTAAAAAATTTTAGGGGCCAGCAGGTGGCATGGAGGTTAGGGGCACTGGACTCCCACATGGCTGACCACAGTTCAAGTCCCGGCCTCCCTCTTTCTCTTTCTGGCCAAATTAAAATAAAATAAATGAATAAATAAAGTCAAATAAAAAATTCTTAAACTCTTTTTTAACATGTCAGAGGGTCTATACAATCACCAGTGAGAGAGAGAGAGAGAGAGAGAGAGAGAGAGAGAGAGAGAGAGAGAGAGAAAGCACTCCTCACTTCCTCAGTGGGATAAGCTGCAATCCCTTTTCCATTTCTCCAACTAGTCAACGTCTTGGGCATGCATGTGCATGTGCCAGGTGAGTTTTTCAAGTCATCTGGGCTGGAAAGCTATGTGGTTGGCCATGTGGGATCCAGCCCTGTTAACTGCTATGCCACTGGCTAGCCTGGATGACTTATTCTTTCTTTTTCTTTTCTTTTATTGTTTTGCAGTTAGACAGCACATGCATTCTCCAGAAAGAGACAGAAAGGAAGGGAGAGGGAGCAAGCACCTACCCAGTGGGATGTGATCACAGCATAATTCCTTTTCCTCCATTTTTCCATCCTGCTGGGATTTTTAGCATGCATGCATGTGCACATACTGGCATGCTTCTCAAGCTGCCAGAGCTGGGATTCAAACTGAACCATCACTTATAAGTGATCTAGCTCCCTCTACCATCAGGCCTGAGTATTATTTCTTACTGTGAGTTGAGGTTAATTAGAAAGCCCCAGGATCTACCATCACTACGTTTGTACCATAGTTACACCATTCAGTTAAGCATGGGTTAAATCAGTATAAACATCTTAATTGAAAACCATGTAAAATTAGTCCTAAATCTCTTGTCCTTTTTTGGACTAGTAAATCTATCGAACTGACTTGAACAAAAGAAAATTTTTGTTTTGGATGTTCCGTGGCATGTTCCAGCTCCCTCGTCCCCTTCCCTTCTCTCCTTTTTCACCTGCTGTATTCCCTGATGCTTTAGACCTTTGTATATTGCCTTTACCACATGAGGGTTGTATCCCAGTAAATGGTTCTGTTGTAACTAGACAACTAAAAAGGTTTGTAAATGCCATTTTAACTATCTTTTTTTTTTGCCATAGGGCTCATCCACTCACAGTGGGGGTGGGTGGGGAGGAAGAGAGAGAGAGAGAGAGAGAGAGAGAGAGAGAGAGAGAAAGAGACAGACAGAGACAATGAGAGGGAAAGTGAGAAATCACCTCCCAGAGGGTTGACCACACCAAAATCCCTTCTCCTTTATTCTCTTCTCGGGATCTTGGGCACGCGTGCACACACTCCCAGCATAAGTTTCAAGCCACTCAGTCCAGGGGGTCCAGGACCTACACTGAGGTCGGCTATGTGGAAGTCCAGGACATAACCATTACGCCATCTGCTGGCCCCTTCTTTCACCATCCTTCTAATGCCATTATTAAAAATGATCACTCTTTTTATTTTGCAGCTGATTTAGCCTTGCATACAGATGAAGAGAAACTTTATTAAAATTGAATAGGATAAACCTCTCGATTTTATTAATTTTGTCATAATATAGATTTCTTAGAATTGTGTTTCTTTCCACCTCAGAGAATCAAATGACAGTCTATTGTTTTCCGTCTTATTAGTAACTGACAAAAGTTTTATTCTTAAGGACTTTTTCAAATTAAATTTACTTTTTTATTATTACTATTTTTAAAATTTGCTACAAGGCAAGCGTACTCATCAGAGAGAGACAAAGAGAGGAAGAAAATGAAAAATTAAGTTGCCAGGTCAGGACCCAAACTGTGGTCGGCGATGTGGGAGTCTAGCACCTTAACCACCATGTCACCCACTGGCCCCTGACAAAGTTTTTATTTGGATTTATAATCAAAAGTGATGTTTCATCTAGTAGTTTTTACATACTAGTTGAATACTGATGGGTTAAAAATGATGTAATAGTGACCTCTACTGGTTTTAATTATGATATATTGCAATTGGATTTTAAAACTTTTGAGAATGAAAGCATCTTTGGTTTAAATCGAATTGCAGTCCTTTATTAATGTAAGGAAATTCAGCTGTTATATTAATTTGAGTTCTTTCACTTTAATAGAGATTTTAACTGAATAATTACTGGAATTGAAATATTTTGTAAAAAAATTAATGACCTATGGAGAACTTTAAAGATAAACTGCAATGCATTAAAATTATCATTACCAATATGTATATATACCTTTGCATAATGGAAAAAAATTCTTAGAAGTTTCAATTGTGAAATACGGCTTGAGCTTGTTATTGAAAGTAAGGACAAGTGAATGAGAATTGCATTTAGATATTTGCTTCTTGAACTTAATTCTTGTTCCTTGAAATTTTATAAAAGTAATGCTTAAAGTGGCTTCTACTCATTCCTGTCATTAGCTTTTTCATAGCGAAGTTGAAATTCATAATGTGATTTTCTCCCTAGATAATAGAAGGGATGTTTTATCTCTTAATTGCCTAAGTAAGAAACGAATATATTAACAATGAATAGTTTTCTCTTAGCTAAAATATGTTTGTGAAAAGCTCTACTTTTGTATTCTTTGATTTTTAAAGTGAATATTAAGTGAAGAGCACTGTTTAATATACTTGTTGCTTAGTTGTTATTTTCCTATTTTTAAGGAACGTGTTCAAAAAAGTTTTCCTCATCCAATTGATAAGTGGGCAATAGCTGATGCCCAATCGGCTATTGAAAAGAGGAAGCGAAGAAACCCTTTATCTCTCCCAGTAGAAAAAATCCATCCTTTATTAAAGGTAAAGCTGATATACTGCCTTTTTGCCTTTTAAAACAAAATAAAACCCACCATGTTCAAACACCTTGCATGTATTTTATGAATGGTAAAGTCAGTAGAAAAGTAAAATTCTTTCAAATTTTCCAAGAATTCTTGTGGTAGGTAAAAATGATGTGAAGATAAAAATGTAAAAGTTAGACAATGTGATTTAAAGTAATTTCACATTAACAGTAATTATGAAATAAATTGAAAAGACTAAGAAGTTGTTATTGTGGATTTTGTTTGTCTCAGGTACTATTGGAACCACAAAGAGAATTTATAAACTTTTTTTTTTTTTTTTTAAGTTTTTGCCATAGAGTGCATGTGCTTGTTGGAGAGAGACAGTGAAGAGGGAAGTGAGAAATCACCTCCCAAGGGGGATGGCCACACTGCAATCCCTTCTCCTCCATTCTCCTGGAATTTGGGGCATGCACATACATGAACCTGGCATAATTTTCAAGCCACTAGGTCCAGGACTTGAACTGTGATCAGCCATGTGGGTGTCTTATCACCTTAACCACTATGTCAACTGCTGACCTCTTTTTCTTGTTAGTTAGACGTAAGTGTCTATAAATGCTTTAGATGTTAATATTTTATGTAGAAATATTTATGAGACTGCCACTGGACCATATGTAATTTTTGAACCAAAATTCCCTGAAAATCACCTAAACTGTCCAGCCCTCCTATCATTTATATCAGTCTGACTGTCTCCAGAACTAATAGTTAAAATAACTACTTGAAATTTTAATAATACTATTTCTATTTATTTAATACAATGAACAAACTCTTGATGAACCCTAAGAACAAAAACATAGGTATTAGGTCATCGGGAAAGTTGTGACATATTTTTCTATACAAAAATGTGTTATGACTTTGCCGGTGTTCCAATACTATACGCTGGGCATGGTGCTTGCCTGTAAACCCAGCTACTCAGGACGCTAAGGTGGGAGGATCTCAAGTTAGAGACCAGCCTGGACAACATAGATCTATATCTTAGAAAAGGAAGACCAACACATGCATGTATATGTATTATAATGAAAACCTTAATTTTGATATCAGTAAGTGTGTACATACTGTGAGGTAGCAGAATGCCAATGTTTGCATACGTTGTCTTTGAGTTTCATTACTCAACAAAGTTATCTCCAGTTTGTGGGATACACAAGCAGAAAGTGATTAACTTCTCATACAAGTTCAGGAGACTCTCACTGACGTTGTTAGGAAATCCAGGTCTGTTTGATCTTGTCCAAAATTTAAGGCTAAACACTTGGGTGATGTTTAAGGCTGTCAGAAGGTTATGTTCTACATTCAGTTGTTTGAGTAGAAATATTTACTGTCTGGTCTGTGCAAGTTATGGAAAATTACCAAATTATTAGCAGTTGTATTTTTCTTTATAATTCTCTTTTTCTGATTTTCACTGGCAAAACATTGTATTATATTCTATGAGAATTAACAAATTGAGGCATGTGCAAGCTGTGGTAATGGTTCTAAGTTTTGAGTTTCATGATCTAATTGTGGATATGATTTCAATTTATTAATACATCATTATCATGACACATTTAATAATTTTTTTTTTTTACATATCCTAAAAGGTAAATGCAACCTGTCCTGAACTTGTAATAAACTTGTTTCATAGTAAACTCTTCTTTCAAAGATTTTATTTTTTTCTTTCCTTCTAATTACATTGTTTAGGAAATAGAATTTGTTCTCCTGTAGGAATTGGTCGGCCCACAAAAGCCAACATTCTCTTTGAAGTCTAATTACAGAATTATTTAACGTGCTCTTAATAACTACTGTTGTTCAGTAGGACAGAGCATGAGTTTTTTCTCATAGGAACAGCCAGGAATATGAAGAATGTGCTATTAGGGCTTTGGGTAGGTCAGGTATTTTTGGAAAAGATGGGGGTATGAGGCTAGTAGTTATTCCTGATACCAATACTGTATTTATTAACTTTTGCTTTGTATAGAAGAAAAACATTCACTTGTCGTAGTAACTTCCAGGTATTCTGAATTAGGTAACAAAGACCATAAGTTCTCCTCCCACAAACTAGGGCTTCACTTTCTAGATTAGAAATTTTCTATTTAGTTTTATACTTTCAAGTTTTCTACATGATCAAAGTGAATTTTATTTACCTTTTAGCTTACATTTTTAATATTAATACATATGAGATGACTTCAGAAAACCTCATGGAAAGTGCAACAACTATACATAGATTTCAAAAGTATTTTGTACTAAAATAAACTTGTAGTCAATTCCATTTTTCCATGAACTTTTTTAAAGTCCCCCTCAGATATAGTAGGACAATCACAAAAATTAAATGTTGATAATCACAGGTCTTGGTAAAAGTTAAGCTTAGCTTCTTATGATTTTAAATTTTTAATCAGTGTGTTGCATTTATAGTATTTGATATCTAAACATGCTTTTCTTTTCATTTTGTAGGAGGTCCTAGGTTATAAAATTGACCATCAGGTTTCTGTTTACATAGTAGCAGTATTAGAATACATTTCTGCAGACATTTTAAAGCTGGTGGGAAATTATGTAAGAAATATACGGCATTATGAAATTACAAAACAAGATATTAAAGTGGCAATGTGTGCTGATAAGGTAGGAAAATGAGCTATATGCTTTGTTCTTAAACTTTTGTGACTCATTGAATGCTAACACATTGTTTATACATAGTAAATCTGTATAGTATGTGTTGGGAACTATTTCTTATAATAGCAAGTATTCAAGACACTCCTCCCCTTTTTCTAAAGCTTTTTGCCTTAGGGCACGTGCACTAGGAGGGAGTAATGGTGGGGGTGGTGGCCAGACACAGTGAGAAGGAAAGTGAGAAATCACCTCCCAGGGCTGGTGGCCATGCTGCAATCTCTTTTCCCTTGTCTCCTCCCTTCTCCCCCTGGGGTCTCAGGCACACATACACCTATACCCAGACCCACCGGGTCTGGGACTCAAACCACGGTCGACCATGTGAGAGTCCAGCAACGCAACCCAGACACCCTTTTATAGAAATAGGATATTAGATAAATATATGTTTAAATGTGCATTTCTTTTCATATATTACTGCAATTATTACTGCAGTTAAAGTACCCTTTCTTTCTCAGAGTGAGAGAGAAAAGAAAGAAAGGTATTTTTTTAATAGATTCTTACCATGTCTTGATGCTCTTGCCCCACTCTTGGGGTAAGTCAGGATTATAGTTAGGCACTGTCGCACCTATCCTGTTTAGGTTGGCCTGGGAACAGAACCTGGGCCTCTAGGCTTGCATGAACACCCTACTGGTTGTGTCACCTTGGCCAGGTCAGTGATAATCTCTCTCTTTCTTTAATTGCCAGAGGGCATGTGCACTTGCCAGAGAGAGACAGAGAGAGAGAAAGGAACAAAGCACCCCCCAGTGGAACAGGCTATCCCTTTCTCTCTATTTTTTCATCCTGCTGGGATTTTGGGCATGCAACAGATGTGCTCAGTGTGCTTTCCAAGCTGCGAGAGCCAGGGTTAAATAGCCATGTGGGATCTGGCTCCCTTAATCACAAGGGAACTGGGCTGGCCAATATTAATCTCTTAATAATAAATTTCTTAAAATTTTATTTCAACTGGAAGACTTAAAAGGTTACAGATTTACTTGATCATAATGTTCAAAAATATAAACATATTAAGCAGTAGTTTTATTTCAGTACCTAGTCATCTTTAGATACTACTCATCATTTTACAGTAATAAAGCTAAGAGTAAACATTTATTATAAGTTAAGCATATATTGGTATCGAACTTGCTCCTATGGTACCCCTCTAAGGCGGAGATCTTACCTACATTTTACGAATGGAAACTGAAATTGAGAGAGTTAAAGAAATTGGTTCAGATTTTTCTGAGCAGTTTCAAAACCTCGACTTGAACTCCCATTATATCTGAGTATAAAGTTTTTGCCTTAGTATTTTCTTTTTTTTGAGAGGTTTTTGCAATAGGCTGCATGTGCTTACCAGACAGACAGAGACAGAGAGACAGAAAGCGAGAAATCACCCCCAGGAGGGATGGCCACGCTGCAATCCCTTCTCCTCCATTCTCCTCTCGGGATCTTGGGCATGCACGCACACACACGCCTGGCATGAGTTTAAGTCACCAGGTCCAGGACTCAAACTGTGGTCCACTACATGGGGGTTCAGCAACACAGGCATTAAGCCAACTGCTGGTCCCATGCTTCAGTGTTTTCATTTTAGGAAAATGTCTTTGCAGAAAGAAAATATTTTCTGATGAAGTATTATATTCCATTTTCTTACTGTTTGGATTTAGAATAGTCTTTCCAATTACTGAATCTATTTGATCGTTTTAGTATTTATTTGTTCTTTTACAATACAGCCATGTAAAGTAAAAAAAAAAAAAAAAAAAGACCTGATCTGAAGAATTTCAAATGTTTTGATATTTTTAAAGAAAAGAGTTTTTTTAAATTACTATTTAAAATTGAATATAAGATATTGAATACTTTTTTTTTTCTTAAGTCTTGCTATAGAGTGCATGTACTCACCAGAGAGAGAGAGAGAGAAAGAGACAGAGGGAGGGAGGGAAAGTGAGAAAGCACCCCCCGGGGGGGGATGGCTGTGCCTCTTGGGATTTTGGGTATGACATGCCCAATGTGATTTTCAAGCTGCCAGATCTGGGGCTCAAACTGTGGAGTTGACCATGGAAAATCTAGCACCTTTTCCTCTACACCACCTGCTGGCCCCAATATTGGATACTTTTTAATGAATGAGATAAACCAGATATTTTTGAAGACCTTCCCTGTGCTCATATAACAAGGAGCTATAAGAGAAGTATAAAATAGGCTCCAAAGTTGATGAAAGGACATTTACATTCCATTCATCGAGAAACAGAAAGTAGCACAAATAAAATATTATTTTTCTATGTAAGAAGGATAATGGTGTTGTAGAAGTTCACAAGAAGAGGAAAGATGAGTTTCAGTAAAAGTAATAGCATAGAATTCTTGGGGAAAACAGGGCTCATTTTGATTATTCCCAGCAGATATAGGAACAAAGGCCAACTAGAAGGTTATAAGAATTATTCTGAGAGAAATAGTGAGGCCATGGAATAAATGATGACGGCAAGGGTATGTGATAGAGGAAACCAAATCAGAGAGAAATTTATTGAAACCAAATTAGAAATAATAGGTTAATGAGAGACAGACATACTGACACTAGTATTAATAGAGAGCTTCAAGGAGGCAGTATGTGATATCAGGTGTAGACTTCCGTTTTAGAGAAGCTATGGAGGGGTAGTGTCAGGATATCTAAGAAAGGCAATAGTTATATGTGCTCTTTTTTTGTCATTTAATAACTGTATTCGAAGAACTTCTTAGGGCATCTAACTTCATATTTGACCATAGATTCATATTGTATTCTACTTTTTTATATCTCTTGACTACACAGGTATTAATGGATATGTTTCATCAAGATGTAGAAGATATAAATATATTATCTTTAACTGATGAAGAGCCTTCCACCTCAGGAGAACAAACTTACTATGATTTGGTAAAAGCATTTATGGCAGAAATTCGACAATATATAAGGGAACTAAATCTAATTATTAAAGTTTTTAGAGAGCCCTTTGTCTCCAATTCAAAATTGTTTTCTGCTAATGTAAGTATCATTTTATATATATGTCTATTATTGCATGCGATGTTTCAAATTTGAATTTGTCTATTTCGTGGTTTGCAATTTGTCAATTTTTTTAAATTTGTGGGACTTAATTCATGATCACAAATAAAAAGTATTGAGAAATTAAACACCAGGAGCCAGCAGGTGGTATAGTGGTTAAGGTGCTAAACTCTCACATGGCCAACTGCTATTCGAGTCCCTGACCCAGCTTCTTGAAATTCATGCTGGTCATGTGTGTATGCATGCCCAAAATCTTGAGAGGAGAATGGAGAAGGGATTGTGGTGTGGCTATCTCCCCTGGAGGGTAGTGTCTTTCTTTTAAAAAGAAAAGAAAAGAGATTAATCACCAGAAATGAAAAGACAAACTCTAAAGTAAACCAATTGTAAATGTAAGATATAGCTCCTTTCTTCAAGTTCAGTCTAGTCAAGACAGAAATGTACCTTAAAATTAAATTGCAGTACACTGTGGTGGTTACTGTAGAAGTGTGACAGTGGTGTCACTGGGAAGAAGCACAAAAGGAGGAGCCGGAATGTTGAAATTCTGACAAGGGATTGTTGATCTTACAGTAGTAATAATCAAAGTGATGTATTGGTGCTGGAGAGATGCTGAATGAGAGGAGCGAGGTTATCTAAGGGTACTGGATACTAGGAATTCCTGGAACTGGAACCATCCAGCCATAGTGGCTGACGGAGAAACAGTGCTCATTGCAGAGGCTGGGACTGGGCTCAAGTAATGGTGATAAGTGAACGTTAGTAAGTAAGAGAGTACGTAATGGTCATACAAATCTGTACCTAAACTAAAAAAGCATTGACTTATTCACTTCATATGGATGAATTACATAGTATGTATATCTTAATAAAGTTATTTAAAAGACGAAAGAACAAAATAGAGACCAAAGATTTCTTAAGACAAAAACCAAGAACCAAAAATGACCAGAAAGCACATTAAAAAGGTACCTCAGCATCACTAATCATCAGATAAATGTAAATTAAGACCATAGTAAGATACTACTACACACTTAATAAAGACTGACACTACCAAACACGGGAACTGTGGAGAAGCTGCTTGTGAGAATGTAAACTAGTGTAAACATTTTGGAAAGTAGTTGGTCAGAAGAAGAAATGAAAACCTGTCTCCAAAACTTACGCATGAATATTCATAGCAGCTTTATCTGTAATAGTCAAAAACTAGAAAAAAAAACAACTCATGTCCATCAACAGGCAAATGGTTATACAAAGTGTATGTCTATTCAGTGGAATGCTGCCTAGCAATAAAGAGAAATAAGGTAGTTATATACAAGGGAACTTCAAAAGGTTCTTGGAAAAATAGAATTAAAGTTTATTTTGGTGCAAAAATACTGAAATGTGTGTGTAGTGTCTTTATGATACAATTTCTGTGAACTTTTTAAAACCGTTTGTACAGCAAACATGGATGCATCTCAAAAACATGAGCTGAGAAACTAGACACAGAAGACTAGATATGATTCAATTTATTTAGTCTTCTAGAAAAGACACTGTTAAAATGACATAGAGCAAGTAACTGGTTTCCTGGGAGTGAGGTAACTGAAAATGTTCTATATCTTAATTATGGTGGTGGTTACAAGGATGAATAACTACATAAAATTTCAGCAAAAAGTAACATTTAAAATAGGTGTTTCTTGGGACCAGCAGATGGTGTTATGGTTACATCGCTGAGCTCTCAAGTAGTTGACTGTGGTTAGAGTCCCGAATGTGGTGATTTACTCACGCCAGAAGCAAGTGTATGTGTGCCCAAAATCCCAAGAGGAGAATGGAGGAAAAGGGATTGTGGTATGGCCATTCCCCCTGGGGAGTGATTTCTTGCTTTCTGTCTCTCTGTCTCTCAGACAAACACATGCACCCTATAGCAAAAATCTCGCTCTAAAAATAAATAAATAAATAAATAAATAAATAAATAAATAAATAAATAGGTATTTCTTATATGTGTATGTGATGCCTCAAAGTTGACTTGACAAAAATATAGTCCTTGATAAAAATAATATACCGAAAGCCATTGATTAATAAATACATTTCAAAAGAGTAAATTTTGTGGTATATGAATTGTATCTAAATAGAAAAATTACACAGAAAAAGAAAAAGCCATAATTATTTTAACAGACTTAAAATGCTCTTCCCTTTTTCAACTGCATCTCTATAGGATAGATTTTCTTCATATACTTCAATCAAAACATTGTGTCACAATGAATTGAATGAAGAAATAGAAATGAAAATCCTAAAGTTTTTTGTTAAGCTTACATGTTACAGGTTTTATTAAAATGTAAAAAAGTGTCATTCATTCACTAAACACTTTTTTGTCTTAGAAAAATAGTTACTATTTATGTTAACACAAAACGGTTTTGCTATTTTTTAAGTGAATTAAATATTTTTTAAAATTTTGTTTTAACTTTTAATATAGTAAATATTCATAAAAATAATTGATATGGGAGGTTGAGGTATGTAGGCCCAATGAAGGAACAGTAGTGAGCCCAATTCTTTGTCTCACACTCATAAAGAATTAGAGAGACAGACACAGAGGAAGGATAGGAAAGTGGAGTTTATTGAAGGAGAGAACGGCTCCCAGGCAGGGAGGGGGTTCCAGAAAAGGGGTTGCTGAAAAAGAACTAAAGCAAATTTTTATCTTGATTGGGAGGGCCTTTGTTTGGACTTGTTCTCAGGAGGGGCTTGTACATGTGTTCCCCTTGTGGTGGGGGGTCTCATGCTAGATGGAGCTGGTTATTTTTCTTCTGATTTTTGAGTGGGTAGGAAGTTCATGAGACTCTAAGAGCTTTGGGCCATAAAAGACCATTACCTTCTTCCCGGAATGTGGTGGAACCTGGAAACAGCCTAATTGCTGTATTTGCTTTTGGTCCATCATTGAGTCACTGATGCAAGCTGTTTCTTGTGAGCAAGCAGTTCAGAGAGAGCTGAGCTGCTTCTGAGCTGTTGTGTCTCCATCTTAAAACTTAGCCATTTTGTGATTCCATTTTACCTCATAATTATAAACAAAGGTTTTTGGACTCTTGAATGATTTTTAAGAGTGTGAAGGAGTCTTAAGGCTGAAAAGTTTGAGAACCACTAACCTAGGGAAATATATAGCTGACCTGTGACCAATGTAGGAGTTAGGGGCTTAGACCCACTCCCCCTGCAGTTGAAAATTTACATTTAATTTTTGACTTTCCCAAAACTTAACTACTAATAGCCTCCTTCTGACCAGAAGCCTTATTGATAAAATAAACAATTAACACTTAATTTATATGTTATAAAAATTATGTGCTGTGTTCTTTTAATAAAGTAAGCTAGAGAAAGCAAATGTTACTAAAATCTTAAGAGAAAATACATTACAGTACTATACTGTCTTTTCAATATGTTTATTGAAAAAAAATCCCATGTTTAAGTGGACCCATGCAATTTAAGCTCATGCTATTCAAAGGTCAACTGTTGCTGCAAATTGTACACCATCACAAAAGGAATTCTTCCTTCTTCTTTCCTTCCTTCCTTTCTCTCTCTCTCTTTCCTCCCCTCCTTCCTCTCTCTTTCCTCCCTCCCTTCTTTTCTTCCCTCTCTCCCTCCCTCCTTCCACCCATCCCCCCAGAGAAAGTGAGAAATCATACTCAGGGGGATGGCCATGCTACAGTCCCTTTTCCTCCACTGTCTTCTTGGGATTTGTGGCACACGTACACATGTGTGCTGGCACCTGGTTTGTTTGTTTGTTTGTTTGTTTGTTTGTTTGTATAGAGAGATTTTTGCTGGAGAGACAGAAAGGGGGAAATCACCCCCCAGGCAATATGGCCACACTGCAATCCCTTCTCTTCCATTCTCCTCTCAAGATCTTGGACATGCACACACACACACACCCAGCATGAGTTTAAGCCGCCAGGTCCAGGACTCGAATCGCAGTCGACTACGTGAAGTCCAGTGACGTAACCTGGCTTGTTTTTCAAGCCGCAGAGTCCGAGACATGTACCACACAGTTGACCATGTGGGATCCAGCTGCCTTAACCACTACAGCACCAGCTAGCCTCATAAAAGGAATTCTTAAGTACTTTTTTATATGTATTTGCAAGTTATTAAAATTTCTCAGCGCATTTACCATATTAAATTTCATGATTTAAATGACTTATTAAGGCCCCAAATTTGTTTTTTATTATTAAATACCTAACTAAACTTGTGTTTTTTCCCCCAACAGGATGTAGAAAATATATTTAGTCGTATAGTAGATATACATGAACTTAGTGTGAAGTTACTGGGCCATATAGAAGATACTGTAGAGATGACAGATGAAGGCAGTCCCCACCCTTTAGTAGGAAGCTGCTTTGAAGACTTAGCAGAGGTAAGTACCTCAGTTATATACCAAAAGAGTCTGCATAAACCTACATCTACATTAACATTGGAAATCTTAATTTTTGTTTCCAGCTGACTACTTATCTCTTACTTCCTCAAAAAGTCATTGTTTTTTTTTGTATTTTGTTTTTGTTTGTTTTTGTTTTTGGAGAGGTTTTTCACTATAGGGCTTGTGCGCTCGCCAGACAGAGAGAGAGAGACATAGAGACAGAAAGCGAGAAATCACCCCCCAGAGGTGATAGTCACGCAGCAATCCCTTCTCCTCCATTCTCCTCTCGGGATCTTGGGCACGCACGCACACGCGCCCGGCGTGAGTTCTAAGCCACCGGGTCCGGGACGCGAACCGCGGTCGACTATGTGGGAGTCCAGTGACATAGCCATTACGCTAACTGTTGGTTCCCAAAAAGTCATTGTTAACATTTGTTTCTTTTATAAAGCCAAAAAAGTAGTCTCATTGATTATAGAGAAACAGATCCTCCACGAGAAGAGGCATTACAGCTGACACCCAAAAGCCTACTGTAAGAGCTTTTGTAGCACAGCAAGAAAAGTCAATGATCGGGACCAGCAGGTAACTTGGTGGTTAAGGCGCTGGATACTCCCACATGGCCAACCATGGTTCGAGTCCTGGACCTGGTGGCTTGCTTTCTCACTTTCCCTCTCTCTCTCCCTCTCTCTGTGTCTCTCTCTGGTCAAATTAAAATAAAATGAATGAATAAATAAAGTAAAATAAATAATTCTTAAAAAAAAAAAAAGAAGAAATGTCAATGATTGACCTGTAAATGAAGGGGCCATAGAACTTGGATCTGGGTCAGACTAAGCTTGCCAGTCTAAGCTGTGCTACTTAGTTATGAGACTGTGGACAAATTCTCTAAACTTCACTTCTCTATTTTATCTTTCTATTTTTAAGAATTATTTTATTTAACTTTATTTATTATTATATCATTATTATTTTTCAGTTTGATCAGAGAGAAAGCAAGCCACTAGGTCCGAGACTTGAACCGTGGTCGGCCATGTGGGAGTCCATCACCTTTAACCACCACACCACTTGCCGGCCCTCTATTTTATCTTTATAAAATAAAAATTTTCAATGAAAATTAAATAACCTATCTGAAGTGTTTAGGTAACCACCTTCCTACAGAAGCTACTCCGTCGTGATCATTACATTATTATTTTGAATAGGAGGAATGCAGCGAATAGGAAAATCAGGCCCAAAGCCTATGTTATTTGCATATCATGAGGTAGAAAAACTGGTAGTCTTCTCCTTGAAAATTCCTTTCTTTCTTTTTTAAAAAATTGTTTATTTAATTTTATTTATTATTATTATTTGGTCCAAGGGAGACAGAGAAAGGGAACATGAGAAAGCCAGCTATCACATCTGGGACTTGAACCATGGTCGGCCCTGTGAGAGTCCAGCACCTTAACCACATGCAACCTGCCGGCCCCATCTTTCTTTAAAATAATTATTTATTTAATTTTATTTATTATTAATTTTCTTCAGTTTGACCAGAGAAACAGAGAGAGAGAGAAAGCAAGCCACCAGGTTCAGGACTGTAACCACGGTTGGCCATGTGGGAGTTCAGTGCCTTAACCACCATGGCACCTTGCTGGCCCCAAATATTTCTGGTGCTAAAATATATGAATTAGTTCTAGTAAGTTAGCAATGATAGTCATTGTGAGGTTTCTAGCTCTTGCTCTGTTTTCGCTCTGAAATTTACTCTGTCCTACTGTAGTACAGTGTTGAGCTCATAAAAAATAATTTTTTACACTTACATGCAAAATGGAATGGTAATTCAATCCTTACCACTACCTCTCCACTCTTGCTCCAGATACGTAGAAGTAATAAAGTATAAAAAGCAAAAAAGTAGAATCTCCATAACTAGACTTGAAAACAGGATCAGAAATAGAATAGGTAGTGAATTTAGTATCTGGGTGTTTAGTTCTAAGAATAATGAAAACTGAATGTACTCCATGGAAGGCAAAACAAGGCTTGCTCCAAGTCCTCACCTATAATAAGATGCTAGGAAAATCTGCCAACCTGCTGCTAGGACTGACAACTGGTTGGTGGTTAAGGGTGCCGGATTCCTACATGGCCAACCACAATTTGAGCCCCAGACCTGGCAACTTACTTTCTCACTTTCCCCCTCTCTCTCACTTTCACTCTGTCCTTCTAAATAAATAAATAAGTAAGTAAATTAATTAATTAATTAATTAAATAATTCTTTTAAAAATTGTAGGCTGCCTCACAGTAATAACAAATTTTCCTACAGTATTAAACCAATATGGTCATAAATCCTGAACCCAGTAGATCATTTAAAGATCAGGTTCTGGTGTGAAAGAATGATCATAAAAAGATAAAAATGAAACCAAAAATTAAAAGCCTCCCACTAAAACGCATATAGTACAGAATTCCAAAATACAAGATAAACTGTAATGCTACTTCAGAATCGTATCTAACAAAATCAAGAATTAGAACTTAAATGTATTTCAGATTAAATTAGTTTTGCGCAATTGACATACAAAGAGTTCAGAAGAAGTTTAGGATGTCTAAAGAACATCCTCATGAAGGAAAATTATCCATTTATAAAGCTGTGCTACACAGTAGATGGGAACAAGTACAGATGGGCATCTAAAGAAATAACTAGCAATGTTGGGAATTAAAGATACAGGTGTTGGAATAAAAGCTCATCATGTAATAATGTGCTGCACCCAGTTCAAGGATAAAGTTAGTGAAGTGGAAGATGGAATTGAGGAATTCATTGAGAATGTGACTGAGACCAAGATAATAAAGACCATTTCAAAGTACTGAAGGCTGTTTTGAGAGACCTGAGACACACCTAGACATATGTAATAGTTCTAGACAGAATGGTACAATAGCAGTATTTGAGGAGATTAAAATATTGGACGAAATAAATAAAAATTAACCTCAGCCAAAACCTGCTAGTAAAACTATAGAACCTATAGAAGAACATCAAGGGTAAAGAGAAAATCTTAATGAGAGAAAAGAGGATATTATCTACAAAAGACATTATTAGAATGATAGTTTAAAAAAAAATAGAGGCTAGCAGTCACTTGAGTAATATTTTCAAAGTACTAAGGGAAAATAAATACTTTTCTTTCTTTCTTTCTTTCTTTATTTATTTATTTAGGTCAGGGGGCATGTGCACTTGCTAGAAGTGGGGGAAGTGAGAAAGCACCCCTTTTCCGTGGCCGATGGTCACACTGCAGTCACTTCTCATCCATTTCTCCCTCCTTTCAGGATTTTGGGCAGATACGCTCAGCGTTTTTCTCAAGCTGCAGGGTCTGGGACTCAAAGTATGTAATTGGCCATGTGGGATCTAGCCACCTTTAACCACCATGCTACTGACTAGCCCAGGAATATAGATTCTTCTACCTAACACACTACTATTCAACATTGAGTACAAAATTTAAAATAGCAAAGTTTATAGAAGAAAACATATGCTGGGTCAAAACAAGTTACCCAAATAGGAAGAGAGAAATCATTCTGTCCCTTGCATCATTCATAAAAAGTTCTCAATAGATTAAAAATGAAAAAAATGAAAAGTCATGGCACAACAGTAATATGCTAACTCAAGAGAAGCTGGGTTCCATATGGTAACTAGGGTTTGATTCCCTGGTCAGTTGGCCTGAAACTGCTAGACGTGTTTGTGAGTGTCCTGTATCTGACAGGCTGGTGGTCTGGCAGGGGAAGATTATGGTGTGAGCATTCCCCGTGGAGAGTGTTAATCTTCCTCACTCACTCATGTGCACACATTTTATCATGAATAAAGAAAAAAATAAAAATGAAAAGTAAAACATTCAAAGTCCAGAAGAAAATATAGGAGAACATATTTATGACTTGGAATCAGGAAGGGTCTTTCTTTCTTTTTTTTTTTTTTTAAATAGCATATTAGCTACTTTATTCTGTAGCTGGGATTTGGTTATCTTATTATTTTAATGCATTATTTTTATTTAAATTTTACCAGAGAGGGACAGATGAAAGGGAAAGTGAGAAAGCAAGCCACAAAGTATGGGACTCAAACCATGGTCAGCCACATGGGAGTCCAGCGCCCTTAGGCACCACGCCACCTGCCAGCCCTGAGTTAGGAAGGGTTTCTTACAGAACACATAGAAAACTCAAACCAAAAAGGAAGACATTGAAGTTTAAAAACTTAAATTCGAGAAAAGACACCATAAAGGTATATGAGAAGCACAAAACAGTAAAATTGGACCCTTATCTTATCTCCGTGCTGAACGGTCAAGCTGCAACCCCTTCTCCTCCATGCATATGTACACAATAGGACATTCTCCAAGTGTTAATTATGGAATTGCTTATGATTGTGCAAAGTGTGGAACAGTTTAACTGGTAACGAATAGATAATGGGTTAAAGAAAACTGATATATTCAACAAGAGTATTGTACAGTTTTAAAATAAACAAACTGGAAGGACCAACAAGAATCAAAATGGATAAATCAATGGATAAATCGTAAAAGCAACTTTGAATATAAAAAGGGGCCAGTAAGTGGTGTGGTGGTTAAGGTGCTGGACTCCCAGGTGGCTGATGTGGCTGACGTGTGTACACGCCCAAAATCCTAGGAGGAGAATGGAGGAGAAGGGATTGTGGGCATGGCCATTCCCCGGAGGTGATTTCTTACATTTTCTCAGTTAACCTCTCTTTCTCCAGCAAGTGCACACACCTTATGGCAAAAACCTTAATACAAAACAAAAAAACTTCAGAAAATATATACATTATGATATTTACATGAAATTTGAGCGCATGCAAAATGTTTATAGCCATCTTTTTTTTACATAAAATTTTTAAATTTATTAATCCTTGTGAAAAATCCAATCACTGCAAATAGTCATTGCAGAATCTTTACTCCGACTTTTTACCAGCACCAACATTGACTTTTGCAGTTTTCGACTTTCTTCATTCTGTTCTTGTGTTCCTTTTCCTGTTTTCTTGACATCTTTTTCTTTTCATAAAGTCTATGTTTGGGTTCATTTTTCTTTGCATAATCCAGGGAATCGTAAATCATACCAAAGCCAGTTTTCTTGTCGCTACCAAAAGGTTCTGAACCCAAAAAAAGATGATACCTCGTGTGGTCTTGTACTTGCTAGATTTTCCCAAATTTCCGTCTTAGGTACTGTTGCCTTCCCGGGGTGAAGGATGTCAATTTGTTTCCTCTGAAGTAGTCGGTTGGTCATGAATTTCCTGGTACAGATCGTTACCAGGATAGTTACTATGATGGTGGTATATCCTCGGGCAGCCAGGGAGGAAAAAAGCCTTAATTCGTTTTTTT
This sequence comes from Tupaia tana, assembly GCA_026018925.1. Lineage (NCBI taxonomy): Eukaryota > Metazoa > Chordata > Mammalia > Scandentia > Tupaiidae > Tupaia > Tupaia tana. Next base: position 195,340,658 of record JAKSZU010000003.1, read on the forward strand.
TTTTAAGAGGTTTTTTGCTATAGGGCACGTGCGCTCTCCAGACAGAGAGAGACAGAGAGACAGAAAGCGAGAAATCACTTCCCAAGGGGGATGGCCACACCGCAATCCCTTCTCCATTCTCCTCTCGGGATCCTGGGCACACACGCCCAGCGTGAGTTTTAAGCCACCAGGTCTGGGACACAAACCGTGGTCGACTACATGGGAGTCCAGCGACATAGCCATTATGCTAACTGCTGGTCCCGAGCCTTAATTCTTGATACATACGTAATTATGTTGTAAAAACCTGAGAATGATAACCAAACTCAGGATAATAGCTACCTCTGGGCATCAGCAGGAGAGGAGACAGGCTTGTGAAGGAGAGCCTACGCAGGATCAGTTTCATCTATATTCTTTTCTTTTTTTTTTAAAGGCTGAGGCAAGTATTATAAAACATGTAGCTTTTTTGAGCTAGATGGTGGATATAGTTAGGTTTAGCTGTTCTAATGCTTTTTAGTTAATTATGAATTTTATATTTTTCTGTAAATCTTGTGTTACATTTAACCAGTGAACTGATTACAATTCATACATGGATTCTTTGAAGTGCTTGCCATTCTACAAATTTATTCTCAAGAATAAATCTATGTAGGCTGGCCAGTAGCCTAGTAGATAAGGGAGCGATTTGTACATGCCTGGCTGCGTTTTGAATCCTAACCCCCAGCAGCCTGAAAAACATGCCAGGTGCTTGTGCATGTGTGCCCTAAATCCTGACGAGATGGAGAAATGGAGAAGGGATTGTGGCACAACCATGCCCTTTAGGGGGTGCTTTCTCCCCCTCACTCTCTGGCAAGTACATGCACCTTTTGGAACTCACTGGGGGAAAAGAAAAAGAATAAAACTGTGGTGAGAGTTTAGATTCCCAGTTCATTATTGATTTTTTTCTCTTGAGGTTAGCAGTTTTAGAATGATAATACTTGGTGTTTCTTACCCAGAGACTTGAAAAGCACCCTAGGTACATTATGTGTATGCCCCAAAATCCCAACAGGAGACAAAAATGGAGAAGGAATTGTAGCAGGACCATGTCCCATGGGGGGGAGGGGTGCTTTTTCACTTTCTTTTTTCCCAGCAAGTGCATGTGCCCTCTGGCAAATTAACAAAGGGTGGGCAGGTGGTATGGTGATTAGGGCTCTGGACTCTCACATGGGTAGCCATAGTTTCAGTCCCCGACCTGGCGGTTTGCTTTCCTACTTTCCCTCTCTCTCTGTCTCTCACTTCATTCCTCTCGGGTCAAATTAAAATAAATAAAATAAATAAAGTTAAAACAAAACAAAAACCAATAGTACTATCTACCATTTATTCAGTGTTTATTCTGTGTTAGTATAAGCACTTCAAATATATCTCATTTAATTCCTAAAACAACTCTATAAAGTAGATATTATCCACATTTTCCAGGGATGAAGCAGGCTTACAGAAAATAAGCAGTTTGTCAGAGGTCTCACAGAGAAATGGTAGGGTATGAATTAGAACACAGGTCTCCCTGACTCTAAAGCCAATGCTTTTAAACTACTATACTGTATAAAGCTTTTCCTTTACCTGTTATCTTCAAAATTCTGTAATAAATTAGAGCTTCTTAAAAGAAGAAGACAGATATGTCTGCTGCATGTGATCATTTGTAGCGGCTCAAAGAGATCCAAGATAATACATTTTTTATCACATTTTTATTATTCTCTGCCATCTAGTCTATTCACATCTCTTTCCCAATGTTATTGTTGAAACCTTGTTATCTATTTCTGTAAAATATACAATTGTCTACAGCATCTAGTGTTATTATAAAAATGTTTAATTGAGAAGACAGCTGAAGGAATCCAGAACAACTTGGAACTTTTATGCCATATTTTATTTCACAATGATCAGAACTCAGGTCCTCTGATTTCTGGTCTGGTGGTGGTGGTATTTAGCTTTTCCTTGAAAAGCAATCTGAAAACAACATAAAGGATAACTAACGCATAGACACTTTGATAGAATTCCCTCTTATTTTCTATACTACACTCCTCCACTAGATGTCCTCTTCCCCTTTCTAGAATTGCCCTTATGGAAATGAGCTCTTGCTGCTATATAAATCACCATTTTCATAGTAGTTTTTTTTCTTTCTTTTTTTTTTAAGAGTTAATTATTTAATTTTATGTATTTTCATTATTCAGTTTGACCAGAGAGAGACAGACAGAGAAAGGGAGAGTGAAAAAGCAAGCTGCCAGATCCAAGACTCAAACCACATTTGGCCATGTGGGAGTCCAGTGCCTTAACCAACATAGCACCTGCCAACCTTTTCACAGTAGTTGTGTCTTTTTTTTTTTTTTTTTTTTTTAAGAATGATCCCATTTAACTTCATTCATTCATTCATTTATTTAAATTTGACCAGAGAGGGACAGAGTGGGGAGGGGCAGCGAGAAAGCAAGTCACCAGATCCAGAACTCGAACCATGGCTGGCTATGTGGGAGTCCAGCTCCCTCAACCACCATGTCACCTGCCAGCCTCGAATAGGGTACAGGATTGAAGAGAGCAGAGGTCCTGTTCTTCCTGCTAAAATCAAGATGTTGACTCTTTTTCCTTGGAAATCATCAAAATCAGTAGATTGTACTCTTTTAGACCTAGCCATTAGAATTTAGTTTATTAATGATTGGTGATTTATAATGATTATGTTAAACATTTTTGGCAGTTTTGGTTAAATTATTGCTTAATTGTTTTGTAAAAACTGTTAACAATGAGTTATAGATGATATCAACTATTACCTCTGGTTACAATGTATCAAAGTAAAAGTTGACCATAAAGAAAACACTATGAAGAAATAAACTCTGGTTATAATATATGAAAGTAAAAGTCCACCACAAAGAAAACACTATGAAGAAATAAACATGTGACATCCATATTCTGAATGTTCACACTTTAACTATGTTTGTTGTACAAGTTAAGCTTTGCATTTTCCAGAACCAAAATTTGCTCACTCTTAACAGCCACGTTTGTTGGTAATACATCTAGAATCCTTTAATGAGAAGTAGTACCACATACAAAGATCCTATCACTCATTAGAAAGAACTGACTTATTCCCTTTCCTGAGAATATTAGATTTATTCTATTAAAATAATTAATAGGGCCAGCAGGTGGAGATTAAGGTGGCGACACCATTCGAATCCCAGAATTACATCGGTCACGTGGGCATGTGTACCCAGAATCCTAAGAGGACAGTGGAGGAGACAGGATTGTGATATGACCATCCCTCTTGGGGGTGGTTTTTCCTCTCTCTCTTTTTGTCCAGCAAGTGCATAGCAAATAATTAATAATCATAATTTTGAAGATTTAAAAGAAATATGATTGTATTGGCATAGGCATGCCCATTAATATATTTTTGTGTTTATGGTGAAAGTTTATTTATGTTTTACTTTGGAGAAAGTATTTATGTTTTACCCTCTCTGTTTCTTAAGGAACTTGCATTTGATCCATACGAATCATATGCTCGAGATATTTTACGACCTGGTTTTCATGATCGCTTCCTTAGTCAGTTATCAAAGCCTGGGGCAGCACTTTATTTGCAGGTATAGTAATTTTTAAATCAAGAAGTATGATGTCTGAAAAGTAAACTTAAAAAAAAATTGTAATCATTTTTTTTTTCTAGTCAATAGGCGAAGGTTTCAAAGAAGCTGTTCAATATGTTTTACCCAGGCTACTTCTAGCCCCTGTTTACCACTGTCTCCATTATTTTGAACTTTTGAAGGTAAGAAAGTTTTATTGTTATCTATAAAATATTCACAAGGGATTAAAGAAATACTTCACCATTTCATTTGTAAGTTACCGTCTACTATGTGAGCAGCCATATACATTAGAAACACTTTACCATTTAATTTGTAAGTTACCGTTTACTATGTGAGCAGCCATATACATTAGCATGTGTCCATTTTCTTTTTCCAATTAACGAAATCTGCAAGAATGACTTGTTTTTCTTTAATAGTGAACTCTAAAGCAATTGTCAGGTATTTTTATCTTTGCCCTTACTTATTTGCAAAGCCGATTCTTTGAAAACAACCTTGAATTTATGCATCCAAGACTCCATTTGGAGACCTGAGCAGATTTAGGGACTCAGATAAGGGATCCATTGTGAAGATTAGGCCAAAGTAATAGGTAAAGTTAATTCACCTCATTAGCATAAATTTGCCACTCTCCATTAAGCAGATTTTCATTACTTTAGAAACACTCAATCTACATAATCCCAGCAAAAATTCCCCATTTGATGACAGTTCAGATTATTAAGAAGCACTGACTGGGGGGGGGGGAATGGGGAAAACCCTGTCGTACACTGAAATTAAAGAGAAGTTCTGGGTTTGCTTCCCAGGACCTCCCTGGGTATGCCAGGCAAGCATGAGTGCCGTGATCTGGGCCAGATGGAACTGGAAATGGATCATGGCAGGGAGACCCTGTTGGGATACCTGTACCTCTCTCTCTTTTCTTTCTCTCAAGAAATAAATAGGTGAACCTTAAAAAAAAATTTAGAGTTAAGCTCTTAGCAATCTATTTCAGATTGCAAGCAGCATGCCATTTAAGGTCATTGGAAATATAGGATGATTATTTTTAGAGGATAAGCAAGAGGAAACATTTGATATGTAAAATTATTCTTTACAAAAAACTCACATGACTAACCATAGGCATGATAGGACATCTATAGATAGTTTTGTTACATGTTATAGAATCCTTCTTTGTAATGGTTTTTCCAATAATGGAATTTTTATGTGAGCCTGTAGTGAAATTCTGAAGGAATCAAAGCCATTTGAAGCCTGGAAGGAGTTATTAATTTATAAGTAAGAATAAGGGGCTTTGATGAAGGTTCTAATATCATCATCTTATATAAGAGAAATTAAGTATTTATTCCCTCAAGGAGAGGTGATTAAATTTTATAAACTTATAACTGTGGCAATAGAATTTTAATTTATAAGTGCATCATTCAGCAATTTAGAAGAGTTCTCCTGATTTAAGCATGTGTATTCCTGGTTCACATTACTGCCTAAATTATGTAGCAAAATTAACAGCAGACTGAGCAAACTTGCCTCATTAATCCACAGATTCCAATCCTTTCGTATTCTCCATTCCTCAGCATTAATATACTATTTCAGTACATTAGCTTGTACATTTCAGTACCTTTCAGTTCTTTTTTTTATTTTGAGAGGTTTTTTGCTATAGGGCGCGTGCGTTCGCCAGACAGACAGAGAGAGACATAGAGACAGAAAGCGAGAAATCACCCCCCAGGGGGGATGGTCACGCCGCAATCCCTTCTCCTCCATTCTCCTCTCGGGATCTTGGGCACGCACGCACACGCGCCCGGCGTGAGTTGTAAGCCACCGGGTCCGAGACACGAACCGCGGTCGACTACGTGGGAGTCCAGCGACATAGCCATTACGCTAACTGCTGGTTCCCGAGTACCTTTCAGTTCTTAAAGATCTAAGTTTTTTTTCAACTCTGTAATTATTACTAGATCTCATTTTTTTTTCCTTTGTGTATTGCCATGCCCCAGGTGCCAATCCAAACTTGGTAATTCTATACTGAGAAGCGATCACATTAACATTGAAGCAGTTAGAGGCAGAAAACCCAAAGGCATTAGTGCTAACTGGAAAGTAGCCAGAATTTATCTATGGCAGAGTGGCTTTGAGAGCTCATTAGACTTGACGGAAGTCTGATGTTTCTTCTCCAGTTCTAGCTCAGTAACTTACTAGCTTGTGACCTATCACAAGTCACTTTGCCTTTATTTATTTATTTATTTATTTGGAGAGGTTTTTGCTATAGGGCGCGTGCGCTCGCCAGAGAAATAACCTCCTAGGGAATGGCCATACTGCAATCCCTTTTCCTCCATTCTCCTCTCGGGATCTTGTGCACTCATGGACATGCGCCCAGCTTGAGTTTAAGCCACCAGGTCCGGGACGAAAACCACAGTCAACCACATGGGAGTCCAGCAACATAGTCATTACACCAACTGCTGGTCCCCACTTTGCTTTTTTGAAACACTTTACTTTTCTCACTAGGTTGCTGTCAACCAAGATAATTTATGTAAAAGTACTTCATGTATAGTAAAGAATGTAGAATATTGTCATCTATAGAGGTTGTTCTTATTGTCCTGCAGCTATCTTAAACTTTTTAAAAATGTTTTTAATTACCAAAGGGTACATGCACTCTCTAGAGGCAGAGAGAGAGAGAGGGAGAAAGCATCTCCCAGTAGGGTGTGGTCACGCCACCATCCCCTCTCCATTTCTCCATCCTATCGGGATTTGGGGCATACATGCCTGGTACGTTTTTCAAGCCACCTGGGCCAGGATTCAAACCATGGTCAGCCATGTGGGATCTGATTCCCTTATCCACTAGGCTACAGAGGCTAACCCAGGTGTGTAAACTTTATCATTTTATTCCCTTACCACTTTCCTCTCCGGTATATACCCAAATCTGTCCTTTTCTTCTGTATCCCATATCTTTGGTTATTAGTACAGGCCCTTCCCAGAAGCTGTAGTATCATCCTTGATACCTCTCTCTCCTGTTAGCAAATCATCAGGACTCGACTCCAGACATGACTATGGAATTTAGCTTGCCGTGTCCCTTCTCACAGACACTGCCTTTACACAGGTCCTCAGCATCTGTTCCCTGGACCTCTGTAGCTCCTTCCTGTATGGACTTTGCTCCTCCTGGAGCTCACAGGGTAACAAGTGCAGTTGGCTCCCTGTGTCCTGTGATGCCAAACCTCAGTTCCTTAGGTGCACCATGCTGTCCTTCCCACGTTCCCTCAGCACCTGATCATATCTATTATGCTTTAGCTATAAAGAATTTCTTAGCAGCCCTTTACAAGAGAAATATATTTCATATATTTGCTGACTCAGTGACTGTATCTTCCATACTGTGGTCTGCTCTAGTGTCTCATAAATAATATACAGTAGCATCTCAGTGTACACCTCGTCTTAACTTGTATTCTGACATTTTATGATGAACTCTTCACATATGTACACAATCGAAGATAAACCTTTGTTTAAAATCCCAAATCTTAGACAATTACATATTTCTTGACTATGTATTTTGTTATGCTTGTTTGAATGGAGGGGCCAGCACATGGCGTAGTAGTTACATTGCTGAGCTCCCACATGGCCGACCATGGTTCAAGTGCCGGACCTGGGGACTTGACACTCCCACTGGGCACATGGTGCGTGCGTGTCCAGGATCCCGGGAGGAGAATGGAGAAGGGATTACAGTGTGCCCACTCCCCCCTGCACAGTGATTTTTCACTTTCTCTCTCACTGTCTCTGTCTCTCTCTTTCTCTGGTGAGTGCACATGCCCTAAGGCAAAAAACCTCTACCCTCAATCAGTCAATCAATCAACCTATTTGTCTGAAATAGGTTTTATTTAGTGAATATTTTTTTAAGTGAGTTTTTGGAAGTCACTTCAGATTGGATACTATATTTTTTTCTTTTTTAAAAAAATAGTTATTTATTCATTTATTTTAATTTGAGCAGAGAGGGACAGAGTGAGAGAGGGAGAGAAAGTAAGAAAGCAAGCCTCCAGGTCCAGGACTCAAACTGCGGATCATCTATGTGGTAGTCTAGCAACCTTAACCACCACACCACCTGCCGGCTCCTGGATAATGTATTTTTCTATTGAAAAATACATATTCTGTGGCACTGCGACACACCACAAGACATCCTCCTTTAAGCTCCTCACTTATCAACCAGTTAGCTTAATGACCTAGTGATAGGAATGAACTCAGTCTTTAAGTGTAGTAGAAAATTAACTTCCAGAAATAAAAATAGACGAATCCAAGTTTACTTTTTTGAAACAAAGGAAAACTTTTATGTTAATATAAAATGATTAGACACAGAACTTCTTTTTTATGTATAAAACAATTTTGAGTTTTACTCTTCTGAATATTGTGAATATGTTTCCTTTGACAGCTCCTTTAATTCCATTCATCTGCCAAATTTCATTTGGACATGTGATACATACACCATTTTGACTACTGCCTGCCTGCTTACTTCTTTTTTAAAGTTGATTCATCTGTTTCTTCCATGAGATAAAGAAAGAGGAGCACTGCCAATGGTGCCTCCAAGTCACCATCCAACCCTTGTTTTAGCTGGCCTGGATCATGGTATACATACGTGCCCCTGGCATGTTCAGGGAAGTCCTTGGGTGCCGACCCAGGATCTTTCCCATGTGAGTCCAGCTGTGTCACTGCTGTGCCACCATCTGGAACCCTCTACTTCTTTCTTTCTTTTTTTTTAAAATAATTATTTAATTTTATTTATTCATTCATTTATTTTAATTTGACAAGACACACACACAGAAAGTGAAAAAGCAAGCCACCAGGTCTAGGACTTAAACTACAGTCGGCCATGTAGGAGTGTCCAGCACCTTAACCACCACGCCACGCCACCTGCTAGTCCCACCCTCTGCTTATTTCTATGGGTCCAAAGAGTAATCTCTGGTAAAAGTGGCTGCTATTTGTGAAAAGATGAATTGTATCATCCCTGTAAAGAATATGAGTTTTCATTGTGCTTTACAATATAGTTCTCCCTAGATATGTTAAAATACAGTGTTTTATTATCTTAAGACTTGGTCATTTTTTAACAATTACATAAACTCTGTTTGTAGAATTAAATTATTGGTATTGTAAAATGCTGTTAAACAGGCAGCCATGAAAAGCATGTTACTGAATATCACTTCGGTGGCAGGAGGGTGATGCTTTGAGTCTTATTTGCATGCTGATTGCTACTGCACTGTTTCTGTAGCAGTAAGCCACACTTCTTTGATTCTTAGCTTGAATTATTTTGTATCAGTGCCCAGTTTAAATCAACTAAGTTAAATAAAAGAGGCAAAGAATGCTTATTAGGAAGGTCATTTATTACACTGAAATTTGTTTTAGATGCTGCCTAATGCTATGAAGGTAAAAAATGACATTTTAAAGTAATTTCATGAGGAAAGTTTTATTTACATATACTTTGGGTTTATTTTTAAAATATTAACAATAATTTGTGGAACACAGAATGGTTTATTATTTGTTGGTGAGGACGTTTATAGTAGTCTCAACTGGGCTGGACTTAGGTGTATTTCATACTGGGTAAAGTTTCTTTACAACCTAATTAATGTATAGCGATTAAATGTATGAATAATAATAAAAATAAAGAAAGAAAAAAGAAAAAATACTAACAATATTTGCACTACTATATTCTGATGCAAAATGCTTTTAGTTAATTATTAGACAACTGACCCAGGAATTTGAAACTTTTTTTTTTTTTTTTTTTTTTTTTTTGAGAGAGAGACTTCTTTGCTATAGGGGTGCATGCGCTTGCCAGAGAGACAAAGAGACAGAAAGTAAGAAGTCATCCCTGGGGGTGGGGGGATAGCCATGCCACAGTCCTTCCTTCTTCATTTTCCTTTTGGGATTTTGGGCATGCACACACACAAATGCCCGGTGAGTTTTAAGTCACCTGGTCTGGGAATTCAACTGTGATCAGCCATGTGGGAGTCCAGTGATGTAACTACTATGCCATCTGCTGGCCCAATTGAAACATTTTTAATTGAAAATCAAATACATGTTTGAATGGATTTTTTAAGTAATTCTTTTTATGTGCATTACAGTTGTATATTTTGCATGACATTAGTATGTGTGCCTGGATTAGATAACATGAAAAATACCAAGGACAAAATATCAGGTTGTCCATATTCTCCTATCCTCTAATGTCAGTTCTTTAAGACTAAAACATTGCCTTATATGTTACTGACCAGAATATCTGGTTTTTTTTTTTTTTTTTTTTTTTTTTTTTTTTTTTTGAGAGATTTTTGCTATAGGGCGCGTGCGCTCGCCAGACAGACAGAGAGAGACAGAGAGACAGAAAGCAGGAAATCACCCCCGAGGGGGGATGGTCATGCTGCAATCCCTTCTCCTCCATTCTCCTCTTGGGATCTTGCGCACGCACGCACACGCGCCCGGTGTGAGTTTAAGCCACCAGGTCCGGGACTCAAACCGCAGTCGACTACATGGGAGTCCAGGGACATAGCTATTACGCTAACTGCTGGTCCCCAGAATATCTTTTGACTTCACCTTTGAGTGATTAAATTCTGAAGCAACTCAGTGAAATGGTGTACTTTTCAATCGTGCTTTCATTATTAAATTTGCCTTTTTTTAAAAAAGAATTATTTAATATTATTATTGTAAAATTTGCAGTAGGGCATGTATGCTCATGAGAGAGAGAGAGAGAGAGAGAGAGAGAGAGAAAGAAAGAGAGAAAGCAATTCGCAAAGTCTGGGACTCAAACTGTGGTCAGCAATGTAAGAGTCCAGTGGCCCAGTCACCACACTACCTGCTGGCCCCAAATTTACTTTTTCTTTTTTTTCTTTTTTTTTTTTTTTAATTTTAAGAGAGATTTTTGCAATAGGGCACATAAACTTGCTGGAGAGACAGAGAGACAGGAAATGAAAAATCTCCCTCTGGGAAGATGGCCACACCACAGTCCTCTCTCTTCCATTCTCCTCTCAGGATTTTGAGGATGGACGCATATGCGCCTGCCGTGAATTTCAAGCTGCCTGGTCTGAGACTCAAACGCAGTGCCACAACCACTATGCCGCCTGCTGGCCCTGTCTGTTCTTAACATATATAGTTTTCAGTGTTAAATTACCTATTGATTTTTAATCTAAACTTGATGAAGTTAATGGTAACATTTTATGTCTTCAAAAATTTTGTCCAGTGGGAGACAAATAGTTTAGAATGATAGGGATGGAAAGTACTTCATGGTATTATGGAGTCCAACCTTCAGCCCACGAGTAATGTCAGTTAAGTAAAAAAAAAAACTTAGTGTCTTTCTTTATAATACCTAGTCACTGGCTTTCTGTTTTTTTCCTTAGAAATTTTAAGCCTTTTTATTCTTAAGGGGTTTTTTTATTTCTAATTTATAAGAACATGAATCCATTTTTATTTATTTACTTTTCATTGTTTTAAATCCTTGAGGGGTACAGCATCACACGGATTCTGTGTCCAATGGCCTTAGCAGGAAAGTTGCTTCAGAATTTGGCTCGATCTATGCCAGTTTCTATGGGCACCAGTAACCTTTCCCCAGATTACTCTGGTTTTATTTGGTTTGCCACCAGGAGTCATTGTGTTGTGGTTTTTTTGTTTTTTTTTTTTTTTTTTTTTTTTTTTTTTTTTTTTTGCTTTCTACACATAAGCACACCTCTTGCCTAAATAGAATTCCGTTTCTTCTCAGGCATAAACACCTTAAAATTTTGGAAAAGCTGTGTGCTCCCTTTGGTTCCTGAGGCCCCGCTTATAGCCAGTAAAAATGGCTTTGGACCACAGCCTTCCAGACATAGTTGCCTTTTAGAAGTTCTGTTCCCAGCAGGCCTTGGTTATTTGTCCCCAAAGTTCAGCAGCAGGATCCATATCCACCTCTGTGTGTTTAAGTTTCTTTAGCCACAGTGAAGAGCGATGCTGTGAGTAAAAGGTATTTGAAGGCTTTTGTTGTTCTCTTTTAACGTATGTATTTAAAGTACCCCCCGTGGGGCAATCTCTTCTCCATTTTTCCTTCCTTTTGAGATTTTTGGCTCGTACATGTGTGTACACAAACATACACAAACACATATTCACACACGGTCTTTTTTTTTTTTTTTCTTTTTTTAATCTGCCAGGTCCAACATTAGAATCATACTGTCAGCCACATTTATTAACAGGCCACAGGCTGGCCCAATACATATTTTTCTTACTACCCTTTTTTATGTGGGAAATTGCCAGTGATACATTTTTCTTAACACAAGACTGTTTTTCTGAAAGTGCAGATTATGCATTTAGTGCAAAATATGGTGTACTTTCAATAATGAATATAAGAAATTAATAAAATAAAAGCTGAGCATAAGTAGGCATTGTAATATGGTATTCATTACTTCTGAAATACTTATCATTAAAGTATTTTAAGTAGAGACCAGCAGTTGGCATAATGGCTATATCACGGACTCCCAAGTAGTCGATCGCTGGTCGAGTCCTGGACCTGGTGGCTTAAACTCATGCTGGGCATGTGTGCATATGGGCCCAAGATCCCGAGAGGAGAATGGAGGAGAAGGGATTGTGGCGTGGCCACCTCCCCCCCGAGAGTGATTTCTTGCTTTCTGTCTCTGTCTTTCTGGCAAGTGCATGCGCCCAATAGCAAAAATCTCTCCAAAAATATATATATATTTTTTTTCAATAAAGTATTTTTGTAAAAATGACTGGGGGGGCAGCACAGGGTGTAGTGGTTACAGTGCTGGACTCCCACAGGGCCAATCTGGATTTGAGTTCCTGACCCAGAGTCTTGAAAATGATGCCAGATGCATGTGTTTGCATACCCAAAATTCTGAGGGGAAAATGGAGGAGGTTTTTTGGGATGGCCATCCCCACTGGGGGGTGTGATTTCTTACTTCCCCTCTCTCTCCAATGAGCGCACATGTCCTATGGGGGAAAAGAAAAGACTTGTGACATTGAATTGGAAATCTGTATACTTTTCAGTCATGTGTACAGGTATGTGTGTAAATAAGTAAATTTTTTTTTGAGAGGTTTTTGCTATAGGGCGCGTGCGCTCGCCAGACAGACAGAGAGAGACAGAGAGACAGAAAGCAAGAAATCACCCCCCAGAGGGAATGGTCACGCCGCAATCCCTTCTCCTTCATTCTCCTCTTGGGATCTTGGGCACGCACGCACACGCGCCCGGCGTGAGTTTTAAGCCACCGGGTCTGGGACGCGAACCACGGTCGACTACGTGGGAGTTCAGCGACATAGCCATTACGCTAACTGCTGGTTCCCTAAATAAGTAATTTTTATCAGAAAGGAATATGGTATTGACCTTTAGAATACTGCTCATCAACATATGAATATAAAATCCTTAAAGAACTAATGAATAATGAAATGAAAGTCATTAAACAGTAAACTTTTTTTGGGGGGCGGTTTTTTGCTATAGGGCGTGTGCGCTCGCCAGACAGACAGAGAGAGACATAGAGACAGAAAGCGAGAAATCACCCCCCAGGGGGGATGGCCACGCCACAATCCCTTCTCCTCCATTCTCCTCTCGGGATCTTGGGCACGCACGCACACGCACCCGGCGTGAGTTCTAAGCCACCGGGTCTGGGACGTGAACCACGGTCGACTACGTGGGAGTCCAGCGACATAGCCATTACGCTAACTGCTGGTTCCCAACAGTAAACTTCTTTATAAATTGCTTTAAATATTTTATGGTTTTGTTTTTCAATTTCTTTCCTTTATGGTACAACGTAGATGTTCTTAAATATTGATAGTTGCATGTTGTTTCTTAACTTTTCCTTTTTGGTGGCTAGGAACAGGTTTAGAAAGTGACTGAATTATTGTCACTTATATCCCTGTTATTTGCTTGCTTGAAGTACAGCCACCTTGTTGTATTAATAATCAGCAGTTATCTGTGACTTTAGTTCTTGGTAAGCACAGACTTTCTGCCCAGCATGCATAGATATTTGCCACTGATAAATAAAACTAGTAGCTTCGTAAGTGCGTGCCTAGTTTTACTCAGTACCTTAACATGTAGATATGGCCGTTCTTCATGACACTAATGTTGTTAATTCTGTAGGACTACAAAGAAAAACAGCTTACACTTGTACCATTACAGAGTGCTTAGATCGTTTTAAAGTTTATTTATTTATTCCATGAGTGAGAAAGAGGAGAGAGAGAGATGCAGAGACAGCACCTCCAAGAGTGTTGAAAGAGACAGAGAGAAAAACAGAGACAGCACTCGTACAGGATTTTGATGCCACAATCTACCCCCACCCCCAGGCAGCCTGGATCACGTGTGCTTCGCCTTCTCCTGGGAGGCCTCTGAACACAGCAGCCTTCCCATGTGGTCTACCCCAGAGTGTTGCACTTTTTCCACTGTGCCACCGCCCGGCCCCAGAGTGTTCTGATTTTTAATAATCTCATAAAACATGCAGGACAAGGCTTTTTATGTTTCATTTGACAGCTGGAGAAAGTGAGGCTCAAAGATCAAGTAACTTGCCCCGCAGTAACACAGATGCAGATCAAAATTTGATCCTTGGTTTTGTTTTTGAAGTTCTCTCCCTTGTACTGCATCCTTCTCCGTGTATTTGATCTCACTTATTGTCCTAGTTTTCTTCAGTGGTAATGCAGAGCTCACCTATCTAAGACGAAATTTTATACTTGAAAAAAAATCTGATCTCTGTGCCTAGTGCTGTGTTAAGTCCTCTGTTAGTTAAAAAGACAGTTTATACCCTCATTTCTTTTCAGTAGTTTGCAACCTGAGAAACTGCACATTACTGCCTATCACAAAGTATAACCTTTTTTTTTAACCACTGCTACACTTGTTTTTTTAATGTGGAAAAACTTAGTTGTATATTAATATAGATAACAATATAAAAGAAGAAAAACTCTTCTCAATAATATATTTTAGGATGCATTTAATTATCTCATTGTCATAAAAAGAATCGAGAATGTTATTTTTATCCTTAAATAAAATAGGTTTATTGTATTGACCAAAACTGTTCTACTGGTTCAGATTTGTCATTTTGACTTTACAGCAGTTAGAAGAGAAGAGTGAAGATCAAGAAGACAAGGAATGTTTAAAACAAGCAATAACAGCTTTGCTTAATGTTCAGAGTGGTATGGAAAAAATATGTTCTAAAAGTCTTGCAAAACGAAGACTGAGGTGAATATTTTCATTTTTTAGAATATCCTCCCTTCACCCTCAATGTTGTGGTATAAATTCAGCGATCCCAGTTCGCTCTTCAAGTAAACAATGAAGAAAATAGTTTTAGTGACAAGCTTAGTCTTTCAGAGGAAGTGACATCAAAGCCAAGAGAATTGTTATTGTTTGAAAAACCTTTCATATTTGTGCATTTTCCTTGCTTACTCCCAGACAAGAACTCCTGAGAGTCAACTGGTAAGCTAAAGGAGAGAGAGAGCAAATGTATTGGGTAGATTTATGTCAGTGTCATTGTTCTGTCGGAGTAAAATTAGTAGTGTCCTTTATTTTAGGGATTATATAACTCAAGGCATTAATTCAGATAACATTGCTTCCACTTTCCTAATTATAATATGTGCTACGTGTTTTTAGCTTTGGGTCTGTCCATTTAAACACTTGTAAATAATTTATTTTAATCTCTTAAGATACTTTACCCCACTATACTGGGCTACCTCTCATTACTTGTCATTCTAAATATTTAGTAGTCAAGGTAGAAATAATCATTCTGTAGCTGAATTTATAGGGTAGAACTTTATCAGTAGTCATTGTTCTTTTTTAGAGCACTGAAAAAAAATTTCTCTTCTGTGTTGCTTAAATTTCCAAAATTGTGTAATTCTTTAATACTAATATATTTGGGGAAGTAGTAAACACTTTATCAGTGCAACTTTTTAAAATGTACCTTTACACTCTCCCTTATTTACATGAACTCTGGATTCTCTGTCATCTGTGTACTAATAATGTCTTTTCCTTTATACCAGTGAATCTGCTTGTCGGTTTTATAGTCAGCAAATGAAGGGGAAACAACTAGCAATCAAGAAAATGAACGAGATTCAGAAGAATATTGATGGTTGGGAGGGAAAAGATATTGGACAGTGTTGCAATGAGTTCATAATGGAAGGAACTCTTACACGTGTAGGAGCCAAACATGAGAGACACATATTTCTCTTTGATGGCTTAATGATTTGCTGTAAATCAAATCACGGGCAGCCAAGACTTCCTGGTGCTAGCAATGCAGAATATCGTCTTAAAGAAAAGTTTTTTATGCGAAAGGTACAAATTAACGATAAAGATGACACCAATGAATACAAGCATGCTTTTGAAATAATTTTAAAAGACGAAAATAGTGTTATATTTTCTGCCAAGTCAGCGGAAGAAAAAAACAATTGGATGGCAGCACTGATATCTTTACAGTACCGGAGTACCCTGGAAAGGATGCTGGATGTAACAATGCTACAGGAAGAGAAGGAGGAGCAGATGAGGCTGCCTAGTGCTGATGTGTATAGATTTGCAGAGCCTGACTCTGAAGAGAATATTCTGTTTGAAGAGAACATACAGCCCAAGGCTGGAATTCCAATTATCAAAGCAGGAACTGTTATTAAACTTATAGAGAGGCTTACATACCATATGTACGCAGGTAAGAAACGAAGCTGCCTGTCACTTTCGTTTTTCTGCTTCAAGCTGATTTTCTTTGCTGCATGGGTCACTGTGCCAAAAATAGAACACTAACAACAATCAAAGGCCTCTGCACTATTAGAGTTCATTTTCTTTGACTGAAAATGCCACTACTATATATTTCTTTGAAATTGTATACTTCTTCTACCATATTCACATACATATATTATTTTTTCATAAGACTTGGTAAGCACTAGGAGGGGAGAGGTATTTTTGAAAGGACCTTGCCACTTCCCAGTCTTCCTGCCCCAGCCTCTGTTAGCTATGACCACAGGTACATACCCCTGCTTAGGCTGGGCCAGACTGGGCCCTGCCTCCTCGGATGCTCCCAGCTACCAAGCAGCAGCACCCACCTACTTGCAAGACCCTTGTTGGGCCTATGTACATTATTTTTAACCCTATAATCAGAGTTACAGAGGAGATAATCAAATCATTTGGCTAAATTTATCCAGTTAGAAAGCTGTAGGAATAAGACTAAAATTAGTGGTAAATAATCATTGTTGGAGTCAAAAAAGTTTTTTATTCCTTTATCATATTTTTCTTCACAAATTACTGAGATTAATGAAGATAGCTTCTGTTACTGTACGCTTTTTAAGTTTTCCTTTTTTTTTCTTCTTTTTTTGCTTTTTATAACTGGTGTTACTTAAGAAAACAGTTTAACCTTAGCAGGGCAGTTAAAGACAAATCTAGGGAGCATAGGAACTTTCCAGACCACCTACAAAGACTGCTAAATGCAGAACCAAACATAATGGTTGAGAGGTAATGAACAAATATAATGATTCATTTTTTAGAATTAATTTTATATCTTCTAATAAAGTAACAGATGACAATCTGTTCTTCAACTTTCAACTTCTCTACATTGTGGAAAGTTTGATAATTAATTGTGTAATACAGTACAGTTGTGGTATAGTGAAAACACTGAATTTAGGCTTGGCATCTTCACTCAATCACAGTCCCTAAAAGTCTCAGAACCCAAGTTTTTCATCTCAAAAATCAACATCAAATAGCTGTCTTAGAATGTTGTTGTAAAGAATAAATGAAATACTTTATATGACTGATAAATACAAATATAAATTTATTTTCAAAGGCAGTTAAGTAATTTAAAATAAAATTAACTCATAAATCTGTTTGGTTTTTTTTTTTGTCTTTTTAAATTTAACTTTATTTATTTAAATTTGACCAGAGAGGAACAGGAACAATGAGAGAGAGAAGGAAAGTGAGAAAGCAAGCCAGCAGGTCCAGGACTCAAACTGCTGTTTACTTGTGGGAGTCCAGCGCCCTTAACCATCATGCCACCTGCTGGCTCCCACAAGTGCTGTTCTTAAAGCTGAATGTGAAAGTTAACCTCCATACCCATACATTTTGCCTAAATGCATTCCTATTTCTGGAGAAATTTTTCTTCCATTTTAAACTCCTAAATGTGGATTCTGAATTCTCAACAGAAATTATTCTGGTACCAGTGAAGTTAAATTTTTAAAGATATCTATGTCTTACCCACTTTAGTAAAGGTGAATGGCATTCAACAATATTATTTCTGTTTTTAAAATGCACTGTCAAGGGGCCAGCAGGTGGCATAGTGGTCAAGGTGCTGGACTCCCACATGGCTGACCACAGTTCAAGTCCTGGACCCAGTGACTTGAAAATCATGTAGGTGCATATGTGTGCATACCCAAAATCCCAAGAGGAAAATGGAGGAGAAGGGGTTGTGGTGTGGCCATCATTCCTAGGGGACGATTTCTCACTTTCCCTCTCTCTGTCTCTTTCCTGCAAGTGCATGTGTCCTATGGCAAAAAACTAAAAAAAAAAAGGAAAAAGTACCATCAAAATTAGGGCTACCTAGTATTCAGTGAAATTAAAAGTTAGAATAATATTTTTATTAGTGATTTAAAAGAAGTTTATAAGTATAATCTGCTTTATTCTCTCTACATATCTAGGATAAATCAGCCACTATGTGGTTTTGTTTTGGTTTCAGTTTTTATTTGACCCCTATAAGTAGTTTGTTTGCTAGCCTTTACCCTGGGTTAATTTGAAAAACAGTTTGCTTTCTCTAAGTACATGTCATTCGGTAGAAGCAGACAGTAGATGAGACGTATGTGAAACATAGGGAGAGAAGACTAGTGGGGTTTTACTGTGATTTTTCACCATGAAACTTCAGCTTACTGACACAAAACAGAAACAAAAAAGCTTATAAATACAGGGAATTTAAATAAGCTGCTTAATATTTTACATGAAAAAATAAGTAAATTATCATATATATATATATATATATATATATATATATATATATATATAAAGTTGATTCCGAGATACAATTTTCAGTAATTAGTGTTGCCTACCTATTTAGTTGATCTTCATCAATCTTCTATAGGCTCTTTATGGTCTGTGTAGAATACACCTATGAAAATGTCTTATTAAATTACCCAGATTTGTGGTTTCAAAAGTGTTTGTTTCTTTGTTATTTATTAAGGTATTTTTAGGGTTATGATAGTTCAGATTCCTCTTCTTGCCCCATTATCTTGGTTTTTCTGTCCTTAGAGGATTCACAGAAGTTTTATAACATAAACATTGTCAGTGCTTCATCACTTCATCATTTTCCCAAAATACCTTTGAGTTCTTAGACTATTTAAATTAATCCTTAGATATTTATCTGTGTTTATAAGACCGAAGTTTTCATCTTTCTTTTTTTTCCCCTGTAGAGTAATGTAAGCAGCAATCACTAAAGATTTACTGGTGTTTATTATCAAGAGTCATTGGTATTTAGGTTGGAAAACATTTTCAGATTCCAAAATTTTTAGTCCATTTGTTTCTGTAAAATTTGATAATGATAAATGTTTAAGTTGGTGAATTTCACAGAATTAGGATTATTAATAAGCAGTTACAGATTTTTTTTTTGAGAACTGTGCCTTTTATTTTACTGTTTTGTTTTTGTTTTTAATGAGGACTAAAGCAAACCTAACTTGAACAAGCCGATGGTTTTCTGTAGTCTCGGCAGCCTTCTTTCCTTCGTGTACACAATGCTAACCAAGTCTGTGGAGACAGTACTTCAGTGTTTTGTGAGTTCTTTCTGATAGCTGTTCTCCTTGGATCAATTTTTATCTTTTGAGTAGCATAATATTTTGAATGGCTTAAGTATATGAAATTTAATGATGAGAATATTTAATTTTATAAGTTTGTATTTTAAGAATTCTTTTTGGTAATTTCTTGAGAAATAAAATGCCAGTGTTTTAAGTGTTATAGGTAACATTTTTGGATATTTTTCTTTTATGTATTCTTTTGAAGCTTAATTGAATTTTAAAATTTGTATAATAGATATCTTATTGGTATGGCAAATGCACAAGCAGCTTTCATGAGTTGTGGTTTATAGTACACACACTGTAGTGTTAATTATTAGCTTATTTGGACTATTCTGTAAGGTCTGTTACAGACTCAATCATGGTGAGATAGACTTTTTAATAGACCATCTCTGAACTGTAATAACTTGAAAGCAGTTATTAATTTTTAAATATTTAATTTTATTTATTATTATTTTTTTCAATTTGACCAGAGAGAGACAAAAAGAGGGAAAGTGAGAAAGCAAGCCACCAGGTCCGAGACTTGAACTGCAGTCGGCTATGTGGGAGTCCAGCGCCTCAACCACCAAGCCACTGAAAGCAGTTATCTTTAAGGTCTCTTCCAGCTGCAGTGGACTTTGAGTCCTTACTATAACGATACTTGAACTACTTGTCTGTTCTTCTCCTCTTGCCTTTCTCAGCCTCCCCAAAGAAGAAGGATTTTTGGTTTGGTTAGTTTGTTAATAGGTATTTTTATTGGAGAACATACAGTACAGGCTGTGGTTTACACTGAAACAAAAGCTAAAATTTAACTTGTACATTTTATATAGAATTATAATAGAAGACATTGGATATAATAATCATGAGAAAATATAATCACTAATATGATACGACTTAACAGACATCTTTAGATCTTTTTATGTTGGTCAGACATTGCCATAAAAAAAAAACAACAGAAAATGGTTTAACCTTACTTAATTCAGACTTTATTGTGGCATCAGCCAACTTGATCTCTCAAGTGTTTTAACAATAATTTACAAAATGGAGATAAAGATCTCTAGGGGTAGAAGAGATGTTCAAGCCCCCACTTTACAGACAAAAATCCCAGGGCTCCTGAAAGTTGATTTGCTAGAAGTCATATATATCATATATCAGTTAATTGTAGAAGAGCTAGAAGTCAGGTTTCTCTATTGAATCACATATACTTTCTGCCATGTTATACTGACTCATACAAGGTGATTTTTATTAGTATATGATTTTTAAATTATATGTGTTGAATAATAAAAATAAAGGAAATTAATTTCTTGCTTGTTTTGACTTGCTGATAATATAAATGGCTTGTTCATTTCTGAACAAATATGGTTTACTCTAAAGTTATAGTCAGAGTAGTTTTTTCCCTTAAGTTTTGGCAACAGATAAACTTCCATTGTAATATACAGATTTTTATTGTATAGTTTGATGTTTGTTCTTTTGCTTTTTGACAAAACTTAGTCATTGTCTGTTGGTGTAATTTGCTCTGCAAAGGCAAAGGTTTCTGGAAAAATCTTTTAATTAAGGTTAACTGTTCCTTAAAGATTGCAACTGGGTCTTATTTTGGATCTAGTTTATAGTTTGTCTCTCAGATCCAGTGTTTCCAGCCATATAGTAATTCGGTAACTACATCAGACCTTTGGGATTCATTCCAAACACTAGGGGAAAATTATGCAGTTGGACACATCATTCTATATCTGGCAGTGATATGAAGAGGATATTTCTGTACCTAAAGGAAGATAGCACAAAGCAATGTGTGTTTAAAAAAAGAGAGAGAGAGTAGGAAATTTTACTTCTGTTACAGAATTACTGTAGATAATATTAAGTACAAAGTAATTATTAGACCTAAAGCAACATGGGTAGAGACATGGTTAGTGGTGATATGTCCAGTTTGGTGATCTATTTTAGAGAAACAAGATGACCTTGAGATAAGGGTAGTAACTCAGAACTGACATTACATGGAAAGTAAAAGCTTTTCATATTGAAGTGTGGGGAAAAGGTGTTTCCCATGCATGCTGAACTTCCCTTTTTGTAGAAGACAGTTTTAAAAAATTCAAGCCAAAGATGTTTTTCTTTAAAGTATTTACTGCTATATTATGCTTGCAGGTAGAAAATCCTCCATACCCTGCATTTGATGTTTTGAGTATGTCCTATACAAGATCAGTTTAGGATTTTAACTTTCTAAAATCTTTTGAACAATTTTTGATCTATAGGGCAGTGCTGTTCTATTTTTAAATCCTCTGATTTTTTTTAAGTGTTTGTGCGTCAGCATAGCGTCTGTTTCCTTGTTTAAGGAATTCAAGAGTGATTGTTTATAAATCCTTGTTGAGGAGCTTATTGTTTCTTGTAGCTTTTTAAATGGCTGTATTAAAGGGAGCATTATCACATGAACACACATCCTGATTAACAGTGCTTCACTATAGTGGCTGGGGGAGGGATGTTCTTTACATAAATAACTTTTTTTATTTAATAAATACTTCATAATTTCATTGATCTTGCCAAATGTCAAATGCCAATCAAATAAGGGACCAAGATAAAAGTATCAGTTTATCAACTCAGATCTAGTATGCTATATTCTGAACACTAACATAGGTATATTCAGAGTTCTTGAGATTTTGAAGAATTGTGCAGTAAAATATCAAAGAATTGGTTTTACAGTGAAGGAGCCAGAGCTAGAAGGCCAATGGCAGATAATAAGTATAGCCCATGTTTGAACTAACAGAGCAGCTCGCCATGGTCCAGTTGGCAGGTATTTGTACAGAGAGATGGTACTGAGGGGGAAGGAGAGCAGTTAATGAACATGATGGAAACTACTACAGGTATTTGAGGATCAGGTAGAAGAGTAATGTTACTTGGAAAGGTGAGGAGGGAAAGAACTTCAGAGAGTGTTTTGTTGTTGTTGTTGCAATAAGGTGCATGTGCTCTCCAGAGAGAGAGAGAGAGAGAGAGAGAGAAAGTGAGAAATCACCCCCTAGGGAGAATGGCCACACACAATTCCTTCTCCTCCATTCTCCTCTGGGGATTTTGGGCACACACGTATGTTTACCCAGTGTGATTTTTCAAGGCACTTGAGTCCAGTCTCGAACCATGGTCAGCCATGTGGGAATTCAGTGCCGTAATAACTACCATGCCACCTGCTGGCCCCTAGAGAAAGTTTTTGTTATTACTTATGTTGAAATCTACCAGGGGAACATGTTTTAGAAAGAACTTTGTAGAATAACCTCCATAAACAAGGGCTAAACAAAGGAGAATAACAGCATAGGCTTTTTTTTTTTTTTTTTTTAACTTTCTGTCATTATTTATTTATGCTAATGTTTTAAAGCCAAACCCAGCATGGCTTTTATATTTTTGTGTGTTTGCCTTCTATCTGCCTCTGAAACATCCTTTTAGAGTATAGGTAAAGAATTGTTCCTCCACCGTCAGCAGAAGCAGTGTAACACTCAGCGGTGATCAGTGCCTGATAAGTAGACGTATTTTGTATCCTTAGAAAATTTTATTACCTGTCCTTATTGATGAGTAACTTTTCAACCAATTTACCTTACCCCTTTACATCATCAAGAATATAAACATTTCCAGTGGCCAGTGTGACATGGACTATATTTTACTCATTGAAATGGAGAAATCAGTGAAGCAGAAATAAAAATAGCTCCTGTAATAAGTATGATTTTTGTGTAAAATTTCAAATACAGATATCCTCTCCTAATGTGTTTTTCTCATTTAGTAATTTTTCACTGCGTTAGACTCCAGAGTTACATAAATTATTATAAGCCTGGGGATATATGCAGCCTTGAAGATGTTTTTGAAAGTACTTAAAATTTGCCAAATTTTCTTGGTTTATTTTTAGTTTCTCCTGTTTTGTTTGTTTGTTTGTTTTCTTTTTGGCTAGACTGCTCTTACTTCTAGTCAAACTGAAAACAACTTAAACTTAAGTCACTGTAGAGTCTAACATAACAGTGATGATTGTGGAAGCGTGTATTTCACTGCCAGCTACAGAAACTAGTCTTCTGAACACAGGGGTGCAGCTGCTACTTCCTAAAATCTGGAAGAAGGCTTATCAAGAGTTACAGAATCACAGTTAGACGCTAATTTTTCAGTGACTTTCTGCTGTGAACTGAAATTAGCAGTTACAACTACATTCTGAATTAATCATTTATGTAAATTTCTAAGATGATTATATAACTCATGGATTAATTCTTTATATTTAGGTCTCACAGCTGGGGAACCTTCAGAGGTCCTTTAATCCAGGGAGGTTACAAAATACAGTAGAAAAAGAGCACCAGATCAGGGATCACATGATCTAGGTTCTGGTTCTGTTTCTGTCACACCATTCTGTGATTTGGCGTAAATCTTAGCTACGTCTCTCACTTGCTCTTCTCGTCAGACAGAATCATGTGGAATAAATTATGGGACGTTCTTGAGAATATGATGTAACAGACATCAGGAAGTGACGCGATCCCTTCTGACCAGTGTGGCACTGAGGCACATCCTGGCATTATCATCAGCTACTAAAGTACCCAAATGGCTGGGAGTTTTGGCTTAAGAAGATGAAAAGTCCATTTTGAAATAGTTTGCCATTAAAAAATAGCCACAGTTTTCTTAAAACATAGATTAATTCACTTAGAATTTGCTTTTATTTCTGCTTTTCAACTTAAAAGTACCTTTGGTATCCCACAGCTTTTTAGCCTGACTTAGGTGGTGCTTGAAAATGGATCTGGATGTGATTTTAGATTTTTAAATACTTGAATAAAGTTTTATTTTAAAAGGGGGGAGGCACCTACATTTCAACCAGCTCAGGGGTGCTTGGAACACTCTATACTAGGGCGTGGGCCGTCTCTAACAGTGACATCTATATAGTGAGCATCTCTGTAGTGGCCACTGCTTTGCTTCCTACACACATGCTGCTTGAGGAGCCTCACCTTACAAATAGATTTGCAGAACAGGAAGAAGAGTCTTGAAAGAGAGGATTGTGATGAAACCGATAAAAATCTCTGTTTTAAAATCTTGTACAGCCTTCTGTTTTAATATCTTTTCTTCTGGATGAGACATTAGTCTTTAACTTTTGAGGATCTCTGTAACTGAAGACAAACAATAAAATACCAACAGAAAGGAAATTACTAAAGTGTATTTAAGTTATTTTTATCAGTAACCAACTCTAGCCTGAGAAGGTGTAAATCTAAAGGAGTAGGAAGCATTTAAAGCCACCGCATTTTTTTTTTTTTAATTGAGAGAGAGAGAGAAAGCATCCCCCCAATAAGATGTAGTCAAACCTCAATCTTTTTTTCCTCTATTTCTCCATATTTCCAACCTTGGGGCACACAGGCCCAGCATGTTTTTCAAGCAATCAAGGCTTGAACTTGAGCTATAGTCAGCCATGTGGGATCTGGTTCCCTTTATGACGGGGCTGGCCCCCAGTGTATTTTTATTCTGTAAAGTTTTCTTCAAAAGAGTATTATAATCTTAAATTGTAGGTTGTCTGATTTTTAAAATCAGTTCATTATCCTGATGACCTCATGTACCAACAGATTAGAAACAGTTTGTGATAAATCTATGAATTTGCATTTGAGGGGGAAATTACTGTATAATAAATATTTTAAGATTACATTTAGGGTGGTTCTTATTGAGATAGAATCAGCTTAAATAGAAATTTTTTTAAACAAATATATTCTGATTTTCTAAATCCTATGCTAATAAAAAAACATTGTACGTCTTATAAACATTAGATCCAGTGTGTGGTCTCACAAAAAGACATTTGCTACTCTCATTGAATTTTCCATTAACTTAAGAGTTTACCAGTCCATAACTTAAGTAGGCAAAGAATGCTCCCAAGAAGATTAG
Source organism: Tupaia tana (assembly GCA_026018925.1). Classification (NCBI taxonomy): domain Eukaryota; kingdom Metazoa; phylum Chordata; class Mammalia; order Scandentia; family Tupaiidae; genus Tupaia; species Tupaia tana. Next base: position 195,365,758 of record JAKSZU010000003.1, read on the forward strand.
GGTTAATGCACTTTCCCCTCCTTCTTTGTAAAGACTCTTACAACTAGATGTGGGCCTTGATGAGATTTAAATTATAGTAAGTGCTTCCCTTCCCCCATTAGGAGGTGATGACTCTCTTCTTTAAACAGAAGATGGCAGTCCAGATCTCTCTGAAGAAAGCAGCCTTTCTCTACAGCTTTGTTAGACTAATGTCCAGGAGAGGTGGGAGCAGGCCTGGTCTTAGGGGGCGGGGGTGGGGTGAGTGAGCACACTCAGCCTCTTGTACTTCATGGAGCTGTGAAGGAAAAGTAGGTCCTTTCAGGGAAGGGGCTGGAGATGTCTGTTACAGCTGACCTCTCATTGTGACTACTTGAAATAAAAGGAATTAAAAGTCAGAGAAAGGACCAAGCCATCATATTCTAGCACATTTACTAGTCTGGATAGCTTATAGGTATTTATTTGTAAGCATCTTTTAGTAGTTCTAAGATCTCTAGCAAATATTATGTAGAAACTTGTAACTTATTCTGTCTTATAAGATTCATTTCTAGGTGTCTCCTTTGTTAACATGATTTAAAGAGATCTAGATTACTGATCCTAGATAAAGCAGTCTAGATGTCAGGAGGTGATGAATGGGGTACTGCTGCATCCCTTTCTCGGCCAGGGAGACAAACCCACTGGTGATGCTCAGAAACCTTGGTAGCGGGTGGGGCCTGATTGCATGCTGTGCCTTTGCTTTTCTTCTGTGCACATTCCTGTGGCCCATGAGTTTAAGACCCGTGGGTCACAGTATAGAGAGGATAAGAATAAGCTGGTAAACTTTTAGTGTCGTTGTTTTTGTCACTAACATTGGAAGCACTAAAGCTAACAGTACATTACGACGTACAGAGCATCTTATGTGTCAGAATATCATGGGACTTTTAAAACTGACATTTGATCTTTTTTTGAAAATGTAAGTAATAGTTTTAATCATTCTGAAGCAAAGATTTTAATATATTTTCCCTTTTTCTTCTTAGATCCTAATTTTGTTCGGACATTTCTTACAACATACAGGTCCTTTTGCAAACCTCAAGAACTACTGAGTCTTATAATAGAAAGGTCTGTCGATTTGTTGATTTTTAAATTCTTTTTATTTTTTTTTTTAAAGAATTAAGATCTTTTCTCAGGAATATGTTGGATGAGCTTTAAATTGTAGTTCACAAGCACTGTTTTAATAAGTAAAATCTCTTGCATAACCATTTATTTACAAAAATGTTAGCTTTGGTTATTAAGTACAAAAATAGGGGTTATTTTACATGAAAACTCAATATTTGAAATTTAAATTTTATAGAATTAAGGATCTGTATAGAAATTTATAATTTAATTCTATAAGTTCTAATTTTGATGGTCTAAGTGTTCAAAACAGAAGTTTTCAAATATATCACATGTTAGTGAAATGGAGCTTGTCAGTGAACAAATATTATAATCAAGAAAAATGTTTTACCCACCCAAACAAAGAACAATTGCAAGCATTACCCTTAAAAATTACTGTATCAGCTGATTTAGAGTAATTCTATAAAGTAAAAATTACCAGTCCCATGCCGTTTTAGATTTGACATGTTTTCTTGATTATATTTTTAGTTAGTTGTATCTGTATTGGCAAATACAAATTTCTTTTCAAAAATAATGCTCAAAATAATAATATTTACATCATAGAAGCCTTACTTGCTTTCACTGATATGTATATTCTTAGTAATTATTTACGATATTCTCTTGATTCTGCTGACAAGTGAAAGGTTTGCGGGTATTTTTTGTCTAATTTGATACATTAGTATTTTCATTGATTTGTTCTGTATTACGTTAGGTTTGAAATTCCAGAGCCTGAGCCAACAGAAGCTGATCGCATAGCTATAGAAAATGGAGATCAGCCCTTGAGTGCAGAACTAAAAAGGTTTAGGAAAGAATACATACAGCCTGTACAACTGCGGTAAGCATGAAATAAATAACTGAAGTAAATAAATCTTTATTGAACTTCCGTTTTAAAGCTGAGGTATGTGAAGCAAGGAGGTAACAAGCAATAAGGTGACTGTAATAAGAATTATCAGAGATTATTGTGTAAGTCTTAATTGACATAGAGTTTCGAAGGTGTTAAGCCTCTGGTAAGGTCCTTTAATTTGGCAAGTTACTGTTTTCCTTTGTACCATTCATTGTGATACACTTTATGTTTGAGTTCCCTCCTAACTCAATCCTGTGTTAATGCCATAGGGTATTAAATGTCTGTCGGCACTGGGTAGAGCACCACTTCTATGATTTTGAAAGAGATGCAGACCTTTTGCAACGAATGGAGGAATTTATTGGAACAGTAAGAGGTATTATTTTCAATGCCAAGTTTTATATGTAATAAAAGTACCAATATGGTGACTCTCAAATGATGTCATTGTCACTCTGTATTGTTAAATACTTGTGAGGATGCCAGCATAATCAGGCGAAAAAAAGTTTTGAATTTTCATCAAACATTTAGACCTCACGCCACTCAGTAATCACCCTGTTCACCCAATGTATTTTTATTTAACGAATCAAACTGACTGTTTTAGAATTGGCTAGAAAAAGTCTCAACTTAAGCTGAATCTTTACATCTATCTGAAATTATGTTTACCTGAGAGAGCCTTTAGGAAGTGCGGAGGGCAGGTGGCCACAGTTAGGTGGAGAGAGGCAGCAGAGTCTCAACACAGCATATTCAGCTGAGCGTTTACTTCTCACATTGTCACTGGTCAGACATGTGACTTTAAGCAAAACCACTGCAACTCTTTAGACTCAGTTTATCAGTAAAGTGAGGAGCTAGGTTTGATGACCACTAAGGTTTCCCTTTTAAAGGTTGTATGATTGTATGGACATCTATGGATGTCCTACTCAAATTTTCTTATTTCCACTGTGCATTCTGAATGAGAATTGGAAAATAAAGGGTTAAATTATAGTAATTCCATATACAGTACAAAATAGAGCCACATCCAAATTCAGACCAAAATGAACAGTCCTTTGGCATGGTTTAGTTTGTAAAATGCAGTGCTACTTAGGTTAATAATGAATGTGCATAATCTGTCCTTACAAATCTTGTGACTTGTTTAGGATATACGGTTTTGTGGGAGATTATAAAACAATGTTTGACCTGAAGTTTAGAATAATAGGGGTAAAAGTCTCTACAAGTAAGTTGCTTTCTAATTTTATTTAGAAAGGACCTGGAAGAATACATACCAAATGTACCAACAAAGAGAATGAGCTTAGGAAAGGGACTGGGAAGTGGTAAGGGGAACTTGCGTGTTTCATCTTGATCACTTGAACTTTGGGTAGCAAAGAAACATTCAGATAATCATTTGTGTAATTTTAAACTTAAAAAAAAAAAAGCTGTTAAATAAAGAGTATGTAAATGTTACTTATGTTTTTCAGGTAAAGCAATGAAAAAATGGGTTGAATCTATTACTAAGATAATCCAAAGGAAAAAAATTGCAAGAGACAATGGACCAGGACACAATATTACATTTCAGAGCTCTCCTCCAACAGTTGAATGGCATATAAGCAGGCCTGGCCATGTAGAGACTTTTGACCTGCTCACATTACACCCAATAGAAATTGCTCGACAACTCACTTTACTTGAATCAGATCTATACCGGTATGTAATTTAACATTCAAACTGAAAAGTCATTTCAAAAGCGTTTTTAAGATGAAATTCTGTTTGCTACATAATAAGGCTGTCATAAAACATCAATGAGAGAATATTTGAAATGTCTTAACTAATATGGTCTGGCAGGTAGTTTCTGCTCATTCGGTCCCTTGGTCCCCCTTGCTCTGTCTGAACTTACACCTCTCTTTCTACAGTCATGATCCCTTGTTAAGAGAAGCTAGGTTCACATTCTGGCATTACCATTGCTGGTGTGGTGTTCTGGGGCAATTTTTACCTCCTTGTGTAACTTTTATCCTTCTGCCTCTTAGTTTCCTCAACAGTAAAATGGGCCTGATGACAGTCCTACTCCTGGGACTGTTGTAAGGCTTAAAATATCAGTACAGTGTACAGTGCTTCACACATTGCCCAGCTCAAAGTTAGGGCTCTTAGCTACTGTTGCTACTGTGAACTGAAATCACCACTAGTTGTAGCCTTCTTAGTGTATCATTCTACATTGATATAACTAGGATCCTCAGAAAATGTGTTTCTGTTGTAGATAGGGACTGTTCAGAATCTCAGACTAAGTCTCAAACTAAATGAGAAAAAGAGCTAAATGTATAGATTTCCTGCCACCAAAGATCACCGTATTCCCAAAAATGAGTGTTAGAATCTGTCTGTTTATTTCCCAGGCCCGTTAAGGTAGGTTTTTATTTTGTTTTGTTTTCCCTCTCTTCCTTTAGACCAAAAAGAGAGATTATGAATTGTGATTGCCATAACCACTTTGGACTGATGATTATAACAGATATTTTATTGAGAAAGATATTACAGAGAAATTTCAACCTTGTCTAAAGCAAAATGCTACTATAAAGCTATAATAAAAGTACACCGGTACATCCATAAAGATGTATCTTTTCAAATCTATAAAGAAAGATGCATAATTACAATTTTTTATGCCTTGTTTTCATAAACTAGATTTATGTTGGTATAAAAAGAAAGCTTATATGGGAATTTAGTTTTTATTTATCCTATCTGCTTAATAAAATAGTGTCTATATTAGAAAGAAAAGTATCATGTAGTATTATGTATTGATGATTTTTAGAGCTGTCCAGCCATCAGAATTAGTTGGAAGTGTGTGGACAAAAGAAGACAAAGAAATTAATTCTCCTAATCTTTTGAAAATGATCCGACACACCACTAATCTCACTCTGTGGTTTGAGAAGTAAGTATTCCTGACATTCTTATATTTTATAAGTCAACTGTGTTATTAATTTCAGGGAAGTTTTATTTCTATATATCTCACATCTTTGTTTCTCCATTCTTTTTTTTTTTTTTTTTTTTTTTTTTGCATTAAGTAAATGTTTGCTTATTTCCTCCCAAAATTTATTTCTTCCATGAAAGAGAAACGGTGAGAAAGGTACCCCCGACTTGTCCCTTAGGCCACAATTCCACCCTCTGCCTCAATCCAGCCAGGATCGTGGGTGGGCCTGAGAAGACCTTGGGATATGAACCTGGTACCTTCCCATATGTCTTTAACATGGTAGACATCTGGTCACCGCTACACCACCATGGCTGGCCAAGTGAATGTTTTTCTAGTGCAGCGTTTAATTTCACTAATGATTTTCTTCATTTTAGTTTTTGAGTTTTTCGTAGTGGTTTCTTTAGGGTTTACTATATATATCTTAGCTCATCAGAGTAAGTTTCAGACTTATAGTAGCTTAATTCCAGTGAAGATAAGAAATGTTCCTCTTAGGTAGCTCTATTCCCTTTCTCCATTTAGTGTGGTATTGTTGTAATACATTTTACATCTAATTAATGATACATTAATCAGTAAAATCTTGCAATTGGATGAATAGGAGACAACAGAATTCTTGAAATCTTGAATAAATTTCCCTAGAACACAGCTACATACTAAAGACCTACAAATATTCACCAAGATATTAGCTTCATCATTTAGTCTAATGCTGATAGAGGATGCACCAGATATAGCAGAATCATAACTGAATGATTCTACCAGCCCCGAAAACAGTAAAGAGAAGTATTTCTGACTTAACTGGAGAGACCGTCTTTTCCTCTAGTCTCCTCCTATCTCTCTCTCTCCCCTCTAAAGTCACACTATGGCCACCCTCCCATACACACTCTATATTATTTTATTTACTAAATTCTTCAAACCATAACTTTACTGGAAAAAACTCTGAAACTTTTCATTCCTTTTTGTTTTCAATTTTAGATGTATTGTAGAAACTGAAAATTTAGAAGAAAGAGTAGCTGTGGTGAGTCGAATAATTGAGATTCTCCAAGTCTTTCAGGAGTTGAATAACTTCAATGGTGTTCTTGAGGTTGTCAGTGCTATGAACTCATCACCTGTTTACAGATTAGACCATACATTTGAGGTAGGTTTGGACATGTGTTGTTGTTTATTTAAAGAATTACTTATTTAATTTTATTTATTTCAATTTTACTATAGGGCACGTGTGCTCACCAGAGAGAGAGGGAAAATGGGAAAGCAAGCTGCCAGGTCTGGGACTCAAACTGCGATCAACCATGTGGGAGTCCAGCACCTTAACCACCATGCCACCTGCTGGCCCCTGGACATTTTTTAAATGAACTTGCATTTTCTATTATAAAAATCAAAATTTTAAAAAGTATTATTTTTAATTTTTAAATGTCTTGTTTTTTTCAATAGCAGATTAAAGATGGAATTATCTAAATTTTGCAATGAATTGGTTGGTCTTTTAACATTAGGCACTCTCGGAGCCAGCAGGTGATGCAGTGGTTAAGGCCCTGGGATTCCCACCTGGGTGACTATGGTTCAAGTTCTGAACCTGGCAGCTTGAGAATCATGCTAAGCATGTGTGTGTGCATGCCCAAGGAGAAGAATGGAGAAATGATTGCAGCATAATAATCTCCCCAGGGGGTGATTTCTCACTTTCCCTCTCACTCTCTGTCTGTCTCCCCCCCCTCCCTTTCTCTCTGGCGAGCTCATGTGCCCAAAGACAGAAACCTTTAAAAACATTTTTTTAAAAAATGAAATTAGTCACTCTGATTAAGGTACATTTACAGATCCCAGCCTGATAAAATGCAAAAATTCTCGGCATTTAAATTTGTAATATAATGTATGATTGTAAGTGTTTACATAATTCTGTGAGGAATGGCTAGATAAACTAAATGTCACACACACTCACTAAGTCTGTACTGGGTCTGTGAAGGTAGTTTCTTTGAAGTAGTGATAACATTCTTAAATTGTTACTGTCATTGTTGGATCTTACTATTATCCTGGTATTTTTCAGGAAGACCTATGATTCATTTTGTGAACTTTTGTCTCTTAAATGTTTTCTTTCTCGTAGCAAATACCAAGTCGCCAAAAGAAAATTTTAGAAGAAGCTCATGAATTGAGTGAAGATCATTATAAGAAATACTTGGCAAAACTCAGGTCTATTAATCCACCATGTGTGCCTTTCTTTGGTAAGTATTTCTTCTAGAATTTTCATTGTGTTTTTGGATTCAAAATAAGACACTGTTTCATTAATGAGTAAAGATATACATAAATACCAGCAGCAAATACTTATTTAACAAATATTTAGCACTTGAATTCTCTCAGAATTTTTATTAGGACTTCTTAAAATCAAGCCTCACATAGATATTTCACTTTCTTTTTTCATCTTGGGCAGCCAGTAGATATTATTTAATACTTGTGTTTTTATATTCATAGTAACCTTTTAAATTGAATTTTGATAAACCAAATACTCTATAGAGGAGACATGGCTAAACTCATCCATATTTACAATAATTTCTTTTGTAAATAGTTTCATGTCGCCTTTGGGCCCACACATGATTTTTGCTATAGGGCCTGTGCCTGCAACAGAGAGACAAAGTGAGAAATCACCCTCCAGGGAGGATGGCCACACCACTGTCACTTCTCCTCCATTCTCCTCTCGGGATCTTGGGCACACATACACACATACCTGGCATGAGTTATAAGCCTCTGGGTTGGGGACTTGAACCACGGTCAACTACATGGGAGTCCAGCGACATAACCTTTGGGCCATCTGCTGTTCCCTCATCCCATTATTTCTAATTTGGGTACTCCACCCCCCTTTGTGGTTATTTTCACAGATAAAAACTACCCATTTGTTGTAATCATTTACAGTCTTTGATCACTGCAGACATTTTGTTATCCATTTACTCAACATTTGCATTATCTCTTGTCCATGTCCTTTCTTATATCTGCTTCAATATTTTAGCAATCCGTCTTTTAGCTATGATTTGTTAACATATATTAGTTTAAAATTTTATAATCTGTCTTTCCCATTATGATTTCTAACATTTTTAACCTTAGAAACTGTTTCATCTAGTAATTTAATATTCAGTCATATTTTCTTATAGTTTTTTTATTATTTGACCTTCAAAACAATATTTAACTCTTTTCTCAAACTGAAGTCTCTTTTAGATATCATATGAAAAACTCTGTTTCTCCACCAAATTCTTGGTTGACCCAAGTTTATTGAATAGTTTTTTCTTTTTCCCTATTTATATATGAAACCTCCTTTTTTTTATTGTTCCCTCTATTTTGCCAGAGTGCATGCACTCACCAGAGAGAGAGAGAAAAACAGCAACAGAGAGAAAGAAAATGAGAAAGCAACCCTATGAATGGCCACACTGCAATCCCCTTCTCCATCTCTTTCTCCCATCAGGATTTTGGGCACACACACACACACACACACACACACATCACTAGCATGTTTCTCAAGCCACTAGGTCCAGGACTTAAACTGTGCAGTTGATCATGTGGGATTCAGCTGCCTTAACTACCATTCCAATGGAGCCATGACTCAAATCCCAGTAGGCCATGTAGGATCCAACTTCCTTTGTGTAGTGCCTAAGTACTGTACTACAGGGCCTTTTTTTTTTTTAAATATATTAAAATGTCTTTCTTGATACAGAATTGCTTCATTTCATTATTTTAAACATTCTAGCATTCAATTATATCTTTAATTTTTTTTTAAGCTTGCTCCAATTTGTAGCCTTTCCCATTCTAATTTTATTTGTTTTACTTTAATTTTCCTTTTTCTTCAAAAAAGTAAGTTCTTGGTCCAGTCCCAAGGCCCATTGATTAAGGGAGCCAGATCCCACATGGCTGACTTTGTGATTCAAATCCCCACTCCAAGCAACTTGAACAATGTGCTGGGTGTGTGCATTCCCATCCAAAATTCCAACAGGATGGAGAAATGGAGGAGACGGGATTGCAGCATGACCATGCTTATTGGGGGTCCTCTCTCCCTCTCAGTCCTCTCTCTGGTGAATGCACATGACCTCTGACAAACACTTTTTTAAAACTTTAAAAATTAAAAAATAAATAAATAAAGATAAGTTCTTGGCCCAGCACTGTGGCACAACAATAGCATATGGTCCTGCAGGCTGACTGTGTGTTTAGCCTGTCAGCCTGTAAACATCTGGTGCATAGGCACCCAGGATCCTAAGGAGCCGGAGGGCTGAGGAAGGGGTTATCACAGTGCAACAAGGCCCAGGCAAGGGTGCTTCTCTCTCTCTCTGTCTTCCTTTTTCTCAGGTGTATGTGCATACACTAACATTTTTTTAAAATCTTAAAATTTTATTATTTTATGTCATGTATTACTTTTTAATATTGTTCATTTCTATTTTCAGGAAGATTTTTTTTCCCCAACTAAATTCTTGATAAAAATTTTGAGTTAATTTATTTTCTCTTTCTAGTAAAATAGAAAACCTCTGCATTTACTCTTAAATACAGTTATTATGATACCCATTCATGTAAGGGAACTGGGAAGGGTCTGAGTAGGTCTGGTGTTCATTTTATTCAGTCAGTTGACAGATACTACTAGAGTTCCTACTAAATACCAACAACTGTGTCAGGTGCTTAGAAAAAATGAAAAATACATATTCACTTTGCTCACTGAACTCATAGTCCTGCCACTCATGATATCCTATGCTGTCTGGTACACAGAGACAGAAAGAAACCTCCGTCAGTGTCCATTCACTGGACTCACTATTTGATCCCTGCTACTCCATCAGCCTGTGGGTATTTATCCATACAAATTTAACTTTCTAAAGTACTCTCTTCCAGAACTTTGGAAACTAATGTAACTGATCTTCATAGCATGCCATTAAGTTAAAAAAAAAGGCGGGGGATGGGTTCAAATCTTGAGAATATGATTCTGTTAAGGTGGCTTTTTAAAAAAAAATTATTTTATTTAACTTTATTTATTTTAATTTGACCAGAGAGGGACAGAGTGAGAGTGAGATAGAGAGAGAGAGAGAAAGTGAGACAGCAAGTCACTGGGTCCAGAACTTAAACCATGGCCGGCCAAGTGGGAGTCCAGCACCCTTAACCACCACCATGTCACCTGCCGGTCTCCCATTAAGGTGTTTTAAAGTGAGCTGTGTGATTTAGTGAGTGAACACAAACATGTAGTAGCTGACAGATATATAGCCCACCTGCCAGCTTTCTTGCCCTTTCTATTCATTTTCCTGATTACCAAGGCTCTGCTCTTTTAAGGTGATTTATTTAAAACTGTCCCTGTTGGTTCTGCTGCTCTCAGGTCTCTGCTATTCTCTAGCTAAAGGGTATCAGTCTCTAGAGTTAGCCAGGCGGCCTTTTATTTTTCTGACCCAGTAGGTAGAGCCAGGTGTTAATGCTGCTTCTGCATTCCAAGAAATACCTCCCAGATTCTTCTCCTGAATTCTGGATGTTTGTCCCCTTTTCAGGGGAGGGTCAAAGGTAATAGCTGACAATTTACCTTCTCTACCATCATATATAAAATATTAATATTATACATACACAAATATATACATATATTTATATATATATAAACTATATTATATATTATATACGTTACATATCTTTATACAGAAATTATATATTTTATATATGTAGGCATGTGTGCTCACAGGGAGGGGGGTGGAGGGAAGAAGGCACTTCCCAGATGGGATAGTCATGCCACAGTCTGTTCTTCCTTTTCCTCTTGTGATTTTAGGCATGCACACATATGTGCACAGATTATTTCCCAAGCTGCCAGGTCTGGGACTTGAACTTCACAGTGTGACATCTGCCTCAACTACCACACTGCCAGCTGGCTCACCTCTATCACCTTACAAAGTTCTTACGTGTTTTGCTAGTGCTACACCATTTACTAGGGCGTTTTCTCCTACCAAAGCTATGCTGACTTCTGGTCTACATCCCGTTTTCTTCATACCCTATTAATATTCTGTTCATAGGTAGAATGACTATCTGAGCAATTGAACATTTCCTCCAAGGTAAAAAGGTGCACCTAAACCAAGTTTCTCATCTGCATGCAAACATCCAAGCCGTAGCATTGGCTTTCTTCTTTCATTTTATATGAGTGGTCTCCAAAAAGTTCATAAGGGGACCAGCAGATGGTATAATGGTTATGTTGCTTGACTCCCACATAGTAGAACACGGTTCAAGTCCCAGACCCCGTAGCTTAAAACTCACACTGGGTCTGTGGGCATGCTTGCTCAAGATCCCAGGAAAAGAAAGGAAGAGAAGGGATTGTGGCATGGCCATCCTCTCTAGGGGGATGATTTCTCACTTTCTGTCTCTCTCCAATGAGCACATGCACCCTACAGCATAAATCTCTTAAAAAAAAAAAAAAAAGTTTATGGAAAACATATTTTGAAAGAAATTGCAAGGATTTCAGTATTTTTTTAATACCAGATAAACTTACACATTAGTTCTCTTTTTCCACAAATGATTTGAGGTCCCCTTGAATAGCTCTGATCTTATATCCTGTTTTTTATAATCTTGCTTCATCTCTACTCATGTTTTCCTGCTATATTAGAACTATGTTTCTCATATTTTAGTCTGTTCTCCAAATGCTCTCTCTTCTATTCTGAATTAATATGTTTCTTTCATTCATTTAGAAACATTTGTTGAATACTTCCACTGCCAGGCCAAGACCTAGGTTGCTGAGGATAGATAAGACAGTCTCATACTATCTGCTCCCTTGAGAGTAGAAAAGTCGATTACTGTACAATGTAGTAAGTATAACACTGTATTGTAGGCGTGTAAATCAAGTGTGGATAGACTACTACAGAAACGTTGAACCTTGAGCAGACACTTTTTCCTGGAAAGGTTGGGAAAATATCAATAAAAAGCTGAAACCTCACTCTTCTTATTTATATCATAATGCTCTGCATCCCTTCTCCCTTGGATAGCTTTCCCTATAGGTGAGTATGTAAAATGATTAACTGCAGTTCAGGAATAACTTCTACTTATAGGTTTGAAAAAACTGGCTCAGCTGCAGTGGTGTGTGCTACTTAGATACTGTACTTTTGGGGCCACATGGGAGGTTGGATTCCTGCTCCAATCTAAAAGCCAGGCATGGTGGCCTGTGCTAGCAGTTCAGGAGACTGAGGCAAGAGGATTATGGGCTTGAGGCTGGCCTGAGCAACATGAGACCTTTTCTAAACATGAATCAGGCATGGTGGTGTGTACCTGTAGTCCCAGCTGGAGGGCTGAGGCAGGAGGACCTCAACAGCAAGACCCTGTCTTTTAAAAATAAAAAGAAAGAAAAGAAAAAAAATTAAGCTTACTAGTATATACTATTCAGGTCTATGTTATATATACATTCACACACTACATTTTTCATTCAAAAATCATATATATTTTTACAGAGAGAATATGTGCTTAAGCATGTTTTACTGATACTCTGTATGACCAATCAAGTTTGGACACCACTGATGTGATCATTGGTTCGTTCAACTAGCCATCAGTTAAGCATAAAGTAATTTCCAAATTTTATTATCCCAAAATGCTACCTGTAAGCATTTTTACTTAATCCAAGTGTATTTGAACATCTAGGACAACCCATATACTTACTGTTCCCTGTGTTCCCAGTGTCAGTCATTGTGCCACTGCCCACTCAGTCACCCAAGCACAGAGTTGAAAGTCTGCCTTCCCACCCTCTTCACCCCCTGCCCAAACCAGGTAATCAGTTCTTGGAGAGTCTGCCTCTTAAATATTTATCCTCTCCACTCTATTCCCATACATCTCGGGCAGCTGTCATCATCTCAAAGAACTGTTGTTAGTTCCTGTTTTCCCTTTTTCTTTTTCTTTTCTTTTTTTTTTTTTTTTTTTTGGAGAGGTTTTTGCTATAGGGCGCTTGCGCTCGCCAGACAGACAGAGACAGAGAGACAGAAAGCGAGAAATCACCCCCCAGGGGGGATGGCCACACTGCAATCCCTTCTCCTCCATTATCCTCTAGGGATCTTGGGCACGCACGCACACGTGCCCGGCGTGAGTTTAAGCCATCGGGTCTGGGACACGAACCACGGTCAACTACGTGGGAGTCCAGTGACATAGCCATTACGCTAACTGCTGGTCCCACCGTTTTCCCTTCTCTGGGAACTCTGTCCAACGCATCTGGCTTCACAGTGCATTTATATACTTGTCACCCCCTCTTTATCTTGGATGAAGTAGAGCTGTTCTTATATCTTTACTGTAGGGCACATGCACTCATCAGAGAGAGACAAGGGAGGGAAAGTGAGAATCACCCTCCAGGGGGTATGTCCATACCACAGTCCCTTCTCCTCCATTTTCCTCCTGGGATTTTGGGCATGTGTGCACACATGCATAGTGTGATTTTCAACCCACCAGGTCTAGGTCTTGAACCACGATGGCCATATGGGAATCTAGCCCCTAATCACTATGCCACCTGCTGGTCCCCAAAACATTTAAGTTCTTTAACAAAAGATACTTCATGACCCAGTCCAGGTGGTGCAGCATACAACCTCTTGACAGGTAGGCCATCAATTTATAAACAATAAAGGAGAGTTGATTTTGACTGCTGTTCAATATGCACACTCTTCTAGACATGTTTGTCAGACTAAACACTGAGCTAAGTGTATCCAGCTTGGGTAAAGGACAGTCAGTATAACTAGCTGAAAGGAAGAGTCACATGACAGGCAGATGCAGAAAATCAAAGAGCCTGTGCTGGAACCAGCCCTTGGTGTGGTAGTTAAGGTAGCTAGATCCCACACGGCCAACTATGCAGTGTGAATCCTGGACGCTGCAGCTAGAAAAACACACCAGGGGTGTGTGTGCGTGCATGCCAAATTACCAAGAGGAAGACAGAGGAGAAGGAATTGTGGTGGGGCCCTCCTCTCTTGGGGGTTCTTTCTCACTTTTTTCTTCTTTTTTTTATTTTTGGAGATTTTTGCTATAGGGTGTGTGCGCTCACCAGAAAGACAGAGACAAAAGGCGAGAAATCACCCCTCGGGATGGCCACGCCACAATCCCTTCTCCTCCATTCTCCTCTCAGGATCTTGGGCACGTACGCACACGTGCTTGGCCTGAGTTTAAGCCGCACAGTCGACTATATGGGAGTCCAGCGACATAGCCATTACGCCAACTGCTGATCCCTCTCACTGTCTCTTGATCTCTCTCTTTCTGTATGTCTGTCTCTGGCAAGCACACATGCACTATAGTAAAACTTAAAAGAAAAAATTTTAGGGGCTGGCAGGTAGCATGATGTTTAGGGGTGCTGGATTCCCACATGGCTGAATGCGGTTCAAGTCCAGAGCTGGCAACTTGCTTTCTCATTTTCCCTCCTTCACTCTGTCCCCCTCTGGTCAAATTAAAATAAACAAGTAAATATATAAAATAAATAAAGTTAAATAAAATAATTCTTTTAAAAAAAATAAGAGTGGCCTAGGTGCTTAGAAATAGCCAAGTAGTTAGCTCACTTAGTAACTGGATGCTTTTTAATACCAAGCAGGCATTGATGTAGTCATATTTCATGACTGCTGACTTGTTCAGTATTTATTTGAGTCATTTCATCTTTTCAGGGATCTGGCTAAAAATTCTAGTGTTTTAACAGTATCTCTGTACCACCAAAACATTTAGAACCACTAGTGTAGCCTTGGCCTTGTGTCCTGCCACTCTTCTTTCACCTCACTCACACCCCAAATCCCTATGGTGTACCAATACCAAACAGCATGCTATCTCTAAGTATGTCTCGCAGGTTTCATCACAGATCAGTGCCTTCCTACACACCCATTGCTGCTTTGGTTGGAGTGCCTTTCTAACCATCACCTCATCTGTGATGTTTTTTCCAATCCCACTAGCTGAAAGCAGAAGTAGGTATACTCTGTTGAGCTCTCATATCTTTTTTTTTTTTCTTTTTTTGGAGAGATTTTCACTATAGGGCACGTGCGCTCGCCAAACAGACAGAGAGAGACATAGAGACAGAAAGCGAGAAATCACCCCCCGGGGGGATGGTCACGCCGCAATCCCTTCTCCTCCATTCTCCTCTCGGGATCTTGGGCACGCACGCACACGTGCCCAGCGTGAGTTTTAAGCCACCGGGTCCGGGACGCGAACCACGGTCGACTACGTGGGAGTCCAGCAACATAGCCATTACGCTAACTGCTGGTTCCCTGAGCTCTCATATCTTAATTCATTGTTACTAATGCAGCACCTCATAATATGGCACTTACCAAATTGTACTGTAGTGGCCCACATTCAGAGCTCTGGACTCCTTGAGGTCAGGGGCTGTGTCTTTTCCATCTTTGTGTCAGAAGTACCTAATGTAGCACTTGGAATTGAGCAGAGACTCAACTTGCATATGGAGTGAACAAACTCAGATATTTACACCCTCTTGTTTCCCCCACAGCGCATCACAGTCAGTGCATTAGGGGAAAAGGAAGAAGCATAGCAAATAGGGCAAGATGCAGCAACAGCATCAGCAAGCACAACCACAGCTAATTAGTACTTAACTGTCACGGCCCTACACAGAGACTACAGTAATTTGGTTTGCTCTCCTCATGCAGTGATGGGGAAGCAGGAGCTCAATCAACAACTTGTCACTACCTTAAATTGCTGAAGACCAAAGTGAATAATAAATTATACACAGTCCTGTGTTTATAGGCTTGCAGATCTTTCCACTTTTGCCTGTCCACATAGTACTACCTCTGAAGTGTATGTCTTTATTTTTTTTTTATAATGAGATTTTGCTACAGGGCACATGCACTCGCTGGAGAGAGAGACAGAGACAGAGAAACAGAAAATGAGAAATCACCCCCCCAGGGAAGATGGGCACACATGCCTGGCATGTTTTAAGCCGCCGAGTCTGGAACTCAAACCACGGTCGACTACGTGGATGTCGTCTAGCAGTGTAACCATTATGCTCTCTGCTGGTCCCCAAGGTGTATAGCTTAACAGCCTCTTATGAGGTCTTAAGATCTGAGTCAGCAGAAAACGTCTGAATAAAATCCTCTGAATTTATCATTTTCTCCTTTTGCCAGAAATATGTGTCATTAGTGACAGTTAAACTTCCTTTAACAAAACTATGACTTATATAAAATAACATAATAGTTTTAGGGGTATGGAAAATTGGTTATCCTTCCTGAAAGGTATACTAGTTTTATGAACCTTGGTCTCCTTTTTTCTTGGATATTTGTAGGATTTAAGACTTTTGCAGGACAATTTAAGTCTTTTGTAGAAATATTTAATACTTATAAAAATTTTTCTCTTGCTATTTACTTAGCTTGTTTCTCATAGCATGGAAATCTGAGCCTTGACTCGGGTATGGTGCCTACGATGGCACAATGTAATATGCCCAGGTTAATAAGAAACAACCTATTTTGCATTCCTTATCCTTTCATAATTTCATTGTATCTTTTAGGAATTTATCTCACTAATATCTTGAAAACAGAAGAAGGCAACCCTGAGGTCCTAAAAAGACATGGAAAAGAGCTTATAAACTTTAGCAAGAGGAGGAAAGTGGCAGAAATAACTGGAGAGATCCAGCAATACCAAAACCAGCCTTACTGTTTACGAGTAGAATCAGATATCAAAGTAAGTTGAATGATTTGAAATTTCTGATTAAATTTATATAAACTATCTGATAAAAGGCAGGTTTATTTTCTAGAAGAAAAAAGGAAGATAAAACTTAACTGAAATTTTCTCCTGTTTAATGTTTTCTTAAGTTATTTCATGAATATCCAAATGAATTTCAAATATTAAATACTAACAATTATTTCTTTGCACTTCATTCAGAGGTTCTTTGAAAACTTGAATCCGATGGGAAATAGCATGGAAAAAGAATTTACAGATTACCTTTTCAACAAATCCCTCGAAATAGAGCCGCGAAATCCTAAACCTCTCCCAAGATTTGTAAGCATTCATTTACTTGTATTTCTTTTGCACTTACATACTTTTTGCAGTTGTCATCTCTGTCTGGTGATGTCATCACTACCATGTGTGTTTTATAGATTAGTTTTCTACAAAGGCATTCAGGGATGAAGTACACGTGTGATGGTTAAATTAATGAAAAAGTGCTGTCTGTCCAGGGATATCCCACTTGATTCCAAATAAATTAATTTTATTATTAGTTTAAATAAACCCTGCTTTGATGAGTAAAAAACTGAGCAGGTATGTAAGGTTTAATTGTTTTACAAAAAAAAAGTTATATAAAATTCTAAGAACAGGATATTTAGTGAATTTATACTTATTGACTTATAATAAATATATGTATTTATTATGACATTTTGGTAGCCACACTGGCAAAAAGCAAGTATGTGAAATTAATTTTAAGAATATATAAGGATACTTCAAAAAGTTCCTGGAAAATGTAATTAAAGTAATGATTTACTAGAACTCTTTTTAAAGAATTATTTAATTTCATTTATTATTATTACTTTTTAATTTGACCAGAGAGAGAGAGACAGAAAGGGAAAGGGAGAAAGCAAGCCATCAGGTCTAGGACTTGACGGGTGGTTGGCCATATGGAGTCCAGGCCTTTATCACCATACCACCTCTTGGCTCAATTTACTAGAACTTTTAACCATGAATCATGAGCTGTAAAAATATCAGATTTGGCTAAAGATACTTTCTCTGGGAAAATTAAGTTTCCCCGTTCTTTATTATTTGTCAGTGCCTTGCCAAATTTATGTATGAATATGTTCTCTCTTATTCATAAGAAAATGAAGAATCAGGGCGTGAACATAAATGGCTTCTAAAACACTGAGACCAGTACATAACATCTGGGGACCAGCAGTTGGCATAACGGCTGTGTTGCTGGACGCCCATGTAGTTGATTGCGGTTCCAGTCCTAGACCTGGTGGCTTAAACTCAAGCCAGGCATGTGTGCGTGCGTGCCCAAGATCCCGAGAGGAGAATGGAGGAGAAGGGACTGCGGTGTGGCCATCCCCCCTGGGGGAGTGATTTCTCGCTTTCTGTCTCTCTCTGTCTTTCTGGCAAGCACACACACCCTATAGCAAAAACCTCTCAAAAAAAAAAAATAATAATAATAACGTCTGTAAACTAAAGCATATGCAGTTGCCTCACAGGAAAATACCACAAGGGCTAAAACAATTTTTAATACAATGGATTAAAAACATCATTGGGAAATTGATATACAGGGTGCTCTAGTGAAGAACACTGATATTACTGAGAAGTGATCACTCTATAAGGAAATCCCACAAAACTAACATATATAAGGAGATGAAAACTCGAGAGGCAGTTTTTATGCATTTACAGATAGCTCAGATGGTCCTAATGGCATTGCTGTATTTCAGCATAATAAGGTACTATAATTCACGATGATGATCCTGGCTTTGCCAGTAAGGTTAAATTTGTTTAAAATAGCTTCTGCTTGAAATGCCAGAGAAGGGGCCCCCAGGTGGCATAGTGGTTAAGGTGCTGGATTCCCACAAGGCCAGCCATGGTTCAAGTCCCATACTCAGTGGCTTGAAAATCACCCTGGGCATATGTGCCCCAAACCCTAGGAGGATGGAAAGGGATTGTGGCATGGCCATCCCTTCTGTGGGGTGATTTCTCACTTTCCCTCTCTCTAACTTTCTCTAGCAAGTGCACAGGCTCTATGGCAAAAACCTTTTAAAACAAAAAAAAAACAAACAACATTAAAAAAAAACCCAGAGAAATATACAATAGATTTAAAGAATGTTTTACCCAAAAATATTAAAGTAGCAAATACTCTAGTATTTATAGGACTAAAAGTCAGGCAAGGTTGCAGCAAAATGGAAGATTAATGCTTGGACACTTTGATTTGAATTATTATACTAACTTATTAGTGATTTATGCTTTTCCTAGATACTAGTTGAATTTTACCAGGCACATAGAGAAAAAAACTTTCGTTTCCACTGTGGTATTTTAAAAATTTCGTCTCTTTTTATGTCTACAGCCAAAAAAATATAGCTATCCCCTAAAATCTCCTGGTGTTCGTCCATCAAACCCGAGACCTGGTACCATGAGACATCCCACACCTCTGCAGCAGGAGCCGAGGAAAATTAGTTACAGTCGGATCCCTGAAAGTGAAACAGAGAGTACAGCCTCTGCACCCAATTCTCCAAGAACGCCATTAACACCTCCTCCTGCTTCTGGTGCTTCCAGTACCACAGATGTTTGCAGCGTGTTTGATTCTGATCATTCGAGCCCTTTTCACTCAAGTAGGTGCTAGAATTTTAATTACTTTAAAGTAATTGTTAGAGTTATATGTGCTAGAGGTACAAAAAAAATTGTGTGTGTGTGTGTGTGTGTGTGTGTGTGTGTGAACTTGAAAACAAGTCAGATACCATTTCAGGAGATATTACTAAAATACAAAATAAATTCTAAAATCCAGCAGGTAATTTTTAAAATGTCTGCTTGAACAGCCCTCTTTGAGTTTATTATATTCATTTCTCAGAACAGTCATGACATATTTTTTTCTGTGCAAAAATGAGTCATGACTTTTTTGACAACCCAATACTTGGCTGAAGGATTTGGTGGTAAAATTGGTAATTTAAATTTCATATGAGTATTTCAAATGCATCCCTCATATCCAGAGGAAACAAAGATCATTCTTAAAATCTGCAAGGAATATCACTCCTGTGTTTTAAATGCTCTCTCCAAAATTATTATATTTGAATACTACTCAGTGTACATCTTCTCTATACTAAATTCTTCAAACCTTCCAATTTTGTATTGTGTCAAGGTCCAACTCCCACTTAACCCTTCCT
Source organism: Tupaia tana (assembly GCA_026018925.1). NCBI lineage: Eukaryota > Metazoa > Chordata > Mammalia > Scandentia > Tupaiidae > Tupaia > Tupaia tana. The sequence goes on from JAKSZU010000003.1 coordinate 195,385,382, forward strand.
CAGGCTACCCTACGGTACCCGAGTATATATAGTGCCTGCTACTACTCTGCCTATGCTTTCAGCACAGCCATACACATCTCATGGATGGTGTACTACTGCTTACCCCTCTTACTTCTAGACCAGCATTGTCCAATATAAATATAATGTGAGCCACAGATATGATAGCCACACTGGCAAAAAGCAAAAATAAGTAAGCGAAATTAATTTTAAATAATATATAAGGATACTTCAAAAAGTTCTTGGAAAATGTAATTAAAGTACAAGTTTATTATGATGCAAAAATATTTCAAGATCCATGTAAGAACTTTTTGAAGACTTGTATTTTATTTGCCCCAGTATATCAAGTTATTATCATTTCAACATAAAATTAATATAAACATTTATTACTGAGATATTTTACATTCCTCGTTTGGTTCTAAATCTTTAAAATCCAGTGTGTGTTTTACATTCACAGTACATCTCAGTGAACAAGCCACAGTCAAATGCTCACTAATCACACCAGGCCACTAAACGTGCAGCTCAGGTTCCAGCCCTTCAAAGAGGCAATCTTTTAAATCTAGATTGCCAATGATTTTTTTTTTTTTAAGTTTTTTGTTCCATGATACAATGCACATGCACACGTGTAAGGGAGATGGGGAAGAGGGGCAGAGGAAAATACACTCCATGGGGTCTGTTCATGCTGTAGTGATCCCATTCCTTCCGTCCTTATAGCCCGTTGGATCCCGGGCACTTATGCACATGCCTGATTCATGTCTTCATTATTAAATCAAAATCAAATCCAGTCATCTTTAACCTTCTTACGACTACTTCCGTAGGCTCTTTCATTGGCTATCTTAACTCACATCTGATCAGCTTTGCCCAAGTACTTGACATAATAGAGCCTAATACCAAAAGTGGCACGACATTATTATGAAAGAAGAAGTTGAGAAACACCGACCTAGGTGCTTAGAATACTGCTTTGTCATCCCAATCTGCTAGTGAGCTTTCTGATTTCAGATAAAATACTTCTTCTGTGTCTTTTTGGGATGAAATTGAGTTTTTTAAGATTTCTCTCAACCCAAGGGACCAGCAGTTAGCGTAATGGCTATGTCGTTGGACTCCCATGTAGTCGACTGCTGTTCGAGTCCTGGACCTAGTGGCTTAAACTCATGCCCGGCACGTGCGTGCCCAAGATCCTGAGAGGAGAATGGAGGAGAAGGGATTATGGCATGGCCATCCCCCGTGGGGGATGATTTCTCGCTTTCTATCTCTCTTTCTGGCTAGCGTACATGCCCTACAGCAAAAACCTGTCCAAAAAAAAAAGATTTCTCTCAGAGAATTTAACTAAAAATCCACTTAAAATAATTATCTGAGTGTATTATTATTTTGAAATTTGCCCAGAATTCTATTTGTTTCTGTAGTATACATGTATTTGTAGTTATCCAGCAGTCTATCTTGTTTTTACACTCTCTGAAGTACATTTGTCTTGAGAATACAACCTGGCATTTTCAGCAACTAAGGACCACAGAGTCATGGTAAACACATAGTAAGCTGTCAGATACTTTTGGTAAGTTCAAATAGATACCAGGTTTAAAACACTCCATTTGGGAACCAGCAGTTAGCATAATGGCTATGTCGCTGGACTCCCACGTAGTCGACCGCGGTTCGCATCCTGGACCAGGTGGCTTAAAACTCACGCCGGGCGCGTGTGCATGCGTGCCCAAGATCCCGAGAGGAGAATGGAAGAGAAGGGATTGCGGCGTGACCATCTCCCCCTGGGGGGTGATTTCTTGCTTTCTGTCTCTCTCTCTCTCTCTGTCTGTCTGGCGAGCGCACGCGCCGTATAGCGAAAACCTCTCAAAAAAAAAAAAAAACACTCCATTTATTCTCCTCAACTTGCCAATCCCCTAAATTAAGTAATAAAAATAAAGCTAGCACTTTTTCAGTATACCTGACTCAAATCATTGTTTAGTCCGACCCATTTAACTCTCTGCAGAATTTTTTCCCCCAGAGCAGACAGCTAATAGGTCTGAGTTATAAGTGCATTAATGAAACCATGTGAAAGCTATTAATTGCTAATTCTAGTTCTCTTGGTTTAGCTTAAAAATGGAAGAAGGCCAGCAGGTGGCATGGTGGGTGCTGGACTCCATATGGCCGACCATGGTTCAAGTCTTGGACCTGGTGGCTTGCTTTCTCGCTTTCTCTGTCTGTATCTCTGTGTCTGTTTCTGGTGAGTCACATGCCTTGTAACAAATTTTAAAATAATAAAAATAAAATTAAAATAAATCTTTTAAAAATATTTTTTTAAAAAATGGAAGTAGAGAAAGTGAACACATGTTAAACCTTTAGATGATGAGTCAAACAAGGAAGAAGGAATTATTCTGGAATGCAGTATGCTGCATCAGTGCTGTTAGACTTGGCAGTGGAACAGTGTTAACTTAAGCAGCTGGACAAGTACCAAAAACAATTTTCCAGGAGTCGAGGCTCTATAATCTTAGACTTGAGGAGTTTCTCAATTTATCTGTCTTGATGATGAAGAACTCCCCCCACCATTCCCCCTTTGCTCTTAGTAAAAACTTAAAATAACAGATTTTGCTAGAATTTTTATCAGCTATAATGCTATTTTTTTTGTCCCTTTTAGTTTTCTTTTCCAAAATAATCTAACTCAGACCTTTAATTAATTCTTTCAGCTCGTATCTGCTGTATACCTTACTCCTTGCTAAGCACTTAACACTTCTGGGAAAGCTTTTCGGTTTTACTGAGAAACAATCACAATTCAAAGAGGATCATAGTTAAATGCTGAGTGAGGAATGAAGACATATATGCTGTGCAAGTTTACAGAAAGATGACCTCAGAATGGGCATGTGTGGTGGTAGTAAAGACAGGAAAGGGAACTGGCCACCTCGTGCTGCCACTTAGGTTCACAGCCTGTTCCACATCTTGCCCTGGCCAGGTTTACCATTGAGGTAGAAAGGTCAATAGCTGGGAAAAGAGAAAAATCACCTGGTCTGCTGCCTTCTATGAGCTGCCATAGCAGAGACAGGAAACGCTCTGTTCCCTTCCTGTTTGAAGATTGCCTGGTCATTAAAGGGAGCCAGAGGTCTGCCCTGGTCTGTGTGCTAGAGATGAACTTTGTCTCCGTTCCTGAGTAGGGAAGCTTTCTCAAGCAAATGATGGATTACAGGCATCTCCAACTGGAACACAGGCTTTTTGTGGAAAGTCGTTACTGTGATAAGTTTGCAATCTAAAATATATTTGCAGTTACCAGGTTTTTGAGAGTTATTTATCATCTATATCATTATTTCCTGTAGGAAAATGCTTGCTTCTATTTTAAGAGTGACTCATTTATAAACTGGGGAGTATCTTCAACAGTGGTTTCAACCTTGACTGTACAGTGTATTCCTTAGGGGAGCTTAAGAAAAATGCCTAGGGCCAACCATGCTAAACTGGCATTAGCTCCTGAGCATTAGCATTTTTTTAAACTTCAAGGGAGGTTTTAATTTTAAATTTTTTATTAATTTTTAAATAAATTTATTTAAAATAATTAAAATTTAAAAATGAATTATTTTCCAATTTGACCAGAGAGGAAGGGAAAGTAAGAAAGGAAGCCACCAGGTCCAGGACTTGAATTATAGTTGGCCGTGTTGAAGTCTAGCTCCTTTAACCACCATTCCACCTGCCAGCCCTGATTTTTTTTTATTATTTTTAGAGAGAGATTTTTGCTATAGGGCACGTGTGCTTGTCAGAGAGACAAAGACAGAAAGCAAGAAATCACCCCCCAGGGGAGATTGCCATGCCTCAATCCCTTCTCCCTCATTCTTCTCTCAAAATTTTGGGCACACATGCACACTTGCCCAGCGTGAGTTCAAGCTACCCGGTCCAGGACTTGAACCTCAGTAGACTATATGGGAGTCCAGTGACGTAACCATTATACCATCTGCTGGTCCCCCAAAGGAGTTTTTAAATACACAGCTAAGATTGAGAGCCACTGGTCTGTCATCTGGGACTTACACTTTTTGTAGGTTAATACTAATTTTCTAATTAAGTGGATTTCTTAAGTCATTATGAATAAATTTGTTCACTACCTAACTGACAAGAATTTCTAGTGTGGATTTCTTGGTTTGGACCTGTAAAATTCTAAAAGAATTGTTAAAAAACATTTTCTGGGCAGTGAGACCAAGCAACTAGTCTAAAGTAAGAGATCAGAGAGGTGCCCCTGTTTACGAAATACATTAATCTACACCTGACCAAAGCCAAATTTACATCAGTGTACACAAGTGTGTGTGTGCATATGTATGATTCCTTCAAAAGTACTCTAGTTTGTAGCAGTCATGGCTTTGTGTTTTGATTTTATTCCTATATTATACTAAATGTGTGGCCATAATCTTGAGGCTTATCTCCAGGAGATATATTTATTTCTTTTTAAAGAGAAGTGGGAAATATTTAAGCAGATAAACACTAGCACTAGACACTCCCTTAATTCCTATTGTGTCATAGGTGCCTAATAGTGAAGAAAATCATTGGCACCAATAGCTTCATGTAATTTCAGAGTATAAAAATGAGTTTCAGTCCTCTGAGAGAGAACTAGTTAGAGTTTGCTGGATTGTCATGCTTAGTAATCACGGGTTCCAAATATCAGTACATATGGAAAGGAGATAATGGCGCAGATTAAAATTGGAGCTGCCTAAAAAATAAGACCACTCTATCTCTGTGAGCAATCAACGGGAATCACAGCACCTGAACCTGGAAAATAAAGTTGCCCTCCTTTTGACCAAATAAGCTGGAATGAACAATGTTATTTATGTGAGTGACCCTTTTTCTTTTTTTTTTTTTTAAAGTGAGAGGAAAACTGAGTTTTTAAATATTGGCTCGTCTGTTCTTATGGGAGTAGTTTAGTGTTTTGTGTATTATCTGTCCCATGTGTTAGTAATTCGAGGCGGTGGGGTGTAAAAGGCTCTACTGCTTTAGAACCAGTCTAGATCATCCAGCCTTTGTCTCATTTTTCTTCCCTTAATGTTCTTGGATCTTTAGCTTTTTTGTCTCAAATTTTTTCTTAAAAGACTTAACTGTGGTTGGGACCAGCGGTTGGCATAATGGCTATGTCGCTGGACTCCCATGTAGCCAACCTCGGTAAGAGTCTCAGACCTGGTGGTTTAAACTCACATGGTGCACGTGTGCATGTGTACCCAAGATCTTGAGAGGAGAATGGAGGAGAAGGGATTGCGGCGTGGTCATCTCCCTGGGGGGGGGTGATTTCTCGCTGTCTGTCTCTCTTTCTGGTAGTGAAAAAAACCTATCCCCCTAAAAAAGAATTATTGTTGTTATAATTGGGCATTCTAAATTTATTAGTGAGGTTCCTGTGTAAAATGTGTCTAAATAACAAATTTTTAAAAAAATTATTTAACTTTATTCATTTATTTATTTTAATTTGACCAGAGAGGGACAGAGTGAAAGAGAAGGGAGAAAGAAAGTGAGCAAATGAGCCACCAAATCCAGGACTTAACCTCGGTCGGCCATGTGGGAGTACAGCGCCCTTAACCACCACACCAGCTGCCAGTCCCATTTATTGACTTTTTAAAAACATGTTTATGAATATAGGAGAGAAAAGTTGTACAACTTTTAAGCTTTTTTTTAATAACCAAAGCTCTATTTGTTTTGTAAGACTAAATGAACCAACAACTTTTTCCATAGGTATATAATACCAGTAAGAAACTCCATTTTATTTCTCAATATATATGAAATAAATTTGTTGTTCATTACTTGTTTTATAAGTTTTGAGTTTTCAAGATACTCTTTAGTAAATGCCGTATGTCTAGATGTTCAGTGAATTCTTTGCTTGAAATGGGTTTACACATTTTTACGTCTTCCAATAATACAGGATATTTAAGAGTCCCCCCTTCCTTTTTTTTTTTTTTTTTTTTATTTGCTCTAGAATGCATATACTCACCAGAGAGAGAGAAAGAGAGGGAAAATGAGAAAATACCTCCTGGGGGAATGACCATGCTGCAAACTCTTCATTCTCCTCTCAGGATTTTGGGCACGCAGACACATGCACCCAGTATGTTTTTCAAGCCACTGGGTCTAGACCGAAACTGCTTAGTCAGTCTTGTGGGATCCAGCTGGCCCAGGATATTTTAGTTTTTTTCATGAATATCTCTTACTTAATTATCGTGACATGAAGTAGTAAATCTGAAACAGTTTTTCAAAATTCCCAGCATGACATTAACTCAATTATCTTTTTATTCTCAGAAGTAAGTAGTAATGAGCTTTTACTAAAAACTGTTACAGCATTCTTTAAAACTAGAATGACAGAAATAACATTTTCATCATAATTTTTTTATAGATGGGTTGAATATATCAATGAAAGAAAAAAAAATTCTACTTTTTCTTGTTTCCTTTCACAGGCAGCGATACCGTCTTTATCCAAGTTACACTGCCCCATGGCCCAAGTTAGTATATTTGGTTTAAGACTCATAATCCTGCTTTGGCTTTAAAAAATCAAACCAAGTATAACCTTTCCCGCTAAAACTCTTCTTGGGTCTGGCAGCGTTGGTACTTTGCTTGCAACATCTTAGAAGTGAGGCCTTCACTTATGCTATCTTTTGATCAAATAATTTGCTTAAATTTATAGACTTTTCATGCTAAATCTTTTCTCTCTTTTAAAAGGATATATTTAATGAGTGGCTTTCACATTTAACCATTCTCTTTTCCAGCTATAGAGTTCTAAGTATCTTTTAATGCTCAACTTTGAAAAAAGCAGCAAGAGCATGCATGCGCATGTGGGAATGCTGGCAGCTATATGCAGTTTCTAGATCACAAGATACCCTTAGCCTGGTGACAGTATAGGTTGCAGGCAAATACTGCTTTTACCTTGAGAAGAACTGGTACAGTTGTAACTACTGAAATCACAAGGCCTAAACACCCATCACTGATCAAATAAAATTCCATTGTAGGTATTTGCTTTGAAAGGAAACAGTTTACTAAATTCTATTTATTTAAATTATTTTAAGCTAATAAGTAAAAAATATCTTTGCTGTCTTCATAGAAATGATTTCAAAATGTGTGCAATGGAAAATATTAATTATAAATTAAATTAACTATATAATTGTTTTTAAAAGGTGATCAAAATGTTGATCATTTGAACAACATTACAACATAAAATACTCTTTTAAGTTCTACATTTTTATAGCATTGAATTAACAAAAGCTTAATGCTAAAAGGAAAAAAGGAACCTGTCAAGTGTAATTTTGAATGATAGTTTCTTTAAATATTTTTTCATATCTTTTTTATGGTGTTTATAATATAAACTAGCTAACAACTTATATGTTTCAAAGTATAATTATTTAAATGCCTACATTTTGCCCTCTTCACCATAACTGTAAGATAGTTTCCAATTAGAAGTTTTACTTACCTCTTTGTGCCAATACATCAACTTATTCTTAAATCAGGATCACTAGGTTTTAGTATAATTTCTGTTTTCATTGCCAGGGCTGCCTCAGTTGTCTTGGATAGCTCCACCACAGCGAAAGTTTTTAGAGAATGATGAACCTGATTTTGTTTACTTGCTAAGGAGAGCCTAAGCCTAATCAAAATGAAGAGAGACCTCTTCCTAGACACTAAATTTTCCCCTTTGCATCCTTTGAGAGAATTGCTGAGGGGAGACACTGGGAAGAGTAATAAAAATCAGACAATATTCCCCAGTAAGGGCAGGGAAATTAAATTGGAGAGAAAAAAAAATGAGCCTACCATAAAGCATAACAAAAATTACTGTTTCAAAGATTTTTAGTAGCTTGCTATCTGTCCCAGAAATCTAAGAGTCAGACCCCATTAAAATTCCAGTAATAGATTAACACTGAGAACGTTATTTTGTTCAAGAAGCAAAATAACAATATCCTAGGTACCCTTTTTCCAAAAATTCTGCTAAGAAATTTCTGCATGCTTTTATAGTATTTTGCTTTGATAAATGAAATTCTGTTGGGTATTTGTTTATTAAACTGCTTTGATACTTCTGTATATTTCTTTGAATAAATTTAAAGCAGTTTCCAGCTAAACCTTTTCAAGATGAATATATCAAATAAAATTCCTGTGAACTTTTTAAAAATTTAACATCCTACAGGATCTGCTTCAGTATCATCTATAAGTTTAACCAGGGGCACTGACGAAGTGCCCATCCCCCCTCCTGTTCCTCCACGAAGACGGCCAGAATCTGCCCCAGCGGAATCTTCGCCATCTAAGGTAAAGTAGAAAATCTTGTTATCTGGAAATTGGAATTACAGTTCCTTTATAATCAGTTGCTCATGTCTAGTTTACTTCTCATGGGGATGGGTTAACATTTCAGAGTGTGTTGACTTAGTAGTTTAAGCAAGGACTAAATATGGAGTTAGCATACATAAGTAGTATTTTGGTCTATGTTTAAAACTCTTATATGTATCTAAAGCTATTGGTATAGTCAAGGGAAAAAACACGTTTTAATGTATGAAGTAGGAACAGTTTAGTCTCAAGCCATTCTTTAGAGAGAGTGAGAGAAAGGGAAAGAAAAAGAAAATTCTGAAACTTTGTATGAAGGTCAAAAATAGGCAAAACTATCTTAGCATATGCTGACAGTTACTTATCTGCATCCTTAATAATGAGTCTGACATGCTTTTAAATGAGGTATTCATCAAAGTTCTGGCTTGGAATAGGTCTTAAAGGCTCGTAATAGCTATTTCTTTTCCAATTTGTTTAAATTTCCTTCCTTTTCTTTCTTTTTTTGGTTGTTAACTTATTCATTGATCCTTAAGCTATCCAGAGAGCAGAGCAACATTTGAATAAGTCCAGACACTTTTTGCAGAACTTCATGAAATGTTAATACAGTAAATTTAAAATGGTAAAATTCATAGGTAACTTATGCTACATCATAAATGATCTTATTCTAGACTTGGTGATAGGCATGCAGTAGCAAACAAGAATTTTGAGGGAAAAAAATTAAGGTAAAACCTTAACATTGGCAACATTTTTTTTTTTTTCTATGAATGGTGGAATTTCACATTTAAAATATATGGGAAGAACTGCTTGTTCAACACCTGGTGTTCTCCAATAACACATTTGAACAACCCTAACATAATTCTTAATATATTCATGGTACTATACAAATCATTAATAAATGTGTGCTGTATTCTTTTTTCATTTGTTAGATTATGTCTAAGCATTTGGACAGCCCCCCAGCCATTCCTCCTAGGCAGCCCACATCCAAAGCCTATTCACCACGATACTCGATATCAGACCGGACCTCTATCTCAGACCCTCCTGAGAGCCCTCCCTTATTACCACCACGAGAACCTGTGAGGACACCTGATGTTTTCTCCAGCTCACCACTACATCTCCAGCCTCCCCCTCTGGGCAAAAAAAGTGACCATGGCAATGCCTTCTTCCCAAACAGCCCTTCCCCCTTTACACCACCTCCTCCTCAAACACCTTCTCCTCATGGCACGAGAAGGCACTTGCCATCACCACCATTGACACAGGAAGTGGACCTTCATCCAGTTGCTGGGCCGCCTGTTCCTCCACGACAAAGCACTTCTCAACATATCCCTAAACTGCCTCCAAAAACTTACAAAAGGGAGCATACACACCCATCCATGCACAGAGATGGACCACCACTGTTGGAGAATGCCCATTCCTCCTGAGTTCCTCTCTCCGGGGTGTACACTTTCCTACCCCCAAATCCATTGCTGGCAATGGATGCACTGATTATGCCAGCACTGAGGAGTTAAAATGAGAACTCCAAACACTAACGACTCTACTTCAAGATGCAGTATAAGACAATGAATTTTAACCCAGGTGTAATTATAAACTGAAAATGGTATTCAAGTTTAGAATATGGAAAGACTGACCGAGAGGAATCCAACAACTGATTGCACCTGAAAACCAAGCAAAGGGACTTTTTCCAGCCAATAGGCAGGAGTCTTCTTTTGTGAAGCAATCTTTATCGTTAAAGGGATGGAAAACACAATCTAGTGTCCAGCAGGCCCACATGATGACAGTTTTTGTAATTCAAAATCTTATGCACTTTTAAAAAATCTTAAACAGGGATCTTAATGTCCTCCTTTGTTTTTCCTTTGCTTTACTCTTCTACTTTAGAATATTTTCTTAAAAATCATTCAAAGGACTGTGAGGAAAGGCTGTGGTACCTGACCTTGCCGAAATCAAGGCACAGCACTGTACTACAGTCCTGTTTACAGATTATTACAGTGAATTGAATGGGTACCGAGGCTTCACCAAAGAGGTACTTTTTTGTTGTTGCTTTTTTTTAAAGGCTAATTTTACCAATTTTAAAAGCATTTCCCCAGTCTCCCCATGTGTGCGTGTGTGTCACACATGCGTGCACTCGCGCACACACACAACTCACACACACAATGTGGTGGTGTTGCCTTCCAATAAGAGAAGTTTTGTGTTATGCCTTTTTAAAAAAATGTAACTGTCAAGTATACTATTTACATTTAGGAGACTGTTAATCTATGCTAGATTGTCATTTCCCTCCTTCTCCCATAAAGGTTTACTGGTAATCCATGTCATGGCTTGTAACTGTCCCTCTAACCACACTATGGAAATGCAGGCATCCGATGTGAAAGGAACACTTGCTGGGCATCACTGACACTGTTCATGTTTTATTAATAGTTAAGGAATCAGCATATCTAGAATTACCTTGCATTGCCTAAATCATGTGTATATAGTGAATGTTATATAATATACCTGGCAGGTCTGTTTTAATTTAATTAAATAAAGATACAAATACTTTTGTTTGGCTGGCATATATTAAATTATTATATGGAGAAAATGGTTGATTTTTATTTTTTTCAGTTGAAAAACACACACAAACACTAAGCATAGACACACATATTGTGGTACGCCTTGGTTTCTAGTTCTGGTTGTATGTATTAATCTTAAAGAATGATCTAAACCTGTCATTGGGCATGTAGGAAAATATTTGGTTAGAATAGGATGGGTATCTTTTAAGCAGAACTTTGTAAGTTTTTAATTTCCTAAGTGATATATATCCAGTTCGTTAAGGTTTATATTGAACATTCTACTTTGCTTGAGGTCTTCTGCTCTATCAAAACTTCATAATAGAACATCTACCTGCATCATTAATATCATAATATGGATTATTCATTAAGCCTATGTATTGCTCTTCTGAGTCTAACAAATACTGTGACTGAAATGCATGCAACTCGTTGAGAAGAAGTTTTATTAATCTCTACTATAATGCTTGTGAAATGTGCAGTATTCCATCCTTAAAGAGTCATCAGTTCATCAATATCCGCATGTGTTCTCTGAGTAATGAAGAACATTTCAGCAATTCTGTTAGTCACATCATGAAAGACATTTTTAGAAGTGCTGTGTCATGGTGGAAACCTAGTACTTTAATAATTTCCTGTGGTATTTATTACAGCATTAAATGTACATCATGATAATACAATATATAGTCCTTTAAGACCATAAGTATGTTAATTGCATCATCATTAAGCAGTCCATCCTAATATGTCCTTTTTTATTTATTTTTTTAGAGTTGAATCTTTTTTGATTTATAGCTGTACCATTCTTAATATGATAGCCATTTTTCTCTTTGTGAAGTCACCTCTTTTCAAATGTCCAAAAAAATTTAATTTCAAGTTCCCTCTTGGATGCAATTATTTATGTAACCCTACTTACTAGTGCTGCTACAATTAATTGTGATACACATTCCAGAATCTCTCATGACTGTTTATTGGGCCAGCCTCATTGTCTCTAAGAGTTCTATTTATACAGCTTAATGATCACTTCTCTTTTTAGTTACCCCATCCCTACTCCCAATGAGAACCTGAGGAAAGTCACATTGGAGCCCATTCAGTTATCTCTCCGGCTAGTGTGTTGGCCTTCGACAACCCCTTTTCAACCTGCCTGATCTTATTAAGAGAAAAAACTCAGATTTGGAATACTAACCATATTTCTCCCAAAGGGAACCATCCTTCCACCCTGTGGCTCTAGGAGACCATTTCACTGTGCAAGTTTTACATGCATTGTGGACAGAGGATACTTTTATTCTGAATTGTGACGTTTGGGTAAAAATACTTTCTATTGCAGTAAACGATTTTAAAATTCCAGTTGGATGCCCTTAGGTGGAGGTGAGAAAACCATATCCTTGCATTCTCCTACCATGAAGCATTAACTAGCTGACAGATTTATCCCTTGTCATAACTAAACCTTCTTAATCGGGGACATGAAGTGGCATAGAAGATAAATGCATCATACAGAATTCTGCCCCAGAATCCAGGATGCTGCGGCAGTCAATGCAGCATGACTTCTTGTTAATCGCATTCCCAGGTGTAGAACATTTCTTTTCCAAAGGGAAATGTTCTTAAATGTTTCATTATCTTTTGATGACAAAAGGAAAAAAAAAAAAGGAAAGAAAACATTTCAAGGCTGGATTAACTTAGTGAACTGATAACCAATATAATAGAAAGGGAAGCTTTTTCACATCTAAGTACTTTTTATAAAACAGGAATGGATAAGAAATACATGTTTCTAAACTTACTGAAAGACTGAGGTTCTCCAAATAAGACTACAAATTGTGAGGAAATACACAAATATTAAAAGTTTGCTTAATTGTTGGGCATCAAATTATGCATTTTAGAGATTAGGTTACTATTCTCTGGTAATTTAAGGATGTTTTAATGGATAGCAAAGAGCATGCCACACTAGTACTACAATCAACAGAACCGTCTAGTGAACAAATACTATTTTAACTGGAGACTACATTGTTCTAAATTCTTGAAATTTTTTTTCATAAATCAAAATATGCAGACCAAAAATTAGTTTGTATATATGATCATGATCTTCTCTTGAGGTTTAGCTCACTTTAAGCATGTATTTCATTATTTGTCTTTTACTACAACAGTTTAAATTCAGATTTTTAAGTAGCTCAGCAAAACAGAGAGGGGTGTCACAATTTATTAGTGTCGTCCATATTGAGAAAAACCTTTTTTTTCCTTCAGATTTAGAAACAGTTTAACCATTTATTTCTTATATTCTGCTGCCGTGGGTAGATTTACTATTCTTTTAACCTATATTGTGTGTGACTGTTAAAAAAGTGTAGGTCCTGTTGTATTGCACATTAATTTTTAACCAGTAAATAAAAAAATCAATCCATTTGGCTGAAAGAATTATGCAGTAAACTTATTTAAAAGGGTAAGTGATGACTGTATTTATTAAATTTCTTCTCTTTTGAAACATCTCATTATTAACTTTTTAAATCATTTCATAGTCCCTTATACATGAGCCAGTGAAATATTTTGAGCTCTGGTTAAGAAAGCATGAAGTCTATATGATAAATCTAAACAACAAAAGCACTTATAACTTGTTTTGTAAAATTTCATGCCTTATTTTCCATTTTTGACACCGTAAAGTGCATTTTCTGTCGACTGTGAGCAAATTTCCCTTTTGCCTTTAATGAAAATAGTGCATTAAGTAGCCAGTTGCTGCAGAACCATGCAAGTTAGCTAAAGGTGAGTCACAGTGGACCACCACTCAAAGAAACAAGATGCATAACAGATGGAAGTTACGTGCGGTGTGACTGAGGGGAGCGCACCTGTGCCAGATGCATGCCACTTTCAGTAGCTGCCAAATGTGCCTTTAATTAAGAACATCTCTTAATTTTCTTCTTCAGATCAAGTCAGCATTTGGGGGCGGGATTAGGGCAGGGGACTTTGGGGTGCAAATATCTGGTAAAAACTACCAGAGAATTTGTTTGTCAAAGTGACATGTATAATTTCAGTTGAGATGTGTTTGTGTATATATGTGTATTTGCCTTTGTTTGGTAGCACGGTTATTTGCTAAAATAATTGTCAAAAAAAAATGCTGTGTCAGTCTTACTTTGATGTAAGAACAAAGTGTGGTCTATACATCTAATACGGCCTTTGTACCTAACCCTGTTCGTAGATAATCTTTGTACTCTGTGTGCAGCAGTGTTTGGTTTGCATTTAAAGTGAAAATAATGGTTGTTATTTTTCTGGCATTACTAAGACAAACTGAAAATAATAAAGAAAAATGCCTTACGTAGCCCACAAGTGTATTATTTTTGCATGTATTTATTTTAGAGGGCAGGGCAGTGTCTTTTTTTTAAGCCAGTAATCTCACTTATCTTATACTTTTCCATATAGAAATAATATACATTTTATCATGGTCTTGTTTTGGATGCACTTTTTCTTGTGATAAAATAAGTTCCATATTTTCTTCTGTGTCAAATCCTATGATTGTAGTGAGTGGGAGGCTCTTGGATTGATAATTAGTACTTTAAAGTGACGTTGGGTGTCACCTGGATGAAGTTTCAGAAGACAGAGATGGTGGTATTCCATAAAAGAAGTTCAAAGATACTACAGGCAACTGCCTGACGCAGCTTTTGCTGAGATCTGCTTGAATAAAGCAGCTTGACCATAAGCAATTATTTTTAGGCTTGGTATGAAAAGATAGAATTCAAAGTTATAACTAAAGAATTATGCAAATAAGGGGCTGGCAGGTGGCATGCTGGTTAAAGGCTGTGGACTCCCACATGGTTGGCCATGGTTCAAATCCCGAACCTGGTGGCTTGCTTTCTCCCTTTCTCTCTCTGTCTCTCTCTCTTATCAAACTGGAAAATAGTAATAATAAATAAAGCTAAATAATTTTTTTTAAAAAAAGAATTATGCAAGTGAAAAGTCATTCATGGTGAAGTATAGTGTGTGAAAACTGATGAATCCTTAGAGATCCAATTCCCTTATTTAAAAACTGAGGTTAAGTGAGGTGACTTAAGTCAATATTGTGTGGCAGTTGGTGACTGAGACCGTTCAGTCAACTTTGATTCCTTATACTTGGAGAACTGCTTTCAGAAATACCTAAAATGCATTCATGATTTTTTCCCCCTGGCTTAAGGACAAACTCATTGATTTCTACTATTATGTTCTAGGTAATCAATTTAATGGCTGTAGGAAAATAACGTTAACACTGATATTAGTCAATGGTAAATTTGCTCTTAAAACATTACTTCTTTTGAGTTTTAACCAGGTGATTTGCTTTCTTAATTTATTTTAATCATATTAAGTCATTACAGATTCAGAAGTCTCTATGGTACAGTCCAGAGGTAAGCCTGCCTTTTTGCAGATAGATGACCATGGTTTCCAGAAGCAAGGTGGGTTATGATACATTACAATTCCAAAATAGCAATTTATGGTCATTTTAACAGCTTTAGACTCTTGATTCTTATTGGAGGCAAGAATAACTACAACCCATTTAGAAGCTAGTTTCCCTACCTCAATAACTAATCAAGCAAAACAAGAATCAATGCAATAGCATAAAGTAAGCAGGTGCTTTGGATTCATAGCTGTGTTCACATTCTGGCTCCATTTCTACATGAATAACTTTGGAGGAGTTATTTAATCTGAGCTTGTCTCTCATCAATACAGAGGTAAACAGATTCTTGGGGACTATTATGTGGTTTAAAGGTAATAAGTGCAAAGCACAATGCCTTTCACAGATCAGTTGCTTAGCAAATGGTAACTAATGTTACGGGTAATAAATTTTCAAAGTTTGCCTGCTTTTAGGTATCTTTTAAGAGGTTGGTTATTCTAAAGTCCCCATAATTTGATTCTTTACTATTTGGCTACTTTGCTGTTTATCAACACTTAAATTGGTTTTGAGTGACTTGGGGTCATAAACATTTAATAAGGGCCTGACTAGTAAACATGCAACAGATATGTATTGTTCCAGGCACAGTTCTGATGATAGGCAATGAATAAAACAGACAATACTCCCTACCGTTAATGAGGTTTATAATCTTGTGAGGATATGTAGATAGTACTAAAGTAGATATATTCTTCATTAGAATGTTGTAACTGCTATAAACAAAAAAGGACAAGGAGATTGAAAATGTGAGGGATAGGGGAAGTAAAATTTAAATGGGATGGTCACAGTTTACCTTATAGAGAAGGTGACATATGAATAAAGATTTGAAGGTGGTAAAGGAATGAGACGTGCATGTATGTGGGAGAAGAAAGTGCTAAATCACAGAAACAGCCAGTTGAAAGGCCCAGATGCAGTAGCACACTTGGTATAGCCGAGGACTCCTGAGGTCTGCTTGTATCTGGAGAGGCATGAATGTGAGCAGAATAAAAGGTGCTATTGTAATGACTCTGACTTCTGTTTGAGAGAGGGCCCAATGTACATTTACGTTTTACATCTGATTTATCAGTACATTTTAACAGCACTGCTCTGACTGCTGAGTTGAGAATTAGTAGGGGTTAAGAGTGAGAACAGGGAAGCTAGCACAAAAGAAAGTGGCTTAAACTAGTCTGGTAACAGGGAAGGTACGGGTCAGAGTCTGGGTATATTTGTTAAACAGGCAAATTGCTGAGAGCTAGGGTGTAAGAGAAACAGAATTGTCAAAGATGACTTCAAGGTTTTAGACCAGAGCAACAAGAATGACCAAGTTACCATTAACTGAGGTGGAAGTAATATGGTTGAAGCAGACTTGGATGTGCTAAGTTCAATAAATATATTAGACATATTAAAGAGATGTCAAAGAGGCAGTTGGAGATGTTTGGGAGAGAGGTCTAGGCTAAAAGCAGAAATTGGGAGTCACTGTGATAAAGATGATATTTTAAAGCCGGAAGAAACCAGTTAGAAAGATGAAAACCAAGAGTATGTTGTGTACTTAAGCTGTGGTAAAACAATTATTTCAGGAGGAAATGATCCACATGTTAAATGATACTTGATAGGATGAATAAAATGACTGAGAACAGACTATTCACTTAGCAATGGGATTTAGACACAAATCATCCCAGGGATGTGGACAAAGCCAGAGCCTAGTTAATTAATGAAGAATGGCAGGAGAGAAACAACAGCAGTTTCCTCTTTCAGGTTTACAATAAAGGGCATAGTTAGACTGGTCTAGAGATTTCTTTTGTTTTAAAGATGAGAGAAATAAGAGCATGTTTGTGTGCTGAAGGATTTGCCCCAGAGACAGGAGAGCACTGACTCTACTGTTGAGTAGAAACAACCCACTCAGAACCACAGATGGTATCTACTGACTGTCCAGATGAGTGGGTTTACTACCATGAGAAACAAACACAACCCATTCAGTTTTCCTGCTAAGAATCAGAAGCATTTAATGTTACTGTTGCTGAAAGGAATGAGGCAGTAAGAAATAAAACAGGAAAGGTATGGGTCAGAGTCTGGATATATTTGGAAAACAATATAAAACAAACAAAAAAACTATAGATAGGGAACGAGTTTAAATGATTTACTAAAGATTCCTATGCATACTAGACTCTTTGAAAACACCAGATTTTGCAAGGCAAAAGATGTCTGGGGATAAAAATCTTGACTATTTTGAACATATAACAACTTTCTAAAAAGATGTTTTTACTACTGCTCCATATTTTTAAGTTCTTAAATGTTTAAAACTCAGGGACAAGCAGTTAGCGTAATGGCTATGTCACTGAAGTTCCATGTAGCTGATCGGAGACCCGGTGGCTTAAACTCATGTCGGGCGCGTGTGCATGCATGTCCAAGATCCAGAAAGGAGAATGGAGGAGAAGGGACTATGGCGTGGCCATCTCCCTGGGGAGTGATTTCTCACTTTCTGTCTCTCTGTCTTTCTGGCGAGCACACACACCCTATAGCAAAAACCTCTCCAAAAAAAAAAAAAAAAAAAAAAAAAAAACAGTGATGCAGAGGTGGCTGCATCTCCTTCGCACCTGTAAAAAAAATAAATAAAACTTAGATCTGATGTCACAAATCAAATTCTATTTTTTTACCTAAGCACAGGTCTCCACCACTTTTCTCAACTTTAACACATGTTGTTTTTTAAAAAATAACTTTATCGGGAACCAGCAGTTAGCATAATGGCTATATCGCTGGACTCCCACGTAGTCGACCGCGGTTAGCGTCCGGACCCAGTGGCTTAAAACTCACGCCGGGCGCGTGTGCGTGCCCAAGATCCCGAGAGGAGAATGGAGGAGAAGGGATTGCAGCGTGACCATCCCCCCTGGGGGGTGATTTCTCGCTTTCTGTCTGTCTCTGTCTGTCTGTCCGGCGAGCGCACGCGCCCTATAGCAAAAATCTCTCCAAAAATAAAAAAATAAAAAATTTTATCAGGAGCAGCAGTTAGCGTAACGGCTATGTCGCTGGACTCTCATGTAGCTGACCGTGGTTTGAGTCCCAGACCCGGTGGCTTAAACTCACGCCGGGTGTGTGTGCATATGTGCCCAAGATCCCGAGAGGAGAAAGGAGGAGAAGGGATTGCGGTGTGGCCACCCCCCCCCCCGGGGGGGGGGGTGATTTCTCGCTTTCTGTCTCTCTGCCTCTGTCTTTCTGGAGAGTGCACGCGCCCTATTGCAAAAACCTCTCAAAAAAACAAACAAAAAAACTTTCTCAGGACCAGCAGATGATGTAATATATGTCGCTGGACTCCCATGTAGTCAACTGCAGTTCTAGTCTCGGACCTGGTAGCTTCAAACTCACGCCAGGTGCATGTGCGTGCGTGTCCAAGATACCAAGAGGAAAATTGAGGAGAAGGGACTGTAGTATGGCCACTGTCCCAGGGGGTGATTTCTCACTCACTCTCTCTGGTGAGCACATGTGCCCTATAGCAAAAAATCTCAAAAAAACAAAACAAAAAAAAAAACAGAATCCTATCCTCCTTTTTACCCAACCCCTCTCCAGCATGTGAAACTCACTAGCTATACACCACACTGAGAATGCTGCACTCACGTCAAGTCAGCTTCTAGGACATGAAACTCCCAACTGTTCCAGAAGCATTACTGTGTCAGCTCAGTTACCAATGGAGAAGTTTCAAGAAAACGTTTATTCTGAAAACTAAATTTTATTATATAGTTTGATATAGGACATTCATTCTGTAATCTGTAAGCCATTGATTATCTATAATGTATAATCAATTTTACCAATTTACCAAGAGCAATGATCATGAATATATCTTGTTTATCTTTAATCAAATATTGCCACATTGACAGTCAAGGTCAGATAAATTCAAGAATACAAAAATACTCACTAGAGTTTTAATGAAATATTTTCTGTATCTCAAGGTAAGTATAATCAATTCTGTATTCTGCCCTAAAGTTCAATTTAGGAATAGAATCTGAGTGTTAAAATTTATACACTAGATTATCCAATTTATTGGTCTAAGAGATAGTGACTCTATCTCTTTCACTGGGTCAAAGAATCACCTGACTTCATTTAAAATGCAAAATCCTGGGGCCAGCTGGTGGTATTGTGGTTAAGGGCGCTGGACTCCCACATGGCCGACTGCAGTTTGAGTGCCGGACCTGGAGGCTTGCTTTCTCACTTTCTCTCTCTCTGTCACTCTAAAATAAGCAAATAAATAAAGTTAAATTAAAATAATTATTAAATTTAAAAAAAAAGTTTAAAAATAAAATGCAGAATCCTGGACTCTTCCCCCAAATATTCCAATACAGTGAGACTGAAACAGTGCCCAGGTATCTGCATTTTCACAAGTGCCCTCATGGAGACGGTGACATGGGAGTACAGACTCGAAGGAGGTGAGAGAATAAGATGTAAAGTACTATGGAAACACTGCTTATAGGGGTCTACCTGGCATTCTAGTTTGAAGTCCCTGCCTCGCTTAAACTATCTGTTGTATGATGAAGTGGCCCACTGAGGAAAACTCTAGAGTGCTGGTCACAAGTCCCTAGTTCTCAGAGGGAAAGTAGGACAGTCATCACTTGGGGTCATTTACAAATCTTACGAGGCTACAGAGAGGACTGTTATGACACCAGCCTATGTACAAATATTCAGAAATATTTGGATGGAGTGCTTTCTGCTTATCAACCCAAATGCTTACCGAAGATATCTGTGGTCTCCTATGTAAACTGTACTTTTCAGGGGGCTGGAGATCGCAGAGGTACCAATTGTCAAGTTCTTTCCTAATTTAATTCCTATTGAAACATTACATTAAATATCATTAATAAATATTAAATAAACTATCTCCCGTCAATTTACAGTACTATCTAGAAAGATTATGAAACGAACCAGGACAACAGAAAAGTATCATTTTTTTTTTTTATTGCAGAGACAGTCCCTAACACTAGACTTCAAACTACTTCTGAAGACAACTGTATTTTTGATTTCCTTTGTGATTATTTTTTCTCTTAAAAAAAAAAAGAAACACAGAGAGGTATAGTGACAACCTTTAAGCTCTCTGTCAAATTAAGGTACAGAGTGCTTAAAGGCATCTACCTACTGTGGCACCACAGTTAACCCTGGCATCAGTCGTTTGAGCACCTACTGCGTACTTTCTAAAGGTCAAAGGGAATACTAAGGATATGGCACAGGTCCTGCCCTTGAGGGGACTTACATTCTTTTGGAATGGCAAGACAAATATGTCAAAAGATAAAACACTAGAAGAGATCCCAGAAAGATGAAGAGACTTAAACAGGGTCTTAAGATCAGCAGAAAGGAAAAGGATAAAGGAAATGTAAAAGACAAGAGCCTGGGCAAGGTGTAGAGCTCACTGAGGGGCAGGGAGAGCCCACTTTAGCTGAAGTAAGTTAGTTCACCCAGAAGTACAAAGCATGAGATGGCAGCTAGAATAAAACCTGGAGCCATCCTGGAGGGAGTGAGCCTTGAATGTCAAGTCAAGGAGTTTGGAATTTAATTGTAGATAAGAACATTGAGGGACCAGCAGGTGGTGTGGTGGTTACGGTGCTGGATACTCTCACATGGTCAACTGCGGTTCAAGTACCGGGCCTGGTGGCTTGCTTTCTCACTTTCCCCCCCCCTCTCTCTCTGTATCTCTCTGGTCAAATTAAAACAAATGAATAAATAAAATTAGTTATTTAAAAAAAAATTGAAGAGTTCCACACAAAGCAGTATTTAGAAATATTAATGCTAAAGACATGTAGGATAAATGGGAATACAGTGCTTGGAACAGTTAGAAAGTGAACAGAAAAGTCCAGATATCAGGGATGGGACCCAGAAAGTGGCAGCAGTATTAGTTATTAGTTTCACAGGTGAGTTTCATACAACTAAATTGACTTGTGCAACATGTAACATCAGAAGTGTTCAGAGAATGCTATCAAAATAAAATCTGGAGGCATGATTTGTTTTTAAACATTTCCAGATCACTTTTACAATAGAATATAAAGGAAAAAGGAATTTTATTATTGTTTACATTTTATTTAAGAGGTTGTGACTTCTGTTTCACTTTCCATGACCAGTCACTTTAGCATTATGCTTTCAAGCACTGCCCCAAACTTCTTTAGCCAGATAAAAGAGAAGTCTTGACCTAAATATTGGAAACACCAAAAATTTGGCGATTACACTTTACATGCTTCAGACACCTACTGTTCAAAATGCTAATAGAGGAGTTCCTTGTTAGTCTTCAGACAAAGAGAAGAAAACTTGCAATGGAAGTGAAATATTGCCTGTTTTACCAAACGGTACATTAACAGAAGAACAGCTTCTGAAGTTAATTTGAGTACTAAGATTTTGAATGAACAGAAATCAAATACCCCTAATTTATTACAGGCAAGTACCTGGGGGTAAAAACACATTGTTTAAACCTGTTTTTCTTTTTTCTATTATGAATCTGATGTTTAGAGCATGTCAGGGATGCTGGCTGTCTTGGACAGACCCATGTAGAAACAGAGCATGTTTTATTACTTCACAGCCAAGCAGGCCTCACTTCTTGGATTCCTTTCCCTAAGCCATAGGAGCTTTCTTTGTGACTTCACTTCTGGAAAACAGGGTCAGTACGCAACCTGGT
This sequence comes from Tupaia tana, assembly GCA_026018925.1. Classification (NCBI taxonomy): domain Eukaryota; kingdom Metazoa; phylum Chordata; class Mammalia; order Scandentia; family Tupaiidae; genus Tupaia; species Tupaia tana. The sequence continues at coordinate 195,407,154 of JAKSZU010000003.1, forward strand.
GTTTCATTCTGATTTGGTGTTTAGCACCCACTGTGCGTGAACCATTAAAGCACTAGTGCCGTTGCCATCTTCGGTCCAGACCGAAGAACATCTTTTTTTATTTATTCTGAGAGAAATTTTTGCTGTAGTGCATGTGTACTTGCTGAGAGACAGACAGAGAGAAAGCAAGAAATCACACCCCCCCCCCAGGGGGTTGGCCACACTGCAATCCCTTCTCCATTCTTCTCTCTGGATTTTGGGTATGCATGCACACATGCCTGGTGTGAATTTTAAGCTGCCGGGTACAGGACTTGAACCACGGTTGACTACATGGGAGTCAAGCAATGTAACCATTATGCCATCTGCTGGTTCCAGAACATCTTTTCAAGAGGACATGGCTAAACCAGTGCTTTTTTCCCTGTCTGTCCAGTTGTGTGTGTGACACTCAGGATCACTAATGATCTTGCAGACAGAGTACTCAATAAAACACTCTGAGTTTTCCAGTCCTCAGTACAAGGAAGACTGTTCCTTCGTGCTCCCTGTCCTCCAACTTCTACAGAAAACATTGTTCCCTTTACCGATTTCTATAACCACAGAACAAGTTTAGAGATCAATGTGTCTTTAAGCTTTGAAACTTCTCTATCATGGATTAAGCACAAATTCTTTACAACTCAGATTTGCAACACATAACATACAGTTCTATTAATTAAGCCTTTACCTTAAGAGATGTTAGGTATTGCCTTGGGGTTTTTGGAAGACATATGGCAAGACAGAACTTGCCCCTAACATAATGTATATTAATCTAAGAACACTGGGATGAATTAATAAACTAAGCCCCTAGAAAGCATAAAATTCACATCCAAATTAAATATGAACATGCTCAATATTATGCTTGGGGAATGACTTCAAGATGGAAGTATTTGTTCTTACAAATGTTTATTTTCCTTCAAATATATAGTGTTTTTTGTAATGATGTGAAAGGTCTTCATTTCCCTTTTTCCAAGTGTTGAGGTTCAAAAAAGGCAAGGTCTTAAACATAGACTAATCTTCATCTCTTCAATGTCTTGTATATTGACTTAGTTTCATATGTAAGTATTTATATTAGTTCTCCTCAGGAATTTATACACCTATATATATATGTGTGTGTGTACATATATATATATATTCCTAAACAGATATATACAAGCTTTTTATCCTCATCTTACCACTTGACAATACAACTTTAAGTTTGTTTTACACAGCTGTTCCTTGGTCAAGGTCATTTGCAAGAGCAAGTCGGTTTCTGAAGAAATCTTGTTTGGTGGGTGAAGGATCCATTGAGGGATTCTCATTAGTTTTTTCCCTGTATTCTGATCCACTGGACCTAAAATCTCAGCACACAGATAAAGTACAGGTTGATTTGGTTTTAATTGTTTTCATATATTTTATCTATCCAAATTGTTTTGCATTTGTAAAACAGTTGCCTCTTAGATCTGGAATAATTTCTACTCCCCTGAATTTCATGACTCAGGACATGTGTATCTAAGATTTGCAGCAAACATAAAGAGAATATCTTTCTAATGCTTTATGGGGATGACTTTGACAATTGTATATGTCAGTGTAAGATATTGTGTCATAACATTGTAATAGAATAAACGTTCGGAACACTGGAGAAATCCTGTTTTTGATTCAGTGAAGTATCTACTCCACAAATTACCAAGTCCCTTAAAGTAAAAATGCATGGAATTCATTGTGCTCAACCAAGGTTATTAGGGGCCTTTGCTGAATTTGGGCATTACATTACAAACTCTTGCTTTTGCTTGTTTTCATTTTTAAATCAAAGATTTATTGAAGCCAACCACATATATATATGCTACATTTGGTAGAATGCAGAAATTAGTACAGTAATCATATTGAGGAGATACTATAATCTCAACCACCACAAAGGAGACCAAGGCCAATCAACAGTCAACAACTCAAATCAGTCCATTTGAGTCCCCAGTCGAGGGTGCATTCTTCCTTTATCTTGGTTAAGCCAGTTGGGTAATCCATTCCAGCTCTGCACCTTCTCCAGTTTGTTCATGTCAGAAGTCCCTGAAGGGAGGACGCTTTCTGGAAATAACCTCTGCTAAACTATACTAGGGCCCTTTGGCTAGCTTAAACTCCGAGCTAGAATGGGTAAAACTAGCCCAGTAACAGAACCAATATCAAGACCTCATGCTGGATGTATGAAAGTGATGTTAGATATGAAGTTCTTTTTCCAAACCTCTGCACAACTGAACAAGTTCTCCATGTGCTCAAGCTGAGCCAGTACACTTCCACTAAAGAAGGATAAATGGCCTGTGCGTTCTTTCACTGTCATTCGCATGCTATTGTTCCTACTGAGTCCCTGTTATTAAATAAGTTAATTGTGACTCTATCATTTACTGAATCAACTGGGCAGAATTCAAATATCCCTTTACATTGTTTTAAAATAGAAGTTGGATCCACACAAAGACTAAAATCCTAATGTCTGGTAACCTAACAACTGACTAGATTTCTCCACTTTTCACCCTAATATTTGCTATCACAGATGAAGCCTATGGCTGCCCACCATACTTTCTACTTCCGGTTGATAAGGAGTACTTTTCCACTACATCCCAGTGAAGAGAGGAAAAACTGTCTCTCTGATACATCTGGGTACTCATCAAATAAGATGATATGTTGGAGGGAGGGGTTCTCTTTCTTTTCAGAGACCTCCCCAAACCCTGAGCTCCCTTGAAACAGCCTCTATGTGTCCGCCTTAAAACTCCAGGCCTTCTCTCATTGCAGAACTCTTATAATCATCCTACCTCCAATATAAATCATCCCTGATTACTACAGTTGTACCCAAAATGTTATTTTGGATTTTAATTGGGCTGCTTGTTTCTTCTGAATTGTTCCCCACATGACGATTTCTCATCTGGAAGTTATTAGTCAAAATCTTCACCTCACATTTCCCCTCTTAGCTACATCTGAGCTCTCCAAAACCCAACATGTCACACTTTGATGGTTCCAACATGCAACTGTTTAGTGTTTACCTGGAAATGGGAAAGATTTGATGTCACCACCAGCCCCAAGGACCACAGAAATCTTCACCAGATGCGTTCCCATTTCTGAAACAAATGCCAAAATCGCCCTGTCTAGTTTTCAAAGTCGACAAACTCAGCTTAGTTTTTTTTTTAACTTGCTCTTCTCATGAATTGTACCTTCCCTAGGTCTTCAGTGTCTGAAATTCTTGATACTATTAATAAGCTAATGGCTAACTTGCTAATCCTTTTTAAAATCCAGCATTCTACTATAGCTGTGACTAACAACAGCTCATTTCCTTTCTTTTAAAGATAATTTTAATTGACCTCCTCCTACATTCACATGGTATACAGCCACCTGGTGACTGTTATACTCTAAAGTAATGTATATCTAAATTATTAGGAAAAAGCCTACAGAATCTAAGAGAAAGGACTAGTGCATTTAATTTTACTCCCTTTCTCTCTAAAACAGAAATGGCTTTTGAGTCTCAGAGCCACTTTGGCTGACTAGAGTAGGGCAGATCTGAGCAGAGACTAAATGGAGGCAGGCAAACACTGGGCAAGGGTATACAGTGGCTGTCAGTACACACTAACACAGCCATCAAAGCATCTGATGGAAAGAGAAAAAGAAAACAGACCTACAGGTAACTTCCTTTCCACTCAAGGAACAATAAAATAGTAAGTTGGGTAGGTTGTATAAGTATAGACTTGCTGTAAGTAAACCTTGACATTTTGTTTGAAGCTGGGGAAAGGCAGAGGTAGAAACCAGTGCCATAGCAACTTTGACTTAAGGGCTGGTTCTATGATTAAAAAAGACCATCTTCCTTGAAAGCTTGAAGGCATGCATGTGGAGAAGTAATGGAGAGGAGGATTATCCTGTGGGCTAATCAGTTAGCCCTGGTAATCAACAGGGTGACAAATGAACATTCTTTTAATAAATACTTGTTGAGTGCTTACTATGTGCTAGCTAAGTTATCCTTACATTGAACTATAAGCTCTAATGGGTAGGAACTGTTTCTTTTACTTCTTTTGTGCTGGACAGAACCTAGTACACTGAAGCCCCTCAACTTAATGATTGATTTAAAATAACCTATCGAGAAACAAATATAATCAGAATTAAGTCATCTAAATTGTGTATCCCTTCAACCATCCTCTTCAATTTTAATGTTATATGGGATATGAAATGGAAAATGAAAAGGAGCCCTAAAGTGGGTAAGAATGGGGGAGAGAGGAGAGATAGGCTTTAAAGAGGTAGGAAAGAAAGTGGGAATAAAATTTTTAATTGATTCTTTAGCAGTCCTGATTTCTATTATATGGTCTGTTCCATGACCAAGACTGGACATACACAAAAGAAATTGAGCAGATACCAAAAGAAGAGGGTTCACTAATATTCAGTTGGATGGGGCCCTGCTGAAGTCCTCTCTCTGTGTGTGATTAAGAAAATAGAGAGATTTTGATGAGATTGGTGGAGGGAGGATGATGACCAGGATGGAGACACTCTGAGGCATGTAAATTATAAAGTGCTGAAGAGGAAGAGAATGGGTAAGGAAGTAGAATTAATCACCTGGTACGCCATATTCTTCAACTTCCCCTGCCCCCAAATTTGAGGATAAAAAGAGAGCACACCGTATGCATTCCCTGCCTCTGAGCTGTTTTATGTAATCTTCCCACTGCCATGCACCCAATCAAGAACACTCATTCATCTAAACGCAAGATTTACATATAAAGATGAAGTACCACTTGGCTCAAACTTCACAATAACCTAAGTTTATGTCTTTGACAGCCTCCATACGGATTCTTCTAGAATGGAATAGCTTGTCTTCCATCATGCACAAAGACAGGGGATAAGTATTCAGTCCAATATCAACCTATCACAGTAGGTTTGGTCCTGGCTTTTTAAACTGTAAAATATATAGTATATTTTTCTTGTCAATTCTGGGCAACTTTCAGGGACATATGACCTGGTACCCACCCAGGACAAATGTGCCTGAGACGGAAACAATGAGGAGGTTTTATCCTTTTCCCCAGTTATCATGGGGGCATTTTTTCAGAATTTTTTATGATGTCAACTTGACTCTCCCTTTTGATTTCCTGTGGGTATGAGCATTCGGCCCTCCCAGCCTCAGAGGGAAGAGAACCCTTTCTCAGGTTTTCTGTTGCATCTGGCTCCATGCCTAGCTTCATCCCGAAGCAGCATTCTGGGTGTGTGGGGCCACCAGCCAAACAAGCCCCTATGGAACAAAAAGTGTGTCAGTGTAGACAGGAACGAGCCTCCAGAGGGCTATAGGGGTGGAAGGCAGCAAGCCTCAGACATGACACAGGTAGCTTTTCTGGTGCTAGCCCATTTGGACCTGTGAGACTAGGCTCTGGAGGGTTCTGGCACCCAGCATGAGCTACTTTTTTAAGCCACAGAGCTTGTAGCCAGCCTGACCTCTTCTGATTCCTTCTGACACCTATCCACATGCCTGACAAGAGCACAAGTTCCTATGTAATGGCTGGATGCAGGTCATTCGCAATTTCTTACAAGTGTCTTGCCTAGTACATGCACATAAGAAAGATAATGAGAAGGATGGTATGTTCTCTGAGTTAAAAGCCACTGGCCTTCCTGTGCTACACTGGGACTTCCCTGCCCTTCCTCTTTACCTTAAATGGAACACACTTTCCATGGTCCTCAGATGAAACACCCAGGAGAAGCCACTTACGCTGTTGCTTTCGCTCATGCTACAACCCCAAAGTGTCCTCCATGGCACCCTGAGCCCAAAGCTGTAAGCAGGCATCAACTGACAATGCTGACCATCCCAGGCCAGACCTAAAAAGCCTGCCAGAGGAAGAATCATCTATGATCTCACCTTTACTTCCAGCCCAACAATAACTCAAATTTTAAATACAAAGGACAGTCTCACTACTGGTGGCAACATATGATTGGTATAGGAGGGTCTAACTTATGAGAAAGGACAAGAGGACTAAGGGAATCTACTGACTCTTTTTCTAGGGAGAATCCCAAAAACCACAAGAGGACTGAAAGCAATTAATCCACATGAATTTGGGAGGACCCACAGCAAGTCCTCTGCATTATAACAAAATCTTTGGGGTCTATGGGAAAGAGAAAATCCAGTCTTCTAGTTGGTAGGTCTTTAAAATTATCAGTCCTGAGGCCACATTAATTTCTTACTGCAGATAAAAAGATGTGATTACTCAGACTGAGCTACCATAGGGTCAAACTACAGAAAAAGCAAATTTCCACACTAAAAAGGACTCTGGTGATTTCTTGAGCAATCTCTCACTTAGTGCCTTTTATAGCATCCCTACCAGAATTGTCTAGCTTCCATGCAAGAGAACCTGCATCCTCGTGAGACAGCCAGCTCCATTTCTAGGCAGCTACCTTTCTACGAAACTCTTCCTCCTATCCACTGTTCCTGATTCTGACCTCTGGATACAGAAAGGACCCATGCACTTCTTCCGCCTCATGTAACTCGCACAGTGTTTTCTTGCATTCTCTATTAAACAGGATTTGCACAGGAACCAGTGATAGATCTATTGCTCCATGCTTCCCAACAGATAGTATCCAGTCACTATAAGTGGTAGTGGGCTGAAAGTGGCCGTTTGTTTTGGGAATACTTCAGTTTAAAAAAAATTTAAAAAGATGGGCTCAAGCAGTGCTCTTAGGAATTTGGATTCCTTTGAAATAATTAGATCCTACATCCTGAGGTCTGGCTGAAGAGTTGTCTGCTTCCAGGTGCTCTCATTCCTATCAAACTTGGCAGACTGGACCAAGAAGGCTCTAAGTCTAAGATCTTAAGTATACAATTCTTAACTCCTCAACTGCTTGACAGAGTGGTCGAGGCTTCAGCAGCAGCCTGGATGAAGCACTGGGCTGCTTTGGCCACACTGGAAGGGGACTATAAGGCTGTGGCTAACCACAGAACCACGGCTCCTCCTTCTCTTCCCCCTTCTTCCAGTGACAGCAGACAGGGCCCCACAACCAGAGACGCACTAATCTCAGTGCCACCCTCCAAACGGGAGAATTAGACAAACCACCAAAAAAAAAAAAAAAAAAAAAAAAAAAAAAAAATCCTTACTCTAGGCCTGCTCCCACTTCTCTTCCATCAAGACCATTACCTAAATCAGCTAGTAACCGCCACCCTTCAAGCAGAAAGTGATTTCCTGTCCTTCCTCACTCATAAGCAACTTTTCAGAGGGAACAGAATTGCTTTGTTCAACTCATTCAATTACGAACATATCAATACTTGCTATTAAAAACTGACTGGAAAAACCTTCTCTACCAAGAGAAACTAAGTACCAGGGAAAATCTTTCTAAGGGAGAGGGAGGTAGGCCTGAGGGCCAGGTGAGACAGACACAGCAGTCTCTCAGGAAGGCAGTGGCTAGACTGGCAAACCCTTCTATAGTTAAATGTTTTGTTCCTCCCTCTTCCTGACATTTTATGCTGGAGTTTGGCCACTGCCTCCTGGACTGAAAGACAGTGGTGGCCAAAATGCTTGGTGGGTGATGTTTTGTATAAGGACTTAGAATCTCAAAGGACCACAGAAGAGAAATGCCTTGTTTATGTCTCCTATGGAGCACAGAAACTTAAAGTGGTTTTTAACTAGGGCTCAAGCTAAATCCATTTTTAGAGAAAACACTAGTAGAAGTTCCAGTAAACATGTACTGGCACCCAGGATAACTGCAGGCCCTTAATGAGAAGTGCTGAGATGCCCTGAGAAAACTTTGTACAGGTGGGAAAAATTCTAATGGGCCACCCATTGGGCCCAACTCCAACAGTGGATCCTCCTCCTCCTAGTAAAGAAGGGATCTGACTGTCATCAGCTCACTTCCCAGGGAACCTCCTCTGCATACTCCTCTCAGGACACATGACTTCCATCACAAGGAAAGAGGAATAAAAGAAGAGGCCAGGGAGAGAGCTGAGATTGCTGCTACTCTGGGAGATTGTGATGAGAAACATCTTCTCCCCACAGGAATCGTGGCTACTGGGTACAGGCACTGAACTTGAAGCAGCTGTGTGACAACGGACTACTTGGTACTTATTAATGTTAAACCTCAAGACTTAGCCCAAAGGGAAATGAGTTACAATGCTGTCTTGTCTAAGGGCTACTCACTTCTTTTTAAAGAGCTTGCGGAAGGAGCTGCGAAAGCCCCCTTTCTGGTCTTGCCTGGGATTTTGGTCGCTGAAAGATGTTTGTTCACTTTCTCTTTCTTCCTTTGGACAGAATCTGGTGGTGTCTTCTAAATGCATTTCCTGGAAACACAAAAGAAGGATAATGTTTTTACTCTTTTCCAAAGTCAGTAACCTACCCTGACTGTGGGACAATTTTTTTTTTTTTTTTTATCTTTGACTCATTCCTCTCCCACCCTGAAGGACTATGGGCACCCAATCCCATTTAAAGAAAACCTGGGCTATGATGAACTCAGTGGGAAGAAATAGGATAATTTTCTGCTGAGTGTAGTATTTCCTACGGATCAAAATAAGTAGTCTAGAACATAGAGTAAGAGAGCTATAACAAAAATTAAAGACAAAGAAATAAAGGACTTTAACATTTAAGAACATAAGTTCTTATTTTGGCACAAATGCTGTCTTGCTGGGAGATCAGTAACCAAGGTCATCACTCCTAACAACCCCCATAGATCTGGCCATGCTTTCTTTCTATAAAGAAAGCTACTTAAGAGGCTTGCCAGCAGGTACTGTGGTGATTAAGGGTGCTGGACTCCCACATGGCTGACCATGGTTTGAGTCCTGGACCTGGCAGCTTGCTTTTTCACTTTCCCTCCTTCTCTCTCTCTTCCCTCTCTGGTCAAAATAAAAAATAAATAAAGTTCGGGATCAGCAGTTAGTGTAATGGCTATGTCGCTGGACTCCCACGTAGTCAACCACGGTTCGAGTCCTGGACCCGGTGGCTTAAACTCACACCAGGCGCGTGTGCGTGTGTGCCCAAAATCCCGAGAGGACAATGGAGGAGAAGGGATGGCGGCGTGGCCATCCCCCCCCCGGGGGGTGATTTCTCGCTGTCTGTCTTTGTCTGTCTGGCAAGCACACACGCCCTATAGCAAAAACCTCTCCAAAAAAAGAATAAATAAATAAATAAAGTTCAATAAAATAATTCTTTTAAAAAAAAGCTACTTAATTGTAATACTAGCTTGAAATACATGCTTCTAACTCCCTATTTTAAGCAAAAAGGAGGGAAGGACTTTTTGAGACTTTTAGAAGTAGATGTCACCTAGTATTTCCAACCAGCAAATATACCTTTAATATAGTTTTATAATTCTTACCCTGTGATATGTGGAGTGTAAAGTAAAATAAAAAAAAAAAAACAGCATCTTTTGTGAATTCTCTAGCTTCTTTTAAAATGTGAGATGTGTTAGAGGGACCAGCACTTGGCGTAATGGCTTTGTCGCTGGACTCCCATATGGTCGACCACAGTTCGATTCCTGGACCCGCTGGCTTAAAACTCACGTAGGGTGCATGTGTGTGCATGCCCAAGATACTGAGAGGAGAATGGAGAAGGGACTGCGGTGTGGCCATTCCCCCAGGAGGTGGTTTCTCGCTTTCTATCTCTCTGTTTCTGTCTTTCTGGCGAGCACACGTGCCCTATAGCAAAAACCTCTAAAAAAATTTTTTTTTTAAATGAGATGTGCTAAGTAATATATGCACATTTATTAATATGCACATAAGCTAGAAATACATACATACTCCCTATGAATAAAATGTCTACTTTGAGGTTACTGTCATTTAAAAGTAACCTAAAAATGGCTGCTTTATTTTGAAGAACCTTTAGAGAACCCAAGAATCAAAGCAAAACCCACATCAATAATGCCCTGAAAGTTTCATGAACTGGATGGCTGACTATTTACTGAGAGAAGCAAAGAATAGGATAACTTTTTTTTAAAGAAACATATGGGTTTGACTTTGAAACTTTAACTTGGGGTTATAGTAGCAGATCTAAAAACTCTGAAATTCTAAGAGCCATAACTAAGCCATACAGATGGGCAGCCTGACTACTTCAAGCAGTGTTTCTCAAAGAGTGATCGTAGGACTACAGGATCAGCTGGGGCCTCTATTTAAAATGTAAATTCCTAGGGACCAGCAGATGGCGGAAGGGTTACACTGGACTCCCACGTGGCTGACCGTGGTTCAAGTCCTGGAACTGCTGGCTTGAAACTACACCGGGTATGTGTGTGTGCATGCCCGAAATCCTGAGAGGAGGATGGAGAAGGGATTGCAGCATGGCTATGCCCCGCTGAAAGGTGATTTCTTGTTTTCTGTCTGTCTCTGGTGAGTACACATGCCCTACAGCAAAAATCTCTCTCTAAAAAAAAAAAAAAAAAAAAAAAGAAAAGAAAAAAACAACCTAGATTCCTGAGCCCCACCCTACAATTTCTGAATCAGAATCTCTGGAGTTAGGCCTCGCAATCTGTGTAAAAACCAGTGGCTAGGACCAGCAGGTGGCATGGTGGTTGGGGTGCTAGACTCCCACATGGCCGACTACAGTTCAAGTCTCAGACCTGGTGGCTTGCTCTCTTGCTTTCTATCTCTCTCCTTCACTCATCAAATTAAATAACAGATAAAACTAAATAACTATTTAAAAAAAAAAAAGAAAACCAGTGGCTTAAGGAATGCTTCCATCCACCTCCACTCAATGTTTATATGAATTACCAAAGAATCTTTTTAAATCACACATTCTAATTTGGTAGTTCGTGGATACAAATTCTGCCTTTATAACAAGCTCCCAGGCATTCACTACCAGCCCAAGGACCACGTTTTGAGAAACGTGGGCTTTAGGGACTATTTAGGAACTCTATTACTAATTTAAGAAAATTCTTTCTGTAGAGCCATGATCTTTATAGTATCATGCATCCCTACTTTTTTTTTTAGAGAGAGGTTTTTGCTATAGGGCACGTGTGCTTGCCAGAGAGAGAGAGAGAGAGAGACAGAAAGTGAGAGATCACCCTTCCCCAGGGGGATGAACACACGACAATCCATTCTCCTCTCGGGATTTTGGGCACGCGCGCACACACACACACGTGGTGTGAGTTTTAAGTCACCAGGTTCAGTACTCGAACCATGGTTGACTATGTGGGAGTCCAGTGACAGAAGCATTATGCCATCTGCTGGTCCCTGTGCAGCCATACTTTACAGTGCATATTCACAAACTTTTTTATATTTGGCCTGATCCTCATAACAACGCTGTGAGGTAGACAAGTTCTATCTTATTTTTGTAATAGAAAACTGGAAGAACAGAGAAGCCATTTGAATTGTCCAAGAGCACTTGTCTCTTCTTGAACCAACTTGACTCACGTGCTACACTGTCAGGGGTGAGACTCGCTGTCAGTATGTGTGATAACAGTTCCTCGTTTATTATTTATTGTTATTTGGTATGTCTGGTAAACAGCCAAGTATATTACTCATTGTTTGCTTCTAATGTTACTTGATATTTCTGATTAATGGTTTTTGCCTAGCAATTGTTGAACCCTAAATTCTTCTTCCTATCAACCAGGAAGATTTTTTAGGAATATGTGAAATAGGGACCAGCAGGTGGTGGAATGGTTACATCGCTAGACTCCCACATAGTTGACCACGGTTCGAGTCCCAGACTGGGCAACTTAAAACTCACGCAAGGCGCGTGTGCGTGCATGCCCAAAATCCTGAGAGGAGAGTGGCCATCCCTCCAGAGGGGTTGATTTCTCGTTTTCTGTCTCTCTCTCTCTGGTGAGCACATGTGCTCTATAGCAAAAAATAAAAATAAATAAATAAAATAAAATAAAACAAGTAAAAAAAAAAAGTGAAATAGAAGTGTTTTTTTTAAAAAAGCACTGGATTCCCACATGGCTGACCTAGGTTTAAGTGCTAGGCCTAGTGCTTGAAAATCCTGGTGCATGTCCACGCATGCCCAAAATCCCAGGAGAATGTAGAAGGGATTGTGAAGTGGCTATATCCCCTAGGCGGGGGGGGGGGGGGGGGGGGGGGGGGGGTGATTTCTCACTTTCCCCCTGTCTCTTTCTGGCAAGTGCACAAGCCTGATGGCAAAAACCTTAAAAAAAAAAAAAAAAAAAAAAAGTGTTCTTCACAGCATAGACAATGCTAGTTAGAAGGTTTTGTATGCAAACCTCTGCTCATCCCAAGTCACTTTGAATCATCACTATTATTCCTTTCTCCTGTCCTTGTTACTGAACTTTTAAACTTTGACACATGCCTAAGATTGATTTATCCAATACGCTTTGCCTAGTAGAACTTTATATATTTCAGAATTGAAAATCAGAGCCAGAAGACCACCTTGGAATCCTAGTGAATCTCGGCAACTGTAGCTGAGCACCCTATTATGTGTCTTTGCCCTCTGTAGGTACTAGACACAGACTTTGATTCTTCAAGTCCAGGAAGCCAGCAGCCTGCACAGCTCTTGGTGACTCAGCCCCTTCCTGTCCCTTTAGCCTAATTTCCAACACTCCCCTCTGGCACAATGTGTCGAAGGAAAATCATCACCCTACTGTTTTATGCCAAAGAGCTTTTCTCGTATTTCTCTACCTTATTCTCCCTCTAACCAACTCACAGGCAGCTTTTAATATCTAATTTAGAGGGACCAGCAGTTAGAGTAATGGCTATATCGCTGGACTCCCACGTAGTTGACCACGGTCCGAGTCTCGGACCTGGTGGCTAAACTCACGCCGGGCGCGTGTGCGTGCGTGCCCAAGATCCTGAGAAGAGAATGGAGGAGAAGAGATTGCGGAGTGGCCATCCCCCCGGGGGGTGATTTCTCGCTTTCTGTCTCTCTGTCTGTCTGGCAAGCGCACGCTCCCTATAGCAAAAATCTCTCTCAAAAAAAAAAAAAATCTAATTTAGACATCTGATGTATCCAGGAGGCTTTCTCTAACCACCATCTCCCCAAGATTTTTAATGCCTGGCCCAGTGCTCCGAGTTATAATTCTGTGCCTCCTTCCTGTACTAAGCTACTGGCCCTGCAGGACAGAGGCTGGGTGTCCTTTACTTTTGAGTCCTCAGCAATTATCTCAGTCTGGCACAGTGTTTGCTGAAAAATGAATGAATGAAAGGAGTCGGTGATCATCAACCTGTGGCCACTCACTTGAAAATGGGCACAGGTGTAATAGAAGGGTGGGGACACAGGGCAGAGTTCTAACCACTTACAGAGAAATATAAATATTTACTCGGAAACTATTAGCCCTTTCATGGACACAAATTCAACCATCTCTAAATGCCCAAAGGCTTGTACATAACAAAGTTAATGTTTCCTTAAAGATTTGGGGATGCTCCTATCCTACTGGACTTTGCAATTAATGTAAAACCGTTTTACAGTCAAGTGGAAATCAAGGGGCCAGCAAGTGGTGTGGTGGTTAAGACGTAGGCCTCCCACGTGGCCACTGTGGTTCGAGTCCTGGACTGGCGACTTGCTTTATCACTTTCTCTCTCTCGCTGGTGAATTTTAAAAAAGGCGAAAGAAAAGTAAACATTAAAAAAAAAATAATCGGAAAACAAGCAGAAAAAACGTCTTTGCAGCCAACTTTGCATCTGGCTACAAACAAGGTTGGCAGGAGGCTTAACAAGGAGGGCACCTAAGCAGGTCTGGGACTGGCGGGAAGCGCTCTGACAACGTGGAATTGTGAAGTGCCGCGAGCTAGAGCGGAAGAGAATACCCCTAACGCTCTGTGTGTGAGTTCTGAAGACTCGCGGTCTCCCTGCCATCTCTGCCTCACGCATGCACGTGTGCGAACGTCCCAGCATTGGAGAACTGGCGCGGCCATCGGCCTTCCAGGGTCGCTGAGGCTCACGTGTGCCTGGGCAGGCGCGGGCTCCGGGCGCTCCTCCGCCTCCCCGGGCACGAGCCGAGCCTTGGCCCGGCCTTGCCCCCGCCCGCCTCCGCGCTGGGTGAACTCGGGCAGTCCCTGCACGTCTAGGCCCGGGGCGCCGGTGCCGTGGGGTTCGGGGCGGTGTTACTTTACCCTCCTTACTTCCAAATAGGTCTGCTTTTCACTTTGGGACCTCTGTTGGGGGAAGAAGGTTCGGGGCGCGCCGCGAGCGGCTGCGGCGGCTGCGGCCGGCCCGTGCGGCTGCGCTGCGCGCTCGGCCTTGAGCGGCGCGCGGCCGCCGCTGCTGCTGCGCGTGCTGTACAGGCGCGGGGCCACGCCCTCGGCCGGCGGCGTGCGCGGGAACTCCTTGAGCGAGCGGCTCAGCGGCTTGGCCTTGCCGTGCGCCTGCGCGGGCGCCTGCGCCTGCGCCGCCTCCAGCTTGTAGGCGCCGCTGCTGCCCGCCGGAGAGGTGGCGCTCTTGGGCAGCGGCTGCAGCGGGTGTTCCGGCCGCTCGGCCTCCATGGCGAAGCTGACCGGCCGCAGGAAGCAGATGTCCAGGCTGGACTCGGAAGAGGCGGGCGAGCAGTTCTCGAAGAGGGCCGGGGCCTGGAAGGGCTCCTCGTCGTAGGGCGCAGGCAGGGCGAAGATCTCTCCGCCGTACTCGAACTCCTCGTAACCCGCGGGCACGAAGCTGCGCGCGTCGGGCAGGAGCTCGGCTGGGGCGCGCAGGGAGCGCTCCACGTTGCCCAGCGGCTCGGCGGGAGAAGGCTCGAAGTCCATCTCCGGGATGGACTGGAGCGGCCCGGCCAGCGCCTTCACGTCCTGCTCTGCGGTACAGAACTGCGCCGGCGCCAGGAGGCTCTCGGGCCGCTCGTGCTTTCTGCCCTCCATCTCCCAGTCACTGGGCTTCCCGGGCTGCATGCTCTCCATCAAGCTCTGCTGCTGCTGGCTTTTCTTCACTGGGGGCATCAAGTGTCTTTAAAGGGGAAACAATACAAAAGAGGTGTGTATATGGTTTGTTAGTGCAGACCTACTTACTCTGGTGGCCCACACATCCAGCCAGCGCCAACTCTCCATCCCTCCCAGGGCCTGAGTGCTACCTGCCAAGCTCCGTAGACTCTCCCGCTAAGGGGTTCCTGGGCACCCCTCTCCCCATGAGGGAGATTAGAAATGGCCAGTAAAGCAGATGCCCGAAACGACCTGCTGAGCTGGTGGCCCCTCACTCCCCTCCCCACCTCTCAGTGTTCCTGGCACCTCCTTGGACCGCTCTTCTCCCTTTCTTGCCCTAGCAGAGCAGTACAAAATAATGGAAACTCAACATTTGTTCAGCTGGTGGATCTTTACCCTTAGAAACAATTATGTACCTAGACGAAGAAAGGTGGCATCTCGGTATGGTTGAATCTGGATGATGATATATAGGATTCACTGTATCTGTATATTTGGAGTTTTCATAATAAACTTTCAAAAATTTTTTCATGTGACTGTAAACTGATACATAAGTCATCTTAAACTTGCACCTACCAAAGCATTATCAAAAAATGTAAAAGCTGTGACTCTGGATCTGCCCAATGTCATGGAGTGCTTCTGTCTTTTAGAATCACAGAAATCAAGTAATTTACAAAGTAGGGTAGCATACCTAGCAGATGAGAGAGAATTTTCCAGTTGTGTTGTACTTGACAGACAGATGTAAATGGACCATGTACTGCATATTGACCAAAAGTGGTTATTCTGCTAGTTTATGTATTCATATTTTAATTCTGCTACAAAAATGCACAACGAATGCAAATATAAATGCTCACAGAGTATGTACTCTGGTGACCTTAAGATGAAAAGTAGGTCTCACATTTACAGTTGTGACCTGATTCACATTATTTCAATTTGGAAAGTCATTGGGTATAATTTTCCCTACACAGAGTACAATGACATATTGTTCAGTCTGGGTATTATTTCTAGGGATTACATTTTTAGGTCTTATATTTTGAACTTCAAAGTGAAGTTTTGTCACTATTGCAAGAGTTGAACCGAGCCACAAAGTAAATATCCACTTTGACTTTTTTCTCACTGTCAATTAATGTCTTCCTCTGGGAACCAAGCATCTGGTCAGCTGGCTGGCTGTCACATATAGGCCTTGTAGGACAGGAAGGACGGAGGAGTCCTATGAATCATACTCCTAGTCCCAAGTTCACCTACTAACCAGAAGAGACTGCCTCAGATCTGAGGGTGTTGCCATTAAACCTCTCACAACAACAAGTGCTTACGTGACAGCAGGGCTAGAACCAGGAGCAGAAGGGTAGGGTTGCAGAATCTCCTCTGAGTGGATCCCACTGTCCCGGACAGCCTCAGGGCCTGCGGTGGGGGAAGCATCTTGTCCGGCATTTGCACACTGGGAAGCCAGTCCTTTGTACAACTTTGCCATGGACGACCTGACAGGAATAACAATCCTCAGATTGTACAGTGAAATACTGGCCCTCTCAACACACAGATTATTGCCAAGAAAGAGAGCGACATCTCTCAGATGAAGCTCTATGTGGGGTCCTTTACAAACCAGGTCACTTACATAATAGGGTATCAGCTAGTTGCTGAGCAGCAGTAGGGATACTGATGAACTGACTGAAAAGAGCTTACGGGAAGGGAGTGAGACATCTTCCACTAGAGAATCGCTGGCTTGGGAAATAGCACTTTTTTGGGTCTGAAGCACCCATAGAATGTTCCTGTTTTCCTTCAGATGGGTTGAGATAAGGTTGAAGGAAATCTAGGTTATTAGGATACTCCACTATAGAATGCTTCCGTTGCCTCTGAAGCCTGTACTCCCCCAATCAACCTTTCCTATTTTTTCCCAGTGTGAAATCTATTCAACTCTCTCCACCCTCTTAATGGTTTTATTTTTTTTTTATCCATAGCACTTATCACCATCTAACTTATCTGTTCATTGTCCAGTTCTAAAAAGTAAGCTTCACATAGCAGGAATAGTTGCCTGTTTTGTTTATTACAGTATATTCAGTGCATAGGTAGAATAATATCTGATACATAATAGGTACTCACTGAATATTTGTTGAATTAGGAAGGAAACTGTATTCTAACCTTCAAACTGCAATTTTGAAAGTGGTAAGTTTAGGGAAAGTGAACTATTTTGAAGTGGTTAGCAACATAACAGAAGAGGGGTCTACCTAGACATTAGAACACTAGTGTTTTTTTCCTAAAGCAATTTGCACCAGGTAGTGGGTGTCTCCCTCCTGTCACCAGCTTAGCTATCCTTTCTCCTTCCCCTTCTTCCTCTGTATCTCCTATGACTGTACTTTACCCACTTAACACAAAATGTGATTACTTGTGATTGACACCCACACTGACAGATCCATATCCATGTTTTCAGAAGTCTTTTTCTTTATTTATTTCCTGAGAGAAGCATCCCAGCAGGGCATTCACACCATAATCCGCTTCCAGTTTCAGCTGGCCCAGACCAAGAGCACATGCATATGGCCCAGGTGTGCTCAGGTCCAGGGACATGAACCCATGACCCTTCGCATATGGGTCCAATTGCATTACCACTCACTCCACCACCACTTGGGCCTCAGAAGCTTTTGATCAACTCTCTAGACTACACCATCAGAATCTTACTTTTTGAGCTTTTTCCGTTTCTGAATAAGCAACTCTTCATTGCATTGAAATAGCAGGGTATAGTGTGAGATAAATACTCGAAGGCGCTGAACACACACCAGGAGTAGGTAATAGTCAGGGTGTTCCTGTTCCGTGAACTTCAGGACATTCTGGATGGAAGAAAAAAGGAAGAAGCATTGCATAACGGTGAAAAGTTGTTATTGTTGTTGAATTTGTTGTTGTTGTTGTTGTTGGTCTCTTCAGCTTACCTTGATCAGTTCTGAAAGTCTAGTAGCCATTTCATCAAAACAACCAACCACAATACATATAGCTCATCAACTTACAAGTTGAAGGTCAGACTTGAAGGAAAATAAGTCACTATTGTTCATGTTTGAATTGCATGTGATCAAAAAATTCCATCTAAAAGTCAGTAGATGGTGTGGAGGCTAAGGTGCTGGATCCCACATGGCCAGCTTCACAATTCGAGGTCTGAACTCAGTGATTTGAGAATAATGCCAGGTGTGTGTCTGTGCATGCCCAAAACCCTGAGAGAAGAATACAGAAGGTATTTTGGAGTGGCCAGCTTCCTGGGGGCAGTGATTTCTCACTTTCCTTTTTTGTCTCTCTTGGTGTCTTTTTCTGGCGAGTGCACACATTCTGTAACAACAACAACAAAAGGATCCCCTAATTAGGTTTCTGAAGTACCATTCTGGAGGCATTCTAATACCATCTACAAATGATGACTAACTCAAACAAGTCAGGCTAGTGATAAGACTGTTGGGTATCAAGGCAGGCCAGGCTGGGCAGGTGTTCATGATCAAGCATGGCCTGGCGGGCCCTTCTATTACATTGCCTACTATGCTATGGTGAAACATGACAGGGACTTAGATTTGGGAAACTGAACATTATTTTTTTCTAGTGGGTGTGTGCACTTGTGGGAGGGGAGGAGAGAGAGGAAGGAAGGAAGGAAGGAAGGAAGGAAGGAAGGAAGGAAGGAAGGAAGGAAGGAAGGAAGGAAGGAAGGAGAGGAAAAGAAAAAGGAAGAAGAAAAAAAGAAAGAAAGGGAAAATAAGAAGATATTCCCCATGGAGGATAGCCTTACCATAATCCCTTCTCCTCCACTTCTCCTTTAAGGATTTTGGGCACACACACACACACACACACACACACACAAAGCCACTGGGTCCAGGATTCAAATTGCACATTTGACCATGTGGATCCAATCACCTTAAGTACCATGCCACTGGCTGGCGTAAGGAAAGCTAACAATTACTGAGGACTTATTGTTGCCAGGCACCAAGCTCTCTACACATATGAGAGGAAAAATGGAATTAAAGTACAAGCTTATTTTGGTGCAAAAAATTTGAAATCTAAGCATAATTTTTTAAAAATACACATTTCCAGAACTTTTTTTAAAAGCATTTATTTATTTATATTTGTATATTATTTATTTATTTACGTATATTATGTATGTTATGATTTTCAAGTCACCCAGTCCAGGAATCGAACTGCAGTTGGTCATGTGCTTTAGCCACTTTAACCACAGTGCTTTAACCACTACATTAGCTGCTGGCTCCTCCAAGAACTTTTTTTTTTTTGGAGAGGTTTTTGATATAGGGCACATGTGTTTGCCAGAAAGACAGAAACAGAGACAGAAAGCGAGAAATCACCCCCCAGGGGGGGATGGCCACACTGCAATCCCTTCTCCTTCATTCTCCTCTTGGGATCTTGAGTACGCACACGCGCCCAGCATGAGTTTAAGCCACCGGATCTGGGACTCGAACTGCAATCGGCTACATTGGAGTCCAGCAACGTAGCTATTATGCCAACTTCTGGTCCCAATCTCATTTAATTTTTAACACAACCCAATTAGATAGGTACAATTTTTTAAAAAAAGAATTATTCATTTGGGAACCAGCAGTTAGCGTAATGGCTATGTCACTGGACTCCCACGTAGTCGACTGCGGTTCACGTGCCGGACCCGGTGGCTTAAAACTCACGCCGGGCGCGTGAGCATGCGTGCCCAAGATCCCGAGAGGAGAATGGAGGAGAAGGGATTGCGGCATGACCATCCTCCCTGGGGGGTGATTTCTCGCTTTCTGTCTCTGTCTCTCTCTGTCTGTCTGGCGAGCGCACGCGCCCTATAGCGAAAATCTCTCCAAAAAAAAAAAGAAAAAGAAAAAAAAAAGAATTATTCATTTAACTTTATTTGTTATTCTTTTTAAATTTGACCAAAGAGAGAAAGGGAAAGTGAGAAAGCAAGTTGCCAGGTCTGGGATTCAAACCATGGTTGTCCATGTGGGAATCGGGCATCTTAACCACCATACCATCTGCCAGCCTCAGATAGGTACAATTATTACCTCTATTTCACAGATAAGAAAATCAAGGTATAGAGAAGTTAAAAGATCATATACCTAGTGAATAATGGAAACAGAGTTTTCATTGAAATCAGACAGTAGAAGCCAGGCTTATCAACCACACTCTTGCTTGCAAGACCTGGGTTTCAGTCCTAGTTTTTTCACCTACTGGGTATGTTAACATGGGCAAATTAGTTAACTTCTTCAGGCCTCCATTTCTTCATCTACAAAAATGGTCACAATAGTACCTATTTCATGGGTTGTTGAAAAAATCAAATAATTATTGTGAAAATACACCTTTAAAATTTAAAGCCATATACAACTGAAAGTTTTTTGTTTTGTTTTTAGAGAGATTTTTGCTATAAAACACATGCGCTTACCAGAGAGACACAGAGAGATAGAGAGACAGAAAGCAAGAAATCACCCCCAGAGGGGATGGCCACACTACAATCCCTTCTCCTCCATTCTCCTCTTGGGATTCTGGGCATGCACACACACACACCTGGTGTGAGTTTTAAGACACCAGGTCCAGGACTCAACTGCAGTCAACTATATGGGAGTCCAGCAACGTAACCATTATGTTATCTGTTGATCCCGTTTTTTATATATATATATATATATGTGTGTGTGTGTGTGTGTGTGTGTGTGTTTGCTATAGGATGTGTGCGCTCATCAGAGAGACAGAAAGCAAGAAATCAGTCCCCAGTGGGAATGGTCATGTTACAATCCCTTCTCCATTCTCCTTTCAGGACTTTGGGCATGCACACACACGTGCCCAGCGTGAGTTTCAAGCCACTAGGTCTGGGACTCAAACCTCGGTAGGCCATGTGGGAGTCCAGTGACATAACCATTATGCTATCCTCTGGTCCCTAAAAGTTTTTTTATTGTTTTTTTTTTTTTTTCAATATGGATACTGGGTCACTACTATTTGAGATTAATCCCAGGCATTTTTAAAAAGCTTCAACTGATTACTTCAGAACATCAGTCAGCAGTTAGACCAGAAAAGGTGGGAGTGGGAAGCAGAGGGACTGTGGGGGTGATGAGTCTCTCCCCCAACTCTACTTCCTTCAAGATGCAAGTCCTATGGGAAAATCGTATGAAGTCAGCAGTTCATATACTAGAATATTGCACCCAAGTCAGAGAAGGTAGGGGAGCAGTTAAGTGGGCAGCTCAGATAGAAATTTAGTAGCCAGGGGATGGCATTTAGATAGTGGTACAAAGCGGGACAGATTGGATAAGGTGCTCAGAATCTAGCAGCAGTGGTTGTAGAAAGATCCTGGGTCAGCAGAGGAGGAATTGCTGATAAATAAAGATAGAAATTCAAAGGCATGCACCATGAGCTGAAAAATTTTGGAGAAAGTTTAGCTCGTGCCATAATTTATGATGGGCTACGGGGTAATCATAACAATCCGAACCACATAAACATTTCTCAGAAATATTAATAATTCCCTGAGCTTTTACAGTAGGAAGCCAAAAACAAGCCAGAATAGTTTTTCATGAAAGTTAGTTCAGTGGCTAGCCCAGCCACTACCTACCTGCAGATGGATTAGATATTCAGGGATGCGCTGGACTATGTGAAAAAACAGTGTGTAGATGTCAGATTTAATCTCTTCATCTCCCTGAATGAAAGAAAGGTGGAGTTACTCTTCAGTATCTAGTTCTAGTAGCTGAACCCCAGAATCAGTCCCAGCAGAGCAGAAAGGGTGTGCTCCCACAGCATTTCCTCCCAGAGATTCTCGTGAAACACTGATCTCTCAGTGGTGAGACTACATAGTCAGGGACACGTATGATGACAGAACTCTTCTTCAGTAGGAGCATGTACTATGCTTCTCTTAAATCTACCCAAATTTCCAAACTACCCTCCACCCATCCCCTCCTCAGTCTTAGTGCAGTGCTAGACAGAAATGGGCACTCAATAAATTATATTTGAGTTGGATGAATCCATTAAGGTTCTCCAGCAAATGATCATTACAATGAATTACTAATGGGCTGTAAGGCTGGACTGGCGCCTCATGAGTGGGGAAAGGAGTGGGATTATAAACTGGTCAGTAACCTGGCAGCAGAAAACGTATCAGTCTTTTTCCATATCCCTTCCCTTTCCTTCTCTTCCTTTTCCTTTCCCAGATAGCTCATGAATGCTAATGTGGTAGGCATTACACTGGGTTTGGAGTAGGGGAGGGGGTTCAAAACAGAAAATTAATAAGACAAATCATTTATCTGTTGTGAAACTTGATTCACTCTCAGCTTTGGGGCTTATGATACTGGTTTTTGCTATTGAGCTAAAATAACTCAAGTTGTTACATAAGTATATGTATTAATTGAGCACCTAATTTAGCACTGCAGTACCAACACTTAAAGCAACATGACTAGAGTCACTTTATACAATCTTATAAACTGACCACGAAAGATGATTCGGGTTTAATACTTAGAGTCATATCTTCCAAGCCAAGGGAAAAATAAAAAGCACTACATATAGCCTGGAAGATGCAGCCTGAAGACCTCTGCTTAAAATACCTACTTATTAGTCGTCAGGAAAGTCATGACATGTTTTTCTATGCAAAAAGTGTTATGACTTTCCCAAAAGCCCAATAGTTAGTGTATAGTTCCAATAAAATGGAGCAAAGGGTTGGTAAGGGAGGGCAAGGGCCAGGGAAATGCACGGATCCTTGAGTGGGCTCCTTTCCAGGTAGGAGGGCCAGTGGTTCTGTTCAGGCCAATCCTGGCAAATAAGCTCAGAGTGCATGAGCTACCCTGACCGGGGTGGGTGAGCAACCTCACAGAGAGGTCCTTGGGACAGCACACGTGTGGAGTTAACTTACCTCCTTCAGAACAACAACATGGACCAATGAGATGCATTCAGGCAGGTCCCTCAGGTAAGCAACATAATAATCCAAGAAATTATTCTTTAAAACAAACAAAAAAATGCATGGTAAGAATCTGTAAACAAGAATTTTTAAAAAGATTTATTTATTTAGTTTAATTTATTGTTATTATTATTATTTTCCTTTTTCAGTTTACTATAGGGAGACAGAGAAAGAGAAAATGAGAAAGCAAGCTGCCAAGTCTGGGACTTAAACCACGTGGGAATCCAGCACCTCAACCACCATGCCACCTGCTGGCCCTAGGAAAGATAATATTTTTATAGAGCCATATATATTGAAAATGAGTACTTTGAAGAGATTATCTTATTAATTTAATGTATCCTTTCAGAGCTTTTGGGAATTTTTATTCCTCTTTTTTAAAAATCTTTTTAGTTTTTTTTTTTTTTTTTTTTTTTTTTTGGAGAGGTTTTTGCTATAGGGCGCGTGCGCTCGCCGGACAGACAGAGAGAGACAGAGAGATAGAAAGCAGGAAATCACCCCCCAGGGGGGATGGCCACGCCGCAATCCCTTCTCCTCCATTCTCCTCTTGGGATCTTGGGCACGCACGCACACGCGCCTGGCGTGAGTTTAAGCCGCCGGGTCCGGGACTCGAACCGCGGTCGACTCCGTGGGAGTCCAGCGACATAGCCATTACGCTAACTGCTGGTCCCAAAAATCTTTTTAGTTTTAAGGTAAACATCCCTAAAGCTTGGGAACCAAAACTCAAAAGCTCCCTTTAAATGACAGAAAGTGAAATAATAAACCAAGAGAGGAGGGAGGATCAAATAAACCAAAAAAGTATTTTTAAATTTTTAAATGATTAAAATGCATATTTTGTTCTTATAGTTCATTTTTACTTTAATCATCCACATTTAAATAGGGAACTTCCTCCAACTGACCTCATATGATCTAGACCAGTGGTTCTCAACACTTTCCATTATTGCCTATTTCTGCTAATTTTGTATCCACCTATATAATATTCCCCCAGGAAAACCATTCTCAACTTCCAAAGTTATGTCCTCATAGTTAGAATAACTTTCAGCCCTAGAGAGCATACTGAATACAAATCAGTAACTGAAATTAGAGAGATAGCATTAAATCCACGCTAATCCACACAAGTGAGCAATCTGTAATCTCTGTATTGCTACCCATGGTTGAGGATCATTGATAACACAGAGACTGACCGCAGGCAAAAATTTGGCTTGCCGACCAGTTTTAATTAACCCACATGATTTTTTAAAAATAAGAAAATTCCCCCCCACCAAAAAAGAAAATTTCACACAAAAGTCTAGATTCCCAGATTTTCTTAAATATCAGAAGTGCTTTTTCTTCCTGTGTGATTATTGAATAGAACTGAGTGGCTACTCCTTGTAGAGAAGTGGACAACGTAAGCGTTTCACCTCAGCAGTTTCCTCCCAGGCTTTATTGTACTCAGCTTATTTCACTCACTTACGTTACTATCCAGCCGTGCAGGCATTTGAGTTTGCAACTTCTAACCTGGGTCGTATTTTCTTTGTAGAGATTTCAAAACTTAGCACTTTCTCCAAAGAAATGAAAACAAAACATATTCAAGACAAGAAGCCACCTGTCACACTTCTTTAATTTCTAAAGAATTGAAGTTGTGTGTGAAAATACACACATATAAGGAGTCTTCAAAGAGTTCAAGGGAGGCCAGAGGATGGCATAATGGTTACATTGCTGGACTCCCACATTATCGACTGCAGTTCGAGTACTGGACCTGACGGCCTGAAAGAACTCATGCCAGGTGTGTGTGTGTGCATGCATACCCAAAATCCTTTAGAGAAGAATGGAAGAGAAGGGATTGTGCCTAGCCATTCCCCTAGGGGTGATTTCTTGTTTTCTGTCTCTCTGTCTCTCCAGTGAGTGCACATGTAGTATAACAAAAATCTCTCTTAAACAAAAAACAAAACAAAACAAAACAAAAAAAAGACCAGCAGCTAGCGTAATGGCTATGTCACTGAACTCCCATATAGCCGACCGCATCTGGTAGCTTAAACTCACGCCAGGCGCGTGTGCGTGCATGCCCAAGATCCTGAGAGGAGAATAGAACAGAAGGGATTGTGGCCATCCTCCCTGGGGGGTGATTTCTCACTTTCTATCTCTCTGTCTCTGTCTTTCTGGCGAGCGCACGCGCCGTATCGCAAAAACCTCTCCAAAAAAAAAAAAAAAAAGAATTCAAAGAATGTGTATATGATGAAAAAATAGTAGGCACAGATTTGAAATATCTTCATATAGACAAATCCTCATATATTTATTTTATATGTATATATGAATATATATATGCATACACACATCTATATACACATGCATATTTGATGAAGACAGTTCTAGTACAGTGAGAATTTATAAACTAGAAGTTTGAAGACCTAACAGGGCTCCAGTCACCAATCTCCAACTACCTAGCTAGCTGAGTGATTTCATAAAAGTCTTTTTTTTTTCTTTTTTGCTATGAGGTGTGTGCGCTAGCCAGAGACAGGCAGTGACAGAGAAAGAGAGAAGGAAAGTGAGAAAGCATCCCTGGGGGGGAAGGGAGGAACACACCACATCCCCTCCTCCTTTCTCCTCTTGGGATTTTAAGCATGTATGCACATGTACCTGGCATGTTTTTCAAGTCACTGGTCTGGGATTCAAACTGCGCAGTCAGCCATATGGGAGCTGCCTTAACCACAGTGCCACCAGCTGGCCCCATGAAAGTCTTACTTTCTCTGAACCCAATTTCATTATTTGTAGAATGAGGAAGTTAAACTAGATCATAATGGTACCTCTAGCTCAGAAATTCACTGATTCTAGATTCTCTGTTAAGAGAAGCAGTTGATGGGTCAGCAGGTGGCATGGAGAAGGGGTTGCAGTATCACCATCCCCACCCCCAGGGGCGTGTAATTTCTCATTTTTTCTCTGTCTCCAGACAGTGCATGTACCCCATAGCAAACTGGAAAAAAAAAAAAAAGTGAGCAGTTGAGGGCTGGCCTTGTAACACCGTGGTTACTTTGCTAGAGGAAGCCAGATCTTACACAGTCAACTAGGGTTTGAATCTCGACCCTGGTGGCAACACACCGGGCATGTAGGAGCCCAGAATCCTAATGGTATGAGACCAGGCTCCACTGGTGGGGGTATTCTCTCTGTCTGTCTCTGTCTCTCATGTATGCAGATGCACTCTATTATAATTTAAAACTAAGAAAGAAAAAGAGAAGCAGCCAAATGAGACACATATCCATGTAATTAAAGTTTATAGGGGGAGGTTCCTTACCTCATCATTTGTTAACTTGAGGAATAAATCTCCCAGGACTCCTTGGCGTGGCCACTTCAGGACCCTTTCCTGCAGTGCATGAAGCAAATCCAGGTGCTGCTGGACAAGGTACCGTAAAGAGCCAGGGAACAGGCTTGAAACAGAACAGAGAGAGAATCACACAAGCCACATGGAGAGAAGAGACCCTACAAGAATACAGGCAGCAAGCCCCATTTTCCTAGTAACCCAAAGCACTCTGAGTCATGGGCTGCATTTAGTACTTTTCTTTTAGGACTTGTCATCGTAGACCACACAGCAGATATCCTCAGACTAGCAAGACCCTTTTACTAATGGCCCCTAAACAAATGTACATTGAACTAATAAAGAGAGTTTCACTTGAACCGCCTTTTTAAAAAAAATCTTTATTTAATTTCATTTGTTGTTATTATTTATTTATTTATTGTTATTATTTAATTTTTAATTTGACCAAAGAGACAGAGAGAGTGTGAGAGAGGAGAAAGTAAGAAAGCAAGTTGCTAGGTCTGGGACTCGAACTGCAGCTGGCCATGTGAGAGTCTAGCACCTCAGCCACCATGGCACCTGCTGGCCCTGAATCACTGTTTTTTTTGTTTGTTTGTTTGTTTTTGAGAGATTATTATTATTATTATTATTATTATTATTTTGCTATAGGGCGCATGGGCTCACCAGAAAGACAGAGAGAGACAGAGAGACAGAAAGTGAGAAATCACCCCTCCAGGGAGGATGGCCATGCCACAATCCCTTCTCCTCCATTCTCCTCTTGGGATCTTGGGCACGCATGCACACGTGTACCACGTGAATTTAAGCCACCAGGTCTGGAACTCGAACCATGGTTGATTACATGGGAGTCCAATGATGTAGCCATTCCACCATCTGCTGGTCCAGTGAACCACCTTCTTAAAGCTAACCTGAAACATGCTCATTTATACGATGCTCAGTGGAAATTCTAAGGGACATCTTTTTCATTGTTTTAAAGTTATTCTCATTTGATGCACCAAATAATCTATTCTAATTAGTGCATAGATGACAGCACCAAAGGTGACACATGGTCATTCTTAGCTATTAGGTAGGGAGTCTTCTTTGCTACTTAGGTAGTCAAGACGATTTGTTTAAAGCTGATAACTAGAAGCTCGGGGTAGGGTATGAGGGACTTCCTTCCATTCCCAAGAGGGATGCCGGGTAAGGACAGGGTCACGCCCAGGGAGGCTACAGACCAGGACCGGCACTATGCCCCGAAGTGTCCTACCCTCACATGCCTCTCCTCTACCTCTCAATGTGCCTCAGCTTTTCAGAGACAAGGAAGGGAGGAAGAGAGAAGTCAAAGAAGAGTCAAGTGGAGAGGAAAGATAGGAGTTACAGAGGAGATGAAGGAGTACTGGATGCAGCAGAGTGGGGTGATCAGGGCCTAGAGGGATGAGGAGAGAAGAAACAAGGAGGCACATTTTGCTGGGCGACAGGATCTGAGCTCTGACTTGGACTCCAAGGAACTGAAGGTATGTTCCCCGTGCTCTCAACAAAGGAGAAAGTGATGGCCTGTTTGTCACTGACAGCTGAACTTATTAAACAATCTCCCCAGAGTCTAATGAGAGTAAATTGGAGGACAACTGAGGTGCTTTGCCAACAGGCAGACCTGGGATAGAACAGAAAGGACACCAGACTGAGAGGAAGTTTTTGTCACCCATTTCCAAGCAAAGCAAAGCCTCCCTGTGGCTATAGCTCAAAGACACACAAGTACCAGAATAGGGAATTCAGCTTTGCTGGAAAGACGAGGAAACCTTCTATTTTCACATTCTGTTTCATCCCCTCCATGTCCTGTGCTATAAAGCTCCACACGTGCAAAGCCAGCTGATCTGTAAACCCAGGAGAAAAGGCCTCTTGATCTGAACTCTTACAGATAGAGGAGTGGGCTTGGAAGATCAGAGAAGAATTTGAAGTACTAGGAGACACCCTCCGCGAGAAGACCACCAACTTTGCGGGGAAAGCACAGCAGACTATGCTGAAAGAGCAAAATGCTGTGTCAGCAAGATAGCTGGCTGCGGGAGATGGCTCCCACCCAGAGGCGGTACATGATTTGGGATACTATTCCTGGTGTGACACTGGATGTCAGGGCACCATGGTGAGATCTGCTATTGTGTTGAGGTGTCCAGTAGATTTTGTGATGTCTGGAACTATCTCTTTCTATTCCTTTTTTCCCCTCTTTCTTCCTTGCCTTCCTTCCTTCTGTCTTTCTTTCCTTCCTTCTTCCTCTCTTTATAGAAAGCTGCCTTCTGCTATATTGTGGGCAATGGACTTCCACAGTTGGGAGGGCTGGTACCTGCGTCCTCCTGAACTGTCCACTGGGGTAACCATTTGAGATTTCGGAGTAGGGTCAGAGGAGGCTAAAACTCCCATCAATGATTGCAGAAGCACAGATGTTACAAAAATAGTAATGACATGCAGCGGGTTTGCATCAGATTTTTTTTAAATCTTTTTAAACAAGGATGATATTTAAAATCAGGGAGCATGAAGGGATTGAACCAGGAGATGAAGAGCTAAGGAAGGAAGAGATATAGATACGCTTTCATCATTTCAGTGCTTTGCCTAGCAGCAGGCCTACCTCCGAGAAGCAACTTCTTCATGAAGACAGAAGTATTAAGCACTCAGCCTTGGCTTTTCTCATATTACTTACTGAGGGTGAGAGTATGGCAACACGGGTAGGTTATTCTTTCTACAGTCTTCAAGAGTTATCTCAACTCCTAACAACGGAGTACTTAAACAGTCAAGAAAATTAATTAAAAGCAATAAAGGAAAATCCAGATATAGTTTGAAATTAAAAATTCAGCTCAGGGACCAGCAGGTGGTATAGTGGTTAAGGTGCTGGACACTCCCATGGTTGACCCCAGTTCAAGTTTCAGACCTGGTAGCTTGAAAATTATGCCAGGCAGGACCAGCAGATGGCATAATGACTACATCCCTGAACTCTCGCATGGCCGATCATGGTTCAAGTCCAGGACCTGGTGGCTTGAAATTCATGCTGGGCACATGTGTGTGCGTGCCCAAAATCCCAACTGGAGAATGGAGAAGAGATTGCGGTATGGCCAATCCCTGGGGGGTGATTTCTCACTTTCTGTCTCTCGGTCTCTCCAGCAAGTGTATGTGATCTATAGCAAAAAAAAAAAAAAAAAAAAAAAAAAGGAAAGAAAAGAAATTCACGCTGGGTACATGGCTGGGTACATGTGTGTGCGTGCCCAAAATCCCAAGAGGAGAATGGAGGAGAAGGGATTGAAGGGTAGCCATCCCCCTGGGGTTGATTCTCACTTTCCCTATCTCAGAATTTCCCTGTTTCTCCTTTCCATCGAGTGCACGCACCCTATGACAACTCCTCTCCCCCCCAAAAATTTAGTTCTTGCTAGTCCTGTATGAGGCTCGAATAACTCCTGCGCTCCAGCAGCAGACGGTGTCGCCCAAATCTGACCAATCAAATCTGCTGCCTGGTGGTGACCTGGAGCACAAAGGTTGTTGAGTTCTTGGTGGACACAGCACTGGAGCTCAGCTTATCAGGCCAAATGGCAATCCTGTCGACGATCATTGTGTTCGATCCCACGGTTGTGGTTCCAGGTGGTTGAGTTGGACCAAAAAAGGCCTAGAACTCCAACAACTCCTGTGATCCTCAACAAACGAACAATGCTCCTAAGTTCTACCCAGGCTTCAGCTCCACTGCAGCTTCTAGTCCTTTCGGCCAAGGGCAGGGTTGGTTTGAAATAGACTGAGGAGTGAATTCTGCGTGGGGAAGCCCTGGAAGGAGGTGATGGCTCCGCGGGGGCAGGCGGCGGCGATTCCACATGCTCCCTGCAGCCGGTTGAAACCCTTGGCACGCTGGCTACGAGAATAAAACTTAAAGCCAATCTTGGCTAGAGACTATTTAATCATTTAGCTAAAAATGGTATTTTTTACATCCAATGCATGTGGTGAATCAGTGAAGAAAATACAAGTGGAAAAGCATGTATCTATTTGCAGAAACTGAATGCTTTTCTTGTATTGACTGTGGTAAAGATTTCTGGGGTGATGATTGTAAAAACCACTGAAATGCGTAAGTGAAGATCAGAAGTATGGTGGCAAAGGCTATGAAGGTAAAACCTACAGAGGCGATGTTAAACAGCAAGCATGGATTCAGAACATTAATGAGTTAATAAAGAGACCTAATGTCAGCCCCAAAGTGAAAGAACTTTTAGAGCAAATTAGTGCTTTTGACAACGTTCCCAGGAAAAAGGCAAAATTTCAGAATTGGATGAAGAACAGTTTAAAAGTTCATAATGAATCCACTCTGGAGCAGGTGTGGAATATCTTTTCTGAAGCTTCTGGCAGTGAGCTAGTCAGTAAGGGGCAAGATCAACAACCACTCCACCAAGATGCAGATGCACATGCAGAAGTCTCCACCAAGGCCTGCTCCTCCACAGCAAACAACACCATGGGAAAGCGAGCAGAAGTGAAGAAGAATAAAAGAGAGAGGAAGGAAGGACGGCAGAAGATTAGAAAAAAAGAAAAGAAAGAACTGAAGTTAGAAAACCACCAGGAAAATTCAAGGAGTCAGAAGTCGAAGAAGCGCAAAAAGGGACAGGAGGCTGGACTGGAAGCTGGTGGGCAAGAAGACCCCGAGGCCAATGTCTGGAGAGAAGAAGAGTGGGAAGAAGAGGAACAGGGCATGCCTGCAGGGGAAGGGGCAGCAGATGGAGGTAGGGGTTCCGGAGAGGACAGTGCCAAGGAAGAGCCCAGAACAGCTAGAGGATAAAGACAGTGCAAGCTTTCAGAAGTTACAACAGATACGAAGAAGAAAAAGATGAAGACCCCAGAACGTTCTGAAGGTGGAGAATCAGAAGACCATGAGGCTTCTGCAAAAGGTAAATTCAACTGGAAAGGAAATATTAAAGCAGTTCTGAAACAGGCCCCAGACAATGAAGTTGCCATCAAAAAGCTAAGGAAAAAGGTTTTAGCTCAGTACTATGCGGTGACAAATGAACAGCACAGACCGGAAGAGGAACTTCTGGTCATTTTTAACAAGAAAATTGGCAAGAGCCCTACTTTTAAGTTAGTAAAGGACAAAGTCAAGCTTTTAAAATGACTATGACTATATTTAAAAATTGAATTCCTTCTGTTAACTTCTTTTCACTGCTGTTTATAAAATGTGTAACAAATTAAAACAATTCAAAGTTTTGCTTTCAGAAGCTGTATTTTTTTAAAATATTTATTTCATTTTATTTATTCATTCATTTTTATTTTCATTTGACCAGAGAGAGAGAGAGAAAGTGAGAAAGCAAGCTGCCAGGTTTGGGACTTGAACCATGGTCGGCCATGTGGGAGTGTCCAGCACCTTAACCACTACACCACCTGCTGGCCCCTCAGAAGCTGTATTTTTTTTTTTTTTTTTTTTTTTTGGAGAGATGCTCGCTATAGGGCGTGTGCGCTCGCCAGAGAGAGAGAGACATAGAGACAGGAAGCGAGAAATCACCCCACAGGGGAGATGGTCACGCCGCAATCCCTTCTCCTCCATTCTCCTCTCGGGATCTTGGGCACACATGCACATGTACCCGGCGTGAGTTTTTAAGCCACCGGGTCCAGGACGCGAACCGCGGTCGACCACGTGGGAATCCAGCGACATAGCCATTATGCTAACTGCTGGTTCCCAGAAGCTGTATTTTTAAGTTAAGGAAAAAACATATTTTTAGTAGAACTTTTATGAAAAAAATAAAATATATTTTTGTCAAAAAAAAAAAAAAAGAAAGAAAGAGAGAGAGAGAGGGAAAGAGAGAGAGAGAGAGAGAGAGAGAGAGAGAGAGAGAGAGAGAGGGAAAGGAAGGAAGGAAGGAAGGAAGGAAGGAAGGAAGGAAGGAAGGAAGGAAAGAAAGAGACAGAGGAGGCTCTTAAGCAATTAACTTCAGGAAAACCTTTAGTTTTATGTTATGTTTTACTTGACAAGGTGTGGCAGCCTTTGGGTTGAGTTTCAAGTTGTAGTATAGGGGGTGTTGTTTTCATCCTCAGTTTCCATCAGGGTGGAAAGTACGATAACTTGTGGTTTGTGACGGGACAAGTAGTAAATGTTAATCAATTTCTTTTCATCTTTGCATGGAGAAAAATGCCAAGAGGGAAAAGGAACAATCTCATTCTGCTCTGTATTTCATTTAACCGGTCCATTTAAAGTACAAATGGAGTTTTCAGAAAAGCTTACAAGGGCCAGCAGGTGGTGTGGTGGTTAACGTGCTGGACTCTCACATGGCCAACTGTGGTTTGAGTCCTGGACCTGGCAGCTTGCTTTCTTACTTTCCCACTCTCTCTTTCTTTATCTCTCTCTGGTGAATTAAATTATTTATTTATTTATTTATTTATTTATTTATTTATTTATTTATTCCTTTTGAAAAGCTTTAAAAAATATGAGTGAAGGAGGAAAATAAATATCTAACTCTAAAGTAGAAAGCCAGCAACAGTGTCAAAGTCAGAACCAGAGACTTCATACTAAGCTCTGACAGTATAGGCTGAAGCTTTCTCTGCCTGGTCTATGCAAAGAAAAAAGAGGGTTAGCTTAGCAAATAACTAATATGAATAGCATTACCCTAGATATAGTATAATAACTATTATCTTACTTTATTGAAGATTGTTTGATAGCTTTAATTGCTTCAGTCCAGCAGGATTTGGGAGAGATCCACTCCTTCCTCAGGGATGGGTCATGAGAGAACATCTTAGAAAGGTGGGAAGTGACAGCAAGTAGAAGAGGTCTGGCTGTTCAGTGAGCTAAGAACATATCTGACTTGACAAGCCACCTGAGAGCTGAAGGAAGAACTTATGGGCTAGTCCAGAGGAAGGCCGGGTTTTGGATAGGAACAGACAGAAATTCCTGCTTCTGGTTCCTGACCAACTACATATGGCTGTGGGTCAAGGTGGTGCCCTTGAAACTACACAGTCCTTAGAGAAGCTGTGCGGTGCGGAAAGAGCACGAGCACAGGGTCCACAGCCTGCGTGTGAGTTCTGGCACTAACTGCCTCTGTGGCTTTCAGCTTCTCTGGACTTCAGTTTCTTCAGCTGTAAGGTAGGATGCACAGGATTCAGTGAAGATTACATGAAGATCTAAATTGAAGGCCATCAAAATCCCGGGAGGAGAATGGAGGAGAAGGATTTGCACAGTTGACATCCCCTCAGGGTGTGTGTGTGGGGGGGTGTGATTTTTCATTTTCTGTCTCTATGGAGAGCACCCGTGCCCTATAGCAAAAATCTCTCTTTAAAAAAAAAATGGGGAGACCAGCAGTTGGCACAATGGCTCTGTCGCTGGACTGCCATGTTGTGGACCGCAGTTCGAGTCCCAGACCGGGCGGCTTAAACACGCCAGGTGCATGTGCGTGCATGCCCAAGATCCCAAGAGGAGAATGGAGAAGGGATTGCAGTGTGGCCATCCCCCCTGGGGGGTGATTTCTTGCTTTTTGTTTCTCTGTTTCTCTCTGTCTTTCTGGTGAGCACATGTGCCCTACAGCAAAAGAACTCTCAAAAAAAAAAAAAAAAAAAAAAAAAAAAAAGAGGGCTTAGCTAAGGGCCCTGTAACTCTGTTTCAGAGAAACATCTCTTTACCCACTCTTGCCCCTCCCACCCCCAAATTTTCGGAGACAGGAAGAGATACTGCTAGTTTAGAATCTCAGATGTGCAAACAAAGCCACACCAAAAGGTAGACTTGCATTTAGATTCGATTAATGTAAACTGAGCAGGTCTTCGACAACAGCTTGGAGGGTAGGACAGGCTGGATTGGGATCTAAAAGCAAGCGTCAAGTGACTAGAGGGGCAAAGAAGGACCAGCGAGAATCTGGGTGACCTCTGAGAGAAGGTAAAGCCCAGTCAACAGCCACTATTGGTGACAGCTTTTGCAGTGTTGTTATTACCATTCCTGTCCCTTGCTGCTTTGTATTTTGCTTACCTTGGTTTTACAGTAAAATCACTCTTGAAAACAGTCAAGCCACTCATGGCTTTGTCAGGAAATATTTCCTAACCCCAGTCATTATGTCAGGGGAGCACTGTGTTTTGGTGACCAGATATGTTGCTGGCAGCTGAAAAGTAAACTCGGGGGTATGGTAAGGAGCAGGAAAATACAGTTAGGAGCTTCCCTAGGTAGATTTCTAATTCATAAACTACCAGTGTATATGACCTGATGGAATGTCGAAAGGAATCATGCTGCATTTGTCCTTAAGAGTCCATAATCCAGAGGCCAGCAGGTGGTGTGGTGGTTAGGGCAACCGGACTCCCACATGGCCGACTGTGATTCAAGTCTCGAACCTGGCAGCTTGCTTTCTCACTTTCTCTCTCTCTCTTGCATGCTCTCTCACTTTCGCGTTCTGTCCCTCTCTGGTCAAATTAAAATAAATAAAATTAAACAAAATAGTTCTTTAAAAAAATAGTTACTTATCCAATTTATCTATTAAAAAAAAAAGAGTTCTGTGGCCGGGGTCTGCCCCCTCGTGCCGTGGCCGGGTTCTGCCCCGCGTGCCGTGGCCGGGGCCTGCTCCCGCGTGCCATGGCCATGGTCCTGTCCCCGCGTGCCGTGGCCGGGGTCTGCCCCGTGTGCCGTGACCGGGGTCTGCGCCCGTGTGCCGTGGCCGTGGTCCTGTCCCCGCGTGCCGTGGCCGGGGTCTGCCCCGTGTGCCGTGGCCGGGATCTGCCCCCTCGTGCCATGGCCGGGTTCTGCCCCGCGTGCCGTGGCCGGGGTCTGCCCCCCGCGTGCCGTGGCCGGGCTCTGCCCCCCGCGTGCCGTGGCCGGGCTCTGCCCCCGCGTGCCGTGGCCGGGGCTCTGCCCCGCGTGCCGTGGCCTGGCTCTGCCCCGCGTGCCGTGGCCGGGGCTCTGCCCCGCGTGCCGTGGCCGGGGGTCTGCCCCGCGTGCCGTGGCCGGGGCTCTGCCCCCGCGGGCCGTGGCTGGGATCTGCCCCGCGTGCCGCAACCGCTGATGGCCGTCTCTGCTTTCCTGAGCCGCGTTCCTGAAACTGTGTTCCATGGAGATTCACCTACATTTGCGGGGCTGCACGAGACCCACCCTTGGTCCAGCCCTGAGTGCAGTCTACGTTTCCTATTGTTGGGAACTTTATGATCTGATAATTGGAAAAAAAAATCATGTTTATCATAAAAAATAATTAGAATAATAATAATAATGATTGGGGGAAACATGGGAAAGATATTGAATGTTGAAGCGGGGAGATTAATGTCTCTGTACTGACTGACATGCATGGCATTCCCTTTTGAAAAAGCAATGTAATACACTGTAAAGTTATATGTAATTCAATGTAATAAAAAAATAGATAAAAAAAAAAAAAAAAAAAAAAGAGTTCTTAATCCAGACTTTTCATAAATTTGCATTGGCATTTTCTTCAACTATATCTTTATTACATTAGTCTTTTTCACCTAGTCTTTCTTTCCTCTCTCCTGCTCTCGCCCAGTGGAGTGGGAAACAGAGTATCTGGACTATGAACAGATATAGATGGAGGAATGTTGTAACCCTGGGCTAGTGGTCTGTGACAATCCATTGCTGACCCTCAGGAAGCAAGGTCCGGATACGTATGCACAACCACGCGTGCACTCACACACACTCATACATTACCTGGCACTGTGGGTCTCCTGAAAATATAATATAATAAGGAAGGTCCAAGCCCACAGTTGTATCAGCCCTGTATCATTTATCTAGTGGCCATCAGCTCTTCAGACTTCCACCATACCCATTCCCTTGTGAGACCCGTGGCCCAGGGGAACGCGCACATGTCAACAGAGACCAGTGCCTCCTTAACTGCAGCTTTTACTCTCCTTTAAGTTCTTAACAGACTTATCAGGGACACTGAAGTCCCAGCAGACAGAAAGAGATGAGACCAGGTGGGACAGTGAGAACCGCCCCCCCACCCCCACACACATACTCCTCTGGGTGGAGGGCCACTATGCAATCTCTTCTCCTCTGTTCTCCTCTTGAGAATAGAATTTGGGGCACACATGCACATGTGCTCAGTGTTTCTCAAGCCACTTGGTCCACGACTCAGTGCATACAGTCATGTGGGATCCAGCTGCCTTACTATCTGAGCCGCCTACTGGCCGCTATACTCATTTTTTTATCTGCTGAACATTGAAGCTTGATATTTCCCAGGAGTAACCTGCCATCATTGTCTACTTGCTTTCAAGAGACTATTTCTGGAACTCTTATAGGCCCCAGAATCCCAAAATGGAAACAATAAACAACTTACCTTAAATCCTAATCAATCTGAAAAGCAAAGGCAATGAATACATGGATACCTTCTCTCTTTGGAATTCCTCTTTCCATCTGACCCCTGGAATGTTGCCTTTATCTTCAAGATCAGAGAGATGTTAATGACGTATTTTCTTTCAGATTCAAGTAATTCTAGAGCCACAGTCTGTCTTTTAGCTTTAAAAACAAACCAAAGGGGGGTTTTTGTTAGCCACTTCTCCGAATTCTATTAAATGATAGAAAGCAATGAAAGGATATTGAAAGTTTTAATTAAAGGACACATGGGCAAATTTTTGGAAGCTGGAAAGCAGAAGGGAGGCAGGGCAACTTGTTAGCAGAATGACACAACACCTCAGTGTTCCCTTTGGCAGGCGACAGGCTCAAGGATTGGAGATACCAGGCACTATGAAGAAATAGTTGAAAGTCTATGTAAGAGCTCTCGGATCTTCACCTCCACGCCAGATGGCTTCCTCACTTCTACCCAGTGGGAAGTAGGAAAAAAATGAAATTGGAGAAGCTCTAGTCTCTATGAACAGGTAAAAATCAAGGAATGTTCTAACACTGGGGCTATGTGCTATTACAATACATTGCAGACCCCAGACTAAAGAACTCAGACGTAGAATAGGACAGAGCTGAGACACCGAAATGAAAGCTAAGGACTCAGAAGGTGAGATTCCCCTCAGCCCCCTTGCTTTGCAGGCCCCAGAAAAAAATTTTTTAAGTAGAAGAGGGGCCAGCAGATGGCATAGTGGTTATGTTGCTGGACTCCCACACGACCGCATGCAGTTTGAGTCCTGGACCTGATGGCTTGAAACTCATGCTGGGTACATGCCCATATATACCCAGGATCCTGGGAGGAGAATGGAGAAGGGATTGTGGCATGGCCATCTCCCTTGGGGGATGATTTCTTACTTCCTTCTCACTGTCTCTGTCTCTTTTTCTGGAGAGTGCACATGCCCTAAGGCAAAAACCTCCAAAAAAAAAAAGTAGAAGAAATAAAGTCAAGAAAATCTCCCTCTGCCCCCTGCCAAAAAATGAAAGAAAGAAGAAACAAAAAAGACATATTGAAGAGAAAAAGATAGCAATTGAGTACATCTATCCAGAAGACCCAACATCAAATTTCTTACTTTACAGAGAAAAGAAAGAAAATGGACGAAAGAATATTATCAAATTAGTAACTGAAAAAGGGGAGTCAGGAGCTGGCCCTATGGCCTACTGGGTAAGGGTGTTAGATCCCACATGGCAGTCTGTGGTTCAAATCCTAGCCCTGGCAGCTTGAGAAACACGCCAGGCATGTGTGTATGCATGCTCAAAATCTTTTTTTTTTTTTTTTGGAGAAGTTTTTTTTCTTATTGGGTGCGTACGCTCGCCAGAAAGACAGAGAGAGACAGAGAGACAGAAAGCAAGAAATCACCCCCCCAGAGGGGATGGCCACGCTGCAGTCCCTTCTCTTCCATTCTCCTCTCGGGATCTTGGGCACGCATGCACACACACCCGGCGTGAGTTTAAGTCACTGGGTCTGGGACTCGAACAGTGGTCGACTACATGAGAGTCCAGCAACATAGCCGTTACGCTAACTGCTGGTCCCTATGTGTGCTCAAAATCTTGACAGGATTGAGAGATGGAAGAGAAAGGATTGCAAGTGACCACATCCCATTGGGGGTATTTTTTCCCATTCTCTGTCTCTCTCTGGAGAATGTACACACCCTCTGGCAGTTAAAAAATAAATAAAATAGGGTTAAACATACAAGCTCCAAAGATAGACTAAGTTTGAATCCTTGCTCTACTATTTACTGTGTGATATTTGGTTAATCAATTTACCTTGTGCTTTAGTTTCTCCATCTTCAAAGTGGGGCTAATAACAGTGCCAGGAAGGAAGGAAGGAAGGAAGGAAGGAAGGAAGGAAGGAAGGAAGGAAGGAAGGAAGGAGAGAAGGAAGGAAGAAAGGAAGGAAAGAAGGAAGGAAGGAAAGAAAAGAAAGAAAGAAAAAAGAGAACGAAAGGGAAAAAAGAAAGAAAAGGAGAAAAAAGGAAGAAAGAAAGAAAGAAAGAAAGAAAGAAAGAAAGAAAAAGAAAGAAAGAAAGAAAGAAAGAAAGAAAGAAAGAAAGAAAGAAAAAAGAGAGAGAGAGAAAGAAGGAAGGAAGGAAGGAAGGAAGGAAGGAAGGAAGGACAGACAAGAAAGAAAGAAAGAAAGAAAGAAAGAAAGAAAGAAAGAAAGAAAGAAAGAAAGAAAGACAAGGAAGACAGACAAGAAAGACAGACAAGAAAAGAAAAAGGTACAAGAGGTCCAGATGCTGATGGATGCAGCAGCAAAACATGAAGCTCAGGCTTATATGGGGAGGCTTTGGGTTCACGTCCAGAGATCTTCCTGAGTAAATCGGCATACGTGTGCCTGTGCTCTAGGGCTGGCTGAAACTGAGGGTGGATCACAATATCAAGATCCTGCTGGGGTTGCTGTTTCTCTGTCTCTCTGCCTCTCAGAAGAAATAAACTTCTAAAAAAGAAATAAAATAATTTTTAAAAAATTCCAAGACAGGGCCAGCATGTGGCATGGAGATTAAGGTGCTGGATCCCACATGGCTGACTCCACGGTTTTAGTCTTGGACCCGATGGCTTGAAAAGCATCTTGGGCCTGTGTGCACGCATGCCCAAAATCCCATGAGGAGAATGAAAGAGAAGAGATTGTGGCATGGCCAGCTCCTCAGGAGGTGATTTCTTACCTTCCCTCTTGCTAGTAAATGCCTGTGCACTATGACAAAAATCTAAACAAACAAACAAAAACGGAACAAAATGCTATTGTCTGACACATAAAAAGTGGCCAGTAATGACTTATGATATGAAGGAAATAAAGGAGAGGGACAAAGGAAGGAGGGAGGCTGGCCAGATCCTGTAGC
Source organism: Tupaia tana (assembly GCA_026018925.1). Lineage (NCBI taxonomy): Eukaryota > Metazoa > Chordata > Mammalia > Scandentia > Tupaiidae > Tupaia > Tupaia tana. Next base: position 195,446,189 of record JAKSZU010000003.1, read on the forward strand.
ACTGATGTTTTGGTAGTAGATTATTGAGAAAAGATTAATATATTAAAAATTCTACATCACAGGTTAAATAGTTCATAAAAACTTGTCCTCTTATCCACCAACCCCATGCCTTTATTTTTCTTCAAAGTATTGTGTTACTTCAAAGCATTTCATTATGGAAGATCATGAACGCTCAGAATCAAGGTAGATCCCAACTGGCCATGTGACCACTAGTATGTCCTTTCACCTCTATAGGCTTTTGTTGCTTCATCTGAGAAGGAAACCAGGGATTAGGTGATTTCATGTGTCCATTAAGTCTAAACTGGCAGGGTCCTAGCCTTTAGGTTCAATGTTCAGCTGTCAGTCCCACCTTATGACTTACCTGCTAAAGAGGTTTCACATAACACATTTTCCAAGGAGCTGTGTCTACCCTGACCAGCCTCCTTGAGTTTATCTGGGTGGTCCTTGGTGACATATTCCTCGCCCCACTCTTTACCCTCCTTAGGTTGCCGCCACACACCAGATGAGAGATGGCCCTTGGGCTGGATGTCAGCCGAGAGGCAAGACTTGAGGTTTTCTTCCGCTTCTGGAGTTGTTGGGTTCACTCCTGAAAAATAACACCTGCTATCAAGAGCTGACTTTTCCTAAAAACTACTTGTTACTAACTCCTAATATTACCCTAACTTGGTACAAGTATTCCTTGACTATTAAATACATAGATTAAGGGTTACAATTTCCATAGCTGAGGCCAGCACGTGGCATGGTGATCAAGGCACTGGACTCCCACATGGTTGACCATGGTTTGAGTCCTGAACCTGGCAACTTGTTTTCTCACTTCCTCTCTCTCTCTGGTGAGCATATGTGCCCTATAGCAAATTAAAAAAAAAAATACTGATAAATGAAATAAATAATTAAAAAAAATTTTTTTCTCCAGGACCAGCAGATGGTATAATGGTTATATTGCTGGACTCCCACATAGATGACCACGGTTCAAATGCCAGATCCAGCGGCTTAAAACTCATGCCAGGCACATGTGTATGTGCCCAATATCCAGAGAGGAGAATGAAAGAGAAGGAATTGTGGTGTGGCCATCCTCCTGGGGGGTGATTTATCATTTTCTGCCTCTCTGTCTCTATCTCTCCAGCAAGTGTAAGTGTCCTATAGCAAAAGAACTCTCAAAAAATATTTTTTCTCCATCATTACAAGGGGCCAACTCCCTGTTTCTGGTCTATACATCTCTGTACACAGTCTCTACTAAACAAAGAGTTATTTTAAAGAAATTGGTCAAATAATATAACTAATTTGTAGTAACCTCTGTTGACACCTCACATCTGCTTCCTTTAGGTGAGCACGCCAGGTACCTGGAGCACTATGGGAAGGGAGTACAGACAGAGGAGGAGGAAGGGTGCTAGGCCCTTGACCCTGGCGATGGTACGCTGCAGAAGAAAGGAAGAAGTGGGGACCAGCAGTTAGCGTAATGGCTATGTCGCTGGACTCCCATGTAGTCGACCGCGGTTCGAGTCCCGGACCCGGCGGCTTAAACTCACGCCGGGCGCGTGTGCGTGCGTGCCCAAGATCCCGGGAGGAGAATGGAGGAGAAGGGATTGCGGCGTGGCCATCCCCCCTGGGGGGTGATTTCTCGCTTTCTATCTCTGTCTCTCTCTGTCTGTCTGGCGAGCGCACGCGCCCTATAGCAAAAACCTCTCCAAAAAAAGAAAAAAAAAAAAAGAAGAAAGGAAGAAGTGAAGGAAGGAGGATGAAATAACGTATAAAATTTGGTGAATTGTCCAGCAGGTAATTAGCTCTTAAACTATGAAGTGTGTAATCCATGAAAAACGTGTCTTGTGCTACATTCGCCTGTGAGTTTTAGGCAAACATTAATCCAGTAGTTACAGAAATGAGCCAGAAAGTACCAAACATACTGGTTTTGCCTGAAATTTCCCCAGTTCCTCTTTCTCCTTGTGTTTGAAAGAGTGGCTGACTACTCTAGCACTCATTTTAGGATTGTAGTAACCATCTGCTTTATCTGGACTCGGTTCTTTTATGCTTGGTTTGGGACTGAGGGAGTAGAAGCAGGGAAGTAGAAGAGGAGGATTGGAATTGCTGGAAGAGAAGAAAACTAACAGAAAAGCCACTTACCAGGACCCATCATTCCCTTCACATTACTGTCTCCTACATGAACGGGTCTGGACTCTTGGGCTGCAGAGAAAGGAAAGTACTCATTCAGCGTCAACCCCATGCACAGGGAGTTAGGGATAGACTCACAGATTTTATAGTTTCATTGGGGAGACATATATATGTGTGTGTGTGTGTGTGTGTGTATGTATATATATATGTGTGTGTGTATATATATGTGTATATATATATGTGTGTGTATATATACACACACACACACACACACACACACATATATATATATATATATATATATATATATATATATAGTGTGGCAAGTACTGTTTCCTTGTCTGTGAAAAGATGTAACAAGCTGGGTATGTGGTGTACATCTGTGACCCAAGCTACTCAGGGGCTGAGGCAGAATGATTGTGACTGCAAGGACAGTCTGGGCAATATAGCAAGACTTGGTCTTTAAAAAAATTTTTTAAGAAAAGATTGGTACTTCATAGGATTATTGTAAAACTGTGTGTGTGTGTGTGTGTGTGTGTGTGCGCACGCGCGCGTGTGTGTACTGATTAAAATATTGAATAGTACCTGGAATTCTGCAACAGCTGAATTATTACTTAACCATGGAAGTGGAAGTGCTGATGACAGTAACAGGAGGAGCCAGAATAGTGCTGTTAAGCTGTAAGTCAGGCTCTATCACTCCTCTGCCTAGTCCTCCAATGGCGCCCCATTTTGGTGTGAAAGTCAAAGTCCTTATAGTGATCATACACCCCTAGGCTATCTGCCCCAACCCTGCCTGCTGTTTCCTTTCCTCTTTTTTTTCTCAGCCACATATCCCATTATTTCCCTTGCATACTCGGCTTCAACTGACTGGTCTTGCTGTCCTATGACATGTCAGTCCTGTCCCCACCAAGACCTTCTCTTCCCCTCTGTGGCTATTATGATTCTCTACTTCCTTCAAGTGTTTACCTGGCACCCCATCCAAAATCACAATCCGCTTTTACTTGTTTTCCTCCTATCACTATCTAGCATATTACATATTTTTACTTATCTTGTTCATTGTCTGTCTCAGTCAAAACAGACTCCAGAAAGGCAGTAATTTTTGTTTTGTTCTTTACTATATCCCATCACCTAAAATTGTGTCTGGCGTAGAGGGAGGGAGGGAAAGAAATAGAAAGAGGCAGAAAGGGAAGGAAGAATGGGTGGGTAGAGGAATTATCAGGTGCTATGACAGTCTATTAAAAGAGCACCTCACCTAGATTTGCTGTGGGGAGGATTGGATACCAGGAAGGACAGAGTCAGGAATATTTTCTGGTATCTTGTGATTTAAAGTGTGGCTCATGGATCAATAGCACTGGCATCACACGGGAGACTGTCCGACCTGCAGAACCTCAGCCCCCACCCACAGCAACTGAATCAGAATTTCATTTCAGCAGTATTTTATTAACCTCAAGTTAAAATGTGCACATGAAAGTCTTTATCAGGCTAGCTCATAGCCCAGTGATCGAGGGAGCCAGATACCACATGGCCAACTATGGTTTGAATCCCAGCCCCGATGGCTTGAAAAACTCATTGGGTGTGTGTGCACTCATGCCCCAAATCCCAACAGGATGGAGAAATGAAAGAGAAGGGATTGCAGCATGGCCACTCCCCATTGGGGGGTGCTTTCTCCCACTCTGGCCAGTGCACACACCCTCTAACAAGAATAGTTTTTAAAAGCTCTTGTCTAGAGAACTTGGAGGATAAGAGTTATACTGGAAACTTGAAGGGAAATAGAGGGAGACAAGTAGAGGAGATAGCACATGTAGAATGCCAGAGGGCACAGAGTACATAGTGCATTGAGGGACCCGAAAGAATTGAATACAAGGCAATCACAAATACTAAGACATCACTTAGAAAGCCAGTTTCTTTGATACTGCCAGTGTGCCATTTTCTAATATCTCTCTGACATCTCTAAGATCAGGGACATGACTGGTGACCATTTCTGCCTGTAACTCCAGCTCTGATTTTCCAGAGAAAAATGGGTATGAGTTGGACCACCAATAAAGCAATTTATCAGAGTAGATAATTTATCATTCTCTCTTATGATTGATACAGTATTGGCTGTGCATTAATTTATTTTTTAATCCAATTGAAACTTTAAGTATTAGTATTTCCCCTGAAAAAGAACATTTTAAAAATTGACTAAACTCAGGGCCAGCAGATAGCATAGTGGTTAAGGCGCTTAATCCCACATGACCAACTCTGAGGTTTAAGTCCCAGAACAAGGCTTGAAAAATATGCTGGATGCAGGACCAGTGGATGGTGTAACGGTTACATTGCTGGACTCCCACCTAGTCAACTATGGTTTGAGTCCCAGACCCAGCAGCTTAAAATTCATGCCGGGTACATGTGCATGTGTACCCAAAATCCCAAGAGGAGAATGTAAGAGAAGGGATTTCAGTGAGGTCATCCCCCCTTGGGGATTATTTCTTGCTTTCTGTCTCTCTGGCAAGTGCATACATCTTATAACAAAAATCTCTCTTAAAAAGGGGGGGGGAGGCAGCAGGTGGTGTGGTGGTTAAAGACACTGGACTCCCACATGACCAACTGCAGTTTGAGTCTCGGACCTGGTGGTTTGCTTTCTCACTTTCCCTTTCTCTTTCTTTCGCTGTCTCTCTCTGATCAAACTGGAAAATAATAAATAAATAAATAAATAAACAAATAAATAAATAAATAAATAACAGAAGAACAGCTGAGCACATGTGCATGCATGCCCAAAGACCCAAGAGGAAAATGGAGAAGGAAGCGTTGTGGCGTGGCCACCCCTTGGGGGTAATTTCTCACTTTCCCTTTCTGTCTCTATTTCTCTCTGGCTAGTGCACATATCCTATGACAAAAATCTTTAAAAAAAAAATTGGGCAGACTCTCATTGTCCCTTACATCCTCTGGAGTCTTCTAAATTCCAGTTATAAGAGGAAAAAAATCTGGGCAATAAATAATTTTCCTCTATAAGGATGGATATAAGTCCATTCTTACTATTACTTAAGCCCTAAGAATAAGGGAAGAAATATATGGTTGATTTAGTATGATTTGTGAACTATACCTTTTTCATAGGCCTGAGAAGGCAAAAGGTTAGTAAAGTCTTCGCTTGGAAGAACAGGTTCAGGGATATTGATTGAACGGAAAGGGCTTCCTTGTGCTTGTGTAGGCCCAGCCTGTGAGCTGTGTTCTTCTTTTTGAGTTTTCCTAGAAAAGGGAAAGAAAGAGAAGACCATTTTGTCCTTAATAACTGATAGGTTAGGAGGAGATTCAGTTTAGAACAATTCAAGAAAATATCTGAATTATTAGGTTGAAACAAAGAAATGGCTTTTTTTTTTTTTTTTTTTTTTTTTTTTTTTAAGAGAGATTTTTGCTATAGGGCACATGTGCTCACTGGAGAGATGGGGGGTTGGGGGGTGGTCGCAATTCCTTCTCCTCTATTCTCTTCTTGGGATTTTGGGCATGCAGGCTCATGCACCACTGTGAGTTTTAAGCTGCCAGGTCCAGAACTTGAACCATAGTCAACTATGTGGGAGTCCAGCAATGTACAACATCTGCTGGTCCCACAAATGGCTATTTTTATAGGTTAATAACCGTCAAAGGCCATGTAGTGGCGCAGCAGTAACACAACTGGACCCACATGGGAAAGGCCCTAGATTCTCATCCTGGGATCTCCCTGGCACGCCAGACACATGCACACATGCGTGTGAGTCAGGCTGAGTAAGACTAGGGGTGGGTTGTGATATGAGGACTCTGTTGAAGGTGTCTCTCTCAGAAAAAGAAAGAAAGAAAACCTAGTAAAATCCTAGCAATTCATATGGTATTACTTCATTTATTACCTAAACTGGAAGGAAAAAAACTGTAAATATTTACACATCGTATTCTAATTATAATATACAGAGTCTTATTTTTCCGTTATTGGCTTCCGTACCATCGAGAGCTTTAGAAATTGTAGTGGTGACAGTTGGTTTGGGACATTTACTTTTGCTTAGCAAGGAAACTCAAAGTTCCCAGGAAGCTATAGGTCTTGAACTGAAAACAATAAACCATTCTCCATGGTCACACAAATATGATTCTCACATTTCTATTTTAATTTTGGTAATATTAAATATAGAAGAATAAAGATAATGCATACGTAGTGGTGCAATTTTACTTGATTTAATCTGGTTAAGACATTATTCAACATAAAATTTATTTGCAATTGTAGAAATAGATACATTTTAGAAAACTAATTTAAAAAGAAATACTCATTGATGGCTCCATAATCTTAACACAACAATCTTTTATTTATTTATTTTTTGGGGGGGGGGAGAGATTTTTGCTGTAGGGTGTGTGTGCGCTGGAGATACAGAGAGACAGAAAGCAAGAAATCACCCCCCATGGGGGATGGCCACATTGCAATTCCCTTCTCCTCCATTTTCTCTTGAGATTTTGGGCACACACACACATGAACCCAGCATAGTTTCAAGCCACCAAGTCCAGGAACCAAACCACAATCGACACTGTGGGAGTCCACCACCTTAACCACTACACCACCTGCTGGCCCTAACAACAATCATTATTTTAAAATACATTTTCCTAGTTGTTATTTGATATGGTTTTACCATTGTAACCAAAGAACACATGCCATTTTACATAGTTTTCATTTCATATCATACTGTATTCAGTGCCTTTTTCTGTGTAATAGTCACCATCCATTTTTGGTATTAAACAGCTTTTATGGCTCTGTGAGTTCCATCACATGCTGATCCGTGGACCGCAGTGGACAGCAAGCTATGTGTGGATTGTGGAGAGGGTGTATCAGACCTTCTGCACAGGACATCGCCTCTGGGTTTACCTGTGGAAACTATTTTCAGTCACTCACTTGGCTTTAACTTTTCGGGATTCTCTCCGCTTTTTCCTGTTGAAGTTGTTCAATCTTCTGTTGCATTTCCTCTTGCTTAGAAGTAATGGCCTGGATCATTGACATGGCATTGCTCAGCTCTTCCTGAAAAGTAGGAATTGCTATGTTTTAAACTGGTACCTGGGGTCAAAATATGTAACATATTATCTAGTACCTTATAAGCTCTCAGTACACATTTCCTAAATTAGAGAATGAATAAGAGATGGAAATTTTACATCATTGTGGTCTCTTTTTTTTAAAAGTTTTAGTCATAGGGCATGTGTGCTCATTGGAGAGAGAGAGACAGAGAATGGGAAAGTGAGAAATTATCCCCAGGAGAAAGACCATGACACAATCCCTTCTTCATTCTCCTTTTGGGATCCTGGGCATACATGCACATATTCCCAGTGTGATTTTCAAGCCACCAGGTCCAGGACTCAAACCATGGTTAGCCATGTGGGAATCTGGTACCCCAAACACCATGCCACTTGCTAGCCCTGAATGGCCTTTCATTTTTTTTTAATAATCATTTATCTAACTTTATTATTATTACTCATCAATTTGATCAGAAAGACTGAGAGAGAGAGTGAGAGAGAGAGTGTGGTCAGCCACGTGGGAATCCAGAGCCTTAACCTCCATGCCACCTGCTGGCCCCACAATTTTAACAGAGTTCCAAAAAAAGAAAAATGTGAAATAGATATTTTTCCACAATAACAAGTAAATGGCCCAGAGGGAAAATTTTTATATTTGGCTGCTATGGGAAAAGGCAAGTTTTCTACTCCTGTTTCTAAGATCAAGATTGTCTTTTCAGCAGGAAAACAGATGAGGGCCTACCTTGAAATAGTTCAATGAGTTCTTCATCTCAGTAACTTTTTCTTCCATGGAACACCTGCAGCTCTTAACTTTCTCTTCCAAAGCATATTCTCCATGTTGAATTCTTGACAGTTCTTGCATCGCTTCTGTGAAACCAGTTTTGAGTTCAGAGGCGAGGGCCTGCAACTAAATAATAAATGAAGAGTGAATCTGATTTGCTATAAATGATTATAAAAGGCATCACTGGCTCCTCGAATTTTTCTTTTGTTTGAGAAAGCAGGCTCCTGTAAATCTATGGATCTCATCTACTAGGACAGTCATCTGGCCACTTACCGGTGGGTAAATACTCTGAAAAATGTGTCACTAGGTGATTTTGTCATTGTGCAAACATCATAGAGTTTGCTTAGGAAAACCAAGATGGTATACTCTCCTATACATCTAGACTACATCGTAGAACCTATTGCTCCTTATGGGACCACTGTTAGATATGCAGTCTGAGGTTGATAGAAATGTCCTTAGGTGGCATGGGACTGTAAATTTAAGTTTGAACAAGTAAAGGTACACTTTGCCCCATTCATCTAGAGAAAGAGTGTCTTCTTTACACAGAACATACTGAAGCTTGACAAGAAAGCAAAAAAATTTAAGTTTACAAGTGCTCCTGAAAACTATTATTTATTTGAAAACTTTTGATTAAAATGAAATGTAGTTGAAAAGCAACATATGAATGTGAGAGACAATCTTGATCGAGTAACTCTGAATTCTGTGAAAGAAGAAGTGTTATGAAGACAAAGGATCCTTTATCCCTAAAAAAAAAGATTGAAAGAATATAACTAAACATAATTGATCATTTCTTTGAAAGAAGAAGTTATTTAAAAAAATCTGTATAGATTCTTGGATAATGTCATGGAAGAGGAAGCAATGGTATATTCAATGGCAGTGGGTGTTCGTCCACAAGGAAGGCACGAAAATCTCCACCACGATAGGCGCTCAGCATGGTGTTGACGGTGACATGAATCATCTTCAGCAGGTCAGTCTGGTCACACTGGGGCACTTGCACTGAACTTCCATCATCAACTTCCACACCCTCAAAGAGGTATCAATTTTGGAGTCAAATAAGGTACAAATTCTAACTCCCTCTTCGAGTGCTAAGATCTTAGACAAGTTATTAACCTCTTTTTGCTAGAAAAATATGTCATGAGTTTTCTGACAACCAAACAGTTTCCTCATCCATAAACTAGCTCTAATAGTATCTATTTCACAGGGCTGTCTTGAGAATTAATGAGTAAGGGTAGATAAGATATCTACCAGAGCACGTGCTTGGTACATAAACATTTAAGGAATTCTCTTAATTTCTTCTCCCCCCTTTAGATGGCAAATCAGAAAGTTAAGCACAGACATAAACATGAAGAAAATGGAGTACTTTTATTTATTGAACAAATAAATGAAAACATTTCAACAAACAGTAAGTAAATATAACAATAACATTAAAGTAATAATAACATTACTTTCTTTTTTTTTTTTCTTTTTTTTTTTAAAGAATTATTTTATTTAACTTTATTTATTATTATCATTGTTATTTTCCAGTTTGATCAGAGAGAGACAGAGAGGAAGTGAGAAAGCAAGCCACCAGGTCCGAGACTTGAACCGTGGTCGGCCATGTGGGAGTCCAGCGCCCTTAACCACCATGCCACTTGCCGGCCCCACATTACTTTCTTGACATTTATGGTCTTACATTCTGCTAAGTGGAGGAATTCCTAGTTTCATATCTCTCTTTAAAACAGAACTATTGGGACCAGTATATGGCATAATGGTTACATCGCTAGACTCCCACATAGTCAACCACTGTTCAGGTTATGTCACTAGACTCTCACATAGTCAACTGTGGTTCAAGTCCTGGACCTGGCGGTTTGAAACTCACACCAGGCACATGTGCATGCCCAAAATCCCAAGAGGAGAATGGAAGAGAAGGGATTACGGTGTGGTTATCCCCCCTTGGGGAGTGATTCCTCGCTTTCCATCTCTGTCTCTCCAGAGAGCGCATGTGTCCTATAGCAAAAATCTCTCTAAAAAAAATAATAAAATAGAACTATTTAAAAGGTAGTAGATGCTACTGCTGAGCAGGCTGAAGCTACAAGGGAAGCCTGGTTTCATTCTAAGTCCACCCTAAAAGCTGAACGTGGTGGTACGTGGTCCCACCTACTTGGGAAATTAAGGTAGGAGGATCATAACATAGTGAGACCCTGTCTTAAAACAAAACAAAACAAAACAAAACAAAAAACTACCCAGTATTCTTATTTTTAGTTAGTTAGTTAGTTAGTTAGTTTTTGTTTTTTGCCATAGGGCATGTACAGTCGCTGAGAGGAGACAGTCAGAGAGAGGGAAAGTGAGAAATCACCCCCCAGGAGGAATGGCCACACCACAATCCCTTGTCCTCCATTCTCTTCTTGGGATTTTAGGCAGGTATGCACACATGCCTGGTATGATTTTCAGTCCTCCAGGTCCAGGACTCAAACCACAGTTGGCCATGACAGAGTCCAGTGTCTTAATCACCATGCTACCTGCTGGGCCCCAGTATTCTTATTCTAAAGCAATGAAAGCTAACATCCAGGTACCTTAATGAATTTCTTCAAATGTGTATTTCTAAACATATTCAGAATCAGGTCATCCCAATGTTTCCAACTTGCAATGGCACCTCCCACTATAAAATGACTCCTATACATTTTTTAAATATAGGATTCAAATTTTTTTAAATATAGGGATTTCTTTCTAGGGCTAAGAGTAGGGATAAATAATAAACGAGGTTATTTTGAGGAGAAAAGGAGGACCTGTCAAGTGTCTGGGGCTAGGACGTGGGAAGTGCCATGAGCAATCTGTTTTTCATTTCAATCCTTTTTAATTACACTGAATCTTTGTGATGGATTTTAGCACAGATCCTAGTTCAGTCATCATGATGGATTAAATCACCAGATCAACTGCTTTCTGATCTGGTAACTTTTATTGTAAATTCATCCTCTGTGAGAAAAATCAAACTGATGGCTAAATAAAATCAAAGCAAAATTATACACGTTTTCACACTGAAGAAAGGAAGCCTGACATGCACTCAGGTTTCCTGATTGGAATACAAAGGGAACCTCTGTCCGACAGAAATAGGTTTCATTATCACTGCTCCCGTAGGGTATGTGGATTATCTCCCCAAGGCCAAAAGGCAGCAAAAGAGCCCAAGACAAAAGAATTTTGCTCACCTGTAGAACCCCAACTCTCAACAGATTAAAAGCTATTAAAATGTCCCTTAACAGCCAGGATATATAGGGATTTAGAATTCTGACTCTACAAGGAAACTTCAAAAAGTTTGTGGAAAATTAATTTAAAGTATGACCTTACTTTGGAGCAAAGATAATGACAATGATGATCATCATAATAATAATAATTGAGATCCAGCATAGTTTTTTCATAATACGGATTCTCCGCAAACTTTTTGAAGAGCCCTTGTATTTTGAGCTATGAGTTGGCTTTCTCCCCGTGTATTACTTTGAGCCCCGTTGGGTATCTGCCATTGCTGTATAAACAGCTTCACAACCACTCAGTAGCTAGGGAGGAGAGCCCTTGTAAGACGCCATGCCACTTTCAAGATGCTTAGGACTCTTAATATCATTAGCTACTACAGATTGGTTTTTCAGTACTAACCTGACCCTCCCTTGTGAATAAGAAATACTCTGAAGACATGGTCTTCACGTCTTTTCTCTGCTCTCTCCTTAGCAGCCCCCAGCCCTCCCCAAGGATTAGAAACAGGGGTCTACCTTGTTCTCCAGCGAGTTGAACACGTTCCTCATCTCGTTGATTTTCTCATGAAGCTGCTCTAGAGAGGTTATGATCCCTCCATCCTGCCGCTGGAGGCGGGCTCCCACAGGAGGTAGGTTCAGGGAAGACTTGTACTTCGAAGCCTAGGGCACCACAGAGGGCATCTTAGGCTCAAAGAAATAGGGGAGAGGAATCCGAATTCTCCCTATCTTTTGCTCTTAATGTTTGTCTCTTAATTTTCTTTTCCTTTCTTGGCTTCTTAACTCTTCTTAAGATGAATTTTAGTCCATGTCTTCCAATTTTCTTTTTTCCACCAAAGATCCTTCAGGACTCAAACTACATTTTTACAAATTCCAACTTGTGGGACCAGCAGTTAGCGTAATGGCTATGTCGCTGGACTCCCACGTAGTCGACCGCGGTTCGCGTCCTGGACCCGGTGGCTTAAAACTCATGCCGTGCGCGTGTGCGTGCGTGCCCAAGTTCCCAAGAGGAGAATGGAGAAGAAGGGGTTGCAGCATGGCCATCCCCCCGGGGTTGATTTCTCGCTTTCTGTCTCTGTCTGTCTGGCAAGCGCATGCGCCCTATAGCAAAAACCTTTTCAAAAAAAAAAACCACAAAAACAAAAAAACAAATTCCAACTTGATTTTACACAGACTTTCCCTTCCTTTCTGCTCTTGGGTCATTGGAAAAGTCATGATGTGTTTTTCTATGCAAAAATGTGTCATGACTTTTCCAATGACCCAATACATTGCCTAGGCCAGGAGGCCACCATGAAGCAAATTTAGGGACCTGGGCCTGTTCCTTGGGAACTTTTTAAAGTACTAAATATTAAGTTGTGGGAAACCTCTACAAACATGCCAAAACCTGCGACGCTTGGCTCTGTAAAGGCAGAAGGGCAGATGTTTTGAAGTAGCACACGATGGCAAGGATGCTAAGGTAATTGCTTTGGTTTCTCCCTAAACCAAGGTCAGTACAGAAGAAACCTGGTTCTTCTGCCAACTTCAATCTTCCAGTTTTAGACTTCTTTATTGATCCCCAATGATTTAAAGCACAAAGTGGGCAGCAAGTGACTTGAATGTTGAAAGTAAATTTCCTAAATTGACTCCACTATATTCCCTGAAGAGGTTGGCACCTAAAGGCACTCTTACAGAGCCTGGGTAAAGCTGGCGTGAAGCCTGGTATGCTGGAAATTTATCGATCCCTGGATGCACCAAAGGCCTAGAAGAGCTCACATGTCTTGTGCTGGAAGAACGTTCCTTGAGCTGGGAGAATGATCCTCAATGTCAAGAAAAGAAGGAAGCTCAATAGAGACTTTCAAATCCTACAAAACTTTCAATAGCAGTTTTGACGATGAAACCTAGTACTGTAGGACTGGTTCCCATAGCTTTTCAATTAGAGTTTCTTTTGACACAACTTATTTTTTTAAATACTTTTCATTACAAAACACACACACACACACACACACACACACACCAAAAAAAAACACAGAGAATCTCCCAAATCTCATTATTTGAATATAACCATTAATACTCACACTTCCAGGGCCGGCAGGTGGCATGGTGGTTAAGGTGCTGGAATCCCACATGGCCGACCATGGTTCAGGTCCCAGACCTGGCAGCTTGCCTTCTCACTCTCCCTCTCTCTCTCTCTGTCTCTGGCTAGACTCCCACAATGGCCAACCACAGTTCAGGAATTGGACCTGACAGCTTGAAAATCACTCTAGGCACATGTGCATGCATGCGCCCCCCCAAAAAAGTGAGAAATCACCCCCCAGGGGGATGATTATGTTGCAATCCTTTCTCCTCCATTCTCCTCATAGGATCTTAGGCATACATGCACACGCACCTAGCGTGAGTTTTAAGCTGCCAGGTCTGGGACTCAAACCACAGCCGACTACTTGGAAGTCCAGCAATGTAACCATTATGCCATCTACTGGTCCTATATTTTGTATAATTATTAAGTAACTAAATATATTACCTTCCTGCAATAGCATAGATTTTCCTTTGAGTCAAATGTTATCTAACATCTTTGACTTATAGTATGTCATATTTAGGAATTTATCATAAAGAAATCATCTGAAATATATACAGAAGTTTACATAAAAAGCATTATATGATAGCATTATCATATGATAGCTGGAAAAGTGCAACACCATTGATTTTCAGCAAGAGTGAATGGTTACATGGGGCCAGCAGGTGACAGTAGTGCTGGACTCCCACATGGCCAAAACGGTTCCAGTCCCACACTTTCTGTCTTTTGAACGTTTTTACACATTTGTTGCATTTTAATTAAAAATTTCCCTAAAAGTGTCTACCAGTTTACACACACTCACCAGAACGCGAAATATTACTAATTATTTTATTATTTGCTAGTTAGTAGTAAAAACTTAACACTCATTTTAATCACTGCTTCTTTGAACGTCAACCTTTTTTCCTTTTCCTGTTTACTAGCCATGTGTAATTTTAATTTGATACATTGTTTGTTTTTATTCTTTACTTATTTTCTGCTGGGGTCTCAGAAGTTTCCCTCCTTTTTGATTTTTTAATGACCTATTTACTTATCATTAAACTTTTGAAATACTGGTTTTATCTTTCCAACTTTTAATTGTCTTTCGAATTTGTTTAAAATATTCCTTTGTTGGAACCAGCAGTTAGCGTAATGGCTATGTTGCTGGACTCCCATGTAGTCGACTGCAGTTCGCATCCCGGACCCAGTGGCTTAAAACTCACGCCGGGTGTGTGTGTGTGCGTGCCCAAGATCCCGAGAGGAAAACGGAGGAGAAGGGATTGCAGCGTGGCCATCCCTCCTGGGGGGTGATTTCTCGCTTTCTGTCTCTCTGTCCCTCTCTGTCTGTCTAGCGAGCGCACATGCCCTATAGCAAAAACCTCTCTCAAAAAAAAAAAAAAAAAATTCCCTTGTTAAAAGCATTTTTAATTGCAATATGGATGACCTCTCTTTCCTTTGTGATTTCTTTGTCATTTCTTGCACTGCTTTTTTACTTAGAAAGACATTTCCCATCCAGAGACAAAATATTCACTTATTTTGAAAGTTTTGGGTTTGACTTTTAAATATTTCACTCTTTAATCCAAATTGGATTAGGATACAAAGTGAGGATCTTTCTTCCCCCCCCCCCCCCCAAAGAACCAGACAATTTTCCCAACACATTTTCTGGCACCAGACTAAATGACTGCATGAAAGCGCTCGCCTCAAAGCAATATGTACATCTGTCAGACATTCATTCGTTCATTCATTTAGCTAATATTTATTCAATATGTAACTTATATCAGGCACTGTATTTCATGTTGAGAATACAATAAAGAGCAAAACAGACTAAATCCCTGCCCATAGAGCTTACATTCTATATAAGGAACAAACAATAAAGAAAATAAACAAGTTAATATATAAGGTAATATCAAGTGGGGAGGGGATTTATTAAGAAAATAAAATAAGGAGATAGAGAATTACCAAAATTTCACATTTTGCTTCAGATACTCTCCCTTCTATGAATAGTATAGAT
Organism: Tupaia tana; assembly: GCA_026018925.1. Taxonomy (NCBI): domain Eukaryota; kingdom Metazoa; phylum Chordata; class Mammalia; order Scandentia; family Tupaiidae; genus Tupaia; species Tupaia tana. The sequence goes on from JAKSZU010000003.1 coordinate 195,461,323, forward strand.
TGTATTCTATTGTAGTTAACTCCTCCCCACTTCCCTCCTTCCTCTTCATCTTCTTTCTTTACTTCTCCTCCTCTTCTTCCGATTAAATGTTGCTTGGAGTAAAGAGACTAGGACTTAGGACGTGTTCTTTTTAAAAAAAGACGGGGTTATGATAGTGCTGTAGAGGTCGGATAGACCAATTTCACTTCCACTGCTTCGTGTGTTCCACTGTGAACAGATGTTCTTGGATTGGGGATACAATAAGATAATGAGGCCACCCCCACTGCAGCTATATTTAGCCAACATTCAGGGAGTGACCTACATAAAATCTATAATAGATTTTAAATCATACCTGAGTTTAAAGAGGTACCCGGACTCATTCAGGTGCCATATACAGGTCAGACGTGAGCAGAGGGGAGCTGAGCAGAGAAAGCACTTGGAGGTCTTAGCCCAGGGAGGCATCGAATTAGCACAGCGTGAAGACCCACTCCTGCCTCCAAGTCTTTGTTTAAGCTGGTCCCTTTGCCTGAAATAACCTTCTCCATATCCAGCGTCAAGTCATCGATTTGTCCTCGCGTTCCTGGTGCAAATCTTCCAGTCAATACTAATTCATGTCTCCCCACAGAATTTTATCAATGCTTCTATTGGATTGTTTCGACAGCCTACCTTGTACGAGCTAGTTATAGTATGTGTTTTCCAGGTTGTGACCACTTAAAAACCAATGAGAATGCCTGTGTTACCTCTTTAATCTCCTATTAGGCCAAACAGTAGACTCTGCACATGTAGCTGCTCAATAAATATACATCAAACTGAAATGAGGCTGGGTTTTTTTGTTTTTGTTTTTATTTTTCCATTCTGTCCTATAGCTGGTTTGAGTCCAGGAGCAATACGGTTAAAAAAACTTTCATACTCGCCGGGCGCGTGTGCGTGCGTGTCCAAGATCCCGAGAGGAGAATGGAGGAGAAGGGATTGCGGCGTGGCCATCCCCCCTAGGGGGTGATTTCTTGCTTTCTGTCTCTATGTCTCTCTCTGTCTGTCTGGCGAGCACACATGCCCTATAGCAAAAACCTCTCCAAAAAAAAAATTTTCATAATCTAGGGCTGGCTCACCCTAAAAGGGCCCATAGCAATGATCGCTTACATGATATTTCTGGGAACTAGCTGTTATTTTCACTTTACTGTCATTTCAACTCAATAAATCTAAGTAACATTTCCCCTAATCTATTACTGCTGTGTACTCCTATATTTCTGCTTGGGAGACCACTCTTCTTCCTAGTCCCAGAGTTTAAAGCCCTACAGCCAACTTTGAAACACCCTTTCTTTCAACAGCTGCGAAGTCCTATTCATTCTTTCTTCTTTCTCATGTATTCCAGGTAACACAACCTAAAGTCTAAAGAGGGGAATGGATTTCCCTAGCCCAAGCTGCTTGTATATTACAAATTATGTCAGGATAAACTCTATTTTTAAAAAGAGAAATTTACTATAAATTTACACCTGGAAGATAGTAGTCACATAAATACTCCTTAGGGAGCAAAAGCAGTCACAGCTGACTCTTGTCGCATGCAAAGAGTTTGTAGGTTTTTCCTTTGTTTTTACTATAGGGTACATTCACTTGCCAGAGAAAGAAAGAGAAAGGAAGAAATCACCCCCAGAGGGGATGAGTACACCGCAATCCCTTCTTCTCCATTCTCCTCTCAGGATTTTGGGTATGCACGCACACACTTCTGACATGATTTTCAAGCCATTGGGTCTGGGACTTGAACTGTGCACCTGGCCATGTGAGATCCAGCACCTTAACCTCTATGCCATTTGTTGGTCCAGTTTATACACCTTTTTTATCTTTCTTGCCAATTAAATTATTTCCATTGTTTAAAAGAAACTTGACATCTTTTTTTCTATAACTGTATTTGAATATTTGCAACATTAAACCTCTTTCAACTCTCACCTCTTTCTATTAAGATAGGAAACTATGGAAAATAGAACCTGCCCTCCCCTCCTCTGTGATGGAAGTGCTGTTGCACAGCGTGAATTGCCGTAATGATGGTAGCAGCAGGCAAGAGAAGCAGAGTTGAGGGAGGCGGTCGTGCTGCATTTTCTGAGCTGGATAGCCTGTCCTTCAATAATCAGTTCTCTCAAAAGCACGGGGGGCGTGGTGCGTTTGGCCCTCCCCATCTCACAGACTTATTGAGAGCAAACGCAATGATGAACGCAGAGTCGCTTGTGGGCACTAGAAATCTCTACACAGAAAGGACAGACACCACAATGACACACGGGAGCATTCGAGACAATCTTTTTGCTTTTACCTGGTAAATCTGCGTGGAAGGATTATTCACCGGCATATGTTCGTTTTCTCCTGTAGGAAGAAAGCTTTGTTCAGTCAGCACAATTCATTCTGGCCCTATCCTCTTCAGATACATGCAGAGAATAAGGGGACTTATGGAATCCTATTTCTGTGCCTACAATGACAAGAAACCAGTGATTTAAGAGGAACAAAAAAATAAGCTGGCGTAGGTTGTTTGTATATTCACATCCTAATGACCAAACCGTAACTCCTGTAGTAGGAGACCATGGTCCCAAGTGGGGACATTTCTCGACAAAATGAATGATTAGTAGTTACTAAATAGCCGGAAGGGAATGCCCAGGAAGTGTCTCCCTGCGGTTCCTGGGGCAGACTGAAGTTCACCTGAGGGCACAACTCTGTAGTCAGAAACGCTGCTCTGTACCAGTATAGATCTCAAAGGGCCTGCATAAAATATTCTCCTGCCTCTGATCCTTGCCAAACTTCTGCCCTACTGTCACTGTCAAGATTAGCTAAGGGAATCTTGCTACCCTCCTTGACAGGAAGGCCGACAGAAGGAGATTGTCCATGAGGGATTCTGGGAAAGATGCAGACAGAAAGAAAACAGTAACCTGGAGACTGGGGAACACAGGGCAAGCACAAAAGAAGTAGGTCGTAAAACCATATACAACCTAGGGAGAAAAATAGGTTGGCCTGAAATGTACCTTTCAGAACCACATTGGTTCATAACGTTCAGCTCATTGCTCGTTTGAATCAAGCCATATACAGATAAAACTCCTGGTTGCAAATATGCGTTTGAGTAAATGTGTGTATCCTTCTCCTAACACATGCTGGTACAGGCAATTCCTCCTTAGAGGAACCAACCTCAATATGTTAAGTTCATAAATAAAGTACAGCCTCCGCCCAGAACTTACACACGCAGACAGCTGTTCCCATAAAATCCAGATGGTTTGCGATGATCAAAACTCCATACAAAAACTTGAGTAAAGATTATTTATCTCTTGGGGGCCAGCAGGTGGCTTGGTGGTTAAGGCGCTGGACTCCTACATGGCTGACCACAGTTCAAGTTCTATACCCAACAGCTTGAAAATCATGCCAGGCATGGGTGCGTGTATGCCTAAAATCCCAAGAGGAGATTGGAAGAGAAGGGATTGTGGCATGGCTATTCCACCTGGTTATTTCTCACTTTCCCTCTCTCTGTCTCTCTCTGGCAAGCACACGTGCCCTACAGCAAACCACCCCGCTCCGAAAAAAAAAAAAAAAGACTATTTATCCCATTTTTGTATTATGTCCCAACAGCCTGGTACAAGAGGAAGAATCCGGACTTGCAAATGAAGACCAAGAACACAGACCTGCCTTTGACACTTCGTAGTTGCAGCCTGACTGCCCTGTGACTGTTCCCTTATCTGTAAGCTGGAGCTCATACAGAATCTATTTCTGCACGGCTGCTGCTCTACAGTAAAGATTAAAAAAGAAAGTATGCATGTGTCTAGGCTACTCTAGAAGGTGTTGGATATCTATGAATGGAATCTGCATCTTGCTGTATGCTGTATGTTGTTTCTAAAGTTATTACCAAGAAAAATAACATAACTCAGACTAAATCATATACGTGTGTGTGTGTGTGTGTGTGTGTGTATATATTAGATATATAGATATAGATATAAAGATATGGTATTTCCTGTTTTCCACACCAGGCCTGTGTTCTTCATGGTCATTGTATGATGACAGAGAAGAATGGTGAAGTTAGCAAACTGTCATGATTTGAGACAGTGACAAAACAAGACTAAAACATTGACTCCTCGTGCCTGAGGCAAGACGGGAGAAGTCTGACCTTGCTTTGTTTTGGTTTTTTCCATGGTGCCTGCTGCGTCTCTCCTCCGGCTTACTCTTCAACATTGCATTGTCCTTGCTCTGGATCAGGCCACCTCCTCTTCCCTGCACCTGCCAATTGAAATCAAGAGAAAGGGAGAACAGGTAGAGCTGGTGAAGAAATTGGACTTACTTTATATGTTAACCTGAACAATAATGAAGTAGAGGTCAGCAGGTAGCGTGGTGGTTAAGGCACTGGACTCCCACGTGGCTGACTGCAGTCTGAGTCCTGGATCTGTGGATGGTTTTCTCGCTCTCCCTCTCTCTCTTTCTCTCTGTTTCACTCTGGTGAGCACATGTACCCTATCGTAAATTAAATAATAATGATGATGATGATGATAAATAATTCTTTTAAAAAATGAAATAGATACAACTTAAAGTACATGCTATACAAAAGAGTAAAAATAGTAACTTGAGTGAATATATAGATTAAATCTTATAGGTAAATATTTTGTGAATAAGTATGAAATTCATTGCTTAAAATTATGGCAGATTTTGGGGACCAGCAGGTAGCATGGTGCTTAAAGGCATTGGACTCCCACAGGCCAACTGCGGTTCAAATCTTGGACCTGGTGGCTTGCTTTTCACATTCCCTCTCTCTCTCTCTTTCTGATCAAATTGGAAAATAATAAAAAAGATAATAAATAAAAGTAAATTAAGATAATTCTTTAAAGAATTATGGCAGATTTTAATATGCTACATTCCTTTCTTTTTCTTTCTTTCCTTTTTTTTTTTTTTTTTTTTTTTTGAGACGTTTTTGCTACAGGGCGTGTGCGCTTGCCAGAAAGACAAAGAGAGACAGAGAGATAGAAAGCGATAAATCATCCCCCAGGGGGGATGGCCACGCCACAATCCCTTCTCCTCCATCCTCCTCTTAGGATCTTGGGCACACATGCACACGCGCCCGGCATGTTTAAGCCATTGGGTCTGGGACTCGAACCGCAGTCGACTACACAGGAATTCAGTGACATGGCCATTACGCTAACTGCTGGTCCCAATATACTACATTCTTTTTTGAGCAAATCAATTAGATCTACTGATTTTATTAGCAGATTATAGCTTAAAGAAATTATCTTTTCCCCCCCCCCAGTTTTGCTATAGGATTCATGCATTTTCTGGAAGAGACAGAGAGAGAAATACAGAAAGAGGGAGGGAAAGTGAGAAATCACCTCCCAGAGCAGAGCAACAATCCCTCTCCCTCCATTATCCTCTTAGGATTCTGGGTATGTGTGCACACACTTCTGGACTGCTTTTCAAGCCTCCAAGTCCAGGACTCAAACCGCAAAGTTGGTCATGCAAGATCCAGTTGCCTTAACTACCACACCACTGGCTGGTTCAGAAATTATTTTATTTATTTAATCTTTTTGAGAGAGATTTTTGCTATAAGGCACATGCACTTGCCAGAGATACATAGAAAGCAAAAAATAACCCCTTGAGGGGATGAACATGCTGCAAACCTTTCTTCTCCATTCTCCTCCTGGAATTGTGGGGATGCACGCACATATGCCCGGCGTGAGTTTCAAGCCTCCGGGCCCAGGATTTGAACTGCAGTCAGCCATGTGGGAGTCCAGTGCCTTAACCACTATATCACCTGCTGGCCTCAGAAATTATCTTAAGAAGAAAAAACTTAAGCAACTGTGAAGGCTAATACACTTGTTTCTGTTTCATTCCTTGATAGCCTTGTCCCAACTTTCAGCACCTGGCAGACTGGTCTGCACTCAGGAGATGCTGACCGAATGTGGTCTAGCTGTCATGACCATTACACATGAAGCCACAGGTCTGAATTCAACTTAACAAATAGTGTTGTGGATACATGGTGTTGTGGACATGGGCCCTCTTTTCAGCCAGCCAGCATGTTAACTCTTCCCTATATCTTGGGAATTCTCCTGCCATATAAGGTTTGATCAGATGCTTCCCACTACAGAGTTTAAAGTGTCAGGGTTGGGGCCAGTGGGTGACATGGTAGTTAAGGGCACTGGACCTGACCTGGTGGCTTGCTTTCTCGCTTTCCCTCTCTCTCTCTCTGTCACTCTGTCCCTCTGTCCCTCTCTGGTCAAATTAAAAACAAATAAAAAAATAAATAAAGTTAAATAAAATATTTTTTTTTTCAAAAAAAGGAAAAGTGTGAGGGTCTCCTAGCATCCCTTTCAGCTAAAGCATGTTGGACACATGATGTAGGACATGCTGTAAATGTGACAATTGTCACTGGTGGCTGCACAAAGATTCCCTAAGGCAGGTATATGAGATATGCTTTCTACCTTCTAAGAAACAGAGTTTCTAAACAGCAGTGGTAGCAAGAATAGTCGTGGTGACCATTATCGGGTAAAGTTCAGGAAATTCAAGCTACTGTTTATGGTCTTTTCCTCGCCAGAACAGTTGTACTGTATGATATCGGGCATCACTCCTAGCCACGTAACCCCAAGCTTGGTTCTCCGGTCTTCCAGCATTGCCACGAACTGCCCATTACTTTTGACAAATTCCTTTGCTGCATAAATCAGCCAGAATAATTTTTGGTTGCTTGCAACTGAGAAATCTTATTGAAACAATCATGGTATATTACACTATCCAAGACTGAGAAAACGTAAGTTTAAACTGTGTTCATCACCTTAGAAAAGACAAAGCTAATCTATAGGGACAAAATGCAGATCAACAATTGCCTAAGGCAGGAGGTGGTGTTGGGGAGATGGTTGAAGAGAGGCACAGGGAACTTTTTAGGGTGATGGAAATGTTTTATTGTTTAACTGTGGTATATAGGTGCATAAATTTTTCAAAACTCATAATATATATATATGTGTGTGTGTGTGTATATATATATAATTTTGGGGGGAGGTTTTTGCTATAGGGCCCATGCGCTCTCCAGAAAGACAGAGAGATACAGACAGACAGAAAGCGAGAAATCACCACCCAGGGGGGATGGCCACACTGCAATCCCTTCTCCTCCACTCTCCTCTTGGGATCATGGACATGTTCGCACATTCGCCCAGTATGAATTTAAGCCACTGGGTCTGGGACTCAAACTGCAGTTGACTACATGAGAATCCAGCAATGTAGCCATTACACCATCTGCTGGTCCCTAAAATGTTGTATTTTAATTGACTGCATTTTGTTATATAAGTAATATCTCAAGGGTTTTAGTCTATTTTCTATTGCTACTAATAAAATGGAACAGACAGTACCTTATAAAGAATGGAGTTTGGGGACCAGCAGATGATGTAATGGTTATGTCACTGATTCCCACGTAACCCACTGTGGTTCTAGTGCCAGACCTGGTGGCTTAAAACTCACACTGGACATAAGTGCGTGTGTGCCCGAAATCCTGAGAAGAGAATGGAGGAGAAGGGATTGCAGTGTGGCCATCCTCCCTAGGAGGTGATTCTCTCGTTCTGTCTCTCTGTCTCTCCAGTAGGCGCCCTATAGCAGAAATCTTTCTAAAATAATAATAATAATGCAGTTTTATTTACTCCATGATTCTGGGGGTACAAGGCCAAGCATCATACCTGGTGAGAAACAGCTTGCTGGTGGGAGAGCTCTGCAGAGTCAGGATGGTGTAGGGACTCACATGGTGAGAGAGCAAGAATAACTATGTCTATGACCATGAGTCTCTGCTCTGATCTTGTTCCTTCTCTTTATAAACTCACCAGTATTAGATGATGGGGGCCCTACCGTGATGACTATCTAATCTTGATCACTTTCCAAAGTCTCTACTTCTTAACCCTCTTAATAGTCAGATTAAGTTTCCACCCTTTTGATACTACTGCAGCCAAATTTCACTACATGAATTTGGAGGGACATATTCAAACAATAATATTTCACCCTGGCTCCCAAAATTCATGTCCTTCTCATATACAGAATAGATCCACTTCATCCCAATGTTCCCAAAATTCTTAATTTGTCCCAACACCAACTCAAAAGGCCAAAGTCCAGCTGTGAGCATGTGAAATTAAGACTCATTGCATTCTTTCAAAATATAACAGTGAGGGGCCAGCAGGTGGCATGGTGGTTAAGGCATTGGACTCCCATATGGCTAACTGCATTTCAATGCCTGGACCTCATGGCTTGCTTTCTCACTTTTCCTCTTTCTCTCTGTCTCTATCTAATAAGCATTCATGCCCTATAGCAAATTAAATAATAAATAAATAAAATATTATTTTAAAAAAATACAACAGTGAGACAAGCACAGTGTAAACGTTCAATTCCACAAGAAGAATGAAGTCACAGGCCCTAAGCAAGTCCAAAACTCAGGAGGACAGACGTTAAATCTTGAACCTTGAGAAGGATCTTTCATTGTGGGTGCTAACTCCTGGACACACTGGTGCGGGGTTTGGGCCCCCAAAACACCAGACAACTTCAACCCCACAGTTTCAGGGCTTAGTACATGCTGAAGCTCTCATGGTTTTGAATCTTGTGCCTGCAATTCTCCTACACTGGTGTTGCATGCTGGTTGCGCTAAGAGTTCTGGGGTCTCAAGGGTGTTCTCATCCTTATGGTTTCATTCAGCATTGCCTTGGTGGGGACTCTCTGTGGCAGTTCCAGCCCCACATGTCTTCTTTGCATTACCCTAGTAGGGGCTTTCTGAGGTAGCTCTGCCCCCGTGATAAGTTTCCACCTGGGCCCCCAGGTTGTCTGAGATACCCTTTGAAATCTAGATCTTGAATTCTGCAAGCCTACAGAATCACCTCCACACGTGCTCTGCCAACATGTAAGGCTTACGTGCTCTGAAACTACAGTGGAGCAACAGCTGCCAAGAGTGGGTCACGTCACAGCTGGGGCCATGTGAATCATGTCAGTGGCAGAAGAGCATGCATTGGGATGTGGAGAGCAGAGGTCCAAGGCAGCCCTGATCAGTAAGCCGTGGAGAGTGCCCCAGGCTCACCCCCTGAAACCATTCTGCCCTCCTACACCTCTGGACCTATTATGGGAGGGATAGCCTTGAAGATCTCTGAAACGCCTTTGAAGCCTTCTTCCCTTTGTCTTAATATAAAGCACCTGGCTCCCTTTCATCCACGCTAAAGAGATGCATATGCCATTTTTGGCCACACTCCCCATTCTCTCTCGAACATGATGTTACACTTTTTATATAAACAGGCTATGAATTTTCCAGTTTTTCTGCTCTGCTTTCCTTTTAATGATCAATTCTATCTTTAAGTTATCCCTTTGCTCTCTCATTTCATCATGAACTGTTAAAAGTAGCTATGCAGGGGCCAGTAGGTGGCATAGTAGTTAAGACACTGGACTCCTACATGGTCAACTGCAGTTTGAATCCTAGACCCAGTGACTTGAAAATCACACCAGGTACATGGGCATGCATGCCCAGAACAGGGTAGAAGGAATTACAGCATGGCCATCCTCCTTTGGGGGTGATTTCTCACTTCCCCTCTATCTCTCTCTTTCTTTTTGGTAAGTCACATACCCTATTACAAAAACCTTTTAAAAAATGTAGATCTTTCTATATTTTGCTTAGAAAGTTCTTTCATCAAATACTCACTCTTCTTTTTTTTTTTTTTTTTTTTTGAGAGGTTTTGCTATAGGGCGCGTGCTCTCGCCAGACAGACAGAGAGAGACATAGAGACAGAAAGCGAGAAATCACCCCCCAGGGGGGATGGTCACGCCGCAATCCCTTCTCCTCCATTCTCCTCTCGGGATCTTGGGCACGCACGCACACACGCCCGGCGTGAGTTTTTTTTTTTTTTTTTTCTTAATTATTTATTTTTATTTATTCATTCATTTATTTTAATTTGATCAGAGACAGACACAGACAGAGAGATGAAGAGAGAGAGGGAAAGTGAGAAAGCAAGCCACCAGGTCCAGGACTCGAACTGTGGCCAGCCATATGGGAGTGTCCAGCGCCTTAACCACCACGCCACCTGCTGGTCCCCTCGGCGTGAGTTTTAAGCCACCGGGTCCGGGATGCGAACCGCGGTCGACTACATGGGAGTCATAGCGACATAGCCATTACGCTAACTGCTGGTTTCCATCAAATACGCACTCTTGAATTCAGCATCTGCAAAGTTGTCCTATGGCTTTAGACATTTAGACTTTGCATGGACACAATACAACCAAGGGTTTTGCAACAGTCAAGATGACCTGGTCTCCAATTTCCAATAAGATAGTACTAGTTTTCGGGACCAGCAGATGGCGTAATGGCTACATCGCTGGACTCCCATGTAGCCAACTGCAGTTTGAGTCCTGGACCCGGTAGCTTAAACTCACGCCAGGTGCATGTGCATGTGTGCCCAAGATCCCGAGAAGAGAGTGGAAAAGAAGTGATTGTGACATGGCCATCCCCCCTGGGGGGTGATTTCTTGCTTTCTGTCTCTCTGTCTCTCTCTGTCTTTCTGATGAACACACACACCCTGTAGCAAAAACACTATAGCAAAAACCTCTCCATAAAAAAAAAAAAAAAAAAAAAAAAAAAAAAGAAAGATAGTACTAGTTTTTACCTGAGACCATCTCAGAATGATCTTTACTACTCTATTTCTGTCATCACTCTGGTCACTACTACTTAACAGATCTTAAAAATTCCAAACTTGGGACCAGCAGGTGACATGGTGGTTAAGGCACTGGACTCCCATGTGGCTGACCGTGGCTCAGGTTCTGGTTCTGGTGGCTTGCTTTCTCAGTTTCTCTCTCTCTCTAGTGAGCACATGTGCCCTATAGAACAATTTAAAAATAGTAATAATAGCTCTTCTGTTCTCCGCCATTGTGGTGTGTACGGGCCACTTGATTCTGCACCATGTCTTCTCACGAGACTTTCAGAATCAAGTGGTTTTTTAGCCAAAAAACAGAAGCAAAATAGTCCCATTCCCCAGTGGATTTGAATGAAAGCTGGTAATAAAATCAGGTACAACCCCAAGAGGAGACACTGGAGAAGAACCAAGCTGAGTCTCTAAGGAACTGGACAGGAGATGGCCCACATATTTATGCCGTACCAAGGTCACCATAGTCACATCAAGCTGAAAATGGTCACTCGGGGATGTTTTAGTGGAAAAATGATGCTTCACTTTGTTTCTAAGTTCTGCATTGGTAGGTTGGTTCAGTAATAAATATGTGAGACCTTCTGTTTGAAACAATAGTAATAATAATACAGAAAACTGAATAGATAATTCTTTTTAAGAAAAAAGTTCCAAACTTCTCAATTTCTTTTTTTTTTTTTTTTTTTTTTTTGAGAGGTTTTTACTATAGGGCGCGTGCGCTCGCCAGACAGACAGAGAGAGACAGAGAGATAGAAAGTGAAAAATCACCCCCCAGAGGGGATGGCCACGCCGCAATCCCTTCTCCTCCATTCTCCTCTCAGGATCTTGGGCACACACACATACGTGCCTGGCGTGAGTTTAAGCCACCGGGTCTGGGACTCAAACTGCGGTCGACTACGTGGGAGTCCAGTGACATAGCCATTATGCTAACTGCTGGTCCCCAAACTTCTCAATTTTTGAACCCTCACCAGCCTCTAAGATTTTTGTTTTTCTTTTTTTTTTTTCTTGTTTTTTATTTAAGAGAGATTTTTGCTATAGGCTGTGTGTGCAATTTGGAGAACCAGAAAGCGAGAAATCACCCCTCCCCATCCCAGGGGGGATGGCCATATATCACAACCCCTTCTCCTGCATTCTCCTCTTGGGATTCTGGGCACAAATACACACACACCCGGCATGAGTCAAGTCACTGAGTCTGGGACTCTAACCACAGTTGGCCATGCAGGAGTTCAGTGCCTTAACCACAACACCACCTACTGGCCCCATAATCTAAGATTGTTCAAGACTGGTCCTCCAAACTCTTCTAGCCTCTGCCCATCACCCAGTTCCAAAGCTACTTGTACATTTTCAGGTATTTATGATTAATAATAATTGACTCCTTGGTACCAATTTTTCTGTTTTATCATTCTCTATTGCTGATAACAGAATACCATAGATTAAGTCATTTATAATGAATGGAGGTTTATGTAGCTTACAGTTATGGTGACCCAAAGTGGCCCCATCTGGTGAGGGTCTGCTTGCTGGTGAGTGGTTCTCTGAAGGGTCCTGAGGTGGCACAGAACATCACATGGTGAGAGGACAAGATGAACGTGTCTATTTTCCTGTGTCTCTGCTGTAGTTTCGTTCCCTCTCCTTATAAAGTTAATAGTATTCAATCATGGGGGCTGACCCTGATGACCTTATCTAGTGCTTATCACCTCCCAAAGGTTTTACCTCTAAAACCCATAGTCAGATTAAGTTTCTACCGTATTAATATTGTCACACAAATTTCAACACATGAATTTGGGGAAGGACACAGTCAAACCATAGCACTCAAAAAAATTGACTTAAAACTTTTCATTCAGATACTGAGGTCTGTAAAGCAAAATAAGTTGGCATAGATTAAAAAAAAAAAATTCAGCATTGGTGTAGTGGTTAAGGTGCCAGACTCCCACATGGCCAACCATGATACAAGTCCTAGACCCAGTGAATTGAGAATCACACCAGCCATGTCTGTGTGTGTGTATGCCCAAAATCCAGAGAGAGTAGTGGAGCAGCAGGGATTGCAGAGTGGCCACCCCCTTGGTGGGGGGTAATTTCTCACTTTCTCTCTGTCTTTCTCTGTCTCTTTAGCAAGCACACATGCCTTATAACAAAAAAATCTCTCTATAAAAATAAAAATGTATTGGTGAACAAATACTTAGTTATAACTGAGGAATATAAAGAAAGGCCCAAGTCAAGGCCATGTGCTGCTTGGAATCTGACACATTTCTCCTATAAGAATGAAAGATGTCAACGTAGGGCATCTTCCCTAGCTATCCGGAATCTCTTTTCATAGCCAATGCAAGCATTATTAAGATGAAAACTTCCTTTTCTCTGGCAATCACTCATTTACTTGATATCTGAACCATTCCATGATGAACATAATTAAATTATAAATGGTAGAACCAAAAAGACCCTGAGAAAATTATTTCATCTAATGTCTTCATTTGTTTAGGGAGGTAACCGAGGCCTGAAGAGTAGAAGAGAAGTGATCTGATCAAAGCCACACAACTCTGAAAATATTGTTAGAAGTGATTTCTATTACTATGTGGAGGAAAAAAGTCTTTAAATATGTAAAGTCTTATTTTTATGAATAATTTATTCCTGAGGATTTTGTTAATCTATAACTAATTGAAAACAAACATGCAAAAAAAAATCCACACATCATAGGTCAAATAAAAATTTACACATGTCTAGACTAGAACACCATCAGATTCACATATGTATATATGACCACCGATTTCAAGACATAATAAAACGTATGAGAATTATAGAGAGTGCATTAGACATTTCACTTTATTTAGTTAATTACAAAAGTGAATTGGAGAACATTTTTAAAGTTTGAAAGGGAAAATCAACTTTAACGCCTCTACTTAAACAACCCTCATCATCATTTGCAGTGCTTATCCATTATTTTTCTCTGGAATAGTTCACACAATTATTAATGGAGCCTACCTAAAATTTTGTATCTTCTTTTCCACTTATGCTGTAGCACAAGGATTTTGTTTGTTTGTTTGAGAGAGATTTTTGCCACAGGGTGCCTGCACTTGCCAGAGAGACAGAAAGTGAGAAATCACCCTCCAGGGGTGATTTGGCCACACGCAATCCCTTCTCCATTCTCCTCTTGGGATTTTGGGCATGCACATACATGCACCCAGCATGAGTTTTAAGCCACCGGGTCTGGGACTCAAACTGTGGTCAACTCTGTGGGAGTCCAGTGATGTTACCCTTGCGCCATCTGCTGGTCCCATAGCACGAGAATTTTACTTCCTTTAAAAATGTGATCCCTGGGACCAGCAGGTGGTGTTGTCCTCTCACCATGTGATGTTCTGTGCCACCTCAGAGACCCTTCAGAGGGACAATCACAGTTCAAGTCCCAGCTCTCGTGGCTTAAAACTCATACCAGGTGTATGTGCATGCATGCCCCAAATCCCGGAAGAATGGAAGAGAAGGGATTGCAGTGTGGTCATGCCCCCTAGGAGAGATTTCTCACTTTCCCTCTTATGTCTCTTTCTTTCTCTCCAGCAAGTACAAATGCCCAATGGCAAAAACCTTTTAAAAAAAGATCATTATCTGAATAACAATGTAATAATGAATTACAGTTTTTCTGTGGCCATTTTTTAAAAGAATTATTCATTTTAAATTTTACTTATACATTCATTTGTTGACAGAGAGAGAGACAGGGAAAATGAGAAAGCAAGCCACTAGGTCTGGTATTCAAACCGTGTTCAGCCATATAGGAGTGTCCAGCTCCTTAACCACCATGTCACCTGCTGGTCCCAGTGACCATTTATTTTTTTTAAAAAAAGCATTTATTTACCTATTTATTGTGATTTTCAAGCTACCAGGTCTGAGACCTGAACCATGGCCAGCCATGTGGGAATCCAGCCCCTTAATCATCACGCCACCTGCTGGCCCCTATTGTGGGCATTTAAGCAGAGAGTACAAGTGTTCCAATCCAGTCCCAACAATGCTATAAATCACTGGTGTTCTTCCATTCTTTCCACTATGCTTATATACTCACATGTAAGTATGTAAGACCATTTGGTCCTGGTGCCTTTAAAAAAAAAAGTGGACATGGGTTGACCCTGTAGCACAGTATTTGAGTGTTGTGTTTAGGGAGCTGGATCTTACTTGGCTAACCACAATTTGAGTCTTGCCCTTGGTGGCCTGAGGAACAAACCAGTGCATGTTATGCACACCCCAAATCCTGAAGGGATGGAGAACTGGAGGAAGGGGGTTGCAGCATGACCATGTCCCTTAAGGCAGTGTTTTCTCTCTCTCTTTTAGAGAGTATACCTGCCCTCTGGCTAGTAAAAATAAAAAAGTAGACAGGAGTTTAAAGCCTTTTCAATTTCTTTAAAAATAATTGATCTACTTAATTTTTCCATTTAATTTTGTCATTTTTATTTTCCTAGGAAATCATGTATTTCCTTAAGTTTGTCAAATTTATTTACAGCACATTAGCATTTTCTATGGATATATAACAAATGATGGAGAGGAAATAAACATTTATTAAACAGCTGTTATATGCCAAATACTATGCTTCACATATATATTTTCTCTTTTTTTTTTTAGAGAGATTTTTGCTATAGGGCACATGTGCTTGATGGAGAGACACAGAAAGACAGAGAGACAGAAAGTGAGAAATCACCCCCCCAGGGAGGATGGCCACACCATAGTCCCTTCTCCTCTATTCTCTTCTTGGGATTTTGGGCATGCACACACATGTGCCCAGTGTGAGTTTGTTTTTGTTTTTGTTTTTTAAGAATTATTTTATCCAACTTTATTTATTTTTAAATTTGACCAGAGAAGGAGAGAGAGAGAGAGAGAGAGAGAGAGAGACCAGGTGAGAAAGCAAGCTGCCAGGTCTGGGACTCGAACCACGGTCAGCCATGTGGGAGTCCAGCGTCCTTAACCACCACACCACCTGCAGGTCCCATGGCCGGTGTGAGTTTTAAGCCACCAAGTCCAGGACTCGAACTGTGGTTGACTACATGGGAGTCCAGAGGCATAACCATCATGCCATCTGCCCTATGCTTCATATTTTATTTATATTGTCACACTGAATTGAATCCTCACATTGACCCTGTTGAATATGTATCATTAGCCTCCTTCTATAGATGAGAATATTGAGGTTTGGGAAAATAAGGTAATAATATGCCCAGGATCATGGACTAAGAAATGGCAGAGGTGCCAGAATAGCAATGCAGGTTGGCGAGATTTCAGAAATTGTGTTTTTATTCATTCTGGCTTTCTCCAAATAGTTTCACAATCCCAGGAAACATGTCATTGTTTTCTTTCTCTTCCCCAATTACTATTAAGGTAGTTGTCTGTTTTCCACTGTAATAAATGAACATAAAAAGGGATACAACCCTCTTTTTTCATAGCTAGGACATTTTTATAGTCTAGGTTTCCAGAAGAAAACTTCTTTGTTGAACAGTGTAATCATATAGATAATTGAAAAGTACATTTTAAATGGTAGAATAACAACAGGATTCCATAGAAATGTGAGCTAACTGTGTGTGGCCTGTGTGTGGCCTAGGGGTTATAGTGGCTGGATCCAAAATGACCAAGTATGAGATTCAAATTCTGGCCCTGCAGGTTGAAAACACACTGTACGAGTATGTGCATGCCTAAAATCCTGACAGAATGAAGAAATGAAAGAGAAGGAATTGTGGCATGACCACGTCCCACTAGGGGGGTGCATTCCCTCTCCTCTCCCTCTCGCTCTCTCTCTCCCTCTCTCTCTCTCTTGTGAGCACATACACTCTTTGGCAATTAAAAAAAAAGAAAGAAGAATAATATGGCTTTTCCTGAAACAGCCTTACTGCAATTATGAAACTCCCTCTGGGATCTTACCTGCAGTCAGCTCTGCATTTCGTACCTGGATGCCTTCACTCTCTGAGCCTAGCAATTCTTTATTCTGCCATTTACAGCCCTTGAATCACGGTTGACCTCGGAATAAGCAGCCATCAGTAGCTGCCACAATCCTCTCACCGAGCTAATGTGGTTTCAACTTCCCCCTGCCTTTTCTCCTTTTTTCCCATCTCCACAATTGCAGCAGTAGCCTCTAAAACACCCATCTAGACCTTGGCAGATCTTTGAGAAAATACTGCTAAGTTGTTAGAGAGACCCTGTTGGTCTCTAAATCCAGCCTGATCGTTATATAAAACAATGTTTTTCAATGTGTACTTTGGTTTTCAATGTGCCCTCAGGTTTTCTAGAATCTGCCCTTGGACACAGAGAAGAAGACACCAAGCTAGGAGGGTTCTGGGCTTCCTTCTCTATCCCTCTGGCCCCCTTTTTAGAATGATTTCTTTATTTTAACTTTATTTATCATCATCATTATCATTTTCCAATTTGGCCAGAGAGAGACAGAGAGAGAGAGAAAGAGAGAGAGGGAAAGTGAGAAAGGAAGCCACCAGGTCCAGGACTTGAACCACCATTGGCCATGAGGGAGTCCAGCACCTTTAACCACCACACCACCTGCCAGCTTCCCCCTCCATTCCCTTTAACCAGAGTCTCTCTGTTCTTGACTGATTAACAGACTACAGCTTTTAGAGAAAATTTGTCTTTAAAAATCAAGCTTGCTGTTTAAAAACAAAGGTTCTAAAATGACCAATATAGAGAAGTATGAATGCTGAAACATTTTTACTTAAGAAGCTGTGGCCAGATTTTTATGAAATTAATTCAAAAAATTTTAAAAAAATAATAAAGTTAATAGAAATCTAAAGACTACTGAAAAACCTCTTGACCATCCCCCAGGCTGACCTAGAATGTGCATCCTCCTCCCCACATACACACACACAAGACTACAAAAACTTAGGATTGTCTATTACTTTCCAATTACTGCTGTGACAGAAAAGGAAAGTTTGGCACTTCAGGGAATTAAAATTAATTGAAAGCAGACTTGAGTTAATTTCCATTCCAGTGTCCTTTATTGAATGGGTCTTTAGTGCTCATTTCTAATTTAGTAGAACGAGAACTCTTGCTGCTGAGGGGGAGGGGGATGAGAAAATATTTTCCCCTGAAACTAAAGTAATTTATCAGGACAAATCCTGCAAAACATTTTTAGAGAGGAGAGTTTACGTGATCCTTGTGATATAGAAAAATTCTTTAAAAGTTACGATAAAAGGGACCGGAGTTAGCGTAATGGCTATGTCGCTGGACTCCCACGTAGTCGACCGTTGTTCACGTCCGGACCCGGTGGCTTAAAACTCACGCCGGGCGCGTGTGCGTGCATGCCCAAGATCCCGAGAGGGGAATGGAGGAGAAGGGATTGCGGCGTGACCATCCCCCCTGGGGGGTGATTTCTCGCTTTCTGTCTCTCTGTCTCTCTCTGTCTGTCTGGAGAGCACACGCGCCCTATAGCAAAAACCTCTCCAAAAAAAGAAAAAAAAACCTTTTTCCCCCTAAACAGCCTAGAAGAAAGCTTACTTTGTGGTAGTAACACCTTGTACATACATTTCCAAGCACTGTCACATTTATTATTTCACCTAATGCCCGCAGCAATGTGGTGCAGTGGGCAGAGCACACGCTCCATTCCTTCACTACAGAAGGAAATCACAGCTTGGAAATATTAAGCATTTGCCCAAAGTTACACAGGATGTAGCTTTATGCAAGACCAGTAGTCTTGGGGCCAGTAGGTGGTGTGGTGCTTAGGGTGCTGGACTCCCACATGACCAAGCACAGTCTGAGTTCTGGAGGTGGTGGTTTGCTTTCTCACTTTCCCTCTCTCCCTCATTCTCTGTCTCTATGTGGTGAGTGCACATGCCCTACAGCTAATTAGATAATAATAATTAATTCTTTAAAAATGTTTTTTAAAAGACCATTAGTCTTTTTATTATTCTATATCATTAAATAAACTGGTACATGCCACAGTATTCCAAAGCACCATGATAGAAAAACACACGCACACCTGTCATTTAAAAAAAGAGAGAGTATCAATTCTTATGTAGGCTCTAACAGTTATTTGAATAAATAGATAGAATGGATTGATAAAAATGAAAAAAGTTCTAGCAAGTCTAACAAGAGAGACTGAGAGGAAGAGATTGAATGAAAAGTAAGTCTAAAAGAGGGATGTAGCCACCAGTTTCGGGATTAAAAAATAGTATTTTCCCTTCTTCAAGAGACAGACAGACAGCTCCATGGCTCCTGCGATCTAGCCATTTTGGGAGAAAGAAAGATGTCCCACTGATCACTGGGCCTCCAGCATACAAAACCCGCGTGTTTGAACTTCCAAGTTTGGGAAGAAACCGACCATCCACCAGATGACTAGAAATCGCTGCAGGACCACAAGAAATATGGGGAAGCAGGAAAATACCTCTCCCACAAGGAAAACGGATAGCTCCTCTTCATCCACACACAGTTCAATGGAAATCATGGAAATGTCTGATAAAGAATTCTGAACATTCATAATGGCAAAGCTAACAGAGATGGAAGAGAAGAGAGACAAGGAACTGCTGAAGAGGAAGGAGAAAGGAGTTGAAGAGTTCCAGGAGGTGAGGAAATTCATGCAAGATCTAAAAGAGGAATTTCACACTTTACAAAAGAATCAGAACTGTTAGAGATGAAGGCTATAATACATGAAGTCAAAATCTCCCTTGAAAGTATTAAAAGCAGACTAGATCATACAGAAAATAGAATCTCTAATGTAGAAGAGAAAATGGCTGGCCTAGAAAAATCCACCATGAAGACTGAGAAAATGGCCCAAAAATTTGAGAATAATATGCGAGAAGTACTAGATACAATTAAACGTCCAAACATCTGGATAATAGGCATCCCAGAGGGTGAAGAGACTCATAAGGGCATTGATAATCTATTCCATGAAATCCTGCAAGAAAACTTTCCAAACCTGGAGAGGCACTCAAAGATTCAGTCCCAAGAAATACAGAGGACCCCAAATAGAATCAACCCAAGAAGATCTTCTCCAAGACACATTATAGCCAGACTGACCAAAACCACAGACAAAGACAAGATACTAAGACTGGCAAGAGAAAAAAGGCAAGTTACCTACAAAGGGTATCCCATCAGACTAATGGCAGACCTCTCATCGGAAACAATGCGAGCGAGGAGAGAATGGGAAAATATATTCAAAGTATTAAGGGAAAAGCAATTTCAACCGAGAATTCTGTACCCAGCAAGGTTATCGTTCATTTGGGAAGAAAAGACGCAAACTTTCCCAGATAAACAAAACCTGAAAGAATTTAACAGCACCAGACCAGATCTCCAAGAAGTTCTTAAGAGAGTGCTATGTCAGTAAAATTAAATGCAGACACACAGAAATAAGAGTTCAAAAACTAAGAAAATGGGCAACTTAATTGTAGGGACTATATTTGGAGATGAATATTATATCCCAGAATTCAATCTGGAAGATCGAACCTTAACAGAAGAAAGATTAAGTACATGAGACTGAACCGATGAAGCAACATTCTGACTTGACTGAATTATTGCTGCTTTTCTCCTAAGCTTTGTTTTCCAGTTTTAAAGGATTTTTGTCCTGTCGAGCTGTTGATAGGTGCATGTACCTACTATTTGAACAGAATACTAACCTATTTCTAGGCTTTAAGTTTCAAGGAAATATCATTACCAGTTCAAAACTACTCTTCTTGAAATTACCTGCTGAAAGTAGTTAGATTACTTATGATATTGTGTGATCAACAAAATGTTGGGGAAAAAGGAATGGAAGACAACTGTATATAGCAGAGATAGTGTAATAAGAGAGTGGGAAAGGGCAGAGGGTCAAACATGGGGTAAAAAGCATATATATATGTATACGTATGTATGAAAGTAGAAATGGAATATTATTGATAATAACATGCATGATTAAGCCACTATGCAGTTTATTCTAGATGGGAAACCACATTTAGTACATTGTGATGATGCTCAGGGAATGAATGTTAAGTAATTTTAAAAAAAAAGTTGCAGGAGAAAAAAAAATACGGTAAAACTGTTCGTATCGAAATTTTATAAAAAAAAATGCATATTTGATGACTGCAGTAAGCTATATAGCCCCAGCTGGGTACTACTTTATATGTTCATTCTAATCACTGGGGTTTATGCCTAAAGTCAGACTTGGGTTCATGTATAGGTATATATCAGCTGTGCTAGCTATTGGATATATTTAGACTAATTAAGTTCATTAGCAAATAATTATATGGGGGGGAGGCATAGAAAGCAACCTTGGATACCAGAGACAATGTGGGAGGAGGGTGGGACATGGCAGAGGGTGAGGGATAAGGAATCAAGGATGGCAAAACAAAAAACAAAGTATACAAGACATAAAAATTGGAAAATTATTTGCTGAAAACATGTATGTTGATGTGCTTGATTGAGCCAATACACAATGTATTTTGGATGGAAAATTCATTTGTATGCTGTAATGATGTATAGTGAATTAATGTAAAAAATAAATAAATTTAAAGAGAAAAAAAATAGTATTTTCAAATAATGTGCAATTTATTGCCAGTAATTTTAAAAAACTGTATGAAATGGATGATTTTTTAGGAAAAGCATAAATTACTGAAATTTCTTTTTAAAACTGTAGAAAGGTCAATTATAACCACTATCTATAGAAGATATTGAAAGGGAGGGACAAATATGTACCCCCTAAATAAGAAATAACCCAGGATATAATCACAAGAAGTTTCTATAAATAACAATGATTGTGTTGTTAAATATATACCAGAGAAAAGGATACATGTAAAGCACTAAATCTCAAAGGTTCTGATACCCAATCTACTCTAGGATACCTAAACGAATAAACACGCACGTGTTCTAAATAAAATATCACAAAGCAAAAGTACAACACTATGACCAGCAGAGTTTATTCTAGGATGGTTACAAACCTGTTAATAAAATTTATTCATCGACATGATGCAAGAAAACAAAGAATACAGTGCGACCCTTAGAAGCAAAATGATAGGAGATAAGACAAACCTCACACTGCATAGGCACAAAGTGTTTAAAATTTGGATCAGTTAAAAACATAACTTTGTATACATAGTTCCAAATTATTTTCTAAATCCTTGAGTATATAGCAATTTAAAGTGGAAAAGGCAATAAATTAAACAATTAAAATGGACTCTATCTTCAGACATCCTAAACATTACTATGGCTATATTTTGATTTGACCAGAGAGAAATACACACACAGAGAGAGAGAGAGAAGATGAGAAAGCAAGCCACCAGGTCCGGGACTCGAACTGTGATGGGCCATGTAGGAGTGTCCAGTGCCTTAACCACCACACCACCCGCTGGTCCTCAATATGGCTATATTTTGAAAATGGTTCTTGGTCCTCAAGTTACCCTCGAACTTGATTTTTCTTTTTGTCAAATATGAATGTTGCTAGGGTGACCCCTGCCAGTGAACCTGGTCATGAAACCCTGCCTGACTGCTCACCAGACTAAGCAACTAAGAAGCAGAGACGGTTATTCATTTTTCAACTCCCAGCTCCCAGCACCATTCTGAGTAGCTTTCAATAAATGTATGTCGACGTGACCTAAATTTTCATCCAATAGACAATCAGAGAAATAAGCTTTTTACTACAAACTGCTTCACACCAACAATTAGCAGTACATATGGAAAGAGTTTAGCCTGGAAATGATTGCTGTCAGGAAAAAAGACAAAACAAAACACTATTTTCTTTTATCAAGCAAAGTTCCACTCTCAGAAATACATCCTCTGTGCCCATCTGTGAATTTGAAAAACTAAGACAGAACAGGATTTCCTAATGAATAGTCCTACACCAAACTAATTATAACCCGTGGCTCCATCAATGCCAGCAACTCCCGAGTGCCCAGAGCCAGCAAGAACGGACAAAGCATAGAGAATGGGCAATTCCATGGGGCAGGAGCACACTGAAGCTTCTTTATGCCAGAATATGGGGTAACAGGGATCCTCCCGCCCTCACTCCACTGGCAGTTCGTTTTCATCGTAGTTCACCTAGCATCAGTCAGGTTGGAGTATTTTGAGTTGATATGTGCTCGTGTCAACCCAGAACAAAGAATACCAGTAAGCTATCACACACAAAAAGCACACCACTGGCCAGAGATCATTGCAAGCTTAACCGCGCCTCATTTAAGACATCAAACATTTTCAAAAGTTTCAGAGCACATTCCTTCCAGAGCCTCTTCCAACTCATTTATTTATTTTTTTGCTTGGCATGCCTAAGCGTGTCAGAACCAGAGGTTGTGAACCTGAATGCCTCATGGGCCATGGGTCTGGGCAGGAGAAATACTTCATCTCTTATCCTGGTTTGACTCTTTAATCTCAGTCTTTCTCACACGTTCTCTCCTGGGATTCAGCTGAGTGGAAAGTAAGATCCTCTCAGAGACATTCTATGCAAGAAGCAGAGAGCACCAGGACACGGCAAATATCTACTTAAGAGAAAATGAAGTGACTGTCATTATACATTCACTAGGTAAGTTCCAATCGGAAGAGAAGAGAGACAGTGAAGGACACCAAAGCCTCCTGGGAGATTCCAGAAAGGGTTCCCTCTGCCCTAAGGATGGCCCTAATTTGCAGAGGAACATATTGAAATGAAAACTTCAAACTAGTCCTCAGGAAATATTCCTTCTGAAGCAGAGGCCATCGTAGGACTCAAAGACTGGAATCAGGTGGCTGAGTTAGTAGTACCTTATGAAATAGATCAGCAGTCACTAACGCCTATTTTAGGTAAGAGGGGAAACCAGGTTACCGCTGCCTCTCCTGGGGGAATTTTTTTCATAGTTCAGATGAAATGACATCCAATTTGGATCTGCCTTGGGCACTTTCAGAACAGCTAGAAAGGAGAATAGAATAAAATCTAGTCTTCAGAATAATTGTAACTTCCCTCTTCTTTCCAGTGAACAAAAACGCCCAGTAAGACTCCAGAAGTTAGAAACAATAGACAAAACTTGAAAATCTATGGTCTCAGTTAGCAAAACAGCCCACAGCCCATGCATGCTTGACAGAGGTCAGCAGCGTTCTCTTGTCACTAAAATCATAGCATTCACTCTACAAAACTATTCCAACCACAGGCCTTATGCATTCCCACCTGAAGATCTTGGTCCCTGCAAGCTCTCTGCTAAAACCCTCTGCTCTCTGCCAACCCTGTCAAAGGGCAGCTTATGCCTCAAACCCTTCATGAAGCCCACCTTGGGCGTGTTAAACTGCCATCTATCCTCACTAAGCAGGGATCATCTTATAACCCATTATTATCCCAGAGTCCAGCCGTATAAACCTCAATATAGAAAATATTCAATGTTTAATTCATCAATAAATAGTGTAAATGCATCATTAGTTTATTTCTTTTATAATTTCAGCTTATTTTATGCACACCATTCCTAGAGCTAAGGCACACTGAACCCAACCAATGAGTAATTTCTCTTTAAATCACATCCGATATGTCTGGAACAAAGAGAAAAGAACTAGAGGCATTCTATAGAGAGAACCAGAACACATGGAGCAACTATTGCTAAGAAGCTATATATATTTTTAAATAATAATTTTATTTAACTTAATTTATTTATTTTAATTTGACCAGAGTGAGACAGAGACAGAAAGTGAGAAAGCAAGCCACCAGGTCCAGGACTCGAACTGCTGTTGGCCATGTGGGAGTCAGGGCCCCTAACCACCATGCTACCTGCCAGCCTCAGAAGCTATATTTTAATTCCTAAATCTCTTGTTGTGTTATTTATTTATTTGTTTGTTTGTTTTTGCCAGAGAGAGACAACAGAGGGAGAGGGAGAGAAAAAGGCACCCTCCAAGGGGGCATAATCATGCTACAATCCACACACATGAACTCAGTGTGTTTTCCAAGTTGCCAGGGCAGAGATTTGAATCGTTGTTGGCCATGTGGGATCAAGCTCTCTAAATGACCAGGTTATGGAGCTGGCCCATTAATTTCCTTTTTGGAGCAAATTGGGACAGAAATAAGCTAATTAAAAAACAACAACAACAACAACAACAAAACACTTCTTGGCCTTTTGGCTCAGATCATGTGTAGTTAATTAAAAAATAGAAGTGCTGTATCCTCCTTTCTCCAAACTGAATTATGTACTTCTGCCATCCCCATTCGTTAGACAGCAATCCTATTCTTCAGAACTTTTAGAAGTACATGTGGAAGGACACTGACCAAGCTCATTTGAAATCCATTCTAGGGCTTCTTAGGTATGCTATAAGAAAAACTGCTGTGGGGATCAATGGTGTAATGGTTACATCGTTGGACTCCTACGTGGTCAACCACAGCTCAATTCCCCAACCTGGTGGCTTAATATGCACACCGGGCATGTGTGCATATGTGCCCAAGATCCCAAGATAGGAATGGAAGAGAAGGGATTGCGGTGTGGCTATCCCCACTGGGGGGTGATTTCTCGCTTTCTGTCTGTTTCTCTTTGACTCTCCTGCGAGCGCATGTACCCTATAGCAAAAACTTCTCTACAAACAACAGCAACAACAACAACAATCCTGCTGTGTAGATTGCTTTTGTATTCTGGTTCTGGTGTCACTGGAAGATGGCTCCTTTACCTGAAGGTCCGTCAGTCTAAAGGACGTACATGTTGCCCCGCATCACGTCCTGCCTCTGGTGCTATGTACTCAATGCTGTTAGAAGCTTTTGCTTTTACATGATACCATCTATGAACATTTCCATCAGGCTCCCCACGATGGAACTAAGTACAAATGTTCCCTGAAGAGTCAGGAAGGCAGGTACCTGTTGGGCTGCAGGGCTGGGGAGTGGGAAGAATACTAGGTGGAACTCTGACCCTGACTTCACCTGTACCATGGGGCCACGGGGGAGCCAGGCATCCTCTCTGGGCTTCAGTTTCCTCATTGGTAGCGTAAGGAAATGCTCAAAGTCCTTCAGCTGTAGAAAGGCTGAGGCTAAAATCTAGCAGATAATCCCCAGTATTGCTCAGCAACATGGTAACATGATTATACAATCCAGCAACCAATGGCCTCCCTTCCCAGTACTTCCATTCCCAGAGCCTTCCATAACTGTTCTTTTGTTCAAACTTTAAAAAAAAAAAATCACTCTACTCCAAACTGAAATTATGCTAAGCAGCTCACAATTTCCTGATCTCTAGTTCCTTCACTTTAAAGTTGTAACCATTTTGTGGGGCAGCACGTGGTGTGGTGGTTAAGGCACTGGACCCCACACAGCAGATGGCAGTTTGAGTCCTGAACCTGGTGGCTTGAAAATCAAAAGCCCTAGAGAATGGAGGAGAAGGAATTGTGGTGTGGCTATCCACCTGGGGGGTGATTTTTCACTTTCCTCCCTATCTCTCTCTCTCTGGCAAGCACATACACTCTATAGCAAATATCTTTTTAAAAAAAAAATAGCCACTTTTTAGATTCTGCTGTTTTTTTTGTTTTTTGTTTTCTTTTTTTGGAGAGGTTTTTTTGCTATAGGGCGCGTGCGCTCGCCAGACAGACAGAGAGAGACATAGAGACAGAAAGCGAGAAATCACCCCCCAGGGGGGATGGTCACACCGCAATCCCTTCTCCTCCATTCTCCTCTCGGGATCTTGGGCACGCACGCACACGCGCCCGGCGTGAGTTGTAAGCCACCGGGTCCGAGACGCGAACAGCGGTCGACTACGTGGGAGTCCAGCGACATAGCCATTACGCTAACTGCTGGTTCCCCTAGATTCTGCTGTTTAAGAGAAGCAAATAAAACTGTTCCCCCCACCCCACCTCACCCCCGCCGCCTAACCTTTTTCTGCTACATAAAATGAAATGGGGGACTTGCACCTACACTTCTTTCCAATGAATATTTTCACATGGCTTCTTCAGGATCACTTCACGCTCAACCTGTTTAAGTTGTATTGGCCATTGTTAGCCTATCTGGGCTCCCCTTTCAGCTTTCCCTAGCTCTGCTATCAAATCACCACTGACCCAGGTTCAAGACCTCAGAATGATCTCTCTTTCATCCTACAATCCACCAGTCATGAAATCCTTGGGAATCTTCCTTTATGAGATTTCTTTAGTGCTCTCCTTCCCTTTTCATCAGGAAGATACACCTTTGGTTGAACCCTATTGTTTTGTGGCTGCCTGTTAGAGCAGCCTAGTTTAACAACCCTCTTCATTGCTACTAGATTATTTCCTTTAACTAGCACTTTGACCTAGTTTGTTTTTTAAAGAATTATTTCATTTAACTATCTATCTATCTATCTATCTATCTATCTATCTATTTATTTAAATTTGACCAGAGAGGGACAGTAGAGATAAAGAGAGAGAGGAGGAATGTGAGAAAGTGAGTCGCCAGGTCCAGGACTCGAACCACGGTTGGCCATGTGGGAGTCCAGCACCCTCAACCACCACACCACTTGCCAGCCCCAGACCTAGTTTTGTTTTATCAAAACTTTAATAAGTCTCTTCTTTTTTCTAAAAATTTTTAATTTTATTAATTATTATTATTATTTTAAATTTGCAATAGGGCAGATGAGTTTACCAGAGAGAGACAGAGAGAAAGTGAGAAAGCAAGCCATTGGGTCCAGGACTTGAACCATTGCTGGCCATGTGGGAGTCTAGTGCCTTAACCACCATGCCACCTGCTGGCCCTGGTCTTTTCTTCTTTACAAAGTAATATACAAACCTCAAGGTCCTCACGATGTCCCTGATCATCCCCTCTAACCTGTTTCTGATAGGTAGGAGGTATCCCGGCCTCCTCAGTCTCACTCAGCACTTGCATTCCTGCTTTGTCTTCCCTTTTCCTTGGTGCACTGCTGACCCTCCTCACCCTACTTCAATTTACTTACTCATTCCCCAAAGCCTGGCTCAGGCCCTTTCGCTTTCTGGAACATTCCCTTTTCGTTCCAGTAGGAAATCATCCTTTCTGTCTTTGAATAACTGTAGAACTCAATTGAAACCCAAACCATGACTTTCTACTTTTATTGTTTTTTTTTAAAGAATTAAATGTATTTAAATTTTATTTATTATTATTGTTATTATTATTTAATTCACCAGAGAGAGAGACAGAAGGAAGGAAAGCGAGAAAGCAAGTTGCTAGGTCTGGGATTCGAATCACAGTTGATTATGTGGGAGTCCATTGCCTTAACCACCACATTACCTGCTGGCCCTGTTATTTATCTTATATTTAAAAAAAAATCTCACTTCCTAAGTTGTTCATAAATTTCTTGAGAAAAGTAGTTTTTTTCTACCTCGCAGTATTTCTGGTACCCATCCTATGTTCTTACATAGTGTAGCAGCTCAATAACAGTTTGTTGACAGATACAATAAACTTGCCCAAGCATTGTCAATGTAATTATTTAGCACACAGTCTTCCCAAATTAATTAATTACTAATAATTAATGGCTTAGGTGTTCTTCCATAAAAATTTGGTAATCAATAGTCATGAATGTAGAGAGTAAGGGAGAAAGAATTAGCTGAAAGAAATCCAGACTGGGAAACTAGAATGAAGGGATTTAATGTTTTATCTGGGCATTTTCAGAATTACAGGGTCATAAAATGGGATGATCTGCAATAGTTCAGCCCTTGTTTTATATATTATATATATTATATATAATAATTATATGAGATTGGTGTATTCATTTAGTCAACTCTATATATAATTATATATTTTTCATAATTAATCTATGTATCCATTTATACATATACTATATTATATATTTATACATATACTCGGTTATCCTACTATTTTGGATTTAGAGGCAAAGTCAATTCTTTTCTTTCTTCACCCACTTTGGAATGTTCCCTAGAAACCTCAATGCCTGGGGCTTGCCCGTTTCTTCTTTTTCTTTTTTTGCCCATTTATTCTTAGTACCTGGAAGACTAGACTTTGGCCTTTAGTGTCTGCCATTCATCTGCTTAGGGATCTATATCTCTGGCCTGTTTAACTTCCAAAACAAATTACGTTGCTGGCAATGAGTAAACCAGTGGATACGGGATGAATCTCAAAAGATTCCCATCCCTTTGAAAGTAGTATTTTCAGCCCAGTCCTTCCTCTAGCCTGTGGTGTAAAGAGAGAAATACCATAAATCTGAATGTTCACATGCAAAGCAGATCCCACCTTCTTACAATCCTGCAAATTCAGTTATCATAACTTTTAACTTGCTGTGAATAGCCATAACCCCCATTAGTAAAAGTTAAATAAGCAAGCAGATGGAATACCTTTGAAAAGTCATCATTTTTAAAATGTTTGCAATCAAAGAAACAGAGAAAGCTCATCTGTGAAAAGCCTGTGACACAGAGGTGCTGTGAGGAAGGGCTATGTGAACCTTAAGCTCTTTCATCTCCACGAAGGCCTATTTCTTTCCCATCTTTTGGCAGCTTCGGGGTCTTCTCAAACTTGGGTCCTATACCCTTACGTTAAGGAAAAAAAGACCCAAGGTCTCTGTATAAATGTCACATTATTAGAAAGGTCTTTTCTGGTCCCCACGTATAAAAGAAAGGTCCCAATCTTCAGTTCCTAGCCTTCCATTGTTTTATTTTGCTCCCCAAAACTTACCAACAAATTACAATGATAACGTGTATATTTATTTGGTCATTACCATCTTGCCCTGCCAGCTTTGTCTCATGAGTGTTTAGATGTTTTAGTTCACTTTGCATTCCTCAAGGTCTAAACCAGGGTCTGGCCCTGAATAAAAAGATGTTGAAAAAATGAATATACTGATCTCATAATTTGGAAAGCCCAAACAAAGCAAAACTGCACCCACCAGAACTACTTGCAATATAAACTGATTTCAGCATAGAATAGTAAGGAAAATCAAATGGGAACGAATACCCAGAGATCAGCTGACCAAACCCAATCACTTACAAATAAAGAGCATGATGTCCAGAGGGCCCAGGACCCAGCTGTGGTGGTGCAAGGTAGCACAACTGCTTGGGAGGCTGGAATTTGTATGGGAGGCATACATTCAGTTCTGGGCCAAACCGAACATGGTGGGCACCACCTTCCGCATGCCTGTAATCCCGGAAAATTGAGAGGCTAGGACAAGGGATCATGACCTAGTGAGACCCTGTCACTGTTTCTTTCTCTCTGTTTCCATCACTATCTCCCCTCCCCCATGAAGGGGGGGCGGTTAGAGATCCAGAGATATAATCTATATAATAAGCTCCTGTTTCGACAGAAGAAATGAATCGGAACTGGAGAAACCAGATGGTGGCATAGTAACACAATGCTCTGCAAGGCTGACTCACATAGGAGGTTCCTGGTATGTTTCTAGAGACCTCCCTGAACACTCCAGGTACCTGCATGGGCCCACAATCCGGATTTGCTGAGGCTGTGGGTGGGTGGCAGCACAAAGACATGTTGGAGGTGCCTGCCTCTCTGTCTCTGGTCCTGTCTCTCTTTATCACTCATGGAAGAAATAAATAAAATAAAGTGGTTTACGACAGAGTCCCAACTTCTTGTATGGATATGGTAATTATGGAATCTGATAACACTGCTTCTGTCTCAGTGAGGCAGGCCTCGTAAGTAGGAGGGATAAAATGGCCATCGGGTCAGGCTCTGTGCCCAAATACATCACCCTCACCCCTTGTCATCAACACTGTAACTTTATTCCTTTGGATCCTAGAGTTTGTTTCTCTGTTATCATCTAATATTTGAGCTGGTTAAAAACAACACTGAGTGAGTGCCATGCTAGGGGCCAATGGGGGCACGGGAATGGAGAATTTGAGGTTTGAACTTTGAAGGATCTGAATTCAAATCCCAGATCCATGATTTAAATAGCTAGTTGACCTTGAGAAAATTACTGAGCCTCTACAAGAACCTGCTAGCTCAGTCTCTAGCACAATTACAAATCCCTAGTTGTGATTATTATAATGCTTTGTGATTTTGCCTAGGACAAAGCTGGAAACTCAGGCCTATGCTGAGATCAGTCGAGATAAAAGGGGGCAGGATGGTGGTGCATGGTAAAACGCGATGCTCTATGAGGCTGACTTACACGGGAAGTTGACAGTTTACACACAGAGACCTTCCTGAGTACACTAGGCATGCATGTACTGACGATCCCAAACTGGCTGAGGCTAGGGGTGGAGCTCAGCATCGAGACTGTTGGAAATGTTCCCTCTCTCGTTCTCTCACTTATGGAAATAATAAACTTTTTTAGTTAATTTTTTTGAAAAGTGTTTGCTATAGGGTGTATGCACTCGCCAGAAAGACAGTGACGGAGACAGAGATAGAAAGCGAGAAATCACTCCCCCCACACCCCCAGGGGATGGCCACTCCTCCATCTCCTCTCGGGATCTTGGGTACGCACGCACACACACCTGGCGTGAGTTTAAGCCACCGGACCTGGGACTCAAATCGCAGTCGACTACATGGGAGTCCAGCGACATAGCCATTACGC
Source organism: Tupaia tana (assembly GCA_026018925.1). Taxonomy (NCBI): domain Eukaryota; kingdom Metazoa; phylum Chordata; class Mammalia; order Scandentia; family Tupaiidae; genus Tupaia; species Tupaia tana. Next base: position 195,492,254 of record JAKSZU010000003.1, read on the forward strand.
CAACTGCTGGTCCCAATAAATAAACTTTTAAAAAAGAGAGCGTGATAAAAGAAAAAGCAAATGTTGGAATCTCCCAGGGGATCTGGATGTAAAGGTCTCAAAGGTAGGGGTCATGTGTTAGCTGTCCTAAGGCTCAGAGCACAGAGCTCAGGAGCTGTTAGCCCTGCAGGAGGTCACTCATCCTCAGGAGCAGCCTTGGTCCAGCTGTGGGTAGAAAGGGAGTCCCTCAGCAACTTGCTGCTTTGCAACCTCGGGTAAATGATGAGAGTTGGACTAAGGAGTGGCCAGTGCACCATTCTATCACAGGTACGAAAACAAGCCTGGAAATGTGAGGAAGAAAGCTGTATTTATCAGGACCTCTCTTGCAGATAGTTTTGCTTGAACGGAACTCTTCAATGGGCTCCTCACATGTCCATTTGAGTATGTGTGTGCATGCGCGTGTGTTTGTGTGTGTGCTGGAGTGCGAGTGGGGTATCCTAGACGCAGGCTTGAATAGTAACAAATGGTCACCAAAACACCTTCTAAGAAAGCTGAATCTGGTTTTCTTGTAGAATTCTTGTCTTTCTGAGTGGTGAGACCAAAGCTTAACTGCTGTTAATTCTGGAGAAAAGCTGGTAGAGCCCCTGTAGTGGGGCGGGGCGACTCTTTCCTTCAGGCAGGGATCAGTCTCTCTTCTATTCAAATATTGACTATAAAAAAGAAATCTTTTTTTTTTTTTTTTTTTGGAGAGGTTTTTGTTATAGGGCGCGTGCGCTTGCCGACAGACAGAGAGAGACAGAGAGATAGAAAGCGAGAAATCACCCCCCAGGGGGGATGGCCACGCCGCAATCCCTTCTCCTCCATTCTCCTCTCGGGATCTTGGGCACGCACGCACACGCGCCCGTCGTGAGTTTTAAGCCACCAGGTCCAGGATGCGAACCGCGATCGACTATGTGGGAGTCCAGCGACATAGCCATTACGCTAACTGCTGGTCCCAAAAAGAAATCTTTTTGAATAAGCGCTATGTTTCTCACCTGACTTAGTTATGTTGATACAACCATCTGTTAGGACTTAATTTTTTTTTTTTTTTTTTTTTTTTTTAGGTTTTTGCTGTAGGGTGTGTATGCTCACTAGAGAGAGACAGAAAGAGACAGAGAGAGGGAAAATGAGAAAGCATGCCCCAAGGAGGATGGCTACTCGACAATCCCTCCTCCGTTCTCCTCTTGGGGTTTGGGTTTGCATGCACACACACTAGGTACAATGTTCAAGCCTCTGGGTCTGGAACTTGAACTGCAATAGGCCTTGTGGGGAGCACCTCAACCACCACGTGACTTGCTGGCCCCAAAGGGGTGGGGGGCTTAATTTTAAATCTCAGGTGCCAGATGTCACTAACCTCACCTCATCAGCTCTGCAAACCACCACCTCACCATATCCTTTGGGGCCACTCTTCTAATCAGAACCTTCGGAGAGGCTGCCTGGCGGGGCTCCCCACTTGTGCCTATAACCAGTTACTTGGTAAGAGTTTGCTACTGTGACAGCTAGTGACCAAACTGGACTTACTTGATTTGTCTATTTCACAGTCTTTCAAATAAAACTTTATCATAGTTAGTATACGGGACATAGATGTGTACATGATCACAGTTCGTGCTCTTCACCAAGTGTGTTCACACCTCTGTACCTTTGTTCCTACCATCCTCTAGTCCCCAGATCTTTTCCTTAACCTAATGACATGTTTCTCACCCTTCAAAGCTCAGTTCAAGCACTTCTTTCCCTATGAAGCCTGCCGTGAACCTCCCAGTCATAATCAGTCACTCCCTCTTTGACTACATTCTTATACCGTATTCTTTATTATTATTTTAATTTGCTATAGGACATGTGCACTCACCAAAGAGAAAGAGAAAGAGAGAGAGAGAGGAAGAGAAATTGAGAAAGGAACCCATCAAGTCTGGAACTCAAACCATGGTAGGACATGCGGGAGTCCAGTAGTTTAACCACCACGCCATCTGCCGGCCCCAGTCATACCACATTATTAGTGTCTCTTCCTACTGGGAATTATAGACAGTAGTCTCTCCCCTGTTTCCAACATAAGCTTCACTAAAGTAGAGACCATTTCTTAGAGACCATTGTACCTAGCAGGTGCCTATTTTTTTTTTTTTTTTGTAATTTCCTTTTAGTTTTTAATTGGCAAATTATATTTGTATATACTTATGGGGTACGATGCAACGTTGTGATATATGTGTATAATGATTGAACCCAGTAATTAACATATCTATCACCTCAGGTACTTACCATTTTTGCGGTGAAAACATTGGGAATTTACTCCCTTAGCAATTTTGAAGTATACAATATATCAGTCACTAGAGTCACCTTGTTGTGCCACAGATCTCAAAAACTTACTTCTCAGGACCAGCAGTTAGCATATAATGGCTATGTCGCTGGACTTCCACGTAGTCGACCGTGGTTCGAGTCCTGGAGCCAGTGGCTTAAGCTCACACCGGGCGCGTGTGCGTACATGCCCAAAATCCTGAGAGGAGAATGGAGGAGAAGGGATTGTGGCGTGGCTATTCCCCCTGGGGGTTGATTTCTCGCTTTCTGCCTCTCTGTCTCTGTCTGTCTGGCGAGCGCATGCGCCCTATAGCAAAAACCTCTCCAAAAAAAAAGAAGAAAAAAAAAAAAACTTACTTCTCCTGTCTAACTTAAAGTTGTATCCTTGGGGCTGGCAGGTGGCATGGTAGTTAAGGGTGCTGGACTCCCACATGGCCAACTGTGGTTCGAGTCCCAGACCTGGCAGCTTGCTTTCTCACTTTCCCTCTCTCTCTCACTCTATCTCTCTCCAATACAATTAAAATAAATAAGGTTAAATAAGATAATTCTAAAAAGAAAAAAAGTTGTGTCCTTTGACTGACATCCCTCCATTCCCTCTCCTCATCCACCCATCCACAGCCTCTGCTAACCACCATTCTGCTCTAATTCTGTGAGTTGGACTTCTTCAGATTCCAAGATGTAAGTGAGATCATTCAGTTCTCCTGTACCTAGCTTAGTTCTCCTCTTACCCTGTTGGACTCGAAGCCTTAGAAGAATCATGAACAATGACTTGGAGAAGTAACTTCACCTTTTATAGTGGCAGTTTCACTCCATTTTAAACTAATTTTTAAAATTATATTTTTAAGGGCTCAGATACTTTTTAAAGAGGAGTACAAAATTAGCTTGAGTTTTAAAGAGAGGTACATTTATACCACCTGTTCACATTCCTCTAATATAAAAAGTTTGAGAACTTTTTTGCAAGGGACACTTAACCCAAGTTTGACTTTCATTTAACTCTAGGGGATATTTATCATTAATGATTTCTTTCCCTAAAGAAAAATAACACAGGACTATATCTGTTCATTTCACTGCAATGAGGTACATTCTTTAAAAAAAAAAAAAAAAATTGCAGACCAGTAAGTAGCATGGTGGTTAAGGTGCTGGACACTCCCACATGACTGACTGTGGTTCAAGTCCTGAATCTGGTGGCTTGCAGCTTGTTTACTCATTTTCCCTCTGTGTGTGTGTGTGTGTGTGTGTGTGTGTGTGTGTGTGTCTGGTCAAATTAAAATAAATGAACAAATACATAAAATTAAGTAAATAATTTTAAAAACAAAAAAAGGGATTTTTAAAAAGAGTTAGAAAAGCATCACCTGCTCAGTGTGAAATACTGAAAACCCGACTAATTGTCCCTCTTGTTCACTTCTGCTTGTTGCAGGTAGACAGGTCAATGGGAAACCCAGTGGCCTAAAACTGCTGTAAGACATGAGGGCATTCATGGGGGGCGGAATCAGGGACCAGCGAGACACCCCGAGCAACTAACAGGTGTGACTGGGCATGAGACTTACCGCAGCAAAGGGGCCGGTGTGCTGCTTGAATTTGGGGTTTACACAGAGCCCTTTGATCTTACAGATAACAGTTTCAGAACTTTATTCTCTCAATTTCCTTTGTAAAAGACAAAGGAAATCAAAATCAAATCAAATCGATTGGAAGACCATTACACAGTATCTTTTTAAAAGCATTAATATTTAGTCAATGATCTCCTCAAAATGGTCCTCTTTTTCGTATCTTATCCCATCACAAAAATTCACAAGAACAGTTCTTTATTCATTACAGACTTTGCCTACTTATGAAAGTCTTGATCAAAATTCTTCAGGATTAAAAAAAAAAAAATCTTCAGGATTTCTAAAGTTCAAGCATCCTCAGGCAGCAGACAAACCCCCTGGTGATCTGGCCTCGCCCAGTTCTACAGACATACCTCCAGTCCCTTCCATGCACACACCTGACCCCAAAGACAGTTATGGTTCCCATCCTTTCTAGCCTCTGGCTTTGAAAATGCCGTTCCCTCAGTGGACATCCTTCCCCTGCATCATGCTGTCACAGTCCAAGAATCCTTCAGGACCTTGTGCAGGTGTCACCCTGCGCTATCTTTCTGAACACATTGGGCAGGCCATAGCCCTGCTTCTCTGTGCTGCCATAACATCTTGTTGATGCTTCTATTATAGTATTTACATTAAATTATTAATTTAAAGTCACACTTTTACAAAATCAGAGTTCCATATGTTCTTGGGGTATCGCAAAATTTTATGTAGGTTTATTTTCTTCTTTTTTTTTTTTTTGAGAGGTTTTTCGCTATAGGGCGCATGCGCTCGCCAGACAGACAGAGAGAGACATAGAGACAGAAAGTGAGAAATCACCCCCCAGGGGGGATGGTCACGCCGCAATCCCTTCTCCTCCATTCTCCTCTCGGGATCTTGGGCACGCACGCACACGCGCCCGGCGTGAGTTTTAAGCCACCGGGTCCGGGACTTGAACCGCGGTCGACTACGTGGGAGTCCAGCAACATAGCCATTACGCTAACTGCTGGTTCCCGAGGTTTATTTTCTTCTAAGGAAAGGGTTCAGAGCTTACCCTAGTCTCTCAAAGGAGTCCATAACTATTCTCAAAAATAAATTAAGGAACACTGCACTAGATTATGAGTCCCTAAGAAACAGAAAGTAAATTTCACTCGTTGAGTCTCCACAGTTAGATACCTTAATGTTAGCTGAATGAGCATTTCATTTATTGCTTAGGGGTAGATGTTTATTCTAGTAAAGATAAACGGTAACTCCTTCCTCTATTCATTGACTTTATAAGTAGAAAGGATGTATGACGCAGTGAAAATACCTTGGACAAAAGGAAAGCTAGGGAAGGATTTATACCAAAATGCTAACAGTCCTTATGCTTGGAAAGAGAGATGGGGTTAAAGGTGGATTAGTTTTCAAATTTTACTTATACACTTCTGTCTTGATCGAGTTTATGTGTTCATACTACAATGAACACATTTTAGTTTTGAAATTTAAAAATAATGTTTTAAAGTATTGGGTTTTTTTTTTTTTCTTAAGTGTGTCAGTCATTTATTGTAGCCTCAAATCCCAACTCTGGTACTTAATTAGTTTTTTGACTTTGGGAAAAGTTACTTAATCTTATAAGCCTTTGTTACCTCAGTTGTAAAATGGGAAAAATAGTGATCTATCCCCCATAGTTATTATGTGACAAAACCCAGCATAGAATTGGGACTCAGTACATATTAGTTCAATATAAAGTTAGTGTCGTTTTTCTTAAGGTTTGTTTGCAACCCCCAAAGACATCCAAAATATAACTCAATTAAAACATAGTTCATTCCTGCCTCAGTACTATGCATAAACATTCGTATATGCAGTAAAACTCCAGTGTAACATATTGATTTATAAGGTAGCATTAACCCTGACTGTTAATTATAAAGTAATCCCTACCAATTTATTTATTTGATGTTTTTTAAATAAAGAAAGGTTATAAATGCTTCCAACCAATTTATACTACTTCTACACCAAAAATGATCACTGGTTTAAACCAAGCTCTCAGTTTAGCTGTGTTCTTACTAGAAACAAGTTCTTTATAATCTTCACTCACCTCATGCCCTGTCTCCATCTGGAGACATCACACCATGTTTTCTGAAGTCTTCTTCCTGATTTCTCTAGAGGTTCTGTAAAAAAGAAAACGCCATTGATAATGACATGTACCTTGTATTTTGTTCCATCCTTTTCTCCCACGATTTTGTAAATTACAAGTTATTATATATGTAATTCATTGTTAGGAAGAATGTCTAACAGTTTGGAACTATGTAAAGTAAAAAAGTAAAAGTTCATGTTTTTTGGGTTTTTCTTGGAGAATTTTTTTTTTGCTATAGGGCGCGTGCGCTCGCCAGACAGACAGAGAGACAGAAAGCGAGAAATCACCCCCCAGGGGGGATGGTCACACCACAATCCCTTCTCCTCCATTCTCCTCTCGGGATCTTGGGCACGCACGCACACACGCCCAGCGTGAGTTTTAAGCCACCGGGTCCGGGACGCGAACCGCGGTCGACTACATGGGAGTCCAGCGACATAGCCATTACGCCAACTGCTGGTTCCCAAGTTCATGTTTTTCTTAGCCTTTTAAGTATTGAGTAGGGATGACCTCTTCTGTATTTGTACTTTGCAGGTGACTGATAAAAATAAGTTCGTGGGCCAGAGTAGTGGTTAAAGCTCTGGATCCCATATGGCTGACTGTGTGGTTCACCTCCCAGACCAGATAGTTTAAAAAACATTCCAGACACATGTACACGAGTGTCCAAAATCCCGAGAGGGGAATGGAGGAGAAGGGACTGTGGTGTGGCTATTGCCCCAGGAGGTAATTTCTCATCCCTCCTCCCTCCCACCTCTTTCTGGTGAGCACACATGCCCTATGACAAAAAATAAAGTTTGTTTAGCTGGATCATTCCAAGCTTGAGGGACAGGGGGAGGAGGGTCATGAATCAGACGAGTCCACAGCCATTTCTCTGACTCTCAAATATTGAAAGCTGCAAATCTAGGAATTTCCTAAGTCTCTCACGTCAAATGAAATCCCTCTACTTCAAGTGACAAGTGAAATAGGTTTCTATAAGTTTCTTAATTAGGGGCTAATGGAGGTAATCTATGATCATTAGGTATAAATCCATTTGGAAGGTAGTCTATTACATTTTTTTTTTAAATTGGTATTCTAGCAAGTCCTAAACCACCTATATATGTTACTCACTTTTAATTCTCTGAAGCCTCTTGGGCAGTTGGTCAACTCACTGAATCTTTCTGGACCTCAGTTTTCTAATCTGTGTAATTGGCATAGTAGTGAAAATACTCAGCACATAGCGTAAATGTGAGAATTAAGAAGATGAAGACAGAAGAGAGGATGACTGGGATTGGGGTGGGGGAGGATTACTTTGTCACCTTTGTCATTATGTCAAGTGCCTTAGCTTTTTTCCTAGGTCGATCTGTGTTTTTTCATAGCATAGCTTGTTTTGTTTTGTTTTGTTTTTTAATTTTACTGAAAAATGTTCTTCAAAGATTTTTTTATGTGTATAAAGCTACCCTGTACTCTAAAGAAGTATATGGGCAGTGTAAGGCCCGATACCGGCTCTGTCGGACACTACTAGTTGTCATCCAGTAGCCACACTCCCCTTTTCTTTAGTAATTCAGTTTAAAGGCTGTATTCCCCATCTTCCTCACAACTAGGTGTAACCATGAGACTAGATTTTTTCCCCATGTGATAAAGCAGAAATAGGTTTGAGTGACCTCTAGGAAATCTCCTTAAAAGAGAGAAAACACTTTTTCTTTCCATTCCTCCTTGCTGGCTGAAGGCCAGTGAGAAACCTTGAAACCTTCTTGGCCCAAGAGGTGATACAGCAAGGAGGGAGAAGAGCAAAGTGAAGGAATCTGGGCCCCTCACACCAAGGGACTCACCTACAGGCTCTGGACCATCTACCTCTGAGCTTTTTTGTTTGTTTGTAAGAGAGAAATAATTTTCCAGCTTGTTTAGGCCACTATTTTATTTTTTTTTTTATCACAACAGACAAATGAACCCAATCCTTGCTGACTTATTGGCCCTCATAAGAAGTTATCCAGATCAAGCCTCATTTTTAATTTTAGAAAACTTTCTCACATTTCATTGGAGGCCCATGTGTATCTCCTATTGGGTTGTTGGAAAAGTCATGACACATTTTTACAAGAAAGAAATACATCATGACTTTTCCGACCACCCAATGATTATTAACAACAAATGCTTCTAGTGTATTTTTTGCTTGTTTGTTTGTTTGTTTTTTGTTTTTGGAGAGGTTTTTGGAGAGGTTTCTATCTTTTTGGCACATGTGCTTGCCAGAAAAACAGAAAGAGACAGACAGACAAAAAGCGAGAAATCACCCCCCAGGGGTGATGGCCATGCCGCAGTCCCTTCTCCTCCATTTTCCTCTCGGGATCTTTGGCATGCACGCACACGCGCCCCGCGTGAGTTGGCCACCGGGTCCATGACTTGAACTGCAGTCAACTACATGGGAGTCCAGTGACATAGCCATTATACCAACTGCTGGTCCCTGCTTCTAATATGTCTTTTTAACCCTTGTTTTTACCCATCTTCCCTGTGTCACCACATTTTGGATACTATTCACTCATATGAGCTCTTCAGATAGGAACTTGGAACATGAGGCCACTCTGCTGGGCAAGAAAGAAAGAAAGTTTGGCTAAAATTAAGTTTTTAGGGTTTTATTTTTGTGGATTATACTATAAACAAGGTTCATTTGAACTTAAAAAATATTTATTAAGTATATATCAGGTAAAAGGGGCCAGGTGTTGGGGAAAATACAAAGATGACATTGTTTCTGCTTTAAAGAGCTCACTGTCTAGTAGGAAAAATAAGACACACAAATAACTACAATACATGGTAGATTGTGACAAATGAAATAAAGCATAAAGTACCTAAAATTATCAGAGGAAAACAGGTGATCTCCAGTCATAGAGATCAGAAAAAGTTTTGTGGAGAAGATAGAAGTTGAACTGAGCTTAGCTTAATATACACAGAGGGCAAAAAAAAAAAAAAGATAAGCAAGACCAGACCAGCCAAGACCAGACCAGCCCTGTAGCCCAGTGGTTAAGGGAGCCAGATCTGTACAGCCAGCTGTAGTGTGAATCACTTTACTGGCAGCTTGAAAAACACACTATGGGGGGTTGGGGGAGAGACCAGTGGCATGGTGGTTAAGGTGCTGGACACTCCCACACGGCTGACCATGGTTCAAGTCCCGGACCCGATGGCTTGCTTTCTCACTTTCCTCTCTCTCTGTGCGTCTCTGGTCAAATTAAATGAATGAATAAATAAAATTTAATAAAATAATTCTTTTTAAAAAAAGAAAAACACACTGGTGTGTGTGCATGCATGCCCTAAAATTCCAATAGGATGGAGAAATGAAGGAGAAGGGATTGTGGCATGATTGTACCCTGCCAGGAGATACGTTTCCCCATTTTCTCTGTCTCTCGATCTCTGATGAGTGCACACATCCTCTGACACTTTTGTGGGGTTTTTTGGAGAGGTTTTGGCTATAGAGCACATGCGCTCACCAGACAGAGAGAGACAGAGAGATAGAAAGCGAGAAATCACCCCCCAGGAGGGATGGTCATGCCGCAATCCCTTCTCCTCCATTCTCCTCTCGGGATCTTGGGCACGCACACACACACGCCTGGCGTGAGTTTTAACCCACCGGGTCCAGGACTCGAACTGCGGTCGACTACATGGGAGTCCAGCGACATAGCCATTACGCTAACTGCTGGTTCCATTGTCTGACAGTTTTAAGAAAAAAGGATAAGCAAAGGAACAAAGGCCAAGGCATAGGTGGATTTAGGAACCCTGGCAATCACAAAGGGTAGAGTAGATGGTAAGGTTAGCCAGGTAAGACTGAGAACAGATAAGGGACCATAAATATCTTTTTGGCAGTGGTGAGAATAAATGGAAGAATAAGTCGTAAGTAGTGACAAGTCACTAAAAGATTTTTTTAAGAATTATTTTATTTAACTTAATTTGTTTTTGTTTGTTTATTTACTTATTTATTTAAACTTGACCAGGGAGGGACAGAGTGAAAGAACAAGAGAATGAGAGCGAGAGAGGGAAAGTGAGAAAACAAGCTCCCAGGTCCGGGATTTGAACTGTCATCAGTCACATGGGAGTCCAGCGTCCCTAACCACCATGCCACCTGCCAGCCCCATCACTGAAAGATTTTAAGCAGGGGAGTAACAAGATCACAAGTCATTGATAAGAAGAGGACCATCATGGCACTGTAGAGGAAAGACCAGCTGCAAAAAAGTCAGTGAGTTGGCTCCTTTAATAACTCTAGTAAAAGATAATCATGGCCCAAATTAGGAAATTGACTTTTAGAAAGGAAAGGAGGGCACAGATAAAAATGATGATTCCAAGGTTACTGCTAAATACACAAAGGGACTTCAAAACACACATGGAAAAATGGAATTAAAGTACAAGCTTAATTTTGTCTCCCCTCATTGAAATCCATACATAGCTTTTCCTTAATATGTATTTTCCATGGACTTTTTGAAGACCCTTTGTATGTTTTGTCCAAGGAAAAGAGCTGGATTATAATTGTCAGATTCATAAGCAGAAAATATATCCATATAAGAATTTTAAAAATTACTCCAGATTTATTCGAACTGGGAAACTAAAAGGATGCCAATTGTGCTGTAATGATGACCACAGCTTGAATCCCAGCCTCTGGTGGCTTAAAGAACATGCCTGGTATATGTGAATGCATACCCAACATCACGAGAGGATGGAGAAATGGAGCAGGAATTGTGGTATGACCATGCCTCACAGGAGAGTGCTTTCTTCCTCTCTCTCTCTTTCTCTCTCTCTGATAAGCACACATGCCTCTGGCAAAATTTAAAGAAAAAGAAGTATCTCAGTAAAGAAATACGACTATCCCTTCTTTCCGTCGTTCCTCCTTTGCCCAGGTGTAATGGTAAATAGCAGGTGTCAGAGCCCCTTACACAGTGAAGTTCTTCCACCTTTCCCTAGTCATCCCTTTACCCTAAAACTCGCAGAGGAAAACAGATGAGCTCCGGTTGTAAGGATTAGAAAAATCCATCTTCTTGCATTATCTCTACCCACTCACCCACTCCATAAGAAATCCAATGAAAATGAAGAGGCAGAGACTTGTGATAGCATAGGAATTTCTAAAATTTGTTCTTCATTGCTCAGTAAAACCATGCCAGCATAGCCTGAGGAAAATGGAAAGGGCTAGCACAGACCCACATACAGGCATCGTATCCTCAGATAGCCTTGAGATAAGTAGGTCTCAAAGACAAATCCGAAACAGCAACTCCCTCATTCTCAGGTAATAAATTCTAGAGATTTCTTCAAATGGGCAAATTTGTGCATCTGACCAGCTTCCAGTTTCTCTTTTGATTTTTCTGATTATTTTAGAAGCACTAAATGGATGGTAACACCTACTAACTTCTTTTTAACCATAACAGCAGAAACAGACAATAAAATAATCATACGCCTACCAATCAGAAGAATATCCTGGGAAATATTTAGCAATTTATGATTTATTTAGTTCAACTTATTTGGGGCACTGAAAGTGCTTTACAAATAAAACAATGAGGATTGGTTTTTTTTTTGTTTTGTTTGTTTTGTTTTTTTTTTTTTTTTCATTCCATGACTGCCAGGGTGATTCCTGGCACTCTCCAAAGGATCAAGTGATTAATGAAGTCCTTGAGGACCAACAGGAATGTAATGAATATAGCAGCTAAACTGTGCTTTGTTCTCATGTGGATTACATGTGCGGTGAGAATCAGCATCTTCCACACTGTCCCTGAGAGAAAACTAGCAAGAGTTAACAACTAAAATATTCTTGCATTTTCTAAACATCCAGAAACTAAGAAAACTATTTAACAGGTCAGACTCCAGTCCTAAAATCAAAAATCAATATCAAAGGTTCTTAACCTTGGGTCTCATAAATCGGGTCATTAGTAAATCTCCCAAAATTGGATACAAAATTCTGTGTGATTTTATTTCTTTTTATTCTTTCGCAGAATGCATGGACTAGTTTCTGAGGATTCTTTTTTTCTTTAAAGTTTATTTACTTATTCCATGAGCAAGAGAGACAGGACACCCAATAAGGCTGACACTGTGATCCATTCCAGCCTTAGCCAGCTCCAGATCATGGACATACAGGTTGCCAGGTGTGCTCAGGGAGGTCTCTGAACCCAAACCTGGAAATTTCCTATGTCTCACAGAGCCCGTGTTTTACCACCGCCACTGCACCACCATTTGGTCCCCTGAATTCTGAAGATTCTTGAAGCAATCCTTGACCTCCCCAAAAGTTAAGAACTGCTGTCATTAAAAAAGCAGAGAGGAGGAAGGAAGGGGTGGGAAAGGAAGGGAGGAAGCTCTATCTTTGTATATACATTCCTTTGCGTTTTCTAGCAGACTCCATGTGAAAGTACACTCTTACACACTGTGAAGGGGAAAGAAAGAGGGGGGTAAAGACATTCCAAGAGTCTCATCAATCCTGTTCCAATGAAATCAACCAACTGTATGTGAAATTTGTGCATGGCACTTGGCTGTTCACTTTCAGCTTCAAACACTTGATTTATATTTGTATTAAGTAAATGATAGTGTGACTATCTTTCTTTCAAAAGCACCTGAGTTTTAAAATGAGTTTAAATTACATTTTCAGAGCCCATGATATCAACAAAAATGTAAATGTTCATTTGTGGAAAATGTTTAGAATACATAGGTGTCAAAAACTCTTCTCTAGTATACATTTCTGATCTTTTATGTTATGTTGAATCATCAGAAATAATCTTCAATCAAATAGTTGTACCTTTTACAGCAATATGATTTTATACTGACAGAAGATATTAAAAAGATAAGAGGGTGTTACAAAGACAGATTCCTAGATATCCAGAATATTACTGTTGTGGAATAAAAATTAATATAATTCCAATAATAATTATAATGGAATCCTATTCTCAAGTAAAAACAGAAAACCTTTAAGTGAAATTCAGTTCTTCCCATCACACTCCCAAAACCCCACAAAGTATTTAGAATAAGGTTTCACTAATAAGCCCTTGTGTAATTAACACACATTTTCAATCAGTACCTGTCTTTCTCTGTACATAAAGGAGTGAACTCTGAAAGAATTCTCCCAGCTTTTCTCTGTGTTACAAAGGTACAAATAACCTCCCACCATTCCAAATCTTTTTCATTCTTTATTCTTAATCCCAAAGAGGCATGTGCATGTCTGATTTTCACTGCCTGCTGTATCAGGAAGCCTATTGTCCTTTCTTTAAGACTGCTCTCAATATTTAACTGTACTTTGCCTAATTATGAGGGGATTTCAAAAAGCTTAAGGAAAAGTGGAATTAGAGTACAAGTTTATTTTGGGGCAAAAAATTTGTTGAAATCCATGCATAGTCTTTTCATAAAACATGATTTCCATAAACTTTTGGAAACACCTTGTAAGTAAATAGAACAACTTTAGTCCCCAAACATTACATTACCTGACAACCTGCAAAGACAGATCAGACATTATACAAATATGAAGCAAGGAAATAAATGAATGCTTTACAAATTATCTTAACTTTTGAATAGTTATTTCTTTTAATTTACCTTAAATAAATCTTAGCCTACATTGAATGTAAATTAGTACACAATATGGTAAGAACAGATGAGTTCTCTTCTGTTATAAAGTATCTCCCCTTCAGTGCCTCTAAAAGGTTACAAAAGTGCACACTTACCCCATGTTGCTTGCTGTGGCTATATCATCCTCAGATCAAAGCTTATCTGGATTCTGAATTAACTTAAAGGTTATAAAAAGAAGCAGTAGAGAGGTTTGACTTCCTCTGAAACGAGACTGTCATGCTAACCAGGCTTTTAAATGAGGAAAGCTACTGTCTCTTCTAATTATATAAGCTCCAGGTCAAATTCTAGCATCAACTAATCAAATACCTGAACTGCATTTGGTTTCAATGAGGAAAAGGAAATGACTCTGGTATCTTAGAAAACTGAAAATATGCACATTGAAAAGTTATTAGTTTGGCAATAAAAAGCTAAAGATTTTAAGAGTAAAAATATGTATCTTGCTACTATAAGTAATTTGAAGAAAAATATTGGGGAAAAATAAACTTGCAGTAAAACAGATATTTTTCTATAAAGTATTTTTCCAGAAGTTTTGAATTTGCATTATATATTCTGGTCCCTGGAAACAACCTCTCACTTTATCTTAACTTGGCTAGTATTTATTTCCTTATAAATTCCAGTACTAAAAGAGTAGTATTTAATTCTAAAACCATACCAGCCAATACTAAGCAACATTGCCAAAAATGTCTAAATTTGAAAATGTGTCTTTGAATACTTGCAAGTAGAGTCTTTTGAATTTAAATACAAAACTGTTGTGATGGAAAACTAAAAAAATTCACCATTTTTACTTCAACATTTTAAAAGACATTTGAACCAAAATTTATGTTAGTATAGCACAAAATTTTTAAAAATTTGATAATAAATTGAAAAATACAAATATTTACAAGATCCTGAATTAAGAAATGACAGAGAAGTTATCTATTGCATACACTATATTTGACAGTTTGAGAATAATAGTTTCAGCAAAAATATTCAGATCTTAATTGTCATTTTTAAAATGTAACTGACATATACTTTTATGACAATTTTAAAGGTATTTTATCTGAAAGGTATAGGATATATGATACACACACCATCTACTTTTCAAAAAATTGACATGTAATTCACATCAGACAAAACTAGACTCTTTAAAGTGAACAACTGAGTGGTTTTTAGTATTCATAAAACTGTGCAACTATCACCACTATCTAACTCTAGAGCATTTCCACATTCCAAAAAGAAACCCCATATCTCTTAATTCCTCCCTCACCTGGCAACCACTAATCTACTTTCTGTCTCCAAGGAGTTGTCTGTTCTAGTCATTTCACATAAATGGAATCATACAAATCATTTCACATAAATGGAATATGGCCCTTTGTGACTGGCTCCCTTAAGACAAGGTTTTCAAAGTTCATCCCTGTGGTAGTATCACTACTTCATTCCTTCCTGTGGATAAATGTTCACACATTCCATTGTATGGACATACCACATGTTTATCCATTATCCCTTCATCAGTTGATGGACATTTGGATTGCTTCTAGTTTGGAGATATTACAAATGCCTTAGTTTATTTGGACTGCTATGACAAAATACAGTAATGCACACCATAACTTTTCAGTCAGTGATGGACTGCATATGTGCAGTGGTCCCATAAGATTAAACTATATGGAATGATGTAGGTGTATAGTACCTAGGTGTGTAGTAGCATATACTATATAGGTTTGTACAAGGACACACTATGATGTTCACACAATGATGAAATCACCTAATGATGCATTTCTCAGAATGTATGCCTATCATTAAGTAATACATGACTGTACCTTAAACTGGGGGGCAATTTATCAGCAATAGTTCTGGAAGCTAGTAAGTCCAAGATCCAGGTACTGGCAGATTCAGTGTCTGGTGAGGGCTTCTTGCTTTCTTCAAAGATGGTGCCTTCTTGCTACATCCTCATGTGGCAGAAGAAAGGAGCAAGCACCTTCACACCTCTTTTATAAGGGCACTACTCTCATTCATGATGGCTCTGTCATCATCTAATCACTCCTAAAGGGCCTACCTCTTTATACCACAATAGGAATTCAGTTTCAATACGAATTCAGGAGGAACAAAACATTCAAACCATAACAATGAATAACATTGCTATGGGGCCAGCAGTGGTGTAGTGGTTAAGGCGCTGGACTCCCCTGTGGCTGACTGCAGTTTGAATCTTGGACCCAATGGCTTGAGACTGATGTCAGGTAGGTGTTCATACATGCCCAAAATCCCAAGAGGAGAATGGAGAAGGGACTGCAGTGTGGCCATCCCCCCTAGGGGGTAATTTCTTACTTTCCCTTTCACCGTCTCTTTCTGTCTTTGGTGAGCACACGTGCCCTATGAGAAAAACCAAAAAAAAAAAAAAAGGAAATTCTGCAATATGTGACAACTTGGATGAATCTTGAGGACATGGTGCTAAGTTAATAAGAAAATCACAGAAGACAAATGTTGCATGTATCTAAAATAGTCAAATTCATAGAGTGGAACAGTAGTTACTGAGGGCTACAGTGAGGCTGTAATTGGGAATTAACTAATCAATGGGCATAAAACTTCAGTCAAATAAGCTAGATAAGCTCTAGAGAAGTACTGTAGACACTGTGCTTATAGTCAGTAATAATATATTATACATTTAAAATGTTAAGAGGATAAATATCATATTGAGTATTTTTACCGTAATAATCTTTACAAAGGTCAGTGGGAGCCCACAGTGTAGTTGTTAAGAGCCGAGCATAGGAACCTGATCCCATGTAGCTGGCCAAAGTTTAAATCTCAGCCACAGTGGCTTGAGAAACACATTGGATATATGTGTGTGTGTGTGTGTGTCCCAAATCTGAACAGGATGGAGAACTGGAGGAAAAAAGGATTGTGGTGTGACCATGCCCCATTGGGGTATGTTCACCTGGTCTCCAGTGAGCACGGACTCCCTCTAGCAATTAAAAAACAGTGGCAGGGCTGGCAGGTGGCATGGTAGTTAAGGTGCTGAACTCCCACATGGCTGACTGTGGTTTGAATCCTGGACCTGGTGGATTGATTTCTTACTCTCTCTTTCTCTGTGTCTCTCTCTGATAAAATTAAAAAATAATAATAATAGCAAATAAAATAAAATAAATCTTTAAAAAAACAAACAGGGAGAAGGGCAGCAGGTGGCATGGTAGTTAATGCACTAGATTCCCACATAACCAAACATGATTTGAGTCCTGGACTCAGAGGCTTGAAAATCATGCCAGGTGTGTGTACATAGGTGTCCAAAATCCTAAGAGAATGGAGGAGGAGGGACTGTCGTGTGGCTATCCTCTCCTGGAGGGCGATTTCTCATTTATAGAGACAGAGAGACAGAAAGTGAGAAATCACCATCCGGGGGATGGCCATGCCGCAATCCCTTCTTCTCCATTCTCTCAGGATTTTGGGCAAACATTCATGCATGTACACACCTGGTGTGAGGTTTTTGTTTTGTTTTGTTTTGTTTTTTTTAAAGAGATTTTTGCAATAGGGTGCATGTGCTTGCTGTACAGAGAGAGACAGACACAGAAAGCGAAAATCACCCCCTGGGAGGATGGCCACACTGCTCTTGGGATTTTAGGCACACACATACATGTGCCTGGTATGAGTTTCAAGGCACCAGGTCCAAGACTTTAAATGTGGTCAACTACGTGGGAGTCCAGTGACATAAACATTATGCCATCTGCTGGTCCCACACTCGGTATGAGTGTTAAGCTGCCAGGTCTGGTACTTGAACTGCGGTCAACTGTGTGGGAGTCTAGCAACGTAACTATTATGCTATCTGCTGGTCCCAAATTCATGATTTATTTTAAACTAAGTATAAGATAATGAAATTGAGTTCAACAAGGCATAAGTAAGTGATGGTTTTACTGACAGAGAAGTAGGGTATGAAGTCATTTCAGATGACAGATTTAGCTGCTTTCTTTACAGGTAAAATCTTCAGTTACCACATTTAAACTTTAATACAGAACATCTACATGTGGAGTTTTAGTCTCAGTCCTGGAGCAGCTGTGAAATGAAAAGTACCGCTCCATTCTAATCCTTGGATATCAGTATATTCCCCATCACCTTCAATCCTGAAATTGTAAAAAAAAAAAAAAAAAAAATTGTTAATTAGCCAAGGCCAAGAAATAACAGTACAGATATAAGATTGTCTAGCTTATTATATGTCTGAAGCATTATGTCTTTCTACTTTCCACTTTGATTTAAAACTCAGCCTCCTGCTTTAATAGCCTAAAAAAAATTGTATTATTCTGAGCAATCATTGTCCTTATGCAAATATCAGTGTCCAAGATTTTAGACATAAGTTAAATTCACACAAAACCAAGAAGTTAAAAAATGTAAAGTTTATATTGGTTATATGGATTAATTAATTTATTCATTTAATCAATAAAAACTTCTTGGGGCCAGCAGTTGGCCTAATGGCTGTGTCGTTGGGCTCCCATGTAGTCAACCACAGTTCAAGTCCCGGACCCGGTGGCTTAAACTCATGCCAGGTATGCGTGCGTGCATGCCCAAGATCCCGAGGAAAGCAGAGGAGAAGAGATTGCAGTGTGGCCATCCTACGGGGCGGGGGGGTTTGGGGGGCGGTGATTTCTCACTTTGTCTCTCTGTCTTTCTGGTGAATGCATGCACCCTATAGCAAAAATCTCTCCAAAAAAAAAATAATAATAATAAAAAACAAAACAAAATAAAAAAACTTCCTTACTATGGTCCGTGGTGGTGTTTTCTTAGACTCTTCAATGTGGTGAAAATGCAATTCACATAAAGAGAACCTTATCCCATAGGTTCGTTGTTCTGTTGTGTTTTGTTTTTGTTTTTTAATTGCCAAAGGAATTATACTTTCACCAGAGAGCACATGTGTCTTTCAAGCTGCAGAGGCCAGGATCAAACTGTGGTTAGTTATGTAGGATCTGACTTCTTCAACCACTAGGCCATGCAGCTGGCCCCTAAAAGTTAGGGATCACCCTTGTTTTATTAACATCAAAGGAAATAGTATATGTGTTATTATTACAGACTTGAATTCTAAACAGGCAAATGCTTTTCTGTCCTCCTCAAAATGTATTCACATTGGGAACCAGCAGTTAGCATAATGGCTATGTCGCTGGACTCCCACGTAGTCGACCGCGGTTCGCGTCTCGGACCCGGTGGCTTACAACTCACGCCGGGCGCGTGTGCGTGCGTGCCCAAGATCCCGAGAGGAGAATGGAGGAGAAGGGATTGCGGCGTGACCATCCCCCCTGGGGGGTGATTTCTCGCTTTCTGTCTCTATGTCTCTCTCTGTCTGTCTGGCGAGCGCACGCGACCTATAGCGAAAAACCTCTCCAAAAAAAAAAAAAAAAAATGTATTCACATTGACCACTGCATAACAATTATACTACATTTTCAATTCTGGAAATAATACAGGGGTATTTATAAAAGAACTTGGACCTCTGGCTAGCAGAGCATGGTATTCATTGTGAGGATTAAGTTTGTAAAGCTGAATTTAAGTTTCATTTTTCCTACAAGCATATGCTCAGAAGGGACAATAGTGGATACAATTTTACAATTTCTAAATAAACTAATTTTGCTCACTTTTTAAAAATTAGCCTAGGGACCAGCAGTTAGCGTAATGGCTATGTCACTGGACTCCCATGTAGTCGACCGCAGTTCGCGTCCCAGACCCGGTGGCTTAAAACTCACGCCGGGCGCAAGTGCATGCGTGCCCAAGATCCCAAGAGGAGAATGGAGGAGAAGGGATTGCGGCGTGGCCATCCCCCCGGGGGGTGATTTCTCGCTTTCTATCTCTCTGTCTCTCTCTGTCTGTCGGGCGAGCGCACGTGCCCTATAGCAAAAACCTCTCAAAAAAAAAAAAAAAGATAAAAATTAGCCTAGATAAAATGTACATATCAGGTCAAAATAAAATTAATGATTATAAAATTACCTCCAATGCTGCTCTTTAAAAAGTTTGTCAAGGGCTAACCTGTGGCATGGTGATTAAGGCAGCTCCACCCCACATCGCCAACTGCATGGTTCGAGTCCCAAACTTGTGGCTTGAAAAACACAAAAAGGCATGAGTATGCATGCCCAAAATCATGAAAGGTGGGAAAAATGGAAGAGCTGGAGTTACAGCATGACCATTCCCCATGGGAATATTTTCTCACTTTCACCTTTTCTATCTCTCATAAGTGCATGTACCCTGTGGTAAATTTAAAAAAAAAAAAAAAAAAGTGTATTAGATATTTCAAGAATAAGTCATTTTTGGCCTAAATTTTCTCAATAATTGTAACAAGCTTTCCATTTCCAAACTGACTGCAAAAAGTTCTATAGGGAGAGAGAGGTAAAGGGGATAAATGAAAAATCGAAAAGATTATCAATGAGGATTATATTCTCTTTTGGCGGCTTATGATAGTCTTAGTTTCTTTTATAACACTGTCCGCAGTTCCCTCCCCCCAAAATAACCTAACACCTCTTGGAAACTACATATAATTACAGAATAAGATTTAGCATCAACTAAATAATCAAACATGTCTAAGGAGAATCTTTTAAAATTATAGTCATTTTTAAATGTTAAGCTTACCTATTTTCATTGAAATTTCCAGTATACTTTGCCCCAGTTGGGAATGTGTAAGTCCCCAGTCCATGAAACATATTATCCTTAAATTGTCCTTCATATATTGCTCCTGAAAAATGCTCAAGTCTTCCAAAACCATTCATCTGTTTATATAACCAAGCAAATGATCTCACAAACTGATCTTCAATTTCCCCAGAAACTTACAAACATATACACACTTAAATCTATCATCTAGTTAGTTTTTGTTTGTTGTTAAATTTTAATTGCCATAGGGCATGTGTGCTCATGAGAGAGAGAGAAAAAGAGAGAGAGAAAAAGAGAAAGAGAGAGAGAAGCCACAGATCCCCCCTTCCAGGGACAACGGCCACACTGTAATCCCTTCTTCTCCATTCTCTCTTGGGATTTTGGGCTCACACACACACACACACACCTGTGGGATTCAGTTGCTTTAACCTCCATGCTACCTGCTGCCCCCAAAGTTAATTACTATATAATCAAGTTTCTTACCCTTTATTTCCATAAAAATAAGACACTTTTGTCATCTGTATCTATCTAAATCAAGTATTTCTGATCTAAGACATTTGAATACCTAGGGAGTCCTCAAAATACTTTAATATACCAGAAATCTTTTTTTTTTTAAATATATCAGAAATCTTTTTTTTTTTTTTTTAATATATCAGAAATCTTAAAGGACAACCAGTTTAGTTAGCTCAGCAAACAATACAAAGTAATTGTTAAGAATGTGAATTTGGATTCAAGAAGACCTGGGTCCACATCCTTATTTTATCGCTTATTATATGGACAAGAAATCTGACACAGATTTCCCTCATTTGTAAAATAGGAGTATTAATGATACCTACCTCATGAAGTTGTTATGGGGATTAAATGAGAAAATTATATAATGGGTTTAGTTTTACTCAACGAACAGGGAATGAGAAAGAAGATGATAAAGATTAGTTCTCCGCGTGAGTTTCATACTAGCCATATGTTAATATACGTTAAATATTATCCTTTATTTTTATTTTATAGTCTATTCATTACATGTATTTTTTGATTAATGGTGAAATGCCTGGAATGATTTAAGTATAGGATGATTTATCCACCGAAAACAACAATAATACCTTGTCATCTTTCCAGGTTCCTGTGTAGACAATACCATTAGGAGTGGTATGAACACCTAGTCCATTTCTCTCATAGATTCCAGGAGACGCTCTTGTACAGTCGCCATCTAAAGGATGGGAGAGAGAAAGAGTAGACATTATAAATGGGAACTACCTGATTAAGTAATATCATACTTATATCTGGGCCCAATCACAACTGCACCTGTATGGGTCTCTGACTCCTAAGCACTGAAACTAGTGAGGTCAGAGGTGAGGAGATCCATGGACCTAGAATATGCTGTATCCATTAAACCCAAGATCCAGGAAGATGAACAGGTCCCATAACTTTCCAAGGTGTACTACCTAGACTTGACACTGGAGTTTTGATTTAAATTATGTTCATCTATTAGGATTTCTACATTGTTTTATTTACTAGAATTAATATCCCAACAGTAGTTCTATAAAATGTGGCAGTCTCATTTTTTAATTTTCAAGCTATTAACTTTCCATATATTAAAAGTAATTGAAATGTATGCTTACCATACTTGTCTCCATTTGGAAATACAAAGCTTATCTTATACACTTCTGAAGCTGTTTAAAAGATTTAAGAATTAAGTCACATAAGTTTTTAATGTCATAAGATCTACAATAAAGGTGCTTTAAACACTATCCAAATAGACTCACTCCACACGATCAAAGCATATCATGATCACTTGAGATTTCTACTGTCTAGCATAGTGTCCTGGGAAATAAATAATTTTGACTAGATGATCCATTTTTATGTTTATTATGACTTTATTAATATAAATTCACAAACCACAAAATTTATCTCTTTTTTTGTGGGGGGGAGAGGTTTTTGCTATAGGGCGCATGCGCTCACCAGAAAGACAGAGAGAGACAGAGAGATAGAAACCGAGAAATCACCCCCCAGGGGGCATGGTCACGCTGCAGTTCCTTCTCCTCTATTCTCCTCTCAGGATCTTGGGCACGCATGCACACGCACCAGTGTGAGTTTAAGCCACTGGGTCCGGGACTTGAACCATGGTCAGCTGCAGGGGAGTTCAGCGACCCATTATGCTAACTGCTGGTCCCAAAATTTATCTTTTAAAAGTATACAATTGGTGGACCAACCGGTGGCATGGTGGTTAAGGCTCTGGACTCCCACATGGCTGACCATGGTTCCAGTCTCTGACCCAAAGACTTGAGAATCACACTGGGCATGTGATCTTGGCATGCCCAAAATCCCTAAAGGAGAATGGAAGAGAAGAGATTGCAGCATGGCCACCACCCCAGAAAGGTGATTTCTCACTTTCCCTCTCCATTTCTCTCCAGCAACCTCACATAGCCTATGGCAAAAACCTAAAAAAAAATTTTTTTTAATTAAAAAAAAAAAAGTAAGGATCAACAGATGGTGTAATGGTTATGTTGCTGCACTCCCACATGGCCAGCCATGGTTTGAATCCCGAATCCAGTATAAAACTCACGTGAGGCACGTGTGTGCACGCCCAAAATCCCAAAAGGAGAATGGAGAAGGGACTGCAGCATGGCCATCCTCCCTGGAGGGTGACTTCTCACCTTCTGCCTCTCTGGTGAGTGCACAATGCCCTGTAGCAAAAATCTCTTCCTAAAAAACAAGAAAAATAACAAAAAGTTTCTCTGTCCACTCAGGCCCACTCCTACTCCTACCTTGTAAGAGTGTACTTTCTTTTTTACGAAATAAACCAGCTTTTCCTTAAAAAAAATTCTTTGTGCTTCAATTCCATTCTTTCACAAACTTTATTATTTTTTTAAGAGAGATTTTTGCTATAGGGCGTGTGTGGTTGCTGAAGAGACAGAGAGAGATGGAGAGATGGAAAATGAGAAATCATCGCCCAGGGGGGATGACCATGCCGCAATCCCTTCTCTTCCATTCTCCTCTCGGGATCTTGGGCACGCATGTACACATGCCCAGCCTAAGTGTCAAGCCTCTGAGTCCAGGACTCAAACTGGTCAGCCACGTGGGAGTCCAGTGACATAACCATTATGCCATCTGCTGGTTCCCACAAACTTTATGAAGTACCCCTACATGTAAAAAGGATAAGTAAACTCTAACTTCCCAGACAATAAAATCTATTAGAATGTTAAAGTGTGGTCCATGTATCAGAATCACCTGAGATGTTTGTAAGTTCCTAGGCCCTACCCCACATTTACTGAATCATAATCTCTATGGGTGGGAACTGACAGTTTTGATTTAAAAGTTAATTGAGGTACCAGTTGAGGGGCTCATCTCTGAGGAAACAAAGTTAGTAACACTATAGGTAGAAGACTTTAAAATACTATAAAATCCTCAGAGAAAGGGAGGTATAATATTGCTGAAACAGGAACAGTTAAATAAAATCAATTAGAAATCCAGGACGTGAATAATACAATTGGTGAAATAAAACTTAGAAGGACTGAAGAACAAAATGGATATAACTGAAAAGTTAACAGTGAACTGGTAGATTAGGTTGAAAATTTTTCTCAGAAAGCAACACAAAGAAAAATTTTAGAATAATGAAAAATAGGGCCAGCAGGTGGTATGGTGGTTAAGGCACTGGAATCTCACATGGTCAACCATGGGTTGAGTCCCAGACATGGTGGCTTGCTTTCTCACTTTCTCTCAATCTCTCTCTGATGAGCACATGCGCCCTATTGCAAATTTTAAAATAATAGTAATGATTAATAAAATAATGCTAAAAATAATAAATAGAACTAAAATACTGTCAGTTTAATAAAAATTCTAGCAGGAAAGAATAAGAGAACACGAGATTTGACCAAGCCAAATATTTCTTAGAATTAAAAAAAAAAAAAAAAGAGTACTTAGACTACAAACAAATACTAAGCCTATACCTAGACAAGTAGTAAAACTTCACAAGATAGAGACAAATGTCAGAAAATGCGTTAGGTTAGTTAATAAGCAAACCAAAACCAGATCACCCACATACAACAAATTACCAAGTAATAAGAATCAGGGCTCTCCCTTAGTGCGAGTGGTTAAGTGGGCCCCAAATCCTGATGGGTTGTTGAAACAGGAAAAGGGATTGAGGTGTGACCACAACCCGTAGTAGGGGTGCTTTTACTCTCTCTCTGGTAAGCGCGTGTGTCCTCTGACATTAAAAAAAAAAAAAAAAAAATCTGACTGACATCAACAACAGATGCAAAAAGATAGCATCATGTCTGTAAAATTCTGGGGGAAGATTATTTTGAAGCTAATATCCTATCTCTAACCAAATTATCAGTATAAAACAATGGGAAATAAAGATTTTTTTGGACATGGTAGATTTCAGAAGTTGGTACCTAAATGTCGTTTCTGAAAGCAGGACAAGCAAATGTACTCTAACTGGGAGAAAAATTATCCAAGAGAAAACCGGAAGACAAAAGTGAAATGAGGGGGCTGGCAGGTGGTGTGGTGGTTAAAGGTACTGAACTCCCACACAGCCGACCATGTTTGAGTCCCGGACCTGCTGGCTTGCTTTCTTACTTTCTCTCTCTTGCTCTCTCTCACTCTGTCCTTCTCTGGTCGAATTAAAATAAATAAATACATAAAAAAAAGTAAAATAATTATTTTTTAAAAAGGTGAAATAAGGAGTAAAGCAATTAGCAAAAACATTTATTGTGGAGAAAGTATTTCACGTTAAGTAATTATTTTTAATATTGTAGGATATTGATTCTTAAGAATAATTTAAAAGTAGAATCTGGGGGCCAGTAGGTGGCCTGGTGGTTAAGAGCATTGGACTACCACATGGCCGACTGCGGTTCAAGTCCCAAACCTGGTGGCTTGCTTTCTCATTTTCTCTCTCTCTCTGTCAAACTATAACAAGTAGATAAAGTTAAATAAATTAAAAAATAATTCTTTTTTAAAAATAGAATCTGTAACTAAAACTCATACTGTTGGGGACAGCAGGTGGCATAGTCGTTAGTGGTGCTAGACTTCCACATGGTCGACTGCAGTTCAAGTCTGGACCTGGTGGCTTGCTTTCTCACTTTCTCTCTCTTGCTCTCACTCTCCCTCTCTGGTCAAATTAAAAGTGAATAAGTAAATGGATAAATAAAGTTAAATAAAATAATTTTTTAAAGAAAAATCCTCATACTATCAATATGGAAGAGGTGTGAAAGGGAGAGAGCAATCTTGTTAAAATTCTGATCTTGTGCAGGGGTTAAATATAGACATCACTTACACTAAATCTTAGAAAAAATATAAACTTAGGTTTATTTATTCATTTTTTCCCTTTAATTCCTAAGATTTCGCTGTGAATAAAAGATGAAGTGTGGGGACCAGCAGTTAGCGTAATGGCTATGTCGCTGAACTCCCACGTAGTCAACCGCGGTTAGAGTCTCGGATCTGGTGGCTTAAACTCACGCCGGGCGTGCATGCGTGCGTGCCCAAGATCTCGATGAGAATAGAGAGGAAAACTGCAGTAGTTGGGGTTCCACATTCCAAACTCTGCAATGTTGGAGCCACCGGGAACCTCGGGGACGGAGACCGTCTGGCGCTACAGAGGAAGCCGGTGCCTAAGCTGTCCCAACAGCGAATTAATAGGAGAATCAGACTCCCAGACCCGAGGCTCTCTACGCCCCCAACCGACCCTCCAGTGCAGACGCTCAGGAAATATGTCACACGGGACAGGAGTTACGGGGGCTGCGCTCTGGCCCGACGCCAGCTCCACTTACAGGTGCCCCTCCCCGCCCAGGGGCGAGGGGCACGCACCCGCCGGAGAGGCGCTGGAGAGGTTTTCGTTACTCTGCGATTCCTCCGGGGCCGCCAGCTCCACGGCTGTGAGGGGACACGGCATTAACAGCGCCCAGGGCGACTCGGTTGCTGCGGCGACCAGCCACCTCTCACCCGGAAGCGAACTTGCCAGGAGCCCCGATCAGCCAATCAGAAGGCGGTGGGGGTGTGCCGCTGCAGCTGAGCCCCGGGCAGTTCCAGGTGAGCTCCGGGAGAGTGGCCGATCCAGGCGGGACCCCTGAGCCCTGGGCGCCGCCTCCCGACAGCTGCCCCGGGAAGCAGTGCCGCCAGCCAGGTATGGCCTCCCCCGCGACGGGCAAATTCTGTGCGTCCGAATGCGTGGTCTGCGCGTCGCTCGTCTGCCACTTTCCTGCTCCGGGAGTGGTCAGGATCTCAGAGTGTCCCATCCCGGCCCGATGTGTCCCAGCCTGGCTGCTGGGGGCGGGTGAATCTCCTCCCAACAGGGGACCGGCTAGGTGGAGGTGTGCAGCGGGGTTGTCAGCCCTCAGGCCGGGGAGCGGAATTCGTGCTCTGAGCTGGGTAAAGGCTTGTATTGGAGGTGCTCGGGCTCCTCTCTCTTTGGAGAGGTGGATATGCGTACGGGAAAAGGGTATCTGGGTATCTAGATGGAGCTGGATACATTGTGATTAGTCGAAATTTACCTAAGTGAAGAGTGGTGTGTGATCAGTTTTTAGGGCCCAGCTTGATGACACTGTTTCTGGGAGCCAAACTTGGATGTGAAACAAAGGATACTCTTAGAGCCAATGTTAGGTCCCAGTGTCCACGATGAAAAAAGTTGGTTGGGGTCTTTCCAAGCCAGATGAAATAGGATAGTGGACTCTAACCCTTATTCCTATTCTCTGGAAAACAACTGAGCAAAGTGATATTGGATACCACTATAGCCAGGAAGTCTTTATTCAAAATTTTAAGTGCAGATCTCAGATCTGGTTGTAAAGGTAACATTATCTGGGTTGTTGCAAGACAAGTTGTTACAAATCAGAGTACACTATGTTTTTTTTCGGTACTTACTTTATTCCTTTTTTTTTTTTTTTCCTAGTGCTTCTCAGTATTCCAGTTTACCTGGTCTGGATGCTTTTTAGGGTGAAGTTCTGATCTATTTGAATTGTATATCATTTCACTTTTTCCAAATTTTAGAAATGATAGGGAATTCTTGAGGCACAACTTTACAGAATTCAATTTGTCCTGTTCTTTTGGTCACCTGGTAAGCTTTTAATGACCCTACGTCTTTGTGAGTATATGCACTGCCGTTTTCACAGAAATTTGACTTCTTTCTTATGATGTTCTTAATTTAGAGAGGGTCTGGAGTCAGAGGAAACCTGTTATGATTGGGCCAACCTAAGGCCAGATACTAGACTGTAGGTATAGTCCCTATGCCCCTAGAGCCCGCTGGAATTATTCAAACCGGCCAGTCCTAAACTGTTACCCTACCCTGCTGGCCTTTCTTGCAGAAACCCTAAGAAAGGCTGTAGCCTTCCCCTTGCTTCCTTCTGCCATGTGACCAAGCAGGTGCTTTCTTGTGGCCCTGCATGGTGTGTGGTGCCTCTCGTTTCTAGCGGATTTTGAGTCACTTTAAACTTTTCCTTAAATGACATTGACCTCACCATGTCGTTGCTCAGTCATCTTTATAAATGCAACTGGATATGTATGAAAAGGGGGCCAGATCATCGTTAAACTTTGAATAGACATACAAAGTATGTGTGTATGGTAAGAAGACACGATAGACTCTTACCTCTGCAGTCAAATGGATTGATTTAGACCCTCACTCCAGTCATATATTTGTCCTCTAGTTTCTTCTTCTATAAAACAGAGAGAATGATATGTACCATATAAGGTTTTTGGATTAGTAAATGAAATAATTCTACCTTTTCTCTTAATGTAGGCTTATTGGGTTATCAAAAAAGTCATGACTCATTTTTTGCATAGAAAAACATAGAATGATAATCATGATTTTTCCGATGACCCAATATATATCCAACTACCTTCTGTACATCTCTGTTTGAGTATCTAATCAGCATCTCAATGTTAACATACCCAATGTCATTTTTTAAATGTTTTAATTCTTTTTTTTTTTTTTTTTTTTTGGAGAGGTTTTTGCCATAGGGCATGTGCGCTCGCCAGACAGACAGAGAGAGACATAGAGACAGAAAGCAAGAAATCACCCCCCAGGGGGGATAGTCATGCCGCAATCCCTTCTCCTCTCGGGATCTTGGGCACGCACGCACACGCGCCCAGCATGAGTTTTAAGCCCCCGGCATGAGTTTTAAGCCACCGGGTCCAGGACGTGAACCGCGGTCGACTACGTGGGAGTCCAATGACATAGCCATTACGCTAACTGCTGGTCCCAACATACCCAATCTCATGACACCACCCCCTCAATTCCATTCCTCCCCAGTACTCCCATTATAAGTACATGGCACCTCTATTCTACCCACTTACCCCAGGCTATAACTTCTTACAGTAATTCTTGGCTCATCTCTCTCATACCTCTCATGACATTTACCTACCTCTAAAATACGTTTAGAATCCGTGACCTTTTATCACTTTTGCTGCTCCCAGCCTAGTTTAAGCCACTGTATTTTTTTCTTCAGCTGAAGAACTGTGGGTGGGACCAGCAGATGGCATAATGGTTATCTTGCTGAACTCCCATGTTGTCAACCATGGTTCAAATCCCAGATCCGGTGGCTTAAAATCAGGCCAACGAGTGTGCATACGTGCCCAAGATCCCAAGAGGAGAATGAAGGAGAAGGGATTGCAGCGAGGCCATTCTCCATGGGGGGCGATTCCTCGCTTTCTGTCTCTGTCTCCCTCTGTCTTTCTGGCAAATGCATGCACCCTATATCCAAAAACAAACAAACAAACAAACAAAAAACAAAAAAACTCAAACAAACAAAATTGTGGTAGACCCCTAACTGGAGTCCTGGTTTCTCCTCACTTCCTTGCAGTCTTTTAGCTCTTCACATAACAGCTAGAGTAGTTGTTTAAGGATAAGTCAATCATATCAAACTTCTGCTCCAGCTTTCTAGTGACTTGCTTTCATATGTAGAATAAAATCCAGAGCCAACATGGCCCTCTGTACTCTCTGACTTCATCTCCTTCCCTCATTTCATTACACACCCACCAGACTTCTTACTGTTTATCTACTGTTTATCACAGAGGCTTTGCATCTGTGATTGCTTCTACTTAGAATGCTCTATCCACAAATATTTCATGGATCAGTCTCTCAGTTTGTTAATGTGACTACTCAAATGTAATCTCAGAAAGGCCTTACCCAGAGACCAGCAGATGGTGTAATAGTTATGTCACTGGACTCCCTCATGGCTGACCGTGGTTTGAGTTCTGGACCCAGTGGCTTAAAACTCACCCTGGGCACATGTGCGTGCGTGCCCAAAATCCCGAGAGGAGAATGAAGGAGATCAGATTGTGGTGTGGCCATCCTCCCTGGGAGATGATTTCTCGCTTTCTGTCTCTGTCTCTCCAGCAAGTGCATGCTGTCCTATAGCAAAAATCCTCCCCCCCCCAAAAAAAAAAAGAAAGAAAAAGAAAGGCCTTACCTTACCATAATATATATATATATATATATATATATATATATATATATATATATTTAAAAAGGTCTTACCCAATCACTCCTTTTAAAATAACAGCTTGAAGGGTTTTTTTTTTTTTTCCTTGCTAGTACTTAGCTGATTTTATGTATATATTATTGGGTTGTTGGAAAAGTCATATTTTTCTATGCAAAATGCATCATGACTTTTCTGACAACCCAATATATTTATTTAATGTCTGTCTTACCCTCTGGAAGGTAAGTTTCATGAGATATAAATTTTTACTTCTTTGCTCTTATCTCCCCAGGTCCTAGAACATTATAAGTGCTCAATAGTGTAAACTGAATAAATAGATAATCTCCATTCTCCTGTAAGTCTTTTATTCAACCTTTATTTATTCATTTCACAAATACACACTAAATCCCACTATATGCTTGACACTGTTAGAGGTTCAGTGGTGATCAACAAAGTCATCAGTTCTTGCTTTCAAAGAGCTTTCTAGGAGTAGAAACAGGGACTAATATAGAATAAACTCTCAATATGTATATATAATCATGAAGGATGTTAAAGATAGGAATACCGGGACCAGAAATTAGCATAATGGCTATGTCGCTGGACTCCCACGTGGTCGACCGCGGTTCGCGTCCTGGACCGGGTGGCTTAAACTCACGCCGGGCACGTGGTGTGTGCGTGCCCAAGATCCCGGGAGGAGAATGGAGGAGAAGGGATTGCGGCGTGGCCATCCCCCCTGGGGGCTGATTTCCTGCTTTCTGTCTCTATGTCTCTCTCTGTCTGTCTGGCGAGCGCACGCACCCTATAGCAAAAACCTCTCAAAAAAAAAAAAAAAAAAAAAAAAAAGATAGGAATACCAAAAAGCCTGGTTTAATTTTCACATATTTGTGAGCTTCCCAATTTTTTTCCTGTTTGATCTCTAATTTCATTCTGTTTTGGTTGGAGATGATACTTTGTGTTATTTCTGTCTTTTTTAACTTACTGAGGTTTGTTTTATAGCCTAACATATGATCTAACCTGGAAAATGCTTTATGTGTACTGAGAAGAATGTATATTTTGTTGCTTTTGGGTGGAGTGTTCTATAGACATCTGCTACATCTAGTTGGTTTATAGTGTTATTCAAGTCTTCTATTTCCTTGTTCATTCTCTTTGTAGTTGTTTTGCCATTATTGATACTGGGCTATTGAAATCTGCTACTGTTATTATTATTTTTTTTTTTTATATTTTATTATCATCATATTCTTCTTTATATTACATTGAATTACATATAACTTTACAGTGTATTACATTGCTTTTTCAAAAGGGAATGCCATGCATGTCAGTCAGTACAGAGACATTAATCTCCCCACTTCAACATTCAATATCTTTTCTATGTTTTCCCCAATCATTATTATTATTATTCTATTTTTTAAAACAGTCAATCGCTATTTCTCGTTTTGCTTGTACAAATACTTTGCCCATCATGAAATACTTCTCAGACAAATCCAGTTGAGAATATTATACATGTCAACATCAACAGTTAATAAGCCATATCTGTTTCTCACTAACGTCTTGCCTCTCTATTGTTCACTTGCTATCTTTCTCTATCCTCTTCTCTTTACTTCCTCCATTCCACTCTGTCCTATTCTCATTAAGTACCTTCACTGCTTTTATGTCCTCCAATTTTTTGCTCTCTATCATAGAGTGCTGATAGTCAGTATATATTGAGTGGGTACATACAATATCATAGCCTGGCTTGTGTCTATTAAGTGTGTTGTTTGTTCCCTGAATCCCTCCCTTCCGCCCTCAATTACTCATTCCCATTACCTCTCCCATACTGTCTCCAGTGTCTGCAGTTGCCATTCCTGCTATTATACCTTCCAGTTCTTTCAGTTTTTTTTTTTTACATTTAATCATTGCACCTCTTTACAGTGTACAACATGGTTTTTCCAGCATGAATACAAGTGCACATTAGTCAAGACAATGATTATACCATATACATTATCATCAACAGACAACTTTTCATTTTTGTGTCTATTAAGTGTGTTGTTTGTTCCCTGAATCCCTCCCTTCCACCCTCAATTACTCATTCCCATTACCTCTCCCATACTGTCTCTAGTATCTGCAGTTGCCATCCCTGCTATTGTACCTTCCAGTTCTTTCAGTTTCTTTTTTTTTTTTTTTTCAATTATCAGCTCATATAGTTTTTAACAATAGGGAGCATAGATTCTATTCAGGGTTGGATTAAGGGTGGGTTTCGTGCAGTTCCACAATTGTAGGTGAGTCTCCATGAAATACAGTTTCAGGAAAGTGGTTCTGGAAAGCAGAGGTGATTATCAGTTGATGCGGCACAGCATCCATCCTGTGATCACCGGGTATGGTGCTGTGGGGATCCGCAGCGTGAGTCATCCTCGGGTATCTGACCTCCTTTAGAATCGTAGAGTAGTTCTTGTTTTTCCCTGAGGTAATGCAGGGCTGGTAACCATCATCTTCTCACTGTCCATAGGCAGGGAAAATCCTCCTATACAATATATTTCTCAATTGGTTTAAGACAGCTAAAGTTTCTTTCTGTTGCCCGTAGTTGCAAGTTCTTAATCCTAGTTTTCGGCTTCAGTTTGCTGCCTGTGGCCGGCGGCCACGCGCAGGCGCAGGCCCTGGAGCCACACGCAGGCCCAGGGGCCACGCGCAGGCCCGGCGGCCACGTGCAGGTGCAGGCCCGGAGGCCACGCGCAGGCCCGGCAGCCGCGCACAGGCCCAGAGTCCACGCACTGGCCCGGCGGCCACGCGCAGGCCCGGGGGGGGGCCACATGCGTGGGCCCGGGGCCCACGCGCAGGCCCACCGCGCAGGAGCACGCGGGGCGCAGAGCCCTGGCCTGCCGCGCCGGCCCGGCCCGCCGCGCAGGGGCACGTGCGGCACAGAGCCCTGGCCCGCTGCGCCAGGGCATGCAGGGTGCAGAGCCCCGGCCTGCCGCGCCAGCCCGGCCCGCCGCCGAACAGGGGCACGCGGGGCGCAGAGCCCCGGCCCGCTGCGCCGGCCCGGCCCGCCGCTGCGCAGGGGCACATGGGGCACAGAGCCCTGGCCCGCCGCACCAGCTCCGCTACTGTTATTATTGAATTATCTATTTCTCTCTTCATTCCTGTCTGTTGTTGCTTTATGTGTCTTGGTGCTCAGTTATTGGGTGCATATGTATTTATAATTGTTATATCTTCCTGATAGACTGATCCTTTTATCATTATGAAATATTCCTGTTTATTACTAGTAACATTTTTGGCTTTAAATTCTCTTTCCTGACCTTAACAAAGTCACTCCACCTTTCATGTGTCTGCTATTTACATCATTTATGTTTCTATTTCCTTGTACTTTTCATTTATTTGTGTCTTTAAGTTTAAAATGTCTCTCCTGGGCTAACAGGTTGTGTGGAGGTTAAGATAGCTGGATCTCACATGGCTGGCTCTGCTGTTCAAGTCCCAGACCCAGGAGCCTGAGAATCACTCCAGGCACGTGTGTGTGTGTGTGCCCAAAATCCCAAGAGGAGAATGGAGGAGAAGGAATTGTGGCATTGCCATCCCCAGTGGGGGATGATTTCTCACTTTCCTTTTTTTCCTCTGTCTCACTCTCTAGTCAGCACACACACCCTATTGTGAAAACCAAAAAAATAAAAAAGAAGAGTCTCTCCTGTAGACTGCATGTAGTTAGATCCTGTTTTTTTTTTTTAAATCCAGCCTGACAGTTTCTGTCTTTTGATTAGATTGTTTAATTTACTCAAATTTATTGGTGTTATCGATATAGTGAAAGTTAAATCAATTCATCCCATTCAATTTTTATCATCTATATGCCTCACGTCTGTTTGTTCCTCTCTTCCTACTTTACTGCTTTCATTTGCATTAAGTCATTAAGTGAATCTTTTGTAGCATAGCATTTTTAGTGATTGCTCTGGCATTGCATATTAGTTCTGAGGGGAGTGTGTTAGTAAATCATTTGTGAAGCATTTATTTGTGCTTCTCCCACACTGGCCCTTTTAAAATGTATATTTTCCTTTCTTTTCTTTTTTTTAAATAATTGTTTATTTAATTTTATTTATTCATTCATTCATTTTAATTTGTCTTTATTTTCTTAAAATAGGCTATATCTATAATTTTGACAGACAAAAGAAGATTATTATACTTGTTTGATTTTATGATGTTTGTATTAATTTTTTCTCTTACAGGTGAAAATGAGTTCTTCAGTAAGAAGAAAAGGCAAGCCAGGCAAAGGAGGTGGAAAAGGGTCGTCTAGAGGAGGAAGAGGAGGAAGGAGTCACACTAGTAAATCTCATGGGGGTGGCGGCGGCGGTGGCAGTGGCAGCGGTGGTGGTGGCAGCAGTAGAAAGGCCTCAAGTAGAATTTGGGATGATGGAGATGACTTTTGTATCTTCAGTGAATCAAGGCGCCCATCCAGGTCATTATACTCTTTGAATGTTTAAATATGGAAATAGTGTCAATCCATATATATGGGACAACAGAGGGTGGCAAGGGAGGAAAAAAGTCAAGTCATTCTCAGCAAGTTCATTGTTCCTCTTATTTAAAACCTGGTAGCCCTTCTTTTTATAACCTTTTCTTAAGGTACAGTGGTAAATAACTGTGTGTGTGTGTGCGCGTGTGTTTGTACATTGAAATCTCAGGTAGTTTTGCTCTTGTGTTTGCAGACCCAGCAACAGTAGCATAAGCAAAGGGGAGTCACGCCCCAAATGGAAGCCCAAAGCCAAAGTGCCTCTTCAGACTCTCCATATGACTTCTGAGAATCAAGAAAAAGTGAAAGCTCTTCTCCGAGACCTACAAGAACAAGATGCGGATGCTGGATCTGAGTAAATTATTTTAATGAGTAAATTATATTGATGAAGACCTATTGGCAGTGCAAAGGTTCTGTGCATCTTTGGAATACTGTATCAATACCAGCCCTCTTGTGGTCATATAATTAGTTGAAAATGAGCCAGGAGCAATACAAAAATAATTTTCCACTCACAATTTTAGAGTATGTTTTTTTGTGACATCCATGAACAGTAATTTAGACAGCCTGTTTATTTTTTTCCAGAACAGCACTAATATGAATTCAGTAATTGCTTCATCAGTAACCTTCAAATTAAACCTCATGATGAAATAGTAGACGTATTGTTCTAGGAGCAAATATTAAGTTGATCAGATAAAGTCTTAAGATTACACTTCTGAGTGTTTGCTTAAGAGAAACGGCTTTTGTTCTTAAATCTTTTCACTTTCCCTCACCATCCCCATTGCATTTTGACTCTCGCTTCATGATTTAGTTTGGAGAAGTTTACCCTTTCTTTCATTTGCCAGAATTAATGAGTGGTCAGTCATGAACAGGTCAGTTTTCCATCCTATCTACTAGGGAATTATGCAACAAAGCAAAAAAAATTAGGAATAGTTTTTATGAGTAAAAAGAGGGAGAAAGAAGATAGTCAAGATGTCTGTGGTTAAGAACACAGGCTCCAGGGTCACATTTCCTTGAGTAAAATCTCTAGTTGCTCCTTACTATGTTACCTTACTATATAATTAAGATAAATCTTTTTTTTTTCCTTTAAGAATTATTTCTTTTCAAGGCTGGCAGGTGGCATAGTGGTTAAGGCAGCTGGACTCCCTCAGCTGACTGAGGTTCGAGTCCTGAACCTGATTGCTTGCTTTCTCACTTTCCCTCTCTCTCTGTCTTTCTCTGGTCAACTTTAAAAAATAAAATAAAATAATGACTATGAATACAATTAAATATTTTAATTTTTTAATTTATTCATTCATTTACTTTAATTTGACCAGAGAGAGACACAGAGAGAGAGAGAGGCAGAGGGAGAAAGCAAGCCACCAGGTCCAGGACTCAAACATGGTCAGCCATGTGGAAGTGTCCAGCACCTCAACCACCATGCCACCTGCTGGCCCCAAATTAAGGTAAATCTTAATTGTCATAATATAAATTATCAGTTTAATAAAAAAATTAAATCAGAGACTGAAAAGTACTCAGGATTATATGTCATTGTCTCCTCAGATTAAATTCTTAGCAGTTATTAATCCTCTCTTAAATTATAGTTGATCATCTGAAAAATGAGGATTCCAGTAGTACCTAGTGGGCTTAATAGGAAGACTAAAAGCTGGTATATTGGCCAGCCATGGTGGCGCAGCAGCAGTACAATGCTTCCTGATGCTGAGACCATATGGGAAGGTCCTGGGTTCATATCCGAAGATCTCCTTGTACATACCGGGCACACATGCTTATACCCATGATCTTGACTGGTTAAAGCTGGGGTGGATTGAAGTATGAGCTCTCTGTTGTGAGTATACATCTCTGTCTCTTTCTTCCTCTCTCACGGAAGAAATAAATGCTGTTTTTTTTTTCTTTCTTCTTTTTTTTAAGTACATATAGGGGCCAGCAGGTGGCTTGGTGGTTAAGGGCGCTAGACACTTCCACATGGCCGACCACAGTTCTAGTCCTGGACCTAGCAGCTTGCTTTTGCACTTTCTCTCTCTCTCTCTCTGTCCCTCTCTGATCAAATTAGAATAAAAAATAAATAAAGTTAAATAAAATAATTCTTTTTTTTTTTTTTTTGAGAGGTTTTAGTTATAGGGTGTGTGTGCTCATCAGAAAAACAGAGAGAGGGGGACCAGCAGTTAGCGTCATGGCTCTGTCTCTGGACTCCCATGTAGTCGACTGCGGTTCGCGTCCCGGACCCAATGGCTTAAACTCACTCCAGGCGTGTGTGCGTGCGTGCCCAGGATCCCGAGAGGAGAATGGAGAAGAAGGGATTGCGGCATGGCCATCCCCACTGGGGGGTAATTTCTCGCTTTCTGTCTCTCTGTCTCTCTCTGTCTTTCTGGCAAGTGCATGTGCCCTATAGCAAAAAAAATTCTCAAAAAAAAGAAAAACAGAGACAGACAGAAAGTGAGAAATCACTCCCCCACCCCCGGGGGGGGGGGGGGGGGGATGGCCACGCTGCAGTCCCTTCTCTTCCATTTTCCTCTTGGGATCTTCGGCATGTACGCACACGTGCCTGGCGTGAGTTTAAGCCACTGGGTCCAGGACTCGAACCGTGGTCAACTACATGGGAGTCCAGCGACATAGCCATTATGCCAACTGCTGGTTTCTCTGTCTCTCTCTGTCTTTCTGGCGAGCACGCGAACCTTATAACAAAAAGCTCTCAAAGAAAAAATTCTTTAAAAAAAAAAAAGAGTATGGGGCTGGCAGGTGGCATGGTGGTTAAAGGCGCTGGATTCCCACATGGTCAACTGCAATTCGAGTCCTAGACCTGGTGTCTTACTTTCTCTCTCTCTCTCTCTCCCTCTCTGGTCAAATTGAAATAAACAAATGAATAAATAAATAAATACAATTAAATAAAATTTTTTTTAAAAAAGAGTATATATAAAGCACTTAACATAATACTTGGCATGCAATTATGACTGATAAATCTCTTTTCTTTTTTTTTATTTAGAGATATTTTGCTATAGGGTATGTACACTCACTGGAGAGACAGAGAAAGAGAAACAGAAAGGAAGAAATTACCCCCAGGGGGATGGCCATGTCACAGTCCCTTCTCCATTTTCCTCTCAGGATTTTGGGAACACACACACACACACTTGGTGTGAGATTCAAGCTGCCAGGTCCAGGACTCAAACCATGGTCAACCATGTGGAAGTCCAGAG
The DNA here is from genome assembly GCA_026018925.1 of Tupaia tana. Taxonomy (NCBI): domain Eukaryota; kingdom Metazoa; phylum Chordata; class Mammalia; order Scandentia; family Tupaiidae; genus Tupaia; species Tupaia tana. Next base: position 195,529,415 of record JAKSZU010000003.1, read on the forward strand.
ACATCACTATTATGCCATCTGTTGGTCCCATGCCTGATAAATATAAATTGCCATGATGTAAAATTAACAGTTCAACAGATGATTAAATCAATAACTGAAGAGTAGTCAGGATCCTATGTCCTTAGCTCCTTGAATTCAATTCTTAGATTCTTGCTCATTTTTTTTTAAAGTAAGTAGAAATTAATATCTCACATATGAAATGTTACCTTGGCTAGAAAAGGCATTTCTGGGGAGGAGGAAGATGACGAGCCTGATTGTTGCGATGATGAGCAGTACTGGTCAGCTGGACATGAACCTTGCCTCGTTCCCGACTCTGATCCTTGGGAATGTGCTGGCTCTGCCCCAGTAGAGCGTCGTATTCCAGAATCTACAGTCTCACCATTTGCAGTGCAGAAACTTTCGAGGTAATTGCTTTTATCATTTATGGGGGTTGGAGGAGAATTCAAGAAATCTGAAATCATATTATAAACCTATTTGCCCCGGTCTACTTTCCTACTGTGTGGGTTCTGATAGTCTTATCTGTAATAATGGAGACAGTAAGAAGGGATTAGTAGTTTTTTCTTTTGTTTTGTTTTAGTTTTCCTATAGGGAGAATGAGAGGATGAGACAGAGAAGGTGAAGGTACGAGAGAAGGTGAAAAATCACCTCCCAGGGAGATGGCCATGCCACAGTCCCTTCTTCTGCATTCTTCTCTCAGGATTTTGTAAACACATGCACATGTGCCTGGTGTGTTTTTAGGCTGCCTAGTTCAGGACTCAAACCATGCAGTAAGCCATGTGGGACCCAGTTATCTTAACCACACCACCTGAGTTACCAGGAGGGATTAGTATTATTGGAGATGCTTCCTTAAAATACAGAGTCTAAAGGCCAGCAGATGGCATAGCGGTTACGTTGCTGGACTCCCACATGGTCGACTGTAGTTCAAGTTCCAGACCCAGTGGCTTGAAAATCATGCTGGACACATATGGATGTGTGCCTATGGTGCCGGGAGGAGAATAGAGATGGGATTGTGGCATAGCCATCCCCACTGGGGGTGGTTATTTCTCACTTTGTCTCTCTCTGTTGAGTGCATGTACCCAAAGACAAAAAAAACTCTTAAAAAAAAATACAGAGTCTATATTGCAGTTGTATCTCTTATATAAGCATACTTAAATTAATTTTACCTTGAAGTGTGATATTATTTTCTACATGCCATTTTATGTTTTGCCCTTGACAGGTATGGTTTCAACAGTGAACGCTGTCAGGCAGCCCTGAGCATATGTGATGGAGATGTGGGAGCATCACTTGAACATCTACTCATCCAGTGTTTCTCAGAGACTTTTGGAGAAAGGATGAAGATCTCTGAGGCTGTTCGCCGTATACGCTTAGATGAGTGTGTGGAACAGCGACAAGAAGAAGCTTTCGCTCTCAAATCAATCTGTGGAGAAAAATTTATAGAAAGAATTCAGAACAGAGTCTGGACCATTGGGTTAGAACTAGAGTATTTGACAAGTAAATTCTGCAAATTCAAGCAAAGGGAAAGTACCAGAAATGTTCAAGAGACTTCACCTGAAATCTGTAAATTTTACCTGAAAGGAAATTGTAAATTTGGATCAAAATGCAAATTCAAGCATGAAGTGCCCCCAAATCAAATTGTTGGAAGAGCAGAAAGAAGTGTAGATGATTCTCATCTTAATGAAGATGTATCTTTTTTATATGAACTTGAAATCCGATTTTCTAAAGACCACAAATATCCCTACCAAGCTCCCCTCGTGGCATTTTATTCCACCAATGAGAATTTACCTTTGGCTTGTCGTTTACATATTTCTGAGTTCCTTTATGGGAAGGCCTTGACTTTTGCGGAAACTTCAGAACCTGTTGTATATTCTTTGATAACGCTTTTAGAGGAAGAATCGGAAATAGTCAAGTTACTGACAAATACCCATCACAAGTATAGCGTCCCTCCTATCAGCTTTCTGCCAGTACCCTCTGGAACCAGAATAAATAATCCTGCCTGTCGTAAACCACTGATTCCAAATAATTTTTTTGTTTCAAATCAAATTCCAGAAGGTATGTAATACATTGGTCATGTGAAGGTCATTGTGAGGGGTGGGGGCATTCAAAATGGTGAATTTAGAAGTCAAAGTTTCTGAGGCTGTTCTAGAATCTCCTAATCATCTTGGGCAAGTCATTCAGTTTCATGGGCAGAAAGAAATGAAAATTCCATGGAATGATAAAAAGTGCCTGGCTTAAGTGTGAGGCCTAATTATGTCACTGTAGTTAGACTCCCTAAATTAAAAGTTTGTAGTGATTTATAAGTTTATTTTAACTAAATGGAATCTGAGGTTTGGAAGAACCTTTAGACACCTCAGAGAGCCTGTTTCATTTAATTCATTTGGTATCATGTGTTTATTTCCTGTACTGTATATGGGATTACTTCAAGTAAGCTTTTTTCCCCAAAGAATTATTTAATTTTATTTATCATTATTATTATTTTTTAATTTGCCACAGGACACAAGCACTCGAGAGAAAGAGAGAGAGAGAGTGTTAAGTCACCAGGTCTGAGACTCAGATCCTGGTCAGCCATTTGAGAGTCCAGTGGCTTAACCACCATGACACCTGCTGGCCCCACACTGTGCAGATTTTATACCACAAGGAAACTCCTTTTTCAACTTTCCTCAAAGAATTTATCTTATTTGTTGCCATCTTTCCTCCAGAGAAACAAAAGATTTAGTTATTTCACTGGACTTCTTGTGTAAATGTTAATAAGTAGAAAACAGTGAAGCTGTGCTGAGATGTGGATGCTAGACAGTGGACTGGATTCACAAGCACCTGACTCCCTCTTAAGTACAGCTTCCAGCATATGGTTTCAAATGTATTCCTGGGCCAGCTGGTGGCATGGTGGTTAGGTGGCTGGATCTCACATGGTCAACGGTGTGGTTCAAGCCCTGGAGTATGTGTGGATGCCCAAAATCCCAGAAGAAGAACTAGCAAAGAAAGGATTGTGCTGTCACCAGCCCCGGGGGGGGTGCTTCGCACTTTCTCTCTTTCTCTCTCTCCAGTGAACACATGCACCCTTTAGCAAATAAAAAAAAAAAAAAAAAAAAAGAATTTAAAAAAATATGTTAATTAGAAATGACAAATTTAAATGTCATGGATCTTTTCTCTTTTTTTTACAAAATTATTTATTTAATTTTTATTCACTATGATTATTATTGTTGTTATTTTTAATCTGCTATAGGGCACATGTGTTCAACAGAGAGAGATACAGAGAGAGAAAGTGAGAAAACAAGCCACCAGGTCTGGGACTCAAACCAAGATCAGCTGTGTAGGAGTCCAGCACCCTAACCACCACGACACCTGCCAGCCCTGTGGATCATTTTTAAAGTGACAGCTTTATTGAAACATAACTTTTATGGCATAAAATTCACCTTTTTAAAGTTTACAAGTCAATGATTTTCAGAGTTGTGCACCCATGACTACTGTCTAATTCCAAAACTTTGTCAGTACCCTGAAAAGAAACTTTTGACCCATTGGCAGTGTTTCCTCATTTGCCCCTCCTCTCCCACCCCTTACAACCACTAATCTATGGTCTATCTAGGGATGTGCCTATTCTAGGCATTTCTTAGAAGTGGAACCATATGTGGTCTTTTGAGACTACCTTCTTTTACTTAGCATATTTTCAAGGTTCATCTATGTCAGTGTGTATCAGTACTTCATTCTGTTATTATTATATAATATTACATTATATGCACATACCATACTTGGCTTATCAGTTCATCACTTGATATGTATTTGGCTTTGTGACATGGCATTTTGGAAACATCTGCAAATAGTTGAAGCATTCAGGGTTACCTTGAATGTTAACTCTTTAGTTTTTAATTTGGTTTAACAATCACTTACATGATAAGTACAGTTTATTCAAAGAGACATTTTAGTTTCTATAAGCAGTATTTATGGTAGTATTATTTTAACTTTTCCCCATTTTACGATTTTTTTATTATTGTTTTTAGTTTATTAGTGACTTTCCTGCTTTGTTAAAGAAAGAGCTTTATATTGAAAATGTTTCTTTTTATTTCCTTTAAGTCAAAAAAGAATCAGAACCCGAGGAGGAGACAGATGAGGATGAAGGTCCTGCACCAGTTATAGTGGAAAAAGAAAGCTATGTGAACCTGAAGAAAAAGATTTCCAAAAGATATGACTGGCAGGCAAAGTCAGTATATGCTGAAAATGGAAAAATTTGCAAGCAGTTTCGATTAAAACAGGTAGGCTAGGGACCAGCAGATGGCATAATGGTTATGTTGCTGGACTCTCATGTAGTTGACCGCAGTTTGAGTCCCAGACCTAGCAGCTTAAAATTCATGCCAGGTGCGTGTGTATGTGTACCCAAGATCCCAAGAGGAGAAGGGATTGCGGTGTGGCCATCACCCCTATGGGGTGATTTCTCGCTTTCTCTCTCTCTGTCTGGCTCTCCAGCTAGCACACATGCCTTACAGCAAAAATCTCTCAAAAAAAAAAAAAAAGGCTACGCTGAGAGAATGCCTAGCGTTGCTTCCCTAATGTCTGGATGAAGGGATTAAGAATTTGGGAGCTTCTGCTACCCTTCCTAATATTCTTTTGGTTCTCTTTTACCTTGAGTGATCAGTTTCTATATGCCGCATCAAACTTGAATACATGTGCTAGATGTTTTGGAAAATACCATGGCTTGTAAAGGTCAGCCACATACATATACACCAGATAGCCTCAGAATCATGCACCTTTAGTACTATGATAGAAAATCCATTATGTGGAGACCAGCAGGTGGCGTAGTGGTTGAGGCACTGAACTCCCACATTGCTGTCGGTGCTTCAACTGCCAGACCTTGTAGCTTGAAACTCACGGTGGGTGTGTATGTGTGCATGCCTAAAATCCTGAGAGAAGAATAGAGAAGGAACTGTGGTGTGGCTATACCTCTTGTGGGAGTGATTTCTCATTTTCTGTCTCTGTCTCCAGCAAGCACATACACCCTATAGCAAAAATCTCTCTCTCTTAAAAAAAAAAAAGTCCAGTATATGAAAGGACTATTAATGCTATAATTTATATTAGAAAAATCTGTGTGTAGAGGAGAGGGAGGAGAGATTCTTACCCATTTCAGAAGGCTCACAATGTGCCCAAGGTCACAGAGCTAGTAAGTGGCAATGAGGAGTTCATGCCATTTCTCTGTTTCGGAAGACCATGTTGTTTTCACCCCATCACATGAAGATTATTATCTTTTTAATTTGCTAAAGGGTACATATGTTTGCTGGAGAGAAAGAAGGAAAGTGAGAAAACACCTCACGCAGAGGGCGGTTATCCCACAGTCCCTCCTCTGTTTCTACTCCTGGGATTTCAGGCATGCACACACATACCTGCGCAGGGTGTCTCTCAAGCCATCAGGTCCAGGCCTCTAGCCACAGTCAGCCCTGCAGGATCCAGGGACCTTAACCACTACACCACTGATGAGCCCATGAAAACTATTTTAAAACCCGTAAGTGAACTAGGAGGGAAAGTTGGATATAGGGCGAAGGCAGTTACTTTACCAGCGTGGGAATTGGTGGAGATGCCGTCTAAGGACCCTAGCAGTTCTAAAATTTTGGGATTCTGATTGTTCATACAATATAACATTATCATATACATAATGTCATACCCATAGACCATCAAAATGCATATAAAATCATACTGTAAACGATAAGATGATAGAAATAAAAAACTGCATATTCAGCTTGATCAGTGTGATAAATTTATATGGTAAACTTATATTCAGATAATGGCATGTTGGTATAAATTTCTTATATTATTCCGTAGAACAGCCATAGTGTTGTTTTGTTTTGTTTTTAATGCATAATTTGCATTTTATTTTTCCCCAGAGGACAGTTTTTCAGTTCTTAAAGGCTCAATTCCTTACATGGGCTTTGGTGGGGGAGCGAGGAGCAGCACCTGCAGGTCTAAATCAGGGTGGGAGTGTTCGGTCCTTCCAAGCTTCAGGAGATCGATTTCTGATTACTTTGCTATGAATGGCACAACCCACACAGTAATGTAGCTTCACATACAGCTTGGGGAACACACAGGCATCGAAGATTCTTTCTTTGGGGATGTCCCCGATAGCTGTGGCCTCTATGTTTCAAATGACAAACTTCTTGGGACCAGCAGTCAGCGTGATGGCTATGTTGCCGAACTCCCATGTAGTTGGCCGTGGTTTGAATCCTGGACCTGGTGGCTTAAACTCACGCCGGGTGCGTGTGCATGTGTGCCCAAGATCGGGAGAGGAGATGGAGGAGAAGGGATTGTGGCATGGCCATCCCCCCTGGGGGGCGATTTCTCGCTTTCTGTCTCTCTGTCTCTCTCTGTCTGGTGAGCGCACGCGCCCTATAGCGAAAATCTCTCCTAAATAAATAAATAAATAAATAAAATCAAGGGGCCGGTAGGTGGCATGGTGGTTAAGGGCACTGGACTCCCACATGGCCAACTGTGATTTGAGTCCTGGACCTGGCAGCTTGCTCTCTTGCTCTCTGTCTCTGTCTCTCTCTGGTCAAAATTGAAAAATAGGGAACCAGCAGTTAGCGTAATGGCTATGTCTCTGGACTCCCACATAGTCGACCGCGGTTCACGTCCCAGACCCGGTGGCTTAAAACTCACTCCGGGCGCGTGTGCGTGCGTGCCCAAGATCCCGAGAGGAGAATGGAGGAGAAGAGATTGCCACATGACCATCCCCCCTGGGGGGTGATTTCTCGCTTTCTGTCTCTATGTCTCTCTCTGGCGAGTGCACACGCCCTATAGCGAAAACCTCTCAAAAAAAAAATTGAAAAATAAAGATAATAAATAAATAATTATTTTAAAAACAAAACCAAAAAACCCTATACTGTATAGAGCTATGCTGACCAGTATGGTAGCCCCTAGCCATGTTTGGCTATTTAAATATAATTATTTAAATTAAATTTAATTATTTAAAATAGGGGCCAGCAGGTGGCATGGTGTTGGACTCCCACATGGCTGCAGTTACTTTTGCACCAACCTAACGTCAGTTGCCTTGCTCCTACCTTCCTTAGGGGTTCTAACTCAGCGTATGTGGGGTAGGGCATACAAACTTAGAAACAAGTGATTCTAGGGGCCAGCAGATGGCATGGTGGTTAAGGTGCTAGATTCCCACTTGGTCGACCATTATTCGAGTCCTGGACCTAGCTGGTTGCAAATCATGCTGGGCACATGTGTGTGCATCCTCAAAATCCTGAGAGGAGAGTGGAGGAGAAGGGATTGCAGCATGGCCATCCCCCCTGGAGGATGATTTCTCACTTTCCCTCTGTCTCTCTCTGTTGAGCATATGCCCCCTATGGCCAAAAAAAAAAAAAAAAAACTAAAAAATAATGCTGAAAATAATTAATTAAAATTAAAAAATCAATTTCTCTGTAGTACTCTCCACATTTCAAGTGCTCAGTAACCACATGTAGTCAGGATTACTATGGTGGACATGTTCATCAACACAGAACGTTCTATTGGATGGTGCTGGTATAGAGACTCCTGCTAGGCGGAGCTGGATAGGTGGTAAACAAGAGGGTTTTTTCACTTATAAAATCGTTCAGTTTATTAAGATACAGAAAAAGTATAGATTCCACAGCTCATCTCTGATTAGCTTTCTGACTAAAGTCATCTATATCTGGAACTCTGCAATTTCTGGCTGTGAATATATTGTGAAAGAGCAGAAAGGGTGGCTATAACTGTAGGATTCTGGAGCTTTGTGACCCAAACTGATGCCTTATCTTTTATTTTATTAGGCTTCCAGACAGTTCCAATCAATTCTGCAAGAAAGACAATCACTCCCTGCTTGGGAAGAAAGAGAAACCATTCTTAGACTGTTGAGCAAGCACCAAGTGGTTGTCATAAGCGGTATGACTGGGTAAGATGCAATTTACTTGTAATGCACCTTCCATCTTTCAAGATGATATGTACTCAGTTACTATAACCAGTTCTACTTTGAAAAACTTACAGCTGGGGGCTGGCAGGTGGCATGGTGGTTAAGGGTTCTGGACTCCCACATGGCCAACCACAGTTCAAGTCCTAGACCTGGCAGCTTGCTTTCTCACTTTCTCTCTCTCACTCAGTCCCTCTAAATAAATAAATAAATAAATAAAGTTAAATAAAATAATTCTTTAAAAAAAACAATAACTGGTGTTGAATACTTTTAACAAACCCCATTTTTCGGGGGCACTGGACTCCCTCATGGCCGACAGTGTTTTGAGTCCTGGACCTGAAAGGTTGAAACTCATGCTAGGAGTGTGTCCAAAATCCCAAGAGGAGAATGGAGGAAAAGAGAATGTGGCATGGCCATCCCACTGGGAGGTGATTTCTCACTTTCTCTCTCTTTCTGGCTAATACATGCACCCTATAGTAAAAATCCCCCCCCCCCAAAAAAAAGCATTTTTAAATTTTAAAGCTATTTCTAGAACATTTAGATTGAAAGCATCTCATCTTGTGAATTTCCTCTGCTTTTCTTAAAGCTTTTATTTTCTGTTTTAAGAACAACTTAAAGTTATTATTCCTGTCTCACACTCTCTATATGTTATGCAAACCTATTTAGCAGGGGCAAGTTGCAGACTTAATTAGTTCTATATTCAAGAGTATACAATTTAATAATTACATTTGTACCCAGATACACTCAGAATAATATTGAGCTTTTAGTTTCTTATCTTTTTAAATTATATGTTAAGAATTATTTATTTTAATTAATTTATTTATTTTTAATTTGTTATAAGACACATGCTCATCAGAAAGAGACAGAGTGAGAGAGAGAGGGAAAAGAGAAAGCAAGCCACCGGGTCTGGGACTTGAACAGTGGTCATTGGTGGGAGTCTAGTGCCTTATAACGACCATGCCACCTGCTGACCTCAGTTTCTTACCTTTTTAAATGTAGTCCACATATAGCCAAATTAATACATAGTAAAGGGAAACACGTAAAATATATTAATGATCAAAAGCCAGTACTCTTGGCCGGCAGGTGGCGTGGTGGTTAAGGACGCTGGAATCCCACGTGGCCATCTGCAGTTAGATTCCTGGACTTGGCGGCTTGCTTTCTCACTTTTTCTTTCTCTCTCTCTTGCCTTCCCTCACTCTCACTCTGTCCCTCTCTGGTCAAACTAAAAATAAATAAATAAAGTTAAATAAAATAATTATTTTTAAAAATAGCTAATGCTTCCTTTCTCTAGATTTATATGTAGAGTTCACATTCTTAGAGGCATTTAAAGACCTTAATCTGATGTTTATTCAGTAGTCTCATTTTTACAAATTACACTAAACTATTATTTGATTGCCCTATCAATCTTAGTACAAATTCCTAGAATTTATCAATATCAAGTAATAAATCAGTAGATAATTTTAGAAAATGGATGAAGCCGAATGACTTATTCTAATTAGCTTTATCACTTTCCTCATTGCATGCGATTGCTTCTTAGATAACTAGCCTTTGAAAACTTCATTTTAGGACTTATTTGTTTTGGCACGCAGATGTGGCAAAACCACGCAGATTCCACAGTTTATTCTGGATGAGTCTCTGAATGGGCCACCCGAGAAGGTGGCTAACATCATCTGTACCCAACCCCGCCGCATCTCTGCGATCTCTGTCGCCGAACGTGTTGCTAAAGAACGAGCAGAGAGGGTGGGTCTCACCGTGGGATACCAGATTCGGTTAGAAAGTGTCAAGGTTTGTATGCTCTGCCTATTTTCTACTAATAGACATTTATGATTTGGGGGTATAAAGAGTGCTGGGGGTCTGGAGAGTCAAGGGTCGTTTGGGATTCGTACTTTCAGGTTATATATTAGTGGGCTGTCGGCGTCCGCCCCAGGGCTTGGGTCTGGCTGAATCATGATCAGGGGGCTACTGGTGAAGAAGAGAAAGAGGACAAGAAAGAGAAAGCCCTCCATCTTAACAGGACCTGGGAATTGGAAAAAATGAGGCAAAGGGATAGAGTAGAAACGGACATAGGCAGCCTGAGCCTAGGTAGCCCAAGCAACTTGTGCCGCCCAGATGAACTGGACATCTTTATTTATAGAACAAGGAGATATTACATATGTATGTTTTACGACACTTCATACATTGGTTGCCAGGTTACAGACAATAAGAAGCAGTTAACAAATCTATGAGGGCTTAGTCACACCAGGCCAGGTGTATCCCTTGGTGATAATCCCATCAAGAGAAAATCATCTTCCTTTCTAATGCAAAGAACTAGCTGTTAGGTGTGGGGAAGGAGCTAAAGATCTTCTCACACCACCACACCCAGAGTAGGCTAAAGAACCTTTCAGATACAGAGCAGGGATTGGATTTTACTAATTGAGGCCAAGATGTTTCTTGAAGTCCATCAGATGTGTCTGTTGGAACGCCCCTAGCAATTTCCACCTTGCTCTGTCTGTAGCCAAGGTCAAGGAAAGACAAGTTACAAGGTTCTGCCAAACCCCAAAAGAGCAGGTGGTGTTTGCTCAGAGCATGTCCCCACACCTCAGATTCTCTCTCTTAAACGTGTCCTCACAGTGGGCATATATTTCAGGTTTTAATTTAATGACCACCTTCAGTAGTGCTGAATGTTTTCCAGAAATATTTTGTTATAAGAGCTCTTTATTTGGTTCCACTGAATTCCCTTTATAAAGGCTGTTTTAGCCTTTCTTGGCAGAAGATCTAGTACATGCTGCTTTGCTGTTAAACCTGAGACTTAATCTATTTCACCAAATATGGAACAAACTCAGGATTGATTTCATCACTTACTATTTGTTTTATGTTGTATAATAACTTCTGAATGCCTTTATGAGAATCTTAAAACTTTGATATGAAGTAGGAAGAAAGCTTTTATTGTTGTCATTAACAAGAAACTGTACGTTTAGTAATGGTTTCATATCAGATGGAACTGCTGATGTTTTCAGAGTTCTTTACCCTCTCTATTCAAAATGGCTTGACGGTTAAGTGTTTCCTTTTTTCCAAATGTACATTAATGCTTTATATTGTCCTTTTATGACCAAGTCCTCAGCCACCAGGCTGTTGTACTGCACCACAGGAGTGCTGCTGAGAAGGCTAGAAGGAGATACAGCTCTGCAAGGAGTCACCCACATTATCATTGATGAAGTTCACGAGCGGACAGAAGAAAGGTAAAACAAAGATATTCCCAGCGAACGCTGATATCCATAAAATGAAGACATGACTGAAAATATTTTGTTCTCTGCTTCTAATTCCGTTTCGTAGAGCTAATAATAGTAATTTGCCATAGGGACTGCCTACATTAAAGAGGAAGAACTGCTTTTCTGATCTCTTGGGTCTGTAGTATAAAAATGCTAGGCGAGCCCATGTTCATCACTAGAAGAGCCATCTTATAGATCAGGAGGGCTTCCACGCCCTCCTGGGTGTCGTGCTGAGCTGGACACTGTCACTAGTAGGTCTAACAGATGTAAGGCATGCTCAAGGCTTGGCCTAGTAGGCTTCCTTCTTGGTTCATTTAGTCACTCATCCAGTCCTGACATCCATTCATATATTTATTAAGCCCCCAGCAGGAGCCAGATCTTCCAGGGCCTTATGACCCATGGATAATAAAGCATTCACATTTTTTAAACTTTATTTATTTAAATTTTGTCAGAAAGAGAGAGAGAAAGCAAGCCAGCGAACCACCAGATCTGGGACTTGAACCGCAGTTAGCCACGTAGGGGAGTTCAGCACCTCTAACCATCATGCACCTGTTGTCCCCAAGCATTCACATTTTATTTTAAGAATTAGAAGTCAGGACCAACAGTTGGCATAATGGCTATGTTGCTGAACTCCCATGTAGCCAATCGTGATTTGAGTCCTGGACCTATGGCTTAGACTCACGTTGGGCACATGTGCATGCGTGCGCAAGATCCTGAGAGGAGAATGGAGAAGGGATTGCAGCGTGGCCATCCCCCGAGGGGATGATTTCTTGCTTTCTATCTCTCTGTCTCTCTCTCTCTTTCTGGCGAGCACACGTACCCTATAGCAAAAACCTTTAAAAAAAAAAAAAAAAGAATTAGAAGTCAATAAAGGGTGGGGGCATAAAATCAAAATTCTTGGTATTTTAAATACTGAGGAAAGGCCAGAGAGGTAGATGGCATTAATCATAGAATGTTATGTGGATCATGCCCTGGAATGATTAAAAAAAAAAAAAAACTAGCGTGAAAAAGAGAATGTCCTCTGAAAATGATGAGGTTTTCCTAAAAAGCACTATATTCTTATAAATATCTTTAAAAGAAGAAAGCCTAAGTACAGTTGGAAGACTGATAGAGAAGTAGCGCTGGCCCTGTTGCCTTGTGGTCAGCTCCTAGGGAGCTGGAGCCCACAAGGCCGATGGTGTGGTTGGAATCCTGCTCCAGTGACCTGAAAAACATGCCAGGTAGGGACCAGCAGTTAGCGTAATGGCTATGTCGCTGGACTCCTATGTAATCGACCGTGGTTCGCGTCCCGGACCCGGTGGCTTAAAACCCACGCCGGGCGTGTGTGCGTGCGTGCCCAAGATCCCAAGAGGAGAACGGAGGAGAAGGGATTGCGGCGTGGCCATCCCCCCTGGGGAGTGATTTCTCACTTTCTATCTCTCTGTCTCTCTCTGTCTGTCTGGCGAGCGCACGCGCCCTATAGCAAAAACCTCTCAAAAAAAAAAAAAAAAACCATGCCCGGTGCATGTGTGTACATGCGCCAGAGCCTGACAGGTTGGAGAGATGGAGGAGAAGGGTTGCAGCATGACCACACCCCATTGGGGGAGGGGTGCTTTCTTCCTCTCCTACTCTCTCTATTTCTCTTCCTTTGGCCACATGAGATCTAGTTTTCTTAACCACCAGGCCAAGGGCAGGCCCGATTTTAATTTTTTTAATTTAAAAAACTTTGTTTATTGACATAGGATGCTTACCAGAGAGATGGGGGGGAGGTTGGAGAAGGAAGAAGTACCTCTTAATGAGGTGTGGTCATGCCACAGTCCCTTCTCCATTTCCTCATCCTGTTGGGATTCGGGGGAACACATGCACACATGCCTAGCATGCTTTTCAAGCCACTGGAATCAGCATTCAGGCCACTGTTGACCATGTGGGATCCAACTCCCTTAAGCACTCGGCCAATCAATAATAAGAGGGAGAACAGTAGGAGATGAGTGTTGAGGGTGTAGACTATGTCACATAGGGCTCCTATATGGGAGAAACTGAGGTTGGCTAGTTGGTAAGGACTCCAATGAGAAGTCCTTGAAGGATTTTGAGCAGAACAGTGGCACAACCAGATTTACACTTGAAGAGAATTCATCATCAGCTGTACTGAGGGTAGACTGCAGGGGCGAAAGGGCTGAAGCAAGAAGACCAGTCAGGGTATTGCTAATCTACAGTACATACCATCACACCACTTTTTTTCCCACTAAGTAATCTTGGAGATGTTTTCATGTCATTATCTAGAGTTCTACCTTTTCCTTTTATCTCCCTCATGTTATTTCATAAACTAGATGTTGTAATTAACCATTTCTTGGTTGATAGACAGTAAGAGAATTTTCGGTATTACTATTACAAACAATGTTATAATGAAAATCTTGGTTTATATCTCTTTGAATACATGTAGATATCAAGAAATAGAATTATCAAACTTGATCATAAATCCCATTGGTATTTTTATTGGTACTGCACAGAGTTTATATCTTCACATGCAAGAATATGACACATCTGTCATTGCTACTGCTTTCTGCACATAGGTCTTATACTTTCCTGCCCAAAATATATCAACAGTTACTAATTTTCAATATTGGATCTGTTTGATCTGCCTTGTTTCTTCTAGTGACTTCTTGCTGCTAGTTTTGAAGGACCTTGTGTTGCAGAGGCCAACTCTTCAAGTTATCCTAATGAGCGCAACTTTAAACGCTGAGCTCTTTTCTGAATATTTCAATTTCTGCCCGGTTATTACCATACCAGGTAATCGGAATGCATCACTAAATATTTATCATTCTAAAAAGTAGATACAATTATTTTAGAGCTCATTCGAAACATAGATTAATATGTATACCTCTTTCTAGAGACGAATAGCATGTAAAATCATAACCAAATGATGCCATTGATGAGATAACATTATATTTATTTGCCAGATTTCAATTTTGTATGTGACTTTTTTTAAAGAATTATTTTTATTTAACTTTATTTATTTATTCATTTATTTTGTTTAATTTGACCAGAGAGGGACAGAGCAAGAGAGACAGAAAGAGAGAGAGGAAGAGGGAAAGTGAGAAAGCCAGCTGCCAGGTCTGGGACTCAAACCACAGTTGGTCTTGTGGGAATCCAATGCCCTTAACCAGCTTGCCACCTGCAGTTCCCTGTATGTGACTTTTTAAAAAAAAGTCTTGTTTGTTTAGAATTTTTAGAATTCCACTGTTTTTAATATCAAACTATGAGTTTATAATGGTAATCTGTCATAAGGAAAGAAGTTGTGTCTGTGTATAGCGTATTTTTTTATTTCTGGATTTTGCTAAATTTCTGAATATTGGCCTAGCCTGGAAGAAAGTGAAGTTGGATAGTCTATGTTACATTTTGGTGCTTTCACAGTCTTATCGTGGGATTAATTAACCATCCTGAACTTTGGTTTATCCTTGGGCAGTTGATTACTATAGGGACCATTTGGAAGCACTGACTAATGATAATAAAACCCTTTGTTCTAGTGGTAGAGGATGTTGACAGTAGATTTAAAGAAACTATATGCTTGATCTAGAATACAGTGTTGAGTGTTTAAAGGTACCCTGCAAGGGGAGAGTAAAAAAAGTGTAACCGGCTAAAAAAGATTCTTATTAGCAAATTAGCATTTCTCTACCTATATACTTCTGTTCCGAAGTAGAATATATCCCTTCCTAATTATGTCATCAAAATGTGATACTTTTTAAAAAATTATTTAACTATATATAGAAAGAGATATAAATTTTGACCAGGAGAGAAAGAAAAAGAGGGAGAGAGAGAAATAAAGTGAGAAAGCAAGCCTCCAGCTCCAGGACTTGAACCGTGTTTGGCCATGTAGGAGTCCAACAACTTACCTACCACACCACCTGTGGGCCCCAACATTTGATACTTTTAAGACCACATGAAAAATAGTACCTTATCATGCCAAGCTTCATCTTAAGAGAATTTTATGTAAACTATTTGAAGAAAGTTGGATGGATATTCTGAGGTTTTTCTGTTTTACTTCCTTATTTTTCTAGGTCGTACATTTCCAGTTGACCAGTTTTTTCTGGAAGATGCGATCGCTCTGACAAGGTAAGGGAGATGTTAATTAAGGTTCATTGTAAGTCTATGAAAACAAAACGATTTTACCCTCCGTGTGTCAGGACACTAACATGTGTGTTGGTCTTCTAGTTTTCCTATTTGGGCATGTTTTTCCTTTCTTTATCAAACAGACCTCCAGTATTTAAATCCCTCTACCTATCAGCTATAACTTTGGCAAGTGTTGTAATCTTTTATCATACATAAAATGGTTATATTACTAGTAGCTAGGAGGGCCAGCAGATGGTGTAGTGGCTATGTTGGTGGACTCCCACATGGTTGACCACAGTTTGAGTCCCAGCCCTAGTGGCTTGAAACTCATGCCAAGTGCATGCATGTGTGTGCCCAAGATCCCAGGAGGAGAGTGGAAGAGAAGGGATAGTGGCATGGCTATCACCCCCCCACCCCACATGGTGATTTCTCACTCTCTCTGTCTATCTCTTTAGCAAGTGCATTCGCCCTAAGCAAAAACTTCATGAAAAAGAAAAGCTACTTTAAAATTGGGAAAGGGCTGGCAGGTGGTGTATTGGTTAAGGGTGCTGGACTCCCACATGGCCAACCACGTTTCCAGTCCTGGACCTGGCAGCTTGCTTTCTCACTTTCCCCCTCTCTCACTCTCTCTTTTTGTCTTTCTCTGGTCAAATTAAATAAAGTTAAATAATTCTGTAAAAAAAAATTGTTATGGGAACTAATGAATTAATACTTGCAAGGGGCTTACAACTTTGCCTAGCACATAGTACATACTTTATGAATGTTAGCTATTATTATTGAAAGTTTTTAAATAACTTAAGGTCTTTAGTGAATCAATAAAATGTGGGGGGGGGAAAGGCATGGGAAACATCTGTAGATACCAGAGACAGTGTGTGGCAGGAGAAATAGCAGAGGGTGAGAGGTAGGGAATCAAGGGTAAAAAAAACAGCAAAATATATAAGAAACAAGAAATAAAGGGGCCGGCAGGTGGCATGGTATATAAAGGCGCTGGACTTCCACATGGCCTACCACGGTTTGAGTCTCAGACCTGGTGGCTTGCTTTCTCCCTTTCCCTTTCTCTCTCTGTCTCTGTCTGGTCAAATTAAAAAATAATAATAATAACAAATGGAATTAAATAAGTAAATAATTCTTTTTTTTTTTTTTTTTTTTTTTTTTTTTTGAGAGGATTTTGCTATAGGGTGCGTGAGCTCGCCAGAGAGACAGAAAGCGAAAAATCACCCCCCACGGGGGATGGCCACGCCTCAATCCCTCTCCTCCGTTCTCCTCTCGGGATCTTGGGCACACACGCACACATGCCCGGCGTGAGTTTTAAGCCATCGGGTCCAGGATGCAAACTGCGGTCGACTACATGGGAGTCCAGCGACATAGCCATTATGCTAGCTGCTGGTCCCTCTTTTTTTTTTTTTTTTGAGAGAGGAATAAATAAATAATTCTTTTGAAAAAATTTTAAAAGGAAATAGAAAATTTTTTGTTGATGATAAAGTGTATGGTAATATCCTTGATTGAGCCAATATACAATGTATTTTGTATAGAAAACCTCATTTTGTATACTGTGTTGATATACAGTGACTGAATGTAAATAAATAAATTTAAATTAAAAAAATAAATGTTAGCTATTATTAACATCATCCTACTCTCAAGAAGTTTGCAGTATATTCCGATGTATGTATAAATTTTGTGGATTTTTTTTTTTGAGAGGTTTTTGCTATAGGACGCGTGCGCTCGCCAGACAGACAGAGAGAGACAGAGAGATAGAAAGCAAGAAATCACCCCCCAGGGGGGATGGCCACGCCGCAATCCCTTCTCCTCCATTCTCCTCCCGGGATCTTGGGCACGCATGCACACGCGCCTGGCGTGAGTTTAAGCCACCGGGTCCGGGACTCGAACCGCGGTCGACTACGTGGGAGTCCAGCGACATAGCCATTACGCTAACTGCTGGTCCCTTGGGTTTTTTCACTATACTGAAAAAGAGATGGAAATAAATGTCCTTTGAGGCACCAGAAAAGTACTTTAGCACTGCTAATAAAGAAGTGCTTGCAGGGGCTGGTAGGTGGCATAGGGGTTAAGGAGCTGGGTTCCCACATGGCCAATCACGGTTTGGGTCATGGACCCAGCATCATGAAAATCATGCCAGGCACATGTGTGTGGATGCCCAAAAGCCCAAGAAGAGAGTGGAGGAGAAGGAATTATGGCGTGGCCATCCCTTCTGGTGAACAATTTCTCTTTTTCCCTCTCTCTGTTTCTCTAGTAAGTGCACACACTCCATGGCAAAAACCTTTAAAAAAAAAAAAAAAAAGGAGAGAAGGAAAGAAATGAGAGCCAACCAAAAGAGTGACCTGGCTGAAAAAGACTTGCTTATTATGTTCCCATCCCTGACTTGGCATGATTTTCAAGCTGAGTCCAGGTCTTGAACCAATGCTATCCCAGACTCTGAGAAATCTTTAGGACTCAAAGAAATATACTTTCAAACCATTTATCTAGGCCAGTTTTCCAAAAGATGAGAGAATAAAACCCTTTGACGTTGATTCACTAAAAGTCACATGGCAAGTTGGTTTAGTGCCTGACCTAGAACTCAAATCCAGAGCTTTTTGTTTCAAATCTAGTCATTGTTGTACTTTGCTATGATGTCTAATAGTAGTATCACTAACGAATACTAAATTGTCTTTTTTTTTTTTTTTTTGGAGAGGTTTTTGCTATAGGGCGCGTGCGCTCGCCAGACAGACAGAGAGAGACAGAGAGACAGAAAGCAGGAAATCACCCCCC
Source organism: Tupaia tana (assembly GCA_026018925.1). NCBI lineage: Eukaryota > Metazoa > Chordata > Mammalia > Scandentia > Tupaiidae > Tupaia > Tupaia tana. The sequence continues at coordinate 195,547,415 of JAKSZU010000003.1, forward strand.
AGGGGGGATGGCCACGCCGCAATCCCTTCTCCTCCATTCTCCTCTCGGGATCTTGGGCACGCACGCACACGCGCCCGGCGTGAGTTTAAGCCGCCGGGTCCAGGACTCGAACCGTGGTCGACTACGTGGGAGTCCAGCGACATAGCCATTACGCTAACTGCTGGTCCCCTAAATTGTCTTTTTTAAAAAATTGCTAGAGGGTACATGCACTCACCAGAGACAGAGCAATGAGCTAGAGAAAGACAGAAAGTGGAGTGGACAGAAAGTGGACAGAAAGTGGCATGACCCAGTGGAGTGTGGTCATGCCACAGTCCCTTCTCTTCCATTCTCTGTCCTGTCAGGATTTGGGGCACACATGCCTGGCTTGTGTTTCAAGCTCTCAAGGCCAGGATTCGAACCTTGGTTCACCATGTGGGATCCAGCTCCCTTAATCACTAGGCTCCTGGGCCAGCCCACAAATACCAAACTTTCTAATCAGAAAGAGTTTTTAAATGTTTTGAGGACAGTCTTGAGATGTTCAGCCAAGAGCCCAAGAAATTTGAGTCTAGATTTGGTAGGAGGTATCAGGCAACAACTGGAAATTTGGATCTAGATTTGGCTGTAATGAAAAGGAGTCAGCTGCCTGGGAGTTATGGTTGAAATGATAGGAGTATAGATAAGGTTGCCAAAGAAGAAAATAGAATAAGGAATGATGTTACTGAGGACAAAATTCAAACATTTTCTGAAGAACCATACCATTTATCCTGGATAGGTCTTTCCTCCAAAATCTTATATGGTCTCCTAGATAGAACTAAAAGCATTCTAGTGTGTTCCCAACCAGAACTAGGGCACAACCAGCAGAATCTGGACTGATGGAAGGCTACACTTGAGCTGGGAAGAAATAGTGTTAACATTTTCTGTATGCACACATAAAATAGGTAACTACTTGGGCCAGCCGGCTGGTGTAGAGGTTAAGACAGCTGGATCCCACATGGCCGACAGCATGGTTTGAGTCCTGGACCCGTGGCTTGAAAAACATGCCAGGCATGTATGTATGTATGCCCAAAATCTCGAGAGGAGAATGAAGGAAAAGGGATTGCAGTGTGGTCTTCCCCCCATGGGGTGCTTTCTTTCTCTCCCTCTCTGTCTCTCTCTGGTGAGCACAGACGCCTGAACTGGGGAAAAAAAAAAAATAGGTAACTACTTTCATTCCTCACCAACAGACCCACATACCCAGAGACATTTCTTTGTTTTCCTTTCTCAGATATGTGTTACAGGATGGGAGTCCATACATGCGCTCAATGAAACAGATATCAAAGGAAAAGCTTAAAGCAAGGCGCAACCGAACTGCATTTGAAGAAGTGGAGGAAGACTTGAGGCTCTCCCTGCATTTTGAGGATCAGGAGTCTGTCAAAGATGCCGTGCCAGATCAGCAGTTAGATTTTAAGCAGCTCCTGGCCCGCTATAAAGGTAATGTGCTTCCAGGAGACTATTAGAATTAGGCCAAAGATTTCTAATACTTTTCCTAATCATGATCCAGAAGAAGAAAATTCATCAGAACAACCTTAGACTTAAAAAAAATTGTAGTTCTTGGGACCAGCAGTTAGCGTAATGGCTATGTTGCTGGACTCCCATGTAGTGGACCATGGTTCGAGTCCCGGACCCAGCGGCTTAAACTCACGCCGTGCCTGTGTGCGTGTGGGCCCAAGATCCCGAGAGGAGAATGGAGGAGAAGGGATTGCGGCGTGACCGTCCCCCTGGGGGGTGATTTCTCGCTTTCTGTCTCTCTGTCTCTCTCTGTCTTCCTGGCGAGTGCACGTGCCCTATAGCAAAAAAACCTCTCCAAAAAAAGAAAAAAAAAATTGCAGTTCTGACACATATTTAGAATATAATTGTTAATGGGACCAATGGGTGGCATAATGGTTACATCGCTGGACTCCCACATAATTGGCCATGGTTTGAGTCCGGGACCCAGCGGTTTAAAACTCAGACTGAGTGTGTGTGTGTGCGTGCCCAAGATCCTGAGATGAGAATGGAGGAGAAAGAATAAGAGATAGTAAAATACTAATTATACTCCTGAGTATTTTAAAGCTTTTTAAATGTGATTTTAAATGTATGGAAAAGTCTATGCGCATATACAATGAACTCTCATATATCCTTTACCCCAGATTACTAGTTGTTAATGGCTTATGTGTAAAGCTGCCAGGGCCAGTATTCGAACTTGCTTCATTTGTTTTATTATTTGCTCTTTGTGCATGGATGTATTTTTCCTCCTTAATCTCTTGAGAGTAAGTTGCAGATGTGATGCTCCTTTACCCCTAATGCTTCCATATGTGTTTTCTTCCTTTTTTTGTTTTTTTTTTTTTTTGGAGAGGTTTTTACTATAGGGTGCGTGCATTCACCAAAGAGACTGAGAGAAACAGAGACAGAAAGCGAGAAATCACCCCCGCCCCCCCGGGGGGATGGCCATGCCACAATCCCTTCTCCTCCATTCTCCTCTCAGGATCCTGGGCATGCACGCACACGTGCCCAGCGTGAGTTTAAGCCACTGGGTCTGGGACTTGAACTGCAATCAACTACATGGGAGTCCAGCGACATAGTCATTACACCATCTGCTGGTCCCTCCATATGTGTTTTGTAAGAACAAGGGCACTCTCTTACACAACCACAATACGGTGATTGCAATGAAGATATAAATTTGCTAACTAATTGGTTCAGTAAGGTCCATTATTGCTAGTTTTTCCTGGTCTGGGAGCCTATACAGGATTATACATGACATTCAGTTGTCACACATCTTTAGTCTTCTTTCATCTGGAAGTTCTTCAGCCTTTGTCTTTTATGACCTTAACATTTTTAAAGATTATTCTATAGCATGTCCTTCCTTATGGGTTTGTCTGATGTTTTCCTATGATTAATTTAGGCCGTGCATTTATAGCCGGAATACCACAGAAACGATGCTGAGTTCTCACTGCATCATATCAGGGAGCACTTGATGTCGGAATGTCCCATTATTACCTACGTTTACTGCTCACTCGGTTAAGGTGATGTTTGCTAGCTTTTCCCCCCTATGTAATCACTATTTATTCCCATTATAGTCATTTATGGAGAGATATTTGAAATATTTAAATATCCTGTGATAGCCTGTAAATTTCACCTACCAGTTTTTCTTTTTAAGAATTATTCTATTTGGGGACCAGCAGGTGGCATGGTGGCTAAGAATTATTTTATTTAATTTTATTCATTCATTCATTTATTTTTATTTTGACCTGAAAGAGACACAGCAAGAGAGAGGGAAAGTGAGAAAGCAAGCCACCAGATCTGGGACTTGACTCATGGTCGGCCCTGTGGGAATGTTCAGTGCCTTAACCGCCACGCCACTTGCTAGTCCCTCACCTACTAGTTTTAATGTTATTCATGGACATTTAAAATAATGTCTTTGGGACCAATGAATGGCATGGCAGTTGCATTGCTGGACTCCTACGTTGTCAACCGTTGTTTGAGTCTTGGACCTGGTGGCTTAAAACTCACATGGGGAGACCAGTAGGCAGCATGGTGGTTAAGTCACTGGACACTCCCACATGGCTAACCGTGGTTTGAGTCCCTGACCTGGTAGCTTACTCTCTCACTTTCTCTCTCTCTCTGGTCAAATTAAAATAAATAAATGAATAAATAAAATTAAATAATTCTTTTTTTTTTTTCCTTTTTTGGAGAGGATTTTTTGCTACAGGGTGTGTGTGCTTGCCAACAAGGTAGAGACAGACAGAGAGACAGAAAGCAAGAAATCACCCCCCAGGGGGTATGACCACGCCGCAATCCCTTCTCCTCTATTCTCCTCTCGGGATCTTGGGCACGCTGCACACGCACCCGGCAGGAGTTTAAGCCACCGGGTCTGGGACTCGAACTGTGGTTGACTACATGGGAGTCAAGCAACTTAGCCATTATGCCAACTGCTGATCCCTATTCTGCTTTTTATCAGTTAACTTGTTCATTTTTCTTTTTGAAAAGTCTAGCTCTTAGAACTTTGGCAAAGAAAAGTGACTCCTTTCCTGCCTGCCTCACGTAACTACGTCTTTGTTTGTATAGACACTTTTTCCCTTTCCTTCACTTTACCCAACCTGAGATTGATTCTACCAGAACACCTTGTTTAAAAACTGTTCTTGAGGGAACCAGCAGTTAGCGTAATGGCTATGTCGCTGGACTCCCACGTAGTCGACCGCGGTTCACGTCCTGGACCTGGTGGCTTAAAACTCATGCCGGGCGCGTGTGCGTGCGTGTCCAAGATCCTGAGAGGAGAATGGAGGAGAAAGGATTGCGGCGTGACCATCCCCCCTGGGTGGTGATTTCTCGCTTTCTGTCTCTCTGTCTCTCTCTGTCTGTCTGGCGAGCGCACGTGCCCTATAGCGAAAACCTCTCAAAAAAAAAAAAACAACTATTCTTGAGAACAACAGGTAGCACGGTGATTGGGATGCTGGACTCCCACATGGCCGACAGTGGTTCGAATCCTGGACCTGGTGGCTTGATTTCTCACACCCCCACCCCCCTCTGTCTCTCTCCAGTGAATTAAAATAAATTAATTAATTTAATTTAATAATTATTTTTTAAAAAACAAACTGTTCTTCCAGGGCAAGCAAATGGTGCAGCAGTTACATTGCTAGACTCCCACATGGCTGATCGTAGTTTGAGTCCTGAACCCCGGTGGCTTAAAACTCACACTGGGCAAGTGTGTGTGTGTGTGTGTGTGTGTGTGCACGTGCGCCTAAGATCCCAGGAAGAGAATGGAGGAGAATGGATTATGGTGTGGCTATCCCCCTGGGAGATGATTTCTCACTTTCTCTCTCACTTTCTGTTTCTCTCTCCAGAAAGTGCACATGCCAAAACCTCTTAAAAACAAACAAACAAACAAACAAACAAAAAAACTTTTCTCCAAACCTCTCAGCATCGTGTATGAAGCTCCCTTGCGTTTATACCAGCTATGATTATTTGGTTCTAGTTAGCCTGCAGTTGGGGTGGTAGGACATTAGGAGGAGCCGAGGAGAAAGAGCTACAGTCTTCAGAGATTTAGTTGCCCAAGAATATGCTATTTGTTTGTTTTTAAATTGTCTATATTTATTTACTTTTCTAAGACAGGGTCTCTCCATGTCGTGATCCTCCTGCCTCAGACACCCAGCTGGGACCACTGGCATGAGCCGCCACGCCTGGCTCTTTAGAAAGGGCTGTGCTCTGGTGCCCAGGCCACTCTCAAGTTTACCCTCCTGTCTCAGCCTCCCCAGGTTGCTCGGATTACAAGTGCATGCCACCACACCTGTCTTTAGGTTAGACTAGGAGTTGAACTTTGACCTCCCATGTGATCCCAGCCTACTAAGCAGTGTCTTAGCAACGTCTATCACCAGATCTGGGCCACTATTTGTTTTGAAAAGAGCTAAGGATAAAAGTGCAAATTAAACTACAACTCTAGGCTTCAGATAAATTAGATGGAAATTGCAGACCCTTAACCTGAGGGTTGTGGATAGACTCCAGTGGTATAGGTAAAGTCATTAAAATCACATGTATTTCTCAGGGAAGATCCCTCAAGTGTTTCATTTTCTTAAAGGACCCTAAGGAATCACTGTTGTAAAGATGCTAGTGAGATGGGGCTGGCAGGTGGCATGGTGGTTAAAAGTACTGGACTCCTACATGGCCAACCGTGGTCCAAGTCCTGGACCTGGTGGTTTGCTTTCTCACTTTCCCTCTCTGTCTCTCTCTGGTCAAATAAAAAATAATATTTATAAATGAAGTTAAATAAAATAATTCTTAAAAAAAAAAAAAAAAGATGCTGCTGGGACCAGCAGTTAGCGTAATGGCTATGTCGCTGGACTCCCACATAGTCGACCACGGTTCGTGTCCCGGACCCGATGGCTTAAACTCATGCCAGGCGAATGTGCGTGCGTACCCAAGATCCCAAGAGGAGAATAGAGGAGAAGGGATTACGGCGTGGCCATCCCCCCGGGGGGTGATTTCTCACTTTCTGTCTCTCTGTCTCTTTCTGTCTTTCTGGCGAGTACACACACCCTATAGCAAAAACCTCTCAAAAAAAAAAAAAAAAAAAAAAAAGCCAGTGAGAGCTGTTGTCTCTGTCCACTGATGCCCATGGGTTGCTATTACCTGAACTTCAGCTGATGTGACTGAGGATTTGATTGAATCTGGAAGGAGTTTGTAAAATGATATGATTTAAAATGTTGTTTCTAAAATGATATGACTTGCAGGAAGGAAGGAAGGAATGTTAAAAGACCTCTCCAGCAAGGACAGAAGCCTCATCTGTGGGTCACTGTTCAAACCAAAAGTGCTTCTGATGAGCTGTATTTTCCGAGCAACTAAAAGAAAAAAGTTCATTTTAGTATATTAAATGTGAACATCTGTGTTGTTAAGCCAACACTCACCTACTTTATAGACATATTTCCTTTAATAAGGTATAATTATCTTTCTGACTTTTACTTTTCTTTCAGGGGTTAGCAAATCAGTCATTAAGACAATGTCCATCATGGATTTTGAAAAGGTTAATCTGGAATTAATAGAGGCCTTATTAGAGTGGATTGTGGACGGAAAACACTCCTACCCCCCAGGTAACTGTTTCTTCATTCGGGCCCAAACGGTCCACATATTAAACATGCGGTTTCTGGTGAAATGTCAGCCTGGTCATTAGTGTGTGGCTCATACAGAAACTCATCAGACACAGAGGCCACCAGGCAGTGGGTTAAGGAGCTCTGCTATTCAGAATCCTATCACCTTGAATAAAGTCCTTATCTGTTTTCTGCTTCAGTTTCCTTGTTTATTAAATGAAGTTATGTAAAGCTGTTTTGAGGATTGAAAGAACCCATATGTAAAGCACTTAGCACAGTGCCTGGCATATAATTAATACTCTGTAGATACCATCCTTAATATTGATAACATTATAATTATACATTTATTTTTGTTATTATCACTGTTACAACTGCTGCTGCTGAAACACAGAGCAATCACTCCTGTTCCCTTGCTCAGCGTCTCCCATCCCAGTGGCCTTCTTACCTTCCTGCAACCCCTTATCCCCAGAATGAACACCCCAGATCTTCTCATAACCGAATCCTCCCCATCATTCAGGTTTCTGCTCAGTTGTCAACCCTCAGACCATACTCTAATCCGTTATGATATACAGAAATGGTTATCATTTTCACGGTAACAACACTGTCTGAAATTAGAGTTTTGTTTACTGTCTCCTTCAGTAGAATGTAAGTCCCTTAAGAATGGGGATTTTGTATTCACCACTGTATTTCTCAGACCCTAGAACATTTAGGTACAGTGTAAATATTTGTTGCATGAATAAATGAAGAGCAGCCAATGTGGGGTGATCATTAAAAGGAATAATAGATCAGAAAATTACTTTATGTGCTTATTACACAGTACTTAAGAGAAATGGGAATGGCTGCCCTCTTTAGCTTAGACTTCAATCATTATTTGGTATTTCCTACAGAGACTTGCAAGCCATATGAAATTATTAAAGTGCTGTGTTTCTCTTCTCTTGGCAAGTAGTTCGTGTTAGCTAATGCATTATCATTGGACTGAGTATTTTGTTTCATCCCCCTAAAAAAGGCTATTATTGAAAAAGATCAAACATAGCAGCCAAAAAGAAATGTTAGCAAATTACCTGACTTCAAAGCAGGGTAGACATAGTGACTAGGGAGTCAGTGATGTATTTGTGAATATCAGGGGTGTCTCTGACACAGAGGGTAAAGCCATGAGAGCGGAGCACAGCACAAGACACATTAAAACGTAGACAAATTATTTTCACTTATGTCGATTATCCTACCACACTTAAATTTTGTGGCATTTTAATAGAGAGGAACATGGGGTATATGATGGGAAGATTATGGATCTGGTGCCAGAAACCCTAGGTTATCCAGGTTTCATGTTTATTAACTCTGTGACCTGACCGAGTTTTACTGAGTCACTGTCCTGTAAGAGCAATAACTCTTCCTATAGAAATAGAATGTCAGTGGCTGGTGACATACACTGAAGGAGTATATTTAGAGCTAGCAGAAGGGCTATCCCATAGCACAGTGGTGAAGTGTTGTGTGGAGGAAGCCAGATCCTACATGGCTGACGGTGGTTGGAGGCGGGGATTGTGGCATGACTATACTCCATGGGAGGAGGGCTGCTTTCTTTCTCTCTTTGTCTTTCTCTCTAGCAAGCACACATGCCCTCTAATAATTAAAAAACAAACAAAAATTAAAAAGAACTACCAGGGCCAGCAGGTGGCATAGCAGTCAAGGCATGGGATTCTACATGGTCAACTGTGGTTCGAATCTTAGATGTGGTGGCTTGAAAATGACCAGGCACAGGATTGCGGCATGGCTATCCCCCCTGCCCCTAGAGAATGATTTCTCCCTCTCCCTCTCTATCCCACTGTTCCTCTCCAGCAAAACCTTTAAAAAATTAAATTAAAATTAAAGAACCAACAAAAGATTCTTGACACTATACCAATGTCCATGACATTTTATGGCCACATTATTCCACACCTTAGTTTTTTCTGGTGTAAAAAGATAGTAATACTCCCTCTTGTCCTTAGTAAGTCAGAGAATATATAAAATACATAATTCATTATTCGTTTAAATCCTTGGAGACTTTACAAAGAAAAGAAAACTGAAAAATTCTCAGATTGTTGCCTTTTTTTATTTAAAATAACTTTATAATCTGTATTGATGTTTCCCTTTGCACATTTATCATATTGATTCTCTTTATATTCCCAGGTGCTATACTTGTATTTTTACCAGGACTAGCAGAAATCAAAATGCTTTATGAACAACTACAGTCTAATCCTCTTTTCAACAACAGACGTAGTAATCGGTAAGCTAATTGCTTTTTATGCCTTTAATCATCCTTTGCTATTATTTGTAAAAATGTCTATGATCAGCACCCTCCTTAGACCCTGCTGTCACTCAAGTATGTTTGTTTATTCCAGTTGGAAATGGACAAACCTATTTGCTCCAGAAAATTAGTGATTCCTATTCCATTAAAAGAAGTATTTCAGGCCAGCCCATGGTGTGGTGGTTAGGGAGGCTGGATCCCACATGACCAGCTCTGTGGCTTGTGTTCCAGACCTAACAGCTTGAGAAGCATGCCAGTGCATGTGTGTGCATGCCCAAAATCCCAAAAGGAGGGAGAAATGGAGAAGAGATTGTGGTGTGACCATTCCCCATGGGGGGAAGGGACAGTACTTTCTCTCTCTCTCTCTCTCTCTCTTTCTCCAATGAGTGTATGTGCCCTCTGGCAAAATTTTAAAAAAGAAAAATAGGGACCAGCAGATGGCGTAATGATTACGTTGCTGGACTCCCATGTAGTCAACCGCGGTTCAAGTCTTGGACCCGGCAGCCTAAAACTCATGCCAGGCACATGCACATGCATGCCCAAAATCCCAAGAGGAAAATGGAGGAGAAGGGATTGCAGTGTGGCCATTCTCCTGGGGGGAGGGGGGGTAATTTCTAGCTTTCTGTCTCTCTGGCGAGCATATGCGCTCTATAGCAAAAATCAGTCAGAAAAAAGGGAGGAGGGAAACAAAAAATAAAAATATTTCTCTTCATTTAATTTAGTGACTCAGCAAACTTGCATATTATTTAGTTGCCAGATTCCTGGAGGGGAGATGGGGAAAAGAGGGAAAGCTAGCATTAGCAACAGCAAAAACATGCTGCCATTTTAAGAGAAAATCTTTTTCAGTAATTCTTATTCCAATATCAAGACATACTGGGTATGTCTTCATATCTAAGGTGAAAACTATTTAACAAATGAACACTTCGTAGAAATATAAGAATGAAATTTCTTGTATTACTGTCTCTGCTGCTCATTTTTTATTTAAAGATAGGAACAAACATTGTTTTTATGATAATAGTTTTCTTTAGATTTGTTACTTGTGGAGTATCAGCTATTTATTCCTCTTGATTATTTACTACTGAATTATACTTCACCGCTATTCTGCAGTTGCTGCAAGGTTTTTTTTTTTGTTTTTTTGGGATTTTTTAATAGTTTTTGCTTATAGGGTATGTGCACTCACCAGAGAGAGGCAGAGAGGGAGAAACAGGGAAAGTGAGAAATCACTCCCCAAAAGGGATGGCCACGCTGCAGTCCATTCTCCATTCTCCTCCTTGACATTTGGATCTGACACACACACACCTGGCCTGTTCTTCAAACCATCAGGTCCAGCCCTTGAACTGCATAATCAGCCATGTGGGAACCAGCTACCTTAACCACCATGCCACTAGCAGGCCCACTGCAAGGTTTTTACTTCCTACAACTGAGTATATATTTTGTGAATGGCAAAAAAACCCTTTCCATTTAGAGGAGCTGAGCCTTGCAGACAAATTGTAGAGAAGCTGCTGATACTTAGAGTCATGTGATTACTTTAAATAGAAACTTACTCACAGGAAGCCAGTTTCAGTGGTTTATGCTAGAATCCTTAAGGTGCCTTTATTTCCTTTCAGATGTGTTATTCACCCACTTCATTCGTCTTTATCCAGTGAAGAGCAGCAGGCTGTGTTTGTAAAACCTCCTATAGGTGTAACTAAGATCATAATTTCTACCAACATTGCCGAGACGTCTATAACCATTGACGATGTCGTCTATGTCATCGATTCTGGAAAGATGAAAGAAAAGAGGTATTCTCTTGGTGATGTAAGGGGCTAGGTGTGCTTCAGTTAGAGTATCCAGCTCTCAATGGCTGGGGCTACATAGATTACTGTCTGAAAAAGTACGTTATGAAAGCCGTATGTGGGTGTATCAGTGATTCAAAGTCAAGACCATGCATCTTAAGGTCAGTAGGATATTTAAGGTTGTACCTTGGAAGTAGTGGATTACTTTTCTTTCTTTTTTTTTTGTGTGTGTGTGATTTTTACTCGTGCCTGGGTGAAAGTGGCGGCACTTGATACCATTGAAATCAACACTAGCTGTTCCCACCAGGGACTTGCCTATCCCAGAGCACACAGGGCACCATGTCCTACAGAGTGAGGTGGTTCACCTGTTCTGTGCATGCCAAGTAGTACTGGCCATGTTTTTGTAAATGATAACTCTATTTCATATTTTCTTTCTTTATAGATATGATGCCAGTAAGGGAATGGAAAGTCTAGAGGATACTTTTGTATCTCAGGCCAATGCTCTGCAAAGGAAAGGTCGAGCAGGCCGTGTTGCATCTGGGGTCTGCTTCCATTTGTTCACCAGCCATCACTATAATCACCAGCTCTTAAAGCAGCAGCTCCCAGAAATCCAAAGAGTGCCGTTGGAACAGCTGTGTCTAAGGTTACATCTTGATTTTTGTGTTCTATTTCCAGGAGGTCTAAATGTTTCTCACCCTGTTTAAATTCCATGTTTTATTTCTCCTAGAAGACGTTTTGCTAACAGTGGACACAGGGAACAAATTCATTGGCAAAGAAAGAGCTCTTTACTGTTGCCTTTACCATTTTTTAAATTTTCTGCACATGAAGCCCTTTTACACTGCGGAGCATGGCCCTAACATAGAGCTCAAGAATACATTTGTTAAGTTAGGAAAATAACCTAACTTAGCAAGAAATTTCTGCTCAGTGCAATACCAATATCATCTCAGTAAAAATCTATAGCCTCATTCTCAGAGCAAAGTGAACAAAACTTAAAAATAACATTATTTACCTGATGAGCAAATATAAAATAGGGTTTAATGAACAAATGGTCAAACTCAGTGTTACTGAGGCTGAGGAATATTTGATTCAAACTTTCTGAAAATTTGCTTGGCAACCTGTAAGAACTCTAAAACCACCCTTTGACTTAGTCATTACTTTGAGGAGTATGCCCGTTAAAAAAAGAGGAGGGGGAATTACTTTTACAAAGTCATTCGAGCTCTTCGTTTATACGGCAGGTGAATTTCAAAAGCTTTCCATTTGCCCAGCCTTGGTTTAGCACTAGGGATACCGTAGGACATGAGAACGTGACCTGCTTTCAGGGTCCGCGGCCTGGTGCCAGCTCCTGGCAATGACCCTTGTAGAAGGCCTCACATGACAACAGGGCAAGAGCCTGTATCAGAGAGCGAGAGAGGGCCGCTTTTGTAACCCATTACTCCATTTATCCATGAATGGATCAATCCAGTCATAAGGATGGAACCCTCACAGCCTAATCATCTTTTATTCAGCCTCACCTTTCTTCTTTTAAATTATTTATTTAATTTTATTCAATTTGATCAGAGAGACAGAGAGAGAGAATGATAGTGAGAAGGTAAGCCACCAGGTCCAGGACTCAAACCATGGTCGGCAATGTGGGTGTCCAGTGCCTCAACCACCACACCACCTGCTGGCCCCAGCCTCACCTCTTAATACTGTTACAATGGTAATTAAGTTTTGTTTTGTTTTTAGTTTTTCCTATGGGCATCACGTAGGATCCAGCCTTCCTAACCTCCACGCAAGAGAGAGAGAGAGAGCGAGGGAAAGTGAAAAATCATCCCTAGAGGGGATGGCCACATACAGTCCCTTCTCCATTGTCCTCTTGGGTTTTGTGACACACATGCACACATGCCTGGCATGTTTTTTCAAGCCACTGTGTCCAGGACTTGAATCAGGCAGTCTAGCCATCTTAACCACCATGCCACCGGCTGGCCCCAGTAATTAAGTTTTAACATGAGTTTTGGTGGGCACATTCAAAACATTGTAATATCTGTAGACCTCATTTTCATTTTTCACTCATCTGTTGATAGACATTTAATTTTTTTTAATTACTAATTCATTTTCTCCTGAATCCACTGTTAGAGGAAGAAGCATTTTGAAATTTTATAGAGAGACTCTTACTCTAAATATGAGTAAGTTTCAGAATTTGAAAATGCTTCTGTAATTTAGTGCTCAGAATACTAGAAGACACAAAAGATTTCCATTTAGGGGCCAGCAGTGGCATGGTAGTTGAAGTACTAGATTCCCACATGGCTGACTCTACGGTTCAAGTTCCAGACCTGGCGGTCTGAAAATCATGCTGGGCACATGTGCATGCATGCCCAAAATCCTGAGAGGAGAAAGGAGGAGAAGGGAATGCAGCATGGCCATCCCCCGAGGGGGTGAGTCTCACTCTCTCTCTCACTCTGTCTCTCTGGTGAGCACATGCCCCCACTATGGCAAAACTTAAAAAAAAAAAAAGAAAAAAGAAAATAAATTATATTTAAATTTGCATTCTATGACTTATAAAAGCATATAACTGAAATTATCCTCAACCAAGAGAGGAAATTATTCTTCCGTATCATTCCACAAGAAATGAAATTGACAACTGTTTGTGTCCTTTTTCAGAATTAAAATTTTGGAGATGTTTAGCACTCATAACCTCCAGTCTGTGTTCTCTCGGCTCATTGAACCTCCACACGCCGATTCTCTTCGTGCCTCAAAGATACGATTACGAGACTTGGGGGCATTAACTCCAGATGAAAAACTGACCCCGCTAGGGTATCACTTGGCCTCTCTGCCTGTGGATGTGAGAATCGGCAAGCTGATGCTGTTTGGGTCTATCTTCCGCTGTTTGGACCCTGCTCTCACCATTGCTGCCAGTCTGGCCTTCAAGTCTCCTTTTGTAAGTAAACGTTCATCCAAACTGGACTTTCTGCATCAGGTCTCTAAGGGGAATGTGCAGGCCACCCTAGTCTAATTCCTCGTTAACAGGAAATACCTGAAACTGGATGACTTAAGAAAATAGAGGTTTGTTCAGCTAGGGTTTAGAGATCCAAGGGGCAGAGGCCTGCTCCGGGGCAGGTTTTCTGGCTATGTCACAGCGTGATGGTGGGCCTGAGAGTGTGATCTGCATCCCATGTGTATCTGTCCCATTTCCTCTCCTTATCAACCCACCAGAGCTCACTCACTGGGTCCCTACCTTAATGGCTTAACTTCTGATCTCACCCCAAAGACCTTGCCTTTCAACATCATAACCAGATTAAGAATTTCTTTTAATTAATAATTTTTTTTTTTTCTAGAGAGATTTATTTTTGCTATAGGGCATGTGCGCTCTCTGGAGAGAGAGACAGAAAGTGAGAAATCATCCCCTGAAGCGGTGGGGGAGGCCATGGCACAATCCCTTCTCCATTCTCCTCTTGGGATTTTGGGCACACACGCACATGTACCTGGCATGAGTTTTAAACCACCACGTCTGGGACTTGAACCGTGGTAGACTACATGGGAGTCCAGCAATATAACCATTACACCATCTGCTGGTCCCTATTATTATTTTTTACTTTGGTCAGAGAGAGACAGAGTGAGAAAGCAAGCCTCCAGGTCCAGGGGTTTAAACGTGGTAAGCCATGTGGGAGTCCACTGCCCCAACCACTATGCCACCTGCTGGTCTCAATTTGTTTGTTTGTTTGTTTTAATATTTATTTGTTTGTTGTGATTTTTGAGCCTCTAGGTTCAGGACTTGAACTGTAGTCGGCCATATGGGAATCCAGCACTTCAACCATCACACCACCTTCCAGCCTCCATATTTTACCCTGTTGATGCTGTTTCCATGGCTCAATACATGAATGTGGGTGTAGAGGGCATCAGATTATAGCAGGAGTGTCAGGGCTGTATGAGTGCCCTAAAAATCTGTTCATGAGTGTGTCAGGTGTGAATTTTTCAAGGCTACATAGAGTAAGTTTGGAAGTATTTCTTTCTCTTCTATTTTTCAGAAGTTTGTGAAGAACTGGTATTGATTCTTCTTTAAATGTTTTATAGAATTGGAAGGGACCAGCAGTTAGCGTAATGGCTATGTCGCTGGACTCCCACATAGTCGACTGCGGTTCGAGTCCCGGACCCGGTGGCTTAAACTCACGCCGGGTGCATGTGCGTGCGTGCCCAAGATCCCGAGAGGAGAATGGAGGAGAAGGGATTGCGGTGTGGCCATCCCCCCGGGGGGTGATTTCCTGCTTTCTGTCTCTCTGTCTCTCTGGCGAGCGCACGTGCCCTATAGCAAAAATCTCTCAAAAAAGAAAAAAAATGTTTTATAGAATTGGGACCAACATGTGGCATAATGGTTATGTCTCTAGACTCCCACGTAGTCAACTGTGGTTTGAGTCCCAGACCTGGCAGCTTGAAAACCACCCCAGGCACATGTGCTTGCATGCCGAAAATCCTGAGAGGAGGATAGAGGAGAAAGGATTGCAGAGTGGCCATCCCCCTGTGGGGGTGATTTCTCACTTTCTTCTCTCTGTTGAGTGCACACACCCTATATAAAAAATTACTCTCTTAAAAAAAAAAAAGTTTTATGGAATTTATTGGTAGTCATCTGGGCTTATGATTTTAGGTGGGGTTTTTATTTTATGGGTGATTTTTTTATTTTGTTTTTAGCTACTAATTCATTTTCTTCACTTATAATAGGTCTGTTCCAGTTTCTTTGGGAGCCAGTTTCATCATTAGTTTGTGTGTTTTAGAAATTTGTCTATTTCATTTAAGTTACCAAATTTATTGGCCTTTACAACCTTTGTTAATTCTGTAAGGTTGGTGGGTAATATCTTCTCTTTTCTGATTCTAGAACTTTGAGCTTTCTCTTTTTCTTGATTAACCTAGCTAAAGTTTTATCAATTTTGTTGTTCTTTCAGATTACAAACTTGTGGGTTGATTTCTCTCAATTGTTTTTCTATTCTCTATTTTAGTAATGTCTGTTCCTTATTATACCTTTCTTCTGCTTCCTTTAAGTTTAGTTTACTCTCCCTACTTTCTTAAATTGGAAGATTAGGTTATTGTTTGAGATTTTTCTTTTTTAATATATGCATTTAAAGCTATTACTTTTCCTTTAAAGACTGTTTTAGCTGCATCCCATACATTTTAATATGTTGTGTCTTCATTTTCACTCATCTCGAAAGTATTTTCTGATTTTTGTTCTTATTTCTTTTGTGGTCCCTTGGTTACTTAGGCATATCTTGTTTAATGTCCATATAGTATAGGTTCTCTAATTTTTTGTAGCTGTTACTGATTTCTGATTTCAGTCCATTGTGGTCAGAAACCATGGTTTGTATTTTCAGTTCTTTAAAACTTTTGAATTTTGTTTTATTGTCAAACATATAGTCTGTCCAGGAGAGTAGTCCATGAACACTTCAGGAGAGTGGATATTCTGCTGTTGTTGGGGGAAGTATCAATCTGCCTTAATTTTTGCCATAGCTTTTCTTATATAGATAGAAAAACAGATGGATGTAATAATTTTCTTCAGTTTTAATGTTACACTTCATAGAATTGTAAACTCAAAGGTCTGCAGAAAAACCTAGTTCAACCCCTCATTTAACAGTAGATGAGGTGACATGGTGGTTAGGGTGCTGGACTCCCACACGGCTGACCGTGGTTCAGGTCTTAGACTTGACAGCTTGCTTTCTCACTTTCCGTACTCTCTGATGAGTGCACATACCCTATAGCAGATTAAATAATAATAATGATGATAAGTAAAAAAAATTTTAAAAAAACAATAAATGATAAAACCAAGGACCAGAAGAGTTAACATAACTTGCTCAGGGACACAGTATCAGCATTGAGACCAGGATCCGCATTTCCTATTTTTAAAATCATCTAAATCAATGTCTCACTGACTATTTTCTTTTATTAGACTACTCATGAGAAATGTTGATGTCATCCTTATCCAAAACTGAGCACCTGTTCTTTGCCAGGTTCTACGTATTAATTTTCCAGTTGTAATCCTTTTCCTCCTAAAAAGGAAGGAAGTAAAATTCTACATTAAGTAGAAAATAAAATCCTGTTGCTCTTGTGTTAGTTACGAAGTTATTCAGCTACACACACACACACACACACACACACACACACACAAAGTGTATTTGATTTTAAATAATTTTTTATTGCCAAAGGGTATGTGTGCTCATCAGAGAGAAAGAATGTATGCAAGCACCCAACAGTGGGCTGTGGTCATGCTCCAATCCTTTTTCCTCCATTTTTCCTTTCCATGAGAATTTTGATCATACACACACATGTGCCTGGCATGTTTTTCAAGCAACTGGGGCAGGGATTTGAACTGTGGTCAGCCATGTGGGATCTGGCTCCAAACGCACAGTGCTCAACCAGTGTGCTATGGGGCTGGCCCTAAAATCATTCTCAGTGGTATTGTAGCTAGAGCCCTGGTTTAACTTGTTATGAAGAACTACTGCAGCTCATGCTGATGTCTTTAGAGCCTAAGAAAGCAAAGGAAGGGAACCAGCAGTTAGCATAACGGCTATGTCGCTGGACTCCCACGTAGTCGACCGCAGTTCACGTCCCGGACCCGGTGACTTAAAGCTCACAGCGGGCGCATATGCATGTGTGCCGAAGATCCCAAGAGGAGAATGGAGGAGAAAGGGATTGTGGCGTGACCATCCCCCCTGGGGAGTGCTTTCTCGCTTTCTGTCTCTATGTCTCTTTCTGTCTGGCGAGCACACACACCCTATAGCGAAAACCTCTCAAAAAAAAAAAAAAGAAAAGAAAGAAAGAAAAGGAACATCACTGGGTTATAAACCAGTATGTGTGGGGTGAGGGCGCTGTGAAAATGAGATTTCCTGCTTGTTTTAAAAATGTGCAGGACAAAGGAAAACCTGTAAATATTATTTTAAAAACAGGAGGAAAACATTAGCTGTAGATGTAGAAGTGGAGGGGATTTTAAATATAAAATATGAGCAAGAATCTGTAAGATAAAGATAGCACAGAGATAACAAGGTTTTAGATTTTATATAGTGTTTAGAGTGAGTGGCTCCTTGGTGACTGTTACTACTTGGAAATAAAAGACCCAGCAGAGCTTATTTGAGGCGAGCAGATGAACTAACAGGACAGATGAGACCGTTCGCCAGCAGTCACTGCCATAACGTACGCCTTTAGCCGGCTAAGCCACTGAGGACACTGTTCCATACAGACACTTCCCAGGACCCCTGGCTTCAGCAGTAGAGGAGTGCCATTAGAAATCCCAGGTAAAATCTGTCCTTCAGGGGCCAGCAGGTGGCATGATGGCTAAGGTGCTGGACTTCCACACGACCAACTGGTCCAGTTGCCCGGACCCGGCAACTTGCTTTCTCAATATTCTCTCTCTCTCTCTCTCTCTCTCTCTCTCTCTCTCTCTCTCTCTCTCTTCCACCTGCCCCCGTCTCACTCTCTCTCTTTCTCTAGACAGCACACATGCCCTATAACAAACATAATAATAATAATAATAATAGTAATAAATAAAATTAAATAATTCTTTTAAAAAATTAAAAGATGGGACCAGCAGTTAGCATAATGGCTATGTCGCTGGACTCCCACGTAGTCGACCGCGGTTCGAGTCCCGGACCCGGCGGCTTAAACTCACGCCGGGCGCGTGTGCGTGCGTGCCCAAGATCCCGAGAGGAGAATGGAGGAGAAGGGATTGCGGCGTGGCCATCCCCCCTGGGGGGTGATTTCCTGCTTTCTATCTCTCTGTCTCTCTCTGTCTGTCTGGCGAGCGCACGCGCCCTATAGCAAAAACCTCTCCAAAAAAAGAAAAAAAAAAAAAAAAAAAAAAATTAAAAGATGTCCTTCAAACCTGATTTTCCTCATTTAGGTGTCTCCCTGGGATAAAAAAGAAGAAGCTAACCAGAAAAAGCTGGAATTTGCATTCGCAAACAGTGACTATCTGGCCCTCCTACGAGCATATAAGGCAAGTGTGTAGCCGAAGGCAGCAGCCTAGGATTGTCTCCATAGTTGGCACTAACAACACAGTAAGCTCAGTTTGGTTTTCTCCACAATTTAGGGATGGCAGCTAAGTACAAAAGAAGGGGCGCGTGTGAGTTACAATTACTGCAGACAGAACTTCCTGTCCGGAAGAGTTCTCCAGGTGAGTATTCTCTGTGGCAGTGTGTTTTCTTCACTTTCCGTTGTGGTAGCTCACCCAAGCATTGCAACCTCAACTCACTTGTCCTGTTTTGACCTTGAAAATGTTATTTCTGGAATATGCTTGGCTTTACCAGCTGTGTAAAAGGGATTCCTGAACTGTGACATCAGGCCTTCTAGGCTGAGCCTTCCAGAAACTGACCTGTTTTTCCTTTCTTTGGTGAATTTGTGTTTACTTATGTGGAGGATAGGGTATTAATATAGATACTCTAAAGATTATTGTCTTTGGAAGTCAGTCTTGTCAATAACTAAACCAGGTATTCCTAACCTGAATACATAAACCGCTGAAAATATGTACAACATTTATGCTTGCACTTTTTTGCATTATTTTGGAGAAAGATCATAGCTTTCTTGTTCTTTTTTTTTTTTCAAGAGAGATGTTTAGCTATAGGGCACATGCACTCACTAGAAAGACAGAAAGTGAGAAATCACCCCCTAGGGGGATGGCCACACCACAATCCCTTCTTTTCTGTTCTCCTCTTGGGATTTTGGACACACACACACACACACACACACACACACACGTGACTGGCATGAGTCTCAAGCCACCGGGTCCTGGACTTGAACCCAGGTGGACCACATAGGAGTCCAGCATCCCAACCACTATGTCCATCTGCTGGCCAATCATAGCTTTCATTAGATTCTCAAAGGGGTCTGTGACCATCACTAAGCTTTCCATCCTTTCCCTAAAACCAAAGAACTAATACTGATCCAGATTTTCTTTGTTAATTTTTCTCATGTCCATCAGAACCCACTATGTGTCAATAATGCGTTTATAAGAAAGGAAACGGTTATTATAGTCTAAGGAACTCCTGGGTGTATTTGCTGTGTTATCCATGTTTACTTGGGACACTCCTAGAAAATACTCTGTTGTCATCCAGAGACAATGGTGCTGCTTGGCTCTCAGTACCTTGGTTATCATGATCCCCTTCTCTGTGGTCGTATAGGCAGCTCACATTCAAACAGAAGCCACAAGAGAAAGAGGCTTGCACTTTTCTTTCTCAAACTTATACCCATCTATAAAATGGAGTGTCTAAATGTAAACCGCTTGCTAACATCCCTATTCCTAGGAAAAGATGTGAGCCAGCGAAAGCACAGGTAGGAGAAAGAGGGAAAGTTTTGCCGTGTTCTGTTGAGAGAGAACACTAACCACTCCAGGCACGGGTGGAGCTGAGAGGACTCGAGTAGAAGTGCACACAGGGAGAACTAGACGGTAGACAGTACGGCGGCACTTAGTATTGGGGTTCTAAGCAAAATTAGCCACATAAATTGCTGTCCTGAGAACTTCTGGGAAAGTCAGACCTACCCAAAATCCAATGAAAGTGTTGAAAAGTGTAATATAAAGTTAAATAAATAATCCTTGTTGTCTGCAATTTTTTAATTTCTCTGTAACTTTCACTCTGCCTGCCAGTTTCGTGTAAGTAAAAACCGCCTTTTTGGAAATGACCAGTCAAGGTCATCTTCATACCTGTGTGATGAATCCACCTGCACCTCATTGCAGTCCACTGAGGCAGTACTTTTTGGTAGTCACTCGTTATTATGAGACTTAACTTTGATGTGTTGATGCCCTTGCTTAAAGATTTTTCCACTTCTTTCAGGAAATGGCCAGCCTCAAGCGACAATTCACTGAACTGTTGTCAGATATAGGGTTTGTAAAGGAAGGACTCAGGGCGAGGGAAATTGAGAAAAGGGCCCAAGGAGGAGATGGTGTCTTAGATGCCACAGGAGAAGAGGTAAAGAATGTGCAATTCATTTTTATTTCTCTTTAATTAATTAGCTCATGACTGTAGCATTAACTTGAGAACATTTGTAGACTCTTTCACTTGAGGCTCGTGAGCAGTGACTTAGTGGCGTTCTTGATTTTCTTCTTGCTACAAGTAAGTGTCGGCTAAGAACAGGAGGGTTTTTCTGTTTATAGTTGCTATTTTTTTTTTTTTCAATTTCACACTGGCTCTTGATAAATTCTTAAGAGGTTGGATAGCCTTCCTGGTAATGTTTTCTCAAATCAGGCCACCTTTTTCTTTTTTAGAGAGAGATTTTTGCTGTAGGACATGTACACTTGCCAGAGAGACAGAGACACAGAAACTGAGAAACCCCCCACGGGGGGGAGGGTGGCCACGTCACAATCCCTTCTCCTCCACTCTCCTTGGATTTGGGGGATGCACCCATATGCGTCCAGCATGAGCTTTAAGTCACCGGGTCTGGGACTCAAACCATGGTCAACTATGTGAGAGTTCAGTAGTGTAGCCATTATGCCATCTGCTAGTCCCGAGGCCAGCTTTTTCTTAATCAAGGACTGTGTTTTTTTATTGTTTTTTGTTTGTTTGTTTGTTTGTTTTTATTGTGCCAGAGAATGTGTATGCTCCCTGGAGAGAGACAGAGCAAGAAAGAGAGAGAGAGAGAAAGTGCCCCCCATGGGCATGGTCATACCATAATCTCTTCTCTATTTCTCCCTCCTTTCAGGATTTGGGGCACACATGCACCTGGCGTGGCACATGCACCCCCGCACATTTCTCAAGCTGTCAGGTCCAGGACTCGAACCGTGCAGTCAGCCCTGTGGGATCTAGCTGCCTTAACCACCGGGCCATAGGCTGGCCTGGTGCCCCTCTGTTCTGCGTGCATTAGTACCCTCTGGAGACTCAGAACATCTTGTAAACCAGAATCCTTTCTCCCACAGACTCTTAGGAACCCTGGCTTTGAACTGCTTTGCAGAAATCTAGCTCCTTAGAGTGGGTTCTAGGTGACTGTTTCAGTAGATTTATGTTCTACACAGAAAGAAATATTGTTCTTGGCAAAGAGATAGAAATTAGGAGCCTTTTTTGGCCTTGTTTAAGATAGAGAGCAAATGAAATGTAATGGTAAATTGCAGACAGAAATAGCCATGTTCTTGGTAAATTACTTACAAGATTAATAATCCTGCATTTCTCTCATAGGCAAACTCAAACGCCGAGAACCCCAAGCTGATATCTGCAATGCTGTGTGCTGCTCTGTATCCAAATGTAGTGCAGGTAACAAAACATTTTTCCCAGGTCCTGGGTCCTCCTATTTTTTGTTTGATTTGTAGCCAAAGGATATAAGTTAAGATGTGCATATGGAGTAGGGGGGAAGATGTGCTTATCAGTCATCTTAAAGGGATAGACATATATACCAAATTGCCTTTTAAATTTCTATACATTTTCAATCCTCCAAATCTGCTTAAATACATCATTCAAGAACACACTTATTGTATAAAACCCAGGTGTCTTTTTAATCCTCTGATATGATATTCCAGAAATTAAAATAGATATCAGTGTTACTCTGTCAATGATGTGCTATGATTTCTCTTATGCTTTTCACTCTGGACTAAAATTAGATAAGAACAAATCACATGTGCTATGCGTCAGGACCTGTGGCCAGCCCCCTGGAAACCCTACCCAAGTGTGCTCGTGGACTTTAACCTGAGCTTTGATTACCCAACCCTCCCAAGGGACCGTTTCAAACTTAGAAGGAATTTTAATTTGGGAGAGAACTGATTATTATTTTTTTAGAATCATTTTCTTTAACTTTATTTATTATTTATTTATTTTAATTTGACCAGAGGGACCGGGGGTGGGGGGGTCGGGGGGGGGAGTGAGAAAGCAAGCTGCCAGGCCCAGGACTTCAACCACAGTCAGCCATGTAGGGGTCCAGCGTCTCTAACCTCCTGTCGGCTCCCAGTATTGAGTTTTTTTAAGGCCATAACTTTTTTGTTAGATGTGTAGTTAACAACTAATGATTAACTTATGGTTCATTTTCTGCTTAGCACCTGTATGCTTTTCAAATCATTCGGATATAAGTTTACCAGTTTTGATATTATACTGTGGTTATGTTTGGAATTACCATTGGGAAGGCTGTGCAAAGGGCCTAAAGAATTTTCTGTGCTATTTAGCAGCTTCCTATGAGTCTATAGTGATTTCAAATAAAAGATTTAAAATAAAATAAAAATAAAATAGATTTAAAAAATAATAACTTGGAGGGAAAATACATTGGAGACATAAACCATATAAATAAAAACCGTAGGGGCCAGAAGTGGTGTAGTGGTTAAGGTGCTGGATTCCCATATGGCCAACCACAGTTTGAGTCCTGGACCTGGTGGCATGAAAATCACACCAGGAACATGCCTGTGCATGCCCAAAATCCCAGGAGGAAAATGGAGGAGATGGCATTGCGGCATGGCTATCCCCCCGGGGGAGTGATTTCTCACTTCCCCCTCTCTCTCTCCAGTGAGCACAGGCATCCTGGGGGGGGGGGGGGAGGGAGGGAGAAAGGAAGAAAGAAAGAAAAAACAAACAAACATAAATATGGTATAAGAAATGTTAGGTGATGAATGATATGACTTTGAGGATAAACTATAGGTGAAAAGGTGATAGATCTGTTTATATCCTTAAGAGCTCATTAATTGGGACCAGCAGTTAGCGTAATGGCTATGTCACTGGACTCCCACGTAGTCGATTGCGGTTCGAGGCCCAGACCCGGTGGCTTAAACTCATGCCAGGTGCATGTGCATGCATGCCCAAGATCCCAAGAGGAGAATGAAGGAGAAGAGATTGTGGCGTGGCCATCCCCCCTGGGGGGTGATTTCTCGCTTTCTGTCTCTTTGTCTCTCTCTTTCTGGTGAGCACACATGCCTTATAGCAAAAACCTCTCAAAAAAAAAAAAAAGAATTCATTAATTTAAAAAAGACTTTAAAAAGACCTTTGGAACCTAATAGAAAAGTGAGCAGAGGACATGAGTGAGCAGATAATACATACACAAAAACAATGTTATTAGCATGGAGAAATGCAAATTAAAACAACAAAGATCTCTCTCTTTTGCTTTTCAAAATGGCAGATTTTTTTTTTAACTAACAATACTGGTGCTGACATGAGTCCCCCAAAATGGACAGTCTTACTCTTAGTGGAAATATAAATTTATACACCCTTCCTAAATAGTAGCTTCATTTTTAGGGATTTATTATTAGGAAGTAATTGCATATATGTCCAAAGATGTAGCTAAGAGAATGGGGACTGATTGGTGGCCTGGTGGTTAAGGGTGATGGATTCCCACATTGTCGACTGTGGTTCAAGTCCTGGACCTGGCGGCTTGCTTTCTCACTTTCCATTTCTCTCTCTTTAATCAAATTAAAACATAGTAATAATGATAATAAATAAAATTAAATAATTCTTTTCTTTATAAAAAAGAGCCTATTTTATGGGGACCAGCAGGTGGTGCAGTGGTTAAAGGCACTGGAGTCCCACACGATTCGAGTCCCAGACATGGAGGCTTGCTTTCTCAATTTCCCCTTCTCTCTGTCGTTCTCTGTCTCTGGTCAAATTTAAAAAAAAAATTTTTTTAAGGAATTAAGTAAATAATTGTGTGGTTTTTTTTTTTTTAAAAAAAGAGCCTATTTTAGTTTCAAACATTTTTAGATTTATTTAATTTTATTTATAATTGTTTCTCTTTAATTTGTTATAGGGCATGTATGCTCACCAGAGAGAAACAAAGAGAGAGAAGAGAGAGAGGGAAAGTGAGAAAGCAAGCCACCAAATCCAGTACTCAAACCACAGTTGGCCCCGTGGGAGTTCAGCACCTCAGCCACCATGCCAGCTGCTGGCCCCAAAATATGTCTATTTTTATATTATTATGAATTTATGATTTTTCTCTATATAAGCATAAATCTAGCAGCAAAAAAACTATAGTATTTATCAAACATGAATGCTATTTATTTCTTAGTCCTGTGATTAGATTTTTACTTTTTCCTAATGTGTGCTTTTTGTGGTAATCATGTATCGTTTTTGCAAAAAAGAAATACACACATACACACACATATATAGTTCATATGTGTGTTTATGTAATATATGTTTTTCATTATATTTTTTCGAATGAAATAGTCATGTGTTGCTTAATGACAGAGATACATTCTGAGAAATGCATCAGTAGGCGATTTTGTCATTCCATAAACGTTACAGAGTGTACTTACACAAACCTGGATGGCCTATCCACTACACAACTATGCTGGGTGTTACCACCTATTATAATGTTCTGGGACCACTACTGTATATGAGTCCACTGTTGGCCAAAATGTTGTTAGGAGGTACATGATTGTAATCTCTTTTCAAAATGTCTTGGACATTGGCATAATGGTTGTGTTGCTGGACTCCCACGTAGTCAGCCACAGTTCCAGTCCTGGACCTGGTGGCTTAGGACTCAGGCCGGTGCATGTATGTACATCCCAAGAGGAGAGTAGAGGAGAGGAGGTTGCAGCATGGCCATCTCCCCAAGGATGTGATCACCCTGGGGGGGGGTGATTTCTTGCTTCCTGTGTCTTTGTCTCTCTCTGTCTCTCCAGCAAGCGCATGTGCCTTATAGCAAAAATCTCTCTAAAAAAATAAATACATACATGTTTTAAAGTATTTTGTTTTGAAAGAAATTTATACTCAGATCCTTGGTCTGGAGTTTCCATCTGGATCTCTGCATCTGGTCGTCTTTACAGACCCAAAATATCAACGTAGTTTCTCCCTCATGTGGCTGCTGTGTAGTAGAGTCACCCAGAGCTCCTGTACCTTGACAATAAAAAGAAAAACAAAAAAAATTCTCATACTACTTCCAAAAGGAAATTAAGTGAGAGAGGGAAGAAAAAGCAAAGCTATTCAAACAAGAATGTTTTTTTGTGTCACAGGACACTTTCCACAGTGAAAATACATGCATTTTATATACTTTTTTCCAAATATGTGTTTAGGTGAAAAGCCCAGAAGGGAAATTCCAGAAGACCAGTACTGGAGCTGTCAGAATGCAGCCAAAATCAGCTGAGTTGAAGTTTGTCACCAAGAACGATGGCTACGTGCACATTCACCCTTCCTCGGTGAACTATCAGGTCAGAAGAGTGGTGGATGTGGGTTACATATGGCAGGTCCTGGGGGGAGAAACAGCCGCTTAGACTGAGCCAAACCCTGTCCATCACTTGCTGTCCCCAGCAGCACCACTGATTTAGGGAAGGTTAAGTAAGTACAAACAGACTAGGAATTGGACTATTTCTGGCAAGACTATTTCCACTTCAAGAAAATTCTACTGGATTCAAAAAATGCTCAAGCCTGCTGTCAGATTTAAATTTGTTTCTTTGCAGTGGTGATTTAGAAGTCATGAGCTAATTACATCACTGAATCTATGCCTGAAACGGGAACGAGTGACCTGTTCTTCTGCTCTCGCTTCCTCAGCTCTCATCCTTCAGCCTGCCGCGGTGAGGGTTCTGTCCCACCCCCCAGCACCATGGCCATGCCACAGAACTCGTCAGAGGGCACCGGTCACCTTCCAGTTGCCAAATCCAGCAGGCATCCCTTTACCATCGTACTTGCCTGTCACATGGCATTTGACATCGTTGACCTTCCTCCTCCTACAAACTATCTTTGATGTTCTTTTTGCTTTTGAAATAACTCTTGTCACTCTGATCATCCCCGTATCTCCTTTATTAGCTTCTCTTCCCCATCCTAAAATAGAGGTTCTGTCCTTTGTCCTTACTTTCTCACCACAGTGTACATTTCCTGAACTACAGAAGGTACAGCTTCGTGGTTCCAGCTGCCACGTACATGCTGGCACAGGCCCTCGAGTCTGTCTCTCCAGACCTGGGTTTTTTCCTGCTGGAAAACATCAGCTTGCTGCTTCCAGTCACCTCAAACTCAGAAGCTGAAAAATCAACTCGTTATCTCCCAATTCTCTCTTCCCTCTTCTCTTGCCTCTCTTGGTGTATGCCACCATCCACACTGGAACATAGACTACTGCTTCTTTTCTTCTTCCAGTCCAGTTGGTCACCAGATCCCAGCACCGCCACCTTTTCGACATCTCTAAGAAAGTACGAGGCAGCATGAGGAGAATCTCCTTAAGCTTAGAGGAGTTTGAAGGCCAGGCGGTCATCAGCCCTCTCAGCTGCATGCTTTCCTCAGAACCAAGGCCTGAGTTAGCCCACGCCTCTTCTGAGCTCACCATGACAAACACAGATGGATCCTATGTCCATTTACTATCTGCTTGCACTTGTGCCGGACAGTCGTAGGCCCCAGAGGATAGCAGGTGAACCATCGATAGGTAGACAAGGTCACTACCCTCAAGGAGTTGATGTTTTAGTGGGGAAAACAGGCAAGAAGTAAATAAACAAATAATCTCAGATTAGTCACAAATGGCATGAGAAACCACAGGGTAGAGAGATCGAGAGTGGCAGGAGAAAGGCCCGTTAACACAGCACAGTCAGGGAAGAATTCAGAGCAAACACTGAGCAGATCCTCAACTAAGCGAAGCACGAACCGTGCACGTACCTAACAGAGAACATTTTAGCAGGGGAAGTGAGTGCAGACACCGGGAGTGGGAGCGTATCTGACGTGTTCCGGGAAATGCAAGGGGGCAGCCAGTGTAATGGAGTGGGATTTTTAGAGGTGAGGATAAGAGGAGATGTGGGGGGCACCAGCACGGTAGGGCTGTGCAGGATCTTACAGGCTGCGGTAGGGATTTTAGATTCTGTCCTTGGGAAGCCATGGGAAGGTTTTGAGCCATCATTGGCTTTATGCCTTAGAAGATCGCTGTGACTGCTGTGTGGCAAAGGGGCTGTGACGATGCAGAGACAAACAGCAAGCACGTAGGAAGCCGTTCCAGTGCTCTGCCTGAGATACTGAGGCTTGCACTGATGGGGACGTGGACGCGGGGAGAGAGGCCAGTTTTTATGTATTTTGCAAAAAGACCTGAAAGGACTGAATTGACTGTATAAATATAGTTGGGAGAAAGAACAATCAAGGATAACTTCTAAACTGAGGGCCGGAGTAACCGAGTGAGTCAGAGTGCCATTTACTGAGATGGGGAGCCCTGACAGGAGGGAGAATGAAGAACTCCTGAACACAAGAAGTCTGAAATGCTTATAACATGAACAAGTGGGAATGGCCAGTAGGTAGTCAGACATCCAAGTCTGGAGCTCAGCGGAAACAAAGGTACAGGCTGGAGATAAATTTAGGAGTCAGCAACGAACAGGTCCCTAAATCCATGGGGTTGGTGAGGTTCCCTTTTTGTCGCCAGTGACGTCGCCGTCGTCATCTGAGGTTTTGTGTTGTAGGTCAGACACTTTGACAGCCCCTACCTGTTGTACCACGAGAAGATCAAAACCAGTCGGGTGTTCATTCGCGACTGCAGCATGGTGTCTGTGTACCCGCTGGTCTTGTTCGGGGGAGGCCAAGTGAACGTGCAGCTTCAAAGAGGAGAGTTTGTCGTCTCCCTGGATGACGGCTGGATCCGTTTTGTAGCTGCCTCCCATCAGGTAAAGGAATAATTGGTCTATTCTCTGAGGCCCAGACCGTGAGATGATTTGATAATATGAAGACAAGGGCATTTCTTTAGGGTGTGAGGACACACAGCTAACTAAGGGTGAATGATAGGTCTGCCCTGGGACACTAAGAACGAGGCGGAAGTGAGGCCGGGTGGAGCCCTAGCAAGAGTTCTGTGGAGCACACTGGAGGGGAAGCCCTGGATGGTTTGGGCTGGCGTAAAAGGTTTAGGAGAGGAGAGAAGCTCTAAGGGAGGGCGGGTACCTTCCATATTGTTATTTACATAACACGGGAGGGGGCATTACAAAGCTCTTGGAGAAAACTATACATGGGTTTCAAAACTTATTTTTTGCCCCAAAATAAACTCATACTTTAATTCCATTTCTTCACAAACTTTTTTCAATCTCCTTGTATGTTCACCAAAGAAAAGTGAGAAAAGTTAGATAAACAGAAATAAACAAATAAAAATCATCCTGACTCTATCTCTACTGTTTCAAATATTAAAATTAATAGGTCTGAATTCTCCTTTTATATTCTCAGGTCTCAGTTATTCACTATGTGGAGTCTCTGTGAGAAACACCTCAGAGAGTATATGTTTAAGAAATAATACCCACTTCGACATTGGCATCTGTTAGGGCGCTGATGCTACAAGAAGCAGAAACACTCAGACTTTAAGGATTGGCATATTTAACAGTAACATCTAGGGCAGCACTGTCCGACAGAAATACGATGTGAGCCACACCTGTAATTTAATTGTTCTAGTAACCACAGTTTAAAAAGTAAAAAGAGGGGCCAGTCCCTGGCGTGGTAGTTAAGGAGGCTTGATCCCACATTGCTGACTCTACAGCTCAAGCCCTGGACTCAATGGCTTGAGAAACCCTCTGGGCACATATGTATGTATGCCCAGGGTCCCCAAAAAAGAGGGAGAAATGTAAGGGAAGGGATCATAGCAGGATATTCACCATAGGGGGTACCTTCTCTCTTTTTCTTGTCTCTCTCCAGCAAGTACACACACCCTCTGGTAAAATTGTTTCAAAAAAAAAGTAAAAAGGGAAAGGTGAAATTAATCTTTTTAAAAAATAATTATTTAATTTTATTTATTATTATTTTTTTTTTTTTTAATTTGCTATAGGGCACATGTACATGAGAGAGAGAGAGAAAGCAAGCAAGCCACCAGGTCCAGGACTCAAACCACTGTTGGCCATGTGAGAGTCCAGCATCTTAACCACCGTGCCATCTGCTGGCCCCAGGCAAAATTAATCTTAGTGTATTTTATTTAACCCAATGGTTAGGATGCTGGACACTCTCACATGGCCAACCATGGTTCCAGTCCCAGACCTGGTGGCTTGCTTTCTCATTTTCCTTCTCTCTCTCTCTCTCTCTCTGCCTCTCTCTGGTCAAATGAAAATAAATGAATGGATAAATTAAATTAAATTAAATAATTCTTAAAAAAAAAAAAAAGTTGACCGTGCTCTATCTAATATGGGAAACACTACATAAGAGCGGTGAGTACTTCCAGATAAGATGTGATAGAAAAGGCTTTTTATAACAGAAGGCACTTAGCTCTATAGCATAAAAATGTGTTTAGTGTTTGTTCTCCACTAATGGAGTGAGATACAGTCTACATGATGGTAACCAGGACTGGAGCGTTTCCCTGTAACCCGTCTCCCGTGTTGTCCCATACTGCTCATGCTGTATCTGTCATTGCAGGTGGCTGAATTAGTGAAGGAACTTCGCTGCGAGCTTGACCAGCTCCTCCAGGATAAAATCAAAAATCCGAGCATAGACCTGTGCACGTGCCCGCGAGGATCCCGGATCATCAGCATGATTGTAAAACTCGTCACCACACAATAAAGAGCAGTCTTAGGAGAGTGCTCATTACTCACCTGCGCCTTGCTCCCCTGGGAAATAACAGCAGCACCTCTACCTCCAACCAAAGACCTGTGCTGGGACTGGCCCTGGTGGAGGAGCCCAGGCCACGCAGAGCTGAGTCAGCTGAAGCACCACCCCCTGGGGACGTTTCCCAGACAGTATTTCTAACAAACCCGTGAGCACTCCCAGCACCACGTGGAGTGTCCATGGCGAGATGGTCTAAAACCCAGCTTGCCTGTCTTTTTCTCTGTGACTGTCCTGGAGTGAATGAAATGCACCTCATAACACAAAAGTGAATGTTTAATACAATTCTGTTT
Organism: Tupaia tana; assembly: GCA_026018925.1. Classification (NCBI taxonomy): domain Eukaryota; kingdom Metazoa; phylum Chordata; class Mammalia; order Scandentia; family Tupaiidae; genus Tupaia; species Tupaia tana. Next base: position 195,577,712 of record JAKSZU010000003.1, read on the forward strand.
TAATCTGTGTATTCTTTTTCTTCTGCTTTTTGTTGGGGTGAGCCAGGGAGATGAGGAAAAATATCCATTGTTAATATTTTCCTGTCATAAAGGCTCATTGAAAGAAGTCAGAGAAGAAGAAAAATAGGATAAAAATTATGTGAGCAAGAAAAATAAAATTTGCATTTTAGGCTATTGGCTATTAAGTAAACAACTTGTGAGGGATTTTAATTTTTATTCATTAAAGGTCAGATTAAAAACAAATGAGTTAATGAATTCTGTTTTACAATTAAAGTGCTGGCTAATCTTATCCACAACACTCCTGTTCTTAAAAGAATAATGCTCTGGGTGTCTTCATTCTCTAAGTCCTCCATCCAGGAGTCTCTACTCTTAGGAACTCAAAAATCCAATGGCCACATTTTACATTACCTAAAGAATTTTAATAGTATTCTCAGGGCAATGTTGGTAGAAAAGGTTGCCATGCTAATAGAAGATTTACAGCCATGGACCAGCATATGGTGTAATGGTTATGACACTAGACTCCCACATAGTTGACCGCGGTTCAAGTCTCGGACCCAGCAGCTTAAACCTCATGCGGAGTGTGTATGTATATGTGCCCAAAATCCTGAGAGGAGAATGGAGGAGGATTGTGGTGTGGCCATCCCCCCAGGGGGTGATTTCTCGCTTTCTATCTCTCTGTCTCTCTCTCTCTCTGTCTCTCCAGAAGCACAGGCGGCCTATAGCAAAAATCTCTCTCTCAAAAAAAAAGTCTTACAGTCAAAAATGCCTCCCTTGAGATTGCTTATTTTCAACCACCACTTAGGTTAATGGGACACTAGCCCTTTGAAAAATATGAATACATTTACATTTTTTTTTTAATCACTTACTGGTATGGCCAGAAAAGAACCCACAGAGTTGAGAGAAAACAATATTCTTGTGTTTGTCTAGACCTCAGGACAGAAGCATCAGAAGTTTCATGCTATAAATAGAATTCAAACTAATCGATAGAACCACCGCAGTGAAGGGTGTTTATTTAGCTACGTTTTCAGGAAATCTCCTAGGCTGTCCCACACGATCATTATTTAATGTACTTAAGCTCTGGTACACTTGAGCTTAGACTCCAAGCAGTATTTTTTAAATGTCATCACTTTAAATAAAAAACATACATATGCGCACTCCCACAGAACCCAAGTTCTATCTTGCTATAAAATAAGGCTCGTATTGCAGTGCCGATTAGGCTGGGACCTTGAGAAGAAACGCAGGCAAAAGCTGCATTAACCCTCTTGAAGTGTTTTAACAGTTTTGAGGGGCCAGCAGGTGACATGGTGCTTAAGGTGTTGGACTCCCACAGTGGCCAACCGTGGTTCCAGTCCCAGACCTGGTGGCTTGCTTTCTCACTACCCACCCCACTCCAATCTCCCTCTGAGCACACGTGCCCTATAGCAAACTTTAAAAATATAATAATAATAAATATTTTTGAGAGGTTTTTGCTATAGGGTGCGCGCACTCGCCAGAAAGACGCATCTTCCTTTTCCACTTACTCCGTAAGCGTTTAGCCACATTTTCGCCAGAAAGACGCATCTTCCTTTTCCACTTACTCCATAAGTGTTTAGCCACATTTTACCAAAACAGTCACACACACACACACACACACACACACACACACACCACAGGATCACGCCAACCAGCGGTGAATTTTTTTTAATAATTATTTTATTTTATTTCATTTATTATTTTTTTTAATTTGATGATATATGTATATATAGAGAGAAAATGGGAAAGCAAGCCACCAGGTCTGGGACTCGAAATATGGTCTACCATGTGGGACTCCAGCACCTTAAGCACCATGCCATGTGCCAGCCCCAATGAAATTTTTTTTTTTTTTTTTTTTCAAATTAGATATTTGTTTTACCAGAATCTAGCTAGAGAACAGTATTAATAAAAGATTTGCTCTGAAGCCTGTCTGCACTGCTGTTTCAGACTGTGTCTAACTGGGAAGGTCTCACGAGTACAGCTGAACATCCTGACGGAGGTGGTCATGACTGATGAAGCTCTAGCTTTGTCTTCCATATTGGATCATTACAACTCAAACTCCCAGTCATGAACTTAGATCTTTATTCTCCCATTCTATTATTTCAGCAGCTTAATTTACTTATTTTTAAAGTCAATGGAATATGCCTTTTTTAAAAAAAGAATTATCTTATTTTGGACCAGCAGATGGCATAATGGTTACATTGCTTGACTTCCACATACTCAACCATGGTTCGAGTCCATGACCTGGTGGCTTAAAACTCACACTGGGCACATGGGTATATGCCCAAAGTCCTGAGAGGAGAATGAAGGAAAAGGGATTGCAGGATGGCCATTCCCCCTGGGGGATGATTTCTCACTTTCTGTCTCTGTCTCTCTGGTGGGTGCATGTGCCCTATAGCAGAAACCTCTCTTAAAAAAAAAAAAGAAAAGAAAAGAAAAGAAAATTTAACTTTATTTGTATTTTAATTTGACCCGAGTGGGACAGAGTGAGAGAAAAAGAGGTAAAGTGAGAAAGCAAACCACCAGGTCTGGGAATCAAACCATGGTCATCCATATGGGAGTCTAGCGCCTTTAACCACCACGCCACCTGCCAGTCCCAACCGCTTAATGTAAGTAGTATGTCTGAGCAGTGCATGTGGATCTGTAGGCAAAATGGTAAATATTAGTTCTTTTTCCCTTCTAGGTAATGGTTGGAACATGTTCCTAAGAGGTTATTGTAAAATAAGATCTCTGTAAAATTAAAGCACAGCAAATGTAAGGCATTAGGACCAAGGGTGTGATTCTCAGTCCAGCTCTGTGGGGATTTCACTCTATGTTCTTTCAATTGCTGGTCTGTGAGTGAATGACCTTGGGCTTCACATACTGAGGGTGTCTTGTGGATGTCACTCAGATGCCATAGAGATAATAGATTCCTGGAGGCAGCAGAATATGCTCACACTGCCATTGTTCCTGATCAGCCTAAGCAAAGGCTGGCTTCCTCCTGAATCACGTGAGAATTAAGTGTAACTCTTAGGGCTTATTTGTCCCACGTGTAGGGGAATGTTTGCTAACGATACTTAACCAGTTAATAAGCATTGGGTTGTTGGAAAAGTCATGAAGAGCTTTTTTTAAAAAGAATTATTTTATTGAACTTTATTTATTTTAATAAATTAATTAAAATTTATTTAATTTCAATGAAATTAAAATTTCATGTCCCAGAAAGAGACAGAGTGAGTCAGAGAGAGAGAGAGAGAGAGAGAGAGAGAGAAGGAAAGTGAGAAAGCAAACTGCTGGGTCCGGTACTTGACCTGTGGTTGGCCATGTGGGAGCCCAGTGCCCTTAACACCACCTGCCGGCCTATTTCATGAAGTTTTTGCATAGAAAAACAGGAAAAATACGTCAGAAAATAACTTTTCTGACAACCCAATACAAGGTTAGCTTGTTGTTGTTTTTAGAAGTTAGATCTTCATCATAAATCTGTGTCAGTCAATATTTGAGGGTTCACAGTACAGAACGCCCCAGATGGAAATGATCTAGAAACAGCTACTACAATCTACTGTCACAGCAATCATTTCAGGGTGTTTCTGGGTGATGGGCTTCCTCCATGTCTTTTAATCTCATAAATGTAAAGCTATACGATGAGTGGGTAAATAGTTAACCACGATGAGTTATAACATGGGGGGGGCTTTTTGCCATTTCTAAGTTACCACCACTAAACAATAGATCAAAGAGGCTGGTTTGGGAACCAGCAGTTAGCGTAATGGCTATGTTGCCGGACTCCCACGTAGTTGACCGTGGTTCGTGTCCTGGACCCAGTGGCTTAGAACTCACGCCGGGCGCGTGTGTGTGCGTGCCCAAGATCCCGAGAGGAGAATGGAGAAGGGATTGCAGTGTGACCATCCCCTCTGGGGGGTGATTTCTCACTTTCTGTCTCTATGTCTCTCTCTCTCTGTCTGGCTAGTGCACGCACCCTATAGCGAAAACCTCTCCAAAAAAAAAAAAAAAAAAAAAAAGAAGCTGGTTTTCGGATTTGTAGCCAGTCACCACGCTTTTACAGTATTTCATCTTGGATTTTTAAATATTTTTTAAATAAAAAAGCAGAAAATAAAAAGTCCTTTTGGAGAATCACTCATGACCTATATATAAGCCATGAGGAGTGAGTGGAATCAATATTTCATAAAGATACAGGACAGCAACTCAGATATTAACTCGTTTCCACAGGCAGTTCAGCCTCACTGCCTCGCGTCTACTCTTTTTTTTTTTTTAATTTTTATTTATTCATTTATTTCAATTTGACCAGAGAGAGACAGAGAGTAAGAAAGCAAGCCACCAGGTCTAGGATTCAAACCATGGTCAGCCATGTGGGTATGTCCAGCGACATAGCTATTACGCTAACTGCTGGCCCTGGGTCTACTCTTGAATCAGTTCTAACCCTTTCTCACTTTCCCTCTCTCTTCATCTCTCTCTAGTGAGCATGTGTCCTATAGCAAAATTTTAAAAATAATAATAATAATAAATAAAGAAGTCATGATTTAAAGGAAAAAGTTTGATAAATATCCTCAATAAGCGCACTTCAGTGAGATTATTTATTATTCTCATATGCAGAAAATGCAGTTACTGCTACCTCTCCCATCCTCTTTTACTAAAAATAGCCTGTAGGAGTTAATTTTCCTTCCAAGTTAAATTAATTTCATACTGGAGAAATTATCCATAGCTGGTTTTCTTCTATAATCATTAAAACAGAATAGCAGCCTCAAAGCCTGAGGTCCTGAAATTCCACTCTGAATACCTTTTTTTTTTTTTTTTTTTCCCCCTTCATTCCATCTTCAGGCTTCAGTTGAAGTGAAACAGCAATGTCCGGAGGCCAGCAGGTGTCATGGAGGTTAAGGCCCTGGAATCAACGTGGCTGACTCTCCAGTTCGAGTCCTGGACCTGGCAGCTTGGAAATCATGCCAGTCACTTGAGCATGTGTGCCTAAAAATCCTGAGGGGAGACTAGAGAAGGGCTTGCAGCATGGCCATCCCCCATGGGAGGTGATTTCACACACACACACACACACACACACACACACATCTCTGTCTGACAAGTGCACGCTATAGAAAACTAAACAAAAAAAAACAAAACTGTTTCGAGTAAGATTTCAAATAGAGATTAACTCTAACAAATACAGGACCCTATCATATACAAAGACAATAAAGAAATTTCATCAAAGGAAGAAATGTAGTTTCTACTTGTTTTAAACTAGTGGTTCTCCACTGGGGGCAATCCCCCCCACCAGTCAACTATGTCCTAAAACACTAATTGTCAGGCTGCTAAATATCCTGTAAGACAGGGGGAAAAAATAAACATCCAGCCCAAAACACTAATAGTGCCAAGGTAAAGAAAACTCAGTTTTAAACAAAATGAGATCAGGGGCCAGCAGGTGCCATAATGGCTATGTCGCAGGACTCCCATGTATAGGGAGTGGTTCAAGTCCCGGACCCAGTGGCTTAAACTCACGCCGGGCATGTGTGCGTGCGTGCCCAAGATCCCGGGAGGAGAATGGAGGAGAAGGATTGCGGCGTGGCCATTCCCCCTGGGGGGTGATTTCCTGCTTTCTGTCTCTCTGTCTTTCTGGTGAGCACACGCTCCCTCTAGCAAAAAACTTCCCAAAAACAAAAAAAAAATGAGATCAGTAACCACTTTTAATGCCTAATAGCTATTAGTCAGAAACAAGTCATGCCCATAGAAATCTTTGCAAATGGAAATCTACCCTGGACTACGGAAAGTGAAAATCTGCCGAATCAGCTCTAATAAACACGTACTGTGTCAATGTTTACGAGAACATCATGCCATTAGGAATACAGAATACTGGGATCAGCAGATGGCATAGTAATGTTGCTGGACTCCCACTAGTTGACTGCAGTTTGAGTCCCAGACCCAGAGGCTTAAAACTCATGCTGGGTGTTTGTGTGTTTGTGCCCAAAATCCCAGGAGAAGAATGGAGAAGGGATTGCAGTGAGGCCATCCTCCTCAGGGGGTGATTTTTCATTTTCTTTCTGTCTCTCTGTCTCTCCAGTTAGTGCCCTAAAGTAAAAATCTCTCTCTCTCTCTCTAAAAAAAAAAGAAAGAGAGAGAAAGAGAATACTGAGATCCCTTAGGCCCTGGGGTCCTTGGAGTCCAGAGTCCCTGAACCCCAACTCAGCACACCACGGTGGTGTACTCCACTGCCTGACTGTCAGGCCTGGGAGGATGCAGGGCTCCTATTCTCCACCCCAGCAACGAGGTCTGCAAGCTGTTCCGTGCCACCCTGACCCAGTATGTGAAATGGACAAATGACAAGCGTTTGTCACAGAACCCTCAGTGGCATTGAGGGCTGCCTCTTGAAGCTCAGAGCAGCAGACCCGACCTTTGCGATGGGCCTCACCATCTCTAAGGGCCTCGTGTTGATTGGCACTGGAAGCTCCCCGAGGCTGACGAAGAGTTGGACCGGCTGTGAAGGCTGTGGCGACGTTTCCGAATCCCAGCCGCGGACGCAGCGGAGCAGCCGCACGTGGCGGCGGCGGTAGAGACGTTTGCCAAGGGATGAGGGGCTCCCTGGCTGATGCTCGAAGTGAGGCGCTCGCTGGGTGATGCCACAGACTGTCCAATTCCCTGGGAGGGGGTGGCCTGGAAGGGAGCCTAACCCACCACACCGGGTCGTCTGATGGAAAATTGTATCCGCCTGCTGCTGTACCCGCAGTCCAGTGCTGAAGGAGGAAGTAGTTGGCTAGGATGCCCAGTTTTGCACTTAAAATAACCAATTTTGTTTCATTAAATAAATTGGGTATTTTCATTATAAAAATTTTTAAAATACATAATACTTAGGAATTTTAGAGAAATTATATGTACTAATGGGAAAAGTCAGACACAAGCGGATGGGGTTGTCTTTAAAACATGTCCTACCATTAGTTTCTTTTTAAATAATCACTTAATTTTGAAAATAGGACGATCTAGCAAGCATGGGACAGCTGATACTGTTACCACCATTGCAAAACTCAAGTTCACACTTAGGCCCACATTAAGACGTGTAAAATACACACACGTACTCTCTTACCTTATCTTAGTGCTAATGAACAAAGTCCACCCAGGGAGACTTTGGCCAATATTCGAAACCACAGATAGGTTTGCGTCTTTCTTTCTTTCCTTTTTTTAAAGGTACATAGCTTTACATAGATAAAACTATACAATCTTAAATAGAATGTGGAGTCTAAATAGGAATTTTCATTTCTAGGCTCAGGAACCCTTCTCCTATAGTTGGAACTGGAAAAATCAGAGCCGGCAGGTGGCGTGGTGGTTAAGAGCTCTGGACTCTCACATGGCCGACCACGGTTCGAGTGCCAAACCTGGTGGCTTGCTTTCTCACTTTACCTTTCTCTCTTTCTCTCTCTGTCCCTCACTGGTCAAATTTTTAAAATAAGTAAATAAATAAAGTTGAATAAAATAATTCTTTTTTTAAAAATCAGTTTGTAGTATTAGGAAGATTACCAAACAGAATCACAGAGATCTGTTATGTTCTTTAAAAGACAGATTTGAGTGCCAGCATTTGACGTAGTGATTAAGGTACTGCACTCCCACATGGCTAACCATGGTTCAAGTCCCGGACTTGGTGGCCTGACAATCACACTGGGAGTGTGTGCATGCTCAAATTTGCAAGAAGAGAATGAAGGAGAAAGGATTGTTGTGTGGCCATCCCCACTGTGGAGTGAATTCACACTTTTCCTCTTTTGTCTCTGCCTCTTGTCTCTTAGGTGAGCACACACACCCTATGGCAAAAAAAAAAAAGACAGATGTCTTATTTTATGATGGGCACCAAGGTACTTATCCCACATGATAAAGAAATTAATCCATTGATTACATACCCAGCACAATCAATAATTAGAGACAATTCTGTTAGTGCTGCTTTTCTGTCTCTGAAATTCACTTGTACACTTTCCCATTTAAACCCCAGCCATCCCTGTTGTTTCTAGCATAGGAAAGTAACTTTACAATGGAGAAACCCGACAGATATTACCTTACCCACGTGATTACAGCCAATGTCACGAGAAACAGAGCAAATCAACACGATGCATCTCCTGCTCTGATGGGTTATCATTCCCAGGGTGTGCCTACCTGGAAAATGCATATGCTGAATTGAACTATACGGAAATATCGGACAAACCCAAACTTAGCATTATTCCACAAAATACCTGGCCTATATTCCAGTGTCGACATGCTGAAAATCAGACTGAGAAATTAATCCACGCTACAAGGAACTAAAGAAACATGACAACTGAATGTAACACAATTCATTAAAAAAAAAAAAAAAAACAAAAAAAAACACCTTTTTTTTTTTGCTATAAAGGACACTGAGACAACAGGCAAAATTTGAGTAAGGTCTATATTAAAACAGAACTGTATCAGCATTAATTTCCTGATTTTGATGATTGTGCTATTACTTAAGAGAATGCCATCATTGTTCAGGGGGAAAGAAATGAACGAACACACACAGAGAAAAAGCAAATGTGGTGTAATGTTAATACTGGCTGGGTGTGGGCCTGGCAGATGGCGTGGTGGTGAAGGGCGCTGGACTCCCACATGGCTGACTGAGGTTCAAGTCCCTGACCTGGCAACTTGTTTTCTCACTTTCCCTCTCTCTCTTTTGCTCACTCTGTCCCTCTCGTCAAATTAAAATAAATAAAGTTAAATAAAATAATTCTTGGGACCAGCAGTTAGCATAATGGCTATGTTGCTGGATTCCCATGTAGTTGACCGTGGTTCGAGTCCCAGACCCAGAGGCTTAAACTCACATCGGGCGCATGTGCGTGCGTGCCCAAGATCCCGAGAGGAGAATGGAGGAGAAGGGATTGCGACGTGGCCATCTCCCCTGGGGGGTGGTTTCTCACTTTCTGTCTCTCTCTGTCTCTCTGGCGAGCACATGTGCCCTATAGCAAAAACATCTCCAAAATAATAATAATTTAAAATATATTTGCTGGGTGAAGGATATTTGGGAATTATCCTATTCTTGCAAATTTTCTATAAATCTAAAATTATGTAAGAAAAAGTAGTGCATGTATGCTATAACTACACTTTTTATTAATCCCTAGGGAGTGATTTCTCATTTTCACTCTGTCTCTGTCTCTCTCTCTCTCTCCAGTGAGCACACATAACCCATAGCAAAAAATACAAAGTAATTCAATGATTAAGTCAAAAACAGACTTTTGTTTTAAAAAAGTAGCCATAATACATGGTCAGAGATTTCCCTGGCTACTGCCCAGAGCTGACAGTAAGCCTTCTGAAAAGAATCTCTCTCTAGAGAATCTGGGACTACAGATGTCAGAAGCCCCTAGATGGATCTGAAAGAAGTGAGTTAAACTCCTGGGGACAGTCTCAGCTGAGGAACTGACTAGGGAAACTCCCTAAGCAGGCCGGTTTCCATGGCAGCGCCGGATCATTTATCCTTCCTAGCACTCAGGTTTCATTTACAGACAAAATTGTTGAAACAATCAGAGGACCGAGCTGCCAAGAAACAGTCTATGTCCCCAGTTCATTAGTTTGATGACAAATAAATCTAACGTCAATGTACCAGAACCTGCCCCTGAACCAACTGATGGTGTGGATCATTTCCCACACGGCTTCTCCCTTTTCAAGGGCATCTTGTCAGACTCACCTCCTCGCTGATTTTAATTCACTTTTATTCCCTTCCCTCTACTTGCTTTTTCTTTTTAGAATTATTTAATTTTACTTATTCATTTTTTTTTTCAATTTGACCAGAGAGAGGGAAAGTGAAAAAGCAAGCCACCAGATCCAGTACTTGAAATATGATCAGCCATGTGAGAGTGTTCAGCACCTTACCCACCACACCACCTACTGGCCTCCCTCTATTTGCTTTGTTTTTTAGCACTCCTTTTTTTTTTTTTTTTTAAGGATTATTTTTTATTTAGCTTTATTTGTTTATTTTTTATTTCAATTTGACCAGAGAGGGACAGAGTGAGAGAGAAAGAGAGAGAGAGGGAAAGTGAGAAAGCAGGCCGCCAGGTCCGGGACTCGAGCCGCAGTCGGCCATGTGGGAATCCAGCGCCCCTAACCACCACACCACCTGCCAGCCCCTCTATTTGCTTTTTAAAAGACTCTCCAGAGTTTTGAATGAGAGAATCCAAGTCACAAGAAGTAAGGTTATGTGCTAAATTTTGCTTTGAGGACCACAGAGCTTGAAAGCTGTGGTGGAGTTTCCGAATTGTTTCTGCAAGTGTGGCCTGGGACTGGCAACACCATTACTGGGAGTTTGTTAGAAATGCAAATTTCTGGGTCCCTACACGGACCTACTGAATCAGAGCCTATTGGAACTAGGGTCCAGCAATCCGTTTTAATAAGCTCTCCAGCTAATTCCAATTCTTGCTGAAGTGCAAGAAACATTAGCTATACATCTTGCTACTAGACAAAATCTATGCTGGAAAAGAGCTACATTATCAGAGTGTACTCAAAGATCCTAAAACCTATTTTAAAATATTTCTTCCAAAAGGCACCAATTCTCTTTTGCATGGATGACAATGGAACTTACACGAGAGAACTAAAAGAGAGTGGTAATCCAGCTGACTCTCTTGCAGACAGACCAGGGAGAAGTGAGAGTGTGGTTAGCTGTGGCAGCTTCAGAGGCCTAACCAGTCTAAGCTGCCTTGGGAAGCCTGCCCTAACCCCTGGCAGACCAGGCTAGTTCCAAGGTCTCTAGAGCAAACTTTTCCTGTAAAAGAGCATCTTTTCCTACAACTATAAAGCAGATTGTTCTGTTAGAACTATTCAACTCTGCAATTCATGAAAGTAACCATAGACAACATATAAACTAATTCTGAGCCTTCTGGACCAGAACCTTCATAGAGCCCTGGACTCTGATTGGCTTCCAAGGGATAGGGTCAAATGTAGGCAAAGTATGCTTCCTGCATTCTCTTCGCTCAGCAAAGCTGGACCCCGAGAATGGGGACTGCAGGCTTTCCTCAGTCTGAAGACTGAGCTGACCCAGTAGACAAGAGTGGGTTGAGATCAGCAGAATACCTCATCACACTTCAACCTTTGTCCTTGAAGATATTAGTCAATGCACTTTAAAGGCTTTGAAAGCTATACGGCTTGTGTACTTGGATTTTACTTAGTCGAAACTTTCAAATTTCAACCAGAAAAGGATATGCAGTTGGCTTTTATGTCTGAGTTTCACATCTAAATGTTCAACCAACTGTGGATGCAGCCAGGCCATGCCAATTGCTACAAGGGGGAAGAGTTGGCTCCCTGAAAGAGAGATGCTAAAGAAGTTGACTTACATATTCTCCTTTTCATTTATACCTAATGCTAAAATTACTTACAAGTAATCTAGAGACAATTTATAAGATATATGAGGGACCAGCAGTTAGCATAATGGCTATGTCGCTGAACTCCCACGTAGCTGACTGCGGCTCGAGTCCCGGACCCAGTGGCTTAAACTCATGCCGGGTGTGTGTGCATGTGTGCCCAAGATTCTGAGAGGAGAATGGAGAAGGGATTGCAGCATGGCCATCCCCCTGGGGGGGTGACTTCTCGCTTTCTGTCTCTCTGTTTCTCTGTCTTTCTGGAGCGTGCACACTCCCTATAGCAAAAACCTCTCCAAAATAAATAAATAAATAAATTTAAGATATACGAGAGGATGTGAAACTACTACAGCACTTTATATAATTTGCTAGTTTTAGTATCTACAGGAGTTCTGGAACCAGTCTACAGCAGATACTAAGGAATAATTGGATTCTGATTCAAAACTACTTCATCTTTATAGTTAAAAAAGAGAAATTCATTTCTTTTTCATTGTCAGAGGATGCATGCACTCCCCAGAGTGTGCAAGAGAAAAGGGAAAGAACCCAATTGTGCAGTCATGCTGCAATCCTTTTTCTCCAACTTCTCCATCCCATCTGGATTAGGGACTTGCACATACCAGGAGTGTTTTTCAAGTCACTGGAATATGAACTGTGGTCAACCATGTGGGATCCAGTACTGTATACACTGTGTCTCACTGCCGTGTAACTGGGCAGCCAAAAAACAAACCTTTTCTTTTTTGGAGAGGTTTTCACTATAGGGCGCGTGCGCTCGCCAGACAGACAGAGAGACAGAGACAGAAAGCGAGAAATCACCCCCCAGGGGGGATGGTGACGCCGCAATCCCTTCTTCTCCATTCTCCTCTCGGGATCTTGGGTGTGCGCGCACACGCACCTGGCGTGAGTTTTAAGCCACCGGGTCCGGGACGCGAACCGCGGTCGACTACGTGGGAGTCCAGCGACATAGCCATTACGCTAACTGCTGGTTCCCAAACCTTTTCTTTTTTGGAAGAATTATTTTTATTTGGGACCAGCAGTTGGTGTAATGGCTATGTTGCTGGACACCCACGTAGTCAACCATGATTCGAGTCCCGGATCTGTTTGCTTAAACTCACGCTGGGTGCGCGTGTGCGCAAGATCCCAAGAGGAGAGTGAAGGGATTGCAGCATGACCATGCTCCCAGGGTGTCTTGCTTTCTGTCTGTCTCTTTCTGGCGAGCACATGCACCCTATAGTAAAAACCTCTCCAGAAAAAGAAAATTATTTTTATTTAACTTTACCCATTTATGTATTTAATTTTTAATTAGACCACAGTGTGAGAGAGAGAGAGAAAGTGAGAAAGCAAGCTGCCACGTCTGGGACTCAAACCACAGTCGGCCATGTGGGAATCCAGCATTCTTAATCACCATACCACCTGCTGGTCCCAAAAGACAAACATTTTAAAACAGATACACACAGTCAGTGCAAGGGACTTAACAAGACTGTAATTCTAACATTTTATATTGAATATGTTACATTTTCCCCAAATATATGTTGTCTAACAAAAATAGGGGTGTATTTCCATCACAAGAAAGACCCTTACATGGGACCAGCAGTTAGCGTAATGGCTATATCGCTAGAATCCCATATAGTTGAACGTGGTTTGAGTCCCAGACCCAGTGACTTAAACTCACGCTGGGTGTGTGTGCGTGCGTGCGTGCCCAAGATCTCGAGAGGAGAATGAAGGAGAAGGAATTGTGGTGTCACCATCCCCCCTTGATTTCTCGCTTTCAGTCTCTCTGTCTCTCCAGCGAGCGCACGCACCTATAGCAAAAAAAAAAAAAATCCCCCTGGGGGGTGATTTCTCGCTTTCAGTCTCTCTGTCTCTCCAGCGAGTGCACGCACCCTATAGAAAAACCTCTCAAAAAAAAAAATCTCTCAAAAAAAAAAAAAGAAAGACCCTTACAATTCTGACAACTCTGGGCTAATTTTGTAGAATGTGAGGCTATCTTTAACCCAATTTACTTACTTCCCAAAGAAATTAACTCTCATAATCCACTCCTTTAATTTTACCAAAACAATAAAGAAATACACACACACCTTTCAAGTCCAGTAATATGATGAATTTACATTCAAAACATTTTATGAAGAAAAAAATAAGTCAATTTCAATCAGTGAGCCCATAGTTCTTGGCTCCTCATTGGGAAGCTGCAAGATGTCCTTGAATGAGATCCTGAATACGTGACAGAATAATCTCATTAGAGCTGCTGCAATTTTCTGGACCATATGGTGGGTCTATAGTCAGCACCCCAGCCACGCAGAGAGTTCTTTGTGAATCTCCCTGTTCAGTGATGGGGATGTGGTTCTTCTCAAGCCATTTCTTTAGGCTGTTCTTTCTCTCTTCCAGATCCTCTGGGCTGTATGCTTTGCAGTCTCCAGACATGAACAAATGCATCAGCTTCTCTCTTACTCGCTGGTCCCCTTCATTCACAGTTTCAACAGTCTGCACAGCATGTCCCATAATTCCGGTCACAGACAAGCTGCCATCTTCAAGGAAGTTCACGAGCACAAGACTGTGGAGGAAAAGCAAGTTAGGAGCAGATTTGCCGAAGAAAAATCTAAGGGCCCATAAACCTATGGAAGAAGCAGTGGGATGAGAGGCGTCAGCAACCCAAACAGGACACCAGAATAATAAGGAACCCTCTTCCCTGTCTGAAATTAATTTTCTCACCATCAGATGCTTTCACTTGTTCAACAAGCATTCACTGAGGATCCTAAACATTAAAAGTTTTTGCCCAGTCTCAAGCTAATCATTGTGGAATACAGTAAAAGTATCACTTAAGACTTACAAATGCCCTACATGTGTCTTAGAAAAAGAAGGGAGCCTAAGGACTTAACCTTTAGAGTTAAAAAAGAATAACTGAGGGACCAGTGGCATGATGGTCGAGGTGCTGGACTCCCACATGGCTGACAGCAGTTCAAGTCCTGGACCTGGCAGCTTGCTCTCTCTTTCTCTCTCTCCCTCTCTCTCTCTCTTTCTTTATGATGAGAGCACATGCCTTATAACAAATTAAATAATAATAATAATAATAATAATTAAAACAAATTAAATAATAATTATAATAAATAAAATTAAATCTTTTTTTTAAAGTCACTGAATAACTACCCTCCAAATTAGAACAAAGGAAATAATGAGCACAATTTAATGAAATAGAAAACAAATGAAGGGACCAGCAGATGGCATAATGGTTGTCTCTGGACTTTTATGTAGTCAACCAGTGTTCAAGTCCCTGGTAGGTTAAAACTCACACCAGGCATGTGTGCATGTGTATTCCAAATCCTGAGAGAATGGAAAAGAGACTGTAGCATGGCCATCCCTCCTGAGGGGTGATTTCTTTCAAGTGAGCACACACACCCTATAGCAAAAAAATCTCTCTAAAAAAATAAAAAGAAAACAAAGTCAATGGAATACAAAATACAAAATACACCAAATACAAATACAAAATACAAAACTTATTCTTTGAAAAAAATATATAGGAGGGCTGGTTGATGGCATGGTAGTTAAGGTCCTGGACTCCCACATGGCTGCCCACGGTTCGAGTCCCAGACCCGGTGGCTTGCTTTCTCACTTTTCTTTTTTCTCTGTCTCTCTCTGGTCAAATTAAAAAATAACAATAAATAAAATAAAGCGAATAATTATTTTAAAAAAAGAAAAATATATAAAATTCACAGGACTCAGGCAAAATTAATAAAAAATATAGAGAAATATATATGATATTTATAAAGACTAGGAATAAGATAGCAAATTTTTTTTTGGAGAGAGGTTTTTTGCTATAGGGCACGTGCGCTTGCCAGACAAGACAGAGAGAGACATAGAGACAGAAAGCGAGAAATCACCCCCCAGGGGGGATGGTCACGCTGTGATCCCTTCTCCTCCATTCTCCTCTTGGGATCTTGGGCACGCACGCACACGCGCCCGGCGTGAGTTTTAAGCCACTGGGTCCCGGATGCGAACCGTGGTCGACTACGTGGGAGTCCAGTGACATAGCCATTATGCTAACTGCTGGTTCCCGATAGCAAATATTAACAGGAAAGATATAGTACAAATTTATGGCCAAAATCCCAAGAAGAGAATGGACAAGGGACTGCAGCAGGGCCATACTTCCCAGGGAATGATTTCTCACTTTCCCTCTCCCCTATGTCTCTCTCCCTTTAGCCAGAGTGCACGACTATAACAAAAATCTAAAAAATAAGGATAATGCCTATGTCCCATTTCTATGAACTTGGCTGGTCTGATAGGATGCTTTATAGTTAGAACAGCACTTAACATTCAAAGGCCATTAAGTTTGTATGTGAGAATAACTAGCCTTTCGTTTCCCTGTTTTTTTAGTTTCTATATACACCGGCAACACAGGGGTGCCATGTTCAGGAAAGGAGGGTGCTACTCACTTCGCAGAGACGGGGTCTGTCGTTAAAACCCATCCTTTATACTCCTTCTTCTCACTGGCTGTCACTCTGACCTCTTTATAAACGTAATCTTGCCATTCGATGGGGCCTCTCTTCATCCATTCCGTCATGGCGGGCAGCAGGCTAGATCAGAAACACCCAGCAGTTCGGGTTAATACATGTGTTCCCCCAAGCATGTCTCACCCCTAATTCAATCCTAGGGGCAGAGAACAGCTGTCATTTGCCTCAAGTTCTTAACAGGTTACTGAACACAAGTAAGTGTTAATACACGTACAAGGAACGGACCCTGGGGGTAAAAAGCACGACTAATTTGCTCGAGAACTTTGTTGTTAATATATTATTATTTACAATGCAGCCTGAAGGCTACGGGGTCCAACGAGTCACCGCAGGCCGGGGTCTGGGAAACCTCATCTGGCATAGCTCTCTTCCACCCTCCGCGCTCCCGTCGCCTTCCAGATCGCTCACTCCGGCTTTGAACTCCTGAACTCCGGCATGCAGGTGATGCTCAGACCTTCAACTCCGCTTTCCTCCCATCAAGAGATCGCCCCACACCACTTCCAGCCAAAACGAAAGCAAAGAACTCTTCGGATATGCACCCACTTGCGCGCCTGCTGTGCGTCTCCGCGGGATTCCAACACGCGAGCCCTCGGGTTTGTGACGATTTCCTCCTAAATCTGCCGCGGGGATGCGCGAACGAGCGGGCAGGAGTTACGGGGGTAACTCAGGCGGCCGCTCCCGTCCTGCAGCAGCACGATCTGAGAGCTGACCTCGAACCAGGTGGTCGTTAACGTTTCCGGACAAACGCTTAACGCGTCACCCGACAAACGAGGACGACGACCCGTTAAACCTCTCGGCAACACGCCGCACTCCGCAGCCACGCGGTGGGGGAGGCGGCCGAGCGGCCTGCCCGCGCCCAGCATGCCGCGCGCCCGCTCACTTCCTTCCCCCAGAACTCCCCGTTTTGTAGTCCCCGGCGGTGGTCGCTCTTCGGTGGTCCTGGAGTGCCGGCTGGGCTAGGGGCTGCGGTTTTTGTGTAATAACAATAGGCCTCCGGTGTTCGCTAGGGCCGCTCCTCGCCACTGCCCCGTGAGTTTTTCAAATAATATTTTATTTAAGAAGAAAAGGCTTCGTAACATGTCCCCAGCGACAGTAGCCTTTTTTTTTTTTTTTTTTTGGAGAGGTTTTCGCTATAGGGCGCCTGCGCTCGCCAGAAAGAGAGAGACAGACAGAGAGATAGAAAGCGAGAAATCACAACCCCCAACCCCCAACCCCCCTCCCCCCCCAGGGGATGGCCATGCCACAGTCCCTTCTCCATTCTCCTCTCGGGATCTTGGGCACGCACGCACGCACACGCGCCTCGCATGTGTTTAAGCCACCGAGTCCAGGACTCGAACCGAAGCTGACTACATGAGTTTAGCGACATAGCCATTACGCTAACTGCTGGTCCCAACAGTAGGCTTTTTTTTTTTTTTTTTTTTTTTTTTTTTTTTTTTTTTTTTTTTGGCATGCAGTCAAACCACCGGAACCCTGTAGGTAAATCCGAAAGCTCTAGAAATGAGAGTTGAACGTGCTGTAGAGAGGAGGGAGAGAGCCAAGGCATTTATTTGACTCATGGGGCAATAACAGAAGCTGTAAAGAAATGGAGGGGATCAGGTTGAATTCCACCCAGCGGATAACTCACTATAATCCGCTCTAGTAGAAAATTACAAAAGATTGGCCGCCACTACAGATTTTGGTAATGAATTTAACGGACTCTGGCAAAGTCCAGAGTTTTCAAGAATATAATCTGGGAAAATGATACAAGACGGGGAACGCTGAATTTCTGCAAATGTGAAAATCAAAGGAGATTTACAAAAACGGAAGACTATCAAACCATGATGAAGAAAACACCTTTTGGCAAATTTCTCAAGAAAGAAAAAGAAACTCAAAGAAATCAGATGTTGGGGAAGTGGTGAAGTATAAACCATATGCACCATGACATTTTATGTAAAACATAATGTCTCTACTCAAAGTAATACATTAGGAAAAAAGACTGCAAAACAACCACCTCTCTAATGGAAAATAGCTTCAGATTGATTACCATTATCTGCCCCGCTCAGCTGCCCAAAAGAGAGATTTTACAACTTCAGAGAAGGATTGGTTCCCCTACCAGGATAAAGATAGGACAGTTTTTCTAGGATGGAAATGCTTTCAACAGACTTTGTGAACTCAAAAGCTCTAGAAAAATGTAAAACATGGGGACCAACAGTTAACTAATGGCTGTGTCACTGGACTCCCGTGTAGTCGACCGCGGTTCAAGTCCCAGACCCGGTGGCTTAAATTCATGCCGCGGGTGTGTGTGCGTGTGTGCCCAAGATCCTGAGAGGAGAATGAAGGAGAAGGGATTGTGGAGTGGCCATCTTCCCTGAGGAGTGATTTCTTGCTTTCTGTCTCTGTCTTTCTGGTGAGCGCATGCACCCTGTAGCAAAAACCTCTCCACCGCCCCCCAAAAAAGTAAAGCATGAAAGTTTAGAAAATTGCTTCTATGTTTATTTACCGCAAATATACCCAGACATTAGCATGTTTATGGCTAAAAACGCCTTTTTATCCATCTAGTTTCTCTTGTTCAATTAAGTAAGCAATTGAAGTGGTAGGAATACACATTACAGAGACTTTTGATTTGGAAAAAAGAATGTGGGGGGGACCAGCAGTTAGTGTAATGATAAAAAGAATGTGGGGCTAGCCATTTTTCTTTTTCCCTGGAATAGTCTTAGAACAAAAAAGAATGTTCACCACTGAGTTACTTCTACAGAAAACTGCAGTGGTCCAGACAAGAAGTAGTAAACTCCTAGCCCAGGCTGACAGCAGTAAAAGTGAAAATGAAAAGGAAAAAAAAATAGATGGAACACACATTTCAGTGGCAGAATCAACAGGGTTTCGTGATTGATTGCATTGGGGTAAGGGCATGTTGAGAAGGACTTTGGGGACTCCAGTCCTTCAACAGAATTTCTTCATTCATAAACCCCTCTCCATTTTTTTCAAGCTCTTAGGCTTCTTCATACAGTTATGTTTAATTAGATAGGAAAGCGTCTTTGTGAAATAAAAGTACTTCAATAGCACTTTATGTGTTTAGTACAGGAGGGCAACAGTGAGTTACCTCCTCTAAGTTCTCATAAACTGACCCAAAAAGTTAAACTAAATGGCGGGCCAATGGGTGGGATGGTGGTTAAGGCGCAGGACTCCCACATGGCCAACTGAGTGGTCTGAGTCCTAGACCAGTGTCCCGAAAATCATGCCGTGCCTGTGTGCGTGTGTACCCAAAATTCTGAAAGAAGAATGGAGAAGGGACTGCAGCATGGCCATCCCCCCCACCCCGGGGAATGATTTCTCACTTTCCCTCTGTGTCTCTCTGACCAGCACACACGCCTATGGCAAAAACTTTCTTTAAAATGTTAAACTAAATGGATGTGATTAGATCTATTATTCTTGTGCACAAAGAGACCTTCTATAATTTGAATGACCAAAGAATGTGGGAACAACTAAAATTCTAAGCTAGGAAGCAGGATTGAATGGGACTATATTTCATTTTTTAAAAAGAATTATTTTATTTAACATTTATTTATTTATTTTAATTTGACCAGAAAGGGACAGAGTGAGAGAGAGAGAAAGAGAGAGAGTGAGAAAGCAAGCCACCAGGTCCAGAACTTGAACTGCAGTCAACCATGTGGGAGTCCAACACTCTTAACCAACACACCACCTGCCAGCCCCAGAATGGGATTATATTTCTTTTTTTTTTTGGATTTTTGCTGTAGGGTGCGTGCACTTGCCAGAAAGAAAGAGAGAGACACAGAGATAGAAAGCAAGAAATCATCCCCCGGGGGGATGGCCACGCCGCAATCTCTTCTCCTTCACTCTCCTCTCAGGATCTTGGGCACGCACACACACGCGCCTGGCGTAAGTTTAAGCAACCGGGTCTGGGCCTCAAACCCCAGTGGACTACATGGGAGGGAGTCCAGCGACATAGCCATTACGCTAAGTGCTGGTCCCGAATAGTATTATAATTCAGTAAATGGAAGCTTAAGTACAATGTACACTACTCTGACATTTACTAACCCAGGTTTGGCAACAGAAGGCACAGAAGAACGAAGGGGGAGTCGGCAGGTGATGTGGTGGTTAAGGGCACTGGACTCCCACATGGTCAACTGTGGTTCAAGTCGTGGACCTGGAAGCTTGCTTTCTCACTTTCTCTCTTTCTCTCACTCTGTCCCTTTCTCTGTCCCCTCCACATTTCTGTAGCTTATTGTTATTTTTACATACATGTTATGGGAACTACTATAGGTTGATTCATTTAACAACCCTTTCTCATGACCTCCTAATGAGACTTGAAAGCTAAAAATCAATCTTTAGCTTCTTCTGCAAGTAAGAGTGGCCATATGAGGGGACAGCAGGTGGCATGGTGGTTAAGGTACTAGACTCCTACATGGTTGCCTATGGCTCAGGGCCTGGACCTAGGGGCTTGAAAATTACTTTGGGTGGGTGCATGTGTGCCTGTGCCCAAGATCTTGAGAATGGAACAGAAGGGATTGTGGCATGGCCATCCCTCCAGCAGGGTGAGTTTTCACTTTCTCTCTGTCTCCCTCTCTGGCAAGCACACACACCTGATGGCAAAAGCCTAAAAAAAAAAAAAAAAAGAAAGAAAGAAAAGAGAGTGGCCATATGAATACTTACATCCAAAGAGATGTACATGGAAGTTCCTAGAAAAGCTATCTCTTCTTGTGGAAGGAGAAAGCTCTTTTTGCTCCCCAGAGAGAGACAATGGGAAGGGAAGTGAGAAATCAACCCCTAGGGGGATGACAACGCCACAGTTCCTTCTCCATTCCTCTCCTGGGATTTTGGAGGCACACACACACACACACACACACACACACATGCTCACTGTGATTTTCAAGTCGCCAGGTCCGAGACTCGAACTGCAGGAGGCCATGTGGGAGTCCAGCACCTTAACCAGTACTCCACATGCTGGTCCCCCTTTTTGTTCCTTTTCCATTCCACCCCAGCCTGCCTGGCTTGGACACAGGCCTAGAGGAGAGGTAGCCTTTTTCTGCCATGAGGAAATATGTATGAGAAGGCCTATATGCTAATCAAAAAGATAAAAGGTAAAAACTGCCATACCAGGGCTGGCAGGTGGCATAGTGGTTAAGGCACTGGACTCCCACATGGTCAACTACAGTTCAAGTCTTGCACCTGGGAGCTTGCTTTCTCACTTTCCCTCTCTCTCTCTGGTCAAATTAAAAATAATAATGATAATGGTGTTGAATAAAATTAAATAAAAAGTAGTTCTTTTTTTCAAAAAAGAGAGAGCCATATCAGATCTGAACTACCTACTTTGGATTTTTTTATATGGGACTATTAGTGCCTCTGCAGTTTTTATGTTTGGTTTTGTTTTTGTTTGTTTGTTTTTTCTTCTTCTTTTTTTTTTTTTTTTTAAATTTTGATATAAGGTGGGTTCACTCACCAGAGAGAGAAAGAAAGACAAAGTGAGAAATCACCTCCCAGGGACCAGCAGTTAGCATAATGGCTATGTCGCTGGACTCCCATGTAGTCGATTGCGGTTTGAGTCCCGGACCTCATGGCTTAAACTCATGCTGGGCACGTGTGCATGAGTGCCCAAGATCCCGAGAGGAGAATGGAGGAGAAGAGACTGCAGCGTGACCATCCCCCCAGGGGGGTGATTTCTCGCTTTCTGTCTCTCTGTCTCTCTTTGTCTGTCTGGCGAGCTCATGCATTCTATAGCAAAAACTTCTCAAAAAAAAAAAAAAAAAAAATCACCTCCCAGAGGGGATGGTCATGCTACAGTCACCTCTTCACTGTTCTCTCAGGACTTTGGGCATGCACATACATGCACCCAGAGTGTTTTTCAAGCCACTGGGTTGGGGAATTGAACTGTAGAGTTGACCTTATGGGATTCAGCACCTTAATCTCCACACCACCTGCTGGCCCCTTCTGTACATATTTTAAATTTGGCCTAAAGGTTTCTCCATACATAGCACACTCAAGTGTAAACAAACTGTAACCTGTAAAGGTATACTCTTCCTTCAAACAGGCTTGGCTATTTCCCCCCCTACTTAGTGCATCTATCTTCTTGGCCACCTCCAATTACATTTAACAGTGGTGGGGGGATGTCTGTGGCAAATTGCAAGCAACAGAGTCTCAGCTAGTCGTAGCAGCTAACTCCTGCCAGTCAGAGGCTAAATGCTGCCAAAATATGACTATGTAAGATACATGCCGATTGCGGCCAATCAGGTTGTTTCTGCATGTATGTCACTTCCTTTATCATTAATAGAGCCTGTACGTGTGGTGAGGTAAGGCATTCTGAACCATTTGAGGTCTATCCTGCTGCCCAATTCTAGAATTAGTCAATTAAGGCCAGCTATGGTGGCACAGTGGTAATGCAACATTTCCTGGTGCTGAGGCCACGTGGGAAGGTTCTGAGTTCATGTCCCAAGGTCTTTCTGCATACGTGTGCTGTGAATGTGCATGAGTGTTCAGTGATCTGGGCTAACTGAGGCTGGGGGTGGATTGCAACATGAACAATCTGTTAGGGATGCCTGTCTCTCTCTTTCTCTCTGAAGAAATAAACGTAAAAAAAAAAAAAAAAAAAAAAAAGCCAATTAGGCCAGCCAATGGCTTGGTGGTTAAGGAGGCTGGATCCCACATGGCCAGATACATGGTTCACATCCCGAACTCGACAATTCAAGAAATATACCAGGGGGAACAGCAGGTGGTGTGGTGGTTAAGGTGCTGGACACTCCCACATGGCCGACAGAGGTTCGAGTCCCAGACCTGGTGGCTTGCTTTCTCACTTTCTCTCTCTCTCTCGTCAAATTAAAATAAGTGAGTGAATAAATAAAATTAAATAAAAATAGGGGTCAGCAGGTGGAGCGGTGGTTAAGGCACTGGACATTCCCACATGGCTAACCACAGTTCAAGTCCCAGACCTGGTGGCTTGCTTTCTCACCTTCTCTCTCTCTCTCTGTGTGTGTCTCTCTTTGGTCAAATTAAAATAAATTAATAAATTAATAAAATTTTTTAAAAATTAAAATATATTTAATAAAAAAGAATTACACCAGGTAGGTGTATGTGTGTGCACAAAATTCCAGAAGGAGGGAAAAATGGAGATTACAATGTGACCATCTCCCATGAGAATTGTTTTCTCATCCTCTCTCTTTCTGCTCTCTTGGGAGCTCACATACCCTCTGGCAAATTAAAAAAATCCAATTAAGATCTGCAAAATTAGATTTGTTCTAATTTTGTCTTTCAACAGGACAAATACACTATTTGTTTAAGCAAGTGTTTTAAATATTACCACCTCAATTAAGTGCCTTTCTAACTCATCTCCCTAATAAGAAAGACCCTCAGGAGAGAGACCATACTTTCTCAGTGTAGTCTCAGTACTCTGTTTGTGCCTGCATAGAGTAGGAATTCAATAGCTATTTGATTAACTAAATAATTTGCTATTCATTGGAAAAAAAATGGAATAATTTACAGAACGCAAAACTGTAATTGAAGCAGAGGGTTGCTTATTGAATAAGTAGCCAATATAAACTGAGAACAGAAAGGTCAAGTAACAGGCAGATTTTTGATTGGCAAAGAGGTAACAAAGGGACTTTTCATTTTTTTTCAAGAAAGAACTCTGCACTGAAGAAAACTGTATTATTATTCTTAGTAGTAGCAATATTATTAATAACTACAACAAATTTTGGGGACCAGTAGATGGCATAATGGTTACGTTGCTGGACTCCCACGTAGTTAACCACAATTCAAATCCTGGACCTGGTGGCTTAAAACTCAGGCCAGGTGCATGTGTGTGCGTGCCCAGGATCCCAAGAGGAGAATAGAGGCGGAGGGATTGCGACATGGCTGTCCCCCCAGGAGGTGATTTCTTGCTTTCTGTTTCTCTGCCTCACTCTGTCTCTCTAGCGAGCACACGTGTTCTATAGCAAAAATCTAAAAAAAAAACCCAAAAAACAAAAAACCCATAAGTATTAAGTCACTCTTAATTAACACAGTAAAACCATGAGATAGGCACTATTATTATCTCTATTTTTTTTTTTTCTTGTAATTTTATTTGTTTATTTATTTATTTAACTTTATTTATTTTAAATTTGACCAGAGAGGTACAGAATGAGAGAGAGAGAGAGAGAGAGAGAGAGAGAGAGAGAGAGAGAGAGAGAGAGAAAGAGAGAAATCAAGCCACCATGTCCAGGACTCGAACCGCAGTTGGCCATGTGGGAGTCTAGAGCCCTTAACCACTGTGCCACCTGCTAGCCCCCTCTTATCCCTATTTTACAGCTAAGAAAACTGAGAGTCCTAAAATCATACAACTAGTTAGTAGCAGAGCTAGAATAGAAATCTAGGTAATCAGGCCAGTATTGCCCTCTTAACCTCTATACTAAACTTAGTACATAACGGTAAATAACACTAACAGTTCACTTAAAGGCATATTTTTAACTTATGTTTTTAAAAGTAGATGTTGAGGGAACCAGCAGTTAGCGTAATGGCTATGTCGCTGGACTCCCACGTAGTCGACCGCGGTTCGCGTCTCGGACCCGGTGGCTTACAACTCACGCCGGGCGCGTGTGCGTGCGTGCCCAAGATCCCGAGAGGAGAATGGAGGAGAAGGGATTGCGGCGTGACCATCCCCCCTGGGGGTGATTTCTCGCTTTCTGTCTCTATGCCCTATAGCGAAAAAAACCTCTCAAAAAAAAAAAAAAAAAAAAAAAAAAAGTAAAAAAAAAAAAAAAAAAAAAAAAGTAAAAAAAAAAAAAAAAAAAAAAAAGTAGATGTTGATGGGCCAGTAGGTGGTGTGGTGGTTAAAGCTGTGTACTCCCATATGGCTGACTGTGGCTTAAGTCCTGGACCCAGTGGCTTGAGGCACATGTGTGTGCCTGCCCAAATTCCCAAGAGGAGAGTGAAGAAGGGACTGCAGCAAGGCCATTCCCCTGGGGGATTTTTTTTTTTTTCCCCTCTCTCTGCCTCACTTTGTGCCTCTACTGCTAGCACACATGCCCTATAGCAGAAACCTAAAAAAAAATAAAGAAAAAGAAAGTACACATTGATAAATCTGAAATACTAGCTCTTCACTGTGCTCTAATTGGTTGTTTGGACACCCAAAGCATAGAGACAGTGTGTTTCACTGATTTTTTTTTTTTTTTCTTTAATTAGGTTTTTGTCCTAGGGCATGTGTAGTAGCCAGAGAGAGATGGAGAAAGACAGAGGGAAAGTGAGAAATCACTTCCTGGGGGGCTGACCATGGAAGCAATCCTTCCTTGTCAATTCTCCTCCCGAGATTTTGGGCACACTTTGAAGTATCTGGGTCCAGGACTCAAACTATGGTCAGCTATGTGGAAGTCCAGTACCCCAACCACCACACCACCGCTGGTGTGTTTTAATTACCAAACTTAACCGAGCAACTTACTTGTCTTTCAAACAATGACTGCCAGACTTAATGGTTTGGAAATTACTGGGGACTGATTTTTGTCCCTGAGGAAAGTAGGACAGTACCCCATCCTTATTGTTGCTATTTACTCTCAGATCACCCCACTGACAGTGGATAGATGCAAATAATTTAATTAAATTGAAGTGTTACTCTTAGGAATTACACCATAGGGAGTATGGTGTAACCAAACCTTCCTTCCAACGGCCTCTTTTTTTTCTTACCCAGTGCATCTATCCTCCAATTATATTGAAAAGGTGTGAATGTGTGTGTGTGTGTGTGTGTGTGTGTGAGTGTAGATGGAGGAAACTTCTTTATTCATGATATTGTGCCAAATTATAAAGCCAAATTTGAGTTTCCTGATGAAAAAGGGTAAAAAATACTATTGATCACAGAGGAAGAAAAATCTTCTCTGGTATAAAAAGCAGGTAAAGTGGTGGTTAAAGCTGCTAGACTCCTGCATGGCTAACCACAGTTCGAGTCCTGGACCTAGTGGCTTGCTTTCTCACTTTCTCTCTAATCAAACTGAATAATAATAATAATAATAATAATAATAAAGTAAAATATTCTTTTTAAAAAAGCTAACACATGGGACCAGCAGTTGGCGTAATGGCTATGTCACTGGACTCCCATGGAGTTGACCACAGTTTGAGTCCCAGACCTGGTGGCTTAAACTCATGCCGGGCACATGTGCATGCGTGCCCAGGATCCCGACAGGAGAATGGAGGAAAAGGGATTGAGGTGTGGCCATCCCCCCCAGAGGGGTGATTTCTTGCTTTCTGTCTCTGTCACTTTCTGTTTTTCTGGTGAGCACACGTGCCCCATAGCAAAAAAAAACCTCCCCCCCCCCAAAAAAATATATTATCTAGGGGGGCTGGCAGGTGTGCTGGTTAAAGGTGCTGGATTCCCAGGTGATGACTGTGGTTCTAGTCCGGGACCTGGCGGCTTGCTTTCTACCTTTGTCTCTCTCTGGTCAAATGAAAAAATAATAACAACAAATGGAAATAAATAAATAAATAAATCTTAAAAAAAAATCTAGGGGCCAATAGGTGGTGTGGTGGTTAAGGGCGCTGGACCACCACATGGCCAACCATGTGTCAAGTCCTGGGCCTGGCAGCTTGCTGTCTCACTTTTCCTTTCTCTCACTCTTACTTTGTCTCTCTCTGGTCAAAATAAATAAATAAATGTTAAATAAAACAATTCTTTTTTTCATTTAATTGTATTTATTTAATTTTATTTCATTATTTTAATTTGACCAGAGAGCAACAGAGTGAGAGAAAAAGAGAAAATGAGAAAGCAAGCACCCAGGTCCAGGACTCTAACTGCGGTCGGCCAGGTGGGAGTCCAGAGCTCCCAACCACAATGCTACCTGTTGGCCCCTAAATAAAATAATTCTTTAAAATAAAATCAGGACCAGCAGATGGCATAGTGGTTATGTCACTGGACTCCCACATGGTTGACTGTGGTTCGAGTCCTGCACCCGGCAACCAGAAACTCACACTGGGAGCATGTGCATACATGCCCCAAATCCTGAGAGAAGACTGGAGGAGAAGGGATTGCAGCATGGCCAGAGACTTTCTGTCTCTCTGGCAACCACTAACACCCTATAGCGAAAATCTCTAAAAAAAAAAAAAAATTATCTAATGTAATTGATAAATTCATAACATCGAAGAGAGAATATAGGGACCAGCAGTTAGCGTAATGGCTATGTCACTGGACTCCCATGTAGTCGACCATGGTTCGAGTCCCGGACTCGGCGGCTTAAACTCACGCCAGGCGCGTGTGCGTGCATGCCCAAGATCCCGAGAGGAGAATGGAGAAGGGATTGCAGCGTGGCCATCCCCCTGGGAGGTGATTTCTCGCTTTCTGTCTCTCTGTTTCTTTCTGTCTTTCTGGCAAGCACACATGCCCTATAGCAAAAACCTCCCCCCCCCAAAAAAAAGAGAGAGTATATATATACACACACACACACACACACACACACACACATATATATACATACACACACCACACACACACACACATAACATAGAAGAGAGAAAAAAATATATATTATATATAACATACATCATTTGTCTTTTCTCTTTAAAGAATGTGCATTGCAGGGCAGTTTCTATGGCATGGTGGTTAAGGCAACCAGATACCACATGGCCAATTGTGTGGTTTGAGTCCTGGACCCTGGTGGCTTGAGAAATATACCAAGCACATGTGCATGTGTGCCCAAATCTGGAAAGGAGGAAGAGATGGAAGAGAAGAGATTGCGGTGTGACCATTCCCCATGGAAGATGCTATGTCCTCTTCCCTCTCTGTCTCTCTGGCAAGCATGTATGCCCTCTAGCAAAAACAAAACAAAAACAAACAAACAAAGAAGTTAAGAATATGCATCACTTCATTTGTCAGTCTAAGACCTTTCATTTTACAGGTATGAAGAGAAAAGGGAAAAGTAATGACCAATTCTTCTTTTATTTCTTGCTGATTAGATTCTTAACAGCTGCTTCTTGGATTTTTTCCCACAAAGAACTGATTTTTCTACCTGCTAATCACCTTGCTGGCTGTAGATGTTTTGCTCACACTAAACAAAACCATGCTTTGTGTTTAAATCACTTTTCTTTAGCTATTTGTTCAAGGGCTATATGAGCCCTAAACTGTAATCGGGCTTCCATGGAATAGTCCTTGTAGTTTTTTATGTTGTCTAGGTTTCTTGTTGCACTGGCAAAATCTCCTTTTAGGTAGTGCAGAATTCCCAGTTCATAATAAGTATATGGAACCAGATAGTGGTCATATTTTAACAATTTCTCTTTTTGGATGACACGATTAAAGTAGTGTTCAGCCTTGGCATATTTGCCTAAGTGTTTCAGACACAGACCTTTCAGCAGATTTAACAAACTTACGTCATCCGTGCCATACTCTTCATCTGGATTTTCTTGTAAAAGGTCTTTCCCTTTGTCAATTATCGCTAACCAGCTTGAAATGAGTTCTATTTTTTTGCTCATGACTCGGAAACCACTCCAGGCATAAATAAATTCCAGAAGGGGCTGTGCTGTAAACCAGCCTGTCGTAGTACCATAGCGCTGACCCTTCTCAGCAACGAACTTTTCTATTGGTATGGGAGTGCCTAAAATTTTGATTCTCAAGCTATCCACTTTTAAGAAGAGAGAGCTGATGTCCTCGTTTACTGACTTCACAAAACCAGAAGGAAGCAAGGCCAGTGTTATCGCTTTACTGTACACATATATGGCCTTAGACCACCTGCTGTGTAAAGACAGTAGGTTGGCATAGTGGTAAGCGTGCTTCCAATCCTGCAGAAAAATGTGGCACCACATGAGTTCCCAGTAACAGAGATGATGAACTTGCTTCCATTCATTCTGAGTAAAAATGCACTCATGAAATGTTAACTTCGCATGTTCAAAATTTCCTTTCAACATATTATAGCGTGCATAAAAAAATTTAAGTATGACACAGTTTGGAAATTTCTGGAGGTATACTAGGAAGAGGCCCTCTGTAGCAGAACTGGAAATGTTTTCAACACCAAAAGCCACGTAGATATAATTGTAATAAAAGAGTAGAGTGAAAACACTTAAGATATTATTTATATGGTTTTCAGATGCACTCTCATGAAGCAAAGCCAAGCCTACGTCTCTATCACCAGAATATCCAACGATATTGAGAAGTTTAAGTGTCTTTGGTGGCACAAGTGATAACATCAGATTGAACGCTCCAAGTCCAAATTTTATCCCTCCTACCAGGTGTCTGTGGGCTTTGCTGTGGTCGCTATATATGTACGTTAATACTTGTTGACAGTCTTTATATATTTGGTAACTTGACCCAACGTTGATCCCGCTTTTAAGAAAGCCAAGCATGCTGTCATCTTGTATGAACGTGATGGATGATTTCAAGATCAGACACTCAGCATAGCACACTTCTGCATGTAATTCCTCTTCTTTGATAGCCTTTATTCCCTGTCTACTCACTACATGAGATAAAGTCATTATCCTAGGCTTTCTCCGGAAGTTGCTACAGGTTCTTAAAGCATCCTTTGCAGCGCTCATTCCAATCTCTATATCTTGTGGATCGAAAGTAAGGATGGCCTTGACAACCATAAGGATACCATACATTAGGGCATGGTATATGCTGTTTTTAGACCATGGATAAATGCGATTTATTGCATCTGAGAATCTGTTATTTAGAAATAAATACAACCCAGTTGTGCATTCTTCTAAAGAAGATATTAGATTCATTGTTGATGCCACAGGGATGGTTTCATAGGCGTCTTCAAACTTTTCCTCCTGATCATTTTCTCGTTTACTTAGATTATGAGACCTATTTAACATCATCCCCTTCTCACTTTCTCCTTTGCCTAGAGTAAATGACATATTGAACATATCCTCTTGATCGTTTTCTCTTTTACTTAGAAAAAGTGACATATTTGCTTAGAGGTGGGAAATATCTCAAGTGGAGTGATGCGGTTGCGATGAGGGTCACTCCTGCTCTCCTGACCACTCGGGGTCACTTCTTCACAAAACTCATCTGAGATATTGCTGTTAAAACAGAGGCAAAAGATTAGCTGTGGGGTGCAGTGTTGGGATATTCTCATCTGGGACCAGCAGTTAGTGACTGTCGCTGGACTCCCATGTAGTCGACCGCGGTTCGTGTCCTGGACCTGGTGGCTTAAAACTCACAGGCACGTGTGCGTGCGTGCCCAAGATCTCGAAAGGAGAATGGAGGAGAAGAGATTGCTGTGTGGCCATCCCCCCTGGGGGGTGATTTCTCGCTTTCTGTCGCTCTGTCTCTCCCTATCTGTTGAGAGCACACGCGCCCTATAGCAAAAACCTCTCCAAAAAAAAGAGGATATTCTCGGGACCAGCAGTTAGCGTAATGGCTATGTCGCTGGACTCCCATGTAGTCGACCGCGGTTCGAGTCCCGGACCCGGCGGCTTAAATTCACGCCGGGCGCGTGTGCGTGCGTGCCCAAGATCCCGAGAGGAGAATGAAGGAGAAGGGATTGCGGCGTGGCCATCCCCCCTGGGGGGTGATTTCCTGCTTTCTATCTCTCTGTCTCTCTCTGTCTGTCTGGCGAGCGCACGCGCCCTATAGCAAAAACCTCTCCAAAAAAAAGAAAAAAAAAAAGAAAAAAAAAAAAAAAAAAGGATATTCTCATCTATGACAGACAGGGGAAAATATAACTTTATTTACCCAGAAAAGCATTTCTGAAAAGTTCAAATCATTTGAAATTTACTATAGGAAAAAGAAAAAAAAAAAAAAAAAAAACACTGCAAAGGGCTGGTCCTGTAGCACAGCAGTTAAACTCCGTGCATAGAGAACCAAATCACACATGGCCAACCCCAGATTGAAACCCACCTGGTAGCTGGAAAACATGCCAAGCACATGTGTGTGTCCCAAATCCTGATGAGAGGAGAAATGGAGGAAAAAGGGTTGCGGCATGTCCACGCCCCATTTTGGGGGTGCTTTCTCCCTTTCTGGTGAGCACACACACACACTCTCTGGCAATAAAAAACGAAACAAAGAGCTGCAAAGTAAATCTTTTGTAAAAAGAAGAGCCATTTTTACAAAGAAGACCATCCCTCTAATAAATCAATTACGTTCATGCTTTTGTGTGTTTATGTTATAGAAATGCATCATGATAACTATAAAATGTCTCTATAGGAAGAACCCTAGAGCAAGAATCTTGCTAGAAGGGAAAATGTAGTTATGTAACTCTCTAGTTAAGACTAGGAAAGATGAACTGCCCAAACCAAAGAATAAAGATTATGGGAATGGAAAAAAATCCATCACATGTTATTCTTAGTATCATTTCTGTACTTGCTTGTATTTTTATTGAAAACTAGGTCTTTCTGAAATGAAATATTATGTTCAGTTGTGTAGACTTGGGACATAGAGGAAATTGTACAAACTACACAGATTTCTTAGCATTACTGGAGTTAGGAAAAAAAAAGAAATTCAAATGTAGAAGTTATACTATGATATCATGGTAGAAAATCTTTTTTTTAACTGTGAGTAATTTAACACCAGGATGGGAGTGGGCACAATTATAAGTAGCGACCTATTTAATTTATTCACAATAACATCATAGGTTCAATTATTCTATTTTTGAAAGTAGAAACAGCAAACATTATACTTTAATAGTAATTACTATAATACTTTAAAATAATTACAAATATACTTTAAAATGCACCTGCATTCTGTATTTTGATAGGTTAAAAGACAATGGGACCGGCAAGTGGTGTGGTGGTTAAAGCACTGGACTCCCACATGGCTGACCACGGTTCTAGTCTCGGACCTGGTGGCTTGCTTTTTCACTTCCTCTCTCTCTGTCTCTCTCTGATCAAACTGGAAAATAATAATGATAATAATAATAAATAAAGTTAAATTTTAAAAAAGATAGACGGAGGAAGTAAGCAGGAAAATAATTAAAGGAAAAGAAAATGAGAGAGAAAAGCAGAAGAAAGGTGAAGATTTTTATACAGGAGAGAGAAAACAAGGAAGGAAAATACATATATGAGAAAAAAATGATGAGGAATATGGCCTCAGAGGTGTAAATGCTATCTTAAGGTAGTAATTCAGGGTATCAGCAACTGCTGTCATTATCTTTTTTTTTTTTTTTCTTTTTTTGGAGAGGTTTTTGCTATAGGGCGCGTACGCTCGCCAGACAGACAGAGAGAGACAGAGAGATAGAAAGCAGGAAATCACCCCCCAGGGGGGATGGCCACGCCGCAATCCCTTCTCCTCCATTCTCCTCTCGGGATCTTGGGCTCGCACGCACACGCGCCCAGCGTGAGTTTAAGCCGCCGGGTCCGGGACTCGAACCGCGGTCGACTACGTGGGAGTCCAGCGACATAGCCATTACGCTAACTGCTGGTCCCTCTTTTTTTTTTTTTTAATGTGCTATAGGGCATGAGCTCTCACAGAAGAGAGGCAGAGAGAGAGAGAGAGAGACAGAGCAAGCGAAAAAGCACCTCCAAGGAGAAATGGCCATGCAACAATCCCTTCTCTTCATACTCCTCTGGGGATTTTGGGTGCCTGTGCATGTTTTTCAAGTCACTAACTCCAGGCCTCAAACTACAGAGTTGGCCATGTGGGATCCAGCTGCCTTAATCAACAAACCACTGGCTGATTCAGTCATTATCTATCAGGCATCACCCATTGAGCTAAAAGGCTCTATTCTAAGTCCTGCAGCACATCAGGAAAGAAATTGTTACCAGAACAGCAATTGTAGTGACTAAATCAGGGTTAGCCAGAGAAACCTAAGTGACTGCCAGATTCAACCAAGGACAAAGTTCCATTTCCTCTGGCAATATACTTTCAAAGCATATTCCATAGAATCTCTGTTCTTCATTCCATACAGCTCAAATTTTCCTTTTTCTAAAACCTTACCGAAATCTGTCAGCATAATCACTCCCGTAGCATTCCGTATATATCTCTAAGTGTTTCTTTCACTGCACTGCAATTATTTATACACCTGTTTTAAACCACTAGCCCGGGAACTTCACAGCATAATTTGAGTTTTATTTAGCTTTCTTGCCAAATTCTAGCACACTCCCTTGAACAAAGTAGGCATTAATAAATATTTGCTAAACAAATTCAGGTAATCCACAAAATATTTCTAGGAATTTTTTTATCACAAATTGTGAACTTAACTTTCTGTCACATAATTACTAGTTTCCCTTCTCCCAAAGAGCACATAAAGATATAACCAGGGCCAGCAGATGGCTTGGTGGTTAAGGCGCTGGACTCCTGCATGGTTGACAGCAGTTCGAGTCCCAGACCTGACAACTTGCTTTCTCACTTTCTCTTTCTGTCTCCAGTCAAATTAAATAATAATAATAATAATAATAATAATAATAAATAAAATGAAACAAACAATCCTAAAAAAGCATACAATCATAAATTCCCTATAACAACAGTTACTTGTATTTTTTTTTCTCTAACATTTTGAGGACTGGGATTTTATTTTCCCTACTCAAGGATGAATACTTATACAGTAAATAATATACATTTTCAGAAATGTTGGGACAGATGGTACTTATTTCCTATTCTTCATGTTCCCACAAGGGGAATTTTCTGTAGAGAAATAGTCCTGGCTGGTGGGCTGAAATCTGGCTGGGAGTTCACAAAGAAACTGGAAAAGAGTGGATCTGTGCCTTCTGGATCCCATTTTTGGAGTCAGCCTGTGTGAAGTCTGATAACAAAAAACAGGAAGAGTTTGTTTTCTGCTATGCAGATGTGCCTGGGACCAGGTGGACAAATATGTTTAATTAAGGGGTGAAGCATTAATGAGAACTCTTGGCAGTAGATGTGAAGCCACAGCCACTATCAAATTAATCAAAAAGGTCATGTTTTGGTCTCCTTCCACCTGATTCTTGCATTTATATCTCATTGGTTCTGAACTCTGGAGTGGAAAAAGGATGTTCTTTATTGCTCTTTAAAACCATCTCCCCCTCCTTCTTGTCTTATATTCCTGATCTACATAATTGGTGCCATCATCTCCCTTAAAGTCTTTTTCCTTCTCTCCTCCCATTCCTTCTGACCAAACCCTATCATTTCTACCTGGTTGAGTGAGATGCCTCATTCCCATCCTCCAAATCACCATATTTCTCTAACGCTCATCACCAAGGTCATACATAAGATGGTAAAAAGCAAACTGTGAAGCTAGGCTGCTCAGGTTTGAATCCTGATTTTTGCCTCTTGCTTAGCCTTATGCCCTTTTGAATCCTGATTTTTGCCTCTTGCTTAGCCTTATGCCCTTTGTTTCCTCGTCGGCCAATAGGGAATAATAGTATTTTTTAAAAAGAATTATTTCATTTAACTGTATTTATTTATTTATTTATTTATTTATTTATTTTAATTTGACCAGAGAGGGACAGAGCGAGCGAGCGAGAGAGAATGAAAAAGCAAGCTGCCAGGTCCAGGACTTGAAATGTGGTTGGCCATGTGGAGTCCAGCGCCCATAACCACCACACCACCTGTCAGCCCCAGAATAATAGTATTTCTATCAAAGAGTGATGGGAAGAGTTGGCAAGTGGTGTGGTAGGTAGGGATGCTCTACTCCCACAGAGCTGACCATGGTTCGAGTCCTTGACTTAGTGGCTTACTTTCTCACTCTTCCTCCCTCTATCTCTGGTCAAATTAAGATAATAATAATAATAATAAATATTTTTTAAAGAATGATTTTATTTAACTTTCTTCCTTTTTTTTTTTTTTTTTTTTTTTTTTTTTTTTTAATTTGACCAGAGAGGGACAGAGTGAGAGAGAAAGAGAGAAAGAGAGGGAGAGAGGGAAAGTGAGAAAGCAAGCTGCAAGGTCTGGTACTCGAACTGTGGTCAGTCATGTGGGAGTCTAGTGCCCTTAGCCACCACACCACCTGCCAGCCCCCAGATTAAATAATTATTCTTAAAAAAGAGTGATGGGAGAATGAAGTAAATTAATACATGTAAATTAGCACGCATAGTGAATACTCAGTATTATTTTGTACACTCTGCGTTAGCCAATAACCATCCACCCACATGTACACATACTCACATCCACACGTAGCCTGGCATATAGTAGTGCTTACAGAATTGTTTGAAGTGAGGTTTGGGGTGCAGACTGCTTTGTGTAGGAGTCTCAAAGCTTTGGATAATAGAGGCAGTCACACTCCTGTTGTTACTCTTCTTTTACTCGAATACTCTCTGTCTGAAATGTCTTTCCTACCTCTACCTGCTTGCCTAAGTTTTCTTCATTTGGAAAGATCTAGTGAGGAGAATGAATTAGGGAAGGCTAGTACCGAGCCAGGAGGGTTGGTCAGTTTGGGGACTTGAGAAAGGCAGGAAGGGAGAGCCTAAAGATACAGAAAAGAACAACTCAGTAACAAAGAGGTAGAAGGGTGATGAATGGAGTACATGTGAAGGGCGATGTACCTTTGGAAAAGATGAGAAAACCTCCTCCATTAACATAGAAAAGACTTCCTTCCTGTCTTTCATTCAGTAAATATGAGGGGTCCTCAAAAAGCTCATGAAAAATGTGTATTATGAAAATGTATACATTTTGAAAAAAAAAATTGCACTAAAATAAACTTGTACTTTTATGTGCATGTGAAATCTCCCAATTATTATTATTATTTTTTTTGGAGAGGTTTTTGCTGTAGGGCGTGTGCACTCACCAGAAAGAGAGACAGACAGAGAGACAGAAGGTGAGAAATCACCCCCCCGGGGGGATGGCCATGCCACAATCCCTTCTCCTCCATTCTCCTCTTGGGGTCTTGGGCATGCATGCACACGCACCTGGCGTGAGTTTAAGCCACCGGGCCCAGGTCTCGAACTGTGGTCGACTACACGGGAGTCCAGCAACATAGCCATTATGCCATCTGCTGATCCCGCTTTTTAAAAAATTTTATTTATTCCATGAGTGAGAGATACAGAAAGAGATAAAGATAGCGATACAACACCCCTAACGAGGTCCTGCTGCTATGATCAACTCTGGCCTCAGTCAGCCTGGATCATGGGCACATGTATGGCCTGGTACTCATGGAGGTCTCCAGCACAAAGCAGCAGCCTTTCCATGTGGGTCTGTCTTGCAGAGAGTTGTTTCTGTGGAATTGATTTTCCTAGGGGAGGAACACAGTGGTGGTAGAAGAGATGGAAACAAGAAATAAATAACATGCTAGTGGTTGATATATGCTATGAGGAAGAGTAAAACTAGATAAGGAATTTAGAGAGTGATGAGGTTTGAGACACTTATTTTATGTAGGAGAGTCAGAGAAAGCTTCCTTGATGACATGTGAACAGAGATTTAGATGATATGACAGTCTTCTGATCTTTCTTCAGACTAAGATAAGTGAATATTCTGTGTGTTGCTAGGATGTTCTCTGCTTACCTCTATCACAACAGTTCACACACACACAGACATATATATATATATATATATATATATATATATATATATATATATATATATATATATGCTACAGGGTGCATGTGCTCACCAGAGAGGGAGAGTACTTGGAGCTGGTCTCAGGGTTTATTCCTAGACTCAGTTGTGCAGATCCAAGAAACAGAGTACCAGGAGATTAAATAACTTGGTCAGGTAGGCAACTATTAAGTAATGGATTCAAGCTTCAAATCCAACTCTGTCATACTTTATGAGTATATGCTCTTTTAGAAATTATTTTATTTAATTTTATTTATTGTTATTATTATTTTACATTTTGATCAGAGGGAGATAGAGAAAGAGAGAGAGGGAAAGTGAGAAAGTAAGTCATCAGGTCTGGAACTTGAACTGCGTATGGCCATGTGGGAGTCCAGCGCCTTTAACCACCATGCCACCTGCCGGCCCATATGCACTTAATCATTACATGATATCATACTTTCCCAAGAAAAGTATTAACTAAAATTGCTTTTATTGGGGTTGGTAGGTGACATGGTGGTTAAGGGCATTGGACTCCCACATGGCTGACCATGGTTGGAGTCCCAGATCTGGCAGCTTGGTTTCTCACTTTCCCTTTCTCTTTCACTGTGTCCCCCTCTGGTCAAATTAAAATAAGTAAATAAATAAAATATAAGTTAAATAAAATAATTATTTAAAAAAATATTTTTTTAAATTCATTTACAGTAGAAGATACCCATTTTAAGTACTCAAAGATCAGTATCAAAACATCAAACAGGACCAACTGGTGGCATGCTGGTTAAGGTGGCTGAATCCTACATAGCCAATTGCATGGTTTGAGTCTTAGACACAGCAGCTTGAAAAAAAATGCTGGGTGTATGTGTGTGCATACCCCCAAATTCCTAGAGAACAAAAGAAGAGAAGGGACTGTGGCATGGCCATCTCCCTGGGGGGGGTGATTTCTCACTCCTCACTCTCTACACCCCACCTTGGTGAGCACGTGTCTCCTATAGGAAACTGAAAAAAAAAATTAAACAAAGGGAAGTTGGTGATTTTAAACAGTGCTTCTTTAAATATAGCTGAGAGGGACCAGCAGTTAGCGTAATGGCTATGTTGCTGGACTCCCATGTAGTCGACCGCAGTTCACGTCCCGGACCTGGTGGCTTAAAACGCACACCGGGCGTGTGTGTGTGTGCGTTCCCAAGATCCTGAGAGGAGAATGGAGGAGAAGGGATTGCGGTGTGGCCATCCCCCT
This sequence comes from Tupaia tana, assembly GCA_026018925.1. Lineage (NCBI taxonomy): Eukaryota > Metazoa > Chordata > Mammalia > Scandentia > Tupaiidae > Tupaia > Tupaia tana. Next base: position 195,615,083 of record JAKSZU010000003.1, read on the forward strand.
GGGGGATGATTTCTCGCTTTCTGTTTCTGTCTGTCTGGTGAGCACACGCACCCTATAGCAAAAACCTCCCCCCCCCCCAAAAAAAATACAGCTGAGAGCTGGTTAATGAGGTAGGTTCCTTAGGTCAATTCTAGGTCTAATGGAATTAGTATCTTTGAGGTAGGACTTGGAAATCTGTATTAATAGCAATTCTTTTTTTTTTTTTTTTTTTTTTTTTTGGGAGAGGTTTTTGCTATAGGGTGCGTGCGCTCGCCAGACAGACAGAGAGAGACAGAGAGACAGAAAGCGAGAAATCACCCCCCAGGGGGGATGGCCACGCCGCAATCCCTTCTCCTCCATTCTCCTCTTGGGATCTTGGGCACGCACGCACACGGCACACGCGCCCGGCGTGAAGGTTAAGCCGCCGGGACCACCGCGGTCGACTACGTGGGAGTCCAGCGACATAGCCATTACGCTAACTGCTGGTCCCAATAGCAATTCTATGTATGCTAAATTCTTATGCAAAACGATCTGAACAATGTTTACTTAGAAAAGTTCAAATAGGGGGACCAGCGGTTAGCATAATGGTTATGTCGCTGGACTCCCATGTGGTTGATTGCAGTTTGAGTCCTGGACCCAGTGGCTTGAAACTCACGCCGGGCGCGTGTGCGTGCGTGCCCAGGATCCCGAGAGGAGAATGGAGGAGAAAGGATTGTGGCGTGGCCATCCCCCCTGGGGGGTGATTTCTCGCTTTCTATCTCTCTGTCTCTCTCTGTCTGTCCAGCAAGCACACGCGCCCTATAGCAAAATCTCTCCAAAAAAAAAAAAAAAAAAAAAGTTCAAATGGAGACGAGCAGATAGCATAATGATTACATCACTAGACTTCCACATAGTCAACTGCAATTCGAGTCCTGGACCTGGCAGCTTCAAACTCATGCCAGGTGCGTGTGTGTTCCTGCCTGAGATCCTGAGAGGAGAATGGAGGAGAAGGGATTGCGGTGGCCATCCTCCTGGGAGGTGATTTCTCGCTTTTTGTCTCTGTCTCTCTGGAGAGCATATGCGTCCTATGACAAAAATCTCCTCCCCTCCCCCCCAAAACAGAAAAGCCCAAATTATTATCCTTATTTTAAGTATATCTCATTAACAATTGGAATATTCCCAGATACACAATTTCTCTCCAAATGTAATGCTGAATGAACCGGTAAACTCCAAATCTAAGCCAGTCTGGCCTTTTAGTTAAGCTATCAATCTGACCCAGTCCCTTTTATAAATTTTCTTCCTATAGAGGGCACAACATCAATGATTAATTTAGGGCTTGAAAATTTCATAGTTTCACACTTTTAAATGCATTCAGAAAGCTTCACTGTTCCCAGGATTATTTTATACTTCCAAACACCACATACTGGTAATATTTATAACAATGGGCCACTTCCTGCATCCCATTTTTCCTCTTTCTAGTTTTACTCTTTAAACTTGGTCAATGAAGTTCTTGCACTATTGCTCTCTCTACCTTCATGATTTAGTATTGACTGCAGTTTACTACTTGGCTAATGAGAAGTTAATTTCTTTTTTTAAATAATTTACTATTATTATTTAAATTTGTTATAGGACACATGCACTCACCAGAGAGAGACAGAGAGGGGGAAGAGAGAGTGTGAAAGTGAGAAAGCAAGCCACCAGGTCCAGGACTCGAACCATGGTCGGTCATGTGGGAGTCCAGCACCTTAACCACCATGCCACCTGTTGCCCCGAGCAGTTAATTTCTTTATGCAGTATTAAATAATTATGAGCATGCCTCTATAGCTTTTCCTTCCCAGAATTTCAAAACAGCATACTAGAAAAACAGAATATCATGAAATGTTTAAAAAGAAAAGAAAGCTGTAGTTGAACGTAACTTTTTGGACTGACCTTAAGTATATACACACAGGGCATTCATTTATACTTATTAAAAGGCAATATTTGTCAATACAGATTTTTTTTTTTTTTTTTTGGAGAGGGTATTTTTTGCCTTAGGGTGCATGTCCTCTGGAGAGACAGACACAGTGAGAGGGAAAGTGAGAAAGTCATCCCCAGGGGAGGTGGCCACACCCTAATCCCTTCTCCATTCTTCTCTTGGGCAATCATGCACAAGTGCCTGATGTGATTTTGAAGCCACCCGGTCTGGGACTAAAACCACGGTCGGCCATATGGAAGTCTAGCAACATAACCACTATGTCATATACTTGTCCCAATACAGATTATTTCTTAAAAACAGACACATGTGGGGTGGCAGGTGGTATGGTGGTTGGGGGCGCTGGACTCCCACATGGCACACTGAGGTTCGAGTCCCAGACCTGGTGACTTGCTTTCTCACTTCCCCTCTCTGTCTCTCTCTGGTCAAATGAAAAAATAATAACAATTGGGGCCAGCAGGTGGTGTGGTGGTTAAGGACACTGGACTCCCACATGGCTGACTGTAGTTCGAGTCCCAGACCTGGCACCCATGTCACTTTCTTTCTCTCTCTGTCTCACTCTCTCTCTGTCCTTTTCTGATCAAATTAAGAATAAATAATTAAATAAGTATAAATAAAATTATTCTTTACCAAAAAAAAGTAAATAAAAAAAATAGATACATGTGCAAAGGGTTTAACTTGCATCTCATTTCTTGTTTTGTTTTCCTATCCAGGCTAAAATAGTGACAATAACTTAAAAGTGAAACTAAAATGGTGAGAGAAGGAAGTAATATTAAAAAGTGGACTTTTTCTGTTTTAAAAAAAAATAATTAATTACTTGATTTTATTTATTGTTTTTTTTCTTGAGAGTTTTTTTTTTTTTTTTTTTTTTTTTTTTTTTTTTGCTATAGGGCGCGTGCGCATGCCAGACAGACAGAGACAGAGAGACAGAAAGCGAGAAATCACCCCCCAGGGGGGATGGCCACACCGCAATCCCTTCTCCTCCATTCTCCTCTCGGGATCTTGGGCACACACGCACACGTGCCCAGAGTGAGTTTAAGCCACCGGGTCCGGGACGCGAACCATGGTCGACTACATGGGAGTCCAGTGACATAGCCATTACAGTGACTGGTGGTCCCACTTACTTAATTTTTATTTATCATTTTTTTAAATTTGTTATAGGACACGGTCACTCACCAGAGAGAGACAGAGAGAGGGCAGGTGAGAAAGTAAGTTGCCAGATCCAGGACTCGAACCTTAGTCAGTCATGTGAGAGTCCAGCACCCTATCCACCACACCACCTGCTGGCCCCATGAACTTTGTCTTTAATGCCCCTCTGTAAATACTTAATCTAGGCTATACAGGTACGTTTTGAAAACTGACGTATTCAATAAAGGGATAGTGAATTACTCCCTATTCCTAAATGGATGCTATTGCCCACAGTTGATCATTCTGTCAATATTTAACAATAGTAACATATTGAGAATTACTCAGTGTTTTACAACAGAAAAATTAGAATATTTGTTGAACTAAGAGATTTTCACATTCAAACTGTATCTGAAAACGTGATCGTAAAAAAAAAAAAAAGTGATTGTAGTTTCGTAGTTTAACACAGACTCCTAAAGGATGAAACCAATTTTAAAGATTATCAGCAGGAATAAAAGTAGTCTGCACAATAAAATCTCCCTGATTTGGACTGACGTTTAGTGAAAATAATTGGCTGCATGTTCTTTGAGAAAGAGCGGTCTGTATAATAGTTCAGGGAAATATTATACAGTGCTATTATTTTTTCATGGTAACCAGGTTAGCAAAGCCCAGCCAAGAACTGGCTCTGTTTTAACAGGAATAAATAACACACAATTAGCTTACTAAACACCTGTCTGCAAAAGAGCATATGCCAGCCAGTTTACTAGCCTTTTTCTTTTAATGTGTGAAAGTAATTTGTTGTAAGTTGGAAAACTGCTTCTGTTTACATTTTATCTGCTTAGAAATTCTCTTCAGTACAATATGCTGTAAAAAATATTTATTGAGAGCTATTAGGAAGGAGCTATGCAGTCAGAATAAGTACTATCTTTCATTAAGTTACCTATGCTTGGTCCAAACATAGTTTTCATAAATCCTTAATAGAAGTCACAAATTAATGAGGCTTTATAGAATTGCTATTCTACCTTTCAGGGATGTATTAAAAGATCTTACTTGTGGGACCAGCTGTTGGCGTAATGGCTATGTCACTGGACTCCTATGTAGCTGACCACGGTTCAAGTCCCGGACCTGGTGGCTTAAACTCAGGCCGGTGCATGTGTGCATGTCCAAGATCCCTAGAGGAGAATGGAGGAGAAGGGACTGTGGTGTGGCCATCCCCCCCGGGGGGGTGATTTCTCGCTTTCTATCTTTCTATCTCTGTCTTTCTGGTGAGCACACGTGCCCTATAGCAAAAAGCTCTCCAAAAAACAAAAAACAAACAAAAAAGATTTTACTTGTGGGACCGGCTTCATGGTACAATGGTAATGCACCACCGTTCAAGGGATGCCAGATCCCACATGGTGACCACAGTTCAGATCTCCAGCCTGCTCAGCTCAAGCACACAGGCATGTGTCTAAGAAACAATGTGCTGGAGAACTGGAGGAAGGGGGACTGCAACGTGACCAGATCCTCTGTGGAGACTGCGTGTGTGTGTGTGTCACACACTCAAGTGCACATACATTCTATAATGAGTAAATTCAAACATGCCGGCAAGTGTGCATGTGTGCATGCCCAAATTCCTGAGAGGAGAAAGGAGGGGAAAGGATTACAATGTGGCCATCCCCTCTTAGGGGTGATTTCTCACTTTCCCTTTCTCTTGTCTCTTTCTGACAAGCCAAGCCCATGTGCCCGATGGCAAAAAAACAAAACAAAACAAAACAAAACAAAACAAAACACACACACACACACACAACAAAGAAAACAAAACAAAAAAAAACTTGTTTGACATGCAATGCAATGTAAGCTTTGAAAAACCATACCATATGCTGTACAATGCTAAAATATAAATAAAAATATATGTAAACATTAAAGATCTTTGTAATGATTATTTAATCCCTTTAAGGACCCATTAAGAAGGTAAACCAAAAAAAATCAGTAAGACTAAAGGAGAACGAATATACTTTATAGCCTTCTATATTCTTCCTAGAGATTTTCTTCGGACAGATTATTCTTTTCATAATTTGAAAAAAATTCATGTATAATTTCATAACTTTTTCTGGAGAGAGTCCATACTTTGTTCACCAACCTAACTTTCTTTCCCTCTTCTTTGCATGTCACACCTATACATACCAAGTGAAGTCACAGCAAATGAAAAAGACGAAAATACAAATACCTAAGTATTTCTTCTTCATTGTGTAACATTTCTGACATATTCCAAGTATTTATGATGTAATGCCTAATTTTTTTTTAATGTAAAAAGAACTTAAACCTGTATTTGTATAATCGGTGCCTGGCAAATACAGGGTATAAAATCAACACTGGATCTTAAACAATCCTAACATAAGTAAAAGTCCATATATTCATGCATACTGAGTGGCTGAGAAGCAAGGCTGTTATCTCCACTGAGTGTAATGCGGAAGGAGGACTTAAAAAAGTCCCGATCCTCAGGACCCGAGTGTTTGTAGGTGACATGTGTTACTATAATACAAAGTAGAAAGCTCTGGGAGGGAATAAATTACTTTGTGCTCCAGAAAAAAATTGCGAAAAAAATTCAGAATTGCCACTGGCCAAAATAGGAAATCAGGGCTTTGCCACAATTTCAGTATAACCAGGGGGAAAAAAAAAAACCCTACAACTCTATTCCTTTGTCCCTCGGACTCCAAGAACTCAGCGTTCGTGTCAAATTGGCCCCTGGTTCTGGAAGGGGCTGTATCGTCGGTGCAGGGAGGGAGGTAGTACACCACGGGTCTCTAAGGGCGTCATCCTTCTAGAAATGCAAAGACTCGGACTATCGGGGTTCGTGGAATTCTCACCCTGGTCAAACTCCCGATTACCTCTGATGAGCCCCAAAGATCAGAGTAGCAGACTAGGCCAAATCCCCTAGCAGAAAGCGGAGACGACTGCAACATCAGCGGTTAAATTTCACAGCTCATAGGTCAGACTAAGGCTCCCGTCCTAAGAGCACCAGCGCTGAGGGTCCGCAGACTGGGAAAGAAAGAAGAGGGGAAAGGGAAGAGGGAGGGAGGTAGAAGGAAAGGGAAGGGGGAAGAGAAGGAAGACAAGGAGGGATCGGGAAAAGGGGGAGGGGAGGAGAGAGGCGGGACGCCGCCGGGAAGGCCAAGGATTTATAGGCGAGATCGAGGCGTTCCCATGGAAACGTATCCCTCCGCTGCGATTTGCTGCTTAGCCCCCTCAGTTGCCTCCGCGCGTCGTTTCGGCTGTTTCCGCCCAGCTTCTTTGTGCCGCGCAGAACGTCGAGATGACGCATGCGCAAAGAGTCCCCGCGCCGCATATATAAGCGCGAACCCGGGCTCTTCCTCGTATTGCTGCCGGGACCGTTGGCAGGCGAGGGCGTGTGGCAGTTTTCCTGTTACGTGAGCCCTGGGCACTGCGAGCTTCTGAGCGGAGCACGCGGGCCGGTCATCATGTCGCGTTACGGGCGGTACGGAGGAGGTGAGAGGCTAGGGTCCAGGGAGGGACGTTAGTGTGGGCGTTGTGAGTATTGCAAGGCCGTGGGATTGGCGCGGCGCTTGGGAGACGGTTATTCCGCGTGCGTAATGGCGGCTTCGGCGCACGCCATACGAAGCCGGAGGCAGCGGGGGCAGGGGACTCGAGGAAGCCCCGGGTGGCGGGTGCGTATCTGCGCCGGGGTCCGTCTTCTTTGGCATTTTCGGCGCCAGTTACTGCAGCCTGAAGCCGGGTCTAGGATCGCGGTCTTCCCATTGCCCTCCTCGGAGCCGCTGCCCGCCCCCCCACCCCCGCCCTCTGCGCGGCTGCCATTTTGCGCACATTGACCGTGGTGGCGCATTTTCTTAGCGCTTTCCCGCCACTTCAGCGGACAGATGTGGTCGCCTTCGTAAAGTCACGGTGGAATTTGAGACAGAACGAAACTGGTAGCTGCGAGCTGCGCGTTCTCGCCAAACAGTCGGTCGAATTGCGGAATGGGAACGGAGACGTAATCTGCGACTGGTGGCTGGTTTCTTTTCTCTTTTAGCCTTCCCAAGCGCGGTTTATGGCTCTGGGGCGGGGAGCTGGAGTCTCGGGCGAGCCGGTGCCTGGGGCGGTTGCCGTGGAGGACGAGAGCCGGCGCAGCCCCGCTCCCGGGCCGGCCCCTGCCGAGGCCCGCCCGCCGCCGACCTCGCCGCCTGCCCGCGCGCTCCCAGCGCTCCCGGGAGTCGAGGCGGGGCCCGGCAGGGCCCGCCCCACGCCGCGGAGTATCCTACCACGCATCTTTGCCTGTGTTTCCGAGCTCCCCCCACACTTAGAAGGCTGTGAACTTTGTCATAAGTCATGTTTAGCTTTTCAGGAATTTACGGGGTTTAATTCTTTTAAGATTAAATTCAGAGCTAGCTCGTGGCCTGGTGGTTAAAGCAGTCCCCCATGGCTGACCACGCCGTTCGAGTTCCGGACCCCGTGGATTAAAACTACGCAAGCCGTGTTTGTGCCCAAAATCCCGAAAGGAGGGAGAAATGAAGAACGGGTTGTAGTGTGATCATTCCCCTTGGGGGGGTGCTTTCTCCCGGTCCTCTCTCTTTGGGGCAAGCACATACTGGCAAAAACTTCAAAGCAAAGTAAAAAATTTTTTTACATAGAAAAAATTCATTTAAAGAAAAAGATTAGTTCAGTCCTCTGTAGAGAGCGTTAAACATGCTTTAAAAAGTCTCAAGGATATCCCATATTAAGGCAGAGATTTCATTCAGCTTGGGGCCAGATTATGCATAACGTGCATTCTTCTATTTGCATTTTTAAACAGAAACCAAGGTGTATGTTGGTAACCTGGGAACTGGTGCTGGCAAAGGCGAGTTAGAAAGGGCTTTCAGTTATTATGGTCCCTTAAGAACTGTATGGATTGCAAGAAATCCTCCAGGATTTGCCTTTGTGGAATTTGAAGATCCCAGAGATGCAGAAGATGCAGTACGAGGACTGGATGGAAAGTAAGTAAGATGTCAGTTATGGAACATGTTCATTAAAATACTCTTGTTGCATAGATAGTGAATTAGGATTTTGTAGTCTGGTGATGATGTTACTTAAGGTATGGAGGATAAAAAGGGTAATAGAAGGACTTGGTAAAGATAGCCAATGTTTGTTAGGGAAAAGTGGTTAGAGTTCTAAATCTAGAAAAGACGTGTATATTTTTTAAGTTTACAGTTTTGTTCCTTTTGTTTTATAGGGTGATTTGTGGTTCCCGAGTGAGGGTTGAACTATCAACAGGCATGCCTCGGAGATCTCGTTTTGATAGACCACCTGCTCGCCGTCCCTTTGATCCCAATGATAGATGCTATGAGTGTGGTGAAAAGGGACATTATGCTTATGATTGTCATCGCTATAGCCGGCGAAGAAGAAGCAGGTATTTATTTTAATAAGGGAATGGTTGGTATTCTAGTTAATCAAGTAATTTTTTTATTAGCAAGGCAGAAAATAGTGTTTTTTTTTTTTCTTTAACTTGAATGTTAATTGTACAGGTGTATTTTACAATTTATGTTTAATTTGAAAAATGTTAATATATTAATAATCAACCTGGTCAAAACCTTTCAGGTTTCTTCGTTTGAGTCAGTCGCCTTGATTCAGAATGTCACGAGCCTTATGATATCATGCTGAGGCGCCTTGCAAATCCGACAATTAAGATCCTCCTAGACCTTGAGGTGATCAGCATAAGAGGCCAGATCCCCTCGAGTCATCTACACCTAGCTTCACCTTATTCTTTAAAGGGCAGAAAATTTGAGACGGTGATCGCCGTAACAGTAAATTTGGCTTACAATTGGGGCCCCCCTCCGGTTTAGAAAGAGGAACATCAGATTGACCACATTCCCAACTAGAAAAATCTTCTTGCGTCAATCAAGCCTCACCTGGCTCATTTGGCTGTCAGTTTGATCGTCGTTAGATTGAAGAAAACATCTAGATGAAGCGATCGGCTGTAGATACTTCTAGATCGTCTAGATCTACTAGACCTACTAGACCTACTAGACCATGGGCCAAAGAGGGTCGACCTGCAAACTTGCAAGGTTTATTTTAAATACACATTACAGTGTTTTTATATTAATGTAATTCTAAAATGTAATTCAACTTTTAACAAATCTTTTTTTAGGTAGTAAAAAAATATTCTCAACTAATAGGCCCAGAGTTTATTTCCAAATGAGACACTAAATTTAAATAGTTTTGAGATTTGATTTCAGCAGAGGCACATAAACTCTAAAAATGGCTTATTGTCTGACATTTTGTTTTTTCCTAACTTGAAAAATAGGTCACGGTCTAGATCACATTCACGATCCAGAGGAAGGCGATATTCTCGCTCAAGGAGCAGGAGCAGGGGAAGGAGGTGAGAGATCTTGTTTCTTTAGTTCAAGTCTTAAGAGATAAAGAACTTTGCTTGGAGATAGACTTAAACTTTGGTTTAACTTTTAGGTCAAGATCAGCATCTCCTCGGCGATCACGATCTGTGTCTCTTCGTAGATCAAGATCAGCTTCTCTCAGAAGATCTAGGTCTGGGTCTATAAAAGGATCGAGGTATTTCCAGTATGTAACACTTTTTTTCCCCTTATTTGGATTGTCATGTCTTAATGACAGCGGTATTGGCTTAAGGATATAATTCAGATGGATTGATGTTTGAGGTGTAAGAGTATGCGTCAGTTGTAACGTGGATATATTACCTTAGTTTTATGGTGAAGAAAAGTACAGCTGAAGATTTTAAAGCCTGCTAGATAGAGGCCAAGATGGTAGAAAAGGGTTGGGACCAGCAGTTAGTGTAATGGCTGTGTCACTGGACTCCCACGTAGTCGACCACGGTTCGCGTCCCGGACCCAATGGCTTAAAACTCAGGCCGGGCACGTGTGCGTGCATGCCCAAGATCCCAAGAGGAGAACAGAGGAGAAGGGATTGCGGCGTGGCCATCCCCCCGGGGGTGATTTCTTGCTTTCTGTTTCTCTGTCTGGCGAGCGCACGTGCCCTATAGGAAAAACCTCTTCAAAAAAAAAAAAAAAAAAAAAAAGATGGTAGAGAAGGGTTCAAAAACAAATCATTGCAGAAAACACCGGGTATTTAATGTAAACTCTTCTGGCGTCAGCTGTCCTATTATGGTATATAGGTAAATAATACTAGTTCCAAAATAGGGTAGTTTGCCTGGTTCCTGATAAGGCAGCCTGTTAGAACTAGAAAGAGATTTAGAAACGAATTGAAACATTTCTCACTTTTGGAGTAATTGTGGTAAATTTGAGGCTGGAAAGTTGTCTAGGATGGTGGTATAGTGTACATCTCAGCTGTTATGGTATGGCAGTAGTGCCAGTGCCTGGAAGCCCCATGGTTGAGAGTGGGCTCGGACCCCCGGTTGGCCTGAAAGCATGCCAGACTTGTGCAGGATCCTATGGATCCTGAGGAGCTGGATGAATGTGTATGCTGTTAAAATACACTTAGCTTCGACATTGAATTTTACGTAAATCAGGGGCTGGCCGGTGGCGTGGTGGTTAAAGGCACTGGACTCCCACATGACTGACCATGGTTCAAGTTCCAGTCCTGGAGACTTGCTTTCTAACCAACTCTCTCTCTGATCAAACTGGAAAATAATAATAATAAATAAAGTTATATAAAATAATTCTTTTTAAAAAAGAAATTTAAGTAAATCAAACTGGGAGCCCTAACTTTACTGTTTCTGTAGAATGTCTTAAGAGCTGATGGGAGCAGCAGGTGGAGTAGTGGTTAAAATGTTGGACTCATATGGCCAGCTGTGGTTCGAGTCCCAGATTGGGTGCCTTGGAACTCAGATTGGGTGTGTGCATGCATGCGTGTATACTCAAAATCCTGAGAGGAGGAGGATGGAGAAGGGCTTAGCTGTGTGGCCATCCTCCTGGGGAGTAGTTTCTCACTTATCTCTCTGGTGGGCAAATAAATGCGTCCTCTCAAAGTAAAGCTGACAGAATGGATAAAATGCTAGGAAATAAAGAATACTACTGAGGAAGCAGTAGTAGAGGACGCCACTGAGAGTTAATTGCTATTTAATAGTGCAGAATCTGGGGACAAGCAGGTGGCGTGGTGGTTAAAGCACTGGGCACTCCCACATAGCTGACCATGGGTTGAGTCCCAGACATTGCAGCGTGCTGTGTGTGTGTGTGTGTATGTAGTTTGTGTGCGTGTGCGCTCCTCTCTTTGGTCAAATTAAAATGAATGAATAAATAATTACTTTTAAAAAATAGTGCAGAATCTGGGGGCTGGCAAATGGAATAATGGTCACATGGCTGGGCCTCCCACATGGCCAATCACTGTTTGGGCCTGGAGGTTTGAAGTGCATGCACACATGCGTGCCCAAAATCCTGAAAGAATGGAGGAGAGGGGATTGTGGCGTGGCCACCCCACTGGGGGTTGATTTCTTGCTTTGTCTCTGGAGAGTGCACGTGCCCTATAGCAAAAATCTCTCTCAGAAAAAGTAGTGCAGAACCTGATGCATTTCAGAAAAGCTGTGGACTATCGATCTATAGATAAATGTTTAATCTGATGGACTCCACAGTTTTTAAGAGAAGGTGTGTGTGTCAGCTTGACTTAGTTTGTCTGACAGGTATATGGCCCTGAATCCCATGGTAACTTAAATTGTAACCTTACAGAGAGGTGACTTTATTTTCATGAGACCTTTAAAACCAGGAGAATTAAAATTTCTCTGTACAGGGACCAGCAGTTAGCATAATGGCTATGTCACTGAACTCCCATGTAGTGGACGGCTTTTCAAGTCCCGGACCTGGTAGCTTAAACTCAGGCCAGGCAGGTGTGTATACGTGCCCAAGATCCTGAGAGTAGAATGGAGGAGAAGGGATTGCAGCGTGGCCATCCCCCCTGGGGAGTGATTTTTCACTTTCTGTCTCTCTTTGTGGCGAGCGCACACACCCTGTAGCAAAAAAAAAAAAACCTCCAAAAAAAATTTCTCTGTACAGAGGCTTGATCTTAAGTGAGGTTAGTTTGATGCCTTTAAAATCCAATCATACCAGTCTTCTCAAAACAATCTATAAAGAGACTTCAAAAAGTTCATGGGATGGGGATTTTAATGTCTCTGTATTGACTGATATGCATGGTATTCCTTCTGGTAAAAGAAGTGTAATACACTGTAAAGTTATGTGATCCAATGTAATATAAACAAGATTATGATAATAAATGAATGAATAAAATTTAAAAAGTTCATGGGAAAATGGGATTAAAGTGGGAGTTTATTTTGGTGCCCCCCAAAACTTCAAAGACTGCGTACTTTTTCATAATATGCATTTCCCGGGGTTTTTGAGGATCCCTTTATCTTGGACATTGCAGTGTTGAAAATATCCTCTGTATAGGAACTGTCCAAATGAGTATGATAGAAAAAAGTAATTAAAATGGATTAAGAAATAATAAATCTAACTAAAAAAAAAAAAAGAAAAAGTAATTAAAATGGAGGTTCCTTAATTTTCTTCCTTAACTATTCATTCACTCTTACTTATTACCATTATTTTAAAATTTGCTATAGGACATGCATGCTTACCAGAGAGAGGCAGAGAGGGAGAGGGGAAGTAAGAGCACGTTTCCAGGTCTGGGACTCAAATAGCATTCGACCATGTGGGAGTCCAGTGCCCCAACCATCACACCACCTGCTGGTCCCCTCCTCAATTTTTTTTTTTTTATTCATTATTACTATTTTTTTTAACTTGACCAGAGAGAGGGAAAGTGAGAAAGCAAGCCACCAGGTCTGGGACTCAAACTGTATGGGAGTTCAGCATCTCAACCAACCACACCAGCTGCCAGCCCCTTCCTTAAAAATGTTTTGTCACAGTTTGTGGGACCAGCAGTTAGCTAATGGCTATGTCGCTGGCCTCCCATGTAGTCGATCGCGGTTCGCGTCCCAGACCCGGTGGCTTAAAACTCACGCTGGGCGCGTGTGCGTGCGTGCCCAAGATCCCGAGAGGAGAAGGGATTGCTGCGTGGCCATCCCCCCCTGGGGGGTGATTTCCCACTTTCTCTCTCTGTCTGTCTGTCTGGCGAGCGCACACGCCCTATAGCGAAAACCTCTCCAAAAAAAAAAATGTTTTGTCACAGTTTGAAAGTGTGATCATTTGTCTTGTTGCATCTTGCACTGTTGTAGCTTTTCCATCCCTTATTAACTTAATGAATTTTAGTAAACGTTTAAGGGGATTCCTGTGGACTAATTTGTATAATTTTTTTCTTTTTAAGATCCCGGTCAAGGTCAAGATCAAGATCCAGGTCTCTCTCACGACCAAGAAGCAGGTAGGATAAAAATCTGATGAATGTTCTTCTAGTTATATGGCACCAATATCCAAAGAGTTCAAAGTGTTTTGAATACTGAAATTTTAAGTTTTAAATCTAAGCCTAGGTATTAAGAGAAAACATATACAGTTTGTTATTAATAATCCAAACTGGAATTTCATTGGCACGTGATCTGCTACTACTGGCTAACTTCCTGGACAAGGGAATGTGCAGCTGTAGTGAAAGAAGTTTTGTGATTTGGGGATATACTGAGAGGCCATTCATTGTTAGAAAACTGATAGTATGTGGAGAAGCTTTCTGATATAAGAGCTTAAAGCAGATTATAAAAGATTAATCATGATAACGGACAGTTTACTCATGAGAAATAGTTGTTAGAGGATTGACTTTTGTTAGCAACTCTTTCAGTTCAGGTGTAGTCAACGTTTGAAGCTTAGCACAATTTGGGGGCTTATATCATGGTATTATGACTTTAAGGAAGGAATTGGTTAGTACTTTTTCTTAATAGAATTTTTCGTGTTTTTGACAGCCGATCAAAGTCCAGATCTCCATCTCCAAAAAGAAGGTAAGCTAAATAATGTTTTGTTGCCAAATCTTACCTGTCAAGTGTGGCCTCTGCAGTTCTAGTTACTGCCTGCTTTGCAGTCTTTGAGCTCTTTGGAGGATTGGTGCTATATAGATTAAATGATTAGGTACTAAATTTCTGAAATTACTGCTTCTCCTTTGACAACAGTTTATTCTTTGGTTGGTACTATTTAGTCATACAATTTTAGCCTTATGATTTTAGATGTGTTTGGTCCCATGAATCTTTAATTGTAGATATTTCATGTTAAGGAAACTTTCCTCACAGGGTTACAAGATAAGTGCCCACATGAGGAAAAGATAAATCTTCCAAATTAGGTGCACTCTTGGAAATAAATCATTTGCCTTATGTATGTTTAACTTACCTAGCAGTTTTGACAAGATGAGTATCTAAATCTTATGTAATTTTTAGGTCTTTGTCATAGGAACTATAACTTTGGCTACTTTAATTTACTGAAATTTGAATATTGCCCGGGCATGTACCTAGAAAGAGTAAGTTTCAATACACACTAATTGGTTCCAAACTTAATGTTTTTCTTTTTAGTCGTTCCCCATCAGGAAGTCCATGCAGAAGTGCAAGTCCTGAAAGAATGGACTGAAGTTCTCAAGTTCACCCTTTAGGGAAAAGTTATTTTGTTTACATTATTATAAGGGATTTGTGATGTCTGTAAGGTGTAACCTAGGAAGGATGTTTCAACGATCTAATCAAAATGGATCTGGATTATTACTCTGTAAATTTTCAGCAGTAAGGTAATATACATTTTTGTTGAATGTATTAACATCCTATGGTCTGAAAATGTGGGTTTTTATTTGGCACATTTAAATAAAATGTTTCTAACTAGATTTTTGATTTGTGTTCAATATTAACACTTCTCAATTTGGTAAACTTCAGGAGTCAGATTTGATAATTATTATTAATCATATTCATAAGGCCTACATTGGGGGTTTAATGGTGTAGGCTAACTCTTTGAACATAACACTTAGCCAGGATTTGAGGGACTTTGAAAATTCAATTTTACCCTATACCTTTGGGTAAGATGATCTGGAGTTCCCTATAATAACTTGAAAGCATCGTGACAAATCTATTCAAAGTTGGTATCACTAGATACTGTCAATCTCTAATGATCTCATTGTGAGTAGTTAGAGGGACCACTGAATTGCCTATAAATATGAACATGTTAGGAACCTAACCAAAGCTCATTGAAGTAAATGTATAAAAAGCAAAGGGAAAGTGGTTTCTGGGGGTTATTTAAGTATAGAAGTTTTCAGGCTGTTAGGTGGAATACTGTCAAATTAGAACTTCTCAGATCTAGGGGTGTTCTGCACAATGTTCTTTTGTTTCTTTGCTTTCAACACTAGTTTATCAATTTTATACCCCAAAATTGCATGTTTAAAGAATTGTCTGAATTTGAGACAAAACATCTTCATGTAAACCAGCTTTGCAAAATTTTCCTGCCCAGATACTCATTCTTTCAAATGGACTGCCATATTCTGAATAGAGACCTGTTAATTTCCAGGGTAGGTTTTGTAATATCTGATCAACATTCATCTATTTTGCCAGGCTGGTGCAAAGTAATAAAAGATGTCAATTGGAAATGTGATGAGAATAAACAGTTCTGTAAATCTTGCCTATAATTAGCAATGCTTCATATAGCTCGTTTTTTTGTTTTGGGGGGGTAGCATCTGGTAGACCGTAGAATGTTATAGCCAATAGGTTCTTTATTCAGACTTTAAATATCTTAAGTGTACTAGGACAGTGATAGTTACTTTAGAGAATTTTCTGGTGTCAAGCTTTTACCAGGTGTTCTGTATTCTTGGTGGGGGGAGAACGTCAGTGCTGGTACCATAGGTATCTACCCTTGTCCATTTCCTTAACACCTTTAGTGGACTCATTTGGTGGATAGCATTGCAATTTGGTAATACTGGTCTGCCTCAAATTTATTTAGTGATCTTGAGCAGTCACTAGTATGTTGGGAGTAAATTTAGATGGTCTTACCTTCGAAATTTTGCCAACTGGCTGAATTATATGATTGGTATAAAGCTTATGTGTATAACCAGCAGGCTTATTTGTTACACATGGTTAGCTTTAATTCTGTATTATATAAAGATGACTCAACAATAAATTTGCAGAGATTGAACAAATAATCCTGATACTCAATTTTTGGAAGTGGGAGCTCTGAGTCAAAAGTAGGAATCATTAGTCTGGTAGGCTTTGAATTGGTGACTAGTGGCATCCTAGAAAGGTTATGTAAGGGGTAGGGGCAAAAATGGTTTTACAAAACAGTGGGTCAGCACTTATCTTCCTCAACTGCATCTTGTAACATGCTGGTTAGTACACATCTCAGAATGAGATGCTAATGTGTGCAGTGTACCTTCTATCCTAAGTGGTCGGTCGGGGTTGGTTACTAAATGATGTCAGCCTTGAAAAGTGCTACTCTAGACTCTTAACCTTGTTTCCAGTCTGGCACCAATTGGATAGCTAATTGCATGTATGTGTCAGGCGTTATTTTGAATGCTTTAGAGAGAAAACCTTATTTTGGTCCTTTTACAGGAATATAGAGTGGTGGTACATATTCTTGACTTCCAGTGATAGTTGTCCATTGGGCTTCAAGCTAAATATCAAGTGAAAGTGGCCTGTGGGTGAGGACAAAGAATACTTGTGGGTCTTAGAATTCTGTCATTTTGAGATTTGCTGGGTTAAATTAATAAGGTAAAATGGTGTCTGGGTAGCATATCTTTGGGTAGACTAAAAATAGGATTTTCCATGATATTTGCTAATAAGGAGCTAGAAGCTATGAAACACCTTAACAGGTTGAGAACTTAGCAAAGTGAGGGAAAATGGCAGGTACAACCCAGAAGATGATGTCCTAAAAGTTTAGTATAGTTGGGTTTTTTTTGATCATTTATTTTAATTTTGAACCATGGTCGGCCATGTGAGAGTGTCTAGCGCCTTAACCACCACGCCACCTGCTGGTTCCAAGTTTAGTATTAAGATTTAATATCCAGAACTAATTTAAGTGTAGGAAAGAAGCAGTAGGCAGATTTCCAATGTTTGGGGAAAAGAAATGCTTTGGCTATGTCCGTAATTAAGATAAGTTTACCTTTTCTTTCTTTTTTAAAATTGTTTAATTTTTAAAATTATTTTTTCGTTTGACCAGAGAGAGAAGGGGGAAAGTGAGAAAGCAAGCTGCCATGTCTGGGACTTGAAATGCAGTCAGTCATGTGGGGGTCCAATGCCTTAACTTCCTTGTCACCTACTAGCCCCAAGTCCACTTTTCTAGTAAAACTATGAAAAGGACACCGTCTCAGGGCTGGCGGGTGGTGTGGTTAAAAGGTACAGGACTCCCATGTGGTGACCATGGTTCAAGTCCAAAACTTAGCGGCTTGCTTTCTCACTTTCCCTCTCTCTTTGTCCCTCTCTGGTTAAATTTAAGTAAAATAAGTTAAATAAAATACATGTATGAGAGGTTTTTGCTATAGGGCGCGTGTGCTCGCCAGAGACAGACAGAAAGCGAGAAATCATCCCCCAGGGGGTGGCCACGCAGCAAGCCCTTCACTCGGGATCTTGGACACACACTCACAAGCGCCTGGTGTGTTTAAGCCACAACATCTGGGACTCGAACTGCAGTCGACAGACTACATGGGAGCCCAGTGACATAACCATTACGCCAACTGCTGGTCCCCTAAAATAATTCTTAAAAAATAAAAAAAGGACACTCTCAGTCCCCACAGAAAAATCGTAGTTATTCTCCCTCTCCCAGGGAAATCTGCTCAGAGGTTGGTAATTGAGTTCACTCACCTGAGAAGGTAGAAAAAGATTCAATCCTATCTTTGGTTTTAAACCCTTAACTTTTCTTTCCACCAGTAAAGCACCTTATTCTGTGGTTTGGCAAAAAGCAAAACCACATTAGAGAAAAATCAGAGAAACATTGTACATACCATAGTTTCACCCATTGTAGATTATGCTGTTAACAACTTGGCTATTTTCTTTCTGGATTTAATAAGGAAAAGATAAGGGATCAGCAGATGATGTAATAGTTATGTCCTGGACTCCCACGTAGTCAGCGACAGTTCCAAGTTCCAGACCTGGTGGCTTAAAACTCATGCCAGGGGACGTGTGTATGCATGCCTAAAATCCCAAGGAAAACGAAGAAGAAGGGATTGCGGCATGGCTACCCCAGGGCATTTCTCACTTGGTCTTCGCATCTCTGGCCAGTACATACACCCTATAGCAAAAATCTCTCCCAAAAAAGAATAATAAGGAAAAGATGTTGGGTAGACGAGTAATTGTGGAGCATGTGGGTTACTAACAAGCCCTCAGAGCCACTTCTCAAACCTAGTGCTTTTTCCTTTTTCCACAGGGCATTGGGCCCAGCCTTCTTCTACTTTTATTTTAGCCATAATATGCTTAAGGT
Source organism: Tupaia tana (assembly GCA_026018925.1). Lineage (NCBI taxonomy): Eukaryota > Metazoa > Chordata > Mammalia > Scandentia > Tupaiidae > Tupaia > Tupaia tana. Next base: position 195,633,395 of record JAKSZU010000003.1, read on the forward strand.
ATACACAGTGAGATGGCTTCTATCTCTGACTCAACTGCCTGGTATTCTCCAAGAGGCAACTGTTAAGTTGCGGAGAGTCTAATGTATTTTTGTTTCTATGCAAAAATGCATCACGACTTTCCCAACAACCCAGTCTTGTTAGTTCTATAGCCTGCTGGATAGTTAAGTTCCCATGTTAGCAAATGCACATCTTTTCTCTGCCCTTTTTTTTTTTTTTGACAGTATTTCTGTGTGTGTGTGTGTGTGTGTGTCTGTTTGTGTTTTCCGGACAGTATATAATGTGTTATGCATACTTTCCCATTTAATATCTTGGTGATCTTTAAACATAGGTATAACTGGCACTTAACTATGGAATTAAGTGGGGGGGTATGGCATAATAGATGTAAATTTGAGTCCTTTCAGTGTGTCAGGCAAGGTATAGCCTTGGAATACAGGAGTTTACAGTGTCTTGGCGCAAACAATTGACCAAACATGAAGTATTAAATGAGGGGGAATAATAAAGCAGGATAAGAGGGATAGGGAATTGACTGCTGTTTTGTAAAGGGCGACCTAAGGAGGCCTGTGTGATAGAGCAAGTGAGGGAAAGCCACATGGACTTCTGAGGGCTCAGAAAGTGCAAATTCCCTCTAGTTTGGAGTGTTGATAGGCAAGTGTGACAATACTAAGTGTTCAGAGCAGAAGAGGAAGACCATAGGGAGGGAGGGGTGCTAGGATGTAGATCATACAGGTCTTAAAGCCGATTTAGCAGTTGTAGGTTCATAACAAAACAGGTGCAGAGATTTCTAATACACTCCCTGCCCTCATGTGCATAGACTCCCCATTATCCACATGCCCCGTCAGCAATAGTACATTTGTTAGAGAACTAATGGGCCTACATACACATCGCTGTCACCCGAAGTGGTCCATAGTTAGCATTGGGCCTCGCTCTGGGTGCTGAACAACAACCCAGTCTTAGCAGTTCTGTAGCCTGCTGGATAGTAGATTCAGCTCTGGGTGCTGTACGTCTTTTCTAGAATGTCACTTACCAGCACTGAATATCCCATTGTCTGAAGATTCCAATTTATCCACTTACCTACTGAAGAACATCTTGTTTGCTCTGAGTTTTGGCAATTATGAATAAAGGTATCAACAACCATGTACGGATTTTTGTGTGGATGTTAATTCAACTCATGTTGGTTGCTGTTGAGGAGCAGGATTGTTTAGTTTTATTGGAAATTGTTAGGTTTTGTGTTCCCACCAGCAATGAATGAAAGCCCCTCACCCTCCGTTCTGCATCTTTGGCAGTATTTGGCGGTTATCAGTGTTCTGGATTGTGGTCATGTTAGTAGATGTGCAGTGCTATCTTGTTTTAATGTGCATTTCTCTGATGATGTGGAACATCTTTTCCACATATTTATTTGCTGTCTTTTGTGAGGGGCTTGTTAAGGGTGTTTGGGACTTTTTTTTTTTTTTTTTTTTTTTTTAAGAATTATTTTTTTCCATGAGTTTTGCCAGAAAAAGAGAGGGAGAAAGCAAGTTGCCAGGTCCGGGATTTGAACCACAGTCGGACATGTGTGAATTCCAGCGCCTGAACCACCACGCCACCTGCTGGCTCCAGGCCCATTTTTTAATTGGGTTTTCTCCCTGGAGAGTTCTTGAGTAAAGGACTAACAGGAATTGAACCAGTTTCTCTATTTTATTCTGATTACTGTTAGTGTTTCAGGGAATAATCTTGAAGGATACAACATTGGACAGGTGAGCATGGGTATCCCAGCCCCTCGATGTTGTTTTGCTGGATCAAAGGGTAGGTTCATTCCTATTTTTTGCTGTGGTGGCAATGTGTAGAAGTTCCTTTCCTTGTACCATTCTTTGCCTACATGATGCACCTTCACACTGGTTGATTTTTACCAGTCTTGGGTTGAAAAGTGGTGTTTCAGTGTGGTTGGTTTTAAATGTAAAAAAAATGCCCCCCTAACCCTCAAAATTGATTTCCATGTGTTGTAGGTTCTCTTGTTCTACATACTTGAGGTTTTCCCAGAGCAGAACACCTGCTTATACAGTCAGCCCTCTATATCCAAGGGTTCCACACATGCAATTCAGCCAGACTTGATAGAGAATGTTAAAATGGTACTTCATTGTTAACATGTACTATTTAGTTAGGCCTAAGAAGGCTTCTTTGTCCCATGTTCATGTTCTTTATTCTCTTCTCGGGAGTTTGGGGATACATACACACCCAGCATGTTTTTCAAGCCAGAGTCTGGGACTTGAACTGCAGGATCAGCTATTTGGGAGCCAGTACCTTAACCACCATGCCCCATGGTTGCCCACTGGGAAATAATTTTGGTATGGAAAAACTGTTTTCTTTGTGACTCATCTTTGAAAGAAATGCTTTGTGAAGCCTGAGGGCAGATTCTAGCTAAACAGGGTTAGGCACTTTGAGAATGTTACAAAACAATAGGAAAAGTTTTTACTCTAGGGCTGTTCTCATCACTAGTTAGGTACTAGGATCACCCAGGTATCTTAAAAACGTCCTATCACTAACAGTGGGGACCAGCAGGTGGCACGGTGGTTAAGGCACTGGACTTCCTTGACCAAGAGATTTGAAAATCATGCAGGATGTATGTGTGTACATGCCCAATGTCCCCGGGAGAATGGAGAAGAAGGGATTGCAGCATGGCCATGCTCCCTGCGGGGGAGGTGACTTCTCATTTGCTCTCTCTCCAGTGAGTGCACGTGCCCTATGGCACCTAAAAAAAGGTTACTGATGGTGAAACTTGGGCACTAACATTCTGAAATCTCTCCCGTTGATTCTGACATGCAGCCAGTAATGGAAACCAGTGCTACAGAGTCTTACTTCACTAGTTATAGTCTAGGTTTGCCTGGTTTATCATTTTGTTTATGTGTGATTCAAAGGAGGGTTCTACTATGTATCCCCTAGGTTTCTCCCTAACCAAATGAATAACCCCATGTTCAAGCTAAACTTTTCTGTGGGAAAGTTTGAAACTGCATTTCAATTTATATTAGGGCCAGTAGAGGTCACTGTAAAATACTTTTTTTTTTTTTAAGTTTTTGCTATAGGGTGCATATATTTGCCCAAGAAACAGGGAAAAATGAAACCCTCTCAGAGGAGTATGGCCATGCTGCTGTCTCCTCTCTCAGGAGTTTGGGCATGCTCATGAAATGTCCAGTGTGATGTTTAAACCACTGGGTCCAGGACTTAACCATGGAGTTGGCCATGTGGGGTAAAGCACCATAACCCCCACACCCACCTGCTGGCCCAAAACGTATAATATCTTACTTTTTTTAAATAATTAATTTAATTTAATTTATTTATTTTAATTTGACCAGAGAGGGACAGATTGAGAGAGAGAGGGAAAGTGAGAAAGCAAGCCACCAGGTCTGGGACTCAAACTCTGGTCGACCACGTGGGAGTCCAGCACCCCCAACCACTATGCCACCTGCTGGCCCCCTAAATACCTTACTGTTAACCAGAAGCCTTGATAACATGGAGTTGATTAACACATATTTTGGGTATGTATTGGGTCGTCGGAAAAGTCATGACATTTTTGTATACACACACAGAGAAAAATAACATCATGACTTTTCCAACAACCCAATATTATATGTTCTTGTCTCACAAAGTAAATGAAATACTATTAAGAAAACCATAAGGGGGACCAGCAGTTAGCGTAATGGCTATGTCGCTGGACTCCCACGTAGTCGACCGCGGTTCGAGTTCCGGACCCGGTGGCTTAAACTCACGCCGGGCGCATGTATGTGTGTGCCCAGGATCCCGAGAGGAGAATAGAGGAGAAGGGATTGCGGCGTGGCCATTCCCCCTGGGGGGTGATTTCTTGCTTTCTGTCTCTCTGTCTCTCTGTTTGGCGAGCGCACGCACCCTATAGCAAAAACCTCTCCAAAAAAAAGAAAGAAAACCATAAGGAAAATACATTTACAGTAGTATACTAATACATTTACTGAAAAAAAATAGCATATGAGTGGACTCATTTAGTCCAAGCCTGTGTTGCTCAAGGTTAACTGTAGTGTCTTTTTATTAATTCACATTTTTACTATTTCTGAAATTAGTTCCTGGATTTTGGTGTAATTTCCTTTCAGATTTATAGTACTTCTTTTAAGGCAGGTCTGCTAGCGATGAATTTTTTGTTTAGGTAGGACTGTTTACACTTTTTTAAGTTTCCTTTTTTTCTTTGTGAGAGTGAGGGAGGGAAATGGAAACCGAGACAGCATCCCCGATGGGGTCTTGATGCTGCATTTTACCCCCAGCTCCAGTCAGCTCCAGTCAGCCCCAGTTCACAGGCGTGCATGTGCCAGTGTACTGAGCAATGTATCTATGCATAAGCGTAACCTTCCCATGGGGGTCAGCCTTGCAGAGTGTCTCACATTTTACACCGTACCCCTAACTCCCTGCCTTTACTTTGGGGGACATGGAATTCCTGGTTTTGAAGCACTTTGATTATGTCATTCCATTGACTTATGGAATCTTGGTTAAGTCAGCTGTTAGTTATATGAGAGGTCTTAAAAATTCATGAGAAATACAGATTACAAAAAAAAACGTGAATTTGAAAATTGTTTTGTGCTAAATAAATCTGGGTTTTAGTTTTATTTTTCCATGAACCTTTATGTGTGTGTGTGGAGAGAGGTTTTTGCTATAGGGCGTGTGCGCTTGCCAGACAGAGACAGAGAGCGAGAAATCACCCCCCGGGGGGATGGCCACATCGCAATCCCTTCTCTTCTGTTCTCCTCTTGGGATCTTGGGCACACACGCACATGCACCCGGCATGAGTTTTAAGCCACCGGGTCCAGGACGCGAACCACGGTCAACTACATGGGAGTCCAGCAACATAGCCATTATGCTAACTGCTGGTCTCTTTCCATGAACCTTTTAAAGTCTCCTTGTATTGGCAATCCCCAGGAGTGATGACGGGTCATTATTTTTCTTATTTGTTGTTTTTTAATTTTCTCTTTGCTTTACCATTGAATGGTTTATGTATGTATGAGCTCTCTGGGTGAGGATCTGTTTTTATCCTTCTTAGAGTTCATTGAGCTTTTTGGATATATATTGGGTTGTCAGAAAAGTCACAATGCATCTTTGCATAGAAAAATAGGTCATGACTTTGCCAACAACCTAATAGATTAATGGTTTTCAGAAAGTCTGAGAACTTTTTAAAAAAATAAGTATTTTATTTATTCTTTTTTAATTTGACCAGAGAGAGAGAGAGAAAGGGCAGAGAGAGAGAGAGAAAGGGAAAGTGAGAAAGCAAGCTGCTAGATTCACGACTCAAACCACAGTTGACCATGTGGAATTCAGTGCCTTAACCACATGCCACCTGCCAGCCCCTGAGAAGTTTATTGACATTTTTTCAAGTACTTTTTATCTGTCTTTCTCCTCTCCTTGGCCTCTACTTACACATGCTGATGTGCTTGATTTTGTCCCACAGGTCTCTGAGGTTCTGTTTTTGTTTTGTTTTAATCAAGGGTGCATGCACCCAGCAGACAGGGAGAGAGAAAGCATTCCCCAGTGGAGCATGGCCATGCTGCATTTCCCTTTCCTCTATTTCTCCATCTCGTTGGGATTCTGGGCACACATGTTTGGTGTGTTTTTATGCTACTGGGCCTGTGACTCGAACCGCTTGGTTGCCATGTGCAATTGAGCTTCCTTAGCTGTCAGGCCACAGAACCAGCCCTGTTCAGTTTCAGTCTTTTTTCTCTCTGTGTTCAGGGTGAATGATTATTAGTCTGTCTGTAAGTTTGTCTCCTCTGCTATCTCAAATTTACTCCTGAGCCTCTCAATCAACTTTTCACGGGTTACTGAGCATTTTGCAATATCAGACTTTTTTTTTTTTCATTACAAAAGGTGTATGCTCACCAGAGAGAAAGAAAGATAGCAGCCCCTCCCCCAGTACAACATAACTCTGGAGCATAGTTATGTTGCAATCTTTTTTCCTGCATTTCTTCATTCCATCAGGGTTGTGGGCATGCATGTACACATGTGGCATGTTTTTCCAGCCACTAGGGACAGGACGTGAACCTTTGAAAAACAGGCCAGGCACATGCGGGTAATGTGATCATATTCCCCGGGGGGTTGCTTTCTCACCCCGTTTGTCTCTGATTGCCTCAGGCAGGCACATGTACCTGACAGCAAGACCAAAAGGGAACAAAAAATTGTCAGTTTTTTTCAGCCTTTATATATATTTTTCTTTTTTTAAGCTTGCCCAGGGGGGTGTGCACTTGCCAGGGAGAGGAAGCACGCACCACCGCAGTGGGATGTAATCATGCCACAACCCCTCCTCCGTCTCTCCAACCTGTTGGGATTTGGGGCATTCACACAAACACCTGGTGTTTTTCAAGTCACCAGGGCCAGGCCTCAAACCACATGGTCACCATACAGAGATCCAGCACCCTTTACTAGGCCGCAGAGCTGGGCCTCTGGTTCCCATTTGGAGAAGAGGATTTGCCGTTCTCATGCGATGATAGCCGGAAGTGCTGCCCAAAGCATCTGAGACTATGATCCGGGTACCTGAGTTGGAGAAGTTAGAACTTGGAGGAGATAAATGCTTCCATTACAAAGAGGACACGCCCATCAAAACTATTTAGCCCTTGGGAACGTGATGCAGTTGCTTAAAATGGTGGAGTGATAATGAAGACTGGCCAGGATCCAAGGCATGCTGTGCTCTCCTGCCCTCTGTACAGGTCCAGTATTTTTCACATTGTACTTTTTATAAACTATCGTGACACTGAAACTTCCTTTAGTCTTCCAAAGTTGCACTGTCATTTGTAATATAATGGTCATAACATTTTAACCTCCATACCAGGATACCTTGGTCTTCACAGCAATGTGTGTGCAGTTTTCTTTTCTTTTTTTTAATGTCCGACAGGGCGTGTGTACTGGCTGGAGAGAGACAGAAGGAACATGAAAAACCATCCCCCACAATCCGTTCTCCATTCTCCTCTTGGGATTTTGAGTACGGATGCAAGCACGCACGCACGCACGCACGCACGCACATGGTGCCTAGAGTGATTTTCAAACTGCTGTGTCTGGGACTTGAACCACGGAGTCCAGCATCTTAATCACCACCACCTGCTGGCCCTTTTTCTTAAGATAGCGTCTTTCTCTCAGTTGCTGGGACTGCAGCTGCATGCCACTGCCCAGCTCTTGGACAGTGTCTCATATTGCTCATGCCAGCCTTGAGCTGCTCCACTACGGCCGATCCATACGGAAGATTGTGGGTCCAGTTCCCCTTCTGACCTATGCATGTCAGGCATGTGCTCTCATGATCCTGGCTGGCTGGGGGAATGGTGGCAGGGGACCCTGTTGAGGGGACTTATTTCTGTCTGCCATGCTCATGAAACAAACAAAGGAAAAAATAAATTCAGGTGTCCAGAGAATCCCAAAAGAATGTGTGATGGAAGTATAAACTGGAACACTGAACAGTAATCTGGGTAGGCCTCCACTGCCCACTCAGACCCAGCAGGGAAAAGAAATAGGACATAGCTCCAGGCTCCCCAGCAGTTGCTCAATGCTGTGGCTGCCTGAGCATTTGTCCTCCACTCCCAGGTCTGTCATTACATGCACAGCGAGGGCCTGAGGATAAAGAACTTGACGAGTGGCCAGTTACAGGGCCTGTCCTGCAGACCAGTACTCATCTTCCAGATAATTATAGTCTAATCCCTTTGTCTCTAAAGTGAGTGCTCTAGGATTCCAAGCTCTGTCGTGGTGCAAGTCTACATTTAACTGTTACATGTGTATGTCCTGTCTCCCCCAGAGAGGTAAGACCCAGCCGAGGACTGTATGCAGTATGGCTACTCAGAAAATCCATGCTGAAATGAATTTTAAAATAATTTCTTTGGTGGGACCAGCAGTTAGCGTAATGGCTATGTTGCTGGACTCCCACGTAGTTGACCGCGGTTTGCGTCCCGGACCTGGTGGCTTAAACTCACTCCGGGCACACGTGCATGCGTGCACAAGATCCCAAGAGGAGAATAGAGAAGGGATTGTGGCATAGCCATCCCCCCTGGAGGGTGATTTCTCTCTGTCTGGTGAACGCGTGTGCCCTATAGGAAAAAACCTCTAAAAAAAAATAATTTCTTTGGTTAATTTATTTTTTTACTTTTTTTTTTTTAAAGAGGTTTGTGCTATAGGGAGCGTGCGCTCGCCAGACAGAGAGAATGAGAGAGAATGAGACAGAGAGACAGAAAGTGAGAAATCACCCCCCCCCCCCCCAGGGGGGATGGCCACGCCGCAATCCCTTCTCCATTCTCTTCTTGGGATCTTGGGCATGCACACACACGCGCCCGGTGTGAGTTTTAAGCCATCGGGTCCGGGACGTGAACCACATTTGACTACGTGGGAGTCCAGCGACATAGCCATTACGCTAACTGCTGGTCCCTCTTTGGTTTTTTTTTTTTTTTTAATTTTTTTTTTTTGGAGAGGTTTTCGCTATAGGGCACGTGTGCTCACCAGACAGAGAGAGACATAGAGAAAGAAAGCGAGAAATCACCCCCCAGGGGGGATGGTCACGCTGCAATCCCTTCTCCTCCATTCTCCTCTTGGGATCTTGGGCACGCACGCACACGCGCCCGGCGTGAGTTTAAGCCACCAGGTCCGGGACGCAAACCGCGGTCAACTACGTGGGAGTCCAGCGACACAGCCATTACGCTAACTGCTGGTTCCCATCTTTGGTTAATTATTGATTGTAAAGAAAGGGAAGTATGAAGAGCTGAATGGCCACCAGGTAGGTAGCTTTCCTCTAGGAAAATGCTGGGGCCTCCATAGGAGAACACAGTAGACTCCAGAACAAACCACTGCTTGGCTTACTTCCCACAGGTCCATGCTCGACAGACTTAAAGGTGAAAGAACTAGAGTCTTCAAAATATGGAGATTTTGGCTTTATTTCAACTGATTGGAGTATATGATTGTAGAAAATATGTTTGTTTACAAATTACCACCCAAACCCATTGATGATTCAACTGTCCAGGAAGAGGGGGCACCCTTGTCTACCAAACGTCTGTTCCTGGTGCAAAGTGTAACCCGCACGGTGCTGGAAAGGCGAAGCACTCTCCTCACACTGCACAGCTCGTCTCCAATGCCTTCCTTTCTCCCCATACCTTGGCAGGGCTGAGCTGAGCTATCTCAGTTTACCTCAAAGGCAGAGAATCTAATTGACAGATTCTTTCTGGGTGGTTTGATCTTGCACTTGAAGTCATACCACTTCTAAGGCTAAGAGAAAATTCTTTTAGCCTTAGAGAGAATGCTTGCTATGAAACAATCTGACAAGAAAGACTGGGGCCAGAACCTTCTTTGTCCCTCAGTCACCCTGGAAACGGTCTGGGACACTAATGTAGAGGCAAAGAAGGGGATTTGATTTGATTTTCATGACCTGAACTCCAGCCCTGGCTACGGTATTTGCTAGCTTGTGGTGGGTCTCTCACCCTCTCTAAACCTGTCAGCTCCTTTACTGTCAGTCGTCCTTGCAGAGGCACGGGTCCATCTGCCAGTGTGCTGAAGGAGCTCAGGTGACCTTGTTGCACAAGAGTGGTCTGAAGTAAAGGGGAGGCAGAAAAGCGGTGAGAGTAGCATCAAAGAAGGTGAAAAGTGGAAAGGAAAGAGGCGGGGTGGGGCGGTGGAACCGAGGACTGTGCGTGTACCTGTGCTCGGTCCCCTTCTGGGCTGGGGTCAGTCAATAAACATGACCTCTAGTCAGACACTGGGAAAGGAAATCAATATTCAAGCTGATGATCGTGACAGCCACCATTTGTATGATTTTAGTTCACAGGATCATTTTTAGAGCTTCCGAATCTTCATCTCATCTCTGGACAGAAGACAGGCTGCAGAGGGTTCTCCCAGCCTGGCCCTGGACAGGGTCACATCTTCATACTTAGGCCACGGAAAACTTGAACCAGGTGGTGTGGTCATACTCCTCCCCAGGCCTCAGCAGCACAGGAGGGAAGTGGGGCTGTGAAGGGGAAAACAACATGGCTACTCTGTGAGGCTGACCTGCACAGGAAGGTCCCGGGTTTGCATCCAGAAACCTCCCTGAACATATGCACATGCCCATAAGCCTCTCTGGCGGAGGCCTCACCTTGGCAGCCCAGACTACCCCTTTAACCATTTGCAGTATGCTTCAGGACTGGTCTCCAGACTGGTGCTCTGTAGAATGGTGCAAGTACAGAGACTGTTTGCTATTTACAATGATATGAAGAACTTGAACCATAATAAAAGTCAACCACAGGGGCCGGCAGGTGGCGTGGTGGTTAGGGGCGCTGGACTCCCCTAACATGGCCAACCACGGTTTGAGTCCTGGACCTGACGGCTTGCTTTCTCTCTCTCTCTGTCCCTCTCTGGTCAAATTTAAAAAATAAAGCTAAATAAAATAACTTAAAAAAAAATGTCAACTATGAAGTCCACTTGTCAATGAGGGAAGCCACGTTTTGATTTACATCCCAATGCAAGGAGCGAGCCTCTTAATAGTGGCTGTTGCTTTGAGGAGCACATCTGCAGAGCATAGCTAGAAAAGCGAGTGAGGTGGGAGCAGCAGCTAGAGAAGATGTGGAGGATCTGCTTAAAAATCGTTGCAGGGCCAGCCGGCAGCGTGGTGGTGAAGACGGCTGGATCCCATGTGGCCAGTTGCGTGGCTAGCCCGGCCTGGACCTAACAGCTTGAAAAACATGCCAAAGTAAGTGTGGTCAGGACCAGCAGTTGGTGTAATGGCTATGTTGCTAAACTCCCATGTAGCCCACCATGGTTTGAATCCCGGACCCGGTGGCTTAAACTCACACTGGGCACATGTGTATGCATGCCCAGGATCCCGAGAGGAGAATGGAGGAGAAGAGATCGCGGTGCGGCCATCACCCCTGGGGGTTAATTTCTCGCTTTCTCTCTCTGTCTTTCTGGTGAGTGCACACACCCTATAGCAAAAACCTCTCAAACAAAAACAAAAGGTGTGGTGTAGACGCTGAGTAGGTACTGGTGAGAAACACTAAGCTGAATAAAGGCTCTGAAGGTTGAGACTTGAGCTTTTTCAATGTGTACACCCCACGTCAGAAACTTGCTGTGGGTTTTCTCTGCTTCTCATGACTTGGAGACGAGAACAACAGGGACTTTTGATTCATACAACTTGACACGAGTGTCCTGACCTCTCCCATATGGCACGACCTTGGACACAGCACCACTCTGATAGTCTGCTGTGGCTTTACCTGATTGACCGCATCGGGCCAGTTCTGGGTCTCAAGGCAGAAACCTGAGTGCTTGGGATAGACCACTCCACTCTTGCCCTTCAGTGTGCCATCCAGGAAGTTGCCTGTGTAAAACTGCACCCCAGGCTGGGTGGTGTACACTTCGAGGACTCGCCCGCTTCCAGCGTGATACACCCTGCGGATGAAGACAAGCCACATGAGTCTGGTGCAGAAAAGCAGGCGGGGGGGGGGGGGGGGGGGGGGGAAGCTGGGAAGGTGCTTTGAGACCGTCTGACCCAGCTTCAGAGCACAGACGAGATATAAAGGGAAGAGGAAGGTGGGATGAGTATGATGGAAAATTCTTCCGGTTTCCTAGGCTGGGCATGAGAAGGTGCCTTGAGAATCTTCAATAGCGGGACCAGCAGTTGGCATAATGGCTATATCACTGGACTCCCATGTAGTCAACAACGGTTTGAGTCCCGGATCCAATGGCTTAAACTCACACCGGGTTCGTGTGTGTGTGCCCAAGATCCCGAGTGGAGAATGGAGGAGAAGGGATTGCGGTGTGGCCAACCCTCCCGGGGGGATGATTTCTTACTTTCCGTCTCTCTGTCTATCTGGCGAATGTACATGCCCTATAGCAAAAACCTCTCAAAAAAAAAAAGACTCCTCAATAGCAACTTTTCCATAATCTTGTCTTCTTTGGGAAGAGCAAAACAGATTCACCCCAGTCAGCTAAGGGGCAGAGTGGGGAGGGAGCAGCCAGGTTAGAGAAGCAGGTTAGGGTCCCAGAGGGGCTGAGTTCTTGTGAAGCAAGGCCCAGCTGCAGTAGACGGCAGGAAGGCCTCAGGTTGGGGCAATGGGGAGAAAAATGCATAAGAGGCTCAGAGAGGAAAGTGGGTTAGCTGGAGGACCCCTGTAGGGGCGTGGCACTGGGACCCTGAGGCACAGAAGGTTTTTGAAGTTCGTTCTTTTCTCTATTGGAGCTTGAATCATTTTCTATGTTTTATTTCAAGTCCATTCATTCTGCAAACATTTGCTAGTGCCAAGTATGGCACCAGGTATTAGGGCGGTGGCGGGGATTCAGGAAGATGGAAAGCGCAGGAGCGGGGGATTTAGTGAGGAGAGTCTGTCAAACTAGGCCAGAGTGGGTGGTGAGTACTGCAAGAGAAGCGCAGCCCCCTCCCTCCCTGGGAGTAGGCAGGGCGTCAATCACAAACTGAGAAAGTGGAGGCTCTGGAGGTTCACGACCACAGAGCAACCGTGGCTGGGAAAAATTAAGGCTTCTAATAGAAAATGGGCCTTAGAGAACAGGGAGATGGGCTGCAGCTGTGGCCTGGGGGTAAGGGGAGCTGGACCCCACGTGGCCGACCATGCAGTTTGAGTCTCAGACCCAGAGGCTTGAAAACCACCAGGCGCATGTGTGTATATGCCCCAAATCCCAGCAGGATGGAGAAATGGAGAAGGCACTGACCATGCCCCATTGGGGTTGCTTTCTCCCTCTCTGTCTCTCTGTCTCTCTCTGGTGAGCACACAAATTGACTAGGAAAATTTTTTTAAAAATGAAAGGACTAGCAGGGATAGGGAGAGGAGGGATGCTGAGGGAAGCATCCAGGGATAAGAGAGAAGGGCACACGGATAATGGGGGCGGGGGTCAGTCCTACAGACTTTACTTCTGTCATGGGAGCTTTGAAAAGATATGCACAGGGACAGGTAGGTGACACGGGGTTAAGGTGCTGGACTCCTACAGGTCAACTGCAGTTCAAGTCCCAGACCTGGCGGCTGTCTCTCTCTCACTCTCCTCCCCCTCCCCCCCCGGTCAAATTGAAAAAGAATAATACTAAATAAAATTTAAAAAAAAAAAAAAGAAAAGACATGGATGTGCTATTTGGTCCCTCGCTCTGCTCTAGCCAGAGGAAAAGTGCCTCAAAGAGTTGGCATCTCCTCTTCCCTACTGAGGGAGTACATGAAAAGGACCTGACCTTGCACAAAAACGCTTTTCTTTAGAGTCCTTCAGGCAGAAGTTGTGGTCAAAGCCATTAAGGCGGAACTCCTGCAGGTGCTTCCCAAGCTCCACTGGCTTCCTCAGATCGAAAGCGGTCCCTTGCACCGGAGCAACTTCTCCTGGAGGGAAGAGGCAGGAAACAAAGGTGATAAATGCTCAGATAAAATCTTTCTATGCAGAAGTTTAAAGACCCACTGCTTCTACCTCTCAGCCTTCATTTTAACTTATAAAGAAGGGAACCCAGATCTTAAGGAGAATGGATTATTAGATTTCCTTAATTAGAATATGCTATTGAGTGCAAAATGCAGCAGCAGTAACATTCCATGGACAAAAACCAAGCTAACACACAATTTCCATTCAGGGCTAAGTGGGATAAAGGGTGATGGCTATCCTAACCACTCAGTCACCTTGCTGACAGTCTGCTGTAGTGCTGCAAGCATTAGCACCTAGCTCAGATAACCAGATGCTAAACAAGTCCTGAGATTAGTGATTCTCAAACTATTTTTGGACCATTAATAGCCAAAGGGCTATTAGCAGCTACCCCACCCCAATCACTTCCTTGATCTGCTTATAGACACACTCTACACTGTAGCAGGGACTATTAGGAAAAACACTGGGTGGGCCAGCAGGTGGCGTGGTGGTTAAGGGCACTGGACTCCCACATGACTGACAGCGGTTTGAGTCCTGGACCTGGTGGCCTGCTTTCTCTCTCTCTCTCTCTCCTGTTCTGTCCCCCTCTGGTCAAATTAAGGTAAGTAAGTAAATAAATAGAGTTAAATGAAATAATTTTTCTTTTAAAAATAATTATTTTTATTTAATTCCATTATTATTATTATTTTTAATTTGACCAGAGAAAGAGAGAGAAAGGGAAAGTGAAAAAGCAAGCTGCCAGGTCCAGGACTCAAACCGTGGTTAGCCATGTGGGAATCCAGCGCCTTTATCCACCACGCCATTTGTCGGCCCAAATAAAATAATTCTTAACGAAAAAGAAGAACACTGGGGGCCAGCAGGTGGCATGGTAGTTAAGGCATTGAACTCTCATATGGCCAGCTGTGGTTCAAGTCTTGAACCTGGTAGCTTGCTTTCTCACTTTTCCTCTCTCTAGTCATACTGTAATAATAATAAGTACAGTTGAATGAAATAACTCTTAAAAAAAATTCATGGAAATGGGACCAGCAGATGGCATAATGGCTGTGTCGCTGGACTACCATGTAGTCGACTGCAGTTTGAGTCCCAGACCTGGTGGCTTAAACTCACACCAAGCACATGTGCATGCATGCCCAAGATCCTCAGAGAAGAATGGAGCAGAAGGGACTGTGGCATGGCCATCTGCCCTGGGGGCTGATGTCTCGCTTTCTGTCTCTCTGTCTCTCTTTCTGGTGAGCGCATATGCCCTGCAGCAAAAACCTCTCAAAAAAAAATTTTTTTTCATGGAAATGGGGCTGCAGGTCATGTGGAGGTTAAAGATGCTAGACTCCCACATGGCCAACAGTGCTTCAAATCCTGGACCTGGCAGCTTGGTTTCTCACCCTTCCCTTTCTCTGTCTCTGATCAAACTGAAGAAAAAAAAAAAGTTAAATAAAAAATGCATGGAAAAATTGCCTGGCTCCTCAGCACAGTGGCTTGAAAAACATGCTGGATATGTGTGTGTGCATGCCTGAAATCCTGATGGGAAGGAAAAATAGAGGCAAAAGGAATTGGGCTTGACCATGCCCCACGGGAGAGTGCTCTCTCTCTGGTGAGTGCACGTGCCTTCTTCTAATCTCATCTGTTTGTGGTATTTGCCTACATGCACTGAATAGATTAGCTAAGGTTATATCTATTTCATGGGTTTATTTTTCCTTCCTCCAATAAAGTAGCTCTTGGATTTACTTATTAGTACTTTTTTTCCTTACTTTTTTCAAAATCATAGCTTCTGATTCTATTTTTATTACTGTTTTCATTCCTTTGGGTTTGTTTTGTTACTCTTTTTCAAATATCTTGCATTAGACGCCTGCTTCATTTATGTTGATTAATGAAGTATTTAGGCCTAAAATTTTCTTCTGAACAATACCAAGCTAGATCACATGTGAAGAGTTTCCATTATATATAATAGTAGTAACATAATATTTCTATTATGTTATAGTCCAATATATGAAGTGACTTCAAAAAGGTCATGGGAAATGGGATTAAAGTATTAATTTATTTTGGTGCAAGAAATTTTGAAGTCCATGTGTAGTTTTTTTTTTTGACTGTCCTAAATTGTTTATTAGGTATGAATGTTACAAACATTTTCTTAGATCAGCGGTAGCGGTGGAGCTGGAGAGTGTTGTGCCTTCTCCAAGCTCCATGGCGAGAGCCACCAACGTGTGCTGGAACTTGTGGCCCTTTCCAAGGCCTGGGTCTTGCGGCCTGCGGATGTCAGCCCACGCATCTCTCTGTGCTTGTGGACTGGTTTGGTAATCCCTGGGTGTCAGGGTGTCTTCTGATAGCTTTATGGAATGGATCAATGAGGAGAACCTCGAAGAATTTGTATGTGGAATCTTCACCCACCCAGTAAGAATTCAGGACTCCAAGAGCCCCACAGTGGGGTCCAGCTCGCTCCTCTGCAACAGACTGGAGGCTCCATGAAAACCTGAGCTGGTTAGCACCATGATGGGCAGGCTTGCCATAGGTTGCACCCTTGGGGACTGGGCGTTTGCGGCCTCCACGCCGCACACGAATCCTGTATGTCACATAACCGTGCTCCGCCTTGTAGCCCAGTCTGTGCGCTTTGTCCGCTGGCTGGGGTGGGGTGCGGCGCCCGGTGCAGCGCTGAGAGCTGGCAGTACTGCCAGCAGGGGGCCGCAGGAGAAAGCACATCACGTCAGACTGCTGCTTCCGCCACAGCTCCTGCATGTACTTGTACGCGCCCATCTTGGCTTACCTGATGGCTGCCGCCAGACGGAAAGGAAAGCCACGTGTAGTTTGTTCATTAACTCATTTTCTGCGAACTGTTTGAAAGCCCCTTACATATTACATTTCCTTATATATAATACAATTATGTAGTATAATTGTTTATTATGCTATTATAATATTGTAACTACATTACATTATAATTATATATAATGTTATTATTTTCTAGTTATCCCTAGTTTTGTGATTTTATTTATTTTTTATTCCTATTATAATTAAGAGGGAATTAAAACATTTCTAGGTCAATACTGGCTATATGACTTATACTTCATGAAACTGGCTGCAGTTTTTTTTATGGTCTTAGATATGGTCATTTTTTTTTTAATAATTATTTTATTTTATTTATTCATTCATTTTATTTTTTAGTTTGAGCAGAGAGAGACAGAGGGTGAGAGTGAGAGAGAGAGAGGAATTGAGAAAGCAAGCCACCAGATTCAGGACTTGAACCCTGGTTGGCCATGTGGGAGTGTCCAGCGCCTTAACCACCATGCCACCTGCTGGTCCCGATATGGTCATTTTTTTGCGAACCTTCATTTTTGTTTATTTCCTGTATTCCAGAGGATCTGCACGCTCACCAGAGAGAGACAAAGGGGGAGGGGAGAAACACCTCCCAGTGAGGCATGGTCTGGCTGCAGCCCCTTCATCTCCATTTCTCCCTCCTCTCGGGCCTTGGGGCACACATGCCCAGTGTGTTTTTCAAGCTGGGGGGGCCAGGATTCAAACCACAGTCAGCCATGTGGGATTTGACTCCTTTAATCACAGGGCCAAGGAACTTTCACTGTTAATTGCATTCTTTGTCATTCTAAAATAACTTGATTTATACCATGAGTGAGGGAGATTGAGAAAGAGAGACAGACAGAACCCTCAACAGGATCTTGCTCCAATCCACCCCCCAGCTTTAGTCGGCTCTGACTATGGGCATGCACGTGTCTGGCACACACAGGGAGGTCTCCTGAACCCAGAACTCGTTCTCTTGGGATCTTGGGCACACATGCACACGCGCCTGGTGTGATTTTTCAAGCCACTGGGTTGGGGACTTGAAAAATCAAGTCAGCTAGGGACCAGCAGTTAGTGTAACGGCTATGTCGCTGGACTCCCACGTAGTTGACTGTGGTTCGATTTCTGGACCTGGTGGCTTAGACTCACGCCGGGCGCGTGTGCATGCGTGCCCAAGATCCCGAGAGGAGAATGGAGGAGAAGGGATTGCGGCGTGGCTGTCCTCCCTAGGGGGTGATTTCTCGCTTTCTGTCTCTCTGTCTCTCTCTGTCTGTCTGGTGAGCGCACGCGCCCTATAGCAAAAATCTCTCCAAAAAAAAGAAAAAAATCAAGTCAGCCATGTGGGAGTCCAGAGATGTAACTGCTACACCATCTGCTGGCCCTGAGGTTACTTTTGACTTGCATTTGCTTGGTTTGCTTTTGCATGCATATATTTTCAACCTTCCTGAGTCACTTGGTTTGTACACAGCATTCTGTCAGGTTTTGCTTTGGGATTCAAAAGACTGTTTAATAGAGGCATTTAATGACATTAATAGAGCATATATAGATTCTAAATATTTAGTTTAGTCATTAGACTTCGCAGTATACTTCTATGTTATGACTTCCACTTGTTGCTTTTCAAAAAAAAAAAAAAAAAAAAACTTTTACTATATTCTGTTTGCTTGTGATTTTTATTTACAAGGTTTGTGTTAATTTTTTTAATCACCAGAGGGCGTGGTACTCTATCAGAGAGAGCGCGGGAAAATGTGTGCAAGTGCGCCCCCTAGTGGGGCATGGTTACGCTGCAATCCTTTTTCCTCCATTTCTCTATCCTGTCAGGATTTTGGTCGTGCATGCACATGCGTGTGGACTGTTTTTCAAGTCACGAAAACTGGGATTCAAATCATGGTTGACTATATGGGATCTAGCTCCCTGCACAGGGCTTAACCCCTGCAGACAGGGCTGGCTCTAGAATGTTTGTGTTTTTGTTTTACTGGTTACATCTCTATATAAAATTGATTTCAGTATAACATATTTCATGTTCTTTTTCTTAAACAGAATCTGCTCTTTCTTTCCCCCCTCTTCTTCCTCTTTGCTCCCTGGAAAAGGAATAGGGAAGCCATTCTAATGAGGGCATTTTTGTCTTCCTGTAGATGGTGCTAGAGACACAACAGAAAGAGCTTGCTTTACAACCATTCACCTCAGAAAATTGCAAGGCTTTTCAACACTGATCAGTTTTGGGAGAATGAATAGTCAAAGGGCAAATCCTGAGTGGTAGTGACCCACCTAAGGCAGCAACAATTCGTTATCAAACAATTAGATGAGGAAAAAGAAGCAACAATTCTCATGGGCCAAAGGAGATTTTAATCTTCCCAATCCACATTCTTAGTTGCAACTTATGTTATACTTTCTTCTCTAACCTTATATGGTCTTCACTATATTTACTTCTTCCTTAAAGCCACACTTGACTCCAATTCTGACCTTTATGGCAGTCTTAGCATGATTGCCAAGTCAGTCAAGATTGTTTATAGTTATTTCTCTTAAGGTGTGACTGTAGTAGAAGACTTTAGGGAATAAAGAAAGCTATCAAATTTTATGAAGGAGAGGCACAGGGTGTATTTTTGCTGTTTCCCTTATACTGAGCAATCTACAATCAACGTTGGCTTCCGCTTTTCCCCCTAGAAAATGAGATTGCTGTTATTTGCGGCCTTACGTATTGCGTGGAACTGTATGACAGGTGGTATGCCTGAACATCTTCATGAGGATGGCATGAATTCATGCCAGGGCCAGATTTCAGGACAACATATTAGGTCATCAGGAAATTCATGACTGATTTTTCTGTTTTTCTATGCAGAAATGCATCGTGACTTTCCCAATGACCCAATATAAAAGCACAGGGCAGAGGCTAGAGGGGGTAAGATTCAAGAACAGCAGAGAAGCTCTGACTTAAAGTTAAAACTTGGGCTAATTCAAAAGTGAGGTTTTTGCTCAATGAGCAGGAAAAGAGAATGTTCCTGTCTATCTTTTCCAGCCTCACACCTTGACAAACTCCTTCATGCACTTAAGAGTCAGGTATATGGGACCAGCAGATGGCATAATGGCTATGTCACTGGACTCCCATGTAGTCAGCCACAGTTCAAGACCTGGACCCGGTGGCTTAAACTCATGCCAGGCATGTATGCGTGTGTACCCAAGATCCTGAGAGAAGAATGGAGGAGAAGGGATTGTGGCATGGCCATCTCCACTAGGGTGTGATTTCTCGCTTTAACAAAAAAGAGTCAGGTATATGGAAAACTTGGAATTTGTTGCCCAGATTCACCATGTCTCTGGATCCTTTCTCAGAATGTCTTTCCTGTGTCCCCTACTCTAATCATTTAAGAATACTCTCGAATATAATTTCCTCTGTGACAGAGTCTAATCTCTGCAGCCAGGACGAATCCCCCTTTCTACTTTGTTCCCATTGTATGTATAGAGACCTTCCCTGAACATTCATCATATTATGGCACAACTCAAGGATTATATAGAGTTATTTGTCAAGAAGGAATGTGAGTTTCTTTCTTTTCTTTCTTTCTTTCTTTCTTTCTTTCTTTCTTTCTTTCTTTTTTTTTTTTTTTTAGGTTTCTGCCATAGGGCACATGTGCTTGCTGTAGAGAAACAGAGGGAAAGTGAGAAATCACCTCCAGGGGAGATGGCCATGCCTCAATCCCTTCTCCTCCATTCTTCTCTTGGGATTTTTGGGCATGCGTGTACATATGCCTGGCGTGATTTTCAAGGTGTTGGGCCCAGGACTTGAACTGTAATCAGTCATGTGGGAATCCAGTGCTTTAACCACGATGCCACCTGCTGACCTGAATGTGAGTTTCTAAAGGGCAGGAATTGTGACCTTCATCTGCATCCTCTGGGCATGAAGCAGATCCCCTACTTGACTGAAATAATGAATGAAGCAGAGACAGTAAAAACAGGGGCCACTGTGGATGTGGTGCTGTTCTGTGACCAAGTTAGAATGAAAGATCTAGAAAGAACCTTAGGAATGAGCTCATCCAGTCCCCTCACTTTCCAGATGAAGAGATTGAGACCTAGGCAGCTAACGGGACTTGCCCACGGTGATGCATGTTCACAGTGTCAGAGTCTCCAGGCCTCCACCAGGCACTTTCCGTCTCACTCTAGAGTGTCTGACCCGGTTACAAGTTTGCCAGGGCCCCTGGGTACTCATGACTTTTCTCTGTGAATCTGGAAGATGAATGTACAGGTCTCCTAACTTGGGTTAATCTGCATATGAGTTTGTGCTTTGATGCTAAGAATAGAAGGAAATGTCAAAATAGCTCTCAGCAACGCTGAGTGTATAGAAAATGGAGCGGAAATAGAAAGGGTGCCCTCTGAGAGGATGTCACATCGTTAGACTTCAGTTTTGAAGCCACCAAAAAGCCAGGGTGTGGCAGAGAAGCTGTTCTCGGAAGCAGATGTCCTATTCTCCTGAAGGCTGGCTAGGTATGTAGGATGTTCTGAGCAGCAAGGCCTGGCAGATGGTGGGCCCTGACCAAGGAGGTAGGCTGAGCTCTGGGCGGAGGGGCAGCTTCAGACAACACTCAGGACCGCAAGGCGTTCTCAGGAATTTACAGTAGATCAGCAGCTGTGGAAGGTGTGGGGGCTGCCTTAATTGGGGTGAGTTTTGTGAGGAGAATACAAAGAGCATGGAGGGGAGCAAGAGCTGGGAGCATGTGCAGAGGGGTGACTGAGTGATAGCCTTCTGGTCTAAGTGAGGTGTGGGGAGGGAAGCGAGGCCATGACAGGGTGAGGGACGGTGAAGGGCAGTAGGATCAAGGGGTTGTGGGTTCTGGTGGGGGTGAAGAATCCGGAGCTGGGGCCGGATGGAGGCACAATGGTAAAACATGATGCTCTGAGAGGGGGGCCCACCTGGGAAGGTTCCAGGTTCATGTGTAGAGACATTCCTGCATACACTGGTCACGTGTGTGCCCGTAATCCAGGGCTGGGTGGGGCTGGGGTTGGAGTGTGGCAGCAAGACCACGTTGGGAGTGCTGTCTCTCTGTTACTCTCTTTCATGGAAGTAAAAATATAAACTAGTCTTCCAGCTTAGGCTGGGCAGAATGGCTCCCGCAAAGAAGGGTGGCGAGAAGAAGGGCCGTTGTGCCATCAACGAGGTGGTGACCTGGGAATACACCATCAACATTCACAAGCGCATCCATGGTGTGGGCTTCAAGAAACGTGCCCCTCAGGCACTCAAAGAAATCCGGAAATTTGCCATGAAAGAGATGGGGACTCCAGAGGTGCGCATTGATCCCAGGCTCAACAAAGCTGTCTGAGCCAAAGGAATAAGGAACACCCCATATCAAATCCGTGTGCGGTTGTCCAGAAAATGACACGAGGATGAAGATTCAGCCAACAAACTCTACACTCTGGTGATCTATGTATCTGTTACCACTTTCAAAAATCTATAGTCAATGTGAATGAGAACTAACTGCTGATTTTCAAATAAAGTTATAACAGCGATGGGACCAGCAGATGGCGTAATGGTTACGTTGCTGGACTCCCACATGGCCGACCATGGTTCAAGTCCCAGATCTGGTGGCTTTAAACTCATGCCTGGTGTGTGTGTGCCTGAAATCCCAAGAGGAGAATGGAAGGGAAGAGACTGTGGCATGGCCATTCCCCCTGAGGGGTGATTTCTCACTTTCTGTCTATCTCTATTTCTCTGGTAAGCACACAGCAAAAATCTCTCTCTCTCTAAAAAAAAAAAAGAGAGAGAGAGAGAGAAACAGGGAGAAGGAGAGGAGAAAGCATCTCCCATGGGGAATTGTCATGCCATAATCCTCTCCGTTGTTCCCTCCTTTCAAGATTATGGACAGGCATGCACATATGCCTGGCTTGTTTCTCAACCGGTCAGATCTGGGACTCAGACCACAATGTCAGTCATGTAGGATTCAGAAGCCTTAACCACCAGGCCATGGAGCAAGCCTGAAAGATAGACATCTTAAATAGCAATCATGGGCTGGGGGAGGCTGGCAGGTAGCCTGGTGGTTAAGGCACTGGACTCCCACATAGTTGACCGTGGTTCAAGTCCCAGACCTGGGAGCTTTCTCTCTCTCTTCCCCTTCCCCCACCCCCTGTCTCTCTCTGGCCAAATTGAAGAAGAAATAAAAATTCAATAAATAATTCTTTTTTAAAAAAGTGATCATGAAAGGCTGCAATGAGAGGTAATAACAAAGTGAAGGTTTGACCCTGTGATGCAGGACTGAGGAGCTGAGAAACATGAAGAACAGGGTCTTCGGAAGAGAATATTTGGAGAAGTTGAGGGGTCAGGGCAACACCAATACGGGTATTGAAATAATCCACAAGAATGGCAAGAGTGGTATTGGAGTGACAGCCAGGAATGAGGGGAAGAGACTGGGAGTGAGCTTATGGATGACTCAAAGAGAATTAACACGTCACTCTGGCAATGACAGCTTTTTTGTTAAGATGAAATGGATCTGAGGCTCTGCTTAGGGTTTTCAGGAAACATGGAAATGGTAGTGGTACTTGGAGTCTTTGTGATGATCTCTAGGTGCCCCTGGAGAGGAAACGGGAGGAGATGAGTTATATTTTTCACTGGTTTCCCAGCTGGTCAGGTCCCCAGCATGAACGTTTCCTACAGGACCTGGTAGCTAAGGCAGTGCCAGGAAAATTACAGCCACTTTTGGATGGTCTGGAGCAGCTTAGTCTGTCAGGGACAACCCAACCACCTTGGATATTTGAGTGCCAGCTACGTCTTTGGGATCAGTGGTTTCGAGGTTGGGCTGAGCAGGAGCGCAATGAGTTTGTCAGACAGTTGGAAATTAGTGTACCAGATATCGTGGCAAAGTTTTACTAAGCAGTGGCTGTTACAGCTGGTAAGGACCGATAGGCATTCACATCAAAGATAACCACAGTTGAAGGTGAGGCCGTGACTACAGTGAAAATTCAATTCAGATGTATCACTGAAGGGCCTGTATCCCAATCAGCTGACTGACCTTGCTGACTAACACAGGCATGACTATTTCAACATTAACAACATGTCAGCTGCGCTTGTACTATAAATGTGATTGGTCTACACAAATTCAGATCATCACTCTGTATTCTAGACTGCTTTTTTTCCAAGAGTTGTCAAACCCTGAAGAATTTGATGGCTTGGGATCAGCAGTTAGCGTAATGGCTATGTCTCTGGATTCCCATGTAGTCGACCGCAGTTCGAGTCCTGGACCCGGTGGCTTAAACTCATGCCGAGTGCATGTGCGTGCATGCCCAAGATCCCAACAGGAGAAAGGAGGAGAAGGGATTGCGGCATGGCCATCCCCCCTGGGGGGTGATTTCTCGCTTTCTGTCTCTCTGTCTCTCTCTGTCTTTCTGGCGAGCGTATGTGCCCTATAGCAAAAACAAAACAAAACAAACAAACAAAAACAAAAAACAACCTCTCCAAAAAAAAAAAAAGAAAAACAAACAAACAAAAAATTTGATGGCTTCTTTTGCAACTATACCCAAAAGGAACCTACCCATAACTCAAGCCTACTGCTAGCCCATAAAAGGTATAAAGTAGAACCTCCCTTTTCCAGAAACAGAAGAGAAGGACAATAAAAAGTCTTATCTTTATAGTTTAGCTGGATTGACATGGGTAGTTTTACTACCCTTACCAGATTCTAGCATAATTATGTGACATCTCAACCACAAGCTTACCTGGTAATGATTTGGTAACATTACGGAAAATCAGGAGAGGGAGATGATTGTAATAGTCACGGCCTCCTTCACACTGTGGTAATTTGATGCCAAAGTGACTCTAAACCATCTGGGGTATCCTTGGAGTTGATAGCAGATGTTCTTATTCTGTAAGTTTTCTTTTTTCTTTCTCTTTTTCTTTTCTTTTTTTGGAGAAGTTTTCGCTATAGGGCGTGTGCGCTCACCAGACAGAGAGAGACATAGAGACAGAAAGCGAGAAATCACCCCCCAGGGGGGATGGTCACGCAGCAATCCCTTCTCCTCCATTCTCCTCTTGGGATCCTGGGCACGTATGCACACGCGCCCGGCGTGAGTTTTAAGCCACCGGGTCCGGGACGCAAACCGCGGTCGACTACGTGGGAGTCCAGTGACATAGCCATTACGCTAACTGCTGTAAGTTTTCTTATTCTGTAAGTTTTCTTTACAATAGTGTGAAAACAAGGGATACTCTTTACAGGTTGATTGGTTTATTTTTTTATACCAAAATAAAGAATGGATCTTCAGAAAAACAAACAAACAAACAAACAAACAAAAAAGATGAAATAGATCTGATCATTGGAAACATGGCTTTTTAACACTCCAGATTTCTGTCTTAAGAGGTTGAATCTTCCTTTTTCTATTTGCATGCCTGACAGAGTTATAATTACCTACACTCTCAAAGTGAAGGAAGAACTCACTGTCTACAGGAAATCCATCTGCCTGGATTCATATCCTTTCTCACATAAAGGATTCACACACACATTCTATTATGAGAAATGCGGCCTTTTCCCCATGACTACTGGTGGCAGACTGCACTTTTCAAAGATGGCCACACCAGGAAGTATCCTGTCCCACACGCTCTCCTTAATATGTGATGTTGACACTCCTACACTGAAAGTGAGGTGGAGTCTTGGTTTCCTCCTTTGGACTTGGATGGACCTTTGTAACTACCTCAACCAGCAGAATGGGACATGCACAAATGATGTTATGTGACTTCTTTTTTTTAAAAAAAGAATTTAAAAAAAATTTTAAATAAATATTTATTTTTAAAATTCCACTTCTTATTATAATTTTCAATTTGACTAGACAGAGAGAGAAAGGGAAAATGAGAAAGCAAGTTGCCAGGTCCATGACTCAAACCACAGCTGGCCACGTGGGAATCCAGAGTCTATAACCACCACGCCACCTGCCAGCCCCAAAGAATTATTTATTTAAGGCTGGCAGGAGGCATGGTGGTTAGGTGCTGTGTGGGAGGCTGCACACCAGCGAGTCTGCCAAGGCCATTTTCATGAGTCTCTTACTATTGCCATCTTAGGCTCAGGGAGCAAACAATTACACAATGCCAAAGGCCACAATTGGCTCCCCTTCAAAACCTCCCCTTCAAAACCATACTCTGATTGGCTATTAGAATCCCTCAAATTTGCATATCCGGTACCTCATGATTGGTCCACAAAAGCAACCAATCATAACCCACCTTTTAACAACCAATCACTGCCCACCAACATGTATATAACCACGATCCCTGGCCCACAATAAACGGAGGACCCTGAAGAGTTGTAACACTGTGTCGTCCCCGTGTTGTAACATTGCGCTGTTCAGTTCATCCCGTCTCTCACTCCTTCCCTCAGGAAACCTGTTCAACTGTCCTGCGGGTCGGGACAGTGCTGGACTCCCACATAGCCAGCCATGGTTTGAGTCCCAGACCTGGCAGCTTGCTTTCTCAATTTCCCTCTCTCTTTCCCTCTCTCTCTCTGTCTCTTTCTGGTCAAATTAAATAATAGTGATGAATAAAACAAAATAAAACATTATAAAAAAGCAATTATTTGTTTATTTTTATTTATTATTGTCATTATATTTTTAATTTGCTACAGGGTACATGCATTCACCAGAGAGAGACAGAGAGGAAAAGTGAGAAAGTAAGTCACCAGGTCTGGGACTCAAACCACAGTCAGACATGTGGGAGTCCAGTGTACCAACCACCATACCACTCACTATCCCCAAGGCTGTGTGATTTCTGAGGCCAGATTATAAACCACAAATTGCCTTCCATCTGGTCCTCTCTTCCCCAAAACTTTAGCCCTTGGAGTCCAGCCACCATATTGTAAGGAAGCTCAAGTCATATGGAGAGATCATGTGTGGGGTTCCCAGCTTCAGCTAAGCTCCCACACAAAAGCCAACATCAACCGCCAACCCCCCGGGAGAGGGTGATTTCTTGCTTTCTATCTCTCTGTCTCTCTCTGTCTTTCTGGCAAGCACATGCACCTTATAGCAAAACCTCTCCAAAAAAATCCCCAATACAACAACAACGATGACAACAAAAAACTTGGGACCAGCAGGTGGTAAGGTGGATAAGGTGCTGGATCCCACATAGCTGATCCCACAGTTTGATTCCCAGGCCTGGCAGCTTGAAAAACATACCAGGTGAGCGTGTGTGTCCAAAATCCCAAGAGGAGAATGAAAGAGGAGAGAATGGCATGGCCACTCCTCTCGGGGGTAATTTCTCACTTTCCTTCTCTTTCTGTCTCTGTTGAAGACATGTCCCCTATAGCAAAAATCTAAAAAATAAAAAACTTACAAGAGAGCACAACAAATGTAATGAATGGCATTCAAAAGGCTTTAGGAGAGCAGAGAAGCAACACCTAATTATGCCGTGAGGGTCAGGAAAGGCTTTCCAGAGGTGTGTCTGAAGCTAATGTTGAAGGAGAAGTTGAGAATGGCTAACTAGACAAGGGGCAGGAAAGAACCAAGACAGGAATAGACTCCTCCCACCTGTGAAGCTGAGTTTGGAGTATGGGCAAGAAACACATTGAGTCCACATATTTTATGGGCTCCTCTTTCTGACTTGTTTTGGGCAAAAGATTTAAGAAACAGAGAAGGTGAATTGGTTCTTGTGAACGCCTAAGCAAATAATGACTATATGTGTGTGTGTGTGTGTGTGTGTGTGTGTGTGTGTATGTATGTATGTATGTACTTGGTAACATCTGGACATGAACACAGTGTTTGAATGAGAAAATTCACCTGGGGTGAATTTTAATTCAAAGCTTTTAGTTTCCTGTGATCTGAAATAGCTCCTTTCCCCTGCCCTAGTGCCTGATGCTGAGAAGAAGAACAGATGGCCACCGCATGAATCACTGAATTTCCACATTCGCTCACTTTTAGACACTTCCTTTTTGGCAGATCCCCTTCTTATCTCATTTCACACAATGCAAGGATGGGAATAAAATCACAGTCCTGTCAGATACTCCTCAGGAAAGGTAAGTCTTGTTTATAAAAACAATTACAAGTTGTTTTAAAGAATAGAGAAACGAAGAAAAAGAAAATTTGTATAAGGTCCAGATGATGGTGCAGCAGGAAAACATGATGCTCGGTGAGGCAATCCAACATGGGAGGGTTCCCACTTCAAGTCCAGAGACCTCCCTGACTACAACGGGCACACACCTGCCTGTGATACAGGGCTGGCTGAATCTGGGGGTGGATTATGGCATCAAGACCCTGTTGAGGGTGCTGTCTTTCTCATTCTCTCTCTCACTGTTGGAGAAGTGAAAAACTAAGCACTTGAGAAAAAGGGAGGCCAGTCAATGGCATGATGGTTAAGGCGGCTGGATCCCGTATAGTCAATGATGTGCTTCAAGCCCCTGACTTGGTGGCTTGAAAATCACGCCAGGTATGTGTGCATGCATGCCCAAAATTCTGAGAGGAGAAAGAGGAGAAAGGATTGCAGTATAGCAGGTCCCCTCTTGGGGTAGGTCAGAGGCTTAATCGTCAGAATGGATTTTTGAGTCAGGCAAACCTGGTTTAAGTCCTGACTTTCTTTGCTATAAAAATTTGTGGAACTTAAATCTTAGTTTCTCTGAACCTTAGTTTCATCATCTGTAAAATGGGGATAACAAGAGAATCTACTCCATAACATCATTGTGAGGATTAAACGAGAGGGACCAGCAGATGGAGTAATGGTTATGTTGCTGGACTCCCATGTAGTCAACCATGGTTTGAGTCCTGGACCCGACGACTTAAAACTCATGCCAGGCACATGTGTGTGCGTGCTCAAAATTACAAAAGGAGAATGGAGAAGGGATTGTGGTGTGGCCATTCCCCCTGGGGGGTGATTTCTCACTTTGTGTCTCTCTGTTTCTCCAATGAGTACATGTGTCCTATAGCAAAAATCCCTCAAAAAAGAAAAAAAAAAAGAAAGATTAAATTAGAGGAGGCAGGCAAAGTGCTTGGCACCTGACCGGCTGTAGGAAGCACTCAGTGTTAAGGCTGTTATTACGGAAGGGGCAGAGGGCAATAATAACATAACTTTGGAGCTGTGGAGACTTGGTTCTAGATTTTGACTCCACTCATTACTTACCTGTTTAACTTTGTGCGGCTTGCACGGCTTCTCCAGTTTCAGTATCCTCACCTGAAGTACAGGGCTAATGACTATTCCAAAGGGTAATTAATCATCTACTGCATATATATTGAGTTGTCAGAAAAGTCACAATGCATTTTTACACAGAAAAACAGAAACATTTGTGACTTTCCCAACAACCCAATAATATATGCTTAGCACAGGGTCTGTACACATTAGACACTCAGTAGACCCGCTCTGTGGCCTGGTGATTAAGGCAGCTTGATCCCACAAGGTCAATCCCACAGTCAGGTCCCAGACCCAGTGGTTCAAAAAACACGCTGGGTGACAAAGCCACCAAGTATGTGAGAGTTAAAGCAGCTGGATCCCACATGGTACAAGTCCTGGACCCAGTGACTTGAAAGTCATGCCAGGCACGCGTGCATGCATGTGTGCCCAAAATCCTGAGAGGAGAATGGAGCAGAATAGATCATGGTGTGGCCATCTTCACTGGAGGGTGATTTCTTACTTTCCCTCTCTCTCTTTCTCTGTCTCTCTCTGGCATGCGCCCTATAGCAGAACTAAAAAAAAAAAAAAAAAAAAAAAAAGACAATCAAAACTAGAAAAAACAAAAACAAACAAAACACCAAGTACATGTGTGTACATGCCCAAAATCTTGAAACGAGGGAGAAATGGAGGAGAAGGGATTGCAGCATGACCATGCCCCATGGGGGTGCTTCCTCCACTCCTTCTCTCTGTCTTTCTCTGGCAAACACACATGGCCCCCTGGTAAAATGAAAAAACTACAATAAAGAACAACTCAGTAAATGGCAGCAATGCTGATGATGAGGAGGATATAATGGTAATAATAGTAGTTAATACTTAACAAAGCTCTTAATGAATGCCAGAAACTGTTCTAAGCACTTTGTGTGTGTTACTTCTTTCTTGATCTCTTCACAACCAATGAGGTAGGTCCAATTATTACCTTCTCTTTACACATGAGGCCTGCAGAACTTAAATCAATTGTCCCAAGATCACAGAGCTGGTAAAGATTTTGAGTGTAGGTAGTTAAGAGTCTGAGGCCACACCCCTAAGCACTTTGCTGAGGATAATACGGCAAAACTGGTATCATACCAAGGACTCACTTCACTACTAACGCCTTGAGTCATTTTCCATTTCTGGCTGGAGCTTCCTCACTTATCCCATCATTGCTAGGGAGGCATGCTGTTCTAGGAGACTAAGGCGGCCTTCCCCAGGTACCCCTGAATCCCCACTAGACTCAGTCAGCTGATGGCTGCTGACTGCTCTGACAGGAGAGGGACAGCCCTTCTGCCTGACCACACCGAGAAATGGTGCTGGATGATTTGCCTGATGGTATTTCAAGGGGAGCTAAGAGGGGTGGAAGGATTTTCCCTGTGTGCTTTACTGCTTCCAGTAACATGGGCAGGCTCCAGTGCCAATGGCGTGGTGAGGGGGCCCAGACCAATGGCAGACCCAGGGCCTCCTGCTCTCTTCCAGGATTCACAAGGCCCTCACAATCACAGGAAGCCAAGAAGGGTACCAGGGACAGGTGGTGAACATCTTCACACTGTGAAAAGAACGGGCAACTGAATGTGGCTAAACTGTGTTAATGACTCGGGGTCAGAACAGAACTGAGAAGCAGCGGGGGAATCAGTCCAGCTTTACTGGTCAATTGGCAGAGGGGCAGTGCCACAGATGGCTTTATGTGGGTGATACGGCCCCTGTAATTTCCACTAATGCTTCCCTCCCTTCAAGTCATCCCAAATAAACATCTACTCCAAATCCAAGCCCTCCCCCCAAGCCGGCCTTCTGACGAGACTGCTGCCCCACGTTCCTCCTTTATAGAAATGCTGGCACCACCATGGCTGCTCAGCCTTCTGTGGTTTAGGCGGAACATGAAAAGTTGGCACTGCGGATATCTAATTATCTGTAGGAGTTCATTGGCTCTTACCCCCTCTGGAATGTGTGTATGTTCTACAGACCCTGCAT
Source organism: Tupaia tana (assembly GCA_026018925.1). Lineage (NCBI taxonomy): Eukaryota > Metazoa > Chordata > Mammalia > Scandentia > Tupaiidae > Tupaia > Tupaia tana. The sequence continues at coordinate 195,663,544 of JAKSZU010000003.1, forward strand.
TCTGCTTGTTCTTTGCATCTGGCTGTACCCAGAGAGTTGATTTCACAAGCTATCAATTTGGGAGCTACTATCTACCCTGGGGGGTGGGGGAGCAGATTCCGAAATGGAGACCTGAAAGGAAGGAGGACGCATGATTACCAGGAACCAAATACAAATATGTCCAAGTCAAGTCATGCCTCAACACCCTAGGCTGCTTTGAGTGGTTACAAGCTAGAGGCTCAGGGAGCTGCCAGAGACCTGCAGCGCCCAGGCTTCCGTGAGCAGAACTTGCCAAGCACCCTCTGGCCTTGTGGATGACCGCGATGAAGCTACAGAAGGCATTCTTCTCAAACTATGTCAGACAGCATGAAAGTAGGAGGCAGATACGCTTGGGATGACAGAACCAGGACCAAAAGACTGTGCAAAGTAAGCGCAATGCCCTGACTACTGTGGTGATGACTGTGACGCTGGTGGTGATGGTGGTGATGGTGGTGATGGTGGTGGCGGTGGTGGGGACAGCTGTCATTTACAAGGTACTTACAGCATAGTATTTTCCAACCAGGCAGTCTTGTTCCAGAGTTTGTGTTATTTATTTATTTTTAAATAACCATTTTTAAAAATTATTTATTTCACTTTACTTATTTATTTTAATTTGACCAGAGAGGGACACAGAGAGAGAGAGAAAGCAAGCCACCAGGTCCAGGACTCAAACTGCGGTTGGCCATGTGGGAGTCCAGCGCCTTTAACCACCATGCCACCTGCTGGCGCCCCAGAATTTGTGTTCTTAACCATCATGCTAACTCTCATAAATGTTAAGTATAATTATTATAATTAGTACTGACTAGGGAGAGAGGGGGCTGAGCCACAGAGTGGGAGAAAAGTGACTCTAAGGGTGGAGGCTGACAGTAAGTTTAACGGGAGTCACTAATTACAACTATCTGTAATGAGGAGGTGACGGTCCTCGGCTACTTCCTGTGGTGTAGGCATCACAGGCAGAGTCATCTAAAGACATCCTGAGGACGATCACAGGAAAACTCTCAGAATGGCCAACCCGTGACCTAAGAAGAATGGCCAAAGGACCTGGGATGTTCTGCCTGAAGAAAAGACTCAGAGAAGACAAGACAGCTGTCTCCTCAGAACTTAAGGCGGCTTCATAGAGATCCAAGGCCCAGAACCACACCAAGTGGGGGTTAGCTCTACGTAGATGGATTTCAGCCCAGGATCAAGAAGGCCTTTCTGACGTGCTGACCCAGGGTGGACAGTGAGCATCCTGAGCCAAGGCACCTGTGTGCTGGTGGAGCCCAGAGTTCCAGGAGTCAAATACTAAAAAGGCATGTGGTTCTTGGAGAACATAAGGTCTTTTTCTTTTTCTTTCCTTTTTTCTTCAAATAATTATTTACTTAATTGTATTTATTCATTCATTTATTCATTTATTTTATTTTGACCAGAGAGAGACACAGAGAGCAAGAGGGAAAGTGAGAAAGGAAGCCCCCAGATCTGGGACTTGAACCCTGGTCAGCCATGTGGCAGTCTCTAGTGCCTTAACCACCACGTCACCTGCTGGTTCCAATAAGGTCTTTTTCAATCATAACATCCCATAACATTCCATGTTGTAGTCTTCCACTCTCTTCTCAGGATTTTGGGCATGCATGCACACGTGCTTGGCGTTTTTCAAGGTACCAAATCCGGGCTTGAAAACAATGACGCAGTGGACCATGTACGATCTAGCTGTCTGAACCACTACACCACTGACTAGCTCTAGATGGAGCTCTTTAGAGCCTGCTACTTAAAAAAATATGTAAAATTTCTTTGAGAGATTTTGCTATAGGGCATGTGAGCTCACCAGAGAGAGAGAGAAAGGGAGAAATCACTCCAGGGATGGCCGTACTGCAATCCCTTCTCCTTCATTCTCCTGGGATTTGGGGGCATGCATGCACATGCACTCAGAATGAGTTTCAAACTGCTGGGTCTGGGACTTGAACCGTAGTCTCCCATGCGGGAGTTCGGCACTACCCACTCGGCCCCTAGAGCCTGTTAAATAGCTACTCAAAGTGAAGACTGGGGCCCATCAGCACCTGTATCACCTGGGGGCTTATTAGAAACACAGATTGGTGCTCCATCCCAAGCACGGAGTCTAAGTCTGCATTTTGACAAAGTCCCCAGGTGATTTGTGTGCACAGTAAAGCTGAAAAGCACTGATGTGGAGCTCATGTAAAAGAGACCTAGGCCTGAGAGGCAGCTGCACTCATCCCTGAAAAAAAGGAAAACAGAGAGGAGGAGCACTAGGGGAACAGGAAGCGCCCTGGAGCTGCAGCCTGGTCTCCATGGGGACGGCCCAGCTGTGCTTCCAGCCAGCTGCTCCAATGCTGTCTGTGGCTTTATCTAAGTCTGGTTCAGAACAGTCAGCCGCATTTGCATAAGGAAGCCTGCGGTAATGGGGCTCGTGGGCACAGGTACTCATCTGACACCTAATTAAGCCATCTTGCTAAATCATCTCTAGAACGCCAGTTATTATTTTAGGAAACAACATAAAGAGAATGATAATTAAAAGTAACACCCTGGGTGGGATTTTTTTACATCATTCCAGTGGTTGGCAAGTAAAGCACCTTGGGATTTTTTATGTAACATGTCTATACATTTTCATAGATCACACAACCTCAATGCTCGTCTATGCTGTCGTTTTTTCCCTTCCCACTGCCGGTGCTCTGTGTTTGTGGCTTTCTGCTGCTGCTGTGTTTTTCTTTCCCTTTCCACTGAGCATTTTCTGATTGTACTTTGACTTGCACTGGGGGAGGGTACTGCTTCTGGATATGATGACATTTGAAGCATGAAATGTTAAACCCAGCTGCAGGTCGTTTTCAGGTGAAAACGCAATTTTACACTGCATGGTGAGGTCCACGCAAGGCATTTTCATGACAAGTTATTTTCCCATGTTAGCTCTCGCTCAGGATGGCATCGGGGGATTTGCTCTCCAGTCAGTTCACCCTCCCGTTACTCACGTCTGTCTACAGCCTCCCGGCCTTCCTGCTGTACCCGCTCTTCTCCCGAGACTGCCCGGCCCCCATGCTCCTTGTTCCCTGGGCTCCAGGCCTTCCTGCTGTACCCGCTCTTCTCCCGAGACTGCCCGGCCCCCATGCTCCTTGTTCCCTGGGCTCCAGGGCCCCTGTCATGCCGTCTTCATGCCCCTCACGTCCTTCACTACGTATTGATGCCCTTGCTTGTAACACTTTCCCATTTGCCCTACACGCTGGCCTCCTGCCCCTCCTCTCTGATGAAACCCCAATTTTGGACTATCCCATAACCCACATTCTCTGCTTCTGCCTCCATGCTGCTGAGAGAAACTGGGGAAAATTCACAGACGCACCAGCTGAGGCCACCACGAATTCACGGCCTGGATTCTCAACTGCATTCTCGGTGCCCTCGGACAGCCATTTTACTCGTTCTAAATCGGTTCCTCTTCCTCTAAAAAAACCTCTTGACCCCACATCCCCACTTCATGAAGATACCCCTTCTTCTTCCTCTCATGGCTTGCCCCTTCTGTTGGCTCACCGAGACAGTTTTTCGGATGGACAGACATCTTCCTGGCCTTGTTACAGCACATGAATCTGAATCTCTGGGGTGGGGACCAGGACTCTGTTCATGTAAGTTGCCTTAGTTGGGAACCACTCAGTGGCCTGTGCTCCCTGACTCTCTCCTCCCTTTTTGTCACCCCTCAGACTGTCACAGTCTGGCTTCTGCCCTGACCAGTCTGTTAAATGGGGTCCGCAAAAAGAACCACTATAGCCATGCATTTCCCAGCTCCTCTGACCTGACCTCTCTGGAGTATTGACATGGTGGTCACTCCCAGACTCCCAGACACCCTTTTTCTTTAGCTCCTACCCCTGACCACTCCCTTGGCACCTTTCTTGCAACCTAAATATTGGTAGTTGTTTCCTAAGGTTGCCCTGGGCTCCATCCTCATGCCCCTGCTCTCCTCCCTGGAAAATCCACAGGGTTTGGGAACCAGCAGTTAGCGTAATGGCTATGTCGCTGGACTCCCACGTAGTCGACCGCGGTTCGCGTCTCGGACCCGGTGGCTTACAACTCACGCCGGGCACGTGTGCATGCGTGCCCAAGATCCCAAGAGGAGAATGGAGGAGAAGGGATTGCGGCGTGACCATCCCCAATGGGGGGTGATTTCTCGCTTTCTGTCTCTGTGTCTCTCTCTGTCTGTCTGGCGAGCGCACGCGCCCTATAGCGAAAAACCTCTCCAAAAAAAAAAAAAAAAAAAAGAAAGAAAATCCACAGGGTTTAACCTCTAGAGTACATGCTGATTTATCTCCAGCTCTCATTCCTCTCCTAAAGTCGTACTCACCAGCCTAACTCCTTGCTGGACATGTCTTCCTGGGTGCCCCATAGGTACCTTAACCTCAAATATTTCTGAGACTGAATCCTTAGTTCTCCCAGCACACCCTCCCCGTGCCAGCTCCTCCCTTTCCTCTGTTGACTACACAGTGAATACAGTGCAGTAGCGCCCGCTTCTCTCCCAGGATATGCCCCAAGGCCCCCAGCTGATGTCTGAAACTGCGTCTAGTATTGAATCCTGTAGACACTATGATTTTCTTGTACTTAGATACCTATGATAATGTTTAATTTATAAGTTAGGCACAGTAAGAGATAAACAACAACTAGTAAAATAGAACAATTATGTATTGTAATTAAAGTTATGTGAAAGTGGTCTCTAGCTCAAAAGAACTTGTTGTATTCACCCTTTTACTTCTTGTGATTAAGATGGAAAAAAGTGGATGGTGCAAGGTTTCATCACATTACTTAGAACGGCATGCAGTGTAAACCCTAAACATTGTTCACTTCTAGAACTTTCCATCTGACATTTCTGGACCGCAGTTGACGATGGGTAACCGAAACGGTGGAAAACAAAGTATGAACAAGGGCTTGGGACTACTGTATCTCCCTCTCTACTGCCAGGGAGTGGCCCCAGAAACTCAGGGGTTATCATACAGCCTTCCTGCTTCCTCATCTACCATTTTCAACTCAGACATCCTGATTTTTACCTCCTAAATCGTATAAAACTATACTCTTCCTCCTGACCCTTAGTTTAAACCTTCCTCATCACTCAGTTGAACTATCAAGATACCCTTTTAACTGGTTTCTGTCTCCAGCCAAGCCCCAAAGTTGCTGGGGTAGTATTTCTAAGATGTCTGTCTTGCTAGGTTAGTTCCATGGAGACGTTCTCGCGGGTGCCAGTCCTGTACCTGAACAACCTTAGGGTAGAGCGAGTGTCGTCTTACATTCTGTACCCTAGTCCCTGCCGTGCCCAACTCTTTCTAATTTTTTCTACTTACCAGTTCAACCCCTACTCCTACACTGTGCTTCTTGCTGCTAGATCCTCAACCTCCTCTAGACACCACGAAGCTTCTCAGAGTTCAGGGTGACTTTGAGAAAACCTTTTATCCTTGCCGCCATGCTCCCTTAGCCCCATGGACGTTGATTTTTTTCTACCACTGCCCCAACCACATTTGCTTCTCCCAACTCCCTCTGAGCTTTCAAGGGTAGAGTGTTCCATCCCCTTTGTTTTTTCTTTTTTAGTTTACTAAAGGGCATGAGCACCCACTGGAGAGAGACAGAGAGAAAGAGAGAAGGAAAGTGAGAAAGCATCCCCCAGGAGTGATGGCCACACAGCAATCCCTTCTCCTCCACTTCTCCTCTTGGGATTTTGGGCATACCATGCACACGTGTCTGGAGTGATTTTCAAGCCACCAGATCTGGGACTTGAACCATACAGTTTACGAGCTGTCTTAACCTCCACGCCACCTTTTGGCTCTCCATCCTTTTCCTATATATGGGCAGTGCCCAGGGTAGCATGTTACAATCAATGGTGCTCTATAAATGTTAGCTGGACTCAACAGAGTTGGCTCCGGAAACTCACTTCAATCAACTTTGGCCCACTGCTCAAAGCCCATAGTAACCACTAAGCCCCTTCAGAAAAAGGCAACCTCTAAGCATTGTTGCATATCAAGAATGAACTAGAGCCAATCTCTGTCCAGACCTGGGGTGGGTATCAACCACCAGCTCTCCAAGGGTGGTGGTCAGAGCTCTAATTAACTCCATTCTTAACAAAGGAATTTACAAATTTACTTGATGTTAGACTGCAATTTTCACAGGAGTCACACACTGCCTGGCTAAGTGCTAATTTCTGAGCCTTCTTTCTGCCAGATTTTCACCATGCCAGCTTACGTTTGCCAATCTCAGCCACAATGTGCTTTCTAGCAGGGAGCACCAGCAGTTTTGGGAGTTATTCTGGAGCCTCATAAAATTGTTCTTGGGACCATTTTATAGAGAAAGAGTCAGTAATGAGCCCTTTTGAAGAGTATTATTGCCACCAGGAGAGGTCCTTGGAGTTTCTGTATTGAACCTCCTAGAATACTGTCTAAGAGGGGCCTGTCACAAAATAAACAGCGCTAGAGTAAATAATGTTCCCTAAGATCCAATGTCATGAATTTATTATTATTATTATTATTTTGTAGTGTCCATTGAGTACTTAACAGTAGCCTTACTTCTTTTTTTTTTTTTTTTGAGAGGTTTTTGCTATAGGGCGCGTGCGCTCGCCAGACAGACAGACAGAGACAGAGAGACAGAAAGCAGGAAATCACCCCCCAGGGGAGATGGCCACGCCGCAATCCCTTCTCCTCCATTCTCCTCTCGGGATCTTGGGCACGCACGCACACGCGCCCGGCGTGAGTTTAAGCCACCGGGTCCGGGACTCGAACCGCGGTCAACTACGTGGGAGTCCAGCGACATAGCCATTACGCTAACTGCTGGTCCCATCAGTAGCCTTACTTCTTTGAGGGCAGGCCCTGTACTGCGTGCGTGGCTTATGTTCTATGTGCAGGTGGTTTGTCTAGTTTGTTCAACATTTCTTCTCCAGGGCTGCCATGGTACCTGGCACACAGTGGGTACTTCCCATCACCTGGTGCCAGAAAATGGGAAAAGAGGACAATGGGGGCAGACCTGCAGCTGGAGGGGCTCATCTCCTGGACTGCAGAGCCGAAGGCGATAACGAGTGTGCTGGCTTTCTACTCCAGAATGGCCCTGGGGTGCCTGCCCACCCCACACTGTGCGTCTTGGTGCACCTGACTGGACTAAGGGCTGGTGGACACTGATGGGCATCTGACATTTCATTCATCTGGTCAAACATACAGAGTCCTGCACTGCTGCTTCTCCTCGGGGTGGGACTTGGGGAACTGCTTTTCTTCTTGGTGTGCATCTTCTATCTCTAGCTAGTCTTCAAAGGAAGCCACTAGCTCCCTTCGGGAAATCCAACAGTGATGAATTAGCATACAAAGCAGAACAAAATGGGGCTGGCCTGTGGTCTATTGGTTAAGGGAGCCAGACCCCACATGGCTAACCATAGTTCCAATTCTGGGCTGAATTCAGGGCTTGTATAACACATCAGGTGCATGTGCACGCCTGTCCCAAAATGGAGAAATGGAGGAGAAGGGATTGTGGCGTGACCACACCCCACCAGGCTTTCTCTCTCTTCCTCTCCCTCTAGTGAACACATACCCTCTGGCAAAAACAAACAAACAAACAAAAACCAAAAACAAACCACCCTGAAGGTTCCCAAAAGAAAAATATACTAATGCGAGGGTCAGCATGTGGTGTGGTGGTTAAGGTGCTGGACTTCCATGTGGCTGACTGTGGTATGACTCCCAGACCCTGTGGCTTGAAATTCACATGGGGTACGTATGTATGCATGCCCCAAATACCAAGAGGAGACTGGAGAAGAAGGGATTACAGTGTGACCATCCCCCCTTGCTTTCTGTCTTTCTGGTGAGCACACACACCCAATAGCAAAAATGTCTGAAAAAAAGAAAAATACACTATTGTTATTCTGAAAAATAAAGATTATCTTTACGTCCAACAACACAAAGTAGGGTGACCATGGATTATCATTACTTTGAGAGAGAAAAAGGACAAGAAAACCCCTCTGCAGACCAAGATGACGTGGCCAATGCACACAGGGTTTTACATAGAATTTTACATAGAATTTCAGAAGCTCGTGAACTCCTTGAAGTTCTTTCCTCATCTTCCCAGACAGATAAGGGCTCTGGTTAAGAACATCTGTGTTAGAAGTTCCTTGTGGCCTCTGAACCCAAAGGTTAGAAAATGGACAGAACCTCAGAGTTCACTATAAACCCTCAGCTAATCAGATTTTACTAATTAGGTTGAGGAGGTCCTGAGGGTTTCCATGGCTGACTTGAGGGCGCAGCTGGTGGGGAGGAAAACTGAGACCTGAATCCTGGTTTTCTGAACCACTGGTATCACACTGTCTGTGTCAATAGCCTGTGTTTAAGACAATGGGGGGGGGGGGGCTAGGGAGATTGGCTGTGGGGGGAAGAAAGGAGTAGCTGGTTCTAGGATGTACAGGTAGGCTGTTACTTGGTTTCATTTTTGTTTAGCATAGATTCGCTTCTATTTCAATCCAATGAGGCCACTTCCAAAGCTCCCTGTTTTGGATCTGTAACTGAATCCTGATAGATCTTCTGAAGATGACGGTGGAAGGGCAGGTAAGGGAGCCTGGGCAGGTGATGAGCTCCAAAAGGGCTCACGTCATTACAAAGCCCACAAGCAACAGAGAAATCTGTTGTTTCCAGGAAGCGGGATGGAAGACTTCCAAGAGAAAAGCATGAATCTTGAAGGAAACAGAGGGGTGTATGCAGCAAAGATAGCAGTACTGGGTGGTCCTTGCAGGCTGGTGGGGGTAGAGGGTTGGTGGGCGTACAGAAATGGGGTCAGGTGCGAGTGAGGCCCTGTGAGAACTGGGCCTGGGTGGTGGCACAGTGGTAATGTTAATCAGCTTAACAATAACCCACAATCCTCGGACCAACGACAGTGGTAATGTTATGCTCCGTGATGCTGAAGGTTTACATGAGGTCTCCCTGCACGTGTTGGGTACGTGCGTGCTTCTGATCTTGACTGGCTGAGGCGGGGGTGGGGTGGGGATGGATCATAGCGTGGGGATCCTGTTGGGGGTTCCGGTCTCCCCATTTCTCTCTCTCTCTCTCGGTAGAAATTTAAAAAAGAAAAAGGAAAGAAAGAGAGATAAGAAATGGACCTGAGGAAGCTCTTAGTGCCTGGCCTGAAGCCATCTAAAAGCTTTTTTAAGCTACAGAGTATCCAAGTAAGATTTTAATCTTGGATAGAAAAATTTAGTAATTAGACAGAAGAAAATTGAAAAAAAAAAGGTTTTCTTAGAGATTATTTTTGCTATAGGGCGTGAACGCTCACTGGAGAGAAGACAGAGAGACAGAAAGCGAGAAATCATCCACCCCCCCGCCCAGGGGAATGGCCACACTGCAATCCCTTCTTCATTCTCCTCTCAGGATTTTAGGCATGCACACACACACACCTGGCATGAATTCCAAGCTGCCAGGTGCAGGACTCAAACCATAGTTGGCCATGTGGGAGTCTAGTGTCTATGCCTCCTACTGCTCCCCCACCCCAATATTTTTAATAATATATTTTATTTAACCTAATATATCCTAAATATTACCACTTTGACATATAATCAACAAAATTATTAATAAGATATTTTACAGTCTTTATGTTGTCCTAAGCTTTTTAATTGACATTGTAATTTATATATTTATGAAGTATAGAGTGATTTTTCAGTATGAGTACAATGTGTAATGATTAAATCACAATAATTGACATATTCATCATCCGAAACATGTTTCATTACTTTGTGTTTGTAATACTAAAAATCCTCTCTTTTAGCTGTTTTGATATATACAGTAAATTATTAACTTACTTACCTTACTGTGCAATAGAACACTAGAACATATTCCTTTTATCTAACTGTAATTTTGTACCCATGGAAGATAGATCTTAACAGAATTTTTTATTTCGGTTGGAGTGACTGTCCAGATTCATTCATTCGTTGATCCCAAGTTATAAAGCTCATAATAAAAGGCAGGTACTGATCTAGATAAAAAGCCAGCCTAACCCAGTGACGATGGAGAGGGAGTCATATAATCAATACAGCATACTGAGGAGACGGACTGGAGAAATGCTTGAGAGTTAAAAGTCAGCAGAAACTGATGACGAACGATATGGGGTGAGAGGAGAAGAGGAAAGAGGGAGCATCCTGATGGATGGTTGAAACAAACATGTCCAAAATGTTAGAATTACATAAGGAATTTTCTGTCATGAGCTCCAGAAAGATTAAAACCCCAATGCTAATATGTGAAGATCAAAACAGCCTTCATTTACAACAGCTTTGAACCAGGAGACTACTTGGGAATTCATTATTTCTCCAGGCAGAGATAGAGCTCTGCCCTAGGGAAGTAATTATATCACCGACCGATTTCGAGGTTGAACTGAGAGAGGTTGAAATAAAATACAAAAGTCTTGTTGGGCCTCTCTCCGCAGCCTTGCGGTAAGCCTTTCCTACCAGAATTCTAATTTTGTCAAGACGGGGTTGCTTTCATGTAATTTTAGAATGAGCTTTCAAAACCTGAGAGCAGCGAGAACAGTAAATGCACAGGGATGGGCTGGGGGACAGAGTGGGTTCGGAAAATGTGATAAAAATAAAAACAAGAGGGGGTTTTAGTAATGTTACGGTAAGAAGCAAAAGACTTCGTCAAAGCATTCATTTTTGCTTTCTTAATTCCTTACCACTACTGTAAATAAAGAGCAGCAGAATTAAAAAAAAGCTCTAGATGCTGCAAAAGCTTCTCAAGACACCTCATCCTGTCACCTCGTGCTGTGTACATAATGACTTGCTGGGTAGGTTGTCCAGCCCACCCCCATGTCTCACAGTTTTGTAAGGAGAAAGGATGAAATGTAATACGAACAATTCTGGGAACGAAGTAATCTCCGAAGAAACAGAAGATCAGACTTTCTAACCTGCTCCTACTCAGGTTTAGTGCCTGAGCGAGGCCCAGGAACTGGCTTCTTGTTGTCACAGGGCAGGGCACTAAAACCAGGTCGAGAAACCAAACGTCTGACGTGGTAGCAAACGGTGTGTGTTAGCACGGGACTGAATGTTCCCTGTCTGGGCATCCGTTATGTATGTGTCCTTTCTGGTGAGTGGCTTTCAGGGGTGAAACTTTGGGAAACTACAGGGGATGCCCCAACAACAGTAACCACAGCAAACACACTCAAGAAGATGCCCTAGCCAGAGTGTGCCTCCATTCCAGGTAGGAGCAAATGCTTTATGGGCAGCACTTATTTACTTTTTACATTTTTTTTTGCCAGAGGGTATATGTGCTTGCCAAAGAGAAGGAGGAAGCATCCCTCAATGGGGCATGGCCACACTGCAATTCCTTCTGCATTTCATCTTCCTGTTGGGATTGTGGGCACGTATGCACGCACACGTACACCTGGCATGTTTTTCAAGCTACCGGGGCTGGGATTCAAACCCTGAGGTCAACCAAGTGGGATCTGGCCCCCTTAACCACCAGGCTATGGGGTAGGTGCCCCCCTCTTTTAAATTAGCCAAAAACAATTCTGAAGAAGGGCACCTAAATTGCCAACATGCCACCCCAGCCTGACACCTTAGCTGCACAATGTTGCTTGGGTCTATGGGTACAGTGAGCACACAGCCCTGAGGAAGCCTTGGTGTCCTCTGTCAAGAGGCAGGAACAAAGCCCCTGTGAGCAAGATAGGTCCTCAAAACACATTTTGCCCCCCAAATTTACCCAGAGCAGTAGCTTCAGAAGCTAGGTGATGGAGTCTATTCTTCCAAACATTCTCTCTCTCTCTCTCTCTCTTTTCCCTCAAGAGCAAAGATGCAGGAGTCTCCCAGCCTAACACACAAGGGATATCATTGACCTGATTTGGGAAGTCCCAAGGGCTGACAAGATGGCAAAAATTTCCAATGGGGGGTGGCTTTAAATTACTTGAATGGATCCCTTTGAAGGCTTCTGATGCCTCCACAGTTGCTGAGGCTTTTCCACTGGGCTTTGGGAAAAGGATAGCCTTTTTTCTTTTTCAATGTTTTGCATAGAGTGTGTGCACTCTCTGGAAAGAGACAGAGAGAAACAGAGAGGTGGGGAAAGTGAGAAATCACTCCCTGGGGAGATGGCCACACTGCAGTCCCTTCTTCTACATCCTCCTCTTGGGGATTCTGGGCATGTGTGTGCGCGTGCGTGCGCGCGCACACACACACACACACACACACACACAGTGTGATTTTCAAGCCACAGAGTCCGGGACTCAAACTGCAGTGATGAGCCATGTGGGAGTTCAATGCCTTAACCACTATGCCACCTACTAGCCCCAAGAATAGCCTTTTAATATTTGGGAGGGCAGAGACAGGGAGAGACTGAAGACGGCACACAATACAGGCTGTTGTCTTCTGTGCGTCACTGGCTGAAAGGGCTAAAAACATTTTACATGCCGCCTAAACTGCCAATAGGAAGAAAGGTGGGAGCGGAACAGGTGCCCAGCACTGCCTGAAGTCCATGGGTCCTGCCTGGGGTAGAGTTCAAATAGGAGCTCTGAGTTTAAGACATGAGGAGTTTCATCACACTGTGCTTGCTTTGGCCTCCTGTAACTGTCTGCCATGGTATCCCTTTCCTTCCTGTCTGATAAGGGCAAATCAATAAGCAGGTAACAGAGCAAGACCTTAGCCTGGTAGTTAAGGGAACAGGATTCCATATGGCTGACTGTGAGTTTGAGTTCCGGACCCAGTGATTTGAAAAACACGCCAGGCGTATGTGCATGTGAGCGCAAAATCCTGAAAGGATAGACAGGTGGAGGAGAAGAGATTGTGGCATGACCATGCCTCAGTGTGGGGAGGGGAGACTTTCTCCCTCTCCGTCTCTCTCTGTCTCTCTCTGGCAAGTGTATGCATCCCCTGGCAATTAAAAAAAAAAACAAAGAAAAGGAGCCAGCAGGTGGCGTGGTGGTTAAGGGCGCTGGATTCCCACATGGCCTACTGAGATTTGAGTCTTGGACCTGGCAGCTTGCTTTCTCACTTTCCCTTTCTCTCTCTCGCTGTCTGGTTAAATTTAAAAATAATAATAACAAATGGAATTATATAAATCTTTAAAAAAAAAAAAAGAAAGAAAAATAAGCAGGTAACAAAATGGAGGGCAGGACTTCCCCCTCCCTGAACAAACACAGAGAAAGGTCCCCTTTGCTGAGTACTTTGCTAAGTAAAATACAGTATTACAGCTACTGTTAAAAATAAAAGGTTTTACGTTCTCATCATGCTGGGTTTCCCCATCACCTGAAAAAGTCTTTACCATGCATGTGTCTGTAACCAGGGTGGAAAACACCCCCAAAGATTAGATCTGCATCAGCATTTCCCCCAAGACTAGTTCAGGTTACGGTTTTTATGGAGGGCAAACAAAAAAGAAGAAAATGAAAAACAAATACAAGTAAAAATCAATGGCCACAAGTGAGGGAGGCTGAAGGAGAAATATTGAAATGTCTTTGTATCACAGAAAGATAAGCTCTTAGAAGCAGCCGTATAGGATTTGGCTGAAAGTCAACAGGAGGTGGATGAAAGGAAGCTACAGACACTGCAATCTGTCAGACAAAGCATCTGCACCAAACCCACACAGAATTCAAGGGAAGTACATGCTTGGATTTGAATATGGCCCAAAATCCGTGTGTTGAGATTCGGTTGTGGTGAGACTAAGAGGATGAAAACCTGGCCTTATAATGGTATTGAAAGGTGGGGTCTTTGGGGAGAGATTAGGATTCAGGTGGGGCCTGATAATTGACTCCCGGTAGGTTTATGAGGAGAGGGAAATGAGTCCAGAGCAGAGACACCTGGACACAGACACCTGTGCTCCCCCTCACCCCCACCATGTTGTAAGCCCGGACCTTGAACTTCCAAACTGGGAGCTGAATAAATCTCAGTTCTTGTAAAGCACCCAGTTTCAAGTATTTTCTGTTATTAGCAACAGGACAGACTAGAGAGGAGATGCTGCGATGAAAGGTCTTGAGCTTAAAATGTTGCCCTGAGCTTCCCCTGAAACACCACAAATGTTCCTGCCTAAGTCACTTTTCCAGACATGGCTTAGTTGTCTGTTCTTGTGATACTGGGTGCAGATAAGGCATTCTTGGCTTGTTTTCTGCTACAATGACGACGATAGAGACCTTTCTCTCCAGGAGCTCCGAACAAAACGAATGAGCGTTTTTATGATCCTAGGAAGAGAGATTTAGAAAACAAATACACACAGAGGATGTGGGATAGAAAGCCAGAGACCTGGGATGGTGAACAAAAACAAAAACAAAAACACTAATAACCAAGCAAAATGAAGGGAGTAAAATCCATCCATATGCAAGGAGACCAAAGGTTAAAGAGTACTTTTCTACTGCTGACTTCTGAGGGCTTCACTACAACCAAGTGGCAGCTCTAAGAAAAGCCAGAGAGAGCAAAGGATCTAGAATGAACTCAACCTCCAGCATCCCCTCCGAATAAATGAGGAACCCCCTTCCTAAGCGAATGCACCCGATAACAGAAAGCCATCCCAGTAAGTACTAAGACTTTTCTTTTACTATGTGAATTTTTTTTTAAGAGACATTTTTGCTATAGGTGCCTGTGCTCACCAGAGAGACAGAGAGCAACAAAGAGACAGAAAGTAAGAAATCACCCCCAAAGGGATGGCCACGCCACAATTCCTTCTCCTCCATTCTCCTCTCAGGATTTTGGGCATGCATGCACAAATGCCCGGCATGAGTTTTAAGCCACCAGGTCTAGGACTCAAACTGTGGTTGACTACAAGGGAGTCCAGTGATGTAACCATTTCATCATCTGCTGGTCCAACTATGTGAATTTATTTTTTTAAAGAGAGATTTTTGCTATAGGGCACATGCACTTGCTGGAGAGACACAGAAAGACAGAAAGTGAGAAATCACCCCCCCTCCCCCGAGGGATGGCCATGCTGCAATCCCTTCTCCTCCATCCTCCTCTCAGGATCTTGGGCATGCACACATACGCGCCCGGCATGAGTTTTAAACCGCTAGGTCTGGGACTCGAACCACGCACGGTTGACTACATGGGAGACCAGCAACATAACCATTACGCTGTCTGCTGGTCCCCCACCTTGTGAATTTTTATCAAAGGTAATTTTTCTATCATCTTCAACAGAGACAACCAACATACATACTTAGAGGAAGTGAACCTGATAACAAGTGAAACTTGATAACAAGATCTTGCAGATGAGAAAACCAAAACCCAGCAAGACAAGGGATGTGTCACCAAACACCATACGTTACAACAGATGGTGCTTACTGAGGAGCACAGAGAATGATTCTGAGCTTCAATTTGTCTATCTTGGAGTTTTTCTTCTACATTTCTATCCTTGTCAGGCTAACAAAGGCAGACACTTAAATTCACTCTCTCCCTCTTTCTTTTCAGTTTTTGCAATAGGGCGCATGTGCTTGCCAGAGGAGAGGGAGAACGAGAGAGAGAAATCACCCCACCCCCCCAGGGAGGATGGCCATGTTGCAATCCCTTCTCCATTCTTCTCTCTGGATTCAAGTCACTGGGTCTGGGACTAGAACCGTCTAGTCAGCCTTGTGGGATTCAGTGCCTTAACCACCATGCTACTGGCTGGCCCAAATTCATGCTCATTGATAGCAGGATTATCCCTTCCAACCTTCCTCTTTATTTCCCTCTTCCCCTACACCTCCCTCTTTCACTCTCTTTCTTTTTTAAAATATAATTTGAACTTGAACGAGGTAAGTGGCATGGTGGTTGAAGGAGCTGGACTCCCACATGGCTGACTGCGATTTGAGTCTGGGACCTGGTGGCTTGCTTTCTCACTCCCCTCCCCTCGCTCTGTCCCCCTCTGGTCAAATTAAAATAAATAAATAAGTAAAGTTAAGTAAAATCATTTTTAAAAATACACAATGTGAACTAATTTGGTTTTGATTTCTTTGCAGAAAAGTAGCAATAAACTGAAGACAAGGACAAACAGGGAGACAGTGGGAGATGCTACCTGTACTAGAGATGGCAAAAGGAATGAGAACCGACAGCTGAAAAAAGCCAGCCAAGGTTTACTGAGCCAGTGGTTAAGGGCATTTGATCCCCCATGACCAACTTCATATCTGGATTCCCAGACCTGGTGCCTTGAAAAACATGCCAGATGCTTGTGTGTGCATGCCCCAAATCCTGACAGGATGAAGAAATGGAGGAAAAGGAATCACCGTGTGACCACGTGCCACTGGACAGCTCTCTCCCCACCCTGATCTCTCTGTCTTCCTCTGGTGAGTGCACATACCCCCTCCTCTGGCAAATTTAAAAAAAAAAAGAACTTTGTTTTTGACTTATTTCCCATTTGTGAATATGGTAATTTTCACTATCTATGGAATTAAGAAATACATTTCTTTTTCCTTCTTTTTAAGAATTTTGTTAGAGGGTACATGTACTTTTTGAAGGGAGACACACAGAGAGAGAAGGAAAGTGAGAACGCAGCCCCTGTGGGAGATGGTCACACTGCAATCACTTCTCCTCCATTTTTCCTTTTGGGATTTTGAGCACATACACATGCCTCATGTGCTTTCAGGCCACTGGGTCCAGCACTCAAACAGTACAGTTGGCTATATGGGATCCAGCCTCCTTCATACCCAGAACCCACTGGCCCAGCTTTACTCTCCTCCTTCCTCTAACATCTAACCATATTATAGGGTCTACAGAGTACAGGTCTAGTTAAAAGCCTGAGTTCTAATATGAGACTACTCAGTCATGAATCCCACCTTTCCCAGACTTGCTAACTGGGTTATCCTCAGTAAGGTGCTTACACTCCCTGTTCTACAGTTATCACATCTGTTTAAGAAAAATGAACGGGGGTCAGCAGGTGGCATGGTGGTTAAGGGCGCTAGACTCCCACATGGCAGACTGTGGTTCGAATCCTAGACCCAGCCGCTTACTTTCTCACTCCCACCCCCTCTCGCTCTGGCTCTCATTCTGTCCCTCTCTGGTCAAAATAAATAAATTAATAAATAAATAAAGTTAAATAAAAATCTTAAAAGAAAAAAGGAAAATAGAACCTACCTTACATGGTTACAGTATGGATTATTTATAAAGTCGTCTCTGAAATACTAGCTGTTATTATCAAAAACCTCCAACCTCATCTCATATAACCAGTATCTGTCTCATTTTGACAAAACCACAGGCTCTAGATAGTACATATCAACTTAGAAGTCTTAACAGAGTGTGGCCTGCCTAACAGTTTCTTGCAGCACACTTCAGGGAGGTGGCCTTGTGGTTCGGTCCAGTTCTGGCTGACCGCAGGACGTGTGAGCATGAACTCAGGTACACCTGCAGGTCTGCTCTGTGTGGCGTGGCATGGAACTGCAGGCCAGCCTTGGGTCATCCAGGGCCACCTCAGGGATGGCATTGTAATTGCACAGAAGCTGATGCAGATTGGACATGGCCCCAGACAACCTCTCCAGACCCATCCATTTTCTTTCTTCCTTCCTTTTTTTTTTTTTTTTGTTTGTTTGTTTTGTTTGTTTGTGTACTCACTAGAGAGACAGATGGAGAGAAGAGAGTACTCCCCAAGGAGAATGGTTACGCCACAATCCCTTCTCCTTCATCTCTCCATTTTGTCAGGATCTTGAGCATGCACACGTGCCTGATGTGTTTCTCCAGCCACTGGGACCAGGACCTAAATCATGTGGGACGTGGTTGCCTAAAAATGCCAGGCCATGGAGCCACGTGGGTCATTCCATTTACTGCCACCAAAATTATGCCCCAATGCTTTGCTTCAGAAGCACAGCACTTCCCTGGGGCTGGCAAACTCCCACTTATCTTTTTGAATTTTGTTTAACTCTCATTTCCTCTATCAGGAACCCCCTCCAGCATTGCTTTCCTTCCATGCCAAGTCTCTTACTTATGTCTATCTTGACATTTTCCAGGTCAATGGATAAGATTCTAGCTGACTCCTCCACTAGATGACCAAATCCTGGAGAGCCCCGCAGGATAGGGGAGGCATGTCAAACAATCAAATGGTGGGCAGGCCTCACAGTCCAGCCACCTGCTCACGAGTGTACATTAAGGGTCAGAAAATATCTGGACTTCCGGAGATTTTTTATTGGCTGGAAACAGACCAGTTGTGTAAAATCTTATATTACTAAAGTGCATAGTAGTAGTTACCACCTTTTTGTTTGGAGTAAGTTACAAAGAAATCATACAATTAGCTTGTTTCTTAAGCACTTCTGAGAAAAGAATTAAAAAAAAAAAAAAAAAAAAAAAAAAACCTCTAAAATTTCCCTTTAAATATCACTGAGCAAATAGGTATAACATGTAAGACTGGCTAGTGTATGGAAAAGTAGGAGAGAATTAAGAATTTTTCATAAGGAGCCAGCAGATGGCATAGCAGTTACATCACTGGACTCCTACATGGTAGACCGCGGTTCAAGTCCCAGACCTAGTGACTTGAAAATCACACCAGGTGTGTGTGTGAGTGCCCAAGATCTCAGGACGAGAATAGAAGAGAAGGGACTGCTGCATAGTCATGCCCCCAGAGGGTGATTTCTCACTTCTCCTTCTCTCTCTGGTGAGCACATATGCCCCTAAGGCAAAAACCTCTAAAAAAAAGTTGTTTTTTTTTTCCCCCATTAGCTCTGATGATGTTGGAATTACTTACTTTGATGATAGAGTATAGAGTTCTAATGGATTTGATAGGTGCTGGAAATAGTAGTAAAATTATACTAGGACCCTCATAGAATTACAGAACATAAGAGCTAGGAGTGGCCTTATTAGATCAATTATTGTTTCTCAATTACATGTTCACGATAAACTTTTCACTAGCCCACAAAAAAACTTAGATACATTTGGCTAATCTGCTACCATATTTCTTTAACAAGCTAAATTAATTCAACAAAAAGGATTGTTCTTTATTTCTAGTTTTTTTCTACTTTTTACTATTATTATATTTTTCTATTAATATTTTCTAATATTATTTTATTAGAACTGGCAGATGGCATGGTGGTTAAGGTGCTGAACTCCCACATGATCAACCATGGCTCGAGTCCTGGACTGGGGGGCTTGCTTTCTCACTTTCCCGCCATCTCTCTCTCTCCCCGTCTTTCTCTCTCTGGTCAAATTTTTAAAAATAATAATAAATAAAGTTAAATAAATAATTTAAAAATTCTTTTATGAAAAGATGATGATTATATATGGCAGGGTTTTTTTGTTTTTGTTTTTTTTTTTTTTTAATACAGTCTATCCCTGTTTCTTTTCTTTCCTTTTTTTTTTTTTTTTTTGAGAGGTTTTTGCTATAGGGCATATGTGCACGCGCCAGAAAGACAGAGAGAGACAGAGAGACAGAAAGTGAGAAATCACCCCCCAGGGGGGATGGCCATGCCGCAATCTCTTCTCCTCCATTCTCCTCTCAGGATCTTGGGTACACACGCACACACGCCCAGTGTGAGTTTAAGCCACTGGGTCCAGGACTTAAACCATGGAAGACTACTCCCGCTGCTGGTTGCAGTCTATCCCTGTTTCTAATTATTGTCTTATCCCAATTAGTTTTCCTTTTAAATTTTGTATTGAAATATAACACATTCCTAATTAGTTTTTTTTAATTTTCTTTTTTTTTTCAATTAGTTTTGATAGCCTTATATTTATAGGATAGCTCTGTAACTTGGCAAAATCTGGGCATCTCATAAAAGTCTCCCAAATTGTGTTTGTTTGTTTGTTTGCTTGTTTTAAGAATTATTTGTTTAATTTTATTATTTATTTATTTAAATTTGCTGCAGGGTGCTTGCACTCTCCAGAGGGACTTAGAGAGAGATGAGAAGGCGAGCTGCCAGGTCCAGGACTTGAACTGCAGTCGGTCATGTAGGGGTCCGGTGCCTTAACCACCACACCACTTGCTGGCCCCCCCACATTGTGTTTTAAACAAAATTTTACTGATCCATAGAATCTGATTGAGTTTAATGTCACACTATTCATAGAAAAGGAAATGGGAGTTTTGAAGGGCTAAATGTTAAAGAATTTTTACAAATACTGAAGGCCCTTTAGCAAGGTAACAGTAAAGCCAAGACTGGAACCAGTCTCTAGGTCTTTGATGCCACTTATATTAATGGTTGATCAGTAACAGGACAAAGTATAGAATCTGACCTTAAAATCATCTACTATTTAGAACTGAGAGAAATATAAATTTTATGCAGTGTATCAGATGAAGGTCTACTGTACTCTGCTCAATTATCTCTTACAAACATGACAGGGAATCTTTATGCAGCATGATTATGCATTTTTGTGACCTTCACCTGATCAAAATTCAACAGGCTAGCATATGATTTTATGAATAAACACAAATGAATATGCACTTATTTTCAACCTTAGTTTCTTTTCTTATCAGCCACAAAACAGCAGCCACCACTATTTTCTCCTTGTAGTTCACAACATACAATTCTAATATATTAATTCTGCTTCTAGGACAAGATGGGCCAACTTATTCAAGCTCATTTATTGAGTCATGTACATTTCAGAAGACAACACATGTCACCAAGACAAACCTAAAAAAGTCTTTAAACCCAGCCCTGGAGCCAAGAAAATATTAAAAACTATGATACCAAACATTTTAGTCTGTTCATCTCAATTTCTCATTATTATTCCAATTGGCTTTGTGGTCAATATATTCTTAGAGGTTTCTATTCCCGCAGTCAACTGAAGTGGCTGTTTAGTTTGCAGGCTCACATACTTACCTTTCTTTTTATAAAGGTTTTGAACTAGCAGCCATAAGCACAACCCCATTGTGTTAAATAAAGCAGACAAAAACAAAAGCCTTACCTGTATAATAGCAGTACCCAGCCTTTCTAGCAACCTGTATAACAGCTGTCCCCAACTCTTCTGCACCAGGGACCAGTTTCATGGAAGACAATTCTTCCATGGGCCAGGGGTAGGGGTGGATTTTGGGATTATTCAAGTGCATTACATTGACTGTACACTTTATTTCTATTATTACATTGTAATATATAATGAAATAATTATACAGCTCACCCTAATGTAGTATTTGCAGGAGATCCCAGTGCTACCATCACTGCCTTAGCTCTACCTCAGATCATCAAGCATTTCTGATTCTTGTAAGGAGCTCTCAGCTCAGATCCCTTGCACGCACAGTTCACAATACGGTTCTTGCTCCTTTGAGAATCTAATGCCACTGACAAGAGGCAAGCTCAGGTGGTAATGTGAGCAATGGGGAACGACTGTAAATACAGATGAAACTTCACCCACTTGCCTACTATTTGCCTGCTGCTGTGCCTGGTTCCTAACAGGCCACAGATTGGTACCATGGCCTGGGGTCAGGGGTCCCTGCTATATAACTGTGATAAAATATCCACTAAATTTATAGTAACATCTTATTTGGCTTTTCTTTAAACTTTGAAATTTTGAAATCATTTTAGATTTACAGAAAGATTGCAAAAATAGAACATTTCTGTATATTTTTCCTCTGGCTTTCCCTAATGTTAACATCTTTCATAAACATGATACAATAATCAAAACTAACCAAGAAATTAACATTGGTATACTTTTGTTAAATAAGGGAATTTTTTTTTTTTTTTTTTTTTTTTTTTTTTTTTTTTTTTTTTGCTATAGGGCACATGTGCTCACCAGAAAGACAGAGAGAGACAGAAAATGAGAAATCACTCCCCAGGGGGGATAGCCATGCTGCAATCCCTTCTCCTCCATTCTCCTCTTGAGATCTTGGGCATGCACACACATGCACCCAGCATGAGTTTAAGCCACCAAGTCCAAGACTCGAACCATGGTTGACTACATGGGAGTTCAGTGACATAGCCATTATGCTAACTGCTGGTCCCAATAAAGGAAATATTTTATTAGGATATTTCTAACTTCCCCACTAATGGCCTTCCTCAGGATTGGGATCTAACCCAGTATTCTACATTGCATTTAGTCATAATAATTCCTTGGTCTCCTCTCTGATAGTCCTTCAGTATTCATCTTTTCATGACCTTGACTTCATTTTTTTTTTTTTTTTCCCTTTTGCTATAGTGTGCATGCACTTGCCAAAGACAGAGACAGAGGTGGAAAGTGAGAAATCACTCCCTAGGGAGGATGGTCATGCCACATTCCTTCCCCTCCATTCTCCTCCTGGGATTTTGGGCATGTATGCACATGTGCCCAGTGTAAAATTTTCATTTTACTGGGTTTGGGACTCAAACTGCTGTTGGCTATTTGGAAGTCCAGCTCCTTAACCACCATGCCATGTGCTGGCCCCCTGATATCTCATTTTTAATGAAAGCCAGTAAGAATATTTATCTCCTGCTTGGTGGTAGTTATTTCAAATTAATTTCCACAAGCTACCGTAAGTGATAAATGGCACCCCCACTGGTCATCTTGCTGCCATGCATCTGACCCCTAGAGGTAGATGGGGGTGTATGTATTATCTGATATAAAACTGTACCACTTAATCCTGGACCTGAACTTAGGGTCACTTTTTCTGTCTTTTTTTCTTTTTTTTCCCTTCCTTCCTTCTTTCTATTCTTTGACAGGGTCTCACTACGTCACCCAGGCTGGTCTTGAACTCAAAATACTCTTGCCTCAGCCTCTAATGGAGTTGGGGTTATAGATGCATACCATTGCACCAGTTCCTTTCTTTCTTTTTTTAAATTCAGATATTTCCATACCATAAAACGTGCCCTTTGAAAGCACACCATTCAGTGGTGTCTAGTATATTTACTAGGTTGGGCAACCATCACCACTATCTAATTTTTCAGAACCCTTTCATCACCCCTGAAAGTAATCTACCTATTGTCACTTCCCATTCCTCTCTGCTCCCAGCCCCTGACAATCCACTAACCTACTTTTTGTCTGTATGCATTTGCCCATTTGAACAGGTTCTTGCCATCCCAGATAATAACCAAGGTGATCTCAGTCCAGTTAAACTAGAATACACACACACACACACACACACACACACTCAGACCCATGAAATTTTTTTTTTTTTGAGAGTTTTTTTTTTTGCTATAGGGCGTGTGCACTCGTCAGACAGAGAGAGACATAGAGACAGAAAGCGAGAAATCACCCCCCAGGGGGGATGGTCATGCCGCAATCCCTTCTCCTCCATTCTCCTCTGGGATCTTGGGCACGCACACACAAGTGCCCAGCTTGAGTTTTAAGCCACCGGGTCCGGGACGCGAACCGCGGTCGACTACGTGGGAGTCTAGCGACATAGCCATTACGCTAACTGCTGGTTCCCCAGACCCATGAAATTTGACTGTGGAAACATTTCACCTTCCTTTATGATTTTGTCTCTCCTCTTCCCACCATCCCAGTTCCACTCCATTTCCCTAACTGCATCTCAGGTGACCTACCTGCATTTGTCTTCTCTGGGAATAACTCATTCTACCTTTTTCTGTTCTATCAAAACCACTTAACGTTCCATCAGTTTTCTATATTTGTGAGGTAATATTTGATAAGTTAGTCTCTGCTAAGGGTCTAAAAAGTAACAGACATGCATTTTAGCTGAGAAATCTTGGAGTCTAGTCAGGATGACTATATGACCCAGTTTGCTTGAGACGTCCCGATTTACACCTGTTACTCCAGCTTAATTATTAATACTGTCCCTTTTCCCTCTGGAAAGTATTCTAGCTTGGGTTTTTAATTATGTAGTTACTTGACCTTAACCAAAATAAATAACTAGTAATAGTAATTATAGGCATTTTTGCATGTCACCTGGGAAAATAATGTTAGGGATATCAAGTTTTCAATCCTCCTCAGATTGCACTCCGGCTATGTATACTCACAGAAAGCTTAAATTCACAAACCTGTTGGAATCAGGGTTTCATCCACAGGCAAAAAAGCATCAGCCTCTATGGTGACTTCATGGTCATATATATTCGGGGAACCCTGGGAGGGAAAAGAGAGAGGGAAGAAAAGAATATGCAATGCTTAGTCTTTTTCTTTTAGTTTGCAGAGGGTGCCTGTGCTCACCTGAGACAGAGAGAGAGGGAGAAAGCACTCTCCATGGGAAGCAGTCATGCCACAATCCCTTCTCCATTTCTCCCTTCTTTTGGGATTTTGGGAACCCACACACATGAACCCCACATGTTTTTCAAGCTGCTGGGTCCAGGACTCACACCACATAGTCAGTCACGGGGAATCCAACTCATTTAACACAGGCTGGCCCTCAATGCTTACATATTTTATATATTTGCTTTATAACTTTTCTTGCAAAAATGTTTTTGGGCATTGACCAAAGCTTCAGAAACCTTACTTTATCGATTGATGATTAAATATGACCATTTAAATGGAGGTAGAGAGAGCCTCAAAATAGGGATTGATAAGTTTGGAAGAAACTTTCAAGCATGATCCAGTGTGCATTTTCTTTTCTCAAGGAAATATGAAGGTGAAAAGTCAGTCTACAGTGGTGTGAAAGCCTTTTGGACCTTGGCTTATTAGTTAAGAAGTTTCTTCTCTCCTCACATACCAGACAAACAGAAGAGTAAGGGTCAGTGACCAGTAGCACACAGCTCCTAGACAGCCACTCCCAGGCTCACCAGGGTAGGGGGCCTCTCTCACTCCTTTCTGGCCCAGCTCTTACCCAGGGACCCAATCCCCGCCACGTGATAGAAGCCAGGAAGCAGAACTGCAGTCTCCGCTTTGTGAGAATTTGCCCGCCTCCTCCATAAAGATGCAGCCTGTCCTTTGGGGGAATCAAAGGCTGGTGGTTCAGAAAGCACTAGTCAGTGTTGGATTATCTGGGGTCTAATTCTGGCTCTTAATGAGTAGCCCTGGAAAGTAACTTAACCTCCTAGAATCTTCTTTCTTTTTTAAAAAATAATAATTTAATTTATTTTTGTTATTGTTTAATTTGCTATAGGGCATATGCACTCACCAGAGAGGGGGGATGTAAAGTGAGAAAACAAGTTGCCAGGTCCGAGATTCGAACACGGTCGGCCATGTAGGAGTCTAGCACCTTAACCACCATGTCTCCCGCTGGCCCCAAAATCTTATTTCTTTTGGTGTAAAATTGGGGTAATGATGCTCCTACACTTTTCCAGGCTCCTTCTGTGGAGCAGTTAAGGTGTGTAGTTATTTGCAAATTAGAAGATACTTTACACATACATTTTTAATACAAGGAGTATTTCTTATTATTAACAGTAGTGTATTTTAAAGCTTCATAGCAGAAGATAGGAAGGGAAATCAGGTGGGGACTCTGGCTCAGTGAATGTTCAAAAGTCAATGCTTGGGCCAGCCTGTGGTGTGGTGGTTAAGGCAGCTGGACTCCACGTGGCCAACTGCGTGGTTCAAATCTAGACCCACCAGCTTGAAAAACACACTAGGCACATATGCATGCTGCCCAAAATCCTAACAGGAGGAAGAAATGGAGGAGGGGTTGTGGTGTGACCATTCCCCATGGTGAGAGGATGCTTTCTCACTTTTGGCCTCCCTCTCTTTCTCTCTCTCTGGTAAGCACATGTGCCCTCTGGCAAAATAAAAAATAAAAAAGTCCAGCTCAACATGGAAGGCTTTGGGTCAGCCCAGACAGGGGCATGGAAGGTTTGGAAGAGGCCTTGGTGGTAGGTACTAAGCCAGGGGCTGGAGCCCACATGGAGGAATTAGGTATCTCAGAAAGGAGAGCCCAGATGGATCAATGCTCCTCCATCCTTCCTTTGCACACGTGAGACTTGAGGAGCACAGCCTCTCGAACGTCACTCAGGGAGTGACACCTGCAGCAGATGAGGTCACTCTCGGGACCCCTGCCCTCGCATTTACCCAGGTCTTCACTCTGTCTCTCCAGCACCTTTTACCTTCTTCCCTTCCTTTCTTCTTCCTCTTCTTCTTAATAAATACCTGCCTAAAACTGGACCACTATTCTGATTTATATCACTATAGATCAGTCTTCCTTCGTCTAGAACTTTACAGAAACAGAATCATACAGGGACCAGCAGTTGGCGTAATGGCTATGTTGCTGGACTTCCATGTAGCAACCATGAGCCAGGCGCATGTGTGTGCGTGCCCAAGATCCCGAGAGGAGAATGGAGGAGAAGGGGTTGTGGTGTGGCCATCCCCCCTGGGGGGTGATTTCTTGCTTTCTGTCTCTCTGGTGAGTGCATGCACCTTATAGCAAAAACTTCTCCAAAAAAAAAAAAAAAAGAAAAGAAACAGAATCATATAGTATATACTAATTTTTTGCGCCTTGCTACTTCCATCAACATAATGCTCCGAGATCACCCATGTCATAATCAGTAATTTGTCCCTTTTCATTGTAGAGTATTACCCCATTGTTTGGCCAGGTCACAGTTTATCCATTCTCCTACTGATGAACTTTGGGTTTGTTTCCATTGATTCACTATTATGAGTAAAGCTCCCTGGGAATTTTCTTTCTCTATTTTTCTGTTTGTCTTTTCTTTCTTTTTTTTTTTTTTAAAGAATTATTTATTTTATTTATTCATTCATTTATTCCAATCTGACCAGAGAGAGAGAGAGAGAGACAGAGGGAAAGTGAGAAATCAAGCCATCAGGTCCGGGACTCAAACTGTAGTCAGCCAACCACCATGCCACCTGCTGGCCCCTGTTTGTTTTTTCTTTTAAGTTCTAGAGCAGGAAGAAGATGAAATGAATCAACCTGAAAATCACACACAAAATAAAATGATGTATCTGAGATCTTAGGAGGAAGCCTGGGAGGAGAAGGAAAGGAACAATTTATCAGGCACCTGCTCTGTCTCTTTTTTTTTTTTTTTTGAGAGAGAGATTTTTGCTAACGGGCACGTGAGCTCACTGAAGAGACAGAGAGACAGAAAGCAAGAAATCACCCCCAGGGGGGATGGCCACGCCGCAATCCCTTCTCCTCCATTCTCCTCTCAGGATCTTGGGCATGCAAGCACATGTACCTGATGTGTTTTAAGTTGCTGGGTCCGGGACTCAAACTGCAGTTAACTACGTGGGAGTCTAGCAATGTAACCATTACACCGTCTGTTGGTCTCAGGTACCTGCTCTCTTAATGGCTGCTGGGTCACCACTAACATCCTGCATTAAGGAGAAGCATGCTTTGTTTTAAGCCTCTTCTGGCCTGGAAAAGATGCAGTGACTACTCTGGTGGAAGATTAGTGTTAGATTCATTTCCTTTCAAGGCTGATGAAAACTTGGCAAGAAATTCTGATTCACAAAGAGACCCTGAGGCCCATCTTTGAGTTCACTGTTTGTACAGTTAACTTGCTTGGTGCCTACTAGTTTGTAACATTAACCATTAATAGAGCCCATTGTTGGGGCCGGCAATGGTAGCGTGGTGGTTAAAGATACTGGACTCCCATATGGTTGACTGTGGTTCAGGTCCTAGAACTGGTGGCTTGCTTTTTCACTTTCCCTCTCTCTCTGTATGTCTGATCAAACTGAAGAAAATAGTAATAATAATAATAAAGTTAAATAAAATAATTCTTTAAAAAAATAGAGCCCATTGTGACTTGCACAGGGATTTAAAGGCCCCTTGGTGCATTGCCACCTACCATTGCCTTAACTCAGCTCTTACTGCCTCTACTGAGAGGAAACACAACTGGTTACTATAGCAACTCCCTTGCCAGCAGCCTCACTTTCCCCTAGCAGAAACTTGAGTTGGTGATTTGTCCTATGCTAGCCATAGATTCAGGGAGAGGGATGTCCTCTCAACCCCTTAGGTGAATTTTGATTGGTCTAAGCCAATTACAATAACCTAATCCTCTCACTGGGTACGAGTTAGGCAGAGCATACCCCATACTTCTGGCCAGTAAGATGAGAAAAAGTTTGCAGACAGGCTTCTAGGAAAGGCCCTGCTTGTTTTAAGAAAGGAACACCAGGGACCAGCAGTTAGCGTAATGGCTATGTCGCTGGACTCCCACGTAGTCGACCGCGGTTCGAGTCCCGGACCCGGTGGCTTAAACTCACGCCAGATGCATGTGCGTGCGTGCCCAAGATCCCGAGAGGAGAATGGAGGAGAAGGGATTGCGGCGTGGCCATCCCCCCTGGGGGGTGATTTCTCACTTTCTGTCTCTCTGTCTCTCTCTGTCTGTCTGGCGAGCGCACGCGCCCTATAGCAAAAACCTCTCCAAAAAGAAAGGAACACCGGAGTCCTGCAGGTGGTATAGTAGTTAAGGCACTGGACTCTCACGTGGCTGACCATGGTTCGAGACCCTGACCTGGTGACTTGCTTTCTCACTTTCCCACTCTCTCTTTCTACCTCTCTCTCTCTCTCTGTGTCTCTCTGGTCTAACTGAAGAAGAAAATAAAAAATTAAATAATTCTAAAAAAATTAAAGGGAACTTTAGAGATATGAAGAAAGGACTAGGCCCTTTCTTTCTTTCTTTCTTTCTTTCTTTCTTTCTTTCTTTCTTTCTTTCTTTCTTTTTTTTTTGTCTCTAGGAAGAACTACATGAGGAGGTGGTTCCTGGAGCTGTGGCAACCATCTGTGACCATGAGGAGGAGATAATCCTGAAGACAAAAGCTAAAATATATTAGATGGAAAAATTAAAGAACCTGGGGCTTTGATGACATACCTACACAATCATACCAGAATCACAGCTACTGCTTCTTATCTCAAATTCCCCAGACCTGCTTTCACAGTTCTTTAGGTAAACTTTCAGTAAGAAAAAAAAAAAAAAAAAAAAAGACTAGTCTCAGTTTAATGTTAAGCACAGGAAGAAACAGAAAAACGAAAAGCAACTGCAACCTGCATATCTGTTCCATTTTTTGAGAAAGAGTTCTCCCCCTCCCTCTATGCCTTCAACACTCAAACTTAGAAGTGATAAGCTAATGGGTGAGCCCCAAATAGAACAAAAATATTGCTTATTAAAAATTTAAAAATTAAACAATGACAAGATGAGCTGACTACATTAAATGTCAAGTTTTGAGCTATTTCCATGGGGAGAGTTTGAGACAGATGGTAATGCTTCCCAGGGTAAGGCAAGAGATGCAGATGCCCTTGACTCCAGGCCTGGTGATTGACCATCCACTCCTATCTGAGGGCCCCAGAAAGCTGGTAGCCCCCTTCCACCCTCAACTCTGATGCTGGTGGCTGTGGACTCGAGCTGCTATTACTAAGATAATATAGGGAAGAGAGTTTACGTAACCACCCTTCTGGGTGGCCACAATGATCTGGGAGACTATTCAGTTTCTTTTATAAAAAAATAATTATTTGGGACCAGCAGATGGCATAATGGCTATGTTGCTGAACTCTCATGTAGTCGACCATGGTTCGAGTCCCGGACCTGGTGGCTTAAACTCACGCCAGGCGTGTGTGCGTGCATGCCCAGGATTCTGAGAGGAGAATGGAGGAGAAGGGATTGCGGCGTGGACATCCCCCCTGGGGGGTGATTTCTTGCTTTCTGTCTCTCTGTCTCTCCCTGTCTGTCTGGCGAGTGCACGTGCCCTACAGCAAAAACCTCTCAAAAAAAAAAAAAAAGATCAAGATCTCAAGGATGGTCAAGTTTTCTGAAGATAAAGAATGGCGAGTAGAGAACCAGGTTTCTTATTTTTAAAGGGAGAACTTTGGAAATTAAATAAGAACCAATTAACTCTGCTATTTGAGATGACTCTAGAAAAAAATAATCAGCAGCTCATCAGCAAACTCCTAAAAGAGTATAAAAATGCAAGCTAGTACTGGTTAGCTATCACTATCACCTTGTGGTGGGAAATCATACCAAAGTGATCAAGTGAACTGAACAATGAAGAGTTTCTCAGATAAAGAGGAAGTAATAAATATAATCTTCTATGTTTAGCTAGGCTTTTGACAGTCTCATGTGACAACCTCCTCAACAAGCTCAAAAGAGAGTTTAGAGGAGATGGCTTAAGAAGGATTGTCAGCAGTTCTCTCCCATTTGTAGGTGGGCTTTCTTCCCCCCCCCCCCCCCCCCCCCAGAGAGCATTTGTGCTCACCAGAGAGACGAAAGACAGAGAAAGAGTGAGAGGGAGTGGAGGAAACACCCCCCGATGGGGTGTGGTCCTACTGCAATCCCTTCTCCTTTGCAGCTGGGATTCAAACTACATGGTTGGCCACGTGGAATATGGCTCCCTTAATCACTGGAATGTAGGCCGGCCCCATGTGGACTTTTAAGTGTCCTCCCACTATGCTGGAGTGATTTCAGTAATGAGTTTACCAATGACTTCATAAGCTGCTTCTAACAGTAGCTGACAAACTGTAGGTAGTTATTATTAGGAAATTGAGAATACACCTAATCTAAAAAGCCCAGGTCTTCTGAAGCCAGGTCTAGTGCTCTTTCCAGGGTACTGTGCAGGGCATGGTCAGCCACCTGAAATCCTGGGAAGAGCTGGTGGGCCACAGAGGGGGCATCACATATGGGCAGCATAGCTAAAGGGACTGGGCCAAGCACATTTCTAAGATCCAAGGGTTGAAAACACCTTAACTGGAGGTAATTTCTGGGAGGACAGAAGTGGCAGCCAGGTTAGCCAGTGGCATAGTGGCTGGGGCGACTGGATCCCAAGTGGCCGACTGTATAATTCAAGTCCTAGACCCGGCAACATGAAAAACACACCAGGTACATGTACATGTGTGTCCCCAAATCTTGAAAGTGGAGCAGAAGAGATTGTAGTATGGTCAACCCCTGGGGGTGGTTTCTAATTTTCCTTTTCTTTCTCTTTCTGTCTCTTTCCAGTGAGCATATAACCTTGTAGCAAATATTTTAAAAATTAAAATTAAAAACTGGGACCAGCAGATGGCATAACAGTTATGTCGCTAGACTCCCATGTGATCAACCACGGTTCAAGCCCCAGACCCTGCAGCTTAAAACTCACGCCGGTTGCATGTATACTCAAAATCCCAAGAGGAGAATGGAGAAGGAATTGTACTGTGGCCACCCCACCCCCACCAGGGTGTGACTTCTTGCTTTCTGTCTCTCTGTCTCTCCAGCGAGTACACGTGCCCTATAACAAAAACCTCTTTAAAAAATAAATGAAAATTAAAAAACAAAGAAATGGAAGCCAATGTACACACCTGTTACAGTGAAATAGCTAGTTCCTTGTCTCTAGCATAAAGTAAGCAGATGCCTTCCTGGTGGTACAATGTATTCATCCTGCCTTTCTCTATAACTTTCACTTACTGAGCACCTACTATGAGCGGATGCTCTGCTGGGCCCTTTTCATTATCATGGGGTGACGCCATTGCCATAGTTATTCCACACTAGGTTGGTCTCCAGACATGCTCTGTGGTCACTCCACAAAGCACACTGGTCACAACAGGAAAGAAGAGCCTTCACTTACCTGGCCTGCCAGGTTGAAGTAAGAATGGTTGGTCAGGTTGACTGGCGTGGTCTGACTGGCCTGTGCTCGATAGTTGACCGTGAGCTCCCCGCCATTGAGCGTGTATGTCACCCAGACTTTTAATTCTCCAGGGTAACCTTCCTCACCGTCAGGACTGACACGGGAGAACTGGACGCCATTGGACAGTACCTGAGGGGTCCAAAGGACCTAGAAGAAAGGGTTTTCAGAATTGCTCAGTCACTCCAATCCCAAGCTAAATGCCACATTGCAATATTTAAAGACAATTGATTCTCCAAGAAGGGAAATGGTTATGTAATCAAGAAAACTTGTGAATAATGTACTGGATTTTAACTATTCTAAAATTTCGTTTTATACAGAGGAGTGGCTTTTGAGAGGAAAAAAACCTTTCTTTCTCTTTGCCAACTCATATTGCCCATACTCTTTTCTTTGTATTTCCCTCTTCCTCTCTTCGATTATTTTTTTTTCTTTTTGGAGAGGTTTTTGTTATAGGGCACGTGCACTTGCCAGATGGACAAAGGAAATCACATCTTCAAAGGTCAAAACACTGGCAATTTCAAATGGCTCCAACTAATACTACTTCCCCCATTTTACAGACGAGCACACCGAGTTCAGTGGCGTTACCTTGCCCACTTCAACCCCCCTACATCCCAGGGGAGCGGAGTAGAACCCTTTCTTACTTCGTGCCCGTTGTTTAAAAGGAAAAAAGACATCTTGCCCAAAGGTCATGCTTGTAATCAGTAACAGAGTTAGGATTCAAACTCAGATCTGGCTGTCGACGCCACTCCATCTTAGTTTCAGTGAAGGTTTCGCTTCAATCTCCATTTACAGCAGAAGAGCTGAGGCCAACTTCTGTCATAACCAGGCAGACTTGAAAGGTGACAACCTCTTTGGGCCTGAGGATCAGCCATGAGCCCAGGCGCTGCCCACCCACTGCTGACAGGATCTGCTCCCACCGATGTCGCATTCGCCACAACAGGGAACCCAGCTGGAACGGAGGGCTCCGCCTTCGCCTACGGTGAAAGCAGCTGGCACTTGAAAAAATTCACTGAACTTAATAAAAAATTAATTTTATGCCCTAATTATCTCCCAGAAATGTTGACATTTCAAGACACTTAAAATTGGAAGCCCCAGGCCTAGCCACAGTGCTGTGGGATAGCTGGGGCTGCATGGGAGGGCCGGGCCACAAATACCTCTGTCTCCCCTGTGAGTGCTTACTTGCTCTCTCACGGCCTCTCATAAAAAAAAAAAAAAAAAAAAAAAAAAAAAAAAAGCGCCAGTAGGTGGCAAGGTGGTTGGGACACTGGATTCTCACACGGTTGACCATAGTTCAAGTCCCGGACCTAGTGGCTTGATTCCTCTCTCTCTCTCTGTCTGTCTCTGACTTTCTCTGGTCAAATTAAAACAAATAATTTTGTTTTTATAAAAAATGAAGCTGGTGCCAGCAGGTGGCATGACGTTAAAGCACTGGATTCTCACATGGCTGACTCTGTGTTTCAAGTCCTGGACCTGGTGACTTGAAAATGATATCAGGAGTGTGTGTGTACATGTCCAAGATACAGAGAGGTGAATTGGAGGAGAGGGGATTGTGGTGTGGCCATCCCCCAGGGAGGTGATTTATCACTTTCTCTGTCTGTCTCTGGTAAGAGCACATGGCCTAGAGCAAAAACTGTTTTTTTTAAAAAATGAAGCCTATTACATGTAATTAAAAGAAAGAAAAAAGAGGGCCTGGCAGATGGAGTGATGGTTAGGGTCCTGGATTCCCATATGGCTGATAGTGGTTCAAGTACCTGACCTGGAGGCTTGCTTTCTTTCCCACTTTTCCTCTCTGTCTTTGTCTAGTCAAATTAAAAAATAATGACAATGATGAATTAAATAATTCTTCAAAAAAATAAAAAAGCAAGGTGTCGGCAGGTGGCAGGGTGGTTAAGGGTGCTGGACTCCGACATAGACTGTGGTTTGAGTCCCAGACCTGGTGGCTTGCTTTCTCACCTTCTCTATCTCTCGCTCTCTCACTCTGTCCTGCTCTGGTCAAATTTAAAAATAAATAAATAGAGTTAAATAAAATAAATCCTAAAAAAATAGAAACAGAAAAAAGAATCCCTCAAATGGAAAATTCTAGGAATTAAATACTTGAGATAAAATGTCCTGAGCTTGCTGTTTACCTTTCCTTCTTTATAGTAAAGATAAAATAGACAGATGGCTGTGTAAACCAGTGTTACTGGTTCGGCATAATTCCTTTCACAGAGAATTTGCCTGACCCTGTACTTTCCAAATTTCCAGAAATTTTGCTGTTTTTACTGTTTATCAGACTTTTCAAATTTCATCTGTTAAAAACCTGTTTGGGGACCAGCAGTTGGCATAATGGCTATGTCGCTGGACTCCCATGTAGTCGACTATGGTTTGAGTCCCAAACCCAGTGGCTTAAACTCA
This sequence comes from Tupaia tana, assembly GCA_026018925.1. Lineage (NCBI taxonomy): Eukaryota > Metazoa > Chordata > Mammalia > Scandentia > Tupaiidae > Tupaia > Tupaia tana. Next base: position 195,697,160 of record JAKSZU010000003.1, read on the forward strand.
TGCTCGGCGTGTGTGCCCAAGATCCCGAGAGGAGAGTGGAGGAGAAGGGACTGCAGCCTGGCCATCCTCCCTGGGGCATAATTTCTCACTTTCTGACTCTTTGTCTCTCTCTTACTGGCAAGCGCATGCACCCTATAGCAAAAACCTCTCAAAAACAAAAACAAAAACAAAAACAAAAACCCTGGGGTGATAGAAAAACACATACCTCCAGGTCAACAAGTAATCAGTGGTTATTGAGATCAAGACACAATGGAAGAGAAAGGTCATCTGATACAGCTCACCTAACTGTATCAAAACCCTGGGCTTTGACCTGCCAGTACAGCAGCAGTTAAATGCTGTGCATATGGTGCTCTATCCCACATGGCCAACTGTGGGTTCAAATCCCAGCCCAAGCAGCTTGAAAAACACTCCAGAATGTGTGCACCCTGACAGGACGGAGGAAGGGAGGAAAAACGTTTGGGTATAAACATGCCCCACTGGGAGGGGCTTTCTCTCTCTCTCTCTCTCTTTCTCTCTCGCAAGCACAAGTGCCCTCTGGCAAAACAAACAAAGCCTACTGATCAAAAACTTTATTAAAATATTCAGTCTTGGGCCAGCAGGTGGTGTGGCAGTTAAAGTGCTAGACTCCCAAATGGCCGATTTGGTTTGAGTCTTAGACCTGGTGCTTTCTCACTTTCCCTCTTTCTGTCTCTCTGGTGAGTGCATGTGCCCTATACAAATTGAAAAATAATGGGGCCAGCAGGTGGTGTGGTGCTTAAGGACGCAGGGCTCCCACAAAGCTGACCATGGTTCGAGTCCCAGACCTGGTGACTTGCTTTCTCGCTCTCTCTCTCTCTCTCTCTCTCTCTCTCTGTCTTGCTCTCCCTCTGTCCCTCTCTGATCAACTTAAAAATAAATAAATAAAAATAAAGTTAAAGTAAAATAATCCTCTTTAAAAAAATGATAGTAACCAGCAGTTAGCATAATGGCTATGTCTCTGGACTCCCATATAGTAGACCACGGTTCGAGTCCTGGACCTGGTGGTTTAAACTCACGCCGGGTGCGTGTGTGTGCATGCCCAAGATCCTGAGAGGAGAATGGAGGAGAAGGGATTGCAATGTGGCCATCCCCCCTGGGGGGGTGATTCTCACTTTCTGTCTCTCTGTCTCTCTCTGCCTTTCTGGCAAGTGCACGCACCCTGTAGCAAAAACCTCTCAAATAAATAAATAAATAAATAAATAAATAAAATAATGATATTAAATAAAACTAAAAAACTAACTAAAAGTTCAGTCTTTTCCCACCCTCGCAGGGCCATCACACAGCAACTCTCTCTAATATCTACATAAGAATCAAACACCATCCATTTTTCAAGAACAGCTCAAATCCCACCTTCTCAGTTGCTGTCCATCGGTTCACACCCAGTTCTACAGTGCACCACTAGCATCTATGTTATGGTACTTCTTTTTTTTTTGGAGAGGTTTTCACTATAGGGCATGTGTGCTCGCCAGACAGAGAGACATAGAGACAGAAAGTGAGAAATCACCCCCCAGGGGGGATGGCCACACCGCAATCCCTTCTCCTCCATTCTCCTCTCGGGATCTTGGGCACGCACGCACACGCGCCTGGCGTGAGTTTTAAGCCACCGGGTCCGGGACGCGAACCGCGGTCGACTACATGGGAGTCCAGCGACATAGCCATTACGCTAACTGCTGGTTCCCTGTTATGGTACTTCTTGAAGCTCACCTATAACAATTACAGGTGCTTTTTTGTTGTTGTTAGTTTGTTATAGGGCATATGTGCTCACCAGAGAGACAGGGATGGGGAGAAAGGGGGAGTGAGAAATCACCCCCCGGGAGAATGGCCACATCACAATCCCTTCTCCTCCATTCTTCTCTTGGGGTTTTGGGCATGCATGCACACGTGTCTCATGCGATGATCAAGCTGCTGGGACTGGGACTTGAACTGTGCAGTTGGCCATGTGGGACCCAGTTGCTTTACCCTCCATACCACCTGCTGGTCTCAACAGTTACAGGTGCTTCTTGCCTTGCGATGGGGTTATGTCCTGATAAACCCAACATAAACTGAAAATGTTAAGTCGAAAACCAAAAATCATAACTTAGCCTGAGTTATAAATGTGCTCAGAACATTGGCATTAGACTACAGTGGGCAAATCATCTAACACAAAGCCTATTTTATAATAAGGTATTGAAAATCTCATGTTACGTGTGGAATTTTGTACTGAAAGTGAAAACAAAATGGCTGTAAAAAAAAATACCAGATAGTTATATGAGTAGTCGAAGTACAGTTTCTACTTAATGAGTATTCCTTTTATAACACTGTGAAGGCAAAAAATCGAAAGTCAAGCCACTGTGGTGTTGGTTACCATCTGTTTTCATGTAAGGGTCTGTCTTCCTCCCGTTACTGTGGGCCCCAGGAATCCACACTGTTATCTTCCCTGGCCTGAGAAGGGGCCCATTAAACCCACTGCAAGGATAGATATGGAGACTCACTATTTTGCGATGTTCATGCAGGTAATACGTGCTAAGCAACAGCCCAGGAAATACCCCAATGGAACAGAGTTGGCAGGAACAAGCCAGAACAGCGTGTGTTCTGAGTCCCCTCAGGGTTCCTGTCCAAACATGTGGGGGCCTTTACTTCCCCTGGGTGGGGTCTGCTCATCCTCTGGCATGTTCTAGACCTTCTCTGCCCTAAGACTGGCAGAGCAGACGCTACCCTCCGCTCCAAGGCTCTCCCTGGCATGAGGAGTCTCATCACTGAGGAAAGGGGAACCGGTAGGGCAAGCTGGTTCCAGACCACCGGCAAGAAGCTGGTGGGAAAGGGGAAACCGACAGCCCGGAGTTCCTCCACCAGGACAGGGGCACTCAGAGGCAGGAAGCAGCAGCAGCTGTGGCCATTGGCTGCCATCTGTGTCACTTCTTCTCCAACTCTTCTCTAGTCAATAACCTGGGTGGTAGAATTTAAAGAAAAGCTAACTACTGGGATGTTCTCCCTCACAGCCTGAACTTAGACTAGTAAGATAGTCAGTGAGGTTAACCCACAGATTTCGGTGGAGCTAGGAAGTTCGAGGCCAGGCATTCCTCCCTCACAAGAAAGTGTTTGATCAATTTGCTTTCCTGAGCTTGTTTTCAGGAATTCAGCTGGGGATTGGGAGTTTTTAATGTGAAAATAGGGAACTAGGCCGAACCTGAGGTAATTTTGAGGCAGGAGGCACTTCAGTGGACAGGTAGGCCCAGGTGCAGTGCCATTCTACAAGGTGGGGGGTGGGGTTAATGAGAGGTCCAGGGAGGTGTTCCACGTAGAAGTCCTCTGGCCTTTCGCAGCCTCAGTTTCTCATTAGTGACGATGCGGAGTTCCAGAGAGGGTCAGAGATAATATAGTGAATGCCTGGTGCAGTCATTGGCACGTATATAATTAATCTGGGTCCTAGTACTGTGAGAAAGTCATACCGCGTCTTCCTAAGTCAGGGGGCTGTCACGTTTTCATTAGGGAGCCCCTGCCTGTGACAGTCAGATGAGCTACAGAAGGGTGAGTCCTGGACCACGGCCATCGCATTTGCTCCCTGGGACCAGGGAGCAGCCTCTTTCCCGCATCACCTTACCAAGCATGTGCTCTAGAGCCTAGGACCTGTGCCTGGCAAAGAGAAGGAATGCTTGAGGTGCTTTGTGAAGTGTGCCAGGTGGGGCTGCCAGATGCCCCCACTTACCTTATCAAACCCACGGGCTCCTCCATGTAGACTGTTGGGTTCTTTGTTAATGGCCAGGTGATACTCCTTCCCGTCCAATGTGAACGTTCCTTTGGCAATCCGGTTGGCCACTCTTCCAACCACTGCTCCAAAGTAGGGCTGCTTTTGGAGATACCCTGCAAGGACAAGGGATGACGGCATTTTTCAAAACTTCAAACCAAAGGTGAGCCTCACATGATCTGAGGGCAGCTGTAAGTACTAACCACCTGGGGGTATCAAAGTCTTCCTGGAAACATGAACACGTGGTGATTTCTTCATACAGCCTTTCCTTTTTCCAAAATTAATTCATATTTATTATAAAAAATTGTTTTAGGGGGCCAGCAGATGGAATAGTGGTTAAGGTGCTGGACCCCCACATGGCCGACCACTGTTTGAGTCTCGGACCAGGCAGCTTGAAAATCACGTTGGGCATGTGTGTGTGCGTGCCCAAAATCCAGAAAGGGGAATGGAGGGAAAGGGATTGCAATATGGCTATTCTCACTTGCCCTCTCTCTGAATCTCTGTCTCTCTCCTTTCCAGTGAGCACATGCACCCTATGTCAAAAACAAACAAAAAAAGTTTTAAATTTCTTTTGTTTCTTCTGTAAGTGAGTGAGAAACAGACTGTCCCCAACAGTCTTGACACTGAGCCACCTCCAGCTTCAGCCAGCCCTGGATCACGGACATGTGTGCACAGAGTACTCAGGGAGGTCTTCAGACCGTGAATTGGGACCCTTTCCATGGGGGTCAGCCTTGCAGAGCACTGCGTTTTATCACTGTGTCATCCAGCTACAACTTTTCCTAAACTTTATAAAGCAGAAAGAAGATAGGCTGGCCCTATAGCCTAGTAGTTAAAAGAGCTGGATCCCATATGGCTGACTGCAGTTCAAATCCTGGTTTGAAAAACCTGCAGGGTGTGTGTGTATGTGTGCTCCAAATCCCAACAAGGTGAAGAAGTGGAGAAGGGATTGTAGTGTGACCACACCCCTTGGGAATGCTTTCTCCTTCTCCCTTCTCTCTCTGGCTAGTGCATGTTCTCTCTTACAAAAAAAAAAAAAAAAAAAAAAAAAAAGTAAAGTACAAAGAAGAAATTTAAGTTCTCCTAATCTCATCACTAGAGAGAACCACCATTGGTATCTTCATGTAATTACTCTCATCTTTCTGTTCTCTACATGTGTACATTTGCTCTTTATTCTCTTTATAAAACTGAGATCTTACTAGAATGCTGCTTTGTAATCTGCTTTTCTTCTAGGCCAACCAATTTTCTTAGCCTAAAATGATTTTTTGTAGTCTTGAGGACATTATCTGATCCTTCTTTCTCTTTTTATTTTTTAAAAACTATACAATTAGTACATAAGATTGTCAATGAAATAAAGTTAAGTCATAAATAAGAATACAGAGTAGCAAGTACCCCACCAGATGATGGCATGGCAGTAAAACATGATGCACTATGAGCAAACCCACAAGAGACGGTTCTCGGTTCAAGTCCAAAGACCTCCCTGAGTATGCCAGACACACACTTACCTATGATACAGTGTAGGTTAAGGTTGGGAGTAGAGTATGTCTCAGGACCCTATAGAGAATGTTCTTTCTCTCTCTCATGGAAGAAATAGGTAAAATAAACTTAAAAATATATATGTAGAATAAGCTTGACAGGGGTCAGCAGGTGGTGTGAGGTTAAGGTGCTGGATCCCATACGGCCAACTATGTGGTTCATGTCTTGGACGCAGTGGCTTGAAAATCATGCCAGGTACATGTGTGCTCAAAATCCTGAGAGGAGACGGGAGGAGAAGGGATTGTGGCATGGTCGTTCCCATGGGTGGGGGGGTGATTCCTTACTTTCCTTGTCTCTTCTCTCTCTCTCTCTGGCAAGCAGACATGTCCCATAGCAAAACTAAAAAAAATAGTAACATAGTATGTCCAGTTAAACTTAAATTTCAGAGACACAATAAATTATTTTTTTGTATAAGTTTGTTCATATTATTATCATACATAGGGCATACTGAAAAAGTGTGAAGGGACTTCAAAAAACTCGTGAAAAATGATTATTAAAGTATAAATTTATTTTGGTACAACAAAAAAATTGAAATTCATGCAGAGTTTGGTCATAATACATATTTCCCACAAACTTTTTTTTCTCAGAGAGATTTTTGCTATAGGGTGCATGCACTCAGCAAAGAGATGGAAAGCAAGAAATCACCCCCCAGAGGGGATGGTCACGCCACAGTCCCTTCTCCCCTACTCTCCTCTTGGGATTTTGGGCATGCACACACATGCACCCTGCATGAGTTTTTTTTTTTTTTTGAGAGAGATTTTTGCTATAGGGTTTGTGCACTCGCCAAGAGGCAGAGAGACAGAGAGAGAAAAGCAAGAAATCACCACCCCCCAGTGGGGATGGGTATGCTACAATACCGTCTCCTCCATTCTCCTCTCAGGATTTTGGGCACACACATACATGTGCCTGGTGTTTTAGGCCACTGGGTCCAGGACTCAAACTGTGGTGGACTATGTGAGAGTCCAGCGACGTAACCATTATGCCATCTGCTAGGCCCCCAGTGTGAGTTTGTTTTTTTATTTACTTATTTAATTCCATTTGTTGTTATTATTATTACTTAATTTGACCAGAGAGAGAGAGAGAGAGAGAGAGAGAGAAAGAGAAAGCAAGAAAGCAAATCACCAGGTTTGAGACTCAGACTGCAGTCAGCCACATGGGAATCCAATGCTTTTAATCACCACACCACCTGCCAGCCCCCCAAGCTTGAGTTTTAAGCTGCCAGGTCTGGGACTTGAACCATGGTCAACTATGTGGGAGTCCAGTGACATAACCATTACACCATCTGTTAGTCCTCCCAAAATCTTTTTTTTTTAAATAAGAATGTGGCTTAAAAAACAAAAAGAATTATTTTATCTAACTTTATTTATTTTAATTTAATCAGAGAGGGATATATATATATATATATAGAGAGAGAAAGTGAGAAAGCAAGCCGCCCAGTCCAGGATTCAAACCACAGTCGGCCATGTGGGAGTCCAGTGCTCCTAACCACCATGCCACCTGCTGGCCCCCAAACTTTTTGAAAACGCCTTGTGTAAACTGTTTAACTGAAATTCAAATCTAACTAGACATCCTATAATTTTATTTGTTAATTCTAGCAACCCTGAAAATGAATAAAATGCAAAAGCCTCCCTTCACCTCTTACTTCCCTTCCTTTCCAATAGTAACCACTACTAAGTTTGCCATGTACACGCCATCTTTTTCCTTGAATAAACTACAAATAAACATATATACAAATACATAAACATACACATATTCTATGTAAGGAGAATTGTGCTATACGCATTGTTTCGCAACTTTTCATTTGTCACATAGTGTCTTAAGATCCCTCCATGTGGCGTGGTGGTTAGGGGCACTGGACTCCCACATAACTAACTGCAGTTCGAGTCCCGGACCCAACAGCTTGCTTTCTCTCTCTCTCTCTCTCTCTCTCACTATGTCCCTTTGTCTCTCTTTCTCAGTATATCTTTCTCTCTATGTCCCTCTCTGGTCAAATTTAAATAAATAAATAAAGTTCAATAAAATAATTGTTTAAAAAAATCCCTCCACATAACTCTCTCTCTGTACACACACACACACACACACACACACACCTATTTCTGTTAATAGCTATATGGTGTGTGATATATATATATATATATATATATATATATATATATATATATATATGTATAATGGCTATATGGGGGGTGTGTGTGTGTGTATATATATATGTGTATATATATGTGTGTGTGTGTGTATACAATTTAAAATGTATTTCTTCCCCGAGAGAGAGAGAGAGGGAAAGAGACAATGACCCCCAACAGGGTCCTCAGGCCATGATCCACCTGTAATCTTAACCTGCTCAGATCGTGGGCCATGGTAGCCAGGGAGGTCCTGGATGTGAACCCAGGGCCTTTCCCATATGGGCCCAGTCGTGTTATCCCTGTGTCACCTGGGCTCAGACATGGCACAATGACATGCATAAACGGTCACTGGTTTTCCATTTTTGTTTGTGTTTTCTTTGTTGAAGGTGGGTATTAAAAGCACTGTAGCATCCTGGCAGTTACAACCTCCTGCATGGCTATATTTCAACACTCTCTTCCCTCTAAGTTCCTCTGCTTAGCTTTTGATGGAAGAGACTAAGGTCGGGAGGTAGGTGGTTTTCTGTATGATGACTGAGATTACTTACTACTCTGTTCTTCGCTCGATGCCCTCAGAACTCCACTTCTCTTTGCCCCGGCACTCTGCCTCCACATCTACTTCCATCAGCAGAGAATGCAAATGAAGCAGATAGACTATTTTTCCATAGCTGGAGGGGCTCTCAGGATACAGACCCTGAGCCAATTAGGCAGTTACAGTTCATAGATTCCCATTACTCAAACTGGTCACAAGTTAAATATTAATCATTTTCTCCCCAGCCTTTCCTGGTTCACTTCCTTGTTGATCTGTGGATGTCCCAGAGTCCTGCCTGTGGATGATAATAACACCTAATAAGCACTCAGTAAGAGTGCTTTCTAAGTCCCAGTCACTTTCAAAGTGCTCTGTGTTCAATGAATTTCATCCCCAGAATACTTCTGGGAAGCAGCTACTATTACAAAAACCCTCATTTTACACATGTGGAAGCTGACAACAGAAAAGCTAACCTGTTTCAAAACACTAGTTAACTGCAGAACCAGGACTTGAACCCAGGCAGTCTGGCTCCTGAGTCCATGTCCTTAAGCACCATATTATTTGGAAAGCACGAGGTATCCTGGTTGATTGGCTTTACCACCATCCCTAGGCTGGACTGATCTCTTTACTAGCTCCTACCTCTCCTTACCCTCTTCTCCTTCTAAAGCTGTTGCTTTAAAATCCCTGATACTGGTTACCAAAAAAGTCCCAAAGGGTCAAACAATCTTTCCTTGGTTTTGTTTCACCTGTCTTCCAGAAGCTAAAAAATGTCAAGAAAAACAGACTTTTTGTCTAAAAAACTGTCTGGGGCCAGCAGGTGGCGTGATGGTTAAGGCACTAGACTCCCACATGGTTGACCGTGGTTTGAGTCCTGGACTTGGCAGCTTGCCTTCTCACTTTCCCTCTCTCTCTCTCCCTCTGTCCCTTTCTGGTCAAATTAAAATAATAAATAAAAGTTGTATTATTATTTTCTTTTTTTGGAGAGGTTTTTGCTATAGGGCGTGTGCACTCACCAGAAAGACAGAGAGAGACAGAGAGACAGAAAGCGAGAAATCACCCCCTGGGGGCGATGGCCACGCCGCAATCCCTTCTCCGTTCTCTCAGGATCTTGAGCACGCACGCACGCATGCACACGCACCCGGCATGAGTTTAAGCCACCAGGTCCGGGACTCGAACCACAGTCGACTACATGGGAGTCCAGCGACATAGTCATTATGCTAACTGCTGGTCACTAAATAAAATAATTCTTAAAAGCAACAACAACAACAATTGTCTGGCTCTATTTTTGAATCCTACCTTGTTTCAATCAAGAAATGTATGCAGAGCCTCTGTCTTTGCAGAGTTCTGCAGCAAACCTGGTAACAAGGCTTCTGCCACGTGGGCTTGCAAGAACTCCCTCAGAGTTGACATTTGCTGGCAACAGCTAATCGATCAGCCCACGGAGACAGGAAGCGCTCGCCAATTCTTAGGTTTGGATGAATAGGGATTAAACCATAAGGACAGCAGAAACCATGACTCCCAAATGTTCCTGAAAAATTCTTCAGAACAAATGGATTTTATACGATGTTACTAAGCTTTCACATCAAACCAGAATTACAAAAAGTGAAAGTTTCCAAATCCCAAACAAGGTGTGACTAAAGAGTTGTTTAGAAATGCAGAAATATTGTTTTCCATGAAAAAGTTCAAAGTTCTGGGCCAGCCAGTGGCCTGGTGTTTAAGGGATTCAGAACCCACATGGCCAATTGCAGTTCAAATTCCAGTCTGACAGCTTGAAAAACACTGGGCACACGTGCACACGTGCCCCAAATCCTGACATGATAGAAATGGAGGAGAAGGAACTGCAGCATGGGGGAGGAGGGGCGTTTCCTCCTCTCACGCTCTCTGTGTGTCTCTCTGTCCAGTGCACGAGCCTTCTAGCAATAGAAAGGGGACCTGGGGCTCATTTACAGCAATTTGGAAGATGGCTGGAAAAAAATGCTCCTTATCAAACTGTGAATGCTGATTTAATCAAGCCCATTGCTGAGGCAAGAGCACAAGTAAAGGAAAAGTTTGCCCCCTTTCTTGGGCAAGACACTGGCCAGGGTAAATTAATAAATACTTAACTGAGAGATGTGGCCCTTTCTGCTTCCTTAGCCAGAGTGCCCTGAAGTCCAAAACAAAATTACTACTCTCAGTGAACAACCCCACTACCTGAGTGATTGTCCTTTGGTTATATGAGGAAAACATTAAACTTGGCTTTAATTGCATGCACTTTAATCATCCCAGATATTTTATATATTTTTAAGTGATGACTAGCTGTCCTAAATGAATCTCCACACCATTTCTTGCAATGTTAACAAAGTGAAAGTTCTAGTAGTATGAGGGAAGATATTTGTGCTCTTTCTGGTCAGAGATATTTGACACATGAAGGGTCTTTAAAAGTTCAGGCAAAAGGAGGGACCAGCAGGTGGCATGGTGGTTATAAGGCATTGGACACTCCCACATGGCCGACCATGGTTTGAGTCCTGGACCTAGTGGCTTGCTTTCTCACTTTCTCTCTCTCTCTTCTCTCTCTCTCTCTCTCTCTGTCTCTCTAGTCAAATTAAAATAAATGAATGAGTAAATAAAATTAAATTTAAGGGACCAGCAGTTAGCGTAATGGCTATGCCGCTGGACTCCCACATAGTCAACTGCGTTCACGTCTTGGATCCGGTGGCTTAAAACTCATGCTGGGCACATGTGCGTGCGTGCCCAAGATCCTGAGAGGAGAATGGAGAAGAAGGGATTGCGGCGTGGCCATCCCCCGGGGGGTGATTTCTCGCTTTCTCTCTCTTTCTGTCTGGCGAGCGCATGCGCCCTATAGCAAAAAAAAAAAAAAAAAAAAAAAAAAACCTCTCAAAAAAAAATTAAATTTAAAAAAAAGTTCAGGGAGAATGAATATTGTGAAAACACTATGCATGGATTTCCAAATTTTTTGCACCAAAATACACTCTTACTTTAATTCTATTTTTCTGTGAACTTTGAAGTCCTTTATACGTGATTAGATATAGTCAGACACATACACAGCGATTGTACATTGAATCATCACAATCCATTTGTTTCAAGTGAGGGAATAATCTAGTGAAGTTAAATGACTTGCCAAGGTCCCACAGCTTTCAGGGACAAAGCAGAGATTTAAATTAGGTATTTTGGGACAAACAGAAAGTGTAATAGTTACATTGCTGGACTCCCACGTAGTCAATGAGAAGTCAACCACGGTTCAAGCCCTGGACCCGGTGGCTTAAAATGCACACCAGGCGTGCATGTGTGTGTGTGTGTGTGTGCCCAAGCTCCCGAGAGGAGAATGGAGAAGGAATTGTGGCATGGCCAACCCCCATGAAGGATAATTTCTCACTTTCTGTCTCTCTGACTCTCTAGCAAGTGCATGCACCCTATAATAAAAGTCTCTAAAAACAAAAAATAATAATAATAAAATAGGGACCAGCAGATAACATAGCAGTTAGGTCGCTGGCCTCCCACATTGCTGACCATGATTTGAGTCCCGGAACTGGCAGCCTGAAATTCACACCAGGCACATGTGCACGCTTGCCTAAGATCCCAGGAGAAGACCAGAGGAGAAGAGATAGCTGCATGGCCCCTGCCCTGGCAGGGGTGATTTCCGCTTTCTGTTTCTCTGTCTCTTTCTGTCTCTCTGGAAAGCACATGTGCCCTATAGCAAAAATCTCTCCAATAAATAAATAAATAAATAAGAGGCTGGCAGGTGGTGTGGTGGTTAAAGGTGCTGTATTCCCACATGGCTGACCATGGTTTGAGTCCCAGACCTGGCAGCTTGCTTTTTCACTTTCTCTGACTCTGTCTTTGTCCAGCCAAATTAAAAAAAATAATAATAACAACAAATGGAATTAAGTATATAAATAAATAAATTTTAAAAATAATAATAATAAAATAAAATAAAAAATAAACTAGGGAGCTTCTATGCTCCTCCACTCCAAAACACTCATGGGCATTTGAAACATTAAACTTCTGTCTAACCTGATTCCCTTTTGCTCTCACTCCTTCTGAAGCTAGGTTTTCTAAAAGCACTACATTTATTTTTTAATTTTTTTCTGTTTTTTCCATAATGGCCTCGTTGCATTAATAGCTGAGTGTTTGATGGTAACCAGGATGACAAAAAATAAAAAGGAAGGCCTCTCAGTGACTGTAATGGGTAGGTTGTTTATACCTGTAGCTTATGAGCAAATATGCCCATCGCAAGCTTTGAAAGAAGTCGTAATGACTGTAAGTGGGTCACGCAGGTGACAAACATTTTAAAATTAAAAAAAAAGAGAGAAAAAAACACACAAGAGGCATTACCGATTTTTGCAGGCTGTTAACTAAAAGATGGTATAATTTACTTCTTTTGAATTCTATAGAAGATCTCATTTTCCCAGGGAGAAATTGAACCACTCTGACCTCTGGTCATGGCTGCCATCCAAGCAGTTTATATAATCTATCTGGGAAACTGGAGATCGTTCACATCTGACCTGGCAGTCACAAAAGGACCACATCCCGTGGAATTATCCACGCTTAGTTCTTAGCTCTTCCTCAGAACATTTTTGGGATGTGGTAATGTCAAGTAAACTCTTTTTTACTTAGTCTTACTCATTACTGTTTATTTATATTTTTTTAAAGATACAACACAAATTTATTATTTTACAGTTTGTTTTTTGTTATTGTTGTTGTTCATAATTTGACCAGAGAGGGACAGAGAGAGAGAGAGAGAGAGAGAGAAAGTGAGAAAGCAAGCCACCAGGTCTGGGACTTGAATTGCAGTCGGCCATGTGGAAGTCCAGCGTCCTCAACCACCACGCCACCTGCTGGCCCCATGTTTGTTTATATTTATATCCTTACATGCGTTAAAAGAATATACAGTGAAGGGACCAGCAGTTAGAGTAATGGCTATGTCGCTGGACTCCCATGTAGTCGACGGCGGTTCGCGTCCCGGACCCGGTAGCTTAAAACTCACGCCGGGCGTGTGTGCGTGCATGCCCAAGATCCCGAGAGGAGAATGGAGGAGAAGGGATTGTCATGTGGCCATCCCCCCTGGGGGGTGATTTCTCGCTTTCTGTCTCTCTGTCTCTCTCTGTCTGTCAGGCGAGTGCACGTGCCCTATAGCAAAAACCTCTCCAAAAATAATAAGAATATACAGTGAAAATTAAGTCTCCTTCCAATCCCAGCTTCCCAGGGTTCTTTTTAAAAATTATTTATTTAAATTTTATTTATTCATTCATTTATTTTCATTTGACCAGAGAGAGAGAGAGATAGAGAGAGAGAGAGAGAGAGAAAGCGAGAAAGCAAGCCACCAGGTCTGGGACTTAACAGTCATCAGCCATGTGAGAATGTCCAGCATCTTAACCACCACGCCACTTGCTGGCCCCCCAAGGCTCTTTTTTTAAGCACTACTGTTACCAGTTTCAGTTCCAATACACTAGACTTGATCAGAATAGTAGCAGTGTGCCATCTTATATCTTCCTGATTGAGACAATTATCCTTCCTGTTATGACATAATGAAGGCTTATTTACGTTTTGCAATACTAGAAGAATCTACAAAAAACTGAAAGATAGGGTAATGAGAAGGGAACTAGGGTTCACTTATACTAACTTTGAAGATGGCTGAATGTATTAGAAAGTGTTACTCAGTATTCTGAGCCCCCCCTCAATGTCCTATCTTTTGAAATTACTCTTTCCTTCTGAAATAATTAAATGATCTAAATTAATGCACAGGAATAAAAATGCCCATCTTGACTCAACACCTAGAATGCATGGGGTCTTCAAAAAGTTTATAGAAAATAACAATTAGGAGAAAGACTGCACAGCCTTCAAACTTTTTTTGCACAAAAATAAACTTACACTCCCCACCCCCATTCATGATTGAGTGCATGCATGTGCACGTGAGAGTGACAGAGAAAGAGAAAGCCAGAGACAGAGGAACATCTTCATGATGGTGGTCATCCATAATTCCCTCCCTTCTGTCCTCCAGCCCCAATGGGTCTCGGGCAATTGCACATGTACCTGGTGTGTTTCAGGCTGACGGGGCAATACATTACCACTATGCCACAGAGCTGGCCCTTGTACTTTAATTTTAATTTTTCCATGAACTTTTGGAAGTCCTTGCATATTTGAAAATACTCTGATTCAGGGACCAGCAGCTGTAATGGACATGTCGATGGACTCCCATGTAGTCGACCACAGTTCGGGTCCTGGACCCAGTAGCTTAAACTCATGCCGGGCACGTGTGTGAGCCCAAGATCCTGAGAGGAGAAAGGAGAAGGGATTGTGGCTTTCTGTCTCTCTCTTTCTGGAGAGTGCACACGCCGTATAGCAAAAACCTCTTCAAAAAAACAAAAAGAAAAAATACCCCAAGATTACTGTGATCTAAGAGGAGTTAATGTTTTTTGCTTCTCTTTGAACAACATTTGGGGATACTATGTACTTTCTTTCACCAGGACTCCCGCAGAGGTCACAGACTCACAGACGATTGTTAAATGCCCCCGAACAATGGGCACGCCTACACCCACCAACAAACTGATGCTTCCCAGGTGCCACGTCATTTTGGCTTACATTTCTTATGAATTGCAAAGACGTCTTGTGCTTTAGATCTATGTGACTCATAAGAACTGAAAATGGCAAGAAGTGAGAGGAGTGTGTGTGTCTTCGTGGGAGTGAGCAGTACTTCTCTAAATGGTGATAAGGCAGAAATGAGGTGATGGGAGTAGATGTCCACAAGTTATCTTCAGTTCTTTCAGTAGTTCTGAAATTCTAGGCCATGTATCTATCGACAAGTCTCCTTTGATTCTACTGAGCGATTTTGCAGAGTCCCGTCATCTTTCTGTGACCTGTTTCAGCCTAGAAAATGGTTATGATACTAGCAGACAGAGGCGACTTGGCAAAATGATTTAAAAGAATTCTCTTCTGTCCCTTGCAAATCCTCTTGTCTTTTGCCTCTGAAGATGTCTTTCCCAGAAGTTCAAGTTCATGGGGAGGAGAGGTGCAGCTGATTTTCCCTTTGTCCCTATACCTTTCTACCTGTGGGGATCCTATAAAAGATTCCCTTGAGATAGTAACGAAATTCTGCTGAAGATGAGTACACCCTCCTGTAGGCCAAGCCATGGAGGCTTCAGGACAGACAATACTAGAGGTAAGGAACAGGATTCTCAGGAATATTTTCTAATATATTTTGTGAAGAAAATAAATGGAGAACAAATTTCAGACTCCAGAGTGGAGAAACTCTCAGAGTTTTCTGTTGACCCCAAACTATGAGTCAAGTCACATAGCCAAAGAACCAGACAGACAGAAAGACACACACACCAAAAAGAAAACCTCCAGCTTCCTCTTGAACCGAATTTGCCCACGCTCTCTCCACTGGGCAAAAGGTATTAAGTCTCGGTTTCCTTTTGCCAACTTTTTAACTCAGACTTCATTTTCTATCTGGTTACACCACAGTGCCAACAGATAGTACTATGTACATTTTTCTTTACTCAATAAAACTATAATAGTAATTTTGTACTTATGCAATCACTGGGCTAAAGTCTATCTCTCCAGCTAAACTGCAAGCTCTTTGAGGGTGGGGGCCTTATCTGTTTTGTTGAATATGTGTTCCTACCTGTATGAATTAATACATGATCCTAATTGTCCACCAATCCTGATGTTGAATAAAAGTCCACCCTAGTTAGAAGGAGACCTCATTTTCCGACACTGAGCTGGTTTCCGTTGCATTCAGGTCATGGTTACTGAACAGCTGGGGGTGCCAGGCAGATCCCCCACTGACCAAAGCAAACAGCTCTGCCTGGGTTATGGAGCATTTCTCAGACAACCAGGGCTCAAAGAGAACCTGATAAAGGGAAAAGGAAGTCGAAGACACAAGTCTTTGATTTTTCTGTCTTCAGAAAAGGCCCAAAAGAATAACTAGGAGCCACGCCCCCTCTTACTTCTCCTACCTCTCCTGTCCCACCAAAGGATCAGGCAGTGGAAACATTAGTGCCAGTATTACCTTCAATGGACTTTCTACTTTAAGCGAGGCAAAGCCAGACTGGACAACCAGAGGCCAAGTCCTAGTCCTACGTCCATTCGTTTTGGGTTTCTCCACACTGAACCACCACACAACCCTGAGTTAGCCGGACCCACACACTCCCAAGGTAGACACTAAGCTGCGGGCCTTTCCCCTGGGTCCCTCCCACTGCGAGCAGCCCCATGGACCGATAGAGTGTGCATGCGGCGTCGCTAGCGGCCGGGGGCAGAGTTCAACCCACCTTCCAACTCGGCAAAGCCCAGCACCACATCTGAGGCTCTCCCCTGCCTGTCTTTGACCTCCAGAGCCGTAATGGTGCAGCCCCAGGAGATGATGTCCACTCTCAGCAGGTCTGACTGCAGCTGGAACTTCTCCACGGTCCCTGCCCCTGAGGGCAGTTCTCCGAACACGGATCTGGTTACCGAAACCATGGGGAAAGTTCAGGGCGCGCAGCTACTCTCAGTAAATCAAACTCCACCAGCCAAGCTGGAAGACACGTGTTTACAGGAGAAGGGGCGTGACCCCCCTCAGTCCCCTCCCCTTCCTTGCCGGGATTTAGGGAGTGGCCGCCTCTGCAGGAAAGAAATAGCCTCTGAGGACTTTCTAAATCCTTCCCTTGTCCGGGAGTGACAGGAAGGCACTCCCGCCAGGCTTGCGGCGCTGTCCCTTTGCGAACCCTGACTGCATTGCCTGTTGGGAATGGTAGTCTTTGGGGGGTGAGATTGCTTTCTGGGGCCGGTAGTCTTTCTAAGCCTAAACCTGAGTCTGCAGTGTTCTATCTGCGGGCAGTGAGCTGCTCATTAGTTTTGGTGGCTGACTTTGAGAAGTGCCTGACAATGCAGAGAGCAGAATTAGGGACAGTGAAATGGGTGTTGGGCAGAAGTTCAGGTTTTAAAATGAAGACTTTAGTCCAGGGAACAAGAAGTACGGTGGTAGTTTAGAGATTGTGGACAGAAGTCTGACTGCTTTTTCCTATTCCAAAGTCCTTTCCAGAAGGCCTAGGGGGAGTCATGCCCGCAAACATTCACAGACCATTTTTTTCCATTAACAGGATTCTCCCTACATCCTGACCCTGGCATAGTATCTTTGAGACATAATTTTAACTGATTACAGAATGTTCTTTTCCTTATCTCTTCCCAAGACACAGAACTTCCCTTTCCTTGAGATGTAGATTAAGCATTTCTTTTATGAATCTCTTCCCTTCCAATCACCAACCTAAAAATTGTGGAACCCACCTATAACCTACAAGCTCCCGCTTCCACAGGTCCCACCTTTTTGGGCCAGATCAATGGAAATCTCTTCACCAATTTTGTCTTTCACTCTCAAAAATCAAATAAAAGGAACCCCTGTACCTGATCACCCTGAGAAAGGCATGTTTGCCTCCTCTCCAGGCCTAGGTCACTCATATTCAGGTTGGAAATAAACGGCATTAATTACTCATTATTAATTTTTTTAGGGTTGGTTATTTTCCATCAACAAGATCATTACAGACATCTCTGCACACCGATTGACAGAATGCCCACTCTTTTTGCCACAGGGTGAGCCTTGGACATGGTTCTGGGAGCTAATGCCTGGAAGGCTCTGCTGACTGCCAGCCTGGAGCAGTCGCACAGACAGGGTCAGGCAGATGGAATAGGCCTTCCTCCTATGGACGCCATCAACACGGTTGCAGACTTTTTTCTTCAGGGGACTGAACAGAGACATAGGCTATCAACCCACTCCTGAAGTCCAACATTCCGTTAAGAAGGGGTTAAGGGAATATTTATTGAGGCTCCTGTAAACACTGGGTACTATACCTTTGTTGTCTTCTTTTTCACAAATACAAAGAAGTCTTTAAGTTTGTACAGTTAGGAGAGGAAAGGCACTGAGATCATTAAATAATTGTTCTTAGTATGCCTCAGAATTATCTGAAAAATTTTTAAGTGCTTATTTTCAGTAGCATCTCTGGAATTTCTAATTCTGGGAGTCTAAAGTGAGACTCAAGAGTTTGCATTTTTCACATTCCCCAGGCTATTCGAATGCAGATTATCTGGAAATAGGCTCAAGGAAATGTGCTTTGGCCTGCCCTGGTAGCCCAGTAGTAAAGCTCTGTGACTCTGAGGCCACGCGGGAAGGGCCTGAATTTGAGTCCTGAGGACTCCCTGTGCACACCTACATGTGTGCGTGTGCCTGTGGTGTGAAGACCCTAAGGGGGAGGGAGGTCTCTCTCACTCTCTGAAGAAATAAGCTTTAAAAAGAGAACTAATGCTTTAAGGTTTGATGACTAATCTCAGATTTTCTTGTTTTTTTTAATATTTATTTATTTATTTTCAGTATAATTTTTTTTTTTTTTTTTTTTTGGAGAAGTTTTTGCTCTAGGGCGCATGCGCTCTCCAGAAAGACAGAGAGAGACAGGGAGACAGAAAGCGAGAAATCACCCCCCAGGGGGGTGGCCATGCCGCAATCCCTTTTCCTCCATTTTCCTCTTGAGGTCTTGGGCACACATGCACACGCACCTGGCATGAGTTTAAGCCACCAGGTCTAGGACTCGAACCACAGTCAACTACACGGGAGTCCAGCAACATAGCCACTAGGCCATCTGCTAGTCCCTTGTTGTTATTTTTTTTTTTCCTTCTCTTACTATGACTGGAGAGAGACAGATAGAAAAAGGGTAAGTGAGAATGCAAGCCGCCAGGTCCAGGACTCAAACCATGGCCGGCCATGTGGCAGTCCAGTGCCATCATGCCATCCACTGGCCCTCAGATTTTCTTTCAAAATAGGCTCTAATAGCAGAGGACCAAGATAAAGCTACTAAAGATCTCAATAGGACTGGGAGATAAAATTCAGACACCTATGTATTTCTTGGCTCAATCTGGCAATTCCAGAAGAGTAGTGGGACTCTGAAGTGAGAAGGTGCTGGAAGCCTGAAGACAATTTTATCCAACCCATCTGTACAATCTTGGTCTTTGTATATCAATGCATTTGGCCTGATTCCTGGATACTTAAGAGAGTATCCAAAGACTTGGGTGAGTGTGAAATGCATCTATGATCAGGAAATTAGGAGAATGGGTGTAAAAAAAAAAATAGCCTTAAGTGATTCATTTTCAAGAATAGCTCAGCAAAAGTTGCTTAACCAGATTGTAGATATGACAAAACATTCCCTAAATTTCCTGAACAAACATAATCCAGAAACAAGTCACCCTTGAGAAACGACTTGTCGAGATGGTGGCTGAGCACAAGCCCTTTTGCTCCTGTTTACTTCTCCCTCCTCAGGACGTTTTGGTGGGCCTTTTTCCTGGGCTTGTCCTGATCCTACACCTTAATACTTAATAAGGAAAAAAAAAAAAAAAAAAAAAAAAAAAAAAACCCTAGGCCACATCTGGGAAGATTGTATGCCCCCAGTACTCAGCCAGTGAGGAACTAGGGGAGGGACTTGTGTAGGGAATAAATTACTTGTAACCAATTTGGGCGTGCCTGCCTGTCAGACAACTGATCTTGCAAGACTGCCATTAAAGTCTTGCTTCTCTGTACCCGGTGTCTCTATGTTCATTCTTTGACATTGAACAGGTGAGTGTGTTTCTCACATTGGAATCAAGTTCCTGGAATCAGATGCTAATCAAACTTAATAACCACACTCAGTCTGGTTTGTCTGCATAGTTCAAAGTGGTATTTAGTATTCTTACCACAAAGTCTTAATTCTCCATCACGATGCAGGGGAATTCTGATAGCAAAGGAAAGAGAGCTTGCAACAGGTGTTAGTAAAGCATGATGTACAATGACAAAAAGATCCGAACAAGTTAAATTAGAGGCCACACGACACCCAGACCATCACCCACAGGCCCCCAAGTGCTGGTTCATCAGAATTTCTCCTAAACTCTGCAAGTCTCATCGGCCCACTTCACATTTGTGGTTGATTCATACTCAAGCCGTTTTGGCAATGCTGTGTTAGCAAGAATGTCTTTGAATCTCTTCTGTGAGCAGGAACACTGAATTTTTTTCTCTCAGTCTCTAGTTCTCAGTGTTCTGCCAAGCTCATGCTGTCACAGGAAGAAATAAGCTCATTAGAGTGGCCAACGCCAAATGTGACTGGGGGAAGTCTTATTGCTCGGCTTGGTAGAAAATGAAACATACTGAAATGTCTTCTCAGATGTAAGGAGTACAGCTCTTGATTTCATTTTCCTTTTGCTTTGAAGGTTTAACAAATGTCCTGGTTAGGACCTCCTTATGTTTCAGCCAGCTGCCAAGCACAGACCCTAATTTTTCTTACCCACACATCCCATTTTCTGAATCTAACAGTGATACTCTAAAGGCTTATTTGAACACTTAAAAAAATACACAAAAAACAACTAACTCTAGATCAAAGGGAAAATGCTCTAGAGGGAGGTCAGAAGCAAGATAATAATCTAGAAAGTGAAGCATCGTCAAATCCTAGGAGGTATTTACTTTTGTTTTGGGAATAGGGCCTGAGGGTGGCTATGAGGTAAAGGGTCTGGGGATTGTGATATTTATATAAAAGTGGAATTACCCAAAATAGATATCTTTTCCTGCAATCAGAGGGAGACATGTCAGGGTGGACAGGTGAAAAATAAGATAGATCTGTCTCTTTGCAGCTGGAGGTTAGTCCCTACAACTGAGTGTTTGGGGAATCAGGCACAAGGAAATCTGAGCCCTTGACCCCTGCACTCACCTCTTCACTCTCCGCAGAATGTGTTTTGGAATATGTTCGACCTTTGGTGTCATTAAGATGACTCCAAAACCTTAAGCTATTGACAGGCTACTATGCAGAGGAATTTCACTGAGTTGTAATAAGTAAATTTGGGGCATGCGCACATGGCCGTTGTGTTTTTCAGGCCTCCAGGGGTAATGTGCTGCCCGAGAGCAGCTGGATCCCACATGGCAACCCCTGTTCAAATCCCCAGCCTGGCTAACCTGAAACACCCCAGATGTGTGTGAGTGCCCAAGATCTCAAGAACTTAAGGTCTGGAGGAAGAAAATTGTAGAATGACCAGACCCTGGGGAAGGTGTTTCTTCCTCTACCCCTCTCCCTCTCTCATGTGCACATTTGACTGTAGGGTATGCTGGTCATTCACCAAATACTCAACGGTGTGTGCCAGGTGCTGGGCTAAAGGCTGATTGTGTGTCAATAAGTAACACATGACCTTGGCTTTCAGAGAGCCTGCAGTCTAATGTGATATAATTTGCATCTCTATCCTCTATGAATTTTTCAATAAAATCTTCAAAATTCATTACTAACCAATGTCAGATAAAACAAAATGCTGGGACTGGCCTTAGGGTATTTGTGATTTCAGAGTTACTAAAAAATAATCAGCCATATAGCACATATACAGTGATTGTCACAGATTAGATGCTCAATAAATAATTGCCACATCAATACATGATACGTTTATATGTGCAATATTGTAGTGGAGAATCGACTCCGGTATTGGGGACCTGAGTTCAAGACACAGTAGCACTTACTGGCTGGCCAATTTGTTCAACCACTCTGAACCTCAGTTTCCTCATCTCTAAGATGGGAATAATGACTGGCCCATCCAATTATTATTAACTGATTGCTAACAATATAACGTGCTAAACATAAACTGAGCACACATGCTAAAAATTCACTGGGTACCGTGATAAGCACTATTATCTGATACAGAAACCAAGACTTATAGAGGTTAAGTAACTTGTTCGAAGTCACATGGTTAGTATTGATAAATTAGGAAACCAAGATTTGTTCCTGGGCAGCTTGACTGCAGAGATAGGAGCACTTAACCACTTCCTTATACGCTGCCTATTGTCATGGCCATCTGAGAACATAGACTCCAAAGCACTTTATATTCTAATGCATTACGGTGATGTGAAATATTCATCTTCTACTGGGTCGTTGAAAAAGACATAACGCATTTTTGCATAAAAAAAATACATCATGATTTTTCCAATGACCTAACCTGATAATCTTAAAATAATCTAAAGTTTTTTTTTCCTCTTATTTATGATAGGGCATATGAATTTGACACAAGAGAGAGAGAGAGAGAGAGAGAGAGAGGTACACCTCCCCAGGGTCTGATCATGCCACAACCCCCTTCTTCCCCCTCCAGATCTTGGGCATTTACACACATGCCTGGTGTGTTTCCAGTCAGCCAGGCTAGGGATTCTTTTTTTTTCTAATGCCAGAGAGAGAGAGATAGATAGGGGGTGGGAGAGAGTGAGAAAATGAGAAAGTATCCCTCCCCCCCCAGAGGGAATGGCCACACCGCAATCTCTTCTCCTCCATACTCCTCTTGAGATTTTGGGCACATGTGCACATGACCTGGCATGATTTTAAAGCTACCAGGTCCAATACTCAAACCATGAAGTTGGTTATGTGAGATCCAGCCATCTTAACCATGCCACCTGATTGATTGGCCCAGGCCGGGGATTTGAACAGTGGTTGCCATGCGAGCTCCAGTTACTTTTGAGTAGCACATTACCCCCCTGGGCCATAGAGTAGCTTGTTAATTACAAAATTTTCCAAAACTTGCTTCTTGAATTAGGTCCTGAGGACATTGCATTCACTTACTATAGGTAAAGAAGGGCCCACGGAGAAGAGCTAGACCTCAGCACCCACAGGTCTTAGAACTGAGGCACTCACCACCCTCAGACATGTTATACATGTTCATTGGCTTATTTGTTGTTGTATGTCCCCTGCCATAAGGTGGAAGCTCCAAGAATGTGGGAGTTTTCACTGCTGTATAGCAGTACTTAGAGCAGCCGCAGGTCACGAATAAGTACTTGTTGAATGAATGATGGGATATTGGAGGGGGTGGGGAAACTTCTCTCATACATAGCCGATGGAAGTCTCAATTGGTAAAATCACTGGAGAACAAGTTGTCAGCATCTAGCAAGGTTAAATTGTATATAACCCAGCAGTAGCCCATGACCCAGCTATTTCATTGCTTGGAATATAACAAAGGTGATTTTTCTTTTCTTTTTTTAAAATTTTTTTGTTATAATTATTTAATTTTATTTATTCATTCATTTATGTTAACTTGACCAGAGAGAGAGAGAGAGAGAGAAAGTGAGAAAGCAAGCTGCTGGGTCCGGTACTCAAACCATGGTTGGCCATGTGGGAGTGTCCAGCACCTCAACCACCATGCCACCTGCTGGTCCCCAACATAGGTGATTTTTCACATATGTATGTAATAATATTTTATTAGTTAAGGGGACCAGCAGATGGTGTAATGGTTATGTCACTGGACCCTCACGTGGTCCAACCATGGTTCAAATCCCGGACCTGGCAGCTTGAAACTCACACCAGTCATGTGTGTGGGCATGACCAAGATCCTGAGAGGAAAATAAAGGAGAAGGGATTGTGGCATGGCCATCCCCCCTGGAGGGGAGGTGATTTTTTGCTTTCTGTCTCTCTCTCTTTCTGTCTCTTTGGCAAGCACACATGCCCTATAGCAAAAATCTCTCTCTCAAAAAAAAAAAAAAAAAGGAATATTTATTAGTCATCAGTTGTATGAATAAAAATTTAGAAACAGCTTCAGATTCAACAACTAATGAATGAATAAATTGTGGTATATTTGTGCAATGGAATATGACATAACAGAAAAACTCATATCCTCAGACATAAATTTCATAATTTTTAAAAAGTGGGGTTTTTTTTTTAGAGGTTTTTGCCTTAGGGCATGTGTGCTTGCTGGAGAGAGAGGCAGAGACAGTGAGAGGGAAAGTGAGAAATCACCCCCCAGGGGAGATGGCCACACCACAATCTCTTCTCCATTTTCCTCGTGGAATCCTGGGCATGCCTACACACAAGCCCAGCATGAGTTTGAAGCCACTGGGTCCAGGACTTGAACCACAGTTGCCATGTGGGAGTCCAGCAATGTAACTGCTATGCTATCTGCTGGTCCCATGAATTTCATAAGTACTATTTTTTAAAATAATTATTTATTTTATTTTATTTTATTTATTCATTTATTTATTTTAATTTGACCAGAGAAAGACAGACACACAGAGAGAAGGAAAGTGAGAAAGCGAACCAGGTTCAGGACTTGAACTGTGGTCAGCCATGTGGGAGTGTCCAGTGCCTTAACCACCACACCACGGGGTTGGCCCTCTAATTATTATATAAGTGGGAAAAAAGCAGTTGCAGAAGGATAAATATGTATCACTTATATCAAATAGTCAGACTCACAAAACTAAGATTTTATTTAGGGCTAAAGATACAAGTATTAAAAATATGGGAAATTATGAAAATAATAAACCCCAGTTGAAGAAAGTAATCTCCCCTGCAGAGGAAAATAACCAGAGAAAAATAACCAGAGAAAAGTACTAAGGTATTGTTTCATTTTTTTTTTTTTTTTATAAAGTAAAACCGTACAACACTAAAGAACTTAAAAAAAGAAATTTTAGAGGACGTTATTTTGTCTCAAAGTTTCTCTCTCCTGCCAGTTCCCTCATTGATCTCTTAGTGTTTTGCACAGCCTCATAAATATCCCTTCTAAAAATAATTTCTGGACCTTACTCTGCAAGCCCCACTCAGCAAAATGACAGTCCTGTACTTACACCAAATGTGATAAGGTATTATACCTCAGGTGTGTTTCTTAAGGCGTTCAGTGTATCCTACCACTATTATTAATAAATTTTTGCATGTCTCCAGAAAATTATCAATCATATACAAGGACATGTGCTATGCACACACACATATACATATATACAACATATGGTATGTACACACAGATGAGCACACACATGCAAACATACACGCACACACCCCTTCTCCAGGGCTGCTCTGAGTGGGCAGCAGCAGCATGAAGTACCTAACCAGTAGCCAAAGTGGATTATGACTTGTAAGGGCCCACTACTTTCTAGTTGTCGAATATTTTGATTGTCACCCCATGCATATCTCCTTTTTTTTTTTTTTTGCTATAGGGTGCGTGGGTTCGCCAGAAAGACAGAGAGACAGAAAGTGAGAAAGCGGGTGCCCCAGAGGATGGACACGCCACAATCCCTTCTCATCCATTCTCCTCTTGGGATCTTGGGTATGCACACACATGCGCCCGACGTGAGTTTAGGCCACAGGGTCCAGGACTCAAATCATGGTTGACTACATGGGAGTCTAGCAACATAGCCATTACACCAAGTGCTGGTCCCCCTCTTTTAAAAATTTTTTTATTTTATTTTATTTTATTTTATTTTATTTTATTTTATTTATTTTAATTTGATCAGAGGGGGACAGAATGAGACAGAGAGTGAGAAAGCAAGCCGCCAGGTCCAAGACTTGAACCATGGTCAGCCGTGTGGGAGTCTAACTCCCTTAACCACCACACCACTTGCCAGCCCCCACATATGTCCTCTTGAAAAAAAAAAAAAAAAAAAAAAGAAAGAAAGAAAAAGAAAAGCACCTAAAATAATAAAAAATTTTAGAAATCCCAATCAGATTCAAAGATACTTGCCTCATAAAGATTATACAAGGAAGGAAACTCCTTATCATGCTGGCTAAAACTGGCCTGTTTGGAGATTTGGCTATTATCTCCCCTAATTTCTTGAAGTTCAGTTTAGTTTTGGCTTGGTGGGGAACTTTCGCATAAGTAATCCCATTTTGGTTTGGTCTGTTGGACCTAGTGCAGGTGCTCAGTGCAAATCAATGGCCTCCTATAAATTGTATTTAACAGCAGTAACTCTGCGAAGGGACCTGGACGTCTATTTTTAAGTAACCCCTTCGGTGATTTCCATGTTCAGTGAAGTCTGAGAACCAAGGAGGAAGTGCTCCCTTAAGGCTCCACTCCCAACACCACGCCTTCCTAAAGCTTGCCAATCATTCTCTGAAAGAAGAGCCCCAGGTCTGAGTGTAGGTTATGATCTCCCTCTTACTGAGAACAAGGGAGAATGATGGCTTATTACAGGTCACCTCTTGGTGAGGCAAAAATCCTTTAGGATCCTGCAGGTTCTGCCTCAGGTTGGAATCAGACACTCAGAAAAAGGGATCGGAATCCACACTGGTCAGTGTCTGCTGTGTCAGGCCATGTGCAAGCTCTGCCTTTTTATGGGACCTATCAATGAGCAAGGTACAACCATTGTTATCTCAAAGCAGAGAACGGAGACTCAGAGCTGACTGGGGCCGAAGATACATAACTGGTATCAAACTCAGGCCAGCTTGACTCCAATATCTATCTCGAAATAGTAGGTAAAGAAAAGGGAATGTTGAGCTGGTGAGACTTGGCCGTGAGCCAGAGTCACTGTGGCCACCGTGCAGCATTGATGACTCTTCAGTCCCTGCAATGGGAATAGCGGTACGGACAGGGCTAGCTCTGTGCTGCCAAATAGGAAAAGTCTCTCCCAGACGATACTGACTGAAACGGCTACTTCTCGGAGCATCCCTGGGAAATCACCAGTGCTTCTGAACGTTTCTGTAACCTCAGATCCTAGCCAAAGGTTCTGGAAATTGCCAGGACCTTTACATCTCATGTGGGACCTAGCTTAATTCCCAATTCGACATTCTTCTGACATGGCGAGTGGATGGTTCTGTGGTTCTAAGTCTTGTCTGTAAGACCATGGCAGGCCTGGTGGGAGAGCAGTCCTTCAGTTCAGGACCAGCATGGAGAGAACTGGGCTGAAATAGGAAAGGTGTCACTCGAGACTTTCTGTGTTACCCCAGATCAGATCCAATGAGAATAATGCAACAAGAGCTAGAAGAAAGAATATAAATTAGCATCCATGAGAGCGGAATGTGTGGAACAGATGATAGAAAATGATTTAGGAATGAGTCATTGAATGCACAGCTCGGCCAACTCCCACAGTGTGCCATGAGGCAAGCACACGGGCAACATGTTTGCCTGTTAGACTGCAGTCTCCCTCCGTGGGATCGGCAGTGTGACATGACATGGATGGGAGGGACCGGACAGGAAGACAGTGTTGCCAGGGGAAACTGGCCAAGAGATCACTAGGGTGTGAATTCATCCATGAGCCTGAGATCTGGTCCTCAGCCTTTCAGGCAAGAAACTCAGTCTTTTCAAGTTTTTTGTTTCGTTTTGTTTTTGTTAACAATTGTTTTATTTAACTTTATTTATTTATGTATTTATTTTAATTTGACCAGAGAGGGTCAGAGAGAGAGAAAGAAAGAAAGAAAGCTGTGTGGTCAGGACTTGAACTGCAGTCAGCCATGTGGGAGTCCAGTGCCCTTAACCACCATCCCACCTGCTGCCTCAAGAAACTCAGTCTTATCAGTATGGACTCATTCTACTTAGGGAAGCTAATTCCAGCTAAATTATTATTTTTTTTAATTAATTATTTTTTTTTTTTTTTTTTTTTTTTTTTTTTTTTTAGGTTTTTGCTATAGAGTACATGCACTTACCAGAGAGAGACAGAGAGAGGGAAAGTGAAAAATCACCCCCCGGGGCGGGGAATAGCCATGACACAATCTTTTCTTCATTCTCCTCCCAGGATTTTGGGCATGCACACACATGTACCTGGCATGATTTTCCAGTCATCAGGTCTGGGACTCAAACTGCGGTTGATCATGTAGGAATCCAGTGCCTTAACTACTATGTTACCTTCTGGCCCCAATTCCAGCTAGAGTCTTTTTTTTTTTTTTTAATATGGGTAGTCTTTTCATTTTCTTTTTTTCTTTTTTTAATGTATTTAACTTTATTTATTATTATATCATTATTATTTTCCAGTTTGATCAGAGAGACACAGAGAGAGAAAGAGGAAGTGAGAAAGCAAGCCACCACGTCCGAGACTTGAATTGTGGTCGGCCATGTGGGAGTCCAGCGCCTTTAACCACCATGCCACTTGCCACCCCCCTCCAGCTAGATTCTTAACAAAATGATATATAAAGTAAAACTCTACTTAATTTTTTAAAATTAGACTATTCTCTTCTAGGACCTGGAATGTTCTTCTTTCCCTCTTCTAGCATTGAAGAACTGGCAATGACAAATTAGACGAATCAATAATGAAGGGCCATTTGACAGCAAAGGTTGGAGCAAACACTTGGCCAGAACCAGGCTCAGGAAATGGGAGTTCCTCTCCAATGGCCAGATTGCTGATGTCCTCTGGATTCGGCACCTCCAGTGGATCGTGCTGGATATAATCAGCTGACGTCCATATTTATGTCTTTTTTTTCTTTCTGTATTTCTGTATTAGAATTGTATAATATTTTTAGTACTTTTTTTCCTAAAAAAGAATTATTTAATTTTACTTATTCATTTATTTATTTTATTATTTTTTCTTTTTTTGGAGAGGTTTTTGCTATAGGGCGCATGCGCTCGCCAGAAAGACAGAGAGAGACAGAGAGACAGAAAGCGAGAAATCACCCCCCAAGGGGGGATGGTCACGCCACAATCCCTTCTCCTCCATTCTCCTCTCGGGATCTTGGGCATGCACGCACACATGCCCGGCGTGAGTTTAAGCCACCAGGTCCAGGACGCCAACCGTGGTCAGCTACATGGGAGTTAAGCGACATAGCCATTACGCTAACTGCTGGTCCCATTCATTCATTTATTTTAATTTGACCAGAGAGAGAGAGACTGCAAGAAAGCAAGCTGCCATGTCTCAGATTCGAACCATGGTGGGAGTGTCCAGCTCCTTAACCACCATGCCACTTACAGGTCCCCAGTACTTTTTTTAAAGAATTATTTTATTTAACTTTAATTATTTAAATTTGATCAGAAAGGGATAGACTGAGAGAAAGAGAGAGAGAGAGAAAAAAAGAGAGGGAGGGAAAGTGAGAAAGCAAGCTGCCAGGTCCAGGACTCGAACTGCAATTGGCCATGTGGGAGTCCAGCACCCTTAACCACTATGCCACCTGCCGGTCCCAGAGTTGTTGTTGTTGTTTTTTAATTTGCCAGAGGATGCGTGTGCTGCCATAAAGAGACAGGAGACAGAAAGAGAGGAAGCGGGGATAAAACATCCTCTAACGGGGCATGGTAGTGTCATAATCACTTCTCCATTTTTCTATCCTGTTTGGATCTGGGTACACATGCACACATGTGTGGCATATTTTTCAAACCACTGGGGCTGGTATTCAAACCACATGGCCAACCATATTGAATTTGGTTCCCTTAACCAGAAGGACAGGGAGCCAGCCCTAGAGTTGCATCATTTAACTTGTGCTACAACTTTGATGTGCAGAGAAAATGGATTTTCCTTATTATTTTTCCATGACTGGTCTGATCTCTCTTCAAAGTAAGTTTTTTTTTAAAAAAAAAAACTTTATTTATTTTAATTTGACCAGAGAGAGACAGAATGAAAGAAGAGAAAGAGAAAGTGAGCAAGCAAGCCACCAGGTCCAGGACTTGAACCATGGTTGGCCGTGTGGGAGTCCAGCGCCCTTAACCACCACACCACCTGCCGGCCTCATGGTCTGATCTCTCTTGAGCCCCCTACTCACTTGATCAGTTGGTGGTGGTGGCAGGGATTAGCTAAACATCCAGTCTAGTTTAAAGCATGATAATTTTGGTAACTAAAATGATTCCTTCAGGAACCTTCAATTTCATCTTCATAAAAATACTGCACGTCTGGGGCCAGCAGATGACATAGTGGTTACGTCACTGGACTCCCACCCGGCCAACCATAGTTCGAGTCCCGAACCCGGTTGGGCTTGAAAATCCCCTGCAAGTGTGCATGTGTGCCTAAGATCCCAGGAGGAGACTGGGGAAGGGATTACAACGTAGTCATCCCCCCCTGGGAGGTGATTTCTCACTTTCTCTCTCACTGTCTCTGTGTTTCTGGTGAGCACACACACCTTATGGCAAAAACCTCTAAAAAAAAAAAAAAAAACCCTCCAAGATTTGGATAACTTCCTCCTCTTCCTGCTTCTTTTCCTAGCATAGCGAGCAGGTATATGGAGAAGAGAGAACCGCATGGTTGATGAGTATTTGTCACAGTAAGAAAAGCCAGGATCCTCAAACTAGTTTGGGTCCTCTGCCCTCTCTGATCCCTTGTCCACCTGCTCTCTGTGTGCTCTGCTGGCTTCTGAAGCCGCAGCTTGCAGCGATTAACGCATGGTCCTTAGTAGCATTGGCAATGTTCCAGGTCAGTGGGAACACTGACCCCTGCCGCTTGTAGACTTGCCTTCAAGCTCTATTTCTTATAGCTGCAGAGCATCTAAGATACCTGTATGATCACATCACTCCTTTCATTAAAACCCTCTAAGGCCTTCCTGCTTCTTTTAAAGTAAATTATTTAGTCTGGTAGAAAAGACTTTAACAGGGACCAGCAGGTGGCGTGGTGGCTAAGGTGCTGGACACTCTCACATGGCCAACCACGGTTCGAGTCCCGGACCTGGTGGCTTGCTTTCTCAGTTTCTATCTCTCTCTGTATCTTTCTCTGCTCAAATTAAGAATGAATGAATGAATGAATAAATAAATAAATAAATAAATAAATAAATAAATAAATAAAATTAAAGAAGAAATTATAACAACAAAAAAGACTTTAACAATTTGGCCTCAATTTACTTTAAGTAAGTGCCAGAGGGTGAATGCAAGAGAGAAAGAAAGAAAGACAGATACAGCACCTCCCGAAGTGTCATCACACCACAATCCTTTTTCCTCCGTTTTTCCATCCCGTTAGGATTTTAGGGCATGCATTCCTGGCTTGTTTTTCAAGCCTCCAAGTCCAGGATTTGAACCAGGGTCACCTATGTGGGATCTAGATCCCTGTGAACAGCACTTAGCTGCCACATTGCAGGGCCAAATCTGGCCTCAATGTACTTTCTAGCCTTATCTCTGTTTTTCCCTCCTCACGTGCCCATCTAATACATTATGCTCTTTGATGCCTCTGAGCCGATATGTTCTTCTTTCTACCTCAAATTTTCTTTTCTCTTCATTCCTTAAGGTCTAGCTCAAATGATTCTCTGAGAGATGATTTTTTTTCTTTGTCTTTGCTCTCTAGTATAGTAGTTATATCTGTAAGTAAGCTAAAATAGTTTATATTAAACTTTAAGAAAAAGTTGTTTCTTATAGGGCACATGTGCTCTCCGGAGAGACAAAGAGACAGAAAGCAAAAAAATCACCCCCCCAGAGGGGATGGCTATGCCTCAATCCCTTCTCCTTCATTCTTCTCTCGGGATCTTGGGCATGCACACACAAGCCTGGCGAAGTCCAGTGACGTAACCATTATGGTATTGCTCATCCCAGAAAAAGTTGTTTCTTTAATAAACTATATAATAATTTGAAATCCAATGGGTCTAGCCCTGTAGCTCATTGGTTAAGAGAACTGGATTCTGGGGAACCAGCAGTTAGCGTAATGGCTATGTGGCTGAACTCCCACGTAGTTGCGCGGTTCGCGTCCCGGACCCGGTGGCTTAAATCTCACGCTGGGCGCGTGTGCGTGCGTGCCCAAGATCCCGAGGAGAATGGAGGAGTAGGGATTGCGGCGAAAACCTCTAAAAAAAAAAAAGAGAGAACTGGATTCTGCATAGCCAACTGTGGTTCATATTACAACCCTGGCAGTTTAAAAAAACATGCCAGGCATGTAAAAGGTAATAAACATTTTATGATTAAAAAAAAATGCTGGGAGGGAACCAGCAGTTAGCGTAATGGCTATGTCGCTGGACTCCCACGTAGTCGACCGCGGTTCACGTCTCGGACCAGGTGGCTTACAACTCACGCTGGGCGCGTGTGCGTGCGTGCCCAAGATCCCGAGAGGAGAATGGAGGAGAAGAGATTGCAGCGTGACCATCCCCCCTGGGGGGTGATTTCTCGCTTTCTGTCTCTATGTCTCTCTCTGTCTGTCTGGCGAGCGCACGCGCCTTATAGCGAAAAACCTCTCCAAAAAAAAAAAAAAAAAAATGCTGGGAGTGTGTGTGTGTCTGTGCATGCCCCAAATCCTGATGAAATGGAAAAACACAGTGTGACCACACACCATTAGGGGGAGTGCTTTATCTCTCTCTCTCTCTCCCTCCTCCCACCTCCGGGTGAGTGCACACACCCTCTGGCAATAAATGAGCAAGCAAGTAAATCAATCAATCAATAAAACCCAATGAACTATAAATGGTCTTTCTGTGTACAAAAACCAGCCCTTGGGACCAGCTGGTGACGTGGTGGATCCCACATGGCAGATTGCATGGTTTAAGTCCCAGATTCAGTGGCTTAAAAATAATGCCAGGTATGTGTGTGTGCATGCCCAAAATCCTGAAAGGAGAGGTGGAGGAGAAGGGATTGTGACACAACCATCCCCAGGGCGAGTGCTTTCTCACTTTCCTTCTCTCTCTCCAGTGAGCACAAGTGCCCTTTGGCAAGCTGGAGGAAAAAAAAAAAAAAGAAAGAAAGAAAAGAAAAGAAAGTATGGAAGTAGCCCCAGGACATTGCCCTAGTCCACTTTGCCACTGATGTAGTTAAATAATTTAAAAATATGAAAGTCTTACCTTTACCTCCCCTTCTCTAAATTAATTGGTTTAAGAGTAGGTGCCATTGTTACATATTTTTTATTTCAAAAAAATCAATTTTATGTAGTGAAATCTAAATAAATAGATAAAGTCTTATAACTAGCTTGGTAGAGTGCTTTTGGTTGCCACAGCCAGCAACAGTAGGTCAGTAACAAAGGTTTTTAATGTAATGAGAAGCCCAAAGCTGAGCAGTCCGGCGCTGTCACAGCTGCTAAGAAATGCTGACAAGGAGCAAGGCCCTTTTAGTCTTTCTGCTTCCTTTCTTAGCATATGGGTTTTTATCCTCATGCTTGTCACTTCAGGTCACCAATAGGCTCTTGTGTCTCCAGCCTCAGGTTTGCTTTCTATGCAAGCAGAAGGGGGAAGAGGCAACTGGGGAAAATGGGTAAAAGCATTCTTCCAGTTGTATCTGTCCCTTTTTTATCTGGAAAAAGGTACCTAAGAGAGTCCTACTTAAGTTGTATTGGCCAGACTGAATCATAGGATCACTCGTAGCAGCGAACAAGGAAAATGGAATGTTTTCCTTTCCAGTCTCTAGACTAGAAAAAGGCATGAGGACAGGCCGTTGTGGATGGCTTTTGGGTCGTCAGGCCCAATGTCTATCACAGGGTCATACTAGGTTAGATTATTCATTAGGTAAATAATTAAGAAGGATCTTGATGAGAGTCAGGGAAAGAAAATGTTAGGATATTTTGAATTGAAAAACTCAGAGCTGGCCATGGTTGCAAGTGCCTGTAGTCCCAGCTACTTGAGGGCTGAGACAGGAGGATCACGAGTTTAAGGCTTTAAGGCTGGCCTGGGCAGCACAGAGAGATCCTAGCTCGAGAAACAAACAAGCCCTCAAGTCTGCCCTTGGTTTTCTGGCCTTAGTGCTTTAGCCAAGAGGTTACTCAACTCCAAAAGACCTCCGATGTTTCTCCTTTATGGCATTCTTCTCTATTTTAGGTCTTGCCTCTGGAGCAGATTAAAAAAAGAAAAATCTTTGGGCCAGCAGGTGGCATGGAGGTTAAAGCACTGCATGTCATATGGCCGACTCCATGGTTCAAGTATTGAAGATCATGCTGGTCATTTGTGCATGTGTGCCCAAAATCCCAAGAGGAGAATGAAGGAGAAGGAATTGTGGTGTGGCCATTCCCCAGGGGAGTGATTTCTCACTTTTCCCCCTCTCTGTTTCTCTCTGGCGAGCATATGTGTCCTATAACCAAAAAAAAAAAAAAAAAAAAAAAAAAAAAAAAAAAAAAAAAAAAAAAAAAAAATGGCGGGGGGCGGGGGAAAGAAATCTTTATTGAAATATAGCTTAAATACCATAAAATCCACCCATTTAAAGTGTGCAATTCAATGGTTTTAGTATATTTACAGATTTGTACAGCTATCACAGAAACCTAAGTTGGGAACATTTTCATTATCCCCCAAGTAACCCCTCACCAAGGAACATTACTCTCACTCTTAGCCCTAGACAATTGATCATTTCTGCTGGAAAACAAATGTTTAAAAGACCCCACTTTTCTGCTGGAAAGGCAATAGGAAACATGAAAATGAGCTTTAAGGTGGGTACTTAGATTTAAACAAATCATGAAAGGCATTTCACCTGCTATAGTAGAATTTTTCATGAAGGAACAGATATACTACCCTCTAAAAGCAACATTTCTAAGCATCCCATCCTTTTTTTAAACTTTATTTTTTTTTATTTGTTGTTTGTTTATTTATTTATTTATTTTAACTTGATCAGAGAGGGACAGAGTGAGAGTGAGAGAGTGAAAGAGAGAAAGTGAGAAAGCAAGCTGCCAGGTCTAGGACTTGAACCGTGGTCGGCTATGTGGGAGTCCAGCATCCTCAACCACCATGCCACCTGCCGGCCCCAGCATCCCATCCCTTTTTACACTCCGTCCTAAGTAATCACGCTGTTTTCTAAATCTTGGCTGTCTTACATTGCAGTCTTTCTTTAAGGTAAGTGAGATTTATGAAGTTATAAAATAGATATAAAATCTACTTTCCTAATTCCAGGGAAGGCTTTAGTTAAAAGATTATTTACAGCCTAGGGGGCCAGTACGTGGCACAGTGGTTAAGGTACTGGACTCCCACATGGTCAACCACAGTTACAGTCCCAGACCTGAAGATTTGAAACTCATGCCAGGTGAATGTGTGTATGTGTCCAAAATCCTGAGAGGAGAAGGGATTACGGTGCGGCCATCCTCCTGGGGAGGGGGGTAATTTCTTGCTTTCTGTCTCTCTGTCTCTCCAGTACATGCATGTGCCCTAGAGCAAAAACTCTCTTTCTAAAGAAAAAAGATCATTCACAGCCTGAATAGGCCAAATAAGCTGCTAATTAGTGTAGTAGCCAGCCAGGTGATTTTCTTCCCCACCTGTATCTGCAGAACCCCTGGCCCACTTTGAGTGTCATGTGCAAGAGATAATCTACTGAAATAGGGACCAGCAGGTGCATGGTGGTTAAGGTGCTGGACACTCCCACATGGCTGACCACGATTCAAGTCCTGGACATGGTGGCTTGCTTTCTCACTTTCTGTGTGTGTGTGTGTGTGTGTGTGTGTGTATGTGTGCCTCTCTCTGGTCAAATTAAAATAAATGAATGAATAAATAAAATTAAATAAAATAATTATAAAAAAAGGAGATAATCTACTGAAATGAAAACAGCAAATAGGTATAAGATTCGGAGTCACTGCTTTCATTATTGTTGCATCATTTCTTCTAACTGTCATATCCTGCTCTACTTCATACCTGTTGATGTATCTAGATAAGAGAGAAAACAGGAAATGAGGCAGTTACTTTGTGTAAGCCAAGAACTATAACCAAGTGGTTCCAGGGTCAAGGTTTTCCGAATAGAGGTTTCAAGCCCTGTAGAGGAAACCCAGAAATTTTATGCTAGATCATACCCAAAAAAGAAAATGACCCAAGCAGAAGTGAGGGAACATCACGACGAGCTGGCTTTGATACGGGGATACTTACCTCTTAAAGTAGGGATCTTACCCCTGAAGGCTGCAGATCTGAATGCTGTTCATTTGGTTTAGTAACAAACGACCACGTTTTTTTTTTTTTTTTTCTTTTTTTTCCTGTTAGCTAATTTTCCCTTTTGCCTTTAATTACTAACACAGCTGCAGAAAGCCATTTTGTACCAGTTTGCCATTAAAAATGATCTACTGCAAGCTTTACTCTTATTTTTTGAAATTTAAATAAATAAATGACTAGTTAGTAACCAGTTATTTTATTTCTGGGAAAAAAAAGATAAAACCTCATTTTTATTTTTTTTTGTTTGCTTTTTAAAAATAACTATTTTATTAACCTTATTTATTTATTTTAATTTGACCAGGAGGTGGGAGGGAGAGAGAGAGAGAGAAAGAGAGAGAGAGAGAGAGAGGGAGAGAGAGAGAGAAAGCAAGCCATCAGGTTCGGGACTCAACCCACGGTCAGTCACATGGGAGTGCCCTTAACCACCAGGCCACCTGCCAACCCTGATAAACCCTTGTTTTAAAATTCTTTTACAATTTAGAAAGTTTATAATTGAGAAGGTAATATTTCTAGAATGTACAGGCTTTTTTCTTAATGACCCTTTTTGATTCTCTATTTTTCTTATTCTTTTGTTACTATTAAAATTTTTAGGTATGAAGAAAAGGATAGAGAATAGTAAAATAAATATGCAAGTTCTATATTGCTTACAAAGTAAAACATCACAAATATAATCAGGTATAAATGTATGTTTTTCTCCTATCGCATTCCCCACCATTGCCTCCCCAAAACCAAATACACACCTTTGGTTTGTGCCTATTCTCAGACATGCCTTTATAATTGTGATCTATTTATTCATTATCTCTAAACAAAATCAGTTTGTCTACATATTCTAAACTTTTCAAAATGCCTCTTTCCCTATTCAGTGACATTGAACATAGGGCTTTTTAATTGTGTAATTAAAAGAATATTAATTATTTAATTTTATTTATTGATTCTTTTTTTCCCCAGTTTTTTATTTATTTTTTTGAGAGGTTTTTGTTATAGGGCGCATGCGCTCGCCAGACAGACAGAGAGAGATAGAGAGATGGAAAGCGAGAAATCACCCCCCTGGGGGGATGGCCACGCCGCAATCCCTTCTCCTCCATTCTCCTCTCAGGATCTTGGGCACACACGCACACGCGCCTGGCATGAGTTTAAGTCACTGGGTCCAGGACTCGAACCAAGTTAACTACATGGGAGTTCAGCGACATAACTATTACGCTAACTGCTGGTCTCTCATTCATTTATTTTTTAATTTGACGAAAGAGAGAGAGAGGAAGTGAGAAAGCAAGCCATCAGGCCCAGGACTTGAACCATGGTGGGCCATATGAGAGTGTCCAACTCCTTACCCACCACACCACCTGTTGGTCCCAAATTGTGTAATTTTTTTAACATTAGGGAAAAAAAGGTGAATAAACCTGTCTCTTGACTATTAAACAAAATTTTTTTTTCAAAATGGGAGCAATATAATTTGTCTTAGTTTTGGTTTTTGGAAAGCCAGTTGGGAGAATGCCAACTTTAGCATCACATCTGATACCTAGTTCAGAGTTCAAGATGCTTCAAGATTCCCGTGATAGCAAGTCACAGTTACTCAGTGCTCCTTTTAGTTTAGGAGCAAGGCATGAGATCTGGATTTATTCTTACTATCTGCAGTCATTTTCAAACACAGTTAAGCATTCTAGATGTAACTTGGAGTGAAAACTCTCTTGTCTGCCTTTATATATTGAAATTCTGTCTGTAAATTGAAGCACACACAAATCTGTATTCGTTATTACAAGAATATGCTGTAATAATACTGCAGAGGTTGCTAATTTCGTGTACAAAATTTTTAAGAACTTTTTAGTAGTTGAATAAATTGGGAGATAGATGAACAGTTAATACAAATATTAAGAGTGCACGGGGGCTGGCAGGTGGCATGGTGGTTTAAGGCACTGGATCCCCACAAGGCTGACCATGGTTCAAGTCCTAGACCTGGCTGTTTGCTTTCTTGCTTTCCCTTTCTCTCTCTTTGCTTCTGTCTGGTCAAATTAAAAAAAAATAATAATAATAACAAGTAGAATTAAATAAACAATTCTCTCTAAAATAAAGGGTGCACTAACTGGACTGTTCTAGGGAGGTACAAATCCTTACAAAAATAGAGATCAGATTACATAACAATTTTAATCACAATATAATTGTGTACTAGTATTCAAAACAAATAATAATTTCCCCCTTTCTTTCTCAGTGCCCTGTTTTTATCATTTGCAGCAAAATGACCAAGAGAATTTAATCATAAATCTCTGTGCAAAGAGAGTGCTTAAATATAGAAGAGAGACATGATTCTCTCTCTTTTTTAAAAGAATTATTTAATTTTATTTAGTTGTTAATTTATTTTAGTTTGACAAGAGAGAGAGAGAAAATGAGAAAGCAAGCCACCAGATCTAGGACTGGAACCGTGGTCAGCCATGTGGGAGTGTCCAGCACTTTAACCATCATGCCACCTGCCGGTCCCCTAAAAACATTTTTGTTGTTGGGCACTTGCACTTGCACGCTGCAATTCCTTCTCCTCCAGTCTCCCCTAAGGAATTTGGGCTCTCATGCACATGTGCCTAGTGTGATTTCTTAAGCCAACATGTCTGGGACTCAAACTGTACAGTTGGCCATGTGGGATCCAGTGCCTTATTCTCCATGCCACTTGCTGGCCCTTTAAGGTTTTCTTTTGAAAGAGAGAGATCACCTCCAACAGAGTCTCTATGCCATGATCCACACCCAGCCTCAGTCAGCCTGGATCATAGACATATGTTCATGCCTTGTGCATACAGGGAGGCCTTAGGACCTGAATCCAGGATCTTCCCATGTGACATAGCATTGTGTTAGTGTTGTGCCACTGTCTTGCCTGTGCTTATCCATTTTTATGAACTCAGAAGATCGTATTTTTTTTAAAAAGAATTATTTTATTCAACTTTACTTATTCATCCATTTATTTTAATTTGACCAGAGAGAGTCACAGAGAGAGAGAGAGTGAGAAAGTAAGCCGCCAGGTCCAGGACTCAAACCGTGGTTGGTCATGTGGGAGTGCCCAGTGCCTTAATCACCATGCCACCTGCCAGTCCCAGAAGATCACATTTTGACTGATGACTTCCAAATTTATAACTCTAGTCTTGGCCTGTCTCTCAGGTAGCAGTCTTCTATTTCTATCTGCCTAGTAAAGACCCTACTAATTAGAAACTTGGATGTACCATTGCTACCACTTATACCTATCCTGAGACTATGAAGGCTTATTGTGTAAGGTTATTGTGCAATGACGAGATGAGCCAATGTGGATAAAAGACCTTTCAGCTAGGCACATCCTATGTGCTCACTAACAACAATGACGAAAATAACAGTAACCACTCACTGTGCACTTACCACATACTACATAGCCCGTGCTCTCTATGCCAGTATAAACGTTACCATTGCCTGTAATTATTGGTTAAGGCACTGGACTGCCACATGGTCTACTCTGGCCTGAGTCCCGGACCTGGCAACTTCAAACTCATGCCAGGTGCATGTGCGTGCATGCCCAAAATCACTGGAGAAGAATGGAGGAGAAGGGGTGGTGGAGTTGCCATTCCCTCTGGGGAGTGATTTCTCACTTTTTCTCTGTCTGTTTCTCTCAGTCCCTCTTGTCTCTCCTGAGAGAAGAGAGAAGGGATTGCAGTGTGTTCATCCCCCCGGGAGAGGTGTGTGTGATTTCTCATTTCCTGTCTCTCTGTCTCTCTGGCAAGCACATGTGCCCTATAGCAAAAAAACTCTCAAACATTATTTATTTTGTTTTATTTATTATCATTATTTTAAATTTTTTACCAGAAAGAGAAGGGGAAAGTGAGAGAGCAAGCCGCCAGGCCTGAGACTTGAACCATGGTCAGCCATGTGGGATTTTGGCACCTCAACCACCGCACTACCTGCTGGTCCCCAGAACCACAATTTAAAATGGGCAGTCTGGTTCCTGAGTTCACATCCCTCCTTTATTTTTATTAAACTTATGTTGTTTTAGCAAGAATAAGAGAGGAAGAGCACATTCTAATTATTTAGCTGTTGGAACTCCGCACTATATATATTCGTTCTTACAGCTTTGTCCACGTATCAAATATGCCCTTAAGATCTTTACATATTTTCATTTATAATATCAAAATACAGGAAAAAAACCTTTGTGGTATGGAAGTTTTTTCAAGATTTAATTATCTCAGTAGTCCCACGAAAGAAACATTCCTCTAAACCATTTGCTGAAGACCTTCTTTTTCTTTTTAAAAAATTTCACTATAGGGCACATGTGTTGCTGGAGAGATACAGAGAGAAAGAGAGAAAGTGAGAGAGCAGCCCCCTCCCAGGGTGATGGCTATACCACAATCCCTTCCCCTCCATTCTTTTCTCAGCATTTTGGGCATGTACATGTGCTTGGTGTGTTTCTTAAGCTGCTGGGTCTGGGACTCAAACTGCATAGTTTGGGTGGAATTCACTTTCACCACCACACCGCCGGCTGACCCAGGGACCTTATATTTCAGTTAGTCTGGGCATCCTTCTGTGATGTCAAGAAAAATCCAAGGCAGTTAAATGGAGCCTACCATCATGAACACATCGAGAAAATGGTTATCTCCAAAAGATTGTATCAAGAGCAAAGCATGACACACATGTAATACATTCATGTTATTACATCACAGTAGTTCTATCTTAACATGTTGGGGACATGTTCCAACACCCCCAGGGAATGCCGGAAACCAAGGATAGTGCCAACCCTGTTACATACTATGTTTTTTCAGTCTAATAACCAAGATGGCTACCAAGTGACTAATGAGTGGGTCATGTGTTCCAGTGTGGATGTGTTGGACAAAGGGATGACTCGTGTCCTCAGTGGCACAGAGTAGGATGGCTTGAGATTTCACCACACTACTCAGAACAGCATGTGAGTTAAAAGTTACACCTTGTTTATTTCTGGAATTTTCCATGCAATAGTTTCAGATTTGCATGACTGAAACCACAGAAAATGAAGCTGTGGAAAAAGGGCATTGGATCTCTTGGCTACCCACTCCCTCCAGGCTGAACAAATGTGGGTCTAGGAGATGAATTTTCTCTTACTTCCTTCTTTTGGTATAGGGCTTTGGGATCTGTTTAAAAGCAATTTGATGCAGTGGTTGCCATGGTAAATACTTTTTGTAAAAACTCAGTAGTTGTTGGAAGCTATTAGAATTTACCATTATCTAGTTTCAGAGCGATTAGAATATTTGAACTTTCTCCCTTCATTTTATCTGCATCAAAGTTTCTTTTTTGATTTTCTCTGGAAAAGATCCCTCACTAAGGACAATCTGGTAATGATAGTGAAAATATATTCATTTTTTTCCCCGAACAAAATGGTCAGCGTTAATTTTCTACTTATTGCTCCACCAGCCCTAAAGCATCTGACTCTGACCTCACATTTCTCAGGCTGTCTCACTGCGGAGGGGGTGTTTGTGTGTGCTCCCGCAATCTACGTGCTCCTACCATCAGAATGGAATCACACTTTATTCAGACGCTAAAAGACGATACTGAGATAGCACAGGTGAGCTGTGCAGCTGTGGTAGCTCCATCTATTGCCTGTGTCCTGTGCCTTATGCAGTTAATGAGCACACAGTACACAAAGATGCCAACATCACAAGGTCTTCTTTTTTAAAAGAAGGATTCTTGGGGGCCAGCAGGTGGTGTGGTGGTTAAGGTGTTGGACTCCCACATGGTCAACTGTGGTTAGAGTCCTGGACCTGGCAGCTTGCTTTCTCACATTCTCTCCCTCCTTCCCTTTCTCCACCCCCACCCTCCAGTCTTTCTCTGGTGAGTGCACGAGCCCTATAGCAAAATTTTAAAAAGTTAATAATAAGGACCAGCAGGTGACACGGTAGTTAAGGGTGCTGGACTCACACATGGTTGACCGCGACTCAAGTCCCGGATCTGGTGGCTTGCTTTCTCACTTTCCCTTTCTCTCTCTTATCCTCTCTCTCTCACTCTGTCTCTCTCTGGTCAAATTGAAATAAATAAATAAAGTTAAATAAAATAATTATTTTAAAAAATAATTTTAAATTAAATAAATTTAAAAATTAAAAAAAAAGATTTGTGACACAAAAATGATATTAAACACTTAAGTGGAAGGCTGACTCCATGGGGCAGAGGTGATGCACTCCTCAAGGAAAGCTAGATTCCCACATAGCAACTGCGGTTTGAATCCCTGGCCCAGTCAGTTTGAATCCCTGGCCCAGTTAGTTTGAAACACACCAAGCATGTACATGAGCACCCAGCGGATAGCGATGGCAGTGTGACCAGACTCTGTGGAGGGTGCTTATCTTCCTCTCTCTCCCGTGTGTGTACACACTCTATCATGAATAAAAAGAAAAAAAGAAAGAACCTAAGTGGTTTGAGAGAACCTAAGGATTGAGGAACATGCAAGGGGAGAATTTTTTTTTAATTCCACTCGCTATCGTTATTTTTTAATTTAACCAGGCAGAGACAGATAGAGAAAGAGAAAACAAGAAAGTAAGCCACCAGGTCCAGGACTCAAACCTTGGTTAGCCATGTGGGGATCCAACACCATTAACCATCATGCTACCTGCCGACCTCCCATGAGGAGAGAACTTTGTTGAAACCATGTAGTTCTCATTAAAATAGTCAAGCCTGGGGCCAGTAGATGGTGTAATGCTTACGTTGCTGGACTCTCACATGGTCGATCGTGGTTCAAGTCCTGGATCTGGTGACTTGAAACTCATGCCAGGCACATGTACGTGTATGCCCAAAATCCTGAGAGGAGAAGGGAGAAGAAGGGATTGTGGTGTGTTCATCCCCCCTGAGGGGTGATTTCTTATTTCCTGTCTCTGTCTCTCTGACAAGCACACGCATCCTATAGTAAAAATCTCTCTAAAAAAAAAAAAAATTAGTGGGAACCAGCAGTTAGCGTAATGGCTGTCGCTGGACTCTCACGTGGTTGACTGAGGTTCGAGTCCTGGACCCGGTGGCTTAGAACTCACGCCGGGCGCGTGTGCGTGCGTGCCCAAGATCCCAGGAGGAGAATGGAGGAGAAGGGATTGCGGCGTGACCATCCCCCCTGGGGGGTGATTTCTTGCTTTCTGTCTCTATATCTCTCTCTGTCTGTCTGGTGAGCGCACGTGCCCTATAGCGATAACCTCTCAAAAAAAAAAAAATTAGTCGAGCCAACAGAATAAAAAATGCTCAGGTATATTTTAATCACAGGATGAGAGGTTTGTCATGTACCCTTCTGGGGAAACCTTTGCTTTTGTCCCTCAACAACAAAAATGGATCGCAGGTAGCCCTGGAACTGAGGAACAACTTTGATTTTGGTAAAAAAAAAAAAAAAAAAAAAAAAAAAAAAATTGGATTTGTGAGTTCGTAGCTTTCTGATCAACTTCGTGCAGCTCTATAATCTTTGTTTTTCTCTTTCTTAGTGTCGAAGATCTCACCTTCCTGGTGCCCGGGCTTCCACAGCTTCCTTTTCTTGATGTAAGTATTGTGTGCGGCCAGGTATTGGTCTCTGGGTGTTTGATATTTTCATATTCCTAACTAGCTTCTGAAAGATAGGGGCTATTTGTTGTTCTTTTGTGTTATTACAGTATCCAGCAGAAAACTCCTCAGTCTTTGATCCCAGCTACTCTCCTCTAGGCTAGCCAGGGTCAGCTTTTCACATTTCAGCTCAAACTTATCTTCTCCAGGAATCCTTTAACAATACATGCCCCCCCCCCCCACACACACACACTTTGTACCATACTTCAATCTCTTCTGGTTTTTAAATTTTTTTTAATTTTAAGAAGTTTAATATATAAATAAGTACAAAATCCAAAGTTTCCTCACCTCCCCCAATTGAGAAATGTCAGCATTTTTAAAATACTTGCTTTTAGGCTTTATGTGTATTTATATATATGCAATAATGCATTTTCCAATAAATTTTAAGTATTTTTGACCCTCCCTACCTTCATCATGTTCTCATCTCTGCCATGTCCCCTGAAATAATCTACCATTAATTGAATGAATTGAATGTCAACCCTCTCAGTTCATTTTTAATATTTTCTACTATCTTTTTTTTTTTTTTTAGCTTTTTGCTATAGGGTGCATGCGCTTGACAGAGATACAGAGAGAGGGAAAGTGAGAAATCACCTTCCAGGGAGATGGCCATGCCATAATCCCTTTTCCTCCATCTTCCTCTCAGAATTTTGAGCATGCATGCTCACACGCCCAGTGTGAGTTTCAAGTCACTGGTCTGAGACTTGAACTATAGTCAGCCATGTGGGAATCCAACACCTTAACCACCATATCACCTACTATCTTCTTTATTTAGTATTGTGAATGCAATGCTCCTCTTCCTCTCTGCCTCTCCCTCCCTCCCCATCTCCTTCTCTTCTTCCCTCCCTTCGTTTTCCCCTTCCTTCCTTCCTTCTCATACAGTATTAACTACAGAGTTTCTGGTGACCGTTTTTCCCGCTAGACTAGGGTGAGCCATGCAGCAGTTGTAACCCCAGAGGCCGGGCCTTCTGAAATTCAACCTGTGAATCCCCTCGAGCCCACAGATTTGGCTAGGAGCTCTCTTCTGGGTACACTCTGACTTTTCCCGACCAAAACCATGCCTCTTGGTTCCTCATAACATGTTCATGGAAGAGCTCACATAAAGGCATGATGCTTCAACTAACAAGAACTGGGCCTCGTCTCGGGCTCTATGACAAGAATTTCTTTCTGACTTTTACTTTTCTAACGGGTGTAGTTTCTCTCTTATTTGGCTGCTATAAAATGCAAAGCCAAGTAGATAGTCCACACACATAAACAAGAAAGATTCTTGTGGCATGACTTTTGTAAATTAGCCACATTATGCGTTTTCTTTTCTTTTCTCTTTGGC
Organism: Tupaia tana; assembly: GCA_026018925.1. NCBI lineage: Eukaryota > Metazoa > Chordata > Mammalia > Scandentia > Tupaiidae > Tupaia > Tupaia tana. The sequence goes on from JAKSZU010000003.1 coordinate 195,741,345, forward strand.
CAGAGGGTAAGTGCATTCACCAAAGAGAGACAGAGACAGAGGAAGAGGAGAAAGCACCCACCATGGGGAATGGTCATGCTAAATCCCTCCTCCTTCCTCTTTCTCTCCTTTTGAGATTTTGGGCACGGATGCATGCACATATGCCTGGTGTGTTTTTCAAGCTACCAGGTCTGGGACTTGAATCGTGGAGTCTGAGTCATGCAGGATCCGGGTGCCTTAACCACCAGGTCCCAGAGCCAGCCCCCTGGCTTTCCTTTCTAACCATCATTTACCACCTACTTTAATGCTTTTCATTTTTTACATTTATATCCTGCACAGTTTATGAATTTCTTTAGGCTGTCTCACATTTTATAAGTCAGAAGCATGAAAATCTAACAAACAATCTACTGTAGTGGGTGGGAGGTTTCATTGTCCCTGATTCAGGAAAACTCAGTGAGCCGCCACGTAACAGAAAAAAAATATGTAATTAGGAGGTTTAGTTCTTTCTGGAACTGAGATACACATCAAACATGATCTATATCATCATTTGTTATTTTTCTCTGAATGCTTCATGAATCTCCTTTCTAAGAATTAAATATACTTTGAAAGCAGTAAATAAAACCCAAATGAACTATGATTTGGAGCCACAGCTTGAGGGTATCTTTTGCCTCAAAAACCAAAAATAATACCTAAGTGCTATCTCCTCGAATTTTTTTCTTTTTACTTTACTTAAGGGTAAAACTAATCAAGGTTCTATTGAGTGATTGAGAGTGAGAGAGAGAGAAAGGTAGGTTCCTTTGATGGGGTCTCACTACACCTTGGTCCTGCCCTGAACCTCCCAGCCAGGATCACAGGTGCGTGCAGGTCTGCCTAGTATGTTCAGATCGACCTGAGATCTGAACCTGGGCCTCCTATGTGGCTTTGGTATGTGTAATAGTGCTCCACCACCTGCACCAGTGCAGCTGGAGCCACGATTCTTTTGCTTGGGTATTTTGGGGTTGTGGGACTAACCTTCGGCGGGTGGCATGTGTGACCCACCTAAGTGTTGTGAGTCACGGATGCTGAGAGGAGCCTCTTATGTCTCCCACTAGTCTTTCATATTCCCATCAACTCCAGTATCTGAATTACATTAGTTTTGATCTCCATTTTTTTTTGGGGGGGGGGAATCTGAATATTCCTTGGAAATGTAAGCCATCTTTTTTAATATAAATTTTTATAAATTTTCCTTAAAGAATTTTTTTTAATTTAATTTTATTGATTGTCATTTTTGTTTGTTTGTTTGAAGTCAACCAGAGAGAGACAAAGAGAGAGAAGGAAAGTGAGAAAGCAAGCTGTCAGGTCCCAACCGTGGTCAGCCATGTGGGAGTCCAGCCTCCTTAACCACCACAGCACCTGCCAGCCCCGAGGTAAGTCATATTTCTTTTCTTTTTTTTTTTTTTCTTTTTTTTTTTGGAGAGGTTTTTCGCTATAGGGCGCGTGCGCTCGCCAGACAGACAGAGAGAGACATAGAGACAGAAAGCGAGAAATCACCCCCCGGGGGGATGGTCACGCCGCAATCCCTTCTCCTCCATTCTCCTCTCGGGATCTTGGGCACGCACGCACACGCGCCCGGCGTGAGTTGTAAGCCACCGGGTCCAAGACACGAACCGCGGTCGACTACGTGGGAGTCCAGCGACATAGCCATTACGCTAACTGCTGGTTTCCTTCTTTTTTTTTTTTTTAAATAATTAATTACTTTATGTATTCATTTATTTTTTTAAATAATTATTTATTTTATTTTATTTACTCATTCATTCATTTTTTAATTCGACCAGAGAGAGACAGAGGGTGAGAGTGAGAGAGAAAGTGAGAAAGCAAGCCACCAGATTCAGGACTCGAATCCTGGTCAGCCATGTGGGAATGTCCAGCGCCTTAACCACTACGCCACCTGCTGGTCCCCGTTATTCATTTATTTTTTAATTTGACCAGAGAGAGACAGAGAGAGAGAGAGAGAAAGTGAGAAGGCAAACCACCAGGCCCAGAACTCAAACCATGGTCAGTCATGTAGGAGTGTCCAGCGTCTTAACCACCATGCCACCTGCTGGTCCTGAGGTAAGCCATCTTAATGAGTATTTGTTTATTAGATAACTTTCCATGGCTGGCATCTGGCTAGGGACAAGAGTTTGAAGAAACACAAAATGGGTATGATAGAAAGGAAACTGGGAAATATGATGGCGAGGAGAAAAGGAGGGTCTAGTAAGTGGTGTAGTGATTAAAGCACTGGACTCCCACATGGCTGATCGTGGTTTGAGTCCCAGGCCTGGAGACTTGAAACTCACACCAGGGGTGTGTGCGTGCCTGCCAAAAATCCCAAGAGGAGAATGGAGAAGGGATTGCAGGGTGGCTATCCTCCCTGGGGAATTATTTCTTGCTTTCTGTCTCTCCCATGAGCACACATTCCCTATAGCAAAAAATCTCTAAAAATTAAAAATAAAAAAGAAGAAGAAAAGGAACTCCCTTGTAATTTTCTGAGGGTGAGCTCCTAGCATAAGTAAGGGTTGTCTTCCCCAAATTTTATGACTTTCCTTCCTTTTTTTCTTCTCAAAATACAAAGTTCAGAAGATTTTGATCTATTAAAAAAAAAAGAATTACTATAGGAATTGGCCAAAGGAAGGAAGAGTTATTTGTGCCACATAGGAAATTCTCCCTAAAGGAAATTTTTTTTTTTTTTTTTTTTTCTTTTTTTGGAGAGGTTTTTGCTATAGGGCGCGTGCGCTCGCCAGACAGACAGAGAGAGACAGAGAGATAGAAAGCAGGAAATCACCCCCCAGGGGGGATGGCCACGCCGCAATCCCTTCTCCTCCATTCTCCTCTCGGGATCTTGGGCACGCACGCACACGCGCCCGGCGTGAGTTTAAGCCGCCGGGTCCAGGACTCGAACCGCAGTCGACTACGTGGGAGTCCAGCGACATAGCCATTACGCTAACTGCTGGTCCCCCTAAAGGAAATTTTCAGTAAAATTTTCCTTCAATGAGTCTCTATACTAGGATCTTTCTCTTCAGAAATTCGTTATGTAATTTATCCTGTTAAATCAAATTACAGGCTCTAAGCTGTGGTTTCCTATAACAATGGCATTTCCTAAAATGAGCTTGTGCATCAGCAGCATTGGCACCAGCTTAGACAAAGTCTATGAATGTGTCGGCGTTGCTGATAGGGTTTGGGCAGAGCTTCTGCCACATTTTCTAAGTTAACAAATATGAGGTATGACCTTGATAAATTCTTTTCTCATTTTAGCAAAACCACATTCTGCTTTGAAAAAGGTCAAACTCAGAACAAGGATATAACTTTTTCTCTACTGGTTTTTCGTGAGTTTGTCACCTGAGACAGGATGTGCTATGGTCAAAGGGGGATTTGCTTTATCTAGATACTTTGAAATTTCATCTCAAAGTACCCAATGATCTGGGCCAATCTTTTATGGATTTATATTGCCTTTTTTTTCTCTCCTGATGAATGATGCTAAATCTTGTTTCTCTGAAAAGTTATTGGCTATTTTGGGATTAAATTTAAAAAAAAAATTCTTTGTATAACTGCTGGCATTCTTGCTTTCCAGACTTCCAGAAATCTATGTATTCCTGATTCTACCTGCTTCTTATCCTTTATCATGCTTCTCTCTCTCTCTCTCTCTCTCTTTTTTTTTGCTATAGGGCATGTGCGCTAGCCAGAGAGACAGAGACAAAGAGACAGAAAGCAAACAATCACCCCCCAGAGGAGATGACCACACCAGAATCACCTCTCTTCCATTCTCTTCTCAGGATTATGGGCATGCACGAACAAGCACCTGGTGTTTCAAGCTGCCAGGTCTGTGACTCAAACCATGGATGGCCATGCAAGAGTCCAGTGCCTTAACCACCTGTTGGCCTCCTATCAAGCTTCACTTTAAAAAAAATAATTATTTTTATTTAAATTTATTTATTTATTTATGTATTTATTTTCATTTGACCAGAGCAGGGAAGAGGGAGAGAGAAAATGAGAAAGCAAGCTGCCAGGTCTAGGTCTCAAGTGGCAGTCTAGTTCCCTTAACCACCATGCTACCTGCCAGCCCTTCATGCCTCACTGTTAAGTTTCTTTCGTTATACAAATGAGAGAAATGAGGGAGGGCAGGCAGAACCCCACCAAGCTCCTGATGCCACAATACGCCCCGCCCCTAGCTTTCAGGCAGCCCTGGGTGTTTTTTTCCCAAGCCACCAGCACTGGGATTTGAACAGCAGTCAGCCATGTGGGATCTAGTTCTTTAACCACTAGGCTACAGGGTTAGGCCTTTTTTAAGGTTTGTGCTTGACAAAATGTAGCCAAATTTAGTAACCAATAACCTGAGAGCAATAAATACAACAGAAATTTCACACTCTTAAGAAAGACATTGATTAAAAAGTGAGGTAAAGAGGGCAGACGGTGGTGCAGTGGTGAAACAAGAAGCTCTGTGGGGCAATTCCACACCTCGGGTGTATGTCCACACATACTCCAAATCCCGAGAGATAGAAGAGAAGGGATTGTGGTGACCATACCTGACTGTGGGATGCTTTCTCCTTTTCTCTGTCATTCTGTTTCTCTCTGGTGAGCACATATGCCCTCTAGCAATAAAAATATATATATATATATATATATATATATATATATATATATATATATATATATATATAAAATAAGACATTTTCTCCCAGCCTGTTACATATAAATATACCACATCTTATTTGGCTAATGGCTATTTTTTTTTTTTTTTGAGAGGTTTTAGCTATAGGGCGCGTGCGCTCACCAGACAGACAGAGAGAGACATAGAGACAGAAAGCGAGAAATCACCCCCCAGGGGGGATGGCCACACCACAATCCCTTCTCCTCCATTCTCCTCTTGGGATCTTGGGTACACACGCACACGCGCCTGGCGTGAGTTTTAAGCCACCGGGTCCAGGACGCGAACCGCGGTCGACTACGTGGGAGTCCAGCGACATAGCCATTATGCTAACTGCTGGTTCCCTGGCTAATGGCTATTACTAGACATTCAGGTATTACCAGTTTTTACTTTCCATGAATAATTCTCTCATACCATTTATTGAATCATTAAATATTTTTCTTTTCCTTTTTTTTTTTTTTTTTCCTGACAATTAGAACCAATGCTGCAATACTACAATATAGAGTGGCACTTAAAAGTATGGGCTTGGGCCAGCAGGTGATGTGGTTGTTAAGGTACTGGATTCTCACGTGGTCAACCACGGTTTGAGTACTGAACCTGGTGGCTTGAAAAAACACAGCTAATAAATAGATTAATAAATAAATGTTTTTAAAAAATATATGGGCTCGGGAACCAACAGTTAGTGTAATGGCTATGTCGCTGGACTCCCACGTAGTCGACCGCGGTTCGCGTCCTGGACCCGGTGGCTTAAAACTCACGCCGGGCACGTGTGCGTGCATGCCCAAGATCCCGGGAGGAGAATGGAGGAGAAGGGATTGTGGCGTGACCATCCCCCCTGGGGGGTGATTTCTCGCTTTCTGTCTCTATGTCTCTCTCTGTCTGTCTGTCTGTCTGGCGAGCGCATGCGCCCTATAGCGAAAACCTCTCCAAAAAAAAAAAAAATATATATATATATATATATATATATATATGGGCTCTAAAATCTCACCATTTGGGTTTGGAGTCTGGTTAGTACTTCAGCAATAACTTAAGTCCTTACTTGTGAGAGAGATGGAATTATAACATCGCCTATCATATAACTTAGCATCATACATGGCACATAGCATAAGTAATCAGTAAGTAAACTTTTTATAACAATTTTTTTTGTGTGTGTGCCATAGTGTGCATACGCTAGCTGAAGAGACACAGAGGGAGGGAACCAGCAGTTAGCGTAATGGCTATGTCACTGGACTCCCACATAGTTGACCGCGGTTCGCGTCCCGGACCCGGTGGCTTAAAACTCACGCCGGGCGCATGTGCATGTGTGCCCAAGATCCCGAGAGGAGAATGGAGGAGAAGGGATTGCGGCGTGACCATCCCCCCTGGGGGGTGATTTCTCGCTTTCTGTCTCTCTGTCTCTCTCTGTCTGTCTGGCGAGCGCACGCGCCCTATAGCGAAAACCTCTCCAAAAAAAAAAAAAAAAAAAAGACACGGAGAAATAGAGAGGGAAAGTGAGAAATCAACCCCAATGGAGATGGCCATGTTGCAAATCCCTTTTCTCCATTCTCCTCCTGATATTTTGGGCATGCACACACATGTGCCCGATGTGACTGTTTGGTCTATATGCAAGGAGGGGCAAAGCACATGCTTGGAACATAGAAAAGAGTGAAATGGAAGGAAGATGCTGTGCAGAGAAGGAGGTGATAGACTTGGAGAGATGGAAAGAGACCGATTATTCTCTAACCACATTAGTTCCCGCATGAATTCTGGGCATTCACACCATCCGTCCTAGATGTCCATTTTCTGATTCCTGTCCATCTCAGTGCTTGGCGTTACTTCCTGACCTTCAAGGTCCTTGAAACACCTCTGTGTTCTTACATTTCTTTGCGTGTGTGTGTGTGTGTGTGTGTGTGTGTGTAGAAGAGGGAGCTTAATTTAGTTCAAGTGGGTTTTCATGGCTTGCACTGTAAGAAAATTTGATTCCAACAATCAGTTTACTTGTTGCGGAACTTTAGGCAAGTTATTTAACCTGCTAGCCTCACTCTTCGTACTGAGAAAATGGGCTAAGAAGGAAATCTACTTGCCTGGGTTACTGTCAGGATTGCGTGAGTTAGGAAAGGAATGTGTTTAACACATGCTTGGCATGTTGTATGTTCCCGATATATTAGATGCTAGTGCTTTTTTAATGAAAGGATTATGTTATTTAACTTTATTTATTTATTTATTTGGACTGTGTGCTGCTTTAATGCCATCTCACCAGCAGACATCGAACCAGGGCCTGCGCCTGGCTACCCGACTAGAGAACTCAGGTTATGGTGACTGAGGATACCAGGGTCCCCGGATGATCCCTTCTGGGGCTCAGCCCTGTTTCCTTACCCACAGAGGGGCTGCCTGGCAGGCCTGGAGCTAAGGCTACTTAGGGCTGGGTGGCAGCACCCCTCAGAGGGAGGCACCTACTTCTACCTTCTATACCTGCTCGTTCCTATGGGTGCCATTGCAGTATGAGGGTCTCTGGGTGGCCTTGCAGGTACACAGGACCACCGTGCAGGTCTCTTGGGCCTTGAACTTGAGTGGAGATAGGCCAGTGCGTTGGAAGAAGTGGGAGCCATCACAGAAGGGCTGCTTCTTGCTGTGGCCACACACACACCACTAAAAATATGCAATGCTTCACAAATTTGCATGTCATACTTGTGCAGGGGCCATGCTAATCTTCTCTGAGTCGTTCCAATTTTAGTATACGTGCTGCCAAAGCGAGCACTACTTATTTATTTTTAATTTGACCAGAGAAAGACAGAGTGAGAGAGAGAGAAAGTGAGAAAGCAAGGCACCAGGCCTGGAACTTGAACTGCGGTCGACCATGTGGGAGTCCAGTGTCCTTAACCAGCATGCCTCCTGCTGAACCCAGATGCAATTCCTATTGCTGATCTTTTTCACAGTCAGGCTGCCACTAAGCTAAGTACAGGATACTCTGATACCAATAATTAGAGCACTATTCTGACACGACTTGACACATGGATTGTGATACACTCCTGGTTTTATCATATCCCTGAAAATGGAAATCTATACCCTCAAGTGCTGTCCTGAAAGTCTCAATGACCGGAGAGGCTGGAGTTTGAGCTGGAAACAGTAGAACGGGACTGTTGATGCAGAGAAGTAGTGTAAGAGTCTGGAAGCATCTCCCAAAGGCCCTGCTGCTGGCCCCTTATCTGTTTTTTGGGGTTGAGGATCCTGTAAATGTTGTGAGGGTGGCTTTTAACAGCAAGGCTTAATGTCTGCCAAGGGCTCAGAGACGTTTCCTATTACTAACAGAACCCAGTTTCTCACTGGAGCACTCTTGCTTAGATTGGTAAGTGTTAAATGCAAATAATGGTAGTGGACATTGGTAAATTAGTAGTTTGTGCTGCTGCTGATACCTATTTGGCTAACAGCTTCCTATTGAGATAACTGACAATGAGCCCATGTGGGACCGTTATCACCAACATCAAGAGTTATAAAAAAGGAAGATCCCACAATGAGTCTTGAAAAGACAGTTCTACAAGCACACTTTTCAAAGGTTTAACATTTACCATTTTAAACCTGCATTTCATGTTATAGCTTATATATAAAATATCCTCAAATGGTTTAAAAATATGTTGCTATGACCATTGAAGCTGGCCGTGTTCTGTGGGATTCTACTGAGTTCTCAGATCCTCAAGAGATTAATTCAGAGACAGGTTAAGCTGGGAATCAGTCCCTGTGGCTAGGTGGTGGATGACAATTTTAACCTTTTTTATTCAAGCATTCAATTTAGTATTAAGCACAGTATAATGGTAACACCACTCTAACAAGTGAACCACTTCCATTTTTCCATGTTCAGTCTATATATCTTTTTTTCTTTATTCAGGAGAGAGGATGTGCACTCACACATGAGAATGAAAGAAAGAGAGGGAGAGAGGGAGATGACGACCCATTAAGGATCTGGTCACACAGCAATCCCCTTCCTCCAGTTCTCCAGCAAATGGATCTTGAGTATTTGCACATGGGCCTGGTATGTTTTAGGCTGACTGGGCCAGAGATTTGAATCTCCATGTGGGATCTGGCTTTCCTTGAGTGACATGTTACCACTGCACCATGGGTAGGACTGACTACAATCTGTATATCTTTTTGTGATGATTGACATATTCCTCTAAGTGACAAATCCTCAATCCAAAATGCAAGCTGCCCTAAAGCTATAAGAGATTGCTTACAGATCATTTAGGAGATACAGTCACACAAGAGGTCTTTAAAAGCTGTTAACTGGAGGACCGGCAGATAGTGTAATGGTTATGTTGCTGGACTCCTACAAAGGTGATTGCGGTTTGAGTCCCAGACCCAGCAGTTTGAAACTCATGCCAGGCGCACGTGCGTGCATGCCCAAAATCCCAACAGGTGAATGGAGGAGAAGGGATGGTGGTGTGGCCATCCCCTGGGGGGTGATTTCTCACTTTCTGCCTATTTCTCCAGGAAGCACACACACACACACACACACACACACACACACACACACTGTACCAAAAATCTCTCTAAAAAGAAAAACAAGCTGTTGACTGGGGCCAGCTGGTAGCATAGTAGCTAAGGTGCTAAACTTCCACATGACCAACTGCAGTTTGAGTCCCAGACCTTGCAGCTTGAAACTCATGCCAAGCACGTGTACATGCATGCCCAAAATCCTGAGAGGAGAATGAAAGAGAAGGGATTGTGGTGTGACCCTCCCCCTTGAGAGGTGATTTTTTGTTTTCTGTCTCCCTGTCTCCGGTGAGCACATGTGCTCTACAACAAAAATATCTCTCTCTCAAAAAAAAAAAAAAAAAAAAAAGCCGTTGAATTTTATAAGGTAGCAACGTTCAAAAAACATAATCTATGTGTATATCTCATCTCCTGTTCCAGATTATAATCTCTCACATGGACCAAAGAAGGTTGTGGTTTGGTCTCTATTACATTTACTAAGTACCTAGTGCATCCCTTGTGCATAAAAAGACAATTAATAAATAGTTATTGAAAAAGTAAATTAGGTAGTCAGTAGAGATTGCAAAAGAGCAGCCACAACCAGAGGATTATTTTGAGGAAGACTTTGAAGGAAGAAAAAGAGATTGATCTTTGCTAGCAGATGCTATATCACAGAATACTTTGGTAGGCAGGGCTGAATTGAGGTTCATGTGTGAATTGTCTGTTGGGTGTTTGCTTTTCAACAATTTGAGTAGTTGATATGTAAATATTTTCTCAAAAATATTTAAAACCATACTGTGTCTGTTATAGAGTCACCAACAAAATTATAACAAATATTTCTAACATTATCTTTAAAATTCAGTTTTTTGAAATGTTGAAAGTTGTTTATTAACTGTCAAGAACTATAGAGTATGAGCAAACATTTTTTGATATGTAAAGTAAATGTTTATGGGAAAACGTAAAAATAAATAAATGATTAGAAAAAAAAGAAAAAGTAAATTAGGCTAATCAAGATAGATATATGGCTGCTGGGGACTGGGACCAGGAGGGAAGTCACAGCTGCCTGCTCTACAGCTTTTCTCTGACTTGACTAGCTACCTTCTTGCATGAGAAGGGAGTTGAGTGGTGGTAGAACACTTTACCGTGAATCTTAGTATAAGTCTCTGCAGTCCCTGTCCACCTCTGGTCACGCTGGGCTCTCATTTCTATTCACCTAGAGACCAGAGATGAAGCACTGTGAGGTGTTTGAGAAGCCCTCTCCTTCTGTGGCAGGGTACTGAGGGGCAAGTCAGAGTGAGAGGCCTGTCTCAGAGAGACGCCCTGGGCACTGCCCAGTTAGGGGCCTGAGGCATGAACCAATCTGGAGATATAGCTGGTTAAACATTTACCAGCACACCACTTGAATAGAGGCCTGTGCTGGCACAAAGAACTGTGTGCTAGAGACTTCATGACAAAAAGCAAATGGACAAAACCACCAACTTTATCCATGGCTGCAGCACAGTGCCCCAAATGGCCAGAGAGGAAGAAATGTGTCCATGCTCCCAGAATAGAACCAAAAGTTCTTCCACAGTGGAAGCCATCAAGGACCCTGGACACCACCTGGATCAGAGCTCCCCACCTCCCATATTGCCCCAGAATCCTGCAATCTTCTGTCACTGAACCACCGGCCTGAGCATGTCACTGACCTTCTGTCCTCATGACACTATTTAAAAGCCAAGATGGAAAGACTTTTTTGTTTGGCTAGTTAAACAAGTTTATTTTGTTGTGAAATCGTGGGTGGTAAGAAAATGAGTTCCTTGGGCTGGCCGGTGGCATGGTGGTTAAGGGCGCTGGACTCCTATATGGCTGACCAGGTTTCGATTTCCCAGACCTGGTGGCTTCCTTTCTCACTTTCTCTCTCTCTGTCTTTCTCTGTTCAAATTAAAATAAGTAAATAAATAAAGTGAAATAAAATATTTTTTAGAAAGGAAAGAAAATGAGTTTCTGTAAGAGCTAGAATTGTTATATTTACTTACTGAAAAAGGAGAAATATTTTTTCCTTTTTTTGGTGAGAAATGCTGTTCTAGACTAGCAGATACATATTCTACTTTCTGTAGGGCTTCTAATTATGTTATCCTTGATCTGGACACATTAGACTCTGGTTGAGGGTGGGGGGGAGACACAGCCACACATATAATTAGACAGGATCCATTACTCTTAATTCTAAAAAATAAATAAATAAATTTGCAAGTAGTAGCTTAGTAATAGTATAGCTGATGGGGCAAACTAAAGCCAAAAATGTTTGTTGTGTCCATTACTTGGTGCTTTTGTGTTGTTTTTTTACTTTTAGAATTATTACTTTAATTTTTATTTATTTATTATTTTTTGAAAATTTGCTATAGGGCACATGTGCTTACAAGAGAGGGCAGCAAGGGGGAAGGAAGTGAGAAGGCAAGCCATCAGGTCTGGGACTCTAACTGTGGTCAGCCATAGGGGAGGAGTCCAGTGTCTTAACCACCACACCACTTGCTGGCCCCTGGTACTTTTGTTTTAAATAACAATTTTATACTTCTAAAGGGCCATTTTGGCCTGGCTGCATCAAAAAGCTTGTGTAAAAATGTCCTGCATCATACCTGTGTCCTATCTGGGCTTCTAAACACGGTCTATCCTCACCACTTCACCCCTTTGCTCCTTATGACTTCAGCCTGAAGGACATGGGAGCATTTGCCTGTGGCAGAGGTCAGAAAGGATCAGTTCTCAACCAATCAGGGTAACATGCATTTACAAGCAGTAGGGGCAAATTAAAGCCTTTGCAAATTCTTTTTCTTCTTCATACCTTTTAGCTACAATGTTTAAAATCCTAGGCTTTCAACTCAACTATGGATGAGTGACAATACCCTTTTGCCAGCTGGTCATTGTAAGACTACTGTAGCATGGAAATGGGAACTAGAGAGCAGTCACATATTTTGCGGTAAAATCCCTTATATGCCTGACACGTTGTGGTTTCTTTCTGCAAAACGGGTGGGATGTGGAATAGGGAAGCAAGAAGAAATGAAGAAGTTAGGAGATTCAGTCTTTCCATGAACAAACATTTGTTGGGTCCTATTTTATTCCAGGCATGATTCTATGAACTGTTAACAGAAGCAAAACAAAGATCTCTGCACTTGGAGTTCTAGCAGGATAGAGGTGACTAGTTTCCTCACAGGGTATGTATGGAGCTATTGATGCACAAGGAGACACAAAGGTTCACATTTGAGTCTATTGTCCGATGCTTCTTGTCACCTTTGGGACCTGCCATAGATATTAACTGCATATATTCACCTACGAGAAATCTTTTTTTTAAAATTTATTTCATTTTTATTCATTCATTCATTCATTTATTTTCATTGATCAGAGAGAGACAGACTCAGAGAGAGGGAGAGAAAGTGAGAAAGCAAGCCACAAGGTCCAGGACTTGAACCGTGTTCAGGCATGTGGGAGTGTCTAACCTCTTAACCACCATGCCACCTGCTGGTACCCACCTATGAGAATTCTTGTAGTAATTGTGATGGTGCCTGCCTCCCTCCCTTCCTCCCTCCCTCCCTCCCTCCCTCCCTCCCTCCCTCCCTCCCTCCTTTCTTTCTTTCTTTCTTTCTTTCTTTCTTTCTTTCTTTCTTTCTTTCTTTCTTTCTTTCTTTCTTTCCTTTTTTTAAGAGGCTTTTGCATTAGGGTCCATGTGCTCACCAGAGAATGAAAGACAGAGACAGTGAGAGGGAAAGTGAGAAATCACCCCTGGGGGGATGGGGATGGCTATGCTGTAATCCCTTCTCCTCCATTCTCCTCCTGGGATCTTGGGCACACACACACACACACACACACACACACACATGCCAGGTGTGATTTTTTTTTTTTTTTTGAGAGGTTTTTGCTATAGGGCGCGTGCGCTCGCCAGACAGACAGAGAGAGACATAGAGAAAGAAAGCGAGAAATCACCTCCCAGGGGGGATGGCCATGCCGCAATCCCTTCTCCTCCATTCTCCTCTTAGGATCTTGGGCACACACGCACATGCGCCCGGCGTGAGTTTTAAGCCACCGGGTCCGGGACACAAACCGCGGTCGACTACATGGGAGTCCAACGACATAGCCATTATGCTAACTGCTGGTCCCATGCCAGGTGTGATTTTGAAGCCACCGGGTCTGGAACTTGAACCATGGTCAGCCATGTGGGAATCTAGTGACGTAACCGCTATGTCATCTGCTGATCCCATGATAGTGCTATTCTTGATGCCACTACTGAGCCAACATTCATCACATACAAAGTACGAAGAAACCCAAAACTTAAGTTAGAGGTAGGAAGTGGATTATATAAATGTATTGTCTTAGACTCATATTTTTGTGGTACTTTGGATTCTTCCTGGGCTTTGCTATAGAAAAGACAGTTAAGTGGTATCAGCTATAGAAAGACTAAACTCAGGGCCGGCAGGTGGCGTGATGGATAAAGGCACTGGGCTCCCACATTGCTGACTGCGGTCCAAGTCCTAGACCTGGCGGCTTGTTTTCTCGCTTTCCCTTTCTCTCTCTGTCTCTGGTCAAATTGGAAAATGATAATAACAACAAATGAAATAAAATAAATACATAATTCTAAAAAAAAAAAAGACTAAATAAACTCTTATATGAAAGGTCAAGACACCAAAGTACACATCCCAGAGAAGTACAATTTGGTTTGAAGACAGTAATAGACATTTTTTAAAAAAATTTTTGCAAGAGAGTGCGTGTGCTTTCCAGAGAGACAAAGAAATAGAGAGGAGAGGAAAAAGCACTCCCTCATGGGAAATGGTAACATCACAATCCCCTTTCCTCCATCTCTTTCTCCTGTCAGAACTTTGGGCACACTGCCCAAGCCACCAGGTCTAGGGTTCAAAGTGTACAGTTGGCCAGTGGGGATCCAGCTGCCTTATTCACCAGGCCACAGAGCTGGCTTGGAATAGACATTTTTAAGCTACCTGTTTGGTGACCGTTTCCCTGTTCTCCGCTGTTGAGATCATTCTAATTTTATTAGGACAGTGATGACTCAGCCTGATGTAGGTTTATGAGCTTTCCCAGCCCCCACATGGGGGACCATGTGACATTATTTTGGCCAATAAGATGATACGATGATGGATTAGGCTGGCATCATCTTTGGACTCTTCTTTCCCTCTGTAGCCTTTAATAGGATGTGATTCCTGAAACCACAACAGCCATCTTGGACCACGAGGGAGTGAGATACCAGAGAAGTGTCATCTCTGTCCTAATTGTGACATGCATGTGACAGTTTATGCCTATAACTTATGCCTACAGTTGCTACCTAGAACTTCTCCTATGTGAGAAAAAAAAAAAACCCGCGATTTGTTGAAGCCATTATAGCCTGGTTTTCTGCTGCTTGCAGTTAACTGATAGGAGACTGCAGTAACAGTAGTGTCAGCTCCGATGATCAGACAGTTTCACAAGCAGTGATTTTAACTAGACTTGACTTTCCAGAATCAAGAACTCTCTGGCTTCTGACATCTGAATCCCATTTTTATCTGTTTGTTTTGTGATCTTTCATACGGCAGCTTTTCTTCAAGTATTCTCAGTTAGCCATTGATTTTTAAGACTGACTCATAAAAGAACCTGGGTGTATTGGGAAAATGCGTTGCCTTAGGGGCTTCTGTGTAGGATGATTGGGTGGTGAGACAGTCTTTTTGTTGGCAGACCCTCTAATGTCAGAGTTTGGAGATCTTTCCCCTGGAATGTCCAGTTTTTCCAAATGAGAATTTCTGATGGGGTATATATAGGGATAGGGATACGCTTTCTGGGAGCAGGAACAGGACGTGCCTGAAACTTCCATAGTTTGGTGTCTGGGCTCTTACATATCACTTCAGTTTTCGACTCTATCACATCTATGTCCAGTCTTTGACTCTATGACTCTGTCCTTGCCCTGCATGTAGCTTAGTCTCTAAGTCCAGAGACTCTTGGGTTAGTTTTTGTTTGTTTGCTATAGGGCGTCTGCGCTTGCTGTGGCAGGGAGAAGGAGAAATCACCCCCCAGGTGGAACGGCCATGTTGCAATCCCTTCTCCTCCATTCTCCTCCTGGGACTTTGGGCATGCAACACACACACACCCGGCATGATTTTCAAGCCACTGCATTTAGGACTCGAACTGCACTGTTGGCTGTGTGGGATCCAGCCACCCTAACTTCCATGCCATCTACTGGCTCTCTTGGTTAATTTATTCAGAATATGAGCTTCCATTCTCCTGTGGAGCAGAGAGAGGAATATTTGTCTGGCTGAGATGAGGGTACATGGAACTGGAGGTTCAGTGAGTACACAGAACCCAGCAACCTCACTAATTTAGAACCACACCTTCACATCCACCTCTTGTGATACTTTCTGCCTCCACACACAACTCCCAGTTTCTGGTTCATTACTCATTGAAATCCCCCTCTTAGATTTCAGCTTTCTCTGTTCTATTAAGTCACTTATTACTTCATGTACTTTCCATCTTCCACAAGTTTGGTGAAGTCTCTGTTCCTGTTTCCTCTCCAACTTCTAGTTGGGAGGTAATACCTTGTACTATATATTCCTCTGCTGTTATTTTACTGGTATTTGGGAGAAGGCTCAGGAGTGTGACCATTCTACTATGTTTTCCTTCCTTTTTCTAGTTAACCCAGTTTTTGTTTTTGTTTTTTTTTTGGAGAGGTTTTTACCATAGGGCACATGCACTCGCCAGACAGACAGAGAGAGACAGAGAGACAGAAAGCGAGAAATCACCCCCCCAGGGGGGATAGCCACACCACAATCCCTTCTCCTCCATTCTCCTCTTGGGATCTTGGGCACGCACGCACACGCGCCCAGCGTGAGTTTTAAGCCACCGGGTCTGGGACGCGAACCGTGGTCAACTACATGGGAGTCCAGCAACATAGCCATTACGCTAACTGCTGGTCCCCTAGTTAGCCCAGTTTTGAATCCCAGGATTTAAGGTTGTGAACATCACAGTAATTGGCTGTTGGAGTGGAAATTCCTCAGGAGGTTTGGATGGCTTAGCAGATATTGGAAAGTGTGAACTCATTTACTAGTGAAAAAACTTTACAGGTTATATATACATGTAAACATTCATAGTAAAATTTAAAAATTAAAAAAAAAACTAATTAAAAATAAATTGGGCTGGCTTCATGGTTTAGTGGTTAAGGAAGCCAGATCCCACATGACTGAATACAGTTTGAATACTGGCCCTGGTGACTTGAAAAACATAGTGGGGGCATGTGCATGTGTGTCTAAAATTCCGACAGGATGGAGAAATGGAGGAGGTGCTTTTTCTTTCTCTCTCTCTCACTTTCTCTCCAGTAAGTGCACATGTCCTCTGACAATTAAAAAAAATTATATATATATATATATATATATATATATATATATATATATATTACACACACACACACATACACAGTAGCTGTGAACATGGCAGTTGCTTATGGTAGAGGAATAATTTTAGAGTAAAGCATGTGTCTCTACCGGCTTAGTGCCCAGCCTACTTTGAACTAGCCTTCATCCTTTGTTGATTTTCTGCTTTTCTGCTGCCAGAGAGAGAGACAAAGAGGCACCCTTGACAGGATCTTATCATGTCACAATCTCCTTTCCCCAGCCCTCCAGTGCCTCAGGATCTTGGGCATGTGCACAAGGCATGCACAGGTGCCTGGCATGTTTTCCGGCCAACCTGGGGAATTGAACCTGTGATCCACCGTGTGGCTTCCAGCTACTGAACATGCAATTCAGTGCACTGCAGACTGCTCTGTCAGTTCAGGCCTTCGACATCTGATGCCAACGCTGCTTTTCATCAAGACCTAATGAGCCCACAGGACCAGATGGTTTGTAGGCACATAGTGGTGGAGGGGTGAGAGGCCATGTCTTCACTTTCTCCAGATTCTTTTTCACAACTTTCTCCCTTTTCCTTTTTCCCTCAGCTTCCAAATTCCCCAAGCTCTCCAGTCATAACTCGCTAAGTCAAGCACCAAATACCCCTGTGCTTGTTTACTGATTCAAATATATGCCCCAAGGCTGGCAGGTGGTGTGGTGGTTAAGGGCTCTGGACTCCCACATGGCCGACCATGGTTCAGGTCCTAGAACTGGCAGCTTACTTTCTCACTTTTCCTCTCTCTCTCTCTCGTGCTCTCTTCCTATTTGGTCAAACTAAAAATGAATAAATAAATAAAGTTAAATAAAATAATTCTTAAAAAATATATTTGCCCCAAACAAGTAGAGGGTGTGTGTGAATCATCTCTGCCGAGGTTAAGGTCCACTGGGTCAGCTGCTTCTCAGATATACTGCTTTTCCAAATAATGTTATTGAGACTTTAAAAAAACAGTTTTTAATCATCTATTCTAATAGAACAAGTAACAGCATGGCTCTATGGTTTTTGACAATAGTTTTATTCTTCCCAATCCTAGAGTGTTAGAGAAGCCTACATTCACTTATATACTCAATTATAGTTCTCAATTATATACTTGTATTACTCAGCACATGTTTACAACTGAACTTCTATTTCTGTTTTCACATCTGTTAAATGAGAGAGGGAATGCTGTAAGGTATTCTGCAAATGTTAGATGCTGTAATTCTTAAAACATTTTTAAATAAAATTGAGAACTGTTCAAAATATGCTAAGTCACTTTTCTGTTGGTGCTGAACATACATTAAGCTCTTACTCAAATCCAGTGCTGGGTATCAGTGATGAAACGTCTTTAAATCCATTCTTTTTCTTGTATAAAATTTCCTTTGAAATCAGCGGCATTTCTGAATTCAGAAAAGCTTCCAGAAGCATTCTGCAGAACAAGAATCATGTCCAGTATTAATGAGTCATTCTGTCCTTCACCATCTGAATCATATCACGGTTTTGGCTTAATAATAAGTTTTGTTTTTGTTCTTGTAGAGATTTTTGCTATAGGGCATGTGCACTCACTGGAAAGACACAGACCGAGAGAGAGAAAGTGAGATATCATACCCCTCCCCGCAAGGGTTTGACCACACCACAATTCCTTCTCTTCTATTCTCCTCTTGGGATTTTGGGCATGCACATACACATGCACCCGGCATGAGTTTCAAGCCACTGGGTCCAGCACTTGAACTGTGCTCAGCCATGTGGAAGTCTAGCGTCTTAAACATTATGCCACCTGCTGGCCCTGAGGCTTTATAAGTTTTTAAAAATGATTTTGTAATCATATAGATAAAGTTTTTCTCAATATTATAGTGGAAAGATTAAAATGATTTCTAATAATAAAAACATACAGCGATCAGGAACAGCAGATGACATAATGGTTACGTTGCTGAACTCCTGCACAGCGGTTTGAGTTCCAGGCCCAGCCGCTTAAAACTCATGCCAGGCACGTGTGTGTGCATGCCCAAAATCCCAAGAGGAGAATGGAGAAGGTATTGCAGCATGGCCAAACCCCCTGGAGGGTGATTTCTTTCTTTCTGTCTCTCTGTCTCTGTCTCTCCAGTGAGCACACTTGCCCTTATAACAAAAATCTCTCTAAAAAGAAAAAAATTATGATCATAAAAGATGAAAACTTCTTAGAAGAGTTTGTGAATCATAACAATATTCAATTTTTATTTCAACACTTCCTAGTATTTTTATTATAAAAATATTAAAGAGGGGACCAGCAGTTAGCGTAATAGCTATGTCGCTGGACTCCCATTTAGTCGACTGTGGTTTGAGTCCCGGACCTGGTGACTTAAACTCACACTGAGTGTGTGTGCATGCATGCCCAAGATCCCAAGAGGAGAATGGAGAAGGGATTGTGGTGTGGCCATCCTCCTTGGGGGGGTGATTTCTTGCTTTCTATCTCTCTGTTTCTCTCTCTCTCTCTTTCTGGTGAGCGCATGCGCCCTATAGCAAAAACCTCCAAAAAAAAAAATTAAAGAGAATGTTTTAAAGCTTCAATAATTATTATCTGGTTAAAAACACCTTTTTAATTTTTCAAATTTCTTGTTTTGTCCACATGTGCATGTATTTATGTAGCTGTCATCATAAAGTATACACCTCTGGTTCTCAATTGGCTATGATTTTGCCCCTTAGGAAAGAATTGGGAAAGTCTAGAGACATTGCTGACTGTCACTAGTTGGGGTGAGCCATGCTATTGGGATCTCAGAGACCAAGGCTTTTGCTCAGCCTCTTATGATGTACAGTCCTTTCCCAGCAAAGAATTATTTGGGGCTGGCAGGTGGCATGATGGTTAAGGTGCTGGACTCCCACTTGGCCAACCACAGTTTGAGTCCTAGACCTGGTAGCTTCCTTTCTCACTTTCCTTCTCTCTCTGGTCAAATTAAAAATAAACATAATAATGATAATAGAATTAAATAATTTTTTTCAGAGTTTTTTGCCATAGGGTGCGTGTGTTTGCTGGAGAGACAAAGGAAGTGAGAGGGAAAATGAGAAATCATCCCTCGGGGGGATGGCCATGCTGCAGTCCTTTCTCCTCCATTCTCCTCTTGGGATCTTGGGCATGCACGCACATGTGCGCAGCGTGACTTTCAAGTCCCGGGGTCTGAAACTGGAACCTCAGTTGGCAATGTGGGAGTCCAGCAATGTAACTGCTATTCTATCTGCTGGCCCAATAAATGATTCTATTAAAAAGAAAAATGATCTGGTCCAAAATGTTAGTGGTATCAAGGTAACCCTGATACATACCACACACACATACATACATACACATTTTTTGTCTTAGACTTTACTTTTTTTTTGGGGGGGGGAGAGCAGTTAGCATGATGACTATGTTGCTGGACTCCGATGTAGTAGACTGTGGTTCGAGTCCCGGACCCGGTGGCTTAAACTCAGGCCGGGCGTGTGTGCGTGCGTGCCCAAGATCCTGAGAGGAGAATGGAGGAGAAGGGACTGTGGCGTGACCATCCCCCTAGGGGGTGATTTCTTGCTTTCTGTCTCTCTTTCTGGCAACCATACACACCCTGTAGCAAAAACCTCTCAAAAAAAAAAAAACAAAAAACAAAAAACAAACAAAAAAAAAAACCATTCCATTAAGTAATAAATCCTGGGGCTGGCAGGTGGTGTGGTGGTTAAGAGCGCTGGACTTCCACATGGCTGACTGAGGTTTGAGTTCCAGACCTGGCAGCTTGCTTTCACACTTTTCCTCTCTCTTTCTTTCTCTCTTTTGCTCTGTCTCTCTCTGGTCAAATTAAAATAAATGAATAAATAAATAAACTTAACAAATCCTTTTTTATTTCCACAAGATTCTTTAAAAAAATTGTATACATAATCTTTCCTATGTTTATTTATTTCCTTTGAGAGAGAGAAACAGAGATGGGAGAAGGACCTCCCAGAACAGGTCTTCACCTTGTGATGCCATCCCCAGCCTTGGCAAGCCGGGATCACACATGTGTGCCCTGTGTGCATAGGGAGGCCTTGGGATGAGGAACTAGGACCTTCCCCTAAGGTTTAGCATCATGGGGCATTACTGCTGTGCCACCACAGCTGGACCACAAGATTCTTATAAACTGTCACTTAGTACACCTAGATGACAATCATCACTTATCTAACAACTTCCCCACTTTTAGATATCATGGATAATGCTGTGAACACCTATCTATATATGTTTTCTTTTTTTTAAGAATTGCTTTTTAATTTAACTTTATTTATTTATTTATTTATTTATTTATTTATTTATTTATTTTTGACCAGAGAGAGACAGAATGAGAGAAAGAAAGAGAGAGAGAGAGTGAGAAAGCAAGCTGCCAGGTCTGGGACTCGAACTGCCGTCAGCCATGTGGGAGTCCAGTATCCTTAACCACCACGCCACCTGCCAGCCCTAAACACCTCTTTGTATATGTTTTCTATATTAGTTTAGATTAAACTTAAATTCTCCTGAGTAAAATTACTTTAACAAAGGGCATCATCATTTTTATGTTTTTTATACTTATATTACAGGGACTTTATAAACATTAGCTTGGCAGGCCAGCAGGTGGTATGGTGGTTAGGATGCTGGACTCCCACATCACCAACTGCGGTTCAAGTCCTGGACCTGGTGGCTTGCTTTCTCACTTTTCTTCTCTCTGTGTCTCTCTCTGGTGACCACATGTGCCCTATAGCAAACTTAAAGCAAACAAACAAACAAATAATTTAAAAAACATTAACTTGACAAAACGCATTCACTCTTAGTTCGTTATGAAGGAGAATTAGAGTCTGTCTTTGACTACAGTTTCTAATGCTATCATTCTATAAATGGGAAGTAATGGTCCTAGGGGAGGATCCTATCTGACAACTTTTAGCTTTCTAAATAGAAAATGTGATTTCCTGCTCAAGGTGGGTATCTCTTCACCCCGGTTTATGTTACCCACTCTGTTTGAAGTCTCACATCAGTCTAAGGGGAAAGAGCTAAAACTAACCATATGCTTTAGCCTTCTTTAAGACACAAGGACTGGGGAACCAGCAGTTAGCGTAATGGCTATGTCGCTGGACTCCCACGTAGTCGACCGCGGTTCGCGTCCCGGACCCGGTGGCTTAAAACTCACGCCGGGCGCATGTGCGTACGTGCCCAAGATCCCCAGAGGAGAATGGAGGAGAAGGGATTGCGGCGTGACCATCCCCCCTGGGGGGTGATTTCTCGCTTTCTGTCTCTATGTCTCTCTCTGTCTGTCTGGCGAGCGCACGCGCCCTATAGTGAAAACCTCTCAAAAAAAAAAAAAAAAAGACACAAGGACTGGACATGGACACAGAGTCATGACTACTTACTCATCCTTACATCAGTGCCTATCACAGGGTCAGGCTGAAAAGGTACATAACAGGGACCAGCAGGTGGTGTATAGGTTAAGATGACCGCAGTTTGAGTCCCAGACCAAGTGGCTTAAAAATCATGCATGCCCAAGGTCCTGAGAGGAGAATGGAGAAGGGATTGCACATGGCTGTCCCCCCAGGGGGGTGATTTTTCACTTTCCCCCTCATTGTCTCTGTCTCTCTCTGGCAAGCCAATGTACCCTAAGGCAAAAATCTCTTAAAAAAAAAAAAGAGAAAGCATATAATAAATGTTTATTGAATGAACAGAAGGGTAAGTGTGTTCACACATGAAGTGACTAGCTGAATATACCTAACTTCATGGGGCAGATGACAGCATAGAAAGCTTTGTGTTCCCATAAACTCACTTGTTTGATGGGAACACATAAGAATCATTATGCTCTGCTTGGTGCTTATGTTTATCAGTATATTTAATGAATTTGATTGTTGCTTTTGCTATCAGACTCGATTAGAAGTATCTAGTGAGTGTGGTTGTAGAGACCAAAATATCAAAGGTCTGGAGACAAACACATGGTTCTTTCTCTCAGGATGAAAAGATATTTCCTAAGTGGTAATGTTGGTTTTCATTACATAAGGACACAAATTTGTTTAAAAAACGGATCAACCAATTTTTAATAACTAAAGAATAGGGACCAGAAGGTGGCATGGTGGTTAAGGCGCTGGACATTCCCACATGGCCGACCATGGTTCAAGTCCTGGACCTGGTGGCTTGCTTTCTCACTTCCTCTCTCTCTCTCTCTCTGTCTCTCTTTGGTCAAATTAAAATAATAAATGGATGAATAAATTAAAAAATTAAATAAATAATTCTTTAAAAAAAAAAGAATACATGTACATGGCACAGAAATCAGAAAGTATAAAAGAATATATAGGGACCAGCAGTTAGTGTAATGGCTATGTCGCTGAACTCCCATGTAGTCGACCACGGTTCGAGTCCCAGACCCGGTGACTTAAACTCACGCCAGGCGCGTGTGCATTCATGCCCAAGATCCCGAGAGGAGACTGGAGGAGAAGGGATTGCAACGTGGCCATCCCCCCCTGGAGGGTGATTTCTCGCTTTCTGTCTCTCTGTCTCTGTCTTTCTGGCGAGTGCACACGCCCTATAGCAAAAAAGTCTCCAAAAAAAACCCCAACCAAACAAACAAAAAACCACAACAAAAACAAAAACAAAAACAAAAAAAACCCAAAGACTATATAGAAACCAAGCTGTGGTTTCTAGCAATCCAGTTCCTCTTACCATAGATACATTAGGAGTAGGCTAAAAAGTGCCATAATCCGGAGATCTTATCCTCCACATTGGACAGCAAAAGGTTTAGGCTGAACCCAACAGCTTACTTTGAGTTACCTAAGAAAGGAAGCATAGAGAAATAACTTTTTCCTGTTTTGAAATAAAATTGGTTTGTTAATTTTTCCAGTTTCAAGGTTGAGGACAAGAAAAGTGCTACAATGGTTTGGGAAAGCAAATAGCAGCAAGGAAAACACAGAATTCTGTTTAAAATCTCCTCTATTGATTCAAATGTCCCCTAACATATTCAGAATTAAAAGACATTGCCAAGCCTTCAGAAAGCTAATGACAGCAAGAGTCAATACATTGAGGTCTAGAAAGCCTAGTTTAAGCATTTTTTTCCCAGCACCTATCTTCCTTTTTATAGTAGTTTCAGCATCAAAGATCAGGAAAGGATAAGTGAATTAATAACTTGCTTACTAAGGATGCAACTTGCTTTTTTTGGATGGGGTAAGATGAGTTGTTCCAAATATATTTTTATTTTGCTAAAATTTAAAAATATAGAAAAGAAGATTTAGGAACTTAAAATTTTGAATTATTTTTCTTTAGGAGAAAGAAAATAATAAAATACACTGAAATAATTGGGAGTGATCAGTAGCACTTAATATCTTTTTGTCAAGTGTGAGCAATTACTTGTTAATTATATCTATATTTTCATATGCAAGATAAATTTAATTTTACAAATTCTATTCATTTCTATGAACAGAAATGCAATCATCTCACTTTTTAAATCATTGAATCGTAATTTTTAAAAATTTGAAATATCTAAAGCACTGTCAATTCACATGAATCAGAGAGAAAGTGAAAATAATTTAAATATAGCTTTGGATATTCAGGTAAGCAGTTATAAAGGATAACAAGAATCTGCATTTTACCTGCCATTATCTGGTACATTAGAAAGGATGTCTAAGGTCAATTGATTTTTTATTTTTGCAGATCTATCATTAAAAAAAAAAAAGAAAAAAAAAGACCAAACACTGTGGCAGCTGGAGCCCCAAAGCAGATGCGCCTGACAGCTCCTGAAAGAGTCTATATCACTGTGGTTACACTCTACTACACCCTGAACTAATAGTGCTTGACGCACTTCTGGTAGGGTGCATCCTCCTGGAACTGTGGTTTTTTTTTTTTTTTTCACCAAAACTAACAAAATGTGGGTTGAATTAAAGGGGCTAGTTTCAGCAACAGTGCCACAGTGCTCTTTCTTGGTGATCTCTGTTAAACAAGGAAAATGGTATCATCAGCGATGATACACTCTGGATTTAACATTTCATAGGAACTAATAGATTTGTCTCTGAATAGCTGGGCTTCACGTTAAATACATTGTCTTAATTATAACATATCTCTTTGGCTCCAATCTTTTGAAAATGTGTCTCGTGGTAATATGTGCATGAATGTTTTATTTAACTTTTGCAGAACTTAAGGCAGGAAACCCAAGTTTGCGTAATCAATGAAATATTAGGAAATGTCAAAACTGAGTTTGGATACAAAAAACTTGTAATTGGCATCTCCAGTTGTTCAAATAATCAAGTCATCAGAAAAAATGGTGATACTTTTTAAACATTTTCTGGGCTTTTTCTATAGAAATTAAAGATGAACACTAAAACAGTGTATTATATTTGTAATTTCCTATGGAAGTAAATTGGATTTCTTTATGCAAATGAAAATTGTGAAAGCTATCATCTATTCACCTCAGTCCAGAATTATAGCTGCATAACTTTGGTAGAAATTAGAAATAGTATCAAGATAAATGACTCTAAGTTATATAGTCTATAGTAGTAAATGACACAATAATGAAATCATCATTCTCCTGATGAAGAGTACTGGATATGGAATCAGATTACTTGGGTTCCAGTCCTGGCTCTATGGTTTACTAACTGTGGCTTTAGGATAGGTTTCTTTTTTCTTTTCAGGGTTTGGCCATTGGGTGTGTGCGTAAGCTTGCCGGAGACAGAAAGAGGGAAAGTGAAAAATCACCTCCCAGGGGAGATGGCCTTGCTCCAATTCCTTCTCCTCCATTCTCCTCCTGGGATTTTGGGCATGCCACACGTTGCCCTGTGTGTGCTTTTCAAGCCACCAAGTATGAGACTCAAACTGCTGTCATTCATGAACCACGTGGGAGTTTAGCGCCTTTATCACCACGCCACCTGCTGGCCCTAGGACAGGTTTTTTAACCTCTCCTAGACTGTTTCTTTAACTGTAAAATAGACAGGGTAATAATACCTCTGGTAGAGGGCTGTCAGAATTTGTTTACCTGACCCTTTCAGTGATTAGTATGTTATAAGTGTTTGTTATCATTATTGCTCGTGTATTAGTTACATGTATGTTTCTTGTAGCCTACCTTCTCAACTTGATTGAAGCTTTGAAAGGGCAGAGGCTAACTCCTATAGCTTTCTTTCTGTCTTTCCTTTTTCTTTTCTTTTCTTTTCTTTTCTTTTCTTTCTTTCTTTCTTTTTTTTTTTAAGAATTACTTTGTTTAACTTTGTTTATTTTCATTTGAGGGAGAGGAGGGAAAAAGCAAGTCACCAGGTCCGCAACTTGAATCACGGTCAGCCAGGTGGGAGTCCAGCACCCTTAACTACCAAGCCACCTGCCACCTCCCTACTCCTATAGTTTTCTAGTTCCTTCATCACTTAGCACAATGTCTTTTCAAAATTATTATTAGACTTCATTATTATTTTTTAGAATTTTGCCATAGAGCTCATGCATTCATTGGGGAGAGACAGAGAGAGGGAAAGTGAGAAATCATCCCCAACCCTCACAGGGAGGGATGGCTATGCTGCAATCCCTTCTCCTCCATTCTTCTCTTGGGATTTTGAGCATGCATACATGCATGCATGCCCAACATGCATGCAAGCATTGAAGCTGCTGGTTCTGGGACTCGAACCATGGTCGGTCATGTGGGAATCTAATGCCTTAACCACCAGGCCACCGACTGGCCCCTAAACTATTTTTTAGAAAAAGAGTAGCCAGTCCAATCAAGCACTCAGAAATTGACCAAAGGTCTGAGGTTGTAATGCATGAGAGGTCTACATGGTCATGAAATTTAGGCAGTTTCTGCTTTCCTTAGACATTTCGGGCTGTTAGGCCAGTGTGTAATTTATTTCATCTAAGTTAAATCATGTAAATACAATGTATTCCCTCTCCCCTGCCTTAACACTTTTCATAGGACAGTGACGAGCTAGCTAGTGTTTTTCTTATCAAAGAAACTATTGCTCTCTGAAAAACTCACAAGCTCAAATATTGCCCATAGCCAAAGAACTAACATATTCTTTAAAAATATTGAGTTTTACTTCCTCAGCATATTTTTACTCAACACTTGATTTGAGCTCTCTGAAAAAAAGAATAGAGCTCAGTACTGGTACATTCCAATTCCTACCTACTGGTGGTGAACACTGAGTATAGCAGCCTAGGTTCAGCTGGTCAGAATGAGAATTTGATTTTAGCTTTGTATATATAATCCATAGGTTGAACAGAGGGATTAGATAATTTAAAATTATTTTCATCATCAAGAAATATCTGGGGGACCAGCAGGTGGCGTGGTGGTTAAGGTGCTGGACATTCCCACATAGCCGACCATGTTTCGATTCCTGGACCTGGTGGCTTGCTTTCTCTCTCTCTCTCTCTCTCTCTTTCTCATCAAATTAAAATAAATGAATGAATAAATGAAATAAAATAATTATTAAAAAAAAGAAAAAAAAAGAGAAATATCTGGAAGTTTTCAAATCCTAATAAATCCACAGTTGGGAGTGAATAGAATTGTATCAACTAAATTCATCTTGCATATGAAAATACAGATAAAACAAAATTAACAAGTAGCTGTTCATACTTAAGAAATACTACATGGTACTAATCATTCTCAATGAATTCACAGAATATTCTATTGTTTTGTTTGTAATTCAAGGGCCTGTATGGTGTCATAGCAGTAAAACCTGACACTGTGAGGCTGATCCACATGGGAAGGTTCTGGGTTCACAGAAACCTCCCTAATTATGTGAGATATACGGTGCACATATGTGCCCATGACCCACAGCTGACTGGAGCTGGGGTGGACTGCAGCGTTTAAGACCCTGTTATGGTTGCTATCTCTTTGCCTCCTCTCTCTCTCTTGCTGACAAAAGAAATCAATTTAAGACAATAAAAAAGAATTCAAAGCTTTACGCTCCAATTCTCCTTTTGTCTTTTTTAATGTGAGCAAAATAAAAATATCTTGGGAACAGCTCACCTCATCCCACCAGGGAAGTTTCCTGAAGCAAATTTACTAATTTGCTCATCCTTTCCTGGTCTTTGATGCTGAGACCTCCTTAAAAAGGACAGCGGATGCTGAAGATAACACATAAACTAGGCTTTCTAGACCTCGGTTTTTTTTTTTTTTTTTTTTTTTTTAAGTTTTATTTCTGGGACCAGCAGTTGGTGTAATGGCTACGTTGCTGGACTCCTATGTAGTTGACTGCAGTTCGAGTCCTGGATCCGGTGGCTTATACTCGTGCCCAAGATCCCAAGAGGAGAATGGAGAAGGGATTATGGCATGGCCATCACCCCTCCCTGGGGGGGGGGTGATTTCTCGCTGTCTGTTTCTCTCTTTCTGGTGAGCACATGCACCCTCTAGCAAAAACCTCTCCAAAAAAAAAAAAAAAAAGCTTTATTTCTTCCATAAAGGGTAGAAATAGAGAGGGAGGGAAGGAGAGCAGGATAGTACCCCCAAGACCATGATCCACCTGCAAGCGGCCTTCAGTTGTCCCCAGATCAGCCCATGCTACTCAGGTGGGTCTCCAGATTTGGACCAGGAACTTTCCTGTGGCATTTTAACTCTGTGCAGTGACACCATCTGGCCCCAGACCCCAGTGTTTTGATCCTTACTGTCTTCAGCTTTCTGAAGGGCTGGCAGAACTTTTTCATTCTGTTAGGGGACTGTGACTCAACAGAAGTTTGAAACAGAAATGTGTAGGTGTTTTCCTTATTGCTCTTTCCTTTCCTGATCCATTACAGTACTTTTTGTTAATGACATTTCCTCATTTATAGCCAGCTCTACAGTTTCCTCTTTGGTATTTCTTTTGCCCACTTCCATTTTATCTTTAAATATATACTTCTAATTGTTTTTTAGTTTTATTTTTGTCAATGTACACCTGCAGCTGCACAAATTTGATTGTATTATAGTTGTATGGTGTGGAACAGCTTGCAGCTGAATTACAAAATGACAGGCAGTATAAATTATAAAGCACAAAACAGCGTGTATTAGAGCACTGTCAGCAATAAATAAAAATAGTTTTTGAGAGGAAATAAGCTTGGCAAGCGGGGGAGTAGGCTGGAGGAGGAAATGATCCACAGGAAGGGGAAGAGCCATACTTTGGGAAGCATCTGAGGGACAAGGACAAGGGAAACAGAGGCTCTTGATCTTGGGCAGTCCTTCAAGCGTTAAGTAACAGGGCAGTTGGGTTACCTTCGATTGCCAGTCTCTTTCCCAAAAGATGCACTGAACCTTTATTTCCCATGGACCACTCACTCCGCATTGTCCAGCACCTAAATTGTGTTGGGAACTGTACAGGAACTGGGGTTACAAAGACGGGGGAAAAAAAGCACAGTTCCTGTCCTCAAGGCTACTAGTTTTTAAAACAGAATACCATCAGAGGTAGGTATAAAGGCCTTGTTGCAAAAAGGGACAGAAACAACCAAAAGCTTGTAAAAGTCCTCAGGGTTCCTTACATAGGAAGTGAGCTGTGGTCCCAAGGACAAACGATTTTGTTAGGCTTTCGTTATCTTTTGAAAATAAACGATACAGTGAAGTAGATTATGTAGAAGAGGAAGAACTGGCACGAAGGATATTTCACATAAAAGGTTTTAAACATTTAACGGGAGCAGGAACTGAGGGAAGTCCCGTGTGCTGTCGGTAAAGGGCGCAGGCTACGTGGAGCGAAAACCTTGTCCCCTGTAGCCTTGCACTTCGGCCGCCAGTCAAGGTTGACAGTAGTTCTGAGCGTGTCCTTGGGGTGGGGAGACCGTCCACCCAATCTGGGCTAGATTTTGCACACAATGTAGTGAGAAGCCTCATTTCTCGGTTCCAAACTCTTCTCCCCTTACCCCTCACAGTTTTAGGGCGGTGTGGAGTATGGCAGCAGGGATTTGCAGAGGTTTTCCTCACCAGCTTTTGAAGAAGAGAAGCATTTAAATTAGCGGGAGAGCGGTTAACACCCGCAACCCTGGCCCCGCGGCACGCCCGGTCACCGGCTGGGGTTCGCTCGGCGCCCGGCCTCCGGCGGGAGCCTAACAGCGCCAACGGCTGCGGGGCCGCAACGGCTTCCAAGAGGCGGACGTTGCGCGGCCGGTACTCGCAAACCCGCCGCGAGTTCAGAAGGCTCAGGGAGAGGGGAGAGGCCCGGCCGCGGGCGGCCTTGACGAGCCGCCCTTACAGCCAATTAGAAGCCTGCTCGACCTCACCCCTGGCCAATAGGGAGCGAGACTCCGGCCGGGGGGCGCTTCCCGCGGGCTGCGGCTGGATTTGATCCTGTGCCGCCGCCGCGAAGGCGGGGAGCGGATTCGGGGAGGAGGGAAGACCGGAAGCCACGGTTACGTCCCGCTTCTTAGATTCGCTCCCCGGAGCTGGGAGCGGAGACGGAGGAGGACGGCCGGCTGGATGTTGGCTCCGCAATAAAAGGGAGCAGTCACTCGGGAGTCTCCTCCCGGGAGCCCCCTGAGCACCCCGGCACCTGGGCGCGCAGTCGCCGCGGACAGCCGGGCCGCGAAGACCTTCGCCGAAGAGGCGCTGCCCGCGGCGGGGACTGGCCGGCGGCATCCGAGGCCCGCGCCCCACCCGCCTGCCCGCCGCTCCGTCT
The DNA here is from genome assembly GCA_026018925.1 of Tupaia tana. Classification (NCBI taxonomy): domain Eukaryota; kingdom Metazoa; phylum Chordata; class Mammalia; order Scandentia; family Tupaiidae; genus Tupaia; species Tupaia tana. The sequence goes on from JAKSZU010000003.1 coordinate 195,771,307, forward strand.
GGTCGCCGCCATGTCCTCCTCCTCCTCCTCCCCCCGGGAGACGTATGAGGAGGACCGGGAGTACGAGAGTCAGGCCAAGCGCCTCAAGACCGAAGAGGGCGAGATCGACTACTCGGCCGAGGAAGGCGAGAACCGCCGGGAAGCGACGCCCCGGGGCGGGGGCGATGACGGCGGCGGCGGCGGCGGCCGGAGCTTCTCTCAGCAGGTAACAAAGCGCGGCGCCTCGTCTGCGGTGCCTGGCGACTCCCGGGAAGCAGGGCCCGGCGGCGGACCTCGGCCTGGGGCCTCGCGCCCGCCTCGCTGCCCCTTTGCGCTGCGCCGAGGTCGGCTAGTTTCCTTGGCGCTTCGGTGTCTGCCTCTACCTGTGTCCCGTAGACCCGCCGCGATCCCGGCCGGGGCCTGGCTGTAGGCCCCGCCACGAGTTTGCTGCCCGGCCCTGAACTTGGGGAGGGTCGCCGGGCGGGGAGGCGTGGTTTCCGCTCCTGGGGCTTCTGGGCGCGCTTAGCTCTTTGTTGGAGGAGCTCCCGGGGCTGGACGCTGGCGTCGGGACCCTGGGCTGCCTTTAGCTCCTCTGCGCGCGGCGTCCAAGCGCCGGTCACCATTGCTGGGTGGCTGCGTCGGTGCCACCGAGGGCCTTCTTCGCCTCTGTCCTGCGGAGAGCCGAAACTAAATGACACGTTACCCCCTGATTCCCAAGAAGGGTTCATTGAAACACTTTTTTACCCTTTGCGGGCCTGGCGTACATGCTTTGCTGCCCAGTTCTGTGACGATTGCTCGGTACAATTTTCTGCCCTTTCGGTTACGAAAATGTCTTGGCAGGTGTTAGTACACCCCTGCTTCCAAGGAAAGCACATTTTGAAATGACTTCAGTTCTTCGTTGGCAGTTTATTCCACATTTGCTCCACGAAAGAAGGAACTGAATTCAGAGCTGCATTTAAACACATTCCTGGAGTTTCGTCTTTAGCTAGAAATGTTAGCTGGAAACAGTGAATGTGAAAATAACTTTACCCACAGCAAGTAATAGTTACTCAGCTTCAGTTGGATGGAAACTTGAAGGAAACAAAGCAAACGTTTTTGCCCTTTTTTGGGTGTATTTGACATGTTGATGACTTAGAAGTTAAACATTTAACACGCTTTAATTCTGATTAATTCGGCAAACTTAAAATATGCAGAGTTGTACACTTATTCTATTAGGTTGAAGTGTTTTTCACCTTTCGTAAGCAAGTGAGAAACATTTTTAAGCTACTGTTTGAATTTTTACGTAATTCTGGTAAGCCTCCAGGTTTGAGTTTCCAAATACAAGAATGGGACGGATTCAGTTGCAACACGTTTAAAATTACTTTCTTCTTCCTCTAGTTTTCTTATAGTTAATGCTTCTGATTTTGTGCCTAGCTGTTTTGAAATACTCAAAATGTAATTTGGAAATGTGAATAAAGGTAATACATTTTTCCTTTGAGAACGTTTTATTTCAAAGCCAAACTCTATTAAGGACGTTGGAAACGGGACTACTATAATTAAAAAGTCTTGGTTGGGTTTTTTTGTAGCAGCATGAATGTAGTCAAGTGTTTTAGATAGATGTATAAATCAGTTTATAAAAATTTGTTTTTGAAAACAGTTAAAGCATTAAACGAGTGATATTTTTTATTTTGGGGAGAAAACAGCCCGTGGAGTGATGGTTAAGGTGGCTAGATATCATTATGGCCCACTGCATGGTTGGAGTCCTGGGTCCAGCGACTTGAAAAACACTCGAGCGGGGGTGTGTGTGTGTGTGTGTGTGTGTGTGTGTGTTTGTCTATGTGCCCAAAATCCCAAGTGGAAAATGGAGAAGAAGGGATTGTAGCGTGGACAACTCCTCTGGGGGTGCATTCTCTCTCTTTCTCTGGCAAGTGCACACGCCATATAGCAAAATTAAAATAAATGAGTATAAATAATAAAAAAGAAAATAATATCTTAATATCTCTAGTAAATTGGGTGGAGCAGTGGAAATAAGCACCAATAAAAGCTTGAGGAAGATCAGGATAGTTAACTCTTAGGTAGTACATAATTTATATGAACTTGAGAAAGTACTACATACATACCTTCTTTACCCGAAGCTATAGTTCACTGATTAATGAGCTTTTAAGTTCCCTAGGCAGGAACTAATATATACAGATTGAATTACACATTCTAATTTTTGTTTATCTTACTGCTGTGATGTTTGTTATTGCTTTTATTTAACAGCTGAACTTAGGAAATCTCACAGTCTTATTTTTCCTGATTTGAAATGTTTTTTTTTTAATGTAATTTTTGATATTAGTACTGTGAAAACCTGTACGTTATAAAATTCTTTTAGTAGGATAGGCGTTTCCTAGAGAAAAGTTTACTGTCCAGTGTTTCATCATGCAGAAAAATGACATTTCATCTAATTGAAAAGCATTTGGCCCACCTCGGGGTTCTTTAGCCCAGAGAATACCTCTGCAGTCAGTCTGTTGAATTAAACGTAGGTTATGTACAGTTATGGGCAATCTTTTTTTTGGGAAGTTTATAAAGTGCAAAGAAAGACTAAAGATTTATATTTAGCTTTTCTTGATTAAGTATCTGTGAGTGCTTTAGTTATATAGTAAACTCGATTTTAAGAGGAAAGTAATCAAAAACATTGTGGTTCTACAAATGCTTTTAACTTACAGATGAATAGATCATTGTGAATGAGCCATAACGTCTACAAATACAAGGAGAAGTAACAGTACTTTGGATATGAGAAATAAAACAGCCTTCAAACTTGCGCCTTCTGGCACTTTTTATTTTTTTAAAATAATTATTTATTTTTTTACTTATTTATTTTAATTTGACCAGAGAAGGACAGAGTGAGAGAGAGAGAGAAAGAGAAAGTGAGAAAGCAAGCCACTAGGTCCAGGACTGAACCACCACCATTGGCCATGTGGGAGTCCAGCGCCCTTAACCACGGTGCCACCTGCTGGCCCCACACTTTTTTATAGATCGAAAAGCTTCCAGAGTTTTAGATTCACTGAGCAGCATTGTTGAATAAGACTTCATTGTGGAGATTCATTTTGATATGGTCACTTTATTCATGTGAAGTAAATAGTGTTAAATTTAGCAGGCATGACCTTCAAGATCATAATAATAGTAAGTTTCTATTGATACATCTACTTGCTTTTAAAAAGTAGCTTGACCTCCAGATACTACAGCTCTACTTTGCAAAACCAATTGAGGAATTGAGTTAGGATGGAGTGTTAATTTATTTTGGAGATTTAAAGTTTTTCTTTTATTCTGCTTTCTGAGTAAACAGGCAGATGAAAGATTGTTATAATGGCTGCTGGCTGGTGATAAAGTAGAGATGTAAGTTTCTCAACTTTTAGTAAATAGACTTGCTGGATGGTACAATTCTAAGGTAAAATAGTAACTCCTAGGATTTCCAAGGGAGATTTTCCTTTATTGCATAGAAAATTGTAACACTGTTAAACTAGCATGATTACAAGAGTGATAGGAATATTATCACGAATTATTGGATGAGGATTGGGATGAGGTCGCTTTGTTACCTTAGCTCCCACAGAAGTTTGGAAGAAAGCATATTAACTGTGCTTGTGAAAATAAAGTTAAAGGGTGTATATTCAAAGAGGTAAGTGCCAGAGTCTTGAGGCTTGTATAGCACTAGTGTCTTGTGTCTTCTCTATTTACATTACTGTAGACAAGCAGGGACTTTTTTTTTTTTTTCCTTTTCAGTTTTTGCTATTAGGGCACATGTGCTTGCAGGATATATAAAGTGGGAAGTCACCCCCCACCCCCCAAGGGGGATGGCCACCCTTCAGTCCCTTCTCCTTTTTCCTTTTGGAATTTCTGGCATGCATGCATATGTGCCTGGTGTATTTTTCAAGCCACAGGGTCTGGGACTCAAACTGTGCAGTTGGCCATGTGGGATCAAGTGCCTTAACTTCCAGGCTACCTCCTGGCCGAGAGTGAGGATTTTTATGCTTAGTTTTGGGAAAGAAATGGAAGGTATTATTAGATTTTACTATCTTTTGCTTTAACAAGTGACTGTATTTCATGTTAGTATATGTAGTAAAAAGATCTGTTAATAGAACCGGTAATACAACCAAGGCAGGCGGCTACCAACAATCTTTTGACTTAACTTCTCAGTGATCTCTATGATCTCCTGTCTCATTAAAAAGTAATAATCCTACAGTGTGCCAGGTGGTGGTCTTGATGATGGGGGTAATAGTGACTATATCTGAAAAGCTGTGATTCCACATCTTATATTACATTTTTTTCCTTGAAATTGAATGCAGCTTTCATTTGCAACTACAGCAATAATTCAGATGAATTTAAGCCAAACAAAAGGGGAGGGGTAGGGAATTATTGGCCCATGTAACTGGAAAAGCCAGATTGTAGCACTAGTTCCTGGCGTGGCTGGATCCAGGGATGCAGATGATATCATAGGTACTTGACCCGTTGCTCTCCATGTTTTAGTACTACTTTCCTCTACGTGGGGTTTTATTATTAATAACTAGCACATACAGAGAACACTCACAATGGCCATATATCCCTCTGATGAAGCATTTCTGATTCCCCCCTTTCTCCCTGCAGTTAAGCACTCGGCTCAAACCTCTTCTGAAGTTGGGTAGGCATGACAGATTTGAAATACCTGTGAAATGATGTGAGGAGTTTTTGTTCGTTTGTTTTTGGCTGCTGTTTTTATTTTTAAGCCAGAAGGGACAAGGGATCCTGGATAGGCAAAAAATAGGCGATTTCGGCAAAACCTGGTGATTTCTAGTACATTACCAAAGAAAAAGAAAAGGGAGATTATTTTTTTATAAAGTTATTTGAATTATATGGTTTTGGGGGGGAAGAGATTTTTTACTATAGGGCTTGTATACTCACCGGAGAGGCAGATGGAGAGAAAGTGAGAAGTCACCTCCCAGGGAGGATGGCATCTACAATCTCTTGTCCTTCATTCTACTCGTGGGATTTGGGGCCTGCACACATGCACACATACAACACGTGTCTGGTGTGAGTTTCAAGCCGCTGGGTCAGGGACTTGAACCTCAGAGACAGATAAAAACCACATCCCAGCCCACTGTGCAAGTCCACTGTGGCAGTGTCTCCTTGGCCATGGGAGAAGATAACAGGTACCGCACCTAAAATGAAAGAGCTCCTCACCTGCTTGAATCTCATCTGGGTCAACAGCAACAAGGCAGGAAACCCGAGGGAGCCACCAGGAGCAGAGGGACCACGGAGTTCTGTCCACTTGGGATCACAGTCAACAGAAACGGAGTTAAGGCTGGGCACCTCTGGGACAGTATAAAAGCCTGCAGAACCTATCCATAAAACTCAGGAGAGTTAGGCAGTGAGGAATCCAGCATGGGGGGATTCCAGCCAATATTTATAATACCACTGGATTCCCAGGGAGCCTGCTTTGAGAGAGAAGGCAGGAGGTATCCTAAAATCAACATCATAGTTCGAGAATGCATCGCCATGAAATTTGTTCCTATTTCTTCACTTTAGGGGAGAATTTAAAGTTTTTAATATTTGGTGTTGGGTGGGGCCAGCAGATGGCATAGTGGTTTAAGGCGCTGGACTCCCTTATGGTTGACCACAGTTCGAGTCCCAGAACCAGTAGCTTGAAACTCACACCAGATGCGTGTGCATGTGTGTGTGTGTCTGTGTGTGTGTGCCCCAAATCTTGAGAGAATGGAGAATGGATTGCATTGAGGCCGTTGTCCCTGGGGAGTGATTTCTTGCTTTCTATTTCCTTGTCTCTTCAGCGAGCACACACACATGCCCTATAGAAAAAAATCTCTCAAAAAAACTATTTTTTTAGTGTTGGGTAAAAAAGAGAGAAAGAAAAAAATTTATAAGGGGACTGCACCGTTCAAACCTGTGTTGTTCAAGGGTACGCCCCATTCACCTAGATTTGGGAGTTTTTAACATTTTGCCATCTATTTTCCTTTTCTCTCTCTCTTTTTAAAAGAATTATTTATTTTATCTTATTTAGTCATTCATTCATTTATTTATTTTTTAATTTGACCAGAGAGAGACACACAGAGAGAAGGGGAAAGTGAGAAAGCAAGCCACCAGGTCCGGGACTTGAACTGTGGTCAACCATGTGGGGGTGTCCAGTGCCTTAACCACCACGCCACCTGCTGGACCCACCTTTTCTCTTTTTTAAAAATAATTTTATTTATGATAGAAGGCGTGTGTGCATATGTGAGATTAAGGAGGGGAGAGAGGAAGAGGTGAGCACCTTCCCTCCACAGGGTCTGGTCATGCAGCAATCCCCTTCCTCTAGTCCTCCAGCCTGTGGGAATTGTGGACAGCCTGTGCTTGCCCAATGTGTTTTTAGGATCACTGGGCTGGGATTCAAACTATGATTGCCATGTAGCATCCGGATTTTCTTGAAATATTTCACAGCTAAATCATAGAGCGGGCCCTTGCCATTTGGGGTTTTATCTCTGTGTAGATCTGTATATTTATATACATAAATTTTTTTGTTTAAACTGAAAATAGTTGCAGACATTATGAAACTTCATCCCCCTAATCTCAGCATTCCTAAACAGAAGGATATTCTTTAACATAACCTTTACCATTTTCATGTTTAAGAATAATTCTGGTACGTAAATCTAATGTCCTATGTGTATTCAGATTGCTCCAGTGTCTTCTATATCTGTTGTTTTTTAAAAGAATTATTTTACTTTATTTATTTATTTTTAATTTGACCAGAGCGGGACAGAGTGAGAGAGAGAGAGAGAGAAAGTGAGAAAGCAAGATGCCAGGTCTGGGACTTGAACTGTGGTTGGCCATGTGGGAGTCTGGCCCCTCTGTATCAATTTTTATCAGTTATAAATGAAGCCTTACATATTGGATTTGTATGTTGTGTCTCTTTAGTTTCAGCCCATAATCTTCCTTCTGTTATTTTTTGTTTTATGAGAGAGCCTGCCAGAAAGAGTAGGCACCAGGTTCAAGTCATGCTTTCATCCCCTTCATCCAGCTCTCTTGCTATTCAGGATCTTGCCTACATGCACCATATGTTTCAGGTCAACTTGAGATCTGAAACTAGTCAGTCATGTGGCTTCCAACATTGCAGATTATTATGCTACTGCCTGGGCCACTTCAGTTGGGCTCTTCTGCTTTTGTGAAATTTTTAAAATTGAAGTATTGATCTCCGTGGTTGAATTTTTTTTTTTTTTTTTTTAAAGTTTTGCCATAGGATGTGTACACTCAACAGAGAGAGAGAGAGAGGAAAAGTGAGAAATCCTCCAGAAGGGATGGCCACACTGCTTTCCCTTCTCCATTCTTTTGGGATTTTGGACACCCATGTATATGCATCTAATGTGAATTTCAAGCTACCAGGTCTGGGACTCAGATCACACAATTGGCCACGTGGGGTCCAGCCACCTTAACCTCTGTGCCACCTGCTGGTCCTGGTGAATCTTTTTTATTTATTAATTAATTTTTTTTTTAAAGAATTTTTGGGAGACCAGCAGGTGGTATGGTGGTTAATGCGCTAGACACTCCCATATGGTCGACCATGGTTTGAGTCCTGGACCTGGTGGCTTACTTTCTCACCCCCCCACCCTCCGTGTGTGTGTGTGTGTGTGTGTGTGTGTGTGTGTGTGTGTTTCTTGTCAAATTAAAATAAATGAATGAATGAATGAAAATACATAATTTTAAAAAAGAATTATTTTTGGGGCCGGCAGGTGATGAGGTGGTTAAGGGCACTGGACTCCCACATGGCTGACCACGGTTCGAGTCCTGGACCTGGTGGCTTGCTTTCTTACTTTCCCTCTCACTCTCACTCGCTTGCTCACTTTGTCTCTCTCTGTTCAAATTAAGTAAGTTAATTAATTAAATAATTATTTTAAAAATTATTTTTAAATTTATTTTTATACTTTAACTTGCTATAGGGTATGTGTGCTCACCTGAGAGAGAATGGAAGTGGTAAAGCAATCCACTAGGTCTGGGACTTAAACTTCGGTTGGCCATGTGGGAATCCAGAGCCGTAATCACCATGCCTCCTGCTGGCCTAGTGAATCTTTTTTTTTTTTTTTTGAGAGGTTTTCGCTGTAGGGAGCTTGTTCTTGACAGAAAGACAGAGAGAAACAGAGAGACAGAAAGCGGGAAATCACCCCCCAAGGGGGGTGGGCCACGCCTCAATCCCTTCTCCATTCTCCTCTCTGGATCTTGGGCACGCACGCACACGTGCCCGGAGTGAGTTAAAGCCTCTGGGTCTGAGATTCGAACCGCGTTCGACTACGTGGGAGTCCAGTGACATAGCCATTATGCTAACTGCTGGTCGCAGTGAACCATTTTTTAAAGTGTATTTATTTCTCCCATGAATGACAGAGATAGACTTGTACTCCTGGCCATGATCCATCCCCTGCAAGCCCTGGATCATGGATATAAGCATGGGCATGTGCATGCCCGGCATGTTCAGGGAGGTCTCTGGATAGGAATTGGAAGTCTTCCCATTTTAGGTCAGCCTTGCAGTGTGTTACATAACTTCTGTGCTGCCACCTGGTCCTGGTAATACAGAGTCCAGTCCAGTCCAGTGTAGTTTTCTGTTACTCTTTTATTATACCTTTGTCAGCTGATTTTTTTTTTTTTTTTTTTGAGAGGTTTTTGCTATAGGGCGTGTGTGCTCGCCAGAGAGACAGAAAGCGAGAAATCACCCCCCGGGGGGGGGGGGGGGGTGATTGATTGTTGAGTTTCACCTAGGTAGAGTCTCATTTCCTACATTGCTTAACAGAGTGTTGGTTTATGTAGGGTATACTCAGAATGATTCTTTTCAAACTTAGTGGCATGTAATTAATATCTGTTTAACCATAGAAAAGACGGAACATAAATAATCAAAATGAAATGCCAAGGATAGAATTACTGTTTAAGAAGCACTAAACTTATTTGTTGTATTAGCCAATAGTGTAAGAGTGGCCCCATGAGGTCAGCAGGTAGTGTGGTGGTTAAGGCGCTGCATCCCACATGACCAACTGCGGTTTAAATCCCAGACCCAGTGGCTTGAAAAAAATTGCTCTGCCTGTGTGCACCGGCAAGTGCTTACTCAAAATCCCAAGAGGAGAATGAAGGAGAAGGGATTGAGGTGTGGCCATCCCCCTCTAGGGGGTGATTTCTCACTTTCTGTCTCTGTCCTGTTCTCTGGCAAGTGCATGTGCTTGATGGCAAAAACAAAATAGGGAGAAGAAGTTCTTTCTTTAAACTCTGGCATAATTTCTTTATTGGTAGGATGCACCATTTGTTACATTTTCTTTATAATTTCCATTATAAAGGAAAAAGTCTTGAAAGAGCAACTAGTGAGTCTTCTAGAATAGCCTTAAAGGAACTTAATTTTCTAAAAATGGTTACTTTTAATAGTAAAGTATTAGTGCTTTCAGTTTAGTATGTAAGAGAAAAAACTAATGAGTTTCCTTTTGTAAATATATGGATTGTACATGGAAATGGTTTAAGTCGTGATGCAAAAGCAGTCCCCAACAACATTTGTATGTCTAGATCTTTGTATTAATAGAACTTGAATATGTGAAAGAACTATGAAGGCCCTTAGGAAAGCTCATTACAAAATGGAATTAAAGTGTGAGTTTATTTTGGTGCAAAACATATTTGAAATCCTCCATCCATGAGTTTTGAAGATACACATTTTCCACGAACTTTTGAAGAGCTCATATTTGCATTTTCAGTGTGATTCTTACAGATGTTATATATTAAAAGATAAGCTTTAAGGAGCCTGCGTGGTGGTTTAGCAGTAATGCATTGCTCAAGCAAAGCTGGATCCATATGGAAGAGCATAGATTTGATTCCCTGATTGGCCTGTACACACATTGTACATACTCAGCATCCTGGCTGGTTGTAGAGTCGTGGTAGGGTGGATTGCACTGTGAGACCTATTTGAGTGTGACTGGCTTTCTCTTTCTCCCTTTGTCATGCCCATGAAAGAAATAAGAGTAACATAAACTTTTAAGACTACATACTTACATACTTATATTTCGAAGTATTCTTCTGGGCATATTCAAAAGATAGGCAGGAACCAGCAGTTAGTGTAATGGCTATGTCTCTGGACTCCCACGTAGTCGACTGCGGTTCGCGTCCTGGACCCGGTGGCTTAAAACTCACGCCGGGCGCATGTGCGTGCGTGCCCAAGATCCCAAGAAGAGAAGGGATTGCGGCGTGGCCATCCCCCCTGGGGGGTGATTTCTTGCTTTCTCTCTCTCTGTCTCTCTCTGTCTGGCAAGCGCACGCGCCCTATAGCAAAAACCTCTCAAAAAAAAAAAAAAAAAAAAAAGATAGGCGATACTCCAGGGAAACCCAAAAGGGCTTACTTGGTATTTTTGAGAACTCCTTCATTAACAAAGATGGTACCTTGCATAAATTTAGGTTGTCACATGTACTGCTAAGTAACTTCAAGCTACAGTGGGATTAGATAACCAATTGAGTAATAACAAAAGTACTACTACTAATAAAATGTAATATTACATTATAGGAAAAATAATATAATCTTAATATTAAATTTTTTTTGATTGGAATTATTTTATTAATTTGGACTACTTGAGAAATTTGATTTTATGGAGTTAAAACTATGAAATTATGAGTATTAAAAATGAATAGGGGACCAGCAGATGGTGTAATGGTTATATTACTGAACTCTCATGTAGTCGACCGTGGTTTGAGTCCTGGACTCATGCTGGATACATATACATGCGTGTCCAAAATCCCCAGAGGAGATGGAGGAGAAGGGATTGTGGCGAGGCTATCCCCCCCCCCCCCCCCCCCCCCCACCTCCGGGAGTGATTTCTTGCTTTCTCTCTCTGGTGAGAGCACTTGCCCTATAGCAAAAATCTCTCTAAAAAGAAAAATTATATAATAGTAGCATGTCCTATGAATCTGCTAAAATTGTTTTAGATATCTCTTAACGTTTCAAATAAGTTGTTACTGAGCTGGCTTTATAGCCTAGTGGTTAAGGAATCTAGATCCCATATGGCCACCTGGTTTGAATCTTTGCCGTGGTGGCTTGAAAAACATGTGGGGCGTGTGTGTGTATGTGTCTAAAATATGTACAGTATGGAGACATGGAGACATGTAGAAGGAAGGAATTGCCCTGTGACCACGCTTCATTAGGGTGTACTTTCTCCCTGTCCCTCTTGCTCTTTGTGTTTCTCTCTCTCTGATGAGTACGTACTCTCTGAGAGAAAAAGTTACTAGCTTTTATATACTTCTTTAAAAAGAATTATTTAAATTTGTTGGTTATTTTAAAAATTTAGGGCATGCATGCTCACCAGAAAGAGGGAAAGTGAGAATGCCAGCTACCAGGTCTGGGATTTGAACAATGATTGGCCATGTGGGAGTCCAACCGCCACACCACCTGCTGGCCCCAACTTTTTTATACTTCTTACTGAGATGGAAAGCTAGTTTTTGAGAAATTAAAAATTTCAAACCACACAGTAAATTGATAACTTTATTTTCAGGACGACTTCTTGCTGATTTGTAAATTGTATTTTTTTTTTTTTTTTTTTTTTGATGGTTGCTTAGTGATGCAGAGTTGAATTTACTAAAAGGTGCAGTTTAGACTTTTAATGTTTTAACTGGAATTTTTTTTTTTTTTTTTGCTAGGAGGCAGGTGGAAGTCATCATAAAGTTTCTGTCTCCCCTGTTGTCCATGTCCGAGGACTCTGTGAATCTGTGGTGGAAGCAGACCTTGTGGAGGCTCTGGAAAAATTTGGGACAATATGGTAAGGACAATCGGGGCTTCATGCCAATTGTAAACAGTGCGGTAGAATAAGCCTTACTTGCTTGATGCTTAGCATGGTATGTATTAAGTTTGCCTCTACTATTTCTTTGGAACCTTTTAAGTGTCTTGTTATTTTTAACCTTGGGGTGGTTCATTGGTGTGTTTCTGTGGCTCTGTGATCATCCATCATTTCCCGGCAAGACAGAATGAAAATTATGTGCATTTTTCATCTGATTTTCAAATGGGTCCATAATTCCTTCTGAACTGCAACTTTAAACCAGTGAGTTGATTATACCCTTTATCTTCAATTTCAGGTAACTGCTGTTTTTTTGGTTTGTTTGTTTATTTTGTAATATTTAGGAATTAATGGGCAATTAAAAGTAAGTAGATAAATATAGATATATGTTCAGGTGTGTGTGTGTTGCTGTGAGTTCTTAATGCAGATCATGAGCAGTCTTTTTTTTTTTTTTTTTTTTTTTTTTAATTTGAGTCAGTGGGTAAGGGGCTGGATCCCACATGTCTGACTTTATAGTTTGGACCTGTGGCTTGAGAATAAACACTGGGCTTTCATGTGCCCCAAATCCCAAGAAAATGGAGGAGAATGCTACATGGCTATCCTCTGGGGATTTCTCACTTTACCCCTTTCTGTCTGTCTCCTGCACTCTCTTTCTTTCTCTCATCTCTCTCTGGCCAGCATACATGCCATCTGACAAAATAAAATTACCAAAAAATTGTGCACCTAACAATTTAAGCACATGTTAGTAGTGTCTGTCACATTTTAAAATTTCTCTTCTGTTTCTTCATGTGATGCTACTTTTCTGGGTTATCTTTTTCACTTTTAAGTTTGCGTATAGCTCATTTCTTATTTTAGTTATAGAAAGCAGTTTTACTGTGACAATTTTAAACATTTATTTATTTACTTCATGAAAAAGAGAATGAATGAGTCACCTCCACTGCCTCCATGCTGCAATCCACCTTAGCTAGCCTGGATCACAGGCATGTGTGCTAGTGCCCCTGGCATGTACAGAGAGACCACAGGGCCTTCCCATGTGGGTCTAGTTGCATTACTGCTGTGCTACCATCTGGCCTTAGTTATAAGAGGAAAACATTTCTCTAGCCTGGACCTGATTCCAAGGTTGTTGTGTTTTTCATATGTAAAACTCTACTAGAATCTTGTTGAGCCTGTTTCTAAAGGAGCTGTTTTCTCTCCTGGGTTTTACATCTTGCACTTACAGTTGGTAATTCTTTAAAACCAGGCCTTTTGTTTCCGTATTTACTTTAATTTTGAATGATGTGGGTGGGAAAGCTAACAAGCCTCCTAAAATAACAAATACTGATTGAATACCTGCTGTGTGCCAGATTTTGTTTCTTTGTTTTTGAGGATGTAAAGATGATTGAGGCAAGATCTATACAAAATGCAGTATTACTGAGTGCCTAGTGGGTCAGGAACTCTTGCTAAGCACTTTGTATGTAGTTGATTTACCCTTGACACCCATTCTCGAAGTTTTACAAATGAGGAAGGTGAGATTTAAAAGAAGAATACTTTGCCAGTCTGTAGGGTGGTCTTTTTCTTACTGATACTGTACTATTTGTCAGTTTCTAAAGTGTAGCAGTAGGTCCTGAATGCCTGAGAAATAATATCACTGAGAACCTGACTTGATGTTAGTTCTCTCACTTTCTGCTATTACAGAAACCATGTTAATTGTATTTAAAAAAAATTTTTTTAGGAGAGATTTTTCCTACAGGGTGCGTGCATTCACCAGAGAAACAGAAAGCAAGGAGGGATAGCCATGCCACCATACCTTTTCCTCAGTCTCATCGTGAGATTTTGCCACGCACCTGGTGTGAGTTTTAAGCTGCCGGGTCTGGGACTCCAACCATGGTCAACTACGTGGGAATCCAGCGGCATAACCATTACATGATCTACTGGTCCCTTAAAATGTTTTTAAGGTTCCTATGAATACAGGACATATTGTATGTCCTGTTGTGATCCATCTGTTTGTGATTTTTCACTTTTATCCTTTTCTTTGTTTTTCTACTCTTCATTTTGTGTATTAAAATATGGCCCCCCCAAAGTATGCTATGAAAAGTAGGTCACTCAACTTCCTGCCAGTAGGCAACCATGTCAGCATATTGTCAGTTGATTATTTTCTCACGGATTATTTTTGTTTATTTATTTAAAAATTTTATTCCATTTTATTTATTCATTTGTTTATTTTTTAAAATTTTATTTATTCATTCATTTTATTTTAATTTGACCAGGGAGAGACACACGGGGGAGGAGAGAAAGTGAGAAAGCAAGCTGCCAGGTCCCAGATTCGAACCGTGGTCAGCCATGTGGGAGTGTCCAGCGTCTTAATCGCCATGCCACCTGCTGGTTCCCTTCATTAGTTTATTTTAATTTGACCAGAGAGATATACTGAGAGAGAGAGAGAGAGAGAGAGAGAGAGAGAGATACATACACTGAGAGAGAGAGAGAGAGAGAGAGAGAGAGAGAGAGGGAGGGAGGAAAGTGAGAAAGCAAGTCAGTCACCAGGTCTGGGACTTGAACCGTAGTTGACTATGTGGGAGCGTTCAGCACCTTAACCACCATGCCACCTGCTGGCCAGGGGCCAGTGGTTAAGGTGCTGGACTTGTATATGGCTAACTGTGATTCAAATCCTGGACCTGGAGGCTTGCTTTCTCACTTTCCTTCTTTTTCTTTTTGGTAAGCACACGTGCTCTATGCCAAATTAAAGAAATAATTATTAGAATAAATAAAATAAGTAATTCTTTTTTTTTCTTTTTGAGAGTTTTTTTTTTTTTTTTTTTTTTGCTATAGGGCGCATGCGCTCGCCAGAAAGGGAGAAATCACCCCCCAGGGGGGATGGCCACGCCCCAGTCCCTTCTCCTCCATTCTCCTCTCGGGATTTTGGGCACACACGCCCGGCGTTTAAGCCACCGGGTCCGGGACTCAAACCACAGTCGACTACGTGGGAGTCCAGCAACATAGCCATTACGCTAACTGCTGGTCCCTAAAATAAGTAATTCTTAAAAGAATATTTTTTCGGTCCAGCTGCAGTTATGCAAGCAGTAGAAGTGCTGCTGCACCATTGCTGATGGCTGTATGGAAAGGCTATGGTCCATGTCCTAGGTCTACTTGAATAGCTCAGCAGTGCCTGTGATTCTGGGATACTCTCTTCACCGTTCTCTTCCTCTTTTGTCCTTCCCTTTGTCCTTTCCTCATTTCTCTCCTTCTTTATGAACTGTGGTTAGTCTGTGGTTGCTTCTGTTTATCTTTTGATTCTCTTATTTTTTTTTCAATAAGATAAAAGTATAGTCAGTTCTTATTTATTAGTGTGGGCACTTGGGAAATTCAAGAGAGGTAGTAGTTTCTTCTGTTTCAAGTAGAGGTTCTGTCTCTCAACTGTCATTGAGTTTATCTCTCTGGTTTTTAAAATTTGACCAGAGAGAGAGAGAGAAAGATAGACAGTTGCCAGGTCTGGGACTCAAACCACAGTTGGCCATGTCAGAGACCATTGCCCTCAACTACCATGCCACCTACTGGCCCCTTATTTGGTATTTGTAATACTTCTTGGGAGTAGCAGCTTGAAAAATAAACAGGGTGGTGTCATTAGTGACTGATTAGAGAATTGTGCTTAAGGAGGGCAGGAGGTAGATAAACTTTCAGTCACTTGGAGAGAGGCTTACAGCTGCGAACAGTCTACCTGGTATAGCACAATTTTGGGAGATGGTTTAAGAATTGACTTGCATTGGGTATAGGCAATGAAGAATACTGATCTGTGTTATTTGATACATTTATTAAAGTCTGCTTTTACTTGATTGAGAACAAATAATGTTAATTGAATTTGTTATATTTGAGTATTCTTTCCTTATCTCCCTTTTCAGCTATGTGATGATGATGCCATTTAAAAGGCAAGCTCTAGTGGAATTTGAAAACATAGACAGTGCCAAAGAATGTGTGACATTTGCTGCAGATGAACCAGTGTACATTGCTGGGCAACAGGCTTTTTTCAACTATTCTACAAGCAAAAGGATCACTCGGCCAGGAAATACTGATGATCCATCAGGAGGCAACAAAGTTCTTCTGCTGTCAATTCAGAATCCTCTTTATCCAATTACAGTGGTATGTATTTTAGTATGGCAACTACGTTCAAAGAGATTTTGCAGTTTGCCTCCAGAGTGACTAACTTAACAGTTTTCCTCATTGCTGTCTGGATATTTGAAATATTTTTTTATCGACAGAGGGTACGTGTGATCACCAGAGAGGGAAAAAGAGGAAATAAGCATCCTCCCCCTCCCCCAGTGGGATTTGGTCCTGCAAGATTTCTTTTTCCTTCATTCTTCTTTCCCATCATGATTTTGGGCATACGTACACACTCTCCTGATACAATTTTCAAGCTTCCAGGGCCAGGTCAGTCATGTAGGATCTGACTCCTTGAACTGCTGAACTGTGGGGTTGGCCTGAAAAGTTTTGTGTATTATTTAAATTAATCTTAATTTTGCCAGATTTAATGAGCAGATTAAAAATGGTGAACACTGAAGCTAAAGAGGTTAGAAGCACAGTTGTCGTAACTAAGTAGGAAAATTAAAACATGTATTATTTACCATCAGTGTCAGTTCCGTTTCTGGTAATAAGGGATTAGAGATTGACTCATTGGAAATGGTGCAAGAAATTTCTCTCCTTTGTATGCCAACATATGTATGAGTGTCTACTAGGTAATGACAACCCCATCGTGCAGTAAGATGTACACATCATTATAAACCATTAGTATTTTGAGATAGCCTATTAAATATCTGTCTTTGATTTATTGAAAATTTCCTACTTCTTCACCCTTTTAAAAAATGCCATCAGGTCCAGCCACAGTAGTGCTAAGATGCTTCACAGGTTGGGATCACATGGGAGGCCTGGATGGGATTTCTGGTGAAACCTAAAGGCTGGGAATGGTGGTGTGCACCTGTGATTCCAGAGACCCAGGAGGCTGAGGCAGGAGGATGGGGAGCTCAAAGCTGGCCTGGGTAACATAGTTAGACTCTGTATTTAAAATAAACAAACAAGTGCCAGATTGGGGGACAGTGGCTTGTACCTATAGTCCCAGCTGGGAAGTTGATGTGTGAAGACCGTGACATGGTGAGACTGTCTTAAGAGTCAATAATACGTGTTGTTTTATTTTTAAATTTTTTTTAAAGAATTATTTATTTACTTTTATCATTCATTCATTTTATTTTAATTTGACCAGAGAGATACTGAGAGAGACAAAGAGGGAAAGTGAGAAAGCAAGTCACCAGGTCCAGGATTTGAACCATGGTCAGCCATGTGGGACTATCCAGCACCTTAACCACCACGCCACCTGCTGGTCCCTTAACTTTTTTTTTTTTAAGAGAGGTTTTCGCTATAGGGCCCATGCGCTCGCCAGACAGAGACAGACAGACAGAAAGCGAGAAATCACCCCCCAGGGGGGATGGCCATGCCACAATCCCTTCTCCTCCATTCTCCTCTCAGGATCTTGGGCATGCATGCACACGCGCCCGGCATGAGGTTTTTTTTTTTTTTTTTTTTTTTTTATCATTATTATTTTCCAGTTTGATCAGAGAGAGACTCTGAGAGAGAGGAAGTGAGAAAGCAAGACACCAGGTCCGAGACTTGAACCGTGGTTGGCCATGTGGGAGTCCAGCACCTTTAATCACCATGCCACTTGCCGGCCCCCGGCATGAGTTTTAAGCCACCATGTCCGGGACTCAAACTGCGGTCGACTACGTGGGAGTCCAGCGACATAGCCATTACGCTAACTGCTGGTCCCACGTGTTGTTTTATAATGAGCTAGTGACAAAGACACTTGATTTTTCTAATGAAGAGAATATCACAGTAAGGGAAATGTTAATTGGTATGATTTTTAGTGTGGGCATATGACATTGGGACATAAACTTAAAATAGAGGCTTGTCTTTTTTTTTTTTTTTTTTTTTGGTAAGGTTTTTGCCATAGGACATACGCACTCACTGGAGAGAGACAGACAGTGAGAAGGAAAGTGAGAAATCACCCCCCCAGGGGGATGACCAGGCCACAGGCCCTTCTCTGTTCTCCTGCTGGGATTTTGGGCATGCATGTATATGTACCCAGAGTGATTGTCAAGCTGGCAAGTCTGGGCCTGCAGGCAAAGCCACCAGGTCCAGGACTCAAACTGCAGTTGGCCATGTGGGAATCCAGCGCCTTAACCACTGTGCCACCTGCCAGCTCCGTTTTATTCCTGTTTTCTAACAGTGCAACTGTATAGTTATAGGTGCTCAAGAAATTTTTGAAAGTGGAATAATTATTCCTAAATGACTATTTATTTAGATTTTCTCTTAGATAACTCTGGCATTTTGTGTGATGACATCTAACACTATATGAATGATGCTCTCTGTAGTACTGTTCCTTGAAAAATAAATACCAGAGTTATTTTAGTACTGCCCTTACTAACTTTTTTTTTTAAGAGAGTTTTTGCTGTAGGGCGTGTATGCTCTCCAGGAAGACAGAGACAGACAGACAGACACAAAGTGAGAAATCACCCCCGGGGATGGCCATGCCGCAGTCCCTTCTCCACTCTCCTCTTGGGATCTTGGGCACACACTGCGCACATGCTCCTGGCGTGAGTTTAAGCCACCAGGTCCGGGACTTGAACCACAGTCGACTACATGGGAGTCCAGCGACATAGCCATTACGCCAACTGCTGGTCCCACTAAGTTTTATTATTATAGTTTAAGTGACTATAATAATGAAACATTTCAGAGTCACATTTAGGAAAAAAAAAAATTAATTGATTTCAGTTTTGATTTATTATATATCGTTAGAGATTATTTTAGTCACCTGTTAACATAAAATTTAGGGATTAAGAGATAAGTAACAGTGTTTCTCAAATGTTTTATTAAAACTTTTGTAAAGCGGGTATGTTGTATAGGAAGGAAATAACTTTAGATTTATTAAAGTATAACACTTTAATTAATAATGATAATGACATCTTAGACTTTCAGACAGTTACTAGTTTTAGGTAGAGCAAAATGGAATAGAACTATAATATCTTCTAAATGTAAAGTGTGACAAAATCTTTTTTCCTTCATAGGATGTTTTATATACTGTATGCAATCCTGTTGGAAAAGTGCAACGTATTGTTATATTCAAGAGAAATGGGATACAAGCAATGGTTGAATATCCTTTATTTGTAAATTTTTATTGATGTGTATGAACCTGCATAATTCATATGATTCTTATTTTTTTCCTCCTTAAGCATTTCTAGATAAGTTGTGGTTAATTTTTCCTCCCGCAATTCTTCTGGGCTTAGATTTTAAAATAAACTTCTGTACCCTCAGAAAACTTTACTGTTTATAAGAATAACATGGTATAATAAAACAGTTCAGTGTTTCATCTTACAATGAAAAAATAAAACTATTTGGCTGTACATGCACTTGCACCTTTTTGAAATTTATCCCAAATGACCTTCTGGTTCTTTCCTAATAGTTTTAGAAGTACTAAACTTGAGCCAATAGGATTTTTTCGTTCCCTTTTTTTTCTTCTTTAATTGCTGGAGGGCATGTGTGCTCACTGGAGAGAGACTAAGAGAGATGCAGACACAGAGAAGGAAAGAGGGAGAAAACACTCCAAGGATGCGTGGTTGTGCCACAATCTCTTTTCCATTTCTTCATTATGTTGAAATTTTGGGTGGGCACACAGGCACATGTGCTCAGCGTGTTTTTCCAACCGTTGGGGCTGGTACTTGAACCAAAGTTGCCCATCTAACTCTCTTAATCACTAGACCAGGGGCTAGCCCCTTACCTTTCCTTATTGACTCTTTTAAATGGTCATGGTTTACAAGGGGCCTTCAAAAAGTTTATGGAAAAATGGAATTAAAGTATGAGTTTATTTTGGTACAAAAATTTTTGAAAGCCATGCATAATTTTTTCATAATACACATTTTCCATTGTGTAAATTTTTTAAATTCATTTTTTAAAATTGCCAATGAGCACATACACTGGTCAGAGAGAGGGATGGAGGAAGAAAACACCCTCGATGGTTCATGATCACACTGCGATTTCTTCTCCAGTTCTTCATCCTTTCGTGATTTTGGGCGTGCATGTACATGCACTCAACATGTTTTGTAAGCCACCAGGGCTGGGATTCATTCAAATTGCAGTCAGTTATGTGGGATCTGGTCCCCTTAACCACTGGGTAATGGGGCTGGCCCTACAGAAAACTGTTTACTGAATAGCGCTTGTTTTTAACAAGGTGTTTTTGGTTTTTTATCTCTTTACCCTTATGATTTGATTTTTTTTTTTAAATGTATGGACTTTAGTAATTTTTTAAAGAATTATTTTATTTAACTTATTTATTTATTTTAATGTTTTATTTTTTATTTATTTTAACCAGAGAGGGATGGAGTGAGAGAGCAAGAGAGAGAGGATCCAGGACTTGAACTGAAGTCAGCCATGTGGGAGTCCAGCATCTTTAACCACCACGCCACCTGCCGGCCCCAGTAATTTGTTTTTTTTTTTGAGAGAGATTTTTGCTCTAGGGTATGTGCACTCATCAGAAAGACAGAAAGAGACAGAGACAGGAAGCAATAAATCACCCTCCAGGGGAGATGGCCACGTCGCAATCCTTTCTTCTCCATTCTCTTCTCGGGATCTTGGGCACGCACGCAAACGCTCCTGGCATGAGTTTAAGCCACTGGGTCTGGGTAGTGAACCATGGTCGACTCTGGGAGTCCAGTGACATAGCCATTATGCCAACTGCTGGTCCCTGGACTTTAGTAATTAAAAAAAAAAAATTAAAAATAAAAAAAAAACTATTATAAGACCCTGACTTCTCAAAAATACCTAAAAATACCGTTTGGGGTTATTTGAGGTAGTTGTATGTTTTTCCTACTTTAATAAAAATATTTTCTGTTTCAAGGTTGAAAGTTGTCCTTTGCTAGGGAATGGATGGGAGGGACCACACTCTATGCCTCCCCGCCAATTTAAGAAGTAACTTATGATCGCATAGAAGGATTTCTGTGTAGTTTTGTTGTATTAGGTTTCCTTGTCTTGATCTTAAAAACGAGTTATCCTACTGAAATTCATCTAGAGTTTGTGTGTGTGTAACATTTCTAGAAATAAAAAGTTATTTCTGATTATTTTTAGCCCTTTTCTTTGGAGATGAATAATGATTAAATATCACATGCCTTTGTTAAACCAAATTTCCTTAATAGTGCTTATGTTTGAATCAGTTCTTTGTGCCCAGAAAGCTAAAGCAGCACTCAATGGAGCAGATATATATGCCGGATGTTGTACACTAAAAATTGAATATGCAAGGGTAAATATTTTTTTCAACTCTTTATCACAGATATGCTTATGCTTTGATGATGCAATTTGAACTGAACTTATTTTCAATCTTAACAGCCAACTCGCCTAAATGTTATTAGGAATGACAATGACAGTTGGGACTACACTAAACCATATTTGGGAAGACAAGGTAGGTATTTTAGAATGAACTTACATCTGCTGACAAATTTTTACATGCAATTAGATTCCTTTTTCTTAAGAGCTAGTTAATTCAAATGAAAATCCTGTTGGTGAATATTTTTGTTGCAAAAGGCCATGAAATGCTGGAAAATAACCTTGAACATTAGTGCCCCCTACTGGTATGTACTAAGCTATTTATATTTAGTTCAACAAGGAGCCCTCACATACAGGCACGCCCGCAGTTCAAGGACTTGCATTTCTCCAAGCAGCTCTCTCTCTTTGGAGGAGAGGAAACTGATTCAGAATATTCCTTACAAACTGCAAACTTGCACACTGCTTCTCTATGGAAAGGACTTTTCCCCCAAGCTGGACGAGGCATTAAGAAGGATAGAGGACTCCAACAGGCTGACTCTACACCTCATCATGCACAACATCGGCATCAGCAAAAAGCCCTCTGAAAAACTCAGACTTGCAATTCACCTTGACTGCATACTGCATGCACCATCACCCCAAGTTTTTAAAGAAGGACACTTAACAGTACTTCAGACTTGCATGGGAAGAACACCATGATAGACTGTGCCCATTTATTCAAGTTGTATGTGTATATTGGTCTGATTTCCCCTTAAAGTTTTAATTATAAAATTTTAGACTTTTCTCTAAGGGAAACTAGTTTATCTACAATGTTGTAAATCAAAATGCCCAATACTGTAACTGTTTGCAGCTTAGATTTAAACTGTTAATTGGCAGATACCAGGGCCAATTTATCTACAGGTTTTGGGAATTAATGATGACCAACCAATCCACACAGTTATTAAAGGTAAAAGGATTAAAGGGTGCACACTTACTGCACTTGTTTCCTTTTGTTTTTCTCAATTGTGGACATCGAACAGAATTCTAATACAGTGAAAAGATGCATTATGTGTAAAATACATTTTTCTGTGTGGTTTGATTTCTGTAAAGTGGCTGTTTATAAGTTGTCACTTTTTGTAACAATTTAAAGTTATCACTTATGTTGATTTGTGTAACTAGAAATTATGACTTTAAAATATAGTAGAAGTAACATGTCTGTTCAAGGTAGAATATATTTAAACTTGATAAATTTGAAAGTAAGAGCAATTCGAGATGCATTTTCACCAATAGATCATGAGCATAGGTTTGACTGATAAAATTGTTCAACTAACTGTGTGGCAATTCTGGAATATACAAATTACTATGTGGATCTTGTAAAAACAAGGGGGCTGCAGTATTGGCTACATCTAAACTACAATATTAGAGTTTGAAACATGGATTAAAAATTCAATATGAATATGCTTGTAAAAACCAGTAACTAGAAACAAATTCCATGGCATCCAGAATATCTTGGACAGTGGGTATGCTATAGTGCATGTACTGTAGCAAAAGAAGAAATAAAAGATGTAATGGTCCTTTGCATGTTCAAATATTGAGAACTTTTGGATGATTGGCTCCTTTAACTCTCCATTTCCAGGATATCATCTTTATGTGTTTGTTTTACAATGCAATTTTGGCTAGAACCCCACATTTTTCACTAACAGAAATCTACTTTGCCTAATCTTGGTTCAGTTGATCCAGTATTGGAAAACAAAGCCTTAGCACTCAAACAATAGAATAAGTGGCTGATGAGAAATCTCTCACTTCCATCAATTTGTAGTGAGTTATTATTTTTAGCTTATTTGAAATAGTGAGCTTTGGTTGCATTTTTCTTAATATCTTAAAACATTTTTACATGCTTTTATTTTAATGGTGTTTACATGGTTTTTTAAAGAGCTCTAAAGTTTACACAAAGCCAGCTTAGAATAATATTTCTTTAGAATTCTAGTCAGTGCAGTTTAGAAATGTGTAATGTAACTGGATATTTAAATAGTGAAATACAGTTAGAAGTAAACCAAGTTTAATTGTGCCTCCAAGTGAAACAATTCTTGTTTTCTAATTCTTTATAGACAGGTTTTTGGCAACACTGTGGCAGTTTACATTTTTATTTCTGTAGTAATCGTCACACACAGGTTGATAGATAAAACTTTTTAGCTGCTATTCCCAAATACTTTCATATAACCTAATTTTTTTTTTTTTTTAAGAGAGATTTTTTGCTATAGGGTGTTTGTACTTGCCAAAGAGACAGAAAGCAAGAAACCACCCCGTGGGGCGGGAGGATGGCCACACAACAGTTCCTTCTCCTCCATTCTCCTCTTGGGATCTCGGCCATGCATGCACACATGCCCAGTGTGAATTTTAAGCTACCAGGTCAAGGACTTCAGCTGTTATCAACTATGTGAGAGTCCAGCAACATAACCTTATGACCTTACGCCATCTGCTGGTCCCAAAAACATAGCCTTTTTTTAAAAGTTATTTATTTTATTTGTTGTTATTATTATTTAATTTGGCCAGAGAGAGACAGAGGGAGAATGGAAAGTGAGAAAGTAAGCTGCCAAGTCCAGAACTCAAATCGCTGTCAGCCATGTGGGAGTCCAGTGCCCTTAAACCACCTGCTGGCCCTTACCCTAATTACATTTTAGTGCAAAGAATCCTTAGCCTGGACTACAGGGAGCCTCCCCAGAAATGTTAAACAAAACTTGTATATAAGTATGTCTTTTGGAGGAAAAGGTCTATAACTTCCATCAGATTATCAAATGAAAATACGAAAGCTTACTAACTACTATTTAGAGACTGATATATTCAATGCTTGACTTTTTATGTAACCTTATATTAGATAGTGAATGCTTCAGATAAAGCATATTGTTAATAATGAGACTGTGTGGCTGAAAAATAACTTGGAGATCATCTATTCTGCTCCATTTTATTAATGAAGATTTTGAGTTTCTGTGACTATACAGCATGTTTATGGTTTAGTTGGAATCCTGATTCTGGCCCAATTCTCTTTCCAATAAAATAAGCACGCTATTAACTATATCAGTAAAACTGAGTTATGAAGACAAGACATTATGGTGGTTTCTGTTTTAAGATTCCTAGATTAGATAAGGAATTGTATTTAGTGTTTGGTGGCATATGCTTAAGTAGACGAATAGTTACAGAATAAATTAGTGAACTGGATTGATACAAGAGGAGTGAGACTTGATGAGAGAATGCTGAAAGTCATGTAATGAAAGGAACTGAATATTTAGACTAGAAAATAAATTACTTTGGGGAAATGGGGGAAGGTCATATTAACTTGTTCAGCATTTGGAAGAATTTTCAGATGAAGACTGATAAATCTGTGAGGCCCCAAGTGGAATAGAGTATGAGTAGACAATCAATTTCTGTGTAATATAAAAATTGTCTCACAATTTAGGACTATCTGAACATGGAAGGTAAGGTAGTAAGTACCTTGTTACCGGTTTTGGGTAGGCAAAGGCTAGATAGTCCCATTTGGTAAGGATGATGTAAAGAGAATTTTTACATGAAAGTCAGAACTAGATGGCCTCTTTAATCCTTTTCCTTTTTTTTGTTTTAAAGAACTATTTTATTTCGATTTATTTATTTTTTAATTTGACCAGAAAGGGACAGAGTGAGAGTAAGAGGAAAAGTGAAGTAAGCCTCCAGGTCTGAGTCTCGAACCACAGTCAACCATGTGGGAGTCCAGCACCCTTAACCACCATGCCACCTGCCGACCCCTGATCCCTTTCAATGCTATAACTTGCAATAGGTAATTCAAACTATATTTCTTTAGACTGAAGTGAAAATTAAAGTATTTCTCGTCTCCCATAGACTTCATTTGTTTGGTGACTAAGGAATTTTCAAGAGCTTCTTGGAATTTTCAAAGATTGGAATCGTAAGATACATATTTAAAAAAATCTTACTGGGTATCCTACTTTGATCAGAAAGCTGTCTGAAAGAATTATACAATGATTTTTAAAACTTACTAGCCAACATAGGAAGTGCTATTTTAGAAACCTACAAGTAATTTTTTTATTGATGTCTTGAATTAGATTTGGTGGGGAAATTGGCATGCCTTCTCTGAAAAAATAGCTAGAATAAAACTTATCCTTTAGAGTATTGTAGTACTTTCATCCAATAATGTAGCCCCCTTGGTTAGCTTTATCTTGGCATATTTAAACTTTGGGTTGCTCATAGTTGTGTCTGGTGTTAAGGTCTATAGTGAATGACCTATCTGATTCAATATGAGCCAGTGATGTGCACATTTTCAGCTCTCAAGTCAGTAGGTGTAAATATGTGTATATACATATAAAGTACTCTGTGTTTACTGATTGTGAAACCATGTAATACAGGTTGTTGTTGGCTTATGCTGAAACTTCTTGAAAGAAGCCCACTTTGAAAATGTGTTGCTGTTGAAGCTAATAGTATGATTCAGGTACTGTCTTTCAAAAGTACTGCACTTAAAGCTTGTTTTAAAGACATGTATTGGTTTAAAACTTCTGTACGGTGTCAAACGCTAGTATCATGTACATGCATTTTCTGAAAGGTATCCATTCTCCCCTTAAATTTGAAAGTGTGATTGTATTTGGCATTTGCCAAAAAGATATTTTCAAGTCAAGTGGAATTTGTTAGATAGAATTATTATTTTTTTTTAACTTTTGATGTTTGTATTTAAATTGGATATGAATGGATGTTTAAAGTTAACCAGGTATCACATTTCTTTTATGAACTGTAATGGATGTTTTGAATGGATGTTTCCCATGTGAGAACTGTTAAGTATTTGGATCAAAATTGTTAAAACCATGTTTCTACTTTTGTGTCAGATAGAGGAAAGGGTCGCCAGAGACAAGCCATTTTGGGAGAACACCCTTCTTCGTTTAGACATGATGGCTATGGTAAGTTTGTCAAGGCAGAAGGAAGATGGTATAGATGAACTATTAGATAGAATTTTTGCATTTCTGATGAAGAATGGGACATTTCTTGTTTCTGTGTTTCTCCTGCTTACCTGACTTGGTTTATGTGGGATCATTTTCTTTTAATGTATTCCCAAGGAGTTGTCCAAATTCCTTTTTTCTTAGGGGATTGATTAATCAGATAACCTTTGAGGTAAATAAGAACTATTAGTTGGTTTACTTCGGATTTGTAAAGTGCTTTGGCCTGTAAGAGGACCAAAAAGAAGTACTATTGCGCAGTAAGTTTGGATTTTTTATAGCAGCAATTATGAGTGAGCAAAAAGAATTTTCAGTAATAAAGGCAGAAAGGACAGGGTATTTGTCAGAAAGGAAATAGGCCTCTGGCTAGACATTTACTTCTTTATTTCTGCACTCTACAGTTGGTATTCTGGCTTTGGTTAAATTTGTTTTGTCTAATTGTCCTTTTAAAACTTCTCAGTTTTTACTGTTTGCTGTGTTGACGTGAACATGCAACTTAGAATAATAATCTTCCCCAGGAAAGTTAGTTATCAGACCTTGTAAGTAGATGTTGAGAATTGTTATTGATAAGACTTTAAACTGGCTATACATTGTCTTAAAGTATTTTTTAGTCTTCAGTGGTAGTTATCGATCTTGCCTATTCTGAGCCTTAAAAGATGAAGTATAATACTATCAAAAGTGGTAGAAATAGTTGTATTGCATTCTTGGGATTTATCATTGAAAAGTCCACTGCCTATTGTCCCAAGTGTTTTCAAATTACGTATATATTTACTTTAATGACCATTGTTAGCTAACTTTTAGTTTACTTCATAATGTCTTTTTTTTTAAACTCCTGATTTATTATGTGTGTGCGTGTGCATTTGTTCAAGGTTCCATAGCAGTCTGTGTGATGTGGTAGAAGAGATTGAAGTAATCTCTGTTTTGTCAAAGCAATAAGCAGTATAATGTAAAAATCTTATTACAGTTGTTTTAATGGTTGTACTCCTTGATTGTTTTTCTTAGTTGTCCCTGTAACAGAGTAGATACAAATGGTCATATGGTAGTTCTTTTTTTTTTCGACCAGAAGGTGTGTGCACCAGGAGGGTGTGTGCACCTGCCAGAGAGAGAGAGCAAGTGAGCCAGCCAGCCCCTGGGGCTGAGATTCCCATTGCAGCTGGCCATATAGGCCAGAGTCATCCCACGTCATATGGCAGATCTGATCTTTCAGTAAAGAAACTTCTAGGGAACCTATAATGCTTTACATAATAGAGAGCAGCAAAACAAATTGCTAATTACAAGTGTGTAGTTTAGAGTTAAATGTGGCAGTCACCTGAAGGCTAAAAACTGGTTTAAGTGTTTTGCCCAAGGGGATTAGAAAAATCTGTGAAAAAAAATGACGAGAAATTCTACCGTTGTAGTGTTGAAACAGATTATTTTCTTAGTATAAGTTTTCAAATTTGACTTCTGTTATAAAATACATTTTACTGAAAAATTATATAGACAGAAACATTATATGCCACATAAGAACTTTTTATTTATGGGGTCCAGTGGGTAATGTAGAGGTTAAGGCACTGAATCCCACATGGCCCACCATGATTTGTGGTCCCAGACCTGGCAGCTTGAAAATTATGCCAGGCACATGTATGCCCAAAATCCTGAGAGAAGATTGGAGGAGGAGAATTGTGGCAAGGCCATCCTCCCAGGGCATGATTTCTTACTTTCCCTTTCTTTGTCTTTCTCTGGCTAGCCCACATGCTCTATGACAAAAACCTAAACAAACAACACACATACAGAGAAGACAAGCAAAAAAACATTTTTTTTTAATCTCTATTTTGGAATTCTTTTATAATTTCCTGCCCTAATTGTGTGTGTAATTTTAATTATAAGCTTACATAAAGGGAAATACAGAATTCTATGGAGTAGCAGTTGTTAACTAGGGATCATCGAGGTTCTGAAGAGTCTTGCTGAGGAGTAGTAGTTGTAGTGGGATGAGGTGGGGGTATCCATTCTGAGCCATACATTTAATTATGAGTTTATTCTAATTTCCTAGGAAAGTAAGTAGAATTAGGTATAGAAAGAAAGAGATAGTGAATAAACAGAGATGGAGAACAGAAGATGAAGAAAGGGAAGGAAAAACAAGGAAGATGTTTAAGTGTGCTAGGAATGTTGAACATTTTTACAGATAATGCACATAACTCTTTCCCTTCAGATTAGCAATTGAACAGAACAGGTTTATTTGTATTTCGAAGTCATCCAATGGGTAGCCTTTCCTATATGATTGTATATAAGAAAGAGCTAATAGAAAAAGTTAATTGTGATTGAGGACCTAAACATTCCATCAGATCAGATTTATTTATTGATTAATTATAGTGGTATAAAATCTGCGCTAATCATCACAGTTCTTCAAATCTTTTAATTTGGGAACTGTAGTCCTATGAAATGAACTAGAAATTCTCATATTTGAACAGTGGCAAAAACGAACATAGAGATTTGTTTGTGTTTATGAAAAGTTTGTATCTTGCTTGTATCTTTGGATATGGTTGCTGGACTTAAAGATTTAAAAATTTGAGAGACGGGAAATACCTTCAGAATCTTAATTGATTAAATAGATTTTCCTATATAAGTAGATTTTTTAAAAATACTTGAAGCATTCTTTTTTAAGCACAAACTTTTTACATTAATTAATTAGTATAGAAAACTTTTAAAAGATTTCTGATTTTTCCTAAACAATTTATTAGTATAGACAACACAATTTAATTCTTATGGCTCAAAGTCATAATTATAAATATCAGTTAATTCTTCTTCATTGCTTTTGGTTTTATCTAGGATAGTCGGTCTTGTCTTTTTAAAGGACCTTGGCTAACCTAAGCAGAGTGAAAGTTTCTACTGCCCATCTACCACATCTTTCCACTTCCCAAGAAAAAGGAAGCTGAGTGATAAATTTAGTGAAGTATCATTACTATACAAGTAAATGGTAGTTGTAGGGAGGCTGTATATATATTTGTAGGCACACACACACACACACACACTTTTGCAGTAAGGATAGGAACATTTAATATTGCTGTCTACGTAACAGTCTAAATTAAAGGCCAGATGGGCCAGCAGGTGACATGGAAGTTCCCTGGCTGGATCTCACATGGCTGACTGTGGTTTGAGTCCTGGACCCTGTGGCTTGGAAATCATGCTGAATGTGTGTGTGTGTGTGTGTGTGTGTGTGAGAGTGTGTGGGTGGGTGGGTGGGTGTGTGCCCAAAATCCCGATGGGAGAAGGGATTGCAGTGTGGCTATACCCCCAGGGGTGATTTCTCATTTCTGCTCTCTTTCTCTCTCTGTCTCTCTTTGGCCAGCACACACCTGTAGCAAAACTTAAAAATTACTAATAACTCACTCACACTAAGCTGTGTTGATTGCTTTTGTAAACTACAAATTCTCAGAAGAACCATTGAAAACCATGACCAATTTAGGACAATACTGACTGACTAAAGTATTCCTTCCTAAATTGCAGAGATGTGTGTTCTCAGTGGTAGTGTTGCTGTGCTATTATGACTGGCAGCTACATTTTGAATTCTAAAAATTGGAGTCCATTGTCAGCTAATAGCATGCTTTAAAAAAATTATTAAATCTTATTTATTATTTTTTAATTTGACCAGAGAGAGAAAATGAGACAGCATGCCACCAGGTCCAGGACTTGAACCATGGACAACCATGTGGGAGTCCAGCACCTTAAACACCATGCCACCTGCTGGTCCCCCAATAACATAAGTACCAAAATTTACTAGTTTTTAGTAATTCATTTAATAGATGACAGGCATCCCTTAGTTCCACATAAGAAATGAAAGCCCAGCGGCATTACAGACTTCTTGAGAATCAAGGAAAGGACTTGAGTTTTTGGATTAGATTTTTTTTCACAAGGAATCTTAGCATATGCTTCAGACTATGCCTTTGTAATCATTAACTCAGGAACATCTAAGATGTTAAGGGTTAATCTTTCTAAGCTATATGTCTTCATCTTCTTAGTCGCTGCTCCTGAGTTCTTCAGCCTCTTGCTCTGGTGTGCTATCTGGTTCCTTTTTAAATTTCTTTTCTTTCTTTTTTTTTTTTTTTTAAGAGTTTTGCCATAAGGGCCCATGTGCTTGCCAGAAAAAGCAAGAGAGAGAGAGAGTGAATGAATGAATGAAGGTGAGAATTCACCCCCCCCCCCCCCGGGGGGATGGTCACACTGCAATCTCATCTCCTCTGTTCTCCTGGGATTTTGGGCACGCACATACAGGTGCCAGTGCGATTTTTTAAGATGCCAGGTCCAGGACTTGAACCTCAGTTGGCAATGTCCAACACCTTAACCACCAGGGCACCTGTAGGCCCTACTTGCTTTTAGTTTCAGAGTTTCTCCATAGTCATTTCTTTTCATTCCACATTCTTTAATTTCCTTGTTAGTTCTAATCTGTTGTGAACAGGGAACTAGGTGAATTAAAATTGTTTAGAACTATTTACTCTAAAGTTAGGAAGTTGCTTCTTAATGAGGATTCTCAGTGTAAGAAATGTTTATGTGTATTTATTTGTTTCTGTAATGACAGTTTTAGATAATCATTTCTTTTTGGATTCTTGGTGTTGGTTTATAAAATGGAGAATGTGGAATAGTAAGACACCTATGTGTAGATGAGATATTAACTTGGGATTTTAGCTTCCTGAATTGAAACTAGATGACTGTAATATTAATCTGAAAGTGTTACAGAATAATATATTCAAGGAGGTAGCTTGCCAGCAGAATTAACAATGTTCTTATGATACCTGTGTAGAGATAGCTTCCTTGATTTCACTGTATATTTTAATGTATTACTTCTCCAAAAGACATTGGTAGGAGGTTTTATGTATAGTGGCCCAAAGTTTCACATTGATTTTCTCATCTCTATAGTCTAATCTTATATGTGCTCACCAGAGAGGGGGAGAGTGAAAGAGACAGTGAGAGGGAAAGTAATAGTGAGAAATTACCTCCCACTGGGAATGGGGATGGCCATGCCACAATTTCTTCTACTCCATTCTCCTATTGGGATTTTGGGCATG
Organism: Tupaia tana; assembly: GCA_026018925.1. Classification (NCBI taxonomy): domain Eukaryota; kingdom Metazoa; phylum Chordata; class Mammalia; order Scandentia; family Tupaiidae; genus Tupaia; species Tupaia tana. The sequence goes on from JAKSZU010000003.1 coordinate 195,802,363, forward strand.
TACATACGCATTCCCAAGTGTTTTGCAGGACTCAAACTGTGCATTTGGCCTTACGGAGACCAGCACTTTAACCACTACACTACCTGTTGGCCCATTATCCATCTTACTATTTTTCCACGGGTTACATTTAAATACTTGTGTTGTCAGAAAAGTCATGACATTTCTCTGTGCAAAAACACGTCATGACTTTCTGGCGACCCAATATTTCCTATATTTGAGTTTTCCTTGGACGTACATCAAACTAGCTAATACTAAGAGTTTAATTTTTTGCATGGTAAAACTTGTCTACTGAAGTATTTACAAATGGAACTATATATGTTTTATTTATTTACTTACTTATTTTGATAATTTTTATAGGTTCCCATGGTCCATTATTGCCTTTGCCAAGTCGTTACAGAATGGGCTCTCGAGATACACCTGAGCTTGTTGCATACCCATTACCACAGGCTTCTTCCTCTTACATGCATGGAGGAAATCCATCTGGTTCAGTTGTGATGGTTAGTGGATTACATCAACTAAAAATGAACTGCTCAAGAGTCTTCAACCTATTCTGCTTATATGGGAATATTGAAAAGGTAAGTTTCATTTTATATTAGTTTGTTTTTTTAATTCAGATTTTTAATTTTTTGCTGGGCTATCTAGCAGTAATTCTGAAAAGACTGCAAATGTATGTCTTCTCCTTTTATCAGGAACATGCAAGTCTTTACCTATATAAGGTGAAAATGCATTATGTAGGAACTTCAGAAATTATTTTCTGTTGCTGATAAATATAGGTTGTTGGTACTAAAAATATTTTTTAAATAATTAATATAAAAAAGAAGTTCAAAGCAGTTGTTTAGTCAACCATTATATATTATAGGCATAAGATTTGTAGTTTTAATCATTTCAAAGAGATTGTAGCATTTAACATGTTGGACTGTAGAATTTGAAACAGCAGTTACCCTCCTGGAGGTAGGTATACTCACACATATCTCAGAACTTGTCCAGAAGTCATGAATGTTAGGAAAAGTTCTGGGAGTTTATATACTTGCTTCCTAAATGCTAGGGTTGTAGTACCTGTTGAGGAGCAATGGATGACCTTTAAGCTCAATGAGTATTTGAAACTGACCTATTTTGATAAAATGTGTCCAACACTTTTTGCCCAGAGATTTATACTCAAAAAGTAGCAAAGCATGATGTACAATTTATGTGTTTTGAAGGTTTTTAAAAAGTGTAACTACTTATACTAAATAACTGTGTGGTTTCCCCAAATTGTCAATGTTTTGTTAATTGTTAACTCACAAATATTTACTAATAAAATAGTGCTGATAAAAAGTGTAAATACTAAACCTTTTTTTTTTTTTTGGAGACGTTTTTGCTATAGGGGGGCATGTGCTCACCAGAAAGACAGAGAGACAGACAGAAAACGAGAATTCACTCCCCCAGGGGGGATGACCACGCTGCAATCCCTTCTCCTTTAAGCCACCAGGTCCGGGACGCCAACTGCTGGTCCCACTAAACTATTTTTGAAAGAATCATGGAAAATTTAGGGAAATGAATGGTAGGTAGTTTCAAGTTATCTATTGTTTGATATACTTGCTGATTTGAGTTTTAATAGTGTGGTAATTTTTTTTTCATATTTTAAGTATTACATTTTTTTCAATCATCAAATACAGGTGTGAGTCTGTATGTGGGAAGGGAACCAGAGATTTTTTTTTTTTTTAATTGAGTTTTTTTGCTATAGGGTGTGTGTGCTCTCTGGAGAGACAGAAAATGAGATGACCACGCTGCAGTCCCTTCTCCATTCTCCTCTCAGGAATTTAGGCATGCGTGCGCACACACCGAGCATGAATTTCAAGCCATGAGGTCTGGGACTTGAACCACAGTCAACTACACAGGAGTCTAGCAATGTAGCCATTACGCCACGTTCCTCCCAGTAATTTTAATTTTTAGTTCATTAATTCTAAAGCCTCCTTGAACTGAGTAAAGCAACTCTTCTGAATTTTGGAACTTGAATTTCCTCAACTCTTTGATCACAATAATAAATAGAAAGGAAAAAAGAAAGTAAACTCTACATTCACTCTGAGTGATATCATGGGCTAGTTCTGCTTATATAACTGGCCAAGAATACATGGGATAGATTTAGTAACATTGGGAAAAGTAGTTTTGATTTGTTCTACACAGACATTTATTCTAGACCAAAAGTCTAGGAACTGCATGTTTGGTAGCTATCAGGTCATTGGGAAAATCATGATGTATTTTTCTATGCAGAAATGCATCATGACTTTCCTGATGACCCAATAAATGGACGTTTTTATTTTGATGTTATTTATATAATGTTTCTTTTCTGTTTGCACTTTTCACATACGGAGACAATCAGAAATTGACAGTTTAGCATTTTTAACAGAGCTTTGTTCTTTGGGTTATGAACTGTCTTATATAATTTAGAAAACCAAATTTTTCTAGTAAAACTTTTCTGTTATTTGACTAACTCTAGTTTCTCATGCCATGTCTCCTCAAAACTTAACCATTTAAATGTGTTATGATAGATTAAATATAAACCATCATAATCATAATCTTCCAAAGAGCCATATATAGTTAATTTTTCCTAACTTTTTTTAAGAGCTACTGGTACAAGAACTACATATTTAATGTATCTGTTTACTCACTTTTGGGTTTGTAGAATGTTACTGGATTAAATCAAGGGAGAGGATTTTTGTCAACATTCTTGGCAAATGAAGCTAAAAAATCTTGCTATGACTAAGTTTTGCTTAGTTACAGGTGAAGTATAAAAATGCTAGGATATTCGATTAAAATAGTTGGTAGCGTTGAAAATAAAGGCCAGGTTTCATTTATTGTGTACATATGGTCTCAGTATTCTTTTTGAGGTGACAAATAAGCAAGTCACAAATAAGATGTCACATATGTCAGTGCTGCCTACTAGCCCATTAGGAACTTTCCAAAGGCTAGGCACTATGCTGAATGATTATAGTATTTTATTCCATCTGACCTTTCAAAGTTTTATGTAGTAAAATTAGAATAGTAAGAGAGAATTAAGTATAGTCTCTGCCTAAGGTACTATGAAAACTTGTGAAGTTTTGGTTTTATTTATTTATTTTTTTTTTAGTTTTGCCATAGGATGCGTGTGCTTGCTAAAGAGGATGCGTGTGCTTGCTAAAGAGAGAGGGGAAAGTACTCTGGGGTGGGGGAGTGGCCGTTTCTCAGTCCCTTATCCTTCAATTTTCCTCTCAAGATTTTGGGCAGGCATGCACATGGTGCCTCATGTTTTTTTCAAGCCATTGGGTCCAGAATTAGAACTGTGCAGTTGACTGTATGTGCTCCAGCTACCTTAATCACCATTCCACTGGCTGGCCTGAAGTATTGCTTATTTTTAAATTTTAAAATAAAAAAATTGTTATTTAACTTTTATTTATTTATCTATTTTAATTTGACCAGAGAGGAACAGAGTAGAGTGAGGGGAGTGAGAAAGCAAGCCTTCAGATCCGAGACCTGGACTTGGACTCGAACTTGAACTGTGGTCGGCCTAACGGAGTTCAGTGACCATAACCACCATGCCACCTGCCCCCAAATTAAAAATTTTTTTAATGTTGCACAAACTTTCCCAGTGACCATGCTATCTGAAGTTCATTTTGTATTATTTCTTATATATTGTATCTTATTAAATCCCTTTACCCAACTCTGCATGGTTAGTAATTATTATTTGTCCACTTTAAAATTTCTGACCTACCTACCAGAATATAAGACTCAAGGAGATAATGTCTTTCTTTTTGTTTCAATTGCCAGAAGTATGTGAACTCACCAGGGTATGTGTGAAACAGACACAGAGAAGGAGAAAGTACCCTTTAGTGGGGTGTGGTCACTGCAATCCCTTCTCTGCCTCTCTATCACATTGGAATTTGGGGCATGCGTGCCTTTGCACCTCACATATTTTTCAAGTCACTGGGGCCAGGATTCTATCCGTGGTCAGCCACATGGGATCTGGCTCCCTTAACCAGTAGGCTACAGCGATAGGCTGAGATCATGTCTCGTTCATAATTAAAACCCAAGTATCTAGCGTAGTGCTTATCAAAACATATCAGACACTTAGTAAATACTTGTTGAATGAATAAATATTGATAAGTCCTGCCAGTTATTACCGTTACCTCTATTTTATAGGAATAGTCTGTGGCTCAGAGAAGTAAGTTGCCCCCAAATTATATAATAAATGAGGCCAACCAGTGGCATGGTCGTTAAGGCAGCTGGATCCCACATGGTCCACTATATGTGATTTAAACACTCCAGGCATGTGTGCCCAAAATCTTGAAAGAAGGAATAAAAAGGAAGACAGGGTATTGTAGCCTTACTATCCCGCATGGGGGCATATTTTCTCACTTTCCCTCTCTGTGTTTGAGTGCATATGCCCTCTGAGAAAGTTGAAAAAAAAAAAAAAGTAAATAATAAGTAACAGCCTGGATAAGCCTGTGCTTTTCTTCAGTGTGCTATACAATACAATTATAATCTTTTTTGTCCTTGTTTTTAAGACAAAGTCTCAATGTCCTGTCTCGGCCTCCCAGCTGGGACTGCAGTCACATGCCACTGCCGCCCATATTTTGATTGGACTGGGAATCAAATCCAGGCCTCCATGTGGTCCCAGGCTGTGAAGCACAATATCTTAACATGCACCACTGTGTTGGCCCATAGTCTTCTCTTATAACTTTATTGAATTTTGGTAAGAGCTAAGCATGTCTCAACACAGCAGAATAAAATTAAGATTCCAAATGATCATCTGTATTTCACTTTAGATAATAGTGTTTTTTAAAATATGTTTACTATAAAAGGGAATTTAATGGTCACCTTTTGGGATTTTTGTATTTACAGGTAAAATTTATGAAGACCATTCCTGGTACAGCACTGGTAGAAATGGGTGATGAGTATGCTGTAGAAAGAGCTGTCACACACCTTAATAATGTCAAATTATTTGGGAAAAGACTTAATGTTTGGTAATTATTTATCTTAAGTGATAAATTTTTTAAATATTTAAAAATCTTTGTACTTTTTATTAGCAACATTAATTTCAAGTTCAGAATAGTTTAACATAAGTTAGGACACATCAGAAAATAGAAGCTGTAGTACCATCATTTTAGACAAATTTTAGGGTCATGTAATTCAGATTTTTCTTACCTATACATAGTTTTTAGTTTTATAATCATGTTAAAATGGGCAGATTTTTATATTAAAATTTTTTTTAAGAATTATTTAACTTTATTTTAATTTGACCCGAGAGGGACAGAGAGAGAGAGAAAGTGAGAAAGCAAGCCGCCAGGTCCAGGACTTGAACTGTAGTTGGCCATGTGGGAGTCCAGCACCCTTAACCACCACGCCACCTGCTGGTCGCTAAAGTTTTCTAATATGAGAGTGTATTTGATAGATTATTTTTCTAATTAATGCCTAACCTGTAGAGTGATCGGACTCCAAATTAGATATTTAAGTGAATATTATATATTAAATTCTACATGTACCTTTTTTTTTTTTTTTTCTTTTTTTTTTTTGGAGAGATTTTTGCTATAGGGCACGTGCGCTCGCCAGACAGACAGAGAGAGACAGAGAGATAGAAAGCAGGAAATCACCCCCCAGGGGGGATGGCCACGCCGCAATCCCTTCTCCTCCATTCTCCTCTCAGGATCTTGGGCACGCACGCACACGCGCCTGGCGTGAGTTTAAGCCGCCGGGTCCAGGACTCGAACCGCGGTCGACTACGTGGGAGTCCAGCGACATAGCCATTATGCTAACTGCTGGTCCCCATGTACCCTTTTTTTAATAGAGGTTTTTGCCTTAGGGGACATGCAATTGCAGGGAGGAGAGAGACAGAGACAGTAAGAAGGAAAGTGAGAAATCACTTCCCAGGAGGGATGGCCACATGGCATTCCCTTCTCCATTCTTCTTCTGGGATCTTGGGCATGCATGCGCACCTGCCTGGCATGAGTTTCAGGCCACTAGGTCCTGGACTGAAACCATGTTTGGCCATATAGTAGTCCGGCGATGTAATCACTACGCCATCTGCTGGCCCTATACTATAAACACCTTTAATTAAGATTCATAGAAACAAAGTATGTTAGCACTTTGACTTGACTGTTGGCTGCTTTTTATCTAACAAGATACGCTCTGTGTGTTTTCTCTTTCCAATCTTCAGTGTGTCGAAACAACATTCAGTTGTTCCAAGTCAAATATTTGAGCTGGAGGATGGTACAAGTAGCTACAAAGATTTTGCAATGAGCAAAAATAATCGCTTTACAAGTGCTGGCCAAGCGTCTAAGAATATAATCCAGCCACCATCATGTGTGCTGCATTATTATAATGTTCCATTGTGTGTCACTGAAGAGACCTTCACAAAGGTAGAATGTTGCCATTTCTTATTTTAAAATACACATTTTAAAGTCTTGCTCTTATGTTAGATTTATTAGTATTTTATTGGTACTTTATTACTGGTATGTTATAGTTCATTTTTTGACCATTGTACATTCCTGACCTCTACTCTTCATTGATCTTTTGTTGGTTTATGGCTTAATCTTTTGGTGAGAATTGGAATTAGAAAGAGATGCCCTTACTCATCTATTTAAGAAGTTGTTTCACCATGTCCCTAAATCTTTTTTTTTTTTTTGAGAGGTTTTTGCTATAGGACGCGTGCGCTTGCCAGACAGACAGAGAGGGACAGAAAGCGAGAAATCACCCCCTAGGGGATGGCCACGCCGCAATCCCTTCCCCTCCGTTCTCCTCGGGATCTTGGGCATGCACGCACATGCGCCCGGCGTGAGTTTAAGCCGCCAGTTCCGGGACTTGAACTGCGGTCGACTACATGGGAGTCCAACGACATAGCCATTATGCTAACTGCTGGTCCCCCATGTTCCTAAATCTTACACATAACAAAATTTTTTTATTCTCCCTAGTTGTAAGAAATGCTTCAGAAAAGAATTCATTTTTCTGAAACTTCATTCCCTGCCCATGATTATTAGATAAGCCCTAGTCAGCTGTAAGAATATGTATTTCAGTTACCAAATCTGTGGTTTTATTGAAGAACTAATTTATTTACAGTTTATGAAATCACTATTTTTAAATTATTTTCTTGTATAGCTTGATATTAATCTAAGAATATACTTGATTTAGTTCATTTATGTCAAAGTTTAAATGCTGCCATAAAGTTTATTTTCTATAAGACATGGGAATGCTATCTTGGTGATATTTTTAATGTTTTATCTTTCTTTGGCAGCTATGTAATGACCATGAAGTTCTTACATTCATCAAATATAAAGTGTTTGATGCGAAACGTAAGTGAATATTCTCTCTTTTAAAGACTTTTGATTAAGTTGATAATAAGCCAGTAACAAGGAAGTGAATTTGTGCTTCTTTGTTTTAGCCTCTGCTAAAACGCTTTCTGGGCTGCTAGAATGGGAATGCAAAACTGATGCAGTGGAAGCCCTCACGGCACTTAACCACTACCAGATAAGAGTTCCAAGTAAGTAAAATGCTTTATTTGTATCATAGTTATCCCTAAAGGAATTACTTTAGAAACGATCTTGATAATTTAAAAATAACACACTGGCTGTCCCTGTGGCCTAGTGGTTAAGGGAGCTGGACTCCATCTGGCTGACTGCGCACTTCAAATCCTGGCTCCACTGGCTTGGAAAACACACTAGACACGTGTGTGCATGCCCAAAAAATCCTAACAAGATGGAGAGAGAGGGTCGTGGCATGACCACACCCCATTGGGGGTTGATGACTCTTTCTCCTTCTCTGTCTTTCTCTCTCTGGTGAGTGTATGCATTCTGGCAAAATTTAAAAATAAAAATAACAATTAGGTTTTTTAAAAATGTAGAGAAGCACACACCAAAAGAGGGCATATATTCCCACAACTCACATAATCTCTGTATTATTTATTATCTATTACTGTGTAACAAATCACCCTAAAAGTTAGCATCTTAAAATAGTAAGTATATCTATTACTAATTGTTTCTGAAGGTCACTAATGCAGTTGCAGTTCATTTGGATGGTTCTGGCACAGGGTCTTTTTTTTTTTTTTTTTTTTTGGAGAGGTTTTTCGCTATAGGGCGCGTGCGCTCACCAGACAAACAGAGACATAGAGACAGAAAGTGAGAAATCACCCCCCAGGGGGGATGGTCACACCGCAGTCCCTTCTCCTCCATTCTCCTCTCGGGATCTTGGGCACGCACGCACACGCGCCCGGCGTGAGTTTTAAGCCACTGGGTCCAGGACACGAACCGCGGTCGACTACGTGGGAGTCCAGCGACATAGCCATTACGCTAACTGCTGGTTCCCACCGGCACAGGGTCTTAAGGTTGCCCTTAAGCTGTTGTCTGGGTCTGTAGTCCTGTCAAGGTTCAGTTGGGGCTGGCAAATTCACTTCCATGGCAGGCCACATTGGTCTGCTTATGGTAGCTGGCTTCTCGCAAAGTGGGTGATCCCAGAGATAAGAGGGACAGCATTTTTTATAACCTAATGTTGGAAGTGACATAGCATCACTTACATTGTATTCTTCTGGTCCCACAGACCAACCATGACATAGTGTAGAGGGGACTCTATACAGGTGTGTGTACCAGGAGAACGGGGATCACTTAGGCCATCTTAGAGGCTGGCTTCCACAATTGCTGTTGATCATTTTAGAGGAAAGCAGCACACATTTATGTTTATAAAACCCAGGCAGTACATAAAATTACAAAATGAAAAGCTTAAGGTTTTCATAACCTGGAGGTGGCATGGTAGTTAAGGCACTGGACTCACACATGGTCGACTGTGGTTCAAGTCCCAGGCCCAATGGCCTGAAAATCTTGCTGGAAGGACCAGCAGTTAGCATAATGGCTATGTCACTGGACTCCCATGTAGTCAACTGCGGTTTGAGTCCTGGACCCAGTTGCTTAAACTCACACCGGGCATGTGTGCATGTGGGCCCAAGATCCCGAGGGGAGAGTGGAGAAGGGATTGCAGCGTGGCCATCCCTCCCCCGGGGGGTGATTTCTTGCTTTCTGTCTCTAATGTCTCTCTCTGTCTGTCTGGCGAACGCACACACCCTATAGCGAAAATCTCTCCAGGAAAGGAGAGGAGAGGGGAGGGGAGGGGAGGGGAGGGGAGGGGGGAGGGAGGGGGGAGGGAGAGGGGAGGGAGAGGGGAGGGAGAGGAGAGGAAAAAAGTACAAGCTGGAGAATTGATGGGTGGAATAACATATCTGAGATTTCTTTAAACTATTCTAGCTCTCCCGTGTACCTGTGGAGAGTAGGTACATGAAACAAGATTGTCTTATGTTGACAGTTGTTCCTGATTGATACAGGCTTGTGGACAGTCATTAAATTAATCTGTATTTATTTTGTGTTTGAAATTTTCCTAAATGGGAAGTTAAAAATAAATAATAGAAACACCTTCTTTCATTTTGTTTACACTTCATTTATTTTTTCAGAACTTATATATCCCATTGATAGTAGATTTTAATAGTAGATTTTCTGAAACTTTTTGGGATCATAGGTGTACCTTTCATGATTTTTAAAAAATTATTTTAAAAATATTTTTTGATTTGATTTATTATTATTATTTTGTTTTTAATTTGCTATAGGGCACGTGCACTCACCGGAGATAGATGTGCAAGAGAAAGAGAAAGTGAGAAAGCAAGCCTCCAGGTCCAGACTTGTGGGAGTCCAGCACCTTAACCACCATCTGTGGTCCTCTGTATGCTTCAGTTTTGTCCCATGTCCTAGGCTCTTTTAGAATTAGCTTTTTATAGAGTTAGCATTGGTAGTGTTCCTGCAGCGTGAGCTTTGTTGATGGACACACTCCTAATTATGATACCATTTTTAGCGATTAAGTCACTGAAAAATTGAGTACTTTCTATTTATCAGATAATGTAGAGCAGTAGGAATATAGCTCAACAAAGTCCCTGCCTTTGTGGAGCTTACCGTCTATGAGTATAAATAAGAAATCTTCCCCTTATCTTATATAGAGATTTTCCTTCTGTGTATTTCTGCTTCTAATAGTAAGGTGAAATAATTTACTGTTAGTTCAAGGTGATCTTGAAAGTTTGATGAAATGAACTACTAACTTTTTTTTTTTTTAACAGATGGTTCCAATCCATATACATTGAAGCTTTGCTTTTCTACATCATCCCATTTATAAGAAGAGAAGAGCATGTTAGAATTTATGTTTATCTTGATTACAACTTTAAAGTTACACTTCATTAAAAAATAATCTATAATGATTGATCTAATGTTGCCTTGCTTACTTTAAGATCCTGTTCTGTAATAAACATATTTTGCCTCAAGTAAATTTGTTGTAAACTTAAATATTGAATTGTTTTCATTTTAAGATAGAATATCATAACGTAGACTATCTACAGCTTCATTGTAGATTATGCAAATATATTATTTCTAATCTTATTACTATAATTTTTCTTCCACAGTAAAAATATATTTGCATTCTTAATGCTAATTATCTGCAAGTATTTTTCCATTGTGTATGAGATTAATGCAGGTGAAAGTATTGCATTTTAATATTATAGAATTCCTATTATATGTTTAAGTATGTTGCAGTTACTCATTAAACATAACTTGTATTTATTATTTTACTCAAATTTAAGAATAACATTGCACATGTTAAATTTTAAGCAACTACATATTAACTGAGTTTGTATTTCTAAAAGGCTAACAGGCATATGGCTACATTTGTACAGTATGCACTCAGACTTGTTTCAAATTGGTGTATTTTTTTTAAGTCACGTTGATTTGTATTGACATGCCTCTGTTTCTAGTTGCAGTTTGGAAATTTTATAAAGTTAAAACAATGAGTTAAGTTAATGTGTTCATCTTCATTTGTTGCATGTCAGTTAATCTTGAAAATACATCCAGTATTTGGCCTTGAAATTTTAATAGAAGTTATAATTAACAATTCCTCTTCTAGATAATCTGGGATTCCACAGGTGGGCTTTAGACAGTCTTTGAACTCCCTAAAATTGTATGTAGAATTTTCAGTATTTGCATCTTTATTTTTTACTCTTGGATTCATCAGTAATATATGTATTTTTCTATATGGTACAAGATTTAGGGACCTGATTTTATTTCTATTCCAGACAGATAGCTGTTTGTTCAACACCATTTATTAAACATTCTTTCCACCCACTGGATTTGTTTCGGTTTGCTTTGGTTTTTTAATAATATATCTCATACATAGGCAAGTAAGATTTAAGGATTAAACATGATATTAAGAGATTATCTTGGTGACTTCCTAAATTCATGTTTTGTGTATAGAAAACTTATGTAGCCATTTTTTTTCATCTTTAAAAGAAGGGAGAATTTGTGGTCTTTCTATAGTTCAAATATGTCCCTCTAAAGTTTTGTTTGTTGAAATTTGGCATCTATTGTGATGATACTAAGACTATGAGTTTAAGAAGAGACGGGGCCTGGACCCAGCAGGTAGTGTAGTGGTTAAGGGACAGGACTACCACATGGACACAGTTCGAGTCCTGGGTCTGGAGGCTTGAAATTCATGCTGAAGGTGTGTGTGTGTGTGTGTGTGTGTGTGCACATGCACGCACGCATGCGTGCTGAAAATCCTGGGAGGAAAATGGATTGTGACATGATCGTCCCCATTGGGGAAAGATTTCTTGCTTTCTGTCTCTTCAGTGAACACACTTGCCCTATAGCCAACATCTCTCTCTTTTTTTAAAAAAAAAAGAGAGAGAGAGAGAGAGAGAGAGATGGGACCCTTAGAGGGTAATTGGATTAGTAAGGTTATTGGTCTGGGGCCCCCACGGTTTCATGAGAAGAGGGAGAGCTGACAAACACGCTTGTGCTCTTTCCATATGATACCCTGTACCACCTTGAGGCTGCAGGGTCCCCACCAGCCAGAAGGCCCTCAGCAGGCGCATGGCCCTCAAATGTGAGCTGAATGACCTTTCTTGGCTTTTTGTTTTGCTTAAGGTTTCTGCCATAGGGTGTGCGCACTCAGTAGAGACAGAAAGGAAGAAATCATCCTTGAGGAGGGATGGCCATGCTGCAGTCATGTCTTCTCCATTCTCCTGAATTTTGAACATGCATGCACGGCACTTGGTGTAATTTTCCCAAACCATGATCAGCCATGTGGGAATCCAGTGCCTTAACCATTATGCCACATGTTGGTCCCCTTCCTTAATTTAATTTTTTTTTAGAAGAATTATTTATTTATTTATTCACACGAGTTTTTTGCCAGAGAAAGAGAGAAAGCAAGCCACCAGGTCTGGGACTCAATCCGTGGTCGGCCATGTGGGAATTCCAGCGCCCTAACCACCACACCACCTGCTCACTCCCCCTTCTTCATTTTTAATGACCTAATCTGGTATTTGCTTACAGCAAGAGAAAAGTCCATAGCTGCTAATAGCAGTTGTGATCTTGGAAATTTTAAACACATTTGCAAATAGATGTTCCATTTATAATAGATGTCTTATAAAGCCTTTATTTATTTTTTAAATTATTATTTATTTAATTTTATTTATCCATTCATTTATTTTAATTTGACCAGAGGGACACAGAGAGAGAAGGAAAGGGAGAAAGGAAGCCGCCAGGTCCAGGACTTGAACCATGGTCGGCCATGTGGGAGTGTCCAGCACCTTAACCCCAACGCCACCTGCTGGTCCCTAAAGCCTTTATTTTTAATTACTATCTTAGTTTATCTCTTTTATGAGATGGAGGCAGAGAGGAGAGAGGGACTTCCCCTTGACAGGGTCACATGAGGCTATAATCCCTCCCCCCTTCCTCTAGTCAGCCAGGACCTGGGGAACATGCTCAGTGTTTCGGGTCTACTGGTGATCTGTATCCGCGGTCAGCTACATGTCTCAGCACTGCAGGTCAGCACACCACCACCTGCACCACTGAGGCCGGGCCTGTTTTGGGTTTTAATGTAAAGTCCTTAATCCTTTTAGAGATAAAGAAGGGGGTTAAAAGTTTAAGAGCTGTTGGCTAGAAAGGCAACTAAACAAACATTTTTTCCCATTGAAATTTTTTGTTTTTGAAAATTATTACATAAGACTGCACCTACACAAAAAACAGCACCCCTAATAGGTCTTTTTTCCTCCCCTCAGAAGGCACTTAGTGCATTAGAGAAAAAGTGAGAGAGCACCCTCCCCTTAGGCTGCTCACACCACAATCCCTTGTCCATTTCTCTCTCGTTTCAGGAGTTTAGACACGCACACACGTGCCCCTAGCATTCAGTCAGCCCCAGATCGTGGGTAAGTATGTGCATAGTGGACACAGGGAGGGCTCCAGGGGATCTTCCCCTCTGGGATTGCATGGCAGAGCATTCATTGCCTTTGCCACCGTACCACCACATGGCCCCTGCCCTTGAATTTTGATGGCAGTGTACTGGTGTCCCTTTAGTCTAAGGATAGAGGAAAGTTTTTGTCCAATCTGGAAATACTTTAGACCCTCTGATGGATCCTAAGTTATGCCAAGGGTAATGTGTGTGAATTGGAACACTGATACTGAGCTGTGTGTGTTCCTCAGTTATTGCTGAGGTATTACCCAATTTGCCTAACTTAATGATAAAGCTTTCCCTATAAATACCTTTCTACCTTTATTGCAAAATTGAAATTTTATAGTGGCTTATGTAATCACTATTTCTTTTTTCTTCCTCTGAAAACTAATATGGGATGTCAGTAGTACAAATTTTTTTGTGTGTGCCCATGACTGTAGGCAATAAACCTGTGGATGTTGGTAGTAGGGCTTATTTACTGATTTGCTCTGTGTTACTCACTTGTAGATAGGACCTTTTTTTTTTTTTTTCAAGAGATGTTTGCTGTAGGGCATGTGTCCTAACCAGAGAGAAGGCAAGAAATCACCCTCCAAGGGGAATGACCATGCACAGTCCTTTCTCCTCTATTCTCTTGGCATTTGGGGCACACATGCACATGGACCTGGCATGAGTTTCAAGTCTCTGGGTCCAAGACTCAAACCAAGGTCGACTATGTGAGAGTCCAGCGACATAACCATTATGCCATCTGCTGGTTCCTGGTACCTTTTAAAAATGCTCTCCACTGAAATGGGAAGTGAATTCTTGAGAAAGCTAATTGGGAAGTACAGCCTTACATATGCACTGCTGTGTAATCCCTATACTGCTGTCACTAGCATCCTAGGGCATCACTGCTGTTAACGGAATATGCTGTGTGAACACTGCCTCTCTACTTAGCCTGGGCAAGAACATTCTTCCCTGTGTTTTTCTGTTTTTAGGAGAACATAAAAGAGCAGATTTTAGAGCTATAAAGAAATAATATTAATTTGTTTATTTTTTTAAATATTGAAATCTGATCTATATTATTACGAGTCATATATTTGATAAGTCTGTCAGACTAATAGAATATGTGCTGCCTTTTAAAATTCCAACTCTTGGGGCCAGCAGGTGGCGTAGTGGTTATGTCTCTGAATTCCCATATGGCCGACCAATTTGAGTCCTGGACCCAGTGACTTCAAACTCATACCGGGAGCATGTGCATGCATGCCCAAAATCCTGAGAGGAAAATGGAGAAGGAATAGTGGTGTGGCCATACCCCCTGGGGTGTGTGTGTGAATTTTCACTTTCTCACTTTCTCTGTCTCTGTCTCCCGCAAGCACATGTACCTTATAGCAAAAACCTCTCAAAAAAAAGCAAAAACAAAAACCAAGTCTCCTGCTGCAGGTGTTACCCCACCAAATAAAAAATATTTGTAATTGGGACTGTAGCAACCTAGTGGTTCCTGTTCTGAACTGTACACACATGGTTCCCAACCTAGCATGGTTCAGCTTAGAAGTTCATTTTCTAGTGGGCTTACTGGTTTATAAAGACATTTTTGACTTAGGGTATTTTGGGCTTATGATAGGTTTATCGGGGCATAACCCCATTAGAAGTTGAGGAGCATTGGGGCCAGCAGGTGGTACGATGGTTCAGGGCGCTGGACTCCCACATGGTTGACTACAGGTTTGAGTCCCAGACCTGGCAGCTTGCTTTCTCACTTTCCCTCTCTCTCTCTCTGTCCTTCTCTGGTCAAATGAAAAATAAATAAGGTTAAATAAAGTTAAGTTAAATAATTCTTTTTAAAAAGTTGAACATCTATTTTCTGTAACATAACTGAAAAGAAGAAAAAATGATGACTTAGGCCAGCTTTGTTTTGTAGAGCTTTTTCTTTTTTTAAACATTGCTATCTGCAAGGACAGGTAGATTTTCACCTAACTGCTTTCTAGTAGCTATGAGTGATACTGTATCTCTTTCTGGAATAAGGACATTTTCAGTGCTCAAATATTTTTCGGTAGTTAGGAATCTCAAGCACAGAGAGGTTTGTTTCACTTAAAGATGTTCAGGTGATAAGAAAGATAACTGGGGCCAACCCCATAGCCTCATAAGGGAACCTGGATCAAACATAGCCGACCTTGGTTCAGTCCTGCCTCGGTGACTTGAGAAACATGCGCTTTGCATGCATGCCCCGAATCTCAACAGGATGAAGAAATGGAGAAGGCGTTGCAGCATGAGTGCTTTTTCCCTCTCCATCTCTGTCTCTGGAGAGTGCATGTGCACTCTGGCAACTTAAAAAGAA
This sequence comes from Tupaia tana, assembly GCA_026018925.1. Taxonomy (NCBI): domain Eukaryota; kingdom Metazoa; phylum Chordata; class Mammalia; order Scandentia; family Tupaiidae; genus Tupaia; species Tupaia tana. The sequence goes on from JAKSZU010000003.1 coordinate 195,817,931, forward strand.
TGAAGATAACTATTAACTTTCCTATCTTCATATAGCTGTTTGACTCAGCCTACTGAAGGTTCCTGTGAAGAATAACAAGCCTTTTTATTAGTACAACTGGTCTGCCCAGAATTAAGCCTTAAACAAGTACAGGGACCAGCAGGTGGCGTGGTGGTTAAGGGTGCTGGGCACTCCCACATGGCCAACCACAGTTTGAGTCCCAGACCTGGTAGCTTGCTTTCTCGCTTTCCCTCTCCCTCCCTCTGTGTGTGTGTGTGTGTGTGTGTGTGTCTGGTCAAATTTTAAAAATAATAAGTTAGTAAATAAATAAAATAATTCTTTTTTTTTTTCAGAGGTTTTTGCTATGGGTGAATGCGCTCACCAGACAGAGACAGAGAGACAGGAAGCGAGAAATCACCCCCCATGGGGGGATGGCCACACCACAATCCCTTCTCCTCCTTTCTCCTCTTGGGATCCTGGGCATACACGCACACGCACCCAGTGTGAGTTGTTTTTTATTTATTTTTTTTTCAACCTCAAACATCTCTTTATTTTGATGATATATTTTTGTAAGGAAAATAAATATGCTGATGATCAGGAATGTATATAACTAAGTGAAATGAGAAAAGACATCATAACAGCATACATTTAAGAAGACAGAATTATAAAATCATATACCAGTGCTTACAGTGGAGTTAAGCGAAGTGCTGAAATACTGCGAAAGATAAGTGATAACATGGACTGCCTCTCAATGTAAATATGTGTGGGTATGTTTCAAATAGGATTACTAACAAAAATTTATTTAATCAGTAATAAATCATCTTCCAACAAAGAAAAGTGCAGGTCCCAATGGTTTCACTTCTGAATTGTACAAAACTTTGAAAGAAGAGATAACTTTCATTCTACTCAAATAATTTCTAAAGATCCAAAAGGAAGAAATCTTCCCAAATTAATTTTAAAAAACCTCCATCACCCTCATCTCCAAAAGAGACAAAGATGTAACAAAAAAGGTCTGGTTAATATAAATGCAAAACTTCTCAACAAGATACTAAGAAATTATATGTAATGACACACTAAAAATATTATATACCACACCACATCCAGGTGGGCTTATTCTGAGAATCCAAGAATGGCCCATATACACAAAATTATAAATGTAATACACCATATTAACAGGAAAATGGATTAAAAACATATGATAATATCAATCAATGCAGAAAAAGCATTTGATAAAACACAACATCCCTTCATGATTAATAAACTCAGCAAAATCAGCATAGAAGTAACATTTCTCAACACAATAAAAGCCATATATGAGAAACTGATAACTAATATCACACTGAATGGGGAAAAGGATTAAGCTTTCCCCCTGAAACCTGGAACAAAACAAAGATGCCCAATTTCTCCAGTCCTTTTTCATGTATTACTGGAAGTCTAAGACAATAAAATCAGACAAATAACTACAATAAAAGCACTGAGATAGGGAAAGATGGTAAATTATCTCTACTTGCATATGACATGATTAAATACATACAAAATCTAAAAGAATCCACATACACAGGGAAAGGAAAAAAAAACCTCCTAGAAATAATAAATGAATGCAGTGAACTGGCTGGATACAAAATCAATATGCAAAAGTCTGTAACACCTCTGTACATGAAAAGGAGCAGACTGAGGTGGACTTGAAAAAGTTATCCCACTTACAAGAGCTGCAAAAAGCATAAGATACCTAGGAATAAACCTAACCAAATAAGTCAAAGACCTCTACAAAAACAAACAAACAAACAAACAAAAAAAAAAAAAACTATAAAAAACTTAAAAATTAATTTGAAAATGACATAAAGAGTAGAAAAATAGAATCCCATGTTCCTGGATTGGAAGAATTGATATAATCAAAATGTCAATCCTACCCAAATTAATCTACAAACTTAATGAAACCTTTATCAAATTACCAGAGATATTCTACACAGATTTTTTTTTTTAAAGCATACAATTTGTCTAGAATCATTAAAGACATAGTACTGTCAAAGCAATTCTGCTCAAGAAGAGTGGAGTAGGAGACATCTCACTCCCTGACTCCAAAATATAGGATATAGCTGTAATAATCAAAACAGTATGGTATTGGTACAGAAGGAGATGGAGTAATGGAACAGAATAGAGACACCAGAAATAAACTACCTGACCCCAAAATATATTATGAAGCTCTGTTCATCAAAACAGCATGGTATTGGCATAAAAACAAACTTGTGGACAATTGGAACCAATATAAACCCCAGAAATAAATCCCCAAACATATACCCAACTGTTTTCTAATAAAAGGCACCAGTCAATCTAATGGAGAAAAGAAAACCTCTTTAGCAAACGGGGCTGTAAAAACTGGGCATTGAACTGCAGAAAGATAAATCTGAACCCCTATATTTTACCATAAATGAAAATTAAATCAAAATAGATCAAAGATCTAAACTGAAGACCTCAAACTATAAAACTACTGGTGAATAATGCAGGGGAAACTCATGAAGACATTGGTGTAGGCAAGGACTTATTCAATAAGACCCTCAAAACACAGGCAATAACCCTAAAAATAAACAAGTGCAAACATGTCATTTCAAAAGTATCTGCACAGCAAAAGAAAAAAATTAGAGTGAATTGAAAACCCATGAAGTAGGAAAATATATTTGCAAAGTATGCCTCAGATAGGGGTCTAATAACTAGAATATACAGGGAACTCAAGTAGTGCACCGAAAATGAATTCATTTCCTTAACCCTGGGTAAATACAGCAGTTTCTAAAATTATAGCTGGAAGAGAAGATGAACGAAGTAGGGCAGAGAAATGATGTTGCTTATTCCAAGATTCTCCTTTACAAAGATGATCACTTTTTCAAAATTCATCAAAATGCAGCTATCTCTGTCACTGATACAAATATTCCATCAAAATTCCAGTATGTTTTCTTTTCATGGAAAAAGGGACCAAAAATTCTAAAATTTACCCATCTCAGTCAAACTCTATCCCTTGTAGAAGTTGGTCCAAACTTCTGAGCAGCATCAGGAGAAGGTGCAATTATCCAAATTTTGTCCACTCGTCATGGACACCGTGTCCGGCAGAGCAGGGTCAGCACAGCGGCAGGTTCTCCCCAGCGACCACGCGGAAGGAACTCGTTTTTTTTTTTTTTTTTTTTTGAGAGGTTTTTCGCTATAGGGCGCCTGCGCTCGCCAGACAGAGAGAGACATAGAGACAGAAAGCGAGAAATCACCCCCCAGGGGGGATGGTCACACTGCAATCCCTTCTCCTCTCGGGATCTTGGGCACGCACGCACACGCGCCTGGCGTGAGTTCTAAGCCACTGGGTCCGGGACACGAACCATGGTCGACTACGTGGGAGTCCAGCAACATAGCCATTACGCTAACTGCTGGTTCCCCCCAGTGTGAGTTTTAAGCCACCGGGTCCGGGACGCGAACCGCGGTCGACTACATGGGAGTCCAGCGACATAGCCATTACGCTAACTGCTGGTCCCAATAAATAAAATAATTATTTAAAAACAAGTATGACGGGACCAGCAGGTGGCGTGGTGGTTAAGGCGCTGGACACTCCCACATGGCCGACCAGAGTTCAAGTCCTGGACCTGGTGGCTTGCTTTCTCACTTCCTCTCTCTCTCACTCTCACCCTGTCTCCCTCTGGTCAAATTTAAAAATCAATGAATGAATAAATAAAAAAAATTAGAATAAATAGTTATTTAAAAAAAAAAACAAAAAAAACAAAACAAAACAAAAAAACAAGTATGATGTTAGATGAAACCAACAATTAAATACTGTAAGTTGACTCTCAGCATGGTTTTTATTTCTTTAGATTTTTTTTTTGCTATGATATTTTCCAGTGTTAACCAAAAAGTAAATATACAAATATGATTCCAGTTTAAGTAAAATATTTTATCTGGTAGATGCTTAATCTGTGCTCTTAGTACTCTAAAATCTAGTGTTTTTTACCACATGGATTCAAGTGTGGATTAAAATCTACCATTTTTATGTAGCCAATCACTTTCTCAGGGATCTCAATTTTAATGTGCTTTTGAACTTGAATAAATAAAATGGACTTTGCTTTACTAGTAAAAGTTGCTTCAGAATAAAGCCCTTCATCCAGGGGAACACTCAATCCTCTTCCATTTTTAAATGAGATTAGTAATGGTGGGTGTTACTACTTCTTCAGTCCATCCTCTGTCATGTGACCGAGACAAATCTGAACTGAGCTTTTGTGATCCTAAGAATATCTCACTGTGCCATTAATCTCTCCAGTGGTGCAAGAGAGGAATCAAAAGCATTTTAAAGACAGCACTGTGGGGCCAGCAGATGGCGTACAGTTACATCACTGGACTCCCACACGGTTGACCACAGTTTGAGTCCTGTACCTGGTGTCTTGAAAATCATGCTGGGTGCATGTGCGTCTGTGCCCAGGATCCTGGGAGGAAAATGGAGGAGAAGGGATTGTGGCATGGCCATCCCTCCTGCAGTGTGATTTCTCACTTTCCCTTTCATTGTCTCAGTCTCTCTGGTGAGCCCTAAGGTAATAACTTCTTAAAGAAAGAAAAGAGCTCCATTAAGTGGGAGAGACCATGTTGAGAAGGTCAGGATTATAGCTACTCTGGACTATAGTCATACTCTATGAACCCCAAATCCTCTTTGATCACATGTATCTTGTCAGCTCCCAAAGATTTTTGGAAGAAATATGTCTGTGTTGGCAGACAGGTGACTAAATATACTACAAGAGAGTGGTATTTTTCAAATAAGGTACAGTTTATGCATATCCCAAGATAATATGTACTAGAATTTAAAAGGGACAGAAACAACTCACTACATTCTCTAGTCACTTTGGATGAGTCACACAATTCCCAGGAACTCACTCTGAGGTAGAGTAGAGCACTGGGTTAGGACTTAGTAAGACATGGATTCGTAACCCTGTTCTGCCATTAATCCGCCATGTAAGCATGAGCAATTCATTTACGTTCATTTTGAAACTTTAGATTTCCTCTTGTATAAAATGGGAACAATAATACCTGACCTACTTACTTCACAATGAAAACATATAGAAAATGACTTCTGGTGATACTCTACAAATCTTCAGGAAAGAGAAGGGCAGAGGGCTCCCATACTACCATGGGATCTACACTTGGGAGGAAAACATGTCCACTGCCACAACCCAGTCATTGCCACTGCGAATCCATGCTCAGCTGTTCCTTTCAGACTTTCTCTGCAACACAAGTGAAATTTATGGACTAAAAGCGTAGCTCAGGGCCGGTCCCATAAGCTCGTGGTAAGGGAGCCAAATCCCACAGGGTGGTTTGCAGTTTAAATCCCAGCCCCGATGGCTTGAAAAACATGTCAGGTGACCATGCATGGGTGCCCCAATTCCCGACAGAATGGGGAAATGGAGAAGGATGTCTGCCTGACCATGCCCCACTGGGGATGCCTTTCCCCTCCCTCCCTCTCTGGCGAGGACATGCATCCTGTGGCTCACAAACAAGATCCTAGGAAATAGCAGTGAGATGGCTATTTGAATGTTTCCAATCTACTTAGTTTATTTTTTTTTCTGAAGACTTGACTCATTCATATAATAACAACAAAAACCCACTTAAGCAAAGTTATTCGTTTTAATTATGGTAAAGGGGAATTTATGATAGAACTTTTAGTATTATATATATGTGTATATGTGTGTGTATGTATGTGTGTGTGTGTATATATATATACACACACATATTTGTAAATGGAGATCCCCTATCTAACCAGAATATGTTACATATAAACCCTTTGTTTTTTTAAAGAATTATTTAATTTAATTATTATTGTTTTCTAGTTTGATTAGAAAGAGACAGAAAAAGAGAGAGGGAAAGTGAGAAAGCAAGCCACCAGATCTGGGACTTGAACCGTGGTCAGCCATGTGGGAGTCCAGTGCTTTAACCACCACGCCACCTGCCGGCCCCATTAACCCTTTTATTTTTCATGAATGTGGAGCTCTCTAGTCACAAATATTGGATTTATACGTTACTTTGGCCATGCCTATGGTTTATTTGACATGATAACCCCTTGGTCAGGGCCCTTTATACCACTATTCATGGGAAAACATAATTTAATGACTATGATTCAATTTATGATTTCTTTCAGGAACTCACTGGCATGAAAACTGCCTGAATATTTCTGGTCAGCACTACTTTATGGAAGGATAGAAGTTTTATAAATTTGTTTTCTGCTTCTGTGAAGAGAGGCCCTTTAATAGGCGTTTGAAAGGCGCTAATTAGATTATAATAAATATGTCTTAGTTCTGTCAGTCTGGATTTGGTGAAAAGTTTTTTTTTTCTTGACTGAAATATTTATAAGCTGAACATGTAAGTTTCAATTTTTTTTATCTTATTCTAATTAGCTCTTCTTTCATAAGAAAAGATAATCTGTTAGAGAAAGGATATTCTATTCAACAATGTCACTGGAACAATTGGATATACATATCTTCAAAAATATTCAATCCATATCCTGTACCACATACAAAAATTAACTCAAGGTGAGTCATAGACAGGTCACTGCTTGGGAGGCTGGGAGTCACCTGTGAGGCTCAGGTTCAGTTCCCAGGTCACCCTGGACCTGCTAGGCATGGTTACATGCACCTGTGATCTTAGCTAGATGGGAGACTGGGGCAGGAGTATCAAAGCACAGTGACACCTTCCACAATGCCTGTCCCTAGGACTAGCAGATGGTGTAGTGGTTATGTTGTTGAACTCCCACGTGGTTGATCATGGTTTAAGTCCCAGAGCTGGTGGCTTGAAAATAATGCCAGGTGTGTGTGCATGTGCACCCAAGATCCTGGGAGGAGAATGGAGGAGAAGGGATCATTGCATGGCCACCCCCTCACCTGGAGGGTGATTTCTCACTTTCCCTCCCGACTCTCATCCCTCCCACCCCCTGCGAGTGCATGTACTTTAAGGCAAAAACCTCTAAAAAAAAAAAAAAAAAAAAATCCTGATTCTGTGACCTTTGTTGAGGTAAAGATTTTTTACAATACCAGAAGCAAAGAACAAATTCATCAATGACCTCATCAGAATTATAAACTTCTGCTCTTAGAGAGGGAAAAGACAGGCCACAGACTAGAAAAAAAAAATATATATATATATGTATACATACACACACACACACACACATATATATTTTTTTTTTTTTTATTTTTTATTTTTTATTTTTTGGAGAGGTTTTTGCTATAGGGCACATGTGCTCACCAGAAAGACAGAGACAGAGAGACAGAAAGTGAGAAATCACCCTCCTAGGGGGATGGCCACGCTGCAATCCCTTCTCTTCCATCCTCCTCTTGGGATCTTGGGCATGCATGCACATGCACTTGGTGTGAGTATAAGCCACCAGGTCTGAGACTCGAACTGCAGTCGACTACATGGTAGTTCAGCGACATAGCCATTACGCCAACTGTTGGTCCCTCAATGTGTATTTAAAAAAAAATTTTTTTTCAGACTCTCAGTAGATTGCAGTGAAAGAGTTGCTCTGCTAGTGTAAAACCCTGACTCAGAAGGCAATATACATTTCTGATAAAGGACTTCTATCTGGAAAATAGAACTTTCAAAAATCAATAAGAAAACTACCCTATTAAAACTTGGCAAAAACATTACATAGACATGTCACCAAAGAAGCTACATGACCCATAAACAAATGCAAAGATGTTTAACATCTTTTGTGATTAGGAAAATGGAAATGGGAACCACAGTGAACTATCACTCCATGTCTATTATTGAATAGAATGGCTAAAATTTAGAAGGCTGATTAAATTAAGCCTTGGAGAATGTGAAGGAATTAGACTCTCACATACTTCTGGTGGATGTGCAAATGGTACAACCACTTTGCACAATCAGTTTGGCAGTTCCTAAAAGTTAAACCTACTCCCATCATATAATCCAGTCATTTATTCCTACATGTCCATCCAATGATTGGTTCAAAAACATTGATAGCTTTTTTTTGTAATAGCCCCAAATTGGAAACAACCAAATGCCCATCCAGAGTGAATAAATAGACAAATGGTGGTATATTCATACCTAGTCGCATTTTTTCCATGCCATAAGACTACCCAGGTTCAAGGCACCCCCACCTTCCACTGAGAGGAGTGCCAAAATCACATTGTAAAAGGCAGACATGTGGAATGAATGAGATTGTTGCAACCATCTTTGGAGAATAAAGTAGGCCACATGTGTGAAGTATGTTCTTTTGGAGTACTAACACTTTATTGTATAAAATTATTTGTTTTATTTTATTACTATTTAAATAATTATTATTTGATTTTTTATTATTATTTTAATTTTACTAGAGAGAGACAGAGACAGAGAAAAGTGAAAGTGAGAAAGCAAGCCACCCGGTTCACGACTTGAACCGTGGTTGGCTATGTGGGAATCCAGCACCTTGACCACCACCATGTCACCTGCTGGCCTCTGGAGTACTAGCCTATTTTTTTTTAAAGAGGTTTTTTTTTTTTTTTTTTTTTTTTTTTTTTTTTTTTGCTATAGGGTGTGTGTGCTCACCAGAAAGACAGAGAGAAAATGTGATAAATCACCCCCTGGGGAAATGGCCATGTAGCAATGCCTTCTCTTGGGATTTGGGGCACACGCACATGTGCCAGATGTAAGTTTTAAGCCTCTGAGTTGAGGATTTGAACCACAGTAGACTATGTGGGAGTCCAGTAGGTTAACCACTTCGCCACCTGCTGGCTCCTAGAGTACTAACCCTTTGAAAAGTCCTACACCGCATGCTAAACTGAGAACACAAAGAACCAGTGTCTCATAGTATGGTACATAAATCACCCTCCAGAGTGGATGGCCACATGGCAATCCCTTCTCCTCCATTCTCCTCTCAATCTTTGGCATGCATGCACATGTGCCTGGCATGAGTTTTAAGCTGCTGGGTCTGGGACTCAAACCGCGATCGACTACATGGGAGTCCAGCAACATAATCATTGTGCCATCGGCTGGTCCCAGGCACTGTTTTCTATGATAACCAAATGGACCCAGGTGATGAGGAAAAATAATCTATATTCTGAAGATATTCCAGTTATTAGAATGATTGATAGAACTAATGTTGACATTTTGTAATAGCCTGAACTCAAGCAACAGTTATCAAACAGTTATCAAAGGCATTAAAAACATTAGGTATTTGAGGTCAGCAGGTGGCATGGTGGTTAAGGTGTTGGACTCCCATATGGTCTGCTAGCTTGAATGTTGGATCTGGAGTCTCACTCTCTTTCTGTCTTTCTGGTGCATACATGTGCCTATAGCAAATTAAAAATAATAATAAATACAAACTTTTAAAAATAAAAAGTATTGGGACCAGCAGTTAGCGTAATGGCTATGTCGCTGGACTCCCATGTAGTCGACCACGGTTCGAGTCCCGGACCCGGCGGCTTAAACTCACGCCGGGCGCGTGTGCGTGCGTGCCCAAGATCCCAAGAGGAGAATAGAAGAGAAGGGATTGCGGCGTGGCCATCCCCCCTGGGGGGTGATTTCCTGCTTTCTATCTCTCTGTCTCTCTCTGTCTGTCTGGCGAGCGCACGCGCCCTATAGCAAAAAAAAAACCTCTCCAAAAATAAATAAATAAATAAATAAATAAATAAATAAATAAATAAATAAAATAAAAAGTATTAAGTATATGGAAAACTAAATGTTTTCAAAGAGCCAAAGTGATACCATACTACTTATTTCCTAGTTAAAAGGGGAAAAATGTAGGACCAGCAGTTAACATAATGGCTATGTCGCTGGACTCCCATGTAGTCGACCACGGTTCGAGTCCCGGACCCGGTGGCTTAAATTCACACCGGACATGTGTGCGTGCGTGCCCAAGATTGCGAGAGAATGGAGAAGAAGGGATTGCGGCATGGCCATCCCCGTGGGGGGTGATTCCTCGCTTTCTGTCTCTCTGTCTTTCTGGCGAGTGCACGCACCTTATAGAAAAAACCTCTCAAAAAAAAAAAAAAAGGGGGAGAAAAATGTAACTACCCCATGATGGGATCAAAAAGGCATCCTAATCCAGTGGTTGATTTTAATGTCACTAATTGTGGGCCAACCAGACATGTTTTCTGATGGGATACAAAGATAAAATAAACATTACCTATGATATAAGGCCAAACATGACTGTATTAAAATTTTAATCTAATTTCCAGTGAATAGTAAGTACAAATATGGAAACAAATTAATTAATGTAATAAGAAATATCCAGAAAAATTCCAAAGATGGCACAGCCTGTAGTACATTGGCCTGGTTTATTAATAGTGTCAGGAGTTGGGACCAGCAGGTGGCGTGGTGGTTAAGGGCATTTGACTCCTACATGGCCAACGGTGGTTTGAGTCCTGGACCTGGCTGTTTGCTTTCTCACTTTCCTTCCCTTTCTCTCTCACTCTATCCCTCTCTGGTCAAATTAAAAATAAATAAATAAAATTAAATAAAATATTTTTTAAAAAGCATAGTGTCAGGAGCTGGGGGTCTGGGAGTGGTGGTGGTGGTGGATTTGAGATAGAAACTGTTCTTAGTTTAGAAGAGAACACTTTTTTAAAAAGAGAATTATTTAATTTTATTAATTATCATCATAATCATTGTTATTATTACTATTATTTTTAATTTGACCAGAGAGAGAGAGGGTAAGAGAAAGCAAGCAGCTGGGTCCGGGACTTGAACCATGGTCAGCCATGTAAGCGTCCAGCCCCTCAACCACCATGCCACCTGCCAGATCCAGAAGAGAACACTCTTATAGTGCAGTGTGATTTGCATAAACCAGATGTGTAGTATGTTTTAGGGATGACAGAAAATCTGGACATGCATTGGTTTTAGAAAAGATAAGTTTATTTGTATGGAAAAGTAAAAATCATGAAATGAAAAGTCCAGGTTATAAAATAGCATGTATGGTATGGTCTGATTTTGGCACAAAAATACATAAATATATACATGCAAATTGATTGTCTAAACTGGAACACGTATGAGTAAAAAGCAATATTGATACTTATGCCAGATAACAGGTATATGCTGGTCTTCCAGATGTCTGGGAGGAATGGCCATCCTACACACAGCAGTTCTCAAACTTCAGCTTGCAGCAGAATTGCCTGTTAGTGGGGCGAGGTGGGGAAATGAGGATGCCTAGGCTCTGTCCCCAAAGATCTGACTCAGTAGGTCTGCGCTAGGCCCAAGAATTCACTTCTTTGTAAATGCCTAAATGATTTGATGCTGGAACTGATGGGGGAATGGAGCTTGGCCAAGGGCAGTTTCTGTTGACCTCACCACTAAGTAGGTATGTTTAAGAGAATTTTCCTTTTTTCCTCTTAACTGCTCAAAAAGCCATGTGTTGTCTATTAAAGGAGAGGGGAAAGCATAGTGGTTAATTGAATGGCTTTTAAAGTTTGATAGAACTGGGTTTGAGTCCAGTTTCAGTACTTAGCTGTGTGACATTGGGTATGTTGCTAAACATCTCTGTTTTCTTGTAGATAAAATAAGAATATAAATTGGTTGTTAGGAGCAGTAAACAATATACTTAAAGCACATAGTTTTAATGAACAGAAGTTATGACTGTTATTGTGGTCACTGTTGTTATTATTGAACGGGCAGCAAATATACTGTGTCAACCCCGGAAAGACTGGGTAGGTGTCACCTACCTTTCAGATATCAGGTGTCTCCTGAAAAGCAAAATGAATACCTCTTACTTGACCCTCACAGACAATTCATAAATGCTTGGTGAACATTAAAACAATTGTTTGTTGTCTGTTCCTTGACAGCCCTTAGATGTCCATGGACCAGCAGCCTGTGACTTCGGGCGTGGGAGACTCACACAGCACAGCTACTACAATATCATGCTCTGAAATCCTGGGTTTAGTTACTGTGGAATGGAAAGTTGAGGAGGGGACTGGAAGGAAATTCTCCAGTAGTTTTGAATTCGACTTCTCAACTTCCATGTATTTTATTTTTTACAGAATTGTTGTATTTATTTATTTATTTATTTGAGAGAGAGAGAGAGAGAGAGAGAGAGAAACATTTTTGCTGTAGGGTATGTGTGCTCGCTGGAGAGACAGAGAGAGTCAGAGAGACAGAAAGCGAGAAATCACCCCCCAAGTGGGGATGGTCACCCTGCAATCCCTTCTCCTCTATTCTCCTCTCAGGATCTGGGGCATGCACGCACTTGTGCCCAGCGTGTGTTTTAAGCCATTGGGTCTGGGACGTGACTGCATGGAAGGCCAGTGATGTAACCATTATGCCATCTGCTGGTCCCTAATTTTATTTATTGTTTATATATATATTTTTAACTTGCTATAGGACCTTTGTGCTCACCAAAGAGAGATGGAAAGGTAAAGTGAGAAAGCAAGCTGCCAGGTCTGGGACTCAAACTGTGGTCAACCATGTGAGAGTCCAGTGCCTTAACCACCTCGCCACCTACTGGCCCTTACTATTAATTTTAAATGACTATTCCAGCTACATTTTATTTCTTAGCCAATGTAAGTCTCAGAGGACCAGATTTTCTTGACAGCATAATTCACCGTAAGGAAGGATCATTTCCTTCTGAAAATCCCTGCTGTTTTCGTAGCAGGTAGAACTTCTGCACTCCGCAGCTGCTGGGTACCAACTATTGTCCTTCCTGGGCGCGTCCTTTCCATGCTGAGATGGGAAACGAAATAACCATAGGGAGTCTTATTTGTACTTATTTTGGGGGTTGCTTTTGTTTTTACTACTTGATTTTGTTTTCCTCATTTTGTTCATCTTTAAAACAAAGGTGTTGGATTAGTCAGTTTCACTCTAATACTTTCATGGCAAGGAGGTAGAATTTATGTGCTGTCTTTAGTGATACAAGGATATTACCCTGGGAAAATATGATGTATGTGCTGGGAGGGAAGTTGACATATGGAGAAAAACTGGACCATATGGGATTAGGAAATTTAAGAAATTCCCTCTTCCTGCTCAGTAAACACGCCCAACATGAGCCTCTTATCCTGAGAGCTGCTTTCCTTTTAGTAAATGAGGATACATTATGAGCGTTTCCAGAATTCAAAGGATATTCACGACATGTCGAATGTGTGATGTGTGTAGGCAGCGACGTGTTAGGTTCAGGGAAGAAAATTTGTATTTAAGAGATGGTTTTTGTTATCTAGAAGATTATGACTGAAACAGAAGTAGCTCCGAGCAAACAACACAACAAAACAGATAACCATAATCCATGTTTAGTGACGGGCCGACTAATAAGTTGTAGTACTTCCGTTCTACGGAATACTCTGCAAACCATCAAATAGAACAAGCCGTATTCACATGCATTGACGAGGAAATGTGTAAAAGACATCTTGTTAGGTGAAAAGAAGCAAGTGGAAGACTATTATAAATAGTATGGTCATGTTTTGTAAAAATCAGAAACGAAACCCCTAAGTAGGTGATTCTACCCATGTATAACCATGAAAAAAATGGTGGAATACCACACACAAACCAACACGCGGATACCAGTTACTTTGAAAGGGTGGGATTGGGTAGGGGAGGAGAGAACACGTAGCTTTATTTACCTTTCTATAATTGTTCATTGAAATTGTTTTAATGAGTGTGTATTATAACGTTTAAAAGTGCTTTGTAAAGCAAGATAAGTGTGACCTTTGTTTCTCAGCCATGCCGGTCTGTGGATGATGCACATCGGACCACATAACGGTGAGGGCCAACACTCACTCTGCAACACCCTTTCCCATCTCTGGTGAGTGCGTGTGCCCTCTGGAAATTTACAAAAAAGAAGAAGGAGCGTCTCGGAAGAGAACTCAGGAGACTCGCCGGTACTCCACTCTTGATCTTTAAGGATTCTCGTCTCCAGGAGACCTATGATCACAGGACTTTGGGAATCCTCACCCAGACACTGGAGGATAATGGTTAGAACAAGGGGTCACTAGCGTCTAAAGTGTCACTGTGGTAGGTCATTACGATGCTAAAAGAGAACAGATGGACTGAGGACTTGGGTAACATCTAGACAGTCTCTGCTTGATGTCACATGGTCACATTTTTTCCCGTTTTGAGAATGAGAGGAAGTTGGATGCTGACTCTATAAATATAATAAGAAGACAGCACCAAGTGAGAGAATCCACACAGTTAAAATACAAATTGGAGTAAAGTGTGTGTATGCGTGTATTTCTGGGCTCTCTTGCATTTTAGTTTTGTATTCTCTTTTGTAAAATGCATATGCCACCAACTTCACAGCGTCATGGGAATTAGTGTGTTTTTGTGTGTGAAATTGTGTTATTAACAGCAGTGTAAATATTATCGGCCGCTGTTGTTATTAAACTGAAAAAGAAAAAGCTCAAAGGTATCCCAAAGTGAAGCCTGATTCTGCTCCCATCACACTGGCAGTTGTAGGTGGCGTGCAATGATGTAGCAGTAGTGCTGAGTTTTAAAAACATATGATCCAATGAGGACCTTATTATTTGCTTGGTTTCGGCTTTCTCGTGCCTCAAAGGGCTCTTATTGTCAGGCACATTAGGCAGGGATGTGTATGTGTCTGAGTGTGAGCGTGCATTTGTGTCCCTTAAATTAATAATTTAACATGTTAACCTAGTTCCAAAACTCCTTGAGGAAAAATACTGGGCAAAATTCTCAGTGTGAAAGTGACACTGGCATTGTGTAAGGAGCATTTCAGGCAGTGGTTTTTATCTCTCTGCACTAGCTCTGAAAACCTTCAAGCGCTTGTAGAAGTGATTTCCTTCTTAAAATGTGTCTTACTCAGCTCTGAGTGCAGGAATCTGACTAATTAGGAGAAATCTCCTTCCCTGGAATGCGATAATTCACCCCAAGGTGTCACATGGATGAAAGAACACCCTGTAGATTCTCACTAGGAAGGAGCCAGAAAGACTACATTCCTTGAGAAGTAGAAATACTTTTCCAGCACAGAAACTGCTGCTCCAGATTTTCCGTAACTGGTTTGATAGTCACTCTCAATTTCTGTGTCGAATGCTGGTGTGACGGGAGTTCTAGTGTCACGGGAAACACATGGACTGATGAATAGAACTGATTGTGCAGAGAGCCCAGATTTAATAGCCATTGAGCTTTAAAAATAATCCTGTATAATAGTCAAGTATTTACAAATGAAATTACGTGAGATCTGGGATTTGGTTTTAAATAACCCAGCTGACTGGTGGAGGGAAGCGTGGGGTATAGATGAAACAGAAGTGGCCATTTGTTGATAATTATTGAAACTGGGGTGCTGGGTGCAGGGGAGTTCTTTATATCATTTTCTTAACTTTCCTAAACATTTGAAAATATTTGTGTAAAACAGGTTAACCAAAGGGGCCGGCAGGTGGTGTGGTGGGTAAGGGAGCTGGACTCTCACGTGGCCGAACACGGTTCGAGTCCTGGACCTGGTGGCTTGCTTTCTCATACTCTCTCTGTCTCTGTCTCTCTCTGGTCTAAAGGAAGGAAGGAAGGAAGGAAGGAAGGAAGGAAGGAAGGAAGGAAGGAAGGAAGGAAGGAAGAAAGAAAGTTAAATAAAATAATTCTTTTAATAAAAAGAAAACAAAAGTTAACCAAAAAGCCCAAGAATGGCTTTCTTTTGTGTGAATAAAATGTTATTTTAAATGAATAATTCAGACAAGTTACATAATGAAATATAAAATACAGGTAATATTGGTACTTAACATGTGCTAAGCATATGTAGTCTATATACATAGATACATATAACATACACATATATTTATGTGTATAATTTGTATATATATACATATATAATTAATTTTTTTGCTATAAGATGTGTGGGCTTGTGGGAGAGAGATGGGGGAGGGGTGAGAAATCATCCTCCAGGGGGTATGGCCACACCACGATTCTTTCTCCTCCATTCTCTGGATTTGGGACACACACACACACACACACACACACACACGAGCCCCTCACCCCCTCCCAGGACTCAAACCAGGGACTTCGTCATGTGGGATCCAGTACCTTTAACCTCCACACCACCTGCTGCCCCTACATATATTAATATAATTTTATGTGCGTACATATTAAATGTATGTTTAAAACACACACATATACAATCATGCATTGCTGTGTAACGACATTTGGGTCACCGCTGGATGACTGTACCATGGTGGTCCCATAAAGAGCATATAGGCTAACCCCTGTCTTTAGGTAAGTACACTCTGATCGTCCCAGGAAGAAATCGCCTATCTGGTCATTTCTCAGAATGCGTCCCATGGTTATGCGAGGTGTGCCTGCATGCACAGTGTATCCATTCAGTTAATTCCCACCACCTACACCAAGTTAGTTACCTGTGCATTTGCAGGTAAGGCAATGGATTTATACGGGGGCAATGGAGTTATATGGGGTTTAGTAACACGCACAGATCATTAAGCAGGATTTGAACTCCGTCTCTAGACTCTAGCTGGCTTTATGGAAGCTGTTCAACCAACACTTTTCCCTATCGGGTGTTATTATCATTACTTTTTCATTGATTTGAGGGTGGTGGGCGGGGTGGAATTATTTTTACGAAGCTGTCCAAATTTGCTGAGCCGATTTTACGCACGTGGGCCCAGACCGTGTATTTTGAGCACCACCCCGGTGTACCCGAGCCATCTGCAGTGAGGACTGGCGCGTTTGCTCAAGGGAACCGCGATTCTATCCTGGTCGTCTGGTTGGCGGAACCTTGACCGCGCAGACACGCGCGCCGGCGACCACGTGGCGCCTCCTGGTGGCCGGAAGCTGGGTGCCAGATCTTGACCGCACGACCTCCTGGGCGTGGTGGGGACCGCAGGGACCGTAGGACTGAGGCGCTCCGCGAGGACGAAGCACAGGGGTGTCCCGGGCCTCGGGCCTCGCAGTTACAAGACCCAGCCAGGCTTTGCCTGAAGGATCTTCTCCGCGGAGCAGGCCGCAGAGGGCGACTGGACCCGGGCAGGGAGGTGCTGCCTTCTCAGCCAGAATTCCAGCTCAAGGTGGGGATTGAGAAGGGGCTGGCTTTGCCTAAGGGCTTTTTTTTTTTTAAAAAAAAAAAAAAAAAAAAAAACGAACTCTTTCACATTTCTAGGTACTTAAAAGTTGTGAGTTTATGTGTAAAGGTGTGCATGCAGCTGTCATTTTCTCGGTGTCCTCCTCTCTTTCAGAAAGGGCCTGAACCTTCCTTTCTCAACAGCCATCCGCCACCTGGGAAGAACTCAGGGTGACAGCGCAGCCCTTGGTTCAGGACCCAACCGTGGACCAACTGTGTGGGGGCCACAGTGGCCGGGCCTTCGGGGCCTTCTCCACTAGGTCTGAGACAAGACCTTCTCCAGTGCTTGAGGAAGTGGAGCAGCTGTACGGACAGAAGGATGTTCTGGGGTCCTGGCAAGGGCACCGTGTTCACGGTGCTCCAGAGATGCAGCCCCCCAATCAGAGCTTCAGACGGAGGGTGGCCCCTCCAAGGACAAGGCCTCATCCCTGGTCCAGACCTGCCTGAAGATACTTCAATGATATTCCAAGCCTGTGGAGGCCTTAAACCAGTGAATTGTGTTACTATGCTTCAGGGCATACCTCCATGAAGGAGTCATGTTCTATCTGAAGGGCAGGGTCATTCTTTATGACCCTCTATTAAGGAGGAGGAACATTTCTCAAATTGCCGGGATCTGAGGAGGAAAAGTGACAGGCCTCAGGGTGAGTGGTTTTCCATTGTCTAGAGGTAGAGGATGTCAAGGTTGTCAGTGAACACGTGGTTGGGGGCTGTGCTGGAGGATGTCACCCTCCATGAGGGAAGGAAGAACCCAAGGAGGGTAACCAGAGATGTGTGTCCTTTGGGAAAATGTGTAGGTCTCTCAGATGGTGAGGAAGTTGGGTTAGGGCCAGTGAACTTTGGGGACAGTTAGTTATGTTGGAGCCAGCTCCCATACTGGAAAAGCTACTGGATTTACCAAAGCCAAGGGAAAACCAATAGACTAAGGAAGGGATGATGTCCACCCTTAGACCATGCTATGACCTAAACATTTGTGCCCCTCTCCAAATCCGTATGTTGAAATTCTTTTTTTTTTTTTTAATTAAAAAAAATTGTAGGATGTGTGCACTTGCTGGAGAGAGACAGAGGGAGAGAAAAAGGAAAAGTGAGAAAGCATCCCCTAGAGAGGATGATCACATTGCAATCACTTCTCTGTTCTCTGAGACTTTTGCGCACGTATGCACATCCACCCAGTGTGTTTTTCAAGCTGCTGGGTCTGGAATTCAAACCATACAGTCAGTCGTGTGGGATCCAGCTGCCTTAACCACCACGTCACCTGGCTGGCCCCCATATGTTGAAATTTTAACACCAAAGGTGACGATAGTATGAGGTAAAGCCTTTGGGAGGCAATCAGGTCATGAGGGCAGGGTCCTCAGGGGTAGGATTAGTACCTTTATACAAGAGACCCCGGAGAGCTGACCCCATCCATCATGTGAGGTTACAATGAGATGTCCATTTATGAGGAAGCAGGCCCTCACTAGACACTGAAACTACCAGTGTCTTGATCTTGGACTTCCCACCCTCCAGAACTGTGAGAAATGTTTCTGTTCTCTATAAGCCACCCAGTTTATGATGTTTTGTTAGAGCAGCCTGAGCAGACTAAGAGAGTACTGTAACAGCAGGCTGTAGTCCTTGGGTACCAGAATGGTGTTGATGAGATAAATACCTTCCCCTCTCAACAGCCATCCGCAGACTGGGAAGAACTCAGGGGTGACAGCAGCCCTTAGTCCAGCAGTCAGCCATGGGCCAGCTATGTGGGAGACTCAGAGGTCTGGGATAGAGTCGGAACTCCTTAGATACGCATCTCTTTCTTTTTGACTTTTCCTTCTGGTGCTAAACCTTGCAGGATCTGGCTTTAGTTTTATTTAGAAAATATTAGGTTGTTGGGAAAGTCATGACTTTTTAAAATGTTTTTCTGTGCAAAAATGTATCATGACTTGTAAACTGTCATTTCAATATAAGCCAGTAGAAAACCTGATTAAAAAGATAAATGTGGGGGGACCAGCAGTTAGTGTAATGGCTATGTCGCTGGACTCCCATGTAGTTGGCCATGGTTCAAGTCCCGGACCCGGTGGCTTAAAACTCACGCCAGGCGCATGTGCTTGTGTACCCAAGATCTTGAGAGGAGAATGGAGGAGAAGGGATTGCGGCGTGGCCATCCCCCCTGGGGGGTGATTTCTCGCTTTCTGTCTCTCTTTCTCTCTCTGTCTGTCTGATGAGCGCACGCACCCTATAGCAAAAACCTCACACAAAAAAATAAAAGATAAATGTGGGGACCAGCAGGTGGCATAATGGTTACATCGCTGGGTTCCTACGTAGTCTATCGCGGTTTGAGTCCCAGACGTGGTGGCTTAAAAGTCACTCTGGGTGCATGTGCATGCGTGCCCAAAATCCCAAGAGGAGAAAGGAAGAGAAGGGATTGCGGCACGACCAACCCCCCTGGAGGATGATTTCAAGCTTTCTGTCTCCCTGTCTCTCTGGCGAGTATACGCACCCTATAGCAAAAATCTCTCTCTTAAAAAAAAAATTATAAAAGGAAATGTGGGGCTAGCAGGTGGTATGGTGATTAAGGCATGGGATTCCCATTCCCATGAACCATGGTTCAAGTCCTGGACCCAATGACTTGAAAATTATGCTTGGTACATGTGCATACATACCCAAAATCCTGAGAGGAAAATGGAGGAGAAGGGATTATAGCATAGCCATCCCCCAGGAGGTGATTTCTCACTTTCCCTCTGTCAAGCACACTTGCCCTATGACAAAAACCTAAAAATAAAAAAAATAAAAAAAAAAAAAAAGGGTAAGTGCAATGTTTTGTTCCCATCGACAGTAGCAAGCACCCAGACCAAGGGATGGAATCACCTCATGGTGTAATAGGAACTCTCGGTGTTAGGCGATTACTCTGTTGGAAAGAAAGGGAGGTCAATAGGTACCCATCAACCCTCAGGGCTGGGTGAGCTTCAAGCACACCTTTTTTGCTCATACTTAAATGCAATCCAAAGGCAGGTGAAAATCTTTTTGGCCTTGTCCATTTGACTTTTAAGTACTTGTGCACATGAGAATGCCCAAAGAGAGGGACTACAGCATTTCTTTCTGGGCCTGGAATGGAGCTCTAGACCAGGCACTCAATTAATCTCACTTTTGATTGGCTTCACTTTGGTCTTGCTAGGAAGGGTGAGTTCCCTCCCCACTTGAGGTAGTCCCATTTCTTTAAAAAGATTTTTAAGAAAATGTATTATTTTCATGAGCAATAAAGACACAGAAAAAGAGGGAGCACCCTCAACATGTTCTTGGTGCCATAATCCACCCCCGGTTTCAGGCAGCTCTGGATCATGGACGTGAGCAAACAAGGCATACTCAGGGAGGAACCTTCCCCTGTGGGTCAGCCAGGCAGAGCGTCGTGTTTTACTCCTGCACCACCATCCGGCCCCTTTTTGACAAGGGGCTGATCTTTTTGACAAAAACAGAGGCAGGGACCAGCAGTTAGCGTAATGGCTATGTCGCTGGACTTCCACGTGGTCGACCGTGGTTTGAGTCCCGGACCCGGGGGCTTAAACTCACGCCGGGCGCGTGTGTGTGCGTGCCCAAGATCCCGAAAGGAGAATGGAGGAGAGGGGATTGCGGCGTGGCCATCCCCCCTGGGGGGTGATTTCTTGCTTTCTGTCTCTCTCTCTCTGTCTGTCTGGCAAGCGCACACGCCCTATAGCAAAAACCTCTCCAAAAAAAAAAAAGAAAAAAACAGAGGCATATGCTTTCTCAGATGGATGGTGATCCTAACCCAGAGAGTGGAAGAAACCAAGAGAAAGTTTGTCCAATGTTTTATCCTTGTCTGGGTTTTAGCTGCCTTCTCCACTGACGCTTTAAATGGATTAAGGGAGCATTGAGCGTCCCCTAGTGGCTAAAGTGTGCTATGACTCTGGGCAGACCATCTCTAGAAAGATTGTTGGCCTTTACGCTTAGTTAACAGGATGTCCTGGGTGACAGGCCTGGGAATCATAAAACAGTGGAAGGAAATAGGGGTGTTTGGTTTAAGATAAAAAAAGATATCCAGAAACCCATCTCTCTAAATATTTAGAATGTTTGTGGAAGAGAAGATATTTTTTCTAATGGAAGATTAAACAGCAAATGTGGGAATAAGTTACTGAGCAGCATATTTTTGCCTTAATATTAAAACTGGTTCTCCTGCAGCATTTCAGCAGGCATCGGTGGCTGCGTGGAAGTGCCCTGGGAAGGAATGTCCTGACAGAAAGGCTGCCCATGACTGCAGCCCTTTGCTGCAGGCTTTCAGGGACAGTCCTATTTCCCATCTTTCCCTCAGGACTGTCTATGAGAAATCACATACCCCAGAAATTCTCGTATGTTCACATATGCTCCACACCCCATCCGAGGCCTCTTGTTTTCTGAAACAGCATGCAACTGTTCTGTCTCATCACATCCTGCTGCGTGGTTCATGAAATCTGGCCAGGGGGCTAGGTTCTACCCAGCTCTGAAGATCTGCAGCTCCGCATTTATCAGATGACATTAAGTAATCACCTAGTAAAACAGTAGCAGAATGGAGGTAGGACTGAGGCTCTGACTTCTCTCGGGATGTTATTGGAGACTTTGTGAAGCCTGGCTCAGATGGGGCTGGCCTCCTCCGACGGGACACAAGGCTCGTCTCTTGGTTTAGAACTGGCTTCCTGTCTACCTCTGCGTGCCCCAGTCCCCTCCCCTCGCCTGACCACAGCTCTGCAGCGCCGACTTTTTTGTTATTGCGGGGCGTCCGGGACAGTATGACATAAGACAGAGTTGCTCCTGGGTTGAGCTGGTCTTTTTCTGGAGGTGAGTCCTCACCTTTGGCAAGGACAAGCCCTGGTTAATCCGCTGTCCTGGTGCTAGCTGTGTATTTGGGGAGTCTGCAATTGCCTGGGGGCTGTAAGTCCTTGTGGGCTCATTATGCAGAATCTCCAGCAGCTATTAAGGTGATATACCCTGTGGGTATTCAAGAGGGATTTGGTGCTTGCTTCTCTTCTCCCACGCAAAACCCCAAGACTTGTCTTCCAAGGAGTCCATTCCACCTTGTCATTTCTCTAAGCTCAGCTTCTGAGATAAAGGCTTCAGAGGAGGAGTGTGTCTCCCCACCCATAGCTCTGTGTTAAACTTACTGTGTTTATTTGGGTACCTTGATACCATGGTGACAGGTGTCATAGAAATAAAGAGCAGGGAGGTGGAACAGAGACATGGCAGACCCAAAGCATCGGGGTCTGGAAGCAGCGTGTTGGTGACGCGGTATTTATTTGAAGCTGGCAGTATTATTTCTTATGTTGTCCCTGCATAGTCTCTGTTTCCCCTTGGATTGGAACTACTTTCTGCTTCCTTATGCACTTGTCCTTTGGGGGTCTCGAGAGGAGCAGAGAGGCTGTATTCAGCATACAAAGATACTTGTCATACTTCCTACATGGGTGTGCCACTTGACACTTTTTTTTTTTTAGAAAGAATGATTTATTTCATTTTATTTACTCACTCATTTATTTTAATTTGACCAGAGAGGGACACAGAGAAGGAGAGAGAGAGAGAAAGCAAACCACCGGGTCCGGGATTTGATCTCTGGTCTTCTTTTTTTTATTGCCAAAGGGCACCTCTACCCCCCAGAAAGAGACACAGCAACAGAGGGAGAGACAGGAAGAGAGCACCCCCAAATGGGGCATGGTCATGCTGCAATCACTTCCCCATTTCTTCATCCTTTTAGGATTTGGGGAATGCATGCACATGGGCCCAGTGTATTTTTTATGCCACCATTTGAAATCCTGCCCTTGCCAGGATTTGAACCATGGTTGGGCACGGGGGATATAGCTCTCTTAATGATTAGCCACCAGGGTCAGTCCATTTGCTTTTCTTTCTCTGTGAAATGCCTGTTCATACATTTTGCCTATTTTTCTATCAGGTTATTAAGGTTTTGATTCTGCAGTTTTTAATTGTTAAGAACATTAATACTTGGGAACCAGCAGTTAGTGTAATGGCTATGTCGCTGGACTCCCACGTAGTCGACCGTGGTTCGCGTCTCGGACCCGGTGGCTTACAACTCACGCCGGGCGCGTGTGCGTGCGTGCCCAAGATCCCGAGAGGAGAATGGAGGAGAAGGGATTGCGGCGTGACCATCCCCCCTGGGGGGTGACTTCTCGCTTTCTGTCTCTATGTCTCTCTCTGTCTGCCTGGCGAGCGCACGCGCCCTATAGCGAAAAACCTCTCCAAAAAAAAAAAAAAAAGAACATTAATACTTTGTCTATAATACAATCTGCAAAGATTTCTCCCAGCTTTTCATTGCCTTTTAATTTTACTTGAGATGTCTTTTTAGTGCTATAGAGCCAAACATGTTAATTTTTATTACTTTTGTAAGTTATGGATTTTATTAGCTGCATAATAATTATGAAAGATTTTTGCCTCTTCTATGTTGTAAAGTACTTCACTCATTTTTTTACATTACTTGTGTGGTTTCATTTTTACATTTAAATATTTGATACATTTCTGGGCCAGCCAGGTGATGCGGTGGCTGGATCCCACATGGCCAATTGTGCAGAGTCCTAGACCCAGTGGCTTGGAATGTGTGTGTGTGTGTGTTTGTGTGTGTGTGTGTGTGTGTGTGTGTGTTGTTCCCAAAATCCTGAGAGGAGAATGGAGGAGAAGGGATTGCAATGTGGCCATCCCCCCAGGGAGGTGATTTCTCACTTTCCCTCTCCCTGACTCTCTCTGTCTCTCTCTGGAAAGAGCACACATCCATTGCAAAAACAAAAACAAACTTAAAATTTTTTTTGATTCATTTCTAATTATCCTGTTATTTAGTGTGAGAAATGGGCCCAATTTTACCTTTTCCATATGGCTATCCAGTTGTATAGCATGTGAATTATATCTCAATGAAGTGCTTAGAAAAATCTATATATGTATAAAAATGTTTGGAAAGATTTCTCTTAGAACTTAAACCTTGGATCGTGGGATTATGAATGTTTGTTTGTTTTTCTGTATAAACAGATATTCCCTGTGAAGGCTGAGGAGTTTTCTTCTTCTTTTTGTTTTCTGAAAAAATGTATTTTGAGCTTACCAAATTTTATATATGTGTGTGTGTGTGTGTGTGTGTGTGTTTGTGTGTATACATGCATATACAGTTTTTGCCGTAGGGTGCATGTGCTCACTGAAGAGAGACAGAGAGAGAAAGTTGAGAAAGAAACTGAGAAATCACCGTGGTTTGAGTAGTTGACTGCGGTTCAAGTCCTGGACCCAGAGGCTTAAAATCACTCTGGGCATGTGTGCACGCCTGCCCAAAATCCTGAGAGGAGAATGGAGGAGAAGGGACTGTGGTGTGGCCATCCCCCCAGGGGGTGATTTTTCGCTTTCTGTCTCTTTCTGTCTCTCTCTGTCTCTCCAGCGAGTGCACAGGCCCTATAGCAAAAATCTATATGTTAAAAAAAAGTTTGTTTATAATTTAAACTTAACGAACCAACAGTAAGTATTTGAATGTCTACTCTGCTCACAGACCTGTGTTATGTACTGAGGGAAATAAAAATAAAAGCGTAATTATTTGGACAGACTCATCTATCAAGTGAGCTTGGTTAACTTCAGGGGGAGTAGCAGTCTCCAAGGGAGCCAGTGAGGGGGTGCAGACAGAGAGAGAGGAGACCTCTTAGGTGACCTGGGAGGCTTCAGGGAGGAAGTGTCTTCTGGTAAGTCCCTGTAGGATGAAAAGGACTTTGACAGGGAGAAGATGGAGGTGCATCCGACCAAGGCCAGTGTTGAGAATGGAGTGAGTGGGAGCCCCTGTGGGTGCTGGGGAACCAGATAGGCAAGGCTGGTGCAAGAGCATATGCCTCGGGCTCTGAGCAGCACTCACTGCGACTAGGAGCGAAGCTGGCTGCTACTGATAGGGGATGACCTGAACACGGTCGCGAGGGCGGGGAGCCTCACAGGTGACCCGGTTACACACACAGCCCTCCCCTGGGAGCTCACTTCTGATGGTGAACTGCTTGCAGATGCTGAAGCCCACGGGCAAAGGGTCTGTCCAGGCTTGGATTTGACTTTGCTCTTACTCCATTCTTGATCATGGTGTCCATGATCCAAGGACCTTCGAGTCTGCAATGGGACACAGCCAGCCTTCCACAGGGGAGACCACAGTGGTTGCATAGTACCTCCTGCGTGGCAAGGCCCAGAGAGGGCAAATGCCAGGCTGGGCATTTAGGCGTTCACCTAAAAGGTCTTCTGGGGACAGAGCTTCCTCCTCCTCCAACCATCAGCATAAATAATGGCATTTAGGTCGGGCGGTGGGAGGAACACCACGGGGAAGGACAGGCAAGTCTATCATCCACAAACAGCCACCTGTTGTGTACTAGAACCTCATTCCTCTGAGTGTTAAAGTAAAAAATAAGGCCTCCTCTTTTAGTTAACCTTTTTGACTTTGTGCATGTGTGTTTGGTGGGAATGGGAGGCTATCGTGGCTCTGACTTCCACGATTCCCCAGAACCACATGTAGGCTCCACATCCATGCCCTTTCCTCTGTGCTGTCCCTTCAGTTTGCTTTCTCCCAGTTCAGGGCAGGACCATCCTGCTGAATCATTCCCCCAGAGGACATTCCTTTAGCTTCCTGAAATAATCCATCTCCATCTTCAGCAGCTCCCTTTGTGTCTGAAGTGTGTAGGCTGCATAAACAGAGAATGCCTGAAGACCAGTTTTTCCCTGGATCACAGACTTCACTGCTGTTCCCTGAGAGGGTTCTATGATGGGATGGATAGAGCATGGTTCTCAGGTCACATGGGGCTTTGACTCGGTCACTACTGGCTCGGTGACCTTGGGCAAGCAACTTAGCCCTGAACTTATTACTGCACCTTTGCCTGGGCATGGGAAGGGTGAAGAAAACACGCACTAAGTGCCCGGCTCAAAGCAGAACTCTAAAGAAACTAATTTCTTTGATTGGTTCACAAGTCTCTTTTGGTGTCTTCGGCCCTCTGTTGTTTGAGCCCCCGACCTTACCCATCCCGTTCCAACGCTTTAACCAGCCGTCCTCTTCGAGTACATCACGTTCCACTAAAGCACTGAGCTCACCCAGAAGCCTCTTTGGGGCCTGTGCAACAGAAATATTCCTTTCCAGGCGAGGTTTCTATACCAAGAACCAGCTTCTAGGCCCACAGAAGCCGCCCCAGGGAGAGCGTGTCCCCTTAGACACTGCCTGCAGAACGGAAAGGACAGATGCAACCGTGTTTACAATCTTGTCCTCAGTTACCTGACACCAGTCTCCACGGGAATTAACACAAGGCATCTCAAATTCCAGGGTGCATATTTCTATCTGAGGTCGAGCTGTTTATCTTCTCCCTCCACAGACCTGCACCACATCCTCCCAGAATTAAGTGACCCAGCCTCCTTGTGGGGATGACCTGCACAGAAAGCCTGCCTTCCTGGGCACGGGGAGAGAACTGGGACAGCACATAAGGGAGAGGTGAGGCTCTGGTGAACTCAGCGGGGCACACGTGGCTGGCCAGGAGCCAAGTCATTAATGTCTCCACTGATTTCCCTTCGGAATGGTCGGGAGCTGTTTTTCTCTCACCTTTAGTCCTCTCTTTTGCATCTGGTAACCCCTTTGGTAATCAAGATGGCGACATGCAGTTGGGTACCCAGTACCTCCCCAAACCTGATTTCAGCGTCTCCCTCCCTCCCTCCTTTGTCCTTGGGCAGCTCCCCCTGGGATTCCAGCATTGAAGTGCCTCCTCTCCTATTTCTCCCTGGGCTGATTTTAGCTGTGGTCCTAACCATAACAGGAAGGCTCTTCAAAAAATTCATGGAAATGCACATAATGAACACATGGTGTGAGCGAATTTCATTTATTTTTTTTTGCACCAAAACAAACTCATACCTTAATTCCACTTTTCCATGGACTTTTAAAAATAGTTACATAGTTTGCATCTCACTACCTCAGCACCAAACATTAACGAACTAATTTTTTAAAAAAAGTTTATTATTACTTCCATGACTGAGAGAGAGAGATATATGTAGCACCCCAACAGGGTCTGACATTGGGATTCACCCCAACTTCAGCCAGCACTGGGCCACGGACAAGCACCTGTCCAGTGAATTCAGGGAGGTCTTTGGACTTCAGCTGAGAACTTTCCCATGTAGAATTGCTTTGTACGATATCTGTTTTACTACTGCACCCACCCTCTGTTCCCCTAACAAATTAATTTAAGTCATGTTTTCATGCTGAATGAGAGAAGACCAGGAGGTATGCTGAGTTTCCTGTTGAGTTCCTTGTGTAGGTCTACAAAGAGCCTATTTAGGGGGTTCTGATTTTGAATCTCTTGAAGGTAGGGACATTGGGAAATTGGTCTTCCTAAGAGGTTTCAAGTAGTATTGATGACTAGGTCAGGTTGAGAAATGCTGGACCAGAAAGAATATACCACTGAGGCCAGCTGGTGGAGTGGTGGTTAAGATGCTGGACTCCCACATAGCCAACCGTGGTTTGAGTCCCAGATCTGGTGGCTTGCTTTCTTGCCTCCCCCTTCTCTACCCCCTGACCCTACCCCACCTCCTTCTGGTGAGTGCATGTACCCTATAGCAAATTAACAATAATAATAAATAAAATTAAGTAAACAACTCTTAATTTAAAAAAAAAATGAGGGAACCAGCAGTTAGCGTAATGGCTATGTTGCTGGACTCCCACGTAGTCGACCGCGGTTCGTGTCCCAGACCTGGTGGCTTAAAACTCACGCTGGGCGCGTGTGCGTGCGTGCCCAATATCCCAAGAGGAGAATGGAGGAGAAGGGATTGTGGTGTGACCATCCCCCCTGGGGGGTGATTTCTCGCTTTCTGTCTCTATGTCTCTGTCTGTCTGGCGAACGCACGCGCCCTATAGCAAAAAACCTCTCCAAAAAAAAAAAAGAGTAAACTACTGGTTCTCTCATTTTCTCGCACCTCCATATGGTCCATTTCTCTGGACCTTCTTGGGCTGGGTTCCCAGGGCCAAAATTTGAGATCACTGCTTCAAATCAAATGTCTTCAAACTTGAGCATGCATCAGAACCACACCAAAGGTGTGTTCAAACGCAGATTGGGGGCCCTAGTCCCAAGAGTTTCTGACCCAGTTGGGGTTGAGGTTGGGAAATTAGTTGCTTATTGTTTCTAATAATTTTCTAGATATTGCTGCTGCTGTTGCTGGTCCAGGGACTATACTTTGAGAACTGCTGTGCTAGATCAACTCAGCTCTGCTGCATTAAGGAGTATACTGGCCCTCAGCCCGCACCAGAGACCCTTCTTCACTTCAAGTCAAGATGTACATACTAGTAATCCCTGACATGTTGAGGCTCCCGCCTAAATCACCAGCTTCCCTAAAGCAGTACAGGTGTCTGCTCTTCCAAGGTATGTGAGAGTTCTGTAACTGATAAAACTAAGTACCGGTATGTGTTTGTCTGGGGGTGGGGGAGGGAAAGCAGATGGCATGGTGGTTAAGGCACTGGACTTCTACGTGGCTGACCACAGTTTTAGTCCTGGACCTGGTGGCTTAAAAACCACAACTGGAATGTGCATGTGTGGGCCCAAGTTCCCAGAAAGAGAATGAAGGAAAAGGGATTGTGGTGTGGCTGTCCCCCCTGGGGGCTGATTTCTCACTTGTACTCTCACTGCCTTTCTCTGGTGAGTGCATGTGCCCTGTGGCAAAAAAAAAAAAAAAAAAAAAAAAAAAAAAAAAAAAAAAAAAAAACCAAAAAAACCAAAAACCTAAAACAAACAAACCCAAAAACTAAGTACCAGGAAGTACAGGTCCTAGGATTCCACTTATGACCCAGATGCTAACTTTGTCACGGACAACAGGAAAGTCATTTATGTTTCTTTGGCCTGATTTCTCTCTTGTTTGACAAATGTGACTCCTTGAGAAAAGGAAAGGAAAGAATAAACTCAGGGGCCAGATGGTGGCACAGTGATAATGCACCCGGGCCTGTTTGAGAGGGTCCTGGGTTCTTGCCTGGGGCCTCTACATGCTTGAGTGCATGCTTGCCTGTAATCCTGGCAAGGTGAGGCTGGGGGTGGATTGTGGCATACAGGCCTATGGGGAGTTCCTCTCTCTCTCTTTATCTGTGTCTTTCTCTTCCTGTCCTTCTCTCATGGAAGAAGTAAATAAATAAAATCAAACACATTCAGGAAAAGTTTAAAACTCAAGGTATAAACATTGGCCATTAGCCTCAGGGTCTGACAGAGAGATGCAGATGTGGTTTCTGGGCCTTGGTTTATGACTAATTTTTGGGTGATGTGGAGCCAATGGTCAGGCTTCCATTTCTTCATCTATAAAGTGCAGGAAGTGGCCCGAATGGTCTCAAATGTCACTTGCACCTGGAAGATCACCAGATTTCAGTCCCGATTCCAGTACCTGAGATTGGCCTCTTTCTTATGTCAGTTTATACAGTGATCTGTTTCTACTCTTCTTTAGATTGTAATCTAGGCTTGGGGGACCAAGTAAAATGGGATCTTCAGGGACCAGCGGATGGCATAATGATTATGTCACTGGACTCCCATGTAATTGACCACGGTTTGAGTCTTGGACCCGGTGGCTTAAAACTCATGCCGTGCACATATGCATGTACATGAGTGCTCCAAATCCCATGAGGAGAATGGAGGAGAAGGGATAGTGGCATGGCCATCCCCCTGGGGAGTTATTTCTCTTTCTGTCTGTCTGTCTCTGTCTCTCTGGTAAGTGCACATGCTCTATAGCAAAAATCTCTTTCTAAAAAAAAGGGGGTGTGGTCTTCAAAAAGTAGAAAATGAATATTATTAAAAATATGAATGTGGGGCTAGCAGATGGCATAGTGGTTAAAGTGCTGGATTCCTATGTAGTTGACTTTAGTTTGAGTTCTGGACCTGGAGGCTTGAAATTCATGCCAGGCACACGTGTGTGCCTAAAATTCAGAGAAGAGATGAAGAAGGGATTGTGGCATGGCCATCATCTCTGGAGGGTGATTTATCATTTTCTGTCTCTCTCTGTGTCTCTGGTGAGTGCACATGCCCTATAGCAAAAATATCTCTCTCTCAAAAATAAAAAAATAATGAATGGATTTCAAATTATTTTTATACCAAAATAAACTTGCACTTTCATTTCATTTTTCCCACGAACTGTTTGAAGTACCCGTGTACTCCATTGAAAACATCTAGAGTGCTTGGAGAAAGTGGGAAGATAAAGACTAAAGGTCATTTAACTAAAAACAAAGCCAAATGAACAAAAAAAGCCAGCAAAATGTGGGCTCTGGCCATCTGTAAATGGCCGACTTACGAATGTGCTCTCCGAAGCCTTTCAGAGAAGAGGTGATCTTTGTGTTTTGTGAAATCAGACCTGTAACCAGATAAAATATGGGAACACACTCATGTCCCAGGAGCATATTTCCCTTTGGGTCCCTCTCTGGACTGACAATATCCTGTATGTCAGCCTTGGTCTCAATTTTCTTCTTCACAACCCTCTTTCCACGGTACGTTGCTCTGCTCTGTGGACAGTGGGTAGGACCCGGTTAACCTACTTGAAAAGAACAGCCTGTAAGAGACAGAGACTCTCATAGTGAGAATCTAAGGCATAACTGGAAGCCGGAGGAGAAGGCATTTCTGGGAAGAGGAGCCATCAGTTCCTTCATTCTCTGGGTCAGTTGTTTACGTGTTACTCACCAGGCCAGGTGCTGTAGATGACTGAACACAGACACGGAGACTCTTCCCTGCGGAACCTTATAAAGGAATGGAGGAAACAATACAAAGACACATATCATTCTAATATAATAATAATAGAATAATAGAAATCTTTTTCGTTTAATAGTGGTGTGTGGATTCCTATAAACCTTTCTTTCCTCTCCCGTTAGCCAGCTCATGGCAGCATGGTGGTGAAAGCACCTGGATCCCTCAGGGCTGACGGTGGGTCATAGTGGATGCTTTCTCTCTTTTTCTCTCCCTCCTTTCTCTCTGTCTCTCTCCAGTGAGCACACATACCCTCTATCAAATTAAAAAAGATAAAGAAAAGAAAAGAAAAAAGAAAAACAAGAATAAGACAAACAATAGCTTTTCAGTCAGCTTTTGTTAGCAGGAGAACTGGAACGGCCCTGTGGATCAGCGAACAGTTGATCCTGGCAATTGAAATAATGAAGTTATCCTCCAAAACAGAGGAGTCAGGATTTCCTGTGGCTAGATGAGAAACTTGGGGTTATACCCATGCCTGGGACTAGGTCATCAGGACAGGAGAAGGGTAATGACAGGGAGGTGGGGGGAGGTCAGCAAAGGCTCCCAGAAGGGCACACACAGCTCTGTATCTCAGCTTGTCTATATTCTTACTGTTTTTTGGAGAGGTTTTTGCTATAGGGCACGTGCACTCACCAGACAGACAGAGAGAGACAGAGAGACAGAAAGCGAGAAATCACCCCCCAGGGGGGATGGCCACGCCGCAATCCCTTCTCCTCCATTCTCCTCTCGGGATCTTGGGCACGCACGCACACGCGCCCGGCGTGAGTTTAAGCCACCAGGTCCGGGACTCGAACCGCGGTCGACTACGTGGGAGTCCAGCGACATAGCCATTATGCTAACTGCTGGTCCCTTGTCTATATTCTTCAGGTGACTTCAAAAAGTCACGGTGCTTCTCTGAACCTGTGTCTTCCTTTGCAACATGGCCGTAATATCTATTCTATGTGTGTCTGGGGCTGTCTTAAGAATAAAGTGAAGGGACCAGCAGTTAGCGTAATGGCTATGTCGCTGGACTCCCACGTAGTCGACCGCGGTTTGAGTCCCGGACCCGGCGGCTTAAACTCACGCCGGGCGCGTGTGCGTGCGTGCCCAAGATCCCGAGAGGAGAATGAAGGAGAAGGGATTGCGGCGTGGCCATCCCCCCTGGGGGGTGATTTCCTGCTTTCTATCTCTCTGTCTCTCTCTGTCTGTCTGGCGAGCGCACGCGCCCTATAGCAAAAACCTCTCCAAAAAAAGAAAAAAAAAAAAAAGAATAAAGTGACTTAGTAAATGCACATAGACTTCATCCCGAGTGTACATCACAGTACGTAGTGGCTGCCTCTTACTTCAGGGGAACTGTCATTTCTTGGTTCCCTGGAAAAGAAGCGAGATCGGCAAGTATCCAGCACTCCATTAAGCCAGAGAAGTGACTCAGCAACTTCCTCTTCTATCCTTCCAAGGACTCAAAAACAGCTTTCTCGGACAGCCAGAAATGTCCATTTCTGGTACAATGGACATGATTTAATTTTAATTTCATCACCTCAACAACCCCACAAGGAAGATATTTTTTCACTTCCTTTGAAGAGTTGACTACACCATGCCTGCACTCACATAGGGATTTGAACTCGGATCAGATTGACTAAGGTATGTTTACTTTTCACCATCCCCCTCCTGGCTCTCAGCTTTGATGAATGTGGAAATAAAACCCAGACCTTCACATCAAGCCATCAGGGCCCTTTCTACCCAAGTATGCCATGGAGAAATGAGAGAAGAGGCTGGAAAAGTAGCCTTTCTTCAGAACCATTTATGGAGAGAATTGGGGTCCCATGAGAGGACTAAGCCCAATAAACGGGCATCAGCTCTTTCTCCTCCTTCTCTCTGTGTCTCTGTTCCTCTAGCATTAATCAGAATGACTCCAAAGCCAATAGTCTACAATATATCTTGCTGACCTCACAGGGGTCTCTTGAACTGTCCAACTGCCTCCCCCCCACCTCCATCAAGCCAGATGGAGCCTTCAGGTGGAAATGCAGCTGGGGACTAGCTTGAGAGCAGAGTGGGGGTGTTAGGTGGATGAAGGGCAGGCTTCCCTCCAATTGGACTCCCTTTCACAATGCAGTGCTGCCTCCTCCCTCTGGCCTGCTTTCTGGTGTCCCCAAGGCCTTTTCAAGTGTGTGGGGGGGGTTGGAGGATAGAGTAGATGTGGCCAATCAAGGAATGCCATCCTCTAATCAGGTCATCAGGCAGCACCTTGTCTAACCCAGCTGGCTCTGAGCCTTTTGCCTGGGGATCATTCTGTTTTGTAACAGGAAAGCTGACTTTGAGCTAGGCCACTCAGTGGGATCTTTGCTTTAACAAGTACAAGTCCATCTCCTAGGAGAGTTCTGTCTTGCTGGCAGGTCTCCAGAAGGGGGCATTGCTGTTGTACATGTCAATGGGATAGTGAGAGGTTTAGGAAAAAGTTGCAGTTCTTTAGCCAGGGGAGTGAGCAAATGGCATCTCCCCATTCAGACTGCTTGGTAACCAAGGGTAAGTGCTTGCTGACAGATTTTCCGTGGGTACTGAAGTGTGCCAATCTCCTATAGAAGTGTAGAAAACCAGCGTTATAACATTTATAGGAGAATGAATTAAGGTTACTAGATAGAAGATCATTATACAAAAATCAGTTTACATTTTAATGTACCACCTATAGTTGGAAAACAGAATTTCGAAGTAACATCTATAAGAAAAAAGAAAGAGTTAAGTTACTAGAACTAAATCTAAGAAATATATGCATGATCTCTATGAAGAGAATTATAAAACTTATTTAGGTATTCATTGATAGATAAGGCATGTTCATGATATGAAGATTCACTAGCGTAAGTTCTCAATTCTTCCCAAATTAATCCATAAATTCTATGTGATTCCTGCTAAATTCACACAGGGTTTTTCTTTTCTCTTTCTCTCTCTCCTTCTTTCTTTCTCATTTCTCTCTCTCTCTCTCTTTCTTTCTTCCTTTCTTCCTTTCTTCCTTTCTCTCTTTTTTTCTTTCTTTTAATTTGACCAGAGAGAGGCAGAGCTTGTTGGGGAGGAGTGAGAAAGCAAGCCACCAGGTCTGGGACTTGAACCACAGTCGACCATGTGGGAGTCCAGCGCCCTTAACTGCCATGCCACCTTCTGGACCCCACACAGGGCTTTTCAAAATCAAAATAGGATTTTTGTGTGTGAGACTAGATAAAGAGGGTTCTAACATTGAGAAAAGAACAAAAAATAGTTAAGACATTTTGAAGAAAAGATGAGTAACTTGTCTTATAAGACCCTAACTTATTAAATTAAACCAGTGTCGTGTTAGCTCAGAAAAAGGACAAATAGAAGCCAACAGGTGGCATGGTGTGTTGAGGCACTAGACTCCCACATGGCTGACCATGATTTGAGTCCCAGACCTGGTGATTTGCTTTCTTCCTTTCCCTTTCTCTCTCTCTGGTGAGCATGTATGCCCTATAGCATATTTAAAAAATTAATAATAATAGGGAACCATCAGGTGGCATGGTAGTTAAGGCACTAGACTCCCACATGGCCAACCACGTTTCAAGTCCCAGACCTGGTGACTTGCTTTCTCATTTTCCCTCTCTCTCTCTTCTCTCTTTGTCTCTCTCTTGTCAAATTAAAATCAATGAATGAATAAACAAAATTAAATGAAAGAATTCTTTAAAAAATTAATAATAATAGAAAGCAGCAGCACCAGATCCAAGATGGTGGCCAGCAGGAGGCTGATAAAGGAGATTGAAGAAATCCACAAATATGGAATGAAAAACTTGCGTGACAACCAGGTCGATGAAGCTAATTTATTGACTTGGCAAGAGCTTATTTTTCCTGACAACCCCTCCATATGACATGGGGGCCTTCGGAGTCTAAATCAGCATTCCAGCAGAGTATCCATTTCAAACCACCGAAGATCCCATTTAAAACAAAGATCTGTCACCTGAACCTCGACGAAAAGGGCAGGTCTGTCTGCCAGTAATTAATGCTGAAAACTGGAAACCAGCAACCAAAACCAACCAAGTAAACTAGTCCTTCACAACACTGGTGAATGACCCCCAGCCCAAGCACCCCCTCTAGACTGACCTAGCTGAAGAATACTCTAAGAACTGTAAAATACTGACCTAGCTGAAGAATACTCTAAGAACTGTAAAATAGTCTGTAAGAAAGCTGAAGAGTTTACAAAGAAATATGGTGAAAAGTGACCTGTGAACTAAAATCTGTCATGATTGATTTCAGCAAGTGTGAGCAGAGACCCTGCAGAGTGCATTCATATACCCTGTAAAGCAGAACTCTGGAAAATTGACACATGCTACCACATGGTGTTCACTTGTGGCAGTTAATAACTTTCTACAGTTTTCTTAATCAAAAGTGGTCTAGTAATTATAAAGAAAGGTTAAAATTTTAAGATGTTCTAAAAATAAATAAATAAAATAAAATAAATAATTCTTAAAAAATTTTAAAAAGAAAGAAACAAATAGACCAATGAGACAGGATAGAGAGCCCTAACTAGATCTCTGTACATATGAAGACTTGCCAAATGGCAGATCAGTAGAAAAAGGGTGAAATATTCAGATAATGAACCTGGGAATTTGGTAACCCATATTGAAAAAAAAATTAAGGTCTAGTTGAAAAATAGAATTTTCAGACTTTTAGAAGAAAATATAGAAATCTTCCAGGATTACAGTCTAGATAATAATAAATTTTTAAAAAAGAATTAATGAACTATTATTTAATTTGCTATAGGACATGTGTTCTCACCAGAGAGACAGAGAGAGGTAAAGTGAGAAAGCAAGCCTCCAGGTCTGAGACTCAAACTGTGGTTGAGTCATGTGGGAGTCTACCCCCTTAACCACTATGCCACCTTCTGGTCCTGATAATATCTTTTTTTTTTTAAAAAAAAGAATTATTTTATTGAACTTTTATTTTATTAATTAATTAATTTATTTATTTTAATTTGACCATAGAGGGAGAGAGTAAGAGAGAGAGAGGGAAAACAAACCAAGTTGCTGGCTCCAGGATTCGAACTGCTGTTGATCATATGGGAGACCAGCACTCTTTTTTTTTTTTTTTTTTAATTTCATTTTTTTATACATTCAATCACATTATTATTTGGCTTACAAAATGGATATTTCAACAGGTGAACATTTCTCTCTAGTACATTTGATAAAACTACAAAATATCTTCAACAGATAATACCACATTTCTTTGTGCCATTAATGCTTTGCCTCCCTATTTTTCTTCTAAATGTCTTTCCTCAGACCCTCCTCTTTCACACACACTATATCTGGTATTTACAACTATATACTGTGTTTCTATATCCTTTAGTCAATTAGTTTCAGTCACAGAGTGCGAACACTCAGTATATATTAAGTGGGGACATACAATGCCTCTCCTTCATAGCCTGACTTGCTTCACTCAGCAGTAAATCTTCCATATTCATCCACTTCCTATCAAATGCCAGGGTTCTGTTGTTTTTTATGGCTGAATAGTATTCCATTGAGCATATGTGCCACAGTTTTTCTATCCATTCATCTGTTCATGGGCATTTGGGTTGTTTCTATGACTTAGCAATTATGAATAGTGCCGCAATAAACATCGATGTGCAAGCACTTTTCTGATGAAGCATTCTTCTGTCCTTTGGGTAGATACCAAGGAGTGGTATTGCTGGATCATATGGTGGTTCTATTTGTAGATTTTTGAGGAATCTCCAAATTGTTCTCCACAGTGGCTGGACCAATTTACATTCCCACCAGCAGTGTAAGAGAGTTCCCCTTTTACCATACCCTCGCCAGCACTTATCCTTTTTTGTTTTTTTAATTTTAGTCATTCTGACTGGGGTTAGGTGGTACCTTATTGTTGTTTTTATCTGTGTTTCCCTTACAATGAGGGCTATTGAGCAAATTTTCATATGCCTTTTAGCTATTCGTATGCCATCTTTAGAGAGTGATTTCTTCAACTCATTGTCCCATCTTTTAATAGGATTGATCATCTTTTTTTGGGAACAGCTGCTTGAGTTCCTTGTGAATTCTGGTTATTAGTCCTTATCTGACGTATAGTTTACAAAAATATTTTCCCATTCTGAGGGCTGTCTATTCACACTAGTTACTGTGTCCTTAGTCTGATGTAATCCCACTTGTCTATTTTGGGGATTATCAACTGTGCTTTGGGGGTCTTATTTAAGAAGTCTTTCCCTACCCCAGTGTCTCCCAGAGTTTCCCTGCTGTTTTCCAGGAGCAGTTTTATAGTTTGAGGTCTTAGATTTAGATCTTTCATCCACCTTGACTTGATTTTTGTCAGAGGTGAGAGGTAGAGGTTCAGATTTATCTTTCTGCAACTGGAAATCCAGTTTTTCCAGCACCATTTGCTGAAGAGGTTTTCCTTTTCCCACTGGATTGACTGGTACCCCTTGTCAAAAATCAGTTGACTGTACGTTTGGAATTTATTTCTAGGGACTCTATTCTGCTCCACTGGGCCACGTGTCTGTTTCTGTGTCAGTACCATGCTGTTTTGATTACCACAGCTTTGTAGTATATTTTTGGGTCAGGGAGTGAGATGCCGCCCACTCCACTCTTCTTGTGCAGAATTGCTTTGGCAATACGGGGTCTTTTATAATTCCAGACAAACTTTATGATTGTCTTTCCTAGATCTGTGAAGAATGTGTCTGGTACTTTGATTGGCATTACATTAAATATGTAGATTAATTTGGGTAGAATTGCCATTTTGATTATATTAATTCTTCCAATCCAGGAACATGGGATAGCCTTCCACTTTTTTGTATCATTTTCAATTTCTGATTTTATCTTCTCGTAGTTTTCCTTGTGGAGGTCTTTAACTTCTTTGGTTAGATTTATCCCTAAGTATCTTACACTTTTTGTGGCTATGGTAAATGGAATAACTTTTTTCAGTTCTATCTCAGGGGAGACCAGCACTCTTAACCACCACGCCACCTGCTGCCCCCAAGTCCTGATAATGTCTTAAAACACAAAAAGTACAACCCCAAAGAAAAATCGTGGTAAATTTGTCTGCATTAAACGTAAAGCTTCTTTTCCTTAAAAGATGCCAAAAGGAAAAACAAAAAAATAGATGAGCGCAAATTGAGAGAAGATATTTGCAAGGTGACAGCCATCGGGGTATGCTGCTTAGCTCCTTTCAACAGAGTAACAATTGTGAGGCCTGTGATTGGCTGATAGCCTGGAGCGGCCTCCATGGAGATTCACTATGGTGGTCATGCTGAGGCCATGCTTGCCGGTGCCTGATCCGAGCTAGTGACTGAGTGTAGTAGGAGGACTATAGCAGAGCCATTCCTGCCAAACATGGGACTCTTTTAAATGGTAAACTTTTTCCTGCTCCACTCCTCCCAATAGCCTGTCCGTGACTTCCTCAGAGCTGCCGGCAGATGGAGGCTCTTTCTAATCACCCTCCCTTTCTTCTGTCTCTCCCTTCATAGGCATGAAGAGCTGCACTGGGGTCTGAAGGCTCACCCCAGTCACTCCTGCTCCCTTCCCCTCATCCGTCACAAGCTTCACCCTCCAATTCATGTCCTGCACTTCTAATTTTATTTTGGTGTCTGTGTCTTGGGGGACCTGAACAGATAAAGCCTGTAAATTACAGAAGACTAGTATCTAGAATTTATATGTAAAAAGACAACAACCCATAACCATAAAAATAAAATTTAAAATAAATTGAAAATAAAAATTAGGCAAAAGAGATGAAGTAATTCACAGACATCTAAAAGGCCAATGAGTACATGAAAAGACATATAGTCTTATAGAAGTCCAGGAAATGTACATTAAAGCATAATGAAAAAGACAGGTAAAATCCAAAATCATTTGCCCAAGTACTGGAGAAGATATGAGGCAATAGGAACACCGATGCTGTTGGTGTGAATGTAAATTGATGCATTTGTTTTGGGTGGTAATTTAGTAATTACTCACATAGCAAAGATGTGAATTCCACTTAAGAAACTCCCATATGTGTGTAAGGACAAGCAGAAGAATATAGTGTGGTGTGCCAGAAGGTGGCACAGCAGTAAAACATGGCATTCTATGAGGCAATCCCACATGGGAAGGTTCTTGGTTCAAGTCTGAAGACCTCCCTGAGGATGCCAGACACAGCATTACCCATGATCTGGGGTGGGCTGAGGGCTGGGGGTGGACTACAGTTTCAAGATCCTGTTGGTGGTGTGGTCTTTCTTGTTCAGGGAAGAAATACACTTAAAAAAAATAGAGTTACTAGAAAGAAGGAAAACTCAGAACAACCTAACTGTACATCAAGAAATACACTTAAAAAAAAATAGAGTTACTAGAAAGAAGGAAAACTCAGAAAAACCTAACTGTACATCAAGAGAAAAATAGATGAATGGATTGTGGAGTAGCCATGCAACAGAATATTTTATAGCCGTGAAAAATACATAAACCAAAGCAAAAACTTCTGCATGGAAACGAAGACAAAAATTGACTGTAGAGGAACCAACAGTTGGCATAATGGCTATGTTGCTGGACTCCCATGTAGTCAACTGTGGTTTGAGTCCCGGACCCGGTAGCTTAAACTCATGCCGGGTGCGTGTGCGTACGTGCCCAAGATCCTGAGAGGAGAATGGAGGAGAAGGGATTGCGACATGGCCATCCTTCCTGGGAGGTGATTTCTCGCTTTCTGTCTCTCTATCTTTATCTTTCTGGTGAGCACACACGCCCTATAGAAAAAAAAGAAAAAAAAACTCTCAAAAAAAAAAATAATGACTGTAGGCTGTGAAAAGTCCTAATAATATTTATTTGTTTTGAAAAAAAATAGAAAGACACAGAGGAGAGATGTTTATCTTCTAGTCTACAGGAATTGGGTTGACAAATACTTTTTGACAGGATTCATATTCGCCGTATGAACTCTAAAGGAGACAAATTATGATTTTATAAATCTTTCATCTATTAAAAACAGATGGAGGGGCAGGTGACATGGTGGTTAAGGCACTGGACTCCCACATGGCCAACCACGCAGACCCAGTGACTTGAACATCACACCGGGTGTATGTGTATGCATGCCCAAACTCCTGAGAGGAGAATGGAAGAGAAGGGATTGTAGTGTGGCCATCCTTGGGAGGTGGGGGGCCTGATGTCTCACTTTCCCTCTGTTTCTCTCCTGTGAGCACCTGAGCCCTATGGCAAAAACCTAAAAACAAAAGCAAACAGATGGAAAAGAGTCATTTGTTAACATTTTTTTTTCATCAGTTCTGACAACTATAGAAGGTGCTAAATGGGTGGCACCCTCTTAACCCTTCTCCTTGAGAGGACCTGGCATTCGGGAGTACAAATGGGAGGGGAAGAGTGGGAGGAGGGTAGGGGCCTGGGAGGGGCTGTGGGACCCTCAGAATGCATGCCTGCTAGGGTGGTGACACGCTGGCCGGGCCTCCGTGTGGCCTAAGGCTGACGTCCAGCTGCTGCCTCATGTGCTGTCCTGGAATCCTCATTACATCTCAGGAATCCGGCTCTGGCCAGTGATGAAATTACAGACAGCAGGGTCCAGCCTCGCCTAAGTGACCTGAGAGGGGAAACCTCTGTTCTGGAGCCTGGCTTTGGAGAACCACCCAGGTCTCTCTGCCAGAGCCTTGTCCCCAGTTGCCTTCCTGATCTGGGATTTAGCTGGCAAGCATTGGACTGTTTATGTCCCCTCCCTTCTCACAGGAAAGTGTCCACTGACTCGGTCACCACACCCTCCAATCAAGCTAACAGTCATGATAACCATGAATAAAGAGCAAGATGTGGGCCTCCGACAGAACAATAGTGAGTCCAAAGAGTTTTCAAGAAAAAGGAGCATTATTTTTATTCTTAAAAATCTCATTTATGGGTCAGCCCATGGCCTGGTGGTTAAGGTGGTTGGATCCTACATGACTGACTGTGTGGTTTGAGTCTTGGACCTGGCAGCTTGAAAAACACACCAGGTGCATGTGCATGTGTGCCCAAAACCCTGAAAGGAGAGAGAAATGGAGTAGAAGGGATTGTGGCATGACCATTTCCCATGGGGGGGTGCTTTCCCTCACCTGCTCTTCCTCTCTCTGTCTCTTTCTCACGATTGCACATGACTTCTGGCAAAATTTAAAATAAAATCTTATTCAGAAGATATCTGTGGAGCCTTACGATACATTTGGAAGAAGATTCTAATCTTATCTTCAGGTGTCTAAAGCTCAGAGGAGGAGACAGATAAGTGAACAGGCAATTACAGAGGCTACGATGAGCAGTCAGGAGCAGCACCATGGTGCCCATGGGGGACTGCCGGAGGCCCAAACCTGAAAGCCTGAAGTCTGCTGGGAAGGTGGTATCTCAGGTGAGACCCGACTGACCAAGGCTTAGCCAGGTGCTCTGTATCAGGATGGGGGGAGTGGGGTGACTGTGAGGAAGGAGAGGGAGTTTCCAGACAGAGGAAATAGCAAGGGCAAGAATTGCTCGGAGGTACACAGACTCGGTCAGGAAAACTAGGGAAGAGACGGGGATGAAAGGCGTCCTTTCCCTCAAGGAGTCTATGGAAAGGGGCTCCCGTCCTTTCTCTCTGTTCTTCTTCTCCCTCATTAAATGCTTTGTGTAATTGGGGATGTATTGGTGACTCCAGACGAGAGATGACGGTTGGGAAGAGGTATGCAGTAGGTAGAATTATTCCCCCTCAAAGGAATCCGATTCCTAATCTCCGGAACCTGTGACCATGTTACTTTACAATGCAAAAAGGACTTTACAGATATGATTAAGTCAAGAATCTTGAGATGGAGACATTATCCTGGCTTACTTGGGGGGGGGTTCAAGGCAATCATAAAGATCCTCAGATGGGCAGAGGCAGAGGATCAGAGTCAGAGAGAGATGTGACGATGCTATGCCACTGTCTTTTTTTTTTTTTAAGAATTATTTATTCCATTTTATTTATTTATTCATTTATTTTAAATTTGACAGAGATACGGGAGGTGGGGAGTGAGACAGCAAGCTACCAGGTCCAGGTTTTGAACTGTGGTCAGCCATTTGGGAGTGTCCAGCGCCTTAACCACCACACCACCTGCTGGTCCCACCACTGTCTTTGAAGGTGGAGGAAGGTGCCACCAGCCAAGTAATGTGAGTAGCCTCTAGAAGCTGGGAAAGGCAAGGAAACAGGCTCTCCCCTAGAGTCTCCAGAAGAAGGAGAGCCCTGCTGACATATTGATTTTAGGATTTCTGACTTGCAGAACTATAAGATAATGAGCCTGTGTTGTTTCAAGCCACTGTGTTTGAGGTGGTTTGTTACAGTAGCAATAGCAAACTAGCACTGAGGTGAAGAGGTTTGGAGTGATTTAGAAAGTAATTTGATTAGTGGGAGAAGGTGAGAGAGAGGCCTCACTGAATTTCTAGGTCAGGCATCAAGGTAAACTGGGGCACCATTCCCTGAGCTAGGGTTCAAAGGAGCGGGCATGGGAGAAGAAGCTTGCTGATGTTATATTCAACTGAGGTGTCCAGGGGGTTCAGGGAGAAGATGTCCAGCAGGTGCTAGGAGAGAGATTGGCTTGGGGAACCAAAGTTGTACCTTGTAATTAAAGTCATGGCCCAGGGTGACACTGAGAAGAGAGCTGAGGACAGAGCCCACCACTTGAGAGAAGATCTCCTTTGAGGACAGAAGTCTGACTGTTTTTTCCTATTTTCCAAAATCCTATCCAGAGGGCCTGGAGGGAGTCATGCCCATAAATATTAACAGACCTTTTTTTCCCATAGGCAACAGGATTCTTCCTACATCCTGTCCCTGGCATAGTATCTTTGAGATGTATATTAAATTTGTTACAGTACATTATTTTGCTGATCTCTTTCTAAAACACAGATCTTCCCTTCCAGTCACCAGCCTAAGAGTTGTGGAACCCACCTATAACCTGTAAGTCCCCGCTTCTACATATCCTGCCTTTTTTGGCCAGACCAGTAGAAAAACTCTTCACTAAATTCCAAACTTTGTCTCCCAGTCTCAAAATCAAATAAAACGAACCCCTGTACTTGAACACCCTGAAAAAAGTCATGTTTACCTTTCTCTGGGTCAGTCACACATATTCATACTTATAAATAAACCCCATTAATTATTATTTCTACAGAGTTTGTTATTTTCTGTAAACGCCTTATAGGATGGGACACAGAGCACCTCAAGGGAATTCTTTTTTGTTCCATAAACTTTTCTAAATGTGTATCCTCTTTGCCCCACAGGGGTCTTTCAAAATGTCCTCTTGTGTACAAATGGTCAGATTTCCGTTCTCTACTCCTGAATTCTCTCTCATCCCTGTTAGCGCTCTCCTAGACACAGAAGGTCACGTATGGGGGCTTTAAATGTT
Source organism: Tupaia tana (assembly GCA_026018925.1). Lineage (NCBI taxonomy): Eukaryota > Metazoa > Chordata > Mammalia > Scandentia > Tupaiidae > Tupaia > Tupaia tana. Next base: position 195,860,907 of record JAKSZU010000003.1, read on the forward strand.
TCTGGGCTGGGGGCTACGTGTTGGCTCAGTGGTAAAATGTGACATCCTGTGAGGCTGACCCAGATGGGCAGGTTTGTGTTCACATCCAGAGACCTCCCTGAATGTATCTGGCACATGTATGCCCATGATCTAGGCTGACTGAGGCTGGGGGTGGATCGTGGCACGAGGACTGTGTTGGTGTTGCGGGCTCTCTTTCTCACTTATGGAAGAAATAAATAAATAAATGTAACAAAAGAAGGTCCTGGGCTACATCTCCCTCTCTTTTTTCTGGTGGAGCAGCCCCACTCCTGCATGCAGCCATGAAGCAGCCATGCATGTCAAGCAGCTGGGTACCCTGGCCATCTGAACTGGGCCAGCTCTTCCACGCAGCATCCCCATGGGCCAGCTAATTGCTCACCAACCTCCGGACCTCCCCTGTCCCTGCTTTTCTCTGCCTGATGCTCCTGACCTGTTCCCACCTACTCTCCTTTTGGTTCTCATACTCTCATTATGAGCCTGTTGTTGGCCCTGTCTGGAGGAGGCAGCCTTCCTGACATTGTTTCTGCCATTGGGTTCTTGGCTTAATGTGACCATTTCAGGAGACCGGCCCCACTCCCCAGTTTTTGCACGTACGATTCTGTCTGGAGGATCACCCTTCTGGAAGTGACCTCTAGGTCTGCCTTGTCTCAAAGTGAAACCAAGCAGGGACGCCCTAAGAGGGATGGGTCCTCAGTCTCCCCTTCTGTTAAATAAAAAGTAAGAATTTCCCAAACTGAAAATTAATAAAGGCTGAACTAAAAGTAAAATGTATTTTCTAAGGTCCTTGGAATACAAGGTCTATTTACATTGTAATGGCCCAGAGTAAAGGATAAGACTTCAGACTTTGGTTATGAGAATGAAATGGCATTGGCCATGAATAAGGGCCATTTGACTTCTAAAATTCTCACTCAAAGGAAAGATAAGGTTTTCATTTCAATATGTATTTTTTTTTTTTTTTTTGCTATAGGGCACGTGCGCTTACCAGAAAGACAGAGAGAGACAGAGAGATAGGAAGCGAGAAATCACCCCCCAGGGGAGATAGCCACACTGCAATCCCTTCTCCTCCATTCTCCTCTCGGGATCTTGGGCATGCAAGCACACCCGCCTGGCATGAGTTTAAGCAGCCGGGTCCGGGACTCGAACCGCGGTCAACTACATGGGAGTCCAGCGACATAGCCATTACACTAACTGCTGGTCCCAATATGTAAGATGTTTTGTAGGATTGAAACTGCTGGCTGTAAGCTCAAAGACCCCAGGCTGAATATCTTCAGAAATCTGAACAGAAATTTGATTATCTAAGGCCTCACCAATCAAGAATACCCACGAGGGGAACCAGCAGTTAGCGTAATGGCTATGTCGCTGGACTCCCACGTAGTCGACCGCGGTTTGCGTCTTGGACCCGGTGGCTTACAACTCACGCCGGGCGCGTGTGCGTGCGTGCCCAAGATCCCGAGAGGAGAATGGAGGAGAAGGGATTGCGGCGTGGCCATCCCCCCTGGGGGGTGATTTCTCGCTTTCTGTCTCTATGTCTCTCTCTGTCTGTCTGGCGAGCGCACGCGCCCTATAGCGAAAAACCTCTCCAAAAAAAAAAAAAAAAAAGAATACCCACGAGATGATCACATCCTCTTGAACCAATCATTGAACCGATCATGCGACTGGGAACTCTGCCCCTAATTTTGCCCTTAAAAATGCATGTGGGGAACATCTCAGGGAGACCAGGTCTTTTCAGCATGAGCTGCCTGCTCTCCTTGCTTTGTGCTCTGCAATAAAGTTGTACTTTCTTTCATCACATCATGTGCCTATGGTTTGTTTTTTTAGCACTTGGGCGAGCGAACCTGATTTGAGTTCGGTAACAAAGCATTCAAAACATTTCTGCAGCATTTTTGCACGCTGGAGAGTTTTGTTTTATGCATCCCATGGATCGTACCTGACAGTTTTCTTACTCATTGTCCCTCTTCCTGGCTGTGAGTGTCTTGTGAGCAGGGATCCCAGTTTATCCATCTCACTGGCCCAGTACCTAACTTGCTCCGTGATTCAATCATTTTTTTTTTTTTGGACTGAGACCTAGGCAGCATGGCTGTGCCTTCACTCCGCCAGCAGGTGAGCTTGCTAAGCAGGTGTTTTTTCCCTGCTCAGAGTCCTGACAGGCAGTTTACTAATTCATAACAGGTGAATGGCATTGAGCAGGCCCACGTGCTTCGCTTACATAACACCCCTGCCCTGCGCAGTGACTGAGCTGAATCCAGCTTCACACAAAAGCCCCATTTGCCTCCCCGCACCACATGCCTGAGGCTGCAGAAAGCTTGCATCTCTTGGCCTCTCTATCAGATAACCCATCCTTGGCCTCCCACACACTCCCACATCTTGCTTGATGACCTGAGTCAGGTGGCTGACAGGAAGGAATTTCCTCTGTCTTGGAATGTCTTGGCAGGCCCTGAACCCAGACAAAGAGCCAGTTGGAATGCATGGCTGGGGATGGGAGGGGTAGAGGGCTAAAAGGTGATGTTGTAACTGAGCCTCTAGGTTCTTTTTTTTTTTTTTTTTTTTCTTTTTTTGGAGAGGTTTTGCCATAGGGCACGTGCGCTCGCCAGACAGACAGAGAGAGACAGAGAGATAGAAAGCAGGAAATCACCCCCCAGGGGGGATGGCCACGCCGCAATCCCTTCTCCTCCATTCTCCTCTCGGGATCTTGGGCACGCACGCACACGCGCCCGGCGTGAGTTCAAGCCGCCGGGTCCGGGACTCGAACCGTGGTCTACTACGTGGGAGTCCAGCGACATAGCCATTACGCTAACTGCTGGTCCCCCTAGGTTCTTAAAGCCTCATTTTTCTTGGAGGTGAGGGGTGGGGAGGAGACTTTGTGTTGAGAATAATTGGGCTCGAAAATGAAAGGGAAGCAGGGAAGCACGTGAGCAAACTTAGCTGCTGCAGGTCTGTCATGGGCTGCCCTCAGAGATCTGGTGTCCAAAGGCAAGTCCTAGGGACACTTGTCATTGGTGTCTCCAATTCAGACAGCTCCCAAGGAGCCGAATGCAGCCAGAGCCCCATCTCGCCACCGCTCTCTTGACCTTTTTGCACTTCCCTCAACCTAGATAAACAGGGCAGATGGTGCTGGTTGAATTACATTCTGGTCTTGTCTTACCCTCAGTGTTAAAATAGTTGATACAATATACATAACAAACCCAGACACTTTGAGCTTGCCTGTCTTTCTTTCTCTCTCTCTTTCTTTCTCTCTCTCTCTCTCTTTCTTTCTTTCTCTCTCTCTCTCTCTCTCTCTCTCTCTCTCTCTTTCTTTCTTTCTTTCTTTCTTTCTTTCTTTCTCTTTTTCTTTTCTTTTCTTTCTTTCTTTCTTTCTTTCTTTCTTTCTTTCTTTCTTTCTTTCTTTCTTTCTTTCTTTCTTTCTTCTTTCTCTCTTTTTCTCTTTCCTGCTTTTAAAAATTTGCTAGAAGGCATGTGTGCTTGTCAGAGAGACTGAGAAAGAGGAGGGAGAAAGCACCCCCCCCCCCAATGGGATGAGGTCACATTGCTGCCCCTTCTCTTCATTTTCCCATCTGGTCAGGATTTGGGGCATGTATGTATATAAGCATGATGTGTTTCTCAAGCCACTGGGGCCAGGACTTAAACCAGGTTGGCCATGTGGAATCCAGCTCCTTTAATCACTAGGCTATGGGACTGGCCCACCATTGTTTCCATTTATTCATTTTTAACAGCTAAAAAAAAATTTAGAACTAAATAAAACAGACTCAAAAGATACTGTGTCTTGTGACTGGCCTCTGGGCAGTCAGAAATAGAAAGCCTTTGGATCCTTTTCACTGCCCCTGTGGAGAGGGCATCCTGTTCTGGAACCATCCAAAGCTGAGTAGAAGTGGGTTTTCCGAAAGGGGTGTCCTGGAGTTTGCAGCCTTTCCCCGTGGCTCTGATACAGTGTCTACTGCATCTAAACTCTCAGTAGGCAGCTAAGTGCAGATGAACGTTGAGGTGTGGTTTACCTAAGACGGGGGCCTCAGAGTTGGGACAGTTCAGCTCAACCAAACATATTACCACGTTATTTCTGAACTTTCCCACCTCCTGCTTCTCTTTGTGTCCCCAGTTCCAACTTTGAATCTAATGTATTTTTAAAATTTTTGCTATAGGGCATGTGTGCTCACATGAGAGAGGGAAAGTGAAAAAATTCCCCCACCTTTTTCCCCGGGGGATGGCTATGCTGTAATTGCTTTCATGCTTGGGATTTTAGGCATACGTACAAATGAACCCAGGTGTTTTTCAAGCCACTGGGTCTGGGACTAGAATTGCTCATTTGGTCATGTGGGTTACAGCTGCCTTAACCACCATGCCACTGGCTGGCCTGAATGTAACATCTTCTAAGCAGACTTTTAACGCCAACGGCAGTGTTTCTCCTTGAACGCACATGCTTCTTTGTGGTAGCTGAGTTACCTCATTTGTCCTTAATTTCCTGGATGAATGAAGACTATTTTCTGTGTGGGTTCTATGTCTACCCTTCAATTTCACTCCAATATTACTGTCTCAAGGGCTCCAACTGCCTCAGTTCCCTTTCACAGAGACTTCCTGACTTAGACCCTGCCATCTCTTCTTCACTCTGAGATGACAGAATTGAGCTCAGCTCCTCCAGAGAATTCTTGTATCTCCCCCAACTGTCAGGGCCTACTTTAGACCTCTTTGCAGTCTAAGAAAGACTTTCTCTCTCTCTCTCCCCTGGGACCAAGCTCTCACGTTCTATCCCATAACCTCACATCTGTCACTCAAGTGCAACCCCCTCTCTACATCCTCCCCTAATGGTGGATGAACAGTTTGGTGGAGGAAGGATGGAGGGGTGAGAATTAAGGGTGTGGAGAGATGCAGGGAGGAGATAATTTGCTATTAAAATATCCATTATGGGAAAAATCAGATTTCTGATTTCCTTCCCTGTGCTTTAAAAAGAGTTGTTTGGTATTGTTTTTATTTGGAGTGAGATTCCATAACTGGTTCTGTCTTTATGATCTCTAAAGGTCTTAATCAGACTCTGATCACCACTGCCTAATGATCAAACCTTGTGATTCCAGGGTGTGCTTTATTAAGAGAATCTTGTGCCCTGCTTAGTAGGCTGTTTGGAGTTTATGCTATCCACATGTTTGTTTTTGTTTTAAATAATTATTTATTTATTTTTACTTATTCATTCATTTATTTTAATTTGACCAGAGAGAGATACACAGAGAGAGAGAGGGAAAGTGAGAAAGCAAACCACTAGGTCCGAACCGCAGCCAGCCATGTGGGAGTGTCCAGCACCTTAACCACCACGCCACCTGCTGGTCCCCTATCAATGTTTGTTGAAAGAAAGAATGAGTTCTGCTTATGTGATCCCATGGGCCTTCGCTTCGGGGTATAATGGGGTTCACAGTAACAGTATTACACCTCATGTGGACTTTGCCTCAAAAATTTTAAATTAAACAAAATCTTTTGGGGAGACCAGCAGGCGAGGTGGTTATGGTGCTATACGCCCATGTGGCCAACTGCAGTTCAAGTACTGGATCCAACAGCTTGAAAATTACATCGGGCACATGTGCACACATGCCCAAAATCCCAGGAAGAGAATGGAGGGAAAGGGATTGTGGCGTGGCCATCCCTCCTAGGAGGGTGATTTCTCACTTTCTCTCTCACGATCTGTTTCTCTCCAGCAAGTGCACTTGCCCTATGGCAAAACCTTTAAAAAAATTTTTTTTTGAGGTTAAAAAAAGGAAAATTCCCAAGGCATTTGTTTATGCTTTATTATTATTTCATTTTATATTTTATTGCCAGAAAGCATGTGCCTTGATACAGAGAGAAAGAGAGTGAGCACCTCCCAGTGGGGTATGGTCATGCCATAGAACTTTTCCCTTCATTTCTTCATCCCCTCAGGACCTGGGGCATGCATGCACTTGTACCCGGCATGTTTGTTTTCAGGCTTCCCAGACTGGGATTAGAGCCTTGGGTGGCCTTATGGGATCCAGCTTTCTATGCACAGCCCTTAACCTCTTCTCTATGGACCAGTCCCATGCAAGACATCTTTTACCTCCACAGAGAAAATCTCAATGCCCTCAGTCATATATAAAGAGAGTAATCTTCAGCCAGCATATGGTGTGGTGGTTAGAGTGCTGGATACCACACGGCTGATTGTACTGTTCAAGTCCCAGCCTGGTGGCTTGACAAACACACTGGGTATGTGCGTGTGCATGCCCAAAATCCTGAGAGGAGACTGGAGGAGAAGGGATTGCGACGTGACCATCTCCCCTGGGGGGTGATTTTTCACTTTCTGTCTCTTTGTCTCTCTCTGTCTTTCTGGTGAGCGTATGTGCCCTATTGCCTCTCCCAAATTAAAAAAAGAAAAAGAAAAGAAAAACACACTGGGTACGTGTGCATTACATGCCCAAAATCCTGAGAGGAGACTGGAGGAGAAGGGGTTGTGGATTGTGGTGTGGTCATCCTCCTGGGAGCTGAGTTCTCACATTCCCTCTCTTTCTCTGACTCTCAGAGAGTGCACATGCCCTATGGCAAAAGACCAAACCAAACAAAACAAACAGAAAAACACAAAACCCAATAGACAGATGAATAAATAGAGTAAACCTCTCCTTGAGCAAAGTGATATAAGTCACGAGACGAGGCCTGTATGACCCTGATAACTCGATGCCAGAGCACTGCCAGCCTTTTCGTAATACAAAAGCTTTCTGGGATTATCCATCGGCGTCCTTGGTAAGGCTTGAGGACAGGGCTATGTTCTGTCTTGTTTCTGATCACACAGAACAATCATTAAGACCTATTTTATGAAGCAACTGCTGAAGTCAGGGTGGCAGTGTCTAAGGTTTGGCTTGAGATTTGGTGCAAGGATAAAGGCTTCTATGCCATCTGAGCACATGGCAGGACCTGGTCACTGCTACATGCCAGTCACAGCTCACATCTGGGTGTTAGGAAATCCAGATTCAGAACTAGTATGTCATTCTGGCTGGACATGAACGTGTCATTGACAAGATGCCCTAGCCAAGTGTGGACATAGAGCCAGCAGCTAACCAAACACAGAAGAGCCAACTCAAAATGCAGGGGCTGTCCTCTTCCTCTTGTCCTCCTGTTCCAGAGGGGACTCTTCCAGGGGTCACCCAGATAATCATCTCTATACACTTCGAATTAAAACCTGTAGGAGCAACTGAGTGAGGCCAGCTGAAACCTCCTTCCTCCTCCAGCCCTCAACAAGCAGAGTGGTTAGTCTGGCCAGGGGCCTGCGACTCACTCAGAAGTGGTGGAGTGAGGTCACTGCAGGCTGGGTGCATGTCCCCCCCAGTCCTGGATCTACCGATGGGGTCAATGATAATTGCTCCCAATAGAAGGCCTTGCTGGGAGGAATAGACTGCATTCTGGAAACAGAACTCTTTTAAAAAATGTCCACTTTGGGGCTGGCACGTGGCGTGGTGGTTAGGGGCACTGGACTCTCACATGGCTGACCACTGTTCATGTCCTGGACCTGGCAGCTTGCTTTCTCACTTTCTTTATCTCTCTCTCCCCTGTTCCTCTCTGGTCAAATTAAAACTAACTAACTAAATAAAGTTAAATAATTATTTTTCTCTTCTTTTTCTTTCTTTCTTTCTTTCTTTCTTTTCTTTTCTTTTCTTTTTTTTTTTTGAGAGGTTTTTGCTATAGGGCACGTGTGCTCGCCAGAAAAACAGAGAGAGACAGAAAGACAGAAAACGAGAAATCACCCCCTGGGGGGATGGCCATGCCACAATCCCTTCTCTTCCACTCTCCTCTTGGGATCTTGGGCACGCACGCACACATGTCTGGCGTGAGTTTAAGCCACCGGGTCTGGGGCTTGAACCGCGGTTGACTACATGGGAGTCCAGTGACATAGCCATTATGCCAATTGCTGGTTCCAAATAAAATAATTCTTAAAAAAAATGTTCACTTCATCCCAGACTCAAGGAAGGGGATTTCTATATTTCTAACCAGAAAAATTTAAGGAAAAAGAAGTTGAGGAGTCTCTTTTAAAAAAATATTTAGAGCAAAAATAAGTCTCCATATCCTCCCAAGGAGCTTTTCAGGCCCTGATTATTTCCTCAGCTTCTCTTTCTGAGTCTGACCTGTGTGCTCTTGGTCCCCTCTAGAGTGAGTGTACGTCCAGGAAATCTTGGAGTAAGGGCTTCTTCTGGGAAACCACAATGAATCCACACGACTGTGTGTGGGACAGGCCATTCTGATCGTCGGTCTCTTCCGTGGGAGAAATTGAGAGTCTTGGGAAGGAAGAAGTTGCACAAGGTCTCACAGAGACCCACAGCTGAAGAGGAGGCCATGCACCACCTGTAGGAGGAGGGGTGCTGGACTCTCAAGCTTCCTCACAAGAATGCTAAGGCCACGGTTACATGCTTCACACTGTGCACACAGGAGTGCTGTGGAACCCACAGCATGTACTTCTGGCCAGAGAAATGGGGTGCTGGTAATAATTAAAGATATTCGTTGAGCATCTACTGTATACTAGGCACTGTTCTGAGCACTGGATATTCGTTCACTTAATTAACAGCCCTGAAGTAGGTGCTATTATTTATTTACCTATTTAATAAAAGAAACTGTATTTACTTAGAAGCATTCAGAATGTCAACAAAACAGCTGCAACTTTTATTTTGCAATTAGAGAGTGGTATTCAGTTAATAGAACAATTATTTCATATAAGCTGCATCAGAGACAACTGAAAATGAAAAAAACTACCATCCCCATATATAACTAATTTGTGCTGTGCACCTACTAGAACCTGCTTTAAATTTCCATGCCAATTTACGACTCCAGGCAAGGTTAGTGCTGTTGAAAATAGCACAAGGACACTGAACAGTTTAAAAACAAATCTTACACAGCCGTATGTTTCAGTTTTTTTCTTTAAAAGGAGTGAGTTGTGTACAGGGGGCTAAATGCTTTATAGCCAAGGGGGAAAAATTGCACTAGAACCAACTTATTCATCATCATCTTCATCTTCATCCTCTTCACCTTCCTCATCTTCTTCATCTTCTTCATCTTCCTCATCTTCCTCCTCCTCTTTCTTTTGCTTGCTCTTTTCAGCCTTGACAGTTGTCAAGGCTCCCTTTTTGCTGCATCAGGCTTTCCTTTAGCTCGGTATGCAGCAATATCCTTTTCTTATTTTTCCTTCAGCTTAGCAGCCTTCTTTTCCTAAGGCTGTTTATCATCTGCAGCAGTGTTATTCCACATCTCTTCCAATTTCTTTGCAACATCACCAATGGATAGGCCAGGGTGTTCTCCTTTGATTTTTGGGGCGATATTCAGAACAGAACAAGAAAAAGGCCGAAGGAGGCCTCGTGGGTGCATTGGGATCCTTGAACTTCTTTTTTGTTTCCCCTTTAGGAGGGATATAGGTTTTCATTTCTCTTTCATAACGAGCCTTGTCCGCCTTTGCCGTATCTTCCAACTTTCCTTTCTCTTTAGCAGACATGGTCTTCCACCTCTCTGAGCACTTCTTAGAAAACTCTGAGAAGCTGACTGAAGCATCTGGGTGCTTCTTCTTGTGCTCCTCCCGGCAAGTTTGCACAAAGAATGCATATGTGACATTTTGCCTCTCGGCTTCTTAGGATCTCCTTTGCCCATGTCTAGTTATCTTTCCTCCGCGAGGCACAGAGTCGCCCAGCGCCCGTCCAGCTCTCACTTGCCCCGGTGCTGTCTCTATGGAGCTCAATGTACTTGTAGGTGCTATTATTTTCCCCACTTTACAGATGAGAAAACTGAGGCACAGAGAGGCTAACCTGTACCCTTCGCTGACTGGGTTTTAAGGATTACTATTTATCTAGGACATGGGAGGTTCCTAAGTGTACGTGTACACGGCTGTAGTTGATTTCTTTCTACCAGGGGAGAACAGGATGCAGGTGGATTGAACAATACTGTCCCCTTTAGATGCTGAGGAAATCGAGGCAGAGGTTAAGCAGCTTTCTGAAGATCAGCTTATTAGTTAGTCATAAACTTCTCAGGGATCCTGATTTTGAAGTCTTTCCTCCATTGACCCACATAGAATTAGTCCTATATGTGGGATTAGGAACAACCAGTAATGCCCAACACCCAATTTACAGCCCAGGTGGTTAAGACCTGGGCCTTACCCGATGTTACATAACAGCATGGAATGATCCTTTCTAGGTGCTCTTGGGTTGTAAGGGCAAGATAGGCCTGGCTCTCCCCGGGCAGTGACAACAATGACAGAGCTGTGCTGGTCCTTGTGTTCCCTAAGCTGGCCTGTGGGTGTACCTAGAGGACATGGAACAATGGGAGTCCTCCTTTAGAATACTCTGTCTTCCTGGGTTGCTCCAGCTTGTGTCTAAGAATCTCATATGCGTCTTCCCAGCAGGAGAGGCTCTCAGGATCTGGCCAGTGTCAGTGAGGGGGTAGAGTGGCTACCAGTCGCCTTCCAGTGGCTAGCCTCTGTTGGTCCAGCATATGGATTACTTTTGGCCTGGGTATTTTCTCTATTCCAGGTAACCCTGGGCAGGGCTACAAGGCCGATTCCATTCAACACACAGGACCATGTGGAGGGCAACTCCACTGAAGCTTCCCAGGCTCCTTAGCGGTAACCATCAGTAACCTGTTAAACATGAAGGCAGAGGTGGAAGAGACCTGAGAAGCCATGTTTTTATTACATTGAAAATGTAGGCCAGGGACCAGCAGAGGGTGTAATAGTTACATCGCTGGACTCCCACGTAGTTGACCACAGTTTAAGCCCTGGACCCGACAGCTTAAAACTCATGCCGGGTGTGTGTGCACGTGCATGCCCAGGATCCAGAGAGGAGAATGGAGAAGGGATTGCAGTGTGGCCATCCCCCCAGGGAGTAATTTCTTACTTTCTGTCTCTCCAGCGAGTGCACACTCGATAGCAAAAATATCTCTTTAAAAAAAATAAATAAAAATAAAATATATATATATAGGTCAAGTTTAAGTAGTCCAGACCTTCACTCAGGGTGACTGGAATCGCTGATGGTGGCAGAGCTGGAAGCAGATCCTGGCTCCTGCCCCCAGAACCAGCACAGTCCACACTCCTAGTGCCCCAGGAGATACCAAGATGTCACCACCTGGACTGTTTGGTCAAGCAAGCTTCTGTGATTAAGTAGAAAGGGATGCAGTGTCTACTCTCCGCTCTGCTGAGGCTTGTTAAGTGCTGCCCAGATGTTCTTTAAAAGCAGGACTTTCTCGGGTGTCAACATTTCCCTATCTTCTCTCCTTCCCCAATTCCCTACTGTGTAATTTGAGCTACTTCCCTGATGCAGCCCCAGTACAGAAGGAGTGAGAAGGCATGAGGAAACCCCAAACAGCAGGGCCAGGAATCAGTCAAGGAAGGGTCAGGGGGAGCTGGAGGGCAGGCATCAGATACCACACGTTGGCCCCCACAGCCCTGCCATCAATGCCAACCTCCCTTCCTGGCACTGCTGCTGGCCTGGCAGAGGCATGACTCAGCCAAGGGCACACCAGAACCTGTCAGGCATAGAACACCAAGTAAACAGCCCCTAAGAATGTCTCTTGCTTGAATTTCATCTCATTTCCTTGGGAGCATCTGTCCTCCTCTCTAGCTGGGAGAAAGGAGGAGTGGGGGTGGGGAAGGCTAGTGTTACAGCGACCTGCCTAAAGGAGGCTGCATGATCTGGGGGCACAGGGCTTCTCAGCATGTCTGCAGGGAGTAGTGTAGGGACAGAGGGTGGGGAAGGGGAGACTGAGGAGGAATTCCTTTCCTTGCACTCCCTCGTCCCCTGTCCCCAGCTGCTCAGCGTCCTTCTGCTCTACATGGTGGGATTCTGCTTACATTTGGTTTCAGGTAAAGGTTCCGTGGCCAAAACTTTGTGAGAAGCACTGATCTAATGGGAAGGACTAGGATAGGAGTCAGCAAGGTTTTGGGCTCATACTTGCCATGAGCACCAGAGCCAACTTCATCACAGTTGCTCATCCCAAGAGCCAGGCCTTGGTCATTCCCACTCAAGGAAGCTTCTTCTCTTCCCTCACTGGGCAGGTTACCCTTCCTCCAGTATTCCCATCTCCATGGCTCTCAGACTAGCCCATAGCTCACTCCCCTCCAGCCCTCTCCCACCATCCCATCCCTCATGAGTTCAACCGTGTGACACTAAATGAAAAGTTAAAAAGGATGATTGAAAAATCAAGGTATCAGGCCAGTGGGTGGCATGGTGGTTAGGGCTCTGGACTCCCACATGACCGACTGTGGTTCAAGTCCCGGACCTGGTGGCTTGCTTTCTCACTTTCTCTTTCTCTCTGTGTCTCTCTCTGGTGAGCATGCATGCCCTATAGCAAATAAGAATAATAGTAATAATAAATAAAACAAAATAAATATTAATTTTTTTAATAAAAAAAATTAACTGGAGCCAGTAGGTGGCGTGGTGGTTAAACTGCTGGATTCCCACATGGCTGACCACAGTCAGAGTCCCAGACCTGGTGGCTTGCTTTCTTACTCTCCCCCTCACTCTCTCTGGTAAAATTGAATAATAATAGTAATAAATAAAATTAGATACATATTTCTTTAAGAAAATAAAAATAAAAATCAACGTATCATTATCCCATAAATTGATCAGGGAGAAGAAAGATGGGGAATGGAGGAGGCAAGGGGGTGGAGAGGAGAAAGCAGAGAAGGGGAGGGAGAATTTGAATCTGTCAACACTTTCAGAGCTCCTTTAGCACGTGAACATTTACTATCTAATCAAACAAGCTTCTTAAAGAACGAAGGGATGCAGAGTTTGAGGCAATTCCTGCTGGCCCTGCTTAGGTGAAGTATGCTCATCAGATTGGGGTGGGAAGCCAGAAAAGACATAATTACTCATTATCCCAAGCAAGGCTTGCTGAGCCAATGGGAAGCTTGCCATTGTGACACGCCCTTCTGGAAAGGTCAAAATCACTAAAGAAAACCGCAGGCAGATCAGGAGTGTACTCTGATATTCAACCGAGGCCTGACAGGTCTCCAAAAAAAGGCCCGACACCTTTGCTGACTGCTGAATTCCCAAACATGAGCTCGCTCTCCAAATTCCATGACGAGCATAATACCCCACCTCCCCCAAGAGCCTCCTTGCTGTTCTGTGCAGTTATCTATTAAAGGAAAGATGACTTTTGAAACAACATTCCCTAGGTAGTAGGTGTGCAGGTGGGGGAACTTAAGTGATCTGGGGAGAAATGACGATGCCGGAGAAGATGAAGCTCAAGAGGGAAAAATAACAAGATTATTAAAAAGGTTAGCAAATCCAGATGATTTAAAAGTAGTCTGATGAATACCTAGTCCTCCAAAATAGAGCTTATAGAAGACAAAGGCAGGCCTAGCCTTTCCATCAAGATTCTTAGGAGCAGATGGATCTCAGCCCGAGGGGATGAGAGCAGAGTAATTTAACTCCCTTATCCCCACACCTAAAAATAAGGATGATTAAAGAATGGAATCTTAGCTCTCTGACATCCCAGACAGCAGGCCTAGTCCCTGGACTTGCAAACTGAGCCAGACCAACACACTAGAGAAATGAATAAATATTTGGACTCTTTTCTACCATTGTGAAGGGAATAAGGGTGAGGACCAGGAGGTCACTCTGGACCCCATAGGTTCCTCCTCTGGCTACCTGCTTTCTGGGTGGGTCCATGTCTACATGCTAGAGATGACTTCTGGGTCACCTGTCATCTCTCAGGCCATCCGTCCCTGTGTCCCTGTATCCACGGTAGCTGGCAGCAATTAGCACATCCTCCAGAATTTCTTGGGCTGCAAGTCCAAATGCCTCCGTGCTGTTTAGAATGCCATCCTTACCTCACAGCCTCCAGTCTCCAGCCAGGGCTTTCTCCCACGGCAGACACTGTGTTTACATTCAGCACTCACATGGCCACAGCTGTAGAGGAGATAGCGCCAATGGACCCAAAGCTGTCACTTCAACAACTTCTCTTGACAGCAAGAGATTTCCAGCAAACAACAGAATTCCAAGAATGTCACCGTGATGGAAGTCAGTTCGTGGGACACATGGATCCTTAGGGGCAAGGCTCCGAGATTTCTGACAGCCTCAGGGCCAGTACTAGAGCCAAATGGGGCAGTAGAACCCTGCCCAAGACTGGGGAGAAGTAACGGAGAGGGGGAGAAACACATCTTGAAACCTCCTCACCCAGGCCAGCGAAGACAGATTTCTCATCTCATGATTCTGTGTGTGTTTAAAGTACTTTTGGGATTTCCCTATAGTCAGTTATCTGACTTTCAAATTCCAGTAAGTGCAAGATATAAACTGTTCTGTGTTCTCTTGCCTTTTCTTAGAGGTGCACAATTTCTCTTTAATCCACATGGACTGGCCGTAACCAAACTGCACCGAATCCCTTGAAAGCAAAGATACATTTGTTTAATTTTTCTACCAGGCTTTTCAACCTGAAACCCCACCAAGGAATCTCTCTCTCTCACACACTCACAGGCACGTACACACACGTATACACCTCACTGCAGGGGCTTATTATTTTCTGTGTGGAGCCAGTGTGTCTGTTGTCCTGGGAAAACGGGATGCGGTGTTAATGATAGTTGTACTTACTTAAGTAAGTATAGGTGCCCTCCCCCCCCCCCCCCCCGCCCTGCCCCCCCGGCCTGGGTTTGCCTTTAGCACTAGAAACTGTGCAATAAAACTTAAAAAGAAAAAGTTACCCTGCTATCTAGACCTTTTAGGTGATAAGGCAGTCCCAGATGAACTTGTGTTGTTGGTACGTTCAAGGCTTTTTCTTGGTTCCATTCATCCTGGAGAACTAACGGGGTAGGATCCCCTACCTCACAGAAATCTGAGATGCTTACAGCTGACTCTGTGGGGCCACTGCAGGAGCCTGAGGCCCTGCACACAGCAGGGACCATGTCCTGGGTGGCAAGGATGCTTGTGAAACACAGCCTGATGGAAAAACCTGATCGGAATCTAGGCTCCACCGTTGACTAGGCATGTGATCTTGCCCAAGAGTCCTAAATCCTCTGAGCCTCAGTTTCCTCATGTGGTGCAATGAGCGGAATTGTCCAAAGCAACACTGGTGCTTTCTCTAGGTTGCTTGACATTGCCTTAGCTGGGCCTGGGTAGGAGGTTCCCATCTTCTCCCTCCTAGAGGGAGACATCTGAACTTAGCCCCAGGACCCAGCATTTCTTTCTCTGACAAGACAGTCTCCACTGTCCCATGGCCCAAGGTCTGGGCAGTTGGCATTTCAGACAACATTTGTAAAGAGCTGGCAAACCCAGGCTGTCTGGCACCACTGTCAGGCTTGTTTTTGCCCATGTAGTAAAGCATGTAAAGAGGAGCGATGGGTAGGCTGGGCCCCCCACTGCTACACAGACCTATGCGATGGGCCCAGTAGCTCCATGGCTCCTGTAGCTCTCCTGTGGGAGGATGGGTGGGCCCAGGCACCTCTGCCTTCACTTATTTTGCAGATCCTTGCATGGCACACATGTCCTTTCCCTGATAAAGCGTCTGAGGGGGACTTCAAAAAGTTCATGGACAGGGCACTAGCAGATGGCATAATGGCTATGTTGCTGGACTCCCATGTAGTCAACCGCAGCTCGAGTCCTGGACCTGGTGGCTTAAATTCACACTGGGCGTGCGTGTGTGTGTGCCCAAGATCCCAAGAGGAGAATGGAGGAGAAGGGATTTTGGTGTGGCCGTTGCCCCTGGGGGGTGATTTCTCACTTTCTGTCTCTCTCTGTCTTTCTGGTGAATGCATGCACCCTATAGCAAAACCTCTCCCCAAAAAAGAAGTTCATGGACAAATAGAATTAAAGTATGAGTTTATTTTAGTGCAAACATTATAATTGAGATCTATGTATATTTTTTTCATAAGATGCACTTTCCATGAACTTTTTGAAAGACCCTCTCGTATTCCTTAACCTATGCTTTGGGACATTGTGGAATTTGTCTTACACCCTAGTGATAGGAGCCCACTTCTGGTGACACATGGTTCACACAATGGGATTAAAGAGTTGTGGTAAAATTCATTTGGCAAGCCAGGCAAGCCAGGCCCAGAAGCAACAGCCTGGGTGTGACACATTAGGAAATGATGACACAGGCAGAGTGGCTGTAGCCACGTGCATGGTGGGGTGGAGAATGAAGCAGGAGAGGGGATGCAGGCTCCCCAAGGAAACCAAGTAGCTGTATTCCCGCCCTAAGCGGGAGAGTGGAAGCCCCTAGTCCTCTGGAAAATCGGGTGTGCGGCGCGCAGCCAGGCTGGAGGAGTGGGGAATAGTTGTTGGGAGTGAACGCAAACCACGATAAAGATCCAAAAGGAGCCACGAAATTGTGTTGAAAAGAAAGAGCCTTCAGAAGGAGAATGAATCCTCTTCATCGAATTTAGACAGGCAGGTCTTTGAATTTGCCCCAGACTAAACAATGATAGTGAGTGCATGCACCCTATTTTAAAATACTATTTATTTAATTTAATTTATTCTTATTTTTAATTTGTTGTAGAGCATGTGTGCTCACTAGAGAGAGATGAAAGAGAGGGGAAGTGAGAAAGCAAGTCGTCAGGTCTGGGACTGGAACCGTGGTCGGCCATGTGGGAGTCCAACAACCTTAACCCCTACACCACCTGCTGACCCCTAAATATGTTTTTAATGAAGAGCTTTAATGAGACATAATTCACATATCACATGACTTACCTATTTAAGGTATAATTCAATAGTTTTTTTTTACATACTAAGTATTAATTTTTAAAATTGTAGTAAAATATATACTATATAAAATTTGCCATCTTGGGCTAGCCTCATAGCCTAGTGGTTAAGGGAGCTAGATCCCAGATGGCCAACCAGGGTTCCAATCTCTGCCCTAGCAGCTTGGAAAACATCCTAGACATGTATGTATGCTTGCCCCAAGTTTAATAGGCTAGAGAAATGGAGGAGAAGGCATGGTGGCATGACTATACCCATTGGGGGGTGCTTGCTTTCTCTCTCTGTCTCCGTCTCTCTCTGGCGAATGCATATACCCTCTGGAAATTAAAAACAAATTTGCCACTTAACAATTTACAAGTGTACGATGCAGTGACATTAATTACATTCACAATGTAGTGCACAGTCACTGCTGTCTAGTCCCACGACTTTGTCATCACCCCTCACAGACACTCTGTTACCCTAGGCACTTACTCCTTACTCTCCCCTTCCCCTCCAGCCTCTGGTAACCTCCAATCCACTTTCTGTCTATGAATGTGACTATCCTAGATATCTCACGTAAGCCAAGTCTCTGTCCTTTTGTGTCTGCCTTATTTCACTTAACCTAGTGCTTTCAACATTGTGTGCTGCACCCCTGGGATCAGGGATAGGTCAGCTCCCCTCTCCCTTTCAGCATATGGACTGACCCGAATTAAAGTGTGAAGCTATAGCCCACAGAAGAGCATGGCAGACATGGTTGGCTGTTGTGGTGAATTTGACGGTGCTGGAACTCAGTGTTCTCTGTGCTTCTCCTGGTGTACCTTCCTGTGTGGCAGGGGACTGAAACTAACAGCTACATTTCCCAGACTCCCTTGCAGCTGTGAATTCTGCTGTGATTCGGTTCTGTCCCTTGGGCCTTGGGGGCTCGCCTGTGAAGCCTGGACTGCTGAATTGAGGTCGGGTCAAAATCCTGCTGGAAAACAGCTGAGAGGGTGTGTTTTTTCTGTAGTAGCCCAAGCAAAAATCTGTACCCAGACTCTGCCTGGCCTGTGGGGTCAAGAGGCAGGGTGGGGGCTGGCCCTGTAATGCAGTTAATTGCTATGCACAGGGAGCAGGATCCCAAATGGCCAAACATGGTTCAAATCTTGGCTCTAGTGGAGGTGCATGTGTGTGTACATTGCCAAGTCCTGATGGGATGGAGAAATGGAGTAAAAAGGATTGCAGCATGACCACACCCACTGAAGGGTGCGTTCTGTCACTCTCTCCCTCTCTCTCTTCCTGGTAAGCACACGTGCCCTCTAGCAACAATAACACTTAGGAGAATAATCAGGGTGGGCCATCTGTTGAGCTGGCCTGGACCACAGAAGACACTGCATAGTCACGGCTGACAGCAGCACGGCTGGTGGCTTCCCGAGGGCAGCCGTGCAGTGTGCAGCTTTCGGCTTTCTGAGCACAGACAACGTGGCCGCTTCCTTGGTGGCCTACTTCTGCAGGGTGACTTTAAGGTGGCTTCAGCCACCACAGCGATTTTGGAAGCCAATCAATATCTCCTGCTACATTGGGCAAGAATGAACTACATTCTTGTACCTGAACCCTCTCAGCAGCCGTACAGCGGTCCCCTCCCTGCTGTCTTCTCGCCTCTGTCCTTGCTTGCTGGAAGGGCTCACTCCCTCTCCCTCCAGAGGGTCTGAGCATCTGACCCTTTTGCAGCTGGGTCTATGTGACACATGTATTTGTGAGGAGGGGGACATTCCTGGATGTTTCCTGCCCTAATAAAGAGACATTTGAGAAAAATCTTCCCTCCTGCTTTTGTATGTGGTTCGAGGTGCTGAAGCAGCCCTTGTGGGACCTTGTGGCTGAAAGCCCGGGAACATCAGCCAGTGCAGGGGCGAGAGCAGAAAGCGAGCATGAAATTCTGAGTCTTTCATGATGCCGATGTGCCACGAAATGAACAAACTTTAGAAGTGGAACTCGTACGAGAATCTTCTATTGTTTAAGCCACCTTCAGCTGGGTTGTGTGGTTACCTGAAGCTGGAAGTGTCCTGAATTTCCAGCTGGATCTACCTATGCCTCTATCTAGCCAGCTCTATCTCTATCTGTCATCTATCTCTGTCTATCATCATCTCTGTGTCTACCTTGATCTCTGTATTTATCTATAGAGAATGGAGATGGAGGAGAAAAAAGGGGGGAGGGGAACAAACTCCAATTCTGCTAATGTCCTTTGTGGAATTAACAGCAACTGTTATGTAGGCAGGAGGCCACAGAGAAGTTTTTTTCTGGGATGGGCTGCAGGGGGACATGGTTCTTCAGACATTGATCGTTGGGCTTCTCTAGTGCTGAGGACTGCAGGCTTGCTGGAGGGAGGGTGGAAGGGCTTCTCTGTTGGTTGAGGTGGACGATCCCACTCCCCATTGCTCCTGTTCTTGTTCACATTTTATGAAATAGTATAGCTTTTCTACGTGCATTTCTAAGGCTTCTTATGCCTATGTCCCACGTGATCTTCGTATGAAATCTGCAAGGCGGAGAGGACAAATATCATCTGTCCTGTATTTCTGATGAGAAACTAGGACATAGCCTTAAATTACTCGGCCAGTCTCACACAGCTAATTAAGAAAGGTACAAGTTGTGTCACCTGTTCTACTTTAGTTTCTACTGCGCCACATTGCTGCCTCCAAACTTCTGCAAACTGATTAGTAAAAATGGAAACAAAACAAAACAAAACAAAACAAAACAAACTAAAGATATGATGTGTCCTGCAGCAAAACAGCAATACATTTACCCTTTTTGTCCCCAAGGGAGCAAATGGGCCCAAGAAAGTAAAGATCCTTGGTCCCTCACAGGGAGGCCACTGGTCTCCTTGGGACTGCATCATGTTGGGGCCTTTGGAGCTCAGCAGAGAAAGGGTACTTCTTGCAAAACCGCTGTCTAGCTCACTGTTTGCAGAACAGAAGTTCCCAAGCACCCCAGCAAGGGGCTTTTTGGTAAGTTCAGTCATGTTCCAGGTGGAGGACTACCAAGCATCACATGGACAGTTAAGGCAGGAGCTGGGTGGGACCAGGCCTCAGCAAGGAGGGGTGGAGGGCAGCTCTGACCTTGCCTGGCTCGCGGACTCTGGTGTTCCTGGCAGTCTTCATTCCAGGCTCCTCCACGTTCCTTGGCCACTCTGTGTCTACCCCGTCCTATCCTGCCGTCAGCTTCCTCTCTGATTTTCTCTGTAATCATTTCCTCTTGCCTTTGGCTACACGTGGCCTGTCTGGTTTCCTCTGAATTATCAGAAGGGAACCGTGAACAGAGCAGGTGTGAAAACAGAACAGGTGAGAATGTGACGCTCATGGTGATGCTCACCTGAGTGGGACTTTGTCATGCACGGCTCTCAGCGCCACAAGGGAGAAGTGAGGGCCCAGCCCAGCTGTTCACACAGGGCCTTGGGGTCTAGGTCACTGGCCAGGCAGACACCCCACTCTGGTCAGTTGTGAGATGATCAGGACAGCAGGAGTGCAGAGTCCAGTGGAGTAAAACCCAGGATGCTGTGCCTGGCCCTTTCTAAGGAGGCAGTTCCTGTAGAACAGGCTGAGGGTGGTGGGAGCCACGAGACGTGTCTATTGCTGTTCCCTGCCTGGGTTCTGATCCTACTGTTTCCCCTCCACAGTGTGCAGTGCAATTTCCTGGCAGCTGTGCCTTTGTCGGACTCATGGATGAGCTTTGAGGATGGAGTTTGGCTCTGGGACCCTTGCCGTGGTACAGGTGAGTGTGAGGTGAGCTTCTCCACATCGGGACCTTGCTTCGGTCTCTTTTATGTCCCGTGGCCTAGCTATGTGCATAGTTGGTCTCCAAGAGATGCCAAGTAAATGCTGTTTTCTTTTTAAAGTGATAGAGAGTATATGCACAGGTATGAGAGAGAGAGAGAGACAGAGACAGAGACAGAGAGAGAGGGGAGAGAGGAAAAGAGAGAAGGAGAGAAAGAGAGAAGCACCCTCTACATGAGGGCTGGGTCATACCCTGTTCCCTTTCTCCAGTCCTCCAGCCTGTTAGGATCTGGGGTACTCCTGTGTGCTTGTGCATGTGCATTTCAGGTTGCCCGGGCAAGGACTCAAACCCACGGTCGGCCATGTGGCTTCCAGAACTGTAGTTCGGAGGGCTGCCCCACCTGGCTGCGCCAGTGTTCGGGAATCTTAGGCTTGACCCCTTTGAGGTCCTAATTTTGTTTGAAGGGAGACAAACCAAAAGTGGGATTTAAAGACCTTCAGTTCCATGTTCAACATTTTCTTCTTGGTTCCTGAAACTCAGTACTTGGGCTCGGCTTCCAATGATGGGCCAGGGCATGGCTGAGTGTAAAGATGGTGGAGGAGGCCCTCTTCTCTCCCAGCCTTGCCCCCATAAAGTCAAAAGAGGCAATAGATGAACTGTGGACCCAGATGAACGCGAAACCTAATAGGGTTTGGCCACTGGTGGAATTAGACTATTTTTAGATGAACTATTTTAATGTTATCCCCACCTGCTTTGCATTCATATTTTTAAGACTTCCCCGAAACTTTCATTTGTCAATATTCTGCTTCATTTCATTCCAAACTGCAGTTAAAGGTGTGATACAAACACCCAGCTTGGCCTCTGAGTTATTTTGGGACCAACTCACTTGCCGTTGTTGTATGTTTTTATAGAATGCGTGTTAGCTTCCTAATCAACTTGGCCACAGCCCCCGTTTTATATAGCTATGCTCTATATTCAGCCCAGAAGTGGGATAAAGTGGGCATACTGGTGCTCAGTAAGTGCTTTTGAATGGCTGAATGAATAAACAAATGGGGGGCAGCTGCAGCGCAGGCCTTCTGAGGCCCTTCATCTCTTCTCTTTGCACTCCTCGCCCTCCCTTGGTGACCTCAATCTGTGCTTGAGTGCCAAGCGCGTTCTAATGGTGCCCTCTGGATACCTCTAGACTCCCCCTCCCCTTTTTTTTTCTTTTCTTCTTTTCTTTTTTTCTTTTCTTCTTTCCTCCTCCTCCTCCTCCTCCTCCTCCTCCTTCTTCTTCTTCTTCTTCTTCTTTTTGGAGAGGTTTTTAGCTATAGGGTGCGTGCACTCGCCAGAAAGACAGAGAGAGGTAGAGAGACAGAAAGCGAGAAATCACCCCCCAGGGGGATGGCCTAGCCGCAATCCCTTCTCCTCCATTCTCCTCTCGGGATCTTGGGCACACACGCACATGCTCCTGGTGTGAGTTTAAGCCACCGGGTCTGGGACTCGAACTGCATTCGACTACATGGGAGTCCAGCGACATAGCCATTATGTTAACTGCTGGTCCCCTTTTCTTCCTTTTTTAGTTTGCTAGAGGGTGCGGTGCATGTGCTCACTGTAAAGACAGACAGACAGAGAGAACGTACGAGAGCAACCCCCATGGGAAATGGTCACACTGCAACCCCTTCTCCTCCATTTCCCTCTCCTTTAGGGATTTTGGGCACATTTGCGCACATGCATGGTGATTTTCAAGCCACCTGGTCTGGGACTTAAATCACGCAACCGGTCATGTGGCATCCAGCACCTTCACCTCTGCATCACCTGCTGGCCCAGATCATACCATTCTCCTGCTGTAAGCGCTAGAGGGTGTGACTTTATGACATGCTCCTATCCACCTCTGTAGAACTTCTCCCCACACGGCATCTACACCCCACCCTGGTTTTTTTTGGTTGTTGTTGTTTTTTTGACAGCAACTAAGAATGATTTTAATAGTATCACAGAGAGTGATTTAATGTGTGCAGAGAGCACGGGGGGCATCCACAATGCTGCTTGTTCTATCCCCATTTCTGGACGCACGCCTTCCAATCAGACCAAACGGCCCAGGACCCCTGAATACACCATCCTTTCCAGCTTCTGTAACTTCATGCCCACTATTCCCTCTGCTTGGAATCCCTACTCTTCCTATTCCACAGGAAACTTTCATGCTATTTCTTCCTCCCTGCCTGGCGGTCTTACTGTAGTCATAGCCCTGGTCAGTATAAGCAGTCATTTTCAGTTGCTTGTTAGTCTGAAAAGTAGGGACCCTTTGCATCTTTCATTGCAGAACCCCTGGCACGTGGCACATGATGGAATGAACCAGTGCGACTTGTCTTATCCCTACATTGACATCGAATAACCTCCCAGACTGTATAATGGGCGAGGAGGACTTAATGAGTCCGGACTCGCTGGTATTCGACGGTGTTTGTTTGTAGCCTGACACTTACAATGCTGTGTCCTTGTTGCTTTCTTTCTCTGCCAGGAACTCTCTGCACCCAGATAGTGACATGCCTCACTCGCTTACTTTCTTTGGGTCACTGGCTCTCAATTAGCAAGGCCTTCCCTGCCTGCTCCCTGTGGACAATAACCACCCATCCCCTGTGATCCCTGTGCTTCCCCAGTTCACCCTCCGCCCTCCTTTGGTCTTATTGCCATAACACACCTTATACTTAACTGGTTTATTTCTTTACTGTCTGCTTTGTCGTTACCAGTAGAACATCAGCTCTGCATGGCAAGGATTTTTCTATTTTGTTCCTGCTGCATCCCTAGGGCCTGGAATAGTGCCTGACACATACTAAGGTATGTGCATAAGTGCTGAACAAATGAATGAGCACAGAGAACAGCACGTGTCACTGAGGACAATGCCATGCATTTCCATTTCCAGGAGTTTATTCTGAAATGCTAGAATTCATTATGTGACAATGGATAGGCAGGGACAGCAGTACATTGTGGTCATAGGAGTGGTTTAGAGCAGGAGTCCCCAAAACCCAGGTCAGTGGCCTGTTAGGAACTGGTTTGCAGGGCAGGAGGTGAACAGGTGAGAAGAGAAGCTTCCTCTGTATTTAGTTTTTTTGGTTTTTTTTTTTTGTTTGTTTGTTTTTTAAGAGGTTTTGGCAATAGGGCGTATGCACTCACCAGAGAGACAGAGAGAGACAGAGAGACAGAAAGTGAGAAATTGCCCCCCAGGGAGGATGGCCATGCCGCAATCCCTTCTCCTCCATTCTCCTCTCGGGATCTTGGGCACACACGCACACGTGCCCGGCATGAGTTTAAGCCTCTGGGTCCGGGACTCCAACATGGGATGCCAGCGACATAGCCATTATGTCAACTGCTGGTCCCGTTTCCTCTGTATTTAGGACCACTCCCCATTGATTGCATTACTGCCTGAGCCCTGCCTTCTGTCAGATCAGCAGGAACATTAGAGTCTCATAGGAACCCCCAGATGGGACCATCTAGTTGTAGGAAAACAAACTCAGAGCTCCCACTGATTCTGCATTATGATGACTGTATGATTATCTCATTATATATTACAATATAGTTGTAATAACAGAAAGAAAGTGCACAATAAATATAATACATTTCCATCATCTCCAAACCATCCCTCCTCCCCCCAGTCCATGGAAAAATTGTCTTCCACGAATCTGCTCCCTGGCACCAAAAAGGTTAGGGACCGCTCCAAGAATGAAAACAACCTCTCTCAGACTCAAGCAACATAAAAATATATGAGAAAAAAAGTTCTCACCCTGTGTCTGGAATACCAATAGTGTATGTGAAGAAACAAGAGCAGAGCAAACAAAGGAAAATGAATTCTAATAAATCAGAGAGAGAGAGATTGATGCTTGGCCACTCCAGCCTTCTGATGCCACTGGCAGATCTTTGGAATTTGCTCTAAATTCTGTAAAAACAACTGCACTGAACTCTGAGAAAAAGCAAATGGCAACAGACACATTGAAAGCTAGGCTTTTATTTTAAGAAGCATCTCCAGGGGTTATGTGCAAATTTACTAAGGTTTGGCCGAGTCTCGTGGGAGAGTTGAGCACCAATTTCTAAGTCTGGGTCTTGCCTTTACCCCCAACTGGCCCTAGGGCCCAGGGCAAGCCACTTCCTCCTTCTGGGCCTCAGCTCCTGCCAGCGGGACAGTGAAAGAGTTGGTGAAAGTTGATTCCCAAGTTCTCTTCCACCCATACCATCTTTTTTTAAATTAAATTAAATTAATTTTTTTTATTGCCAGGAGGTACATGAGAGAGAGAGAGAAAGTGCCTACCAATGGTGCATGATCACACCCCAATCTCTTCTCCATTTCTCCATCTTCTTGGGATTTGGGGCACACATGCACACATATGGTTTTCAGGTTGCTGGGGTCAAGATTCAAACCACAATCGGCCACGTGGGATCCAGCTCCCTTAACCATTAGGCCATCGGGTCGGCTCCATAATGTCTTCAGATTCTGTGTCTTGACAAGGATTTCAATTTGTCCTCATTAACGAAGAGATTCAATTAACCAGGACATTTCATTTTCTGAGTGTTCTGAGTAATTGGGTCTTTATTAAAATAGGCTCTAAATTTTGTTTACTACATTAAAAAATAAAATTTTTTTTCATTATTTTATACCTGTAGGAAATATAAATGCATTTAGCTGTAATTAACTAGAAGCAGAGTTTCCAAAACATTTTGAAATTGACCCAAGGTTTTAAAAAAGTAAGTTTTTTTATGAAGAGACTGAAAAGTCTGTAGAAAAATGAGATTAATGTACTAACTTATTTTGCTGAAAAGCGAGTCAAACACATAACCTTTTTATATGAATTTTCATGAACTGTTTGAAGACCCCCCATTTGTCACACATGATGTAGTATGTTATTTTCTATTTTATGCAGAAATGTTCTTCAATCCACTAGCTGATTTCATGATCTGTAGTTTGAAAAGCATAACCTTGAAGACCCACAGGACTCTCCCTGCCTTTTGTGGAGCTCTCTGCACGTCTACTGGGGGGAAATGCCCACATCACATTCTAGCGCCGCCATTTGGATAGTTATCCTGTAGAACTGCTGCTGCAAACGCTGCAGTGACATTCTTAGTTTTACCTTCCGATTCACACCATTTGAAATGTCTTTGGTGTTTCCTGATAAGCGATCCTAAGCAGCACAGCTGAGAGAAAAGAGTACTGGACTAGGCACCAGAGTTTCTGACTTCTAGTCTGGGTTCTGTTACTACCTGGCTGTGTGGCTTTGGATGATCTGCTTAACTTCTCTGAGTCTTAGTTACTTTTTGGGGAGGAGGGGGTGATACAGAAGTTTATTTTACCCTTATATTTTCTACCAGATCATAACATAGGTTTTTTTCTCCCCGGAGACAAAATATATTTTCAAAAATTTGGACACTACCTACTGCATTAAATTTAGATTAAAATGCCCCCTCTGTAAACAGACAGTAAGTTCTGGTCGCTTTCTTGGCTTCCTTAATGATGGCATCTGCAATCTCTTTGGCCTTGTCTTTCACGCCCTTTACCACGCTGTCCACCTGGGACCTCCCGGATTCTCCCACAGAGACCCTACCGCTTTGCACCAAAGGAGTCTTAGTTACTCTTTTTTTTCCTTTTTTTTTTTTTTTTTAAGAGGTTTTTTTCTATAGGGCGCATATGCTCGCCAGACAGACAGAGACAGAGAGACAGAAAGCGAGAAATCACCCCCCCCCCCCCCCGGGGGGATGGCCATGCCACATTTCCTTCTCCTCCATTCACCTCTCAGGATCTTGGACACGCATGCACACACACGCGCCCGGCGTGAGTTTTAAGCCACCGGGTCCAGGACGCGAACTGCAGTTGACTACATAAGAGTCCAGCAACATAGCCATTATGCTAACTGCTGGTCCTAGGAGTCTTAGTTACTCTTAAACATGGAAATGTCTGCCTTATCTATCCCACAGGGTGGCTGTAAGAATTGAAAAAACTAAAACACTTTATAATGTGTGATAAAATAGAATGCACTATTAATAATAGCTTTTTAGGGACCAGCAGTTAGTGTAATGGCTATGTCGCTGGACTCCCACGTAGTCCACCGTGGTTCGAGTCCCGGACCCGGTGGCTTAAACTCACGCCAGGCGCGTGTGCGTGCGTGCCCAAGATCCCGAGAGGAGAATGGAGGAGATAGGATTGCGGCATGGCCATCCCCCCTGGGGGGTGATTTCTCGCTTTCTATCTCTCTGTTTGTCTGGCGAGCGCACGCGCCCTATAGCAAAAATCTCTCCAAAGAAAGAAAAAATAAATAATAGCTTTTTAGATCTTAAATGAGCATTTTCAAAGTTTATTTCTTCCATGACTGAGAGACATAGAGAGACAGCACCTCCAACAAGGTCTCCATGCCATGATCTATCCCCAGCTTCAGCCAGCCCTGAATTATGGGCAGACACATGCCCAGATACTCAGGGAGGTCTCTGGCTGCAAATCCTGAACCTTCATGTGGGTCAGCCTTGTAGAGCATCCTGTTTTACTGCTGCTCCACCATCCAGCTCCTTAAATGAGAATTTTACATGTATCAAAAATAGACAAAGATATCTGAAATAGATTAAATGTATCTAAAAATTAGATAAAACTGGGTTTGGGCAAAGATTTGAGGAACTTGACATATGAAGTTAGATTCCGTATCAAGCTAGAGTCCTATTAGCCATCCTGATTTATTCATTTAGATTTGTTTTCTCACTATGCTGATTTCTCTGTGTCCTTGTTACACTTTAGATTCCTTCCCTTCTCTCTCTCTTCCCCTTCTGCCCTCTTAAACTATCTTCAGATATGAAAGCTGAATGCTGTCCTCAGAACCCTATTCATCCTTTCTTGATAAAGTACATAGAGAAGGGCATATGCATTATTATTCTTTTGCAGAGACCAGACTGTTGAGGTTTCTTTAAACCTAACGCGTGATGGGGAGAAAGCAAGCAGGTGGTTCATTGATTGGTGCACCAGGAACTCCAGACCTCCACGTCATGGGCAAGGTTCTCCTTTGCTCCTTAACTCTCATACTCAAGTAGAGGGTGGCCTGGAAACTTCACCCAGTTAGGACTAGACCTTTTATGGTCA
Source organism: Tupaia tana (assembly GCA_026018925.1). Classification (NCBI taxonomy): domain Eukaryota; kingdom Metazoa; phylum Chordata; class Mammalia; order Scandentia; family Tupaiidae; genus Tupaia; species Tupaia tana. The sequence continues at coordinate 195,888,366 of JAKSZU010000003.1, forward strand.
GAGAAATTTTCCCTAGGAGGGCTGCCAAAACGTGTTAACTGCATCAAATAAAAATGTCCCACTGTGTCATCTTTGGTTTTACACTGGAGACAAACTGACCCCCTTTCTTGGTTCCAGGATGGAAGATGCTGGAAAGGACTTTGAGTCTCTCCTTGCCCTAGATAAGTCAGCTGGGGAGGTGGGGTTCATTGATGAACCTGGTACAATCGAGGTAGATGTGTGGATGGGGAGGGGTAAGCTATCATTCATTCATTCATTCAAAAAGGCTCAGTGAGCAAAAACTGTAGGCTGTTTAGGGAGAAGTGACCCAGAAACTCGTAGAGGAAGGAGAAAAGGAAAGATAGAGGGTTCCAGGTGCTCTGCAGAATCCGAAGTTAGGAAGAGGAGACGAGCTTGTACCATGCCATACATCAGTGCTCTTTCGGAAGGGAGTCCTGTAGGAGAGAAATGCCAATTGAACTAAACAAGGCTCATTCATTGATGTAGTTACGTTGCATCCTGGCTCACTTTCCTTCTCCTGTACAGTGATAGTGGTTGGTCTGCAGACAGCGCACTGAGTAGCTCTGTGCTGGGGGAATTCTTGCACACATTGTTACAGGAGACATGGACAAAAATGTTTGTAATAGCTTCCTGTATAGTAACTAAGAAGGGCAATGACCTCATGTCCATAAACAATAGCATAGGGAAGTAATTGTACCGTAGTTACTCCTACAGAGTGGAGAAAGTGAATAAAACATCACTGCTCACATCCATGTGGACCAATTTTGAAAACACTGATGAGCAAAAAGAGCAATTTGAGAAAACTATGATTACTATGGTTTCATCACAGGAAATTAAAAAAACAGAAACCACCAGACAACATGTTGGCTAAGGATCTGTAACAAATGGGATAAGACTGTAAAGGGAAGCAGGAGAATGGTAACATCTGTGCCAGGTCAGTGGCTTGTCTTGGGTGGAAAAGAGAGTGAGACATTTGGGAAGGGGGGTGCAGGGGGAGCCACAGAGGTGTCAGCGATATCCCACTCCTTAAGCTGAGTGATGTGGACAGGGGTGTTTGAGTTTTTATTATTACTCTTTAAACTCTATATCTGCATTATACACAGTCTTTTGTAAGTATGATCTGTTTCACAATGAAAAAAATACTATATATATATATATATATATATATATATGCCAATGACAAACCTTCTCCATACCCAGTAACAGGTATAGCACGGTATAGTTGCATAGTCTAGGCCTCAAAGGAGTTAGAACTTTTCTAAAGGTGGTACCCTAATGGTCTGGGGAGGTACCAGGGAGGATGGCAACCCCTTAGCCTCTCCACCCTGGCCTGACCCTGCAGCTCATATGGCTCTGGGACCACAGCTCACATATCCCATGCTTCTTTCTTCTTGCACATCAACCCTCAGGATCTAGCCAGCTTTTTCTTTTCTTTTCAGAGTCGCTCCTGTGTACTCCATTTCTTGTGGCTCTCCCCCAGTCGTCTGTTGAGTAGGATGCAATGATCCTAACTTTTTAACTTTTCAGCCCCAAACAAGTGCACCAGTCCATTCAGAGTTAAAAGTGTGAAGACATCTTGGACTGTGTAGAAACCTCTACTAATAGGTCTTTCAAAGTGTGGTCACTTACCATCTGGTTACCTTTTTAGGGAAAGTTTATGGTTTGCTGCTGCTGAAGTTTACTTTAAATCCTGACTGGTTTGCAAAAACATTCTTGGTTGACAGCTCTAGTTTGAAATGTTTGGGCTCACTTTGCTCTGGGTAAAACACGTTGTCAAGTCTTTTTTCAACCCCTCACATTAGATGATTTTTCTGGCCCTGCAATTTGGTGTCCATTAACCTCAGAGTCATAAAAACTTTGAGTTAAAAAAGATGTTGAAAGTCTCCTGATCTAACTTCCCACCCAATGAAAGAATTGTTCTTAAAAGCTGCCTGATCGTCGGCCTCTAATGGCTTGCTTTTGAAGGGCATTACTGTAGGGACAAAGAGTACTACGGTTTACAAAATCTCCATACAATTTTGCATAAATTTTCATTTTGTCATGGAGGGTCAGAAATCACTGTGTGCCATTCCAAGTTTGCCAATTGGGTTAAAATGAGCACAGACTCTTGCAAAACTGATTCTGGAAGTACAGAAGGACTTGCATGATCACAGACACATTTCAACGACCTAATATAATGTCCTGGATTGGGAAGGGGCAGAGAGACAACGAGGGAGCTGGACACATCCAGGCTGGGAAGTAGAAGCAGAGATGGCTGGGAGATCTGGCTGTCTGTGTGGGAGTCCTCTGTGTACATTTCTTCCTGTCCCTTTGTTTTGCTTTCTTGCCTTCTTATAGGGACAGGGATGAAGAACACAGACATTGCTGGGCTGAAGGGAGCAGGATGGAACTGACAGTCTCCACCTCTACCCTCTGTCTTCCCTGCCTAAGGTTGCTGGCTGACTTTCCCATTTCTGAACCCACCCAGAGACAGCGTGACATGTGTTAATAGTTGTCCCTTCATCTGTCTCCCACCTTTTGTTCTGCTCTAGAGCTTGAAACCAAGACATGGAACCCAGCTGCCATGCGATTAAATGAATTTGGCCTTGAGCATTGCTGGGGTGTTTGTGGTGCAGGCTCTCTGGGTGAAGGGAACAAAATAGTTGGGAAAAGACCAAAGTCAACCATTGGAGCATCAGGGTTGTTCTATGAGAGGACTTCAACAAGTTTAGGGAAAATGGAATTCAAGTATAGGTTTATTCTGGTGCAAAACATTTGAAATCCACACATAGTTTTTTTTTTTTTTTTTAATAACAAGCATTTTCCATGAACTTCTTGAAACCCCTTGTGTGTCCAACCTCTCTTTTGTGCAAGCTGGGGAGAGTTTCAGTTAAAGAAGGTATGTGTGTCCAACCTCTCTTTTGTGCAAGCTGGGGAGAGTTTCAGTTAAAGAAGGTATGTTCTTCAAAAATTGGAAGTAGGAGGTTCAAGTGTGGTTGAGGAGGAAGCAGTGAAAGTGCTAGTCCAGTATGCAAGGCCTCATGAGCATGTAGGAGTCCAGGCGAGGTTTAGTGATGGTCATGATGAGACCTGGTCAGTGGTAGAGGGCCTGGTAGCAGGAGGTGCAATGAATTAGGGAACTGGACCCTTCCCAGCAGGGTGCCCCAGTCAGAACCAGCGCAGGGGGGACAGAGCCAGACTAGAGCTAAGCAAGCTATCAGGGCCATAATCTGATGCTCAGGCAGGCAACCAGAGGTAGGAGCCTCCTTCCAGGCTGTGATCCTGTTGTGTGGTGCCTCCCCAGGCCCCCAGATCTCCCCCTAATCTCCAACCACCAGCACTTAGGCCTTGGCACTGGCATGGAGCTAATGCACTAACATAGTTGCCTGGGTCTGTGTTAGGGACTGAGTGGGAGAGAAGGTTGGCTGGAGGAAGTCGGGAGACTGGGGCTGACCATAAACTGCTGGTTCATCAAATCAATTGGGTTCATCAAATCAAATGAACAAGTGCATGATTGTGTATTTATGTGCCAGAGCATTGTGCTAGATAAAGGTTGGGTTGCCAACTAGTAGGTAGGTTAGGCAATGCCAATGAGCCTACACTTTAAGACTACATTATACAGCAGATCACAAAGCCAAAGAACACCGTTTCATTAGTCCATACAGGCAACCGTTTGCATGAGCCATTTGCAGGGGGATAGAGAGGGACAAGACAAAGATGGGGGAGAAGAAGGGAGAGGAAGAGTTTTGCATGGATAAAGGCAGTGCTATTCTCTGGCTCTGTCTCCCAGTCCAGAGAAGGTGATAGCTAGGAAGGGCTGAAGAGCCATTTTCCCAGAGCCTCAGGAAGACAGAGGCTGGAGCTGTCTGCTTTGATTCCATTGCAACTCCCAGGAACATTGAGTGGAGGAGGAGGATATGGCACTCATGTCTCCATGCAGCAGAGCCTCTCTCTGAGTGTGAAGATAGCAGGGGGACACACTGACCCCACACCAATGCCATTGTGGAAGCAGCACCCTTGGAAGGATAGAGGTGTATTCCTAGAGGGCAACTGGAGAGCACATAGGATTTCTTTCTAAGCCTGAAACACTGGATGGACCCAAGTGGGGCTGGGGGACAGGAGCCAGGGACTTTCTGGATATACCTGCTAGTTTCACCTGGTTGTGCCCACAGCCCAGTGAGACTTGGAAACACTCCAGCTATGGGAGTTAATAAAATGCTCTCTCTGGGCACCTTAATTTTCACCTTATTAATAGCCTTGAAAATTCCATTCTCCCTCTACCCTTTAATTCATAGAACTTTTCTGAGTCTATAATTATCTTGTTTTTCTTTTTTTAGTTCAAGGATTAGCAAAAGTTGTTTTTTTTTTTTTTCTACTGAGAGCCAGACAATAACCTTTGTGGCTTTGTGGGCCCTATACCCCTTGTTATAATTGCTAAACTCTGCCATTGGAACATGGAAGCAGCCACTGACAGCATATAAACTAGTGAATACATCACAACACAACTTGATTATGGACACTGAAATTGGAATTTTATACAAGTTTTTACAAGTAATAAAATAGTCTTCTTTTTAACTTTTTTCATTAATTTAAAAATGTGAAAAAAACATTTTTAACTGGCAGGGTATAAAGATAGTCCATGGGCCATAGTTTGCCAGTCCCTAGGAGGACAGGAACTGGCTCATCACTGTACCTGGTTCAACATTTGACATATGGTAGGTGTTCAGTAAATACATGTTGCGGAAGCAGGTTTCTTCCCTTTACATACAAGGAAACCATGGCTCAGAGGTTACCCAACTCTCTCAAGGATAAGTTTATCACTCACACCTATGTGGCAGTTGGATTGCTAGAGAGTTGGGTAATTGTAGTTCTTTCAACTCCGAATCTTGTACTCCTACCAGACCACAGCTTCAGCCTTTCCAGAAAAAAATACTGTCGTGTGAGAAGTCAGAGTTTAGGATCAAGAACTTCACTTGAGCAGTAAATCAACCAATGGGCTAGATTCTGGAGCATCACCTTTCAACATGGCCAAGGTGTGGAAGCTTGACTTTAATTTCTCAAGTTTCTTTTCTTAAATCTGTCAAGTGGTGACCATGCCATTGCTCAATTACCATGGCAGACAGATGTGAAGAATAGTTTGGGACACTGAAGATATTTTAAAATCACCTTGAGGGCTAAATCATACATCTATTGTTCAGATTGTGCATTTCTTTACAACAAAATTAGTTAGGCTTAAACAAAACAAAACAAAAAAACAGTGGCTCCATGCAAACTGGGAACTATATAAGCCCTAGAAAATCCAGTCCCCTGGTGGAAAAACTGGTCTTTTAGCGTCAGCCCCTAATCGTCTATATCTCTGCCTACATCTTTGCTGACGCCTACACCTGGTTTCAGCTTCAGTCTCTGTCTTGATTACTGCTCACTTTCCCATCTCCATGCCTCACTCCCATGTTCCGCTCTCACTTGGCTGCAAGCCCACCTGGCTCTGCTGGCAGTGTGGTTAACCACCAACCACCCCGCATTCCAGGAGCTCCTCCTCTTGGAATCTGAGCCATACTTCTCCCTCAGCCTTGGGTGTGGGTGGATTTTTGTCATGAAGGCTGTCCTGAGAGCTTGACTGGGCAGGTTGGGGCCTTGGGCATGGGCTGGGCACCACCAAGGTTCTCCTCACAGGCCCTGAGTGCTGTCCTGAGGTGGCAGCAACAGGACTGAGGACCAAGGTGAGGAGCCCTCACTGCTGCACTTCCCGCTGTTCCCAGAAGTTCTTTCAGTCTAAGAGTGCAGTGTCGCAGCAGGTGGGCAATTGACAATGCTCCTGAGGACTCTTCCTTTGGAAGCCCTCGTATCTGTTGGGTTTTGATTGGTCTGTTGCTGGGAAGCATAGCTAATATCAACACACTGTCCTCTCCCCCCATTTTAAAGTTTTTTTAAAATGAAAGTAATGTTCACTTAGCCAGCCATGATGGCATAGCAGTGATGCAGTGCGCCACATGCTGAGGCCACATGGGAAAGTCCCAGGTTGGGGTCTTGAGGTCTCCCTATGCACACCAGGCATGTTGTGTGCTTATAATCCAGGCTGGCTGAGGCTAGGGGTGGCTCTAGGCCTGAATACTCTGTTTGGGGTGGCCATCTTTCTCTTCTTCTCTCGTGTGAGAAATAAATAAATAAATAATTTAAAAGTAATATACACTCAATATAGAAAGTTTGAAAATATCAGTAAGGGGACCAGCAGATGGCATAATGGCTACAATGTCGCTGGACTCCCACATAGTCGACCGCAGTTCGAGTCCCGGACTGGGCGGCTTAAACTCACACCGGGCACATGTGTGTGTGCCCAAGATCCTGAGAGGAGAATGGAGAAGGGATTACAGCATGGCCATACCCCCTGGGGGGTGATTTCTTGCTTTCTGTCTCTCTGTCTCTCTCTGTCTTTCTGGTGAGTGCACATGCTTTGTTAGCAAAAACCTCTCTTAAAAAAATCAGTAAGCATAATGAAAATAAAATCTACCTGTAATCATTCTACCCAGAGATGAACACTATTAAATATTTTAGAATATATCTTTTGAGTCATGTGATAGTTATACTTTTCTGAACGTATTGCATCATATTGCAGTGCTCTTTTATCAATTGGTTTGTGTTTTCATTTAATACATCAGGAACACAATCTCATGTCATTGACTGTTTTATAATATGATTTTTTTTATTGCTATGTTGAGTTTGATGACAGATGTGGGCACAGTATCTTTAATAAACAGTGATTGTTGGACATTTACTTGTTTCTGGTTTTTCATGCCAAGATGAAATGTCCTTAATTATAAATGGTTTAATGCATCTTTTGCTTCTTCCTTAGAATACATTTCAGAAGTGAAACTAATTAGGTCAAAGGCTCAACACATTTTTTAAAAGTCAGATTGCCTTCTTGAGATGATCCAATTTGTGCTTCTGCTAATAGGGCAAAAGGTTTTTGTTCCCCAGATTTGCCAACATATTTTTGGATATTTAATCATTTTTAATTTCATTGGTAAAAAACATATTATTTTTTTGAAGCCGATGAGACTGAATTTTTCAGTGTATTTTTTAGCCATTCGTATTTGTTTTACCATCTATCCTCTGTGAGCATAAATAATTCTTTGTTCACTTCTTTTTTTTTTTTGGAATAATGCATTTATTTATTCCTAAATAATTGCTAGCATTTAAAAGCTAACTTTACATATTTGAAAACTTAGTGAAAACAGTTCTTATGAATACAAAAGAATGAGAGCTGTAAAATACAATTATGTAAACATACAAATATAACAATGAGTTTTCAGATAATATGATGTTATTTTAGATTTAAGCCAAAAAATTAAAATATATAGAAACACAAACTGTTTAAGCAAATATTTTTAAAGTCACAATTTCCAGGTAAAGTTTAGCTCTTTGGAAAATAAGAATGGAAATTAATTATAAATTTGATGTTAATAGGCTTCTTAATCATACTGCTTTCCTGAAATTAAACAAATAGCTTTTCTGCTTTGTTTAGTTTTTTTTTTCATTTCCATTTTAGCAATTACAGCCCAATGGTCCTCTTGTGTTTTTTTTCATAGTTCCAAACTTCACTGTAGACCTGGGGGTTGTTAGCAATGAAGGAGTCTTTGGTGTCTGACAAAAGATGAGAAGATGGTGAATTATTATTCTTGTATAGTTTTTCAATGTCTCTTCCTCTGAAACCATGCTCAAAAGACCTGTAGTTTCCAAAATACCTGAATTAATATCAAATTAAAGACCATTTTCCTCTTCTTATTACTTTCTTCAAAGGGTATATTCTTGTTTTCTCCTTGCTGTATTTTCAGGTTTGTTGGTGTCTTCATTTTATATATCTTGAAATTTTAGTCACCAGCCTTTGGTAATGGTGTAGGTAAAATACTTTTAGGGATGTCCACAAATAGTCCCTTTTATCTTTGCACTTGCCATTATCCGTTGGTGTGGAATTGTGAGATGTATTCTTTTTTTTTTTTTTGGAGAGGTTTTTTTGCTATAGGGCGCATGCGCTCTCCAGACAGACAGAGAGAGACAGAGAGATAGAAAGCTAGAAATCACCCCCCAAGAGGGGACGGCCACGCCGCAATCCCTTCTCCTCCATTCTCCTCTTGGGATCTTGGGCACGCATGCACATGTGCCCGGCGTGAGTTTAAGCCACCCGGTCCGGTACTCGAACTGCGATCGACTACGTAGGAGTCCAGCGACATAGCCATTATGCTAACTGCTGGTCCCTTGCGAGATGTATTCTAAACTACCTTAGAATCAAATTTTAGATAGCTGGTTTTAGGTGTTCCCAATAAAGATGTCTGTGTCTTGTCTTTTTTTTTTTTTTTTTCTTGAGAGTAACTGGATTTTCTTTTGTCTCTCTTTTGAGTTTTTTCTTTTCTTCTCTTTCTATTTCAAGTTGCTTCTTTATTTCATAAACATTCAATTGCTTGCTTTCTGCTGTACCTTTTTCCTTCAAGGCCTTTTTCTCCTGCTGTAGTTCTTCAATACACTTGCCTTTATTTTCAACTTGTTTCTTTAAATTGTTACACTTGTTTTCTAAGATCTCCATTTGTTTATCTTTTTTTAAAACTTCACATTCAGTGCTTCGCACAAATTCTTCACTTTTGTCCAATTTATATTTAACTTCATCTTTCTTTTTTAGCTCTCCTCTCACAGATTCTAGTTCGTTCCTTAATTGTGTTTCTGTTTCTTCCAGATTTTCTATTTGTTTCGACATTCTTTCTTCCTGCTTTTTGCTATTATTTATATCTTCTTGCTGGTTCTTGAGCTCTAAGGCTGTGTCACTTACTTTTTGTGCTAGTTCTTTGTTCTCCAGTGAAAACTTGTTGCAGCTTGCAGCTATTTCAGTATTTTTAAGCTTCTCATTTTCAAGCTCAATTTTCAGATCTTCATCTTGTTTTGAATAATGCTGTTCACTTATTGTAATGGCAGTTAACTGTATTCCCAAATCATGTACTTCTTTCTAAAAATATGGAACGCCCCACGAATTTGCGTGTCATCCTTGCGTGGGGCCATGCTAATCTTCTCTGTATCATTCCAATTTTAGTCTATGTACTGGTGAAGTGAGCACTGCTCACTCTTCAAATGCATTTATTAGGCAGCTCTTGGGTTCAAATGTTGGCATTATCAAGAACTAGTTTTGTGACCTTGGACAAATCACTTCATTGAACCTCAGTTTCATCATCGATGGATTGGAATAATAAGCCCTAATGAATAGAGTAGCTATTAGGATTTAAAGATAACATGTGAAGTGATTTGCACCATCTCTGGCTTATGAGAGATACTAAATAAATGCAAATTCCCTTCCTCTACCATGGGCAAGGTGCTGTGAGGAACACAAAAATGCTCAAGACACTCTATTTGTCTTCAAGAAATGTACCATCCAGCAGGGGCAATAAAATATTCATAAATATTAGACACAGATTTTATAAGATGGGTAGCCTTTTGACAAAGTGGGAAGAATTCCAAGGAGAGGTACTGGCAGAGGTGGGAAGGCAGCCCATGCATTTAAGGAGTAGCAAGTAGATTTCAACTGACTGCAGCAAAGGATTCATACAGATATGCATGGAAATATAGATTACTACTTATACCACGAAGGGACTTGGAAAACCAGGTTAATGAATCTGTATATTGTTTCCAAGACAACGAGAAGCTATCAAAAGTTTTTGAGTAGTGGAATAATACATTCAAAGTGTATGGAGTGTTAGTATGACCAAGACTGGAGTTGAGGAGATTAGCTTTAAAAGATAACTATGACTGTAATTATACCACATTGGGGACAACAGGTGGCATGGTGGTTAGGGTGCTGGACTCCCACATGGCCTACTGCAGTTTGAGTCCTGGATCTGGAGGCTTGCTTTCTCACTTTCTCTGTCTCTCTCTCTCTTTCTGGTGAGTGCATGTCCCCTATGGCTAATTTAAAAAATAAGGGACCAGCAGTTAGCGTAATGGCTATGTCGCTGGACTCCCATGTAGTCGACCGCGGTTCGAGTCCCGGACCCGGCGGCTTAAACTCACGCCGGGCGCGTGTGCGTGCGTGCCCAAGATCCCGAGAGGAGAATGGAGGAGAAGGGATTGCGGCGTGGCCATCCCCCCTGGGGGGTGATTTCCTGCTTTCTATCTCTCTGTCTCTCTCTGTCTGTCTGGCGAGCGCACGCGCCCTATAGCAAAAACCTCTCCAAAAAAAAAAAAAAAAAGTACAATTAAGTAGATAATTATTTTTAAAAAGGAAAAAAAACAAACCAAAAAACAAAGTTACACCATGTATTAGGTGCCATGATCAATACAGAATTCAAGAGACACCATGAGCGGTCAATTAATAATACCTGGTAAGTGAGTGGCATGGAAGTCAGGAAGAGACGGAGGTCAGCAGCGTGTGTGAAGTCTAACGATATGAGGGATAATGCTAGCAGATTTTATCGGCACTTTAAATTTTGTTTGGGCCAGCCCCATGGTCTAGTGGTTAAGGGAGCCGGTTCCCACATGGTTGACTGCTGTTTGAATCCTGACCCTGCAGCTTGAAAAGCACACTGGACATATGTGTATGTGTGCTCGAAACTCCTGACAGGAGGGAGAAATGGACGAGAGGGAATGTGACCATGCCCCATTGGAGGTCGCTTTCTCCCTCTCTCTGTTTCTCCATCTCTCTCTGATGAGCACACTCATTCTTTATCAATAAAGAGTAATAAAAAATAAAGTTAAAATTTTCTTAATTAATTTGTTCAAAAATGTTGCTGCCTTTCTCTATGGGACCCCTCCCTTAGGAAGATAACTTGACAGGTCTTTACAAAGCCCATGGAAAATGCGTATTATGAAAAAATATGCATCGCTTTCAAAATTTTGGACACCAAAATAAGCTTGTACTTTAGTTCCATGTTCTATAAACTTTTTGGTATCCCCTCGTGTATCCCAGCTCATGTGTAACAGACTTGCCCATGAGATGCTCTGACCGAAGGAATGGGCGCAGTGAGCTGGGTCACTCCTAACAAGTTTGAAGAACCACTGAGTGGGCCACTACGTTCTCTTCCTGCCTCGACCATAAGCTCCACAATGCCCTTGACTAACAGTGTCCTGTTGCTCTGATTTCCAGAACAGACAGAGCTGACCTTCAGTGGATATGGAACATGATAAGAAAAGAAACCTTTGTGATTCTAAGCCACTGGGATTTGGGGTTTCCTTATTACAGTGGATGAACTTAGTCTAACTAACCAATGCAGGGACTGAGAGAAGAAATAGTAACACTAGGAGAAAACGAGGTTGTTTGAGGGGGAAAAAGCTGGTGATTCATCATGAAACACAATAATTCTGAGGGATGTTTGACTATCTCCGTGGAGGGGTCTGACAGGTGACTTATAGAGGGTGACCTGAGACTCAACGAAGTCATTTGCTTAAGGTCCACACAGAAGCCAGAGACAGAGATTTTGAAAACTTGTCCATAACTATTGAAGCACTGGAAGTGGACGGTCACCAGGAGGGAAATTGTAGAGAGGAAGTTGGGACAAGTAGGACCAAAGCTGGATCCATCAGAAAGGTGAGAGGAGGGGTCAGCAGGTGGCATGGCGATTATGGCGACTGGCCTCCCACATGGCTGACAGGGTTCAAGTCCCAAGCTTGGTGACTTGCTTTCTCACTTTCCTTCTCTCTCTCTCTCTCTGGTCAACTTTAAACACATAAAAGAATGACAATTAATAAAATGAAATAAAAATAATTCTTAAAAGAAAAGAAAAGATGGGGGCTGGCAGGTGGCGTGGTGGTGAAAGGTGCTGGACTCTCACATGGCCGACCACGGTTCAAGTCCCAGATGTGGTGGCTTATTTTCTCACTTTCCTTCTCTCTGTCTCTTGCTCTGTCTCTCTCTGGTCAAATTCAAATAACTAACTAAACAAATAAAATTAAATAATTATAAAAAAAGAAAAGAAAAGAAAAGAAAGGTGAGAGAGGAACCAGGATGAAAGTCAGAAGAGGAGGACATGTCAAGAGAAGATAAAATGGGACGGAAGTTTTCAGAAACTGAGAAAAGGTCCTGGGATATGGCAATTGCAGAGGGACTGGTGACCTTTAAAAACACTGTTTTTGTAGAGTGCTGAGCGTAGCAGCTGGGTAGCCAGCAGTTGAGGGGAGAATGAAAGCTGAGAAAGTTGAGGTGTTTTTTGAGAAGTTTCTCTGCAAAGAGGAAATTAAATGGACTACGTGGGCAGAATTTGTAAGATGGACATCTCTGTATGCTTCTGAGAGCGAGGAAGGAAGGGAGCTGCGTAGGAGGCAAACGGTCTGTTGAAGAGGAAAGGGGAGGAGAGGAAACGAGGGCTGTGCCTGAGGGTCTTGACTCTTCTGACAAAGTTGGCGGGGCCAAGGGTGGGAAGGCGGTGCTCAGGGAAGCTGCAGAGGTCCTGTCCTGGGCAGCGGCCTCAGATCCATCGAGGCGTGAACAGCATGAGGGGACAGAACCAGGCCATTGTCAGAGTCAAGCACGCACAGGTAGTCAGGTTCTGCACTGTTCTTTGATGGCATCGTCAGTCTGAGAGCAAAGATGAAAGAGAGAGAGCGGGAGAGAGAGAGGGAGACAGACCCAAGATCAGACACTAGCATAAGATGAGAGTTTGGGACAAAAGTGCAGCGTGCAAGGCCTGTCCACAGCTTTGGTGCTTGACAAGGAATTGAGCAAGGCCACAGAGGCTAATGCCTGGGTAGTGTGTGTGGAGGAGTCAGGAATGAGAAGTGGCCTGGTGGCCAGCAGGTGGTGTAGTGGTTGAGGCATTAGACTCCCTCATGGCCAATCACAGTTCAAGTCCCGAAGTCAGTGGCTTGAGACTCACACTGGGAATGTGTGCGTGCGTGCCCAAGATCCTGGGAGGCGAATGGAGGAGACGGGACTGCAGCGTGGCCATCCTCCCAGGAGGTGATTTCGTGCTTTCTGTCTCTCTCCAGTGAGCGCACATGCCCTATAGCAAAAGAAGAAAAAAATTCTAAAAATAACCCCAAAAGTGGCCTGGGTAGTCTGTAAAAAGCAGAGGGCGATTTGTAAAGTTCCCCAAGACTGAAGGCAGGTGAGGTTCGGAGATGGATGAGTTCTATGAGTACTGAAAGCTTTGAGAACAAGAAACTCTGGTGGGCCCAGGAAGAAAAGCGTGAACCTGAGCAGGGAAGTGTGAACAGGAGCTCTCTGGGAGGGCTCTGGTGCCCAGCTGCAGGGATTCTTTGAATAAAGTAAGAGTGAAAGCCCAGAATGTAAATGGAAAGCAGAGAGAGTGAGGAGAAAAAGGGAGGATGGCGACCTGAAGGGAGAGTCACTAGGAATGTAAAGCTAATGGCTCTCTCCTCTCCCTCGTAGGTGAGTGAGCTATAGGGTAATAGTGTTTTTCTTTGCTTTTTTCAATTTCAAGTTTGTTTCTGAGTAGGTAATAGGTTTAGGAAGAAAAACTCAAAGATATGAAAGAGTCTACAGTGAAAATGTCTTTCTTCCCGGTACCCAGCAACAAGGTTCCTCCCTGGAGGCAATGAAATGATCAGGCCCCACCCCTACTGAGGAAGCAGCTTTGGGATGGGGCTGGCATTCTGTGAGGTGATTCTGATGCATGCAGAAGTTTGGGAACCACTGCTCTGAATATATTCTGTAAGTGTATGCATACCCACAAGTTTTACACTCATATCTTTGGAGAGTGCAGACCCTATTTTCAAGGAGTTCACGGAACTCTTTGCAGGTGTTTACCGAGTTCGTATTAAGAATTCTTGTTGAGTAGAGAGAAGAAGGCAACTGAAGACGGGGAGAAAGTGTATCAGGCCATAGTATCAGGCCATATACTGCTTCCTTTCAGGGTGTGGCTAGGTTGTGGCTTTAGAACACACAGGGCATGTTTGCATTGTGGCCAAAATCCTGCAAGGAAGGAAAGGGAGAAGGGACTGCATGACCATTCCTCATGGGGGGTACTTTCTCCTCTCCTCTTCTCTCTCTGGCAAGTGCACATACTCTCTAACAAAAACCAAACAAAGCCCCACTCTGGATTCTCTGGGATTCTGATTTCTTCAGAGTTATCGCAAGTAAGTCTGGGCCTTTGCTTCCCTTTTAAGAAGACTCTTCTTTTTTTTCTTTTCAAGAATTATTTTATTTTATTTATTATTATCATTATTTAATTTTCTATAGGGCACGCGCACTCACCAGAGAGAGAGAGAGAGAGAGAGAGAGAGAGAGAGAGAGAGGGAAAGCAAACCACCAGGTCTGGGACTTCATCTGTGGTTGACCATGAGGAAGTCCAGTGCCTTAACCACTATGACACATGGTGCTCCAGTAGGCTCCTGTTCTTAACAACCGCCCTGGACTATAGTAGCCCACTCACCTTCATCCACGACCGGCCTTCCCGATTCTCATGATTGCTAAGATTCCCAAGAGATCAGAAGGGAGAAGCACTGTAGAGCTCCTATGAATGCCGGTGGAAGGAGCTAACTCCTGGGTTATTTGGACTTTGTAGATTTTGATTACTGAGAACCTTTGCATTACAGGAACTTGTTGTCATCAAGAGCGAAGCCTCATAGCACCTGTGTACAGGGGGACATGATCTGACTTACGGCATAGTCAAATCCGTAGTGCTCAGCAGCAACGTGTAACCAGATTTTAATGTGTCTTTTCTCATTATCTAAGAGGCACCTCTCACACAAGGGCTTGTTCTCAGAGCCTGTGGCAGGGAGCCAGGAAGAGATCCAGGGAAAGGATATATCGTTAGATATGTCTTTTACTACATTCCAGAGACTCATTTCAGGTCTTCCCAGCTGAAGTTCTTAATTTCTCTGCCTTGCACATAATTATTGCTGGGGGACTTGGAGGCTTGAAAGCCTTTTGAAGGGAACAGAAATTGAGAGGTAAATTGGTGTGATGTATCTTTTTTGCTTTGCAAAATCCTCATATACAGTCTACCGCAGACATGCAAAGCAGTGAGATCCAAAGACTTTGGATTTAATGCCTCAAGAGAAGCAGGTGGTAGGTAAGGGACTGAGGTCTCCCCAGCCTTGGACTATCAGCTTCCTGGGCCTCTCGCCCACAAGCATCAGAACTCATATTCAATCACTTGGTTGAAAAGTATCAATGCATCCATCCACAGATGCTTATTGACTGTCTACCGTGTGGAAAGACTGAAGACCACTGGATCTTTTTTTTTTTTTTTTTAGGCTTTTGTCTTAGGGCATGTGTGCTTTTGCTGGAGGGATAGTGAGAGGGAAGGTGAGAACTCATCCCCCGGGGGGATGGCCACACCGCAATCCCTCTCCTCCACTCTCCTCCTGGTATACTGGGTACACGTGAACAAGCACCCAGTGTGATTTTTCAAGCCACCAAGTCCAGAACTTGAACTATGGCTGGCCATGTGGGAGTCCAGTGCCTTAATCACCACACCACCTGCTGGCTCTGAACCACTGGATCTTAATCCCTGTCCTCCCTGAGCTTTGCAGGAATGGCAAGTGGACAATCAAGAAAACAGTCAGTGCTAAATAGGGAGGAAAGACAGCCTCGGTGGTGCAGGTGGTAGGGCAGTGTTGTAGGATGCGGTGTGCATAATGGGAGGGCCTGTACTCAGATGCTGGACCAACTCGAACATGCCAGGCATGATGGTGTATGCCTATAAGCCTAGCTAACTGGGAGGCCGAGGCAGAGGACTGTGGCATGACAAGACCCTGTCAAAAACACCTTTCTGTCTTTTCTTCTTTCTCTAAATAAAATAAAATAAAATAAAATAAAATAAAATAAAATTCTTTTTCTTAAAGGGAGGGGAAAGAAGTATGGGGATTTCAGAAGGCTGAATTGTGACCTTCCCAGTCTTCTGGTCATTCGTTGACACTAGCCACATGCCACACTGTGTGCTATACACTTCATACACACTCTCTAACTCAATTGTCACACCTGTTCTCTGAAGTATGTACTCTTACTAACTTCATTTTATACAGGACAAAACTGAGACTCAGAAATTAAGTAACTTGCCAGGATTACTTTGCTAGGAGTTGCAGAAGTGAGATTTATCCCAGACTGAGTTCGGAGGACCAATACTCGGTGGCCTAAGTCTTCATGATTGCAAGCACAGCCACAACAGAGAGCCACGGAGAGCAGTCTGCAGTTACACATTGTGCGGATGGCTGTGGTTGGTCTCTGGAACTGCCCAGAATGCTGCCCCATGCTGGGGACCCAGGCACTGAGGACTGGTACCAATTATAAAGGAAGGGAACAAAAACATCCATTGTTACTTTTGCTCTGAATATAGTGACTCTAAACCTTTGCTCTGACCTTCCCATATTTCATGGGAGAGAGAGAAGGTAAGATGTTTTGCAATAATTCCTCTAAGTCTAAGACTCCAACAACACAAGAAAAATATTAAGCAGCAGAGACCACACCTTTCCCACAACAAGAGCACAGTGAAAGATGAGCTCAGCTGTCGGCATCATTCTCTTAAAGGCACAGCTGCATTGGTCTGGAAACCCTCAAATGTGGGTCAAGATGCTCGGGCTGGTTTTAGCACAGCTGGTATCACTGACCCCCTTGTGGAGGGAGAGGGCAGGTCATGAAGACCACAGCTACAAGCTTTGGCGAGATGAACAAACAAACAGATGGTGGCACTGCCAAACTACAGGCAGAATGCAGACAGTGACGTGGCTCCCCCCCCCCCCCCCCCACCTTGCACACCTTTACGCCCAGGCTCAAAGATGTGTATTTGTTCCAAGAGGAAAATTGCAACAAAGTTTGGATTAGCTGTCACTGGGGCAACGCCCAGAAGACTCACTGCAGTAAAGGTGAAAGTGAGGCCTGGAAAACTCTGAGGATGTAGGCAATTTAGAGCTTCCAGATAAATGTGTCTGTGAGGGCAGTGTCGTGTTTCTGGTCAGTCTTCAATTCTCAGCAGAGAAAAGGACCATTGGGTTTGCTCTTCCCTCTAGTCTTACCCTTGTTGCATTCCCAGTGCCTAGCAGAGTGCCTGGCACATGATGGGTGCTTGGTTAGCGTTGCCAAATCAATTCAGAAGGAGGCACTTTGGGAGAAACTTCAAGACCATTTGGAAAAATGGCCTTTCTGTTGAATGGGTTATGCCCAAGAAAAGGTAGATGTCACTAGCTCCACCTAAGATCTTGAGCCCTACGATCCACCCAAAGTTCTAGCAGTGAGAGACTTTAGATGCTCACTAAAGGTTCTGGGGCTGGAGTCTCTGAGGACTTCATGTCGTGGTAGAGAAATTCTATGGCTAGATCTGAAGAGACAGAGCTAAGAACAGCCTTCTCAAAACAGAGTGGAAGAAGTACGATCTGGGGACATGGTGACGTTTTTACTGAAAAGTCACCGGTCTGTCTACACGGTGGCCTCAGTCCATTAATACCAGAGGTCGAGGGCAGAAAGAAATTGGTCTTTTAAGTATAGAATCATATTGGGAAGCCTGATGAGAAAAGTTTCTGAAGTCTTTCCAGCGTTATCCTGGAGAGAACACATCCATCCATTTGACCAATAGAAACGTTCCAGATGCAGGCATTGCATTTTTCGTTTTGACTAATTTCTTTTCATCTTGCCTTTAGCATGATTTCATTTTGCCCTTTATTTATGACTCCCTTATAGGTGTCAGGCTGAGCCTCCACCCTGGAATTCCTCTGATGTAAAGCTGGCAGGTCTCCCAGGAAGAGCAGCTTTCTTGCCTGGAGTTTCCCACCAGATCTCATTCCAAGGGACGCGGCGGTCCTGACAGTCTGGACTTGCCTGAGAGAGGAGGTCTGGGCCCCACCTCCGCTATCCTAGCCCGACCTATACCTCCTCCCATAGCAAATGCACCTCCTGGAGAATGGCCAGGAGCTTCCTGCAGAGCCAAAGCCTTGGGTGGAATTCCACTGTGTGGAAAGTGTTCCTTCTCGGGGTTTCAGCAGAGCACCTGGCGAAACTCTAACATTTGGGCTCTTTCTTCACTCTGCCTCCTCCTCCCCACCTCCTCGTGTCCCCTCTAGGACCCACGTGTATACATAGCCTTCATCGAACATCACAAGTGCCACACGGGGAAAGAACGTGCAGAGACGTGCCAGATAAGATGATTCCTCTAGCTCCACAGTGCTGCCCTCAAGCAGAACCCTGAGTGCTGTGCTAGTGCAGGGTCTCTTCCTGCAGTTGCCAGTTCAGCCTCGAGATCTGGACTCGCTTGCCTAGATGTGTGGCTCACAGGGAGCTAGATGACTCTCACTTTGTCCCTGTCACAGCAGGGGAGCTGAGGGTCACTGCTGAGGCCTAAATTGTTTCCATTCAGGTTGCTGCAGCATCTAAAATTAATCTTCTAAAACTTTGAAAAAGTAACCTTCTGGGAGGAACAAGATAGCAACTATTGGCCCATACCTTGTGAACAGCAATTAATCAGAACCTTCTTCATAACTAAGACCAGCTAAAACCCAAGGTGCCTGGAGAAGAAGGTACTTCTGGAAGATATGAGGGAACTTTGAAAAGTCTGTGGAGGCCAGCCAGTGGCATGTTGATTAAGGAAGCTGGATCCCACACAGTCAACTGTGTGGTTTGAGTCCTGGACATGGCAGCTTGAGAAACAGGCTAGATGCATGCGTGTCTGTGTATGCCCGAAATCCTGAAAGGAGAGAGAAGAGAAGAGATTGCGGTATGGCCATTCCACACCTGCCAGGGGCTGGGGGGCAGTGAGTGCTGTCTCCTCTCCCTTCTTTCTCCAGTGAGCACACATATCCTCTCGCAAATTAAAAAATAAAAATTTGTAGAAAAATGGAATTAAAGTATAGGTGTATTTTGGTACAAAAACATTGAAATCCATGCATAGGTTTTTTTTTGGAGAGGTTTTTGCTATAGGGCACGTGCGCTCGCCAGACAGACAGAGAGAGAGACAGAAAACGGGAAATCACCCCCCAGAGGGGATGGCCACGCCGCAATCCCTTCACCTCCATTCTCCTCTCGGGATCTTGGGCACGCACGCACACGTGCCCGGCGTGAGTTTAAACCACCGGGTCCGGGACTCGAACCGCGGTCGACTACGTGGGAGTCCAGCGACATAGCCATTACGCTAACTGCTGGTCCCAATGCATAGGTTTTTCATAATACGCACTTCCCACGAGATTTTGAAGACTCTCTCTTTTTTTTTTTTTTAAGACCCTCTTTTATTATTACCTGAGGAGGCCAAGGAGGGGTCTTATCCCCAGGAAGAATTGCCCAGATGGCAATGACGAGCCCCTCTTTCCCTGAGCAGACAGGCTTGTCCCCCAATTCCACTCCCAGTCCTTCTTAAAGGCTCCTCCTAGCGAATGCTCTAGAAGCAGTTCTTAAATGTGGTTCCCAGGCTTGTGGTGGTTCCAGAGTCTTCTAAATGGTCTTGTAGACTGTTTCAAATTACACGGGTGAGGTTCTTTTTTTTTTTTTTTTTTTTTTTGGAGAGGTTTTTGCTATAGGGCGCGTGCGCTCGCCAGATAGACAGAGAGAGACAGAGAGATAGAAAGCAGGAAATCACCCCCCAGGGGGGATGGCCACGCCGCAATCCCTTCTCCTCCATTCTCCTCTCGGGATCTTGGGCACGCACGCACACGCGCCCGGCGTGAGTTTAAGCCGCCGGGTCCGGGACTCGAACCGCGGTCGACTACGTGGGAGTCCAGCGACATAGCCATTACGCTAACTGCTGGTCCCACGGGTGAGGTTCTTTAGCGTAGTCCTATATCCCCATGTTGCAAGAGGTGCTGGACAGTTAAATCTGAGGTGTGCTATTAAAGGGGGGAGGAGCATAGGCCCTGTCAACATCCTCCTCATCACTATCGTAGAACATTTCTCTAGGATTCATGAATTCAGCCTTTGGCATTCATTCAACAAACTTTTATCAAATATCTTTTCCATGTATTGTGTTAGGACAGGAAACAGAATAAGAAGACAGTGCCCTGTTTTTCAAAAGTTTTCGCTACTGGTGGAGAGGGAGGGAGGATGTGTGTAAAGCAATGATAAATATTGACAATCCCCTAATACGGACAGAGGAATACAAAAGTGCTATAGCGACATGACCTGTGACTGCGAGTGCCAAGGACTTCTTTCTGGAGCGGGTGACTTTCAGCAGAGTTTTAAAAGAGCAGTTTACCATTCAGGCGAGAAAGAAAACTATTCCCAGGAGGCAAGATGCCTCCTACTTTTGAGAATGTGGAGCATGAGAACTTCACTAAAAAACAGATTTGGGAAACTAGCCCTGTGGTCTAGTGGTTTAGGGAAGCCGGATCCCACATGGCCGACCATGGTTTGATTCTTGACCTTGAGAAACACCTGGGACACACTGACAGGATGGAGAAATGGAGAAGGGATTGTCATGTGACCACACCCCCTTGGGAGGTGCTTTTTCCTCCCTCCCTCCTCTCTGTCTCTGGGAAGTGCACAAATCTGGCAAAACTAAACCAGATATTTGAAAGAAGTGGAGAGCGAGTTGTTGAGTTCAGGGCATGTGAAAGAGAATATACATCAAAGTCTCCCTAACTCCTTGACAAATCAACCATTTTCTTGTCAGTTTACCCCAAAATGCAGTGACTCCCTGTCAGAGTGCAGAATCCAGGTCTTATCTGTCTCTGCCCTCAGGCCATGTTATTGCTGGTCTAACTCCTTCAGGCCCTCCTCATCTCTTTGGTTTCTCAACTGGTCTCTCTCCCTTTGGCTTCTTCCTTTTCCGACTTGTTATCCGCCCCACCATTACGGACATTTTTCTAATGACGAGTTTGACTTTGTCATTTTCCAGCATAGCTTACCTTGGTGGTTTAACCACCCTGTCAGGATAACCCTCACCCCTTAGAATGGCTTAGAGTAGGCCTTTGTGACCCAGCCCTTGCCTACCTGCCTGGCTTCATACCCATTGCTCCCACCTCTTGCCCTGCTTCAGGGAAACCAAACTACAAAGAGCCGTGTTGCTTTGTGCCTTTGGGCTTTGCAGGCATTGTTCCCGCTCCTTGGAAGCCTGTTCGCATCTTATCCTCTCAACACACTCCTGTTTTTCTATTGAAGATGGATTAGGATACCACTCTCCTCAACCTTTCCATACAATTAATCACTGCAATCACTTATTTATATATATTGTTGCCCTAATCACTCCCGTTGTAATGAGCTCATCCCACCCGCCCTCTGCCAGATGCTGGTGCTTCAGGGCAAGAAGTGAGTGGATTCATCCCCATGGCTCCGGCCCCATCACAGGGCTCAGCACACTGCAGAGAGTAGTGGATCAGACCGCCCAGTCTGGCTTTGCTGGGTGCAGGGGCTCTTGGTTCTGTCTGCTCATGGTGATCGCCTGGGGCGCTGTAAAATTATCCCGGACCAATTCAGCCGGAATCTCTGGGGATGGGACTGAGTATGGGGTTTCCTTGGAAGACTCCCAAGCAGTCTCTTAACTGAGAGTGGCTTGTCATTGTCATCTGGGCAATTCTTCCTGGGGATAAGCCCCCTCTTTGGCCTCCTCAGGTAATAATAAAAGAGGGTCTTCAAAAAAAAAAAAAAAAAAAAAAAAAAGAGGGTCTTCAAAAGCTCATGGAAAGTGCATATTATGAAAAACCTATGCATGGATTTCAATGTCTTGGTACCAGAATAAACCTATATTTAATTCCATCAGCTATTGAGGATGATGAGAAGTGCGTGGCTCTGAGATCAGAAGACTTGCATT
Source organism: Tupaia tana (assembly GCA_026018925.1). Classification (NCBI taxonomy): domain Eukaryota; kingdom Metazoa; phylum Chordata; class Mammalia; order Scandentia; family Tupaiidae; genus Tupaia; species Tupaia tana. The sequence continues at coordinate 195,910,004 of JAKSZU010000003.1, forward strand.
CCAGACACAACTCGGATTCATTTCACCACCTTGAGCAAACTGGCTGTAACATTGGCCTGATTGTCTCATCTGTAATCTGGGAGTTTTGTGTCAGAAGAGTTCCAAGGCCCATTTCCCATCGCTGACCTTTCAAACTGTCTCTAAGCATTCCTCAGTCAGGGCAGGGCAGTGGGTATCTGGCTGTTGGGGTTTGGATCTGCTCTTTTTCCTCCCTACAAGCGGGGACATGAACTGCTTATTACTCACCTTTCCTGCTCTTTCCCTGCTGCCCGACCTTCCCACCGGGGCAGGGACTGTCTGTATGGCAGCCTTGCCAGGAGCTGGGAGTGCTTCTGGCAGTAGGTAGCCTCTAGCTGAGGGTTGGCTCCGATTTCCACACTGCTGAGATGGAGAAGGATCTCCAAGAGTCACAGGCCAGGTCTGTGTCACATCCTTGGAGGCAGTTTCTTTCAGGAATGAATAGGCTGCACCTCTTGCATTTTCTTTTCAAAACATCATGCTGCATGTTCAAGAGCACATGGACAGGGACCAGGAGAGGGTGTAATGGTTACATGCCACAACCAGCTCAGCTGAACACGAATTCTGAGTGGGGAAGGCTGTGGATTAAAAATAAACGTAACAACAAACACACGAAGACACACAAATATAGAAAAGCGAGCAGATCGCATTTTTGTATGGAAATGCTCTCATAGCCATTGCTAATGAAGCTCACAGAAGCACGTTTTTACATGCATCTAAAGGTCACCGTGTTTTCTCAGATTGGCCGCTCTTCACAGTTATGTTGCTGGACTCCCACATAGCCGACCGTGGTTTGAGTCCGGGCCCAGGAAACTTAAAACTCTCACTGGGCGCATGTGCATACGTGCCCAAGATCCTGAGAGGAGAATGGAGGAGAAGGGATTGTAGCGTGGTCATCACCTTCTGGGGGGTGATTTCTCACTTTCTCTCTGTCTCTCTGGCAAGTGCACATGCCCCACAGCAAAAATCTCTCTCACTTAAAAACAAACAAACAAACCAAAACAAAACAAAAACCAGAGCACAAGGAGGGGTATACAAAGCATTACCAGCTAAAAATAAGTATAAATGACACTTGCCTTGGGCTGAGCTGACTGATCCTGGAGCAGGGATGCGGGCTGGGAACCTCCCCTGCTGTAAATTGAGGCGTCTTGGATGGACATATGGAGAGTCTCCAACACTTAGTCACCGAGAGCAAGAGCAGCCTCTGCAAACACTTTCTGCCAGCCACAATCCCATATGTCCTGGCCACAGGTGAGACTGTCTTGTGATAATGAGCAAAGACTGGGCCCATGATGCCTTTATTTCCATTTGAAATCAATCTTGTCAGCCTGTCCCTGCAGTTAATATGAATTTGATGTCTTGCAAATAAAAGCAGCTCAAACTCGAGCAGACACAATCCATTATCCTGCCATCTGTTGTCCTGGTTTCCATATAGGGATAATGAAAAGATGGGTTTTTCTTGAAAAGTTGGCACTTTTGGGAGCAGAAGAAAACACTCTGCCTTTAGATGAAATGCATGAAATCTGGGCTTGGGTCCTTCTAGTCCCCAAATTGCTGAGTTTTCCCATTTCTCATATTTTATATTCTCCGTGATGATTAGGGAGAAGTAACAAATCACTCTCCCTTTTTTGGTTATCTGCCACTCTGGGGGATTATCGGTTCTGAACCTTGGTTGCACATTAGAATCCTTAGGGGGGAAGGCTGGTTCTGCAGCCTAGTGGTTAATTGCCAAGTCCCACCTGGCTAACTACGGTATTAATCCTGACCCCAGAAGCTTGAAAAACGTGCCAAGTACATGTGCATGCATGTCCCAAATCCTGACAGGATGGAGAAGGGAGGAGCAAGGACTGTGTTGTCACCACACTCCATTGGGGATGCTTTTTTCTTTTCTCTTTCTGTCTCTGTCTGGTGCATGTGTAGGTCCTCTGGCAATTAAACAAATGAAATAAAATTTAAAAGAATCCTTGAAGGAGCTTTGGAAATATGCAGACTGCCCTTTCTCTTCTGAGATTTTGATTTAATTGGCCTAGGGTGGGGTCCAGGTTCCTAGAACCTTGAAAAGTTCCCTGGGTGATTCTAATACAAAATCAGGAATGAGAACCACCAGCCAAGCATTGTTGAGCTTGGTCTGCCCTTCGTTCATGAAAATCATCCACAGAGATTGAATATGTTCTTGTGAAAAGTTTTTTCAAATTCTATATTTATTGCACAGTTGTAGACATTATGTAGGAGGCCTGGATGAACAGCCAAATCCTCAGCTTTCAGAAATTATAGTTGTTTTTCCCCCCTGTATCATAGTAGCATTGGTGTTTGTTCCATGCAAAAGCCAAAATCTTAGAAAGCAATAAAAAACAAAAACATCTCCCTGTGGCTGTTCGGCAAAATTATAGTTAAATATTGAAATACGTACACTTTCTGCTTAAGAAGTTCCATGCTAGGAATTTATAGTAAAGACAGTAGTAAGTATGTGCACTATGAGAATTTTTTTTTTCCAGAGAAATGTTGAAAATGATTGAAATGGTGAGACATTTATATCCTCAGAATACTATGCACCAATAAAAATAATAATGCGGAAGATTTTTAATAGATTTTGGGGAGAGATACACAATATACTAAGTAAAAAAAAAAAAAATCAGAATCTAGGACTGATACTCTGGTCAAGTGATTAAAGGAGCCAGATCCCACATGGCTGATTATGCAGGTCAAATCCTGGTTTTGGCAGCTTGAAAAACATGCCTGGTATGGGTGTGTGTGTGCCCTAAATCCTGATAGGATGGAGAAATGGAGGAGAAGGGATTGTGCTGTAACCATGTCCTTTTGAGAGGAGCTTTCTCCCTCTCCTTGTCTCTCTGCTGAACATATGTGCTCTCTGACAATTAAATAAAAAAAAGATTCTAAAACAATATGTACAATATGACCCAACTGAAGTTATTGAAGTAAAAGCACCATTATATAGATACAGGAAAAAACTAAAATGGAGACATGCCAAAGTGGTTAGCAGGATATCTCTGGGGCTGTCAGCGATTTTACTTTCCTTTGTCTTAGAAAGAAGCTCTAACAGTGAACCTTGGAAGACTCACTAAGGCTGGCCAACTTTAGGAGTCAGAAAACCCTCTGAGGAGAGTCAAATTCATACTGGACTCTCTCAGTCCTTGCTAGATTTGAGGTGGCTTCATCCATCTCCCTGCAGTGCTAAGGTAAGATCATGGGCTGCCTCCCAATGTGAAGAACCACTGCTTTGAAAGGTGGCTTCAAATTTCAACACAGAATGGCTGGGGCATGAAGGGAGGGTAGGCAGGTTGGGGTCTTATCTTGATCTGAGAATTTCCCATTCCTTAGGTTGTATTTTTTTTTCCAGTTGATTTACTTTCTTCCGAGAGAGAGAGAGAGAGAGAGAGAGAGAGAGTTTGACAGCACCCTGATGGGGTTTTGATGCCATGGTCTACCCCAAATCTTAGCCAGCCCGGATCGTGGGCACACATGTAGCTGGCCTACTCAGGAAGGTCTCCGGTCGTGAACTGATAATTTTGCCATGTCATCTACCTAAGCGTGTTTTACCACCATTCCCCCCCTTAGATTGTATTCTTCAGATATGTAAAATTCTTCTGCAAAGATATTTATTCTCATTTTACATAAGACATTGAAAATCTCAGTTGTCTAGTGAAGACTATGTCTATGATCATAAATCTCAGTTGTCTAGTGAAGACTATGTCTATGATCATAATTTGGTGGCCTGGAGAGAACAGAGATTGTATCAGTCAGGGTTCAACCATCCAGTCAGAAACCACCTAGAGTATTTAAAATAGAGGAAATGTTAATAGAGAAAACTGGTCACATGGTGGGTGATGGAGGAGACAGAAACCAACTACAGGGATACAACCAGAAGAGGAGCAATAGCCGGAGGCGCCTGCCGTTCTTAGTAAGGAGGACAACAGGAAGGAAGAGGCAGGTTCTCCGGGGCCACACACATACAAAGGTGGCCACTGTGTCTCCCTTCCTCCTGCCTTCCAATCTTTCGCCAGTGCCTCTCATTGGCCAAACTCAGCTGTCAGTGCCCAACTCAGGAGTCTTCCTGCCATAAAGAGAGCAGGGTGTGGGAGAGAAATAGAGCTGACGTTATTTGGGCCAGGACTGTGTTCTATAAGTGAGACAAAATAACCTTTGTGTATTGGCCCCTGGGTGGTTTATTTATTTACTTATTTTATCACAGGCTGAGACCTGTAGGCACAAAAGCCCACTGGTGCCAAACTGAAAATTCTGCACACCAATTATTTTGAAAATAGCCTAGTATTTTTTTAAGCCACTTAGAGCCTGCCTGCTTTGGGTACCCCAAAAAACCTCCCCTAGCATCCACTGATCATTGATAAAATAGAGACCTGTGGGGTTGGTAGGTGGCGTGGTGGTTTAAAGCGCTGGATTACCACATGGCCAACCACAGTTCAAGTCCTGGACCTGGCAGCTTGCTTTCTCGCTTTCCCTTTCTCTCTCTCTCCCTCCTTCTCTCTCTGTCTCATCAAATTAAAAACTAATAATAACAAATGGAATTAATAAATAATTCTTTAAAAAATAAAAAAGATGGAGACCTGTGGTTTTACGATTCCAAGGTGCTCTACCCTGTCGGAGCTTTCTAACTTGGACTCTCCATTCCCACGTGGCTGAGTGGCATTATCCTGAAAAGTAAGCCACCTCCGATGCTCCTCTCTCCTGGGAGTTCCTTGACCTCCTCCATAAGCCTCTGGACAGTTTCATGATTTGAGGAACTCCCTCTCTCATGCCTTGCTGAGCAGCTCTTAGAGGTGGCGTTATTGCCTTCAGAGGTCCTGCCATTTTCCTTGATCAGCCTCAATTCTTTGAACCCCTACAGATTGTCATCGAGATCATTGAAGGAGAGCTAAAGCTATTTTAGCCATCCCTTAGAGCCACCTGGTTGTGAAGAATTTGTGACATGCAACTTTCTAATAGTACACCAATGGAACTTAAATGATAGGAGGACAGCTTTTATCGATTTCATCATTAAGTTGAACTGTGTGAACTGTTGATATTCCTCCAGGCTTGACCTACTGATAAAACAATTTTACATGGTTCTATCTAATACTTGGAAGTTAACCTCTCCCTCCATCCCATCAGCGTCTAAGCCTGAATATATTCCATTCATTTGGTTACTCATTCAATAGCTACTTCTTGTGTGCCTACTGTGTGGTGGGGTCTTTGCTTACACACTTCTTCACTGCATCTCCTCTTCAGTACAGGCCATCTTCTCTTGCCTAGATCGCTGCAGTCTCTTACTTCTTTCATTTCTGCCACCAAAACCCAACTGTTTGTGAACTCCAGTGTGTGCCCAAATTACCAAGAACAGGTTATTTTAAAAATGCATTTTCTGGGACCAGCAGGTGGCATGGTGGTTAAGGCGCTGGACACTCCCGCATGGCTGACCATGGTTTGAGTCCTGGACCTCGTGGGTTGCTTTCCCATTTTCCCTCTTTCTCTGTTCCTCTCTGGTTGAATTAAAATAAATGACTGAATAAATAAAATTTTAAAAAAATTCATCAGATCTTAAACATTAAAAAAATGTATTTTCCTAGGTTTTCCCATTGAATTCAAATTCAGTAGAGTGGAGCAAACGCAAATGATACTTATTTATTTGAAGTGTCAGGATGTCCTGATAGAGGCGGGGTGTTTACCTTTGAGAAAGACTATTTTTTTTTAAGAATTATTTTATTCAATTATTTATTCATTTATTTATTTATTTATTTATTTATTTTGATTTGACCAGAGAGGGACAGAGAGAGAGAGAGAAAATGAGAAAACAAGCCACCAGGTTTGGGACTCGAACCATGTTCAGCCACATGGGAGTCCAGTGCCCTTAACCACCACACCACATACTGGCCCCTGGTTTGTTTTTCAAAGGGCTTCCAGAGTGATCTTTCTAGAACTTAACTCTGTGTCACACTCTAGCTTAAAGTACCGTAATGGTTTCCTGATGACCAAAATTTCTCACCGAAAGGAAAGACCCTGTATACTTGGCTCCTGCCCTTCAGTTTGAGGCTTTCTCTACCTCCCCACTTCCCCCAAAACCTTTGCTCCTATTCTGCCCAATTCTCACTGTCCCCTAGACACCCAGCTGTGTGTCTTGAAACATGTGTGCTCTGGTCCTGTACTTTTTAACCAGACCACTCACAAAGTGACCGTCATCAATAGACAGCAGCCCCTGACTGCTCTAGCTCTCCCCTTTGCTCCTGTCCTGCTAGCTCTGACCCTTTGACTCAGTTGCCATCTGAGCTGGCCTTTGTCTGTGTTGACCTCTCAGTTCTCGGGAGGGCTTGACTGACTTTCCTCTGGCTCTCCCACTCCTATTTAGTCTGGCTGTAAGGCTCATGGCCGGCTTGCTCGGCACGTGCCCTCGAGGGGCCCACTTTGGTTTCTGGTGAGCAGGGATTCAACAACTCTTGCTTTTCTCTTTCACCTGAAATGCCCTTTCCTTACTTCTCAGTCAGGGAAAGAGCTTCCTAAGGCTTAGCTTAAAAGCCACGTCCTCAAAGACACTCTTTCCAATGTTCCCAGGAAGAATTAGCCACTCCTTTATTTGGGCTTTCCTGGTACTCCGTGCACACCTGGAACGCTGCCCTCATCACATTGCTGGTGTACACATCCACCTCCCCTGTGGGACCAGGAACTTATCTTAATAGACCGGCAGCTGTGCCAGGTATTCAGTGAGTGCTTCCTAAATGTTTGCACAGTGAACAAAGGCTTACTGACTTCCACCCTGCCTCAGCTTTACATTCTGCATTCCACATGCTGGTTACTTAGTGGACGCTGACCACAAATTGCACCATTAATAGCAGAACAAACTTTAAAAAAGTGCAAGTCCTAGCTAGGCTGTGGTTCTTCCTCCCTGGATTAGGCCATTCAGACCTCTTGGATGTAGTTATGGCCTTGTTGCTCATGGTTACCTTAGGACTTTAGATTCTGCACACTTTGACATTCCTGTGCCACAGCACCTGACCAATTAGTCAACCTCTTTAGAGTTGTGCACTATCTGAGTGGTATTCCCAGATGATAATTACTATGAGTCCCTCTGCACCTTGTTAATAAACAGGAAGAAGCTGGGCAATGTTTAATACAACCCAACGCATAATCCTTACACATGAATAATGCAACCCTATTGGGACCAGCAGGTGGCGTGGTGGTTAAGGCGCTGGACACTCCCACATGGCTGACCAGGGTTCAAGTCCTGGATCTGGTGGCTTGCTTTCTCGCTTCCTCTCTCTCTCATTCTCAACATCTGTCTCTCTCTGGTCAAATTTAAAAAATGAGTGAATGAATAAATAAAAATAAAATAATTATTTAAAAAAAAAAAAAAAAATAATGCAACCCTATTCTCAGTGTCGGCTTTTTACTTTTCATTACTCATTTTACAGGAGACTGACCTATAAAAGGACAGAAATCTGTGTAAGGACAATTAGAGTCTATTTAAGCATTATTTTTTGCTGGTCATGCCAGAAAAAGATCATTATAGGAGTGTAGCTTGTGACCTGGTCCCTCAGCATGGCCTCAGAAGACAGTGCTGGACCATAGCCAGGCTCCAGTGAATACCGTACAAAATCATGAGGGGTGTGAAATGTACACAAAAGGCCCACTACGCAATAGCCAAACACCAGGAAAACACAAATCATGACCAGCATTATCTTGTAACTGACAATGATCTGATATTCATGCATTACCTCAAAGGATTACCTTTGTCTTCAAGATTGGGATATTCACTATCTTCTCCACAGTTACCATGACAATGCCACACAGATAGAATTTCAATGATACTTTTATTTTTAAAGGCATTATTTTGTTTATTTTTCTACAGTTAAGTATTATAAACTCTGTTTACAGTCAAGGAAAACAAGGGTAAGCCATTTGAACAAAGATTACAAGAAGAGGGGATTTTGCGGGTAGGCTTCTGGATTTAGCATTCACTCTTTTATATGCAGTGTTAGATTCTGTTTCCTGTGGAACAGCTGGAAGTGCCAACTGGATTGTTGTGGTCAAGGTCGTGGGTTGTATGCCCAGCTGGCTCTCTTACTCACAAAGAGAAAAGGACTTGTACGTGTCATCTTCATCCTTATCAGCAATATGGTTTCACAAATAAATGCCACTGGTGTTTTGAACGAACTTTACTGAACAACTCCTTTATGCCAGACTCTGTGCTCAGTGCTAGAAATGCAGCCTCACCCTCAAGAAACTCAGAATCTATTAGCAAAGACAAACAGAGATAGTGTGATAAGGACTTTGACAGAGGCATCCAAGGGTATGTGTCCACCCTGCTAAAGCATATCTAACTCAGAATGGAGGCTGGGGTCAGCAGAAGTTTTCAGCATTCTCTGGATCACATAAATTTTGAAGACTGGTTCGCTAGGCTAGGTGAAGCCAGCCAGGGCAAGGGCTTTCCAGGAAGGGACAGCGTGTACAGATATGACCTATCTGGGGAACGGCAAGTGACACAGTGCTGCGAGAGTTTAAAGGGCATGGTGCTAGGTGAGAGAGCCAGGCAGGGTCCAAAGTGAGGCAGCCTTGGGCTCATGCCACAGGGTTCAACTTTATCTTGACTGTTTTCCTGAGCCGTGAAGCACTGGAGATTAGGATGGAGTGTATGTTTCATGAAGAGTCCTTGGGAAATGATATGGAAGAGGAACAGGTGAAGAGCAAGCCTGGAAGGAGAGCCCTGAGTGCCCCCAGAATCAGGGGGAGGGATGGTAAAGACATCAGAAAAGGACAGAGGCCATCACTGGAGACCAAGTCCGTTCTATCCAGTGTCGTGAAAGTCTTCCGTGTAACAGACATCACACTAAATGCTCTTCACACATCGCTTCTAATCATCCCACATCAACACCCCGGCGCGGCTATCAACTATCCTCATTTATAGTCAAACTGAGGCTGTGTGTTACACAGCTGTATTGTTGAAGCAGCTTTAAATGAACTCCAGAAGCTCTGAGCTTCACTGCTCTGTCATATTGTCTTTTGTGGAGGAATGGCCTCATTCAGAATATATAACAAAATCTTTTTCTAAGATACAAGGACTCTTCAGACTGAACAGCTCATTTTTTCCCCCTTCGTTGCAGAGTGAAAGAAAAGGGATCTGTATTACAGGCCAATAACTGATAAGGATTCCAAAAGTATCTTGTCTGACGTGGACTACAGCCTCGATTTTTGATAGAGCTAGGATACAATGAGGGGATTCTTGTTTTTCTAGATGGGGGTGGGATTGGTAGAGCTCAGGAATAAGATGAAGTGATAACTCTCGGCACTTCTGATCAGTTGTAGCAGTTCCCTTCTGTGAGGGCTGACATGACAAGCTGTGCCTCTGCCCCAACAAACAGTTGCAGTGGAGGCTACCATGTTGCAGAGTGAAGCAACGGGCTCCATCTGAGGATTCAAGGTGGCAGGTAGAAGAGGATGGGATGACGGCTGACCATAGTTTGAGTCCCGAACCCGGCAGCTTGAAACTCAAGCCAGGCGTGTACATGCATGCTCAAAATCCCGAGAGGAGAATGGAGGAGAAGGGATTGCGGCATAGACATCCTCCTGAGAGGTGATTTCTTGCTTTCCGTCTCCCTGTTTCTCTCTGTGTCTCTGACGAGTGCATAAGCCCTCTAGCAAATATCTCTCTAAAAAAAAATGAGGAAGGTGGGGCGGAAGTTCTCTCTTTGGTAGATGGAACCATAAGATGTATTAGTCAGGTGCTGTGGGTGGCTAGAAGAAAGCTAGACTTCATGGAAGAGTTGGAACTTTACCTCCTACAGGGAGAGGCAGAGATTGGTAGATGGCACCCCTGCTTTTAGTTATTTGGGAGGTCCATTTACATCCCACCCTTTGTTAAGACTGTACTCTTTGATTCTTCCTTGTCTCTATAAATGCCCCTAGTATCCATCTAATATAATCGTTTCTTTGCTTAAGCTAGTTTGAATTTGGTCCTAATTCATCGGCACCATCCCAAATCCTCTGAATAGTTATTGGCTTCTGTTTTCAAAAGCAGAATCAGTTGGGGAGATAAAAGGTGACTGCCAAGTGCTAAGTCTGCTTTGGTGTGGGCAGCTCCACAGAAAAGCTCAAACATGAACAGAAAATCTCTTAGCAAGAACAAAAGGTTTTGTTTGAGCCAGGTCTGTTTGCAGCAGTTTTCCAAAAGGTGTATCTACCTGAGGTGATTGAGTCATCTCTGGAGCCTGCTTGGCAAAGTAGGCTGTCCACTTACGGTTCTCCAAGCTGCAGTTGGAGAGCTGCATGAGGTGCAGTTCTAGGGAGATGAGTAACCATTTTTCTAGTGGGAACACTGACTTATTTTCCATTGTTGTCTAACCCTTCATGTGGGAAACTAAGACTTTTCTGATAGCGGAGTGAGGTGGTAGTAAGAACTGATGTTCTTACGCTGGAGTGACGTCACAGGAGAGCTCAGGGCTTGTACAAGCTCTGTGCTAACAGCCAAATCAAAGACACAGAATTAGAGAAGGTTCTACTGGGGCCCAGGAACAAGACACAAGCAGGATAGACTCCACAGTAGACAAGTGTCAGAACCACGTAGGAGACAAAGATAGACAATCTAAGAAAGTGGCTTGCAATGGTACTGGCATGCCCGAGACAATCATGCTGGTCTCTCACTGTGTGTAGATAGGTCTGTTTGGATTAACACACTGGTTACAGGTGGATAGTTCCAGCAACCACACAAGGATTAGGTTACTCGATGCACAATAACCCTAGATTTGGGGGTGGACCTGGGGAGTGAACACAGAGGAGGCAACAAGGAGGGCAGCAGGTTAAGCAAACAGATTCTTACACAGACCCTGAGTCCCAGGGAGTACTCTCTTTCCTCTTTTCTTGTCCAAGGAAGCCACACAGCCATGAAATGGAACACAATCCACTACTGTTCTGGTCCATGTTAACTTGTGTTAAAGCAACAGATAGGGACTATCCTACAACGTCTTTATTTATCCAAACGTTTGGCTAGTGTGAGTGAAGATAAGCATTATTTGGGCTCTCTGTGAAGGCTCACCATGACATAAATAGACATAGTTGCCCAAAAGCATGATTTTTTTTTTTTCTAATAGCTGTCTGGCACTCACTAATCAAGTCTGTTGAATAAACAGTGCTTCCCTCTGACATTCACTATATCAGGCACAGGGTTTGCATGTCTGTCTCTCTCACAAAGAGTTTTTTCTTCCCTGATCTAAGTATAATATAGAAATGGTGGTGGAGTCACCAAGCCCAGAGGCTCCACGTTGCTTTAGTATGGAGAACTGAGTGGAGAATAAGGCAGCAGGTTGACTCGAACAGTGATGGGAATTACACGGGGAGTCTGGAGAACTGGGTTTGACCATTAGAGATAAGCTGAGGTAAGCTAGTGGGAGGCTGAGGAGGGAGTCACCCAGCAAGGCCTCACTTTCCATCTGGGAGGCAGACTTCTGAAGTCCAAGCTTAGATCTCTTTGTTTTACCCTTGGCTGTAAAGAAAGTTGTTTTATAAGTTTAATCACAAGGAAGATTAGACCCTACTAGGAAGGCAAGGTTTTACAGTGCCCAGAAGTGGAAAGATTTCCCTTTGTTTTTATGAGAGGGAAGAGAGGAGAAGGCAAAGGAGACCTTGACCAACTCCTTCCTTCCTGTTTGCTATGGGAGGGAGTGGGTGGTCAGTGATTCAACAGAAACTCATTTCTTCCCTTTTCTCCAAAGGCAGGATGTGGCACAGGTAACAAGGAAAGTTTCTTGATCTCCTCAAGATCTTCTCCCTACCTGGCAAAAGTGCTGCTTGCTGCTGCGTAGATCTTTGCACCCAGGAGATCACGTCATGATCCAAATTGAAATTCTTGGGACCCCTTATCAGCTACAAGACAAAGTCTGAGCTGATACATGCAGCTCTACCCAAAGGCACCCCATCAGTCTCTCAAACCTCAGATCCCAGGTCCCTAGACACAGTCAGTTCCCAGATTATGGAAGGCTCTTGTCTCGCACACCTGTGTGTTTATGTTCCCTCTACCTGGATTGCTTCTCTCAGTCACTTGGTTGAGATCCAGTCATCCTTTCAGACTAAGCTCAGGGGGAGCTACCGAGAGGCCTTCCCTGACTCTCCTGACCTTTTCCCCACTCTCCTCTGGGGTTCCTCTTGTCTACAGATAGTCCTTTATTATCTCGTGTAGAACTTCAAATGTCACTTGAGTACCTCCAACTCACCTCCACATTCCTCTCAAGCCTACTAGGTTGTGGGAATGAATGAGATCATATTAATAGTTAATCCCAAAGCCCACTGACTGCGTGCTCCTGACAGCAGGGTGGCAGGACCTCCACTCCCCTTTCTAGGTTCCCTCCCATCTGGTATCTTTCAGTAGGTCTATGGTTAGGTCTCAGGCATGGGATATCATCGCTCTGGGTCACAGACTGTGCTGTGGGGTCTCTCCATGAAGAGCTAGAGATGCCACATCTACCCTGGCCCCAGGGAATGCTAGTGTCTGGTACCACGTCAGCCCAAAACGTGGCCACAGACTTGTCCTTGATTCTCCCTCACTGAATGTTTTGGGAAAACAGGAAGGCAAAACAGAACCTTCTGTCTGGTTTCTAGACGTGCTGCTCTCAGAGCCCACAGGCACGGAGCTCTTCTCGTGTGTCTTTACGGCTTTGGTAGCAAACAGCAAAGGTACTTCCTGGGTCTCTCAGGTCTGAGCCAACTTCTCTCACCACCACTGGCAAAACCACTGAGGTGCACAACTTTGTGGGGCACTGTTTTCATAAAATACACACAAATGGTGCACCCTGGAGTTGTCCAGCCAAGTGCCCCGAGTGCACCTATTTAACAGGCTTCTTTCTAGGCTTTGAAGAGGAAGCCTAGGAAGCCTAGAAAGCCCTCGGAATTTCTTACTATTTTTCCATTCAAGGCCCTCCTTCCAGCTCCCACTAAATATTCTAACTTTAGCCTCTTTCTACAGTGCTTGACATGGGGTGAGCTTGACCCTCACTCAAAATTGGCTGCTCTATGACCTTACCCAGGCCATGATTAAAAACTTCTGTCATGCCATTTTGTATTTATGAGTCTGTCTTCCTTGCTAGACCGTCTGCTCCCTAAGGGTAGAAACTGGGTCTCTATTCACCTTTATACTTATATTAGTAACTGGTGAGTGAGTGGGTGAATGGCTGTAAAGACTCCATAATGGCATTCATTTAAAAGGCATCAGCAAGTGATTTCTAAAAACCTGCCAGATGGCCATGCTTTAGTCTTCTTCTATCTCCTTCACTTCCCTAGGGATCTTTGCCATCACCATCTCCCAGACCTTCCCAGTACCTTCTTACCTGGGCCAGGGACGACTTAACCCAGTGCTTGTCACCCTCAGCACATCTGAATCACCTGGGGAGTGTTAAAATTATCCCAGCAGGTGGCATGGTGGTTGAGGCACTGGACTGCCACATGGCCAACCACAGTTCAAGCCCCAAACCTAGTAGCTTGCTTACTTCCTTTCTTTCTTTCTTTCTTTCTCTCTCACTGGCTTTCTGGTGAGCATCTGTGCTCTATAGCAAATTAAAAATAATAATAAAAAATAAAATAAGCAATTCTTTAAAAAAAACGCTGATGCTTAGACTCAGCTCTAGACCAACTAAACCCAGCATGCAGCAGCAGTAGAGAACCTTCCGATGGGCCACAGGAAACTCTGTATCTCATGCTCCCAGGTGGCAGGTTCCTCAAAGCATCAGTGGGTGTTCACAGAGCTCAGAATCCATAGTACATGTGGAAGGTCCAGAGAGAGAAATAAAAACAAGGAAGGGGGGCCAGCAGGTGGCGTAGTGGTTGGGGCTCTGGACTCCCCATGGCCAACCATAATTTGAGTCTCAGACCTAGATGCTTGAAACTCATGTAGGGCACATGTGCATGCATGCCCAAAATCCCAAGAAGAGAATGGAGGAGAAAGTATTGTGGAGTGGCCATCCTCCCTGGGGGGTGAGTTCTCACTTTCTGTTTCTCTGTCTCTTCGGCGAGCGCATGTACCCTGTAGAAAAATCTCTCTAAGAAACAAACCATCAAAAAACAGCCAAGAAGGGAATCAGAACAAAAGCCTTGAGAGCCTGGATAAGAGCCCGCTCTGTTGCAATACACTGGGTAGCCGTGTCGGGACTATCTCCTGTGAGTTACTGGATGTCCCTCTGCCCTGGGACTTTGGTCCTGCAGTCAAGGTTGCCCAATCTTCCATGGGCCTTTCAGCCACCAAGCTGTGGCATGTGACCAGCTTACTAGACTCCAACAGCCACAGCACCACAGATTGCCATATACTTACCACTCGGTGAAGCGCAGGCTGGCCAAACCCTTGTCAGACACAGTGACCTCTAGTTTAACTGGCACTGCTGTCCTCCTAGGAGGGCAAGTAAGGTTGTCCGCTGATTACCCCCTGGCCTACAGCGTTTAGGAAGGCAGCTGGATAATTGCATAATGATCAGGGCAAGAAGGCTGTGCCCTAGGGCTGGACCACCTGGCTCCTAAGCACACAGATAACTTATTTTTTTGACTTTTTAGCTGCCACCTTGGCTCTCGGGAGCAGTTTCTACTTGAAAATGTACTCATCAACCTGTCACCATGGCTATCTTTTCACCAGTTCCCTGCTGCCAGGAAGCCAGAGATTTAACTAAAGACTTTTAACCTTTTTTTAAACTCTTGGTCATTTTTAATGAGTGTGCTTGCATTGAGTTCTGTCCCAAGAAGGCAAATCAAAAGGCAGTTACCTATTATGTCTCAGAGCCTCAAAAAGGGACTCTCGGACCTCACCTGCCATAGAGGTTCTTGAGCCTGGCTCTATATCAGAACTCCCTGTGGAGTTTTAAAAAAGGCTGATGGTGGGGGCAGCAGGTGGCGTGGTGGTTAAGATACCGGACTCCCACATAAGCATCAGTAGATGGAGCCCCTGACCAACCCAGAGGCTTGAAAATCACTCTGAGAACATGTGCATTTGTGCCCCAAATCCTCAGAGGAAAATGGAGGAGAAGGGATTGTGGCATGGCCACCTCCCCCCACCTCCAGGGGGTGACTTCTCACTTTGCCTCTCTCTCCTGTGAGTACACATGTCCTAAGGCAAAAACCTTAAAAAGTAACAAAAGTGCTGACGGCTGGACTTCACTAATTTGATAGCATCTCCAGAGGTGGGACTGAGAAACCAACGTTGTCATTTTTAAAATTTTTGTTTTTGTTTTTATTTTTTTGAGAGATCTGTGCTATAGGGTGCATGCGTTCACCAGAGAGACAGAGAGACAGAAAGCGAGAAATCACCCCTGAGTGGGGATAGCCACGTTGCAATCCCTTCTCTTATATTCTCCTTCTGGGATTTTGGGCATGTGTGCTCACGCACCCGGTGTGAGTTTCAAGCTGCTGGGTCTGGAACTTGAACCTTGATAGACCATGTGGGAGTCTAGAGCTTTAACTACTATGCCACTTGCTGGCCCTGTGACACTGGTATTTTTAAAAAGCTCCCTGTAAGACCAACCCTGTAGCCAGTGATTAAAAGAGCTGGATCCCACATAGCTGACTACAGTTCGAGTTCCAGCCCTGGCAGCTTGAAAAATAGGCTGGATACATGTGAATCCCAAAATTCTGAAAGGAGGGAGAAATGGAGAAAGGGTTGCAGCATGACCATGCTTCATTTAGGGGTGCTTTCTCTCTCTCTCTCTCATGAGTGTGAGTACCCTTTGGCATAAAAACAAACAAACAAAAACCACTCCCTATGATGCTCATCTGTAGTCAGCACTAATGAAAATGCATTTGTTTTTCATGTGAGAACTTGAGATTGAAGTGTTTAGGGGCAATTCTGAGCCCCGCTTAGACCAGGGTGTCTGAGGAACCCTCACAGTGACCAGTGAAGTTTGGTTCAGTCTCCCTGGTTTTACATTCCTACGTCAGAAATCTCAGAGGGTCTAGAATCTCTCATCCTCCTCAACTCCCAGACTCTGAATTTAGAATTCAATAAATGGACTGGAGCAGAGGGTCTTTCCTGTGCCACCCAACAAGTGACCGTGTCCCAGCCTCAGAGTCTTCATGGCAGCCATCTGCCCACCTGGGCCCCACCCAGGGGCTGCCAGCAGGAGTGCTCACATTCAGTCCTGCTTCAAAGCTGGGTTGGGACCGGTTACTTACAACTGTACCAACTATGCTGGGGGAAGGGTGCTGTTGTTTTGGGGTTCTGCTGGCCCCTTTTAGTTTTCTAAGTGCTAAGTCATCATAGGGGTGGAGCAGTGGAGGAAGAGGAGGGAACTGGGCTGGAACTTGTTGCATTCATGTTTTGTCCTGTGGGGAAGTTGAAAGACTCTTGGACCAATTACTTTCTACTTGAGCATTCTTAGGCAAATCAATGAACTTGAGTCTCTTTGGCCATGGAGAAGGGATAATACCTGTGGGGTCAGGATTGGTACCTTTTCCAGGACCTGAATTACTCCACTTCTCCTTCCACAGTAGCAGAGCACGCTGCCCGTGTCAGGTGAGCACATGGCCTGCCCAGACTCTGAAAGCCAGTATGGGGCTGCTCGATGTTGGATACCCCACTCTAGACTCGAGGGAACTTACAGTAGTGGGGTTGTGGTGGAGCCTGGAAAGGAGTGGCATGGTGGTTAAGGCGACTGACTTCCGTATGGCTGACTGTGTGGTTCCAATTCTGGACTCAGCAGCTTGCAAAACACACGGGTGAGTGTGTGTATGTGCCCAAAATATCCTGAGAGGAGAAGATATTGCAGCATGGCCACGCTCAGGTGGGTTCTCTCGCTCTCTCACGCTCTCTCTCTCTGGCTAGTGCACACACCCTAGACCAAAACTATGAAAAAATAAATAAATAAAGAGCAGTGGCTATCTAATCCATGGTATTCTACTTGAGGGGCTCTAAAAAAATGCAGATGCATTTTGGAACAATTCAATAAGATTCTCTGAGGGTAGGACCTCATTAGGGTTTTTAAAATCAAGATTCTAGTATGCAGTCTGAGAATTAGTGGATTAGGTGGTCTTCAAAGTTCCTTCCAGTCTCAAGTTTCTGCCACAGTGCAGAAACCATGTTTTCAGATTGCAAAATAGATTCCTGTATCAATGAACAATGGGCGTGTCTGGGAATTCAACATCTGAACGAAGTCTGAAAGGCACACAGGGAAAGGCTGATATAGGAGGATCTGGGAAGTTGAGTTTTCTCATTCTGACCCAGCTCGGTCTCACTCTAATCTCAGGGCATGGAGTCAGCATGATTTTCCATGCGGAGAGAATCACCACGTTTCAGAACCATTTCTTTTCTAGATTGGAAGAAATGATTAAGTGGACTGTGAGTGACTTAAGGCAATAGAGAGAAAGGAGAATTAGGAAAGGCCAGAAAGAATATTCACCAAACGAATGCGACTATTTAGAAAAGTGCACATGCTAGTTGTAAACATTTGGAAAATATAGAAAAGTGCAAAGAATAAAATTTTACTCACACGTAATATCAGTTACAGAGATATAGAGACCATCAACATTTTGGCATATTAAGTTTCCCTTTTTTATTTATGTAAAAGTAGGTTGACTGTGAATATAAAAGTTTATGCCCTGCTTTGCTATTGTGCTAAATATCCTTGAAGCCCTGATTTGAGTGGCTACATTGTATTTTATCATTTCTACAATTTAGCTTTTTTTTTTTATTTTTTTGTATTATTAAATGTTTCCTTTTAAAATTCACCTTAACCAGGGGTCAACAGGGGGCATGGTGGTTGAGATGCTGGACTCCCACATGACCAACCATGGTTCGAGTTCCGGACCTAGTGGCTTGCTTTCTCACTTTCTCTCTCACTTTCATTCTCTCTCTTTTTGTCTCTCTCTGGTATGCACATGTGCTCTACAGCAAATTAAAATAATAATAATAATAAATAAAATTAAATAAATAATTATTAAAAAAATTACTTTGACCTTTAAAATCTCCCTTGGGATGTATGTTTGTGTGTGTATGTGTGTGTGCAAGTCCATATGTACGTGTGTGTGTAATTGTGTGTGTGTGTGTGAGTTCCTCCAGATTACCTAGGGCTTGTTTTCACTTAAAGCAAAAATCCACTGAAGCATATTGTTTGGAAAGTCTTGCTTGTTTTCTTAGAGAGGTCTGGAGGCCCTACCAAATACCATGGCTTCCTTCTATTCATTTCATATATTTTGGTCCAAAGATTTCACAATTCCATCTCCACCCTGGCTATTCCCCAGGGTTATGAGAGAAAAAGAAACAATATTTTGTAAAGAGCAGGGATTGTGTTCTTTTCTTAGCACGTTCTCCCGCAAAGCACTGTGTACACCCAAGGCTCTGTATAAAGAAAAGACACAAACATAGATCTTGTAGGGGAAGGCTCTTGCCTAATGTCTTTCTGGGCCCTAATGCATCTGTTTTGTTCACATGTTTATACACTGAAGCTATTTTGTGCTTTGACTTTGGACAAACAGAGCTTTAAGCACTCAACCCACTGATTTTCACATATAACTTTTCTTTTTCTTTTTAATATATGCAAGAAGGTCATGAAAAGTGAAAGGAGAACAAACAGGGACTAGATGGTGGTGCAGAGGTATAGCCTGACACCGTGAGGCTTGTTCCCATGACAAGTTCTTCGTTCACATCTGGAGACCCTCCCATGCCTGATCTGGGGCTGGCTGCAGGTGGAAGTGGATTGCAGCATAGGGACCCTGTTGGGGTGCTGTCTCTCTGTTTCTGTGTGTCTTTCTCTCTCTCTGTGTCCTTCTCTGGCTCATGGAGGAAAGAGAGACACTTAAGAAAGAAAGAGAACAAACAGAAGAAGGAGATAAAGTTACAAGAGCCCTAAAATATCTAGGTTCATTCTCAGGTGCATACAGTTCCTTGGGGGTCCTGGTCAGATGCTGATTCTGAGTCTGGAGGTCTGGAGTTAAGCCTGAGACCCTGCATGCCTGACAGGCTTCCCGGGAGGCGGCTGCTGCTGCTGTTCTGTGGGCCTCACCTGAGAAGCAAGGCCCGAGTGGTCAGACCTGGGTAGCAATAATGCACAGGCACTCTCCTGCACTGACCTGCTCTTACCTTCTGCTTCTCTCTCAACCCATTACCTCCTGGATCACTGACAACACTTTTCGATGCCTCATATCAAAAATTAGAAAGCTTCGCTCAACATTACATAGAAATCATCTTCTTTTCCAATGACCTCTGTAACTTCTTTCTTCTTCCATGACTTTTTGGTTTCTTGATCTCATGTCTAGCCCTTTCTTGACTTGAATCATTCATTTATTTATTTCTTCCTTCTATCCTGCTCACTCTGCCCGAAGTGGTTTCATTTCTCTAGAAAAACGTTTTAAACATTTATTTATTCATCTATTTATTTTTAGGCCGCTGGGTCCAGCTGAACTGTGGTCGGCTATGTGGGAGTTCAGAGTCTCAACCACTTGCTAGCTCCTTCTCTACAGATTTTAACATAGAGAAATAGCCTTCCATCTTTTCTTTCTGGTCCCATTTGAGAACAACGTTATAAATGGTATCTTCTAATGGCAGTAGAGTTTAGATTAAACTCAATTTTCAGCTTTTTTTTTTTTTTTAATCTCTCAGACTACTTCTTTGTGAAGTAATGCTTACCATAATACATGGTTTTCGGAACATCTGGAGGAACACTGATTTTCCCTAGAAAGCCGTTCCTATGTCACTGTGGTAAAAGGGAATGTCCAGACTTGCAGTCAATGCAGCCTTTCAAATTCTCTTTGGTTGAGACGAATGCCCACGGCTGCCCAGCCATCCTATAACTAAGACTCTTAAAAAGCTTATTGTCCACATGTTTGATTCTCTGGCTTGAAAACAATGATTTAGGTGTGAATCTCTGACCACACATGGTAATGCCTAACACCATCCTTCCAAACCCACTTGAGACCAGTAAACAGTGATTAAGCTGACAAACCTTTCCAGCTCTAAATGTCCATTTAACTCATGAAATATTAAAGCTGTTTTGTTGATAACCTCATGAGATTACACCATGCCAATTCAAAACTGATAAGATATTACTGAACAGTTGACATATGTACCATCCTACCAAATGGAACTTTCTATTAATTGATGTTTGCACAACAAATTCAAGATATATGGGACCAGCAGATGGTGTAGAGGCTACGTCGCCGGACTCCCATGTAGTCAACCGCAGTTTGAGTCTTGGACCTGGTGGCTTAAACTCATGCTGGACGCTTGTGTACGCGTACTTAAGATCCCAGGTGGAGAGTGGAGGAGAAGGGATTGCGGTGTGGCTATCCCCCCTGGGGGGTGATTTCTCGCTTTCTGTCTCTCTCTCTCTGTCTTTCTAGCGAGTGCACACGCCCTATAGCAAAAGCCTCTCAAAAAACAAGAGAGGGAGAGATGTAATGGTAAATGATGATCATAATTACAAATCCTAAGTACTCACTCGACTTTGACCTAAAGGAAAGCTGCAATTCTTGTTTAATATTTTTTGGTGCTGAATACATTTGAAGTTCACACTTAGGGAATCAGTTATTTAAGGCTATTCGTGCCTTACAATGGCAGGTCAGTTTCCAGTTTATCCAGTGTTTTCAGCAAAACCTTTCATAATCCACATTTGAAAACTTAAGAAATTGAGGGAAAATGACTTGATCAAAGCCCATATGAAGTAGTAAGTGGAAAAGTCAGGATAAGACCCTATATCTCCATTTTCTTTTATAGTGAGTCTATTTTATTGACTCAAACACCTACTTCTCTTACAGAGGGAATAAATCAACCAAATGTTATCCTGGGTCGAAAGTGTGACTATAAACTAAGACAAATTTGTTTTTACCTCCACGTGCACATGGACAGATGTGTTTTTACCTCCATGTGCAGATGTGCAGATCCAAAATTCATAAGAAGTTGTCCTTTAATATTTCTGGGAGTGATATGCCCATTTTACTTCATTTTTCTTCTCATACTCTTCAGGAGTCAACAACAACAACAACAAAGCTTGTTGCTGCAGAAACATAACCAGCCAGTTTCCAGTCAATCTGATTGAACAAACATTGGTTAAGTACCTATTTGTGTAGCATACGCAGTGTCAGACACTGAAAATAGGGTGATAAGACACTGTCATCTCCACTTGGAAGTGTTTACAGACTTGTTAAATAGGCCCCGCGACAACCATGGTGGCCTAAGAAGGGAATGGTCAACTGGGAAAAGCAAATGAGTGAGGAGAGAGCAGCTGATTCTTAAGAATGACAAAGTGATTCCCTCATATGGAGGACAAAGATTGCTCCAGAGCATGGACAGCTGACACCTGGTCAAACTAGTCACTACCAATGTATTATAGATGCCTAAAGGTAAGAGTCTGGAGGTCACGTCAGGCCATGAGTGTCACATCTGTGTGTCAGTGGAATTTACCTATTAACCAGAGGAAGCCAAAGAAGAATTTTAAGTAGGGGAATACTTGTGAGCACATGTGAAAACTTCAGCTTTTGACTCACATGAGCCTCCATCCTTTTCTTCTTTCATTGGTTACCTTTGCCATCTGACAAGATGTACTTTGACTCTCCAGGTTAATCAGCAGCCAGCTCCCACAAAGCCCCGGGAGCCATCTGCATGCTTCCCCCGTATAGACTCCATGCTTTTGGTCCCAAATCATATCGCCTACTTGTGACCTGCAATATTTACCAAACTTGACCCAAATGGTCAGTCACATTACTTGAAAGTCAAGAAGAAGTGAGGAGTCCCACTAAACAAAACAGAGTGTGACTCTCTGCTCCAGGTGTTTAGATAGTCTCAGCCTCTGGCTATACTCATTCTAGGTGAATTTTAGAGATTATTAGGTTGAGTTATGCCTGCAGGACAAAGTCCTTGTTTTCTGACCAGCAGGTGAACTAGTATTAAATGCTAAAATACCCTCGGTCTCCCCTCTCTGTGGAGTCCTAGTCTTCTTGCACAGGCTCCTGGAGGAAGAAGAATATATAAATCCACTTGATGGCTCCCTTCCTAGTCATGTAAGGCCACAGGGGCCTTATGAAAAGCTGTTGCAGACTCTTTCCTAGGCAGACGGTTTCCTATCTCTGTCTTCCCACTTGGCTTCCCATCTCCAATTCAAGCCCCTGAAACTACTTCTCACCAATTGCCACTTGGTTAACAATAGGCCTGGTTTGGCACTGGGTGTCCCAAGATGAAACCTCTAGGATTATTCCTCTCCACTCCAGGCACAACACTTTAGGTAAAGGGCCTGGAAATAGTCATGGCATGACATGGCTGCAGTTTGCAAACTCTTAGACAACAAAAGCAATCTGACTCTGCTCCATAGCTTAGTAAATTCTTTGTGCTTACTTGAAGATGACCCAGTGTGTTAGTCAGGATTCTCTAGAGAAACAGAACCAATAAGATATGTGTGTGTGTGTGTGTGTGTGTGTGTGTGTGTGTGTGTGGAGACAGACAGAGAGAGAGATTATAAAGAACTGGATTACACACTTATAAAGGCTGAGAACCTTAATATCTGCAGGGTGACTGAGCAAGCTGAAGACCAAGGAGAACTGATGGTGCAGTTCCAGTTTAAGTCCAAAGGCCCGAGAAACAAGACAGATGAATAGTGTAGTTCCAGTCTGAAGGCCAATAGGTTAGAAACTCAAGAATCAATGTTGGCATTGGAGTTTGAAGGCAGGAAAAAAACTAAGGACAGTCAGGTAGGAGGAAGTCTCTCTTACTGTTGGGAGGCTTAGTCTTGCTCTCTTTAGTAGTTCAATTGATTCAATGAAGCCCACCCACAATAGGCAGGAAAATTTACTTTACTCAACCTACCAATTTAAATGTTAATATTATCCAAAAACACTGTCACAGAAACAACCAGAATAATGTTTGACCAAATATCTAGGCACCTTGTTGCCTAGCCAAGTTGACACACAAAATTTGTCCATTGTGGGACCAGCAGTTGGCATGATGGCTACGTCACTGGACGCCCATGTAGTCGACCGTGGTTCAAGTCTCAACCCGGTGGCTTAAACTCATGCTGGGCACGTGTGCATGTGTGCCCAAGATCCCAAGAGGAGATTGTAGGAGAAGGGACTGTGGCGTTGCTATACCCCCTGGGGGTTGATTTCTCACCTGTGCTCTCTCTGTTCTCTCTGTCTTTCTGGCGAGCACACACTCCCTATGACAAAAAACTCTCAAAAAAAAAAAACTAATCCATCATGATATCCAGTACACTGGCAATGTTTATACACTATGAAATCTTCAATGATTTGTGTAGTACATGAAATGTATCAAGCACTCAATATTTTGCAAACTTTATCATTTTTATCAGCTAAGATTTGTAACTAGAAAGTCGCCCCTCCCCACCCCGCCCAGGGCAGGACACTAATTTATAATTTAAAGAATCTGCAAATACAGTTTTTATCTACATGTATTCCTTTCACTAATATTTTAATTATCTGTTTTTTTTTTTTTCCTTTGAAGGATGAAAAACTTAAAAGTACATGCTAGGAGCCTTTAATCTTGTGCCTTTCTTGTCTTTCTGATATTTTTAGAGAAACATATTAAACATATTTAAAAACATATTAAACATATTTGAAACTGTCATTATCAGTGTTAGGGGCTCCTATTAGGGTAGAAGGGGCTAGTTGCAACCAATGTTGAGTCAGGGGTAGAGGGCAGTAGCTGGAGAAGAATGACTGCAGACCCCATCTTCCTCAGGAGAACTGTGGTCCCAGCTGTTAAGCTACTCTCGAGCTGAGTCTGATCCAGGCTATGCTGGTCTATTGAGTCTATTTAAGCTGAGCTGGTCAATCTGGATTCTATCTGGGCTGAGCAGATGGGGTCATGGGATGGGATTTCTAAGGAGATTTTGAGTGCCCTATTGTATCCCCACATGTTTATTCAAGGGTCTATCTGTTCTGTAGAAGATACTAGAATGAACAGGGCCCAGTCATTGGTACCAGGGTTTATGGGTGGATCCTGATTTCAATAGGGAGCTAGAAAGAGAACTGAAAGAAGTCATGGCAGTAGATAGTAAGGCAGATGGGCCATTTCCAGTGGCTTGTGATAGGAAAACTAGAGCCCCACGTTCCTCCACATTTATTCTTGCCAGGAACACTTGATGCTGGCCATGGGACTCTTTCCAGTTCCTCGTAAACAGGAGAGTATGCTTCACATATATTGCCAGGCTGGCTTCACATTGGCTCAAGGACTATGGAAAAGAACCTCCAGATCTTAAAAGTTCCTTTTATCCTATTTTGAAGCGCTTTCCTCTCCACCCTCATGTCTATCCACAGAAGCCATTGTCATACATTTCCATTTGTTACCTTATGGTTTACATAAGAGCAATTTCTTACCTACTGCCTCCAGTGGCATCTGATGTCAACCTAGAATGATGATTAAAGGAGGAATTATGACAGATGAGAAAGTGGAGATCAAGCAATCTATCAAGGTCACACACGGTTAATTCTATTATTTCTCTCCTCACTCAAGTTTAGGGCTTTCCTCATTCTGAGATTGGTTACAAGGAATTCATAGGAAACTGCTGGCTCAGAAAATCTAAGGTTGTGGATGAACCATCCATACATGAGGGGGTTCCATGGGCCCCTGCTGCCTTGGCCCCCATCTCCTCACCAGGTGTTTCCAGTGTGTTCCCACATTCTGGAACATGCCTGCTTTGGCAGACCAGGCCCACCTGCTCCTTCTTCCTTGAATAACTGCCTGGATTGGACCTATATTCTCACAATCTGCCTGAAAGCCCATATCCTTTTGTGGAGGAAGATAGTAGATTCATTGTCTCAGACCTCTCAGGGTAAAGGTCTGGGGCACAAGCATTTACTTGGGTAATTAGTATTTCCTTCCTGCTTCACATTTTCTTCCCTTCCATGAGGAATTTTTTTGTGTGCCCTTTCTGATGATTTAAAAATTACATCTCTTATGGATGGTGGCCTTGCCACTTGATGATCCTTTTTAGGGAGTCTCTGCTCATTGTAAGACATGCAAGTCAATCTCTATGACACACCAAGGAGTGCTACAAGGCGATGGTTAACTTATGAAAGTCACAACCGAGTCAGAGGTGAGATAGAAACAGGCTCTAAATCACTTTACTCCTAAATTCTGTGTCTTTCTAAAATGACAGGCAACATTGGAGAGCGTGGATTCCTTTTCTATTCAGCCAGGATAAAGAGCTCGTTGTACATCTCCTCTAGATAGAAGGTCCCAGAAAATGGTGAAAAGAAGCACAGCACTGCTACTGTTCATTCCCATCTCCTCTTTTAGTGTTCTTCCTAACATCCCAAGTCAAAGGTTTAGAGAAAAGACGCTAGGGTGATTGATCACAGTGGGGGATTTTACAGAATGGCATCCCCACCTTCACCCTCCCAGAGCTACTTGAAGCTTACTCCAGAGTTCGCTTTTAATCTGTGGACTTTGTTTGGGGCCCAGGATGGATTTCAGGTCAGGTTGCTCTCATCTCTACAACAGACTGAGTGTGGGTTGCAGGGAGTCTTGGGGGCTCATGGATTCCTGACTGTGTCTGAAAGTGGACATAGGAGATAAACAGCAGTCCTCTTACCACTCTGTGTCTTGGATTGGGTGTTCTAGACGCTGAGCTCCAGGTGAGGATTCAGGGATATGTCTTAAGGGAATAGTGCTGTGGGAGAAAGGGGATGAGTGGAGCAGGGTGAGTCAGGGGAAGGAGCTAAGCAGGGATGTCATCCCAGCTGGAGTCTAGCTGATCCCAATGAAGCATAGAGCTGGTCTCACCTTTAGGCAGGGGTGCAGCCTTTTGTACAGGGGGCTACTCCCCATTAATCAGGCACTAATTGACTGTCCTGGATGGGGGTGGTAGTGTGAACAGGACGAGGGACTACTGTGCAACCAAAGGCAATTCTCCAGAGAACTGGCCAATGGCGAGCCCTTTGCATCATCCAGTAAAGCTGCAGAACAGAGTCCACCTACTCCCTGGGGACAAGGAATGAGTGACATGGACCATTTGGGCAGAATTGAGATCATGAAGGTGCTCGTCATATTCTGGATCTCTGGATATAGGGATATGGGGATATGGCTTGAGTAGGTATTAATAAGAGACTGATGTCGATTCTGTGGGTTCTGAAACTTATGACAATGTGGGGACCTCTTGTTAAGGAAAAAGACACAACATGATGAATTCAAAATTAGGTTCACAGCCTGTGCAAGTGGCAGATCCTAAAACTAAAGATCTGTTCACTTCATCCATCCCTAGGTATGTTAGCTCCCTTGTGCAAAAGAAAAGACCAAGGGTCAGAGTTGAGGTGAAGTTGCCCACAGACACCAATTGAGGGGGCAGTTGGAGGAGAGCCCTATTCTTTTAGCTCATAGTCCAATGCCTGCTCTGTGATAACCCAGCAGTACCCACTGCAGAGGGCTGCTGGAAGGAGCCGGAGATAGCAAACGAGAACATACTTTGTAAGCTCTCTCTCTGAAATGCCCCTTATGCAATTATAAGGTGTCGTGATTAAATGGGCAAATGAGCTGTGAGGTGGGATGTTGATGATTTGAATAATTTGGTCAAAGGGATTATACATTTTTTTCTTTCCTGAAATTTTTACAAAGGCTTGTTTTGTTTCATTTTGTATCCCTGGCTTGATTCGAAGTTGCAAACTTCCAAAATTGGCGTTGAGTAATACACTGATGTGTCTCCCAGTCTTGAGTCTACTTGCCAGAGCATGGAAACAGAAAACGGAGGTTTTATCATAGAAAAAAAGAACATTCCTCCTTATCACTCTAGCAGAATGAATAGCTGAACCCTGCACAGTTCTTAAGTAGCAAGGTCGAGGAGATTAAGAGGAGAAAGGGTGGTCTCCTGAACCATGGTACAGAGAGAGTATAGAGTGGGCTCTTAAGAACATGTCTTTGTCCAGAAACTTGCCCGTTGGCACAGCTCTCTCTAAGTCCTGGATGTTTCAGTTATATCCAATGAGTTTCCTCACCCAACTTTTCATCAGCAATGGGTTGTCAGGGGGAGGTCCACTCCTCCTTGAAGGTAAGTGGGTGTCATTGAGCTGCAATTATGTCATCCCCTTTGCCTCCTTTTCTGCAGACTGAACTGCTCTTGAATTGTGGGCCATAGCACACTGAGAACTAAATAACTTTGTTGAAAAAAGTCTTTCTTTTAGAAAGCTTTTATTCACTCAGTTGACAGTGAGGTCCAAGATAACAGAAGTTCAGAATCTGAGCTGACAGGGAGTGCTTAAGCTAACCTCCCACCTTCCAGAAAAATCCCTTGTAGAGCATTTCTGGCAGGCAGTCAGCCAGCCTAACACCGAATCCCTCCAATGACAAGGACTCAGCTCTTCAAGACACCTGCCTCACTGAGAGCTCAGAACAGCTCTTCTTACCCGGCCCTGAAATCTGCCTTCCCTTCACATCCCACCGTTATTTCTACATTTTGTCCTGCCCTATCTCAGGGAACAAAGCCCAGGACTCCTTGCCTTCCTTTTATACATTCTAGGTCCTTTTACTTGCAATGGTTTTTAACATTTCTTTCTTTATTTATTCAGCTGTTTATTTATTCCATGAGTGAGAAATACACACACACACACACACACACACACACACAGATAGAGACACTGCACCCCTGACAGAGTCTCGATACATGATCTACCCCCTGCCTGAGCCAGCACAGATCATGGGCACACATGCCAGGTGTATTCAGGGAGGTCTCTGGATGCAAACCATCAACCTTATGCCTTGCAGAGCAGATGCCTTGTATCTGAGTCACTGTCCAGCCCCTCAATAATTTGTTTTAGATCTTCCTTGCAACTCTGTGCAGGCATATTTGACTTATTTCTCTGTCTTTCAACACCTAGCTAGTGTCTGACACATGGTTGGTGTATGAGACATGTTTGTTGGATGAATATATGAACGAATGAACGAAATCCATTTCTTCTTCTACATAACATCTTTTCAAATATTATAAGATAATCATTGGGCTGTCTGTCTTATCTCATATCTTGCCCCTTTTCTAACAGGTTAATTACCCTTCAACAGTCCCTTGTATTTTTTTTTTTATTTTTTTATTTTTTTTTTTGGAGAAGTTTTTCGCTATAGGGCGCGTGCGCTCGCCAGACAGACAGAGAGAGACATATAGACAGAAAGCGAGAAATCACCCCCCAGGGGGGATGGTCACGCCGCAATCCCTTCTCCTCCATTCTCCTCTCGGGATCTTGGGCACGCATGCACACACGCCCGGCGTGAGTTGTAAGCCACCGGGTCCGAGACGCGAACCGCGGTCGACTACGTGGGAGTCCAGCGACATAGCCATTACGCTAACTGCTGGTTCCCAACAGTCCCTTGTATTTTCAGAGCCACCTGGCCTTGCCAACTTCCCTTGCCAACATTCCTACTAAACTGTGGCTTTTACAAGTGTTTCCAACACCACAGACAAGGTCACTAGTGTGAAGTAGAGTGGGATCACCTTTGGTCACTATGATCCTTTTTTTTTTTCTATTTTTTTCCTCTTTATGGTCCTTTTTCTGGTAGAAGGCTCCATGAATTCCCTTCAGTATTTACAGTCAGGAAGTGAGATAGAAA
Organism: Tupaia tana; assembly: GCA_026018925.1. Classification (NCBI taxonomy): domain Eukaryota; kingdom Metazoa; phylum Chordata; class Mammalia; order Scandentia; family Tupaiidae; genus Tupaia; species Tupaia tana. The sequence continues at coordinate 195,938,523 of JAKSZU010000003.1, forward strand.
GAGTTTCCATCCCCTGGCTGTTTCTGCTCAGCAAAGGAGTATGTCATACCTCTGGATTTGAAGGTGAATGGATCTTTGGTTTATACCACTTGGTACCTGTACTCTGGGTAGATTTACTATTTTTTCTGCAGTTTAGACTCAGCATCTATAAACTGGAGATAATTCTATGAATCTGTGAAGATGAAACAAAAGTAATGTATGTAAAGACCCTGACACATTTCCCAACCTGTATGTAGTAAACACTCAATACATGGGAACTTTAATTACTTGTTATAAACTCTGATTGGGATTATATTGAGGGTGTCAGTTGGATTTAAGGTAGATTCACGCTTAATTAGACCGCATGATAATTAGATTATGCTAATAGAGACTTTGTAGTTTTAGATATAAAAAAATAATCAATATATTGGGTCACCAGAAGAGTCATGATGTATTTTTCTATGCAAAAATGTGTCATGACTTTTCTGATGACCCAATATCTTCTGCTCTCAAAAAATAATGTCTATAGAAATGATAAGGTCATTAACGTCAACATGATAATACTTGAGATTGTCTAAAAGTTTGTATAACACAATCAGCGTAGGCCAGGTAAGCCTGGTCTCATTCATAGGGGTAGATAGGCAGGACAGTATGCAAAGGTACATATACATGGTAGGGTTTGCTGCTCTGCTGGTGGCAGAGTAGTTCATGGAACCATTTCAGATACTTTCTAGTAGACTAGACATGGCACAATGCTCACACTAACCTCAGAGCCACCAGAATGGCAGACATGGTTCCAATTAGAGAATGCAGAGGTCTGGTTCTTGGGACTGGTTTTCTCTTCCTCCTTTCCACTTGAACACTTAGGCTCAGATCTGTGCTCAGAGGACTCTGCCAGATACTTGCAGAGGGTACCTAGAATTGGTTCCCTGACCTTCACATTGATCAGAAAGAATTGTACTAAGCTTCAAGCAACAGACAGTGGACCATGTCTTTAGCTCCTCAAGTCTTCTTGTACCTGAGTTCAGCCAGCTGAGAGAAGTCAGCTCTTGGCTGGCCTGTCTGATAACAGGGGACGTGCTATGTTCAGCTAATTTGTGTTGGAAGGCTTATGAAGAGTAAAATCACGAGGTCTTAGGAATCACTCCTCTTCTAATTTTGTCACTGGCTTGACCATTTTGGATAAGTAGAAATTACAATGGCATGCCATTTCTCCATCACATCCTAACCCTTCACAGTTTTCACATGGTGGAGGCATTCGTTTAGGAATCTCTCAACTCCTAGGAGGATGACAGTGGGTTAGGGCATGTGGGTCCCTCTCCCTTGCCACTTTGCTTATAGAAGCAGTCTTGGCTCAGCCTTGAAGAAGGTTCTACTGGGCCAGGAAGGATAGGGACGGAGGGAGAAATGAATGTGGCTATGCACTAATGATATGATGAAACACATGAGACAGGGAGACTAGATTTTCAAGCTCTTGGGATTTCAAGATGTTGTTGACTTAAAATGTGGCTTTCATTGCCCAGATCGTACATTTAAGATCAACCCCTTGAAACAGAAATGGACCATTTGCTGAAGCTGAGATGTGAACCAAAGAGGTAATCACATCTTTGGAACTTTCCCAACTTTTCTTTCTTCTTTCTTCTCTTCTATAGATTCCAGAATTCTAGGTCAAGGCCTGCAATTGACAGTCTCTCAATGCTCTCTTTAAAGAGGCATGTGACTATAGAAATTTTAAAGATTAGACCCAAGGCCAGTTGCAAGAACTCCAAGATTAGAATGTATGCTATTTAGGCCTTTGTCTGTGACATGTGACACTGCTTGCTATTGCCCAAAAAAGACAAAGAAGAAACAAATACAGTTTCTCCTTCCTTCAAAACAAGTAACAGAAAAACGTGGCATGTGAATTAAGAGGCCTGGAGTTTTTGTTTGTGCTCACTATCTAATGTTAGCTAGGATACAAATCACTCTCATCAATAAAATGGAAAGGATTATGAGAATTACCTTCTAAGATAAATAGGGGGTGCATGTCAGAATTGAGATCAGAAGGTCAGCTCCAGGGCTTGGTGGGCCATATGGTCTACCATGTAGTTTGAGTCCTGGACCAGGACACTTGAGAAACATGATTGGCACGTGTGTGTATGTGTGTGTGTATGTGTATATGTCCAAAATCCTGAAAGTAGGGAGAAGTGGAGGAGAAAGGGTTGTGCCATGACCAATTCCCATGGAAATATTTTTTCCTGTCCTTCTTTCTATTTCTTTCTGACAAGCACGCATGCCCTCTATCAAAAATAAAAAAGAAGAAAAGAAAAGAAAAAAAGAGAAAAAATATGATTAGAAACTACTGAGATGGAAGAGGAAAAAATAAAGCAGCTTAGGTATTGTTTCTACTGGAACTCTTAGGACTTGGGTGATGTCCATGGTATGGCCTCTACAGAAAGGCAACCTTCATTTCCCACATCTTAACACTGATCAGATTGAACCAGGTTGTGTAGTTGAAATGCCTATACTGAGAGCCCTTCTCCTTTCTGGGTTCCTTAGATAATAATAGTAGCAGTAATAGAAGCCAATGTTTATTGAACACCTATTAAGAACTTTATCAATATAATCTCATTTATCACTGTAAACCTTCGTGGTGTCATTATCTTTTAGATGAAGAAATTGACTTAAGAGGTGTCATTTACTTAAGACTACACAACTAGTGGAAATAGAATTCTTTCACTTTCTCTAAATGTCCTTCTTATTCACTCTGACTCACATCTGTGGGGTTTTTTTTTTTTTTTTTTGGTCATCGTGGTCTTCTGGTATTTTTGCGAGCTTTCCATTTTAACTACTTGCTGATACCATCAATGCATCTATAAATTCAAGTACATCCATACGATTAATCCCACCAGATTGCAAACTCTATAACAATAAGGATTTTCACCTGTTATGTTCATGGATATAGCCCCTGACATATATTAGGTGCTTTGTATGTGTTTTTTATATGGATGGTTTATTCTTGAATGAATGATATATGGGCGGAAACTCAGATCCAGGGATTTGCTTTTAGACTGGGATCAGGTCTTTTGAAGCTCTAGGGTCTGGGTTGGCTGTCTATGGGAAATGTCCTCCGGGATTTGAGATTCTGGGCATGCAGCTCCTCCCAGGTCAGCTCTGATAGAAGCACAGATATAGGACCCATCAAGAATATCTGGTTAGGTTTTGAAGATGGCTGGTGATTATATATAAAACCCCATAATTGCTCAAGAGACATATACCTATCCTTGGTATTAGTACCAGAATGAAATTTCTCAGGACCAGCAGTTAGCGTAATGGCTATGTCGCTGGACTCCCGCATAGTCGACCGCGGTTCGATCCTGGACCCGGTGGCTTAAAACTCACACCGGGCACATGTGCGTGCGTGCGTGCCCAAGATCCCGAGAGGAGAATGGAGGAGAAGGGATTGCGGCATGGCCAACCCCCCTGGGGGGGTGATTTCTCACTGTCTCTCTGTCTCTCTCTGTCCAGTGAGCGCACGCGCCCTATAGCAAAAGCCTCTCAAAAAAAAAAGAATGAAATTTCTCTTGAGGATCCTCATAAAGGTTGTCTTGAATATTCAAAACACCACAAGTTCCACAACATCTATGAGTAAACACCGTGGAGATATTCAATCGTACTTTCCTGGGGTGATATTCAGTAAAGGTGGATGGGCAGTGGTTTCTGCAAGTGCCATCAGAAATCAACAAGTCTTCACTCCCTATTTTAGCCATCCTTTCTCACTCTATGACTCACTGTGGGGGTTCACTCTCTGGGAGCACTTGGGTGCCCTGGGAAGCCTTCATTCTTGGGTTGTTCTAAAAGCAGTACTAGAAATTTAAACACCCATGCTCCCTGGCATACACTCTGTGTTCTCTCTGGCCACCCCAAAAAGATGCTACTCTAAAAGATCATTCCACTTGGAGGGAACCCAAAGGAATGAAAAAGGTCTTTTTTTTTTTTTTTTTTTTTTTTTTTTTAAATGATGGAGAAATGCAAAACAACCCAGCAACAACCACCCAGTTAGTTGCTGATGAACCCTATTTTGATGCAAATTCAAGACAACTGCAGCCCAATAAAGAGAAACAGATCAGGCTGGGTGCAGAACATGGTCCATGAGAAATGCAGTTTTCAGTCTCTCCAGCATGCTTTCCTGATGTGGCAGAATTTTGGAAAACCCAGTCATTTAAAACTAACACTTCTAAAATCTCAAGCCCATGGGGAGTCTTACAATTTTCTTTGGAGCAGCCAAATAAATTTCAGACCTATCATTTTGTCATTTAAAGTCTCTAAATCTAGAGCCAGAATGATTAGGGATGCTGGCAGAGTTGCAGGAAAAAACTCTCTCCCAAGGCTTTGTTCTGTCCCAGGGAGACTGCCAGTTCTGCCTGTAAATCCAGTGAGAGATTGTGTAATCCTAACACCCCTGGGAGGCAAGCAGCCCTGAAAGAGCCTGCCTCCTACTTTAACCTGGCCCAGCAGGTCCCCAAAACAAAGAACTACTTCATAGTGTAGTAGAACCAGCTTGGACCACATACTGCTGGAATTAAAGCTATCATCCACCATCTACTTGGCACAGGTGGCTAAGAAGTAGCCCTTTTCTCATTCACATAAGTCACGATGTCTGGATTTTATCTTTTTCTTCCCCCTCACCTATAACAAAGAAAGGACACAGAGGGTATGATCAGTGTTGTACATCTTCAACAATGACAGCACCAGAGAGACCACAGCAGAGGATATGTAGGTTATGTTGAATGAAGAGTACCTCTGCCAGGGCAAGCGATGGACATGAAGAACAGACTGCTGATGGTGGTATAGGGGAGTTGGGCAGCTCCGATTTCCACTTTTGAGCACATGCAGTAGATTGGACTGCTTCAAAGTCATGACTTAAGGGAATCCAGAAGATTCTGCCTCAAAGTGTTTATCTTTTTTTTAAGAGTTTTTTTTTTTTTTTTTTTTTTTTTTTTTTTTTTTTTTTTTTGTCTATAGGATGTGTATACTTGCTGTAGAGACACAGAGAGACAGAGAGTTAGAAAGAGCAAGAAATCACCCACCAGGGAGGATGGCCACACCGCAATCCCTTCTTCTCCATTCTCCTCTCAGGATCTTGGGCATAACACACAAACAGAACCAAAGTGAGTTTTAAGCCACTGAGTCTGGGACTCAAACCATGGTTGACTACATGGGACTCCAATGACATAACCATTACGCCATCTGCAGGTCCCTCCAAGTGTTTATCTTTTAAAGACTGTTGGGGGCTGGACAATGAGGTTGACCCACTGATGAGTGGAGGAGGTCCTGGATTAGTGTCTAGAGACCTCCCTGATCATGCTGGAGGTGTGTTGTGCCCATGGTCCTGGGCTGGCTGAGGCTCATGGGCTGACTGTGTCTGGGAGTGGATTGTGGTGTGCAGAGTCTGTTGGAGGGTATTCTCCCACTCCACCACCCTTTCTCACTTATGGAGGAAGGACATTGATAAACAGAAAAAAAAAAAAGTCCACTATTCGTACTTTTTTACTGAAAGTTGTTGGGTCTTAAGGAGTATTCTACTAAAATGCAATTACTTTGTAAAGGATTTTTGCCTGAAATGTGATCAGTCTTCTAGTAGTAACAATTACTAGCAGGGAGGGAAAAGCTCTGGGAGAAAGACCACCAGGTGGTCAAGACTTAGGCTGGAAGAGAGGAAGAGGAGGACGTTGAAAGAGGGGAGAACATTTGTCTCCAGTTTGCACTGCCTCCCAGTCTGTAGCTACAGCGGAGTGGTGAGGTAGACGCGGGCTCTGTGCTGTAGGAGCTGGCTGAATGACCTCTGGCTTTCTTATCCACAACAGGATAGGGTTGGCCAAATGGTCTCAAAGGTTGCTTCCAACTGGAAGAGTCCTGGTGTTGTGAAATGGTGACTCTGACCCCAGTCAGGAGTTGTACCTCACCCAGAGAACGTACTAATTAACCAGAAGACTTACGGGCTGTGAGGCCTGTCCCCCCTAGTTCTCCTAGGAAAAGTGCTTAGAAACAGGGGCTTTTCTTAATTCCTCTCTTTAACCTTGAGATAAGAATGCCTTTGTTTGAGTCTCAAGCCTGCCTCAAGTTACGTAACTTACTTTTATTAAATCTCTCCCTGTTTTATATTCAGCTTTTTAGCTGCCCTGGTTTGAGGCTTTAATTGAATAGGTGGCCTTGTATTTATGGTAATTTATTGTCTTCTCTTTCACATCTTGACAGAATAATTGCCTTGGTTTGTTTAGTAAACACAGAGACCAGCTCCACTGCCCAGGGCCTGATAATGGCCTGTGACTACTTTGGGAGGGCTCTGTTTCTGGTCAAGATTTCAGTAAGTTTTCAAGGAAAACGAGCCCATCCTGCCCAGATCCACCTCCTCTTCAGAGCCATGCTCCTAAAAGAGCCAGACAATCTTGTTCTTGTTTATTGAGCAACTCCTGGGATGAGATTTCTTCCTCATTTACTCCTCAGAGTGGCCTTCTCTTATTCACAGTAGCTCCCTTCCCCTACCCATTATCCTTTTTAAATTGTTTTCATTTATTTTTGTTTATAACAACTGTTGTGCCCCACCTGGCGCTGGAGTGTGAGCTTCCCCAAAAGCAGGGGGACTAACAGTGCCCATAACTGCCTTGCTTGGGGACAGTACTCAATCATATAGTCAACAACAACTAATTGAGCACTAAGTACGTGCTGGGCATTGGGGTTGTTGAGACAGATGCACATGTAAAATAAAATAATAGTGATAATAATAATGAGTGTGTTACATGTTTGGAAGCATATTGATAAAATAAGAAGTATTTGAAAATATTGGAGATGAACAAGATCTTTTCAAGGAATTCGCCCATCTAGTGTAGGGTGGGCTGCAGAGAAGACAGACATGTAAATGGATAACTCAGACGAAATGAGATCAGTGCCTTAACAGAGTGCTGTAGACAGTGTTACAGAAGCAGTTACCAGAGGAGGAGGAGGAGAGACTTCTACTTTACAGAGCATGGAGGCTGAGCAAAAGTTTGACAGAAGAAGAGCAAAAGCATTCAAAAAAAGAGTACAAGAAAGAGCATGTGCGAAAATATGGAGTTGTAAGAGGGCTTGGGTGTTGCCGGAATGGGAACAAGTTGGTGGAGTTTTGCACAGGTGCAGGGAAGGCAGTGGAGGCAGAGGAGGGAGAAAGTGGGGGATGAAGCCGCAAAGGTTAGCTGGTTCTGATTGTGGGAGCCAGAGCCTGGTAAGGAAAAGGGACGTGAGAAGGGCAGCCCATAGGAATGTCAGTGTCAGACTTCCGAGGCTGGATGGGAGGACACTGAGGTTACTGAAGGGAAGTGTATTTACAAACCTCCAGGTCCTGGCTGCTTGCTGAAGTTCTGATACCTTCAGTTTGCAATGACATTTGGATACATTCAGGGTAGGGACAATTCTGTAGGGAGTTCTTCTGGAGAAAAAATAGAAAATTTGATTGCAAGAATGCTGAGGCCTCTCTGAGGGCCTTGTACAGATGAGGTGCTCTGAATGTAGACTTCACTAGATTTACAGGAAGCCACTTCTAGAAGTGGTCTTGTCGAAACATTATAAGTAAATTCTGAAGTAAAGCCTGCTTTTATGATCTCACAGCTGCCTTCCTGGGAGAAAATTTTTTTCCTGCCACTTCTTCCTCTGCACTAAAGAGGTCTTAGTCCTGTGCCCCCTTTTCTAACTATGTCCTCTCGCCAGCATAATCTGGATGTCCTTCACCGTCTAGCCCCTGCCTGCCATACCACTTTCCCATCTGGTCCTCAGACCTTGCTACCTCCCATCTCAGCACCTTTGCCTCGGCACCTTTGTATCTGCTGTTCCTTTTGGCTGGAGGATTCTTTCCCCAGAATTTCACTCTCACATTCAACCTGCAGCTCAAATGCCACTTTTTCAGAAGTTCTTGGAGCTTCCTCTGGCTGCCCAACCTAAGAAATGTTTATCACTGCTTTATTTTCTTCATGGCCCTTCTTTCTTCTTTTCTTTTTTAAAGGAATTATTTATTGAATTTTATTTGTTATTATTATTATTCAATTTGACTAGAGAGAGACAGAGAGGGAGAGGGAGAAAGCAAGACACCAGGTCCTGGATTTGAACCATGGTCGACCATGTGAAAGTCCAGCGCCTTAACCACAACACCACCTGCCTGCACCATAGCACTTTTTTCTAACCAAAGTCCTTCCTCTTTTGCCTGCCTTTCTATTCTCTGCTCTCTTTTACCATGGAAGCTGCTTGAGATCAGGGACTTCATCTTGTTTACTGTGCCATATTGTCGGCACCGGAATGGTTCACGCGATCACTTGTTTTTTAAAGGAACCCAGCAGAGTTTACTGATAGCATTTTTACATCATTATAATATGTTGCATTTGTGTTTTTGCACTTTCTAGTTTGCAAAAACATTTTACGTATCTAATCTTACTTTCAGCTCCAAATAACCCAGTGAGATAAGTAAAAGAGGAGTTATTATGTCCTCACTGTAAACATCAGTAAATTGAGATCCAGAGAAGTGGAAGGACTCATCTGAAATTGTCCCACTAATAAATGATAGGTCTTCTTCCATCAAGACCGCATCTTTTCCCATCTTGTCTCACATTTCTAAGAGTTGTTTTTCCTTCTGGCTTCTCAGAACAAAAGGACCTATCCTTCATTGAATGAGAAAGCACTTCTTCCTATTCTTCTAAGGGAGAAAAAGAGAGTCTGGCTTCCACAGGGTGGTTAGGATAGCCCAAACTTCACCCTTGGGTTCACCAGAGAACCAGGTTAATTAGTACATAGTTTATAATTATTATGTTCAGACTATAGCAACACATTCTCTTAGCGCAGTATAATTTTGTTATCTATCATGAAAATGGTGAGGGACTTAAATTTTCATTTTGATTTAATGTCAAAAGTATTGACTGTTAGGCAATTTCACCTAAAGGCAAATCTATTTGGTAGTGAGCAAAGAGTGAGAGACAACTTTGTTATATTTAAAAATAGAGGTAACAGATAAAATGTTTTCTAAAATGGCCTAGAGAATCAATAACAGAACAGGGAGTTAAGCCTGGAATTCCTGGTTTTAGTCAAAGAATATTGAACGTCAATTTCTGTAAGTCTTCTGGGCTTCAGTTCTCCATTGATAGAAATCTTTAGGAAATGTTGATGCATATGCTTCTATGGATTTTTGTTGCTGTTGTTGTAATGCCTGTGAGCTTGCCAGAGAGACAGAGGGAGAGAGAAAATGAGGAAAAGTAAGAAAACACCTCCTGGGGGAATAGCTATGATGTAATCCCTTCTCCATTCTCCTTTTGGGACTTTGGGCACTCGTGCACATGTGCTTGGTTTGTTTCTCAAGCTACAGTTCTGGGATTCAAATTGCACAGTCAGCCATGAGTGATCTGGTCACCTTAGTCACCACACCACCAACTAGCCTATATGCTTTTTTTTTTTTTTTTTTTCAGTTGACAAATAATACACATACAAAGGTGTGGATGGGGCCAGACAGTGGTGCAGTGGTAAAATACAATACTCTGCAAGACAATCCCACAAGGGAAGGTTCCTGGTTCAAGTTTAGAGATGTTACTGAGTATGCCAGTATATCTATGTTCTGAGCTGGTTGAAAAATAGGAGTGGATTATGATGTCAGGACCTTGTTGGGGATGCTGTATCTCTGTCTTACTCATGGAAGAATATATCTTTTTTTTTTTTTTTTTTAAATAATTATTTTATTTTTTTTATTTATTCATTCATTTATTTTTTTAATTTGACCAGAGAGAGATAGAGGGTGAGAGTGAGAGAGAGAGGAAGTGAGAAAGCAAGCCACCAGATTCAGGACTTGAACCCTGGTTGGCCATGTGGGAGTGTCCAGCGCCTTAACCACCACGCCACCTGCTGGTCCCCGGAAGAATATATCTTAAAGAATAATTTTTAAAGGTGTGCTGCTCATTTAGAGCTTAGCAAATTTTCACAAAGTGAATTCACTCATGTGATCGATGACTACATCAAGAGATCAGTACTCTGGAGCTCTCCTCTTCTGTGAGCAAAGGTAATTACTATTCTGAGTTCTGGCACAATGGCTTAGTTTTACCGGCTTTTGAGCTTTATATAAGTGAAATAATATAGTATGTAGTCATCTTTTTGTCTGGCTTTTGTTCCACATTATGTTGGTGAGATTCATTATATTGTCACTTAAAGTTGTAGGGTTTTGTTTTGTTTTGTTTTATTTTTAATATGCTATAGGGTGCATGTGCTCACTGGAGATAGAGAGGAAAAAAAGAGAGATAGAGAGAGGGAAAGTGAGAAAGGACCCCCTTGGGGAAATGGCCATGCCACAATCCCTTCTTTTCTATTCTCCTCTTGGGATTTTGGGCATGCATGCGTACACAACTGGTGTGTTTTTCAAGCTGCTGGGTTCAGGACTTGAATCGCACAGTCAGCCATGTGGGATTTAGTCACTTTAACCACCACTACCTACTGACTCTGCTGTGATTATTTTTGTATACAACTTTTAATGAAAATATATGTGGATTTCAGGACCAGCAATTGGTGTAATGGCTATATTGCTGGACTCCCATGTAGTCGACCATGGTTCGAGTCCTGGACTTGCTGGCTGAAACTCATGCTGGGCACATGTGTGTGCATGCCCAAGATCTCAAGAGGAGAATGGAGGAGAAGGGAATTGCAGCATGGCCATCCCCCCCGGGGAGTGATTTCTCGCTTTCTGTCTCTGTCTCTCTCTGTCTTTCTGGTGAGCACACTCGCCCTATAGCAAAAACTTCTCCAAAAAAAAAGAAAAAGAAAATATATACGGATTTCAGTTGGATATAGATCCAGAAGTGTAATTACTAGATCATAAGTCATGCATGTATTCATAGGTACTGACAAATAGTTTTCCGAAGTAGTTTTACCAATTTATTCTCTAATAAATGATGGATAAGAAGTTCAGTTGCTCTGTTTTCTTGTCGACACTTGGCATTGACTATTTTCTCACCTTAGCTATGCTTGAGTGTGACCCATATTGTATTTTAATGTATCAATATTTAAATGATGATTAATTAATTTTGCTATAATTTATCAAATATATTTGAAAATGGCACATAAAGAAACAGATTTAAGTTATATTCCTGTTTTGTCCTCTAATTATTGACTTCATCTGAACAGGTTCAGCCCACTCAGTTTCTTTCCTAATCGTCCCATTTTCAGATACATCCTAGGGTGATGAAAAGACCAGGAGTCAGGAATTCTAGCAAATGTGCAACTCCTTTGTGTTCCTCCAAAGCCAACATTCCAAGTACTGGAAACCTTTAGGTAGACTGAACCCTTCTACTCTCTCTCTTTTCTTTTCATTTATTTATTCTGAGACAGATAGAGGCACCCAACAAGGTCTTTATGCTTCAATCCTCTCCAGTCTCATAAGAACAACCTGTTTTATCCAGACTGACTCCATCATATTAAGCAAATTGTTTTCCTCTTACTCCTCAGCTTGATAGTCTTGGTTTGAGATCTCTCTTAAGGACTCCAAATAAGTGGGCAATCAACCTGAAACTTGAAATAATGAGGAACATTCAGCTCCCAGAAACCAAAACTTCTTTCTTGAAGACAATTGCTTGACTGTACGCCGTAGCTAAACAAAATTTAACCTGACCTCAGCTTTTCTGTATATTGCCACCAGCCCCCAGCCTCTTCCTTCCCCTATAAAAACATCTATGTTAGCTGGCCATTTGAAGATATTTTTACACGTCTTCCTTATGTGGCAAGGTTGTGATAAAGTCTCCTTTCCTCTCTTACCAATTTACCTCTCCGTGTCTTGTTGAACAGCGAAGGGTCTCTGGACTAGGATATAGGACCCTTCCTAGAACTTCAGTCTCAGCCAGTCTGGGTCATGGACACGTGCATGTGTGCCCTGCATGCTTGGGGAGGTCCTGGAATGTGAATCCAGAACCTTTTCCATGTAGGTCCTGTTTATTACCACTGCACCACTGTCTGGCCCAGTTCTCTTATTTTCAACGGGATTTCCCTGAAGCATGTACCTTAGGCCACCAGAAAGTGGAACAGATAGAAGACTGTCTTACCCTGGGTGGCAGGAGAGAGCATTGTTTGTGTCCTCCCATGCTTGAAAGAGTGTGTTGGACTCGAAATGTCTGATCTTATTACACTAACCTGATTTCTCTATGACTGAATCCAGTTGATAGAAATTTCTCCAAAGACCACAGTAATCTCTAGGATATTTAGTTTCTCTTTTGGCTGAGGAAAAAAAAAACCAAAACTATCCTAATGTTTAAGAGCAATTTCTGGGGACCAGCAGTTAGCGTAATGGCTATGTCGCTGGACTCCCACGTAGTCGACCGCAGTTCGAGTCCCGGACCCAGTGGCTTAAACTCATGCCGGGCGCATGTGCGTGCGTGCCCAAGATCCCAAGAGGAGAATGGAGGAGAAGAGATTGCGGCGTGGCCATCCCCCCTGGGGGGTGATTTCTCGCTTTCTATCTCTCTGTCTCTGTCTGTCTGTCTGGTGAGCGCACGTGCCCTATAGCAAAAACCTCTCCAAAAAAAAAAAAAAAAGAACAATTTCTGTTACCTTATAAACTAAAGGGTCTGTACTCAGTTGCCCATTTCAACGTGCAGATTATGTCATGCTATCCACATTTTTATTCATATTGAATTTTGGTTATTTCTGGATTGAAATTCTGAGATGTTAAGTTAGTTTTCATTTTAGTAGTTCTGATTTAGGTTGGAAGTAGATAGTTAATGGTAATAATTGGTGGAAATATTTCTCATAGACTTACTTTCAGTTTGGGGCCTTGATATTTAGCAAGAAAGATGAGTTTAAATGTGTATAATCGTGAAGCAGGAATTAAAAAAGGAAGGACCTATGAACCTTAAGAAAAATGTATAGAAAGCTGATAATACAGGATCTAACTGAGCCAGTTTTCAGACTGCATTGGGCTACCTGCCCTCAGGCACATCTAGATAGGATGTGTATGTGTGTTTGTGTGTCGGGGATGGTAGAAGAAATAAATTCCTAAAAAGAATATGGTGGTAAGATCCTGAAAGCATATCAGACAGTAATCGAATCCTGTCACTAATGGGAACAGGCTTGTTCTGCAAGCTAAAATCATAATCAGCAGGTAATCAGATCTAGTGCCCTGGGTCTCCCATGACACAGTGATTGTTGTAGACTAGACCAAGAAACAATGGGATATTTTATTCTCTCCTATCAAGGTTGGCAGCTTCCCAAGATCACTGGGGAGAGGGAATAGGTCTCTGAGTTTCAGAACGTTCTTCCTCTGCAGATGGGTCTCATGTCTTAGAGAATTCTTTCCCTTCATCTAAGTGTTGGTTTTTCAGTTTCAGATTGAACTGGCTATGACTCAAGTTTATTCAATTCAGGTGCATTAGGCAACTCAGTGAGTATTTTTAATTAGGGAGGTGCAGACCATGAGCTCAAACACTTCTGGTGGTCTAGGCAGGTGGTGTTGTATAAAGTGGGATCATACAACAGGAGATCTGTTTCCTGATCAAAAGGGGAACTACTAGTTGCTTTCAGACAATGGTCACTGTGTAGGTGAATTGGCCCACCTGGTCAAATCTGAATTATTTTTTTTTTTTGAGAGGTTTTTGCTATAGGGCGCGTGCACTCACCGGAAAGACAGAGAGAGACAGAGAGACAGAAAGCGAGAAATCACCCCCTATGGGGGATGGCCACGCCGCAATCCCTTCTCCTCCATTCTCCTCTTGGAATCTTGGGCATACACGCACACGTGCCTGGTGTGACTTTAAGCCATCAGGTCCGGGACTCAAACTGTGGTCGAGTACATGGGAGTCCAGCGACATAGCCTTTACGCTAACTGCTCGTCCCAAATCTGAATGTTGAAGAAAAGCCAGAAATCCAGATTTTCAAACATGTGCATAAATTTTTGATTTTCAAATGTTCATAATTAGTATAAAATTTAGAAAAAGACACTTTGTAGACCAACTATGTAGATGCCAAACAAAACAAATCTGCAGGTCTCATTCAGCCTCCCAGTGCTGAACTTTCTGGCTAAAGCGGTTTTCTGGGAGGAAAAATTCAACATTTATTCAAGTCACTTGAAGTGATAGGGAACTGTATTATAAGGATACAGGTGGCAATAATATAAATGGGATTTTTCAACTATGCAACAAGGCCTCATAGAAAACCAGAAACTCTGTAAACATATCTGGTCAAGGGAAGAATGAGAATAGGACATGACTGGGAGTTAGTGATAATTGGAAGGTCCTTTATCACCACTGATGGTTTAACTTACACTTCTCAGTTGGTGGCATTTTTTGATATAAGCCAACCATGACTCATATTGATTTGCCTAGTAATTGTAGAATTCTTAACTTGGGTTTCAAGGTCTCTTCAATTATGTACAAGTACGGGAGCATTTTTTTTTCATGCAAGAAGGATTATTGGAGCAGAAATGGGGGAGCTGGTAGGTAAAGGTATGTTTGAGTGTTCTTATCTATGACAAGCACCACGGGCTTCTCTGTGGGCATTTCCCCTTCTTCCTGCTAGCCAATTTTGTTCAGATATCAGGCAACTTACATACTTCAGGAAAAGTTGGTTCTAGTCCAAAGTGACTATATCAAGCAAATCTTGGCAAGACCATTCTCACCAGAAATCTGTTTGGGAGTGGGCATGAAAAACAGCTCTGAGCAATGAGATTAGGAGAAAGTCTAAGGAGGCTTCTTTGAAATTTTCCTTCTGATGAGAAGGCAGAAAATTATATCATTTTTTTCCCCACAGTTTCATCTTCACAGGGTGCTTAAAACTTTGGCAGCCAGTTTGCAACTATGGAGGATAAACATTGACAGAAGTCAACCTACGGACAAAGGAAAAGCAGAAAATTGGGAAAGAACCAGGTGCCAGGCTAGTTGGTGGCTTAGTGGTTGAGGCACCTGGATCACACATGGCTCACTACATAGTGGAATCTTGGACCCAGCAGCTTGAAAAATATACCATGGGGACCAGCAGTTAGCATAATGGCTATGTCGCTGGACTCTCACGTAGTCGATGGCGGTTTGCGTCCCAGACCCGGTGGCTTAAAACTCACGCCGGGCACGTGTGCGTGCGTGCCCAAGATCCCGAGAGGAAAATGGAGGAGAAGGGATTGCGGCGTGGCCCTCCCCCCCGGAGGGTGATTTCTTGCTTTCTGTCTCTCTGTCTCTCTCTGTCTGGCGAGCACACACGCCCTATAGCAAAAACCTCTCCCCCCCCAAAATAAAAAGAAAAGAAAAATACACCATGTGGGACCAGCAGTTGGCATAATGGCTATGTCGCTGGACTCCCATGTAGTCAACTGTGGTTTGAGTCCTGGACCCGGTGGCTTAAACTCACTCCGGGTGCGTGTGCATGCGTGCTCAAGATCTGGAGAGGAGAATGGAGGAGAAGGGATTGCGGCATGGCAATCCCCCTGGGGGGTGATTTCTCACTTTCTGTCTATCTCTTTCTGGTGAGCGCATGCACCCTATAGCAAAAACCTCTTAAAAAAAAAAGAGAGAGAGAGAGAGAGAGAGAGAAAGAAAGACAGACAGACCAGGCACACATGTGTGCATACCCAAAATCTTGAGAGGAGAAGAGAAGTGACTGTGGCATGACTTACTTCCCCCACCCCTGCCCCACCCCAAATGCCCCAGAGTACTTTCTCATTCTCCATCTCTCTCTGGTGAGCTCTTGTGCCCTTTAGCAAATTAATTTTTATGTATGTATGTATGTATGTATTAAGTCAGGTGCCTTGAGCAGGAGGCATGGTAGTCTAGATGCTGCACTCTAACAGGGCTGAGTCCAGGACCTGACGACTTGCTTTCTCACTTTCTCTCTGGTGAGCGTGTGTGCCCTGTAGAAAAATTTAAAATAATAATAAATTAAATGAAATTAAATTAAGAATTCTTTAAAAAAACAAAAACCAAAACCAGGGACCTTAATGATGTCATTGAGTAGTGACTTAACCAGCCCTGAAGCCATCCTACCCCTGAACATATGACTAAATGAGACAATACATTCTCTTCTTTCCCATGATGTTTCTGGTTGGGTTTTCTGTTACTTTGAGCCTAAAGCATCTTAACTGAAACATGTATTATACATTATTCCACTTCGAATATTGAAATTACCTAGAGTTTCCCTTAAGATTAGATTATGTCCACAAAGAGCTTACTAGTAGTGGCCTATGATGTTTATGTTGCCTTTTATGCCCAAAGATAAAGTCTTTGCCTATCACAATTGCTGTGTGTGGAGGAACTTGCTGAAAGCTGAGGTGTGATGGGAAGTCTCATGGGCAGGAGACGGGCACTGTCTTGGGCATCCGTGATAGATTGGTAGCCTGTGTCCAATACCAGGGGTATGGGTTTGCAGAGTCAACACAATCTTTGATTTCATTCACTCATGGTCACTGAACTGCAAATGATCTAGATTATCAAAAGATCTTTGATCCTACAAAGGTACTGTCTTGCCGTGATGACTATCTGAGAGCCCAGTGCAGATCTCCTGAGGCGTAGTCTCTAAGATTCCTGGCCCATGGTAGATGCCACACACATCTCTGTGTTTCCCAGCAACACCTCTTAGGTTTCTCTTCTATTAAAATATTCATTGCTATTATCCTTTATATTTTCGTTCCCATATCCCTCTTGTCCTGTTTCCCGAGAGGAAATAGTTGACCAGATTATCACTTTAGGAAACTCTTTAGTGGAGGTTGGACAGGATAGCCCAGAAACCAAGATCTTCTTATTCTTCATTTCCTTACTTGTGGGGCTTGGGAACTCCACTATTTAGTGAATAGATTGAGAGCCCCCAGAATCATATTGAATTTGAATACATTCCATTTCTCTCTTTTTTCGATTCCTCAATTTTTGTTGCTTAATTTCTCTTTCCTTCCTCTCAAGTCACAATGGGCATTTCTTGGCTTAGGTCAGCCTTTTTTCACTTTAATAAACCTTCTTTTCTCTTAGTCCTTATTTCCCATTTCTGATTGCTCTTAACTGGTTCCTTTATCCCATAATATCCCTTTTCCTGGTGCTTTCTTCCACCCTCCTCAGAGCATCTGTGTGTGTACCTGAAACTGCAGTGGTTTCCTGGAGCTCTCCTGACTTAGCTTTTGGGAAATGACAGTGTATCAGTCTTCTGGATCTAGTACTTAATCTCTGCCATGCTCAGCTCTTGCAGAATGGCTACCAGGTCCCTATTTCATATAACATTATGAAAGATATTAAAACCAATTGGGGATAGTTTTATTTGTCAAAATACTAGACTGAAAGATTTTTGTACTCTTTCATACAACTATAATTTTATCAATTGATTTGCTAGAGGGCACGTGCACCCACTAGAGAGAGACAGAGAAAGGAGAAACATCCTCATGGGGTATGGCCACACTTTCTCCTCTATCTCTCCCTCCTTTCAGGACTTTGGGCACTTAAGTGCACATGTGCCCTGAGTGTTTCTCAAGCACCAGGTCTGGGACTTGAACTGCACAGTTATCTATGTAGGATCAGGCAGCCTTAGTTACCAGGCCACAGAGCTAGCCCTAAGTACAGCTTTTATGATGTGAATCAATTGGCCTATCTTGTAAGAACAAGTCCCTGCCTTGATGAACTTTCCATAGCTTTTCTTTATTGACCTGAATTTGATAAAATCACGCAGTCACCACCTATTACGAATGAAATGAAAGAAAACATGAATATTTGTGAGGAGTGAACCCTGATGTAGGATATAGGAGTATGTTGGTCTCAACCTACAGATTTAAATATGTCCATTAACTAGAATCTTTTTTTTTTTTTTAGGGAGATTTTTGCTATAGGGCGCGTACACTCGCCAGAGAGACACAGAGAGACAGAGAGACAGAAAGTAAGAAATCACCCCCCAGGGGGAATACCATGCCACAATCCCTTCTCCTCCATTCTCCTCTCAGGATCTTGGGCACACATGCCCAGCATGAGTTTTAAATCACTGGGTCTGGGACTTGAACCGCAATTGACTACGTGAGAGTCCAGCGATGTAACTATTACACCATCTGCTGGTCTTGAACTAGAATTTTAAAATGCTGCTTTCCCCATATGAACATGTACATTCTTGGTTCTACATACTTAAGATAAGAGTAAGATGAAAATATTTAATCCATGCTAAATTCCTAAGTATGACTATTTTAAACATCTGTTACAGGCAATTTTGACCTATCAAGTGGGGCCAAAATAAGCTACTGAAGACAGTATTTCTCTCTCAAGTCTCTTTTGGAAGGCCTGTCTGTGGCCTGGTGGTTAAGGGAGCTGGATCCTGAATGACTGACTGACTGATTCAAGTCCTAGAGCTAGTGGCTTAAAAAAGACACTGGATGCGTATGTGTGCACGCACCCAAAATCCCAAAAGAGAAGAAATAAAGGAGGAAGGATTGGGGTATGACAACATTGTGGCATGACCATCCCCCACAGGGGGTGCATTCTCACTTCTCTGCTCTCTCTGTAACTCTGGCAAAACTAAAATAAATAAATAAATAAATAAATAAATAAATAATAAACAAACAGTTTTTAAAAAAATAAAATAAGTGTGACAGCCCCTGTTGGTCCCTGCTTCCTTCCTCTCAGTATCTATTTGCACCCATCGTTGTCACCGAGGTACTTTGTGCTGGGTTGGTTGAACAGCCAATCCTCTGGGGGCAGGACTGGTCTTAGATGAGTGCGGGGCTTGAGCGGTGAATGTACAGGAGATGCCCAGTATCTGTTCCCTGTCTGCCCTCCTGGAAGGTGTTAGACACCCCTGGTTAGAGGGGCGAGGCCAGAAACAGAAGAGTTGGCTTCCTAAGGCTTTAAGACACCTCTAGCAAGAGAAGAGAGAACGAAATGGCACAGTTATTCGTGAGAAACTTTGAGAATCCTTAGACACAAGCAGAACTGCTTAGGAACAGACCATGGCTGTGCATAGCATTCATCTCAGCTGTGGTGCCCAGTGGACCAGAGACTCCAGAACTCAGCAGTCTGGTGCTTGGCATAGGCTCTATCTCTCCCCCTGGGCACCGTCAGCAACAAGAATATGGCTCGTCCTCAAGCGCTCTGAGGAAAGCAGATGCTGAGGCGAGGAGGTGTCAGAGTCTATGGCAAGGCTGGGCAGAGAAGTACATTTAACAACAAAACTTGCTCAAGAAAAAACCAACCAAGTAGCTTGTAAATGACAGTGGTAAGTTGCACCCTCTTCAGTTTGTAGAAATGAAAGTGTGAAAGGCTAAATACATTTTCAAGGGTTCTTATCACATATTCAAAATTGGAAGCTGGAGCCCTTGCTGCTCCAGTTTCTAGGTTATCCATAACAAATACAGCTCTTTCCCTTTTTTAAAAAAAATATGTAATTTCATTTATTATTGTTTTTAAAAATTTGACCAGAGAGACACAGAGCGAGAGAGAGAAAAGGAAAGGGAGAAAGCAAGACACCAGGTCTGGGACTCAAACTGAAGTCGGCCATGTGAGAATCCAGTGCCTTTACCCACTATAACACCTGCCAGCCCCACAAATGCAGTTAGTTCTAAGGAAGCTTTTCTATGAATTAAAATATGATTTGCATTCTATGAATGCAAAACATGATTAAGCTAGAAGTGGGCATTCCTTGAGATGATGCAGAAGCTTCTCAAGTGGGGCAAGAATGGGTAGTGGGTGTGGGTCAGGTGCTGCCAGCTTAGCCCTGGTGTGTGGTATCCACAGGACAGTGACGGCAGATCCACAGTTCTTCTCCAGCAACCGTGTCCATCCTGAAGCCATGTGGGCTCTGGATTTGAGAAGCAGACTACCCTGACTGCATGGGAACAATACTTCATTTGCTAAGATTGGCCATTGATGTCACATGGTGATGGTGGTGGCAAGACAGTCAAGTGGAGGCCAGCTGGTGGCGTGGTGGTTAAGGTGGCTAAATCTCACTCAACCGACTCTGTAGTTTGAAAACCACACCAGGTGCATGTGCGTGTGTACCCAAAACTCTGAGAGGAAAATGGAGGAGGCATTGGGGTGTGACCACCCCCAGCTTCAGGAGGTGCTTTCTCACCTTCTCTCTCTGGGGAGCACACGTGCTCTTTAGCAGATTTTAAATAAATAAAGGACTAAAAAGAAAGAAAGGAAGAAAGACTTATAATTTGTTTTCTTAAGAAGTTTCCTGGGACCAGCAGTTAGCATAATGGCTATGTTGCTGGACTTCCACGTAGTCGACTGCGGTTCGCGTCCCGGACCCGGTGGCTTAAAACTCACGCCGGGTGCGTGTGCGTGCGTGCCCAAGAACCCGAGAGGAGAACGGAGGAGAAGGGATTGCGGCGTGGCCATTCCCCAGGGGGGTGATTTCTCGCTTTCTGTCTCTCTGTCTCTCTCTGTCTGTCTGGCGAGCGCACGCGCCCTATAGCAAAAAAAAAAAAAAAAAAAAAGAAGTTTCCAAAAGTTATAATGATTTAGGTTCTACAATATCATTTTTTTTCTGATGGGACCTGTATGGCCCAAAGAGTAATTTGCAAAGGCCATCAATGGATATTTGGGCACAACTGAGGAAACATGTCCTGTCGGTAAATGTCATTCATCATTTGTGTTATTAGGAAACAAAACAAAACAAAAACAGTTAAGAACTATTTCATTAGATAGCAAAAGCAAATAAGTAACTTTAACAGAAAATGATTACTGTACCACTACATAAATTCAGTGTTTATTATTGCTATGTAATGCTCATAGGTTTACTATATATATAAGGGGACTTCAAAGTTTATGGAAAAATGTAAAGTACAAGTTGATTTTAGTATAAAACAATTTTGAAATCCATGTATAGTTTTTTAAAAATACGCATTTTCATGAACTTTTTGAAGAATCCTTATGGTGTATACATCAGCATTACACCACACGTGTGTGTTTTGGTCATCTATAAAAATTACCCCAAATATCATGTCTTAAGACAACATTTCCTTATGTCTAACTGTATCTCACCTTCTTGGGGAGTAATTCAGACAAATTTGAAAGATAAATATTTGTCAAGCAGAACAAGTGGCAGTGATGTTAGACATGCTATTTCAGTCTCAGCAAACATGGAAAGAAGGGAAATGGAAAATGGGAAATGGGAAGAAGGAACTGATATTCTGAGCATTTGTATTCGAAGATAGAACCCAAGACTAGTGGGGGAGGGGAGAAATGGCATAGGACCAAAGGGGTGGGGAGTGTTTGAGGTGAGGTGCATATTTAATCGCCAAAGTGTAACAGTGAAGCTACCGTAGTGGCAGTGAATCCAAGGATTACGTAGGACAATGAATTCTAAGAACACCGTCAAGGTGAAGTGTTTCTTCCTTCCAACCTGGCAGCTGATTTTTTTTTAATTGCCAGAGATTGCATGTGCCAGAGAGAGACAGAGAGGCAGATAGAGTGAGAGTGAGAAAACACCATCTCCCTAAGGGCATGGTCATACTACAATCCCTTCTCCTTTTCTCCATCCTGTTGGGATTTGGGCACTCACACTTACACACTTGGCATGTTTTTCAAGCCACGGGGACCAGGATTTGAGCTGCAGTTGGCTATATGGGATCCGATTCCCTTAACCACTAGCCTATAGGGCTGCCGGGGACCAGCCTTGGCGGGGGTGGGTTATCTCGACGGAGGCGGCGCAGGTGAACAGAAGACACAGGCCTCGATGCCTTTTCACGCACGTCCTATGCCGGACACTCCTCAAAGATCGCTCTCTGAGGAGTGACAACTGCTAGGAATCATCGTGCCTTTTTATTGAAAATGTGTTACATGCAAGTAAATGGGAGAGGGGCTGCGTGCTTTCAATTATCAGCTCATAAAGGTTTTAACAAAAGGGAACATAGATTCTATTCAGGGTTGGATTAAGGGTGGGTGTCGGGCATTTCCGCAATTGTAGGTGGGTCTCCATAGAATGCAGTTTCAGGAAGGTGGTTCCGGTAAGCAGCAGCACAGCAGCCATCTTGTGATTACTAGGAATGGCTCTGAGAAAAGAAAATCTCAAGAATAGATATTAGTTCCTATGGATCTTAATAAAGAATGATACTTACATAGTTTTATACGGATCTAAAACTTGATTTGAGGAGTCCTAAAATATTTATCTATTTCGCTTGGTGAAGGCAGGGGGGTGGTCCTGGGCCAGTTTTGGCCTAATCCTATTTTACATAAAGAAAGGATTAAGTTTACCTTAAATGTATTTTGAAGGGCCTTCCAAAGACCATTTCCGCTTAGATAGAACTTCAGCCCACCCTCTACTGTGACCATGGAGATAAAGCATTGTAATTAATGGTAGGTGATTATAGCAAAGGGGAGCGGTCGGGGGAGTTCCTGGAAAATTTTATCATATACTCAGGATGTATAAGAAGCTATGCGATAGATACTTTTATAGTAGTAAATTGGGGAGTCAGAGGGGGGTCGCTTCCCAGCAAGGCTACCAGTTTTCTGGAGCAAATAGCAAGCAGCCTTGCTGACATGCTAATTGACCCAAGCTTTGTTCCAAGGTCAGGGGGTGCACAACAGTGGTTTTGCCAGCATATTGATCTGACCGGAAGCGGAGCTCAAAGGTCTGGGGGGCTCAGACAGATCCTGGGGCCTCGCCGGGTCGGACTCCTCCATAGGGCCAGCCTTAGTCAGCTAGTTTTCAGGAGTTTGGAATTAAGTTTGGTGTGAGGTGGAAAGAAAAATTTAGCTGCTACAGTTACAGATAAAGTATGCTAATTATAAGGCCAATGTAGTTATTTGTCTTAATCTTAAAAGACTCCAAGATATGCAATTCCTTCTGTGAAGTCTAGATTTCCCACTGACTTCAAAGGCATTTCCGAGGGCAGGCGAGTTATGTTGAGGATGTTAGGCGTTGTCTGGCTAGGCTGTAAGAGGTGGATAGCATTCATTACCCTGTCCTCAGAGGATCTAAAGCACATGGCAATGTGCGCTTCAAGCTGTAAACATATTTTCCGCATCGTGCTGGCTACTCTCACTCCCTTGTTATTATGTGGAGAAAAGAATGTAATCTAGTTTCAAGGGAGTTCCTGACAGTGTTCTTTTGTTTGATGATAGTAATTATTATTATTTTTTTTTTGGTGGTAGAGGGTGTGTATACTTGGTAAAGAGAGAGAGAGAGGGAGAGGAGAAAGCACCTCACATGGAGAATGGTCATACCACAATCCCTTCTCCATCTCTCCTTCCTTTCAGGATTTTGGGCATGCAAACACACACGCCTGGTGTATTTCTCAAGTCACCGTGTCTGGGTCTCAAACTACATGGTCTGCCATGTAGGATCTGGTTGCCTTAACTACCAGGACACAGAGTCAGTCCAATTGAAGTAATTTAAAAACAATTTCTATCTACTTTTCCAAACATACTCAAGGAAGTCTTGTTCATGGACTTGGGTGTTTGTTGTACCCACTAGTAAACTATTTTAGTGACTATAAGACACCTATGAACCCACAGTTCAAATATATGCTCCCATTGCCTCTTGAAGAGAGACCTCTTCCTAGCCCTTGTCCACTCCAGCTCCCCAAAACAGTCTCAGAGTCATCTCTAGAAGCTATTCTTCTAGCTACTTATTAGTCTGTATAAATGTACTACGATTTATGAGTTTATGATTATAGTGTTTTCAGAGCCCAGACACAAGACCACTGTTACACACAATTGACAACATGTGTTCTTAGGGCAAACAGAACTGGACTGAAATCTTAGTCCTCAATTTACTACTCATGTGGCCTTGAACAAATTATGCAGTTTTTTATAACCTCAGTTTCTTCATCTGTAAAAGCTTGATGAGGAGAATGATGCCAATAATCCTTGTCTAGTAGAGATATTTTATAGATTAAATGAAATTATGAACAGTTATTATAAATTAGGCTCTTGCTCTTCAATCCCTTCTAAGGTTGGAAAGAACTGCTTCACTGGAGCAATGTCCACAATGGTTACCATTGATGGCCATGTGCCATCCTTGGGACTAAATACTTTACCTAAATAATCTGTAATTATAGTGAAAAAATGCTAAGAAGAGGCTTTTACAGCAAAGGAAATGGGGTCAGAGAGGTTAATTATCTTTCTCAAAGCCATAAATCCTAGTGTTAGAGCCACGGTGTGAACTCCAAAGCCGATATTCTTTTCATTAAGCCATCCCGGTTTAAGTCATTGCTCCTGACGGTGAATATGGGTTGGAAGTGTCAATACTTCCCTCTTGCATTCACAAAGGATAGATTTCCCTTGTTCTAGAGAAAAATGGACTTCTAATATAAAGCAGCAAGTCTGGGTGGAAACCCATTTGCCCACAGTGTCCCATATGGACCAATTGCCTTTCAAGATGGCAGCAATTCTGAACAAGAGACATATACAGCTGTCTCACACTGACACGCATTCATGCCCAGGCTCCTGTAACAAGCATTAGCTTCAAAGAACTCTTGATATAGAGTTTATCTCCCTTAGAGATAAAATGAGTCATTGGTAGGCCAATGACTCTGGCCTACCAGCTTTGGATACAAATAAAATCACTCTGCCAGATACTAACCCAAAGTCCCTATTCTTGTCCACTCTACTCCATTTGGAATTCTGATTTCCCTCTTTCCCTGCAAAAAATATTTTGCCTCTCTGGCTCCTTCCCCCAAAAGTATAATCCCCAAAAAGTCTTCTTCTTCTTCTCCTTTTTCTCCTCCTCCTCCTTTTTAATTTCTTTGTGTACTTGAGAGAGAGAGAGAGAGAGAGAGAGAGAGAGAGAGACCGAGACAGAAAGAGAGAGGGAAAGTGAGAAAGTTCCTCCCAGGGGAGACAGCCACTCTGAAATCCCCTCTCCTCTTGGCATTTTAGGCATGCATACACACGTGCATGGCATGTTTCTTAAGGTGCCAAGTCCAAGACTTGAACTACGCAGTTAGCCATGTGGGGTCCAGATGCCCAACCACCATGCCACCTGGCTGGCTCAGTTTGTTTCTTCCTTTTGGGCTTTGCAGGGAAATCAAATAATTTCCAGAGCTCCTGGAAGGAGAAATAAAAAGAGAATTAATAATTATTAGGAGTAAAGGAAACAGAGAAGTTCACCATTTCCCCTGCAGTGGATAGACCTAAAGCATAAAGTATAGTGATGACATTTTTCACAGTCAAACACTTGAAGGCACAAACTAACACACAATGGAGAGTATGTCTGAAATCAGAAAAATGTCAAAGTTCAGGCTGTATGACCGGAGAATATGCTGAGAGTTTTCTTTCTATTCTATAAACACAGAATAGGCTGTTGACACTATCCCAACATATTTCTGGCACTCTTCTATATAGAAAGAGCAAACTATGTATCAGAAATGTACTTTGAGAAACTCTGGATATTAAGGTACCCTGTTTAAAAATTTTCCATAAGGGAATCTTAACTAGAATTGCTTACTTGTGCCAATATTTTCTAAGAGTTTTTTCCAGGCAGGAAGTAATTTTTAATGCTTAAGTATCTCTTCCTGAAACCTAGTCCTCTTTTATCACAGAAATTTATTAAAAGTCCATATGAGCTGCACACAAAATAATTTAAAAAATATATAAAACAAAATAGCCACAGTATAGAGTCTGTAAAAGAGAATAAACATAACCCCATATCATCCTATCACCTTCCTTTACCTTTAAAATACTTTCTTCCAGTTTTCATTATGTCTCCACATGTCTTTACATGATATACTTTATTATATTTGACATTACAAAAACTTTACTCTCTTGTTAACTTTCTTATGAAAATCATTTGTAATAACCACATAATAATATGTAGAGTCTAAATTTTTGTTCACTTTTTTTTTTTTTTGGAGAGGTTTTTGCTATGGGGCATGTGTGTTCACCAGAAAGACAGATTCAAAGAGATAGAAAATGAGAAACCACCCCACCCCCAGGAGGGGGATGGCTACGCCGCAATCCCTTCTCCTCCATTCTCCTCTTGGGATCTTGGGCATGCATGCACACGTGCCTGGCATGAGTTTAAACCCCAGGGTCCGGGACACGAACCACGGTCGCCTACATGGGAGTTCAGTGACATGGCCATTATGCTAACTGCTGTTCCCATTTTTATTCACTTTTGATTCAATCAAAGAGAGGATGTTTTGCCCTTTAAAATAAATTTGTAAAGTATTTTTACATTTTAAAAAATTTTGTAAAGCTAATTTTAGGGAAAATTTTCAGGCTTCCCAAAAAGTTTCAAGAACAAGACATAGAATACCTGTATACTCTTTATTCAGATTCACTTATTACTAACATTTGCCCCATTTGCTTTCTACATCTCTCCCCATCTTTCTCTCTCTCTCTGTATATAGTATTTTCTGAACTATTGGAGAGGAAGCTGCGTATATCACAGCCTCTTCCTATTAGTTGTCCCAAACTTGGCCAGCAGGAGCCCTTTCAGTTGACCTCTGTATCTTTGTGACATGCACCATTATACTTTTGAGTATCTCCTTAATTTCTGCCACAAAAATGAAGCTCATGGCTCATCTTATAACCATTTTATCCCACTCTGGAATCAATCAGGGATTGATTGTTTTCTCCAGGGATATTTGTTTTCTTTTACTGGAGAATGGTATTAGAGACCAAGATTGGGCTTTAAACAAGATCAGTGTGGGGTGGGGTGGCAAGGGAAATATGGAGAAGAGATTGTGCATGACCACTCCTCATTGGGGTGCATGTTGGGGGTTCTTCTCTACCTTCCTCTTTGCCTCTCTGGTAAGCATGCATGTCCTCTAGCAAATACACACATACATATGTGCATACATACATACATACATAAATTCAGAGTTGGTTTGTCCATACCTCTACAAAAATAGTTACCAAAAAGAGTTCTGGATTTGTTTGCTTTTCTCCCTATTCTAAAAATATCTGTAGTTCAATACTATGTTTGTAAATTACTTGAAGTAATTGACTCTCTTTGTTTTCCTCTTCAGTGTGGTTATTAATTTTAAATCCTGTTAAGATCATTTGTTTAATTTGCTTTTATATTTAATTCTCTCTTCCCATTTTTGTTGGTATAATTTTATGTATTTAATTTTGTTTCTTTATTATGATTATTTTTAATTTGATGAGAGAGAGTGAGAGAAAGCACTCCATCTTCCCAATAGGGTACATATCTCAATTCTTTTTTCTTCACTTCCCCTTCCCTCCAGGATTTTGGGCACTTATGTACATATATCGTGTGTGTTTCTCAAGCTGCGGTTGGGATTCTACCAGTCAGTCATGTGAGACCTGCGTCCCCACCTACAGTGCTTAACTGCTGCGCTATAGGACCAGTCCCATATTTTGATTTTTTTTTAAACCTAAGAATATCTCTTGGAAATCACTCCATAACAGTTCATTGAGACTCCCCACCCAACACACTTGTTAACAGCTGCAAAGTGCTCCATCATGAGTAGTTATCATCATCTATTTAACCAGACACCTATATTTTTAGTTTAACTAGACATTTAGATAGTTTCCAATATTTTGCAACTGCAAATAATGTTGCAATAAATAACTTTGTACAAATATTGTTTTGTGTTGTTGGAGCTGTATCTTCAGAGTAAATGTCCAGAAGTGAGATTGGTGGACTGAAGTATAAAAGCAAAGTCTATTGGATATTGCCAAATTCCTTTCCATAGAGGTTGTACCATTTTGGGTTACCAGAAATATATGGTAGCACCTATTTCTACCACACCCTTACCTCATGAGAGTGTAATAATAAGCTTTTGAAGTTTTGCCAACCTCATGGGTGAAAATGGTATCTCAGTGTTGTTTTAGTTTGCATTTCTCTTATTATGAGTAAAAATGAACAGTTTTTCATATACTTGAAGTCCAGTTTTAGAACTCTTTTTATGAATTATCTGTGAATATCTTCTATTTATTTCCTACAAGATCTTTTAAAAATCTAAAGCTGCTTATTTGGCAGAAATAGCTTTAAAACAATTTACAGTAAATGATAGTAGAACCCCAGGGTACCTGTTTATGAATAAGCTATAGATTCTGCCCTCCAGAAACTCATAGTCTCTAAACCGAACAGTGTCACAGTGGTAATTAGCAATAGCTCTGCATGTGTATTGCCTGCATTCAAATACTGATCCTGGCACTTAGGCAACTTATTTTACCTTTCGCTGCCTCAGTCTCTCCATCTGAAAGATGAGGATGGTAATAGTTCTTATCTCTTCAGGCTGTTTTAAGGATGAAATGATTTACATGTAACTGTACTTTGGACAGTGCCTAGAACAATACATATTCCATAAATGTTAGCTGTCAAAAGAAATGCTCTCAATGCATTGTTTGAGCTGACCACATCAGAACCCTGCTGTATTGTCAATTGTAATAAATGAGGACCTGGAAGTGTAAATCCTTAGGTAAATCAGTGGTGGAATCAGAATTGTAGGGATCAGCAGTGAGCGTAATGGCTATGCCGCTAAACTCCCATGAAGTCGACCGTGGTTCAAGTCCTGAACCCGGTGGCTTAAACTCACGCTGAGTGCGTGTGCTTGCGTGCCCAAGATCCCGAGAGGAGAGTGGAGGAGAAGGGATTGTGTCGTGGCCATCCTCCCTGGGGGGTGATTTCTCACTTTCTGTCTCTCTGTCTCTCTCTGTCTTTCTGGTGAGCACAAACGCCCTATAGCAAAAAAAAACAAAACAAAAACAAAGAACTCTCAAAAAAAGAATTGTAAACTATTCATTCAGTTGTTCATTTTACAGAAAGTTGTTGAGGTTTTGCTATGTACCAGACACTGGTCTAGGCACTAGAGAGATGAAGGCACTTCCAAAGTTTGTGGGGGAAAAATGGACTTAAAGTACGAGCTCATTTTGGTGTTGAGAGTTTCGAAATCCATGCATAGTTTTCTCCATGGTACACATTTTCCATGAACTTTCTGATGATTTCACACACACCTTGAGCAGGACAGAGTTTGACTTCCTGTGGCTCTTTCCCTCTGGTGGCAGGTTTGTGAGGGGTGGGGACTGAAAAAGAAAAGGAAGCCCATTTCGTCTGCCTTGTTCATGACTTCTCTCTTCAGAATCCACAACAGGGTGAAGACTGATTTGATAAATGAAAGAATGAAGGAATGAGTGACTGAGTGGTGAGAAATAAGGCTCAAGACAGGCAGAGCCCAAATTATGAAAGACCTCATGGACTACTCTGAAGAGTATGGACTTTATCCTCTGAAGAGAAATTGCATGACCACATTTACATCTGAGAAAACTCAATTCCCAAGCTGTGTGAAGGACACTCGGGAGAAGGGCGAACAGCGGGGCGGGTGTTAGAATGAGTCTAGTGGGAGATGATGAGGGCCTGGATCAGGGAGGAGGTTGAGGGATGGAGAGGACGAATGCTGCAGAGCAATTTAGGAGTCAGAATTGACTTCACGTGGGACTTGCTGGGTAGAGGCAAGAAGTCTGGAGTAACCCTGAGGTTCACTGAAAAATTGAAGACAAATGACTCACTCGGGAAAATGGAGGGAGGTTTTAAAGCATGGATTTGAGGTAACTGCTTGCATCTGGCTTCTCTATAATCTTTGGAGGCAGAGCTGTGTGGACCTGTCAGGGCACTGAAGTAATAGCCTATGAGAGTAACTGTCAGATACCAGAAAATGTACCAGTTAGGAGGCCAACTGGCCAGTCGGGCAGCCTTCTGGAGGTTTCTGATGGATTGTGGTCAGTGTGAGTTAACAGCTAATTCTAAATGGAAGTTTAGTGTCTCTCTTAGAAGTTAAAAGTTCATTTTAAAAATTTCTTCCGAGAGAGGTGGAACGAACAATAGAGAGGTCCTAACATGGTGATCCATGCCCAGTCTCAGCCAGCTCAAATCACAGCACACATGCCTGACATGCTCAGGAAGGTCCTGGAACCCGAACCCAGGACTTTTCTCCTGTGAGCCCTATTGCATTCTTGTCCTGCCACTACCTGGCAGTTTAGGCTTTTAAGTTTTGTCCTGGAAGTTTAGCCTTTGAAGGCAAAAGTTTTCATCTTTGCATCTTCTCTCATGCCCAAGATGATACCTTGCATAAAACAGACAATGGGTGGGACCAGCAGTTGGCATAACGGCTATGTCACTGGACCCCCCCATGTAGTTGACTGCGGTTGGAGTCTTGGACCCAGTGGCTTAAACTCACATCAGGCGTGTGTGCATGCGTGCCCAAGATCCCAAGAGGAGAATGGAGGAGAAGGGATTGTGACATGGCCATTTCCCTTGGGGTGTGTGTGTGTGTGTGATTTCTTGCTTTCTGTGTCTTAATGGCGAGGGCACACGCCCTATGGCAAAAACCTCTCCAAAAAACCCAAAAAACAGACAATGGGCAATACTTGATGTCAAACAGGGAGATGATGAAAGAATTCATGATCAAGTAAGTAGCCCTTAGGCTGCCCCAAGTGCATTGAACCAGGATGCAAGGAGTTAAGTCTGAGAAAGTTCCAAATCCCTTTCCCAAACAGAAAACAAAGACCCCCAAACAGTCCAACAAAATCCCCTCTGCAAATTTGCATGACACCAGCTTTAGTAGAGGTCAAGCAGGATGAAAAGCTGTGAGTTTCAGACCTAGGGAAAGACCTGGGTAAAGTAAGACAGTCATTTGGACACCTGTATACCTGTCTTTATCTAGCAAAGTATTTCAAATGCAGTTGGCCATGTGGTAAAAATCCAAGAGGCTAGGGACCATGTTGCACAGAAGCCTTCCCTGGCTGATACATATTTTAAAAGGTGACCTGAGCATTCTACAGGATGTCACTGGATCCCCATAAGAAGATTCATCAACAGTTAGGAAAGGATCTGCTACAACTCGTCTTCTATTGGTGTGCTTTCTAGCCTGCCCCTGCCAGATGCTAGGAGCAGGAGGGCAAAGTTAGTATGCACAGTTCGAAGGATAAGGGGACGGTCTCATAAGCAGATGGGGAGGTAATGCAAACAAACGATAGGATGGTCTGCTGAGGCGGACAACATCAGACTTGTGCAGGGAACGAGAAGATCAAGTTGAAAAGCAGAGCACAGGTAAGGACTTGGAGATTGGGTAGGGCGAGAGGAGGAGGTAGGGATAAAAAGGAGAGAAGGGGAAGGAGACGAAAGCAGTCTCACGTGCAGGGCGCGAATCCAGATTAGAGAAGAGGTGTAGAGAGAATTGGAGCCAGATTAGAGAAGAGGTGTAGAGAGAATTGGGTGACGGAATTGAGAACCGAGATGTTTGGAGATCCCTACTGCATTTACACAGACCAGATCAGCGCTAAGGGGTGTGGTACCCAGCTCAGGGAGGTGGGGGTGTGGGGTGGTATCTGGCGCCCGGGTCCGCCCATGCCTCCCAGAAGGGCAAGGCCAGGAAAACCCGGAGGCTGCAGGCAGGGCGGAGGCGGAGCGAGGGAGCCGATGGGCCGGACAGGGGCGGGGGCGGACAAGGAGGCACAGGCCGAGGGCGGCGCTAGGACCCGCCAGCCGCCCCTCCGGCTCCCGGGAGGTTGATAAAGCGGCGGCGGCGTTTGACGTCAGTGGGGAGTTAATTTTAAATCGGTACAAGATGGCGGAGGGGGACGAGGCAGCGCGAAAGCAGCAGCCGCACCAGGGGCTGCGGCGCCGGCGGCGGACCAGCGACTCGAGCGCCGGGGTTAACCACGTCTCGTCCACGACCTCCTTAGGTACGCGCCGGCGGGGCAGAGGGCACAGGCCCCCGGCGGGGCGGGGCGCGGGCCGCTCCGGCTCGCGGGCACCGGCCGCAGGCGGCGGGGTCGCAATCCTGGCCGGCTCAAGTCCGCTCCCGCCGCCGCGCTGCCCGCCGGGCCTAGCCCATGCCGCGCCCCGCGCTCCCACCGCGCGCGGCCTGGCAGGGTGTCGGGTGGGCCGCGGCTGCCGCAGCTGTCGGGTGAACCGGCGGCGCGCGCGTCTGCGCCCGGCCCGGCCCCCTGCCCGCTCGCCCGCCGCGTGTCTGCCGCCGTGTCCGCCCCGACCTGAGGGGGCGGCCTTGAGCCGGGGCCACAGGCCAGGGGCGCTGGGAGGTCGGCGGCGGCGGCACGGTTCGTCCGGGTGCACTCCAGGCGCGGCGACCAGTCACCCAGCGGGCGCTCGCTGCCTTCTGCCTCGCGCGGACAGGGAGGAAGAGGTGACCCGGCGTGATGGGCTCCGCGCAGGGGGAGGACGCGGCGGGAGCCGACACCTCGCTGCCAGGTCGGGGAACTCTCCAGACACCCTTCCAGGAGGGAACCGCAGTCTGCAGGCCTGGGCTGCGCCCCGGGGCCCGTGTCCTGGGCGCCTCGTCCCCCCCAACCCATTCGCGCTGGTTGCTTGTGGCCAGGGTCTCAAGTCCAGGTCTAGGTGTCGAACTCGGGCTGTGAACCGCTTTACTAGTCACTCGGACGGCAGTAAGGCCCGATCGTGGTGCGAGGTCACCTGATCTTGCTGCCGGTTTTGCTGAATGTGAGCTCCTACTGTACGTGTACGAGGAGCGCCCCTTCCCCCGCCGAGACGCAGTTGCGTTGGCCGCAGTGTTGTGTGTCCCTCGCACTCATAACACCCCTATTTTTAGGAGTTTAGCATTTGATCTTTGACTGTGGTGTGAATTGAACGCATGAATTCCTGATTGGGAATTTCGGTGGTACTTAAAGGCATAAAGTTTGTTCAAAGGCTTATAAATAGTAAAAAGCCTACGGTTAGGTAGATGTGGCCAAGATAAGAGTTTGTTAAATACACTAAATACGAGCTTGTGTTTTCAGACTTCTCTTTGCACCATCTGATAAAGGCTTTATTAATGAAATTTAAAACATTTCGATAAAAAATAAGCTGCCAGGAATCACTTTAATGGAAAAGTTAACTTGAAATATACTTCGTCATTCATGGTAGCCCTTGGACATATGTCAGAGGAGATGACAAACTAGTTTTGCTAAGGGAAAAAGAAAAGGAAATAAAGCTTATTTTATTATTGCCTGCTAACCAAAGCACTTGACAGAATTGCTTACCGTGGTAGCACTCTGTAGCAAAATACGTTACCAGACAAGAAAGGCATTGCCTTAACATTTCTGCTGTTTGGATTTCTCAAGTAATTAGTTACTTTGGAATGTTGATGTATTGATTTAGCTCTTTGGGACCCAAGGGGAGGGGGTGTGTGAGTGCTCTACTTTAAAAAAAAAAAGTTAACTATTTTAGATGTAGTTTTAAATACTTGCTTTTTAGGAGAAGTTTTTTTAGTACTCAGTCATGGTTACAACATTGTTTTTATTCTTTGGTACATTGAGAAGAGATGAGAGGCTTGAGACTGTTGATAACTAGGGTCCACCATTTATTACATGCTCTTGTCTGCCACTCACAGGTTATCTATCTTTCTTTTCTTTTTGGTACTAGAGTGGGAGGCCTTCACTTGATAACTCTTCCTGTCAAATGATTGCCTAAAGCAGTACCTATATCTACTAATTTGCTCTGAGTCAGCCATTACTGTATTGAAAACCAACTCAACTTGTTAGGGTTTGTGTTTAAAGCAGAAACTAACTGGCTGTGAATGAATAGGGACTCATCTGTTTTTGACAGTATAGAAACTCTTTGTCTCCCTCTGCTTTCTGGAGAAGTGAAGTTGAGCTGAGGTGTGAGTCAGGTGTCCCTCTAGTAGACTTAGTCTTAGGCAGTAGCTTTGTCTCTTAAGAGAAATGCTTACTCTTTAGGAGTGTAGGATCTTTATAAAGCCGATAAACACATTTTTATTGACTTTGTAGGATTAATAGGATTCTGTAGATGTGATTGAATCTGTTTAGTAAAGTGTTTTGAAATTTGGAAATTTCTTTATTTGGAGAGAAGGAGTTGCCTTATAGCAAAGAGATATTTATTAGGTAGTTAAAATAAACCGTGAGTGAAATTGAGATTCTAGCCGTAAGCAGAGTGCACTTAAGACTTTGGTGATTTTTGTTGGTTTGTTTTTGTGATTGTTTTGTAACTTAAGAGTAAAGTTTTTGAATCTTCACAAAGCCAGTTTCTTGGAATTGTTAGATCTTTTTCTAAATTGTGTTTTCCCCACAATTGGTATTAGATGGTTGTTGAGAGTACTTGGAAGACTAATTGTCAGCTAATTGGATGATGCTGGAGTTGAGAGATAGAATTTTAAAATTCTGGCACTTAGTAGTAAGGTGCATTAAAAATTGTTTATATTCAGTTGAAAGATTTGTTTGACACACTCAGTTGTAAATAAAGCTGTTTAGTACACTCTCAAAATCAGAATGTAAGGGCTAGATTAAAGTTTTTTGGCAATGTTGATTTACAGTTTTATAGAATGAGGATTTTCTTCAGGGAAACAGTTTTCTTTTACTTTAAAAAATTTTTTTAAGTAAGTGTAGAGGTATTCTGATTTTTGTAGCCATTTTGGGTTTTCAAAGTCCAGGTGTGTTGTTATTTTCTAAAAAATTCAGCTGTTGGACTTACCTTAAGGAAGATAGATGTGAACATAAAATAAATGAACTTGATCCCACAAGGAGATCATTACTCAAGTAAGTTTCTTCCAATCCTTTACTCTGCATCGCCCACGAAACAGAAGAATAGTTGAAGACTCTCTCTATAACTTTAAAAATGGAGGGACCAGCAGTTAGCGTAATGGCTGTGTTGCTGCACTCCCATGTAGTGGACCGCGGTTCGAGTCCCGGACCCGGCAGCTTAAACTCACGGTGGGCGCATGTTCGTGCGTGCCCAAGATCCCGAGAGAAGAATGGAGGAGAAGGGATTGCTGCGTGGCCATCCCCCCTGGGGGGTGATTTCTCGCTTTCTATCTCTCTGTCTTTCTGGCAAGCGCATGTGCCCTATAGCAAAAACCTCTCGAAAAAAAGAAAAATGGATAGCAAGAAGTAAACACCAACTTGAAAATAAGATGACTCTAGGATAATATTTGATACTTTATGGAATACTTTAAGCATTTTGTTTTGATTTTAGTTTTTGAAACCTTTTGAGAGAATTAACTTATTATTTCCATTGGAGAGAGGGAGTGTGATTGGTCCCAGTCACCAAATCTTACTGTTTCTCACCAGACTTGGAGGCTAAGGGCCCTTCTTCATTGGAAATTATCACATACGATTAGAGATGACTAGGTCAAACTTTGTTGAATAAATACAGTTTTAAATCATATTAATAATAGAAGGAGAAGATAGGGCAGTTAAAAAAGTAAAGATAAGGAAAGTCACTAAATGGGAAATTTTAAAGAAGGAAGGAAAAAGATATTTCAGAAAGAAGTAGAAAAATTAGTGAAGAAAGTAGAACAGTTTTGCTTGTTATAGACAAAGAGAATCATGGTCTTCAGAATTACATAGCTAAAATAACCATTTTACAAATGACTTTTCAAGTTATGGTAAACATTA
Organism: Tupaia tana; assembly: GCA_026018925.1. NCBI lineage: Eukaryota > Metazoa > Chordata > Mammalia > Scandentia > Tupaiidae > Tupaia > Tupaia tana. The sequence goes on from JAKSZU010000003.1 coordinate 195,973,754, forward strand.
ATATTTGTATATGCTTGTGTACACAAGTATTACTAAATTTGGATAGAATTTTGTAAAAATGTGTGCATTTACAGCCAGCTGGTGGTGTGGTGGTAAAGATGACAGGATCCCACATGACTGACTGTGCCTGGTGACTTGAACATACCAGATGCATGCCCAAAATCTGAGAGGAGAATAGAGGAGAAGGGTTTGTGGGGTGGCCATCTTCCACCGGGCGGTGCGTTCTCACTTTCCCTCTCTCTGGTGAGTGTATGCACCCTATAACACATTTTAAAGATACGTATTTAAGCAAACACCTTTGCTAACTGCTCTGGGACAAATGGCTGTACAGTAATTGTTTTATGGGCAGCTGATACTACTAACACAATGTTTACACAATGAAGGACTAATTTATACATCCTCTATTTGTCCCAGGAGATAATATGCTGGGTAACCTGCTAGCCAATAACTCTCCTCATTTGTTTAAATATGTAGCTGGTGAAAGATGCTTATCTAGGTTCTCTAGTACATTTCATTTTTAATTGCAAAATGCTCTTATTGTTCCTGGTGTATTTCTTTAATCATAAGAAGGAACATAACGTAGTGGTGAAAGAATGAGGAATGGAAGCTAACTTTGCTTGGAGCCCTCATACTCTAGTGATAATAGTTCCATAAGAAGGCTATTGTGAGAAACAGAATGATAGGGTACCAGTGTTTCATAATACTTTACAGTTTGAAAAACTACTGTAAAAACACTAACATTTATCAGGATATGTCAGCTTGACTACTTGTGCTATTGTATGTAATGTGTATATTTGCAATCAAAAGTTAAGATTTTGGGGCCAGCAAGATGGTGTAATGGTTACATTGCTGCTGGACTCCCATGCAGTCAACCGCAGTTCAAGTCCCAGACCTGGCGGCTTAAAATTCATGCTGGGTGCATGTGTGTGCATGCCCAAGATCGCAATAAGAGAATGGAGGAGAAGGGGTTGCAGCATGGCCATCTCCCCTGGGGGGTGATTTCTCAGTTTCTGTCTCTCTGTCTCGCATATGCGCTCTATAGCAAAAATCTCTTTAAAAAATAGTGTTTTTTTTTTTTTTTCCTGTAATATGGACAGAGATTTAGTTTGGGAAAAAGTGGGCAAGCTTTTAACTATTAATGTATCTGTAAGATACTGGTATGTTAATGAAAGGATTATTGTATTGCATGTGGTTAAAATGTTCAACCCAGTCCTAAATATTATATTGGAGGTAGTTATTACTATAATATGTGGTTATTTAACAAGAGACTGTAAACTAAAAATTAATTTTTCTTTCTTTCTTTCTTTTTTTTTTTTAAATTTATAGAGGTTTTGCCTTAGGATACATGCGTTTGCCAGAGAGAGAGAAAGTGAGAAATCACACCCCAGGTGTGATGAACATGTCCCAGTCAGTCCCTTTTCCTGCATTCTCCTCCAGGGATCTTGGTCATACATACACACATGCCTGGCATGAGTTTTCAAACCATCGGGTCTGAGATTCGAACTGTAGTTGGCCATGTGGGAATCCAGTGACATAACCGCTATGCCATCTGCTGGCCCCTAAAAATTAATTTTTAAAACAGGTGACTTGAAAGGCCTTCGTTCAGTTATTAAGATAAATATTCATGCTTCTTAGCTTATGTTCATTTGAGTAAACGTGCCTTTTAGAGAATCACTTAATCATGTGGCAAAGTACTGTTCTGGAATTATTTCAATTACAAGATTCAATACAACATTAATTTCTTAGTTTATGGCCATGGTAGTTTCCAGAGAGAGTGCATTGACTTTTTAAACAGTAAATCTGTAAAGTCTACTTTAGGTTTCTTGTGCACAAGAATGCTTAAAAAATAATTGACTTGAAGCCATACCAACAGTGACTCCCATAAAAACCTTCTTCTCGCCCTTTACTTGAACCTTTATTTTAATAGTAGAGTCATGGATAGTGATTAATATCATATCTTTTTTTTTTTTTCTTCCATATGGCACATGTGCTCACTGGAGACAAAGAGACAGATTGTGTGAACCTGCCAGGTCTGGGACTTGAACTGTGGTTGGCCATGTGGGAATCTAGCACCTTAACCACCATTCCATTTGCTGATCCCTAGAATTACATATTAACAAGTTTTCTTAGTTTTCTTTTTTTTTGAAAGAGAGATTTTTGCTACAGAGCGTGTGTACTCACAGAGACACAGAGAGACAGAGAAACAGAAAGTAAGAAACTGAGAAATCACCCATGGGGGGTATGGCCATGCTGCAGTTCCTCCTCCCCCATTCCTCTTGGGATTTTAGACACACACACACACACACACACACACACACGACGAACACACACACATGCCCAGCGTGAGTTTGAAGCTGCCGGGTCTGGGACTTGAACCGTGGTCAACTATGCGGGAGTCCAGCAACGTAACCATTATGCCATAGGTTTGTTTGTTTGCTTACTCATGGTAGAATTATATACTATTTGCTGGAACGAGATGGAGGGAAGGAGTGATACAGAAGCCCCCTCCACCGGGTCTGGTCGGGCTGTGATCTCCTTCCTCCAGACCTCCAGCCTAGTGGATCTTGGGCACTTAACTGGGCCTGCCTGGAGTGTTTTAGGCAGACTGGGTGGGGGGATTCAAACCTTAGTTGCTGTGTGGGATCTGGTTTCTCCTGAGCAGTACGTTATTTCTCCACCACAGAAGCCCACTGGCACTTAAAAGCTGAGTTGTGAAAACTTCCTATAATCTTCGGAATGGACTTAGAATGAAGACTTGAATTTTAATACTAGCTCTATCATGTTTATCTGTAACATTTTTTCCTCCCTCATTATTAGTATCGATTCTAGTCTTTATTATCATTATTTTTTTAAATGTAGTTCATCTATAAAGATACTTTAGAAACTCAATCCTTCTGTAAAGAAACTCTTTGGAGGGGGAAATTGGCACACTAAATGAGCTGATCTTTTTATGTTTGAATTAATAGATTTATGAGATATCATAGTTGGACTAAGTTCACTTTTATCAGAATTGCCTTGATTTTTGAAAGACATATCAGAAGTTTTGACAGGAAAAATCACCCTTGTTCTTAGATTTTTTTTTAATCAACACTTTAATTTTTCAGTAGATATGAGGTATTATGAGCTGGTTATATGGAAGTTTTAAGTTTAGAGAGTTTTTTTTTTTTTATTGCAGGAAAGCAACAGTGCAGTTGGTTATGTTTCTCAGAAAAATAGCTAAATTTTGAAGTAGGCTAGAAGTTCTTGAGAAGATGGAGCAATGTAGTTTATGCTAAAGTGTCCCATAACAGCTGGACGTTAAAATAGAAATTTGTTGCCATTAAGTTAAAGCTAAGTATGTGATTAAACAGGGCTTTTGGGACCGGCTGTTAACATAATGGCTGTGTCGCTGGACTCCCACGTAGTCTAATTTCTCGCTTTCTGTCTCTCTGTCTCTGTCTGTCTGTCTGGCGAGCGCATGCGCCCTATAGCAAAAAACCTCTCAAAAAAAACAAAAAACAAAAACAGGGCTTTTGATCACAGTTGTTAAGTGAATATGTGTAATATGGTAGTTTATACTTTGTCCTAAAAGTTGTTGTTCTTTATTCTAAGAGCAGTAAATCTTGGTTGTCACTCTGGAAAATAGAAAAAGAAAATAAAAGTCCTACTACTAACATGTTAATGTATATCTGTGTGTGTGTGTGTGTGTGTGTGTGTGTATGTATGTATTTATTATATACATACACATATCCTCTTTTAAATGCATGATTTTTCCAAAGTTGGAATTGTATTATAATTTTTTTTTTTTTTTCTGATTTTGCTAAACAGTGCATGCTCTTGGCAGAGAGGCAGAAAGGAGAGGGACCGGGCGCGTGTGCATGTGTGCCCAAGATCCCAGGAGGAGAATGGAGGAGAAGGGATTGCTGCGTGGCCATCCCCCCTGGGGGGTGATTTCTCACTTTCTGTCTCTCTGTCTCTCTCTGTCTGTTTGGCGAGTGCACGCACCCTATAGCAAAAACCTCTCCAAAAAAAAAAAAAAGGGAGAGGGAGAGGAGCGGGGAGTGGGGGTGGGGGGGAGAAAGCATCCTTCATGGAGAATGGTCACTCTGAAATCCCTTCTCTGTTTCTTCCTCCTTTTGGGATTTTGGGCATGCATGCTCATGTACCCAGTGTGTTTCTCAAGCTGCTAGGTCCGTGACTTGAACCACACAGCTGGCCATGTGAGATCTAGCACCTTAATCACCATGCCACCAAATGATCCCTTATCATACTTATGTAATCTGCTTTTTCATTTCACATTGTTTCCTCACGTGAGTAAATGATTTCTACAATGTGATTTTTAAAAGTAGAAGTGTGGGGGCTGGCAGGTGGCGTGGTGGTTAAGGGCGTTGGACTTCCACATGGCCGACTGTGGTTTGAGTCCCGTACCTGGTGGCTTGCTTTTTTACTTTCTCTCTCTCTCTCTCAATCACTCTGTCCCTCTCTGGTCAAATAAATAAATAAATAAATAAAGTTAAATAAAATAATTCTAAAAAAGAGCTTAATAAAAAGTAGTGTGTTGGACCAGCAGTTAGCGTAATGGCTATGTCGCTGGACTCCCACGTAGTCGACTGCGGTTCACATCCTGGACCTGGTGGTTTAAAACTCAACGCCGGGTGCATGTGCGTGCGTGCATGCCCAAGATCCTGAGAGGAGAATGGAGGAGAAGGGATCGCAGCGTGGCCATCCCTCCTGGGGGGTGATTTCTCACTTTCTGTCTCTCTGTCTCTGTCTGGCGAGCGCACGTGAAGGTAGTGTGTTCAGGTTGAGCATCTGTAAGCTAAAAGTCTGAAATCCAGATTGCTCCAAAATCCACAACTTATTGAGCAGTGACATGATGCCTAAGCGAAAACCATTTTACACAGTGGTTCAGTGTATACAAACTTTGTTTTACAAACATATTCTTTAAAAAAATTGTATAAAATTATCTTCAGCCTGTGTGTACAGGGTGTATATGAAACAAATGAATTTCATGTTTAGATTTTGGTGCTATCATCTCTATGCAGATATTCCAACATCTGAAAAAAATCCAAAATTCAAAACATTTATGGTCTCAAGCTTTTTTGATGATGGGTACTTAACCTGTATTTCCTCACTAACCACCCTCCCACACTGCCCCTTTGGATATGGGATTATTTCTTCTGAATGATGTTGACCAAACATCTTTGTAGAAAAATCTTGGCTTTCAGGATTAGTTCTTAACAGTAGATTACTGGGTCTAATAGGGTGTACAGTTCCAAGGTTGAAGTCTGTGGTACCAGATCCATCCATGAAGATTGTAGTCCTTTATTTTCTCTCCAGTAGGATTAGGTTTGTGCTTGTTTACTAATACCTTTGTTCACAATGGGTGGTATTAATGAAAAATAGATGCTAAGACATAGGTAAAAATGGGGATCTTCTAGCTCTGTGCTGCCACAGTAACATGCTGCTTAATTAAGATAAGCTGGAATCCACAGGGTGAATACATTCTGAATCCTCGTCCTGGTCAGCCTGAATGTGCTGGGCATGTGTGCAAGTGCTCAAGATCCAATAGACTCCAGGTCTGGAGGAAAGGGATTGCAGCCCCACCAGATCCTGTGAAGGGTGTCCTCCCTTCCAGCTCTCATATATGTGCACAGTATATCTTGAATTAAGTAAAAAAGAAGCATCATACTGTTTTAATTTGCCTTTCTTTGATTATTGCTGATGTTGAAATAATAATGTGGTAATTGAAAATGTGAATTTTTTTTATATTAATTTCTTTTTAGTATTCCTTGGCCATCTCAGGTAGTGCTCTTATTGTTTTGTAAAAGCCCTTTTGTATGCAAGAAATTACTTTTCATATTTGCTTTTTATTTTGTATTTTTTTTCTTGGTGAGAGTGTTTAAAAAACCTTGTAAGTGGTTTTTCATATTAAGTGTTTTTCTTAATCAAAAATTTTGAACTTACTTAGTGCTAGTCTCTTTTAGTCCTTTAGGTTGTGTTGCTTTTGTTTTTTTTTTTTTCACTGTTTGAAATTCTTTGTGAAATACTGCTTGTTTATTTATGTCTATTTTCATTGGCAGAAAATGGGCATCTACTTCAGTTCCTAGTAGAATAGTAGAAGAAAAGCAAGCCTGGGAGCTGGGTTCAAATGCTTACAGCCATCAAGCCTCAGTTTACTTAATTAAAAACCCTGCCTTAGAAGTTTAAGATGAAAAGATATGTCTTAAAAAGCATTTGGGTGGGACCAGCAGTTAGCGTAATGGCTATGTCACTGGACTCCCATGTAGTCAACCATGGTTCGAGTCCCAGACCTGGTGGCTTAAACTCATGCTGGGCGTGTGTGCGTGTGTGACCAAGATCCCAAGAGGAGAATAGAGGAGAAGGGATTGCAACGTGGCCATCTTCCCCTGGGGGGGGGGGGGGTGTCTCGCTTTCTGTCTTTCTCTGACAAGCACTTGCACCCTATAGCAAAAACCTCCTCCCCCTCCCCGCCAAAAAAAGCATTTGGGTGAGGGTTGGCAGGTGGCATGGTGGTTAAAGACACTGGACTCCCACATGGCCAACTGTAGTTTGAATCCTGGACCTGGCTGTTTTGCTTTCTCATTTTCCTTGTCTCTGGTCAAAATTAAAATAAATGAATAAGGAGCCGGCAGGTGGCGTGGTGGTTGAAGGCACTGGACTCCCACATGGGGGACCAGGGTTTGAGTTTCAGACCTGGCGGCTTACTTTCTCACTCTCGTGCTCTTGCTCTGCCCTTCTTTGGTCAAATTAAAGTAAATAAATCGAATAAAGTTAAATAAAATAATTTTAAAAATGAATAAATAAGTAAAATTAAATAAATAATTATTTATTTTTATTAAAAAAATAGTATTTGACCTGCACCAAGTATTCAAAGTTATCATCCTTTCTCTTGAGGGTGAGGGAGAACATGAAGGGGTTGAGGTTAGTTTTCTTCTGGGGGTAGAGATGGGATAGGGCAGGCAAATTGGGGACCATACTTAGACAGAACACTAGCATTTTTCTTTCAATGTTATTAGTTGACTTAGTGTGTATCTACCTTACAAAAGGGCTTTTCAGCCTTGTAGTGAATGCCTAATAGAGATGTGTGGAGAGATTCCTGTTCTAAACCTTATACATATTTATGAATTAAGTTTATCATTAAGTTTATAAACTGAGAAGTAGAAATTACTGCATGCTAGTGTTCTTGAGGAAAATTTTGTGGAGGAAGATGGGCTTTGATAGGCTTCGCAGAACAGATGGGTCTTAGCCAATTATATGATATATCACTTAAGACAAAGGCATTCTTTTGGTACCCTTTTTACAAAATAATTTAAATCAGTGTTCTTGATTTCTAGGAATTTTTAATCTAGAAGGGATGCTTAAAAAGTATTTAAAAGCATTTAGATAGTGGCAACTGAAATATCAGTGTTAGAAAATGTTTATGGAAAAGGAATATGGACTGCTTTTCTGTAAACAAGGAAAGCAAATAATGGATTTACAAAACTAGGTAATTTCTGAAAAAACTTTTTTTTTTAGTACAAAACATGACTTAAAAACTGGAGCTATGTTTCCCCTTCTCCCTACTTGTGAAGATGTGTATTTCTTCCATAAGTAATCCTGACATGTACTCTAAAATCACCAAACTAGAGAAGGGGCAAAGGAGAGTACGGAGGAGGGGAGCTCAGAATTTCTTATACTTGTGCCTTTTCAAATTAGTCGCATTTTATCTAGTTGCAAGGATGTTTATTTGTGTTTTTGGCACTCTTCCCTTCTTTTTACAGCTACTCTCGTAGTAGGAAATTTGCCTGTGTTGAGCCAAATCTGGAACTGGAGTGAATGCTTTTATTTTTCTAAAGTGCAGCTATAATAGTCATCTCAACTGGGGAGATTTGGCAAAATGGAACTTGGTGTGTTATTTCCAGAGCCTTGGCTAATACTTTTTTGAGATTTATCATGATACTTCTGTTCTAAATTTAAGCTTGGGTTTGTGGATGTGGGCGTGGGTCTATGTATGTGTAACTCCTTTGCTGACTAGTTATCTCAAATTTCATAGCTCTTTTATAGGTTTGGTATCGTTTAAGTTCCACAGACTTAATTTTGGGGCCAGAAAGGGAATTAATAAACTATTTGAGTTGAGGAAACCTACTCTGGTTTTGATGGATTCCTGATCTTTTTTTTCAAAAACCTTAGATACAATTTTGGAAATGGAAATGTAATACTTTGTTGCTTTATAAAGGCATATGAAAAAAGGGATTATCCCTTATAGAAAATGTGGAATCATTTAGTGTCATCTGTTGCTCAGGTCAAAGAAGGATGTTTAAGAATAAACAACTCTTGGATGCACCCCTTTTCTTCTTTTTGTCACCTCATGACTTTGGGCTTCTCATTTTAAATCCAAGCTCTTCCAAATGCCTTATATCTGATTTCTCTGTTTTTAGACGATTGTTATATGTCCAACTCACTCATCACATTCAGTTTATCTCTGTAGTACAGCTTTGATCCTATTGTTCCTCTGCTACAAATTTCTAGTCGCTCTTCTCAGGGATATAGTGCTCAGCATTTTAAAAACAGTTTATCCATCCTTTTCTCTCTCTCTTTTTTTTTTTAAGTTCATTTATCCATTTCTTCCTGGGGGGAGGGGGGAGACAGACAAGACAGAAGGCCCTCCCCCCCAAGAGTCCCCATACTGCAGTCCACTTCCACTCGCAGCAGGCTTGACTTAGAGGTGTGCTTGCGTGCACCCATGTGCTCAGGGAAGTCCCAGAACAGGAAGCTAGGACCTTTCCATGTGTCCGGTTGTTACCACTGTGTCTCCAACTGTCCCTTCCATTTTTTTTTTTCTTTTGCAGACAAGCATCTTTAGCAACCCCCACCTTTCTCAGCCTTTCAGCCAGTCAGGCTGGCAAACATGCACATGCATGCCCAGACTGTACAGGTCAAACCAGGAACCAAACCCGATCTTCCATTAGCTTTTACATTGTAGAATGGTGGGCACTACTTCTGTGCCATTGTGTCTAGGCCTGCCTACGTAGACTTTGAAGATTAGGGACTTTTAAGTGAGGGAACTGTATGTTTTTCTGATTATAAATGATTAAGTTTCTACAAGAAAATTTTTAGAAAAATAGTTGTGTGCCATTATTTGTTATAAAAACCAACAATAACCCCCCCTCCCTTCTTTGTTTCCTGTGTGTGTAGGGGGAGGGGAGGCTACAGGGAAGAAAGATTTTGAGGATAGTTCTTTAGTTCTAGTTTGCATGGCACTCACTGTGTAATAGTGCCAGTGGCTAAATGGCAGTGTAACTCAGGTGCAGAACTACCATAATTAAATTACAGATTTCAGATCTGTTAAGAAATGGTTATGGAGACCAGCAGATAGCATAATGGCTACGTGGCTGGACTTCCATGGTTCAAGTCTCAGACCTGGTGGCTTAAACTCAGGCTGGGCACATGTGCATGTGTGCCCAAGATCGCAAGAGGAGAGTGGAGGAGAAGAAATTGCAGCGTGGCCATCCTTCTGGGGGTGGGGTGGGGTGGTGGTTTTGCACTTTCTGTCTCTCTGTCCTTCTGGTGCACGCATGTACCTTACAGCAAAAACCTCTCAGAAAAACAAACAAACAAAAACGACAACAAGAAACAGTTATGTGTGGGGCCAGCAGGTGGCGTGGTGGTTGAGATGCTGGACTCCCACGTGACCAACTGTGGTTCAAGTCCAGGACTTGATTTCTCACTTTTTCTCTTTACCTCTCTCTCTCTCTCTCATGAGAGCCTGATAGCAACTTTTAAAAAAATAATAAAAATAAATAAAATAAAAAATTCTTCAGAGGTGATAAAAAGAAAGGGTTATGTATATTTGCAGTTAGGATTATTTTGGTTAGTCTAGTTTTTGTTCAAAGTCCAGTTTAATCTGGAATTTTAGGCATCCACCTCTCCTCAAACAGAAACAAATCCTTTCAACCCACTCCAATTCTGTACTTGTCAGTTTTTACTTATAGAATAGATAAAGTAATACTAGCAATTTATTTGAGATGATAAACATCATTTACAAATACAGACTGATTTGAGTGTCCTTTTTTCCTATGGCTAAACCACTGGGGAACAATGATTGATTTATAATAACTGTCCTATAATATTGAAAGGTGGTTTGGTGTTGAAGAAACACCATGTGTTAATATAAAGATAGAAATCTTTCTTTTGAAAAGTAAAAAAAAAATTTTTATAACATGTATGTGCTTGGTTGAGGGAGAGAGAAAAAGCATCCCCCCACCCCTACAATCCCTTCTTTATTTCTCCATCTTGTTGGGATTTTTGAGTACTTACGTACGTACCTGCTAAATTTTTTTCTCAAGTCACCGGGGCTGGTATTTAAGCTGTGGTTGGTCATATGAGATCCAGGTCCCTTAACCACTAGGCTATGGGGCTGGCCTGAAGCATTTATTTTCCTTTTTTTTTAATGACTTCTTTAAATACTCACATTTTGCCGAGGCCAGCACGTTTCTCTGAGTGGGTAAGGCTGCGGATTAGAAATAGACGCAATAACAAACACACAAAGACACACAAGTATAGAAAAGCGAGGATCTGGTGGGCACAGCTTCTCTGATGGAGAAATTGCGACCAGAACCAGCCTCAGGTTTATTTTTTTAAAGGGCAGAGAATGGGGGAAGGGGAAAATGAGATGTAAAAGGAATGGGGAAGAAGGAAGTGGAATGCAGAGAATAAGGGAGGAGAAATTGGGATGCAAAGCCAGTTGTTTTTGGATGTAAATCCACAGAAGATGTGAAAATGACTGGCACCATACAATTTCTCTGATCCTTTTGGGAGGTAATCTGATAAAGATTTGTGACTTCCTTTAGCCTGAGTTTCAACAAGAGCAGGAAGACAGCCATTGACAATAGGCAGGTATTGCTTAAGTATGTAGATGCTTCTCAATGGTCCTGCTAGAGTAGCTTACTGAATAATACATGGTATTTTGCTGTGTTTAAAAATTTTAGTAAGTGGCTCAAAGTATAATTCTTTTGAGGCTTGATTTTTTTTTTTTTTGGAAGTTTGTGCTATAGGGCATGTGTGCTCGTCAGAGAGACAGAGAGAGACAGAAAGCGAGAAATCACACCCCCCCCCCCCCCCCGGGGGGATGGCCACGCCTCAGTCCCTTCTCCATTCTTCTCTCGGGATCTTGGGCACGCACACACACGCCCGGCATGAGTTCAAGCCACCAGGTCTGGGACTCGAACCGCAGTCAACTACGTGGGAGTCCAGCGACATAGCCATTACGCTAACTGCTGGTCCCAAGGCTTGATTTTTTTTTTTTTAACTCACCCTTAGTTTTGAGGCCTATCCATGTCTAAATACTTAGTAAGTATTTATTAACTTCAGTTCTCTGACTTACCTCATGGTTTGTTTTTATCCATGTATACTTAGGTTGTTCTAAAAATTTCTTCTTTGCAGTTAAAAATAATACTTCAGGGGCCAGCCAGTGGTGTGGTGGTTAAGGGGGCTGGATGCTGCATGGCATACCGCATGGTTTGAGTCCTGAACCTAGGCACATTGTGTGTATATGTTCAGAATCGTAAAAGGAGAAATGGAGAAAGGATTGTGGCATATCTGTCCCCCTTGGGGGTTGCTTTCTCACTCTCTCTCTGTCTCTTTCTCTGTGGAGCAAATAAAATAAATAAATAGATAAATAAACAACTTTAGTAAATAGGAAACCATGTCTTTGTACATATGTTTAAAAATTCCTCTAAGAGGGACCAACAGTTGGCATAACGGCTGTCTCTGGACTCCCATGTAGTTGATTGCGGTTAGACTCCCGGACCAAGTGGCTTAAACTCTTGCCGGGCACCTGTGCATTTAAGATCCCGAGAGGATAATGGAGGAGAAGGGATTGTGGCGTGGCCATACCCCTGGGGAATGACTTCTTGCTTTCTGTCTGTCTCTGTCTTTCTGACGAGCCCACATGCCCTATAACAAAAACCTCTCAAAAAAAAAAAAAAAATCCTCTAAGATACAAACAACTTATCTAGAAAATATTAAACTAAAAAAGTATCAGTAATACGTATTGTCTTTTTAAAAAAATTTGGACCATAGAACAAAAGTATATCTCCTCCCCCCCTTACCTACCCCCTGAAAAAATGCCTAAGAGCAGATGCAAGACTCTTTTTATGCCTTGACTTGTGAGATTTTATGCAAGACTCCTCTTTAGAAGGAAATGGAGAAGAACCTTAGTGTCAGGGTCTGCAGAGCCTAAGTAGAATGTTTCTGAAATTTTTTTTAATTGCTAGAGGGCATGTTAACCGGCCAGATTAAGAGAGGGAGAAAGCATCCCACAATGGGGTGTGGTCAATCCACAGTCCCTTCTCTATTTCTCCATCCTGTTGGGATTTGGGGCTCTCATACACATGTACCCACTGTGTTTTTCAAGCAGTTGGAGTCGGGACTCAAACCGTGATAGACAATGTGGGATCTGGTTTCCTTAACTATTAGGCTATAGGGCCAGCCTTGTTTCTGAATTTTTGTGTATTAATAGTTACTTAGAATCCCTGGAGCCCTCACTTCTTTTTTTTTTTTTTTTTTGAGAGAGATTTTTGCTATAGGGCACGTGCGCTTGCCAGACAGACAGAGACATAGAGACAGAAAGTGAGAAATCACCCCCCCAGGGGAGATGGTCACGCCGCAATCCCTTCTCCTCCGTTCTCCTCTTGGGATCTTAGGCACGCACGCACACGCACCCAGCGTGAGTTTTAAGCCACCGGGTCCAGGACGCGAACCACGGTTGACTACGTGGGAGTCCAGCGACATAGCCATTATGCTAACTGCTGGTTCCCTGGAGCCCTCACTTCTACTAGTATCTCTTAACTAGGCAGCAAAGTTGATTTCATACATTAAGATGTCTGTTTCTAATTAATTTCGTGGGTGCAACAGGTGGTGTGGTGGTTGGGGTGGCTGGACTCTCACTTGGCCGACTGCGGTTTGAGTCTCAGACCTGGCAGCTTGCTTTCTCTCTCTCATGCACATGCCCTATAGCAAAAATAATAATAAAAGGTAAACTTAAATAAATAATAATAGGTAAACTTAAATAAATAATGCTTTAAAAAATAAACTTCATTATTTTTTTCTTCACGTCCACTTTTATTCAAGCGTGTGCTTTAAGAACTGGTTACTGGAGGGACCAGCAGTTAGTATAATGGCTATGTTGCTGGACTCTCATGGAGTCGACTGCAGTTCGAGTCCCGAACCCAGTGGCTTAAACTCATGCCGGGCGCGTGTGCGTGCGTGCCCAAGATCCCTAGAGAAGAATGGAGGAGAAGGGATTGTGGTGTGGCCATCCCCCTGGGGGGTGATTTCTCGCTTTCTGTCTCTCTGGCTAGCGTAAGCGCACTATAGCAAAACCTCTGGGGGGGGGGGGGGGATGAAGAACTGGTTATTATTTGATGACAAGCTTTAGGAAAAAGACTTTGGAGTTTATATATTTATAATCTATTTGCATTTTTCATCTGTTGATAAATGCATAATGCATTTTTGTGTCTCAGTGTTCTTTAAGTGGAAGCAGCAAAAGTTCTGTGACATCAGCACTGGTTACTATGGAAACAGGTTAGATTGCAAGTGGAAAATAATATGTGAATCTTATAGGAAAAACAACTCTGTCTCCTGATTTCATAATAATGAAGGAAGGAGATGGACCACATTTTGTACTCTTTTTTTTTTTTTTTTTAATTTGCCAGTGGGCATGTATGCGTACCAGAGATGGAGAGGGAGAAAGACCCCCGCCCATGAGGTGTGTTTGTGCTGCCATCTCTCCTTCTCTTCACCCTGTCAGGATTTGGGGCATGCATATATATGCACTCGGCATGTTTTTCATGCTGTCAGGGCCTGGACTCAAGCTTCGTGGTCGACCATATGGAATCTGTCTCCCCTAACCATCACCATGGAGCCAGTCACACATTTTGTACCCTTAAAGCTCTTAAAGAGATTTTTGCCATAGGGCATGTACACTTGCTGGAGAGAGAGAGACAGAGACAGAGACAGAGACAAAGTGAGAAATCACTCCCTAGGGGGAATGGCTATGCTGTAATCCCTTGTCCTCCATTCTCGTCCTGGGGTCTTGGGCTCACACACACTCATGCCTGGCATGATTTTCAAGACACCAGGTTGGCCATGTGGGAGTCCAGTGATGTAATCATTACATCATCTGCTGGACCCTCCTTTAAAGATTTAAAAAAAAAAAAATCCCAGATATTTTAGGATGATCTTTTGTTGGTTAAAGGGGCAGTGCTAATGGGGCAAGGTTTTCAAAAACTGGCTTTGTTAATAGGTCCTTTTCTGAAGTCTTTAAATAAAGTTTTTATTGTTGCAGTTTGCATCATAGTTCCAATTTTGTATGAGAGAAATTTAGCTTTATACATTTATAATAACAGCATTTTATAGGAGCAAGTTGTGAGTTAAAATCTTTTTTTTTTAGTACCTGATTGGCTAATAACTGCTTCTTTCCTTCAAGAAAATAATTCATTGAAGCTCAAGTTTGTCTTTTTGTCAACATTCTTATCCTAGGCTGCATCAGTCTGTTTGGCGGATGGGAGGAATAGAGGGACGGTGGAGGTGAAGGGGCCCAGCACTGCCATAAAAATCTCACCCAGGTGCCTGGTCGATGATCATTCTAGACCAGCGGTTTTCAAACCTAAATCCATGTCATGTTAACATTTTAAAACATTTTCTATATCAATTTTGTAAAAGTAGGGATTGTTTTATGCATCTTGTCTCTTTTGTACTTTATTTTTTAAAAAGAGAATTATTTATTTTATTTTTATTTATATTTATATTAATTTGACCAGAGAGAGGCAGAGAGGGGAAGTGAGAAATCAAGCTGCCAAGTCTTGGGCTCGAACCATAGTCAGCCATGTGGGAGTCCCGTGCTCCCAATCTTTAACATCTAGGCTAGAGTTATTCTGTAAGAGGATTAGCAGTCTACTCTGAACAGAGCATTATAATTTAACTTGAAGACCTTTTCTTTCTTGAAAACTTTTCTTTAACATCAATAAAAACTACATGAAATAACATTAAATGAATGGTATTTGCATATTAAATATCTGTAAAATACCATAACCCTTATTATTCCATATTTTCTGAAGACCAACCATATCAGTATCACCTTGGATTTAGACATGCACAGTTTCAGATTCTACTCCAGATTTTACTGATTGAAAATACATATTTTAATGAGATCCCCAGGACTTTCATATTCATGATAAAAGTTTGCAAAGATTGTTGTAGAGGAAACAGCAGTAAATAAGAAGGCCTGACCCCGTTCTCTCCCCTTCAGTGGTCTAGTTAACTGTTTTTCTTCCCTTTAAAATGAGCCAATTGAGAGGTCAACAGGTGGCATGATTTAGGGTGCTGGCATGGCCAGCCATGGTTCAAGTCCTGGATCCAGTGGCTTGAAACTTATGCCAGGTGTGTGCGCATGTGTGTGTGTCTAAAATCTCAACAGAAGAATGGAGGAAAAATGTGATTTCTCACTTTCTTTTTTTTTTTTTTTTTGGAGAGGTTTTTGCTGTAGGGCGTGTGCGCTCGCCGGACAGAGACAGACAGAGAGACAGAAAGCAAGAAATCACCCCCCGGGGGGATGGCCACGCCGCAATCACTTCTCCTTCATTCTCCTCTCAGGATCTTGGGCACACACATACACGCCCCTGGCGTGAGTTTAAGCCACCGGATCGACCCGAACCGTGGTCGACTACGTGGGAGTCTAGCGACATAGCCATTACACCAACTGCTGGTCCCCTGATTTCTCACTTTCTTTCTGTCTCTCTCAGGTGAGTGCATACGCCCTATGGCAAAAACCTTAAAAAAAAAAATTGAGCCAATTGAGGTTGAGCTAGTGGCTGGGCAGCTGAATACCACGTGGCAGACCCAGTGACTTGTGAAACACCCCAAGCATGTCTGCTGCATGTCCAAAATCTCGAAAGGAGGGAGAAGTGGAGGATTGATGGTGTGGCCATATGCCTCATCATGGCCGCTGCTTTCTCTCTTTCTGTCTCTCTTTCTGTCTCTCTTTCTGTCTCTCTTTCTGTCTCTATCCTTGTCCTCTCGCAGAACTAAAAAAAAACAAACAAAACTGGATCGCATAATCTGTAAGTAAGTCTTGTGAAGTTTATATTAAATTTAACTTTAAGTATCGAGGTTAATTTCTAAACATATGTAACTTGAATGTTCTTGGTGTGTCTTGATATGTATTCTAGGTAGCATGCGTATATTCTACTGATGTTTTAAAACACTTACAGGTCTGGAACCAGCAGATGGCATGATGGTTATGTTGCTGGACTCCCATGTAGTTGATTGTGGTTCGAATCCTGAATCTGGCACCTTAAGACTTATGCCAGGCGCATGTGCACACTGGCCCAAGATCGTAAGAGAATGTTCTCCACCACCTGCCCCTCGTGGGGTGTGTAATTTCTTGGTTTCTGTCTCAGCAAGCGCTTGTGCCCTATAGCAAAAATCTTTAAAAACAAACAAATAATACTGTAGGTCTTATAAAATACCCTTTCTCCTCAGTATAGAAAACTATCTCAAGAATTCCTTAAGAAAATAAGTATCAATACGTTCACTTTTGATTTTTTTCACCAAAACTTTGGCATGATCAGGTACTATGTTCACAGGAATTTGGTCACAAAGGAGTAAATTTCTCACCATTGGAGACACTCAAAATGAATCCATGCCCTGGGATATCTGGGTCATGAGAAAATATTTTAAATAAAATTTGAGAATGTCAGCACTGGTGGAGAGCTCCAGTTTTTTATGACATAGGTATCACCTTCATGGGCAGTTACTCTTGAAGGGGACAATACTGATTAGTATATTTTTGTTCTGGAAAAGAATTAATTAATTGGCTGTATTGCTTTATTCTTTTAAGAAATGAAAGTGCTTAGAAGAATAGAATTTATCTGATTTTTGTTGAGCTTCAGTAAACATAAAACTCACTGATTTGGGGATATGGTTGGATGACTGACAAATGTATGGTTTATAACCACCACCAGGGTTATGATATAGACCATTTCCACCACCTCAGAAAGTTCTCTTGTCCCTTTTGTGGTCAATACTCTTCCTTTACCCTCAGCTACTGGCAACCAGTGACCTGCTGTTACTGTTGTTTTTCTAGAATTTTATGTAAATAAGATCATACAGTATAATAGTGAAAGTACAATTTTGTGTTTGTGTAGGGGGCTGCCTTTTTTTACTTAGCGTAATGCTCTTTAGGTTCCCCTGTGTTTGTGTATCCATATTCATTTCTTTTCATTGCTGAGAGGTAGTCTGTTATGTAACTGTAATGCAGTTTATTCATTTTCTAGTAAATGGACATTTGAGTTGTTTTCATTTTCTGGCCATTGTAATAAAGCTGCTGTGAACATTTGTGTTCAAGTTTTTCGTTGTCTTGAGTAGTTCTTACTCAATTGTAAGAATTCTTTGTATATTCTGAATACTGGATTTTATTTAAAGATTTTGATGTCTGTTCATTAGACATATTGGTCTGTAGCTTTATTTTCTTATAATGTCTTTGTCTGGTTTTAGGATTGGTAATAATATTAGCTTCATAAAGTGAGAAATGTTCTTTTCTCTCTTTTTCTGGCAGTCTCTGCAGAATTGGTATTATTTCTTCCTGAATTGTTTGATAGAATTCACCAGTGAAGCCGTCTGGGCCTAGAGTTTTCTCTGTAGGATATTTAATGATTTTGCTTTTAAAGCTGATTCTTTTTATTTTTTTCCTCCTAAAGAGTGGATACCTTCTTTCAGTTAGCTGATAGTGAATTCCTTAGGTTCTTACTTCCATATTTTAGGAGTCAGTAATTGATTGTTTACAACTGTATTTTCAGGGAGTGAGTTGAGAGAAAAGTGGGACAGGCACAGAATTTTAGAATTACTTGGCCTTGACTTGTATATTTTGAAAACATATTTTTCTTCCATAGTGCCCTCTTGTTCTTCCTAATCACTACAGTGAATGAGTGAATGGATGTTTAAAAAAATAAAAGTTGAGACGCACTGTTCTAGAGTATTTGAAAGACTTTCTCTTGCCTCAAATAATTCCAGCAAGTGTCCCTCTTTTATACCTAGATTTAATCTCCTAATGCACCCTTTAGTTGCATTACTACTTTAAAATAGTTCATAATATTTTAAAATAGTTTTAAAAGACTATTATGGGGGACCAGCAGGTGGTGTGGTGGGTAAGGCACTGGACACTCCCACGTGGCCAACCATGGTTCAAGTCCTGCACCTGGTGGCTTGCTTTCTCACTTTCCCCCTCTCTCTCTCTATGTCTGTCTCTGGTCAAATTAAAATAAATGATGAATAAATTAAAATAATAAAAAAGACTATTATGGAAAATTTCAAGTATGTACAAAAGTGAAAAGAACACAAGAAACCTCGTGCATACATTTCTCAGATTGAATGATTAACCAACGTGATGGCCACTTTGTTTTTATCTTGTTCCTGTGTGGCCAGCCTCTCCACCAGTTTATTTTGAAACAAAGAGAAGGTTGAATGAATGTTCTGCTTGTGTGTGTGTGTGTGTGTGTGTGTGTAACAATTAATTTGATTAATTATTATTATTTTAATTTGACCAGAGAAAGAAAGAGGAAAAGTGAGAAAATGAGCTGCCAGATCTGGGACTCAAGCCACAGTTGGCCTGGGTTCTATCTGTGGAAGACCTTAGACCTGTTACTCTAAGTATTGTATTACCTGTATTTTTGGTACCCATAACTTTACACTTGGAAGCTTGTATCTGCATTTTTCTTCCATTAATTCATTTATTTTAATTTGACCAGAAAGAGCTAGAGAGAGAGAGAGAGAGAAAGCGAGAAAGCAAGCCACTAGGTCCAGGACTTGAACCATGGTCGGCCACGTGGGAGTGTCTAGCACCTTAACCACCACGCCATCTGCTGGTCCCCTGTATCTGCGTTTTTGTAACTGAAATTTATTTTGCCAGTGTTTTCCTAGTGGACCAAATAAAGCTTCTGTTACAGAAAAAAAAAAATAAATAAATAAAGTTAGGGAAAATTTTGGGGGAAAAAAGAAACCATACCTTGCTCTCTTTCTTGGCCCTATAACTTATCTATTTTATTCGTTTATTGAAACGTTCTATTTTATTGATGGTGATCTCAAATTGTATTTGCTTCTTAACTTCCAGCTAACATTACTGGAAGGTTCTTCAGTGCTTCTGTAATGGCACTTAATAATTTGCACTAAATTTCAGTGATAATCAGTTCTCTTCCTAAACCTCTCAAACTGCCTTTTGAGCTAAAATCTTATTCCATCAATAGTGTATGTTTCCAATTTTTAAGCATTTTTTTTTTAGACTGTAGATAATATATCTAAGACAGTTGTCACTTTTCTTCGGACTTTTATAGACTTCCTGCATGTGGTAATGTATACATTCCATCACATTTTTGTACATCATTAATCCACCTGTCATATTTAACAAAAATTACTGGTAATTGCACTACCTAGAGATCTTTGCATCTGTCAGCTATGTGTCCTGTACTTTCCAACTGTCCTTTGTTGAATTAGATAGTTTGAACCTGGAAGATAAATCATACTATTTTTATTCCTCATTTGGATAGATTTAAAATACTATACTTTATTTCCAGAGTGATTTTTTTTTTTCAATGTTAAAAATTTGACATTTTGTGTTTTACATTTTTTGGGGGACATTGTAGTTAGTTTCAGATTTTAAGAAACTACAAAAACTGGAGAGCAGAGTGTATTTGTGCTAAGCACAATTCCACATCTTCGACAGGGCTTTCCAGCTCAATAATACTTAGTTTCTAGGTAGTCCTAGTACTTAGACTATAAACACTGAATTTGGATTTATTAATTACACATTTATAAATTTGAATTCTTATGTGGGGGGCCATAGTTATGCTAACGGTCATGAAAGCAGGTTGGGGTTGAAAGTAAAGCCATTTCCATGTCCATGTTTTTATGTACAGAGAGGCAGTGATGGGACTCACCAGTTTTCCTGTGGCCAGTTCCAGCTTTCTAACCTCATTCAGTTGCGTGAAACATATTTTTCTATGGGAAAAGACAATTTGCTTTATAATGTTAATTGAAAGTTGATTTCTGACTGAAGGCTCTGTGGGAAGTATATCATAATTACCGGTATTTTACAAGTAAGTGCGTAGTAGTCTTAACTTCTAAATTAGTTTTC
The DNA here is from genome assembly GCA_026018925.1 of Tupaia tana. Taxonomy (NCBI): domain Eukaryota; kingdom Metazoa; phylum Chordata; class Mammalia; order Scandentia; family Tupaiidae; genus Tupaia; species Tupaia tana. The sequence continues at coordinate 195,993,924 of JAKSZU010000003.1, forward strand.
AGCATTAAACTGTACTCTAAAATATACAGACAGTACATTTTTTAAACTTTTAAAAGTTATCTGTAGAATACTGTTTAAACATTTCATAGTTTGTTACTATGTACCAGTGCTCTGAAAGTCCCAAATTCCTCTTTTCCTGCCAAGTGCCTATATTTTAAAAATCAGAATTGGGAACGACTTGTCCTACTTCATAATCTGCCTTTTTCTCACTTATTTCATACAGAATTATATAAATCACATAGCAAATACAAAAATTAGCAAAATAGCCTTTATTTCTTATGAGTGTGCATGTATTTTTTTAAGCTGTATAATATGTCAGTATGTGGCTTAAATTACTGTTTGAACACTGAGATACTCAGCATTAATTTTTATTGCCAGAAGTAACACTGGTATGGGACCAGCAGATGTTGTAATGGTTTTGTCCCTGGACTCACACATGGCTGACTGTGGTTCGAGTCCTGGACCTGGAGGCTTAAATCTCACGCTAGGCACATGTGCATGTGTGCCCAAGATCCCCAGAGGAGAATGGAGAGAAGGGGTTGCAGAGTGGCTATACCTTCTGGATGGTGATTTCTCGCTTTCTGTCTCTCCGAAGAGTGGATGAGCCCTATAACAAAAACCTCTCGTAAAAAAAGTAACATTGGTAAACAAAGTTTAACATCTTTGTTAACATCTTTCTTTATAATTTCTATAAATAGGTTTACTGTGATATGACCTCTTTAAGGCTTTTTAAAATATGTGCTATAATAAAACCTTTGTGTCCTTGAATACTGTTTTTGTTGTTTCATGATACAGTGCGTGTACACGCACATAAGAGTGAGAATCGATGAGAAGAACACCCTCTGCAGGGTCTGGCCACACTGTGATCCCCTTCCTCCTGCCATCATATCTTGGGTGCTCATGTGTGTGCCTGGAGTGTTTCAGGCTGACAAGGCTGAAGATTTGAACTGCAGTCAGCATGTGGGATCCAGCTTCTCTTCAATAGTGCATTACCTTTACACCACAGAGCCAGCCCTTGATGATGTTGTTGACAAAAATAACCAACTCTATAGAAATAATAATGCGGTTATTAGTAAGCATGAAGTTGACTTACCACCCCAGAGAAAGACAAGCTGTGGTTCTCAGGGCGCTAAGACACTCTGGTTCTTTTCACTTTGTTCTAAGAGCAGGAGAGCTGTCAATCAGCAGAAGGCCTTTACATTGATTTGGCCCAAAAAGGTGGGAGGGACATCTGGAAGTGGAGGCTTTTAGGTTATAGGTGAGTTTGAAATTCTTAGATTAGTGATTGATTAAAGAAAAACACAAGTCTCTGATCCTAATCAGCAAAACAATGTCTGTGCTGTACTCTGAGATAAGAAAGCTTACTATATACGGAGTTGTCTGTCGGAAAAAGGCATGAGCATCTTTGCATAGAAAAATGTCATGACTTTTCTGACAACCCAATACATCATAAAAACACTATTTCTGGAACAGGAAGTGACAACCCACTCTCAGTGGTATGTTAATGTTTATAGACGCCCCCTGGAAAAGACTTTGAAATAGGAAAACAATCAGAGTTCTGTCCTATGTTTTGAGTTTAGAATATTAATGTTAAGGTCCAAATATCAGACTCTAAAACATTACTTAGCTTTTGTTGGATAACTAATTTTCATAAATGGACTGAGTAGGCTGAAGTTGCTTTCCATAAAATTCTGTTTCAAGCTTTAAAAAATTTTTCTATTTAAAACAGTTTTCTCCTTTTATTTGTAAAACAGCATATATGAGTACATGTGTGTGTATGTGTGTAAGAGAGAGACAGAAAGAATCAGCCTGCACAGGGTCTGATCACACCACTGTGATCCCTTCCTCCAGACCTCCAGCCAGTGGAATCTCGGGCACTGGCGTGTGGGCCTGACATGTTTCAGGCTTGCTGGACCTGGGGATTCGAATTGTGTTGCCATGTGCAACCCACCATCCCTTTAATAGCGTACTACTGCTGTGACACAGAGCCAGCCCATGTTGCAAGTTTTTATTTAGTGTATGAATAATAATATAAAATGTACTTTTATTGCTTTTGAAAAGTGAATTATTCTTTGCTTATTTCTCTTTCTGTAAGTTCAGTTTGGGATTGATAGAACTCTTAACTTAGTAACATTTTATTCTGATGCAAATTTGTAATACCTTTTTATTGATTTTGCTTATAATTAAGCTTGAAGTTTGCTGACAGATCTAGGTCAGCCCTGAAGTGCAAATTTTGCTGTTGGAATACATTCCGAGTGTATGATTTTGGCAGATTTAAGACAAAATGTGTTCGAACTGCAAAAAGACAGGTGTCGTTTTGTTGTTGTTTTAACAGATTTATTTTTTAGAGCAATTCTAGATTCACAGCAAAATTTAGTGGAAAGTGTTGTTCTTGTAATACCCCTTGCCCTGAGCATTCACACTCTTCCCATTATTGACATCCTGCACCAAAGCAGTTTATTTGTTAATCAATGAGCCTTCATTGACACATCTTTATCACCCTAAGTCCATAGTGTACCTTAGGGGTAAACCACGTAAATTTCTAGTGGCAGAGCATTCCAGACTGGGGGATCAACACAGGACAAAGATCCAAGGTGGGGAAACAGCCTGTCCAACTACAACAAGGTCATGTCACCTGGGGCTTTGGGAGTCAGTAGGGGAGTGTGTTACAAGATAAAACTAGAGGGGACTAGGTGACATAGGACTGTGGAGGCCATGGTAAAGAACTTGAGTGTTCTTTTTTGTTCCCCTTTATTTTCTGGTTAGAATGGGAAACCAATGGAACGTTTTAAATAGCAGTTTGGCAATCTAGAATGTGAGAAATACAGTAAATGATAGATTAAAGTTGGGGGAGTATAGAAGGACAAAACTTGGTTTGGAGGGTCTGGGAAGATTCTCATTCCTGGGAAATAACATCGAAACTGAGCCTTAAGGAATAAGTATGTATTGATGAGAGCCATAACATGGGAAAAAGTATTTCAAGTACAAGAATGTTGGGAGTGAGGTCTAATAGCATAAGGATCGGAGGAATGGCTACTGTAGCTATTTGTAGTTTGAAGAAGGAGAATAGCACTGAATGTAATGAGAGATTCCCGAGTATAGGATTGTCTAGGCCATGTGTAGGATTTTAATTTTAGTCCTTTTTAAGAATGATTTTAAGGAGAGTAACGATAAAATTTATATAGAACTATATTATTAATACTTAGTTGCTACTTCGATGATTGAATTTGGGGAAGGGAACAAGATTATTAATGCAGGGGGACCAGCAGTTAGCGTAATGGCTGTGTCACTGGACTCCCATGTAGTTGACTGTGGTTCGCATCCTGGACCCGGTGGCTTAAAACTCACGCCGGGCGCGTGTGCGTGCGTGCGTGCGTGCCCAAGATCCCGAGAGGAGAATGGAGGAGAAGGGATTGTGGCGTGGCCATCCTCCCTGGGGGGTGATTTCTCGCTTTCTGTCTCTCTGTCTAGCGAGCGCACGCACCCTATAGCCAAAAAAAAAAAAAAAAAAAACCTCTCAAAAAAAAAAGATTATTAATGCAGGGAGATTAGTTAGGTACCACGTCTGCTAATAGTTGGCACCAAAACTAAGGACAGACTACAAGGCAGACCACAGCCTCCAGATAAGACATCCAGAGATAATAACACAACGACCCAAGCACCAACAGATGTCCTGTCCCAGAATCATCCTGATTGCCTAACCATAGATAGCCTCCCTTTTCTTTAGTCTCCTTGCCCCCCCCAACTTTTGGGGTCGATGTAGCTCTGCATCTGGTCCCCATCCTCTTGGAAAGTGAATGGATTCTTTTCTGTCTGCTTTCTCTCTGAGTTTGTGAATTCTTTCACAGTCCACAACAAAGGCCGCCCTAACAATAGTGGTTATGTGCATAAGGTTTTATGGCACTGTTCACTGCTAATGTACTACTCTTTAGTAGACTGGCTCTCTGTGAGAGGAGGATGGCCAGTATACAGAACATAGTGTATATTGTATACCTCCCTAGATTGGAAACTTGACACTGAGTGGACAGGCAATAAGGAGGGTCTCTTCTAAATTTCTGTGTGGGAGAAAATAAGGCCTCCAGGAGTAACTTCTGTATGGAATCAAGCAGTTGGTCAAGATGAAAACCAGACCTGTGTCTTTTAAAGCTATTAGATATTTGTTGTTCTTGTTATTTTTAAAGAACAGGACCAGGGCCAACTAGTGGCATGGTGGTTAAGGTGGCTGGATCTCACACGACTGACTATATGGTTTGATCCTGGACTGGGTGGCTTTGGAAACATGGGTGGCTTTGGAAACATGTTGGGTACATGGGTGTACATGACCAGAATCTTGAAAGGAAGAATTGATGAAAAGTGATTATGGCATGACCATCCCCCCCGGGGGATGCTTTCCTACTTTCCTTCTCTGTCTCTCTGATGAGTGCAATCACCCTCTAGCAAACTTTTTAAAAAATTTTATTTAAAAGCAGAACTCCAAACATTGCCTCTGCTGTTATTTACATTTTCTGTAATTAGTTCTTCCCCACTGTTTAGTAAGGGTACCTTAATGCTGTGTTGTGGCAAAAAAAGAGGAGTTTATATGGCTATTTAGGGCAGCAATATCATCTTGAAGTGGGGGCTGTGGTGTTTGGAGAGAAAGATGAAATTCTAGCATGTAACTGCATCTCACTGACTATTCTCTCAAATACTAATTCTGTTCTTTGCTTTAATTAAGGGAGGCTCTATTAGTAGTAAGCTAGGGCCTCTGTCTTAGAAGTGTCATTTTGGAAATTTCTTACAATCCTAATTTTGCCCTTTTAAAGTTTCAGAATAAAATAACATTCCTAATCCATAGATATGTTTTAGTCTTTGGAATGACTAAGAGAACCTAGTTTTCTAGGTGATGCTTAAAGGGAAAATTGAACTCTTGAAGTATCAGGTGAAATTATTTTTTCCCTCTATCTGGTTTCTGTGTACAGACAGTAGCAACAACTGTTAGCTAAATAATGAAGTGCTGTTGAACAGCTGCTATTCATATTTAACTGTAAGAAGTAACTGAGCTAGAGGCCATACTGGGTATTACTGTTTATCTGTAATAGGAAATCTTACAAGTATTCTTTGTCTTGTTACAGAGGGAATAAGAAATCTAAAGATACTTTAACATCACTTTTTGTAACTATTCACAAATGATCTGTGATGAATGTAAGGGGGGGATTGGAAGTTATTTGAAGTTTTGCTTTAGTTGTGGCCCTTAAGGAAAAGTTAGTAATATACAGATGCAAATAACTTTCTTTCTTTCTAAAATTCCAGGTGAGAATTATGAAGATGATGACCTGGTAAACTCTGATGAGGTTATGAAGAAACCATGTCCAGTACAGATTGTTCTTGCTCATGAAGATGACCATAACTTTGAGCTTGATGAAGAAGCTTTGGAGCAGATACTACTGCAGGAGCACATACGGGATCTTAACATAGTTGTGGTATCCGTGGCAGGAGCTTTTCGTAAAGGGAAATCATTTCTACTGGACTTCATGCTTAGATATATGTATAACAAGGTGAATAGTGTCTTTAATTTGAACCCAGTTAAAAAGCTGCCAGTCAACTCTGTTTGAAAAACCAGGCAAAAATCAGTAGTAACTATATCTTTATTTTACAGAAATGCACTTCTTTGTAAACTTTTCAATTAATATAGTGATATATGTATCTGCTTGAGCTCTGGATTATTCTTCATTTCCATGATTCCTTTTTGCATGTAATGTGTGTGTATCTTAATACTTTTTATTTGTTATTATAATTTGATCAGAAAGAGAGAGAAAGGGAAAGTGAGAAAGCATGCTGTCAGGTCTGGGACTCGAACCACAATCAGCCATGGGAGAGTCCAGCTCCTTAATTACCTTGCCACCTGTCAGCGCTACATATTATGTACATTGATGAGTATGAGTGAGCATCTGTGTTTTAGGTATTGTAGTTCTAACCTAACATGTCTGAGTATATACCCTGAAAGTCTCTTAAGTACTGTTTAGCTTCTCTTTTTTTATTTCTCAGTTTCTTCTTCTTGGCCACCTTTACACTGTAGTGTAGTGGAAGGATAGTGACCTTTGTGAAAGTATACCTGTGTTCCCCAAATAAGTCACTTTTAGTGGTAACATCCAGTTCGTAGAGAGGTTTGCATGGTCTCCTGTGATCTGGAGCCTATCTCTTAACCTTCATAAGCCAAATGTTTATTTTTTGCTGTTCCTTGAATGGATTATGTAATTGCTAATTCTTGCTATTTTAAGCCTCATAGGATACCTTCCCTGACTTCTAAGACTATCTTATGTCTTCTTCCTAACACTTAATTAAAGCACAGGGCTTACGTTTTTGTCGATATTTCATTAGTTACTTACTTTTTTCTGGCTAGTTTAATCTCTGTCAGAGGTGACCCTTATTGTTGTTATCATATTGTGAGTGCCTAGCACAACAGTTAGGGCTTAGTAGGCACTCGTCTGTTTTGATTAACAATCTCCTTCCCCATGCATTTTCACTTTTAGATGGCGGTTGTTACTTTCCTCCATCTTCCTAGTCTTGACTCTGAAAAGAAACACAAATATTTTTGAACTTGAATGAGGATATTTTTTAGCTGAAAGTTGATCTGAGGGAGATGGGAGTTTGGTAGAGACCAAGAAGAAGAGATTAGTAGAAGTTTTGGAGTGGAACCCTTAGGGGGAAAGGACTTTACAGGGGACTTTTGACATTCAGAAGGCACTTAAAAAGAATTACATAATTGTCTTAACACTTGTTAGCATGCGCACCTTGATGGACTTCTGTATAAGTCATCTGCCTTCTGCGTGTGTCATCTGCCTTGAAATAAGGAATAAGGTAAACATTCCCGGCTTTGCAAGGAAGCATTAAAGTTTTTTTTCTTTTTTTAAGTGGAGATCTCTTCAGGCATTCTCAAGCATACCTGAGTATCAAGAATGTAATTCATGTTAAAGAACAGTATTTTATGTGTTTAAGAAATAGAGAAAGATATATTATTTTAAGGCTTTCTATTTATATTTCATTATTTCCCAGAGTTTTTATTTTTGAAATTAATATAAATAATGGCATATATTTTAAAAAATCTACACATTCAAAAACGATAAAGAATTTCTGTGTTTTGAAGTCTTCTAATCCTTACATTATCTTTTATATACTGTATCTGTCTGTTGTGTCTGAGCTGTTCACTGCAGACATTTGAATCCAAGTAGGTCACAGACAGAATGTTAGAAGAAGGAAGCTTAGATCACTTGTCCAGGAAGGACAGATAAGTTTCACCTCAGGTGCCATTCTCATTCCATCTCTGGTCGTTTTGTAGTGGCTGTTTAGAGAGGGAGTAGCAGCCCACAGTTGTCATGTATTTGTAATCTCTCTACTAACAAGCTCCCTGTTTCCTCGGGAAGATACTAGATCTACTGGAAGGTTGCATACCTAACTAGTGGCTCCTAGGTTGAAATATCTTTTTTTTTTTTTCCAATTTGCTGTAAGGCACCTATGCTTGCTAGAGAGTGAGTGTGTGAGAGAGAAAATAAACTTCCTGGAAAGGATAGCCATGCTGCAGTCCTTTTTCCTCCATCTTCTTCTCAGGATTTTGGGTATGCACATACATTTACCCAGTGTGTTTTTAAGCTCTCCATGTCTGGGATGTACAGTTGACCATGTGGTATCCAGCTGCCTTAACCACCACACCACGGACTGGCTTTGAAATACATTTAACTTTCATTTTTAAGGTTTCCATATAACATTTCTGATATCAGTTACCGTATTCTGTTAATTATTATGCATGTGTATATACACTTAACATTACCAACACCAAGATGAAGATATAGAACCCTCCCTTTCTTGCCTCTTCCCAGTTAATATATACCCCAAAAGTAACTACTGTTCTGAACCTTTAACCATAGGCTCTTTTCACCTGTCTTTAACTTTACAAGAATGATTTCATACCATAGGTATTCTTTTTGTCTTGTTTCATTAACATTGTAACTATGAGATGATCCATGTTTTTACATGTAGCAATGGTTTATTATTTTTGTTATTTTAGTAAAATACTATATGATTAGACCACATTTTATTAGCCATTTAACTGTTGATGCATATTTACTTTGATCATGAAATTTTTAGTCAAGCGATTTTTGTGAATCACACCCTTCCAAAGTGAAGTAGATTACTCCAGCAACCTGCTGTCAGTAGGAATTATTAGAAAAATGCTTATTAAATTGTCACATCTGGCTGCTGTAAAAAATGTATAAAGGTTAAAACTTAATTTTGGGACCAGCAGTTAGCGTAATGGCTATGTCACTGGACTCCCATGTAGTCGACTGTGGTTCGTGTCCCAGACCCGGTGGCTTAAACTCACGCCGGGTGCGTGTGCGTGCGTGCCCAAGATCCCGAGAGGAGAATGGAGGAGAAGGGATTGCCATCCCCTCGGGGGGGGGGGGGGGGGTGATTTCTCGCTTTCTATCTCTCTGTCTCTCTCTCTGTCTGGCGAGCGCACACGCCCTATAGCAAAATCCTCTAAAAAAAACCTTAATTTTGTAGAATTAAATTATGTAATCTATGTAGAGTTTCACATAATGTTTGGGATTTTGACAGCAAGTAATGGTGATAGCTGTTTTACTAAACTCTTCTAGATAAGGATTCTTAATTCTTTATAGAGTTGCTTCTATCTTTATAGCATTCCCTGTGTTTTTCTTTTTAAAACTTTGTTATGGGGACTGGCAGGTGGCATGGTGGTTAAGGGCACTGGACTCCCACATGGCTGACCATGGTTCAAGTCCCAGAACTGGCGGCTTGCTTTTTCACTTTCCATCTCTCTTTCTCTTTCTTTCTCACTCTGACCCTATCTGGACAAATTAAAATAAATAAATGAGTAACGTTAAATGAAATAATTCTTTAAATAAAACCTTTTGTTATGAAGAATTTTAAACACATGTAAAAGTAGATAATATTACAATGAATAATCATGTACTTAACAATATTTAGCAATTAATGCCATTGATATCATTTCACCTATACACTGACTCACTCCACACGTTATGTATTGTTTTGAAGTAAATCCTAGACAGAATAATACTTCAATTAAGATTTCAAATATTTACAAATGTCTCTTAGAGATAAGAACATTTTTAGACAGTACAGTAACATCATACCCCAAAATCAATAATTTTTTAATATTATGAAATGACTTGTAAGTATTCAATTTTCCAGTTGCCTCAGATACTTTATTTTTAATTCTTATTTATTTTTTAGAGAGAGATTTTTACTGTAGGGTGCATGTGCTCACTTGGAGAGACAGGGAGACAGAAAGCGAGAAATCATCCCTGGGGGGCAAGGGGGAAGGCCATGCTGCAATCCCTTCTCCTCCGTTTTCCTCTCAGAATTTTGGGCATGCACGCACAAGTGCCCAGTGTGAAGTTTTTTTTTTTTTTTTTTTTTTTTTTTGAGAGAGGTTTTTGCTACTGGGTGCATGTGCTCGCCAGACAGACAGAGATACAGAGAGACAGAAAGCGAGAAATCACCCCCTAGGGGGGATGACCACGCCGCAATCCCTTCTCCTTCATTCTCTTCTTGGGATCTTGAGCACGCACGCACATGTGCCCAGCGTGAGTTTTAAGCCACTGGGTCTGGGACGTGAACCGCGGCCGACTACATACATTGGAGTCCGGCGACATAGCCATTACGCTAACTGCTGGTCCCCTAGTGTGAGTTTTAAGCCTCCGAGTCTGGAACTCAAGAACTCAAACTGTGGTCAACTACATGGGAGTTCAGTGACGTAACTGTTTCGCTATCTACTGGTCCCTTAGTTAATACTTTTGTTTTGGAGAGATTTTTGCTATAGGGTGCATGTGCTTGCCAGGGAGAGAGAGAGAGAGAAAGAGAAAAAAAGAAAAAGACACCCCCCCCCCCCCCCATGGGGATGACCATGCCGTAATCCCCCCTCTCCCATTCTCCGCTTGGGATTTTGGGCATTCATGCACATGCTCCTGGTGTGAGTTTTAAGATACCAGGTCTGGGACTTGGACCGTGATTGACTACGTGGGAGTCCAGTGTAACCATTATGCCACCTGCTGGTCCCAGATAATAGTTTGTATCTAGCCAGATGAGGTCCACATTATGGTTGGTTGTCTTTAAATTTTTTTAGGTATGCCTCCATCTCTTTTCTTGGCAGTTCATTTGTTGAAGAGATTGTTGGTCTTACAGAATTTCCACTCTAGATTTGCTGACTGTATCCAACTGATGTAGTGCTTTTGTCCTGTGAATTCTCTGTAAATTGTCAGTTGAATTTATAGACTTGGTCAAACTCAGATTTTAATTCTTTTGGCAAGAGTACTTATGGATGATGTATTTTTTCATCAAGAGGCACATTATTCAATATAACAGGTGTTGGTCTTTACTGAATTCTGGACACTGATTACTGAGCATTTAACAGATACTGTCTTACTCAGTATTTGTACTAACTCTTTGCAGTAATGTTAGTATTTTAACTTGGTAGTTTTAAGAAATGAGACTGAAAATAAATGGCAAGGCTAAAATTCCAGACCATGTTATTTGATGCCAAAGCCTTTATTCTAAAAATTACTATGTAAAATTATGTCTGGTCACTTTCCCATGTATTACTAGTAAAGTATGGATACTTTATAGCATGTACCTACACTAAATTGTTCTTTTGTAAATGATCATTTTCACTATTTACCTCAGAGGTTGAAGTAGACTGATAAGCGGACACATTCTACTACAAATGTAATAGCTTTTCTTGTTGCCCACTTTAAGGTTAATAAATAATCTTTTAGGTTTTGAGTATGACCCCAAAAATTCATGTGTTGGGATTTGGCTTCTATTGTGATGGTATTTAAGAGGGTGGGAATTTAATCCCACTACGGTATTAAGAAGTGGAGCCTTTGCGAGGTGATTAGTATTGAATAAGCTCATTAGAGTGGGGCTCCCATGATTCAATCCTGGTGGCTTTATAAGCAAGAGAGAGACCAAAGCTGAGGTACAGAGACATGGACATAGACACATGAATTCTGCCCTCTTGCTGTGTGATGTCCTGCCCTGGCTTGAAATTCTGCAGAGTCCCTACCAGCAAGAAGATCCTCACCAGATATGATCTCTTTACCTTGAACCATAAACCTCAAGCTAAATAAACCTCCGTTATTTATAATTCACCCAAACTCAGGTATTTCTGTCATTAGCCACACACTGGACTAAGAGTTTTTGCTCCGTTTAATACACAAAATTTTTGATTCCACCTATAGCATATTTGCCAAAGGTATTTTTTTTTTGGAGGGGGGAGGTTTTTGCTATAGGGCGCTTGCGCTCCCCAGAAAGACAGAGACAGACAGACAGAAAGCGAGAAATCATCCCCCGGGGGCATGGCCATGCCGCAATCCCTTCTCCTCCAAACATACACACCTGGTGTGAGTTTAAGCCATCGGGGCCAGGACTCGAACTGTAGTCGACTACATGGGAGTCCAGCAACATAGCCATTACGCTAACTACTGGTCCCCAAAAGGCATTCGAAGGATCTCATCCTATATAGTCTCTTATTAATTTAACGAGCTACTTCCAGAACTGCTACCGGAAATCAGGAGTAAAAACTATTTTTAAGGATCTTATGTGCTGCTACATATAACTTGCCAAAAGCACAGATATCTCAGAATCCGCCCTACAGGATGCTGAACATGGTTTCACCTTCTTCTCTAAGACTAGCAATATCTGAGATGCAAGACTCATGGGAAATGTGTGAATATATGAAGAAAACCTTGGTTTAATATTCTTTTTCAAGAAAAAGAAAAAACTGCATTTGGAGGAAGAACAATATTTCAAAATGTTTCTACATAGGGTCATTGTATTATTTTTCATTGTAGTATAACACAATAAATTGTATAAACCTTTAGTATAGCCAATTAATTTTTTTATATATGTATACTTTTGTAGCCACTACCTCAGATAAGGCAGAAAACATTTCCTGCATTCTAGAAGGGTCTCTAATTCCTCTTCCCAGTTATTAGTATCTGCTGCTTTCAGGAGCCACCATTGTTTCAGCTTGTATCACCGTGGAGTAATTTGGAGCGTCATGTAAATGTGATCATAAAGTACATGCTCTTGTATCCTGTGTCTTTTACTGAATTAAGGCTAAATGATTTATTTTACATGTATCAAAATTTCATCAGTTTTTATTGCTGAGTGATATTTCATTGGATGAACTGATCACATTTATGTATCCATTTTATTACTAGAAATAGGAGTTTCCAGTTTTTTGTTTATTATAAATAAAGCTGCTATGAACATTCTTGTAGAAGTATTGGTGACATAAGCACTCAACTCTTTAGTATTATACCCAGGTGGAAAGAGGGAGAAGTGGACCTAGAAGCCTAGAGAGTAGAAATGGGAGCTGAATTGAGCAAGTTCAGGTTAGAATGAGACCACACCTCTATATAAGAATCCCATGTGGGATTTGGAACTGCTTTTGTAACTCCATTTGACCCTTGAAACAACATGAGATTGAATTGTGTGGGTCCACTTAGAAGTGAATTTTTTCATTAAATATGTTGGAAAATTTTGGGGGGATTTGTGACAATTTGAAAAAACTGGTAGATGAACTATATAGCCTAGAAGTATTGAAAACATTAGTGGAAAGTTATTAATATAGTCAATTGTATCATTTACCACCATAAAATGTATACAAATCTAGTATAAAAAGTTAAAATTTATCAAAAGTTAGGCACACGCTTACAGACCACACAAAACACCATTCCTAGTTGAGAGACATGTAAACAAATGTAAAGATGCAGAATTAGATCATAACTGCATAAAATACATCGTGTACTACTGAAATAACTTTTAGTAGCTCCCTCCTTTCCCTACTGTGGTGAATTCAAGTGTTGCAATATCCACTTAAAAAGCTGTCATCTCCACATGAGCAGTTTCTTTCTCCAGTAAACTGCGTATAAGGGTAAAAGTGATCTCATAGTTTTCATAATGTTTAGTGTAATACTTGAATAGCACCATGATTTTTTTTATTGCCAGAGTGCATGTGTGCTCTCAACAGAGAGAAGGCACAGGTCATGGTCACACTGCAAATCCGTTTTCCTCTATTTCACCCTCCCTCAAGATTTCAGGCATGCATGCACACTGCCTTGCGTGATTTTTCAAGCTTCTGGGGCCAGGACTTGAACCTGCTGGCCGTATGGGATCCTGTTCCCGATGCCCACTATGAAACCACTGCACTATGGAGCTGGCCCTCACACATTTTTCATGTTTACTGTGTGTATGACATCTAGAGTAGCTTACATAAAACAGTATTGATGTAGGTGCTACTACATGATTCGTCTTGTTTGTTTTTAAAATTTGCTATAAGGTATATGCATTAGAAAGAGACAGAAAAAAATTGAGAAAACATGTTCCAGGGGGATGGCTGTGCCACAGTCCCTTTCCTTCTATTCTCTCAGGATTTTGAACATACACACCGGTGTGCTTTTCGAGCCTCAAAGTCCAGGTCTTGAACTGTGCAGTTGATGTTCAGGATCCAGCCACTTTCACCACCATGCTACCAGCTGGCCCTAGACAACTCATCTAGTAAACAAATAATGAAAATATGCAGTATTAATACATACAGTAACGTAAATGTTATTTTTCCTTAGGACTTTTTTTTTTTTACATTTTTTTTCTAGCTTTATTGTACCAATATAATATATAACATATAAAATATGTATGTATTGACATTATTGGTAAGGTTTCTGATCAACAGTAGGCTATTAGTAGTTAAAGTTTTGGGTAATCAAATTTCTTTATGGAATTTTTTTTTTTTGACCATGTGGGGGATTGATGCCCCAAACCTCACATTGTTTAAGGGTCAACTGTACTTAAATGATGTTACCCAGTGTATTATCTCTCTCTGGACTTAACTTCTACATCTGTAAAATAAGGAGTAGGTGATTTCTTAAGATTTTTTTAGTTGTTAATTATGTTTTATTTTGCATTTATCCTTGACTTTAACAGGATTCTCAAAGTTGGATTGGTGGAAACAACGAACCACTGACTGGCTTTACATGGCGAGGTGGTTGTGAAAGAGAAACAACAGGCATACAAGTTTGGAATGAAGTATTCGTGATTGACAGACCTAATGGAACAAAAGTAATATTCTATTTATATTTCTCTCCTTTTATTCCTCCTCTCATTTTTTCTTGACCTATATTCTGATGTTGAAAATCAAAATAACATGGAGTACTATTAATATCTTATAACTTTTATTATGTTAGAATATGTGAGATCTGAGTACTTCTTGATTTAATGGTTTTTGTAGTAATTTTAGCGAATATCTTACAAAGAATTTTAAAATTTTAAATTCCTAGGTGGCTGTGCTGCTAATGGATACCCAGGGTGCCTTTGATAGCCAGTCAACTATCAAAGACTGTGCGACAGTGTTTGCTCTGAGCACTATGACTAGTTCTGTCCAGGTGAGACAAAAGATTATGTGAACCGATCACACTATATAATCTGAGTACTTTTGACCTCTCCTCAAAATGTCTTTTGATTCAATAGGAACAAAAGGATTGACGTGAGAGAACTCTTACATTTCTTATCGATCATTTATATCTCCATGCTTATCGTTCTGGTTCATTATGTAAAATTTCATACAAAGGAGGCAGTAAACCTGCGCTGATCTCTTTGGTTTTCCATCAGTAGACTCTATGGTTTATTATTTTCTTTAAAAGAAAAGATATTAAATGTTTATTGTAGTTAAAGTCAGACATATAGCTGCCAGATACAGTAAGGTATGAAATATATATATATATATATATATTTTTTTTTTTTTTTTTGAAGAGGTTTTTGCTATAGGGCGTGTGCGCTCGCCAGACAGACATAGAAAGAAAGCGAGAAATCACCCCCCAGGGGGGAAGGCCACGCCGCAATCCCTTCTCCTCCATTCTCCTCTCGGAATCTAGGGCATGCATGTACACCCGGCGTGAGTTTAAGCCACCGGGTCCGGGACTCGAACCACGGTTGACTACGTGGGAGTCCAGCGACATAGCCATTAACGCTAACTGCTGGTCCCATGAAATATATTTTTGTTTTTGGCTAACCCAAACAAACTTAAGTAATTAAACTTAGCAGTCTTGTTTTCTTTTGATACTTGTGACATCTAGTACTCTTTATGTGAACTAAAGGAGATAAGATAGATGCATTAAGATTTTTTTTGGGGGGGGAGAGTTTGTTTATTCATTTATTTATTTATTTATTTATTTATTTTGTTATAGGGCACGTGTCCTTGCCAGAGAAAAAGAGACAGACAGAAAGTGAGAAATCACCCCCCCAGGGGAGATGGCCATGCTGCAGGCCCTTCTCCATTCTTCTCTTGGGATCTTGGGCACACACGCACACGCACGCAGCATGAGTTTAAGCCACCGGGTCCAGGACTTGAACCACGGTCGACTACTTTGGAGTCCAGCGACATAGCCATTATGCCACTGCTTGTCCCAATGCATTAAGATTTAATTTATATTTAGGTAATCTCATTGATGCTTATATACTAAAGATTTATAGTACCTGTTGCATTAGAAACAGGTAAAATCCATCCCTTTTGTTTTCACTTGCCTTACACTCTAATTGTGTTTGGTGTTCTATCAAGTTCTAGTTTCTTCAAGCTATGCTATCTCCTTTCTGTGTAATTTAGTCTGGACTGAAACCACTACATGCCATTTTATTATTTTACTTTTTCTTTTCTGAGATCATCTGCAGTTGATATATTTCTGTCTGGAAAATGAATTATTGAACTATGGTGGATAGGCCCAGCTGGTGATGGTTTATCAAGTATATTTGCAGATATTTAGAAAAAGAGGGGTTGGTGTATGATCCTTTCAAGGTACAGGTTTTTTTTTCCAGTGGTAGATTGTAGGTGATACTGTCAATATCTTAGAATTTCTATAATGCTTTTCAGTAATAATCTGAAACATACAGTCTCCTAAAACTGATTTCTCTTCTTCAGTTTGACGTACCTAGTTACTAGAATGGAAAGAAGATTGGATGATTTCATGTATAGTAATACCTCTTAGCCTGGTGTCTGTTTTTTTTAAGACTAGGGGTATCTGTTATATTACCCACTAAATGTTGGTTTTGAAGACCTGTAAAGTCTTTTTCTTTTCCATTTTTTTCTACTCCCTTTCTTTTCCTCTGATTTCGCAAGGTTGCACATCTGTGATTTCCTTGAGCCAACCATAAACCATATTGCTGTGTTTGTATTATCACATTTTAGCTTCTCTAATTAGCCAGCTTTAGGGCTTACCTTAAATTAGGGAATTCTCTGACCTAAAACTTATTTATTTAGTGGTATTCTTTTGTTTATTCATTCAGCTTTTAAATATTAACAGGAGACTCGGTTTTAGATAGTCACCAGCTACTTTCTTATCTATAAAATGAGGATTTTATCTGTCTTGCCTGTTTGACATGTGGTTATGTGTAGTTAGAAATGAGATGTAAATGAAATAATACATGTGAAAGTGCTTTCTAAACTATAAGTAACTAGATGATTAAGATATTTATTGTTGCTTTCTTCCTGACCTTTTAGAGAGTAGTTGGTTTTATTACATAAGCTATCCTTTAAGATCAATGACAAATTGGTCCTCTTGTCATCAGTTCTTTCAACAAATACTTTCAGGCTAGATGATGGCTGGGGCTGTTAAGGGTGCTGGATACCATGTAGCCAACTGCATGGTTTGAGTTCTGACCCACTGGCTTGAAAAAACATGCCAGATGTGTGCCTAAAATCCTAAAAGGAGGGAGAAATGGAGAAGGGCTTGAGGCATGATCTCCCTTCCCCTTCTCTAGCAAGCACATACTCCCTCTGGCAAAAATTAAAAGATACAACACTTTTTTTTTTTTTTTGGTCAGAGCACATGTTGTGGGGGAGAGGGAAAAAGCACCCCTTAATGGGGTGTGGTCATGCTACAGTCTATAATTCTCCATTTCTCCATTGTGTCAAGATTTTGAGTGCACGCCCCATACCTGCACCCCACACATGAGCATCTGGCATGTTTTTTAAGTGACCCATGGGGTTGGCCATCAACAGATACTTTCTAAGCACCTATTAAGTACAGGGCGGTAGGCTGAATACTAATAATCTAAGAAAACAAGTCATCTTTGCTATTTTTGCAACCTATTCTAAGGAGGTTGCCAGAGAGAGATGGAGAGGGAAAGTGAGAAATCACCTCCCAGGAGGGATGGCCATACCATAATTCCTTCTCCATTCTCATTTTGGGATTTTGGACACGCACACATCCACCCGCATGTTATTCTGGCTGCAGTTCCCATGACTCAAACCATGGCGTCGGTCATGTGGGATCCAGTGCCTTAACCACTATGCTACCTGCTGGCCCTATTAGGACCATTTTCTAAAAGTTAAGGCCCACATGTGTAAGAACGGGTTGGGGTCCTGTTTCAAATTTCACTTCATTCTTTAATTACTTTTTAAGTATTCTGTTTTGATTAGTCAGTAGCTGAGAATATAACTTTTGATTTGTTGGCCTATATTGATTGTTAATGCTTGTGACCTCTAAGTGACTTAGCTAGATTATCGCTTTTTCACTGTTAGAACAGATTGTTCTATCTTTGTTTGATATAGTCTGTTTCTTAGCAGATGTGGTATCTGTGGGTGTCTACTTTTCTCTTGTGGCATCTAGGTTGCCTCCTAAATATTCCTCTTAAAGGACCAGACCTAATGAATCTTTTCTCTAGTTGTTTTTTTCCCCTTAGGATACTTAGACCCTCAGCAGTTCTAGTCTTTGTGGCTTTGAAAAGCCACCTAAAAATTCTAGAAAGAGCAGAAGTGCCATCCTGTGTTACTTTTATTAACTTCCCCAGGTTAGTAAAATTCTTCATGCTATTTAGGTTGATCAATTTAAGTGAAAAGAGAACCATATTAAGAACCAAACTAATCTAGATGGTAATTGAGGCACTCACTAAATTACTAAACTCGGATTGTACCAGGGAGGAATTTATCTTCATAGAATTATTACTCCTCACATTTACTGACTTAGAAAAATGATTGTGAGAATAACCTTCACTCTTGTTTTTTAAATGATCATGTTGGGACCAGCAGTTGGCGTAATGGCTATGTCACTGGACTCCCATGTAGTTGACTGTGGTTCGAATCCCGGACCTGGTGGCTTAAACTCACGCCGGGTGCACGTGCGTGTGTGCGTGTGCGTGTGTGCCCAAGATCTTGAGAGAAGAATAAAAGAGAAGGGATTGTGGCATGGCCATCTCCCCCGAAGTGTGATTTCTTTCTTTCTGTCTCTCTGTCTTTCTGGCGAGCGCACACGCCCTATAGCAAAAACCTCTCAAAAAAAAGAAAAAAAAAAATGATCATGTCATAATATTAAAGACACTTAGAGAAAAAGAGACTTACTATATAATACACCTTTTTCTGGTTACCAATTTTAGGTCATGACTACATACGTAGCTATGATTTTTACTTATTTTACCACCACCACTTCCGTCTTTATCTTCTATCTTGACTGTTAAGAAAAGAGAGGAAATCCTTTTTGTGGACCAGTGGTTAAGATAGTGGCTAAATGATTCATTTGTGGTGGAGTATAAAGTAACCGTCATTCCCACAAGTAGAGTTACATATTCATATGCTGGGTATTCAAAACAAAGTACTAATAAAGACAAAATAAATTTTGTTTCAACAGGTATATAATTTGTCTCAGAATATTCAAGAAGATGATCTCCAACACTTGCAAGTATGTATGTCTCAAAAATATATGCCAAAGTACTAAAAATTTAGTTCTCACTTTATTGTGAATTCACACTTAAAAGCCTGTAACGCTGTAACAAGATTAAATATTAAATTGTTTTAAACTTCTTATCCAGAAGAAATTTCAGTACATAGCCAGTGCATTAGAAAATTACATGTTTGACCTTCAGTGGTTTTTAGGCTCTGACATGTAAGAGCTCTGGCTCAGATGTAGGACAAATTTTGCAGATATCTTCTAATTTCTTTGGGAGGCATTATTTTAAATAACTTGATTTAATAGTTATTTACAGAATATGGAAGACTTGCAATGGAAGAAATCTATCAGAAACCATTTCAGGTAAATAAACACTTTATCACTTTAAAAAACTTACTTATAAGAGCCTATCAGGCCACCAGAGCTTGTAATTTTGGAGAGATGAGGATATTATAGTAAACTAATTTTTTGTAGAAATCTGTAAAATATTAGATTCTCTGGAATTGAAACTTACTTTTGGTAATGTCTTCACAAACTTACGCTAACCAATAGTAGGCAAATAGGATAGGAAGCAGAACAAACTAACCTAGGTGTATTCCTAATACTTTCACTTAGAATGAGGGGGTGGTAATGTGTCACTTAATTAGATCTTATTTATGTCCAGAACTCAAGACAGTGGGGAATTTAAAATAGTCATATTGAATTTCTGTCATATGATAAGCTATTACAAAATGCCATAGATTGATATTTTGTAGTATAAGTTGAAGTTAGTCCTGTTCTTCTTTATTTTGGTTTCATGTAGGAAAGTTCTAGGTAGGTTATTTTTTGAAGCAAGTATAATTTATAAGTTGCCATGAGTACTGCTTGGTCAGTTATCTGTTTTACAGTCAGGAAGAATGACTCTTAGCAGTTTTATCTCATAGCATTGCTAATGATTATTAGCCTTGGAGGTTTAATCATGATTGTCTGACTGCACTGACTCAAGTGGTCACTTTTATTAAATAGTTGGGTAGGTTTTGGCTTCATTTTATGTACGTGAGTGAGATAAAATTTATTTGGCCTATATCACTTTTTCTGAACTGAGATAATTTGCCATAAGGGGAACATTTGCCAATGTCTAGACATTTTTGGTTGTTGGTTTTGGTGGCAGGAAGGTTAGTGCTACTGGTGTCCAACACCTGGAGGCCAAAGGTGTTGTTCAACGCCTTACAGTGCACAGGATAGTCCTGCGTGGTTGAGAATTACCTGGTTCAAGTGCAGTAATACTGAGGTTGAGAAATCTAACTTATAAATGAAGTGTTCTGTGAAAACAGCCTCATTAATATCAAGTATATAATCGCTCTATCATTAGTCATATAGAATTAGTTGGTTTTCTTTTTAAAAAATGTTTATTTGTTGTTATTATTTGATGAGAGAAGGAGAGAGAGGGAGAGAGCGTGTGCACTCACATGAGTGAGCAAGCCACCAGGTCAGAGACTTGAACTGTGGTCAGCCATGTGGGAGTCCAGCACCTTAACCACCATGCTACCAGCTGGCCCCGAATTAATTGGTTTTCTAGTTTTTCTAGGCCAAGTAAATTTTATCTCATTCACGTACACAAAATGAAGCCAAAACCTACCCAACTATTTCATAAAAGTGATCACTTGAGTCAGTGCAGTCAGACAACATTATGATTTAACATTATGTTCTCTGTATGCCTTTTGTTCATGATAAAAATCCTGTGTTAGTGCTTGTGATGACACATAGCAGTGAAATTCTCAGATGGATTCAATTGTTTTGGTATATAGGGGCTAGAGACACTGTATGTTGGTGGACGCTTGTTATAACCATGAGCAGTAGTAACCATTTGGTTACCATAACTTTTGATAAGGATTGTTTAGGGGAGGGGAGTAATAGAAGCTTCAATTATTAGGGTTGTGATAAGATTTTTAAAGAAATGATTTATGTTTTTTCTGTGCATAGACGTTAATGTTTTTGATTCGAGATTGGAGTTATCCTTATGAACATTCATATGGTTTGGAAGGTGGAAAACAATTCCTTGAAAAGAGATTGCAGGTAAGACCCATTTCCTAGCATGATCACCAAGCCAGGTGAAGGGCTGGGCTACCTCCATTGTCGCTCACACCACTAATCTCTGCCTGTCATTGAGATAAATTCAGTATCCCAAATTAGTCCAGGAGATTCGATACATAATTGGTTAAAAGTAAATCAGTTGAATTCCTGCCAATGACAGAATTTTTGCATCAAAATTGAGGAACAAGTATTTCTGTCCAGGGTCAGCTGCACCCATAATGGGTTGTTGGAAAAGTCATGATGTCTTTTTCTGGTTTTCTCTCCAAAAATGTATCATGACTTTTCCGCCAACCCAATAAATATTCAAAGGATAAAATTTGAAGAGAGACTAACTTTTGATCTATTTAAACTGTTAAATGTCTCTATGAGCTTCTGAACATTTGAGACAAGCTGGATAATGTGCATGCATTGAGCACCAGTGGTGTGAGACCTTCTCGCCAAGGAACGCTGTCTCAGAAAAACAGCATGTAGAACTAGAAAAGGGGTCTTCAATCTCATCTTTTTTTTTTTTTAATACACAATGAAGCTGTATTTTAAAAAATCGTGTATTTTTTTAATCACAAAAAAGTGATATGCATGTGGTCACTTACCTAGTTATTGATAACTGGGACTAGGATGCCAATGTGCTGACGTCTGTGCAGTATGTCACACTGACATATTCCTGGAAAGTAACTTCACCAATGTGATCGTCATTTTTTATTTCTAAAGGTGTCCTTCTATGCAGACACTTAGTAAACCTCAGGGCAGATACTTATAAATTAATCATCTACTCACACATGAGAGATACATAAAAATCCCTCACTCATAAGTAGGAGGGTGCTTTCTTTTGACTGAAGGTTTTGTCTGTCTTTGAGATGATACATTTAGTTTCTCAGACACATTCAGACTTTGGGTACAGGATAACTTTCTTATTCCTAAAATGAGATTAAACCCAATTTCTTCTTATTAGATTATTTAAAAGACATTTGCAGACCCTATTGTCAGAGATCATTTCGGTCACCAGAGTTTTCTGTTTTGTTCAGAAGAAATTAACACAACTTTGCATCAGGCATACTAACTGATAGTTCATACAAATGGAATCATATACAGAATGTATTCTTTTATGTCTAGCCCCCCCTTTTTTTTCTTTCTTAGTTTTTGCTCAAGGGTTCTTGTCAGAGGGCAGAGGGAGAGAAAGTAAGAAATCACCCGCATTACCCCAGGGAGAGGGATGACTGTGCTGCAATCCCTTCTCCATTCTTTTCTTGGGATCTTGGGCAGACATGAACACATGCCCAGCTTGATTTTCAAGCTGCCAGTCTGGGATTCTGCATAGTCAGCTGTATGGGGTCTAGCACCTTAACCTCCATGCCATCTGCTGGCCCTATGTCTCGCTTTTATTCACAGCATTATGTTTCTGAGGTAAACTGTATTGTTGCATATAGTTTAGATAATTTATTCTCATTGCTCTACAATAATCTGTTGAATGAACAGTCAGCAGGCTTTCTGTTCTACCATTGATGGAGATTGACGTAGTTTCCAGGTTCTAATAATGAATAGTGTATGTTTTGTTAGAACGGTTTTTGATAAATGTCTTTGGGAGAGTATGAGAGTTGGGGTAAGTGAGTAATTATTCGAGATGTTTCTAAGTAAGATTTTGTTCCAGAAAATACATAGTAATTTCGTTTCCTTTTTTTTGAGAAGTTTTTGCTATAGGGCGCGTGCGCTTGCCAGAGAGACAGAGGCAGAGAGACAGAAAGCAGGAAATCACCCCCCCAGGGGGATTGGCCACGCCGCAATCCCTTCTCCTCTTCTGGATCTTGGTCATGCACGCACACGCGCCCCACGTAAATTTAAGCCACCGGGTCCAGGACTCGAACCACGGTCGACCACATGGGAGTCCAGCGACATAGCCATTATGCTAACTGCTTGTCCGGCAATTTCATTTCTCATGTAAATCATAATCATGTAGAAAGAGCCCTGAAATACTGACAGGTTTCTAAAGTTTTTAGACTACACTGGAAGTTTTCACCTTAGCTTTTGTATTGATCAAGGGCTATCCTATTTTATTTATAGACAAATTGGTACTTTGCTCTTTTATTTCTTTTGTTTGTTTTTGCCATTATACATACTTTAAAGGTAAATTCTTATTTATTTACTGGTTTATGAATCACAACCACTATTCATTATTCAGATGTTAGATATTGTTATGATCAGTAATTATTATTTGTACTTTTTGGTATGCCCAGGTAGCTTACTTAGGAGAAAACATCTTTTTTTGGTTTAGAAAATATGGGCCCTTACTTATTAAAGTAGTGAGATACTAGCACTTTTTTTTTGTCATGTCCAATAACTTCTGGTTAAGTGTATACATGTGAGTATGCATGTATATTTTCATTTGAGATTTTTTTTCTTTCTCCTGTTTATACCTTCATTCTGCTTCCTTCTGCCCTCAGGTAAAACAAAATCAACATGAAGAGCTACAGAATGTAAGGAAGCACATTCACAATTGTTTCTCAAATCTTGGTTGCTTCCTTTTGCCACATCCTGGTCTTAAAGTTGCAACTAATCCTAGTTTTGATGGGAGATTGAAAGGTGGGAATTCCCATTGCTAAAACCAGAATTTACTGTTTAGAGACTGAAAGTTTTAAATTTTTAAAAATACTTGTGTCTTAACTTCCGGTCTTACACTACTAGAAGACAGTGTGGTACATCGTTAATGATGTGATTGTCCTGCTCTCTGTTGTGTCTAGCTTTCCATTGGTTTGTTTGTAATCATCTAGCTGATTGATTAACCTGTTTGTAATGTGATCTGCTGCTCAGGACTAATGCCCTGAAAATTCTGAAGGCTGAGAACATTTCTTTTCAGTATTTCAGCTGATTGCATTTTCTAAAAAGGCTTTGTGATTTTATTGAACTGATAGATTTAGGTCTTTGTTTCAGAGGTGATAGAATAATTTTTTATATGTGTTTAAGTTTACTTTATATGTAATGACTTGGGGACTGATAAAACTTCCACAATGTAGCTGGGAAAATAATATCTAGTATTAAAATTTAATATAGTCTCATGAATTTTTTGCCTCTTTTGAAAGGATAGTTTAGTTTATAATATCGAATTTATTTTGGTGGTCCACAATTTCTTTTATTTATAATTTGAGCCAGAAAAATTATTGGGAAATGGGAGAGATAGGCCAGAAGAGTAGGTGGGGATTATATTTTTACCCCAGGAGAATGCATGCTTGGGTGTTTTGTATTCTTTTTTACATGGATCTACTACTTAAGTAATAGATACTGTATACTCTTATTTTATAAAACAATTTTATGTAGTCTTGCCAGTGGAGACTTTTGTCTTTTTTGAACTAATATGTTGACCAATTTCATGTCTATTAGATATTGATGAAGACTTTAAACGAGAGCTTCGAAATCTGGTTCCATTGCTGCTTGCCCCTGAAAATTTAGTAGAAAAAGAGATAAGTGGATCTAAAGTCACTTGTAGAGATCTTGTAGAATATTTTAAGGTAGGTAAATTCTTAAATGTCTTTGCCTAAGACAGAAATGTAGTTTACTTATAACTCATCTATATTTACAAGAATTTCTTGTTTGTTTATTTCGTTAGAGGGTGCGTGCATTTGCCAGAGAGATGCAGAAAGAGAGGGAGAGGAGAAAGCATCCCCACGGGAAATGTTCATGTTACAATCCCTTCTCCTCTGTTTCTAACTCCCTTTGGGAGTTTGGACATGCATGCACACATACCCAGTGTGTTTCTTAAGGTGCTGGGTCTGGAACTCAAACTGCTCAGTTGGCCGTCTGGGTTCTGGCTGCTTTAACTACCAGGCAATGGAGCCAATCCTATTGTCTTAATTTTAAAGCAAAAATCTATAAATAAATAAAATTCCAAAATTTACTTTACTGCCTTGAATTGGGTATGCCAGTATTTAAGGATATTTAAATGATTATAGTAGACTACTTGTGTCTTCTAGACAGTGATTTCATTCACAGAATTATTCTACTTTTTCTGATACAGAGAAAGAGACATTTGTCGTACTACTGCTATGCCATTTGTGAATGATGGTAGGAACTGGGAGCATAATTCTGCATCTCTAGTTCTCGTAACTCAGAGTTCTGAAGACTTGATAAGAGTAATCTAAAGTATCTGTACTGGTTTTTAAGTGCAATATTCATAGTTTTTTTCTCTTATTTTTTAGTTTTTATAGCTTATCTGCCAGAAGATGACCGCTGTAGAGGATTGTATTATTACTTATATATAGAAGGGTAGGAGGGAAACTATAATTATGAGTCTGTTTTTACTTATTGACGCTTGATATGACTCTCATACTATCTTCATTTAGTTATGAATTAATTTTGACTCAGTAGAAAGTTGATAGGAAAGACTCCTGGATAGACTTCTAAAAACTCCAATCCTTTCATTCTCACTTGCAAAGCACAAATTAGGTAATGTTTTTCTTGAGCTGAAATAAAATTTAAATTGGTAAAGTAAAATACTGTTAAGATGTTTTCTAACATATCAGAAATATTGTCAATAGGGGAGAATTATGGATTTCTTTTTGTAAAGTGGATGACATTTTATATATTAATATAACTTAAATATAAAGCATAACTTAAAAGCAAATTTGAATGATATTTAGAAGCATTTCTCTATATATTAACCTATGTATTTACTTTTTTTAAGAGAGTTTTTTTGCTATAGAGTGTGTGCACTCACCTGAGAGAAAGAGAGAGACAGACAGAAAGCGAGAAATCAGTCCCCAAGGGAGATGGCCACACTGCAATCCCTTCTCCATTCTTCTCTCGGGATTTTGAGCATTCACGTACATGCACCCTGCATGAGTTTTAAGCCGCCGGGTGTGGGACTCAAAAAACTGTGGTCAACTACGTGGGAGACTAGTGATGTAACTATTATGCCATCTGCTGGTCCCAACATATGTATTTAATATATTATTTAGAATAAGGTTAATAACTTTGTTGGAATGAGTATAGAATTTTTAAAGTCTAGTATATTAATGGTGTGAATTAATACTTAATAATTTCCCTTTCTTTGGGGGTGTAGCACTAAATTACTTGTGCCAACTATATAATGAGTCTTCTATCTTTATAGGCTTACATTAAAATTTATCAAGGAGAGGAGCTTCCACATCCAAAGTCCATGCTTCAGGTAGAGTGTGTGTGTGTGTGTGTGTGTGTGTGTGTGTGTGCTGTGTGTGGGGAGTGGGGTGTGAGACATGTCGTATGTACACAGTAGCCTCTCTTTCTGCAGTTTAAGTTACCTGCAATTGACTGTGGTCCAATAATGAGAGAGAGGAGGGAGGGAGAGCAAGGAAGTGACAGCGTATCTTTGTTACAGTGTATTTTTTTATAACCATTAATCTCTTACTGTGCCTAATGTGTATATTAAACTTGACCATAGATTTGTATGTATCAGGAAAAGCAGTATCTATATTGGCTCTATGTATCCATGGGGGTTATGTATCCAACCAGGGATCAAGAATGTTATGTTGTTGCTAGTACAAAGCTAGGCCTGTGATGGTCGCATCAGTACTGAACATGTACAGACTTTTTCCTTGTCTTCGTTTCCGTAACAGTACAGTATAAAAATTATATAGCATATACACTTATTAGGTATACTAAGTAATCTAGAGATGGTTTAAAGTGTATGAGAAGATGTGTGTTGAGTATATCTAACACTATGGCATTTTGTATGTAGACATGAACATCTGTGAAATTTGGGACCATTGGGGGTTGGTCCTAGAACCAGTGCCCTCTGGATACCTCAGGTGGCTATATAGTTTGATATTGGAGTTTCAGGCATCCACTGGGGGTCTTCTGCTATATCCCCTGTAAATAAAGGGGGACTGCAATAATGATTTATGAGGGAAAACAAACATCTTTGTCTTAGAAATGTCAGAAATGGGGGCTTTTTTGCATGGAAGTAAGTTTTCTGTATTTAAGGCAGTACATATAATGGATCCTAAAGTTTTTTATATGATTTTGTTGGTGACTGCAGAATGCAGACCTTGCACATGTATAGGCTGTCAGTAGTTAAGAGTCATCAGTAGTAAGAGTTGTCAGTACCTCTCTTCAGATACTCAGAATGCAAGGAAATCTCTATTGCATGAGACAGCTTAATGTGGGTCTGTCCGAACTAAGCTGCTTCTGTTCCGAGTCTTTGGCAGTGAATAGTCTTCGAAACAAGGCTTACTTTAATATGGCATTGATGATTTAGACTGCTTCTATTGATACAGGCTCTCTCGCTCATTCGTTCGTTCATTCTTTCCTTCTTTTTTGAGAGATTTTTGCTATAGGGCACATTTGCTTGCCAGAGAGAAAGCGAGAAATCACCCCTGGGGGTTGACCATACCACATGCCCTTCTCCTCCATTATCCTTTCAGGATTTTGGGCACACATACACATGTGCCGGGTGTGAATTTTAAGTCACCAGATCTGGGACTTGAACTGCAGTTAACTACTTGGGGGTCCAGTGATGTAACCATTATGCCATCTGCTGGTCCCTAGACTTTTTCTTCTTTAAAACGTTTTTTTTTTTGTTAGAGGTCATGTGCACTTGCTTCAGAGAGATGGGAGAGAGATAAGTGAGGAAGCACCCTGCAGGGAGATGGCTGTGTTGCTGTCACCTTTCTCCATTTCTTCTTTGGTGATTTTGGGCACACACACATGTACATGGTACATCATGCGAGCCGCTGGGTCCAGACTTGAATTGTGCAGTCAGCCATATGGGATCCCAGCCACCTTAACCACCACTCCACTGGCTAGCCTGATACACAGGCTTTATCTTTTTTCTTTTTCTCTCTTTTTTTAAAATAGTGTTTTTTGGGGACAATATTTTATTTAATCCACTTTATTAATATATATTTTTAAAGAGAGATTTTTGCTGTTGGTTATGTGTGCTCGCCAGAGAGACAGAGACAGAAGGAGAGAAATCACCCCACCCCCACCCCCCAGGGGAATGGCCATGCCGCAGTCCCTTCTCCATTCTCCTCCTGAGATCTTGGGCACGCACATGCATCTGGCATGAGTTTAAGCCGCCGGTTCTGGGACTCGAACCGTGGTTGACTGTGTGGGAGTCCAGCACGTAACCATTACATCACCTGCTTGTCCCAATCCAGTTTATGTTTTTAAAGGTTTCCTATTTTGGGCAATTTTTCAGTTTTGTAGTAGAATTAGTAGTATTTTCTGATAAGACACTTGTGGGTTTGGAAATGTCTTGTGTAATTCTGAGTATGAGGCAGTAGTCCTCCCCTTACTCACAGGTTCAGTTCCCCTCTGTTGGGTGAGGTCTGGCATTTTGAGAGAGATAAAGAGAAAGGTGGAGACAGACACTGACCACATTCATGTAATTTTTATACAGTGTATTATAATTGTTCTCTTATTATTGTTATATGAATAATTCTCGATTCCTTATATTTGGAGACTGAGCACATTTAATGGTTGTATCTGTTCATCTCTATCCACTTATTGGGCATATTTTGTATTTCCTACAAACCTATTTTAACATGAGCTTGACTAAGCAAAGCAAAATTACATAGATAGTCCTTTTAGAAACATTTACTCTATCCTTTATACCGATGTTCCCTTCCATGAGAGAATGAAATCTGGAAGTTGATATTTTCTCTGGTTCATTTCAGACTTCATACATTGTACATAATTTATTGTGTTAGTCAGAACTTATAAAATCATAGCTTTTTTGCATAATGTACATTTAATTTTATTTCTTAGGCAACAGCTGAAGCTAATAATCTTGCTGCAGTGGCAGGAGCAAGAGATATCTATTGCAAAAGTATGGAGCAGGTTTGTAACTAAAGTTTAAATTGATGTTATATGTGAAATAGTTGAGCTCATCTGTGCTTCTGTATTTATTATTCCCTGATTCCACTCTGGAAATAAACTGTAGGACAGGAGTTTACTTCACATAATTAGAGTGCAGAATTTGGGTGGTAAGTTATCACATAAACTCTGTTAGAGGTCTCTTCTGACACGTGATCCAGAGTGGTGGTGTTAGCAGCCTCTGTGGAAGTAAATTGGCTCCAGGCCAGCAGCAGTGTTTTACCCACTAAGCTCGTTCAAGCATTAAAATATTTTTAGTGTGTTATCTCTTACTGACAAGATTGCCAGCATTTGTTTTGGTATATTGTGGGTCAAGTGAAGTCAGGTACAGACCGCCATTTTCATTTTTTTATTTTCAGTTTTCCTGGTATTAGTCATACCTAATTTTTTTTCTCTGGAGTCAGACACATAAGAAATAAACAATGATTACTTATGAGGTCCTATAAATAAGTTTAAAACTGAACCATGTACGTGATTTGACTTTAAGAGACTGAGTACTGTGAGCGGGGGATGTCTTTCAGGTGTTATTTCTAGCATATAATCTGCCCTGTGATTCTGTCTGTACAGGTATGTGGTGGGGACAAGCCTTATATTGCACCTTCAGATCTGGAGCGAAAACATCTGGATCTCAAGGAAGTAGCCATCAAACATTTTCGCTCTGTAAAAAAAATGGGTGGAGATGAGTTCTGCCGTCGTTATCAGGACCAGCTTGAAGCTGAAATTGAAGAAACCTATGCAAATTTTATAAAGCACAATGATGGCAAAAATATCTTCTATGCTGCTCGTACCCCTGCCACCCTGTTCGCGGTCATGTTTGCTATGTATATAATCTCAGGACTGACTGGCTTCATCGGCCTAAACTCTATCGCTGTCTTGTGTAACCTTGTCATGGGGTTAGCACTGACATCTCTTTGTACGTGGGCATATGTTAAATACTCTGGGGAGTTCAGAGAAATTGGAACAATGATTGATCAGATTGCAGAAACACTGTGGGAGCAGGTTGGTATCTCTCTTTTGGTTTTTCAGTGACTAATCTCGTTTTTCTCTGTGATCGTCCTCCCTCCCCTTCCGTACTTGCTCACCTACTTTTCCTTTATGTGAGGAATGTAAAAGAATGTTTTTTGATTTGTTTGGATGTAGGATCTGTATGAATTGAGCTTTTTTTTCTTTAAAGTTACAATTATAATTTGGTTAGCCTAAATCTGTAATATCATCAGGATAGATCTTTAGGTGTATACCAGACAGTGGCCAGGGCTATAGTCTCTAATAATTTATTTTCTTTGAGAAAGGAAAACAGAATCAGGAATGATTTTAAAGGTAAGAACAAGAAGTTTGAAAGTGCAGTGCTTTTGGAAAGCAAAAATAGTTTATTTTTAATATTGGCAAAAAGGAATACTGGAGAAGTACCGGATGGTAGACAGGTCTTCATTGCCTTCCACGAAGATAGTGGTGATTTTACTGTTGTACTGCAAGGAGCAATCCCACAAGGGATTTCTCACGAAGGAAACCTTGACCTCTGTTCCATGGAAATACTAATGTACAGAACAAAGCACCACAAGCAGAGAACTACTTCAGTCATAATTTTTTTTTACCTCAAACCAGAATTCAAAGACAGGCTTTGAGCTCTTACCCAGCAAGTATTAACTAAAGAAAGCCACTTTCCTTCCCTGCCACCCGTGTGCCGGAGTTGCTGTGTGTAGGCAGTTCCACTTACAGATGTTATTAAAGGGATCATCATGGAATACGAACTTCATGTCAAGGACCAGAATGAAAGCAAGAGTTATTACAAATGATTGATATAATAAGCATTTTTATGTACCATTTCTGGGCTGATGAAGTATGACCTGATTTGAAGATTGAGAATATGGAAGTCCATGGGCTTTAAATTCGAAGACTGAAGAAGTAGACCATTTTTTGAAGAAAGTTGATGTTGACTTTTCTTTATAATAATAATAATGTCATCATTATCTTATAATGTGACCGCTATATTAATTTGGATTTTGTATTTACTCTTTAGAGAAATGCTCTATTCAGATCTAACTTGGAAGCTTGTATTTGGATGTTTGTTAAATTTAATCTCTCTCTCTCTTAAAAAATCATTATTTCATGTTCCTTTGATATTTTCTAACAAAGGAAGTATTCAAAGATATTGCAACCTCACTTCTTTAAAAAATAGGATTTAAAAATTTTAGATCATTATCAGTTTTCCACAGTGTGAATTTCAGTGATTGTACAATGTTTTCTTTTGAAAAAAAAAAAAATTCTTTTCTTATACAGCATTGTTTCTTGGAACTTAGAGGTGCCATTCATTATTACGAAACAACTAAATGGAAGAAACTAAAGTGTTTAAAAGTATTTTTAGTGTAGCAAAGGTAAGGTGGTCACTAGTCAAAGAGCTGTTTTGTGTCAACAAACCTTGTCTAAATTTCTTTGCATTTCTCTTTTTTTTTTTTTTTTTTCTTTTTCTTTTTTGCTTCAGAGGAGTCCCAGGAAGGTGAGAAACCTACAAAGTCTCTAATTTTTGTAGTCTTAAAACTCTTTAGCTCCAAGGCACTCTGAGTCATGCTCCTAACGAATCACTCCATGTTTTAGGTGTTTTCCAAACTGTTTGAAGTTACTAGACGTCGAATGGTTCATCGTGCTCTTTCATCAGCACAGCGACAGAGACTGTCATCCAACAATAACAAGAAGAAAAATTAGACAGTATTTTTAACTTTTTTCTCTATCTGAAGTGTTCACACTTATACATGTAGGACAATAAGCAGGACCGTCTGGGCCGGTCTGCATAAATGCTGTATACATACCAGATTTGATGCTGCATATAGGGTATGGAATTGCACATCCATCTCATAGGAATTGTAAATGGTTTGAATAAGAGGAAAGTAATTTTGTTGCATTATAAATTGTCTAACTGCATTATTTATAGCATCTTAACTTTTTTTTGGCGAAGCATCTTTTTATTTCCCACATTCCTGGTTATTTTTGTCATTGCTTTGAATTGAATTTTTATATCTATTTTTATATGTAACTCTTTTTTTACCTCACGTTTTTGTTTGTTTTGCACATTTCTCATACCACAGGTATTGAAGCCCCTGGGTGATAATTTGATGGAGGAAAACATAAGGCAGTCTGTAACAAACTCTATCAAAGCAGGCCTGACTGACCAGGTGTCTCATCATGCCAGATTAAAGACAGACTGACAGTTCATCTCCTCATGGACTCCACTCTCCCTTTTTTTCATGCTTGCTGTACAATGAGAACTCAAATAAAAATAAACCAAAGTTTACAATCAACTGTAGAAGTAGTTTAGTATAACTGGCTTCACAGATGGCTGCCACAGAGTGTGAAAATTGTTTGTTGGTTTTAAGCATTCTTTTAATGGCTCCTAAGCCGTGAAGACTGGCTGACGAGCAACTAGTTTATCATGCACATTTGTGCCATGTTTAATTCTTATATTTTTTTCTTTTTACTTAATCTAATGTTAGTGAAATTTGTCTCATGTAAAAGGATATTTCAGGGAAATATTTTAAGAAATCTATTTAGAGTCTCTTTAACACAGTGTCCCATTGACATTTTAATTTTTAGAGAAGTTATGAATCACTGTATCAAGAATCAGATTGGAATGACAATGAAGCCTTTATTGAGCCACTACATCAAAAGTATATATTGCTTTACTGCCTTCAATACCAGTATTACATAAATGCATGTATCAGAAACTTCACAGAAATTACATGACAACTCTTGTAGCTAAGAAAGTAATTCTGAGGTGTACATTTGTCTTGCCTTTTTAAATTTATAAACCTGCCCTAAAAGGTGATGCATATCTGGGAAACTGAACTGTCTTTTTGCAGTTTAGCCTTCATGTACATAAAATATGCCATTAATTTTATTGGGGGAGAAATTCCATCCAAAAATGTTGCCTACAGCTATGAGTTAAGAGTGTCTGTACAGTGTGTAGCTTTTATTTTCTAAAATCACAGATAGGGCATGTATATGAATTATAAATATATAAATATGATTTTGTATTAAAAGTTTTGTAGTTTATGGCAAAATCTGGTTCTGTGGTAGGCTAAGTACAGTCCCTGTGAAAGGAATGTTTGTGGCTCATGTCAGTGTGTGAATGCATAGACAATTTGAAGTTTTTGATATATTTGTGATATTTATCTTCCTTGAGCACTGCAGATTCACCCCCCCCCCCAAGGGAATTCAATGGGAATGTTTATTGTGACTTTGTCCTCTGTTGCATTTTAAAGTTATTTCCTGTAATTTATTTTCAGTACATAATTAAAAAACTGTTGTATATATAAAATGAAACTTGTGGTTCTTTTTTAAGGAATTATTTGAGTATGTATTCCACTACATCAACCATATTTGTTTATACTGAAAAGAACATGAGCAGAAAGCACCCCAGTTAAGAGCTCTGAGGTATTGTAACCTTGAAGCTTAACTTGAAAGGGTTATTCTTCTGTGTCTGTGTCTGTAAGGGGGATATTTGTGATTGGCCTAGATGTAGCTGGGGATTTATTAATTTCTACTGTCTTTTTTTCTTTTTCTCTCTCTTTTTTTTTTTTTTGTGCTATATGTAAGGCTAACTTTTTCAGTACTTTTGTAGCCTTCTGAGTGAACACGTATTATATCACCTAGTTTGGGTTTTAAGTGAAGAGAATTCAAATGTTGAGTTCTCATGAGTTCTCATGCATGAAAGCTCTAAATTTACTTTGGTTGATATATCTTCTCTCCCACTCCCATTCATATCCTTTTCTGGGTTGTATTTGTTTCCATCTGTATAAAATGGCTACCTACTCATCTGTTCTTAAACATAAAAATCTACCTGTAAAGTGTCTCCTTTGATTTCTTCTACCACCTTGTTTTATGAATGCTGTGGACTGTTTTTATGAATGAAAAATAAAATGTTTGTTGTATGATAGCAATTTTTTGAAATTAAAGACTTACAGAGCTTACTTAGAGAAAAGAAGTTGTGAAATCTAGACCATTGGATTTTTTTTTTTTTTAATAGTATTTTTTTGTTGGAAAGAGTGTCCTCCTGAAAGAAGATACAATTCTTTGCAAGATTTCAAGAAAGCACTTTGGTTTTGTCTGGACAACTGACTGAACATCGTTAAACAAGGAGCAATAATAAAAGGAATTAAAGGCAAAATTGTTGACTAAAATAACTTTGGTGTTAGTGTGTTTTCTGTGGTACAATTTTTAGTAATCTATATTAAAAGTTAGTTTTTTTAAAATTGATGAAGTCTTTCTCAATGACAATTTATCTTCCTAAGTAAGACACAAATAATTTACTTTTGGGAAAGGGGCTCTCTCTGTGACCCTGCTGTCAAGTACATCTTACATGTTTCTCATGAAGATGCATAACTAGTCATCCTTGCTTCAGTGAAAAGATTCTCTATAGAATTGAATACCAGTATTTCACTTTTAAGGGTTATATTTTCAGAGAACTATGAGTGGGACTTGCTTATATATTTTACTTCCAGAATTAAGCTGGGAAGGCTAGAAATGTCACCCTTGTAGGCATGAGAACTGTTAGTTTCTTGTTTTTGTTTTTTTAGATTTTTTCCATAGGGCACATGTGCTCACCAAAGGGAGACAGAGAGGAAAAGTGAGACGTCACTCTTTAGGGGGGATGGCCATGTCACAATTCCTTTTCTGGAGATTTTGGGCATGCATGTACATGCATGCAGCATGTTTTTCAAGCCACTGCATCAGGGACTTGAACTGTAGTGGTTGCCATGTGGGATCCAGTGCCTTAATCACTGCTGGCCCAAGTACTGTTTTAATTTATATTGTTCAGCTGCAGAATTAAAAAATGTTTTGGTCTTATTTAAGACTCAATTAAAATATGTCAAAATTTTAGAAAATACTGTGATGTGGCCATTGGTGTTCTGCTGTATAAATTTCCAAAATGGCCTACAGAAAACACTTGCTAGGCCTTTTAACCAGGTGATAAATAGGCTGTTTGATTCGTTTATCTGCTACTGTGGGTTGCTTAAGTCTGTTTTCCACATGTTAAGGCTTTTCAGCCTAAAAAATGATGACCTGAATTCCTATCTTCTGAGTTGACCAGAATGGATCTGTGTCTTAGTGTTTTTCCACTTGTGTCATAGCTGTGGGATGATGATGATGAAAGTCGGAGTGGAGACCTGGGAGCTGTGTTCTGGCAGCCATCTTTCCCCTTGAGTAGAGTTTCATAATCAAATGACTCTTCTCTACCACAGAGAGAACTTGACTCAATGGGAATCCTCCAGTTGTTGGCTCCTGGTCAAAGCCAACTTGGGACTTCCTCAAGTAGCAGAGAGAATTGACAGTCATCTTTATTTAAGTCTTTCATCCGTTCCTAGGAACTTTTCTCTTTCAGGTTTGCATTTTGCTGGAATTTAAGCTGAGCAGTTGAGCCATCCTGAACATACTTAAGTGAAATACTACTTTTGTGTTCCTTTAGGTTTGTGACTTGGGGCTCGTAAGAGCCAAAGATTAGCTGGCTAGATCAAAAGTACCAAGAGACATGTATAAAAGGCTTGGGGGGGAGGGACCGTAGATTTCACCATCGCTCAGTAAAGCACTTGCACATAAATATTAATACTTTACTTATGACACTCCTGTGAGATCGATAGAAAACCACTTCAAAAAAAGTCTTGGGTGTCTCAGGCTTGTAAACCTAAGACTATGTTACACAACTCCAAAAATTTGAATCAGTATTAGGCTTCAGACTCAAGTAATATCCCTAACCCAAGATACAAGCTCTTTCTGCATTCTAAAGCGTGGAGGAAAGATTTTGCTAATGAGAAAAGGTGAAAATTACTCAATACTACCATTTCAGGAACAAATTATAAAGCAAGAAGTAAAAATGTCCCTGTCCTTTTCAATTGTACAGCTTAGAAGTAACTTACTTTGTTATGTGCACTATTGAAATCTTTGCTTATTGACATGTTTACATGCATAAAACATGCTATTGGTTTTTATTTTATGCAAAAGTAGAATTATCCAATACGTGACATACATTGCTTTCATATAACATGGACATTTTCCTAGATTGATTTGTTTTTTAAAGCTCATGTGATTGTTTTGATTCTTCTGAGTGTAAGGATAACAGCTTTCTATGACATTTTTTCTACCACAGGATTGGTGACAGAAAGTGAAGCACGCTTAGGAAATAGGTTTAAAAATAGAAAAATCGTGCGCAGTTTTGTGTTAGGGCTCCATCTGCTGACTGGCCAACTGCGCTTTCCGGAGCTGGTCTATTGCTTGTCGTCGCCCCCCCCCCCCCCCCCCGTTTATTTATTTTTTAACCTTTTGACACATTTATATGGTAATTCGTAAAAAGCATAGTTATTCTGGAGCCAAATAGGTCTGTAGTTACTAACAGAGCAAGAAAGGTAATCTAAAAATGGCATAGTTTAGTTATAAAATATGAAAAGTACCTAAAAACTTATGGTATCTAAAATTGGAAGAATACTTAAATTTTGATTCTAGGAAAAGGAAATGCACTCCAGAGTTAAAACAGATGGGGGGCCAGCAGGTGGCATGGTGATTAAGGCACTGGACTCTTACATGGCCAGCTGGTTCAAGTCTCAGACCTGGTAGCTTGCTTCCTCACTTTGTTTCTCTGGTCAAATTGAAAGATAATAATAAATTAAGTAATTCTTTAAAAAAATGCAGATTTCCAGCGCCTCCATTTCCAGGCTTCATGAACCTAGGCAAACACTTAGGTGACAGTTGAGGTCTGACTTCATCTATGAGAATGGCAGAAGCTGCTTTTTACAGGAATGAGTAACATTCCACTGCTTGTGTGTATGTATGTATATATATTATATATATACATATTGCATATATATATAAAAACATCAATAAATGTGTTTTATGTAATTTTACATAAGTATATAAATACAAAAGGTATATATTATATAAAGTTTATTTTGCATATTTTAATATATAGATATAAATGACAAAATTCATATTTAAACATTTAATATTAATATACATATTATATATAATAGGTTATTTTTAATATAAAAGTAATAAATGTACATACATAGACATATATATATACACACAAATATAAATTTTATGCATTTGTCAACTGATACTTCCAATGTTTTTCTATCTTGGCTATTGTGAATAATTGCTGTAGGGAACATGGGAGTACAGTTAACTTGATGAGGTGGTGATTTCCTTTGTTTGTATACCCAAAAGACATTGCTGGTCACCTAGTTACTATGTAACTGCACTGCCTCTCAAACCACAGTTTTGACAACACTCACTTCCTGTCCTTTCAGTCCATTTTCTCTAATATTCCCTTTCTACCAAGTCTCTAATCCTATCAAAACCTCACCCTCTGTGGTAGTTTTACTTTGTTAATATACATAATTTTATTATAAAATTATTTAAAAATCACAAAATACAACATCCTAAAAAACCCAAAATTTACTATTGATACCAATTCTTATGAGTGCTGTGCTGCTATACCCAAGTTAAACCATTAAATATTAAGGAACATTCAACATCAGAAGCTATAAAATCTAATTGTATGTGATAGCCCCTCAAAAAGCTACAACCTGCATTCTTAAGGTATTTTCTCTACAAAGAATCTTACCAGCTATACAAAAATCTGTACAGTTTCTACACTGAAGCTAATACTGAGCTGCACTTGAATTCACATTCTTAGCAAAACAATTGCCTGAGCACACACATTTCACACAGATCATTACAGGATAGCCATTTATTCATCTTCGTCTTCCTCCTCATCTTCCTCCTCCTCTTCCTCGTCTTCTGGTTCATTCTTTGAGCCTGGTGGCCTGCCAGGGCCCTTCTTTCCTGCTTCACTTTTGCCCTTGGAACAGTATGCAGCAATATCCTCATATTTCTCCTTTAGTTTAGCCACTTTCTGTTCATACGGTTATCTTTGGCTGACTGTTCAGACCACATTTCACCGATTTTTTTTTTTTGGGTATCCCCAGTGGACAGGCCTGGGTGTTCACTTTTGATGTTTGGGCGATGTTCAGAGCAAAACAGGAAGAAGGCAGACGGAGGCCTTTTCAGAGCATTGGGATCCTTTTTCTTCCCTTATCACCTTTGGGAGGGATGTAATTTTTCATCTCCTTGTCATAATGAGCTTTGTCACTTTTTGCCA
Organism: Tupaia tana; assembly: GCA_026018925.1. NCBI lineage: Eukaryota > Metazoa > Chordata > Mammalia > Scandentia > Tupaiidae > Tupaia > Tupaia tana. The sequence continues at coordinate 196,031,712 of JAKSZU010000003.1, forward strand.
TATCTTCAAACTTCAACTTTTCTTTTGCAGACATGGTCTTCCATCTCTCTGAACATTTCTTGGAGAATTTGGCGAAACTGATCAGAGAGGCTGGGTGTTTCTTCTTGTGCTCTTCCTGGTAGGCCTGCACAAGGAAGGCATATGAGGACATTTTGCCCCTCAACTTATTGGGGGGGGGGGGGGCTTTCCTTTGCCCATGGTGACAGAAGGTGTCTACCTGGTATGAGTTCTCCTCAGAGTCCTGCAGGGGGCCAGATCTGACAGAAGCTTCCTTCCCAGGGCTCTGGTGTGAACTGGTTTCTACTTTAATTTTGTTTTAAAGAATTATTATTTTTTAATTTGATCAGAGAGAGAGAGAAAGGGAAAGTGAGAAAACAAGCTGCTAGATCCATGACCCAAATTGTGGTCAGCCATGTGAGAGTCCAGCACCTTAACCACCATGCCACCTGCCAGCCCCTATACTTTGATTTCTTTTAGGAACTTCCATACTGTTTTTCACAGTGGCTGCACCAGTCTATATCCCCACCAACTATATACAAACACTTCCTTTTCTCTCCACTTATCAAAAACCATTCTAAAGGGTGTGAGGGAATATCTCATTGTGGTTTTGATTTGTATTTCCCTGATGATTAGCGATGTTGAGCACCTTTTTATATACCTGTTGGCTGTTTCTGTGTCATCTTTGGAGAAATGTCTGTGCAGGTCCTTTGCCCATTTTCAAATCGGGTTATTTTTTTATTTTTATTTTTTTTGGTTATTCAGTTGTGTGAGTTTCTCATATTTTGGTTATCAATCCTGTATTACATACATGGTTTTCAAATATTTTCTCCCAATCTGTAGGCTCTCTTTTTTTATTTGTATGATAAAGTATTTTGAGAAGAACTAGTATTGTTTTACACTTTTGCAAAGAGAACACTGAATAGGCTTATCAGAAGGCAGCTGGATTCTCATTGTCTTCATATGTTGGAATCTGTTGTTTTTGATTAAAGTATATAAAGAAAATCTGACCTCACACAGACGAACATTTGGAAGGAGAGAACCTGACAGAATCCCCAAAGTGTCTTGGGGATTCCTAGGGATCCTGGGACTGTTTTGACAACTACTGCCTCATAGTAAGAAATTCCTTGGCAGGCATGTTCATGCCTAGTTTGACTTTGAAAGGACATGCTGTATTACCTTTGCCTTATTTCCAAGTGTAGGGTAATTTTTCTTGATAACTTCCAAATGCATTTCATGTTCCTTTTGCCAGACACAGATTATATCAGACAGACTGAATTCCATTTGTGATTAGTGAGAATTAGGCTATATTATAAACACTTTCAAAAAGTAAGCAATTCCCCTCAAAATATTTTTTCTCAATGTAAAACATGTGCAAGATACCTTAAAAGTATAAAAACACCCCTGGGAACCAGCAGATAGCGTAATGGCTATGTCGCTGAACTCCCACGTAGTTGACCGCGGTTCACATCCCGGACCCGGTGGCTTAAAACTCACGCCGGGCGCATGTGCGTGCGTGCCCAAGATCCTGTGAGGAGAATGGAGGAGAAGGGATTGCGGTGTGGCCATCCCCCCTGGGGGGGTGATTTCTCGCTTTCTGTCTCTCTCTCTGTCTGGCAAGTGCACGCGCCCTATAGCGAAAACCTCTCCAAAAAAAAAAAAAAAAAAAAAAAAACAAAAAAAGACCACTTCACCCTCTTACCCTACTGCTTTTTCATGTCACCTCACTCCCCTTTATACTCAGCTTCAATGTAGTAGTCAGCACTGCAACCATTTCTTATAAAGGCCCATAGCCGTTTTGTGTCCCCATATTACCAAACTTCAACTGGTTATAAACCTAACTCTAATGACTTGTACCTGTATCAGCTGCTGAATATTGTCGAACATCACAGAATCCTGAGGAGTACAGTGTGTCTTAAATTGCATTAGCACAAACCCTAAATAGGTAGGTACTCAGTCCCGCCAGACAGTCCTACCATATTTACCTGGTGAACTGAGTTGTTATTTTATACTTTTTGTTCATTGTATTATTAAAATTCTTTTCCTGCTCTAATTCTGTCTTGATAACTTCACCTTACATTTCACAGAGAATAATGCATGCAACAAAACAAGAATTTAATACCGATCTAGCAGTGCAACTCTAAATGTGCCTGCATAAATCTAAATTCCTCTCATCTACAATGGGTAGTATCCTTGTTCATTGTTAAGGCTGACTTCATGTATGCTCTGGAATCCATCTTGAGAACTTTGGTCCTGCAACTATGCATCATTTTTTCTTTATATTCTTCCTGTACTATTGAATAGATCATTTCTTTTGGCTTAACAACTATTCCTTAGCACCACCTAACTTAAAACAAGAAACCTCTTGACTTTTTCATTCTTTCCCAGCTGTAGTCCTATTTCTTCATTTCCCTTTGTAATAAAGTGTTCTGAAAGTTTTGTATACACACTGCCTTTTATCACTCTAATTGACTCCAGTTATACCTATATTCCTACCACTTTATGAACATAGTTGTTATTAGGGTCATAAAGGGCCCACTTCTTCAAAGCTAGCAGTTAGTCTAATGTCTCCTTCAGTCTCTCAGCAGCATTTGATATAGTTGACCATACCCTCATTGGAACATTTCACTCTTTTTTTTTCAAAATTTCCAGAGGCACATGTACTTGCTAAAGCGAGACATGGCAGAGAGTGGGAGAAGAAGCAGAGTGAGAAAGCACTCCTCCATGGCAAATGGTCATACCACAATAAATTCTTTATTTCTCCCCCTTGTGGGAGTTTTGGCATACACTTAACATCTATCCAGTGTATTTTTCAAGCCTTAGGGTCTAGGACTTGAACCATGTGGTCAATCGTGTGGGATCCAGCTGCCTTAACCACCAGGCTACATGCTAGCCCCTGATTTTTCTTTTACTGGTTTCTTTCTCCTCAGTGTCCTTCATTGGATAATGCCACAAATAGTCTTCACATATCTCCCACCTAAACCTCTATCTGTAACTACTCAGTATCTAATTACTCCATCTGTCAATGTGCTAGAACAGAACTACTGATTCTCACCCAACCCCAATTCACTACACTAAACCTTTCTCTATCTCATTTAAAAATCTATGAGTTATTTTTTGATTCTTCTCTTTATCTCAGACTCTGTATTCAATGTATCATTAAATCAACTGTTACTACCTTAGAACATCCTGAATCTGACTTCTCACTAGTTTCACTGCTATGACTCTGCCCTGTACCCTTGCCTCTCAGCAGACCCAGCTGGCCTGCTTACCATCCTACAGTCTGTCCTTCTCAGATTGACCAGAATGCTCTTACTCTAAAGAGATAATCAGTTTGGACATTTTTGCTACTTAATATTCTCCAGTGAGTTCCCTTGCTACCAGAATAAAACTCAGGACTTCTTACCATGGCTGAGAAGCTGACCCTTGCATATTTCTTTGATCTCATCTCCTTTTTCTCTCATTAACTAAGAGGTCAGCCACACTGATCCTTCCCTGAAACACACTAAACCTACCTCAGGGCTTCTATGCTCACTGTTTTTCTCCTAAGACAATTCTTTCACCAGATCTTCCTTTTTGTTATTCAGATCTAAATTCAAAGATCTCATTAGAGAGACCTCTCCCACCACAGTAGTTAAAACAGCCCTCACCCTTACCCCAGTGGCTCTATTGTATTACCCTTACTTTGGCATCTTAGTAGCACCTGGTATTATTTGTTTACATATTATATATCTTCCCGTATTTCTACATTAGCCCTTTTATTTTTTGAGAGATTTTTGCTATAGGGCACATGTGCTTGTCGGAGACAGACAGAAAGCAAGAAATCACCCCCTGCGGGGATGGCCACGCTTCAACCCCTTCTCCATTCTCCTCTTGGGATTTTGGACACACACACACACACACACACACACACAGGCCTGGTGTGAGCTGGGTCCAGGACTTGAACCACAGTCGACCATTTGGAGTCCAGTGCCTTAATCACTGTGCCACCTGATGGCCCCATATTTCTACATTAACTTTTTTTAATTAAAAAAATTGTCAGAGGGCATGTGTCCTCACCAGAGAGAAAAAAAGGTACCCCTAATGGGGTATGGTCACGCCACAGTTTCTTTTCCTTCATTTCTCTATCCTGTTGGGATTTTGGGCATGCACGCACATGTATCCCGCATGTTTTTCAAGCAATTGGGGCCAGGATTTGAACTGCACAGCTAGCTATGTAAGAGTTGGCTCCCTTAACCACCAGGCCATGGTGATTCTTTGTTCACTGTCATATTTCTATTCCTTAGAACAGTGCCTAGAAAGAACACAACAAATATCATTAACCGTCTGAATGGTCAGAACTGTAACAGTGATTTCCTCAAAAATTAAGGATAACCTCCAGGGAAGACAAATCCTTAGCCATACTAAGTGTGTCTTCCACGTAGCTGCTCTGTGTTGAGACTGGATTTAGATAATGTATTTAGATGGTGAAAAAGTTGTTTTCTTGGGTCTACACCATAGTGTACAGCTGGGCCCTCCGCCATGGTGGTAGGCAGATCAGCCTTGGTGAGAAGTCTATTTGTTGAGCCCAGATATAACTTCCATTCCCTTCTCCACGCCCACTGGGTTCATGAAGTTATTGAGCAAGTACTGGAGTGGCTAAGGTAGCAGTCTTTAATATTACACTAACGAATTACTGGCATTTCTACCTTAGTGCTGATTGTTACTGAGTACAGATTTCAGGACACAAATGAACAATTAGAACTTCTCCCAGTTTGGCGGGTCATTTACATTTACAATCTCTGCTAAGTCAAATTCCAATGTAATTTAGTATGATATATTACTCTCAGAATTCGTGTCATAATATTATGTGGGTAATTTAGTAAAATTTGTTTGTTTGCTTTGGTGTGGTCTAAGCATTCCCTGAGGCTTGACTTTGTAGATGGCTCCGTGGGCTAAGTGGATATGATTGCAATTTTAGGTCTAGTAGAAATCACATGAGGAACACTGGCATCCTATTAAAGTTAATTATCAGAGTCTTAAGGCAGAATCAACTTTGTCAGAGAAGAAAGCCTTGCTTCTGCTCTCAAGAGCAGCTCACAGGCAGGCTCATATCTATATCTTTACAGATGTATTTATTTTATTTCCCCAGTCTGAAATGCTTTCTCTTTTTTTTTTTTTCTGCTTATTTGATTCATATCTATGTTACCCAAGATTCAGCTTCTCTATGTTAGAGAAGTTAGGCATCTCTTATGATCCCCCCCCTTTCAAAATTTTTATTTGCCAGAGTATGCCTGTGCTTACCGGAGAGAGATAGAGACAGAGAGAGATAAGCCACCCCCCAGTAGGAGTGGTCATGGTACAATCCTCTATTATGTCTCCACTTTGTTGGAATTTTGGGCATGCATGTGCACCTGCCTGGAATTTTTGTTTCACATCCAGTCAGTCACATGGGATCTGGCTCCATTAGCCACTAGGCTATGGGGCCAGCCTGAAATCAGACCTATTTTGCTGTTTCTCTTGTGTGGAGTCTTATAAACGTTTTCTGTATCTCCTGCATTGCCACTTAATTATATTCCTGTTGTGTTTTCTTTTTATTAAAAATATTTTTCTTTTTAGGTTTGGTAGAGTGAATGCACACACCAGTGAGAGGGAGAAATGGAGAGGAGCGCCCTCCAAAGGATTTGACCACTCTGATTTCCTTCCTCCTGTCTTCCAGCCTGCTAGCTCTTGGGCAGTCATGTGTGTGCCCAGTGTGTTTCAGGCTGACTAGGCTGAGATTCCAGCTGCAGTCATCATATTGCCTCTGGCTTGTTTTGAGCAGCCCATCACCACTGCACCATGGAGCCAGCCCCTATATTCCCTTTAAGAGTTGCTCAGCTCATGCATATTGTGTCGGCTCCTCAGGAAGGAGGAGTGTCTCCAAAGCAGGTACATACATATATGAGATGTGGACATCCTAGGCCTAACATGACTCCTTTCCTACTCAATAAATGTACTCCCAACTAAAACTAATGCCTGTCTTCTCATCTTTGCCTTCACTAACCCTTGAGAGAGAGATGGGTAACCACTGGAGGGCCAGCTGCAGCAGGGTCACCTGGAACAGGGGATGGGTGATGACACAGAGGATGTTGTACGATCTCCCACGAGTTCTGCCATCTTAGGGACAGTTCTCTGGTTTTGTTTTTAGCACCATGGCTTTCAGATTTTAAGTTCTCAAAGAGTTATTTCTTGGCAGTCACAGTTAGAAAATCTACTGGTATCCTTAAGTCTGATTATTCCAATTTAATTAGTTTGTTTAGCCTAGTGGAATTATTGGATAGCAGGCTTTGGATTGCTGACAATGCATGCCTAGTTGGCACCAAGCTATTTTCAAACTCTTACAAGCACAGTACCACAGAAAATTTGTGTTTTATTTCTTCAGCTTATAATCTAAGTAATTAAGCCTATTCAGAATCTTTGGGCACACCTTCCTTACCTGTATATTCATTCAGCACATTTCTTGTGTGCCTACCATACTCCAGGAACTATGCTACATGCTGGTGACATGGTGGTGAACCATACACCCAGTCTCTTTTGCCCTAGCCTTTACACTTTAGCCAAGGATGGTGTTACACCAAACAATCTAGCTCTGGATGCTGATTTTAGAAGTCCTGTTATTGGGACCAGCAGATGGCATAATGGTTGCATCACTGGACTCCCACATAGTTGATCACGGTTCAAGTCCTGGACTTGGTGGCTTAAAACTCATGCTGGGCACATGTGCATGCATACCCAAAATCCTAGGGGGAGAGTGGAGAAGGGATTGTGGTGTGGCCATCCCTTCCTCCCGGGGGGTGATTTCTTACTTTCTGTCTCTCTGGCGAGTGTAGGTGCCTATAGAAAGAACCCCCCCCCCTTTTTTTTTTAAGAAAAAAAAGAAGTCCTGTTATTTATCTAGAATACAGCAGGGGGCAGATGAAGCCCATTTTTCAAAGTCATTTTTGGTAGCCTATCATTTCTAATGTATAGATGATAACTATTATTTAGTTCAGTTTTTGAAGGAAACTAGAATCTGGCATTTATGCTCATTGCTTATCTGACTTTAGGTACTCCTGATGTCAAATCTGGGAACAGAATGAACTGCAGGAACACTTCATCTTTCAGAGTAAGTATTTTACTAGAACAGTTGCTAGGAGAGCTTGCTATGAAAAGGAATTCAACTTGGATTCTTTTAAAAAAAAATAAAGACTATTAAATAAATTTAATATTAATTTGACATTTTCCATAGATAAGAATTTTCATTTAGATGTTTGCTTAAATCAAATTGCAGCCACATTTTTATTGTTGCTGAAATGGTGGGTAAAGAAAACAGTGTTCTCATTAGCTAATGCTGTTCCCATTTTAGCAATAGTAACCTTTTCTACAATCTCAGCCTTTACGAGCGAATAAAAGAGAACGTTTTCAGAAATGTTGAACGAGTAAGTGTGTGTGTGTGTGTGTGTGTGTGTGTGTATGTGTGATATGTCATGACACATGAGAATGATTTCAGCTTAATGTTTAGAAGCACAGGAGACTGGAAAGTCCCAGGGATGTGGGTCTCACATTCTGGGCAGAGACCGCAATATTTTAATGTTGGACTGCTTAATGCCATGTTAGATTTGCTAGGTGCTATAAACCATCAGTATTCATTTGAGATAGAAAGTTAAATATTCACAGTGCTTTGAAAAGGAAAATCTGAGCAGGATTGAGAGAAGGTCTCTTAACCAGTATCTTGTTGGGCCTTTCTTTAACATAAGGTTTTGCTGGCCCTGTTCTCTTACTTTGCACAGAACAATTACAAGAAAATCACACCAGCTCTCTCCAGCTATGACTCCCCAGAGAGCTAGTGGTCCCATGGACGACGGGCGCGAGGGGAATAACTCAAGGTCTAGGGACTCTGAGAGCCCTCTATGTCTTATTATTCTGATGAATGATTTATCTTGCCACTAGAGAGTAAGTTCTGTGCGACAGGCTTGCATTTATCTTGCTCACCATTGATTTTCCTATGCCTATCACGTTTTTCACATACCAAAGCTTTAAGAGCATGAAGCTTATAATAGTCCTTCCACTGACCTCATTAAAAAAAGCCTAAAGCGATTAAGAAACATGGATAAGCTCAGCTATGATTTATTTGGTAATTGTGTTTATGGTGTGTGTATGTGAAAGAGAGAGAGCCGTCACCTGTCCCTAGTTTACTTATGCATGTGATGAAATGCAGAGGTAGTAAGTGGGAATAGCTAAGGAACTCTTTGAGTTGCCTTTAAACCTGGCCATTCAAAATGATAGATTTGTTGGATTAGAAGCACCTTGCCCTGCCCTACCCATCCAATTCAGGGATTGTACAATGTCCTTAGGAAGTCACCCAATATTTTGTTGGAATGCTCACTAAATCCTGAGGCAACTATTCCATTCTTGTTCCTTTTTATTACTTTTGGAAGGCAGTGTGGGAAGGTAGGTAGAGAGGGAGAGAGGTTTAAAAAATATAGAAAAAGCAAATAATGTAATGATTTCCAACTGCCCACTGCCTAAAAATGAGCATGTACTAATGTTTTGTCCTTTTTACCTCAGCAATATATTGTTGTGAAATAATTCTCTATGGGATTCTCACCATCTTGTGCATTCGAGAGTGAAATGCCGACTCCCCCCTTGTTCTGAACTATCTTCTCAAGGATGTTTGTAATATAAGCAACTTTGAAAGTTACAGTGTTTTCCTTCCGAGTAAAGGGCAGGTTTGCTTACAACCTTGGAAGATTCGGTGTTTCCCCCAGAGCAAAGAGCAGGTTTGCTCAATGTCCATTATAAAATAGTGAGGTTCTGAAGCTCAGCGGGAAGTTCCTCTCTTGCAGTCCAACCTACTTGGGTGCAGGTATCAGCTGGCCCTCTGCGTCATCATATGGCAGTTGGGGCTTAGGAAATTGGTGCAAAAACGCACCAGTTAACTACTGCTATTGCTGAGTACTGATACACTGTCTTTGTCTCTGATCCAGGAATTTTGCACCAGCCTCCATAAAACCATAGCAGGCTATTATTTAGCCCATAGGCCCTAGAAAATAGCCCCCCAACTCACTTTATAAGATTAGCATGATATTAACACTAAAACCTGATATTAGGGGAAAAATAGACAATTTCACTGACAAATTTAGAAGTCAAACTTCTAAATAAAACATAAGTAAAATTCAGTTGAAAATTAGAATATGGGGGGAACCAGCAGTTAGCGTAATGGCTATGTCGCTGGACTCCCACGTAGTCGACCGCGGTTCGTGTCCCGGACCCGGTGGCTTAAAACTCACGCCGGGCGCATGTGCGTGCGTGCCCAAGATCCCGAGAGGAGAATGGAGGAGAAGGGATTGCAGCATGACCATCCCCCCTGGGGGGGGTGATTTCTCGCTTTCTGTCTCTCTGTGTCTCTCTGTCTGTCTGGCGAGTGCACGCGCCCTACAGTGAAAACCTCTCCAAAAAAAAAATTAGAATACGGGGAAGTTAAGTTTACTTCAAGTGTGTAAATTTAGTTTAAAAATGAGGATATTTGTCAATGAAATTTCCTGTTAACAGATTTAGAGGAAAAAACTATGATAACAGATGATAAGAGACATTCAGAAAACTTAGAAACAATCACTAATAAAAATTCTGTGTAAGGTCGGTGTAGAATAAAGCTTTTAAAACAAAATAATGGTATCAAACCATGAAATATTGAAGTCATTTAAAAATCATGAATAACAGGATTGTCTACTGCTACCATTATTTAGTATGGTTTTAGAAGTTTTAAACAATGCAATAGGACAATGTGTAAAGTATTGGAAGAAAGTGAAAAAAATTAACTTTTTATAGAAAATATAAATATATATTCAAAACTTAGTGATTCTAACTACTGGAATGAAGAGAACTTGATTAAGGTAGCCCTATTTAAGAGACATAAAAATTGAATGTTTTTCTCTATTTGAGCTTATTAAGTTAGAAATAAAAATAAATCTCTTCCTTGAGAGGAACAAGAACTACAAAATACTTGGTAATGAATCTGATAAGATGGGCAAAAGACAAATATTAAAAGACAAAACTGTAAAACTGTGTTAAGGGACATAAGGCTCGATTGAATAAATGGATACGTATACTGTGTTTTTGTAATGTAAGATTTAATTTACAACGGCAGTCCTTATTAATCCAGATTAATATATACAGGTAATTATGTTAAATTGGAATAAAAATGATTATTTTGGGTGGGTGGAGGGAAATAGGAAAAAAAGATAATGGAGTTGATAAGAATAAGTAAGTTTAAGAGTGGAGGCTTGTTTTACAGGTAGTAAAATTTAAAACAAATCTACAGGATTCAGACAGTAGTGAATTTGTGCTGGAATTGATCAGTGGAAAGAGAGTCCAAGAGTAGAGTAAATGAATATGGAAATGTAACGGATGGCAAAGATAACATTTTCAATTTGGTGTGAGAAGGGTGCTTTATTATTTTATATTTTAAGGGTTTTTTTTTAAAAAAAAAAACATTTATTTACTTAATATTTGTTGTGATTTTTAAGCCACTGGGTCCAGGACTCAAACTGTGGTCAGCCATGTGGGAATCCAGTGCCTTAACCACCATGCCACCTGCTGGCCAGAGAAGGGTTCTTTAAATAATTAAATGGTCATATATGGGTATTCATTAAGACAAAAATAAAGCTGTAATTCATATTTTGTTGAAAATAAATTCCAGGTGGGTTAAATATATGAATTCAAAAATAGCATTAACAGGGACCAGCAGTTAGCGTAATGGCTATGTCGCTGGACTCCCACGTAGTCGACCGCGGTTCGCGTCCCGGACCCGGCGGCTTAAACTCACGCCGGGCGCGTGTGCGTGCGTGCCCAAGATCCCGAGAGGAGAATGGAGGAGAAGGGATTGCGGCGTGGCCATCCCCCCTGGGGGGTGATTTCCTGCTTTCTATCTCTCTGTCTCTCTCTGTCTGTCTGGCGAGCGCACGCGCCCTATAGCAAAAACCTCTCCAAAAAAGAAAAAAAAAAAAAATAGCATTAACAAAAAGGATAGAGTTGGTCAAAGTTTTGGATTTTCATGTTTCCCTTCATTCTTGCCCCAAGAATTTCATATAAAACTTTAATGTCAAGAGTGAGCACTTCACAACCAGCCATTTTCTCCTTGGCCTTTTTAGGTTTATGGCCCTGTGGAAGCAAGGAAGCAGGATGACAGAAAGAGCAGAGACTTGAGCCTGACGATGTAGACCAGAGCCTCAGAGTGGCTCCATGTTAGGTGTGGGATGCTGGGAAAGCAAAGTCTCTTTAAAAACTTCAATTTTCTCTTCAGTGGAATGGGTATAACAATAACTTCTGGAGGTCTTCCAAGGATTAAACTTACTGCTGCCTTATGGAAGGGCCTAATTCAGTACCTGACAGATGTTGGGTATTCAATAAATGTTCATTTCTAGCTATCATTTTCATTTTCAGAGGTTTTAAACAAGAATGAAACCTTGGGTTTTTCTGAAAGCCATCATTACAGAACTATCCATTTTCTGTGATTAGAAAGAAAACCAATATAGAGATGCCCATTTCAATTCTTTGGTTTAAACTTCTTCCAAAAACCTGAAAACTTTCAACACTGGCAAACCAAATTGATGATTCTGCTTCTTACAGAAGAAAACCAATAAACAATATCTCCTTGGGGGCAGACAAATTACAGAAGCCAAAAGTTCCACAGTGTTTCATAATCTCACGACAAACCGTCCAAGTTACTTATGGTCCTGGATGAGGAGGCTTTCTTACCAGGATCCTATTGACCATGCCCAAAGTTGGCTGCTTCCTTCTCCTAGTTTTGTCACTTGGCTCATATAATTTGTTTGCATTTTGGCTTGTTGTGAGCTTGGCCATCTCCTGACTTGGTGGGTTTCCCAGTTCTGCAAAGCCAGCCAGTCTCCACAGAGGGTCCTAGGAGGCCTCCTGGCGTGGCCACTGTTGGCCCTTTACTCTAGCAATGACATGCCAGGCTGAAGCTTTTTTCCTTTGGAACATTTTCCTGGTCTGTAGCTCAACCTCTTATGCTCATCTACAAAAGTACTGGATCTCTGAGTATCTTCAGGGATTGATGACTCCCGTCATCAACTTTGGGATTCAGAGTTTGTACTGAGCCGGAGGACAGCCCTCCACACTTAGTCCTATTGCAAGTGAGTGCCCGGGTCAGTCCAGTGGGTGTCTTTTCCTCTTCCCTAGAGGTAAGTTTGTGACTGTTAATAGGAGACTGTGCTTGCCCAGTGCCTTTTCTTTTTCTTTTCTTTTTTTAAAGTTTTCCCTCCTTCCTTCCTTCCTTCCTTCCTTCCTTCCTTCCTTCCTTTCTTTCTTCCTTCTTTCTTTCTTTCTTTCTTTCTTTCTTTCTTTCTTTCTTCTTTCTTTCTTTTTCCCTTTAATTTGCCAGAGAACACAGGTTCTCACTGGGGAGAGAGAGAGATGGAGAGAAAGAGAGACAGAGAAAGTGAGAAAACACTCCCCATTGGACATAGTCTTGGGATTTTGGCCATGCATGCACACATATCCATTGTGTTTTCAAGCTGTCAGGTCCAGGACTTGAACCATGTGGTTGGCCACGTGGGATCCAGCTGCCTTGACCACCAGGCCATGAGCTGGCCCATTTCTTTCCTTCAAGAGAAAGAAAGAGAGGGAGAGAGACAAGCATCCTCAACAGGCTCTCTCATGCCATGATCCATCCCTCAAGCTTTCCCACATGCACCAGGGCTCATGGGAATTACATACACAGTGCACCTAGTGTTTTTAATGTTGACCTGGGTTACTGAACCCTCATCTTTCAGATAGCTTTCAGGAAAGCAGGGACGGCCATCAGCGGTTGCGGCACACGGGGCAGACCCCGGCCACGGCACGCGGGGCAGAGCCCCGGCCACGGCACGCGGGGACAGAACCCGGCCACGGCACGCGGGGCAGAGCCCCGGCCACGGCACGCGGAGCAGAGCCCCGGTTTCAGATAGCTTTCAACATTGCAGAGCGTGGTGTTACTGTTGCACCACCATGGCAGGGCCTGTCCAGTGTCTTGATGAAAGATTACTTGGGGCTAACAAACAGATATCCCAACCCCCTCTACTCCCCCCCAACACTTAGATTAAGCAAAGAAGGATTTAATATGTAACGTCAAGGGAGAATCTCTGGCATCCAAGAATAAGGCGAAAGTACAGCCAGACTGGCAATGTAACTGGAATGCTGAGAACTGAGATTGCTCATTTTAGTTCTAAGAATCAGATCATCTCTCTCATCTCTTTCTCTCTCTCTTTTCTCTCTAGTGGCTTCTGGTGCTTGTAATGGATCATACAGAGGGCTGCCCCATATTGATGGCTGCCCAGTCATCATTCTATGTAACCTTTCAGTGTAATCATCCACTTTCATCATGATTTATTATCTTGGTGACAGAATACTGGGTGAGTCTGATTAGTGGCTTGTCAACCAATGGATTGCCAGCTCTGAGTCAGGTGTTAACCTCTGGTCCAACTAGATTTGGCTAGAGGGCAGGTCAGGTCCTAGATATTGGCTGTGGGATAGAGCAGGATCTCTGAGAAGAGGGCTGGTCAGGTCATGTCTGCCACCCAGGAAATGTGAAGGGTCCCATCCCGAGCGCTTCTCATTTATGTAAGGCCTGATCACAAACTATTCTATTTGCTTGCTTGCTGGATTCACTTGTTTCTTCCACATTCATTTAGCGTGACCTATATGCCAGGTTCTGGAACAGATGTCACATGTTAGGCCCCATGTTTAAATATAAGTGCATTGTCCTCTATCAGGAGTAGGGGTTCGGATTTAACAAACAGGCAGGGAATGTGATGTAAATGCAGTAACAGAAAGTCGAGCTGCTATGAACAGAGACAGACATAACCCGGGCGAAGGAATGAAGGGCCCAAGCCAGGCAGCCTATTCTGTGGCTCGATCATCTTTATGCACCACAGACACTAGGAGGCTGATGAGGCAGGTCAAAATGTCACCTGATTTGAGCTGAGCTAACTTAGAGAGGTTACGTGATTGCCTGGCACTGCACAGCAAGGAGCCAGGACCTGGATGCGGGTCCCCTGATTCCCAGCTCAGTGCTTACTCCTTTCGCCCTGCTTGCTTAGTCCTGCTCTTGTGGTGTGCCGGGCAGTACATCACAGTGGTGAGGTGCCTGAACACGTGACATGGTTCCCACCCCAACACCTGCTGTGTTCTCATGTTCTGCAGATCTTCAAGGCTGGAGTGATGGTGCAGGATGGGAAAGGGGAGGAGGGTGATGTAAGGAGGAGCTGAAGAACCTGTCCTCACTTTTCCCGGGGCATGGGTTTGAGGCTTAGAGCTCTAGATCCTGTGACAGGGATGTCTGATTCACAGAGGGCAGGGGTGAGGGATAAAGGAGGAACCAGACAGACCCCTACTGAACTCCTGATGGGCTTCGAAGAGGAATGTAAGCACACTACCCAGAGTGTGCTCAGCTGTGCAGACTGCTGGATGACCGTGTCCAGGAGGTGACAGGGCTATTCCTGAGCAGTGACATAGCTTTGGTCTAGGGCGAGTGGCGGTTTCACCATCCTTTCCCTTCATCCATTTGCTTCTTTGTAACTTGCTTCCCCCTTGACTCACATTCCTCCTTTCTGTTGCCAAATCAGAGGTGAGGACAGTAGTCATGGACAGTCACATGCAGTTTTCCCGGTGTGTGTGCTATTTCCTGTTACTCAGGAAAAGACAGTTTCCTTGAGACGTGACACATTTTTTGTTCTTGCCTTATTTATCTGTCTCTCATTTTCTTTTTAATTTGCTATAGGGTGTGTACACGCGTATGAGACAGAGAGGAGGGAAAGTGAGAAGTCACCCCCACAGATGATGGCCACACTGCAATCCCTTCTCCTCTATTCTCCTGTTGGGACCTTGGGCACAAACCCACACATGTCTGGCATGTTTTTCAAGTCACCGGGTTCAGGACGCAAACCACACAGTTGGCCACATGGGATCCAGCTGACTTAACCACTATGTCACAGGCTAGCCTGCTTTATTTTTCTTTAAGTATGGGACCACTAGGTCCATTTTTTTTTTTTTTTGAGAGTTTTTTTTTTTTCTATAGGGTGCGTGCATTCACCAGAAAGACAGATAGAGACAGAGACAGAGACAGAAAGCGAGAAATCACCCCTTAGGGGAAATGGCCATGCCACAATCCCCTCTCCTCCAGTCTCCTCTCAGGATCTTGGGCACGCATGCACACACGCCTGGCGGGAGTTTAAGTCACTGGGTCCGGGACTCGAACTGCGGTCGACTACATGGGAGTCCAGCGACATAGCCATTACGCCAACTGCTGGTCCCAAGGTCCATTTTGTTATGATAGAAATATATATTTAAAAAATGCCTCTTTGCTATAAGAAAATCAACACTGTCAACAAGATCAATGATAGCTGTACTGGGGAGACCAGAGGACCAGAGGGACCAGCTGCTTCTCGGTGCCCGTCTCTGACTGTTGTGGCAGCCTGGAGCCGTGAGCTTTCTATTTTATAAGAGAAGCTAGAAACATGAATTGGAAAACTTCAACACAAAATTGGCAAGAAATGATTAAAAGCATAAAATAGAACAAACGAAACAGGATTTGGCTTGAGCCAAGTCAGTTTGTATCTTCTGGGTTGCTTTTTTTTTTTTTTCAAGAGAGATTTTTGCTATAGGATGCATGCTCTTGCTGGAGAGACAGAGAGATAGAAACTGAGGAATCACCCCCCTCCAGGGGGAATGGTCACACCACAATTCCTTCTCCTCCATTCTCCTCTTGGAATTTTGGGCACACATGCACAGGCACCCAGCACGAGTTTTAAGCCACCAGGTCCAGGACTCAAACTGTGGTTGACTGTGTGAGAGGCCAGCGATGTAACTATTACACCATCTGCTGGTTCCTGGGTTACCTATTTTTTTTTTTTTTTTTAATTTGCTATAGGGCACTTGTGCTTTGCCAGAAAGACAGAGAGAGACAGAGAGACAGAAAACGAGAAATCACCGCCCCCCGCCCGGGGAAATGGCCACACTGGAATCCCTCCTCCTCCATTCTCCTCTCGGGATTTTGGGCACATACGCACACACGCTTGGCATGAATTTAAGCTGCCGGGTTCGGGACTTGAACCACGGTCGACTACGTGGAAGTCCAGTGACATAGCCATTATGCTAACTACTGGTCCCATTATTATTATTTTTTTAAATCCCTCCTTGGCACTTCACTTACAGCTATCCTTCCTCAAAATCCATAGCCCTGGTCTAAACATGAGACAACACCAGGCAGAATCAAATTAAAAGACATTCTACAAAATATCTGACAAGTACCTTCAAACTGTGAAGGTCATGATAGAGACTGGAAAACTGTCACAGGTCAGAGGAAACTAAGAAGACTGATGTTTAAATGCAATGTGGGATCTGGGATGGGATCTTGGAACCTAAGTGGGAACACATGTAAAAATCATGCCTGGAGTTTAGTTGATGGTGCTGTACCCGTGTTAGTAGCTTTGATAAACGTAGCATGGAAATGAAAGAGGATGACATTGGCGGGAACTGGATGGAGGGTATGCAGGAATTCTCTGTACCACACTTGAAACTTTGCGGTAAGTCTAAAGTTATTCCAAAGTAAATTCATTTATTAAGAAGAAAAAATAAATAAATAATTCTTATAAACAAAGAAAATAATGTGATTACTAAATTGCAAAAATATATGAAGTATAATAGTTTCAAACCAAATGGTCCTGGGATATTAGGGAATCCTGTGTATTATCTATTTTATGATTTCCCTTTGTTTCACATTCCTATTTCTCTTTATAGTTATTCAAACTCCTTTTAGAATTCTATCCTGATTTTTTGTAGTCTTTTTAAGTGTATGGCTTTGTATTTATTTTCTTAGTACTTGCTCTGGGTGTTAAAATATTTATATGTGGGACCAGCAGTTAGCGTAATGGCTATGTCGCTGGACTCCCACGTAGTCGACCGCGGATCATGTCCCGGACTCGGTGGCTTAAAACTCACTCTGAGTGCGTGTGCGTGCGTGCCCAAGATCCTGAGAGGAGAACGGAGAAGGGATTGCTGCGTGGCCATCCCCCCTGGGGGGTGATTTCTCGCTTTCTGTCTCTCTGTCTCTCTGTCTGTCTCTGTCTGGCGAGCGCACACACCCTATAGAAAAAAACCTCTCCAAAAAAAAAAATTTATATGTAACTAAAAAAAGGAAGAAGAAGAAGAAGAAGGAGAAGGACATGGAGAAGAAAAGAAAAAGGAGAACAAGAGAAGAAAAGAAGAAAAGGTTTCTTCCAAGTTTGAGGTAAACTTTCCTTGTTACAGTTCAGACAATGAAGCCAGGTTTCCAATGACAAAACAAATGCTGTTTCCCTGGTGTCTTTCTTCCAACCTGTGAGGCATCTATTGCACAGTTGTGAGCTCTATTATGATTTTCTTTTAGAATAAAAAGTAATACCTCAGACTCCTAAAATGGGTCCCTAGGTTTGCCCAGAAGCAAGCAGATGGTCATACATTACAAAATGGTGTATGGATTATTAGTCATGGATGGTCTATTTAATGGCCTCCCACACCACTGCCTTCCCACTCTGGAGTAAGTGTGAAATTCACGGGCAGAGTTTAGGTGCTGTCTGAAGACTGCCATTTTGTCTAAGGATATGGTGATTTGACCTGTTAGCCAGGCTGTGGTATTTGGGTTTTGTGTATCAGGATCCCAGAAGATCCCTTCCCCCTTCCTGGGAAAACATTTCCAGTGTCAGGAAAAACGGTGAGGTAGAAAGGGCTGAAGTGAGCTGTCAGGGGAGAGAAAGGGGCCAGCAAGGGAGTGAGAAGCCTTTACATATATTTTCAGGTCTCCAGGGGTGTCAGGTTTCTCCAGATCCATGGTCCCTCCAGCTCACAGGAATTATATCACTCTGCAGGATTCCCAGGCAATTATTGCTCCTTGTAAAGCTGAGCTTTTCTTTTCAAGACCCAATCAGGCTGCCACAAATCAAAGATAGCTTGGACTGGTTCCACTAATAGCATGGAAAGTCATTAGCCGAAGTCGTTTGAAAAGGAAAGTGGCTCAAATATCTCTGGTCTCACAAGGAAAGCTTCCGCAATGCCGGATTATGGTTACCAAATAATGGATCGAGGCATCACATTCCTCATAATGAGAGGGTATTTATTGCACCACTGAACCGACATACCTTCCCTTGCTCACTTGAACAAGATAAGACGAAAAGTTCTTTTCAAGTTGAATTAAGTCTAAAAGGAAAAGGCAGCACAGTGTTCCCAGCTCATGCTTGGATTTTAGTTGTGTGTGTAGAGCGGATCTGTAAGGCTTCCTCTAGGGGTGGTATAAGGACTGTGCAAGGCCCTCCTTGCCTCCATTTCTAATGCTTGAAGTTAGACTCACTGGAAGCATTTTTCTTGGCTAAGTCCTGTTTACAACATAGTATGTCCAATGCTAAGAATCTATGCCATTTCTTTATGTTTTCTTTTTTTGGGGAGATTTTCGCTATAGGGCACCATGAGCTTAGCAGAAAGAGAGACAGAAAGCGAGAAATCACCACCCCCCCAGGGGGAATGGCCACACCACGATGTCTTCTCCTCCATTCTCCTCTCAGGATCTTAGGCACGCACACACACACACACACACACACACACACACACACACCTGGCGTGAGTTTTAAGCCAACGGGTCTGGGACTCGGCCCACAGTCAGCTATGTGGGAGTCCGGCAACATAATCATTTTGCCACTTGTTGGTCTCTATTCATGTATGTTTTCAACCTAACTGGAGCCCTCTTTCTTTGTAGAGATATTTCTCTTCTGTCCTCTTTCTTGTGGTTCTAAGGGGCTCCGTTGACAGAACTCTTTACCCCTGGCCAGGTGGAAGCTTAAGTCCATCCCTCTGGTTATGGTGATTGGTTCAGGGATGGGCACATGACAGGATAAGGCTCAATCAGAGGCTTTCCTCAGCTTATACTAAGAGCTGGTGGTGAAAGCGTGTTAACCTAGGGAGTTTGGGGAATGATAGCCTATGGCTGCCAGAGGCTACTCTTTCAGTCCCGTATTGAAAACCTTTTTCTGTTGTATAGCATGAGAGAGGAGAAGCAGAAAAAGAGCAGTCTTCATGGCACGAAGGACTGGTTCTAGGTACTGAGAGCTCAGCTGTATGAGTGGATGCTCTGGCATCTTTCCAATAAAACTCATTCTAATTAAGCTCGTTTATATTTATTATTATTATTACTGGAGGGCCAGAGAGAGATGGAGAAATAGGGTGGCAGAAGAGATAGGGTGGTGGGGAGAAATAGGGTCCCCCAATGAGGCCTGGTCATGTCACAATCTCTTCTCCTCCATTTACTCATCTTGCAGGGATTTTGGCTACATAAGCTCATGTGCCTGGCATGATTTTCAAGCCCCAGGGCCTAGGATTCCAACTGCTATGGCCCATATGGGATCCAACTCCATTAACCACGGGGCTATGATGTCAGCCCAAGTAAGCCAGTTGGTACTGGGCTTCTATCACTCACAAGAAAGAATATTCTGATGAATTCACTTCTCAATGTGCCTGTCTTCTATGACTTTCCATATCATTCCAAATATCATTCCTGGATGGGCAAGAGAAGGCCTGCCTGCTGGCCAGGCCCTGCAGGGTTTGGAGGCCCTGACTGCAACCATATTTGAGTTCAGAGATGTCAGGAGCCTCTGCTTGTCAGGGATGAAAAGTAGCTAAGAAAGAGAATGAAACCAAAATGGGACCAGCAGTTGGCATAATGGCTTTGTTGATGGACTTCCATTTAGTCAACTGTGGTTTGAGTCCTGGACCCGGTGGCTTATACTCACGCCAGGGGCATGTGTGTGGGTGCCCACGATCCCGAGAGGAGAATGGAGGAGAAGGGACTGTGGTGTGGCCATGTCCCCTGGGGCGTGATTTCTCCCTTTCTGTCTCTCTCTGTTTTTCTGGCAAGCGCATTTGCCCTATGGCCAAAAAAACAAAACAAAACAAAACAAACAAAAAAACAAAACCCCAAAACCAAAAATCAAACTCTCCAACAAAAGAAAGAAAGATAATAAAACAAAAATACAATGGCGTGGTAGAAGTGAAACTAGAGAGCAGAATTTTGGACTGTTCTGTTTTTTTCTTTTTTATACTTTCTACTTGTTTGATTGTCTAAAAGCTTCTTTTGAAGAAACGATTCTGCAGCTATACAGTGTTTTACACCCCTGACTTAGCAGATCTTTACTTGTTCCTTTAGGTCTTACATTCTTTATACTTTCACTGTTTTGGTTATCTGGCCTTAGCTTATTAACCCTAGAGGTCTCAGAATCTGCTGTGTTGGTGGGAAGTGCTGTCTCAGGCCAAGACGGTGGAGGGGGAGGATATGGTCACGTGGGTTGAAACTGGGAATAAGCTCACACCAAGCACTCTGAGTGGCCCCGATTCCTCGGCCCCCACTTCTGCAGGCCCCTGCTGAGATAAGTCGGGAGTAGGTCAGCCATGGCGG
This sequence comes from Tupaia tana, assembly GCA_026018925.1. Taxonomy (NCBI): domain Eukaryota; kingdom Metazoa; phylum Chordata; class Mammalia; order Scandentia; family Tupaiidae; genus Tupaia; species Tupaia tana. Next base: position 196,052,185 of record JAKSZU010000003.1, read on the forward strand.
AGTTTCCGCCTCAGCTGGCCACCCATCCTCCTGTGGGTCTTTGATGCTCCATCACAGTCAGAAGGGTATGTGTGGGCGTGCAGGTGGTCTGTGGGTCTCCAGCCCAACAGGAAGGCAGCTGTCTGCCAAGTACAGGTGCTCTGAGGCCTGAGGGATCTGGAGAGCCTGCTGTGAGCATGGCAGGATGTCAGGTCAGAGGGGGAGGTGGGAGGGACAGAGGACAAGCACGTGGGATGGAGAATAATAAACTCCTTCATGGGTCCAAATGCTCTTGGAGTCAGATTTTCAATTATAAATAATCCCTGGATTTGTTCAAAGCTCAACAACAGCCCCTATGCCCTGCAGCTGGGCAGAGCAGCCCACGTGACTTTTTAGATCTTACGAGTGTGACAACCTCCCTATTCGCAGCCTTGCTCAGTGACAGAGAACGGGATCTGGAAACACAACTTGTAGCCATTTGTTGAACTGAAATATAAGTTGCAATCACATTTATTTATTGGCTTTTTGTGCAGGTAGGCTAACTAGGAATGCTGTGTTTATAGTGAAGAACTTTTCATTCATACAGTAAATATTTATTATGTGCACCTAATAGGTGTCTACACACCAGTCCTACAGCAGGCACTTAGATAGAAAGGAAGGCATGGATCCATTGTTTCTGTTGAGTTACAGTTGGGGGGGAAGTGGCAAACACAAGAGTAAAATAATAAAGGGACCTTCGTAAAGTTTGTGCCCAAATGGAAATAAAAGTCTAATTTTATTTGGGTATATATATATATATATATATATATATATATATATATAATCCATGTGTAACATTTTCATAATATGCATTTTCCATGAACTTCCTGAAGACCTCTGTATGCTAGAATATACGTATTGTTCAAATGCCCTAGAACAGGCTTCAGATCAATGAGGAAGGTCTTGAGGTTTGCATTTGAGCTGGTTCTTGCAGGAGCAGTAGAGGCAGACAGAAGGCCTGAATTCTAAGTCCTGGCGAGAAAGTGCAGGAAGCAAAGGCTTATCCCAAAGTCTAGCACGGGTCCCGATGGAAAGGAAGAATTGGCCATGAGTTATGAGTTGATCCCTGCTGGCCCCAAGAAGTAAGGGGTGCAGCTTGAAGTGGATCTACCGCCAGAGGGTGGGTCTATTTTGGGTAAAAATGTGCTGCTCGTGATGGCCTGAGAGGAAGTTCCGTGAGAAAGCGTGGGCAACCTGACAGCTGAGAAAGGGTGTGGCGGTTCCTGGCGACAGGAAGCCCTTTTCCCCACTTCTCCCAACCATGGCTCCAGTTTGTTTCACCTCTCTACAGCCAGCTATGCCTGTGCCCAAAACACTTCGATTCAAAAAGAAATACTTTTCAGGGAACATGAAGAAGTCCCAGTAAACATTCCATTAGAAGAAAATGTCCTTCAAGGATTTTAATGTAGGCGCAGAGAAGGCAGGGGAGAGTTCAGTTATGTTTGGGTACACATTGTCTTTTGAAAGCTGTACACATTGCTTTGCTGTGTCTTGGGAATATCTTGGGTTATAGGGAACGATAAAATTGTCCCACTGTAATTAGAAGAAAAGAATCTATTTTCTTCTCACTTTGCTTGGAAGTGAAAGTAAAACATGTGCAAGTGTTTGTGAATGTGTGTTGCTTGTTGGAATATCAGAGGACAGGATGTTTGACAAAACACACTTGTTGTATGAGTTACTGAATCAATTATCTTGGGAAAAAATTCTTAACATCTTTAAAAATCAACACTTCCTAACCTCCCATCCAAGGTTCTACCAGTGCAATTGAAAAAGATATTACATCTTTCCCAATTCAGTCCTAGCACTTTCTTTTTACTCCTTCCATATTGTCTTTACAGGAAGGAACAGAGTTGTCTAAGAGAGGAAGATTCAGGACTTCTTCTGCAATAGGACTCTCCATTATTTCCTTAGCCCCACATATAATGTTCCTTTTCCAAACTTTTCCAAGCTTTGCAGACTTTTTAGAAATGGAACATCCCCGAGAACAGAACATATTTCCATCGAAAGACCCCCATAGGCTCCCAGGACTGGGAAGACTCAGTTGGTGGTGTAGGATCTTCTTTGGGTTGATGTGTAGGACGGACACTCACTGGGGGAAATCCAGGATGGTGGGCAGGACCAATACATGCAGCAGCTGCAAAGAATGCTGGGTATTTGGGCAATGCCCTTTAACACTGGAGACAAGGCTAACTCTGGGAATCTTGGGATCTTCATGAGAGGGCAGATGTTAGAGGACCTGGGCAGGGACAGAACTGAGAGGTGTGGGTCCCTGTGGACTTGGTCTTTTTGGGTGAAACCCAAAGAACTGTGGGGTTGTTCTCTTTCCCTTTCAATGTCATATTTTTCAGATAATTGGTTGACTGATACAGAGAAGTCACTTAAGGAAGAAAGCAAAAAGCTGGGATAGGAAAATATTACCTGTTTATAAAAAGTCATTTAAAAAAGGAGCCATCACCAGATTTTGTAATATACAAAGATATTAGAAGAAAAAAGAAGGAAAGGAATAGGAAAAACAAAAATATAAAGTACAGGCTTCAGAGAAACGTTGCAGCCTAGCTGATACAAATTATAACATCAAACAGTGAGGCTTGGCCATGATAGTGTGGGCTGGGACTGCCACACAGTGGTATGTTCCTGTAGTGCCACCTATTCAGGAGGTGAGGCAGAGGATGGTGACACCATGAGAACGTGTCTGAAACATCATGTGCACACACAAATGACAGTGAGATATCATTACATGCCTATTGAAATGGCCAAAATCCAAATTGACAACAACACATGTTGACAAAGATGTGGAGCAACAAGAACTCTCAATTATTACTGGAAGGAATGCAAACTGGTATAGTCTCTTTGAAGATGGTTTGGTAGGTTGGTATTTTCTTTTTTTCTTCCTTCCCTTCTTCATTTGTTCATCCCTTCCTTCCTTTTTAATTTCTTCCTTTCTTCATTCTTTCCTGCATTTCTTTTTCCCTAAATTGCCAGAGAGTGCATGTGTGAGAGAGAGAAGGAGAGGAAGAAAGCACCCTTCAATGGAGTGTGGTCATGCTGAAAACCTTCTCTTCCATTTCTCCACATTGCCAAGATTTTGGGCACCCATGCACACATGCCTGGTGTTTTTTTCAAGCTGCCAAAACCAGAATTTGTACTGAAGTCTGCCATGTGAGAGATCTAGCTCCCTTAACCACTAGGCTATGGGGCTGGCCCTGGTAATTTCTTAACAAACTAAATATACCCTTACCATCTGACCCAGCAATTTTGTTCCCATGGGGGGCGATTTCTTGCCTTTCATCTCTCTGTCTCTTTCTGTCTCTCTGGTGAGCACATGTGCCCTATAGCAAAAATCTCTCACAAAAACAAAACAAACAAAAACATGGAAGAAACCAAAATGTACTTTAATAGATGAATGGTAAATACACTGGTATGTCCAGACAATGGGATATATTTTTTAGTGCTAAAAATAAATGAACTATCCAGTAATGAGAAGACAGAGAGGAACTTTAAATGCATAGTACTAAAATGAAAAAAAATCTGAGAGGCTACATACTGTATGATGCCAACTGCATGGCATTCTGGAAAAGATAAAACTATGAAGATAGTAAAAAGATCAGTGGTTGCTAAGAATTTGGTTTGGTGAGAGGGGGTAATGAGTAGGAAGATCACAGGAGATTTTTATGACAGTGAAACAATTCTGTATAATACTATCATGGTGGATATTTGGCATTGTATATTTGTCCAAATGTATATATAGATACTTAAAAAAAAAAAAAAAAAGAAGATGTAACTTTAGTGGCAACATTGGAGGTCAGACTGGAGAGACCGGTGGGAAGGATGTCAGAGTTCCACTACATTCTGTTGGCATTGATCCTGAATGGTAAACGAGATGAGGAGAGCCACAGGTATTGACGTTTCTGAGGTAAGATTTGTGTCCCCCTGGCCTTGAGAGTAAGGGGAATTGGAGTTTATGCCTTATGGTGTGTGCACTTGCTAGAGAAAGACAGAGATAGAGACAGTGATAGGAAAAGTGAGAAATCACTCCCCAGGGGGAATGGCCACACTGCAATCCCTTCTCCATTCTCCCCCTAAGATCTTGGGCATGCATGCACATGCACCCAGTATGAGTTTCAAACCATTGGGACCAGGACTCAAACTGCTGTTGGCCACGTGGGAGCCAGCAATATAACTGCTATGTCATCTGTTGGCCCTTCCAAATGTATATTAACAGAACATATAACTCCAAAAGTGAAGTCTACTGTGGACTTTGGGTGATAAAGATGTGTCAGTGTAGTTTTTCATTTATGTTGATAGTGGGGGCGAGTTGTGCACATGCAGGGGTAGGAAGCATATGGAAAAAATCTCTATTTTCTGCTCAGTTTTGGTATGGATATAAAACTGCTTTAAAGAGTAAAGTATATTAAATACTGTGAAAAAAATTGTTTTCTATTTAATTTAAAAAGAAATTAAATCAAGAACCCAAAGCAAAGATACAAAAGACCAGAGGAGGGCTGGCTTCATAGCATAGTAGTTAAGTGGTGTGCAGAGGCAGCTGGAGCTCACATGGCTAACCACGGTTCGAATCTTGACCCAGAATATGAAAAACATGCTGGCAGGTGTCTGTGCCCAGGATCCTGATGGAAGGGAGAAAGGGAGGGAAAAGGATTGTGGTGTGACCAGGCCCTGTTTAAGGGGGGGTGTTTCTCTCCTTCTCTCTTTGGTGTGTGCACACATGCCCTGTGGCAAAACAAACAAAACCGGGACCAGCAGTTAGCGTAATGGCTATGTCGCTGGACTCCCACGTAGTCGACCGCGGTTCGCGTCCCGGACCCGGTGGCTTAAACTCACGCCGGGCGCGTGTGCGTGCGTGCCCAAGATCCCGAGAGGAGAATGGAGGAGAAGGGATTGCGGCGTGGCCATCCCCCCTGGGGGGTGATTTCCTGCTTTCTATCTCTCTGTCTCTCTCTGTCTGTCTGGCGAGCGCACGCGCCCTATAGCAAAAACCTCTCCCAAAAAAAGAAAAAAAAAAAAAAAAAAAAACAAACAAAACATACAAACAAACAAACACCCAAAAGAAAACAGTAGAGATCTGTTGAAACAACAAAAGTTCTTGATACATTAGATAAACAGGTATGATATAAATTACTCAATAAGGTTCTAGGAAAGAAAGAATTTTTAATATAAACCATCGACATTAGAAGAAATAGGGAAAGCTGTCAAACATCTACTGTCCTGAAGAAGCACAGAGCCCAGGAAACAAAAACAACCCTATTTTTGAAATTAGAGCTAATATTAGAAAGACACTGCTGAATATAGAGTAGAGGATGTAAATGAGAAATCTGAGCAAAATGAAAAAGAAATAAAGGATTTCAAAAGTTAGGAGACACTGCCTGCTTGTGTAAACTTAAAACAAATCCTTCCTTTTTACATTCTGTAAAATGAATTTTATCTTCCTATGAACTGACAGGTGGATTTGCCAGTATCTCTCAGAAACAGCCATCCAATTCCATTTCTTATAATTACTACTTCCCTGGAACTTCTTAAAGACCTGAAAAAGTGTACCTACCAATACAATGCCTTCTGTTGTCCAATCCAGCACATGGCCTGTGACATTAAACAAACAAACCAGAAACAACCACCGCCTTGCTACCTTGTGCTAGGGCTATGAGGACACCACCCACCACTGCTTATGAGTCCTCACTGCCCTGTCAGTCAGTGGGTGATTCTGCTTCAAAATCCTATTTTAGAGTGTGAAAACTAGAACCACTCCTGGCACCTCCTGTTGCAGATTGGGTGACCCAGGAAGTAAACTTGAGAGAACTTTGTGTACAATTTACCAGGGAATATTTCAGGAATGATACCCACAAAGATGCGAGCAAAGCTGGATGGAAGAAAGAAAATGTGAATTGTTGGTTGTGGTGCCAATGACACAGAAGCCTCAGGGCATCATTTGGGGAACTTTGGTGATGTTCCAAATGAAGGCAAATGACCCAGGTCCCTGTACCTTTGCACCAACTACCCATTGCAAGCAGGCTGCCTCACAGGAGGCCCTGGAACTTTGGGGAGCTTCCTGTGGTTGAAAGCATCAATAACAGCAATGGCAGAAACTGAAGGAATGACTTTTTTGTTCCTGAAGGAAGGATCTTGGCAGTTTCCAGCACCACCTACCATATTACAGGGCAGAATTTACAGCCATTGATTCATAGAATTTCCAATTTGCACACAGATCTTTAAAAACGATGAAACCCACCTCCTAGACTCCCAAAATATTCAGAAAAAGAAGCCATTTTAAAGCTGAGGTGTGTCCTAGTGTGTTCAGGGAAGCCATGCTCTAAACCCACCTGCTAGACTCCCAAAATATTCAGACAAGCACTGTGGAGTAGAGATTTTGCCACAGAATGACTAGAAACAACCACAGTGGTACAAGAAACATGAGAAACCAAGAAAATGTTTCTCCCGTAAGGGAAAAGAACAATACCTCATCATCTACATATAGTACAGTAGAATTCTTGGAAACATCTGATAAAGACTTCAGAATATTCATATTGACAAAACTAAATGAGATGCAAGAGCTGAGAGATAATGAACTCCAGAAGATGCAGGAGAAAAGAGACAATGAGTTCCAGGAGGTGTTGAAGTTCTTTCATGATCTGAAAGAGGAAATACATACCATGAAAAAGAATCAAATGGAACTATTAGAGATGAAGGCTGCCCTTCAGGAAATCAAAATGTCCCTCAAAAGTATTAAAAGCAGATTAGTCCATGCAGAAAATCTAATCTCGTATGTTGAAGGTAAAAACTCTGATCTAGAAAAAAACAATAAAAATAACTGAGAAGATAACCCCCCAAAATGGAAATACTATATGAGAAATACTAGACAGCATTAAGCGCCCAAACATTCAGATAATTGGTATCTCAGAAAGTGAAGAAACTAATAAGGACGTTGATAATGTATTCCATGAAATCTTGGAAGAAAACTTTCCAAATCTAAAGAGGCATTCAAGTATCCAGACCCAAGATATACAAAGGACACCTAATACAATCAACCCAAGAAGATCTTCTCCAAGGCACATCATAACCAGACTGGTCAAATCTGGACAAAGATAAGATACTAAAATTGGCAAGAGAGAAACGTCAGGTTACTTATAAAGGTTATCCTATCAGGCTAACCTCAGACCTCTCATCAGAAACAAAGTGAGCAAGGAAAGAATGGAAAAATATATTAAAAGTGTTAAGTGAAAAACAGTTTCAACCAAGAATACTATACCCAGCAAGATTATCTTTCATATGGAAAGAAAGAATGAAAATATTTTCAGATAAACAAAACTTGAAAGAATTTGCCAGTAGTAGACCCACTCTTCAAGAAATTCTGAAAGGCGTGCTTGACCAGTGAAACTAAAGATACATACAGAAATAAGAGAACAAAAGGCAACCAAGAAAATGACCAATTTAATGCTAGGGACAAGAACTATCAATAACAACGGAGAATGTTAACTCGTAGGATTTAAATGGAAGTATTGGACCACAGCAACACTGCATATTCAACAAAAGAGAGTTTGAACATAAGACTGAACTGGCGAAATAGAATTTTATGACTTTTGAGTAAAACATTACTGATTTTTTTTAGTATGTTTTGTTTTCCCAATTTAAATAGTTTACTTTTTTTCAGTTGTTGATAAGTTGAGCAATATGTTAAAATATTTTTCTTGTTTGTTTCTTTAAGTGGAAACATAAACTTTTCTTCCTTCCTGATCCTTCTGGAATTGGAAAATATTTGGGAATATTCTTATTTTGTAGGAAAAGGGTTATTTGCATAAGTTCAATAATGCTTGTTGCATTAATTCAGAAATCAGAAATACTCATTATTGGACAGGGCTTTGACTGAACATTAATTAGAAAACTATGGAACTAAGGTGGATCTCAATTAAGCTAACAGAAGCCTTTAGAAAGATGGCCTGCTGCCAAAAATAGTTCTTCCTGACAGACAGGATTAGAGAAGATATATGAAAGAATTTATAACATAAAGTAACCTGGGCTTTCCAGCCCAGCATTGTAATCAGTAGAGATTGCAAAAGAGCAACCACACCAGAAGAATTATCTTGAGAAAGACTTTGAAGGAAGAAAAAAAGACTAATCTTTGCTAGCAGATGGTATATAACAGAATACACTTGGGCAGGGCTGAATTGAGAAGGTTTATGTGTGACCAGTGTGCTGGGCATTTGCTTTTCAACAATTTGAGTAGTTGACATGTAAATATTTTCTCAAAAATATTTAAAACCATGCTGTTTCTGTTGTTATAGAGTCCCAAACAAAATTATACAAAATTACAAGAACTATTTTGAAATTTTGAAAGTTGTTTATTAACTTTCAAGAACTATGGAGTATGAGTTAAAATTTTTTGATATGTAAAGTAAATGTTTGTGGAAAAATGTAAAAATAAATTAAAATAAAAACAAAACAAAACAAAAGAATGAAAAAAAAATCCATAGCAAATACTTCTATTTCTATTCCTCTAGAGTCACCAAAGCATAATAAATCTTGGTGTACTGGTTGCCAAAAAACCCAAAAAACCCAAAACCAAAAACAAAAACAAAAATAAACAAAAAACAAACAAACAAAAAACAAAAACAGAGAAAGAGAGAACTCAGAAAGCAAAGCTAGAAAAAGCCATACCTGGATGGTATGGCATCACTCATAATCTTCTACTCCCAAGGGATTAAAATATTTTGCTAGTCTGACTCCAGGAAGCAAAAGTTAAAGACTTGTTAATTATTTTTTCTCTCTTTTTCTCCCCTTGATTCCCTCCCTCCAACCTCTCCATTTCCTACCCTGCTCTGAAACTCTCTGATGTTGACAGTTGCTGATATCTATGCTTTTATGCCTTCCAATCTTTCAGGTTCTGCCACAGAGTGCATTCAGTATATGTTAAATGGGGACATACGATGCCTCTCTTTCATAGTCTGACTTGCTTAACTTAGCATCAAATCTTCCATATTCATAAAAAATAAAATAAGAGGGAAAAAAGGTAACAACAAAAACAACAACAAAAATAAAGCCAGAGGCTCCTCAAAGCTATTATCCTATTCTAGATTCCAGGCCTATATCCCCTCCCTCTGAGGCTATAGAGACCTGCATGTTTGTGTGACTTAGAAGATTTTATCCTATTTTGCCAGAGGACATGTGTGTTTGCTGGAGAAAGAGAGAGGAAGTAAGAAAGCATCCCCCTATGGCAGATGGTCATGGCACAATCCCTGCTCCTCCATTTCTCCCTCCTTTCAGGATTTTGGGCACATGTGCACAAGCACCTGACATATTTTTCAAGCTCTTGGGTCCAGGACTCAAACCATGCAGTTGTCATGTGGGATCCAGCCACTTTAGCCACCAGGCCACTAGCTAGCCCTGAATCTTTTTTAAAAGACAGGGTCTCATTAGGTCACAATCTTCCTGCCTTAGCCTCTGGAGTAACTGGGACTATATGATCAAACCCAGGCCTCCCAGGTAGCCTCAGTTTACTGAGTAGCAGCATCAACTACCACAGCTGGGCTGTACTACAAAAATAGTGCATAAATCTGCTTTTAGGCTGTGTATAAGTTGTATAAGAAACATAAATGCATTTTATGTTTAGACTTGGGTTCCCTCCCCAAGATATCTCATTATGTACAGGAAAATTCTCCAAAATCCAAATCAAACTCCAAAATTTGAGACATTTCTGGTCTCAAGCACTTTAGATAAGGGATATTCAACCTGTAGTCAAGTTTTACAGAGCTCTTGGAAACCTCATTTGGACCTTGCAACACATGTTATGTGACTATTACTATTCCCAGTTTCAGATGGGGTGAAGGGTAGGAGAGCAGTGACTTGGTGGGGTAGGTGGTCTCAGTAAGGTCTGGTTGGAGCACAGCTCCTTAGAATTCATGTCCAGTGCACTTTCATTTTCTGCTCTGAAGTCTGGTCCATTTGAAAAATTAAGTTCTGCAAAGCCTATGCTAGTTTTGTTTAACACAAAGGAAGTTTCCTGCAAAATTATGAATGAAAAAGGTAAAAAACAGTTGAGGAATCAGCTGTTCTGTAGTGTTTAAAAGACAGATGGGCAAGGGAGCTCAGTGTGGAAGAGAGCAGGGCCAGGTGCTGAACTTCTGAAATCCCGCCCTCCAGCGAGCCACATACACTGCCAGGGCTAGCAAAGCACAACGTCCTCTCCTACCTACAAGTGTGTTTTCCCTAAGTGTATGGATGAGATTTTCTGTGAGATCAGGTCCTAAAGGTGGGTCACTGGGATCAGTGACATGAAAAACCAGGCACAGAAATTGAAACCCAAATGTTCTGGAGAGTAAACGTTCAATGTAACACAAAAACATAACATAAACCCTACCAATGGGGCTTTACACACCCAAGTAAACCTGGCTTCAACGTCTGAGAGCCTATATGCATCCCAAAGGCCCCAGAGAGGGTGTAAGTCAGAAAGGTGTGCTTACCTGGGGTGGGTTGGGGTGGGGGAACTCAGTCAGCTAGCTACACCTGCAGGCCATGCTTCCCAGAGCAGGCACCTAGAGCTTTAGCAGAGAAGAAAGCACTTCTTCTCACTGGCCCACGTCCTCGGCTACGTGCAGTCAGTAAGGCCGCCAGGGCCCAGGGACAGTGACTAGAGAGGTGACCATGCCGCTCTTGGCATTTCTGCAATGTGCGAAAGCGTGCAGGGCCTTCCCGGGCAGCGAGCAGCGCGTTGTCTACAGAGCACCGGGGAGGGCCCCTACAGGCCGGAAATAACGGGTGAGCATCCGGGTCCTCACACAGGGAGGAAGTGACTCATTTCCAGTAAGCAAAAGGGCCACCTTGGCGAACGTCGTCCTTCGTGCTCCGTTGGGGCGTCTCTGTGCAGGAGCAGCCGGTTACCTGGCCGCCTTCGATTCCTGACCTGAGTCACCAGATGGAATAGCCCTGGGCGTGTAGTTCTCCAGACGTGTGTAGGAGTCGACGAAGAAAACAAGAAACGTTACTGAGGGAGAGAAAAGATTTGAGTAGAGGGAGACCTGTGTCATGCTCTGAGAGGGAATGGCCGAGATTTTGGTGTCAGCCTACAAAACTCAAGAAAGTGTTAAAGTGAAACCAGAGATCTTGACTCCGGTCAACTGCAAGTGGGAAAGTCAGGGCACAGTGCGACCCTGGCGCCCCAGCGTCGCTCAGGGAGGCCAGGCCCCAGCGCGGCTTCCTGAACCTCTGCTGCTGGTTCTTCCAGACAGGCAGTGCAGAAGGAGCCTGCCGCACTTCCTCGGGGTTCGGCCTCCGGTGGAGAAAACCCCAAAGAGGAAGAGCAGTGATACCCGAGGGGACTTTAGAATCAGGGGCTGCGGAGACCTGAGGCTCAGGCAAGCCGCAGTGAAGTGAGATGGAAAGGACTAGCCTGCCAGGAACTCGCTGACAGAACGTGCATCTGCCAGCCTATTATGCAGGTATAATGGAAGAGAAAGTGCTTCCACTGTTCGGTTCCACAGCCAAACCACAGATCCTGGCCACTCCTCCTCCCGGAGGCAACAAAGACACATTCACAGGGTTTGGCTCCTTTCCCCTGAATTCTATACCTTAAGGTAAAAAAGCCAGTCACGCGAGACTGGCCTGCTGGGCCCAGCTGGGAAGTAGAGCCTTGGCTGCTGTGGGGATCTCTGGGCTCCCTTCCCACAGGCTCGACTCTCCTGTGCCCACCCATGTGAGTTCTGGCAGTGCCTGATAATAACATGGCTGATGCTGCTTCTATCTTGCTTCCAGGAAACCTTTTTATTTTATTTTTTTAAGTTTGGAGACACTGAGCCTTGGAGACACCTTGTGACCGATCCAATGAGAATTCCGTAATATTCAGTAAACAAATGTATTTTGAGGGCCAATTGTTAGGCGAGATCTCTGCCAGGTCTTAGAGACCCAAAGATAAAGAAGACTGGAGCTTTCTTTTCTTCTCTCCCAGACCAAAGGACAGAGCCTGGGAACTTGATCTAAGAGAAGAGTCAGAAGATCTGGATTTGGCTTCTGACTCTGCGGCGTGATTATGCAATAGTCTCCTAGGATCTGCTTAATTAGCAGTGGGCCTGGATGATTTTGCTGGTCTGTCCACCTCAAACATTAAGTTTTTGCTAATCTAGTGGATGGAAGGTGGAGTCCCACCAGTATATTACTGTCTCTGATTACCAATGAAAGCGAGTATTTTCTTTTTTCTTTCTTTTTATTTATTTATTTTTTTTTGTAGAGAGAGATTTGCTGTAGGATGCGTAGGCTCACTGGAGAGACAGAGACAGACAGGAAGCATGAAATCCCCCTGGGATGGCCACGCCACAATCCCTTCTTCTCCATTCTTCTCTCAGGACTTTGGGCACGCACGCACATGTGCCTGGTGTGAGTTTAAGCCACTGGGTTTGGGACTTGAACCATGGTCGACTACGTGGGAGTCCAGCAATGTAACCATTATGCCATCTACTGGTCCTGAAGGTGAGTATTCTTTCATGTTTCTTGTTCTGTGAACCACCTTTTCCTATCTTTTGCCTGTTTTCCTGCTGGATTATTTGTATTTATTAATCTATCTATTAAACTTTGAAGATATTTTAAAAAGTAATTGCTCTTTTTTTTTTTAACCATGAATCAAATTTCCCCAAAAGGGGAATTGTATTGATTACTTTATTCCCTCACAAGAAGACAAACTGTAATCAAATGAGGTGAACATTGCCCTCAAGATTTTGTCATCTTCATAATAGAAAAGAAGAAGCTTAGAACTGGATCACTTGACCCTTTCTCTTCTTATCTCCTCCCAGTTCAAAATGCTTACATCTCTTAATAGCCAGCATTCTCTTAGATCTGCAGTTGGGCTCAACACATTCAAGCCTCAGCACAATCTTCTTTGTAGTTTTTGCCTTTTTCTGGAAAATAGGCTTAGTCTGTCCACCACAGCCACTCTGCTTCCTGTCATAACGCTGCTTTCCCTGAGCACACAGAGAATCCTTGCCCTTATTGTACTGTGTCACTTTATGAGGTTGGTGCTTGCCACAGAAGGTCCAGCAGGTTTCAGGGACGTTCACTATGCTTGCGGGCCTGCTATCTGCACAGAAAGCTAAATATTCTTTTATTATTATTATTTTTGAGGTCTTTGCTATAGGGCACGTGCGCTTGCCAGAAAGACAGAGAGAGAGACAGAGAGACAGAAAGCAAGAAATCACCCCCCTAGAGAGGATGGCCACGCCGCAATCCCTTCTCCTCCTTTCTCCTCTCAGGATCTTGGGCATGCATGTACATGTGCCAGGTGTGAGTTTAAGCCACCGGGTCCAGGACTCGAACTGAGGTCGATTACGTGGGAGTCCAGCAACATAGCCATTACGCCAACTGCTGGTTGCTAAATGTTCTTTATATAGGTTTTTTGAAAGAATTGTTTTATTTTAACTTTATTTATTTATTTTAATTTGAACAGAGAGGGACAGAGCAAGAATGAGAGCAAGAGATAGCAAGTGAGAAAGCAAGCCGCTCGGTCCAGGACTCTAACCACAGTCGACCATGTGGGAGTCCAACGCCCTCAACCACCATGCCACCTGCCGGCCCCAGTTTTTATTAGCTTGTATATTGCAAATATCTTTTCCTGGCTTGTGTCTTTTCTGATTACTTTCTTCATGGGATCCATCGTTAATTCTGTTTTTACTTTGAATGTAGTCAAATTTATTACTTTTTCTCTTTCATAGTTATACTTTTACGTCTTGTTTAAGACACATTCATCACCCTGAGTTTCTAAAGTTGCTCTCCTATAGTGCCTTCAAAAATTATAGAGCTTTATCTTTTATATCTGACTTAAATCCACCAAGATTTGATTTTTCCGTATAGTGCAAAGTAGGTTTTCCCCTCTATGTGGGTAACCAATGGCCCCACCACTTATTGATGAATATATTATTTCATTAGTGATCTAATGAAATAGATCACTATTCTCAGGTACATAGCCTTCTCTGTTTCTCTCTCTCTCTCTCTCTCTCTCTCTCTCTCTCTCTCTCTGTCCAGGATCTCTCATAGGTTTGTCTGTCTCTTTCAGTACAGCACTGTCTTTGTTATTTTGACTTTCTAGTAAGTCTTGATATTCCTCTTCAGGAGTGCCTTGTTTATTTTTAGGCCTTTGTTCTCCCATATAAATTTAAGAATTAGTCTAGTTCCTCAACAGTTCTGTGTGTGTGTGTGTGTGTGTGTGTGTGTGTGTTTTAAATCAGAATTGTAGCCAATATTTAGATCAATTTGGGAGAAGTGACGTATGCAGGATATTTTCAAAGACTGCATTATGGTCCTTGAGTAGCTGATGGTCTACGGAGGAAGGCACTCACAGACACATCATAGTAACGCACGTAGTACATGTTATAAACAGGAAACACCGAGCGGCGAGGTAGGGAGGGTGTTACAGAGAAGGCAATGTATGTGAAGAATCATGATAAACAAAGATTCTCTATTCTGATTTCAGATGTAAAAAATCTGTCTATCCCATTTTGCCACAACCTTCAGAATTGGAGATGACCACCAAGGCTACCCTCACCAAACCCAGGGATTTGGGCCAGAATTACTGTGATGGTGCCATCGCTTTTTTGCCCTGGATCTATAAATCGGAACCGGTGTGCTCGTGCATTTTTTTCTCTATCCTAGCTTGAACATCAGCATGTGATACCCTTTCAGTGCTATGCTTCCCCCATGCTCTGACCTTAGTAGGTCTGTCCTGTTTTTCTCAAATACACCTAACTAGGGTCTCTGCCCAGACTGTTATGATACCAATATGTACTGATTTGGTAAATTCAACTTTCATAACTTTGTCTTAAGGGTTTTATTAAATTCTGGACCAAATATTTCCTGATCATACTCCAACAATCATTTAATATACACCACCGGTACCTGTTACGATGCCTAGACACTTTTAGGGAATGCAGAGTCATGAGATTTAGAGTTAGGTAGGTCTGGGTTGCAGTCTTAGCACTCTTATTATTTTGGTGACATTAGGTCAGTGCTTTTCGGAATATGTGGTTCTTCATGTGTAACACAGGATGATGATTCTAGGTTGCTGATAATATATAAAAAGAGCCTTGCATATTTACTCTTTTCATCAAAGGAGGGACAAAAAATGTTAGTTTCAGAAACTAGAACAAGAGAATTTTGACTCCTACCCACAGTGTATAAAAAGGAGAAGATACTTTGCCTCTGAGGTCATTTTGTCCTCAGAGAAGCAGATGAGGTAGTGGAGGTGATACGTAGGCCATCTGCTGGAAGAAAAACACAGTCTAACATACTCCAATGAATCATATTTACACTCTGTTATGACCAGAAAGCACTTACAATATCATGTAAAAATAGATGAGCTAGAACAATCACAAAAAAGCAAAGCAAGAGCCAGGTCTGTGGCAAAGCGGCAATGTGCAGCTCAGAAGTAGCTGGTGACCACATGGTGACGGTGGTTCAGATCAGTTAGCCTGCACCACACCAAGCACACGTGTGAGTGCACAAGATCCAGTGGCTGGAGGACTGAAGGAAGGGAATCACGGTGCGACTAGATCTTGTGAAGGGTGCTCACCTCTCTCTCTCTCTCATGCATGCACATGCACTCTATCATGAATTCAAAAATTGAAAATAACTTTTTAAAAAGCAAAACCAAATCAAAGTAGGGATGTATAGAGAAAGTGGGAAGAAGGTAGTACTGCAAATATAACCTGGGAGGCTGCTCCACACACTTGATTTACAAGGGCTACAAATTTGGTGCTAGCTTTCCAGTGGCCACCACTAATAGTCATGACAGCTATAGCCAACTGCAGGGAATGCCGCATACAGAGAGTGACTGGAATGGAGCAAGGCTGCAGGGGAAGGCTCCTTGCAAATGATGTCGAAACCCGGTTTTGCAGAGTAAAGGGCTATGTATCCCAGACAGGGGGAGCCACCCAAGCAATCCAGAGATTTCTGGCCTACAGGGATCATCTGGGATAGTCTCCAGGGAGAGCAGATGACTGTAACACCAAACATTAGATTTCCTGCAACAGGGAGTCCTGACTCTGAGGAGAAAATGACCTGATGGGAGTGGTATTTGGAGGAAATTATCCTGGCACCACACAGCTGCAATTTTCCCCTTTGCAAATTATAACTCATCATGGACATTTAGAAAACGCTGTCACGCATGTTTCTCCTGATGTGGCCCACATCTGGCCCAGCCATTGGCAAATACAGACTATTCAGAAAATCTGTGCAGTATTAGCATCTAATAACCTTTGCTTTAAACATGGTAAAAGCAAACCGCAAACTTAGAAATGGCACATATTCCTCGGCAGTAATTTAGTCCAGGCTTCTATGTAATTTGAGAAATCCCTTATTGTAGCCGCATCTAGTCGTCTGGACAATGGCGTGAGTGTTGAAACCTAGAGAGGTGAAATTAATCTAGAAGACTAAACTTTGTGACTTTCACTTTCAGTTTGTTTTCCTTCATTGTATAAAGTCTTGAGAGTTTAGAATGGCTCTAAACTTAAAAGCTCTCCGCATAATCATCAAGGTTTTCTTTGTTAAAAAGGAAGTTATATTTTTGTAGCCTGTGGACATAGTGTTCAGTTTAAATATTTGTAGTTCAAATTTAGGCTAGAATTTTGGTTGAAATGTTTTTAGCATCTTTTTAGTGTTGATGGGACCAGAGTGATGATTCTGCTTTCATTTCTAATATCGGTGATCTGTGCCTTTTCTCTTGCTCTTCATTAGTCTGGTTAAAAGTTGATCACTTTATGGAACCAGGTTTTGGTTTTGTTGAGTTCTCTGTATATCCTGTTTTCAATGTCACTGATCTCTGCTCTAGTTTTTATTATTTCATTCTTACTGCTTGCATAAGGGCATAAGGTTTGTATCGCTCTTCTTTTTAAGTTTCCCAAGGTGGAAGCTTCGATAATTGGTTTTAGATTGTTCTTCTTTTCTAACATATTCATACAATTCATACAATAGATTTCCCTGTAAGCATTGCTTTCATTGTATGTCACATATATTGGCAAATCGTATTTTTATTTAGTTGAAAATATCTTTAAATTTGATTTGAAGCTTCGTATATGTGTTCTTTAGAAGTAGGTTGTTTACAGGGTCAGCAGGTGGCATGGTGATTAAAGTGCTGGAATTCCCACAGGTCTGACTGTGGTTCAAATCCTGGGCTTGGTGGCTTGCTTTCTCTCTCTCTCTCTCTCTCTCTTTCTCTGGCAAAACTCATGTGAAAATAAAATAAAATAAAATAAATAATTCAAAATAAAAAAAAGAAGAACATGTTTAATCTCCAAATATTCTGGGGTTTTCCAGATATTTTCTCTTACTGATTTCTAGTTTAATTCCACTGTGGACTGAGAACATATTTTGTACTATTTATATTTTTTCAAATTGCTTGAGGTATGTCCTATGGCCTAAAATATTATCTGTCTTGGTGAACGTTCCATGTGAGCTTGAGAAGAGTATGTATTTTACTGTCATTAGGTGAAGGATTGTATAAATGTCAGTTATTTCCAGGGGATTGACAATGCTGTTTAGGTCAACTATGTTTGTACTGATATTTTGCCTCCTGGATTTGTCAGTTTCTGATAGAATAATGAAGTATCCAAGTATATAGTGAATTTGTCTCTTTTTCTTTGCAGTTCTATCATTTTTTTTTTTTTTTGAGAGGTTTTTTTTGCTATAGGGCACGTGCGCTCGCCAGAGAGACAGAGAGAGACATAGAGACAGAAAGTGAGAAATCACCCCCCAGGGGGGATGGCCACGCCACAATCCCTTCTCCTCCATTCTCCTCTCGAGATCTGGGGCACTCACGCACACACGCCCGGCGTGTTTTAAGCCACCGGGTCTGGGACGCGAACCACGGTCGACTACGTGGGAGTCCAGTGACATAGCCATTACGCTAACTGCTGGTTCCCTGCAGTTCTATCAGTTTTTGCTTCATGTTTTCTAGTGCTCTGTTATTAGGTACGTACATGTTAAGAATTGTTACATCTTCCTGGAGAACTGACTCCTTTTTCATGATCAAATGCCCTTCTTATGACTGACAGTTTCTTTTGTTCTAATACTGGCATTATCTAAAATTAATGTTGCTACTTCAACTTTCTTTTGATAAATGTTAGTATAGTATGTATTTTCTTCATCCCTTTATTTTTAATGCCTCTGTGTCTTTATATTTAAAGTGAGTTGTGTGTAGATAACATATAGTTTGGTCTTGTTTTTATCCACTCTGATAGTCTCTGTATTTAAATTGGTGTATTTAGACCACTCACATTTAAAGTGACTGTTACTGTAGGTGGACTAATATTCATATTTGCCAAGTTTATAACGGTTTCATATTCTTCTCACTTGTTCTTTCTCTTTCTCTTTTTCTTTTTCTCTGGTTTTCATTAAGCATTTGTGTGATTCTATCTTCTCTCCTTTCTTAGCATATCTATGATACATTTTTACAAATTTTTTTGTAGTTACCCTAGAGCTTACAATATGTTTTTATAACGAACCTAAGTCCACTTTTAAATACTACCCTGCTTCACAGGTAGTATAGTTATAACAAAGTACTATCACTTCTTCCTTTTCATTCCATATAAAGTTGCTGCCCTTCACTCTATTCATCCATATCACTATAATCACCCAATACATTATTACTATTGTGACTTTGACCACATAGTTATCTATTAGATCAGTTTAGAATTAGAAAAGTAAAAGATGTTACTTTTTTCTTCATTTATATCTTCTCTAATGCTTTTTCTTTCTTTGTGTAGATCTGAGCTTCCAACCAGTTTTGCTTTTCTTTTCTTGGAACCAATAACTTTTTTTTTTTTAACTTTGAGAGAGATTTTTGCTGTAGGGCGTGTGTGCTCGCCACAGAGACAGAGAGACAGAGAGATAGAAAGCAAGAAATCACCCCCTGAGGGCATGGCCATGTGGCAATCCCTTTTCCTCCATTCTCCTCTCAGGATCTTGGGCGTACATGCACATGCACCTGGCGAAGACCTGCTCTATAGCTAGAGCCTTGTCTGAGTTTTAAGCTGTTGGGTCCAGGACTAGAACCGCAGTCGACTACATAGGAGTCTCTTGATAAAACCATTACTACATCTGTTGGTCCCATTAACAAAGAACTTTTAACACTCATCTTACAATGAAGGTCTATTGGCAACAAATGCTCTCAGTTTTTGTTTGCCTGAGAAAATTCTCCTTGATTTTTGAAGGGTTATTTCACAGGATACAAAATTCTAGGTTGGTAGTTTATTTTTAATTAATTAATTAAATAATTAATTCCATTAGTGAGACAGACCATTACTACTTCAGATATATTTTCTGTTTCCTTTTCTCTTTATTCTCCTTCTAGTAGTTCTATTTCACATGTTATACCCTTTGTAATTATCCTGCAGTTCTTAGATACTTTGTTTCATTTTTAGTCATCCTTCTTTCTCTCTGTATTTTTCGTTTGGGAGGTTTCTGTATACATATCCTTAATCTTATTGATTTTTTTTTCACTTGATCATATTCAGTTTAATCCAGACCCATCAAACACGTTTTACATTTATGTGACAGTGTTTTTTATTTCTATAACGTCCCTTTGCCAAAGAGCATATGCATTCATTAGAGAGAAAAAAAGAAAGAAAGAAAGCAGGCCCTAATGGGACATAGTCATAGCCAGCATTTCAGGCATGCACACACATGCACCTAGCATGTTTTTCAAGCTGCTGGGACCAGGATTCAAACTATGGTCAGCCATAATTTAATTCCATCACTTTCTCTTTTCTACTTTGCACAGAGGAGGTGTCCAGTACAGACTCGTTGAATAAATGAATGAACTAATGAACTCTTACATTGCTTTCCGTGTCCTCACAATAAGAACAGCAGGATCCCTTTCAGTTCATTAACAATCACCTTGCAAAAGCAGACACTGGCATACTAGCGCTTTTACTAAAGTGCTGCCAAATACCTGTGCTGCATCTAGAGTTCTTCATTTTGGCAGAACGATGAATCCTCATTGACACCCACAGTGTTTCCTTGGAAGGAGCTACCTCCACGAGAATTTCCACATAAGGGGGCCAGTGGGGTTGCAGTGCTGAGTGGTTCCTTGTGAGCAGCCCTCTCTGCTGAGCAGGACTGGGGCAGCACAGAGTGCCCAGGGATGCTGTAGCACAAAGACCTGCTCCAGGTGTGTGACCAGCCCACACGGCAAAGCCCCTCGGGAAATGTGTGTGGGATTTTCAGGTCGACAAGGAGCGTACTAGAGCTAGAGCCTTGCCTTCAGTCTCCCTCCAGATTTTTACCTTTCCTCTTCCTGGTCATTTTCTGTCTTTGGTTTCCGAGGGAACCACCCATCCCTGACACCAAACTTCAGCCCCTGGAGGCCCCTTCTAATCCTACTGAGCTCTTCTTCCTAAGAAAGGCCCTTAAGGAGGATTTATCCCATTTCCTTCTAAATCCTCTTTGTGCATGAATGTTCATAGCAGTATATTCATCATAGCTAAAAGATGGAATAACCCAATATCTGCCAACTGATACATGGATGACAAAATATGAGAGGACTCTTCAAAAAGTGAATGGAAAATGTTTATTATGAAAAAAATTGTGCACGGGGTTCAAAATTTTCACAACGAAATAAATGTGTTCTTTTTAAAAAAGAATTATTTACTTTTATTTATTATTATTATATATTTTAATTTTTCTCTAGGGCATGTTTACTTACCAGAAAGGGAGAGAGAGAGAGAGAAAGAGAGAACGTGAGAAAACAAGCTGCCAGGTCCAGGACTCAAACTGTCATTGGCCATGTGGGAGTCCAACACCTTAACCACCACACCACCTGTTGGCCCCAATATAAATGTATTCTTTAAGTCCATGAAAATTTTAAGTCCCTTATATGGTATATCCATACAATGAAATATTATTCTGGAATCAAAAGAAATGAAGTAGTGATGAACCTTGAAAACACTATACTAAATGAAAAAAGCTGGTCACAAAAGAGCATATATTGTGTGATTCCACAGAAGCAGATTGGTAGTTGCCTAGGGTGGGGCATGAGGTGGGAGAAATGGGGAATGACTACTAATGATTATGGGGTTTCTTTTAGGGATAATAAATTTTTTTTTATTGATTGTGGCGATAGTTAAATAACTCTATGAATATACTAAAGCCATGAAATTATACACTTTCAATAAGTGAATTGTATGGTATGTGAATTATATCACATTAATCAATAAAATTATTTATTTTTTTTCCACCATAGGGCATGTACACTTGCCATAGACAGAGAGAGAAAATAAGAAATAACCTCCCTGGCGGGGTGGGGGGGTGACCATGCCACTGTCCTTTTTCCTCCATTCTCTTCTCAGAATTTTGGGCTTGCATGTATATACACCTGGCATGATTGTCAAGGCACCTAGTCTGAGATTCAAACTGTGGTTGGTCACGTGGGAATCTAAAGCCTTAACCACCATACCACCTGCTGGCCCCATAAAATTATTATCATTATTATGCTTATATGTTTTTGCCAGAGGATGCTTATGCTCTCTGAAGAGAGACAGAAACAGAGTGAGAAATCACTCCCAAGGGTGGATGGCCAAGACACAATCTCTTCTCCTCCATTCTTCTCTTGGAATTTTGAGCATGCACACACATGTGCCCAGTGTGATTTTCTTTCTTTCTTTCTTTCTTTTTTTAAAGAATTATTTTATTTAACTTTATTTATTTATTTTAATTTGATCAGAGAGGGACAGAGTGACACACACACACACAGAGAGAGAGAGAGAGAGAAGGAGAGAGAGAGAGAGGGAAAGTGAGAAAGCAAGCTGCTAGGTCTGGGACTTGAACTGCAGTTGGTCAGTCATTTGGGAGTCCAGTGCCCTTCACCACCATGCCACCTGCCAGCCCCATCCCAGTGTGATTTTCAAACCACTAGGTTCAGGACTTGAATCATGGTCCACCATATGGGAGTCTAGCACTTTAGCCACCATGCTATCTGCTGGCCCCCATAAATTATATTTTAAAAAAATTAGTGATTATGAGCAGTAACCTCTCAGGGCAGTGGTGGGATACTGTGGGCTTATCAGCACACTTTCCTCTATTCCACCTGGATCCTTGCGCAGCCCCTCCAGGCAGGTGGAATGAGGGAGTCATGATTACTTGATGAGAAAACAAGGCACTGTGAGACCACGGGGCTTCTCCAAGCTCATACACCTTTGTAGGAGTTCTAGTAGGTGCCCAGGTGTCTGGAAATCAGCTCGGACAAGTTTGACAGACCCGAGGTCTCCAAGGTATGTTTTTCAGAGGCTCTTCAGGGGCTCCCCTGGGTGGGGCAGTGGAGTTGGGATGAGCATGGACACTTGGAGTTGCTGGTCAGGCACTCAGTTTTGGCCTCCACCTTGGTTTGAATCAAAGCACTTTTGGCCTTCTGCACATGCTTACTCTGAGAAGGGGATTTCCTGTCAAAATGTGTTGCACCTAGGCCATGGCTCTCAGATTGCAGCAGTAATGAATGGAACACTTTGACCTCAGCATTTAAAGTGCTGATGCAGCTTTCAAAAAATATCCACATTTCAGATAAGAAAATGATAACCTGGGCCGGCAAGATCTTGTTGTACTGGTGTTGCGCCTTTGCTGAAAAATACATCTATTTACAACGATACTTGCCAATGAACAAGGGAGAAATGTTGCCGTTGGCCAAAATATATTCTGTTGCTAGAAAACCATACAGCTAAAGTGTTACGAAATTATAAGAAAATGCTGTCACTTAATACTAATATTATAAAAAATGCCCTTTTCTCTAGAAATGCTACCACCCATATCCAAGACCATTTTCAGAAGCACAAGTTGTTTCTCAGCAAAGTCTTGGTTTGTTCTCAAATTGTCTTAACAAAGAATGACAGAAGTTTACCCGACAAAGGAGTCCATTTTCTGTTCCCCCGGTTTAATCTGTGCAGACAGGAAGCTGTAAATATCGTAAGTGGCCTTGGAGGGGCCTGTTCGTTAAGGACCATGGTTCGCTGGTTTCTTGTGTGACTTTCAAGGGCCAAGGAACTGTTTGCTCATCATCACCATGAGGCCGGGAGAACAAAGGCCGGGGCCCAGGAGCCTGTGTTGAAGGATGACATGACCTTTGACCCTCACTGGTGAGGCCCCCAGGGAAAGAAAGTCAGGCTCCAGTAACGTTTCATGACAGATCTTGTTAGGGTTAAAAAAACAGCTCTGGTGTCCAGCTGGGACTTCATCTGGGAGGTACTCCGAGGGCTTTCAGTGACAGCCACCCAGGCACCATGCACAACTGCACCAGGCGCCCACTGAGCTGCGATTCTGAGCCTGCGCCTGCCGAGAACCGCACTTTGCATCAGTCTGAGTCAGCATTCATCTTTCCCCCTGTGGCCGCCGCAGCTCTCGCTCCTGAGGGTATGCTGAGATTCGGACCATGGTGAGCCACTGATCCCAATTTTTCTTTTATGAAAAATAACCATCGAGAAAGTGATACCGCGTGCCTTTGGCATCTCTAGACTTAACTCTATAATTTTCCTGATCGGGAGCCTCCCTGGAGGGCATTTGCAGTAATTTGACATTTTACCAGGACTGGATTTGGCCTTGGCATCTGCTACCCGAAGCAGCAATGTGGCTTTTAATTTATCCTTGTGGGTCGTAGCTCTGGGGGAATAAGGACAGTGTGGAAAAATAACATAAAGAGGGAGAAAATGCCAGTAGAAGTTGGTGAAGGGGAGTGAGGACGTGTGATTCTATAGCAAGTGTGATGTGAGATGTGGCCTTACTAGCTTTTTATTTATCGCTAGGTGGGAATTCCTGAAGGTTTGGACATACTCTAAATATGTCTGTTACAAAAGGAACATGACACATTACATTTTTTTGATACATTATGGATTCATAGGGATTTGTAAGAAATAATACAGAGAAATCTTCTGTGTCCTTTACCCACTTATCCCACGTAGTAACATGTTTTCTTTTTTTTAAGGATTATTGAATTGAATTGAATTGAACTTATTATTTTTTCTAATTGGACCAGAGAGAGAGAAAGGGAAAGTGAGAAAGCAAGCTGCCAGATCTGGGACTGGAACTATGGTCAGCCATGTGGGAGTCCAGCGGTCCAACTACCATACCACATACCACCTGTTGGCTGACATCTTTTCTTCTTTCCTTCTTTCTTCCCTCCTTCCTTTCTCTTGCGCTCTCTCTCTCTCTCTCTGTGTATATATATATATATATATATATATATATATATATATATTTCGTCAGGAGGTGCATATGCCTACCAGAAATGACAGGGAGAGAGAAGGAGAACACCATGGGGAATGGTTACATTGTAATCCCTCCTCCATCTCACCCTCCTTTTAGGATTTTGGGCATATATGTATACATGCCCAGTATTTTGTCTTGTTTCTTAAAAAGAATTATTTATTTAATTTTATTAATTATTATCGTTATTTTTTAAATTTACCAGAGAAAGAGAGAGTAAAGGAAAGTGACAAAGTAAGCTGCCAGGTCTAGGACTTGAACCATGGTCGACCATGTGGGAGTCCAGCGCCTTAACCACCATACCGCCTGCTGGCCTCATGCCCACTGTATTTTTTAAGCCTCTGGGTTCAGGACTTGAACCATGCAGTCAGTCATGTGGGATCCAGCCACCTTAACTACCATGCCATCAGATGGTTCACTTTCCTTTGTTTGTTCCTTCCTTCCTTTGCCAGAGGGCAAGCGTGCTATTCAGAGATAGATAGAGAGGAGGAAAGCACCTTCCCAGTGGGGCATGGTCATGCCTCAGTCTCATCTCCTCCATTTCTGTACTCTGTTGTGATTTGGGGCATGTATGCTCATGTGCTGTATGTTTTTCAAACTGCTGGGCCTGGGACTCAGACCACATGGTTGGCCATGTGGAATCAGACTCCCTTAACCACCAGGCCACAGAGCAGGACACATGTTTTTTTTTTCTTTATTCAGTAGAACACATGCACATGAGACTGAGAAGGTGGGGGCAGGGGGGGGGGGAGAGAGAGAGAGAGAGAGAGAGAGAGAGGAGAGAGAGAGAGACTGATTCTCCACAGGATCTGGTCATGCTATGATCTCTTTCCTCTAGACATTTAGCCAAGTGGATCTTGGGCACAGGAGTGTTTCAGGCTGACCAGGGCAGGGGTTTGAGTCACAGCTGCCAGGTGGGATCTGGTTTCTGTTTAGTGGCACATTACCACTGTGCCGCAGAGCTGGCCCCCAATGGCGGCATCTTAAAGATAATAATACAATCCTATAACCAGGATTTTGACATTGATACACTCAAGATACAAAACAGTTCTACCACCACTAAAAACTCTCATCCTTTTATAGCCACGCCTACTTTTCCTCCCATCCCCACACCTTCCTCAATCCTAGCAATTATTGATTTGTTCTCCATTTCAATATTTCTCCATTTCAGCATTTTGAGAATGCTGTTTAAGTGGAATTATACTGCATGCCACTTGTGGGGTTTGCCTATTTTTTTTTTTTTTTTAATTGGGAGAGGTTTTTGCTATAGGGTATGTGCACTCACCAGAAAGACAGGGAGAGACAGAGAAACAGAAAGTGAGAAATCACCCCCCCAGGGGGGATGGCCACACCACAATCCCTTCTCCTCCATTCTCTTCTTGGAATCTTGGGAACGCACGCACACGTGCCAACTACATTGGAGTCCAGCAACATAACCATTACACCAACTGCTGGTCCCGTGGGTTTGCCTATTTCTACTCAGTATAATTCTCTGGAAAGGTATCCAGGTTGTTGTATGTATCAACAGAGCGTTCTTTTATATTGCTGGATAGTATTCCATGGTATATAGGTACCGTCATTTGTTTAACTGTTCAACTGAAGGATATCTGGGTTATTTCTAGTTTTTGCTGATTACGTCTAAAGCTGCTGTAAACATTTGTGTACAAGCTTTTATGTGAACAAGTCATTTCTCTGGGATAAATGTCCAGGAATGTAATAGCAGACAATGATAGTGGTATGTTTAGGTTTTTGTAAAGAACTGTCAATTGTTTTCTAGAATGGGTATACGATTTTCCTTTCTTTTTTTACTTCTTTTTTTTTTTTTTTTTTTGGAGAGGTTTTTGCTATAGGACGCGTGCGTTTGCCAGACAGAGAGAGACAGAGAGACAGAAAGCGAGAAATCACCCCCCAGGAGGGGATGGCCACGCCACAATCCCTTCTCCTCCGTTCTCCTCTCGGGATCTTGGGCACACACACGCATGCGCCTGGTGTGAGTTTTAAGCCACCAGGTCTGGGACGCGAACTGCAGTCGACTACATGGAGTCCAGCGACATAGCCATTACGCTAACTGCTGGTCCCTACGATTTTCCTTTCACTCCAGCCATGTATGAGTGACATGCTCAATAGTTTCTTCACATGCTTGCCAGCATTTGGCATCATCATCAATTTTTTTTTAAAGCATTCCATAAGGTGGATAGTGACATCTCAGATGTGGTTTACGTTCAACCTAATAGAACATTCAAAGTGAGTTATTTGTAGGCAGAATATATTGTCATGCTTTTAATTGCCAATCCATATTTCAGTGGGCATGTTTAGATCATTTATGTTTCATGTTATTACTGGTATATTAGGGCTTAAGTCTGTTCTCTTTGCTCTTCATTTCCCTGTTACAATTTTTCTGCCTCCCTGTGAGTTAAGCATTTTAAAGAATTTTGTATTGATTTACACATGGCTCATCCCCATCTGCTGGAGCTGTTGTCTGTGGTTTTCTTAGGTGGAGTGACGTATGGGAACCTTTCTCCGTTTATCTCCTCTTCCCTTTCCTCTCTGTAATGTAATTGTCTGTTGTAATGAACAACATATGGCTGTTTCCAGTAGCATCCCGTCAGCTACTAGTGTACACCACTGTTCTTTCTGCTTGTGTACATCTGTATTTTCGCACACACAAAATCATGTCCAATTCTGACTGCATTATCTAACCCCAGAACTTGCTCCGATGGGTATACACTTTTTATTAACATATAATGGAATACTGAAATATGTGTCAAGTAATAAGTGTGCAGTTTGAGGAATTTTCATTTTCAGCACCAAGGTTAAGAATCAGAACGTGACAGCCCCTGAACACACCCCTCATGTCCTCTTCCAGTCATTTTGCCCCTGATCCCAAGAACAATCACTACCCTATTTTCTTTTCTTTTCTTTTCTTTTCTTTTCTTTTCTTTTCTTTCTTTCTTTCTTTCTTTCTTTCTTTCTTTCTTTCTTTCTTTCTTTCTTTCTTTCTTTCTTTCTTTCTTTTTTATTTTTTTCCAAGAGGTTTTTGCTATAGGGCACGTGTGCTCGCCGGAAAGACAGAGACAGAGAGACAGAAAGCGAGAAATCACCCCCCCCCCCCCGGGGGGGATGGCCACACCGCAATCCCTTCTCCTCCATTCTCTTCTCGGGATTTTGGGCATGCATGCACATGCGCCCGGTGTGAGTTTAAGCCACTGAGTCTGGGACTCGAACCGCTGTTGACTACATGTGAGTCCAGTGACATAGCCATTACACTAACTGCTGGTCCCAACTATTCTATTTTCAACACCATAGATTAGTTTGTCCTGTTTTTGAACTTTGTATATGCATAAATGGAATTATATCCATGTGCTTTTATGGGACTATCTTTTTTCATTCGACATCAGTTTATAATATTTTGAATTGTTTCATGTAGAGGTAGTATAATCCTTCTCATTACTGCATAATATTAAATTATGGAAATATACTAAATTTATACAATTTATGTTATTTTTGATGGACACTTGGGAGGTTTCCAGTTTGAGGTTGTTATGAATAAGCCACTTTGAACACTCTTGCACATATTTTTATGGTGGACATAAGCATTTTTCTTGGTTTCATGCCTATGGATGGGATTGTTAAAACTCTACATTGCCTCTTTTTTTTTTTTCTGATTTCTTTCATTAAGCGTAATGATTTTGAGAATGAGCCATGTTCTGTATATCACTAGCCCCTCACCTGAATTGATGAATAGTATTCCATCATGTGGACATGCTACAATTACTTAGCCGCTCATCTTTTGATGGACATTTGGATTGTTTCTAATTTCGGTCTAGACAAACAAAGCTGCTGAGAACATGCATGTACAATCTCTGTGTCTACATACTTCTTGCTTTCCTTTGGTGAAATATCTAGGAGTCAAATGGCTAGGTTGCATGAATGATAAATATATACGTAACTTTAAGAAACTGCCAAAATTGTTTTGGTAATAATAGGACTATTAGAGCATCAGAAAGTCATGATATATTTTTTTTTTTTTTGGAGAGGTTTTTCGCTATAGGGAGGTTTTTCGCTATAGGGCGCGTGCGCTCGCCAGACAGACAGAGAGAGACATAGAGACAGAAAGCGAGAAATCACCCCCCAGGGGGGATGGTCACGTCGCAATCCCTTCTCCTCCATTCTCCTCTCGGGATCTTGGGCACGCACGCACACGCGCCTGGCGTGAGTTGTAAGCCACCGGGTCCGAGACGCGAACCGCGGTCGACTACGTGGGAGTCCAGCGACATAGCCATTACGCTAACTGCTGGTTCCCATGATATATTTTTTCTATGGAAAAATGTGTCATGACTTTTCCAATGACCCAATATTTTATTTTTATTTATTCATTTTTAGTTTTTGCTATAAGGTGCATGTGCTTGCCAGAGAGAGAGAGAAAGAAAGAGGAAAAGTGAAAAAATCACCCCTCAGGGTGGATAACAATGCCACAGTCTCTTTTCCTCTATTCTCTTCTTGGGATTTTGGGCGTAATATGTGCATGCATCTGACATATTTCTCAAGCCACTGGGTCTGGGGTCCATATCCCTTAGTAGGGCCTGTGGGACCTAGTCACCTTCACCACCACACCACCGGTTGGCCAATAGTTGTACTATTTTATACATTCCTCAGTTCCTCCATGCACTCCTCAATGCTTGACATGTTCAGTCTGTTTAATCTTAGCCTATCTAATAGGTGTGTAGTAATATCTCATTGTGGTTTTCACTTGCATTGTGTACAGATGTCATAACCGATGACTAATGATGTTGAACATCTTTTCATGTGTTTATTTGCTATTCATATCTCTTCTTTGATGACGTCTCTTCGTGTCAAATTGCGTTCTAAGACTTTTCTGTATATTTCAGGTGCAAGTCCTTTATCAAATAAATGTGTTGTAAATATTCTTCTGTGTTAGTCCTCTGTCTTTGTGTTTTCTTATTGATGCTGTCAAAGAGCAAAAGTTTTAAATTTTGATAAAGTTTAATTATAGATATTTTTTCTCTTATGGATAGTGCTTTGATGCCAGATCTAAGAAATCTTTGTCTACCCTAAGGTCTCAAGTATTTTTCCTGTGTTTCTTCCTAGATGTTTCATAGTTTCAGGTTTCACATTGAGTTGTAAGATACATTAAGTTTATTTTTGTGTATGGTAGGCAGTAGGATTGACATTTTAAAAATATGGTTATTTAGTTTATTGAACAACATTTGTTAAAAAGACTCCCCCCCATTGAATTGCCCTGGCATCTTTGTCACAAATCAGTTGATCTATTTCTGGACTCTATTCTATTTCATTGATCTAGTATGCCTATCCTTAAACCGTATGAAGCAGTCTGAGTTACTGTAGCTTTATAATAGGTATTGAAGTCAAGTATAATAAGTTCTTCAACTATGTCCCTTGTTAAAATTACTTTTACCCTTCTAGGTTCTTTGAATTTCATATAAATCTTAGAATCAGCTTACCAATTTCTAAAAATGCCTATAGAAACTTTGGATTATGTTGAATCTTAGGGAGAGTTTTAACAGCATTGTCATTTTTTAAAAAATTTCACTTTTTTATTATTATTTTTTATACATTCAATCAAAATGAATTCAAAATGAATTTTCCCAGCTTGAATACACTGTATATTAGTCCAGTTAAAAATATTATTATACACATCATCAACAGATAATTTTCCATTTGTATGTCCCTTAAATATTTTGCTTCTTTCTTTTCCCCCTTGACTCTTTTAATAACACAGGCCTTTTAAATCTATGGACTTGCTATTTATCTCCTTGTAATTGGATCAGAGAGGTTGGGATAGGAGACAGGATATTTTGACTTTAATGCTTGACCACTACGAGTCTCACAGTTGTTCAACTACTGGTGTCAAAAGCTAGGAATAATTCTCCTCAGCTTCCTCCACTCCCACCTCTTTTTCTTCCTCTTCTTCCTCCTCCTCATTCTCTTCATTTTCCTTCTGCTTCTTCCTACTCCTTCATTCTTTTCTTCTTCTACATCTTTTTCACTAAATGCAAATTAATCACACAGTAGTATTTAAGTCATATCCTGTCTCTGTCCTTTGCTATTGTTCAAAAATATTAGATTGTTTTCATTTTCAAGTATCTATTACCTTTATAAATGTGTTAACAAATGCAGCATGATAACATGTTGTCCGATATAAGAACGTGGGGCTGTAACTAGTAGTGAACAATATCTATCTGAGGATCAGACATGTTATCTTTCTCTTCAGATTTGCATAAGAATCAGGTGAGCTGTCACATTAAAACTGCAAAATATTTATGGCACTAATGTTTTTATTTAAAAGAGGTGCCAGCTAACTTTTTTGTTGGAAAATCAACTACGATGGAAACAGCTAGCTGATTAATAATTCATGTTTCCTTTCTACCACGTAGAGAACTGATGAGAAGTGGCTGCCAGTATTTCCTCATCCCTATACATCCAGGTAGATCTGTGTGACGAGTTCTGGTCAGTGGAATGGGGGCTGAAGAGTGTCACAGGCTGAGGCTGAGGTGGTCGAGCATCCAGATTTCTTAACCATCATGGTGACCCTGAAAATCCCATGTTGAAGATGGAAGGAGCCTAGATCCCTACATTCCCAGTTGCAGAAGAGGAGAACTGCTCCAGAGGGAACTTTGAATGAGATAGAAATACAGTTTTAGTATTTTTTTTTTTTGGAGAGGTTTTCGCTATAGGGCGCATGCACTCACCAGACAGAGAGAGACATAGAGACAGAAAGCGAGAAATCACCCCCCAGGGGGGATAGTCACGCTGCAATTCCTTCTCCTCTGTTTTCCTCTCGGGATCTTGGGCACGCACGCACACGCGCCTGGCGTGAGTTTTAAGCCACCGGGTCCGGGACGCGAACCACGGTCGACTACGTGGGAGTCCAGCGACATAGCCATTACGCTAACTGCTGGTTCCCCAGTTTTGGTATGTTAAACCACTTGAGATTTTGGAGTTGTTTATGATAGCAGAAGGTCTGTTCTCATAAATAACACCTCTCACAGCTTTTTTAATAGGGATTTTTTTTTTTTTAAAGAGAGATTTTTGCTATAGGGTGTGTGCGCTCACCAGAGGGGGCATGGCCTGGGGGGATGGCCATGTCACAATCCTTTCTCCATTCTCCTCTTGGGATTATGGGCATGCACAAGTGCCTGGCATGAGTTTTAAGTGCTGGGTCTGGGACTCGAATTGTGGCCAACTACATGAGAATCCAGTGACATAACCATTACACCATCTGCTGGTCCCTATTATAGGGTTTTAAAGCGAAAGAAATAGTTATAGCTTGGGTTTGCTTATTTCGTACAGAGGGCGAACCCTATAGGCTTTTAGTTAAGAGAACCAGAACACACATGACTGAGTGCCTAGTTTGAATCCCAGCCCCAGTTGCTAGAAAAACCTGCCAGGTACAGGTGGGTGTATGCTCCAAATTCCAACAAGATGGAAAAATGGAGGAGAAGGGATTGTGGCATGACCACATCCCATTGGGGTGCTTTCTCCCTCTCCCTCTTTCTTTCTCTCTCTGGTGAGTGCAAACACCCTTTGTCAATTAAAAAGGGTGGTGGTGGGGCATAAACAAAAGTCTAAATGCTTGGCCTATAGTCTTGAAAGTGACCCAATTCAATCTTTCTTGGACTCTGTTCCAGTGAGTAAAATAGAGCTGGGCTTGGATTCTGGTTTTACAGATTCCGTGCTGGGTCCCAATCTCTTTGAGTATTTACCCTTGACTTTTAGTTTAATCCTTCTACTATCTCTTTCCACTCCATTTTCAGTCCATTATTTGAGATATCCCTGGGTCCATATTGCTATCTGCTTGTTGAATATCTGCACCTGTTCATACATGGGTTTTTCAGACCTAAATGACCTCTGCTAAACTTATTACCTTACCTTCTTGACTTCCTTATTTCTATTAATTGTGCTGAGAACATTGCTACTGCTATTACAACTGCATCATCAATTAGATCATCTCGACTTGGAGTATTCAATAGAAAAGGAGACTAATATATGTTGGTGACTGTTGGAATTTAGTTTTCAGCTCTGTGTAATATACACAGATCTCCTCAATAAACAATTTTAGTAGTGGTTAAATTATTACTTGTAAATAAACAGCTATTACTTTTTAAAGGAGACATACAATAAACAGTAGACCTTGGCATTTGCAGATTTAACATTTGTGACTTTGATTCTTCACATGTGATTCTGAAGACATATGGCTAGTAGTTTGTCTTTCTGCTTTGTCAGGAATTTCAATCTTCAGTCCTATGAAGTTGAGGATGAACTCCATTGATTATTCTGAATTCATATCTTAAATCTGCCTTAGGGTTTTTTTTTTCTCTTACTAGTATATATTCATTAACTCTTATGAAGTAATGAAAATATTTTGTGTTAAAAAATGTCCTAGAAAAGAAAATCAACTTCCAGTGTTGATGATGGGAGTTATGCAAAAGAAAATTATAAAAAAGTTGCAGTTCTGGGACCAGCAGTTAGCGTAATGGCTATGTCGCTGGACTCCCACGTAGTCGACCGCGGTTCGAGTCCCGGACCCGGCGGCTTAAACTCATGCCGGGCGCGTGTGCGTGCGTGCCCAAGATCCCGAGAGGAGAATGGAGGAGAAGGGATTGCGGCGTGGCCATCCCCCCTGGGGGGTGATTTCCTGCTTTCTATCTCTCTGTCTCTCTCTGTCTGTCTGGCGAGCGCACGCGCCCTATAGCAAAAACCTCTCCAAAAAAAGAAAAAAAGAAAAAAAAAAAAAAAAAAGTTGCAGTTCTTATCCAGAAAGTGGGAATTCAATATAAATTATAGCATGGATTCTACTTTTATGATAACACCAAAATAAGAGGTGAACAAGTACATCCTAGAGAAATAAGAAAAGTTGATTCATTAATATATTTAAAGTGCTTAAATAAGAATTTATTTTATAAAATATTGATAACATTAATAAATCAATTTAGTCTAATATATAGAATATATGTCAAACTTGACTGCACCTATACCCACAGGGACTCACTTTTACCAGAGGGCTTTATCAAGTTCATTTCCCCAAAGAGGTGAGTTTCTCCCTAAAAGGGATTCTCATATCAGCTGATTAAAATTTTCTTCATCTTGAGGCCAGCAGGTGGCGTAGTGGTTGAGGTGCTGGACTCCCACATGGCCAACCACAGTTCAAGCCCCAAACCCCAAACCTGGCAGCTTGCTTTCTTACTTTCTCTTTCTGTCTGTATTTCTCTGGTCAAAAATTGAATAATAATAATAATAAATCAAAGTAAAAATAAATACATCTTTGAAAAAATTTTTTTCTTAATCTTGTTAGTCTTGAATTCCCTGTGCCTGGCATATCAGTGAGTAATTGTAAATCACTCCATGCATATGTATTCAAAGGGATACTGCAGTTTTCTAGATGCTTTAGGCCAATAATCCTGTCTTGAGATCAAAAGAGAGTAAGTCATTTTGAAAAGCCTTGTTCTTCTACTAAGATCAACTTCAATTGAATAACCTTATAATTCATCTCTTCACTTTGGTCTTATGGGTACAATGTGTAGACATATCAGACATATTAGTTAGCATAGGAAGATATTTTTAGTTGAATCGAGCATATTTTACTTACAAATTTTACTGTTGAGTTTTTTTTTTTTTTGGAGAGGTTTTTGCTATAGGGCGCGTGCGCTCGCCAGACAGACAGAGAGAGACAGAGAGATAGAAAGCAGGAAATCACCCCCCAGGGGGGATGGCCACGCCGCAATCCCTTCTCCTCCATTCTCCTCTCGGGATCTTGGGCACGCACGCACACGCGCCCGGCATGAGTTTAAGCCGCCGGATCCGGGACTCGAACCGCGGTCGACTACGTGGGAGTCCAGCGACATAGCCATTACGCTAACTGCTGGTCCCCTGTTGAGTTGTTTTCATCTCACTTATAGACTTGATACTGACTAGATAATCAGTCGTGTATTTTTCTATTTGTTAATTAGACTGATATCTTTTTCTTTTTTAGTTTTTTAAAATTGCTAAAAGGTTTGTGCACTCACCAGAGGGAGTGGGGGAGGGAGTGAGGCAGGGAGAGAAGGAGGGAGAGAGGTAGAAAGCACTTACATGATGAGGAGTGATCATGCCACAATCCCTTCTCATCCATTTTTATTTCCTTTCTGGATTTTGAGCACATATGCACATGTGCCCAGGGTGTTTTTTCAAGTCACTGGGGCTGGGATTGGAATCTTGTGGAATTCAGCCATGTAGAATCTGGCTCTTTTAACCACTGGGCTACAGGGCTAACCCACTGGTATATTTTTAATATTTGAAAGAGAATAATGTGTTATCCAGCCCCCAAGATTGCTCCTCAATTCTTGTCTTTGGGTATTTACACCCATGGGTATTCTCCTCCTGTATCAAATAGAGCTGACCTGTGTAACCACTAGAATATTTTGGATATGATGGTTTATGACTTCTGAGTAGGTCAAAATAAAAATTGTGTCTTCTTTACCTCTCTTGGATTATTCCTCTGGGGGAAGCTAGTAGCCATGTTATAAGACATTCAAGAAGCTCTATGGAAAAGCCAGTATGGCAAGTAACTGAGACCTCCTGAATAGAACTAGAACTAATTTGCCAGGCATACGAGTAAGGAATCCTTAAGCCCCAGACAAACCTTCACATATCACAGATTTGGTCAACATCTTGACTGCAACCTATAAGGTTGTTTACAGAAACTATGTGAAATAATGTTTATTGTTGTTTCAGTCACTGTCTTTCAAGGAAATTTGTTATGCAGTGGTTGATAACCAATACAACTAATTAGAATGACTTGAAGAAAATCTCAAAAAAAAAATCCTTGTTTATTTCATTATAAAAACCCTTGTATAATCTTGTTTCATATAGTGAGAAGATCTTTAAGGGGAGATCTGACTTTTTTTTGGTAAGACACAAGTGAGTCTGCCAAATGGGCAGATGTTACTTCTGGCTTTACTGGAGAAATAATAAAGCAGTGTGAGATGCACTCTCATCCTCATTTCTCTTTGAGGAAGAGGCAGGGCATCCATAATGGTGATTTCTTTTCAGAGTCCTTGGCACTAAATGAAAGCCAAGATAACTTCCACAGTTTTCTCCACCTCAGAAAACTTGGATATTTCTCCATCATTGAATATATTTTGGTGTGGCAAAAATCCTTCCTTTGTGACTTATACTAGCATCGAGTGATTTAGGTGTAGATGCTTAAGAAACTTCCATTTAATTACACATGAAACTCTATAGAATTTCACCCACTGAACAGTGGGGTTGTTTTGTCAAGTGTTCAAGACCTCAATTTGCTGTTGGCTCATCCCCAGCGCAGTCATGCGATTAGTCACGCAAGTAGTCACAAGCCCCTTTGCCTTAGCTGACGGCCCCACCCGTGCTCTTTTCCCAAAACATGTCTTTGAAAACTAAATTCAAATGTGTATGTCAGTTCAGACTTATTTTTCATGTTTGTTTTACCCAAAGCATGGACCATGTCAGAGAAGATGGAGACACCTTCACGGCCTGTTAGTCACATCTCACCAAAGCTTCTCAATGGGCTGTCAGACAAGAAAGGAGCCTCATGTAGCCATCTTAATCAGCATCCCCCATCTGTGAGGTCATCGGGATATTTCAAACAATTTTCAGCTCTCATTAGTTGAGCGTGTTCCCCAAGCAAGTCCTTATCTTTTGTAACTTTTGCTGTCACATCCTGAGAAAGCCTCCCCGCAGAATGACACTTTCCCCATGGGTCAGCCCGGCGTAATGAGCCACTGGTTGACGTGCCCTTTGCACTCACTAGCAGTATATGTTGATAGTATACGAGGGTAAAAGCATCTCGTGTTGCGAGATGTCGCTTTTACCCTTGGCTTCTGCCATGGAAGTCTCATTATTTCTAATAGGCTGTGGCAATTAGGGTCTTGGGGCTGTTGATCGCAGCCATTTGGAGCGGTGAAGGGGCAGTCGGGGAGAACAGTCGCTTTTTCTTTACATGAACAATGTGATGCATAGCTTAGCCTGACTCTGCAAACGGCGAGGGAGTAGTGGACCTCCGGCCGAGGATGGGAAACTCCACACAGAGTCCGTTCACATGTCCTTTTCCTCACACTAGCTACTAACTATTTTTAAATCCCTTTTGTGTGGGATGACATGTTTGGCAGATATTTCAACGCATTGGATTTGGCCTAATAAGGAATTCATTAAACAGTTATTTGGGAAAGAAATGGGTATGTTCAAGGACACCTTTTTTTCTTTCAAAGACAGTTGGCTGGAAAAGGAAAAGGATGACACTGACCACCAGCCATCTTGGGCCTTTTAAGGAGGCCGACGTTGAGCCTGAGGGATCCATGAAAGTCTCTCAGGCTTGCGATTGTGAAACCTTGACTCCTGGTGGAACTCTATCATTGTTAAAACCTGGTGGGACATCTATGGCTGCAGACGAAGAAGCTGTTTCTCCAGGGTAGAGAAATACATCCGGGAGAGTGCTGGTAGCCCTGGGGATAAGAGAACGAAGAGGAAAAGTTCACCCTAGGGTAAGTGTGTGAGGAAACCACAAATAACTAAATGTGTAATAAAGAATAGGCATTCATATCCTCTCCAGTTATTTGAAGCACTTTCTTTATTAGAAAGAAAGTAAAACAAAATTAAATTTTTCTTGCTTCAGACCAGTTGGGGTTGAAGGCTAAGCAACAACAACTCAGAGGAAAAGCTTTAGCTTATCTGTAGGCAGCAGGGCTTGGATGTTCTACAGTGGAATAAGATTTTTCTAAAGAAATACAAGAAAAAGCCCCGATATTAATCTGGCTGTTTATGGACATAGCACTTGGGAAAGCCCCTCAGTGGAAGTGAGGGCCTGCAGTGTCAGAGACCCTAACGTATTTCAGCTGAAACCATTCTTCTCGGTAATGGAGAGTAAGATCTGCTTCTGAGGGCCTCTGATTTCTAAGAGCTGATTTATTCTTTGCTCTGCAAAATGACTTGTTTAAAATGTAAGTTCATTTTAGTTGTGTTAGTTGCAGTATAAATATATGTTAGTTGTGAGGTAGAATTGAAAATATATAGCCATAAACACTGAAACTGAATTCTTCTTAAATAGTTAAGAAGTTTCCAGAAGAAATCCATAAGAAGCCCTCTCCTTCTTTCTTTCCTTCCTCATTCCCCTCCTTCCTTCTTCCCTCAGACTTTTGATCAACTTATATTAAGGGTAGACATTGGACTGGGAGCTGTTAGTGCTACACACTTGGTAATGAAATCTGTGACCTCTTATTTGTATTTGTAAGTGGCTTCTCCAGGCTGTTGCCTATCCTCACTCCCATTCCATGCCTCTCACACCAGGCCTGGGCAGACAGACCATGACCTATATCAAGGGGGAGGATTATTATTGGGGCACAGGGGAGATTTTAACAAAATTTATTAATGGCATTGACTTGATGGTTGTTCTTTCTTGACTTTTTGGTCTTATTTGTTATGCTGTTTCCCAGGCCTCTGGACTGGTCCAAGGGGTCTGAGTTACCTTACATATTGGAAGATCTTGTTCTAGGAAGGTGAGGCAGGAACAGAACAGGACTCAGGGCAAGATGGCTCAGACCAGGTGCTCTCAGCCCCAGGGAGAAAAGCTCTGGTTTGTCTTTTTTTTTTTTTTTTTTTTTTTTTGGGGGGGGGGGGGGGCGGGTGGCAGGGATCATCCTTTCCTACTTTTTAAAAAAAGGTTGTTAAGGCTTCAAGTTTCTGGATGAGAGTGTGGGCCTTAGGGCTTTTGGTCTGGGATGTTCAGGCCTTCTGGGAAGCAGATACTCACTGTTCACCAGTCTAGCCCAGATCAGCAGGGCTGAGGCTTGCCTCCAAGGTCCAGCTGTCAACCCCGAGTTTACATCACTCTGGAGTCTCCTGTTTCTGTGATTTCCTCACTGGTCTGTGGAAACAGTAGGCACCTTGGGAAAGCAGGGATTTGGAGTTCTCAGCAAACTCTATGTTTTGAAAATGGCTCAAAATCTTGTAATATGTAGCATACCTAGAGGAGCAACTGATTCTGCCAGGACAAAAAGGGATGCTCATTATTTGGTTTGTCTACTTTCAGCATGCGAATCTTGATATAGTAAATATGTGCAGGCCAAATTATCTACCAATCGATCTATCTGTATCTAAACTTGTTAGGTTTCTGTAACAAAATACCAGAGACTGGATTGTTTAAGCAACAGAAATTTATTTCCTCACGGTTTTGGAGGCTAGAAGTCCCTGTTCGAGGTGTCAGCAGAGTTAGTTTCTTTGAAGAACTCTGCCTAGCTTGTTAATGACTGTCCTGTCTCTGTGGGTTGTGACTCTTCTGACCAGCGAGTCACCTGAAACCAACACGAATAATACGCCGAGGTCTGAGTCAAGAGGGAGAGGGAGAACCCACACCAGGTATGCACCTGCGAAGTCTCTCTCATCCTCCGTATTTATTAGAGCAAAGGAGGAAGGAAAGTTATTTTTTTAGAGAATTAGAAAAGTAGGGGAATTTCCAGAATATGTTAGTTTCTATTATCGATTAAGGAGATAAGACTAAATGATGTCAGAGGCTGGACAGAACACCCTCGGAATGTGGAAAAATACATTTATCAGATGTCACACCTGTCTAATGACCTCCAAGCAGGAAGGTGACATTCCCTGAGCATGTATCCACTCATTCATTCAGAGTCCATAGAACCATGGTATTCTGGATGCATGGCGTTTCTGCTGTTCCCTAACAGTGTGTTTCTGTGTTTTAATCTCCTCTTCTTATAAGGAGATGGATTAGGGCCATCCTTAGGATTCTTTTTATTTTTCACCTTACCTCTTTATTCTGTCTCCAAATATAATCACATTCTGAGATACTGAGGATTAAGATTTTAACATACAGATTTGGGGGGACACAATTCAGTCCATAAGAGCTTCCATCCATTCTTCCTTCTTCCCTTCCTTCCATCTATTCTCTATGTATCATCTTTTATCATCTATCTATCTATCATCTATCCATATCTATCTATCTATCTATCTATCATCATCTGTCTCTCTCTGTCTCTCTCTTTATCATTTATCTATCTACTGCCATACCTAAAATGAACTTTAAGAGATAATAAAACTTATTTCCAAGACTGAACTTATTTGAGCAATTGACAAATGAGAAAACTGAAACTCAAAGACCAGTGATTTTACCAGGATAACAGTGTCAGGCTGTACTCAATCTTAGATCCTAGTCTTTGAATCTAATATTTATTCCTCACAGTGTTGTGAGCATCTTGGAATATCTACTAAGCTTGTTTTTACATCTTCAGTTAGGATTCCATAAGTGACCTTAATTAAGAAAAATCTTCTAAGTTCAAGGATAGAGGATATGTGGGAGAGGGTGAGTTATAGAGTTGCATCTGGAAGGATTTTAGTTGCGTTACTATGCTGTTCATACTGTTGTCAGCTATAATTCAACAAGAGATCTTACAGAGATTTGTCTTAATTTATGAGACAGTGAAGTTGAAGTTTTTTTTCCTCCCTATGTACTGTGTTCATTAATGGTCAGATCATATGGGATCTTTTTCTTTGATATGTTTATTGTTAGCTTGTGCCAATATAGAAGGTTGCAGTACTCCTTTCAGAAAATACAATTAAGGCTGTTACAGTATGCTATTGTTTGGAAGTAAATATGGTGGTGAATAAACATTTCCCGCGATGAGGGAACCTGATAGAGTAATGACGAGGTGCTGGGCTCTCTGACCCTTAAAGGAAGAACTCCATGGAAGACCACATGTGCCTTAAGGGAAGTTGTCATTTCCTCCATAGTTGTTTCTACATTGGGTTACAAACCACAATTAATGCCTTTTTCTTTTTTAGGTCCCTCCCTCCCCCACCCCCTGTAGGGTAGTGTACTCACTGTGAGGGAGACAGAGAGAGGGAAAGTGAGAAATCATGTGAGAAATTCAGGGATTGAAGGTAGGGTGTCACAAAAGATTGAGAAAAGAGATGAGGAAAAGGTTAAAGCAGGGGGCTAAAGCTTTCTTGGAGCAGAAGCAAATCGGCACCAGAGCAGAGCCCAGTTATTCCAAATTAAATCAGATAAGCAGTGGGGAATTCGGCTATAGAAAACAGTGTAACAGTGTACAATACATAGGCCAGTCTTTGTAGGCTATATTCCTGGTACAAGATTGACAGCTATCATTAA
This sequence comes from Tupaia tana, assembly GCA_026018925.1. NCBI lineage: Eukaryota > Metazoa > Chordata > Mammalia > Scandentia > Tupaiidae > Tupaia > Tupaia tana. Next base: position 196,092,602 of record JAKSZU010000003.1, read on the forward strand.
CTTAGTATTTAGACAATATCCTGGCTTGTGGAATGTTGCCCAACATCTTTTTTTTTTTTTTTTTTTTTTTTTTGGAGAGGTTTTTGCTATAGGACGTGTGCACTCGCCGGACAGACAGAGACATAGAGACAGAAATCGAGAAATCACCCCCCAGGGGGGATGGTCATGCTGCAATCCCTTCTCCTCCATTCTCCTCTCGGGATCTTGGGCATGCACACACACGCGCCCGGCGTGAGTTTTAAGCCACCAGGCTTGGGACACGAACCACGGTCGACTACGTGGGAGTCCAGCGACATAGCCATTACACTAACTGCTGGTTCCCGAATGTTGCCCAACATCTTGACACACAGCCCATGCCTAGAGCTCCATCTGGCCGACCCTGCAGATCCTGCAGCTTTCCATCTGGGAATGGAGTTGCTTTCAACTCCCTCCTGCATTCTTCCTTTCTGGCTTATCTCTCAGGCCTGGGCTGGTTTCTGTCTCTAACAAAATCATCTCCAGGGGGAATGGCCATGCTGCAATCCCTTCTCCTCCATTCCCTTCCTAGGATTTTTGGGCACACACATACAGGTGCCTGGTGTGATTTTCAAGCTGCCAGGATCAGGATTAGAACTATGGTTAGCCATATTCTAAGCCTGAACTTGTCCAAAGGTTATTCATTCCCTTTTTTTTTTTTTTTTTTTGGAGAGGTTTTCGCTATAGGGTGCGTGCGCTCGCCAGACAGACAGAGAGAGACAGAGAGATAGAAAGCAGGAAATCACCCCCCAGAGGGAATGGTCACGCCCAATCCCTTCTCCTCCATTCTCCTCTCGGGATCTTGGGCACGTACGCACATGCGCCCGGCGTGTTTTAAGCCACCGGGTCCGGGACGCGAACCGCGGTCGACTACGTGGGAGTCCAGCGACATAGCCATTTCACTAACTGCTGGTTCCCAAGGTTATTCATTCTTCAAAGTATATCTCAAGTCTCAAAATTTCACCTCTTCCATGGAGTCCCGCAAGACACACCAACACCACCATTTACACACACATTCACACATAGTATGTTGCCTGTGTGTGTGTGTTTGTGTGTGTGTGTATGTGTGTATAAATAGATCTCCCACTGGATTGTGTGTTCCTGGAGGACAGGAGCCATGTTTCAAAGTTAGTGACCTGCTTGTCTACATCTGGGTTTTGTTACTAGTGTTTTTTTCTAATTTGTCCTTCCACATGTTACTCTGCTAGGTTTCTACTCTAAAGCAAGACCTCTCATCTACAACCCTCTGTCATGCAGTCTTCACTTGATTTTAAAGCCATTGCCACAATCAGGCGAAGAGAGTTAGGAAATTTACCACCTTACTTTGGGGTCACAGTTGCTGCCGTCCTCACCCCAGGAATTGCTTCCTGTTGTTGCTTTCCTGGAGTCACAATGAGTCCAAACCACATGGCACTGAAATCACTCTCCGGAACAGGAAGCACCCACCATCTTCTACACACACGTGCACACATATCCCTGTGCCACCTCTGATATCCTTGTGCCACCTCTGGACCCATGACCCCACGCAGGGCTACATGTGTCAAATTTTGCCCAATGTCAGCACTTACCAGCTTAGTCTGAGTCTTGGAAAAGAGTCCTGGGGACACAGAAATGAATCGTATTTCTTCAGCAAAATTTGAGACTTCAGGAGAACTGTGTAGTAAGGTGGTGAATTTTCTGACTCTTTGCCTGATTGTGTAGTGACCTCCAAAAATTTCCCCAATTACTTCTAGGAATCCCAGAAAAGTGCTTTCTGCATCATCTCAAACATATTATCTCAGCAGCTTGAGAAAATGGCCCTGCTACTTTCCCTCTTCTCTGTCTTTCAATCCTTTGGACAAGTTCGGGGAGAAGGAGGAACTTCCCAGGAAGAGAAATGGCAGGTGGCAGGGACATGAGTGAGTGTTTGGACAGTAGAAAGATTGGCTTGCCAGGAGTGGATGGTTAGTGCAGACAATCCACAAAGCCAAGACTGGCGAGAAGAAAATATTGTTGAAAGTATTTGAATATTATTGGTTCTCCATGAAATTGACCGCATTATTTAACAATTCACTTCCTTTCAGAGATTAGAAGTTGAGAAAAGTAGCTTGCACCAGCTCTTTTGAACGGTTTGTTTTGGAATTCTGTGAAAGACAAGGCATGAATTAGAATAGCATTGCAGGAAGGCAGTGGGATTTATTGAGGAAATAGTCAGGGAATTTGGGTTTAAATCCAACATTAATAGTGTTCAGCTCTGTGTCTTGGGTAAATCTCTTTATTTCTCTAGGCCTCAGTTTACTCATCTGGAAGGGGATGTTGGACCAGATTACCTAAGGGGGTAGGGAAAGATGGGATTCTTCTAACTTTAGCTTTCTAGAACTGTACTTTGGCCCTCTTAGGACCTGCACACAGTTAACACACTCAGCTCTTGGGTGGCCAGGGCTCTCAATATTCATGAGAATACTTGTGGAAATACCTTCATTTAAACTGTTGGCCACTAATATGAGGCCCAGTTTCTGAGTATAGATTTATACACTTGTCTTCTCTATACCTCTCTTGTAGAAACTGCTAACTCTCCTGGGATTTCAGATCTATCATCTACCTTCTGTAGGGCTCTCTGAGACAGGGAAGGAGAACCAGGCTTTGTAGCCAGCAGACCAAGGCTCCTTGAATGAGCAAATTGTTCACAGCTGTGAGTTTACTGTGCTCAGCCTCTTCTAGCTTTGCATATAATTACCTCAGCTATTTGTACTAGTGAATTTGTCTGTACTGCAGGAGGACTCTTAACTTAGTGACTGCCTTATGCATAAATCCCAGACATAGATAGTTTTATTCTGTCCTTTGGAATTCTGTTGAGCATGTGGGGTGTCTCTTTCTTGCTTGGAATAGAAGTGATGTGCTCCTTGAGCTGTGTGGCTATTAGCTCACTGGTGAGGGGGTACCCGTCTCATCCTAGTTGGCCCAGGACTGTCCTGGTTTGAAAATGGAAAGTCTTGCACCCTGGAAAGCCCCTCAGTCCTAGCGAACTGGCAATTGGCACCTTATGGTGCTACATGGGGACTACTCACCACTCGGGTCAAAGAATGAACTTGGAGGAATAAGAAAGAAATTGGAAACCAAGTGTTAATCCTGATAGAAGGAAATGCAAGAGATCATGGATGGAGGCAGCAAGGCCTGCAAGCTTGTGGCTGCTCTCCCATCCCAAAGGCCTGGGCAAGACTGTGCAGCCCTGTCCTGAGTACAGGAAGTCTCTGGAGACTTCAGCTTTGCTGCATGGCTGTAAAGCTACTTACCTTTAGATTTTCGAGGAATGATCACTCTATTCTTCTTAGGAGACTCTGACTGACTAAGCAAGGTCTAGAAGCATAATACCTTCTATAAGGAAAATCAGTAAAAACTCTTACTATAAAAAACTTTTTTACTGGCTCCGTCACAAAATAGGCCCCAAGTGGCAGAGGCGAAAGAACCACGCCTTCTCTTCACTGTTTGAAACATGGGCACAAAGCTTAGACTGGTGCTGATAGTATCCTTTTCTCAAAGCAATCAGAGTTTCTTGATTCCAGTCTTGAGACAGGAAGAAAAGTCTGGATGTCTCGGGACATTTTGTTGCTGTGGACTGAAAGCAAGGAGCTGCTTAGGATGTCAGAGGTAGAGCTTGGTGGAGTTTCTGTGGGTTCCTCTGTGAAAATGTGGACATCAAATAGAAAACAGTTATGGCTAATTAATACAAGTTGAGCTTGTGAAAGACTATGAATTCATAGTAATGCTCTGAAGAGATCTGCATAAAAATATAGTTATAATACAAAAGAAAGTTGAGTGTAATAGAAAAGTATATTAGTATTTGAGGGGCCTTCAAAATGTTCATGGAAATGTGTACTATGAAAACGTGCATGGATTTCAAAAAACTTTTGCACCCAAATAAACTTGTACTTTAATTCAAGTGTTCCATAAACTTTTTTTTTTTTTTTTTTTTTGGAGAGGTTTTTGCTATAGGGCACGTGTGCTTGCCAGACAGACAGAGAGAAACAGAGAGATAGAAAGCGAGAAATCACCCCCCAGGGGGGATGGCCATGCTGCAATCCCTTCTCCTCCATTCTCCTCTTGGGATCTTGGGCACACACGCAAACGTTCCCGGCATGAGTTTAAACCGCCGGGTCTGGAACTTGAATGGTGGTCAACTACGTGGGAGTCCAGCGACATAGCCATTAGGCTAACTGCTGGTCCCCCATAAACTTTTTGAAGTCCTCTCATATGTAGATACTTTATATAAAAACTAAACACATGTTTGTTTAAAGTGCTGATTCATGCTTGTTTCTGTACAAACAGAAGAGAATAAACTCAGGGACCTGAGTCAGCCAGGATGTTCCTGTAAAAGATGGTCTATTCCGGGAACCAGCAGTTAGCGTAATGGCTATGTCGCTGGACTCCCACGTAGTCGACCGCGGTTTGCGTCTCGGGCCCGGTGGCTTACAACTCACGCCGGGCGCGTGTGCGTGCGTGCCCAAGATCCCGAGAGGAGAATGGAGGAGAAGGGATTGCGGCGTGACCATCCCCCCTGGGGGGTGATTTCTCGCTTTCTGTCTCTCTGTCTCTCTCTGTCTGTCTGGCGAGCGCACGCGCCCTATAGCAAAAAAAAAAACCTCTCAAAAAAAAAAAAAAAAAAAAAAAAAGATGGTCTATTCCAAGAGCAGGAATGGACACATTACTAACTGTGGTCATGTTTACTATCAGATAGGAATTAGGAATATCTAATAAGTAGATGGGGGCTCCATAGTGTGATTTCAACCTGATGAATTAGCCAGTATCCTAAGAAGGGAGATCATCTTTCATTTTTTTAAAAGTTATTATTATTAATTTTTACATTTAATCACTGTATATCATTACAGCATACAAAATGGATTTTCCCAGCATGAATACACTGTATATTAGTCCAAAGTTATTACCATACACATTATATCAGCAGATAATTTTTCATTTTTGTGTCCCTTAAATGTTTTGTTTCTTTCTTTTTCCCATTGGTTCCCTCCCTCATCCTCCTCCATTTTCCACCCTCCTCCCACACTACCTCTAATTAAGATTTCAGATGAAATTTTTTATAGATATAATTAAATTTAGTAAAATAAATGAAATTTAAAAAATGTTTTACATAATTTTGGCTATGCAAATTTTATCACAATCAAACACTGGAAACATAATGAACATTTATGTAAATTTTACTTAGTTCATATTCTTATGTAAAATGACTTTAATACTGGCATAGAATTTTTTTTTTTTTTTGAGAGGTTTTCACTATAGGGCGCGTGCGCTCGCCAGACAGACAGAGACAGAGAGACAGAAAGCGAGAAATCACCCTCCAGGGGGGATGATCACGCCACAATCCCTTCTCCTCCATTCTCCTCTTGGGATCTTGGGCACGCACGCACACGCGCCCAGCGTGAGTTTTAAGCCACCGGGACCGGGACGCGAACCGCGGTCGACTACGTGGGAGTCCAGCAACATAGCCATTACGCTAACTACTGGTTCCCAATAATGGCATAGAATTTCTATGGTCAAACCAGTATTTATCAAATGCTACCCTTTTGTCAAAGTTTAATCTGATTTCACAATTCTTTTTTTTTAAACAATTATTTTATTTAAAGTTATTTATTTTATTAATTTATTTATTTTACATTCTTTCACTGAACATCATTACAGCATACAAAATGCAATTTCCCATCCAGAATACACTGTAAAGTGGCTTAATCATACATGTTATCTCCAACAAATAATTTTCCATTACTTGTGTGTGTGTGTGTGTGTGTGTGTGTGTATTTTTTTTCCCCCTGTTTCTCACCTCCTGCCATTTCCCACCCTCCTTCCACACTGTCTCTGGTATCTGCCGTTGCTTTCCATACCTTTTTAAATTTTCTCCCTCATTTCATTGATTCACAAAATATCTTAATTAACCTAAATACTTTCAATAGCAAGCTCAGCTGATAGATACATATCTGTGAACACATGTTGACTTTAGGCATGAAACTCTGTGGGTAGAATGAATATTCTATAAAGTAGTGCTTAGCTGAGGCTATATAGCTTACTGTGGTCATTAAATAGGTATTTTTTTAAAATATATTTTTAATTTTGGGACCAGCAGTTAGCGTTATGGCTATGTTGCTGAACCCCCATGTAGTTGACTGCAGTTCAAGTCCCGGACCTGGTGGCTTAAACTCACGCTGGGCGCGTGTGCGTGTGTGCCCAAAATCCCAAGAGGATAATGGAGGAGAAGGGATTGTGGCATAGCCATCTGCCCTGGGGGGTGATCTCTTGCTTTCTGTCTCTCTGTCTCTCTTTTTCTGGCGATTGCACATGCCATATAGCAAAACCTCTTTATATATATATATATATATATATATATATAATTTCAATAAAGGCAGTTTTAGCTTTAATAAATCAAAATAAAAAAATGTTAAGAGAATTTTGCTTAAGACTTAAAGCCAGGAAACAGGTTAGGATTCTATTCGAATAGTAGGTAATGGACCTGTCTACAAATCAAGAGAAGACAAAAATCCTTAACTCTGGAAAACAAAGTATAGAAGAAGATCAGTAATGTTTTAGTCAAAAGTCATAAAATTCTATTTCACTAGTTCAGACTCATGTAATTAATCTGTCTGTCCATTTAAATTCTGGAAGGTAACTGTTAGCTCTGGACTTGTCCCTACCATTAAGCTGGCTATTTTCTTAGTTGTTTTAGAATTCTTATTTCTGTTATGTCTGACTTTAGTTTTCCTGAGATAGCACTCCCTTCAGAACTTCTTGGAGAACTGGTCTGGTGTTGGTAAATTCTTTCTGGTTTTGTTTATCTAAGAATGTTCTTGTCTTCTCTTTCCATATGAAGGATAATCTTGCCAGATATAGTATTCTTGGTTGAAATTGTTTTTCTTTTCTTTCTTTTTCTTTTTAATTTTTCCACCAAAATAGATACTTTAATTCCATTTTTCCATGAACTTTTTTTATTTCAATTTATTTATTTGCATTCATTCACTGTACATCATTACAGCATACAAAATGAGATTTTCCATCCAAAGTACACTATATATTGTCTCAATCAAGCACATCAACAAACATGTTATTGTCAGCAAATGATCTTCCATTTCTTGTCTTCTGTATGTTTTGCTTTTTCTCCCCCCACATCCTTGATTCCCTATCTCCTTCCCTCTGCCATCTCCCACTCTCCTCCCATACTGTCTCTAGTATTTAGGTTTGCTTTCTATACTGTTTTCCCCCCACATTTTATTGAATCGCCAAAGACCCTAATCAATCCAAATACCCTCATAGCAAACACAGGTGATACACACATTTCCATGAACACAAGTCTTACTTTACGCATCCTATAAATTAGCACCTAGCTGTGGCTACATATCCTATTGCAGTCATTGAATAGATATATATATTTTTTTTCTGAAACTTTTTTTTTTGTAACTCAATTTACATTTCTTCCCTAAGCTTCATCACAGCATACAAAATGCGATCTCCCATCCAGTACACACTGCATAGTGACTCAATCATGCACACTACAAAAAATTTTCCATTACTAGTTCCTAGAATTACTTCCACCCCTCTTTCTGACCCTCTGCCCCTTCCCACTCTCCTCTCACACCACCTCCGGTGTCCACAATCGTCTTTCATTCCCTTCCCACCCACATTGCATTGATCACACAATTTCCTACATAATCTAACTACTTTCAATGGTGAGTTCACTCATTACTACTAAGAAAACCAGTTTTAACTTAACTCAAAGAAGTGCCAAGGAACTTTGCTTAAAGCCAGGAAACAAGTTAGGATTCTGTTCAAATGGTAGGTGCATGAACCTATCAGTCTCATGTACTTTTATCTTCTGTTCTGGTTCAATTTTCCTGATTAAATTCTGGGATATAATATTCAACTCCAGACTTGTCCCTATGATTAAGTTGGCCACTTTCATAGTTTTTAGACTCTTATTTCCATGTGTCTGTGTTTAATTTTCTTGATACAGCACACCCTTGAGAACTTCTTGGAGATCTGGTCTGGTGCTGGTAAATTCTTTCAGGTTTTGTTTATCTGAGAATGTTCTTGTCTTTTCTTCCCACCTGAAAGATAATCTTGCCGGGTACAGTATTCTTGGCTGAAATTGCTTCTCTCATAAAACTTTGAATATATTTTCCCATTCTCTCCTCGCTCGCATTGTTTCCGATGAGAGATCTGCTGTTAGCCTGATGGGATGTCCTTTGTAGGTGACTTGATGTTTTTCCCTTGCCAATCTTAGTATCTTGTCTTTGTCTGTGGTTTTGGTCAACCTGGCTATAATGTGTCTTGGAGAAGATCTTCTTGGGTTGATTCTATTTGGGGTCCTTTGTATTTCCTGGGACTGGATCTTCGAATGCCTCTCTAGGTTTGGAAAGTTTTCTTGCAGGATTGCATGGAATAGATTATCAATGCCCTTATGGGTCTCTTCACCTTCTGGAATGCCAATTATCCGGATATTTGGACGTTTGATGGTATCCAGGTACTTCTCGCATATCATTCTCAAATTTTTGGGCCATTTTCTCAATCTTCGTGGTGGATTTTTCTAAGCCAGCTGTTTTCTCTTCTACATCTGAGATTCTATTTTCTGAATGATCTAGTCTGCATTTAATACTTTCAAGGGAGATTTTGACTTCTTGTATTATAGACTTCATCTCTAGCAGTTCCATTTGAGTCTTTTGTAAAGTGTGTAATTCCTCTTTTAGATCTTGCAAGAATTTCCTCATCTCCTGGAATTCGTCAACTTCTTTCTCCTTTCTATTTAGCAGTTCATTATCTCTCTTTTCTTCCATCTCTGTTAGCTTCGACATTATGAATGCTCTAAATTCCTTATCAGACATTTCCATGACTTTCACTGAAGTGCTTGTGGATGAAGGAGAGTTACTCTTTTCCCTTGGTGGGGAGGTATTTTCTCGTTTTCCCATATTTCTTGTGATCCGGTGGTGATTTTTTGTCATCTGATGGATGGTGTGTTTCTTTCAAATTCTTGAAGTTAAGCCTCAATGTTCAGGAGCAAGCAGACAGAGGTGTTCTAGAATCTGTTTGCCGTTCTGTTGTGATCGCACGCTAGCTTTGCTTGCTGGAGGCTGAATTATGAGTAGCAAATGTTCATTTCTCCTGTCCCCTGAAATATCTAGTTCACAGGAACCAGGAGGAGTCTTCTGGAAATTGTTTTTCACTCAACACTTTGAGTTATATTTTCCCATTCTTTCCTTGCTTGCATTGTTTCTGATGAGAGTTTTGCTGTTAGCCTGATGGGATAACCCTTGTAGGTAACTTGATGTTTCTCTCTTGCAATCTTAATATCTTGTCTTTGTCTGTGGTTTTGGTCAATCTGGCTATAACGTGTGTAGGAGATCTTCTTGGGTTGTTCCTATTTGGGGTCCTTTGTATTTCTTGGGTCTGGATCTTTGAATGCCTCTCTAGGCTTGAAAAATTTTCTTCCAGGATTTCATGGAATAGATTATCAATGTCCTAATTAGTCTCTTTACCTTCTGGGATACCAGTTATCTGGATGTTTGGGCATTTAATGGTATCTAGTATTTCTCATATATTATTCTCATTTTTTTTGGCTCTTTATTCAGTCTTCATGGTGGATTTTTCTAGTCCAGTGTTTCTTCTAGATTTAATTTTTTGTATGATCTAGTCTGCTTTTAATACTTTCAAGGGAGGTTTTGACTTCCTGTATTAAAGCCTTCATCTCCAACAGTTCCATTTGATTCTTTTTTTATGGTGTGTATTTCCTTTTCCTGCTCTTGCAAGAAATTCCTCACCTCCTGGAACTTGTCAGCTCTTTTCTTCTCAAGTTCATTTTCTGTCTTCTTTTCTGTCTCCATTAGCTTTGTCACTTTGAATATCTTTTTTTGGGAGATGTTTTTGCTATAGGGTGCATGCACTTACCAGAAAGATGGAGAGAGACAGAGACAAAAAGTGAGAAATCACTATCACCCCATGGGGGAATGGCCACACCACAGTCCCTTCTCCTCCATTCTCCTCTGGGGATCTTGGGCACACATGCACATGTGCCTGACGTGAGTTTAAGCCACTGGGTTTGGGACTTGAACTGTGGCCCACTACATGGGAGTCCAGAGACATAGCCATTATGCCAACTGCTGGTCCCATGAATATTTTAAATTCTTTATGAGACATTTCCTTGAGTTCCACTATACTGCTTGTGGATGAAGAGGAGTTATTCTTTGCCCTTGGGAGAGAGATATTTTCTTGGTTTCTCATATTTCTTGTGCCTCTGTGGTGATTTCTAGTCATCTGATGGGTTATTTATTTCTTCCTAATTTCTAGAAGCTCAGTCTGAGCAATCAGAGACCTGCAGGAGGTGGCGATATGCAAACTCTTTGCCATTCCATTTTTCTCCTTTTGTGCTGCAGATTCAGTGGGAATTGAGGTATATTTTGGTCTTATAATAGTATTTGGATGCTTAGCTACATTTCACTTAGACCTGTCTAGACTCTCAGTGTGTGGAGGCTCCCATGGAGGACTCAGTCTTCTTCTAAGGCCTGCCCTTTTTGCCTCTCCAGGGTGACTTCTCAGCAGAACATCTTCATTTCTCTTATTTCCTGAAAGCACTAGATCTCAGCTCCCATGGAGGACTCCCCACGTGAAATTTTAACATGGTTTCCCCAATGAGAATAAACTTCCATAAGAAGGCATTCATTTAAAAATAAAGCCAAAAGATCAGGCCAGTTTATCTAAATTACAGAACAATGCACTAATACACTAGGACATACAAATTTAATGCCACTTTTTTTCTTGGAAAGAAAATTCATGCAAAAATGAAAGTCTATAAGGAAGTCAGGAACATAAGGGTGTCGTGTTGTCATAAGTGGGGTGTGTTAGTTATCATTGTTGGGCAGCAAATTACCTCAAAACTTAGTAAAAGGAAAGAGAAGGGCAAGAGGAAGAATGCCAAATATCTAGTTTGGCAGCAGGGGCTAACACTTATGAATATTAGTTCAGATTAAAACAAGACATAAGGGGGACCAGCAGTTAGCATAATGGCTATGTTGCTGAACTCCCATGTAGTTGACTGTGGTTCAAGTCCCAGACCCGGTGGCTTAAACTCATGCCGGGCGCGTGTGCCCAAGATCCCGAGAGGAGAATGGAGGAGGAGGGATTGCAGCGTAGCCATCCCTCCTGGAGGGTGATTTCTCGCTTTCTGTCTCTCTGTCTCTATGGCGTGCGCACGTGCCCTGTAGCAAAAACCTCTCAAAAAAACAAAAAAAGAAAAAAAACAAGACACAAGGAAGGTTGAACACTCATGATATTTAAAGGTATGTCATAATAATGGCACCAGGCACAATATGTTTTTTTTTTTTTTTTTTTTGGAGAGGTTTTTGCTTTAGGGCGCGTGCGCTCACCAGACAGACAGAGAGAGACAGAGAGATAGAAAGCGAGAAATCAACCCACAGGGGGGATGGCCATGCTGCAATCCCTTCTCCTCCATTCTCCTCTCGGGATCTTGGGCATGCATGCACACGCGCCAGGCGTGAGTTTTAAGCCACTGGGTCCGGGACGCAAACCACGGTCGACTACGTGGGAGTCCAGTGACCTAGCCATTACGCTAACTGCTGGTCCCAAGGCACAATATGTTTTAAAGTTCATCCAAGGTTGAGAAGCATTGTTTCAGAGTGTGACTTGCTAATCTAAGTTTAAGTTAGTCATGATAACATGGTTAGTGGTGATAAGAGGGGTGCTATTGACACTGAGCATCAGTTATGAATCAGGTTCCATGCTAGGGATTTTGTATTTATTTCCTCACTTATTCCTCAAAACTGACCAGGGGGAAGTAGACAGTAAGGCAGTATTATCACTACTCTACAAAGGTGAAAACAGAGGCTGGGACAATTTAATAAACTTGCACTGTCTGAAACAGAGCTTGTTTCTTCATACCATGTCAAACAATAACAACTAGGGCCTCAAGATAAGAGAATATTAAAAATAAAGCCCCAGAGAATTCCACATGGCTAGACCTTGTGACCTTTTATTGCTGAAGCTATTCCCAATCTCCACAGACCCCTTTGGGAACCTACTTGTGTTTGGAGAGGAAGCCAGCTCTGTAGTCAAGCTCTGGCTATTCTAGGAGCCAAAGGTGAGACAGCAGGGGAAGGGCTGAATTAAAGACAGAACATTTGTTTGAATTCTGGTCTCTGGGGCAGTCCATGGCCCCAGTCTAAACTCTGTGGGGAGCTTGCCTATACTAGATGGAGAACTGTCCCAGCCTGAAAGCTTTAATATCAAGTACTGAATGTATAGCTATGAATCACCCATTTGGCAGTTCTTGTCCATGTACATTGTTACGATATTCATTTGGGAGAGTAGACCCAGGAGGGTGCCACACAGGCTGCTCTCCTTTTCCAGAAAAGAATAATAATACTTTGGTCCAAGATAAATATCAAAGAAAAATATAATGGACTGCATGTTTGTGTACCCCCTCCAAATATATATTTTGAACCCTAATCCCCAGTCTGATGTTATTAGACAACGGAGCCTTTGGGAAGTAATTAGTTAGATGAGATCACGAAGGTGGAGCTCTCATGCTGGGGACTATTGGACCTATGAGAAATAAAGAGAGAGGAAGAGGAAAAGTTCATGTGAAAACTCAGTGAGAAGGTGACCATCTGTAAGCCAGTAGGAGAGCTCTTACCAGAATGCAACCACGTTGATACCTGACCTTGGACTTCCAGCTTCCATCACTGCCATGGTCTGAATGTTTGTGCCTCCCCAACTTTATATTGTTGAAACATAATCACCAAAGTGATGGTATTAGAAGATGGGGACCTTTGGAGATAATTAGGTCATGAGGACTTCACCCTCATGAATGAAACTAGTGCTTTTTCTCTGGCTAGTACACTTGCCAGAGAGATAAAGAGAGGGGGGGGGGGACAGCATCACCCCCCATGAGAAATGTTTTCATGCCACAATCCCTTTTCCTTCATCTCTCCCTCCTTTCAGAATTTTGGACAAGTACATACATCCTCCCAGTGTGTTTGTCAAGCTTCTGGGTCTGAGACTTGGACTACACATGTGAGCTCAAGCTGCTTTAACCACCATGCCATGGCCTTGCTCCTTACTGCTCTTTAACACCTTATCTGCCATTTTCTGACTTATGTTTCTGACCATCACCATTCTTTTTCTATTGTCTGAGTTTCAGAAGTCTCTACTTTCCTCAGTGTCCTTCGCTATTCTTGATTATTCCTTGTCTGTTTTCCCATGCCCTTTCCTTTCTTCTCGCCTCCATTAGCTTTTCCTTCTTTTCATCACCTGCTCTACAATCCCTGTCCATCCCTCCCCATGTCTCTCCTCACTTTTCCTTCTTCCATTTCTTTCCTTTCCTCTTTCTACGTGTGCCTGTCCATGGAGCTGGTTGGCTCCTGTGACCCAGGATAGGCAGGCTGACTCCTCTTCTCACCATTCATAGCAGCTTTCCTCTTGCCTCCATACACCTCGTATGGATTTCCCTTGTAGATCTCCTTGTCTATGAGGCAGGGCTGCTGCTCAGTTGGAAGAAAGTAGCTTGTAAGAGTCAGTGTCCATTTAGATAGGTTGACTGTCTGCTCTGATTGGTCAATGTTGAATGTTTTAGATTGTTTTTGCCACAAGATCATCTGCCTCAACTTGCCAGATAGCTCAAAACTTAGAAATATAGCCCAGATGCCTTTTTCTTAGAGATTTCCCGAGTCCCTGTTCATCGACTCAGCTGCTGGGCTTTTAACAAGGCTTATACTGTTTTCATAGCATTGTGAGACAGTGTCTAGAATCCAAAAATTAAGTCCATTCAAAATTAGGATGGATGTGTGTGTTGGGTGGTGCCTTTCTTCCCACAAAGTAATGTGTTTTGAATCTAAGATATTCTGTGGTCAGATGTTTCCCAGCAGCATGTACCAGTGGTTGCTAAAGACCTCCTTAAGCAATGGTATTAAAACAACAACAACCACAGAGACCAGCAGTTGGCATAGTGGTTATATCACTTGACTCCCACCTGGCTCATTGCGGTTCGAGTCCCAGACCTGGTGGCTTGAAAATCACACTGGGTGCATGTGTGTGTGTGTGTCCAAGGTTCTAGGAGGAGAATGGAGGAGAAGTTATTGCAGTGTGGCCATCCCCCCTGGGGGCTGATTTCTCACTTTCCCTCTCACTGTCTGTCTCTCTAAGAGAGTCACATGCCCTAAAGCATAACCCCTCTTAAAACAAAAACAAAAACAAAACCATAAAAACTGGCTAGTTTAGAGTCAGTTTTAAGTAATGATCAAACATTTACCAAACCTGGTCACATCACTCCTTATTGAGCCAGAGTGACAAGAATCCTCATATTTCAGGGTCACTAACCACCAGCCTAGCCCACAACTGAAGTAAGGGGAAAAGTCCCAGCTTTCAGCAGCCTCAGACTTCATCTGGCTTTAGAGAATGCTTCCTAGAATATATTTCAGGGGCAAAGACTTGGTTGCATTTGCCCGGAATTTGAACCTACTCTCTCTGATTGCTTTTCTTTCCCTTTTAAATGTTTTTGTTAACCTTTGCTCCCTTTTCTCAATACTATGGGGAATATGACAAGTCTGATTTATTTATAATGTGTTTTAGAAAGTTTTGGACAAACCACTTAGTTATTGTGTTTAACATAAAAGTCATAAACTTTGTATGGGAAAGAGAAAGAGATTTGGTTCTATGGAATCTGATTCTACCTAGGTCTCCGAGGGTGGAGTGTGTGACCCAGATCAGCCTATTTGGTTCCTCAGTCATTGTGATTAGTTCTGAGTGGATATGTGATTGAGGAAGTCCAGTTAGGGTGAATCTCAGTACTTTTGGATGGAATTTCAGAACAAAAACTTTCTCTCTTTCCTGCTGGATATAAATAAAGAAACACACAGCCCAGGGATCTGTTCACAGCTATCTTAAGTCCACGAAGAACACTGGCAGACACTAGACAAAAGCAACTAGGGGCTTAGCAATGTTAACCTAAGAAAAATGCTAAAGCAAAGTAAATAAAGCAAAGGGGTTTATTTGGGTTGCAGTTGAGGATAATGACCTGGGTGCCACAATATCCAAGTTGTTCTGGAAAGTGTGAACTGAGTTCTTACATAGTTCAGGGTGTTTGTTAAAGATATACATTGATGAACTTCTAAAACATAAACCTTTGGAATACAAACCATGATTTAATGTATATCACTTGTTCGAGTAAAATTGGGTTGGGTTTTCTACTAGCTGCAATAAAAAGATGTTTGACTTATTCACAGGATGATTGGCTAGTAATCACAAACACAGAACCAAGAGGCCAAATGCTGCAGCCTAGTGTCTGCTACATGGCTACTAGCTGTGAGACCTTCAACAGGTGGTGTATCCTATTCTCTCTGGGCCTCGGTGTTTAATGTACAGAAAGTAAGTATAAAGTTTGGTTTGGTGCCTTTTTAAATCTGTTCCAGCTTGAAGATTCTCTCAGTTTAATCCTCTTCATTCAGTGCAAACTGGATCCTACTCTTGGTTTGCTGTTTCTGTTAATGGCCTCATCACAGTCCCAGTCTCTGGATAGTAACTTTGAAGCCATCTCTGTATCTCACTCCATTTCTTCTTCATCTCCTATATCTGCTTAGTGACCAAAGTTTGTCAATTCTTCATTCTAAACTGCCCTTTTTTAATCTTTCCTTCCCTCAATTCTTACCAACATTACCCATGTCCAGGCCTTTATCTGCCCCCTACCTTTCTTTACAATACGTGCTCTTTGTATCCGTCTTCCTCAGTCAGACTTGTAAAACTTTATAGGGTCCCAAGTAATGGAAAAGTAAAGTCTACCTGGCTCCATGAGGCATTCTGTGTGCTCTATTTATTACAGCCATTCCAGCTCTTCAGCTTGGATTAGCCACAGGTTCAATTGAAACACAGAGAAAGAATACCTTTTTGAGTCTTTTTGAAAACTTTAAGCATGAGTTGCCTTTATAGTCCCTTCCAAGGGCTTTTTCAGGAAATGTAGAAGGCTGAAAGATCTTTGCGGGACCCAGGTTTAGGGGACTATATGCTGGTTAATATAAGTCTAGCAGCCTTTGCAGTGACAGCCCAGGCCCCTGTGAGCACCAGGTCCTTTACAACCTCCCTCAGATTAGTGGGTCCTCAGAAAATGTGTGGCACTTGCAGTTAATATATTCACTAAAACAAAAATATCGTACACGTGGTTAACTCTAGAATGGTGGGTGTTTTAAGCATCTGTGACTTTAACAAAACTAAAATGGATACTGGTTAATATTTAACTGCTCTACTCTTTTTTTTTTTTGGAGAGGTTTTTGCTATAGGGCGCGTGCGCTCGCCAGACAGACAGAGAGAGACGGAGAGACAGAAAGCGAGAAATCACCCCCCAGGGGGGATGGCCACGCTGCAATCCCTTCTCCTCCATTCTCCTCTCGGGATCTTGGGCACGCACGCACACGCGCCCAGTGTGAGTTTAAGCCACCGGGTCCGGGACGTGAACCGCAGTTGACTACGTGGGAGTCCAGCGACATAGCCATTACGCTAACTGCTGGTTCCCAACTGCTCTACTCTTAGAGATATATATTAAGTATTTATTTATTGATATACAATGTAGTAGGAAGCCATGGAAAAAGTGACTGTTGATTGACCTTAATGCTGGCTTGAGGGGAGACATTCTCTATTTCGTTTTTTTTTTTGGAGAGATTTTTGCTATGGGGCACATGTGCTCACCAGAGAGACAGAGAGACAGAAAGCAAGAAATCACTCCTCCAGGAGGGATGACCATACCACAGTCTCTTCTCTTCCAGTCTCCTCTCGGAATTTTGGGCATACATGCACACACGACTGGCATGAGTTTTAAGTTGCCAGGTCTGGACTTGAACTGCGGTTGACTATGTGGGAATCCAGTGACGTAACCATTATGCCATCTGCTGGACCCATCTCTATTTGCTTTTTATTATAACAGAAACCTTGTTTCATAAAAATCTGTGTGCTCTGAGAGAATGTGCCGATCTGGCCTTGTTTTCTCATGTTCTCTGTAACAGGGTGCTCCACGTGCTCTTGGCAAGTCTTCATGCATGTTGAGTCAAAACATTTTAGATATGAGCTCATCGCATGTGAGAAAGGATTTAAACAGCTTAACATGCAAATGTACTATGGGGTCTTTTCTGCCAATGTTTCAGTTAGAATTTCCTGAAAATTGTTCAGTATCTCAGCATCACCCGTCTGGACTGAAGTGAAGCAGTTGGCTTCCGCTGTAGACTAAACAAATGAATAAAGGTTCATGCCATGTAGAGAGTATATATACAGTTTAGGCATTGTCTATTTAACTGGCCAATTTGTGGGTAAAGTTATATGTACAATGCCTATCGGGCTGATTTGGTGGTCAAAACAAGAGTTAGCATTCCTTAAAACCATCTTGGCTGGCCAATTTTGATTTCAACTAGAAATCAAGTCAATTTGAACTTCTAAGTGAATAACTAGATACTGCTATTGTCTTTTATTTATACTAATGGAGTAAGGAAGTTGTCTAGAAGTGAATTAGGCTTGTTTTAGGATTTAGGATCAGAAAAATCCAAGTGACAATGTACAAAGATAAGAATGACTTGGAAAGAGAGACTGGGGAATGAATGGTGAAGGTGAAATGGAACTTATTCTTAACTGCTTTGTCATGTCATATACCAGACATCAACACGTTCTTGGCACTTCTTTATTTTTCTCTCTGGGGAGAGTTTAGCCCATAATTTAGTGACCCCCTGCCAGGCAGGAGGGGTCTTCGTCCATTTTCTGATGCTGTAACTGAATACAGACTGGGAAATTTATAGACAGTACAAGTTTATTGGATTGATGATTTTGGAGGCCAGGAAGTTCAAGAGCATGGTGCCAGCATTTGGCAAGGGTCTTACGCCATTGCAGAAGAGCATAAGGTGAAAGTGAGTTCATGAGACAGCAAAAAAGAGCTGCCTTTGTAAAACTAACTCACTCTTGTGTTAACAGCATTAATCTATTCATGAGGGCAGAACCCTTAAGAACTAATCACCTCCAAAAACCCCACTTAATACTGTTGCAATGATAATTTAAGTTTCGACATGAGTTTTGGTGGGGGACATTCAAGCCATGGAAGAAGGTCATTATGAATTTGGTGCTTGAAACTGCCTTTGATTTTTTTTTGTGCTGCTCTAACTGAATCCTTCAGATATTGATGGTAAGATTGTGGAGGATTATACCTACCGATGACCCACAATCTCAAGAAGAGTGAAGAGGAAAAGAAGAGAGTGGATAAAGATCAGAGGAGGTGATTGAATGACCAAGGATCTATAAAACATATTATGTGTAATAGTAGCTAATACATAAAGGAAAATGTCCTCTGAGTCATCCATGTTTAGCAGTTTTATATAGATGTTGATTGCCTTTGCCAAACTTAAAATTTTATGCTTTTATGAGACTTTTCTTAAAAATATCTCTTGGTCAAAGCACCTTTGATGACTATGAAGAAACATTATCATCAAAGACAGAGGCAAGAGGTAGACTCTCTTCCAGATAACTTAGTGTTCTCCCAAATAACACAAGGCATACGGCTCCTTGGGAGCACTAGGTGATGGGTGCCTTTCCAGAGGCATGCCAATGGTTGGAGTTTCTTCTCAGAGTATGGGGCATCCTTGGCAGGGAAGGGAATTTAAAATTTTCTGACGATTATGCTCAACTTGGAATAGAAGCGATGCTCAACATGGGGTTAGAATCCATACCCTAATAGGAGGGACTTTGCATGCTAAGCAGAGTTTTCCGTCTTCTCAGATATCTTCTCATCTTCGAATGCCATTGGTAATTTTCACTAACTTCAGATATACTTATCTTTTTATCCAGCCCTAAGTCATCTTGCTGAACAGATATCTGCTTCTTTTTGCCTTCTTTTCCAGATTAAATAAAGAGAAAGTAATGGTCAATTTTATAATAGATGAACATAACCTCTGTCTTCCTTGTTATATAGCAAATGTTAGTAAAATCCCACTTATTCAGACTTAAATGGGTAAAAGCAGACCATTTTGCTAGTGATCTGAGATATGGACAGTTCTAAGGAGAATACATTGTTGAAGCTAATATTATTTTCATGTTTTGAACTAGTTGCAGTCCTAGGTTGAGGGTCTTGTTTTAATAAGCTGAGAAACTTGATCTGTATTCAGTTTCCTGCCAGTTTGCAAACATTAATTGCCAACATATTAGAAAACAGCTTTCCTAGGGACCAGCAGTTAGCATAATGGCTATGTTGCTGGACTCCCACGTAGTCGACCGTGGTTCGTGTCCCGGACCCGGTGGCTTAAACTCACGCCGGGCGCGTGTGTGTACATGCCCAAGATCCCGAGAGGAGAATGGAGGAGAAGGGATTGCGGCGTGGCCATCCCCCCTGGGGGATGATTTCTTGCTTTCTGTCTCTCTGTCTCTCTCTGTCTGTCTGGGGAGCTCATGCGCCCTATAGCAAAAACCTCTCCAAAAAAAAAAAAAAAAAAAAAAAGAAAAAGAAAAAAGAAAACAGCTTTCCTTCTTGAGTGGCTAGAACTCCTCTTATTTACATCATTCTGACATTACATGACTATAGTATTAAAACTTCAGCTGGCACAAATTTTAGACCAGTTCATATCCATGATAAACACATTATTAAGGATTGGATTAACTTTAGCATGGATTTTTGATGGAAAATTGCTATGACTCTGCTGAGGAATATGTAGGAGAAAGAGCAAAATGGAGTCAAGTCATGCAACAAGTGATTGTTGACTCTTTTTTTTCCATGCCCAAACAGGACCTGATGTGGTAAACTGGGGTAATATGAGTGTACAGTAGCTAAAAACAAAACCAAACAAAAACCACCCATATATTCTACAAACCACACTTTAGACATGGTCACTTCTTCAGTCCTCATATCTCTTGAGCCAAAGGCCATCAAAAGATAAAATAAAGTGACTTGAATTTCACTTCCTCTCTCATTCTGCTCAAACACTGGAGATCAGATAATAGACCGTAGGAAGTAGTCAAGTGAAACAAAATCTGAATAACCACAAAAACAGTTGGCTTTGGGGTGAGTTCTAAAGCAGACCACAGGAAAAGGAAACCATTAAAGTATTTTTGTTTTATCTGTGTGAATCTTTATTTGAATCCCATTTCTTTTTCAAAGACCATCTAGGCTCTTTGCATGTGTTCCCCTGCTCATAATGCCCTCCACATCCTAAATGGATCCCATGTTCATCTCTTTGAATGCTATTTTCATCTGAAGTTCAATGCTTGTCTCTCAAATTTAAGTTGCAGCACTTATATTTCTTAGAAGGAGCAAGACAAAGTCAAGTCATTCAGCAAATGTTTGAATTTCTACATTTGCTGAATGTTTCTACTCCAGCCTCAAATTTTTGCCAGTTTTTGAGAAGTCAGTCATAGCTCACACATTTGAACTCCATTCTTCCCTTCCTCCTGATTTCTCATTGCCCAAATTTTGATTATTCCCCTCACCTACTTTCGCTCTGTGCACAGAGACTATTTTTTATTAACCCTCTCTGAAAAGTGCTCTGACTCAAAGCCTGCACTATACTCATCTGATACCAACAAGGTGACCGGAATAAAGGTAAACATTATTCAACATGGTAACATGTTGGGTGAGTACAAGAGATCCTGACCCACTCATAGAAAGTCAACATCATACCAAATGCACTTCTGAGATTGGCTGGCATAAAGAGCTTTCAGTGGAAAAGGCTCATGGATAGGAAAAGTCAAGGAGGTAAAACCTTCCCCACCAGCCCTCCTTCCCATCTCCTCTTTGCCAGCCTCCCCAGTTATTTAGGGCCTCTGAGGGTTTTGAAAGACACATGGTCATTTCTGATCCTAAGAATGCAACACCGGCGGCAGCTCTTCTTGCTTTTCGAGGGTGTCAGGATCAAGGCTGTTTCCCTGTTGGGTTCTTGTTTTCCTAGGAAGTATCTGTTCTTGAGACGGGATACTGTGGTGGTACCAGTGATGATGTAATGGGATACTAAGTCCCCAGTCTCTAACAGTGTCTCTTAAAACCCACTCATAGCAAGTTTGTAGCAAAGCATGCAGTTAACATTATCATATATATATATATATATATATATATATATATATATATATATATATATGCCACCCACAGAAATTAACTGGCTACGTATGTGGTTAAAATTATCATACGAAACTACATTTAAAAAGAATTGGGCCCAGCTGTGGAGGTACAGGTGGTAGGGCACTGCTGTGTAATGCTGAAGGAGTTATGAGAAGGCCCTCGGTTCACATTCCAGGCTGACGTGAACATGCTGGGCTCACTGGTGGACACACCTGTGATTCTGGCTGTTTGGAAGGCTTGGGAGGTTATCAAAGCATAGTGAAATCCTGTCAGGAGTAGCTGTCTCTAAATAAATAAATAAACATGAAAAATAAAAAAGAATGGCAAAGCTTGTGTTGAAAATACACCACACCATCATTTGTAGAAAGAAAATATTAAGAGCTTTACTTTGCCACTGGAAAAAATGGGTAGTTTAAAAGGGGGAAATAGGGCCAGTCCAATAGCCTAGTAGTTAAGGGAGCTGAATTCCACATTACTGACTTTGGTTCAAGTCTCATCCCTGGTGGCTTGGGAAACATGTTTGGTGTGTGTGTGCACATGCTCCAAGCCCCTACAGGATTGAGATATGGTAGAAAAGGGATTACACTGTGACTACTCACCACTAGAAGGGGCTTTCTCCTTTTCTCTTTCTGTCTCTCTCTAGAAAGTTAATAAAAAAACAAAAGGGAGAAGTTAACACAGTAATGAAAATTATTGAAAGGATATGTAAACTAATTTTACTGAATAAATCATTATATACTGTACTGTACTACTGTACTGTACAATCACATTGAACCCCCACTAATATATACAAATCAGTAAACAAATAAAAATAACAAATAAAAAGGGGAAATATTCTGCACTTGATTTTATCAAATGATATATGAAACTCCCTACATGGACTTGTGTTTGGTGGTGTTGGCAGAGTGGCCACCTAGCAGATTGTAGCCACCACATAAACCCAGTTTTGACTGAGTGGCTAGTTACCCACCATGCTCCTGCCTTGTTAGAGCTTCCACTGGCTGTTCGTGGGAACATAGGTGCTTGGACTGAGTCTGCAGGATTTGGAACTCTTAAAGCAGAGAAGGACTCTGTGATCAAGTAAAGTTTGAGACAGAAGTCAGCTTCTATTTCTACTCCAGGTGCTGCTACTAGCTGGCACTTATTTGACATTTCCCATTTTCCAACAACTTTAGAGGCTTTATCCATAGTTCTTCAAACACCTTCAAAAGGAAAATTTTCTTTTATCTTGTTGAGCTAAATCTGAAGGCCAGACAAATGGAAAGAAATGTACTGTTGCACAGCTAGTAAGTGGCAATGATCCTATGAAGATACCTGACCATATCCCTGACGGCTTTGCCCTGCACCCACATCTCTTTAAGGATCACTGACTGACCTATAGAACTAGAAACCTCCACAATTGTGAGATGACCTATGCCAAATTTTAGCCTTGTTTTATGTATAATTCCATCTGATCATTCAGAGATAAACTCTCATTTCCCTTTGCAGACACAAAAGGCCATCCCTGCAGCCCAAAACAACACTGCAAACTCCTATCCAATTTCCTGTCCCTATATCTTTTGGAGTAATTATGTCTCATCTCTCTAAGATTTTCCCATTGGTTTTTATGTTCTGTTGATTTTTCTGCAGATGTGTTGGGGGCATATATCCAAATTAAATATCTTTTTATTATTTCCTGCCTCTTATTTTTAAGTTCCTTTGTCCTTTGCTCTTTATGTAGTTTACGTTATATTCCAAATAATATCTTACAAATCTTGGCTGTAGGCTATTAACTAACTATGTCACTAGATAACAAGCTCAAGGCATTCAATTCTACCTGTAATTTAATCCTAGACTCATAGAGATTGGACTTTGATTAAAAGTGATGCTTGGAAGAGACCACTGAAGACCACATCTGACCTTGAACTTAAATACTCAGTTTGGCTTTCTTGTCAGCTTCCCAGGCCAACAGGCAGGGCATAATTGTCCATAGCACATAAATAAGAAAGCCAAGACCAGCAAAGTTGTGAGACTTGCTCAGGCTCATTCAATAATATAAACATGAGCAGGACTGAAAGCTTTTGTGTTATGACTATAAAAGATCAAAGCCATTCATGCCTCGAATACATTTTATATGAAAATGATTGGCAATATTTTATTAAGCTACACTTTATTCACTGGCATGAAAATAACTTTCAGGTTTTTACTGACGCTCACCTTGAAGTGGCATTGGGAAAAATTTTGACATCAGTGGAGACTGTTTTTGTGTCTGGGTCCCCTACTTTGCTGTTTTGCTCTTTATCCTGTGTTCATTTTTTAAAAAGAATTGTTTTATCCTATTTATTATTATAATTATTATTTTTTTAATTTGACCAGACTGACAGAGAGAGAGAGAGAGAAGGAAAGTGAGAAAGCAAGTTGCCAGGTCTAGGACTCAGACCTTGGTTGGCCACGTGGGATTTCAGCACCTTAACCACCATACCACCTGCCAGCACTCTGTGTTCAGTTTTTACCACCACATCTCCTTGGTAGGTTTAGACTCTCCAATTGCTTTTATCGTCCCCTGGCCAAACCCAACTTGGAAACTCTGACTTCTTGATGCTTCTCAAATCACAGTCTGACTGTGTAGGTCTTTTGCTCAAGTCAAGGGTCCAGCTTTTGGTGGATTTCTCAGTTTGGGACACTAAGCTCAAAGTTCTTTTAGCAGAGAACAAAGCTTTTTACTCTTCAAACAAAGCTAAGATATGAGCATGTGCTTGGGAGAGGTGACACTTTGATTTAGAGCCCACATGAAGACGGAAGTGACTGATGTCACATCTGCTCCCAAACCGGTTTTAATGAGCATAGAGAAAGAAGGGTTGAATGCATGTGCATTGAGGGGGCTGGTGCAGAAGGGATGCCCAGAGAGAGGGCAGAAGGGACATGGAAGAAACGGGAATGCTTATCTCAGAACTAGTGGCAATAAATGGGTTTTAAAATGTTGTTGACTGGGACCAGCAGTTAGTGTAATGGCTATGTCACTGAACTCCCATGTAGTCGATGGCGGTTCAAGTCCTAGATCTGGTGGCTTAAACTCACGCCGGGTGCATGTGCGTGCATGACCAAGATCCCGAGAGGAGAGTGGAGGAGAAGGGATTGCGGCATGGCCATCTCCCTGGGGGATGATTTCTCGCTTTCTGTCTCTCTGGCAAGTGCAAGCGCCCTGTAGCAAAAACCTCTCCAAAAAAAAAAAAAAAAAAAATGTTGTTGACTTTACAATTGCACTGAGGGTGGACTTCCATCATGAGCTACCACTTCTCACACTGCTCATTCTTCCCAAGAATTCTCGAGTTTTGACTTAAAAAAAAAAATCAAGTTCATTATTCATCACCAGAGAGAATGTGGAGAAACACACAGTGAAAGTTAGTACATTCCTCTGGAATTTCAGCAAAGAATCATAAAAATGTTCATGCCCTTTAAACCAGGAATCTGTCTTTTGGGGATCTGGCTCAAGGAAAGACTCTTGAGTAGGGCAAATAGTAGGTAACTTGCACACCTGCTCTACAGTGTGGGGTACAAATATGAACAATTTCCCAGTTAGTCACTTGCACTTCCAGTGCCCTATTAGCAGGAAGTCTAGTGATGACTTCTGGGGCTCCTCCCCAACCCCATCCCAATGGGTCAAAAATACTAAGCTTATTCAATCTGAAGGGGATCTGAGCGAGAAGAGAATCATATTAGTCCACAGCAGGTCTTCCAATTTCTACTGCACTTGCTTCTACTGCTGCCACTTGCTTCACTATTGAAAGTGGTCCAGGGAACCCATGTTCACTGTCATATTTAAGTCACTGTTAGGCTCAGCTTAGGCCATCAGAGTTCTTTGATGCCTCAGAGCTGAGCTTAATAACAGTCTCCACATTTTAACTCCTAAGTTTTCAGCTTTGAGAACTGTGTAGCCATGTCCAGTCCATCCAGAACAAGAATACCATGCCAGGGAGAGTGGATCCAGAGAGGCCTCCAGCCTCAGCGGCACAATGACTCTAGACATCCACTATGATGCTTCAAGACCATGACCTGCTTCTCCCTTTTCTTATGGACTTTGTCTCTAGGGTCCTTACTTTTCCTGACTGCAGGACCTTGGAAGGTCACAGCAGTTAACCCCTCTTGGTTTCTCTAACTTTGATCTGTGGGGGACAGGTTTTGGAAATTAGTTTCATCTGTACTCTGCTTCTTAGACCAATTAACCACTTCCTCTTCAATGATCAGCTTTACACTGTGATGGCTCTCCGAGAGTGATGGTTTTGATAGAATTTTATTGAACACCATAATAGTAGATATTTGTTCCCCATTGTTGTATAACGAAGGTAGCTGCTCATTGAGCTTTTATAGAATAACAAATGTTAGCTTTTTTACTGTAGAAAGCAAAAATCAAACACCTAGGTATGCATGCAGATATTCATTGCAAAATGTTTATAAAAGTCAGTCCTCAACCCCTGGGCTACAGACCAGTGCAGGTCCATGGCCTGTTGGCACCCCCACCCCACCCCTGCTCCCAGCCCTGCAGCAGGGGATGGATGACAGTTGAGTGAGGCTTCCTCTGTTTTCAGCTCTCCCTGTCTTTTGCATTGCCACCTGGACCCCACCTCCTGTCAGATCAGCAGAGGTATTAGATTCTCATGGGAGTGTGAACTCTATGTTTCATTGTATATTGCAACTGTGGTATTGGTGTAAATGGGGAAGTGGGGTGCATGGTGACTGTGGTGTGCTTGAGTCATCCCAAGACCAGTTCCCTCCACTTCCCTCCATGGTGGGATTGTCTTACATAAGGCCAGTCGCTGGTGCCGGGAAGATTGGGGACTGCTGAAGTATAAGATAGCTCTAAAGATGCAGCATCAGGGGATTGTGAAGCACAGTGGGGTGTGTCTACTCAGATAATGTGCAGCTATTAAAATGATAATTACGATGATTATCAGAAAACTTGAGTGTTTTCCCTCCTATAGTCAAACTTTCTTTTAATTTGGCTAATGAAAAGGAATAAGAGACCCTTGAAGTGAACCGTTGGCACGAAGCTGTTGCCAAGAAGACTTGATGATGATTTGTGTGAAAACAGGAGAGAGATAGCTCCTAAAGACACCTCTAGATGTTGGGCTGAATGGGGTGAATACTGGTGCCATTTACTGATAGAGGAAGGAGTGGGAGAAGCAAAGATGGGCATTGGGAAGCTAAGACCTTTGTTAGTCTATATTAAATTTAGGAAACTTCTTAAATGTCAGGTAGTGCTATAGAACGGACAGTGGGATATAGGAATTGGAGCCCAGGGAGAGGTCTGCAAGATCAAGCCTAGCCATTAAATTTGAGAGTCATCAGGATGTGGATGGTATTAAAGACCTGAGACTAGATGCACTCACTTAGGGAGAGGGTATATATAGACAGTATCAGAAGATCTGGGACAGAGGGTATTCATTCCAACACTTAGAGGCCAACAGAGAAAAAAGAAACAAGCAAAAAAGCTTGAGGTAATCCATCCAATCAGGTAGGAGGAAAAGAGGAGTAGGTGATGTCATAGAAATTGGGAGAGGAAAGGCTTTAAGAAGGTGAGAATCGAGTGCTTGGATGCTTTTGAAAAGTTGATTAAGATGAAGACACAGAAGTGCCTATAGGACTGGGTGAAGGATGTTTTTCATGACTGTATAATGAGCAGATTCAGGAGTACAGAGAGAAGAGAGGCCTGTCTGGAGCTGGCTGAGCAAGGACAGGAGGTGAAGAAGTGGAACAGTGACTATAGACAACTATTCCAAGAAGTAGTGCTGTGAAAAATTTGAGAAATGAGATTGTGTCCAGAGGGAGATACAATGTCACTGTTTTGTTTTTTTTTTTCTTTCCAAGGATATGTTAGTACGTGTCTTTGTGCTCATGGAAATGATCCAGGAGGGTGGGGCAAATTGGTCATGTAGGGGAGAGGGGTTAATTGCAGGAGGAAAGTCCTTGGAAAGGCTAAGTGGATGGTATCCAGAGCAAAGTTGGAGAGACTGACTTTAATGAAGTGGATGTATTTGCTCTGCAGCTCCTTGGTGTACATGGTAAGAATTCTGGTGCACACACTGTGTGTTCAGTAAGTACTTGCCATTGTTATCATCTCAGTCTTTCCTTGAATAACCAAAGGGAACAGCTGTTGGCTGGCCCAACTCATTGCTCAAAAGTCAGCCTTGAATATTGCATTGGCAATTGATACGGCCTGGTTAAAGAGGAAAATTATAAAATTACAAAGTGGTCCACTCTTCTCTTCTATAGCTTCACTCAGACAGGGTACCCTCCTACATAAAGGACATGAATATAATATGCTTGAAAAATAGAACAATCTAGTAGTTGTTGAGTAACTGATATGACTATCTTTAAATTGAGTTTGTCATTTCCTTATTCACTAGATTCATGTTTACCAATGAATAATGCTCTTCAAAGTTCCTGAGAAGTCTGGGAATCCAGGGGAATGAAGAACATAGAAAAAAACCATAATCACAAAGCCTCTGCTATTGTGTAATCAAGATAGAAACCACTCTAACTGCTGAGTTTCATATCCAGAAGTGGTCGTTTCATGAATCCCTATGGAGAAAACCTCCTAACCAAATTGCGTAGCAACCAAAGAAAACCAGTTATAGCTAGTGTTCCAGAGTACTGTATTTAAGTTGGATACTCAGAATTTTATATGGAATGTTATTTTTGATCATTAGGCCTCACTGTGGAAACAGAGTAAGTTGTTCTTTGCCAAATAGCTGGTGAAGAAAATACTTATGTCCTCAAAGCATTGTTAAAGAGTTTTCACAAAGTCCCACAAATCTTTGGTCTTTCTCTTAATGAAAACCTAGATGACCCAATAAACATTTAGAATTAAAACAAAAATACATTAGGCAGCACTGTTAATTGCAAACATCAGAAATCAGCTCTAACAGATTTATGCTAAAACATAATTTATTAAAAGAATAGTGAAAACCGGACCAGCAGGTGACATGGTGGTTAAGGCGCTAGACTCCCACATGGCTGACTGTGGTTTGAGTCCTGGACCTGGTGGCTTGCTTTCTCACTCTCTCTCCTGCTCTCTCGCTGTCTCTCGCTGGTCAACCTAAAGAACAATGATAGTAAATAAAATTAAATAAATAATTATTTTTTAAAAATGAATAGTGAAAATGGCCCTGATGTCTATTTAAGTAGAGTGGGTAGGGACCAGCAGATGCATAATGGTTACATCTCTGGACTCTGATGTCATCAACTGTGATTTGAATCCTAGACCTGGTGGCTTGGAACTCATGGTAGATGCATGTACATGGGTGCCCAAAATCCCAAGAGGAGAATAGAGGAGAAGGGATTGTGGTGTTGCCATCCCTCCTGGGGGTGATTTCTCACTTACTGTCTCTGAGTTTGTCATTTCCTTTTTCACTAGATCATGTTTACCAATGAATAATGCATTGGAGAGAGGTGTACATCTGGCCTGATAAGAACAAGTTGAGGGTAACTCTTTCTTGCTCAATAAAATGTTAATAAACAAACTTTAAAATTTTTATTTCCTGTATTTCTCATCTGTTTTTATCAGCATTGCTTTAAAGTTTTGTTCTCATAAGGCAATATTTTTGTTGTTGTTTTGTTTTGTTTTTGTTACAGTGTGTGTGTGCTTCCCAGAGACACACACACACACACACACACACACACAGAGAGAGAGAGAGAGAGAGAGAAGAAAAGTGAGAAATCACCTCCCAGAAGCGATGGTCAGGCCGCAATCCCTTCTCCAATCTCCTCTTGGGATTTTGGGCATACACACACATGCAACTGGTATGATTCTCAAGCTGCCAGGCCTGGTACTCCAACCTCAAAGATGGCCATGTGGGATCCAGCACCTTAACCTCCACACCAACTGCTGACTCCTCATAAGGCAATCTTTTTCCTGTAGTTCCATGTTTGTAGAGGGTGCATGATCCCACTATAATCCCTGTGTGTACTGAACAAAAATATGTAATATACTCAGGAAAAAGCAGTTTGACTCAAAAATGCATGCCAGATGGAACTAAGGCAAGTTGTGAGAAAGATGGTGAACTAAGAGATGGGAATCTGTCTATCAGAGAAGAGTGATGAGGTGATTTCCTTGACCTAGATGAGATTACACAACCCCATCTGTGTTTGTTGTTTCACTTTTTGCCCCCATGGACAGTGTGCCACTTCTTCATAGGGCCTGCTGGAGAACTGAACAGTGGAATCTTGCCCTTCCGTTGAACTTTCTGTTGTTTAGGATGTTTCAGGGAATAAGTGACTGACTCCTCAGCCTGAGAATCTCAGAAGTGCATATCCTACCAGCTTTAAGTCTCGCTTCCCAGTCCCCACCCTTGCAACAAGGCACATGTGCTCCATGACCGGTGGTAGGCCCTCAAGGCTGGTGTGACCAGCGATGGTGGTGGCTGCCTGGGAGACTGAGCAGGCCTTGGCACTCTTGTCTTATTCTGAGGGAAGACCAAGGAAAGAGGAAGTGGATTGCTCTCATAATTCTTCTGAGAATCCTCACATGTCTCCTATAGCTGCCTTTCTTCCTGCCAGAGATGGAGGTCAAAAAAATATTCTGTATGACCATTGTGTAAAATTTTCGTACATTCCTCCCTTTCATTCCTGAATGGGGGTAGTAGTTTGAGAGGGTAAGGTTGACAGAACTCAGAAACCATCTCTATTCTAAGTAGAAAGAGAATAAATGAAAAACTGGGAACGATTTTCTTCTGCCCCCCCTCCTCTCTTATTTACCCTTTGTTCTAGTTTGTTCTGTTGCTAACAACAAAAAATACTTTAAAGTGTATGATTTTTTAAGAATAGAAGTTTATTCAGTTTAAAGGTCCAAAGTCCAGTGGCTGCATCTGGTGAGTGTCCTCTTGTGCGTGGAGTCCTAAGGGTGTCACATGGTGGAGGGGAGGAGGACATGCATCTGTGTCCAGGTGTCTCTGTTCTGGTCTCCTTATAAACCCACCAGGAGTCAACGTGGGGGCCCTGCCCTAATGACCTTAGTCCTAATCTCCTCCCAAAGGCACACCTTTTTTTTTTGGAGAGATTTTCGCTATAGGGCCCGTGCGCTCGCCAGACAGACAGACAGAGACATAGAGACAGAAAGTGAGAAATCACCCCCCAGGGGGGGATGGTCACGCCGCAATCCCTTCTCCTCCATTCTCCTCTCAGGATCTTGGGCACACACGCACATGAGCCCGGCGTGAGTTTTAAGCCACCAGGTCCGGGACGTGAACCGCAGTTGACTACATGGGAGTCCAGTGACATAGCCATTACACTAACTGCTGGTTCCCAAGGCCCACCTTTTGATAGCGTAGTTAGAATACATTTTTAGCCTTCATCCTGTGACAACTACATTTGGGGTGACAGTCAAACCATGACACCCTTCTACTGTTTGTAAGTGATGTCCTCCATTTCTCTTTCTAGCTCAATTTTTACCTCTTTAGAAACTGTTTCCAAATTCCTGACAGACATTTTCACTGTGGCATCTCAAACTCAACATAGCTAAAAGCAAAGTAGTAACCCTTTATCCCATACAAGGACTTTCTTCTGGTTTCTTTAGTTAGGTTAATGATAGACTCATTCTTCCCTTTCTCCAGGCTCCAAATCCTATACCTTTATAGGTGATTGTTTACTAAGTCTTCTCCAGAGTTTGATCTCTCTTTTCCTTTACCATCACCCCTTTCCTGATTCAGAACTTCATCCCCTTCCATCTAGTCCCATCTAGTCTAGCTTCCCTAAGAAGCTGTCAAGCACAGTGATTAAGAGAGTATCCCTGTCTTGACTGTAATAATGATAGTATCCCTTGCTGTGAGAATCCAATCAGAATATATAAATAAAGTAGAACCCGCAAAGTACTCAATGCTGGAGGCAATTATTACCATCTGTCCTCCATTATTTCTGTTTATTGTACTTGACACTGCTCCATTTACTTTCAACTATGATTATGTTTGGTACATCCTCAATGCTCCTACCCAGTATTCACCTAATACCTAACATTCTCATTCTGCTATTCTAGATTTTTCTCTTTTTTAAAAAGAATTATTTATTTTTAAAATTATTACTTTTTTTTCTTATTTGGGGAGAGAGAAAAAATAAGAAAGCAAATCACCAGGTCCAGGGCTTGAATTACAGTTGGCCATGTGGGAGTCCAGTGCCTTAACCACCATGCCACCTGCTGGCCCCCCAGGTTTTCCTTCTACTCCCTTATATTTTCCTTGTGTTCCTGTCAAATGGACCTCCGCACTGTTCCCCACATCCTCTGTACATTACAGCCTCTGTGCCTTAGCCTTTAGTCTTCTGTTTGATTCACCCTTGTTATCCTTCCTTTTAGGTCTAACTTAAACAGCTTCTCTCTGACAATTAAATATCCTTTTTCTCCACTCCTTTTAAATTCTCTGCACATAATTGCACCTTTCTAACATGATGGCTCACTCTTTTTCCTGGTCCTGTGTGTTCATCTTACCTCTGTAGCTGGAGGAACCTCTATTCTTTGGTCTGAAGTCTCCATGTGTCAGTGTTAAAGCTGAAATAATTGAGCATTTTCTTCTTTTGTCAACAAGATGCTAAATAACCAATTTGAGCCAGTTTTCCATAAGCCAGTTGGTGAGATCAGTGTTTATATACTAGATCTTGCTCAAATGAGAGCCAAAACTGACAAAATAATTATAACTGTGGGACGTGGAAGAGATCTGATTTTTCTTCCTTAAGTAATATTTTCCTCACTACAGCCTGTTTTCTGACTTCTGAGGTCTCTGCTTTAGTGATTAGCAATGTAAGATAGTATATTGGACTCACATCATATAGGATGAAGTAAGTCAATCCCAATGTCTTGGATATTTTTCATAAACTTGTACTTTTAGCAGCGATCAGGTGCAAATATTAAGTTCTCTCTCTCTTTTTTTTAGCTTTATTGAGGTATAATTGACAAATATAAATTATATACAGTCAATGTGTACAACTTGCTGTTTTGATATATGTATACATTGTGAAATGATCGTTACAGTCAAGCTGGTTAACTTATTCGTCACCTCTCATGGCCATATATTTTCTTTTGTAGTGAGAATGCTTAGGATCTTCTCTCTCAGTAAATTTCAAGCATACAATATGTGTTGTTGGGACCAGCAGTTAGCGTAATGGCTATGTCGCTGGACTCCCACGTAGTTGACCGCGGTTCGAGTCCCGGACCCGGCGGCTTAAACTCACGCCGGGCACGTGTGCGTGCGTGCCCAAGATCCCG
The DNA here is from genome assembly GCA_026018925.1 of Tupaia tana. NCBI lineage: Eukaryota > Metazoa > Chordata > Mammalia > Scandentia > Tupaiidae > Tupaia > Tupaia tana. Next base: position 196,124,953 of record JAKSZU010000003.1, read on the forward strand.
ACAGGAGAATGGAGGAGAAGGGATTGCGGCGTGGCCATCCCCTCTGGGGGGTGATTTCTCGCTTTCTATCTCTCTGTCTCTCTCTGTCTGTCTGGCGAGCGCACGCGCCCTATAGCAAAAACCTCTCCAAAAAAAGAAAAAAAAAAATAAAAAAAAATAAAAAATAAAAAAAAAATAAAAAAATATGTGTTGTTGACTAATGCTATAGTCACTGTACTTTACATTAGATTTCCAGAACTTATTCCTTTTGTATAACTGAAATTTTGTCCCTTTGACCAATATCTCCTCATTTCCTCCATCTTCAAACCCCTGGCAACTACTATGCCACTCACGACTTCTGTGAATTTGGCTATTTTAGATTCCAAGGGCGAGATCACACAGTATATCTTTCTGTGTCTTGCTTATTTCACTTAGGATGATGTGTTCCAGGTTCAACCCCGTTCTAGCAAATGGTAAAATTTTCTTCTTTACATATCAGTTCTCTCTAAACTCTTTGAGGACCCTGAGAGGTGTTTTTTTTTTTTTTTTTTCTTTTTATTGTTGTTTTCCAAGCTAGTTTTTCAGAATCACACTCATGAGTAATAATACTCCAGACACTGGCCACAGAACAGAGACTGTGGGAGGAAAACAGGCATCCTGCCAGAAAATGAAGCTTTAAAAATATGAGGTTAAATTCCATTTCGAAAAGTTATAACACAACCTCCTTTCCTGTAGAAACCTACCTCACCTTGTACTTTTTAAACTTAAAGTGTGTGTGTGTGTGTTTTAAAACAATCTACCTCCTTAAAAATGTAAATAAGTAAATCAATAGGATATCGTTAGTTTTAAGAACAATACAAATTTAGGAAATATTTTATGAATGGGTTAGGCCATTCAAGCTTAATATGATGAAAAAGAGCTTGAACTGTTTGTATGCATGATCCTGCTTTCATACTTTACTATTTTGCATAGATATTACCTCAGCTCCTCTGCTGACCCAGGATTTCCCTACTGATACTCAAATATGTCCCTTACTTGATGTCAACAAAATACCTCAATTAGCATTATATAAAAATATATTTCTCTAACTTATTTTTTTACCTTTTGTTATAGTATTGGGAGTATGTCTGTATGAGGGAGGAGTCTTCAAGAAGTTCAGAGAAAATGCATAATAACAAAAAACTATGCATAAATTTCCAATTTTTTTTGGCAACCAAAATAAATTTGTACTGTAAATCCATTTTTTCACAAACTTGTTGAGATCTCTTCATATTTATATTTTTTCTCCTTCTTTCTTTGTCAAAGAATTTTCCTAGGAAAAATTTCAACCATACACAAAAGTAAAGAAAGTAGTATAATGAACGAACACTCAAATTGCAGAATTATCAGTATTTTTCTTTTATTTCATTTATACATTTCTTTCCTCCTTTTCTTTTTGTAGCTTTCTTTTTGCTTGTTTGCTTTTGTTTTTGTCATAAAGCATGTGCACTTGCTGGAGAGAGGTAGAGAGAGGGAAAACTCCCCAGGGAGGATGGCCACACTACAATCCCTTCTCCTCCATTTTCCTCTCAGGATTTTGGGAACATACACACATGCACCTGGTGTAATTTTCAGGCCTGCTGGGTTTTGGACTTCAGCTGTAGTCAGCCATATGGGAGTCTAACACTTCAACCACCAAGCTACCTATTGGCCCCAACTCTTTTCTTTTTTAGCTTTGAAAAGCAAACACACAGGGACTGCAGTGTACTTTAATTTAATATACTTAATCATACATATAATCATACTTCATTATACATCTCCTCAGTATCTAAGTGCATTTCTAGGCATTTTATTACATAACCACAATAGCATAATCACAGCTATCAAAACTAACAAGTTGTGGGGGTCATCTAAGATATAGTCCCAATTCAAATTTCCCTTATCTCCAAAGTGTGGCCTTGCAGTTGGTTTGTTCAAATCAAGTTCTAAGCAAGGTCCATGCATTTTATTGAGTTGCTGAGGACTAGAGAAGAGGCTTAGGATTTGGTAGCAAGAACATGTGAGACAGGTGAAGGGGAGGAAAATGTGAGCTGGAAAGGCTTTCGAGAAGTATTACCTGAATAATGATCTTGGAGAGACCTCAATGTAATTGGATTATTATTATTATTATTTTTAGATTTCACCATAGGATGTGTATACTTGCTGGAGAGAGACAGAGAGGAAAAGTGAGAAGTGTACTTGCTGGAGAGACACAGAGAGGAAAAGTCACTCCCTATTGGGTATGACCACTCTGCGATTCCTTCTCCTCCATTCTCCTCTCAGGATTTTGGGCACACACATGCGTTTTAGTGTGATTTTTAAGCCATTGAGTCCAGGACTTGGACTCTGGTTGGCTATGTGGGAGTCCAGTGCCTTAGCCACCACACCACCTGCTGGCTCTAGACATAACTACCAGAAAAATCATTCTACCTTGTTCATCCCTTTTACTTCACTAAGTGTCAAAGAACACTCTTCCAAGAAATTTAGAGTCTTCCAGAGTAGGCATAGGCACAGCTTTTGCTGGCAATGCATTACAAAATTAACTGTCCCTATTTTCAGAGATTGGTTATGTGTCATCCCAATCCCTTTATCTGCTACTCTGTTCTTGATAAATTAGACATTATGTTTTGAACTTATTCTGTGTTGATATTAATTGCTTCTAGATTTGCTAAGCATACCAGAATCATACCAGAATATACAACAACACCTCTGGTGTTAATAATTTAGCCTAGGAAAATCAACTCGAATGCAATCTTGAAGTGTTGTGCAACCCACCTGTTCATTAGTATTTTACTATTTGCGCATCCTAGTGAAAGATGGGTCTAATGAAAGGGTTTATTTCAAATATATTTCCTTTGGCTTGAGAGACGAAAGTAATTGGCAATAAACAGTGGAAGGGGCAGTTTTCATCAATGCGCAGTGGGAGTCATGGAAGAACCCTTAACTCCCTCCTACAGCTCTTCCCAGAAGACTTCAAAAACATTTTTTCATCCAGCAGGGAGCCCTCCGGGCTCGGAATCACCAACCCAATGGGATCTCCAGTTGCTGGGAATTTCATCAAATAAAATTCCCCAGGGAGTTTCAACAGAGGTACTCAGGAAGCCAAAACCCCACTAATTCTTTGGCCCAACTCAAAAGCCCAGCTGCAGAATACCCTCCCACACTCTATTCTCCTAGCCGCCCAAGGTTCAGTAGCTTCATTGCTCTCCTCTGTGTCAACCCCTGACCATTGCAGGGACTCTTAAAGTGTGAGTAGGGGGCCAGCAGGTGGCATGGTGGTTAAGGGCACTGGACTCCCTCATGGCCAACCGTGGCTCAAGTCTGGAACTTAGCAGCTTGCTTTCTTGCCTTTTCTCTCTCTCTGGTCAAATTAAATAAATAAATAAAGTTAAATAAAATAATTCTTTTTTTTTTTTTTTTGCTATAGGGCGCATGCACTCGCCAGACAGAGACAGAGAGACAGAAAGCAAGAAATCACCCCCCAGGGGGGATGGCCATGCCGCAATCCCTTCTCCTCCATTCTCCTCTCGGGATCTTGGGCACGCATGCACACACGCCCGGCATGAGTTTAAGCCACCGGGTCCAGGAGTCGAACCGCGGTCGACTACGAGGGAGTCCAGCGACATAGCCATTGCGCTAACTGCTGGTCCCAAATAAAATAATTCTTAAAAAAAAAGTGAGTGTAGTCTAGGTGGGGATAGGTCAGGGAGAAAACATTATCACACCTATTATCATCACCAGTGCATACATTTCTATAGCACTCTATGGTTGCCAATTATGTTCATGAATGTGATACTGGATTCTTATAGGGACTCTGTAATGTTGGAAAGTTGAGTATGTTAAACCTTGTCTCATATATAAGTAGACTATAGCACTCTGAGATTAAGGAATTTGTTCATTGTCCTTTACTTGAAAGAGTTAGAACTGGAGTGCTGCCCTTTGCCTTGTAGTTAAGAGCTTTTTCCTCTTTCCTATGTGACTTCATTATTGTTTTGACTCCTCAGACAGCCTTTGACTGGGCTTAACTGACGGATACAGCTTGCTTGGGTGCAAAAGAGAGATTCTTTAGTCTTTGGGGAGCCTGAGTGGACCTGGGATGGCCTGAACCAGCAACTTCTGCCTCAGATGACCTTGTCCTTATGTATTAGTTCCATAAAATTGTCATTTTTTTGGGTGCGGAATGATGTAAAAAATGATGGGAACTATGAGTTTAAAGGAAAGTTTAAAATGTTCCCTCTTTCTACTGAGCTTAATATCTGAAAGTCAGTGAATATTCTTGCCCCTAAAAAGTCAGGTCCATCAATTATAAGTAGAAGGCAAAATTGCCATTTTTCATTTAATTTAAAAGATCTACAACATTTTCTCCAATAAGTCTCTTGCAATATCCATTGTGGGTTGCAAAACTATTTCAATACCTCTTTTTAGAAACTTTATGTTCAGTTGCCATTGAAGAACTTCTTGATCCTTATTTTCTGTTGGAATAATTAATTTCCCTCTCCCCCACCTCTCACTATATTTAGGCCAGATCCTCTGACCTATCCTCTACTTTAGCTCTGAAACAAAATGAGTCAGTCTCATTGCGTGGAGTTAATTTCTTTGTTTATACTTCAGATTGGATTAGCTCATGTCATTACTCTCACTTGGGCTATTATGAAAAATTTCTTCTCTCTGTGGGTTTTGTTTTCATTAGGGTTTCAATTCTGCTATTCTTGACTCAAGTCCAAAAACCAGTTAATGGAAACATGGCCTCAGGCAAAATTGAGATGTCAATTTAAAATACATATCAATTCCTTCTATTTCCCCTCATTCCACCTTTTTTCTCTTAGTACCCCTTCTAGCACATATCAGGAACTTGTACACAGAGCCTCATCCATTTTCTGTGGAGATTCGGTTAACTTTTATATTAAGTTCAATTTGTGCTATGCTGTATGAATATTACTTCATACTGGTACTCAGTTTACTATTTACAAAGCTGTTTCTCATCTGTAGACAAGAGTCTGGGTATAGGGGTATGTATTAGCAGAGAGGTGTTTACGTATTAATCTGTCCAGCAACAGCATCCGGCTAATCATTTTTGATGAGGAACCATCCAACAATTCATTACAAATGTATTAACTAGGAGCCTGTCCTTTCAAATGACAGAAAACCACCCCAACTGGCTTAACTTAAAAGATAATAAATTTTCTCAAGTAACTGAAAAGTCCATGAGTATACTTGAATTATGATTATGACTAGATGCATAGTCTCATACAATGTCTCAAGGACCCAGTGCTTCTCAGCTTTGGCCTCTGTTCTCTTCTCTGTTCACATAGTCTCTCCCTTCCTTGTGGCCAGGTGGCTCCCAGCAACATCAGACTTACATCTCATAGGTTTAAGTCTAGAAGAGTCCAAATTTTACCCATTTTCCCAAAGACAAGTCTGAAATTAATGGGCACTATTTGGTTCTCATCTACATCTTTGAGCCAATCTTACGGACAAGGAAAGGTAATGTCCTGAGTGGCCAGGTTTGGGTCACATGTCCATCCCTGGAGTCACAGATTGAGTGCATATGGATTACAAGTGGGGTCAGAATTATTCCCAACAGTACAGTCAGAGTGATGGGAAGAAACAAAACAATTGTTCACTTCAACTGGTAATGAAAACATTAAGATGGTCAGTCTAAGAAGTGTGTGGACAGGCAAGTAACTCAACTTGAGGTGGGAGAGTAGAAAGGTATATGATGATTAATTTTATGTATCTACTTGACTGGGGTAAGGGACATTCAGACAGCTGGTAAACATTACTTCTGAATGTGCCTGTTGAGTGTGTTTCCAGAACAGAGTAGCATTTAAATCAGTAGGCTGAGTAAAAATGGCCCTCATGGGTGTTAGTGGACATCATTCTGATGCAGGAACACAGGGGCACAGGGGTGATTGGTCCCACACTTGCAGTGAGACATGGGTTCTTGTCCCACGCTCAGGAAGAAGTAGAGTGGCAGACACAGAGTAGGTATAGCAAAACAGGGAGTTTATTAGCAAAGCAGGGAATTTATAACAAAGTGGGGGAGTTTATTAAAGGAGAGGGAAGGAAAAACAGAGCTCCCAAGAAGGGAGAGGTCCCTGAAAATGAGTTGCCAAGGAAGAACTATGGCAAAGGGTTTTTATCTGGGACAGGAAGAGCTTTTTCCGGACTGAAGTTCTAGGTGGGGCTTGTGCATGCATTCCCCTCCTGGTAGGGAGTGGCATATGCTGGATGGGTCTAATTATTCTAATTTTGGAGTGGGTACCAAGGTCAGGAGATTCTTTGTGTGGAAGTTTTGGGCCATGAATACTATTATCTTCTTCCTGGAATGTGATGGGGCCTGGAAAAAGCCTTTGATTTAGGTCTAGGTCATACTGCCTAGGTCAATCACTGAGCCACCACTGCACCCATCTCAAAACTTAGCCATTTCATGATTCCATTTTGGGCCTATATCCTAACTATATTTTTAGAGTCCCTGTCTTCTACTTCAATTCAATCTGTTGAGGACCTAAATAGAACAAAAAGGTGGAGGAAGGGTGAATTTTCTCTTGTTGTTTGAGCTGGGACATCTATCTTCTTCTCCTGTTGGCCATCAGAACTTCTGGCTCTTGAGCCTTCAGACTCTGCGACTTACACCAATGCTCCTCCCTACCCCAGTTCTCAGGTTTTCAGATTCAAATGGAATTATACCTTTCCTCTGTCTCCAGCTTGCAGTTGACATACGATAGGACTTCTTGACCTCTGTAATCACGTGAGCCAATTCTCATTTCATATGAGGTACACACACAGTTGACCTGCACACACAGTTTATCCATCCTACAGGTTCTGTTTCTCTAGAGAACCTTAATGAATACAAGGGATTTAGCAGACTCATCACTTCTGAATACTCTTAGTACTACAAAAATGCTTCTGACATAACCTCTAAAGAACTGGCTCTAAGTTTGTAGTTGCAGAAATTAGTTCAGAAAGAAACAGAGAAAGAGCAAAGAAGATACCGGTGAAAGATGTGGCACTTTCACTTCTAAACATTTATGATACCAAGCCACTGGAAAATGCCTAGAGCATAAGGACCCCACGTTTGGAACCTAATTAAGAAACTATGAGGCTGATTAACAAAGGCCTCTCCCAGCTCAAGGAGAACTGAAGCAAGGGTCTAGGAGTAATAAGGTCAATAGATGGTGATGGAAACGGAAAAAACTGTCCTTTGTCTGGACTCAGCAATGTCAGCCTCAGTCAGTGCAGCAATAACAACTAACTTGAAAAAGCCCAACAGGTATGATGTGCAGTTCTGAATCAGCACCCTCCTTGACTTTTCACCTCCAAGTCTCTAACTGTATAAATTTGAGCATATTTCTTCTTCTGTTAAGTGGGGATAATGATAGGATGCCCCCCCCTTGGGTTGTGTGAGCACTAAGGTCTCATGTGAGGGCTTAGTGCCACACTCAATCAGTGGTTGCAGGCCGGAACTGTATGTTAATGTTTTTGAAGCTGCCACTTTAAGTTCTAAGAGGCTGTTGCAGTGGGAAAGGTCTAGAATTCTGGGAAGAACTACCTGAAGGGTCACTTGGAGGTTATGCTTTTAAGGCAAGGGCCCACTGACTAGAGGACGTTTTTTACTTGGGGGCATAGATACTGTTGTGGAGGGCCATCAGGCCATGCCCTTGCTCCACCTTCACCCCTGTATTTGCTGACATAAGTTTACCTAAGGGGATTATCTCAATAGACTTGCAGTTCAGAGTTATTAAATATCTGTTGATCGGAGTTGGCCCTAACTAAAGCCATGTGGCAGGGAAGAACTGTTGATTAATTAGGAAGGGAAATTTGGACTGGTGACCCTCAACTCCACATCAGGATCTGCCAGCCTGGTGCAAATGACGTGCCTTAGAGAAAAATGTACATGCATTGGAAGAGCCGAACACTGCAGACTGCAGACTGTTTTATTCTGAATATCTGCACCTAGTCTAGCACAGAAGGAAGAATGGTTTTTCCTCCATCTTAAGGAAGCAGCAACAAGATGAGCTGCAGCTGGCAAAATGGAAGTACACAGCAGCACTTGCTTTGACTATCGGTGGGGTCACAACAGTCAAAGAGGAACTGGCTCTGTCTCATGTTACTCTCCTGTCTTTGGCTGTCTCCGTCCAAAGACAAATTTGACATTCATAGGACAGACATCTTTTATGAGACTCTAACTTCAGCGGTGGCATGTTAACAATCATTATCATTTATGAAAACAGGCTTGAGGACTGTTGACAGTTAATTACTATGAACATTCCCGGTGCAGTACTGGCACTGTTACTGTCAAATAATTTCAGCCACCGAAACATCTGCTAATTAGAAGGGAGTAGTTTCCAACTTTCCATTGCTTCTTTGACCCATGCATGCCACATAAATGAAAAGTTGGAAAAGAATAAAAGCTGAAATTCTTATGATGGAAGAATACTTAGGAACCGCAGGGAAGACTCAAGATAAAAAACAAATTTGATTCTGGTCCAAAAATCTTCCTCTTGGAAATATGTAATAATAGGTCTAGAGGTTTCTCCACTGTTCTTTATTCCCAGAGTGCAGAGTAAACCATGGCTAGGAATTGAGTGGTGAAGAGACCAGGTGGAATTTCATTCTTTCTACTCTTAGCAATCTTCCCTGACCCCCACTTCACAAACTGAAACTTTGAGAACTGGGTAAGTGGAGGAGAGATAAAAGCCAAGAGCAGAGGATTATGGGAGAAAGCAAGAAAATATTCTGAATCCATGGTTCTCAAGCTTGGTTGTGCATTGGAGTGAACTGGGAGGCTTAAACAATACTGACATCTGGGTCCTACCTCAAAAGACTGATTTCAGTGGCATGGGGTATGGCCTAGATATAGTCCTTTATAAAACTCACTGGGAAATGCAGCCACGGTTGAAGTTAAAATCAATGTTTTACCTTGTTTACATTTAATCCAGAAGAGAGAGGGGGAACTAATTTGTGGGTTCCCTCTTACCTGGCAAGATTCCCTAAGGATAGTATTATTTTCTTTCCTTTTCTCTAAGTGTATTTACATATTTATTTTGAATGTTATCCTTTTCATGGGGTGGGAGGAAAGACACCTTTGACAGGGTCTCATCATGCCATGATGCTCTCAGTCCTCCAGTTAGCATGGATACTGGGCATGTGCACATGCCCAGTGCTTTTTACATCAACTAGGATCTGAAACCCAGTCTTCCATGTGGCTCCAGCATCTGAGAGTGGTGTGCTACCACCTGCATCACCAATGGCTGGGCCAAAATGTTTCTTAACTTTAGAGGAATGTTCAAATCACCTAGGGAGTTTATTTAAACTTACTATGCCAGGGGTCTACTGCAGTCAAATTAACTCAGAATTTCTGAGATTTGAGCGGTGGCATTTTTTTTTTTTTTTTTTTTGAGAGACTTTTGCTATAGGGCATGTGCACTCACTGGAGAGACAGAGACAGAAAGTGAGAAATCACCCCGCCCCAGGGGGGATGGCCATGCCTCAGTGCCTTCTCCTTCATTCTCCTCTTGGGATCTTGGGCACATACATACACGTGCCCAGTGTGAGTTTTAAGCTGCCGGGTCTGGGACATGAACCATAGTTGACTACGTGGGAGTTCAGCGACATAACCATTACATCTGGTGGTCCCACACAGTGGCATTTTTAGACATTGATTCTCCTATAGGCCAGGGTCAGAGCCACTGCTAAAGCAATGGTTCTCACATTTCTAGTGTGCATGGGAATCACTTGCTGAGGCTACTAAAAATATACGTTCTTGCTCCAGTTAGGAAGAGGATGATGAGGCTGAGAATCTTTTTTTTTTTTTTTAGTAGATCCTACAGGTCATTTTGATGAAGGTGGTTAACAAGACCACTCTCATCCATTGTCCTAATCGTGTTCTTGTCCTGACCAAAATGGACTTAAGTTCAAGTTTTTATTTATTTATTCTGAGAGAGAGAGGAGAAAAAGGGGAGAGAGAGAGAGAGAGAGACCCATTAGAACCTTGATGCTGTATCCACTCCAGCCTCAGTGAGCCCAGAGCACAAGTGTGGCCATAAGTAGGTCTTTGGATGTGAACTGGTAGCCTTCTCATGTAGGTCGCCTTGTAGAACATTGCATTTCTGTGCCACCACCTGGCTCCTGACCAAGATAGAATTGGTGCAACATAAATGCATCTAGTTTTTGGTGATTCTCAATGGAAGGGACAGAAAGGGGAGCCAGTACCATCCTCCTGGGAGCATTTGGAAATATCTAGGCTTGTCTTAAAATGATCATGACTGGAGATAGAACAGATATTGAGTGAATATTCCAAATAGTCCTGCAACAAGGAATTGTTCTGCCCCAAATATCAATAGTGCTTTCAGTGAGAGACAGTGGAAGGAAGAAAGATTCAGACTGTATCAAGGAACAGAATTTAGCACTAGGCAATCATCAAAGTCAGTAGCCGTGAAATAAGAGGACGTTTAGGAAACCATGACATGGGATATAGCTTGTCTCCAAACTATCGGGCTGTATTTCTCTCTTTTCCTTGTCTCTCAAAGGGGCAATCAGAATTACACTTCCTTTCTGGCCCTGGCTCCAGTCTCTATTAGGGTTCTAAAGGTGGACCTGATAGTCTTGTGTTCACTTTTTGGTGAAGTCACACACAAACCATCTTTCCACTGGCTCTCAGCCCCTATTCCTAGCCTGGTGTCCTTTAGTGATCTACTTTATGGAGTAGGACCTGGTCTTCTTTTCTAAAGTCAGCAGATTGAGCTGCATCATTACTAAAGCCCCCTTTATTTCCTATCTCATTTTATTCCAGTCTAGGAATTCTTAGATTATGTCAATAACTGCCCAAAATACTACTTCTATTTGTTCATTTGATACCTAAAATATCTTCTTAACTGGAGCCAAACTTTCAATTCAGAATGAAAGATCAGGCTTAAACTATTAATTGTCCTAAAAAAGTCAAACATTAGCTTGAATTACTTCTCAGGACTTAATGACTGTTATATAAACCTTATTTGAGAAAGAGTTTGATTAAGTAAAATATATTTTTGCTTTGTTTTTCATTCATTAAGTATTACTAATTGAATATGCTCTTTTTGTCCTAGATCAAGGTCTCAGTACTTTGGGACCAGAGAACATTTCATTATGGAAGGCTGTTCTCTGCACTGAAGGGTGTTTAATGGTATCCCTGGTCTCTACTCTTAAATGTTAGTAGCACCTCTACCCAGTTATGACAAAAAAAGATCTCCAGACATCACACATCCCTGGGAGTTGGGGGGATGACCCCAGCTGAGAGCCACTGTCTTAGATACTGAGAATGCTATGAATAATATCCATTGCCTCCTCTCAGAGATTTCACAATATATGAGGCAGGACCATTTAGGCGGTTAGTTATGACACTTCATGGAAATGCAGTGATCATCATACCCATCCTGATTTAGGGAGCAGAAAGGGAAATGAGCCAGGACTGGCCTCCATGGGTGAGTAGGACTGAAGCAGAGGAGAAGAGCCTTGGATCCTTCTAAAAAGTGATGGCAGAAGTAAAGCCACAAAGGTAAGCAGCAGCTTGGTGCGCTTACACCAAGGATCATCTTGTCCATCTGCAAGGCAGCAGGCAGGCAGAGGTGACATTGAAGAAGCAGGCAGGGCTGTGTAAGCCTTCTCAGATGCTCTTTCCTAGGGAACAGGAAGTCAGAGGGAGGTCTGAGACAGGAAAGAAACAGTGAGATTTGTGTTGTAAATAGAGTGACTGCACTGCCCTGAGAAAGCTGGATTTGCAGCAGATAGGTTTGGAGGCTATTGGAGCAAGTAATCCTAGTAAGAGAAAATGAGGACCTGAGCCCAGGCAGAGGGTGAGGGGTTGGAGAGAAGGGAGGAACGGGAGCAGCCTGAGAGGCCTTTTTGCACTCTGGCCAGAGTTCTTATGTTGCCCATATTCTCAACGTACAAAACAAAGCATCGATATTGAACAAAACCCTCATGTATATAATGAAAATACAACGTGTGATATATACACATAGATGTGATGAAAGTACAGCATGTATCATATGTATTTGATGAAGGTACATATATGTGTGTGTGATGAACGTATAACATACATAGCCCATCAATGTTTTATTAGGTTTATTAAAGAATCTTATGTTAAGCTGACAATGGCTTTGAGGTTGAGAGAGGGTGGGGCTCGAGGGAGCCAGAAGAGAAGCTGTAGCCCATGCCTGAGAAAAATGATCTAAGAACAAAATTAACTTTGCCAAACACTATGAGGCTATTGCCAGATGAAGCTGTGTTTCAAAATACCTGTTTCAATATAGAAAGATGCACCAGATCTATCCAGCCTTGAGTTACCTCTGACTGCAAACCTCTCGGAGTGGGTATGTCTCACTTTAATACAAGATGGCCTTAGAGTAAGTAAAAGCACATTTTTCTTCTTTGAAAATTATTTTAACACAGATTCTCGTAGAAATGAAGCAGAGAGAATTATTTTATAAACTATCCTACCTTTTCTTCAGAACTGAAGCTGGGCTGTAATGTTCTTACCTGGAAGTTTTGTTGTTGTTCTTGCTGTTGAATTGTATTGTTGTTGGCAGATAACATACACCCCATGCTAAGAAATTTTTTAAGAATAGACTTCACTGGATTGTAAGTTATGATATAGCAAACTATAGAGCTTGTAACCCTCATTACCTTATATTGGGTTCAAGAAAGTCATACACATTTTGCATAGGGAAACAAAGAAAAATACATCATGACTTTCCCAATGATCCAATATTTAACCCCCAACTCGGTTTTAGTGTAAGTAGACCCAAGGTGAAGGGCTTTCTATCCTAGGTCAGGTTTATCCAAAAAAAAAGGGGGGGCAGTAAATTGCTTTCTATACCTTCTCCCCTAGTCCATTCCATTTTGGCATCAATTTGAATGCCTGGAATTCATCAGAAGCAAGACCACCTGACTTGGTCACAGCTAGAGTTTCTCTTTTAATCATAGTGCTTTCAGATACAGACCACTTAGCAAAGCACAGGATGTTTGTTCAGTAAGAGCCACTTCTAAGAAAAGACTAGTCTTCATGGCAATTATTTGACTTGCCTTACTGCCAGTCAATGGGGTTGGAGTGAGCAGCCTTTGGCAGCCTCTTGGGCTTGTTAGCTTTATTAGGAAAGGCCTTCTTCATTTTTGCCCTCACTCAAGTCTTTACATTTTTGGATTCCCTCCTCCCCACCAGAATTTTTCTGCTCTATACACCATATTCTGAGAGCGGTGACCAAAAAAGCAAAGTGGGAGTCACTGCCAATCCCAGTTTCTTTGCTCAGTTTCTGTTCCACAAACAGAGACCACTCCTAGATTTGGTCTGCCCTTCAAACAGTGAACCCCCAACACATGATCAGCATCTATTCCTGAGGCCTCTAACCCTTTGCTAGAGTTCATATAATATAAAGCACTGCTGGATTTATTGCTTGCCTTTGGCTTGGTACAATCAATCTCTGCCAAGAGAAATAGCAGCAGGGAGTAGAGACTAGTGAGAGAACCAAACGATCATGGTTTACTCCTTACTAAACCATAAAGCAATCCCACCATCTGTGTCCACATAGCCATTTCCAGGAGGCTCAGAAGGAAGTCGTCCTGACTTTTAGTTGGCAATCCCTGGCCTGGCAGAGGTTCCTGTGGCTTCCTTTGTGAGTAAGCTGTCTAAGACCTTGCAGAATTGGAAGTTGCCCTCAGAATAGCCTATACATTGTCTCCAACTCTCAGGGTTTAGGAGGAATACATTATTATTCATGCCTTTATTCATTTTCCCTCCTTCCTGCAAAACTTGGCTCTGTGGCTGGCTCTCAGCTCCATTCACTCTTGTCAATCTCAGGCTCTTCTGCCCAAAGTTTTCTTTATCATTCATAGTTCCTGGGACCAGCTGCTGTTACTAAAGCTTTGATGGCAAGCTTTTCTCCTGCTCCTGAACTTTGCTTTATTTGGCTTCATTTTCTTACTGCATTTTTATCTGAAATGTAATGAGAGGTTAAAAACTGTTCTCTCAATGTTCTGACCACTCCTGAAAATAAGCTGGAAAATTGACCAATTAGCTGAGTTCTTTAGCCCTAAAAACATTTTTTATCTTCAATTATGAAAACTGAGCAAAATACATGATTCTAAGGAGACTTAATTAAGCAAATAATTGTCTCCATTTACCATTTTCTTCTTGCTTGTCACAACCAAGAAAAACTTCTTGGATGGTTTCTCTATCTGGACTCCTTCACACTAAGCCTTTGTTCAGAATATGGGGAGGTGGGAATTGGGGCTGGGGGGAGGCCAGAATCACTCCCACAGAAATGTTTTGTTGGGATCAATGCATAAATAGCAAGGGAGTTCAGGCCCTGGAAGAGTTCTTCTTTTTAATTTTCTGGCATCCTGCCTGCCTTCTCTTTTTCTTTCTTTCCTTCCTCCCTTCCTTTTTTTCTTTATTCTCTCTCTCTCTTTCTTTCTTTCTTTCTTTCTTTCTTTCTTTCTTTCTTTCTTTTTTTCTTTCTTCTTTTTCTTTCTTTCTCTCTCTTTCTCTTTTTCTTTTTCTTTCTTCTTTTTCACTTTCTCTTTCTTCTTTTTCGTTATTTCTCTTTTTAATTTTGCTGGAAGGTACATGTGTGTGCAAGAGAGAGAGAGTGAGAATGTGTCTCCCACGGGAATGGTCACCAACAATCCCTTCTTCCCCCATTGGAATTTTGGGCAAGCACACAGGCACCTGGTGTGTTTCCCAAGATGCCAGGTCTGGGACTTGAACTGTGCAATTGGCCATGTAGGAGACAATTGCCTTAACCATCATATTATGGACTGGCCTCCTGGCATCCTGACTATACCAACTCTGAGTTTTATAGTGGACTTACCACCAGTGGTGTTCTTTGTTCCCCAAACCCAAAAAAGTTTTGTGAAGAAGATACTGTATGCGTTTCTTCCTGTGTGACTTCTGTGAAAGGGCTTCAGAACTCCAGTCTCTACCTCTGTCTTCACATGCCTTCTTCTCTGGGTCTTTGCATCTATTTTCCTTTCTCTTCTCCTATAAGGATGCTAATCACTGCATTTAGCCCATACTCCCATCCCTGAACTCCAATATGATTTCATCTCAAGATACTTAATTACATCCACAAAGACTCTTTTTTTTGGAGAGGTTTTTGCTATAGGACACGTGTGCTTGCCAGAAAGATAGAGAGAGACAGAGAGACAGAAAGTGAGAAATCACCCCCCAGGGGGGATGGCCACGCCACAATCCCTTCTCCTCCATTCTCCTCTTGGGATTTGGGCACGCACGCACATGTGCCTGGTGTGAGTTTAAGCTACCAGGTCTAGGACTCGAACTATGGTCGACTACATGGGAGTCCAGTGACATAGCCATTATGCCAACTGCTGGTCCTGACCCTTTTTCCAAATAAGATTACATTCACAGGAACCAAGATTTGGATTCTGTATTTGGAGGTATGCAACTGAACCCATTCCTCAATATAAGCAAGGCAGAGTGAAGTGGTGGTAAGAGTCAAATATATGACTTTGAAGACATGTATTCTTGGGTTGGGGTTCCACTTCTGTCACTGACTGGCTCTGTGGATTTTGGTTAAGTATTTACCACTCTTCCTCATTTTAAAAAAGGAATAAGAGGGGCTGGCAGATGGTGTAGCAGTTACATTGCAGGACTCCCACATGGCTAACCATGGTTGAGTCTCAGAGCTGGTGGCTTGAAACTTATACCAGGCACATGTGAATGTGTACCCAAGATCCTAAGAGGAGAATGGAGGAGAAGGGATTGAGGTATGGTCATCCCCCTGGGGGGGGGTGTGATTTCTCATTTTCCCTCTCACTGACCCTGTTTCTCTCTTTGGCAAGTGCACACACTTAAAGCAAAAAAAAAAAAAAAAAAAAAAAAAGGCAAAACAAGCAAAAAAAAGAAACTTCTACCAAAAGAAAGAAAGAAAGAAAGAAAGAAAGAAAGAAAGAAAGAAAGAAAGAAAGAAAAGAGTAAGAATTCATTTTCAGGAGCCAGCAGGTGGCGTCATGGTTTAAACGCTGGAATTCCCAATTCCCACATGGCCAAAGATGAGTCCCAGACCTGGTGGCTTGCTTGCTGTCTTTCTCTGTGTCTTTCTCTGGCAAAACCCATGTGAAAATAAGTAAAGTAATTAATAAAATAATTATTTTTTAAAAAGAATTCACTTTCATAGAAGTACAAAAATCTTTATCTCAGTAATAGTTGTGGTGTCCAGAACAGTTCTAGCACAGAGAAGTGACAAACAAATAAGAAAGTCCTTTTCTTTCCCTTTGGTTCATTCTGCAGAGTGAAGCTTCCTGAGCCTTCTGCATCTTGCTCTCCTCTGGTACTTGGTATCTGAGATGCTCATTGGGCACTCACATTGGACATAATGATCTTCTTCTAAAGAAATATGTTTTACCTGCCATATCCTAAGCACATACCTGATTTTTCTTTGCATCTTTTAGAGAACTCTGTATGATACTTTGCATTCCACAGGCTATCAATGTGTGTTTGTTAATTATTCAATGCTTTTATGAAAATGAAAATTTGGCATTTAGAGACTTCTAATGGAGGCAGGAGAGAAAACCTAGGAGAATTCTTTCTGTGTGTAAATGGAAAGATAGGTCCACAACTTATGCAGGTAAATTTGATGAGCATTTTGTTTTGAGAATATGGCCATTTTAGGCTGCTAGGAATTAAGTGACTGGAACCAAATTGTATCAATAATCAGGCCAGTCAAGAGTAATTGTTAGAGCTGTGGTTTAAGGAGCCACATCCCACATGGCCTATCATGATTTAAATCCCAATCTTGGTGACTTAGAAAACATTCTGGATGTATGCATATTTACCCTAAATCCTGATGGGATGGAGAAATGGAGGGAAGGGATCGTAGCATGACCACATTCCACTGGGGGTGCTTTCTCTTTCTCTGGCAAGCACATGCATGGTCTGGCAATTAAAAAGAAAAGTAATTACTAGCCTTGCTCCTAGAATTATATTTAGAGTGTTAATAAAGAGCACATATATTATTATAAAAAAAAAAAAAAAAGGATAAGATCTAAGCAGCAAGAAAAGTAGGAAGTGTGTTCTAGAGTCTGAGCAAACATCAGAGAATTCTCAGGTTGTGGGCAAACATAAATAGGAAGATCTGGAAACCAGGGCTCCAAGAAGCCTGGGATTTATTTTCTAAGAGAACTTCTCATCAGATTTTGCCTTAACACTTCTTTGGGAAAGAGTCTCATGTCTTCGCCTGTTAGAAAGACCAGATCACTTTATTGTACTTGCCTAGTCAAATTGAGACTTATCTCTCAGACAGGCCCTTTGGTCCCTGAATTAACTACGGAAGCCATGTGCTCAGGATGATCTGGGAAACCTACAAAGGGCTTTGCACTGTTTATTAGGGTCAGGGGCCAGATCTCAGGCTTTTCATTATTGAAATGCACTCTCTCTAAAGGTGAGTAGGAGTCTGGGCTACAAGGGGCCATAACATCATTCTTTGGGTCTCCTCTTGCCCAGCCCAGCAAGGCACTTGAGGTGCTCTCAGCCATGCCAGCTTTGCACTTGCTTGGGCAATTCCTTCTTGAAAGCCAAAGCCTTTTGAGGCAAGAGATATCATTAGCATTTGAGGGTGTGCATAAGCCAGCTTACCATGTCTCTGGAGAGCCAATGTGCCCATTTCTTCTAAACTCTGCATTCAGTGACATCATAATAATAACTCAAAATTAGTCGTAGTTGGGAACATTTTCAGCAGGGAAATTGGCAGATTACAAATCAGAGTTTGTTTTCTCTGTCTTTCTCTCTCACTATTTCTCTTCCTAGTGCTTCTCCCACCTGACTTCCGGGCATGACGACATAGTTGGCCATTCCCTCTTTCTGGGAACAATTTCTACACTCAGCTTCTGGGAATCCACACTTAAGTCCATTGCCTTAACCACTTGGCCACAACTACTGGATTCTGCTCTTCTTAATCTTATTTCTTCTCTTTTTTCTGATTTCTCAACACTGGAGTGTCCCAGGATTCCATTCTGGCCCTCTTCTACCTACACTCATTCTTTGGTGCTCTCATTCAGTTCTTTGTCCCTAAATTCATATGCTGAAGACTCCAAAATGTCTATTACCAGTTTGGACTTCTCTGAATTCCAGCCCAGCATATTCAGTTATTCACTCTGTGTCCCCACTTGACTATCTAATAGACAGTTCAGCTTAAAATGAGTAAAATTGAAACCCTGATATCCTCTCTAACACCTGCTCAATCTGCAGTCTTTTCCATCTTAGTTAATGTCAATTTCATTTTTCCAGCTGCTCAGGCCAAAAGGTTGGAGTCATGTTTTATTTCCACACACCCACATCCAATCTACCATCAGATGCTATTATCTCTGCCTTCAGAATATATACACAATCTGACCGCTTCTAATAATTGACTGTAACTAGTCTGCAAGTCTAGATTTTTGTAGCAATCTTCTAGTTGTTCTCCTGTTTCTACTTTGCCTGCTTATAGTCTCCTACTCGTAGTGAAAGAAAGCCCCAATCACTAAGATGGGCTACAAGGCGCTGTTGAGCTGTCCTCTTCCTACCTCTCTGGACTCACCTGTTTTCTCCCCTCTGGGCAAACAAGTCTCCCCCTAGTTTCTACAACATGCCAGGCTTCTTTTTACCTCAGGCCTATCTATGATCTTTTCTTCTGCTCTCCCCCAGAAATTTCTTG
The DNA here is from genome assembly GCA_026018925.1 of Tupaia tana. Classification (NCBI taxonomy): domain Eukaryota; kingdom Metazoa; phylum Chordata; class Mammalia; order Scandentia; family Tupaiidae; genus Tupaia; species Tupaia tana. The sequence continues at coordinate 196,143,639 of JAKSZU010000003.1, forward strand.
GCTTGAATCCTTGCTACTTTTATGAATTTTCTCATATGCTATCTGGTTCTTACTGAGGTCTACTTTGATTGTCTTAGTTTGCAAAGAACTAAAAAATAATAACTAACAAAAAAACAGGTCCACCTTGACACTCCTCGTTTCCTACCCCCTGCTCTGTTTTTTTTTTCTATAGTGTTTATCACCTTCTAACTTACTATATTCTTTACTTATTTATTTTTATTGTTCAATTGATTCTCTTTATTTACAATAGTTACATTTTATAAACTCATTGCAAACAGTGATTTAGAAAATATTAAACCATTGCTTCTAGGAGAAATACATGGTTAGGTTCCTGCAGGCCTTTAGTTAACAACAGTTTTCTCAACCAATAAATAGATAAATTTACTTTATGTGTCTTTTTGATTAAATACTAGTCGGCACTTCAGCACTATGCTTGGTGGGTATTTGCAGGGCAAAATAACTAATAAGAACACAATATGGCACTGGCTTGACTGGGGACACTTGTTTATAGTAGGAGAGCTGAAACAAGAAGGCAGGGCTTTGCCTTACTTGACTTTAGCTGTTAACATGCATATCAGATGACTCAAATTTTTCCTCACTCTGTACACACCTATGAATGACTGTGAATAATGATTTTGGGATAACAAATAAACTTTAGTGAGTAGGCAAATTGGCAAATACAGAATTCACAAATTATGAGCATCTGCTGTATATTCTTAGCATATATTTGTTGAGAATATAAATCTTACCCTCCCTCTGATTCTAGCATAAGGACTCTGGAAATCTGGAGAGTAAAGGTTTGTAGGGCAGGACCAGCAGGTGGTGTGGAGGTTAAGTCAGCTGGATCCAACACGGCCTACTGCACGGTTGGAGTTCTGAATCTAGTTGCTTGAAAAACACACTAGATGTGTGTGTGTGTGCGCGCCTGTGTGTGTGTGAGAACCCCAAATCCCGATAGAGTGGAGGCGAAGGGATTACAACATGGTCACGCCCCTGGGGTGGGGGTGATCTCTCACTTTCTCTCGCTCTGTCTCTCTGGTGAGCACATGTACCCTATAGCAAACAACAACAACAAAAGGTTGAAATACTTCTACCTAGAATAATCTGGGTAGTTTTTCAGAGCTGCCCACTAGAGGACTGACTCATTTGGAATTTACTGCATCCTTTTTATCTTGAGCATGTGTTATAAGTAACCAGGACGGAGGACATTGAAGACAGAGTGAGCCAAGGAGAGAAGAGCAAACAGCACTTCCTCATTTGCGCATTCACATGAGTTGTGATGAGTAGCAGATTTTTCAAAGACTGCCAATGTCTTCTATCCTGTGTGCTCTTCTATAATGTCACCTCGCCTTCCTTCATCAAAAGATAGAGCCTATTTCCCTTTCTCTTAAATCTGAGTGGGCTTGTGATTGTTTAAAGAGTAAACAGAGTTTAAAAGAAAGTGACATTGTGTGACTTCTGAGTCTGGATGATTAAAAAGTGATGCAGCTTCCTCTTAGTTTCCAGAATACTAGCTCTTGGAGCTGGTGTCTGACTATCCAGATGTCACCATGTTGTAGACACATTGAGTCATGTGGAGAAACCATGGAAATGGCTTGCTCATTAGTTCTAGTCTTTGAGTCATTCTAACACAAGAACCAGACATGTGAGGGAGGGAGCCTCCAGATGATTTTAGCTTCTAACTGTCAAGTAACTCAGCCTTTGAATCTTCCCAGCTGAGGTCCCAGACATTGCAGAAAAGAGACAAGCCTCTGTATTGTGTCCTAATTAAACACCTAATCTCCACACAAGCCTACAGAATACTTGACTATAGTAAAACTGGTGGTGGCTTTGCTACTGAATCAAAGTAGGTATGGACTGGGAACAGCTGCTCACTGCCAGAAAAGCCAAACTCTGACCCACAAGGTTTTTCAAGGAGGAAGGCTTATTATAAGTGGTGTCATTCAGGAAATAGGGATCAGGTTTGCTCAAAAGACTATCTCTCTGAATTTGTCTGAAGATGGGCTTTTATAGAGAAATAATTCCCTCCCAAGTCTTCCACCAGGTCTGTACACGCAAATGAAGGATTGGAACTTGTGGAGGTCTGAATGGTTAACTCGCACCGTAGTCCCATTGGTCTACTGTTGAAACCGTTACTGTTCTGATTGGTGGTTCTCCTGCAGCCCACATCCACACTTCCTCTCTGCATTGGGCGTCAGCTTTAGGTCACTCAGTCTTCCCAGTTCATGGTAAACTTACAAAGCAATGGTTAGCACTAGGTTTTTCTCATTTGAGTAAGTTCTGGCTGGTTGCAGTTTTAAGTTTTTTACTTCACACTTTGGGAGTAGTTTGTTCTACAATGAATGACTATATAAATGGTTATAAAGTTCATTGGTATTACTAAGCTGGCCCTTGAGAGAATAGAACACAGGACATGTACATTTTGATTGAGGGGACAGTTTGGCATATTTCTTTTTTCCAAAGTCAACCAATTACTAGAACCATTCAGGTTGCTGTTTCCAGTTTTGCTTGATTTTTGGAACCTAACTGTTAAGAAGGCATCCTTCCTACCAAGTCACACATTTGTGTCCAGAGTAATTGTTTTTTAACTGTACCATCTTTTCTCTGACTTACAGAATTAGTCAACATTCATTCAATAAAGTATGGTACGATACTTTTAAGAACAAGACTTAAAGTAGTGAACAAAGAAGTCCAAAGATAGATAGAGATAATAAATGAGCAAAGATTAAGGCAAAATCTCCAAGTTAAAAGACATGCAAACCTCAGCATCTGCAAGGTCATAGAATTTGGCAGAGAAGAATATGGGCAAAGATGAAGCTAAAAAGTTGAGAAGGAACAAGATCATGAAGGGTCTTTCAGATATAGAAAGAAGACTGGAGTCACTTCTAAATTCAATGGTAACAAGTTGAAAAGATCATTCATCTTATGATAAAATGACTCTAGATGAATTGGATGGAGTAAGAGTGGATATAAAAAAAGACTGCTTATTAATTCTGACAAAAGATGACAATGATGTGACCTGGCAATATGCCAGAAAGGATAGAAAGAAATGAATAATTTTGAGATCCATTTTGGTAGTAGAATTGACAGAACTTGGGCTGAATGTGAACCCATTTCTGGCTTGAGAAATGGGGATTTAATCATGTCACTTACTGAATTGTAGAAAATAGAGAAGGGAGGGGGCCGGCAGGTGGTATGGTGGTTGAGGACGCTGAACTCCCACATGGCTAACACTGGTTCGAGTCCCAGACCTGGCGGCTTGCTTTCTCACTCTCTCTCTCCTCGCTAACTCTGTCTCTCCCTGGTCAAATTAAAATAAATAAGTAAAGTTAAATAAAATAATTATTTTAAAAAAAAGAAAGAAAATAGAGAAGGGAAAAGAATATTTTATAGAGAAGTGGGAAACAGAGATAAGACTTTAATTTGTCCATGTCATGTTTACAATGCCCATGAGACAGTCAGGTGGGGATGAAAGTGGGCAATGAAACAAATTATTCTTGAGCTCAAAACTATAGTTTGAGATTGAGATACTATCAGAATGACCTAGGGAGGAACAGTGGAAAGAGAAGAGGTGAGAGGAGAAGAGAAGCCAAACCCAAGATCTCCAAAATTTCAGAAGAGTGTGCCAGGGTCTCTACAAAGGACACTCCTGCCGAGACTTGCTTACCCAGCAGAGAATAGAGGCAGAGTAGAGGTAGCCAGTTCTCATCTTTGGACCAAAATTCAAATTCCACTGTATCACTAGTTTAGATCTGCCAGTCTGTGCTAGGATATCATCCATGTCACTAGTCTGCAAGCCACTGTTCATCTGTTATTTTCTGTTTAGCCTTGTTCTTTAGACATTCACCTGAGTCTGTCTTTCGTTCTTTCTTTCTTTATATATTTATTTATTTTTGAAGAGGTTTTTGCTATAAGGTGAGTTCGCTCACCAGAAAGAGAGAGGCAGAGAGACAGAAAGTGAGAAATCACCCCCATGGGGGATGGCCACACCGCAATCCCTTCTCCTCCATTCTCCTCTCGGGATCTTGGGCATGCACGCACATGTGCCTGGCGTGAGTTTAAGCCACTAGGTCCGGGACTTCAACCATGGTCGATTATATGGGAGTCCAGTGACATAGCCATTATGTCAACTGCTGGTCCCAAACCTGAGTCTTTTTATTTAAAACTTGTGCCTGTCTTTCCTCTAGTTTTGCTTGATTCTTTGGAATCAAACTGTTAAGAGGCATCCTTCCTATAGGTCACACAACTATCTTCAGAGTAAATATTTTTTTAACCCATCCTTTTGTCTGAACTACATCTTTTTTTTTTTTCTTTTCTTTTCTTTTCTTTTCTTTTCTTTTCTTTTCTTTTTTTTTTGGAGAGGTTTTCGCTATAGGGTGCGTGCGCTTGCCAGACAGAGAGAGACAGAGAGATAGAAAGCGAGAAATCACCCCCCAGGGGGGATGCTCACGCCACAATCCCTTCTCCTCCATTCTCCTCTCGGGATCTTGGGCACGCACGCACACGCGCCCGGCGTGAGTTCTAAGCCACCGGGTCCGGGACACGAATCGCGGTCAACTACGTGGGAGTCCAGCGACATAGCCATTACGCTAACTGCTGGTTCCCTCTACATCTTTTTTAAATTAATTTATTTTTTATATACATTCAGTGACGTTGTTAACTTATGAAGTGAACATTTCAATATGTGAACATTTCTTCCCAGTCCAGTTGATCAAAATATCTTCAACAGATTACACCACACCTCCCTGTCCCGTCAATGCACTGCCTCTGTATCCCTCCTCCAAATGACCTTCCCTAGGCCCCTCTCCTCCACACTCATCACAACCGACATTCACACCCATCTCTTCTGTTTGTATATCTTTTAGTCAATCAATTTTGGTCTTAGAGTGCAGATACTTGGTATATATTAAGTGGGGACATGAGAGCTGTTGTACCTATTGACAAGTTTAGCTTCTGGGCCTCTGCCAAATGGACTATTAAAGAGGAAAGTGAGAAACTGAAGGGAAACTATTTGCTTACTTTAAAGCTTTTCTAGGAAGTGGGATTAGTTATCTAATCTATAACAGAGTAGATGGTGTTTTATTAGATTTAATAATGACCCAGGAAACTACTAAAATATGGCCAATGCTTAGTTGTTCAAGCTGCTTATCCAGTTTTTAATGATTCACATAACTTTTTCCACCTGTCTTGCATTCTACATATTAGAAAAGTTACAGATTGGGGCAAGAATGGAGATGAAACTCAAATTCACTCGACAACTATTGTTCAATTTGTCCACTTTGCATCTCGAAAGTAAATTTTCTTATTGTTCTTGCAAGAAGATACAGTTTAGGGACTTTTGCATGACTGGACCTTCCGTCCATCTCTTCTACTACCAGCAATAATGACAAGCTGTTTTCTGTTTCCTTCCCCTGAACTTCAGGCTGGATGATTGTACCATGTGATTATCTTTTAAGAAAAATAGCCTGACCTCAGCATTGTAACATCATCCTTCATGATCAACTTTTCTTCATAAACATTTTCACTGTACTGGAGGAGGACAAAGAGTTTCTCAGGCAAAGACTTTCTGGGAAATTCCCGGAGCAATGAGTTCAGCTGAGAAAAACTTCAGGCCAAAGCCACCTGGCACTCAGTCTAGGACTGTGCTGGGCGTTCGTGTCTGAGACATGGGGCCTGCATAGATTAAGGAGGCCTTGCTGGTTATGTAGGACCCTCAACAGGCCAGAGCAGGCTGTGGTTTACTCAGAAGCAAGACCATAAGGGAGTCGTAAGCCCTTCTCTGGCACTGCAGGGGAAACTAGTTCTTACTGGCTCAGCCTAGACCTACTTACCAGTCCATTGAACCAACTCTGGACCTAACAGGCTCAAGACCTAACTCTGGTCTTTGGGGGTCCGAAGTGATCAGACCATTATAGAGCCCATCTGCAGCTGAGTGCACTTCAGAAGAGTAAATCCAGAAATTTAATTTTGTTATTTACTTTGATGTGACATGTTATCATTAGGCCAAAGGCCTTCTGAGATATACACATGCCAGATAATTATTTTATTTTTTTCAAAAATTAAAACAAAAACAAAAAGAACTCTTCTATAAATTGTAATGATGACTTGGATGCAAGGCAAGATGGCCCACTCTACGACACCAAAAACAGGCAAGAGAAGAGGTCAGAATCCTGCATGAGACTGAAGGACACTGTGGTGACAAATCCATAGGGACAACTGGGGTTGGCTCTGAAGGCAAAGTCTATTCTCTTTCTGCAGTCCAGGAGTCTGTAGGATTCTTGTCATCTGACACTGGGAAAGGGTTCCAGAGGTAGCACAGGCTTGGCTGGGCTGGGCTGGGGCACTGGGAGGAGGCAAATGCTTGTAAGGCAAAGTGGAAGGATATCTAGCCATCAGAGTGAGGGTCAATCAGGGTTACCTTTCTAAAGGGCTGGGCAATATGGTTAACAGATCAGAATAGGTCAAAAGAGTAGGCCACTGTAAGCTTAGTGGGAGAGAAGATAAGGGAAGAGGGACCTGCAATTTATGTGCTTAGGCTCTTTCTTAGGACCCCAGCTCTGGGAGCTGATAAGCAGCAGGAATGAACACACAGTAGAAAAGCTTCATAACTCTCCTGACTGAAGGACTGAGAGTGGCTTGGTTCTCAGGGCATGGAGTTCTCTGATATTTCTCCACCTGGACGAACTGCAATGAGCACACCTGGTCTGAGTAAACTTATGCCATGTCAGTAGCTTCTTTTTCTTGCCAGTTGTGGATCAATATCCTCATGTGACTTGATCACTAAGAGATAAATACAATCGTATTTGAAAACATCAGCCAAGGTCACACTTAGGAAGCAATGCCAACTTGAAACAAGGCCAAGGCTAATTTAACATGGATGAAAACAAGCTACACCTTTTTTTGTTTGTTTTTTTATTTTGTCACAGGGTGCATGTGCTTGCCAGACAAGCAGAGAGAGACAGAGACAGAGACATAGACAGAGGGAAAGTGAGAAAGCACCCCCTATGGGGGATGGCCACACTGCAATCCCTTTTCCTCCAGTCTTCTCTCAGGATTTCGACGCACACATGCACATGTGTCCAGCTTGTCGTTCAAGCTGCCCACACTGAGACTTCAGTTGGCCATGCGGGATCCAGCGACTTGACCACCACACCGCCTGCTGGCCCCAAAGTACGTCTTTACCACACAGAAGCACACTCTCCAGGCCCGGGGCAGAGAGGATAGATAAGGCAGGGCCGTTTTGTTTGTATCTTCTGTGCCTACTTTCAGAGATCCCGCTGAGCTCCCCAGCCTCCTCCTGTGCTGCATTCTCGTAGGGCCTTTGTCTTCTTCCTTTTCTCTCTTTCTCTCTTTCACCTTCTTTCCTTCTTCAAATATTTGCTGAGTACCACTATGTGCTGAGGTTATAGCAGAACGTCTCTTCTCTTGGGGATCTGATATTCTAGTCAGGTGAGTCCTACAAACAAACTATTGAAAACAAGTGAGGGCCAGCCTCATGGCCTAGTAGTTAAGGGACCCGATTCCACATGACAGTTGCAGTTTAAATTCTGGCTCTGGTGGCTTGAAAAGGATACACTGGGCACATATGTGTACATGCCCCAAATCCTGACAGAGTGGAGAAACGGAAGAGAAAGGATTGTGATGTGAACACGCCCCATTTGGAGGGAACTTTCTCCCTCTCCTCTGTGCTTCTCTGTCTCTTTCTGGCAAGCACAATACCCTCTAGCAATTAAAGAAAAGAAAATATCAAGTGGAAAAAAGTGCTGCAAAGGAAAATAAAATAATATAAAAGTGTAAGTAGGGTGACCAGGAGAGACCTGTCTGACACCCTGACCTCTGAGCAGAGCCCTGAAAGAGTAAGGAAGCGAGCCATGTGGATATGTGAGGGCAAGAAAGGGTAGGCAAAGGCCCCGAGGTCAGAGCTGTTGGAAAATAAGGAGGCCCGTGTGGCTGCGGCTAAGTCAAGCAGATGGGGAGTGGGAAGAGGCATAGTCAGAAGTAGCTAGGGGCCGACGTGGTAATAGCTGGCTGCAACTGATGCAACTTCAGAAATTTGTCTTCCCAGGGAACATTTCCTTAGTGGCTTCTTAAACACGGAAGAAACATCAAAACTAAAACAAATGACTTTGAAGTGTCCTTTAAAGTCCGGAGGGAAAATGCTCTAAGAAGGGGCCCCTCTCTTCAAACCCCACCATAGACATTTGTCCTTCAGAACTTTGCTTCCCTTCTCCTTTCTAAAAGTTGTTTCCTGGCTGAGGACGTGGGGGTGGCAGGGGTAGGGGGACTTCCTTCAGCAGGAACAGAAAGCACCAGACTGTTTTCTGGCCAGGGCCTTCCTCCCACTCAGCAGACGTCTCCAGGGAGGGCAGTGATGGAGGCAGGAGGTGGGTGATGTGCTATTTTTTTTTTTTTTTTTCTGTAGAGGTTTTTGCTATAGGGTACATGCACTCACCACTCGCCAGAAAGACAGAGACAGACAGAAGGACAGAAAGCAAGAAATCAGCCCCCAGGGGGGATGGCCATGCCACAGTCCCTTCTCCTCCATTCTCCTCTCGGGATCTTGGGCACGCACGCACAAGCGCCCGGCGTGAATTTAAGCCACCGGGTCCAGAGCTCGAACCGTGGTCGACTACATGGGAGTTCACTGACATAGCCATTATGCTAACTGCTGGTCCCATTGAAACTTCAGGTATTAACCAGCCATTTTTCCTGTGAGCCATGAGATTGGGAGCCCTGAAAAGAATGTGCTTATGGTGTCTCCCCTGCCAGGTAAGTATTGTTTTTCTTGAAATTAAAAAGTGCATTTAAAAAATACCTATTTAATGAGGTCAGTAAGCTATACAGCCCCAGCTAGGTGCTACTTTATAGTATATTCATTCTACTCACTGAGGTTTATACCTAAAGTCAGACATGTGTTCATAGATATGTATATATCAGTTCTGTTTGTTATTGAAAGTATTTAGATCAATTAAGATCTTTAGTGGATCAATAAAATGTGAAAAGAAAAACACAAAAGGCATGGAAAGCAATTGTAGATACCAGAGACAGTGTGGGAGGAGGCTGGGAAATGGCGGAGGGTGACAGGTAAGGAATCAAGGGGAAAAGCAAACAAACGAACAAACACCAAAAGATATAAGAAACAAGAAATGGAAAATTATTTGTTGACAATAACATGTATGGTAATATCCTTGATTAAGCTAATATACAGTGTATTGTGGATGGAAAATTTCATTTTGGATACTGTAGTGATGTACAGTGAATGAATATAAATAAATAAATTTAAAATAAAAATAAAGAAAATTTTTAAAAAAAGAAAAGAATATGCTCACAGGCTTGTGGTAAACCCATGGCTCTCACTTGCTCTCTGGAACTCTTTCACCTTACAACTAGGAGGCCGAATCACCAAAACTACTCAACTAAGTTTGAACATTAAAGTAAATTATTGACGTTTTTTTTTAACTGAGAACTGGGAAACAAGGGACCAAGTGGCATTTTAGAAAATATGCATTTAACATTGGAACAAGAGAAAACCTTTTGTCTCAAACAGAAAAGTCAGTTGGTACTATTTAGTCAGAGAGAGAGAGAGAGTTCATGCCTTCTTTTCTTTCTTTATCTTTTAGTTTTAAGGGCCAAATACTTGACCAAAAGTTCTATTTTACTAAAAAAATGAAGGCCTTTGTGAAAGGAATGATTAATTTCTCCCGGTACATTGCTCCCTTACTGAAAAGCCATCTAAGAACCTTTATTTTGTCTGTTTTTCTACTACAGGAGAGGCCTTCAAAAAGTATGTAGAAAAATAGAATTAATAGAATACAACAATGGATATATCTTGGTGTAAAAAAAAAAAAATCTTGAAACCCATATGTAACTTTTTATTAATTTCCATCAGTTTTCTTAAGTCCCCTCACACATGTAGGAGATGCCAAATCTCACCCAAGAGGTAGAGAAAGAAAACATCAAATGAGCATTAGGTATGGATAAAAATGCCTCAGATTATTAAATCACCTTACTTAAGACTGTTCTGTCTTGTGCAGAATATTCTGCACATCCTCAGCTTTACTTGCCCCATGATATTTTTCTCCCCCTGACATATATTGTGTCTCCTCCATCTAATTTCTGGATCACATTTTCCCTCACCTTGAGTTTTTAAAGCACAGACTATTTCCTGGATTTCCACTTTCACAAGCTGGCACCATCTCTGTGGTAGTTACTGATATTACCTCATTTCTGGCTGTCAGACATTGTTTCAGACTTGATTTTACTAATTATCTTCACTTCCTCAGATTTACTATCTTCTTTTTTTTTTTTTTTTTTTGAGAGAGAGATTTTTCGCTGTAGGGTATGCATGCTAGCCAGAGAGACAGAAAGAGAGAAAGTAAAAAATCACCTCCCAAGAGGGATGGCAATGCAACAATCCCTTCTCCTTCATTCTCCTCCTGGGATTTTGGACATGCATGCACATGTGCCCGGCATGAGTTTTAAGTGACCAGGGGGACTTGAATTGCAGTAATCTATGTGGGCCCAGTGCCTTAACCATGTCACCCAGTGGCCCCAGACTTACTCTCTTTAATACAATCCCTAATCATATCCTGTTCTTACAAATGTTAACTCTGTTCCACCAAGACAGCTATAACCCAGCCTAGCCAGAGTCTTGACAAAGTAGTATGAAATCCCCTGAAAATAAAACTTCTCATGCTGGAAGTAAGGCATTAAAGGGTAGGTGAAGGGGACAATAGATGGCGTGGTGGTAAGGATGCTGGACTCCCCCATGGCCGACTGCAGTTTGAGTGTATGTACCTTATGGCAAAAACTTAAAAAAAAAAAAAAAGAAAGGTAGAACCCAAGCCAAGAATGATTGTAAGAGATAACTACAAAAGAGTATGTTTTATTCATTGATTTACTGCTTCAATAAACATTCCTTGAACACTCACAGTATAATTGATGCTAGAAACAACATTTTGGCAAAAATGAAAATAACGTTTGATTTCATGATGCTTACAGCTCAATAGCAGTATCATACGTGAATGAAAGAATCATGGAAACCAATATCAAATTACAAATGTTATAATAATATGCCAGTGCCCATGAGAACATAGAAGAGTGAGATTTAACTTGGTTAAGGGGTGTGGAGGAGGCCTCCTCCAGAAAAGGACAACTGATTTTAGATCTGGAGGAGGAGTTAACTAGGTGGTGAGGAAAGGGCAGATTCACTGTATGGAATCAAGAACAAAAGCTAAAGGGCTGAGAGGGGCCCAGGGTGATAGAGGCATAGAGCAAAGAGAAGAACAGAGATCATATCAAGCAAAACTGCCATTTTTAGAAAACGTGAATTAAAGCCCTTTAGCTGAAGAAAATATTCCTCCACCCCCCCACCCCCTGAGGGGTGGTGTGGTTCAGGGCAACAGCCACAAAGCTGAGGAAAACTGTAACATAATACTCCAGCAAAGGTGAATTATCCTTAAAAAAAGAATTTGGGAAAATATAAAAACACACTGAATCAGAAATCTAAAACCTAGCAGCATCAATGGACCAAAAAAGAAAGTAGTTGTTGAAATTAGGATCGATAATAAAAGGAAAATCCTACCAGAAATGTAGATTAAATTATGAGGGTTAAGGGAGGGTACATATGGAAATCTAACAAAAACTACTGAAGAAAATCAGAAAAACAACCAAGAGAGCAAAAATGAGATAAAGAAGCAACAAAGGTCAAGAAGAATGGAATAGAAGACAAACAAAGAGTGTCCAACTGGAGTTTTTGAACAACAATAGCAAAACTGTGAAACAGAACTAATATTTGAGATTACAATCGGAGAAAACTTTCTAGAAATAAATCAAGAATTAAGCCTACAACTTAAAGGGCCCATTTGAGAAAACTGACCGGCATAATCATATCAGCGCTGTATTCTAATCAAACTGCTAGGCTTTAAAGAGAAAGGAAAAAACACATAGAGTCTCCTGGAGGAGACACGGAGTAGCTTGAAAGGAGAAAAGGAGATGAGAAGAAACTGGCACGGAATCTCTCAAAACAACCCATAGAGCAGGACCAGAGTGAAGCAGCATCTTTGAGAAACTTAAAGTGCAAATCAAGAACTCTATACACAGCCAAGCTGATCTTCAAGTAGCATGGCCATAGGAAAACAGTTTTGAATATAGAAGAACTCAAAAATACTGTGTGCTCCTGCCCTTCTTGAGGAATCCACCAGAGAATGAGCTTCTTTCAACTAAGAGATGATTGGCGGCACTCCAGCAGAAAGACTGAGAATGAGCATTAGTTATCTAATTTGTAGATCTAGGATTATACAAGCTGGGAGATAGGGTGTGTAAATGTCATCTATTCCAGCTGAGTAGGAATAATGCAACTTTTAAAAGGGGAGAAGAGGGTGGGAAAGGGAAATGTAGAGTAATATTGCATTTACACCTGCAAATAATAGGTGGGAATCAAAAGATGCTATTTAAAATGGACAGACCCCCCCCCATAGTAAAAGATTAATATTTTAAGAAAAGCAATGAAAAACACTACCTAGGTAACCACTAGGACAAAATTTCAAATGTTTTTAAATATTAAAAAAATACTTCCAAAGGGAAAAGAAGGTACGCAAATTGAAAAAGGAACTTAGTAGGTAGGACAAAATGCACACAGCCATGACAATGTAAGTTAATAAGGCAAAATTTGGTCCAGAACCATTAATTACATCAATAAATATAAATAAGTTTAATTCACGTATTCAAAGAAAAATAAAGTCTTTCACTTTCAGCCATAATAGAATAACAGGGGCTGGATTGATTCTCCTGCCTTTAGTTATTATAATCCTGGATAAAATATACCAAAACAAAGGCTTCCAAACATTGGCCATCAGGCAGCGCAGAATTGCAGTCATTAAGAAGAGAAAAACAAAGTGGACCTTATGACTGTCCTTGCTTATTGTCTGGAGGCTGTTTACGTTTTGCAGTTTGGAGAGGGAGAACCCAACGAGAGCCTGCCATCTTGCTGAACTTGAAATTTGAAGGTAAATTGACATTCCTGACTCGTCCATCTTGGCATCTCCCTGTTTTTAAGGACCCAAGACCTTCAGCTAGGGAGGACTCTTAGAGCAGACACACAGTTTCCAAGCACTGAGCTCTGCACGCACGCTGAGTTCTGATGCCCCAGTGGAGTTTTGTGTTGTTTTCCCCACCCCTAGACCACTGCATGTGGCCCTGGCCTCCACCCAGCTCGGATGGAAGCCCTGACATGTGTGCCACAGCCAGGCGGGCCCCCAGAGTTTGGCAAAGTGTCCTGCTCACACTAACTTTTGCGTCAGTGGCACCCACCCACGCCCCCCACGCCCAGCATCTGCGATGGCTTGGAGCCTATTCATGAACGAATGCTTTAGAGAGGACAATAACATATATTCATGGTCATGGTGAATTCATGGGCTCAGGGAAGCTTCTTCTGTGTGTTTTCCAGTGTGTGCTTCCACAGGGCGGTTTATCGGTCCCCTGTTCCAGGCGTTTACTTACTGTCATCAGGAGGGCAGCCAGCCAGAGGGAGGATGGGTCGGTACGTTTTTGTCTTTGGGTTCTGTACAAACAGTACTTTGAAAATAAATAATGAGCTAAGAAATGAACTTAGAGGGAAATTTCCAACCTCCTTCATCTTTCCTCTAACCTTGCGAAGGTTCGCTATATTTATTGCACCTCTTGGTGTTGCTCATATATTACTTGCCTGGATTCTGTTTCTCCCACCTGTTTAGAACTGGAAACACATTGGGGGAGAGCTTTGTCTGAGCTCCTTATCACCTCTGCCTTCATTTCAGGGCCCCTCCTGCCATAAGAATAAAAGGATTCAATCGTAACTTGCTTAAAAATGTTTTGGAACATGGTAGCTTTGTTGAAAGAATAAGCTGGCCTGCGTGTTGGCAGTTCTGTTGCTGTTCTCGACTTACGTAAGCCCCTGGAGGTGAAGTCCCAAATGGACAATGCTCCTCTGGCCCAGGCAGGAGTGAGGATGGTGGCAGGGACACAGGTCCCAGTGAAGCCAGGCAGATGATCCCTAACCCTTCTAGAGACAAGTGGTCAGGAGAGTGTGGCTCACTACTGAGCAGAGCCGGGGGTCAGACAGATTGAAGGAGAGGCACAAGAAAAGGACAATTCCCTGTCTGCCAGAGTGTCAAGACTATGCTTCTGCTACCTGAAACTTCTTCCAGGCAGGCAAAGCTCATAGTTTTCCTTTCTAAGAGGAAGACAGTACACGTTTGGTGACTGTGAAGAAGTGTATTAAAAAGGTGCAGATCAAGTGCCACCTAGCATTATTCTCCCTGTCCTGGCTGCATGCTAATTATCCAAGTGAATACCCATCTCTCATGGTTACTGCTAGTCCGACCTAGAGCTTGCAGCTCCAGTCTGGCAGGGTAAATGTGGCTCTCATGCTTCAGTGAAGAGAATTTGGGAGACCATGATCTATTGTGCCAGTCTAGGGCTGAGGGATCTGGAGGATGTTTGTTACCCATTCTCTAACTCTCTTTCCAAGGGTGCTTTTCTTCTCCCATGGGAGAAGACCTTTCCTGGGAATTAGGAACCAACACTGAAGCAAGGCATTCAGTTGGCATACAATAGCAAATGTTTGCATCCCTTTGCTTTCTGGTCCATTGTTCAAGCATGGGACTCTCTAGTTCATTAAGTGCTTGGCTCTTCCAGAAGTCAGCAAATTACAACCTATGAGTCAAGGGCCAGATCTCCCATGCCCTTTCACTTCCATGGTATTTAATGACTGATCACAGAGAGCAGAGTTGAGTAGCTGCAACAGAGACTGAATGTCCACCAAGGCAAAAACGTTGCTAGTCTGCCCTTGACAGAAACACTGTGCAAGCCTTTGCTTTAGATAAGACCAGTTAAGACCAGTTATCCTGGGGGCAAGAGATTGTCTTTGCGTTTGCAGACACCCTGGCCAATATATCAGGAAGGGATGGAGAAGGGATCCATCTTTCTGACTGGTTATGATGAGAAGAACCAAGATGGGCCAATTGGGATATTGTAAGCTTTAACCTTCTGGGCACCAGTGTCTCTATCTGATGCACCCAGTCATTCATGGATTTGGAATAGAAGTTCCTCACAGTTGAGAATGTTTACTACTTGGGACCACTCTAAACTAAGAATAAGAAGAACAAGCAATTCATGTTTATATTTCATGTAAAACGAGTCCAGTAACCAATACTAAGAAGCTGGTTTCCAATTACCTGGAGGTAAGTTTAAACACTACATGAAGTAGCCCCATGCCTTCCATCAGAGGAAGTCCAAATGATGAAATGCAGACTCTTTCTATCTACAGTGGCTCAATAGTTATGGAATATCCTTAAAACCTGTTAAACTCTTGTATTTTTATCGTTGCCTGGACTTTGTGGCAAAATCTAAATCCAAACTGCCACAAGTGATCGCCAGGGTCACATTCTGTTTTTCCAAAAGAATTATGGGCGCGGAGAAAATGAGCAGCAGCTCGGAAGTCATCAGTGCCAACGCCTGTATTAGCAAAAGGCATCTGGGGCAGTTTTTTAAAAATGTTTTATTATTCTAATTTGTTTTATGTGTTCAATTATTGTACAATGAATTACCCAACAGGCATACACTTCACATCAGTCCAGTTGAAGATATACACGTTATTATCCACAGACAATCCTCCATTTCTGGCCCCCTGAATGTCTTCCCTCTCTGTTTCTTAAAACTGGCATAGGAAGATATTTTCAGTTATCAGGATGTGCCTCTGTAGGGAGTATGTAACAGCCTCCTGGGGAATTGCTAGGACTGTGCTTCTTCCTAGTCTCTCATGTCGATGAGGCGGTCTACATTACATAAGAATGTGCTAGAAGAAGGAGTATGATTAAAATCCAGCTGCAGATAGCAGTTGGTGTAATGGCTATGTCGCTGGACTACCATGTAGTCGACCACAGTTCGAGTCCTGAACCCAGTGGCTTAAACTCATGCCAGGCACATGTGCATGCGTGCCCAAGATCCCGAGAGGAGAATGAAGGAGAAGGGATTGCGGCATGGCCATCCCCTGGGGGGGGGGGGGTGATTTCTCACTTTCTGTCTTTCTGGCAAGCACATGCACCCTATAGCAAAAACTTCTCAAAAAAAAAAAAAAAATCCAGCTGGAGGGGCCAGTAGGTGGCGTGGTGGTTAAAGGTGCTGGACTCCCACATGGCTGACTGTGATTCAAGTCCCGGATTGGTGGCTTGCTTTCTCACTTTTCCTCTCTCTCTCTCTGTCTTTCTCTAATCAAACTGGAAAATGATAATAATAAATAAATTTAAATAAAATAATTAAAAAAATAAATACAGCTGGAGACAATACTAAGGGCAAGATGGGCGTGGGGACTGGGTTGGAAGCAGCCCTCATCTCTTTCCTGCCACATCCCCTCCTTTGAGAACCTAACTGTATCTGTTGCCCCTGGTAGCCAACCACATAACCCATGCCCTTGGCCACCAAAAACTGAATCAGGATTAGACACATGACCTACTTTGGACCAATCAGACCTCTTTAGCCAGAACTTGGAGTTAGGACACAGGGGCCATTTGTTGTCTATAGTTCTGGACCACAAAATCCTGTGGGCAAGTCCTGTTCAGACAAAGGAAACTGGACAGGAAGGAGGAGATGGAACAGATGCTCAGGGACTAAGACAACCGACGGAGGGAGGAAGAGCAGTTGCAGGAGACTCTAGCTCCTCACTGGAATTCCCCAGACTGGCTTTCACAGCATTCCCTCACTGCTGTGTAAATAATCCCCATTTCCTTACGTTAGTCTGAGTAGGTTTCTGGTGCTAGCAAATGAATGCTAGCACCACTCTAAGATAGAATGGCTGGGGTGGAGGTGAGGGGTGGCTGGTGATGAGCAGGAGAACTTTTCTGGAGAAAATAAATCTCAGAGCCAGAGTACACGTACACTATCCCATTCTAAATTTTATGGAACAGCCCTGTTTCAAATGTGTCCGCTTGCACAAATTTCTGTCTAGACAAATACAGGTGTCTGTATAAATACGTAATCTTATATTGGGAAGGCCTTCCTAAGTAAGACACAAACCTGGAAACCATAAAGAAAAGAAGAAATTGGTAGATTGGATTCTCTACCCTTCAATTTTAAATTGCCTTTGACAAAAGATGCCACGAACGAAATCAAAAGTGAAGGGACAGCTTGAGAGCTGAATGACAGTTGGGGCCCTGCACATTGCACATGCCCCCCTGCTGCAGGTCAGACACGCCCTTCAGGCCACGAGACAGCCCCAGCCCTGGATTCATGGCTGCTGTGATGACTGAGAATGTCGCAACCATTGGCAGCAAGACCATGACCTCTCACTGTCCCAAAATGAGGAAATGAGAGGGAAGAAAGAGGAAATGGGATGGGACGGAACATGGACAAGAACAACAGAGAACGTGCAGGCACATTAAGAAAGATGGAGGAGCTGTTTAGCTCTTCTCTGCGTCTGGGCCCTCTCCTAGGTGCTACCCTAGTGATGTCTGAGAGGACTTCAAAAGGCTCATGGAAAAACAGAACTAAAGTATAAGTTTATTTTGGTGCCAAAAGAAAAAAAATGAAATTCATGTGTAGGTTTTTCGTAATACTCATTTTCCATGAGCTTTTGAGGACTCCTCATACTACCTCATTTAAGTTGTTATCTTAGTCATGGGCTTACCGTAGGAGGGGAGTGGGAAGCACTTAAAGTGAGTGGTCATGAGGGGGCTTAGAATTCATCCCACTCCACCTAACCCAAAGTCCATGCTTGAGCAGATTAAGTCCGTCGATTATCCAAAAGGCTTCTGAACAGACTTTTTTTTTTTTTAGATCTAACATTTCCTTTCCATTCTTTATCATTTCCTCGTCCCCTAAATGAAATTCCCTTTCTTTTTACCACTCACTAGAATGGAGAATTGAAATTGGGTTCTTTTACTTAATAGCTTGCCAAACGATAAACAGCTCTCTCAAACTAAGCCACATCTCATCTAGGGAGAAGGCAATAAAAATAGTGATTTATGTGGTCAAGAGTACACTGAGACATTTTTATAGCATCACAGATGGCTTTCTAAATTGCAGAGCAGTTTTATTTCTTTCTCTGTATCTCAATTTCTTGGTCTATGATTTGAAAATAATAAGAGATGCCCCCCTCCCTACTTCTCCAGTGAATGAGTTAGATCACGAGGACCTATATATAAAAGCACTTTGAATCTTAGACGGTTCAAATGATGAAATCACCCCATTTTTTTATCCCATATGAAAGATCATATGGGGACCTTGCATAATGAGGCAAGGCATATCTCAATGTTTGTGGGGAAGTGATTTGGCTCAGAGAACACTTGACACCATGCAGTATCAAGCTGCTTAAGAGGGGTCAAGTATATACAGAGTACTGTTATTTGGATGCATCTTTGATAGCTCTATAGTAACTACTGGAAGTTCTTATGGGGTGGGGATGGTAAAAAAAAAGAGAGAGAGGGAGAGAGAGATTTCCGTTTATATCTTATTCCTCCTATAGATTTTTCTCTCTCTTTTTTTTTTTTTTCAGTTTGCCAGAGGGCACGTGTACTCATCAGAAGAGAAAGGCAGAGAAAGAGAGAAAGAGAGAGAGAGAGAGAAGTGAGAAAGCATTTCCCATGGGAGATGGCCATGCCACAGTCTCTTCTCCATTCCTCCTGTCAGGATTTTAGCTATGTATGCATATGTGCCTGACGTGTTTTCCAAGCCGCCAGGTCTGGAACTCAAACTAGGGCAATCAGCCATGTGGAATCCAGCTGCCTTAACCACCACACACCTCCTATCATTTTAAGGACAAAACTGCTTGAGTCTGGTTTTCATCATGGATCTTTGGTAGCTTCAGCCATAGCCCTGGCTCTGTACATAATCTCTTTTCCAACTTCAGTCCTACATGTACAATAGATCTGTTCTCAGTCCATTTTCTGGCCTTTTCCCTTCTGCCACTGGCAGTGGGTCCCTGAGATTTGACAACCCACATCAGAGGCAGCATCATGTCGGGGTTGAGAGCACAGGCCCTGGAGCAAGCCTGCCTGTGATCCTGAGGCCCCTTGTCACCTGGTGCTCTGAATGCTGACATCCATGCTCATAGGGCCCTTGGGACAATGAAATGAGATGGGAATCCATAAGGCATTAGCTACTGCTTGGTTCAATATATGACAACTCTAATTTTTCTAGGCATATTGTGGAAAACATGGTGGAGGGGCCAGCAGTTAGCGTAATGGCTATGCCGCTGAACTCCCATGTACTCGACCGTGGTTTGAGTCCTGGACCCGGTGGCTTAAACTCACTCCAGGTGCATGTGTGTGCATGCCCAAGACCCCAAGAGGAGAATAGAGGAGAAGGGATTGTGGCGTGGCCATCTCCCCTGGGCGGGGGGGTGATATCTCACTTTCTATCTTTCTGGTGAGTGCACATGCCCTATAGCAAAAACCTCTCCAAAAAAAAAAAAAAAAAAAAAAAAAAGAGAGAGAGAGAAAGAGAGAAATGTCTTTATCATAAAGTAGAAATTACCAGCATTAACTTTCTCATTCAGCAACTATTCTGTTTCTTCTTTTTCCTTAAAAACTCATCTCTTCTCTGTCTGTCTTTGCTTCTTCTCTCACTTTACACCTTTTAAAGAATATAAGCAACTCCTTTAAATATCAGGTCAAACATTCTTCCCTTGCGTAGAAATCACATTCCTCCCCCGTATGACTGGCTGGGCCTGTTACCTTTGGATGAAAATTTTGTCTGAGATGTTGGAGAAAACGGGTTGGTTTCCCCTTAGAAATTCAGTCTGTATGACATTTATCATCTCGTGCTGGTTTTGAGGCCTTGCTGTCCCTTGGAATAGAGACCTACACAGCTAACCTTTACTGAGTGTTCCCTGAATACCAGGCATGGTGAATTTGCTTGCCCAAGTTCACGAATATGTGACAGATTTGCCGAGATCTGTCTAACTTCAAATCCTGCTGCTCTTATTCACTATTATCCTGTCTTTCCAGCCAAGGTCAGGCTCTCTATGTTTCTCTAAGGTGACTGTCCCTAGGAGTGCAGAGCATCATGGCAGAGGAGACTAGATGTCACCTGTTACAGCTCTTGGAAGTGGCACAGACCATGGCTGGGCTTTCTGTTCTGATGGCAAATAGCAATGAGGGTGATATGGAAGTTTCCATTTGTATAGTCCATAGGAAGAGACATCCCTAAGATTTCGGGCTGAGAGTATGGTCAAGTATATATGATATCTGATCATAGTATTTTAGGGCTGAGCTTGATGTTAAAGACCATCTCCTCTAACTCCTTTATTTGCAGCTGAAAAAACTGAGGATGTGAGTTTAAGTAAATTGTCTGAGGACACACAGCCGGTTAGTTAGATGTAGAGCTAAGGCTAAATTTTTTGGACTCAGAAAAAACTGCTTTTCTGAATCTACTTTCACTGTGCACAGGGTTTGCTTGTTTTTAAGACATCTCAAAGATCAGAAAATTAAATTGCTTTGCTTTTAGCATCATAGTTTATATTGCACAGTTCTGCTAGAATTATAAATAATAATGCCAGCCAATCTCCCAAATCTATGGGTTCCAAATTGTTTCTCCAGTTGCTAAACTATGATATCGAATTCAAAACCATATTCCTATCACATAAAATATCCAAAGAACTGGGAGATTTTCTATGAAAACTCAGTGGTGTGCTGACTGCCAAGGTGGAAAACTCAGGGTTCCCTGGAAACTCCTACAACTTGGTGCTCTAGGGAGTGCCATGCCTCCAGCAACCGCTCCTGATTTACCCGCTCCACCAGCAGCCAGGCCCCAAGTCCCACCTACCCTTTCTGTCCTTGCCTCCCTTGCCTACTTAAGAACTGCAATTTTGCCTCAAATCCTCATCAGCTGAATAACCCCTAGATGGTAAATTATTGGAACAAAAGTTCCACACTTCTTCCATATCCACTTCTGGTCTTGGTGCAGACACGTCTACTCTTTCACGTTCCCTAGGACTGAATTTCCTCGTGGGTGACACAGGACAGTGGTTCCTGCCCGCTTAATTTCAAGGTTGTTCTGAAAGTTAAGAGTTCACAGATTCATGGAGGTAAACTGGGCCTGGTCATGTTAGAGTTAGGAAAATGAAGACCCAGTGGTTCCGTGACTCTCTTGAGGCTATGACATGGGTCCAAGCTTCAGGTCCAAATCATGACTGAGCTTCAGGCCCTCCCCAGATGTTTCTTCACGCTCCAGTGCTGCCTGTGATGATACAAATCAAGCTATGTTTAAAATGATAAATCATGACACTGAGCAACATGTAATTATTTAGGTATTAATTAATAGACTGTATCGAGTCAGCACTAAGCTAATTTTTGTCATGCCTTAACAGGGCTGTAGGTTGTCAGGAATTTCTGAAGATAGCAAAAATATTTGTGTGAAGACAAATCTATTCCCTTCCACTAAGCACAAGGAAAGCAGGAAGGTTGACTAGATATATTCACGTGCAGTCTCCTCTGGCAGCCACCTCCTATTGCTTTTTTTTTTTAAAAAAAATCATGATTATTGAGATTCACATACCATAAAATTCACTATGTGAAGGTGTGTAGTTCGGTAATTTTTAGTATATTCAGAAGGTTGAATAGCCATTGTTGCTCTCTCATTCTAGAACATTTACACCGTCCTGTTGCACTTTGCTTGTCAGCTGTGTCAGGTTGAGTATGGCTTCTTCATCAGGTTTGATTCTTTGGTTTAGCACATGTTGCTTGAATGTGCTGTTCATCTTGGCTCAGATGATCAGATACCCAGAGTTCACTCTCTGTCTGGAGAAATCAGTGTCTACCGAAGGTCTGGATGCCTCAAGCATGGGCCAGGAGTAGGGATAAGACAGGAACGAGGCCTGAAAATAAGTCTTGGCATTGAGAATAGGAGCCCCAAAAGCAAAACTCAGCCACCAAGGCTGATTTGCAGGGCTCAGTAGGAGAATTTCCCAGGCCACGAGTGTATAAAACTGGAAGTAGGAAGCATGGTAGCTTCAAATGTGGTAGAGGGGCCAGCTGTGCTGCTACTGGGTGCTGCTGCAGCTATACAGGAGGCGTGAGAGAAGGCCACAAGTTGGGTCCCAGGCTGATCCAAACACACTGGTTGTCCTGTCCATGGTACACTGGCAATCCTGGCTGGCTGGAAGACTAGGCGTGGGTCACAGCATGGTGAAACCTGTCACAGGTACTTGTCTCTCTCTCTCACTTGCTCTTGAAAGAAAGAGAAAGAAAGAGAAGAAAGGAAGAAGAAAGAAAGAAACTTAAAAAAAAAATAATAAAGACAGTGAAGGACTGTCCAAAGTCCCATTCTCTGCAGCTTCAGGGCCTCTATGCAGGCTAAAACATCTCCACCCCCGCATTCCCACCTAATCTAAGCCCCCTGGGATCTCTGAGCATTCACTGCAGCAGGTCCTCAATGTCCCTTCCCTTCAATAGCCTGTCTCACCCTGTGCATGCTCAGATTGCTGCTGACGTGTCTGTGTTCCTGAAGGGATCGCAAACTTGGAAAAGGAAGAAACTCTGCCGCTTTGGGTTACCTTCCCTCTCTTCCTTCAGCACTATCAGCCACCATGCTCAATGGACCTTTCTTGAGCAAATTACTAATTTGGCCCCAAGCCCAAATTTCTCTTTTTATGTTCCTGTAGTGCTCAAATTGAAATGGAACACTGAGAATGTACCTGAGCGACCCATAATTCTCCAAGGTAGAGACACAAAACAGTAGTGATCCTGGATCAAAGCTGCCTTCCGTAGCTTTCACTGAATACCCTAAAGTCCAAGAGCAAATGAATCTCTGCTCTCTCTCTGTGATAACCCTTCAGGTATTCAGAGTGAGCTGTCATGCCCCCTATATAGTTTATTCTCTTGGTTAACCATCTGTACTTCCTTCAACATTTATTCATAATGTATAAATTATTTACTCAATCATTAATTCATTTGACAAATACTTTTAAGCATGTTCTATGTACGAGGCACTGTGTTGGAGGCACTGAGGACAAGAGAGGGCGTGACAAAGACCCTGAATTAAAGATGTCTACACTCTGGGGCCAGCAGATGGGATAGTGGTTAAGGTACTGGACTTCCAAATGGCCGACTATGGTTTAAGTCCTAACCTGGTGGCTTGAAAAATCACACTGGGCACGTGTATGTGCATGCTCAAAATCCCAAGAGAAGAATGAATGAGAAGAGATTGTAGTGTGGCCATTCTCCCTTGGGGGGTGATTTTTCACTTTCCCTCTGTCTCTCTCAGCAAGCACATGTACCCTATGGCATAAACAAACAAAGCAAACAAAAAGTCCACAGTTTGTCCTGATTGTGCTTGTGCCACTCTCTGGGGTTACACTAGTTGGTCAATATCCCTTTCCAAATGTGGTTTCCAGAACTTGACACCGTATTCCCAAGGGGTCTGACCAGCACAGAGTTCAGAAGAACTGTTACTCATGACTTAGGCCCTGGGCTTCCAAGAATTTCTGATTGTTTATATTATCCTTAGGGTTATTTAGTGAAAGCTACAGAAAGCAGCTTTGACCCAGATTATTATTATTACTGTTGTGTCTCTACCTTGGAGAACCATGGACTGCTCAGGTACTTTCTCAGAGCTCCATTTCAATTTGAGCACTAGAGGAACACACAAAGAGAAATTTGGTGCTCTGGGTATCCCGATGGGTTGTGTGTGTGATGTGAGAAGATATTTTGTTACAATTTTCGTATGACTGTCTTTGTTATTAAGCCAAATATCTAGTAGTATTTCTGGTGAAAAAAGTTCATCAAACCCATCCTTATCCTGAGCCTTCTCTCTCCTCCCACCAAAATAAACCCTTAGGGGAACCAGCAGTTAGCGTAATGGCTATGTCGCTGGACTCCCACGAAGTCGACCGTGGTTCGCGTCTCGGACCCGGTGGCTTACAACTCACGCCGGGCACGTGTGCGTGCGTGCCCAAGATCCCGAGAGGAGAATGGAGGAGAAGGGATTGCAGCGTGACCATCCCCCCTGGGGGGTGATTTCTCGCTTTCTGTCTCTATGTCTCTCTCTGTCTGTCTCTGTCTGGCGAGCGCACGCGCCCTATAGCGAAAAAAAAAAAAAACGTCTCCAAAAAAAAAATAAATAAATAAAATAAACCCTTAGGAATAAGCGCATTGCCATCCTTTATCAGACTAAACCCATAGTAAAGACAGATTTACACACACACACACACACACACACACACACACACGCTATCCCTAATGGTTCTTTATGTTTCTGAAAATAATTGAAAGGGAAGCCTAGACATCTGGCCCAGGAATAGAGCTGTTTCTAATTCTGGGGGCTGTTTGTCTTCAAAGCAGAGTGGACTCCAGGTGCTTTCAAATATGCTCGTCTTGAATGGTGCTTGCTCAGAGCCTGGCAACCTCCAGCCTCCGCCTCATTGAAGACTGTGGGGTTTGGGCCACCTCATTTTGGCTTCTGACCTGAGTATCTTTGGTCTTTAAATTCCTTCAGGCTTTAGGCTTTGTACTTTGGGTTTTTGCTTTAAAGTTGGAAATGTGAATTTTTTGGTTATGCTGTTTCCTGGGTACTTTCCATATGTGCAGTTGCCAGACTCACCAGGGGCCAGAGGTCAGCAGAAGAGAAAGTCCTTCTCTGTGACAACTGGGATGAATGTGGGAGAAGCCCACTGGGGTCAAGGACCCAGGAATGATTCCAGAAAAAGTAGTGTATGCGAGTCATTCTGTTCTCTATTCCTTATATAACTGTAGAACATATTGTACTGGGTATTTATAGATGGGTGATTTCACTGTTTAATATTTTCAAGTAGTTTTTCTTGATCTAACGTCACTTCATTTAGCCAATATTTGCTAAATACTGAATATATGTTATGAATTTGAAACTTAAAAAAAAAAAAAAACTGTTTTCCTAAGTGTTGTCCTAAGAAGAACCGTAGGACCAGCCCTGTGGAGCAGTGGTTAAGGGAGCCAGATCCCATATAATGACTGTGGTTCAAACCCCAGCTCTGGTGGCTTGAAAAGCATGCTGGGTGAGACCAAACAAACAAACAAAAAAGTATTTTAGAGATTTTTGCCTTAGTGCACATGGACTCACTAGAGAGAAAGACAGAGAGACAGAAAGTGAGAAATCTCCCCACACATATAACTAGGGGGATGGCCATACCTCAATCCCTTCTCCTCCATTCTCCTCTTGGGATTTTGGGCATGCTCACACACAACATGCCTGGCATGAGTTTGAGCCGCCAGGTCTGGGACCCAAACCTCAGTCAACTATGGGGGAGTTTGGTGACAGAACCATTACACCATCTGCTTGTTCCAACCTATTATATTCTTGATCTTGTGGAATCACTGTCAGAATTGTGGTATGTTGTTGACTGAAATGTCATTATGTGGTGCATGGCTACGTATATGAATATATATACACATAAGTATGCATCTACACAAATACACACACACACACACACACACACACACTCACCAGCAGAAACATTCTTGTCTCTAACTCTTTATCCCTATTTGCTTTTATTTCCTTTTTTTTTTCTCTCTCTTTTTTTTTTGAGAGATTTTTGCTATAGGGTGTGTACACTCTCCAGAAAGACAGAGAGAGACAGAGATAGAAAGTAAGAAATCACCCCCGGGGGTATGGCTATGCCGCAATCCCTTCTCCTCCATTCTCCTCTCGGGATCTTGGGCACACACGCACACGCGCCTGGCGTGAGTTTAAGTCACTGAGTCCGGAACTTGAACCGCAGCCGGCTACATGGGAGTCCAGCGACATAGCCATTATGCCATCTGCTGCTCCTATTATTTCCTTATAATGATCCCCCAAAAGTAGACTTTCTGGCTAAAAAGATAAACCAAAAATCTCAATTTTATCAACTGTACATAAAAAAGCTCTGTATTCTGAATGTAAGGTTTTTGTCCTGAGCTGTCTTGACTGTGTGACCTGGAGTTTACTCACTCCATCCGTTAAGTGGTGAACATGGTCATATACCCTATTGTGTTTCAAAAAATGATTGTGGAAAGAATGTGGTAAGACTGTTGAAAGACAGCATGTGATCAGCCTGAAGGTTCTCTGCTGAGCAGCCACTCTATGCTTCATCATTCCAGCAAACCCTGCGTTCTCCAGGTCTTCACCCCTTCTCTGCTGTAGCCCTAGTATCTCCAGAGTGGGCCTAAGTCATCTAAGCATAAACTCATCAGCCTGGCCCTGGTCGGTTCAGGAACGAATGTGGTTTAATGAGATTCAAGAGGATGTTTGTTGGGGTTTCTGGAAAATTCTCCACTCTAAAGAGAGGATTAAACTGAACACAGATGAGGCAGAGCTGAGAATAACAAGAGAAATGAGGCTGGAATCCCTGGATTAGTTAACCTTGAAGCGCGATCCGTCTCTAATGTGCAGTTACAAGACCAATTGTGATGCCGTATACTCTTGGAGTTGATTAATTTGTAACTCTAGTTCCATCATCATTTTAATTTTTTCCCTAGTTATAGGAAAAATTTTTAGTCTCTTTTATAGAGTTTCCCTCCAACTCTTATATCCTCCCCTTTCCCAATTTTCTAAAACAATAACACCTCAAGGGACTATTTGAATGAAAAGGATAGTGTTTCTGCCAGTAATTCAGAAATGACACACTTAAATCCTAAAAGACCCAACCCAGGCCTTTCAATTTGGTTACAGAATCAGAAGATTTTTCAAGTTGGAAGGACCTGCGGTGTTCAAGAAGGTCTGACCCCATTGTATAAATGACAAAACTAAGGTCCAGGAAGATTTATAGTGAGTTGCTTCAAAGTCCATGCCTGGCAGCGGGGTTCTCTGTAGGCAGCTGCTGCAGGAGACATTCCTGGCGTGTCTCCTTCCACGTTTGACTGCTGCTGAATTTCAGTAGGGAATTCAAACATGTCGTAATTTCTTCTTTGAATTCACTGTTTTCTTTTTTTTTTTTTTTTTTTTTTGGAGAGGTTTTCGCTATAGGGCATGTGCGCTCACCAGACAGACAGAGAGACATAGAGACAGAAAGCGAGAAATCACCCCCCAAGGGGCATGGTCACGACGCAATCCCTTCTCCTCCATTCTCCTCTTGGGATCTTGGGCACGCACGCACATGCGCCCAGCATGAGTTTTAAGCCACCGGGTCCGGGACACGAACCGTGGTCAACTACGTGGGAGTCCAGCGACATAGCCATTACACTAACTGCTGGTTCCCGAACTCATTGTTTTCCGATACATCAAACACCTCATTTGTAGCAAGAACCTAAAGAGCCATGCTCCTATCTTGTTTCGTTTTGTTTTTAATTTTTTTTAAATTTATTTATTTGCATTCATTCTCTGAACATCATTACAGCATACAAAATGAGATTTTCCATCCAAATTACACTATATATTGTCTCAATCAAGCACATCAACAAACATGTTATTGTCAGCAAATGATCTTCCATTTCTTGTGTTCTGTATGTTTTGCTTTTTTCCCCCCATCCTAGATTCTCTATCTCTTACCCTCTGCCATCTCCCACTCTCCTCCCACAGTCTCTGGTAACTATGTTTGCTTTCTATACTGTTTTCTCCTCACATTTTATTGTAACGCCAAAGACCCTAATCAATCCAAATACCCTCATAGCAAACACAGGTGATACCCACATTTCCATGAACACAAGTCTTACTTTACGCATCCTATAAAGTAGCACCTAGCTGTGGCTACATATCCTACTGCAGTCATTAAATAGATATATATTTTTTTTTTCTGAAACTTTTTTTTTTTGTAACTCAATTTACATTCCTTCCCTAAGCTTCATCCCAGCATACAAAATGCAATCTCCCATCCAGTACACACTGCATAGTGATACAATCATGCACATTACAAAAACTTTTCCATTACTAGTTCCTAGAATTACTTCCACCCCTCTTTCTGACCCTCTGTCCCTTCCCACCCTCCTCTCACACCACCTCCGGTGTCTACAATTGTCCTTCATTCCCTTCCCACCCACGTTGCATTGATCACACAATTTCCTACATAATCTAACTACTTTCAATGGTGAGTTCACTCATTACTACTAAGAAAACCAGTTTTAACTTAACTCAAAGAAATGCCAAGGAACTTTGCTTAAAGCCAGGAAACAAGTTAGGATTCTGTTCAAATGGAAGGTGCATGAACCTATCAGTCTCATGTACTTTTATCTTCTGTTCTGGTTCAATTTTCCTGATTAAATTCTGGGATATAATATTCAACTCCAGTCTTGTCCCTCTGATTAAGTTGGCCACTTTCATAGTTTTTTGACTCTTATTTCCGTGTGTCTGTGTTTAATTTTCTTGATACAGCACACCCTTGAGAACTTCTTGGAGATCTGGTCTGGTGCTTGTAAATTCTTTCAGGTTTTGTTTATCTGAGAATGTTCTTGTCTTTTCTTCCCACCTGAAAGATAATCTTGCCGGGTACAGTATTCTTGGCTGAAATTGCTTCTCTCGTAACACTTTGAATATATTTTCCCATTCTCTCCTCGCTCGCATTGTTTCTGATGAGAGATCTGCTGTTAGCCTGATGGGATGTCCTTTGTAGGTAACTTGATGTTTCTCTCTTGCCAATCTTAGTATCTTGTCTTTGTCTGCGGTTTTGGTCAACCTGGCTATAATGTGTCTTGGAGAAGATCTTCTTGGGTTGATTCTATTTGGGGTCCTTTGTATTTCCTGGGACTGGATCTTCGAATGCCTCTCTAGGTTTGGAAAGTTTTCTTGCAGGATTTCATGGAATAGATTATCAATGCCCTTATGGGTCTCTTCACCTTCTGGAATGCCAATTATCCGGATATTTGGACATTTGATGGTATCCAGTACTTCTCGCATATCATTCTCAAATTTTTGAGCCATTTTCTCAGTCTTCGTGGTGGACTTTTCTAAGCCAGCCATTTTCTCTTCTACATCTGAGATTCTATTTTCTGAATGATCTAGTCTGCTTTTAATACTTTCAAGGGAGATTTTGACTTCTTGTATTATAAACTTCATCTCTAATAGTTCCGTTTGAGTCTTTTGTAAAGTGTGTAATTCCTCTTTTAGATCTTGCAAGAATTTCCTCATCTCCTGGAACTCGGCAACTTCTTTCTCCTTTCTCTTTAGCAGTTCATTATCTCTCTTTTCTTCCATCTCTGTTAGCTTCGACATTACGAATGTTCTAAATTCCTTATCAGACATTTCCTTGACTTTCACCGAACTGCTTGTGGATGAAGGAGAGTTACTCTTTTCCATTGGAGGAGAGGTATTTTCTCGTTTTCCCATATTTCTCGTGATCCGACGGTGATTTCTTGTCATCTGATGAATGGCGTGTTTCTTTCAAATTCTTGAAGTTAAGCCTCAATGTTCAGGAGCAAGCAGACAGAGGTGTTCTAGAATCTGATTGCCATTCTGTTGTGATCGCACACTAGCTTTGCTTGCTGGAGGCTGAATTATGAGTAGAAAATCTTCATTTCTCCTGTGCCCTGAAATATCTAGTTCCCAGTATCCATGAGGGATCTTCTCAGAGAATGGCTCAACTCTCCTGCCACACTAGCTTTGCTTGCTGGAGGCTGAATTATGAGTAGAAAATCTTCATTTCTCCTGTGCCCTGAAATATCTAGTTACCAGTATCCATGAGGAATCTTCTCCGTTTTGTTTTTAATTTTTGACAAAGGGCACATGCACTTACTAAAGAGAGAGAGAAAGAAAGAAGGAAGGAAGGAAGGAAGGAAGGAAGGAAGGAAGGAAGGAAGGGAGAGAAAGTACCTCCCATAGGAAATGGTCACACTGAAATCCCTTCTCCTTCGTCTCTCCCTCCTTTTGGGACTTTGGGTATGCATGCACACGCACCCGGTGTATTTTTCAAGCCACCAGGTCTGGGATTTGAAGCACGGTCAGCCATGTGGAATCCAGCCACCCCAACTACCATGCCACGGGCTGGTCTGAGCCATGATCCTATCTACCACATTGAAAGTCCAGTTTTCTTCGCATCTTTCCTAGTGATTCTTTCTAGAAATGTTTAGGGAGAGGTTTCACAGATAATCTAGACTTCACCCTACAGTTTTACAGTACCTCTGTTTTTGATCTATGCTTATCGCTGAACTTCTGTTACTTTGAATATTAATTACTTCCCTGTAGTCCTGAGTTACCCTCCATGCTCCTGCCAAATTCCTCCACACACTGTCACTGCTCAGTCGTGGATCATTGCCCATGTTCCTTCTGACTGTCCCTAGCTTGCCAACTACTCGCGTTCTCCCTCTCTAGGCAATAAGATAGTTCTTGTTTTTGTTTTTGTTTTTAATGTCTGATTCTCAGAGTGTTTTCCAGGAGAGCAGGGGACCCTTAAGGAACAATTCTTTGCTCTCTTACCCAGCATGCTCCTCCCTGGAAAACACGTTTACTCAAGGATGGTTTGACCAAGGCTGGTTCCCACATAGCATCTCATTGTGTTGGGACGACATCTTCTTCCAACATCCAGCTCTGACTCAGTCTGTTCTGCTCAGCTTCCTCTTCACATGTGGTATGTTTCAGAAAGCTCACTTCCAAATTATGGGATGAGACTAGTGCAAGAATTCTTTGTGTGTGTGTGTGTGTGTGTGTGTGTGTGCGTGTGTATGTGTGTATGGTTTTTAGACAGGATCTTGCTATGACATGATCCTCTTGTCTCGGTCTCCCAAGTAGTTGGGACCAGAGGTGCATGCCACCGCCCCAGCATTGTTGTTGAGGGGACGGGCCAGAAAGTGAATCTGGACCTCTCACGTGGCCTTAGCCTGCTGAGTAGCAATATCTAGCATGTGCAACAATGGTTGTTGGCCAAGAAATTCTTAATCTATGATGATCTTCGGGGTGGAGGTTGAACACCCATAAATCTTTCAAGAGTGTATCCAATTTTGTATAAACTAGCATTTTATGGGACAAAGATTTTATGTTTTTCAGACTGTCAGAGGAGTCTGTGACTTTATACTGATCTCTAAATGGTCTCTAAACTGGCTGGTCTCTAAAGCTACTTAAGTTTTAATGTTCTATAATCCTATGAGTCCACAGCGTGGTTTTGAAGTGATATCCCCCGAAGCAGAAGCATTCAGTCACTCTACCAAACTACTCTCCTGCCTTCCTAAGTAAATATAAGAGTGTGGCCGGCCATGATGGCTCAGGCAGTAGGAACATTGCTGTGTGATATTGGAGACCATGTGGGAAGCTTCCAGATTTGTGCCTTAGGTCTACCTCAACACACTGGGTCCCTTTAGTCCCACCCACATCCTGGGGGAAGGATTGCAGCATCAAGACCCTGCCAGATACACACTGTATATCCTGATTCAATATGTACTGGATGTTTGTAGTCTATGGCAGAAATCAAAAGATCTGAAGATATGTTAGTAGAGAGGATAAATGTAGTACTAGATACGGTAAGGGAGGGGATCAGGTGGTAGAGTGTGGTGGTAGAGGGTGGGTGGGGCGAAGCAAAGGAAAGAAACATTTAATAGACAAAATAATGTAAAGTTCTCTGTTTTGAAATCTGTAATTTTTGCTTTATAAAAATAAAAATTTGTTAAAGTGTTATGGATTCTAAAAAAAAAAAAAGACCCTGCCAACAGTCTCTCTATATACATCTGTCTTTTTATTTAAAAAAAAAAATTTCTTTTTAATTTATAAAGAAAACTGGCAACTAATTAAGAAAAAAAAAATGATTGCACTATTGTCTCCCAGGCAAATGCTCTTGTTCAAATCACCAAAAGCGAAGAACTCCATCAATGGCACCAGCTAGGGTTTTTTCCCTCAGGCTTTATTAAACATGCAAACTGACAAGATGGCCACGGCCCACAGTGGCAGCAGTTGGCAAGGAAGGACACCTAAGTCAGGAAGCAGAGCATGTCAGCAGGGCACACCTGCCTTTCCTCTTCTGTTGGACCTCGTTGCAAAACTATGAGCCATCTATGCCGTGGGCAGAAGTTACTCTCTTTGGTGATGATACAGGTGTGAAAAAATAAAACTCACATCAAAAGAGGGTGGGAGCCACCCTAGATTGGAAGCCCCTTCCTCCACAGTAGCTAATGACTTTTGGAGGAACTACAGGGGCATAGCTTTGATTGGCCCACAGGGTCATGCCAGTTATGAGAGTCACTAGAGTTGGAGAAATCCAAACATAGGGCTCCCTACCTAGTACTTACAGCTGTCCCAATCCAGATAGGCTTTACCAATCAAGGCCCATTTTTACTTTTCTTTGTCAGGTCTCTAAGTGAGTAGGGCTAGGAAATTAGCCAACAATCAAATGCTCACGCAAAAATAAAAAGGGTTTCATTAAATGGATAGGAATCAGAATAACAAACTGATAAGAAGAACTAAATCACAGAATGAAATTTGTCATCTTTTGTTATAGTTGCTTTGGTTTTCAAAATGGATGTGACTTTGCACAATGCCTGGCTACTTCTGGGGAAATGTTTCCATTTGAAAATGTCACAATAGAATAAACTATATTTTGAGAGAGATTTAAATACAACGGTAGGAGAGTCTATGGCAAGAGTAACTTCTGTAGCGAATACTGAACGTAGGTTAAAAAGGCAAGGAAAAACCAATTTGACATCCAGGATTCCGCCTCAGTTAAGACAGTTGGCAAGTAAAGAAATGGTGATCCAAGAAAAAGAGATGTGGTTTCAGGGTGTCCCTTACCTTACCCTTCACCTCTGACTCTCCAAATCTGATAACATAGATTCACAAAATGTTAAAACTGAAAAAAACTAGAGATTGCTTAGCGAGCTTTTTATCTTACACATGAAGAAACTGGATCTCAGAGAGGGTAAGTAGCATTCTTCCAAGTCACACAGTTGATAGTAATGGAGCTATAATTAGAACCTCAACATTACATTCTTTCCTAAGTGAAGGAAGAGGAAGCTGTGGCAAGGGGAGAAAGGGGTGCTGATCTAAGAGGAAGGTAGTAGGGTAAGAAAGGGGAAGGTGGGAAGGCCCTGCTCCCAGGCTATGGCTGCTCCTCCGGCTGCAGAGTAGCAGCTCTTCTTGATTCCTCCTGGTAACAAAGGGCGTTTGGGCTAGTAATTTGTTAAGAAACTTATCTCTTTTAGGACCAGCAGTTAGCGTAATGGCTATGTTGCTGAACTCCCATGTAGCCGACCGTGGTTCAAGTCCTGGATCTGGTGACTTAAACTCACATTGGGTGCGCGTGCATGTGTGCCCAAGATGGAGAGGAGAATGGAGGAGAAGGGATTGCAGTGTGGCCAACCCCCCTGGGGGGTGATTTCTTGTTTTCTATCTCTCTCTCTCTCTGCCTTTCTGGTGAGCACACACACCCTATAGCAAAAACCTCTCTCAAAAAAAAAAAAAAAAGAAAAAAAGAAAAGAAAAACTTATCTCTTTTTTAAGAGAGATTTTTCTGTAGGATGCGTGCGCTTGCCAGAGAGACAGAAATTAAGAAATCACCCTCCTTCCCCCCACCCCCAGAGTAATGGCCACACCACAGTCCTTTTTCCATTCTCCTCTCGAGATTTTGGGAACGCATGCACACATGCCCGGTGTGAGTTTTTTAAGCCACCAGATCTGGGACTTGAACAGCGGTCCAGTGATGTAACCATTACACTACCTGCTGGTCCCAAGAGACTTACCTTTTTTTCTTCAAAACAGAAAGTAATTTTCTACATCAGTCATTCTTCAGGGTCTTTAAAGTACAAACAGAACTGTGGACTTCCTGGACACAGTGGCCCTGGGCTAGAACCTTCCCACATCTGTCCATCCCACTGGTCTTTTATAAGGTCAGCACTGTAGGTAAAACAGCCTAGGCATATTGTTCTTAATACCACTTTCTTGGGGACTAGCAGTTGGTGTGATGGCTATGTTGCTGGATTCCCATGTAGTCGACCATGGTTCGAGTCCTGGTCCTGGTAGCTTAAACTCATGCTGGGTATGTGCGTGTGTGTGCCCAAGATCCCAAGAGGAGAATGGAGGAGAGGGGACTGCGGCGTGGTCATCCCTCCAGGGAGTGATTTCTCACTTTCTGCTTCTCTGTCTCTCTCTGTCTTTCTGATGAGTGCACACGTCCTATAGCAAAAACCTCTCCAAAAAAACCCAAAAAACAAAAACCAACAACAAAAAAACACAACATTTTCTTTTTAATTGATGACAGGCATCTCCCTTCATATGTATTTAATATGCTCAAAGACATTTCTGGATCTTCATTTTCTATAGGAAGACTATGACTAAGAGGACCTTCAAAGATGGTGGCAGAGCCACCATGGGACTAGGAACAACTAGAAGATGAAGAATTTCATGAGAAGTAGTCATGAGTGAGGGAAGAGCCAGCTTGAGGGTTGAAAGGGGAGTGACACCCAACCCAAAGAAGATCCTAAGTGAACAGTGAAGGCAGGAGAAACATCCCGTTAGACAGAACTCAAGAGTAAGGTCTAGAGAATGTAAGGAAAGGACTTCCTTTCTCTAGCTGAAGGGTCACAGAACAAGAAGTCCAGTCACCATTGAGGAAGGAGCTAGGGATGAGAAATCAGAGCAAGTACATTGTGCTAGGAAAGGCCTGATGGCAGAACCTGATGGTTCACAGCTGAGCAAGATGGAACCGCTATGGTAACCTGCACATTCCAGGACGGAGTCCCTGTCCAGAGACCCTCACACCCACGTGAATGCCCACAAGGTCAGGGGGTTTTCTTCTTTGTAACCCCATACCCTGGAGATTCTCAAAAAAGTGTGATATTTTTCAGTACGGCCAAAGGGAATGCTCATGCTGCCTCCCTCTTGAGGAACCAATTCTTCCCCAACTTTCCTGGGGAATCCTTAGTTTCTAACCCATGGCCAATCAATAAATCTCAGTTTTTGGTTCAGAAAATGTGCTTACTCTAGAGATGTGAAGAGCTGGGTAGAGTCATAACCATGGGCAGGGTCTCAGAAGATGACATTTAAGAAGAGCAGGGATCTCACTGTGTGTGTGTGTGTGTGTATATGTGTGTGTGTGCATATGTGTACACACACACATTATTCTCCAGAGTCCTCTTTTAGGACCCAGTTACATTTTTTTTTCTTAGTTTGGTGACATCTGGCAGCATTCAGTCTCCTCCAAGCTAATGCCTGAAAAACACTAAGGTAACCTAGTGTCACCAAATTGTCACCAGCTGTGTCTAGCTCTCAAAATATGTTGCCAATATCAGAGCTGAATGTTACTTATTAACTAAACACAGCTTATTAATCATTTCTAGGTATGTGGAGGTGGTAGCATTAAGCTCCCAAAGAGCATATTCTGGCTGCTAAGAATCGTATGGGCTTTTATAGAGAGAGTAACAACAGCAGGAGTGACTCCAACTGGAAGCAAAAGGAAAAGTGTATAGGAACACAGATCTTTTCTTGATATACTGCTCTGTTTAAATTGCCATTTAAAATGCTTCCAGAAAAAGGAGGGCACAACCCTTTAAGAAAAGGATGAAGTTAATGACAGAAGAAGTGTAAATGTCTGACAGCGGAGACAGAGACACAGAGCCGATAGCTCAGTCGCTTAGTTGGGTGCCAGCAGCCTAAGGTTGCTCGTGGCAGTGCGCCTCCTTTCTCATATCCCTACAGCTTGTCAGTTTTAGGGTTTGATCTCTGAAGGTGCCTTTGAAATGCTATAGAATGTAGGCATGAGAGCAAAGCCATAGGTCAACAGACCTAGGTGCTCTCCCCCAATTCCCAGAAACTGGTAATGTGGAGGGCAAAGGCAGGTTCCTGCTGGCTTTCTCCAAGCTGAGCTTGGAGTGACTGCATCCTTGGAAGAAGGCTGGGGTGCAACATCGGGAT
The DNA here is from genome assembly GCA_026018925.1 of Tupaia tana. NCBI lineage: Eukaryota > Metazoa > Chordata > Mammalia > Scandentia > Tupaiidae > Tupaia > Tupaia tana. The sequence goes on from JAKSZU010000003.1 coordinate 196,179,381, forward strand.
GTTGCTGTCTAAAATGTCTCTCCCGAACCCTGAAATTACCCAGGATTTGAGAGCTCACCAGAGACAAAAAGGATCCTGGCTGGGATAGAGTAAGAAGAGTACCCCAGAACTCTGTGACCAACATTCATATGTGTGCACATGCATTTGACTGGGGTCTAGGGTGCAGAACAGGGTTGCCTGTGTCCTCTTTCCTGTTGAATGTTTCTTGGTAGAAAGGCCATTATCTCCTCTGCTGTAACTGGGGTTTGCTCTCTGTCTCTGCTCACTTATGCTCCACTGTCTACCAGGAATTTCTATGTTGCCTTGTCAGTTCTGAGTGCTTTGGAGCATTTAGTGAAGAGGAGGAGGTAGGGTAGGTTTGGCACAATAGTAAATATAAGCCTCTCCTGGCTGTCCTGAGAGTCAGCCTACAGGAATTCCCTGCGTCTAAAAAGCAGACCTCATTCTTCCGGAGCTGGTGACATAGGACAAGCTGCTGCTGGACACAGGAGGCCTAGTGTGGGCGGGGAGCCGAGACTCACTCCTCCTCCTGTCTGCTACCATTTAAAACCATCTGGGCGGCTCCTCATCCTGTGTGACCACACACATTCTTTAGAAAGATGTTTACTAGCTTCACAGGAAAAAAATCTCTCTCTCTAGGAGAGTTCAGGAAAATACTTTCAGTTTTCTCTCCTTCTCTTGTCTGAATCTCCATAGGAAAGATATTGGTGGCCCCTCCAGACCATGCCTCATGCTGTCCCTTGGGCTTCCCTTTCCCCTACAACTGTTGCTGCTGTGACATGCTGTGACCTTAGGTGGCTTTTCCTGACCTGACAGTCCAGCCTACTCAGTTGCTGGCCTAGTGTGGAGTGCCACCTCCACTTGAGAGGAGATCCCCACTCCTGACAGGACTGAGAATCATAGAGTGGGCAGAAAGCCCAAGACCTTTCCTCTTTAGAGCTCTTCTCCAGTTTTTATTATTACTTTTAAAAATTTATTATTTCTTTCTTCAGTGAATGAGAGAGACAGAAACAGATACAGAAAGACAGCACCCCCAATGAGGTCTTCATACTGTTGCAGAAAACCAGACACCGAGGAATGGAAAGCAGCACTCAGAGAGATTAGGAGAACTGTTTATTATGCCAGTGGGTACGGAGGAGTTAACACTCAAAATCTCCACCCCAACTGGAGGGTTGGACACAGTGTTTTATGGGGGAATTGGGGAATGGGAGATCTCTGGGTGGGGAGTGGGCTCAGATCCCACCCTATGTAGTGTCAAAGAGAGGAGTCAGAGAAGCAGGAAAATTAACCCATTCAAGGTACTAATCCATTCTAGGTTTCCAGGTTACCTTGTAGCTCAGGGAGAGGCAGTAAGTTTGCTGGAGGGCAGAAAACTGAGTTATTCATGAATTCAGGGTCTCTCCATATCAGGAGGAGTGGGGTTTAAAGACAATAGGAGTGTTAATCACTCTGTTTACTCTTAGGCAAAGGAGAAGGCGAGTTTCTAGGAATTTAACAGTTTTTAATGGAGGCCCTCCTCCAAGATGGAGTCACGCCTGCTTCCTGCTTCGATACCACAATCCACCCCAGCCTCAGCCAGCCCTGGAGCAGGGGCACACATGTCTGCTAGATTATGGAGGTCTACGCACGTGAACCCGGAACATTCCCACATGGGCCAGCCTCACAAAGGGTTGCATTACTCTGTACCACAGTTTGATTCCTTATTATTATTTTCATTCACAAAGACCCAGGAGTAAAGCTAGTAGAAAGGAGAAAATGTGATATGTCAGTCCTGGCGAAGGTGAGAAAAGGACAGGATAGGGAGAAATGACAGAAACTAACAAGTAACAACACACAGATAGTCCTTTCCAGGCTACAAAGCATTTCACATCCAGTAGCTCACCAGTTTCTCATGATTCAGACGAGATGGTTATCTCTTCTGTAAGCTATGTACTGCAGGCTGCAATGGGTGCTAGCAGGGTGGCTTCAGAACAGAGGGGCTCACTCTACCAGTGGTCAGGAATGATGATCCATCTTCATCCATCAATAAAGGTGACAACTGAGTCCCTCACTGGGAACTGCCCTCCACTGAAGAGAGCCGCCTCCTTGCCTGAGGTTATAATCCGTCTCTGGGTCCTTGCCTCCATTTCTCACAACTCAAAAGGCCATCCCAGCTCCAGAGTACCCACAGGATTAGCTGAGATCTCTGTAGCAATAGCATGAGAGTTAACTTCTCTCTGTCCCTCTTTCTTCTCTTCCTCCCTCTTTCCCCTGGGGTTGCTTCTGGGAGCTCTCTACAATGATTTTGCACACAATTCCCCATATCAAAGACTTCCCAGCAAATTATATTAATCAGACCCATAGTCTTTAATAACTGTAACCTATCCCATTATATATATATAATTTACTCAATCCTTATTGCTGAATATTTTGGTACTTTCCAATTATTTTCTATCAATTATAAATATTTTATTGGACATCTTTGGATATCCATCCTCTCAAACTTATCTAGCTATCTTTAGAATAAATTCCTGGGAAGGGATTACTGGGTCAAAGGACACTGCCCTCTAGAAAAGTGGCAGTGGTTTACATTCCTACCTCAAGTGTTGGGAAAACCCCCAAATCCAGCTATCTCATTTTAAATTTACAAATAAAAACTGAAATGAAAACTCAACATTGAAATGTTACCACACTTCTCTATGGAATTTGCTTCTTATTTTTTTAGATGTTTCTTCTAAATCTTTCTTTTTCCCCTCAATACTACCATATTCTTTCCTCATCTTACATGCTCAGCTGATGTCCTACTTTCATACTTAAAAAATAATGAAGTTCCAGAAAGCAACATATTTATCTTTCCTCGACCAAGTCAATGCACAGACACACACACACACACACACACACACACACACACAATTGGGATCCATTTTCTCTGCCTTCTTTCACCACGGCAGAATTAACATAGCTAGCAATTGTCAGCCCCTACCAAAAATTGCCCAGCCATTCAAGGACTTCTTTCCTCTGTAACTGGGGCATAAAATCAATACCAAAACTTGACAAAGATAGCCCAGAGAGAAAAGTAGATACAAGTCATTGTTGTATCATTCATCTACTCATTCAGTGTGTATTTATTGAACACCTACTATGTACCAGGCACTGGGAAAACAGAAGAATGAATGAGATAGACAAGATCTCTGTACTAGAAAAATTTAAAAACCTAGTGGCAGAAGCAGACATAAACTAACCAAGAAACAATACATAGATTGTGATGATGTCATCTAGCAAGGAGAACAAGTGATTGTAGGAGAGCCATCGGTTGGAGATGGGGCACTGCTTTGGGAAGGGAGGCCAAGAGATGATGCTCTGAGAAGAGACAAATGATGAAGGCAGCTATTAAAGATCATGCAAGAACTTTACAGGCAAAAAAAAAAAAAAAAAGAGCAAGTCCAAAAATTGAGGCAAGAAAGCACTCTGATGTTTGAAGCACAGGTGGCAGAGAATAGTTATAAAGAAGGGCAGTGAGGGTCAGAGGGTGTGGGCCAGAGTGAAGAGGTTGGAATTCATTGCAAATTCACCAGGTCCCAGGACCTGCTTGGCAGGATCTCTTACTGAGGGGGGCGGGGGAGTCCTGTGGGTTAGAAATAAACATAAAAATAAACACACAAAGACATACAAGTATAGAAAAGCGAGTTTCAGGTGGGCACGACTTCTCTGATGGAGATAGCTGCGACCTTGAACCAACCTCAGGTTTATTATTATTATTTTGGAGAGGTTTTTATTTGCTATAGGGTGTGTGCGCTCACCAGAAAGAGAGAGACAGAGAGATAGAAAGTGAGAAATCACCCTCCCAGGGGGGATGGCCACACCACAATTCCCTCTCCATTCTCCTCTCGGGATTTTGGGTATGCACACACACGAGCCTGGTGTGACTTTAAGCTACTGAGTCCAGGACTCGAATCACAGTAAACTACATGGGAGTCCAGTGACATAGCCATTACACCAACTGCTGGTTCACAGGTTTATTATTTAATAGGGCAGAAAACGGGGGGGGGGGGGGAGAGGAAGTGGAATGCAAAGTCAGTTGTTTTCGAATGTTAATCAGCTGATGATAGGAGAAGAAGGTACCATGTGATTTCTCTGATCTTTTGGGGCTGATTCTGATAAACACATGTGACTTTCTTTAACCTGATACTGCTTTGCAGTATTGATAACAGCACATAGCTAGTGTGTTCATGTGTTAATTGCCTTCATTGCTATGCAAATGACAGCTCATTGAACTGCATTTCTGCATGTGTCTAAAGGTCACCATGTTTGCTCAGAATGGCCGGCTCTCCACAACCAGGAACACATTAAAGAGCTTCAAGCATTATATGCTTGGGATTTTACCTTTAAAAGATCTCTTGAGTTATCCTGTGGAAATTGAATTTTATGGAAATCCAAACAACTAGTTGAAAAGTGATCTCATCTTTTAAAAATGTTAAATCATATGAAACTCTAATAATGCTATGATATACTCAATAAAAAAAAAAAACACATTCCAAAGGTTCATACCATAAAGTGCAAAAATCCCACACTCAAAGCAGACAGGAGTTCCATGTCAAAATCCAAGTAAATTAATTATATATGAAGCTGCCTTTTTCTCTCTTTCTTTTTCTTCTTTCTTTCTCCTTCTTTCTTTTTATATTTGGCTTCATTAAAGTTTTTATTTGTTTGTTTGTTTTAAGGAAAAGGAAAAACCAGATTTATGCTTCTGAAAAAAATGTTGGCATAGATTCTAAACAAACACGCTAAAGCCATATTCTTTAATCTTCTTAGTTCATAAATGAGCTATTTCCTTACTGAAATACAGTTAGGAATGGCTTATTTTCTCAATTTTAAGTGAGTTTCTGAAACACATCACATGACACAGAGGATGAGTGGAAATTAGAAACTGTTGAGGTTCTTACAGGTCAGGAATCATACCATTTTGCTTTTCCTCCACAAAATTCGTTGCTAAAATGTCTGGAATCTATACCCACCATCATGAATTAACATCTAATTCAGTCAGCGCTAGCAGGTCATTTCCTAGCCCAGCCCAGTGTTGGTTATTCACATTGTACACCAAGGTGAATTAGGAAATCCTTGTGTATTTAAGATTGTCTTCTCAGAATGTTTGACTCTCCATGTAACATTGCCTTTAGGATAAAAATAGGATTGGAGTTGGGGGAAGGTTGGTCTGGAGTTGTTTTCAGATAACACATATTTGGACTAAATAAAAACATAATACACCTAGACATGTTTAAATTACTCCCAAACAGTTATTTCTTTTTGGTGTCACAGGCACCTGGAGTTTTGCACATTCACATACTTAGTTGCCTATCTCTCTGGCTTTATCTTCCCCTTCTCTTTTGACTGCGTGGGGGCTACTGTGTAGACAGCCTGGATCATGAATTCCTTTGGCTGGTTATCCTAGCAGACTAAGCTTGCTGAGCTTTAAGGTTGTGGTTTGGCTGGGACCAGCAGACGGCGTAATGGTTATGTCGCTGGACTCCCATGTAGTCTACCATGGTTTGCGTCCCGGACCCAGCAGCTTAAAACTTATGCCAGGCGTGTGTGCATGTGTGCCCAAGATCTCAAGAGGAGAATGGAAGAGAAGGGATTGAGGCATGGCCATCCACCCCGGAGGTGATTTTTCTCTCTCTGTCTCTCTGGCAGGTGCACATGCCCTAGAGTAAAAATCTCTTTTTAAAAAATAAAAGGCTGTGACTGCTGCTGTTATTGCTCTGAGGTAACTAGGTTCAAGATCCCTAACAGACAGGTTTAATCCCAAAGTGTCTCCAGAGCCCTGGGGACTCCCTGGTTTCTCTGTGCCACCTGTACTCTAGCAGCAAGGCATTTGCAAAATTCTCCAAACAAGCCTAATTTTGAATAATGTTAATAAAGCAGTCATGTGTCTAATGGCATTTTTAGGGTGGAGCTGGAGGGACACTGACAAACAGCACGTCACCATTGGTTGCAGTCATTTCTGCCAGAGATTATAAGATTAGATACCACATATTTTCCAGGCATCCCTGGAGGCTTTTTCCCCTTCCTCCCAACTCTTCTCTGCACAAAATTTCCTTTACTCAGGTCAGAAAGGAAAGCTGTACACCCCAACCACCCCTCAACACACACACTGTTTGTTACCTTCTCTCTGAAGTTCCTGTTGACCTTCATTTTTCTGCTCTGGTCCAGCGATCCTAAAGGCTAGTTTCTCGTTAACCCAACTAAGCATATACTCTCTGTAGTTTAGAAAGTTCTTTTTCTTCCCCAATAACCTGTTGTAAACTCCACCACCTCTTTCACTCTTTTCTTACCCGTAAAATTCAGTGCATTAACATTTCTGAGATGTCTTATTTAAAAATGAACTAATCAATGTCTCTTTTCCCTTCCATTTTCCTTTAAACCTGCAGCTCAGTTGTCAGGGAGGGGAAAAGTCAGCAGGAATCTGCTTCTCCCCTCTGTGACCTGAGGTTTCACTCACCTCACCCACCCTCTGCAATTAGGAATGTTTCTCCTCCGTCCTCCCTGACAATGGCAGTGATTTTTCTGCTTAGCTTCTTAAGCCCATGCTTAACTCATGTCAGTCTTCACTAGCCTCTCTGCTCACTCTCAGAATGTTTTGTGACCTTGCATTTGCCATGCTTATTCCATTTATTAAGAAAAAAGACACTTAGCTACCTTAGATTTCCAACTTAGGGCTTCATCTCCCCCCCAAAATCAGGACCCACAAATCCTCTTCTGGCACCTACTGAGCCTGGGAGAAATGAAATCTGTAACTGACATAGTTCATTATAGTGTGCATTTGTTAGTTTATCTGTCATCAAAAGAGCACTTTGCGGGACCAGCAGTTAGTGTAATGGCTATGTCGCTGGACTCCCATGTAGTCGACTGCGGTTCGAGTCCTGGACCTGGTTGCTTAAACTCACGCCGGGCGCGTGTGTGTGCGTGCCCAAGATCGCGAGAGGAGAATGGAGGAGAAGGGATTGCAGCATGGCCATCCCCTGGGGGGGGGGGGTGATTTCTCGCTTTCTGTCTCTCTCTCTCTCTGTCTTTCTGGTGAGTGCACGTGCCCTATAGCAAAAACCTCTAAAGAAAAAAAAAAGAGCACTTTGCCTAAATGGTCTAACAAAATTGTAGTTTTTCATTCATTTGTAAGCCATTGCTATAAATATCATTTTATTTTTTGGTACCTGTGAAATTACAACTAAAATTTATTTTGTCAATTAAATAAACTGAATAAAGTTTTTGTTACAAAAAAGAAATCCAGGGAACCAGCAGTTAGCATAATGGCTATGTCGCTGGACTCCCACGTAGTCGACCGTGGTTCGCGTCCCAGAACCGGTGGCTTAAAACTCACGCCGGGCGCGTGTGTGTGCGCGAGCCCAAGATCCTGAGAGGAGAATGGAGGAGAAGGGATTGCGGCGTGACCATCCCCCCTGGGGGGTGATTTCTCGCTTTCTGTCTCTCTGTCTCTCTCTGTCTGTCTGGCAAGTGCACACACCCTATAGCGAAAAACCTCTCAAAAAAAAAAAAAAAAAAGAAATCCATAACATTCTTTACTAGCAGCAGTGACATTCAGCCCACCACACTGATTTTTCTTCACATATCATTGCTGAGATAATTTCCATTTTTTTAAAGAATTATTTTATTTAACTTTATTTATTTACTTATTTTAATTTGACCAGAGAAGGACAGAGTGAGAGTGAAGGCGAGGGTGAGAGCAAGAGCAAGAGAGAGAGAGTGAGAGGGAAAATGAGAAAGCAAACCGCCAGGTCCTGGACTCAAACCCCAGTTGGCCATGTGGGAGAACAGCACCCTTAACCACCGCTCCACATCCCAGTTTCAATATTTTCATTCTTTAAGAAAAAGGCATCTCCAAGGATACAGTTATCTTAGTGCTTACTTCTTTCAAGGGTTACAACATTTTCACCAAGATGATCAGCTTTTTAGACTAACTTGATCCTCTCCTGAAGAAATTGCTTAGCATTTCTCAGATCCACAGCCAAGCCAGGCTTCCTTGTGGGGCAGGAGTTAGTGCCTCTGGCCCCAGGCAGTGAACTTCTACCCTGACCCTGGAGCATCCTTATTCCTTAGTGATTAGATCCCTAGGGTCAACAAGTTAATTCTTCCATAAACATTGACTGTACACCAGGTGCTGGGGAAGGGGAGGAAGGAGGAGGGAGAACTGGGCTGTACAGATGACCAAGTCCCTGAGGGTCAGCTGAGCAGAGATATATTAGAAACAAACCCCAAAATAACACAAGACAGCAGGAAGTCAACAGAAAAAATAGTGCAAAGGGTTCAGAGGAGCCCAGAGGAGAAAATAGTTATCCATTGCGGGAGGAGAGTGTAAAAAGACAGGAATTGTTACAACAGAGAAAGGGAGGGGGCGTTTTTAGCTGAGGGACCAGCTTTGAAATGAAGGCTGTGTTAGGGACCATTTTGCTGTCCAGTTGTGGCTATGGGAGAAAAGTGATCATTTGCTGGGGACTGAAACAGATACAGAACCTCCACCTCATATCCCACCAGCTGGGGGCCTAAAATCCTTCTTGTTTCATGTCAGTTAGGCAAGTAAAGGCTCCTTTTTTTTTTTTCCAAGAAGAATTTAAAAAGATTTGCATGTCCAGTGAAATTTTAGAAATTATAAGAGAGAGTTATAGATAAGAATAATATTATAACATTATTAGCTCTATTATTATCATTATTTTGTCAAACTGCAAGTGATTTGGGACATCTCTAGTAATTTGGAGCTGAAGGAATTTTAAAGACCATCTTATGCAACTCATTTATTTCTACGCATGAGGAAATTGAGACCCAGAGAGAAGGTTGCTTGTTTTTTTTTTTTTTTTTTCCGCTCCAATCACAGCTAGATAGGAACATAGCAGGATTGGAGTGTAGATTTCCTTAAACCAGATGGCTTGCCACTAAAATATATCAATCTGCAAACCCCCTCCATAGCCAAGTGTCCTGTTTTTCAGAGAATATAAAACAGCGAGTAGAGTTTAAAGAGTTTGCTTGAAGCCCCCGAGTTACTAGTGGCTCAGATGGGACTCGAACCCAGGACATAGTCAACACTCTCCTGCAAACATTCTTCCCCAAATTAAACCCATTCATGAGTGCTGCTGCATGGGACAGAAGAGTGAGAGTGGTGATTAAAGCCCCCAGATCCACAAATCTCCAGTCACGATCTGGCTAAGAAATACGGAAGCCGCCAGGGACCTGCTTTAGCTCAGCCACCTCCAGATTGACCATGCACAAGCTAAGCCGTAGGGAGTTCTCTTTCTTCACTGAGGGCTTAGCTGCAATGTGGTTTAAATTAGACATTTCTTGCCTGAGTAGAACAAATCACTTAGGTTATATGCTGACACAAAAGGAACAGTGTGCATGCTTGGAAAGCTTAGGAGGAATTAAATTATGTGCTGTCACTTCAGAGCTGTTCCTCTGCCCTCCACGCCACCACCTCTCAATTGCCTGCGGGAGCCAGAACCTTGCGTGCAAGCTGTGCCCTAACCCAAGGCTTAACATAAACTTCGGGCTCTCAGGTCATTGGGAAATAACAGGTATATCCGGTTGGGCCTTTTGTGCTTGTCTGCACGCAAATTAAAAGCTCGTGCAAAGCCCAACTCCTCCGAGCGAGCAAGCGGAGCCTCTGGTTAGGGAGAAGGGAGGATGCTTTGGAATGAAATTCTCACACAATCGCCTTGTTTATTTTTTCAGGGAATCGGGTGATAGAGCGTGTTTATGGGAAGTTCGCACCTCTGGGAGGCTGAGAAGGGGTGGGATGTAGAGGTGGCCTTGTGCCAGATGCTAATGAGAAGGGCTCCAACAGACCCCAAGGTAGAGTTTCGAAGGGCCATCATCCTCTCAGGCTGAAGCATGGAGGTAGGGGTGTCAGGTCCTGAACTTCCCAGCTGGTGGCCACAATGCCAAGGCCATTCGCTTCATCATCCCTAGCTGGCAGGGACAAAGCTGCCTGGACAGGGGTGCAGAGAGGGACTTAAAATCTTGGGAGCTTTGTGCTGAGGGCTGTCACCTTTGCTCCCCACCACGCTAAGTCTTGTGATGCTCCCAAAACAATTCCGCCCTGAACCGTTCAAATGGCTGATTGGAATAGCAAGAAGTGTACTCTTCTTCCTCATGGTTCTCCCATGGGAAGCAGAAACTGTTCCCTTTGCAGTGAAGGTAGCCTCCCTCTAACCCTTTAAGTAGGAGAAATATACATTTCCTGCCCTCCACCCGTGAGATTTCCACTTTCCAGACGTTTGCCCACTCCAGTGTTGGGGAAACCAAAGAGGGTTTTTGCAGTCTGTTGGACTTGAATTCAAATTTCGGCTCAGCCATTCCAAGAGCTATGTGATTTTGACTGATAACTCCAACTCTTCCGGTCTTCCTTTGTTTCTCCGTAAAAAATGGATGAGCGTAAAAGTTATCTCTAAAGATTGGCTGTGAGGCATTAGTGAAATGGTTTATGTCAAGTGCTTGACACGCTGCCTGGCTCGAAGTGCTTGATGCATGGTAGTTCTTACATTATTCATAATATATTATTGGTACTATTGGTATTACTGCAGAGTTACCATCCAAAGGCTCAGATGCCAGGTTAGTAGGTGGCATGATGGTTAAGGTGTTGGACTCCCACATGGCTGAGATTGTGGTTCAAGTCTCGGATCTGGTGGCTGGCTAACTTTCTTACTTTCTCTCTCTGGTGAATACATGTGCCTTATAGCAAACTAAATATATATATATATATATATATATATATATATATATATATATTTATATAATATTATATATTATATTATTTATACATTTATACTATATCATTATATTTATATATTTTTATATATGTAATAAAATTAAATTATAATTCTTTAAACCAAACAACAACAACAACAAAACAGAGGCTCAGATGCCTTCTTGACCCCACACCAAGCATGAATCCTCTCACCTCTTCCTCTGAGCTAAGTTCTCCCAGCCACCTGATTCAGGCAATCCCTAGGCAATGTCAAATCTCCAGGAGTGGGGATTTATTTGGGTACCACTCTTTCTTTTTTAAAAAAAAGAATTATTTTATTTAACTTATTTATTTATTTATTTTTAATTTGACCAGAAAGGGAGAGAGAGTGGGGCGGGAAGGTGGGAGAAAGTGAGAAAGCAAGCCGCCAGATCCGGAACTCGAACCATGGTTGGCCAAGTGGAAGTCCAGCACCCTTAATCACCGTGCCACCTGCTGGCCACAATGGGTACAACTCTTCTCAGCCCTTCTTGCAGTTAAGATGCATCATCCAGGTAGGCAGCTTCCCAGGGAAGATGCTGTCTTTCTTGCCAGATGCCTGGTGGTGGCACCTTTGCACTAACCCAGCAGAGCTGTAGTGCTAGCTGTGACCACCCTTGTTTGGGGGCCTTTCTCCTAAAATCAATAGTTGGGACATCACTCCCTCTGAAATCCACCTCTGTTCCCACCAATTTCCTATTTCCAAGACCTGGCCCCTTAGATTTTTCTTGGGTGAAGAGATGCTTACAGACCAAGCCTCTGTGGCAGAGCCAGTAGCATATCAGACTGTAGAACTGGAAGGCACATGCCAACCGAGGTTCAAGTCCCCAGCCCAATCAGCCTGAAAGCACACCTGGTGTGTGAATGCCTAGAATCCTGGCAGGGTGGAGGACTGGAAGAAAAGGATTGTGGCATGACTAGACCCTTCAGAGAGAGCTTATTTCTCTCTCTCTCTCGTGTGCATACACACACTCCATCATGGGTGGGAAAGAAAAGGGAAAGATAAACACAAAACTATGATACTCTAAAGTTTAGACAGTCGTTCTCTTAGTCCAGGAACCCCTTGGTGGGAGTGGTGAAGGAGTGGTCTTCAAGACCCTTTCAGGGATCGGGAAGTTTAAAACTGTGGTTATAAAATATTCTTTGCCCTTTTCTTTCTCATTTTCCCATAAGCTTACCAAGGATCTTTCAGGGGCTACATGATGTTTGAGATCACAACAGATGGAATGCAGAAAGAGATGTGAATACTCAGCTGTCTTTCGTTAAGTCAGAAATTAAAGAGATGTGTAAAAATGTAAAACAACATCACCTTGATGAAATATGTTTGGTTTTGGAAATTATAGTTATTTTGCATAATATACGTTATTTATGTTAACATGTGTTGTTTATTATTTTTGAATGAACTAATGAATACATATTTTTCGATGTTTTCAGTTTTATTCCTAAAATTGTAAATATTACTAGATACAACTTAGGTAAGCAATAGTTCTTTGGACTGTCTAAGAGTATGGCAAGGTCCCTAAAACAAAACATTTGAGAAACACTGAGCTAAGAGTTTGGCTCTGGGACCTGTGAAATCACTGCTTTGCTCGTTTACTTTGAAAGCAAACCATTATTTCCTGGGATTGGAATAGTGTGAATTTTATGGTGATTTCAATATAAAGGGTGTGAGTGTAGCAGACCTAGTCACAGAATGCATGTGGAGTCTTTGTGCCAGCCACTGTTTTAAGGAAGAATTTTCTAGGTCTTCCTAAGATTTCGTTGCACATTGTGAGGATTGAATTGTGCTGGGCGGATACCAAGGATACTCTACACCGGAAAGGGAGGAAAAGGGTTGAAACTGCATCTGGGCCAGCAGATGACATAATGGTAGCGTCGCTGGGCTCCCATGTGTTCGACCACGGTTTGAGTCCCAGACCTGGCAGCTTGGACTCACACCAGGCACGTGTGTGTGCACGCCCAAAATTCTGAGAGGAGATTGGAGGAGGAATTGCAGCATGGCCAGCCCCTTAGGGGGTGAGTTCTCACTTTCTGTCTCTCTGTCTCTCTCTGTCTCTCTAGCAAGCACATATGCCCTATAGCAAAAATCTGTAAAAAATGTTTTTTAAAAAAGCAAATATCTGGGGCTCTGATCCGCGTGCCGTGGCCGGGGCTCTGACCCCGCGTGCCGTGGCCGGGGTCTGCCCCGCGTGCCGTGGCCGGGGTCTGCCCCCGCGTGCCGTGGCCGGGGCTCTGCCCCGTGGGTCGTGGCCGGGGTCTGCCCCGCGTGCCGCATCAGCTGATGGCCGTCTCTGCTTTCCTGAGCCGCGTTCCTAAAACTGTGTTCCATGGAGATTCACCTACATTTGCAGGGCTGCACGAGACCCACCCTTGGTCCAGCCCTGAGTGCAGTCTACGTTTCCTATTGTTGGGAACTTTATGATCTGATAATTGGAAAAAAAAATCACGTTTATCATAAAAAATAATTAGAATAATAATAATAATGATTGGGGGAAACATAGGAAAGATATTGGATGTTGAAGCGGGGAGATTAATGTCTCTGTACTGACTGACATGCATGGCATTCCCTTTTGAAAAAGCAATGTAATACACTGTAAAGTTATATGTAATTCAATGTAATAAAAAAAAGATTAAAAAAAAAAAAAGCAAATATCTGGCACTATGCCAAAATGACTTTGCCTTTTGGGGCCCTGATCCCCTTGGGGAGCCAGCTCACCTGGCTGGGAGGGTTTTGGGGGGCTTAGATTCTGAATAGGGATAATGGCACTGGATAAATCTATACTTAGTGCATTGCTATGAGGGAGGGGCTTACTGGTGTGGTTTGGATGAGCTTTAGGGCCCACAGACCTGAGTTCAAATCTGGTCCCTCTCAATTTGCAAGTGGTGTGACTTTCGACAAATAGTCCACTGTCTCTGAGCTGTAATCCTCTTATGTGTAAAGTAGGCTAAAAATACCAATAGTTTTAGAATGATGGGAAAAAATGGAAACAGTAGATTTAAGCAAAAAGTGTAGTAGAGGGGGAGGGATAATAGTTCTTTTCTTTTCTCCATCCCTGGCTTGCTTTGTGGTGTTGGGGACTCTTGAGAGAACAGAGGAGCCTAAACCGTGGGCCGTACGAGTACATCAGAGAGGAGGATTGTCCCTCCTTTAGCAGGCCACAGCATTCTGCACGTGGCACTCCAAATTGTTGGTGTCATCATCCCTTGTGAAATGGTATGTGTAATTTGATTTTACTGCTCTGATCTGTTGCAGGGAGCCTCAGGTATTGTGTTCAGATCCCAGCTATAAAAGACAGACAGGGGGACTCCCACTAGTCCAGGATTCTGTGCGTGTCCTTGCTGTGGAGACGGTTTCCATTTTACTCCAAAGTCCCAGGGATTCCACAGGCTTGTGGTTGTAACCTGGGGGTGCAGCATTTCGGCTCAGGCATTGCCTAACTGCGTCTGGAAGTCCCTGAAATAGTGTAGGAGGTGGCTGTGGGTGTGGCTGCTGGTAACAGGCCCCAACCATCCTGGAAAAGGCTTGGGTACCATGTTCTCAAGGCTCAGAAACTGATAAGCCCCTCCTAACTTCTGCATTCAAGCCCCTAAAATGCACGACCCACCAGGGACTGACTCAGCACAGTGGGAGAAGGAAAACAGGAGGTTCACCACCACCACCATGCTGTACAGACTATTGCATCTAATGTGCAGTGTGAACAGGGGCACATTCTGGACAACTGCTGCCCTGGCATTTAAGAAGCAGAGCTGAGAACCTCCTTGCCTTGCCTTCTGGTGCAGGCTCCAGAGGTGGGCTCAGTCAGTGTTGCTGGCAGAAGGCCCTGTGCCCCAGACCTGAGGCCCTGGTACACTCTCACCCAGAGCTGAGAGTAAGAAAAAAAGGCGGTGTCTTCTGGGAAGCTGGATAGCATTGCTTCATCTGTACGACTCACTGGGAGGTCGCACAACATCATTCCCTTGAGTTTTCTCTCATCTGCACTGCGTGGAGTTGTGTTTTCTTAACTCTCCTTGGCAGGGAATCATGAGAGTGATGTCCTGGAGCCTCCTGGCCACAAGGCTGCAAAACACCCATGAACGCCACAGAGGGACGGGCCAAAAGATAGCTGGGAGAGAGGAACCAGCCTGGTCCAGGGTCTTTCGAGAATATGGCGTGCTCCTGCCTAGAGAACTGCCTCTCCCCTAAGGTTCCTTATACGAAGCACGTCTGGGTGAGGTGAAATGAGGTGAGGAGAAAACACTGCCTAGCCACCATCTGGGAGTTGGAGGAAAACACAAATTGCTTATTTGCTGAGCTTTTCTGCCAAGAGCAGATGGTTCCATGAGCTCAGCCTTTTAAAGGCAGCAGAAAGGACCTCCCACCGAATAATGACAGTAGCTAATACTATCTGAGAACCCAGCTTGTGCCAGGCACTGTTCTAAAAGCTTCCCTTGTCCTCGTATTGAGTCCTCACCACAACTCTATGAATTAGTTACTGGTATCACCTCAATCTCACTTCAGTATCAACTGAACCTGAGTAGTGGCCCATGGCACAGAAATCATTCAGCCGTGAGTGGGAGAATTGCTCAGACCTGGCAGACTGACTCTGGAGTGAGGCTATCAAACACTCAGTATGTTGCCTAAGAAGACAGGCAGGAAGTGATGGTGTCACCATGGGCTGTCAGGCACTTGCAGGAGGGGCAGGAGGGTAGACTGCCCTGGAAGCTGTCACACTGCACCAAGCAGGCCATGTCTCTATTCCTATAAGGTCCAAGTCTTTGTCATGAGTCTGATTATCTGATTTTCCTGGATAGGAATAGAGTTTAGTGGTAGCACTAGCAGTAGTGGTAATAATGGCCAACTTTATCGAGAGTTCACTGCCATGAACTATGCTAATTGGTTTGCTTGCAATCAATATCTCACTTAATACTTTCAACCACTCTATGCTCAGGATATTATGTTGTGAATGAGTGAAGAGACAGGCTCAGAGTAGTTAAATAACACGGTCAAGGTTACCACTAATACACAGGAGAGCAGGGCCTCACACGCAAGAGTGCCTGGCCCCAGAACCCAAACTCCTAATGACTGGATATGCTGGCTGCATTGCTTTTAATCCCATTCGGAGGATTAGACAAGCCCAGAAAGCATTCAGGCCAGTACTTAATGGCCTATAAATAATTGTCGTCATCTCACAGGGGAGATGGAGGTGCAGTGGGGTTGCTCTTCCGTCTCAACTTCTGGTGAGTCTTCCACAGGGATGTAGAGAACTGGAATTTCTCCCCTCTAACCTTTTACCAGCTTTAATCTGGGGATTCCTCTCACTTGTCAAGAAGAGGAGGTAATCCATTCAGATGCACACATACTCTTTGCAATAAGGAATACGTCTGGGAGACCAGTAATCTTGTTTCATTGTCGTTCCATATTTGTAAAGCTAAATGAAGGTAACAGTCCTTTATAGAAGGACAAATATGTTGGCATGTGCTACTTGGTGCAAACTCTAAGGTTCATGGGATGTAAACTGGCACACCTTTTTAGAAGACAAGGAGGAGATAGCTTCATTCATGCATTTGTCCCCTTGACTCAAGCATTTCTTCTGGGGCCACACTTGAAAGGGGATACAGAATTGCACAGAAACCTGAAGTCACTGCAGTGGCGCCTGTAATAATAGAGTTGAAAACTCTGGAAACGATCATCTAAGTCATTATTTATGGTTAAATAAATTATATCAAGGTTATACTATGCAAGAGTTTAAAAGCATGAGGTAGAGCTACACTTTCTATTAAGGTTGCCAAGATAATAGTTAAGTTGAAAAAAAAAGTCACTGAACAATAATTCCAGCATAGTTCCTTTTCTATTAAAAATATGTATGTATGAGTGCATCTGTAATCCTAGTGACTCAGGAGGGCCGAGGCATGCATCTAGAGAGGGAGAGAGAGAAAGAGAGAAGGATTTTATATACATAGAACCAACCATGTGCATGTACAAAAATAGAAGACAGGTGATTTCCATGGTTCACCTGGGAAGGGGTCAGCATACGGATTTTCCCATTTTCCTGTGTATTCTCATATATCAATGAGCTTTCTTGCAATAGAGTCTATGGGTATAGAGCATGTGTGTGTGTTTTAAGAATTTATATCTGGAGGTAGTCCTGTAGCCTAGTGGTTTAGGGAACCAGATCCCACATGGCTGACTGCAGTTTGAATCCCAGCCCCGGCAGCTTGAAAAATATATAGGGCAGGGAATCAGCAGTTAGCGTAATGGCTATGTCGCTGGACTCCCACGTAGTTGACCGCGGTTCACGTCCCAGACCCGGTGGCTTAAAACTCACGCCGGGTGCATGTGCGTGCGTACCCAAGATCCCGAGAGGAGAATGGAGGAGAAGGGATTGCGGCGTGGCCATCTCCCCTGGGGGGTGATTTCTCACTTTCTGTCTCTATGTCTCTCTCTGTCTGTCTGGCGAGCGCACACGCCCTATAGCAAAAACCTCTCAAAAAAAAAAAAAAATATATATATAGGGCACATGTGCATGCATGCCCCAAATCCTGATGGGATGGCAAAATGGAGGAAAAAAGATTGCAGCTTGATTATGCCCCATTTGTAGGTGATTTCTCCCTCTCTCTCTCTGGTGAGTGCCTGCACTCTCTATCAATTAAAATAAATAGTTGTTTGGCGTGGTGGTAGAGACCCAGAGAACAAATATGCCTGCAGGCTTTGGCGTTCTTTCTCATCCTTTGGAATCATTGCTATGCCAAGTTGGTGAAAGTCTCACACCACAAATATGAAGTAGGAGGGACTCATTTCCCTTGACTGAGAGACTAGACAAAATGATCAATCTCTTAGGTTATCTTTTAGCACCTAAGGTTTCATATTTTACTCCTTTTTCTTCCTGAGTTGTTCTATCTCCCTGACCCCTCTTCTTATTTCCTTCACTTACAGTTCTCTTTTCCTTTCTACCTCTTTTTTTTTTTTATTATTTCAATTTCTTTTATACATTCGATCACATATGTCACTTAGCTTGTAAAGGGAGAATTCCAACATTTATACATTTTTCAGCAGTCCAGTTGAGAGTACTATACATGTTATCTTCAACAGATAATAACCCATTTCTTTGTCCCAGAAATACCTTGCCTCTCTATTTTTCTCCTTAATGTCTTTCTTCAGACTTCCCTCCTTCACCTACCCTCTTCCCACACTGTATCTGGTATTTATAACCATTTTCTATGTTTCTATATCCTCTAGTCATTCAGTTTTGCCCATAGAGTGTGGACACTTGGTATATATTAAGTGAAGACATACGATGTCTCTCCTTCATAGTCTGGCTTGCTTCACTCAGCAGTAAATCTTCCATATTCATCCACTTTCTGTTTTTATCTTTTAAATTTTTTTTTATGGTTGAGTAGTATTCCATAGAGTATATGTGTCACACTTTTTCAATCCCATTCCTCCGTTCATGGACATTTGGGTTGGTTCCATATCTTAGCAATTGTGAATAATGCTGCAATAAACATTGATGTGCAAGCACTTTTCCAGCTAAGGATTCTTCTGTCCTTTGGGTAGATACCAAGGAGTGGGATTGCTGGATCATATGGTAGTTCTATTTGTAGATCTTTGAGGAATCTCCATATTGTTCTTCACTGTGGCTGAACCAATTTACATTCCCACCAGCAGTGTAGGAGAGTTACCCTTTCACCACATCCCTGCCAGCACTTTTTTGTTTTATAAATCTTAGTCATTCTGACTGGGGTTAGGTGGTATCTCATTGTGGTTTTGATCTTTCTCTTATGGTGAGGAATGTTTAGCATTTTTTCATATACCTTTTGGCTGTTTGTATATCTTTCTTAGAGAGTTGTTTCTTGAGCTCATTCACCCATCTTTTAATTGGGTTGATCATCTTTTATTGGGTAAGCTGCTTGAGTTCCCTGTGTATTCTGGTTATCAATCCCTTATCTGACACAGTTTACAAAAATATTTTCCCATTCTGAGGGCTGTTGATTCACACTAATTACTGTGTCTTTTACCATACAGAAACTTCTGAATCTGATGTAATCCCACTTGTCTATTTTTGGGATTACTGACTGTGCTTTGGGGGTCTTATTTAAGAAGTCTTTACTTACCCCAGTGTCTCTCAGAGTTTTCCCAGTGTTTTCCAGCAGTAGTTCTATAGTCTGTGGTCTTAAGTTTAGATCTTTGATCCACTTTGAGTTGATTTTTGTCAATGGTGAGAGGTAGGGGTTCAGATTCATCTTTCTGCAGGTGGATATCCAGTTTTTCCAGCACCATTTGCTATTTCCTATTCCCACTGGATTGACTGGTACCCTTTACAAAAATCAGTTGGCTGTATGTTTGGGAGTTTATTTCTGGGGTCTCTATTCTGTTCCATTCGTCTACCTACCTGTTTCTGTGCCAATACCATGCTGTTTTTATTATCACAGCTTTATAGTTTATTTCGGGGTCAAGGAGTGAGATGCTGCCTACTCCAGTCTTCTAGCGCAGGATTGCTATGGCAATACGAGGTCTCTTATGTTTCTAGACAAATTGTATGATTGTCTTTTTTTAGATCTGTGAAGAATGTCTCTGGCACTTTTAATTGGAAATGCATTAAATATGTAGATTAATTTGGGTAGAATTGCCATTTTGATTATACTAATTCTTCCAATCCAGGAACATGGGATTTTCATATACTTTTTTGTGTCATTTTCAATTATTTTTTTTTTAGCTTCTCATAGTTTTCCTTGTGGAGGTCTTTAACTTCTTTGGTTAGATTTATTCCTAGGTATCTTCTACTAATTTAACATAATAATAATAATAGTGATGATAATGGGTTTGGGTTACCCTCCAACCTAACAGAGCAATGGACAGAAATAAATACTTGGAGTAGACTGTGGTGACTCTTTGGTTTCCTAGCATGTTCTACCCATCTCTTCTTTTCTGATAATGAAACCGGTTTTTGGCTGCAGGATGAGATCCAATGTCAGCCTGGTTCACTGGAGTCCTTCTAAGACCTTGGAAGAGGGATGTTTCTTTCTTCTGGGATTATAAATTGAGTCCACCCGGCCATGGGCAGTTACTTCATCATGCAGAGAGAGATTACAGGACAAAACCCCAGCTGAGACCAGCCTAGGTAGGGCAGCCCTGGGTCCTTCCATCCCACGAAGTACCAGTTATCCCTCTCTGCCACGTAAGCTGGTGCATTCCTGTCCTGCTTAAACAAGCTTAAGCAGCTCTGTGGAATCAATACAATATAAGGTATTTTAAACCTCTACTTTAAACCATCCCTCTAGCTTAGCTGTTCTTTTGGAAAGCTATTTGCAGCAAGCAGTTCAAGTTTGAGATTTAGGAAGGTGAAAACCTTGTATTCTGTGTTGGTAACTGAAAGGAGGTCCCTGAGCCTTAGATTCTTGCTTTGGTTGAGAAGTTGTGATGATAATTAGAGTCTGATGTGGCTCTTACTGAAGGGAGGGCTCCATCTTGAGCTGGATCAAGAGTACCCATAGGCAGCTTTGGATTTATCTAAAGTTTTCATCAGGTACCATGAGGTCTATATCATAAGGCCTGGAAGAACCTGAGGACTGAAGATACTTAAGTTGTTACCACAATCAGCCCATTTTGGTTCGTTATAATTGATATGGGTCTGTCTTTCTGACAGCATTTGCCTAACTGGTTCCTCCACTTTTTTTTTTTTTTTTGAGAGGTTTTTTCACTATAGGGCGCGTCGCTCGCCAGACAGACAGAGAGAGACATAGAGACAGAAAGCGAGAAATCACCCCCCAGGGGGGATGGTCACACCGCAATCCCTTCTCCTCCATTCTCCTCTCGGGATCTTGGGCACGCACATGCGCCCGGCGTGAGTTGTAAGCCACCGGGTCCGAGATGCGAACCGCGGTCGACTACGTGGGAGTCCAGCGACATAGCCATTACACTAACTGCTGGTTCCCAATCCTCCACTTTTTGAGACATGTTCTAGAAGAAATGCTGAGTCCAAGGAACCATAGCATGGAAGTTACATCTGAAATATTTACTGTGCCATGCATCTACTTAATCTAAAAACTATATGGTCTGATCGAGGTATCAAAGAGAAGGTCTTTGGAACAGCTTGTTTTATACTTTTTAAAAAAATATATATATTACATTTAGTCACATATGTCTTTACAATGTATAACATTTCTTTTTCCAGTATGATTACCATGTATATCAATCCGGACAAAGATATTACTATCTACATCATCAGTAGTAAATAACTTTTCTTTTTTTCAGATTATTATTTTTTTCTTAATAAATTTTTAAGAATTATTTTATTTAACTTTATTTATTTATTTTAATTTGACCAGAATGAGACAGAGCAAGAGAGAGAGAGAGGGAAAGTGAGAAAGCAAGCCACCAGGTCTGGGACTCTACACTGTCGGTCATGTGAGAGTCCAGCCCCCTTGATCACCACGTCACCTGCCAGCCCCTACTATTTTTGGTTTATACTTTTTTTTTTTTTGAGAGGTTTTTGCTATAGGGTGCGTGCGCTCGCCAGACAGACAGAGAGAGACAGAGAGATAGAAAGCAAGAAATCACACCCCAGGGGGGATGGCCACGCCGCAATCCTTTCTCCTCCATTCTCCTCTCGGGATCTTGGGCACGCACGCACACGCGCCCGGCGTGAGTTTAAGCCATCGGGTCCGGGACTCGAACCACGGTCGACTACGTGGGAGTCCAGCAACATAGCCATTACGCTAACTGCTGGTCCCTTTGGTTTATACTTTTTAAAAATAATTATTTCATTTAATTAATTAATTATTTATTTATTTTAATTTGACGAGATTGAGAGAGAGAGAGAGAGACAGAGAGAGAGAGAGGGAGAGAGGGAGAGAAAGTGAGAAAGCAAGCCGCCAGGTCTGGGACTTGAACCAAGGTCGACCACATGGAAGTCCAGCGTCCTTTAATCACTACGCCACCTACTGGCCCTTGTTTTATACTTTTAAAAATAGGAATTTACAGGACCAGTGGTGGTTAAGGCGCTTGGCTCACACATGATCAACCTCAATTCCAGTCCCAGACCCAGCAGCTTGAAAATCACACTGGTGTGTGTGTGTGTGTACGTGTGCGCGCGTGCATGCACATGGGCATGCATGCAAAATTCCAAGAGGAGAATGGAGGAGAAGAGACTGCAGCATGGTTATACCTTCTGGGGAGTGATTTCTCACTTCCTCTCTGTCTCCCTCCAGCAAAGCACAAGCCTTAGGGCAAAAACCTTTAAAAAAAAAAAAAAAAGGGTGGGGGGATTTACTTGGCTTAAAGGCAACCTATACCTGCTCTAATTCCAGCACAGATACTGTGATAAAGGCTTTGAGGAATGTTGCCAACTCAGAACTGGCATTAGCCCATAGGCAATTCCCATCTACTAAATTGAAACCTAGTGAGAGATTGATGCATATAGCAGAGTCTTGGATTATTAGGCAAAGGTCTTGCTAAAGCTGGACGTTGCACGGTTGTTATGAAACTCGTTTAGAAGGATATGTAGGCCAATGCAGCTCTGAAAAGCCAATGTTTATTCTAACACTAATGTAGTAACTCAAAAGTAACTTCATCACCGATGCACTCCATCATGGTGTGAAATCATTCCCAAAGAATCTTTCAAAAGCTACAAAACAAAACCTTGTAAAAAAAAAAAAAAAGGCATATTCTTAACAGGTAGGATATTTTATTGTTGGTTCAATCTCTCAAGAAATTAGACTCTCTTTTCAGTCACCTTTATAAGTTTCTTTACAATTTAATCAGTTATTTCAAGGCCAGCATTCAGGCACAGTATTTAGACTTCCCTCATAATCAATTTATTGAAAAAAGGTGAGTGTAGTCTTTTTTCTGTGATTCTCAGAATCCTCAATTACAAAAGCAACAATAACAATTTTAAGGTATTTTTAAAAAGAATTATTGGGACCGGCAGGTGACGTGGTGGTTAAGGACGCTGGACTCCCACATGGCTGACCTTGGTTTGAGTCTCAGACCTGGTAGCTTGCTTTCACACTTTCCCTCTCTCTCTCTCTGGTCAAATTTGAATAAATAAATAAATAAATATAGTTATTTTTAAAGAATTATTTTATTTTTGTTTTATCATCATCCTCATTATGTATTTTGAGAGATTTTTTGCTATAGGGTGTATGAGCTCACTGGAGAGACAGACAGAAAGCAAGAAATCAGTCTACAGAGGGGATGGTCGTGCTGCAATCCCTTTTCTTCTCAGGATTCAAGTCATACCTGCACATACCTGTACATGCGCCCAGAGTGGGTTTCAAGCCACTGGGTCCAGGACTCGAATCGCCATCAAGCATGTGGAAGTCCAGTACCCCAACTACTACACCACCTGCTGGCTCCCATCATCATTATTTTTTAAAATGCTACAAGGCATGAGTGCTTACGACAGAGAGAGAGAGAGAGAGAGAGAGAGAGAGAGAGAGAGAGAGAGAGAAAGCTGTCAGGTCTGGTACTTGAACTGTGATCATCCATGTGGGAGTCCAGCACCTTAACTACCATGCCACCCACTGACCCCTCCAACAATAACAATTTAAAAAAATCTTCCAGCTTTATTTATTTATAATATTTAAGGCAGCCAGAAGGGACCGGTAGGTGGCACAATGGTTACTTCACTGGACTCCCACATAATTGACAATGGTTCGAGTCCTGGACCGGATGGCTTAAAACTCATGCCTGGCGCTTGTGTGCATGTGCCCAAAATCTCAAGAGAAGAGATTGCCGCCTGGAAACCCCCCCCCCCCCAAAGTGATTACTCACTTTCCCTCTGTCTCTCTGGTGACTAGATGCACCCTATAGCAAAAATCTCTCTTAAAAAAAAAAAAGAAAGGAAGAAAAAGAAAGAAAAGACAGCCAGGAAAGAAAGCAATTGGGCCTCTTATCTGGAGTAGGTCTTACTGGGTTCAAATCCTGGCTCCATCTCTTGGTAGTTGTGTGACTGGGGTAAGTCACATAACCTTTCTGAACTGTTCCTTCATCTGTAAACAGGGCAAAAGCAGATAGAGCTCAAAACACAGTTTTGTCCTCTGGTAAATGCTTACCTTTTATATTTATATCTTCATGACCCTGAAACACTGGAGGGACTATGCCTATCTAGTTAACTAAATATGAGGGCTCTACAAAAAGTTTATAGTAAATTTGTATCATGAAAACACTGCAAGGATTTCCCTTTTATGCACCAAGATAAACTCAGAATTTAATTCATTTTTTCCAGGAACTTTCTGAAGTCATCTGCACATCTAGGGTTGCTGCTCCAAAGCCCTTATTCTTTCAGGTGTCTTGAAAATATCACACATCAGCCAGTAGGAAAAGCACGCAGCAGGCCGGGGAGGCAACCTAGGGAAGAGCGCCACCCGTTGCCCTCTGGCAGGACGCGGCCCTATCGCGAGCGCGCAGCCGCCAGGGACTGGTGCGTGGCGGGGTCTCCACGTGAGCGCTGTGATGGGCGGTGGATGGTGGCCGGAGCATCCGCCTGGCTGGCCCGGCGGGCGCGGCCGTGCGTGCGCCGCGGAGGGTGGTGGCGGCTGGCACTCCACCCTAGGCCGCCGCCTCGGCGTGTCAGGTGCCGTGAGAAGCGCGGGAGGGGCGGCCGCGAGGAGCGCCCAGGGATGTGACTGGAGCCGACTTTCCAGACGCGGCTCACGCAAGGCACTGCTCCGCACGCAAGGGGGAGGCGACAGCAGAGGAAACTTTTCAACCCGATAGAGTTCGCGGGCGCGCCAAATTCTCCTCCTCCTCGCACTCGCCGGCCTGCTCGGGTCCCTCCCCCAGGAACTCGCCGCGCGCCCTCCCTCCTCGCAGCTCCCAGGCTCCTGGGTTCGCCCAGATTGGCTACCCGCCCTGAGTCCTCAGACGCGGACAGGTCGGTCCCAGGCCATCCAGCGGGCGGCGCCACCTGGAGTCACTTCTACGCGGGAACCCTCCCCGGCAGCTGCACTCGGCTAGTGCGGGCCTCTGTGCGCCCGGGGCCTCCGGGGCCCCGGGGCGGGGGAGCGCCTTGTTTTAGCGATTCCTGATTTCACTGCACGGCATGGAAAGAACTTTGCGAGTCAAAGGGCCTCAGGTTGGGGGCCCGTTTGCTTACATGAACTCAACATTTAACGTAACAAAATACCAGGGACCCTGCCAGGGCAGCCGCCACCACAACCAGACCTTGCTTCTTTTCCAAACCGACAGGTTTCCTTTCCCTACCCAGGCGCCCAGGGATCGTGAGCGGGTTTCTCTCGGGCAACCAGGCTCAAGTCACAGAGAAGACGGGGAGGTCTTGCACTTGAGCTTTAGGGCTCTCTGACACCCAGGCGCCACGGCAAGGCAAGGTCTGTCCCCAGCGCGGTTCTGGGGAGAGCAAGCGGCCTCCATTGCGGGTGACTGTTTAAGAACAGTTATCCGAGAAACGAAAAGTTCACCCCGCTGCTTCCAGGGAAGCTTCCAGATACAGTACCGAGACTATCGGGACTCGCACTGACTGCGGGGATGGACCACCCGCGCGCCTACACCAGAGTCGGAGTCCGAGCGGCTGCAGACTGGACCCGGCGCGCCCCGCCCCCAAGCCCCGCCCCTGCCAGGTCCTTCCTTTGCACAGTCCTTAAAACTCCGAGAAGCGGGATGGCGCCTTTTAACTCTGGAGCGTGTGCACACACCTCTGCTACTCCAGCTGTGACAGCTTCGCGGGGGCATGGGATCTGACTCCAGTCATCGGCCCCCAGTCTCAATCCCAACGCCGTGAGAACGCCCCGACTTTGCCAGAGCCCCACGTGCAGCGGGGCTGAGCAAAGGAGGCACCTTCCTCTGCCCCCATCCCAATCCAACCACTTCTGGCTCTGACGACTCCAAGAGATCCAGGGTGCATGCTAAAGTGTCAGAGCGGACAGCAGGTGTCCGAGGGCAGGTCAACGGGTTCCTGCAGACCCTCGGGTTGACGTCTTGCCCTCGGCTTAGGCCCTAGCCCCTCTGCGAGCCGGCGGTCCCGCGCTACTGGAAACCGCGCCTCCCTGCAGGTCAGTCTGTCCGGGAGCCGCCCTCTTCAGATGGGTTCTTGCAGGTCGCGGGTGGGCTGGCAGGCACTTTGACGAAAACGAAGCGCCATCCCCTCCATGTCTGTGGTGTAGTCCCTGAATTGCAGGGACCGTTACGTGGCTGGTGGGGGAGACAGTCGCTGGGCCACAAAGAGGCAGATACACGCCCCTTCGCTTCTCCAGGGGAGACTGGGTTGGGTATGGGAAGGGGCGTCTTCCGCTCCTTCTCGAAAGAGCCAGCCCTGACCAGACCCATGCCCTCACTCCTCTCCGCACAAGGACGCGCAGTGGCCTGAGGCTGGGGTAGGGACTTGGGGAGCCCGCTCTTCCCGCGGCACACCTGAGCATCACGTCTTGGACTTTCTGTTCGCAGCATGGCCGCCAGCCTCAGCCCCGACGACCCTCGGCTGCTGAACCCACTCTCGGTCCAGCAGACCACGCTCCTGCTGCTGCTCTCAGTGCTGGCCGCGGTGCACCTAGGCCAGTGGCTGCTGCGGCAGCGGCGGCGGCAGTTGCAGTCAGCGCCCCCCGGCCCCTTCCCGTGGCCGCTGATCGGAAACGTGGCGGCAGTGGGCCAGGCGGCGCACCTTTCCTTCGCTCGCCTGGCGCGGCGGTACGGAGAAGTCTTCCAGATCCGCCTGGGCAGCTGCCCGGTGGTGGTGCTGAACGGCGAGCGCGCCATCCACCAGGCCCTCGTGCAGCAGGGCGCCGCCTTCGCCGGCCGGCCTGCCTTCCCCTCCTTCCGCGTGGTGTCGGGAGGCCGCAGCGTGGCTTTCGGCCTCTACTCCGAGCACTGGAAGGTGCAGCGGCGCGCGGCTCATGGCACGATGCTGGCCTTCTCCACGGGCCAGCCGCGCAGCCGCCGCGTCCTGGAGGGCCACGTGCTGAGCGAGGCGCGCGAGCTGGTGGCGCTGCTGGTGCGCGGCAGCGCGGGCGGCGCCTTCCTCGACCCGAGGCCCCTGACCGTCGTGGCGGTGGCCAACGTCATGAGCGCCGTGTGCTTTGGCTGCCGCTACAGTCACGACGACGCCGAGTTCCGCGAGCTGCTCAGCCACAACGAGGAGTTCGGGCGCACGGTGGGCGCGGGCAGCCTGGTGGACGTGATGCCCTGGCTGCAGCGCTTCCCCAACCCGGTGCGCACCGCCTTCCGGGAGTTCGAGCAGCTCAACCGCAACTTCAGCAACTTCGTCCTCGACAAGTTCCTCAGGCACCAAGAAAGCCTCCAGCCCGGGGCTGGCCCCCGCGACATGATGGACGCCTTCATCCTCTCCGCGGGAAAGAAGGCGGCCGGGGACACCGGGCTGGACTTGGAGAACGTGCCAGCCACTGTCACTGACATCTTCGGCGCCAGCCAGGACACCCTTTCCACCGCTCTGCAGTGGCTGCTCCTCCTCTTTATCAGGTAAAGCCTCCAGGAGGTGTGGGTCGGGCCTTCCTTTTCTTCTCCGAAAAGGCGGAGTAAGGCTAGAATGCGCTGAGATCGCCTGCAGGGCGCCCGGCTCTGGGGTTCGCTCCCGGCCCCCCCCCCCCCCCAAACAGATCCCAGGAACGCCTTGTGAGACACGCGCGCGCACACCGCCCCCAGCCCAGACCCGACCTCCCCATATCTCCCACCTTGTCTCTACTCTCCCCTTGCCCATGAGTAGCAAGACATTCCTAAGAGGCCCGTGAAAAACAAGTTTTTTAAAGTGTCCGCATGTCAGCCTGATAGCTCTCTCCTTATCACAGTAGAAGCAAAGCTAGGACAGCTCCGAAAGAAAGATAACGCTGTAAATATGTCAAGTAAACAGCAATTTAAAGGGCTCTGCTAGACCTCACGCGGAAGCGAGGCCGCCAGCCCTGGCGCCAAAAGCGACCGGTTGCTCAGAGCTTTGTTCCGCAGCCAAGGGAGGCGGCCCCGAAGACTGGTGACCCGCACCGAAACTTTCGGAAGCCAGCCAGAAGCCAGCGGGGAGTCCTGGGTTTGTAAAGCTCCCGTCATTGCTAGGAGTTAAATGATCGGTGTGAGCAGAACAGTCACTTTTACCCAGTGGCGTGCAGCGCGCAGAGTGGCATCTAGAATGGCCTACCGGGTACGCAGGAGGCGCCCGCGGACCTCGCCGGGTTTGCGCTCCGCAGTGAGCTCGCTGGTCGCGGATGCCCACCTTGACCGTGGTGCTGACGCTAGCAGCCTCTCACTCTCCCGAGTTAAACATGTCCCCGGTGTCGAGTTGCCAGATTAAGCAAAGAAAACAATACATTTTACTTCAGACATCCTTAGACTAAAACATGAGCTGTTGTTCATCTGAAATCCAGATTTAACTGTTTGGACTGTATTTTATCTGTAAACCCTACGGCTGGGGTAAATGTCTCCCTCACGTCAAATCTGGATGGCGGGAGAGACCAGAATTCCAAAATTCTGATGGCGCCCTTTCTTGTGCGCAAATTAGACACGGCAGACGCTGGCTATGAGAGATGCAATCTACGTTAGACAGCACAGCTTCCTTAACGAATACAAATTTATATTTAAAACAGGTTATCAGGGTTAAAATCATAGCAACCCGTGGGTGTGGGGGGAGAGGGGACAGAAATAGAATAAACAAATTCAATCACCTATCAGGGGAAAACGGAAAAGGTGATACCAGAAGGAAATCAGACCAGTAGGGCCTTTGCACCCTCCAATAAGCATGTTAACTTTTTAAACAGCCTTTCTCTCTCATCAGAACCGAACTGTAAACACTTCTCCATGTACCCCAACGGGGCAGCAAAAGGAAATAGAGCAATTTGGGGGTCACTTTCAATTCAATATAGTTTTTAAAATGCCTTTTAAAAATACCCTTTTCTTCGTTCTTAGTGAGAAAACAAGGTGGCCAGGGGTTGGTGAATTTCACTGCCTGTGTTTGTATTAGGTTGATCGGATCAGCCACACCCATTCATCCATGCCTTGTCTATGCTTTAAACCACTCGAGCAGAGCTGAATAGCTGCAAGAGAGAGGATTTCATCCACAAAGCCCAAAGCATTTACTTCTGGCCCTTTGTGGAAAAAGTTGGCAGACTCCTGCCATATGAAATTGAAGAAGCATTTTTTAAAGTGGCTTGTACTTCCATTGCATACAAGCCTACATTGTTTTCGGAGTTGCAAACACGTGTCTTGTGACTTCTGACACTTCTCTTTATTAAATTGGACATCTTCTCATCTTGTACTGCTTATTTTAGTGATCTCTGATGGGTACACACGGTTTTACTTTAATAACGTATAGTTATATATAATCATTTCTCAAGCCTTGGTCAAGCCATTGGTCACTGGCCTTGATTCCGTTTTAGCAATCTGAGTTATGGTTGTGGTGATATGTTTTTATACCTGTTAAATGATTTCTTAAACATATATTCTTAGATATGGAATTTTGGGGTTTAAAAATGAGGGGAGGTGCTCACGAATCTCGCGAATCTTGCTTCATACTAAGATTTTGTTTTCTCAAGGATTCTACTAACTTTTATCATCAACATATAAAAGTTTTAGGATTTGTATTATCATCTAACGCTGGGAATTCACCTTTAAATTTAGAAAATATGTACCTTTCTCAGGACACCAGTTATCTTCGTATAAAATGAGAATAGTGTGTCCGTGGGAGCCAATGCTGGAGTGGGCAGTGGAAAAATCTACTTACGGGGCTGCATTTTAATTTTTGTGGGCCCTAGATATATTTGCCTTTGTAGATTTCTTACTCCATAAAATTTTTTTACATTATGTCTTCTCACTACATTGGCATAAAAATGAATACATTAAACTTACATGTATTAGAATATTTTCTTCTATCAGAGTTCATTTTTTAGGTCTGAAGATTTTTAAAAGCATGAAAACATTTTCACGGGCCCCTAGAAACTATTGTGGGCCTTAGGAACTAACCCCACAGAGCATACTGGATAAGTGACCTGTTCATTATTATCCATTTTTAGGCTGAGAAAACAGTATTTTTGCTGAGAAGGGGAAAGAGAGCTTTAGTGCTATGAGGTTTATAATAGGAAATATAATTGCTAAAATTCATCTTGTAACCTAGTGAGAAATTGGGAAATTGTTTTAGCTAGTTTGGGCCAAACATATTAATTTAGTAACTGGCCTGGGTAGTCTGTTTAAAAAAATGTGAAATCACAGTAAACTATAATGTGTTTTCTAGATGAAAAGAAATATTAATTTTGCACCTTTATTTTTCTCTCTCTTCATTAAAAACCAAACAGGTACCCTGAGGTGCAGGCTCAAGTGCAGGCAGAATTGGATCAGGTCGTGGGGAGGGACCGTCTGCCCTGTATGAGTGACCAGCCCAACCTGCCCTATGTCATGGCCTTTCTTTATGAAGCTATGCGCTTTTCCAGCTTCGTGCCTGTCACCATTCCTCATGCCACCACTGCCAACACCTCCGTGTTGGGCTACCACATCCCCAAAGACACAGTCGTCTTTGTGAACCAGTGGTCCGTGAATCATGACCCAGTGAAGTGGCCTAACCCAGAGGACTTTGATCCAACCCGATTCATAAACAAGGAC
The DNA here is from genome assembly GCA_026018925.1 of Tupaia tana. NCBI lineage: Eukaryota > Metazoa > Chordata > Mammalia > Scandentia > Tupaiidae > Tupaia > Tupaia tana. The sequence continues at coordinate 196,209,674 of JAKSZU010000003.1, forward strand.
GGCTTCATCGACAAGGACCTGGCTAGCAGTGTGATGATTTTTTCAGTGGGCAGACGGCGTTGCATCGGCGAAGAGCTTTCTAAGATGCAGCTGTTTCTCTTCACCTCCATTCTGGCTCACCAGTGCAATTTCAGGGCCAACCCAGATGAGTCCTCGAAAATCAATTTCAGTTATGGCCTGACCATTAAACCCAAGTCATTTAAAATCAATGTCACTCTCAGAGAGTCCATGGAGCTCCTTGATAATGCCGTCCAAAAGCTACAAGCTGAGGAAGCTTGCCAGTGAGAAGCCAGAGGCAAGCTGAAATTTTAGAAGTTCTCAAGTCTTGGGAAATGAGGAGTAAAATTTAGTTTTTTGCTAGTTTTTTGTTTGTTTGTTTTTTCCACTTTTCAATTAAGTCTCAGTGGTGAGCATAAACCCATAGGTCTATAGATGAGGTGTGGTCTATAGATGAGGTGTGGTCTACACTGAGTGGCTCCTCATCAATACTAGGCTATGCAGAAACTCCTGGAGGATTTTTTGAGTCAAAGAGCTAAAGGGTTCAAGGAATGTTTATGCATATACTGGATCTTGGAGATAATAATTTCTTAAGGGATCACTCTTTTTTTTTTTTTTTTTTTTTAAGAGGTTTTTGCTATAGGGTGTGTGCGCTTACCAGAGAGAGACAGAGAGACAGAAACCGAGAAATCCCTCCCACCCCAGGGGGGATGGCCACACTGCAATCCCTTCTCTTCTCTCGGGATCTTGGGCACACATGCATATGCACCTGGTGTGAGTTTAAGCCACTGGGTACGGGACTTGAACTGCGGTTGACTACATGGGAGTCCAGCGACACAGCCATTATGTCAACTGCTGGTCCCAGGATCACTCTTTAGAGTTAAAACACGCACACACACACACACACACACACACATAAACCTATCTAATGAGGAGGTATTTCAGTTACTATGCCTTTTTGGGTGTGACCTAAGAATTATTTTCCATGTGCAGAAATCTACTTCATAGAAAACTGTACGAAACAAAGTTGAAGAATATACATAGGAAAATGAAATGAAACTCTGAGCTTATTTTGATGCCAAACATTTTTGAAACTAATGCATAGTTTTTTCATAATATGCACTTTCTGTGAACTGTTTAAAAACTGTGTAGTTGAAAGTGCAAAGGCAACTAATTTCAGTATAAAATACGTGATTCAGGGTGATAAGGGAAAATAAATGACCAGAAATTTCCTTCTCACCTTTCCAGTAAAAATAGCTTAGATAGATCCTATTATTTATGGGCAGATTTATTTTTTTGCCTATTAATGTGCTTGCTTAAATTTTAGAATGAAAATAAAGTCAGTTATCAAAAAAAAAAAAAGGACAAACGAGTTAGTGATTATCGTGCATTTCAGTGATTTATCATGAATTTAAAGTCTAAATTGTTAAACTATAAGATTATAAACTGAAATTGTGCCTGTCTTGGTTGCCAAAGTACAGTATTTCAATTAGGAGGAAAAAAAGACTTGCCAACTCAGCTAAGCTTTAATTATTAACATGTGATCATAATTGACTATTTTCAGTATCTCTTGCAGATTAATAAAAGTCACCAAGAAGTATTCCATTTACATGCAGGTATTACATATTTCGTGAGCAGTCTGTTAGCACTAAGTTCTTTTTTTTTCAGGAAAAGATTGAATAAGATATATCTTGTACAATATTGCAAATTAACAGTACAGCAGTTCAACTGAAAGGCCCAAATACATGAAAGGAATTTGATCAAATCAACCATCTATTTTATTTTTTTTTTGAGAGGTTTTTGCTATAGGGTGCGTGCGCTCGCCAGACAGAGAGAGACATAGAGACAGAAAGCGAGAAATCACCCCCCAGGGGGGATGGTCACGCCGCAATCCCTTCTCCTCCATTCTCCTCTCGGGATCTTGGGCATGCACGCACACACGCCCGGCGTGAGTTTTAAGCCACCGGGTCGGGGACGCGAACCGCGGTTGACTACGTGGGAGTCCAGCGACATAGTCATTACACTAACTGCTGGTTCCAACCATCTATTTTTGACATCATGAAAACTGAGGCCAAGTAACGTCTCTTTTCTCTTCCAAAACTTATATGAGAACTGACAAATCTTAAAATTAGATCCGTAAGAAATGCTCTGGTTTTATAGCTTTTGTAGAAATTGTATTTGTAAAACAGAATGTCTTTTTAAAATTGATCTAATTAATATGCCCAAATCCCAAACACTTGACATGCTTAAATTTAATTTTAATTGTAAAGCCATTTTAATTATTGAGTTTCAGTTGAAGTTAGTGAAAATCTGACCATTATCCTGTAGAAAGCCGAGAAATCTAATCTGTGTTTGTCCAATGACTAGTGACAAATATCATGGATTATCTTAATATTCTCTTTGCTAACTAACCAGGGAAAGTCCTGTTATAACTAGACTCATTTCTCTTTTAATGGCTTTTTTAAAGTTAACATTAATGTATTTCTTTTGAAAGTCAGAATCAGAAGGTAGTCTTGGGGCTATTGTGAGACTGTGGAGATGATCAGATCAGTTATGTTATTTAAGATGTTACTTTGGTAAGCTTGGAAAGGAGAAAACTTGAACAAAATGTACACATCTGGTTTATGTAAATAACCTGAAAGCTTTTTAAAAAGTGATGGAAGATTGCAAAAGTACAAAGTGGAGTTTCACGTTTTAATTTTCACTGCAGTGAAACTTCCAAAGTAAGTCATATGGTGTCTTAAGAGTTGACTACTTATTATATTTTGGAAACTTTGTACCAAAATTACAAGAGAAGGAGTGTATGATGGTTGTGGAGTACAAGAGAAAAGAGAGAAAGGATGAAAAGGGGAAAGATGGTTAGACATTTGTCCCACTGTTCCAAATTAATTTGAAGCAGCAACATTTAGATAAAAAAATAAAATGTTAACATTGATTTAGACTTTAAAATTAAAAAAATCTGTAACATAGCAGATATAGTCTGTAGTTTGGCATATTTTATTAATAAAAAACCCTGTGATTTTTATTTTGAAAAATTAATAGTTGTTCCTCTTGAATATGATTTTTTTTTTTTAGCCAATATTTTTAAAGACATTAAAGCCAACCACAGAAATCAGGTTTACCCAATACATTTCAATTCTTTGGCACTGGTTATTCCAAATGTATGCCCTAGCAGGCCTGAGACAATGATTTGGGGCTACGTAGCCTATTTACTCTGATTATGGAGATGAGTAGCAGCAAAAGTAATCCGTAGCAGTCTGGAAGCCTCACTCAGTCAACCAGGTCTGGATGTTCTGTAATGGCTTTTTAGATGTACATAGGCGCAAGGGGGTATTTAATACAAAGGGACAGCTATACATAGAAGAAAGTCAGAGTGCTTAGAATTTACCTGTCTTATTTAATATGTTTGTAACCTAGTTAGAGGAAGGAGAACACAACCAAAAAGAATTTGGAGGCTACAGTAAACAAGTGACTGGCTTAATCAGAAAACGGCATTTTGTTTATTTCAGAGATAGACTGTTGGCTCAATCATTGCTGACCACTATTAAAGTCAGAACATCTACTCCAGGTTATTGCAAGAGTTAAGGTATATTGTTTGTTAAATGCCTCATTTCTATATTAAAGCTTTGGCTTTGTGAGAAATTGCTTTTTGCCAAAACAAAAATATGTCTTAGGTTTGTTTTGTGGATTCTCTAAAAGCTTTCATGTCCCAGAACTTAGCCTTCATCTGTGAAATGTAACTACAGCCTTAATATTTTCATACTAGATCTACATTAGATCAAATAGATGCATAGCACAATCTATCAACTTGTATGTATTTTGCAGACACAACTCTGTGATGAAAAAGCATAAATGTTTATAACTCAAGGATAACTTTTTATTTAACCTTTTCTTACTTTTGTACTTTATTGTGTATGCTATTAGTATACATAGCAGCTACAGTACATAATTGTAGCCCAAACAGAGTCTGGGGACACAGTATTAATATGTAGTTTTTACTGTTTGATATACCAAATTAAAAAAAAAAACTGTATCTGTGATTATCTATAACGGAACACCATTATTACCAAAATAATAAAAATCACCTTTATAATCTCTTATGAAATTTCATTTTATGTTATAGTCCAGTGTGTCTGTTTGTTTCAATTATTACTGTACATTCTTGAATTAAAATATTGCATTGTAAATATTTCATTTGACCTCTCTACATTTTAGGCTTCTTGCTTTTTTTTATTTTCTGCCAATAGGTTTTCTTTCTTCTTTCTTTTTTTCTTTCTTTCTTTCTTTCTTTCTTTCTTTCTTTCTTTCTTTCTTTCTTTCTCTTTCTTTTTTCTTAAAGAATACTTTCTTAATTTAATTTATTAGTATTATTATTATTTTTAATGTGCTATAGGGCAAATGTGCTCACCTGAGAGAGACAGAGAGAGAGAGAAAGTGAGAAAGCAAGCTGCCAGGTCCAGGACTCAAGCCATAGTCAGCCATGTGGGAGTCCAGAGCCTTAACCACCACATTACCTGCTGGCCCCTTCCAATAGATTTTCAGCATTCAGTTTCCTACTAAATTCCTGATCTCTCTCTCTCTCTTTCTTTTTTGAGAGGTTTTTGCAATAGTGTGTGCGCTCGCCAGAGAGACAGAGACAGAGGGACAGAAAGCGAAAACTTACCCCCCAGGGAGGATGGCCCATGCTGCAATCCCTTCTCCTCCATTCTCCTCTGGGGATCTTGGGCACATACGGATGCGCGCCCAGCCTGAGTTTTAAGCCACCAGGTCCGGAACTCGAACCACGGTTGGCTACATGGGAGTCCAGCGACATAGCCATTATGCCAACTGGTCCCCTGATCTCTGTATTTTGAATTTATAATCAACACTGAAGTTAAATTTCAATGGCAAACAACCAAGAAAAATGAGAATTAATTTGCGATTTTGAAAGACTGATTTGAGACTTTAATATGCTGACCTCATGCTTCTACATCATCCAGAAAATGTAAGGTGCACAGTTTTCTCTCCTTTAGCAGCACACTAGTCTTTTTTTCTGAAGATTTCATTTTTTAAGGATCTATATGCTTTAATAAGTACAATAAAATAGAATGGATGAGAGTATTCCGTAATATACAAGTAATATATCAAAAACTTCATGGACAAATGGAGTTAAAGTATGAGTTTATTTTGGTACAAAAATTTTGAAATCCATTCGTAATTTTTTTCTATACCTTGCATTTTCTATGAACTTTTTGAAGACTCCCCTCATACTATGTGGAAATATTTTTCTGCTGATCTTTTTAAAAAATACTTAATTTTATTTATTACTATTATTTTTTAATTTGCTATGGGACATTTGCACTCACCAGAGAGAGATGAGCGGTGGGGGGAGGGGGGTGAGAAAGGAAGCCACCAGGTACAGGACCCCAACTGCAGTCGGCCATGTGGGAGATGTGGGAGTCCAGCACCTTAACCACCATGCCACCTGCTGGCCCCTCTGCTGACCTTTTTTTTTTTTTTTTTTTTGAGAGGTTTTTGCTATAGGGCGCGTGCGCTTGCCAGACAGACAGAGAGAGACAGAGAGACAGGAAGTGAAAAATCACCCCCCAGGGGGGATGGTCACGCCGCAATCCCTTCTCCTCCATTCTCCTCTCGGGATCTTGGGCACGCATGCACACGCGCCCGGCGTGAGTTTTAAGTCACCGGGTCCGGGACGCAAACCGCGGTTGACTACGTGGGAGTCCAGCGACATAGCCATTACGCTAACTGCTGGTTCCCCTCTGCTGACCTTTTTACCTGAAAAAAGACTGGTCTTCTCAGAGCCAGGACTCATGCTGTGACTCTCCATCCCTTCACTGCCCCTGACACACACAGCAGGCCAGAGCAGTGCCAAAGACCCTTATTTCTTCCAGACTTTATCTCCTATTACTAGAAAAACAGGAACAGGAAAAGAAAGCGAGAGTACGAATTTTGCACAATGTCATCGATACTTTGGCTTGGAAATATCAATGCAGAAGCCAAAAGGTAGAGCTATGAATTGGTTGAAGGAAATAGTCACGACTTTCCGGCTCTGCTATAACAGGATCTTGGAAATGGTTGCTCAGCTCAGGACGAGTGAAGGAAATATGTTCGTGGGAAAAAAATCCTTGAAAAATTAATAATTGGGGTCAGGTTTTGGCAAAACTGTCAAGCAGAGTAGGATTCTATCCGATCAGCCCAACAGGGCGTAAGACCAGAATGCCGAGGGGAAAATCTGCAGCTTTTGGACATCAGACACTCACAGCAGTTGCTTCCGCAACCTCAAAGCTGGCTCAGGTTTCTGCACCAGTGCTGCAGAGGCTAACTTGCTGTTGATACTCCCTCATTTTGGCTCAGCAACTTTCACAAGCTCTTGCTTTTGAACTTTGGTCTATTATAATTCACAGAAGAGGCAAAAGGAAGAAAAAAGTAAACATTCAAGATGAATTCTTTTTAACTTGGGATTTTGTAGGAAAATAATTTGGTTTCAAAAGAGTTGGGCAAGGCAATAGCACATGGCTGTAACCTCTTCATTCGCAAGCTCCGTACAGGCTTTGTGGAGGAATGCTATGGTCCTTGCGAACGCGTGTTTCATGTGTCAGGAATGAGAGGAGGACATGGGACTGAAGTATGTTGAGCATGTGGGTTTTGGGATCACTGTGCTAAGCTCTTTAATGCATAAATGCCGAATAGTCTAATAAGGGAGGCAGTAAGAGAACCCGCCAAATTTCTACATTTGGACACGTCGGCCTTGGGATTTTCCCTAGAGAAGAATAGACTTCAAAGCCCATTGTCTTCTAACCATAACTTGCCACTTCCTAGTCCTCCCATGTTTGGATATGCCCAGTAGTCTGCCTATTTTTTAAGTCTTACGATCCTCAGGGTTTTGCAAGCAATTCATCTCCTTTGTCTAGGGCACATTCCACACTGCAGTACCTGGAAGACCCACAGCACTGTACTCTTCTGCGAAAGAACTCCTCGAGCTGCTCCTTATGCAAAATGATGTCATGCTTTGTCTTATAACCCTCAGACTTCTGTTTTGGAGCCTGTCTGGACCAGCGGAATCCTAGAGCCATCCATACGCTGGTCCGGTTGCCTGGGACATGGCCCGTATCCATGATAGGGGTGCCCCACCGTGCTGTGTAATCAATCTGACCTTTCCTTCTCTGGGAGTCCTTGAGCACTGGCCAGAGGAAGAGAGCGAAACCAAGGCTGGGGGCAGGCATTTTGATGGGAAGCCTGTTTTGCAAATGGGATAACCAGAGCAACTGGAACTGGTTATGGACCATTTGAGATCACTTTAGGAGAGCGAGAGGTGGCTGTATGAGACATAAACAAAAGATGACATGACAGCAGAAACCTAGTAGCCACTGAGACCTCCTTCAAGGCAGAACTAAGAGTCATTGCATAAGCATGACTCTTTAAATTCTGTTTTTATTTACTTATTTTTATTTATTTATTTTTTTTCTCTCTCTCAATGGATGACCATTACAATGTGTTTAATGTGTATCTTATGTCCTTCATCAAAATTTGCATTATTGTTTTGAATACATGTGTATTGAATTTATGTAAGCACCGTGCATATCTCATCGTGTTGCTTAGTCTCTTCTTAGCTTCATAGAAAAAAAAATATATATATGTAAAAAAAAAATAATATATATATATATATATTTTTTTTTTTTTTTTTCTTTTAAATTTGCCATAGGGTGAGTGCATTTGCCAGAGAAATACAGAAAGACTTCAGAGAAAGATGGACAGGGAGAAAGTGCTGCCCCTTAGTGGGTGTGGTCATACCACGAATTCCTTCTCTTCCATTTCTCCATCCTATTAGGATTTGAGGAACACATGCACATATACTCAGCATGTTTTTCGAGCTGTTGGGGCCAGGATTCAAACTGCATGGTCAGCCATCTGGGATCTGGCTCCCTTTACCACCAGGCTATAGGGCCAGCTCTGTTAGCTTAATGTTTTAAAGACCTACTCCTTGTAGTCCCATGGCTTCTAACTACTCTCTAGGATCCATCCATCATGTTTTCTTTATCCACTCTCTTGGGAATGGATACTGAGATGACCTCTAGCTTAATGAGCCCCCAAATGATGTCCCCAAACAAATATCTTTGCATGTTTTTCCTTGTGGACCAAGACAAACTCATAGCCTATGATTATAAGTGCTAGTCAGCAAATATTTGTAATCAAACCACTGCAAGTTTAATCCTCCTGTTTAATTTGGGGAGATGTTACTTCATTGTAATACTGCTCATTACCAATGCAATTAATGTTAGGGTAGAGAGTAGTCAAGGCCTTGCATTCTTGGCACACTCAGTAAGAACAGGATCCTTGGGTCCCACAGTGGATCATTTCTTGCAGCAGTCAATTAACTGAGAAAACAAACTGAGGAATTACTTTAGAATAATAATAATTTTTCTTAAATATGTGTTTTAACCCAAGACACATAAATATGCATTAATTTATCAATCTTGTGATGTGAGACTAAGGTCTTTTCTTTAAATCTACATCCCCATTCTGGAATTTTGAGTGACTTTTTTCAAGTGACCCGTGTCTTTTCATAGTGCATCATCTATCATGTCTGGTCCATTTATTTAAAGTGGAACAAAAATGCAAATAATACATGCCAATAGATCTGAAGGCAAAATTTTTATAGACTATTGCAACATTTTCTCCAACTTTTTGTAGTCGCCTAATCCAATCACAAAATACTTTTAGTATCTCGACTTTATTGAGTCTTTCCAAAGCATTCATTTTTGTGTTTCTAGATACAGCAACTCCTTATGTTCATACTCATATTTCATAATAATTAAACTATGTAAATGCAGAAATAAGTCTTAGAAAGCAAGCCTAACTGATGATAAGCATAGAGTTCAACCTGAAGGAGCAGAATGGCACAGGAAAGTCAAGACCAACACACTAGCCATGGGTGACCAGAGTGTGGTGCTCTATTTGTCTATTCCATAGAAGAAATGGAATGTACACATTACTCTCATAAATTGATGAAATGGAGGTGAATCAAGAGAACCCCTATGGATCTGAATAATAAATTAGACCAATGAATGGCTGTTGGTCAGGTTTACTGCCCTTCACTATTGGCCTGCCTAAATGACTAATTAAGTGAGGGGATCTTAGTCCTGGCCTCACAGTAGAATCAACTGGGAGTTTGAAAAAAAAAAAAAATTGTGAGACTCCTCTCCAGGCAAATTCAATCAGAATTTCTAAGATGGGATCCTGACATTGATATTTTTTTAGAGTGCCTTGGTATATTCCAAAGTGCAGTCAGATTTGTGAGTTGCTAAATAAGACTAAACAGAATTCACATAGTGAAAGTCTATTAATTCAACTTAGTATGGAAACATTTATATGAACTGTTAAGGCTTTGGATTTTGAAATATCTATTATTTCAGTTAAATTGTTATTGCTTAGTTGCTATTTGGAATCCTTTTGTGAATGAGTCAAGACTGATTTAATATTCCAAGTGTCTGTGGATAAATAAATGGAACCTCTTGGAGCTCTTGGAAAAAAAAGTGTACCCTTTCTTCAGCAGTAGTTCTAGAGCTTTCTCTATGGAACACATTGTGGATAATGCTTGACATTCCCATGAAACCCAAAAATCTTCCCAGAACATTATAACTAATAGTACTGGAGGTAGCCAGCTGTTAGTGATACATCAAGAACAGCTACTTATGAATGTCTGGTATTAGGTAAGACAGTCTTAGAAGGTACTACTTTTTATTTGCTTTTTTTTTTTTTTTTTTTTTTTAAAAAAGTATATCCCTGATTCAAGTGACAAAATTACATTATCATAGGGATAAACTTAAATCAAATACTCTCATATTTATTTGTCATTTTTAAAGAATTACTTTAAATTTCATTTTATTTATTATATTTTAATTTGACCAGAGAAAGGAAAAGTGAGAAATCAAGCAGCCAGGTCTGGGACTCAAATCATGGCTGGCCATGTGGAAGTCCAGTGCCTTAACCACTACACCATCTGCTGGCCCCTCATATTTATTTATTTATTTTAAAAATTATTTATTTTATTCTATTTATTATTATTATTCTTAAATTTGACCAGAGAGAGACAGAGAGAGAGGGAAAGTGAGAAAACAAGCACCAGGTCTGGGATTTAAACCACAGTCAGCCATGTGGGTGTCCAAAGCATTAACCACCATGCCACCTGCTGATCACCCTCATATTTATTTATTTATTTATTCAAAAGAATTATTTTATTTAACTTTATTTATTCTAATATTCCAGTTGATCAGAGAGACAGAGAAAGAAGGAAAGTGAGAAAGCAAGCCCCCAGGTCTGGTACTCAAACTGTGGTCAGCCATGTGGGAGTCTAGTGCCCTTAACCACCATGCCACCTGCCAGCCCTTCATATTAATTTTTAACAGGAATTACTTGCACTTGTAGGTACCTTATTTTTTTGTAAGAATTTACTGTCAATGTCACAATGAATTAATACATAACTGGGATGAAGAACCTCTGCTTTGAACTGCAGCAGAGCTTGACACCAGTACATCTGGCAGCCTCGACAGCTGTAGTCTCAGTAGCCATGAAGTTAGTGACCGAGGATCCATTCAACGTAGTGATTTTGCTGAGGCCTGGGCCGCGAGGCTGCTGTGTGGAAGTGGACCCATTAGCTAGTGTGCACAGTACTGCCCACTCCTCATGTCAAAGTTAGCACTAACATTTTCTACTCGATTTCAGAGTCCCTGTAATTCTTAGGAACTGATGAAAAAAATTGCAGAAAATGCCCCCCAAAAAGACCCCCAGCAATTGCTGATAATGGCTGTAAAAACAAAAGCAGTCTGAGGAAGAGGATTCTTCAGTTCAAAAATGCCTATAGAGGGGAACCAGCAGTTAGCGTAATGGCTATGTTGCTGGACTCCCACATAGTCGACCGCGGTTCGCGTCCCGGACCCGGTGGCTTAAAACTCACGCCGGGTGCGTGTGCGTGCATGCCCAAGATCCCGAGAGGAGAATGGAGGAGAAGGGATTGCGGCGTGGCCATCCCCCCGGGGGGGGTGATTTCTCGCTTTCTATCTCTCTGTCTGGCGAGCACACGTGCCCTATAGCAAAAAAAAAAAAAAAAAAAAAAAAAAAAAAATAGAATTTAGGAAATCTCTCATAGCCAGGAGGCTGGACTGAGATCAAGAATTATTACTTGAGGAACCAGCAGTTAGCGTAATGGTTATGTCGCTGGACTCCCACGTAGTCGACTGCGGTTCGCGTCCCGAACCCGGTGGCTTAAACTCAGGCTGGGTGCGTGTGCGTGCGTGCCCAAGATCTCGAGAGGAGAATGGAGGAGAAGGGATTGTGGCGTGACCATCTCCCCTGGGGGGTGATTTCTCGCTTTCTGTCTCTCTGTCTCTCTCTGTCTGTCTGGCGAGCGCACGCGCCCTATAGCAAAAACCTCTCCAAAAAAAAAAAAAAAAAAAATTACTACTTGCCTTCAAATGTTGATGCTTCTATTAGAGCACATCTGGAAGGAAACAGTAAATAAAAATTAGAGGTGCCATCACCAAAACATGAAATAAAAGCCCACTTCAGTTCCTTCCACTCATGTCTTTTAACTCACATCTTCTTGCTTTCCCAGGGTGCTCCTCATCTTGAAATCTTTTTATTTTGACTGGCGGATATTATCTTTATATAGCTTCTCTGGATAATAACAGAAATTAAAATAATCCAACAGGACAACATGTACCAATCGGTAGAGGAGGAGTTTAATGACTGGAACCATAGAGTGAAATGGTTCTGGGTTCTTACGTGAACGAATGCATGTGGAAGTTTGTGCAACTCCACGTTCTTAGGGAGGTGACCAGGAGCTCCAGCAGAAATTTAATCACAGGAGGAGATCCAGGCCAACTTTTCTGCCCACTAAAATCTACTTTGCATCCTAGTTAGGCTATGGATTTTTTTGAAAGTTCTGCAAAAATCTAGGACCTGGAAAAAAAAAGTGAAATGTAATGAGCTAGTTATATTGCTTACTTATTCAGGAATATGAGAGAATGGAGACCATGGGCTATACAGAAAGAGAGAGATGGTCAAGGGAGGTTTTTTTTTTTTTTTTTTCAAAACAGGCACTACTTGGGTACGTGCATATACTGGCGACAATGGTCCAGAAGAGAGAGAGAGAGAGAAAAGGAAGAGGCAGGACAGAAGGGAGATGGCTATAGGAGTGAGGCGTGAAGTCCCTGAGGAGACATAAATAGATGGGACCTGGCACGTGGGGGGCAGGTTTGGCGTTCTTCAAATCTTGGCTTCACATCGACCCTCAGCCAGTTTGTAGAAATGTGTGGCTTTGTGCAAGCTCACCCCTTCGCGTGGTGGTTCCCTCGTGTACACAGTGGAGGTGGTCAGGTGCCAGATGCTACCTTTGTGGTGGCTGGAGTACATAAAGCCACAAGCTCAGCACAGTGCTTGGAATAAAGCAAACACGTGGCCAGAATGAGCTATAAGAGTACTAATAATTATTGGTCATATCAGGCACAGAGTCTGCATTAGCTGGATGACAAAAAGACGTACTATCGTGGTCTGCCACTGAGCATTTGAAAATGCCACGTGCGAGAGAAATGCGTGAACAATGCAACCCGAAGGAGAATTAAGTCATTGCCCACACGGTCTTCACTTTCCCCTCCCAGCAGGGATTTGGAGGCTGTGAGAAGCCTGGGGGGGGGGGGTCATCCCTGAGGACACAGGCCTGGGCCTCAGGTTCATCAACTTGTCTTCCGTCTGCTCCTCAAGGTCGCATAGCTTCGGGTACTTGCTGGCCCTCTAACCGATGTTCCTACTTTTCCCTCCTCGCTTCCCTCTCCTCTCCCCTACTCCTCTTATCTCCTACAAAACCCCCTAATGAGATAGACCGTCCAGACCGGCCTTGGCCTGGCCCAGATGACAGTGTGATAAGTGACAATCCCTCACACTATGAAGGAACCAGCCCGTTTGATACACAGCTTCCTGGGAAACATACTGGGGTCCCGTTCTCCATAGTTTACAGACAGGACAATAGAACCACAAGAGAGTTCACACTGATAAGCAAGTTTGCCAAGAGCTTTCGCTAATGTCATTCATTTCCTACCCTAACAGTCGGCAGATACTCAATACCTGTTTGTTGAGTGACCAGAATGAGTTAGTCGTTTAATTCAGTCCTTCTAGTGCTGAAAGGAAAGCCACCATAGGAGACTCCAAGAAGTGACCCTGTGGTCCCTAGGTGTGGCCTCTAGAATCAGGTGTGGCCAGACCAAGGTGTCTGCACCTCTGTCACGTACACCTGTTAGTCACAACCTTGTGGGCTTCCAGGAAACACCCAGTGTAGTCAACTCACCTTTCATTCTGATTCCAAAAGACTTTTACTGGGTGCCTCCCGAGGGACAGGTTTTAGTCTAGGTGCTGGGATACAAACACTGATGAGGTGTGGTTTCTGTCTGGCTGCAGCACAGCTCAGAAAGATGAAAGAACACAACTCGGCCTCCCCAATGCTGAGCTTTCGCTAAAGCGCAGACTGTGGCTCCATGGTGCAAGATGCAGACAGCGGTAACCGGCCCTGAACCATGCAGGAAATTGCTCAGAATTTCCCAGAAAACAGCTTATTCAGTGTGTGTGTGTGGGGGGGTGCTGGAGGTGGGTGGGTATCAACTTTCCTTTTGGCACTTTCCCCCAAGCTCTGAGATAACTGAACCAATAACTGCAGAACTCAATTTATTGGATTCTTGGGAAAACCCAAATCACCCCAAGGGAAGGAAAGGCAAAGAAAGCATTGTGCAAAGAAAGCCTGCAATTAGCCCCAGCCCCGGCTTGATCAGCTTCCCAATGTGCCCTGGGGACATGCCTGTGCCTCCTCCAAGGGCTTGAGTGTCCAAAGTAGAGGCCCTTCAGAGGAAAGTCCCAGAGTCCTTGCCCCAAGCGTGAGATTTCTGCTGTCTAAAGTAGGGCCTTTGCCTTCCTATAGTCTAGATGGGCAAGAATGGAAAGAGAGAAAGAGAAAAGGAGAGAATAGAGAGAAGGAAGGAAGGAAGGTGGTGAAAACCCAGGAGGCCAGTTTGCAAGGAATTATACACCAGGCTCCAGAGGCATTTGTAGGCTTGCAGACACCTAAGAGTGATGTTCGACCAGCGGCTCTACACCCCCTAGGCCAGGAACTGAAAGCAGGTCCAACCCTTCGCTGCTCAACAAAACAGAGAGAGGCAAGATTGTTGATGGGAGAGGAAACAAAAAGTTATTACAGTGTGGCGGTGCCGGGAGACATGTAAGAATATCTTCAACTGGTCATTCAACTTACAGATGTTTTAATAGGGGGTGGGGGATGCTATCTGACTTACAGCCATCTAGAGAAAAGAAGAGATTAGGTTAATTTTTAGCTGGGAGCATAATCAAATAATTTGTCTTTGGGACAGGAGTTTCGGTCTTAGCTAGGAGGTACAATCAAACGATCCATCTTCAATGAAAGGAGTTTCAGCTTGTGGTTGGGGCAGAGAGTCTTTCATTGGTCCAATTTCAGGCTGGCCATTTGTCTGAAGTTCCTGTAAGAAACCTGAAACAAAGCGTATCAGGCTGAGAGAGAAACAGTTTTTGATTTTAACAAGATGGAGTCCGTTTGGCTAAGCAGGCCCTAGTTACCAGAGTAGCGCATTCGTATCTGTCCTTCACGTTCTCATTCTGTTACTATCTTTCTGAACGATCTGGCTGTGACTCAGCTCTGGCAGTTGCTAGCTCTGTCACAATCTGCGATTAGTTAGACTCAAGGATCTTGCATTTTATCATCTTTAAAATGGGCATCACGACCTTGAGGAGATGATTAAAGCACCCACGTGCGTCAAGTGTTTTTCCACAAGCAGTTTGTGGGTTCCCGTCCTTGAGTTCCTTTCGAGCTCCTGCTAAAACAGAAAGCCAAGACTATCACACTAAAAATGTGAATTCAGGGAAATATCACAGTGTCCTATGCTCAGTTTTGAGACTCAAGTCAAGAAAATTGGCACCACCTGACCAGGCAGTGTGTGCACAGCGCAGTACTGGGGGCGACTGGAAGGGACACAGAATTGACGACCACCCCTCTCTGGACCTGCACACGGTTCCTTTGGTGTCTTTGTGCACTGGGTCTGGGATTCTGGACTGTGAGCCCATCGCTGTGCCTGTTCCTGCAGATTCTTACTAAAACGAGCAGAAGAGAAGGATGTAGTCAGCAAGTGTGAACAAGTTATTGTGTATGGGCAACTTTAGTGATGTGACTAGGGTATAGGGATGAAAAATCAAGACAGAATATTCTGCCCAAAAGAATCAACGTTCCTCAGGGAAGGAAGCTGAATTATATGCTCCATTTCCATGTGCCAATTGTTTTATTTGATTTAATATCCTAAATAAAATCCTACATTGGGGACCAGCAGGTGGTGTGGTGGCTAAGGCGCTGGACACTCCCACATGGCCGACCAGGGTTCAAGTCCTGAATCTGGTGGCTTGCTTTCTCACTTCTTCTCTCTCTCACTCTCACCTTCTGTCTCTCTCTGGTCAAATTAAAAAGTAAATGAATGAATAAATAAAATAAAATAAATAATTATTTTTTAAAAAATCCTGCATAGTAGGAATTTCATCCTATATAATAGAGGAGGAAACAGAGAGAGAGCGAGCTTAAGTCACTTAGCCAAGTTTACACAGCTAGCGAGGGCTGTGTCTGGATTTGAAACAGGTTCTGAATCCAGTATCTTTTTATCTTTGTGTCATGCAGCTTTTTCCTAGAAACCTAAATTTCTAGGAAATAAATGGACTTCAGTTATAAAGCAGTTTATTTTCCCATGGTCTTTGCTTTTGGTCCCTAGCTACTCTTTTCCCAGATATAGCAGAGCCACCAGGATGTCTGCGGAGTTCTCTGTCCTTGTACCATAGTGAGCAAGGTAGATTTCTGGCCTCACAAAGTCCCATCAGACTTTGGCAGAAAGAGCAGTGTATTGCAAGCTCAGTACAGCACCTTTCTGGCTCTGTTTCCTCTGCAGCAAGAACCCAAGGACCTGTCTCGATGTGTGCCGTCAGGATGGCTAAAGAGTTACATAGGTCAGCACAGAAGAACAGACTGATGAGCTCTGCACATAGGAAGATCCTCGCTGTTGCTGTGTTCTGGTGTGAGCTGTCTTTACTTAGGTTCCTCAACACCACCAACTGCCTGCCGGGATGAATGTAACAAAGCAGGAGGCTCCCAGGGCAAACTCTGCTTCCCAAGACTGCATTTGGATAGGGCAGCAAGAAGATGCTGATTATCCCAAGGCTCCCAGCTTTAACTTCCGGCGGGGGAGGGTGTGTGGACCCTTGCTGGGTCTACTTAGTCATGCCATCCAGGGCTCCTGAAGAGAAGGTGGCAACAGTGAAGTGAGTGCATGTCACGAACAAGGCTCAACCCCAAGTGAACAATGATTCTTTTGGGCACCACCAATCGGAGTATGCAAAGTACACTCCCTTCTATCATTTCATGCCCTTCTGTACAAATCGTTTGAGTTGGGCACAGCAGGAACAAGTATTCCCCCAAAGAGGCACTTGGTTTGCTCAAGATCTCACAGAGCTAGGCCTCTGGGCTCCCGATGTGGTGGTTCTACAGGTGATGAAGGCTCTGGGCTGACACATCAGGGGTCTCTCTATGTTGAGATCTCTATGATTCTGTATCATAGGCTTCGCTTTCTTCATCTTCAAGTTGGACTACATTGACAAGCTTTTTATAAGTATGTGTCCAGCTGGGCCAATCTCTTCCCTTCATCTTTTTTTTTCTTCCTATGTTCATTTCTTCTGAACTTTGATTTCCTTTCTAGTTGGCATACCTTTCCCTGCTGTGGCATTCAGAGCTAATTAGTATAAGTACCTACCGCGTCTGCTGAGCAGCTGTAACATGGTACAGTTGCTGTGTCCAGATACAGATGTGAGTGCTTGGGATGTAACACTCGGTAAGACACAACTGGTGCCCATCATGGTGTTATGAAACAACTGAGCTCAAGACACGCCTGCCTCTTGCTGGTAAACTAAACCTAAGTCTTAGTAATTCTACAGCCTATCCTATTGCTCACCCTTCTTATCTTCCAGGAACTCATTAAAGTACCCCTTTGTTTCTACTTTAAGAAGTATTTTTTAAATAAAGAGAACACGTCCAGCTGGTGGCATGGTGGTTAAGGCAGCTGGATCTCATATGGTCAGCTGTGTGGTCCAGTTCTTGGACCCAGTGACTTGAGAAACTCACCAGGCATGTGTGAATGCATGCTCAAAATCCCAAGAAGAGAATAGCAGAGAAGGGATTGCTGCGTGGTCATCTTCCATGGGGGTGCTTTCTCACTTTCTGACTCTCTTTCTGTCTCTGTCTAGTGAGCACTCATGTCCTCTAGCAAATTAAAAAAACAAAAACAGGGGGTCAGCAGGTGGCGTGGTGGTTATGGGCGCTGGACTCTCACATGGTTGACTGAAGTTTGAGTCCCAGGACCTGGTGACTCGCTCTCTTGCTTTCCCTCTCTCTCTAACTCACTGTCCCTCTCTGGTCAAATTAAAATAAAAAAGTCAAATAAAATAATTCTTTAAAAAACAGAAAACAAGTAATCTTACCCTTTAAATGTTTTAATTTTGTGTATGTTTTATCATGGACATTTTAGTAGGGTATTAAATATATAATTTATAAATAATTGTTTATAATTTATAATGATAAATAGTAGTGAACATCAGCCTTTTAAAGAAATTCAAGCAAGCAAGCAAACATGTTTGGAGACTATGGGTTTAGAGAACTATACAAAATTACTTATATAAAAATAATAATGTTTGGAGCCAGCAGATAGCATAGTGGTTACATTACTGGACTCCCATATGACTGACTGTGGTTCAAGTTCCAGACCTGGTGGCTTGAAACCTGCACCAGGTGTGTGCATGTGCATGCCCAAGGTCCTGGGAGAAGAATGGAAAAGAAGGGACTGTAGCCTGTTCATCCCTCCTGAGGGGGGGGTGATTTCTCACTTTCTCTCTTACTGTCTCTATCTTTCTCTCTCTCTCTGGTAAGTGCACATACCCCAAGGAAAAAACCTCTAATAATAATAATAATAATAATGCTTCCCACAAATAATTTCTTCCCTTTTTGATAAAGAAGACAAGTCAAGATCTTGAATACTTTAAGATTATCATATGACTGTTGGCTATCTTTTTTTTTTTTTTTAAGAGTTTTGCCATTGGGTATGTGTGTGCACTAGATAGGGATAGAGTGAGAGGGAAATTGAGAAATCACCCCTCAGGGGGCAGGGCCGTGCTACAATCCCTTCTCCTCCATTCTCCTCTCAGGATTTTAGGCACACACACAAACGTGCATGCACGTAGTTTGGTGTTTTTTAAAAAAAACAATTATTTATTTAATTTTATTTATTGATTCATTTATTTTAACTTGACTAGAGAGAAACAGAGATTGGAAAAGTGAGAAAGCGAGCCACCAGGTCCAGGACTTGAACCTTGACCAGCCATGTGGGAGTGTCCAGCACCTTAACCACCATGCCACCTGCTGGTACCCAGCATAGTTTGATTTTTAAGCTGCTAGGTCTGGCACTTGAACTGCAGTAGGCCATGTGGGAGTCAAGAGCCTTAACCACTACCCCACCTGCTGGCCCCAGCTGTTGGTTATCTTATTGATAGAAGGTTCATAAACTGAGACTTAATTGTTGGAAGGCTTAATTTCTTCTCTGAAAAAGTCTGATATCTATGGAGCTCTGAATCTAACCCAACAGTTCGAGTTTACCCAATCCTCTCAACACCCCATCACGTGGGCCCTGAAATATGCCAGAGGTAGGGATGGAGAGTGAGCCCATCTGGCCAGGGCCCAGTTTCTCTGGAGTAGGCCTTGCACAAGCAGTGTCCTGAGAGACACTCTTTCTGGCAGAGGCAGGGCAGAGCTGACATGTCTACAGGCAGAGCAGTCAAAGGGTGGGAAGGAGCCAGGCCTTGTAAAGCCCATTGCCTTGCCTTAGCATAGTGGTGACCTCCGTCTGTGCCACTAGTAGAAGTCTTCCCAAATAGGTGATTCTGAAAAGTAAAGAAACACCAGTATTCTTCCTACTTATAAAAAGAGGAAAGATAGCTGGAGGGATAAACATCTCTACAAACAAATTCTTTTTATGAGATGTCTGGCTTTCTGCAAATTTTACTGAACCAAGACATATGTTCTTTTAAAATTAATGCCTGCAGTGCAAATACTTAAAACAATATGCTGATCTGCTCATAAAGATAATTCCCAGGCTAACTGTGGTTTGTTTTACATTGTCAACAAGAGTGGGAGGTTGGGGAAGAAATCTCATGAAGTCCTGGAGATGAAAAGCTTGGGTTCACAGGAAATGACTGCTCTGAAATCTAGAGTAAATTGATCTCAAATTATCTTTCCTTCTCAATTATACAGTAAGAACTGCAAGCGATTCAACTTTAAAAGTATTTTTTGAGCATCATGGAAACATAAAAGCAAGATAAGATGTGGTGTCTTTTAATATATGTGTCCATATGGAGTAGATAACAATTCAAAGAAATATAGAATTGAATAACAAAATGGGAAGCACAGACTGTGTTGTGAGAGGTTAGAGTTGGGGTCATGGCTGGTTGCTGGGATTGTATCTGTAAGGGTTCCTAGAAGTGTAGCACAGCAAAAGAGGAAGAAAAACATATGCCTTTACTTCCCTTCCTTCAACAATGTTCTTATTTATTTATTTTGCATTCAATCACTGTATATCATTACAGCATGCAAAATTAATTTTCCCATCCAGAATATACTGCATATTGGCTCAAAGATATTACCACACATAGTATCTTCAATAGATAATTTTCCATTTTGTTTTTCTTAAATATTTTGCTTCTTTTTTTTCCCCCCTTGATTCCATCCCTCTCATACTCCACCACTTCCCGCCCTCCTCCCACACTGTCTCTGGTATCCACAGCTGCTCTCCATGCTTTTATATTGTCCAGTATTGCAGTTTCTGCCATAGAGTGCAGATGTTTGGTGTATGTTGAGTGGGGACACACAATGCTTCTCTTTTATTGCATGTCCCAATAATGTTCTAATCCCATAGGCTTAATCTATCTGCTCAATTGTCTATAGAAGAGATTTCTGAAGGTCTGTTTTGATCATTTCACTGTGAGATGGGAGGGAAAAGAGAGCTACTGTCAGCTTGTTTATGGACTCCAAATCTTTGCGTAGAAAGACTGAGGCCAAGTTATAGGCTGAGCCATTAAGGCACACGGTCTGCTCTGTTGTATGAATCTTTTGAAGACTGGCTCAATTTACTGACTCCTCCTTGGGCAAGAAACTGAAGTTGAGGTCTAGCTACTTATGGCCTGGGTGAGTTAGGTCATTCCTCATGGGCTCTGTGTATCCTGGGGAGGGCCCCTGGCCTGAAAGCACTAGCCTTGAGACTAAGGTAGAAGGTTAAAAGATGTGCGGGGATTGCTTCTGCAGCCCCAGGAAAAAACTGGATGTTAATAAAATTTAGTTGAGTTGGTTTGGAAAAAAACAGGTAAACTTTCCCCTCACTCTGTTTGTCTGCTCAATTAGAAAGTCAAATAGAATAGCTCAGGAGTGTGTGTGTGTGTGTGTGTGGGGGGGTGGTTTATAACTGTTGGATAGATCATAATCTCTGTCAAATATATTATTAACTGGCCATTACGATTCTTTGAAAGTAAAAATTCACTTTTCAAATGTTTATTTATTTATTCCATGAATGAGACAGAGTGAGAGACAAAAATAGCACTCTCACTAGGCCTCTGCTACAAACCACTCCCAGGCCCAGCCAGCCCCAGATCATGGGCACACACTCGCCTGGCATATTTAGGGAGATCTCAGGACCCAAACCTGGAACCCTTTCACGTGGGTCAGGCTTGCAGAGTCTTGCATTTTACTGCTGTGCCACCGTTCTTCCCCTGAAATTCATGTCTTTGCATCAAAATAAAAGGCAGAAACAAAAGTATGATTATGAGCAACATCTTGTGCACAAAAAAAAGCTTGCTGACGACCTTTGTCTTTATGCTATAGCAAGCGGGAAAGATGCCAAGATGTTGGTATTTAGTCTGCTCTTACGTAGGGGACTTCACTTGCATGAATGTACATACCCTGATTCCGGTTCTTTACACCAACTCCCCCCAAAAAGCAGTCCCAGTCCCAGGAGGATGAAGTTGTTCAGCTTGGGCGAGGGGTTCCCTACATACCTTATAGTAGAGTGGATGGTGGGATAGTCTGCAGGCCGCTTCCAGCCTCCACATTGGCTGGCCCCGGTAACAGCCTTTTTCTGACTCTGACTGACCCCAAGGAGAAGGATATGTACAAGGCAGTGCTTAGTTCCTGGCTCTGGCCCACCATGACTCAGGCTCGGAGGGTTCTGCCCATGGTGGGAGGCGAAATGGTGGAGGAAACTAGAGGTACAAAGGCCTGGCAGAGTTGGACCAGCTGCTGCAGTGGGGCCATCCAGCCCAGCTCATTGTGCTCAAAACAGGGGAGCTCTCTGAGCGCTCACCCTGGGAAGAAGGGCTGCTGAGGAAGCCCTTACCAACAAGAAGTGAGGCTGAGAGAAGCTGTAATAAAAACCAAATGTCAATCAATCAATCAGGCTAGAGGGAAGGCCAATACTTCATCCCCTAGTTTCTCAATAGAAAATGACACTACAAAATTAATGCCATATGAAGTGAACAGAGCAGTTGACAAAATATAGAAGAAAGTACCCTAGAAACAAGCCTCGCAGTCAATAAATAATAATGAAAGATGCTATTTTTCTGGATCTTCGTGACATTTGTGGTTATTTGTTAGCTTTTAAAATTTCATAATTTGTCACATCTTTTTCATTGTAGATCATCACTTTCAAGCCTAATCTTGTATTTGTAACTTCATCTTCTTTTACTAAGTAGTCCCCAAACTGCGTAAGCTTCAGGACCCCACAAAATTCAGACTGGCCCTTGGGTGTCCCATCATAATTAGCTCAATACATGTTTGATTCATTACAATTGTAAAATTCACTGAGCTCCTAGAGCTGAAGAACACGAGAAAAAGAGAATGCGTTTTAAACCAACAGACAAAATAAACAACCGAATTAGTTGGCTTGACTGGAAAAATCAGTCTTCCTGATTAGGACCTTTTAAAAATCAGGACAGTCAGTGTTGGGATCCAGATGAATCCCACGCCCGATATGGTGGGGCCATGGAAGTGGCAATCTAATTAAGGCTCTGCTGGAGCCAGAGTTACGTGGCATTAATAATTCCTAATGCCATTTCCACGTGTAATTTTCTGCAGATTATTTTCCCAATTAGGTTTCTCAATTCTAAATTAGTTGGGATGTGTAAACAAAGTATTCAAGAACAGTATAATTTAACTCTCCACACGATAATTTTGTTTGCCAAAGCACACGGACAACCCAAAGTTATCTTGGCGCTCTAACCAAAATTCCACTTAATAAGCAATTTCATAGTACAACTGGCTACACTTGCTTCATTCGATAGAGTGGATGTACTTGCAACATGATCAAAACGTGTCTAAAATGAAATTTAAGATTTTTAAGTTGCTAGCCACAAAATAAGTTTTTAGGGCTGGGAATGATAGCGAAGAGTAGATTTTAAAAATTTACTCTTTTATACTATATAATATTTAATACTACATAATATTTAATATTGTGATACTACAGAGTTACAACTTCAAAAGTTGCAGATTCTGTCTTTTGAAATCTAACACATGGGGAACCAGCAGTTAGCGTAATGGCTGTGTCTCTGGACTCCCCCGTAGTCGACCACGGTTCGCGACCCGGCGAGCGCACGCGCCCTATAGCGAAAAAACCTCTCCAAAAAAAAAAAAAAAAGTTAAATCTAACACATGGACAAAATATATGAAACAATAGTTTTCAAAGTATTGGACAGCAGGAAAGGAAGGATAGAGCTGCCTGAGAGGTGGTTAACAAGGTTAACGTAGCTCACTGCTCTGAGAGCACTCCCAGGCCAAGGTGCAAGGAGAGTTTATCCAAAATGAGTCCAGCAATCTCCTTCAGTTGAGGAGATTGAGTGGAGAATATAAAGAGACCAAAGCAGGCAGAAGGCTTGAACAATACAACCAACCAACTTGATGTAAATGACTTATTGATTTTATTTTTTATTTGCCAGAGGACGTGTGCATTTGCCAGAGAGAGAGAGAGAGAGAGATGGAGAAAGAAAGAAAGCATCTCCCCTGGAAAATAGACATGCCTCAATTCCTTCTCCTCCTCTCCCTCCTCTCAGGATCTTGGGCATGCATGTAGAGATGCCTGAAATGTTTCTTAAGCTGCTGGATCCAGAATTTGAACCACTGGGATGGCCATGTGGGATCTAGCTGCCTTAACTGCCATGCCATGGGCTGGTCCAGCTTTCTTTCTTCTTTCTTTCTTTTCTTTTTCTTTTTTGTTCAGAATTCATGGTAGTGTGCATGCGTATGAGAGAGAGAGAGAGAGAGAGAGAGAGAGAGAGAGAGAGAGAAAGAGAAAGGGCACCCTTCACTGGGTCTGGTAATGCTGTGATCCCCTCTCTTCAGTCCTCTAGGTTGATGGATCCTGGGCACTTGTGCCAGAGCCTAGTGTGTTATAGGCCAGTCAGGCTAGGGACCTGAATCATGGTCACCATATGATATCGGGCCTATCTTGAGGAGTACACATTTTAAAGAACACATGTTATTTTTTTTTTGAGAGATTTTTGCTATAGGGTGTGTGCGCTCGCCAGACAGAGAGAGAGACATAGAGACAGAAAGTGAGAAATCACCCCCTAGGGGGGATGGTCATGCCGCAATCCCCTCTCCTCCATTCTCCTCTCGGGATCTTGGGCACTCACGCACACACACCCGGCATGAGTTTTAAGCCACCGGGTCTGGGACGCGAACCGCAGTCGACTACGTGGGAGTCCAGCGACATAGCCATTACGCTAACTGCTGGTCCCATGTTTTTATTTTATTTTTTTTTAACTTTTATTTCTTTAATGAGAGAGAAAGAGATCCCAGAACAGGGTCTCATCAAGTCCCTCCCTCAGACTTCCAGTCAGCCAGGACTGCTTACAAACATGTGCACCCGGCCTGTTTCAAGTCAACCTGGGATCCAATACTATTGGTCATGCGGCTCTGGCATTGCAGAGCAGCGTACTACTGCTTCGGTAACTGAGCCAAAGAACACACATTCTTTTTAGGTGTACATAGAACATCTACCAAGACAGAACATATTCTGGGCCATAGAACAAGTCTCAAAAATCACAAAAAAAGAAAATGAAAGATTCAAGTCATACAAACTATGTTTTTAAAAAGTTATTTATTATGATCATAATCTCGTTTATATTACATTGAATCACATATAACTTTACAGTGTATTACATTTCTTTTTCCAGAAGGAATACCATGCATGTCAGTTAATACAAAGACATTAAAATCCCCGTCATCATCATCCAATAGCTTTTCATTATTTTTTCCAGATTATTATTGTTATTCCATTTTTTAAAAGCATTCCATCACTATTTATCATTTTGCTTGTAAAAAGACTTTACCCAACATGTAATACTTCTCAGACCTGTCCAGTTGAGAATACTATACACGTCATCAACAGGTAATAAGCCATATCTGTGTCCCACTAATGTCATGCCTCTCTGTTCTCTCACTACCCTTCTCCATACTCTTCTCCCGCCCTGCTCCACACTGTCTTCATCATTGCTAACTATTTTCACTGCTTTTATGCCCTCCAATATTTCGATCTCTACCATAAAGTGCAGATAGTCAGTATATATTAAGTGAATACATACAATATCTTTCTTTCATATCCTGGCTATGTTTTCTGACCACAATGGAATTAAATTAGAAATCAATCACAGAAAGATATCTGCAAAAGTCCCCCCAAATAGCTGGAAATTAGATAGGATTCCAAATAACCCATGGATCAGTGAAGAAGTCAAAATGGAAATTAGAAATTATTTTTCACAGAATGAAAATTAAAATGCAATGTGTCAAAATTTGTGGGATGCTGCTAAAGCAGTATTTACAAGAAATTCATAATGTGAGAGCCCATGTTAGAAAAGGAGAAATCAATGACCTCAGCTTCCACCTTAAAAAATTAGAAAAAGAGTAGAAAAGACCCAAAGTAAATACAAGAAAGGAAATAATAAAGGTTAGAGTGGAAATCAATGAAAGATAAAATAGAAAAAAAAAAAAAAAAGAAAATGATGCTGTTTCTTTGAGAAGCTCAGTAACTTTGATAAGCCTTTTGCTAGATGGATCAGGAATAAGGGAAAACACAAATTGCCAATATCAGGGATGAGAGAGGTGATATTCTTTAGATTCTATAATAATAAGAGGATAATGAGAATATTAGTAAATTGGTGTCAATTAATTTGACAATTTAGATGAAATAAATAGAAAAATTATTTGAAAGACACAAACTACCAAAGATCACTTAAGAAAAATAATTTAAACAGCCTTGTATCTATTAAAAGAATGGAAGTTGAAATTGTAGGTTTTTTAAAAATTTATTCATTTATTTATTTTAATTTGACCAGAGAGAGACACAGAGAGAGAGAAAGTGAAAAAGCAAGCCACTAGGCCCAGGACTTGAACCATGGTTGGCCCTGTGGGAATGTCCAGTGCCTTAACCACCACGCCACCCACTGGTCCCCATAGAACTGTAGTTTTAAAAGTTCCCCTAGCAAAGAAAACTTCAGACCCAGATGGGTTCATTAGTAAATTATATCAAGTGTTTAAGAAAGAAATAACATCAATTCTACACAAAGTTTTCGAGAAAAATAGAGAAAGGAATACTTTCTTTTAAGAGAGATTTTTGCTATAGAGTGCATGCGCTTGCTAAGAGACAGAGACACAGAAAGCAAGAAATCATCCCCCAGGGGAGATGGACATGCCACAATCCCTTCTCCTCTCGGGATTTTGGGCATGCACACACATGCGCCCAGCACGAGTTTTAAGCCTCCGCGTATGGGACTTAAATCGTAAGTCAACTACATGGGAGTCCATTGACATAACCACTATGCCATCTGCTGGTCCTGAGAAAGGAATGCTTTTAAACTCATTCCATGAGTCCAGAATTACTCTGATATCAAAATCAGAAAAACACAGTATAAGAAAAGTATAGACCATATCCACTGTCAATATCCAAGGTAAATATTTATTAAAAATCCTACACAAAATCTTAGTAAAGCCACTAATACCTAAAAGGGTTAATACGATAGGACTAAGGTTTATCGAGAATACAAGATTGTCTTAATATTCAACAATCAATCAGTGTATTCATTACAGGGGCCAGGTGATGGTATAGAGGTAACGCAACTAGACCCACATGGTCTTGAGTTTGCAACCCACGACCTCGTTGAACATACCAAGTGTGCACATCTGAGCCTGTTATCCAGGCCTGCTGACAGCGTATGTGGGGGGTGAATTGTGACATCCGTACCCTGTTGGGGGCACTTGTCTCTCTGGCTCTCTTTGTCTCTCTCTCTCTCTCTCTCATGAAATAAATAAACTCTCAAAAATATAGTTCATTATACAAACAAAATTCATATGATCATCTTGATAAACACAAGTTTGACAAAACAGTCTTTCCTTACACATCCAGATCCAGTGGGTAAAGTCATTCAAAACAGGCTTCGACACCACCCTCTGTTTTTTCTCTTTCCTTATCTTGGGGAAGGAAGTGAGGAGAAGGTAGACATGTGAAAAAGATTTAATAAGGAAACATACATAATAGGCTGCTGGAAACTTATGATGCAAAATTAGAAAATTTATGCCAATGTTCCAAAACTATGATTTTTTTCTTACTCCTCTCCTTTCCTTTCTTCCTTTCTTACCTTTTTATTTTTTTTTTTGGGGGGGGTGAGGTTTTTGCTATAGGGCAAGTGCACTCGCTAGAAAAACAGAGAAACAGAAAGCAAGAAATCACCCCCCAGGGGGGATGGCCACGCTGCAATCCCTTCTCCATTCTCCTCTCGGGATCTTGGGGATGCACGCACACGTGCCCGGCGTGAGTTTAAGCCACTGGGTCCGGGACTCAAGCCTCAGTCGACTACATGGGAGTCCAGCAACATAACCATTATGCCAACTGCTGATCCCCCCTTCCCTTTTTTCTTAATGAGGAAGAATGTATGCACAGCATGAGAGGGGAGGACGGAGAGAGAGAGAAAGCATTCTTAACACAATGGCATCATGCTGTGATCCTCTCTCCCCCAGCTCTCTAGCTCCTTGGGATCTTGGGCATTTGCAGACTGACCTGGGGAATCCGAACCTGCCATCAGCCACATGGCAATCTGCATTGCAATCCAGTACAGAATTGTGTCACCTAGGCTGAGCCACGTATGTAATATTTTGATTTGTACTTGTACTTAAGATGTTCCGTGTGACTCCTTGTATCATTTTTAGTTTTTTTTTTATAGGGTGCCTGCACTCACCACAGACAAGGTGAGAAATCACGCCCCAGGAGGGAGGGCCACAACATCACAGTCCCTTCTCCTCCATCCACTTCTTGGGATTTTGGGCATACATACATACACATGCTCTCACATGATTTTCAAGCTGCTGGGTCCAATACTTGAACTGTGCAGTTTGTCATGTGGGATCCAGCTGCCTTAACTCCTGCTAGGCCTGGAGTTATATTCTGGAGTGATGAACTAACTACTCTCTTATTGATGGACATCATTTTAAGCTACTTTTCTCCTGCTTTTGGTTTTGCTACATTTTAGAAGTAGGTTTTTAAGGGATTTTTTATTTTTAAGTCTTGTCAGCAACATCAAATGAAAGGTACTGAGTATGAAGTACAGAGTGCTGTCAAGCACCCTAGAAAATTGACCTGACATGAAGAAAATTCGATTCTTGCCCTTTCAGGAGCTTACAGTTTGGGATATGATAACTCTAGAGTTGAGTGAACAACAAAGCAGTTTATTAAGGGAAATTCCTCATCATCTCTTTGTGAACAGAATCATTTTAGAATTTGGAATTAATCCAATCAAGACGGGAGACAAGACTAAATTTGGTTCAGAGTGCTTTCAGGCTCAGATGGCTTTTATTAACATCCATCTAGGAAACAGAATTGACCTAATGGACAACTGAAAGTGAAGACTAGAGCTCTTGAAGTGCATAGGCTAAAACGACTTAATTATGGTTACTTATTTTTAAATGCAAACATATTGAATCTATGACTAGAGTTATTACGCTCATTTAAAAATAGGTTAAAAATACTGACACTGCATTTCCCTCATGCATTGCTCATTTAAGATAGTGAATATTTAAATATGTGCACTCTATATCTAACACACAGAAAGCATATCAGAAATCTTAAGTTTTGTGTGTCAAATATCCACCTCATGTGTACTATAAAGGTTTATTTATGCCCACACTGTTAAGTAATGCAAACAAATTATAAGATAATGACCTGCATATTTTCATATGGATGAATGTCAATATATCTAAATATGAAATAAATGGCAATCCTATCTACCTATATAAAAAAATAGAATATCTCTCCAAATTTTTTTTTTTTTTTTTTTTTGGAGAGGTTTTTGCTATAGGGCGCGTGCGCTCGCCAGACAGACAGAGAGAGACAGAGAGACAGAAAGCGAGAAATCACACCCCAGGGGGTATGGCCATGCCACAATCCCTTCTCCTCCGTTCTCCTCTCAGGATCTTGGACACGCACGCACATGCGTCCGGCGTGAGTTTAAGCAACTGGGTCCAGGACTCGAACCGTGTTCGACTACGTGGGAGTCCAGCAATATAGCCATTACGCCAACTGCTGGTCCCATCTCTCCAAATTTTACATGCTGCTCACTGTAAGAGGTATGCAGGTTTGAAGGCTTCACAAACAGTTGTCAGAACAACAAGTTATTCCTGCAGTTATCTCATTAGTATCTGAGTCAAATATTTTTGATTACATGATTTAGAAGACCCATTGTAAACCCATTCAAAAATTTATAATTATTCTGAGATGGTCCCAATGTTGACCTTAGAATCATCTTTAGAATAACAAAGTGATGTAGAACAGCTAATCAACATGGCTAAAGCTATGCTCAGTTTCAGAAAAACAG
This sequence comes from Tupaia tana, assembly GCA_026018925.1. Taxonomy (NCBI): domain Eukaryota; kingdom Metazoa; phylum Chordata; class Mammalia; order Scandentia; family Tupaiidae; genus Tupaia; species Tupaia tana. The sequence continues at coordinate 196,238,723 of JAKSZU010000003.1, forward strand.
TCTGGTCATCTGGAAAACATCACAGCTACAACCTGTGGAATGCTTCCACATGGGACATTGATCTGGCCAAGGCATGCTATCTCTAAACAGGAAAACTCTCGGAGCAGAGTGAACTGGGGCCACCTTCAAGGACCTTTCATTTCCAGACATAACTTCTTAGGTGGCGAAATGGGTCCAATTCTTCTCAGAGCAGTTTGATTCCCTCCTACCCATGTCAACCCAAAGTTTGAAATTACCTCAAGTCAAAAGAGCACATTGGAGTTTTGACCAGATGTGTAAACTCTAGCACATCCTTCTTGCTGTATCAAGTTTGCAGATGAGTACATCCTATCCTCAACAGTGTTGTTTCAGGAAGCAGGGTGGGGGGAGAGGTAAATTAGAAAATAGACTATTAATAGCACAACTAGCAGAGAAGTAAGAGCACATCTCAAAATCTACAATAAACCTGCATCCAAAGGAGTCTTTTATGTCAGTGATATGCTGGACTTTAAAGTCCCTGGAACAGCTTTGCAATGGACTTTCTTGGCAAACTGACATGGGTACAACTCACTTCTGCTTCCTGCCTGCTGAAGGGTGAATATGCTACACAGAGCTATGATGGTTCCTACCGAGTGGTAAAATTCCTAGAAGTCACAGGTTACTCATGTCAGGATCATTCCTTGTGCAGTTTGATGCAAATGAATATACAGTGGTTTTTTGGTCAATAACTGTAATATTTTCTTTCAGAGTCAGTGGGTTTCTTGTATAGTTCTATTACAATGGGCCCAAATTTAATTTCATCCATCTCCAGGAAAGCCAAACATTTGGTGCTGGTAAGCCTGTTTGTAGCATTTGAATTCAAAGAAGATAGGTGCACCTTTGGTTAATTTTTCTACATGCTTCTGGAGCTCAGTGCCCATATTAAGATGAACGTATGTATCTTCCTTTCTTAAAGTCACAGGAGTATCTTGTACAGAAGTTTGATCTATGCCATTTGGATCCTTTACACTAACTGTAACAGGGATCGATGCCCTGGCCAGCTTCTTTCAAATCAACTTCCTCAATTCTGATAGTGAGTAACATCATCCCTGGTTCAGATGGCAACCCTGGAAATAAAGTACAGGGAATTCTAACAGGAAGACAATCGGGAGACCCTGCCCCAGCACCACCCTCTTCATCTTTTTCAAATTCCAAATTCTCTTCTTTGCCATGTGCTAAAATTCTCAACAGGACAGGCTGAACGTCGACTGGAAATTCTTCATTATATGTAAGAATATTGTTTAGGATTTGGTTCTAGCTTCTTCAGGTCCTCTAGCTTTAATTCTTCTTGAAACTGAGCAAATTGTAAAGCTGCACTTTGTAATTCTAAGCATGTTGCAGTTTTGCCTATGGTTTTCTTTTGTTCTGTGAATTCAGAATTATTTGTTGACCTTGGGTCTCTTTTTGTAGATGTCTTGCTAATAACTGATACTCATCTATCGTCTTCACCAGATGACCCCCAAGAGTCGAAGTTGGCCTAAAACTGGCACCTCAGAGCTGCAGTAGACTCAGGGTCGCCCCCGACATAGCTGGTCCCCACTCTGTTACCTTCCACCTCTACCCTAGCAAGGCCGGGCTCTAGGGCACCATCCTCCCAGGGCCTGGCCCCAACATTAACAGGGCCAGGAGGAACTGCTATGGCCACCACCTGGTTTTATGCTCTGTTATGAGCTGTTATGTTAACATTAGTGCTTAAATCATTGTACTATTCTCTTTAGAATTATTTCCATGAAATGGAATTATAAGGTTAAAAAGTTAATACATTTTTTAGGGACCAGCAGATGGCATAATGGTTATATCATTGGACTCTCACAGAGTTGACTATGCTTTATATCCCAGACTTGGTGGCTTAAACTCACATTGGGCGCATGTGCGTGCATGCCCAGGATCCTGAGAGGAGAATGGAGGAAAAGGGATTGCGACGTGGCCATTCCCCCGGAGGGTGATTTCTTGCTGTCTGTCTCTCTGTCTCTCTCTGTCTTTCTGGTGAGTGCATGCGCCCTATAGCAAAAGGAAAAAAAAAAAAAAAAAAAAAAAAAAAAAGAAGTGAACACATTTTTAAGGCTCTAGAAACATTTTATTAAAGGTTTTTGCCAAAATATTCCTGCACTAACAGTGTATGAGCATGCAATATTGTCAGCATTGTTTCCCAAAAGAAGAAGAAGAAAAAAAAACACCTTTGCTAATTTGATGATAAGATAGTATTTTACTATAATTTTATTCAGATTTCTCTGGTTACTAGTTTTATCTCTTATTTTTCCTCTTCTATCAACAACTTGTTCATGTCCTTTGCTGATATTTTCCTCATTTTTCGTCTGCATTAATCAAATTATTTTGTCTTACAATGTCTCCATTGAAACAATAAAATACACACTAGAGTCCATTTAATTGGATTGATTTAAATATTTTATTTAAAGAAATATTTTGAAGGTTATGGCTTATCGATAGGAAAAATATAAAGCATACATGTTTATGGATCATTATGTTTTGACATTAAAGTCTCCAAGCAACATGATTAAGTTTGCAGTGCCACCAGTGGAATGCGTTCTGCAGATACATGGTTTTACCTTCAAATCCGAGCATATTACCCGTACATCAAAAAAGAGAAAGTATAATAAAACACAACTTTGATTAGTTTAAATTTTAGTGGACCACATCTGATTTGTTGAAGAGTAAGCTCTTTTATTTACCTCTTCAAGGAAGTAATTATTTTTTTCACTTCTTTCTGTGCCTCTTTATCCTACAAAGAAAATACAAATATACAATGAAATGTCACATATTTATCCTGATACTCCAGGTTCTTTGACATAGATTTTTGCTGGGTGCAGGCTGATGGCCCCAGGGAAACGAAATGAATGATATTCTCCAGCATCCTATTGCTGAGCGCTTCCTCCAAGGTGGGACCAACAGGGCCCCCTCTTCCTGAGTGAAGTCCACGTTCATGTCCTCAAAGGTCATCAGTTCTTGCACTGTTGAGAACTTAGCCACCACAATCTTTCTCTACATTCTCACTCAGGAACAGTCTGAGCACTAAGTCAGAAAAGAAGAACCCAAATACTGGGTTGTTGGAAAAGTCATGACATAACTTTCCTATATACAAATGCATCATGACTTTTCCTATAACTCAACGGATGCTTGAGTGAGACTGTGCTGATATTGAGGTTGGGGTCACATGGTCCAGAGCACAGTTTTTCTTTCTCTAGAAAGAGGCCAGGGATCTGTGTTATTTATTTATTTATTTATTTTAGAAATTTTTGCTATAGGGCGTGTGTACTCACCAGAGAGACAGAAAGCGAGAAATCACTCTCCCAGGGGGATGGCCACACTTAATCTCTTCTTTTGCACTCTCCTCTTGGGATTTTGGGCATGTACACACACACACACCCAGTGTGAGTTTCAAGTCACTGGGTCTGAGACTTGAACTGTGGTCAATCAGGTAGGTGTCCAGCAACATAACCATTATGCCATCTGCTGGTTCCAGAATCTGTATTTTTAAATAAACCCTCTACTCTCCAAGCAAGTCAATTAATGATTTAAGTCATTGAGATTAAATTTTAATTTCTTTAGAAATCTCAGGTTACATAGCAAAACCTCAGGAAGGTCTTTCTTAGCCCCTGGCCTGGATTACAGTACTTTTATTTTCTCGTAAATCTCTGGGCTTTATTTCCAATGTTACACTGTACTGTATTACTTTTTCGGTGTCTTCTTCCCCCATGAAACCACAGAATTCACAGTGGCAAAGTTATGCTTGTTTTTTCTCTTTGTATCCCAAGTCTCCAGCAGATAGCCCTGTACTTGCAATGCAGGGGAATAAGAAATCTGTCTTTATTGGGTACCAGCAGGTGGCGTGGTGGTTAAGGTGCTGGACACTCCCACATGGCCGACCAGGGTTCAAGTCCTGAATCTGGTGGCTTGCTTTCTCACTTCCTCTCTCTCTCACTCTCACCCTCTATCTCTCTCTCTGGTCAAATTAAAAAAATAAATGAATGAATAAATAAAAAATAAAATAAATAATTATATAAAAAAAAGAAATCTGTCTTTACATTCATTCAAACATAGACATTCAAAAATAAAGATTTATTTCATCTGAAAGTGTTGGAAAAATATATTTTGGGAAAAATCCATCAGTGCTCTCTAAAAAAGACTTGGATAAATAAGGGATTTACTTATACTAAATTGTTACTATACTCCTAGCATCTGGGTAATTATTATCAGACATCAACTTTACTAGGCCAGGTATCGGTTAAGAACGGCTCATCACAAACTAGTGCTGTATCATTAGTTATTTTAAGAAAGTAAATAAGTAAGGAATCTAGGGTTTTTAAAGATCAACTTAAAGACTGTAACCAAGATCACTATATATTGGGAAATCTTAAGAAATAGTACATCAGGATGCAAATGACAAGAAGGCGAGTGCCGAAAGAACTGCAACAAGAGGATGTAAAGAGAGTAATGCGCCCTTCCTGAGACTCATGAAAATGTCTGTATATACAGGACCAGCAGTTAGCGTAATGGCTATGTCACTGGACTCCCATGTAGTCGATGGTGGTTGAAGTCCCGGACCCAGTGGCTTAAAACTCACGCCGGGCTCATGTGTGTGCATGCCCAAGATCCTGAGAAGAGAATGGAGAAGAAGGGATTGCGGTGTGGCCATCCCCCCGGGGGGTGACTTCTTGCTTTCTGTCTCTCTGTCTGTCTAGCGAGTGCATGCTCTCTATAGCAAAAACCTCTCCGACCCCCCAAAAAAAAGTCTGTATATACACAGTGGGAAAATTTTATTCATCCTATGATAGCCATATTAATTTTAAAAAGTGTGTAAGGAAGAATACAGCTTTCAGATAGACAAATAGCACAGAAGAGTTAATCTATAAGAACTAAGTTCAAGTCAGAAGGAGATAGGCAAATAAGAATTTCTAACAAATGAGACATAACCAGAATTCAGAAAGTGACCCTTTTATCACTTGGAGCTGTGGCTTTGGTGCAGACCAGGAAGGCAGGGTGAACATTTATAGTCAATTTATATTTTACAAACCTATGTGTTTTCAATAAGATAATCAAATATGAAGTCTTAATGAAGATTAAAGCATTTCAAGTAGGTTTAGAATTTTTTTCTAAGAGTAGTTCCCAATGGGAATGATGATTCTCAACTTAGATGGCTATTGGAAATGCAGCTCAGGACTTTAATCAACAGGTAATGTCAAAGACAATTATGTCGTTCTTCCTGTAGTTGTTTTTGGTATAATGTATTTATGATCCTACCAGTATCTATTGGCTGTAGAAGGTGATTAATGTCACTTTAAAACATTATATCAATTTTAAAATGTAGTTTTTTTTTTAAAAGCAGATGAACACATATCTTACTGCAAAAACATTACATAATGCTTTTTATAGTTGAACTTTTCCAGCAGACTACACTCAATGAACTTCAATATTGCCTCCAGGCAAATAACCTTCAGGTTGCTGGTGAAGTCATTATTTCATTCAGTAATCATTCTCACACTGCCCTGGACCACAGGAATCTCTTTTATTTTTCAAAAAAAGAAAAAAAAAAAAGCTTTCCAGGATCCGAGACTACCTTCCTAGGGTCAAAAAACGGCCACATGAATAATAAAAATTCCATAGTTTCATATTCTGGGAATGTACAGATGTTTACATGAATCTGGGCTCTGGAGACCAAACGGCTGACATTCCCAATATCAAGTAGTGGTGTGATGAGCTTAGAGCTCCCTGACTGGGGACAGAAGAAACGTCCACAGACGACTGTGATGCAAGGAAGAAGCTACCAATGCCCCCAGAAAGAAGCAGCGAGCATATCGTGCAAGTTCACGTAAGGGAGGGGAAACCGGTGGCTAGGTCAGCTTCAGTGTAATTAGGGGCACTGTGAGAGAGTTTGGAAATGAATAAACTGGCCAGCAGAATCACTAATAGGGTAGAATTCTATCTGAGAAAAACTCTATAGAGGAGGACTACATATAACTCACTTCATTCTATTTTCTTACTGAAAAAGATACTGAACTAGCCTGCCAGTACACTTATTATCTGGAAAAAAAAAAAAAAAAAAACTGCTAAGAATACGAATGGAGGTATCACTTGGGGGGAAAAAGTAAAGTGGGAAATATTTGCTTGTGCTTTTTTTTTTTTTAAATTATTGCTTTAGAAATACATCCACAGCATCCAGGTTTTTTACTATTTTTATTTGCATGGTATTAGCGCTTTGACTTTTTGAACTGGTACTTATTAGATGCTTCTTGGATACTAGTTAGTATCCTCAACACTAGGATAGTGAATGAAGCAGATCTGGTTTCTACTTTCTTGGAACAAACTTCAGGCCCCCCCCCCCCCCCAATTTTATGATATGAAGGCAAAGAATGAGGAGGGGCTTTTTTCAAGGGGCATTAAGAAAGTCTTTTCTGAAGAAATAGCATTTGTGGTGAGGTGTGAAGGATGAGTAGGAAAAAAGCTAGTGAGAGTGGAGGGGCTAGGTGGGAAGAGTCTTTCGGGAAGAGGGAATAACAGGTTCTCAGGGTGAAGGTGAGTGAGGAACATGATGTAGAGGAAGGGAGAGAGGGAACCGTATGAAGCCCGAGAGACTGGAAAGGCAGGATCAGAGCCTTGAAGGACATGATAAAGATTTTGAATTTCATTCTAACGGCAAAGAGCTATAAGTAGGGAAGTGGCATGTTGAGGTATTTGTTTAATCTCTTGGTCTGGTTGCTTTGGAAGCCAAGAGCAGCTTTTAGGAGGCCAGTCAGGAGGATCTCACATCTGTGGTACCGGTGAGAGTGGGCAGGGCACTGAGTAGCAGCAGTGAAGAGAGAATGCAATGGATAGTTCAAGGCATGTTCTAGAAGATGAGTTCTGAGAAAGTGGTGACTGGGTGGACATCTGGGTATGGGGAGGTTGAAGGAGAAGGAAGCATTACTGACGGTTCCCAGGTTTCCCAGTTAGGCGGTCCATCTACAGAGAGGGGAAGATAAAGGAAGAGCAGATCCTGGGAGGAGTATGGAGGAGAGGGGATTGTGGCATGGCCATCCCCCTGGGGGGGAGGTGGCTTCTTACTTTCCCTCTCACTGTCTCTATCTCTCTCTCTGGTGAGAGCATGAACTCTAAGGCAAAAAAACCTCTACCAAAAAAAATGTCCACAGCCAATGATTTATATCTCTTAGCACCTGATGGTTTCTGTCTTGAGCTACAGTTGACTGGACATTTACCGTGAGCTCTCTTCTAGGCTATATGCTCCTAGAGAGCCAACAGGCACGTCTAATCTGCTTCTGTTCCAGATCACAATGGCGGTTGGCGGTCGGCGCCTGTGCTGCTCCCATACAGGAGTGCTTTCTCTGACACATTTCTCTTCTACTTCATTTAGAGAGTGACAATGCTTGATGATTAAGAGAGAGGAACAGGAAAACATTCACGTATTTCCTTCTGTTCCCACAGACTGAGCAGTTAACCCTGCAGAATGTCTGAACCTTACAGCATATCTGGAACCTTAAATTATTGAGTAAAAGGACAAGAGGCAAGAGGCAGTATGATAGCTTCTTTTTCATTAATGACAGGCATCCCCAAACAAAGAAAGTATTAACGTGTATTTTTCATCTTTTTCATAGCCTTGACAGTCACACCCTGCTGAGAGCCGGGGACTAAGGATGGCAGCCCATGGACATTCGCCTTGTTCTAAGCTGGGCAACCTGCTTAGCCTGCTTGCTGCACAGTTCCTTAAAAGGATGCCGACCCCGCCCCTTGTCCATGGGGCTTGTCCCATTCCCAGCTATCTCACACCTCACAAACAGTAGGGTATTCCGACCACTGGCACATGATGTGTGCACCCCTTACAGACGGAAAGGGTCTCCTGATGACAAATTATCTCACAGAGATAATGCAAATTTAACAACTTCCTAATACATGGAATATCCAAGTAGATGTTTTGGTATAAAATAAAACTCAATCACTGGGACCAGCAGTTGGCGTAATGGCTATGTTGCTGGACTCCCAATGTAGTCAACCATGGTTCGAGTCCCGGACCCGGTGGCTTAAACTCACACCAGGCACATATGCGTGCATGCCCAAGAACCTAAGAAGAGAAAGGAGGAGAAGGGATTGCGGCGTGGCCATCCCCCCCCTCCCCCCGGGGGGGGGGGGGCGGTGATTTCTCGCTTTCTATCTCTCTGTCTTTCTGGTGAGCACATGCGCCCTATAGCAAAAACCTCTCCAAAAAACAAACTAATAAAAACTCAGTCATTGAGCAGAGAGTAGAAGAGTGGTCGCTAGGTTGAGGGCTGGAGGAAATGAGGAGATGCTGGCCAAAGGAACGAAGTTTCAGTTACGCAGAGTAAGTTATGGAGAGCAAGGTCAGCAGTGTGACTATAGTTAGTTCTCCTGTGTCGTGTACTGAGTTTTGCTAAGACAGTCAGTCTTAAATATTCTCAACAGCAAGGTAACTACACAGTTTTATTAATTAGTTTGATTGTGTAATTGTTTCGCAAGGCACATGTATATCAAAACATGAGGCTGTGCGCTATTTATACGTATACAATTTTTATTTGTCTACTATCTCTTAATAAAGCTGGAAAAGATATAAGTAAAATTTAAGAAAGAAAGGAAGGAGGGAAACTCCAAACCTCTCTAAACCAATCGTTATATTTTAAACTTGAATTGTCCTGGTAAAATAACAGCATTCATTGTCACTGTCTGGACTTACCTCTTTGGTAACAACAGGAAGCACTAATGCCAAATCAGAGAACTTCAAAGCATTCTGATTTTCCCCAAGATCAATATAACACTAAAAATGAAAAATAACCAGTATTAAAGGTAATCGTATTTGAATAAAATGGATTTAGTAACCTTGTGACAGCAATCAATCTTCATTACCTTTGCCAAGTACATGTAATTAGGCTTAGAGTAACCAGGGTGTAGTTCTTCAGCCTGAGTGAGAGAACAGAAGACGAGAGCAAAATGTTTACAATAACAATAACCATGAGTGAAAAGGATATATATTTCAGTAAACCAAATATTATTAACCAAATTTCCCTGAGATTGTAGATTGGTAGTTTCACATCTGAATGCTTTTAGCAGTTTACGTGTCTTCTGGTTGGAAACATAACTTTTGTGTTTAGCCATTCAGAAGCTGAGGACTGTGGTCAGAAAGCACACAGCCATGAGACACTCAAAGTTTTGAGTTACTTTATATCATTTTTTCCTCACTCTGATTTCTCGATCTTTTCTCTTTTTTTCTTTCAAGAACAAAAACAACTGCTGATAAACTTTCTCCAGGTCGTCTTAGACATTTCTGATCTTTTTGGGAGATGACAGCAGAACACAGTGGTATGCGTCTTCTGCTAGATGAAGTTTTGATTTAAGATTGTAGTACATTCCTTATAAGTTGAATAATATCAGAAGCCCATCACACCAAGTATTTTTTTTTTTAGAGAGGTTTTTGTTATAGGGTGTGCGCTTGCCAGAAAGACAGAGACAGAAAGTGAGAAATCACCCCCAACGGGGGATGGCCACGCTGCAATCCCATCTCCTCCATTCTCTTCTTAGGATCTTGGGCACACACACAGATGTGCCCGGCGTGAGTTTAAGCCACTGGGTCCGGGACTTGAACCGCAGTCGACTACATAGGAATCCAGAGACATACCCATTACACCAACTGCTGGTCCCAATACACCAAGTACTTTTAAAGGAAAGACAGGTCCTTGAAAAAGGAGTAGTAGTAGACCAGTCCAAGTAGTAGAACTATGTGGGTATTATGAAAGTGCTTGGCCCCTCACCTACTAATCGTTTATGTATCAGCTCCTTTTCTTCATCTCTGGGAAACAAGGATTCTGTCAGGGTTATGGTATTGCCTCTTGTGGACGCTTCACAGAACCTAAGTCAACCTTTATGCTGAGACAGCTTTTCTATTGGGAATGCCTAGGCAAGCAAGTTCCCCACATGATCCTAACCCAGTTCCCAACGTACAGAGACGCAGGATTCAAAAGAAGAGGGACACTTTAAAAAGTTTACAGAAGTATGCTTTTTTTTTTTTTTGGAGAGTTTTTTTCGCTATAGGGTGCGTGCACTCGCCAGAGAGTCAGAGAGAGACAGAGAGACAGAAAGCGAGAAATCACCCGCCAGTGGGGATGGCCACACCATAATCCCTTCTCTTCTATTCTCCTCTTGGGATCTTGGGCACGCACACACATGCACCCAGTGTGAGTTTAAGCCACCGGGTCCAGGACTCGAACCACAGTCGATTACATGGGAGTCCAGCAACATAGCCATTACGCTAACTGCTGGTCCCCAGAAGTATGCTTGATACAAGATAAAAGATGTAAGAGGGACTTAGGCTCAACTGTGTTCCACTGTGCCTTTTTTTGTTTGCTAGCCACCCAGCACTGTCAATTCTATCTGCCCCAGTGAATACACATAAGCAGCTTTTTTCTTTAATGCTGGAATTGTATTTCTGACTATGGATATATATATATATATATATATATATATATATATATATATATATACACACATATATATGTATACATACACACACATATATATGTATATATATATATATACACACACACGTATATATGTATATATATACACACACACACGTATATATGTATATATATACATATATATGTATATATATATATCTCATCATCTATGCTTTATTAACTAAGTGATTATAAATCAGAATACCTATTTGGGCTGTCATCACTGAGAAGTAAATGAAGTCCAAGGGAACAACACACAGAGGCTCCTAACAACATCTGGGACAGATTCTGATCTCTTACCAAAGGTCTTAGATGAACCAAAAGGAAGGCAGAATTACTCAGTATAATGTTCTAATTAAGGGGCTGCTTCTCAAGAGCTCTTAGAATATTCCAACATAACACCTGGCAAAGAATATTGCAATGTTTATCTGGTCTTGGCTGTCTAAGTTCCTAAAAACCCAGAGCTAGGTTGGTAACTTCTCTGTTCCCTGTACTTTACACTGTGCTTGGCACTAGGCATGTGCTGAATAAAATTGGTGAATAAATTAGCTTTGTTTTACAACACCTTATCATCTCAAGCATCTGCTTCCCACCACACTGCGACACAGCAGTAAGCTCTGCAGGTGATGAGATCACTGAGAGAGATGACCCTGGGGTCATGAGATGGCCAACAGGGGGCGAGATCAGGGCAGCCTACTCCTCTCCATTGCCACACCTGTCATCTAGAGATGGCCCCTGACGTATGCTTCACCTTAGAATTTTTCAACCTTATGATGGGTTTATCAGGGCATGACTCAACCATAAGTTGAGCACCTATATTCCATGTGCTCATCCTTTGGTCCAGTGGTTCCCAACTATGCCATGGAAAGCCATTGGAATCACCTTGAGAACTTTAAAACACTGGTCAAATTTTAAAAACACACCCTATGACCCAATAATCCCTCCTCTCAGCACTTATTCAAGAGAAACAAAAACAGAGCCACACAAAGCTTGCATATGAATGTTCGTCAAAGGTTTATCCATACTAGGGTGTCAGAAAAGTCATGACACATTTTTTTTTCTTTGCAAAAATGTGTCATGACTTTTCTGACAACCCAATTATAGCCCCAAGCTAGAAACAGCTTAAATATTTACCAATAGGTAACACATAAATGAATTATGTGAGTATATTCATATAATGAACTATTACTCAGCAATGAAAAGGAACTACTGAGATACTCAATAAAATTAATAATCTCAAAACATTATGCTGGGTGAAAGAAGCCAGATGCACAAAAAGTATACAGTATATGATTTCATTTATATAAAATTTTAGAATAGGCAAAAGTAATCTGTAGCAAAAAAATTTACTTATTTTTAATGATTTTTAATGAGAGTACTAAATATGCTAGGCCCTGAGCCATGGTATCATATCTTAAATCAAATCTTTGATGACCATTGTGTGAATCTGGACAAATTAAATTCCTGAGGACTTACAGAACAGGAAAGATCATATCAAATAATAAAACACATCGTCCCCATGCATTATTATCTCTTACACTTTTTTCATTTGGGGTTTGCTTGATCTCTGAAAAATTATTTTTTCCACAGAGCACTGTAGGCACCACTGGGCATTGGTCAGAGAGGGAAAGTAAGAGGAACCCCATTTGCCATTTTAGACTAAATGATCTCTAAATTCTCTCTCATGGCTACAAAATTGATACCTAAAAGATAACACAAATTAGCATGCATACAATGTTAGACAATATAGTTCAGAGCCTAATTTTGTCTATGTTCTTATAAACTTGAAATCAGTAAGTGAGGAAAGAAAAAACATTTAGTAACTAAAAGAATTTATAATTGGTTCCAGAGAAAGGTGAAGTAATGGATTAGCCCAGTAGGAAGTTGATTACATGGTGGATATAGTACATATTTACATGTGGACACACATACATATTACTATTCAGAGTTTTATTTGCATAGCAATTTTTCATTTGAAGATAGGAATAGAAATACCATTTTGGTCTGATGCCCCAAGAATCTTCCACAGAAGTGTCTGCAATTTAAGAGGTGGATTTCAAAATAACTTTTCATTTTGGCATTATTTAGTTCTTTAAGATTAATTAGACCAGCAGATGGTATAATGGTTACATTGCTGGACTCCTGTGAAGTCGACTGTGGTTCAAATCCCAGATCTACTGGCTTCAGACTCACGCTTGGGCATGTGTGCGTGCATGCCCAAAATTCCTGAGGAGAATGGAGGAGAAGGGATTGCAGCATGGCCATCCCCCTTGAGGGATGATTTCTCGCTTTCTGGCTCTGTATCTCTCTGTCTCTCTGGTGAGTGTATGCACCCTATAGCAAAAATCTCTCTTAAAAAAAAAAAAAAAAAAAAAAAAAAAAAAAAAAAAAAAAAAAAAAAAAAAAAAAAAGAAGAGTTAAACAGGTTCCATGCTAGTCAAAAGTACTGGGACCAGGTCTAGTACCCAGAGCATGACAGTCTGTGCCCATGGTCACATGACTTAGATGGCCGCGCCTGGATTTAGTAGTAAGAACTGCTGTACCTAAGTCTTCATGTAGGCTACTGACTTATTTAAAAAGTAGTTTGTTACTGTAAGATCTAGGGTAACATGAGGTGCTCTAAGAAGTTTAGATTTCAAATATAACCTGCATTATGAGAGGCTTAAAACAGAACATGCCAAAACTAAGATTCAAACCGAGGCTTCAGTTAGAGATCTACACATGGAGAAGAGAGATTTCCTTGACAACGAGAGTGGCAGGGACTGTGCAGATGGTAACCAGTCTGACACTGAAACAGTGAATAGACAAAATATACCTTAAGGAAATTAGTCAAAGCTTCTTGTACAGTTGAAGTTGGTATTTTACCAAAGACAGTAGCAGCCATTTTTTTTTCAATCCAGCTCAGTCTTGAGACCTGCAAATACAGAACATCACTCTTAGAAGGCTGTGTACCTTTAGAATGGATAATGTCTTCCCAGTTAGATGTGCTGTGTCCATATATATATATATATATATATATATATGCATATATGTACGTATAAATACAGTAAAAGAGAGATTTTCAAAAAGTCCAGGGAAAATGCTTATTATGAAAAAATTCTGCATGGATTTCAATCTTCTTTGTGCCAAAATAAAACTGCATTTTAATTACATTTTCCCATGAACTTTTTGAAGTACTCTCATACATTAAGTATATATATAAATAAATGTATGAGAGATATCATCCTTATGGCATTAATATTAGTATTTTGCCTTCCCTTTTCATAATTTCAATAAACCACAAGCTCCAGAAACACTGGTTTCAAAAGCAATTTAAAATACTTATGATAAGAGGGTGTGGTTCAATCTGAGAAAAATGGGTGGGATGGGGAATAATGTGGAGTTGACCATAGAGTGTTTCTTGCAGTCACTGCAAGACCACCTTTGCTCTCTTCCTGCCAACTCCCACTACCACTGAGCCTCTAGCCCAGAGGAAGCAGAGTCTCAGAAATGGAAATAGGAACAAAGAACAGCAACTCAAACCAAGTGTATAGTGTGAAGGCCCAATATACATGTTCATAATCCAGGGGTTTTGTTTTTCAAGCAATAACCACCAAAACCAAACTTCGTATGACCACTTCTCTTTTCCCTTCTTTTAAAAATGTTTTATTTTTCCCAAATATGAATACTAGATGTTTATGATAAAAGATTAAATTAGCCCAGAGATGAATACTTAACAGGGTATTGATGTACCCCATCAAGTGTCTTCTTTCTCAATTCTATCTTCTGGATCTCTAGGGGGCCAGTCTACTCAAATTCTGAATTAAATGTATAAAATAATTTAACTTTCCTTGTTTTTCTACATAATTTTACTTACTATGTTTATTTTTGCATTGTTTTAAACTTTGTAAAAAAAAGATATTACACTGTTAATTTCCTTTTATGACTCTCCCCCCCACCTTAATATTATTATGGTTTTAGGCATGCAGGTTGATGAGTATAACGGAAACTCAGCCATTTAAATACCTGAAATAGTCCACCACTTAAACAAACAATGGGCATCCAAATGTTAATGGACAATTGGGTCTTTTCTTTACTTTTGCTTTTAGAAACAAGGCTGCTATATGTATTTCATTTTTTCTTTCCATAGTTGATTTATTTATTTATTTATTTATTTATTTATTTATTTATTTATTTTACAATCAACCACTGTATTATCATTACAGCTTGAATTTACCCAGCATGAATATACTGTCTATTGGGACCAGCAGTTAGCGTAATGGCTATGTCGCTGGACTCCCACGTAGTCGACCGCGGTTCGAGTCCCGGACCCGGCGGCTTAAACTCACGCCGGGCGCGTGTGCGTGCGTGCCCAAGATCCCGAGAGGAGAATGGAGGAGAAGGGATTGCGGCGTGGCCATCCCCCCTGGGGGGTGATTTCCTGCTTTCTATCTCTCTGTCTCTCTCTGTCTGTCTGGCGAGCGCACGCGCCCTATAGCAAAAACCTCTCCAAAAAAAGAAAAAAAAAAAATATACTGTCTATTAGTCCAGTTACAGATATGATCATGTATGTTATCATCAACAGATAATTTTCCATGTTTGTGTCCCTTAAATATTTTGCTTCTTTCATTTTCCCCTTGCTACAGGCATTTTTTTACATGACTTCTGGAACACACGTACAAGAGTTAGGGTAGGGTGGGCACCACTGTGGATCATGGCATGCAAATAGTCATATTTAAAAGATAATACGTACTCAATTGTTCCCAAGGTAACTGTACTAATTTATGCTTCTATGACAATGTAAGAATTCTTGTTGCTCTATATTCTCATAACACCTCATATTGATATTTTAAAACTGTACTAAAAGAGTAGGAATAAAATGGCAACTACTTGGGAGTTTTCATTATCATTTTCTATTTTTGTAAAATTTCTAATGTAATGCCATCATAATCAGGAAACCTGCATGACCAATTCTTTGATATTTACTAAAATTTGCTTTATGGCCTCATATGTGATCGATATATAAAAATTCTGCATCTGCTTTGAAAGATGTGTACCCGCCAATGCCTAGGTGTATATTTTCATATTTGTTTATTAGATCATGCTTGTTAAATGCGAGTTTCTGATGTCTACATACTTATTAGTACTTTTTATCTTTAATATTTTTCATACACTGAATAAAACTGTGCAGTGTATGAAAATTTACTGTGGATCTGTATAATTTGATTAATTTTTATCTTACAGATTTCAGGATACTGTTGGGAGCACACTAATTTAGAGATACTTCACTTGCCTGGTGAATTGAACAATTTATTATTATAGTTATTCCCTTTATCTCTAAAGACCCTTTGCCTTAAAATTTATATGTAAGTAAATATATGATAGTATAAATATATATTATGTATACCTATATTCATATACATGTGAATACAACTTTTAGTACTATTGGTTTATTTTTTCCGTATGTTTTCTTTCCATGTTTCTTGGTCATCGTATATTTTAAAAATCATCTTTACTGAGGTATAATCTATACAAAACTTCCTCCATTAGAGCTATATAGTTTAATTCCTTTTGATAAATGCATACAATTGTGTAACTATCATGATGTCTGATATATGGCACATTTTTAACACTCCCAAGTTTTTCTGTGCCTCTCTGCAGTCAGTCCCCTTACCTTACTCTTAATCCAAGCAACTATTGCTCTATGACTATAGTTTGCCTTTTCTAGAATTTTGTATCAAGGGAATTATACACCATGTAGGTTTTTTGGAACCTTCTTAGCATAGTGCTTTGTTGCTATGAACATCTATGTACTAGTATATTTCATTTCTCAGAGTAAATACCTAGGAATCACTGTACCATTTATTTACATATTTATTATTTATATTTTCCCATCAGAATAGATGAGCATTCCAATAGCTCCTTACCCCTGCTCCTTACCCCTACCCCAATAGCTCCTTACCCCTTTTTCAGGTTAGCTCTTTCCATGAATATGTTATGGTCTTTCTCTGTGGATTTAATTTGCCTATTTCTAATGATAACTAATGATGCTGAATATCTTCTCGTATGCACACTTGCCATTCAGAGACCTTCTTTTGTGAGTGATTTAATAAAAATGTGTTCTAGAAAACAGTTAAACATATGTGAAATAATTTTTCATTTATTCCTTTCCACTTTAATCTTATAGACTATAGTCAGTGTTGGACAACATGCTATAACTAGCACACTGAATGTTATAAAAACTGTCAGATATCCTGGAGTAAGAGGAAAGCATATTAAGTCCTTTTGCCAGTTAAGGTTGTCTCACTGGAAGCCATAAATTAACAGTTTATTTTTGGAAAACAGCTCAGAATTGTGCTCATGCTCCTCATCTGTCTTCAAATAATATTTATAAATGAAGTATTATAACAACTTACAGTATAACAGTATCTTCCCTTGAGGTAATACAGTAAAGGTTCTTGAGGTAAAAGTTGGATTGCTATATCCAGATGCTCCTGAAAGAAACATCCCAAAGAAAAATCATCTCTCATCTCAGACATGGTTGAATGGACCTACCAAACTTGAAAGTGGATTTTACAATGCTGTCTCAGCACTCCATAGCCACCATCTCCATCCCTATCATTAATACAATGAAACATTCTAATAATTCAATGATCAAAAATGACTGCTTACAACCAGAACCACAATGTGACTATGATTTGGTAAGGCTATTTATAATTTAGTCAAAGTGTTGCTATAAAAACAGGAAACACCCAAGTCGATGCCTGCTTGCCCATGACTTACAAGTAAATACTTATTGCTTCAGAGGTGAGATTACAGGTATCAAATGACATGGTGTAGGGTAATTGGGAGAAGAAATCAGAACTAGATGAGAGAAGAATCTGTTCCTCTGGCATTATCAAAATGGTTATGGGGGACCAGTAGGTGGCACAGTGGTTAAGGTGCTGGACTCCCACATCATCTACTATGGTTCAAGTCCCAGACTCGGCGGCTTGAAAAGCATGCTGGGCATGTGTGCATGCATACCCAAAATCCTGAGAGAAAGGATTGTGGCAGAGCTACCTCCTCAAGGGGTTTGAATTCTCACTTTCTCTCTCTCTCTGTCTCTATGTGTTTCTCTCTGGTGAGCACACACACCCCACTGCAAAATCCTTATTTAGAAAAAGGTTATAGGGAGCTAGAAAATAGAGAACTCTTAGCTCATTTCTGTAATTATTGACTCTGAGGGGTTATTATGAGGTATGATAACTAGGGGCAAATAATAAATTATATGAATGTAGATTATTTTGTTCATTTATCATAATATATTTAAGCCCTAGAATAGGCCCCCCCCATGTCCATATACAGAGATTGTTGACTAATTAGTCCCAGTCATTCTTAGAGGATGTGGGTAAACTCATGACCAAAATGCTAATCCTCAATCTTTTCAAAAATAATTATCATCTACCAAATGACTTCTTTTAGGATCTAGAATAACAATCATCTTTAATTACTTAAATAGTCCAATTCTTTTTGTCACAGTACTATTTAAAGGGAGACATCCCATATCCTACTATTTGAACAACAAAATAAATATCTAGAGCTTAATTTGTTGAAAAATCAGATTTAGACCTGTTACCGAAATACGTAATTATATTAAAATATTTCTAAGAAATATTTTAAGAAATACCTTGAAGTGATATCCACAGTTGATTTTGCTCTGTAAGCCCTCAAACTCAGACACATAGCCACATAAAATTGCATACCTGAGAAGAGTAAAAAAGCTATCATATAAATGTTTAATCACAAACCACCAAGCTATAATCTTTTAAAAAATCTAAAGCATTCATTAATATTTTTAAAAAGTATTCACACAGATGCAAAGTTCTAAGATAACAAATAATTGACATTAATGTAAGTCCATTTTCCTCATCTATAACCTGGGACACTAATATTACCCATCTCATATTCATATGTGTGTATATATATATAACGTTGTGTGGGAAAAATGAGTCAAAACATATTATGTTCTTCTTAGACCTGTGTCTGGAATGTAGGCAGTATTTATTTATTTATTTATTTATTGCCATAGGGTGCATGTACTTGCTGAAAAGGAAACAGAGAGATTCTAAGAGAGGTGAAGTGAGAAATCATTCACTGGGGGGATGGAAATCCCTCTTCTCCCTTTTCCTCTTGGGATTTTGGGCATATATACACATGTGTCCAGCATGATTTTCAAGTCTCTGGGTCTGAGAATCAAACTGTGGTCGATCATGTGGGAGTCCAGCACCCTAACCCCTATGCCACCTGCTGGTTTCCCACGAAGGCAATTTTAATAAACGCCACATCATCATCATCAGCAGCAGCATCACAAAGAAGCTCCCAGAGAAATTCTAATCTCATCATTACTAAATTGGAAAACATTGTGTCAACAGATTTATACATTTAAAAACACTACTAAAAGCAATCTTTTAAAATACATTCACTTCTTAGAAGATAAAAATAAAAATGTCGGGGACCAGCAGGTGTGGTAGTTAAGGTGCTGGACACTTCCACATGGTTGACCAGGTTTGTGTCCTGGACCTGGTGGCTTGCTTTCTCACTTTCCTCTCTCTCTTTCTCTCTCTGTGTCTCTCTCTGGTCAAATTTAAATAAATGACTGAAAAAACACAATTAAATAAAATAATTTTTTTAAAAAAAGCCATGACTTCTTTTAATGTCATGGAAAATAATAGTATGACTAAAAACAAAGTAAAAAGTAATTTTAAAGTATGCTTTTTCAAAAAATTTCCCATCTCGGGACCAGCAGTTAGCATAATGGCTATGTCGCTGGACTCTCATGTAGTCGACCGCGGTTCGCGTCCTGGACCCGGTGGCTTAAAACTCACGCCAGGTGTGTGTGCGTGCGTGCCCAAGATCCCAAGAGGAGAATGGAGGAGAAGGGATTGCGGCGTGGCCATCCCCCCTGTGGGTTGATTTCTCGCTTTCTGTCTCTCTGTCTCTGTCTGTCTGGCGAGCGCACACGCCCTATAGAGAAAACCTCTCAAAAAAAAAAAAATTCCCCATCTCCCTCAACTCTTCCTGGAAATACTGTATCACTAGAATAGGGCATCCCATGTATTACTGACTTTTTTCCACTGGGAGTACAAAATTTACATAAATAATATTTGACTATAAATTGAGTGCATCTAATGTCTAGCCTTTGGAACTGATCTTTAATTGTTGGCGCCAAGCCTGGAAATTGTCTCTGTGAAGCCGGATGACTGGTGGCAGCTTAGAGGACAACAGGGCAATTGGCATCTTTTTCAGAGGCTGTAGGCTATCATTGCATTGTGCCTTCTCCTTTGGACAGGAAGATTTGTCATCCTTCACAGATATTTTTCAATTTTTTCCCTTTACTGAGGTTGTTGGTAACCCTGTAGATAGGCTTGGTTGACTGAAAACCCACTCTTGCTCTTCAGCTTCTGTGGACATTCGTTCACACTTAGGATTTCCATACACTTCCCTTGACTTCTCTGTGGATTTCCACTCCCTGCCTCTTGCATGATCCATACTTAGAAAGTAGATCAGATTGATAAACAAAAATTCTTCTTACTTCCCAAATGGCTGATAGACTTTGATTACTTTTTTTTTGGGGGGGGGGGAGGAGGTTTTTGCTATAGGGCACATGTATTCGCCAGAAAGACAGGGAGAGACAGAAAGCGAGAAATTACCCCCCCCCCCCCCCCCAGGGTGGATGGCCATACCGCCATCCCTTCTCCATTCTCCTCCCAGAATCTTGGGCACACACAGACACGTGCCTGGCGTGAGTTTAAGCCACCGGGTCTGGGACTCGAACCGTGGTTGACTACATGAGATTCCAGAGACATAGCCATTATGCCAACTGCTGGTCCCTGACTTTGATTACTTTTAAGTACGTGAGCTTTTCATTTCTAGTCTATTAATATGATGAATTATAGTAATTGATTTTCAAATGTTGAACCAGCCTTATATATTAGGGATAATACCACTTGGTTGTGGTGTATAATTCTTTTTATACATTGTTGGATTCAATTTGCTGAGGACTTTTGTACCTATGCTCATGAGAGATATCTTCGTCTGGTTTTTGTATTAGAGTAATGTTCACTTCATAGAATGAGTTAGAAAATATGCTCTCAGATTCTATCTTCTGGAGATTGTATAGAGTTAGTATAATTTCTTCTTTAAATATCTGGTAGAATTTACCAGTGAACCCACCTGAGCCTGGTATTTTCTGGTTTATAAGGTTATTAATCATGTATTCCATTTTATTAATAAGCATAGGCTTATTCAGATCGTCTATTCACCATGTTCTTTTAAACTGTTCTCCACTATTCTGTTCTCTTTTCCCAAAGAGTTGCAGACTATAGAGCAATTCTGATCTTTCCAAAAAATCTCACATAAGTACTCCTCTAAACTCTTTAGTTTTGTTACAGCATTATAATTTTCTTGCTTATTTGGATTTGAAACATTTAGGCCACTTTCTATTTAAGCACATTTTTTTTCCTTTTATAATAGTTTTGACTTATGGAAAAGTCACAGATAGCACAGATGTATACTCCAAACCTGGATTTCCCTATTGCTAATATTTTATACCACGATTCCATATTTGTCATAACTGTACCAATATTGATATGCAACATTAAAACATAGTTGTCACAATGAATCAATATTAGCATACTATTATCAACTAAATCCCATACTATATTCAGATTTCCATCTGTTTTTCCCTAATGTCCTTAAACATTTTTGATACCTATCTCTCTCTCTCCTTTCATATTTCTATTAATTCATGCTTTGCTAAGTATCTTTTTCAATGTGTTAAAATCTTTACAATTACAGTCGTCATCCATTAGCACCCTGTTCCTTCTAATTTGTATTATTTACAACTTGTATAAGCATACTGTGTATATCTGTATACACTGACAAAATTACTGAATACATTGGGGTGCAATATACAGACCTGGCCCTAAATCACATCCAGAATGACAATGACACTGGGGTCCAATATACAGACCTGGCCCTAGAATCACATCCAGAGTGACAATGACACTGGGGTCCAATATACAGACCTGGCCCTAAATCACATCCAGAGTGACAATGACACTGGGGTCCAATATACAGACCTGGCCCTAAATCACATCCAGAGTGACAATGACACTGGGGTCCAATATACAGACCTGGCCCTAAATCACATTCAGAGTGACAATGACACTGGGGTCCAATATACAGACCTGGCCCTAAATCACATCCCGAGTGACAATGACACTGGGGTCCAATATACAGACTTGGCCCTAGAATCACATCCAGAATGACAATGACACTGGGGTCCAATATAGAGACCTGGCCCTAGAATCACATCCAGAGTGACAATGATTTGTAGAATGAGACTGAAATCCTTTGGTTAGCATGGGTAAGCCAGCTGCTTGCCCCATTTCTACATCTTGTCCACAAGGATGTTATAAGTGAACCTGCCTCAACCCCTTGCTTAAATCCAGATATGCTAGGCCAATTTCCCTTCTCTATCTACTAGCAAAGAAAAAAAACCAAAAAGAGATCTTGTCACATTTTTGGAAAAATCTATGTTGGATTTATCTGAACTCACTTCCTCATCTAGAGATTCACAAAACAACCCAACTCTTTGTGATGGAATCAAAGGAATAGATGCTCGGTTCACTGGTCTAAGGTGAGATCAGTTTCTACGTACATCACTGGATGAAGAAAAAAACCCATGAATTACAAATAACCATTCTATAAAATATGTATTTTCCCTTTTATATAATATGCCACTAGAGCATTGTGGTTTTTTTTTTTTTGTTTTTTGTTTTTTTTGTAAATCTACTTCAAAAACTTAGTTTAAGAGCTTATTTATCTTCCTACTTATAAATTCAAAAGTCACCTGGCCACTTTCTCCCAAAGGGTCTTAATTTCTTTTTTCCAATCAATTCTATTTCTGAGTGTGTCTGTATGTGTGTATTATGCTGTTCTTTTTTAAAATTGAATTTAACGTTTTATTTCTCAAACTCTTAGGCTGATGGAAGACTAAAGAAAGTTTCTTCACAATATGGTGTTTTACCTCCATCTAGAGGTCATTCTAACCACTTATGCTTTGACATGAATTTTCTATTTTTTTCCATTGATATTGACTGTATCCTTAATAATTGACAACCATACTATTTCAGTAACTACTCAGACAACTCTATTAGTTTCTCTGAAATATTTTTGATTTAGTCCCAACACTATCCATACTGTGAGAAAGAAGAGGACACTTATCCTAGAAGAAAGACAAAGCATACATGATCTAGATTCTAGTTTTGTTTTGTTACTTCTTGTATGCCCCTAATCAACACACGTGTGCATGTGTGCACGCACGCACCCCCCCACACACACACACACTCACACACACACTGTCTTGTTTACCACATCTATAAAATGGAAACAGGCTGCTTTGTGAATCACGTGCTATAAAGCATGCGGATATAATTTGTAAACAGTAGAGCAGAATAAATATGTAAGACACTGCATTTATAATTCAAGTCAGACCCATTTGGTGAGCAAACGGAAAATCTATCGGTGACTTTACGCTCTTGATATCAGAAGTATTTTAGGTCTGGTATGGCAAAAATGACAGAGTCTTAAACAGCATTAAAGTTACAAAGCAATTTCATTTGGGAAAAGATGAAAATAAAAACTAAGTCTTTAAAATGGTATTTGTTTTCAATCATTTCTCAAATATGAACCCTTGATGAAAATTATCCTTAAAGGTTTCATCCTCTGCTGTATCTTCCCACCAACCACATATCAGTGTTCCTCATGCTCTCAGCCTTGGGAGTATTTGTTATTCTTTACATTTTTGATAATGATAAAGGTTGGTGAATAAGTTTCTATCCTTGATCTGATTATTGCAGTGTATACATGCTTTGAAGAACCACATCTACTCTATAAAGATGTACAATTATATGTGAATCAGAAATTATAATAGATATTACAAAGAATAATTACACCTTTTGTTTCAAACTGAGGGCTTATAAATCATTATATAATACTGTAGAAGCATGGGTCAGCAAACTTGCCACAGGGCCAGATGAACGTCATACCAGGCTTTGGGGCAGTCTCTGTGGCAACCACTCAGCCCTACTGCTGTACATAAATGCTCAAGTGTAGCAGTGCTCTAATAAAACTTTATCTATAAAACAGGCAGTTGAATTTGGTTTGTCATTCATGCTGAATGAGTGAGAAAATGTTTTATTAACACTATAATGGGCTGAACAAAATTCCAGCAGAATAAGATCTTTTCTCAATATTTTATTACAATTAATATTATGGAATTGGTTTACCCAAATTTCACCCATTGTTTCTTAAGTCAAAGTTTAAATTTCTCTTTTTTCATCATCTAACCCTCTACTATTAAACTGAAAGAGAAATTTTGCATTCGGTAGTTAAATATGCTCTGAGAATAAAGATTAAATCAACATTCAAATTCACTCAATTGTTATCAATGGATTAGATTTTAACTTTCTTTTTTTGGTAGAGAGAGATTTTTGCTATAGGGCATGTGTGCTGGCTGGAGAGACACAGAGAGATAGATACAAAAACCGAGAAAACACCCCACCTCGGGGTGCGGGGGAGGAGTGGCCACGCCACAATTCCTTCTCCCTCCATTCTCCGAATTTTGGGCACACATGCACATGCAACTGGAAGGCATTTTAAGCCACCAGGTTGAGGACTTATACCGCAGTTGGCTACGTGGGAGTCCAGTGATATAACCATCACGCCATCTGCTGGCCCCAGATTTTTAACATTTTTTTAAGTAAAAAAAAAAACTGATACTAAATAAAAAATCATGTGAAACACAACTGAGTCATTACTCGGTGTGTCTTGATATGATTTAATGTTGGGGTTAAAACTCTCATGGTTCTAAACAAAGCAGTTTATACCAGAAAGTGAGAAAAGATGAACAAAGGAGAAAGGTAGAGTAGTGAAAGTCAGACTTGGCAACTCACTTAGGTAGTGTTCAGCATAATCTGTCCTCTCAAATGGATGTCAAGGTCCTTATGATGCCCCCAGGGAACATTCAACATTGCTCCTCTATGAAGATTGGAAATTCACATTGATAAATGTCCTTAAAGTGATCAAATGTATCAAGCATCAAGTGTATCTTTCTAAATAGAAAATCTTCATGGGTGCAGATGCATGTTTGTGAGAAGGAAGAAGAAAGGAGAGGATGAGGAAGAGCAATAGGGAGGAGATGAAGTAGGAGGTAGGGGATGACAACAATGCCAAGGTCAAGAGCAAGACTTGGGTGTTCTTTCTGCATTCTAATCTGGCTAACCAGCTCCTAAATACCTCCAATAGCCAAGGGGATGAAGAGGATGAGTATGACCTGACCAGCACACAGTCATTACAGCTACTACTGAAAGTACAAAAGAAGTACCTTAACACAAGCCTAGCTAATTTAGGGAGTATTAGCATTATGTGAATTGTACGATGTAGGTAATCTTAGCTCTAAGAATAATAGCCAAGACCCTTATATCCTAGGCAGGTGATCTAAAAATCTGTACCAGAATGTTAACAGCAAAATGACCTTTCTCCCAGAGTTCTGGCAGTAGTATCAAGCAGATAGAACAATATTTATTAGGCACTCCAATTTCGAAAGCAAGAAGGCCTACTGCCCATGCTTGGCATGCTAAGAAAATGATTCAGTTTCTCCAGCCTTAGCTCTTCACCAGTCTCCAGGTTCATAAGAGAAGGTCGAGAATTGTCTGGATGGAGGAAGAGACTGGGAATGAGGATTTCCATAGGGTTAGGGTGCTATGGGCTCTATCTCCCACCTTTTCATGAGAGGACAGAGGGTTGGTTTGCATTTCATCTTATGCCAAGTGAGGGTGTCTTCAAAAGGCCAATTCGTATTTTGGCATGTGACCTTTATAGCTTAGAGGCACATAAAATGTTTTCAGTTGCAGTTTGTGAGCTGAGCTCCCCCTGCTGATGACAGAGTGAAGAAACAGGTCTCTTTTGAGAAAGTGGTTTGTACTTCAGGTTTTATTGAGGCACAAATTAGCTTCCTATGGGACAAATGTGAACCTGCAGAAAGGGGGCCATCTTAAGAGAGAGACAGTAAGAGAGAGATACATTTTATCTACAGTTACCCCGAGAGGAGCATAACAGCTCCTAAAAGGGGTGGATTTCGGGGAACGTAGGGTTGAGGAAAGGGTAAAAAACGAATCAATTACTGTAACTTCCTAGTATCTAAGGTTCCTACCTATGTTGGTAGGCAGAGAAAATCCTAAGGAACTAAAAAAAAACATTGTGAAGCACAACTACAGATGAATGAAGAATATTAACTCGGAACGATATATTTCTTATTTGTGTTTTATAATTCTAGACATAGAAAGGATCTAAAACAAAATAAAGAGTATTTTTTTGCCCCAAGGACATTCACTCTCTAAACTCTCACAAAGATATGACCTTTGTTTTTGCTTCCATATAGTACAAAAGGCTTTTCCTTGACCTGTGCCATTTGTATACTCATCAAGGTACCAAAAACATGGCTTGATGTGCTTTTATTCTCTGAAGCATTTTTCCACATTTCTTTTTTTTTTTTTTCCCAAGAAAGTTTTGCTATAGGGCACGTGTGCTCACCAGAGAGACAGAAAGTGAGAAATCACTCCCCCAGCGGGTTAACCACGTCACAATCCCTTCTCTTCCATTCTCCTCTCGGGATTTTGGGCACACATGTGCCCAGCCTGAGTTTCAAGTTGCTGCTGGGTCTGGGACTTAAACTGCAGTTAACTAGGTGGGAATTCAGTGCCTTAACCACTATGCTACATGCTGGACCCATTTTTCTACATTTCTACATTTTGAAACATGACATCATTTTATTATTTGTTTTCAAACAAAATGTTATATTAAACCAGAAAAATTAAACTTTATCACCTTCAAAGCCATTAGGTTGGTAGGTTCATTTAGAAAATCATCAATGAAAGTTTACTTTAAATATACTTAAAGTATGCATAATGAAAAATTTGCGAGGACAAATAGAACAAAACAGTTACTTGTGTGTGTGTTTAATTAACCTTTTTTTTTTTTTTTTTTTTTTTTGCCAGAAGGTACATGCAGGTGTGTACACATGTGCACTGAAGAAAGAGGGAAATTGTACTCCCAACAGGATTGGTCACACTGCTGCAATCCTTTTTCTCTCCATTTCTCCTTTCCATCAGTATCCTGGGCATATAGATATGTGTCTGGCACATTTTCAAGTCAGCAGGGTAAGCACTTGTGTTCAACCATGTAGGATCTGGCTCCCTCTGCACAGTGTTTCACTGGCTACCCCACTACTAAATACATTTTTCTCCTTCTTTCTTTCTCTGTTTCTTTCCTTCTTTCTTTCTGTTCTTCCTTCCTTTCTTTCCTTTATTAAAATTTTGCCAGAGGGTGAGTGCAGTCACAGGAGAGAGACAGAGAGAAAGAGAGGGAAAGTGAGAAAGCACCTTTCATGGGGAATGATCACACCACATTTTTCTTTCCTTTGGGAGTTTTAGGCATGTATACACACACTCCTGGCAAGTTTTTCAAGCTGCTGGGTCTGGGACTCAACTTGTGCATCAGGCATGTGGGATTCAGCTACCTTAACCACCATGCTACCAGCTGGCTCCTAAATATATTTTTCAGTGACTGTGACTGATGGGTTAAATGGGTCAATAATATTTTCAAAATCCACTGTAATTTATAAAGAGGCATAGTAGAATATAAAAGACTGTATACAATCTGCATACTTACCACAGATGACAATATCCATTCATAGGTGCTCTAGCAATAGCTCTTTCACCTAAAGTTTTTCCTGAAAGACAAAAGCACTCACTTTTAGTTCCTTCATGTGAGGGGGTAGAAGGGAATTTCCTGAATCAAGTTGATGGTTCCTAAAGTGTAGTCCCAAGATCAGAAGCATCAGCATTGCCTGGAAACTTGTTAGAATGCAGATTTTCAACCACAAGGGAGACCTCGGTTCTGATGAATCTCCAATAATTCTGATATATGTTCAAGTCTGAGGCCCAAGTGCTAACAGAGGAAACCAGATTCAAGGAAAACCATTCAATCATTACTTAAAAGTGTAATAGAGGAGGCACTCAAAGATTCAGTCCCAAGAAATACAGAGGACCCCAAATAGAATCAACCCAAGAAGATCTTCTCCAAGACACATTACAGCCAGATTGACCAAAACCACAGATAAAGACAAGATACTAAGACTGGCAAGAGAAAAAAGGCAAGTTACCTACAAAGGGTATCCCATCAGTCTAACGGCAGACCTCTCATTGGAAACAATGCGAGTGAGGAGAGAATGGGAAAATATATTCAGAGTATTAAGGGAAAAGCAATTTCAACCAAGAATTCTGTACCCAGCAAGGTTATCGTTCATTTGGGAAGAAAAGACACAAACTTTCCCAGATAAACAAAACCTGAAAGAATTTACCAACACCAGACCAGATCTCCAAGAAGTTCTTAAGGGAGTGCTATGTCAGTAAAATCAAATGCAGACACACAGAAATAAGAGTTCAAAAACTAAAAAAATGGGTCAACTTAATTGTAGGGACAAAGTCTGGAGCTGAATATTATATCCCAGAGTTCAATCTGGAAGATCGTACCTCAACAGAAACAGAAGAAAGATTAAGTACATGAGGCTGAACTGATGAAACAGCATTCTGTGACTTGACTAAGATATTGCTGCTTTTCTTCTAAGCTTTGTTGTTTTTATCCTGTCTTGAGATGTCAATAGATTCATGTACCTACTATTTGAACAAAATACCAACCTGTTTCTAGGCTTCAAATTTCAAGGGAATATCCTTACCAGTTCAAAACTGCCTTTCTTGAAACCACCAGCTGAACTTGCTATTGAAAGTAGTTAGATTACTTATGATATGGTGTGGTCAACAAAATGTTGGGGGAAAAGGAATTGAAGACAACTGTAGACAGCAGAAATAGTGTAACAAGAGAGTGGAATAGGGCAGAAGGTCAGACATGGGGTAAAAAACATACATATATGAAAGTAGTAATGGAATTTTATGGATGATAACATGCATGATTAAGCCACTATGCAGTTTACTCTAGAGGGGAAACCACATTTAGTATGTTGTGATGATGTTCAGGGAATGAATGTAAATTTAAAAAAAAAATTCAGAGAAAAAAATACTAAAACTGTTACCAAAATTTAAAGAAAAAACTGTGTATTTGATGACCACAGTAAGTTATATAGCCCCAGCTAGGTACTATTTTATAGTATGTTCATTCTACTCACTGAGGTTTATGCCTAAAGTCAGACATGGGTTCTTGTGTATGTATATATCAAGCTGTGCTTGCTATTGCAAATATTTAGACAAATTAAGTTCATTAGCAAATCAGTTAAATGGAGGGGGGGGGGGAGGCATAGAAAGCAATCATGGATACCAGAGACAATGGAGGAGGGTTGGACAGGGCAGAGGGTTAGGGATAGGGAATCAAGGATGGCAAAAAAAATAAAAATAAAATAAAAATAAAAAAACCCCGCAAAATATACAAGACATAAGAAATGAAAAATTGTTTGTTGATAACACGTATGTTGATGTGCTTGATTGAGCCAACAATGTATTTTGGATGAAAAATTCATTTTGTATACTGTAATGATATTAATGTTAAAAAAGAAAAATAAATTAATAAATTAAAAAACAATTATGACCCCCCCCAAAAAAAAAGTGTAATAGAGGGACCAGCAGTTAGCATAATGGCTATGTTGCTGGACTCCCGTGGTTTGAGTCCCATACTCAGTGGCTTAAACTCACGCCGGGCGTATGTGCGTGCATGCCCAAGATCCCGAGAAGAGAATGGAGGAGAAGGGATTGTGGCGTGACCAACCCCCCTGGGGGGTGATTTCTCGCTTTCTCTCTTCTGTCTCTCTCTGTCCTTTGGGCGAGCTCACACGCGCTACGGCAAAAACCTCTCCAAAAAAACCCCAGTATAATAGGAAAAAAAACTTTTTTTGTAATCAATTCAAACAACATGTACTGAGTGCCTACTAAATGTAATATTGTGTGAGTTTCAGGAATAAATGTATCACGTAAGACAAATAAGATGAAGTCTTTGACCTCCAAAGGCTCATGGTACAGTAAATAAATAAATTGGATATATAAACAAATAAGTTACTGCAAAAAATAAGAGCAAGATGAAAAGAGAGCACAGCAGAGTTTGATAACTAGTTATGGGGCTAGTTTTCTGGCTAGTTAACTGGCTAGGACAACCAGATGGCCTATGTGTTAACCAATTAGGGTGACTAGTTCTACTTATTGCTGACTAGTTAACTAATTAGAAGACTAGTTAGAGGCTAGTTTACCTGTAAGATAACTGGTTAGGAAGCAAGTTAATCAGTTAGAGGGCTAAGAGGGCTAGCTAGTTAACCAGTTAGAGGAGTTCCAACTGCTTTGCTCCTCATGCTGACTCTGACCAGTTCTGATCGATTTACATTGTTTTAAACTAGTTCTGGCTGTTCCCAATCAGTTCCAACTGGTTTATACCCCTTCATTCCTGCCCTGTTTTACACAGATTCACTCTCTCTCAACCTGTTTATTACGATTCATACCACCTCTAACCCATTTCTAACAGTTCTGACCAGTCCATGCTAGTTCTGACCAGTTCATGCTCATACCAACTGGCTCATACTGGTCCAGCCTAGTTTATATTGGTTCAGACCAGTTCATGAAGGTTCAGATTGGTTCTGGCCGGTTTATACTAATTCATGACTAGTTCATACCTCTTCAGGCTGGTTCTGACCAGTTCAGCCTGAATCAGATTGGTTCAAACCCATGCAGGCTTGTTCATGCCAGCTCAAGCCAGTTCATGACTGTTCCAGGCTACTTTTGGCCAGTTCAGACTGGCTCATACTGAATCTAACCAGTTCATCTGACTCATCACTGTTCTGAATGGTTCAATCCTGTTCATACTGGCTTAGACATGTTCATACCAGTTCAGGATGGTTCTGACTGGTTCAGACTACTTCATACTGTTTTTGAGTGGTTCCAACCAATTCTGAACATTACATACCCATCAAGACCAGTTCCTACTGGTTCATACTGGCTCAAAATGGTACCAATTGGCTCAAACTAGGTCAGATTGGTTCTGACCAACTTAATTGGTTCCAACCAATTTATACTGACATGAACTGGTTCTACTTGTTGTACATGCCCATTCAGAACAGTTCTGAAATGTTCATGCTGGTTCTGAGTCAAAAGATGTTTGAGTCAGTCTGAACTGGTCAGATATAGTCTGAACCAGTCTGAACTTGTCTGAGCCAGTCTGAATTGATCCGAGCTGGTCTGAACTGGTCAAAACTAGTCCAAGTTGGTCTGAATCTGTCTGATCTGGTCCAAGTCAGTCTGAACTGGTGAGAACTGTTCCAAGCTGTTCTGAACTGGTCTGAACCAGTCAGAGTTGGTAATGGACCAGTTGGAACTGGTCCAAGCCAGATTAGAACCAGTCTGAACTGGTTTGAACTTGTCTGAACCAGTCCAGGCCAGTATGAACTGTTCTGGGCTTATCTGAAACTGATTAGAGCTGGTCTGAGCTGATTTGAATGGATCAGAGCCCATTGGAGCCGACCTGAGCTAGTGCGAATTGGCTGGAGCCGGTCTTAGCTGGTCTAAACAGGTCTAAGCCAGTATGAACAGGTCTAAACTGTATCTGAACCAATCAGAACCTGTCTGAGCCCATCTGAACTGTGAGAACTGGTCTGAGCTGATCAGAAGCTGTCTGAGCCAGTATGAACCAGTCTGAGCCAGTTTGAACTGGCCAGAACCATCAGCCAGTCTGAACTGGTCAGAACCATTAGCCAGTTTGAGCTGGTCTGATCCATTTTAAGGTAGAGATTCAAAGAGATTTTTTACCTAAGGAAACTATACTTCTGTAAGTAAAACTTCTCTGCATTAATCTCCATTCTCTGGCATCACACCCTCTTTTTCTGTTACATACTGCCTTAACATTTTGTACTTTTCTTTTAAATAATAGCTCATTTCAGTTTGTTTCTTTTCTTAAAAAAAAGAATTATTTATTTATTTATACTTGTTATTACTATTTTTTTTTTAAGCTGACCAGAGAGAGAGAAAGAGAAAGTGAGAAAGCAGGCCACCAGGTTCTGGATCTTGAACCACAGTTGGCCATGTGGGAGTCCAGTGCCCCAACCACCATGCCACCTGCTGGCCCCTTAGTTGGTGTGTTTATATGAATGATTATTTGAATAATACTGCCTCTTCTACAAAGCCATACACTCCCCTGGATCTGAGAACATGCCTAGTTTGCCATCTCATTCCTACCTGCTAATATAATGCCCAGGGCAAGGCAGGTCCTGAAGAAAGGAATGCACTTCCTACTGCTGAATATTGGAACAGGTTACATGGATATACTTTGGTTTCCTCAATAGATATGAAAATAAATCCCTTTGTTCTCTTTGATAAGATTCTTATCTACCTTCAAGTTGATAAATCTCTTCTCTAAAAATCTACTTTGTATATGGTCTACAAAGTGGATTACTGCAGAAAAAAAACTGGCCCCAAAGTTGATGATGAGTATGTAGAGAAGAAGAGGAAGAAGTCCTCTCATCTTCCTCCCACTGGGAGAAAATCAAAGCACAAAGGTCCTTCAGCAAAGAAATGTCCAGGTAGAATAAATATATAATTACAAAGAGTTTGACAATACTTCCTGGTTGGAAAAAAACAAAACAAAACAACCCCAGAAAGACAGGGAACTAGACTTGGAGCAGATCATTCTTGTTTCTTCCTCATGCTACTGTAGAGAAGAAAAGCCTGGGAAAGAGAAGACTTTGGAATAAATAAGAATTAAAGGAGGTTTGGTATCAAATGACTTAGATGATGCTCAGAAATATGGTAGTTACAGGCTTTTCAGAAGGCACTTTGACACAGAGTAAATGTCAAGGTGAATTACAACAACAGTTTGACATTTAGCCATTTTGTTATTGCTGTTTTGGAAAATTTCAAAAATATACAAAAAAAAGCATAGATGAACCACCATGTACTTAGGTTAAACAATAATCAACTCAAGGTTAACTTTGTTTCGTTAAAATACAGTAAAAAAAAATATTACTTAAGTCTGAGAGCTTATTTCTTTGAGGTGCCCAGAGTCCTACATTATAGGAAGTAAGGTTGGGTTATTTCAGTGTGTGGTAGACTATTGCCCAAGATAATGTTCTTCTGTGATTACTGTTTCTCAAACACTACTATTTAATATCTTCTCTTTCTGTGACTTTTTAAACTTTAAAAGATTATATTTGAGGGACCAACAGATGGCATAATGTTATGTTGTTGGACTCCCATGCAGTCCACTGTGGTTCAAGTCCCAGACCCGACAGCTTAAAACTAACATTGGACATGTGTGCACGCGTGCCCAATATCTCGAGAGAATGGAGGAGAAGTGCTTGGGTCATGGGTCTGGTGAGTGCATGAACCCTAGAGCAAAAATTCTTTCTCTAAAAAAAAAAAAAAGATAAAATTCAAGGTTGTTTAGTTGCCTATTCGAATATGCTCAAATATTTGTAAAGAACATATACATTTGTCATAAGAAAAGACTAGTTAGCATTAATTAAAACGTACAGGTAGTGTGTTATAGATCATAATTGTTACTTAAGAATAACCCATTTTGGGACCAGCAAATGGCATAATGGTTACATTGCTGGACTTCCACATAGTTGATCATAGTTCAAGTGCCAGACCTAGAAACTTAAAACTCATGCCAAGCACATGTGTTTGCATGCTCAAGATACCAAGGGGAGAATAAAGTAGAAGGGACTGCAGCATGGCCATTTATTTCCCTGGGGGGGAGGGTCTAATTTCTTGCTTTCTGTCTCTCTGGCAAGCACATGTGCCTTTACAGCAAAAATCTCCAGAAAGAAAAGGAAAAAAAAAAAAAAAGAATAACCAATTTTGGGGTCAACAGGTGTGGTGGATAAGGTATTGGACTCCCATATGGCCAACTGAGGTTAAGTCTCAGACCTGGCAGCTTGAAAGTCATGCTGGGTGCATATGCATGTGTGCCCTCCAAATCCAGAGAGCAGTATGGAGGAGAAGGGATTGCGGTGTAGTCATCCTCTCTGAGGGTGATTTCTCACTTTCCCATTCCCTGTCTCTCTCCAGCCTACACACATGCCCTATGGCAAAAAAAGAAAAAAAAAGCAATCTTTACCAAATGCTTACCAACATTAGCATAATGTTTCCTTTCTTGTGTGTTTGTAGATAACTCATACATGTCTCCATACGCACGAGTAAACCGCCATATAAACTCTATTTCATCTCTAAACTGAAAAAATAGAATTGTACATTAGAGTAACTCAGTAACTTGTCTAAACTAGAATTGTCTTCCACTGAAACTCTTTTAAAATGAGGCAGGTAAACCAGTACTTATAGATGACTGGATTTAAGCGTGTACATATCTCAATATTTACAGGTGACCTGTAAGAAAAGTGATCTGTCACATTTTGTCCTTAAAACCAATTACTATTACCCAGACATTAACTCTATCTATGTAGAAGAGAGAACTGATAGGTGCCAGAACCTGTAAATTCTCTCTGGGTTATGGTATCTTTGTATTCTCCTTTCTAAGTTATTGACTCTACAATAGTTTAATGAGTATTTTGGATCATACCTGGAAAATGAATTGTGTATATTCAAAAGAGCAGTCACATTTTTACCTGAATCACCTAAATATAATCCTGGAGATTTTTATAAGTTTAGACAATGTGTTTAGAGTTGCTAAGTGTTAGACAAAGATTAGACTTGAACTGCTCATAGGAGAGATTGCAAATCTTTTTTTTTTTTTTTTTTTTTTTTTTCAGTGTGGTGGTAGGAGGGATGGGCTTTCTCAATTAAAGTCCAAGATTAAAAATTACAGAATGACCACATATAAGCTTTAAATACTGATAGCTGTTATACTGATAAATATATATAAAACCTAAAATGTAGTTCTTTCATTTCCTAGAGAAGCAATACTACATGCCTTACAATAATGTTTTACCTGGAACAGGTAAATATAAAAATATAAAATATTATAATATAAATTATAATATAAAAATTTTTAAATATAAAAATCAATAAAAAATCAAATAAAGTAAATCTGTATAATTATAGCTCTTATTCTAAGTTTTATAACTTTAGAGTAATAAACTCTTATATTTAAGTTTTTAAAATTTTAGTCATTTCATAATGAGGAAAACTTTACATCAATCATTTATCTCTGAGAAGCATGCTAACACAATTATTAAGGTCATAATGTGCAGAAGACATTAGTTAAAACCAAAAATTAAAAAATACATTAACGTGCTATTGTCATGAATCTCTTACCTTTTCCTTGTGGTCACAAAGTAGTTCAAAACTCTCCACTTTGCCATTCTCATTCACACGTAAGTGATCTGCCTTCTGCAGAAGAACATCTAAAGTTAATTCCTCTGTATGTGTGTTAAATGCCTTAGGGATCGGAAAACTCTGCTCTTCGGTGTCAGTATTTGCTGTAGTGTACCTAAAATTGCAGAAATATTGTCAACTCCTTTGAAAGTTACATGTAATAGCCAGTGATCCTTTTAAAACGCGAGTCAAATCATGTCACTCTTGAAACTCAGTGATGGTGCCTCCTCTCCTGCAGAGAAAAAGCTCAAGTGCTAACAACAGTCTATAAGGCCTAAATCCATTATCGCTCTACCCTCAAACATGCCAGAAATGCTCTGACGTCAGGCCCTTTACTAGCTGTTCACTCAGACAGAATGCACTTCCATTAGTCAACCACATAATTCACACCTTCACCTCTTTCAAGTCTCTGCTCCCATGTCATTTTGTCAATGTGGCCCATCTAGATCCCTCTACCTATTGGCAACCCCCATGCTCCTTTAATGTCCAGGATTCTTTGTCAGGTTAGACTTTTTTTTTTTTTTCCATAGACTATTTTATCTTCTAGTATTTTTTTATATATAACTCACTAATCCTCCACATGTGCTTTTCTCCCCGCCCCAGTATGTGTGCCACACACAAGGATGCATGTTCTCAGATGGCAGGGCTCATTAATTAACTTATCCAGTGCCCAGAGTACCTAGCACATGATGCATATTCACTGAAATGTTATTGAATGGATGACACAGAATTACAGAAATTCAGCAGGCACTCAAAACCAAATTTACTTGTAGTTCCAAATGATGTTCTAACTTTCCACTTCAAAAGCTTTAACAAATTAATACTACCCTCTACATTTCATTTTTGGTAGTATATGATGTAAACAAAGGACACAAATGTGGTTTTCCAATGCAGTCCATCACATAGGCTGCAGTACCCTTTTGATAAATTCTTGGAAGATGTGCAACCATTTCAAAAATATTAAGATTAAAATTTCTTTCAAAGGTCTTATAAAGAAGACATCGTATAAACTGATATCCAAATTCTTCAACAAGGTTATTAACAGATGCTCCATTTTTCCATTGCTTCTCTGAATCTTTTCCCCTCCTAAGCAACATCCAGTCTGCCAGCAAATCCTGCTGATCTAGCTTCAACATATATCCAGAATCTAGCCACTTATCGCCTCTCCCAATACCACTCTGTCTGAGACACCATCATCTCATCTGGAGTACAGTAATGGCCTCCCATCACATCCCCCTGCTTTATACCTTGATCCTTATGATGCAGTCTCAACACAATAGTCAAATGATCATCCAAAAACCTAAATCAGATCCCATCACTCCTTTGCTCAAAAGCCATCAGGGGATACCTAAATCAGAGTGAAAACCGACACAGTCTGATCCAGTGTCTCTGTCCTCGTTTCCGACCACTTCCCTGCTCCATCACAGCATTCTAGGAACTCTGACTTCCCTGACATTCCTTAACACATCAGTCCCCTGCCTGTTGGGTTGTCAGAAAAGTTAGGACATGTTTTTGTATAGAAAAACATAGAAAAGATATGTCATGACTTTTCCAACAACCCAGTACTTTAAGACCTTTGTATGTGCTTGTTCTTCTGCCTGGTATGTTCTTTCCCAGATATTCACATCATTTATTTCCTTGCTTATGTTATGTCTTTCTCATGTGCCACATGGGAAGGGCTGGCATATCAGGTCAGCAGGCACCTAAGGGGTTGAGTTGGGAAAAATGGTTATTTCTATGGCAAAAGATAACACTGAATCTCTACCTTATAATTCGTTTTCTTAAAAGAAATGCTGGGTGGCATAAGAAATTGTTATATATCTTTCAACTCTAAGATAAGATACAGGTGAGTATCTTTTAGTCCTTGAAATAACTTTATTAATTAAGACACAAAAGTTAAACATACTGTAAACAATTAATCGATTTGACTCTATTAGAATGAAAAACTGCTGTTAATGAAAAGACATTTTCAAAACACAAAAATATAAATTGAAAACCAGGAGGAGATGTTCTGCAATACAACAATGGAAAAGGTTTAATGTCATATTATATAAATATTTCTTAAAATTCAATAACAAAACCTGGAAACTCATTAGAAATATGCATGTAAAATATAAGTAGGCTTTCCAAAATCAGAAAATGTAGACAGCTAGATAAACACAAAGAAAGATGTTCAACATTCACTTATAATCAAAGAAATACAAAAAAAGGCCACAAGGAGATAGTCTTAAATCTATTTCACTTGCAAGCTTTAAAGTCTGCAAATATCGAATGTTGGAGAGGGTGTTAATCCACAGAATCTGATGTGAATATAAACTGGTGAAACCAGTTGAAAGAACACTTGGGCATTATCTTCTAATATTGAACTTTCAGATACCTTAGGACACTGCAATCCAAGTTTCTTCCACATGCACAAAAGGAGATGTCTTAAGAATAAACTTGGCAGTACTTTTACAACAGCAAACACCAAGAAACAATCCAAATACCCATCAATGAAGTGGATAAATATTATACAGCAATCAAAATGAGTGAACTACAATGATTGGCAAAATAGGAAGAAGTCATAACAAATTTATATGAAGTGGAAAAATGAACTCCTAAAATTATATACAGCGGTATTGCCTTTCAATAAAAACAACCAAAATTAAATGTTATTTTTAATAAATGCACATACACAAACACACTAAAATTACACACGGAGAAAAGCAATGAATGAACAAAGATTTTGGAGTCAGGATGATTGTTGCCCTCAGGTGAGGGGAGGTAAGGGAGCCAAATGGCTTTATGTGGATTACTGTTTAGATTTGATCTTTTGTTTTAGGAAGTAGTTTCATGGATACGTACCACATTATTTATAATAATTAATTAAACAAATGAGTAAGTGTGAGCCACACATGAACTAATAATCACAGCTTGTCATGAGTGAAAGATACTTTTTCATTCAATTCTATGCACCTGAGATATAATAAGAATGTAGTAAGTAAAAGAAAACAACTAGATTAATATCACATGAAATATTCTTTAAGGGAAAATAACAAACTATATATACAAGTTTTGTGCTAATACATCTGGAAACAAAAGAGACAGACAACTGTCTAGACAAATATAAATGACTAGAACTTCTTAAGAAACTAATCAATGAAGCAAGAAAATGAAATCAAAGGTGACCAGATTGGGAAGAAAGGAGTAAAGTTATCACTATGAACAGATGACGTCATCATTTACATACAACACAAGCACACAACTACTAAAACTAGTAAGTTCAGCAAGGTAACATAATACAAGATCAATATACAAAAATTAATTGTTATTTCCGTATGTTAGCAATGAACAATTAAAAAGTGTAATGAAAACCAATTTTATTAAAAAAGAATAAAATGTCTGGGAATACATTTTAAAAAAAATTTGCCTAAGGGCTCATGTGCTCTCTGAGACAAGGGTTAGGGATGCATGAAAGCACATCCCATGGAACGTGATTACACTACAATCCCCTCCCTTCCATTTCTCCCTCCTTTTGGGATTTTAATCACCCACACACTTGTGCCTGGCATGTTACCCAGCTGTTGGGTCCGAGAATCAAACGGCATATTATCCATGTAGGATCTAGCCGCCTCAACCGCCAGGCCATGAGATAACCCCAGGAATACACTTAACAAAAGATATACAAGATAACTGAAAACTATAAAACATTGTTGAAATAAAGAAAATCTAGATACATGTAATCTCATGTTCATGGGTTAGAAGATTCTGTATTGTTAAATGGCAATACTAACAAATTTATCTATAGATCCAAAGCAGTTCCTACTAAAATTCCAGCTGGTATTTTTCCTTCCAGAAATTGAAAAGCTGATCTTAAAATTCATATGGAAATAAATACAAGAGATTCAGAGTAGCCAAAAGAACAGAAGAACAAAGTTGAAGGGCTCATACTTAATGATTTCAAAATTTACTATGATCAGTAACCAAGACAGTGTGGTACTGATATAAGGACAGACATATGAAATAGATATTAAATGTAAGATCTAGAGGCTGGCAGGTGGTGTGGTAGGTGAGGGCACTGGACTCCCACATGGCTGACCATGGATCAAGTCCTGGACCTGGTGGCTTGCTTTCTCACTTTCCCTCTCTGTCTCTGTCTCTGTCTCTCTCTCTTTGGCTCTGTTCCTCTCTGGCCAAATTAAAATAAATAAATAAATAAAGTAAAAAAAATAAAATAATTCTTTTAAAAAAGTAAGATATAAAACTATAAAACTCTTAGGAGAACATATAGGAGTAAATATTTGTGACTTTTGATTAAGCACTGGTTTCCTAGATGTGACACTACAAGAATAAGTGACAAAAGAAAACATAAAGTTGGGCTTTATAAAAATGAAAAACTTTTCTGCTTCAAAAGACACAATCAAGAAAGTGAAAAGATAATCCCCAGAATGGGAGAAAATACTTACAAATCATATATCTGATGAAGAACTGTTATACAGAACATATTGTATAAAGCATTTATATAATTCAACAATAAAAAGAGAAATATCTCAATTTAAAACTGCAACTCTGCAAATAAGTTAAAAACTACCAAACTCTACACTTTTTTTTCTTTTCTTTTTAAAAAAGTTTTTGCCATAGGTTGTGTGCACTCACAAGAGAAAGACAGAGAAAGGGAAAGTAAGAAATCACCCCCCACTTCCACCCAGGGAGGATGGTCACACCACAATCCCTTCGCCTCCATTCTCTCCTTGGGATTTTGGGCATGCACACACACATTTCCAGAGTCCAGGGCTTGAATCATGGTCAAACATGCAGGAGTCCAGTGCCTTAATCACATCACCTGCTGGCCCCCCAAATTATATACTTTAAAAGGATGAATTTTATAGTACATAAGTAATATCATAATAAAGTTGTTATTCTTTGTAAAAAAATTAAATATTTTTGTAGCCATTAAATGAATTAAATCAAAATCACACACACACACACATATATATATATATATATATATATATATATATATGAACTCCAACTCTCCTGTATCTTTCCTCCTCCCTCAACCTTGGTTCACTCACACACAGAGAATAGTTTTACATTGAGTTCTACCAAATACCCAAAGATTTAGACTTACTCAAATTCTTCTAAGGAATTAATAAAGAGGAAGCACTCATTAGTTCATTTTAGAAAAAAATTTTTTCAATAAACTCCAACATCACTTGAAGAGAAAAAATACCAAAACCTTATGCAAGAAACGGAATGTGAACTTCCAATCCCAATAAAAGTTGTACCAGAAACTATAATGTATTTCACATTTAATGAGGAATGATTAGATACACTATCTGTAAAATCAGGAGTAAAGATGGATGTCCAATATTGTTCTTTTTATTCAAGATTGTACTGGAGATCTGTTGGCACAATATTAAAAAAAAAACAGTCACAATTGGGAAGAAAGAAACAGAGTGTTGTTATCTGCAGATTATTCGAGAGAATTGAAAACTTCTAAGAATTTATAGATAAATAATAAAAACTAATAAAGATTTAAGACTAATTATTAAAAATTAATTGTGTTCTTATATTCAGTAAAATAATTTCAGGAATATAATTATATAAAACATAACATTTATAGTAACAATTCAGAAATAATAGAAATTAGTACTGATTTTTATAAAAATAAGGAAAGTCTACAAGAGAGTATTATTTAGAATTGTATACCAACAAGCTGGATAACCTAAATGAAATGAACAAATTCCCAGAAACATGTAACCTCTCAAGATTGAATTAGGAGGAAACAAATATCTAAATAGACCAGTAATGAGTAAGGAGATTGAATCAGTAATGAAAACTCGCCCATAAAAAAAACAAAAGGCAAAAAACTTTAGACCTGATGGTTTCAAGACTGAATCCTACCAAACATTTAAAGAATTTATACCATTCATCCACAAACTTCCAAAAAATTGAACAGGGGAGAATATTTCCAAATTCACCTTATGAGATCGGCATTATTCATAGGGTTGTTGGAAAAGTCATGATTCATGTTTGCATAGAAAAACATAGAAAAATACTTCATGACTTTTCCAACAACCCAATAGTGACGAGATTGAATAGGTAATCAAAGTAAAAACAAAAATAATTTTAAAAGACTTATTTATTTAATTCTATTTATTATTATTGTTTAATTTGACCAGAGAGAGACAGAGCAGAAAAGATGGAAAGTGAGAAGCAAAGCAAGCCTCTAGGTCTGGGACTCAAACCATGGTCAGCCATGTGGGAGTCCAGTGCCTTAACAACCATACCACCTGCCTGGCCCAAAACCAAAATAATAATAAAAAAAAAAAAACACCCTCAACAAGGGAAAAGCCTGGATCAAATAGCCTAACTGTTGAATTCTACTGAACATTTAAAGAATTAACAATGGTCCTCCTCAAACTCTTCCAAAATTTGCAAAAGAGGAAACACTTCTAAACTCACTCTATGAAGTCATCATCATCCTGATAAAGATGCTACAAGAAAACTACAGACTAATATCTCTGATAAATACTGATGCAAAAATTCTAAGTGCGGTGGAAGGATTATATACACTATGACCAAGTGGGATTAATTGTGAGAATACAGGGAGGGTTCAATGTATGAAAATCAGCCAATGTAATACACCACATTAACAAATGAAGGAAAAACCATATGATCATCTCCATTGATGCAGAAGAATCATTTTCTAAAATTCAACACCCTGTTATGATAAAAATGCTTAATAAACTAGTAATAGAATAAAACTGCTTCAATAGTAAACCGGTCATAGAAAAAAATTCCCACAGCTAACTCATATTCAATGATGAAAGAATGAAAGCTTTTCCTCTATGATGAAATTGCTAGTCAGAAATTAGACAAGGTGAAGAACAGGCATCCATGTTGGCAAGGAAGGGCAATATTATCTTATGCTCTCAGATGATATGACCTTATATGTAGGGGAAAATACCTAAAGATTACACATACACACACATCTGCAAAAACTGTAAGAAATTAACAAACAAATTCAACAAAGTTACAGGATATAAAATCGACATACAAAAAATTATGATTCTATGCATTAACAATGAGCTATGTGAAAAGGAAATTATAAAAATGATTTTCCACTTACAATAGTATAAAAAAATAAAATACTTAGGAATAAACTTAACTAAGCAGGTGAAAATCTTGTATACTGAAAACAAAATATTACTGAAAGAGTTTAAACAAGACACAAATGGAGGGCTAGCCTCATGGCCTAGTACTGAAGGGGGCTGGATTCCACATGGCTGACTGCAGTTCAAATCCTGAAGGAATTATTAGTGGCTTGAAAAACATGCTATTTGTGTGTGTGTGCATGCCCCAAATCCCAACAGGATTGAGAAATGAAGGAGAAGGGATTGTGACATGACCACATCCCATTAGGAGGTGTTCTCTCTTTCTCTCTCATATGGAATCTGACAATTAAAAAAAAAGACAAAAATAGAAAGATATCCCATGTTTGTGATTCAAAGATTTAATATTATTAAGATGTCAATACCACTAAAGTAATCCAGGGATTCAATATAATCCCTTTCAAAATCCCAATGATTTCTTTTCGTAAAAATAGAAAAGTGTATCCTGAATTTCACTTGGAATAAGGAATCTTGAATAAACAAAGGAATCTTTAAAAAATAGTAACAAAGGTTTTACACTTTCTGATTTCAAGACTTACTACACATCTATAATAATTGAAGCAGTGAAGACAGACATAGTGATAAATGAAGTAGAAGAGATAGCCCAGAAGTAGGCCCACATATATACAGTGCAATGACTTTTTGACAAGGGTGCCAGCACCATTCATTGGAGAGGGGATACTCAGTTCACCAAAGGTGCTGGGAAAATGGGATATCCATTGTAAAAAAACAAATAAAGCTGTACTCTTACTTAATACCATATACAAAAATGAACTCAAAATGCATCAAAGACCTAAATTTAAAAGCTAAAACCCTCTTAGAAGGAAACATACAGCAAAAACTTTTTAATACTGGATTTGGCAGTGATTTCTGTTATATGGCATGAAAAGCAAGGAAAATAAACTAAAAAATAGATAAATTGGACTATATCAAGACCTAAAACTTCTATGTATCAAAGGACCCAAACAACAAAGTAAATAGGCAATCTAAACATGGGGAAAATAATTTGCAAATCATCTCTCTAAGTGGTTAATATTCAGAATTGCATTGTCAGAGAAGTCATGATGTATTTTTTTCTATGCAAAAATGTGTCATGACTTTTCTAACAACCCAATATTTAAAAATTCTTACAACTCACAACAATAACAACAAAAAAAAACCCAAACAACATGATTTAAATATGGGTAATGGACTTGAATAGAAGATGTACACCTGGCTAGTAATCAGATAAAAAAATGTTCAATATTACTAATGATTAAGAACAGGCAAATCAAAATCACCATACAATTCCACCTTACATTCATTAGGATGGCTACTAAAGCAAAACAAAATAAAACAAACGAAGAAACAAAAACAAGTGCTGGCAAGGTTGTGGAGAAACTGGAACCCCTGTGCACCAAGTAGAAAAGTAAAGTGGTGCACCTGTAACAGAAAACAATATGGCAATCTCTCAAAAAATTAAGACAAAATTATCATATGATCTAGATCATATGATATATATCCATCCTAGATATATACTCAAAAGGACTGAAAGCAGGGTCTCAAAGGTATTTGTACATACATGTTCCTAGCAGTATTATTCACAATAGTTGTTACGTAGAGGCAACCCCAAATTGTCCACTGACAGATGAAGAAAATAAACAAAATGCAGTTTAAGAGGAGATGTCAAAAAGTTTGTAAAAAAGTGGA
Organism: Tupaia tana; assembly: GCA_026018925.1. Lineage (NCBI taxonomy): Eukaryota > Metazoa > Chordata > Mammalia > Scandentia > Tupaiidae > Tupaia > Tupaia tana. The sequence continues at coordinate 196,282,466 of JAKSZU010000003.1, forward strand.
ATTAAAGTAAAAGTTTATTTTGGTACACCCCCCCCCCCAAAAAAAAAAAAAACCCACAATAAAAGCTCACCATTGAAATCCATGTATTCCTCTCCTGACAATGCACATTTTCCATGAACTTTTTGAAGACTCCTTATATACATACAATGGGATATTTATTCAGCTGTTAAAAGGGCATCACTTCTACCATATGATAAAACATGGATGAACCGTGAGGACATTATGTTAGTTGAAATAGGATAGCACAAAACGACAAATACTAGATGATTCCACTTGGGTTAGATAGCTATAGTAGTCATAAATGACTGAAACTGAATATGATAATGATTGACAGAAGGTGGGGGGGGAAATGGAGAATTATTATTTAACAGATACAGAGCTTCAGTTTTTTAAGATAAACGGCATGGTGGAGATAGATGGTGGTGATGGTTGTCTAACAATGTGAATGTACTTAGTATCACTGAGCTACACACTTAAAAATGGTTATTTATGCTGGTAAATTTTATGTTTTGTGTATTATATCACAATGACAAATTAAAATAAAAAATTTTTAGAAGACATATACTAAGAAAAGGAAAAACAAAAAGTAAAATAATATCTTAGCCCAGTGATGTAACTTTGGAGGGCATTTTATATTGATAAACAATTGAAAATAATACAAATTCCTTTTCTCTGTAAAATCTCATTGTCTAATTCTAACTTAAGTGTTTTTAGTTGTCTATATGTATTCTTCACTCATTAGTTTTTTAAAGTTGATTTATTTCCTCCATGAGCAAGAGAGACAGAGAGAGAGGCAGAGAGGCAGACCCACAATAGGGTCCCTTTTCCGCAACACACTCCCAGCCTCGGCCAGCCTGAATCATGGACTTCCTGGGCCAGATGTACTCAGCAGGTCTCTGGACACAAACCAGGAGCTTTCCTTCATGGGACAGTTTTGCAAAGCATAGTGTTTTACCTCTCTGCCACTATTGAATAATCACTCTATAGTTATTTTGATAAATTTATTTATAAGCTTTGCCTAATATAATGGAAAAAATGTTTTAAAATTCACTTTTGAAAATAATTTTTTTGGAAACTGATATATAAGCTTTCTATGCCTGATTTAAGAGTTTCCTGAGTTCCCAGATTTGCCTATATATAAATGTATATTAAAATTATTTACTTAAAATACCTTGTTTTTAAATTCTTCATATTTCCACTAAAATTTTTATTTATAATTTGATTGCTATTTAAAACCATTCTGTAGATTACATAGGCATTCTATCTCTAATGATAAGAGTAGGATAAAGGAAGGCATTAAACTCTCAAAGACTGCATTAATTCTAATTGACGACTAAGGTAGATGTTATATTTAGACCTCAGAAATAGTATACTAGTTAGAAATTTGGGACTAACCAATCTCTAAGGGGTAAATCTGAAACAAAAACCCCTGAAACAGGTAAAATCATCTTTGATTTACAAATCTCAAAAGTGTCAATAAACTAACTTGCAAAAATACAGCAATTACAGTTAAATGTGGACTGCAACATAGGAATCTTTTCCAGAACATGCAGTGAAGATTAGTGAGGGGCTTCTAGGAGAAGTGAACAGTGATTTCTACAGACTATCGAATGACTGATGGGAAAACTTCTGATTTGAGTTGTTTTTCTAAAAGAGGATAAAGTCTGAAGTGACCTTATTTTAGGAATTTCAAAAGGTGAAGACCTGGCTACATCTTGAGACGAGACAGGACAGTTTCCATCCTCGGAGGAGCCTTCACCTTGACGTGGGATAAGGCTACCAGCACTTCTACAAGATGAAGAAAATCCAACACTATGGCGGGGATGGGAAGTTACATTTGGAAAGGGATGCTGTTGATCTTTACTTAATTGGCCACTTTGTTGAATATCAGTGGTAATTCCATTTGGCTGACAGGCAGAGGAAGTACAAATTGGACGAGAAAAGGATGCTGTGTTCTGTTGACTGGAGAGTTTATCATTAGTACTTCGCCTGAGTGAAGAAGCAGTTCCTGCTTCAATATTCATAAAATGTACACTGCTACATTCAGGAGCAGAGAAGGTTATATGTCTTTGAACATCAGTATCATTTGGCTTTTTAGAAAAGATTTCAATTTCATTTAGATTAATCATGGTCTCACTTGATTGAGGATCAAAAAACAAGGCACTCTTGTGACAGGAAACTATACTTAGCTTAGGGGAAGAAAAAAGTCTTTGGGACCTAAAGCCATCAAAATGTTCTGAGGAAGATTGAACTTTATTGAAATTTAGGTCTTGATAATCAAAGTTAGCTCTACTTTGTTGTCGAAAAAGGGAAGTATGGTCTTCTTGAAATCGAGCGAATAAAGATTGTCTTCTTTCAGAGAAAAATGAACGAGCACTTTTGAATGAAGAGGTACTTGACAGAGAAGATAACTTTCTACTTCCTTTGTGTGAACTGACTTTAAGCGTTGCAGAACAACGAGCTGTTTTAAGACCGAGAGATGGTCTTGGTTGTGAAATAGAAGAGGCTCCATAATGCTGGGGTTCTGAAATAACTTGATCTTCAAAACGATTTTGTTGGAAGCTCTGGTCTTCTTTGCAGCAGCTAGAGTGAAAAAAGTGCCAAATGAGGAAAAAAAAGTAGGGAGTAGAGTAGAGTCCTGCCAAGCCTCCTGAATAATAATATACACCTTACCAAGCAACAGAGAATAAGAAAAATAGGGTAGCTGAAGTTGACGATCACACAGATGTACCCCAAAGAATGCCTGAGTCTAAAAGATTATTTACCTACACGTTACCTGTCCACTGTACTAAACTTTGGAAAGAGAAGTTGAAAGATTTAGGAAAACAGAGAAGAGGAAAGATCAGGGGAAATGTATAAAAGGGCACCAGAACTACAATCCCCTCTGAAGGAGAAGCAGAACTTTTGTTTTGAAAAATAATAAATTACAGTATTTTTTTCAGACTATTAAACTATTCTATTTAAAGGAGTGAAGTAGAATAAACTTATATCCTGATGACCAATTACATTTCCAAATAGTAAGCATGGATGAAGCAGATCCTCTCTGGAGAGAATGTTTCAGCTAAATATCCAGTCACTCCAGATACCCAGCTATGGTGGGCAACTAAAGGAAGCACTAAAGCTTGGTTTATGAATATTTTCATTGTTCTTGAGCACATGAAACACACAAGAGGTGTTTTTAAAAATACTTACCTTAGGCACTTTCCCATTTTGAATTTAATCCCAAGTATGCCTTTCCCTTCCCTTGTAGGCCATCACCCTTAAGCCGTGAACGCCCTGTGTGGTGGAACAGGTCAGAAGACTGAATGCTTGTGCTGGAGTTGGAATCAACATGGCAATAACAGAGTGTGATGACAGCAGACTCTAGAATCTAATGACATCAGTTTAGAAAAAAATTGTTCTGTGCCTTGCCGTCTAAAAAGCTGCAATTCATGTGACTGTGGCATGCCTATTCTAACTTTCTAACATTCAAGGGGTGAAAAAAGAGCTGGATGAAGACAGTAACTTGGGACTGCCTCACTAGCTGCCTTCCATAGCTGGTCTGTTAACTCTTTCTTCTTCTTCTTCTTTTTTTTTTTTTTTTTTTTTTGACATATGGTGTAAGTGATCACCAAAGAGAATCAGAGCAAGAGTAAGAAATCAACCCCCAAAGGCTTATCAATAAATGAAATCCTTAGTCCCCAATTCAGGAAACAAAAGTTCAGTCCTTATTTTGCTTAACCAAAAGCATTACAACTGAAAGGCTGCCATTAAACATATTTTTCTACTTCATGGGTTGGCAAATTGTACCCTGGAGGCCTGATCCACCTGCCACTTGCTTTTGTTAACGAAGTGTTATTGCAGCACGGCCATACTCATATTGTCTGTGCTGCTTTTACACTGTAGTGGCAGAACTGAACAGTTGAAACAGAAATTGTAGAGTCCTCAAAGCCTAATAGTCTTTCTTCTTTTTTAGAGGTTTTTGCTATAGGGTGCATGCACTCACCAGAAAGACAGAGAGAGACAGAGAGACAGAAAGTGAGAAATCACACCCCGGGGGGAGGGTCACGCCACAATTCCTTCTCCTCCATTTTTCTCTTGGGATCTTGAGCACACATGCACATGCACCTGGAGTGAGTTTAAGCCACTGGGTCTGGGACTTGAACCGTGGTCGACTACATGGGAGTCTGTCTACATAGCCATTACGCTAACTGCTGGTTTCATCAAAGCCTAATATTCTTATAAAAATAGTCTGGTGACTCACGTTCTACTGCATTTGATACATTTGATCATTTCCTTATTACTGATAAAATAACCTTTTTGTTTGTTTGTTTTTAGAACTACTAAAGATTAGACACAGAGTGAAGTACCTCCCTATATCATCTGGTTTCAAACTTAAAACAACAAGAGACATGCATTTATATTAACCACATATTAAGACAGATAGATTCCGGCTTAAAGAAATGAAATTATATGAGGAGGTCTTAAAAAATAAAAAACAACAACAAAAAACAAAACAAAACAAAACAAAGCAAAAACTATGCATGGATTTTAAAAAAAAACATTGTACCCAAATAAATTCCTACTTAATTCCATTTTCCTATAAACTTTTTGAAGTTTTCTTATATTGTTAGTAATAGGCTGATCTAGTACTATATTTGGGTCAGAATGATTCTAAAACTTGTGGTCTTTACCACTATTCTCAGAACGTTGTCCTCTCCTGATTTCTGTGATAGTTTGTCCTCTGGTTCTGTTCTCACTTCTTTGTCTAGTCATCAGTCTTCTTTTGTAGGTGCATCCCATCCATCTCTGCCTCCTCTTTCAGTAATGGTTGCAGAAGGCTGTCTCCCACTCTCTTCTTTCTTCCCATGCTACACAATCTACTTGAGCAATGGCATCCATTTCTATGGCATCCAGCCCCGGACATACTGAAGAACGCCCAGCACATGAACTGTCACTGAAGAAATGCTTCTTTCAGCCCTTCAGCAGCTTCATTTCAGAGACTACAGGTGAGTGAATTTTCATGCTGGCAGTGGATTCAGTCTCTCAGCAAGCCCTGCCCTGGAGGGTCCAGTACCTGTCTGCAGGATGCAAAGGTACTTGGCACTTACTGCTCTGTTCTTGGCCTTTGGTTAACCTCCTGTTGCATTCTTTTTTTAAAAAGTCATTGTAATTATTATTTTTTATACATTCAATTGTTATACATCATTTAGTTTATACAGAGAATTTACCCAACATGAAATATACCTCAGACAAGTCCAGTTGAAAATACTATACATATCAACAGGTAATAAAACATCCCACTGCGTTCTTTAAAAGATGTGTTTGACATGTGAGACTTTGTTTTGTTCCCAACAGTATCTCCAGGGCATGAACAGTGCCTGGCACAGAGTAGACACTCACAATGAATGAATAAGAGGGCTTTCAAATGTTAGTGTCATCTTTTTTTTTTTTTTTTTTTTTTTTTTAAAGAAATCTATAAAAGAGAAGACCTAAATGGCAAATAAGCCGAGTGGAAGGCCTAAATGACAGGCTATGAAAAGATACTCAACTTTACTAGAGTTTAGGGAAAGGCAAATTGAAAAATGATGACTTACCATTTCATCTCCAGCAGTTGGCTAAAATGGAAATGTCTGACACTATAAGAATCTGTATAGGGAGATAAGAATTTTCATACACTCCTTATAGGATTATGAATCGGTATATTTTAAAGAATGATTTAATTATATATGATAATGTAACAATAGTATATAACTTAATTCCATTTCTAAGTACATATTTTCAAGAAGTTCTTCTACATATGCCTAAGTAATTATAAAGAAAGGTATTCAATGAGATAATTGATTAGAGGAGCAAAGAAATGGTAATCTAAACATCCGTCAATAAGAAAACATAGGCTCTGTGGCATGGCGTAACACTAGCACCTTGTGATGCAGGAAGCCATACAGTGACGCCAGGTCAGATCTCAGGTCAGCCTGAAAAACATGCTAGGTGTGTGTGCAGGTACCCAGAATTCTAGCGAGCTGGAGGGCTGGGGAAAGTGGATGGGATTACAAGACCCTGTGGAAGGTACATTCTCTCTGCCTCCCTCTCTCTCCTGCTCTCTCTCATGCATGCATGCATGTTCTATCACAAAAATGAAATAAGGTATATTCATACAATGGGATATAGCATAGAAATGGAAAATACTGAAATAAGTTTACATACATAAATATGAAAAAACCTCAAAAACATTTATTGCAAAAACAAATTACAAAATGTTATATATCATATAATGCCACTTACATAAATTTTAAGAACAAAAGATCTTTTTGCTTTGCTTATGTAAACATGCATATGTAGGAAAAAACATTAAAACTTTCAAGGAAGAATACATACCAATTTCAAGGTAATGGCTATTTCTGAGAGAAGGGAGTAAAAAGGGGACTTCAATTATACAGGTAATGTTTCTTTTTTAAAAAATAATCTGAAACAGAAACCTTTTTTTTTATTTTTTGCAAATTTTAGACTAGTACAACATTGAAGGATACAGAACCATTGAATAATGAGTATATGAATCTGTATTTATCTCAATGCATTGCTTCTCCCATTTATAAGTTATCCCCTGATTTTAGACTTTTAAAGTTGGCCGATTTTTTTTTTTTGGTTTTAGAGCCTAAACACGGCTGAATATGATTTTAATTACAATCTAAATCAAAATAAGCACTCCTTTTCATTCTTGCTGAATACAGGACTGGAATGATATAATGAAAATGCCTAAATAATAGCAGTGATGCAATAATAATCAATTCAACATGGAAATCATCTTAAGGAAACTTACCCTCCTTCACTTTCTGCTTCCTCTGAACTATTACTTGTTGCTGAACTTTGAACTGCGGTGGGTCTTCTTTTCCTAGCTCTGTGCTGAGGACTTATCCTATGAACAGCTATCTTTCCTCCAAGTTCATCTTGTATATATTCCTCCAGCTTTGGAATAGCTTCTTTAAGAAATCTGATTTCCTCTTTGAGTTCTTCCATATTTGTCATTAATTCGTTTAACTTCTCCAGTATCTGAAGTTGCCTTCCTTGAAAGATTGCGGCTGTTTCTTGACTATTATGTATATCACCTTGCAAACTTATTGACTTGGACGTATTACTCAGAGAAAGAAATTTAGGCAGGTTCATTGCTGTCCTTGGCTTACGGACTTTGTGGTACCACAACAGCAGCAGGCTGATTCCTGCAGTTCCCACCATGATGCCGAGTATGAGTTCTTTGTTTGTAGAATGAGGCATTTCTTGGTTTTTGTTTCTAAAATTAAAGCACAAACACAAGTGACTACTGTTTTTGTCCAAGACAAAAATAGTGCTTTTTCAATCAAAAGAAGCCAACTGAATAGCATCCCCAAAAATCCACTTGATAAACCATAAACTAATATATAGTATGAGTAATGAGCTCTTTAATATATGTGGTCCAAAGGAAACAGCTACTGTAAAGTCTAGTGCAGTACCAACTTTAATTCAGAATTGTATTCTGCATGGCAATCGGAAGGTATCTTTCATTGCATATTTTAAAGAGTTTGACAAATAGAAGTACAAGTATCCTCATAAATATCTGAGAACAGTATTCAAGATATATTCTCAAAGAGGAGATTAGGCACTTTCTCAAAGAGGAGATTATTAGAGTACTGCCATCTATAATCCCTGACAAAAGGGAAAGAAATGAAAACAATCTTAGATGTCCCTAGATCTCCAGTTGAAAGTTGCTGGACTTTGGAACAGAAAGGGGAAAACAAATAGCCTGGGAGTCTCACTAAGCTGAACAGAGATCAGAGTTCAGAGAAACTGAAGCGCGAACAATTTCTGTGGCAGAATACTGGCGATGAGGGAGGTGTAGAGGGGTAGGGAGAAAGAGCTCCAAAGATACACATTGCATATCAGTCCGCATATGCGTGAGGAAACCTCAACAGGGTACACAAAGAAAACTTCCAGGGTCAGAACAGTTACCAGAAAGCTCTAAACTGGAAAATTCCTAAAGATTATACAGAAGTGGGAAGCATTCAAAATTCCACAACCAAAGTGGAAAATGCTATGGAATACATGAGACTTACAGCAGAGACTTAAAAAAAAAAAAAAGCCTTCTTAGTGGGGCTGAAGAAACCCTAGAGTTAATGTAATTTAGACTTGCCCTTAAATGCATTAAGAACAAGTCTCCAGAGGATTAAACTGATGAATAAGTTATTTAATTGCCCTGGAGATGAAAGTCCAATCCAGAACTCAGCAACAAAAAGTCAAAATGTTCAATATCTAATAAAAAATTACTAGACAGGTAAAAAAGCAAGAAAATGGCAAAGATAATAAAATTAGCCAAAAAGAATAATAAAACAATGGTCACAAATAGATTCACTATTTAATATAAACATGCTAAAGAAAAACATAACCATGATGGGGGGAGAAAAATAAGGTACTATCACAACCAATGGGATCTCCAGAGATAAAAAAATAAAATAGTTGGAACAAAATTTTGTTGAATACAGAATTAACAGCAGAAAAATAACTATGGAACAACAACAACAAAAATCAGTGAACCTAAAGATATAGCAATAGAAGCCATCCAAAATGAAGTACGCAGAGGGAAAAACAAAACAAAACAAAACAAAAACAAGCAGAGACTATGGGACAAAATCAAGGAGTCTTAAAGTCAAAAAGGCATAAAGTTAGAGGGGGAAACAGGTGCCCAAAATTGTCAAATTGAACAAAATATATAAACCCACAGATCCAAGAAGGTCAACATAAACTAAACAGCATTTAAAAAAAATGAGGTATAACATTATTAGACTGATTACAATTCGTGATAATGAAAATATCTTGAGTGAACAGAAAGATAAGATACATTGTGCACAGAGGAAAATAAGAGCAGATGTCATCTTAGAAGCTATTAAAGCAGGAATACAATGGAGGGACATCTTTAAAATGCCAAAAGAAATTACTGGCTTAAATTTCTATATCCAATGAAATATCTTTAAAAAATGAGAGGCAAATGAATTTTTTTTAGACAAAGAAATTTATTATCAACAGATATACACTATAAAAAATGCTAATAGAAGTTCTCCAGGTGTAAGGAAAATAAGAGATAGAAACTTGGACCTACACAAAGGGTGAAAAATACCAGTAGTGGCAAATATGTGGGTAAATATAAAAGTCATTTTTGTGGGATCAGCAGATAGAGTGGTGGTTGAGGTGCTGATATTCCCACATGGCTGACCACAGTTCGAATCCCAGTCCTGGTGTCTTACTTTCTCACTTTCCCTCTTTCTCTCTCTGATGAATTAATAATAATGATGAGAATGATAATAAATAAAATGAAATCATTTTTAAATGTTATCTTTCTTACTTTAAAATTTCTTTGTAAAATATTTGCTTATTATGCATCATAGCAGATCACAGGGCCCTTAACACATGATGAAGTAAAAAGTAGGACACAATAGCCCAAAGGTTGGGAAGAGACAAATGGAAGTATACTGTTGCAAGGGTCTTAGATTATAACAAAGTGTTACAATTTTAACTTAAAGGGTGCATAGTAGTCAGGGCTGCAGGTGGTGTGGTGGTTAAGACACTGGACTTCCACATGGCTGACTGTGGTTCAAGTCCCACCCCTGGTGACATGCTTTCTCACTTTCCCTCTCTCTCTCCCTGTATCTTCTCTCTCTCTCTCTGGTTAAGATTAGTAATGCACGCATACGTACATAAAATTAAATAAAATAATTCTAAAAAAGGTCCATAGTAGTAAATCCTAGAGTAACCACCAAAAAACACAAAGGTATAGATATGCCAACAGTAGATATGAAAATGTAATACTAAAAATATATCTAAAAGAAGGTGGAAAAGGGGAAAAAAGAAATTAAAAAAACCTATGGGCAAACAAAAAACAAAAAGGAAGAAGAAAAATAATGCCACCACTCCAAGGGAAAATGGTGCCAAAATATTAAGAAATAATGGTATTTGGGGGCTAGCAGATGGCATGGTGGTTAAGAGCACTGGACTCTCCACATGGCCAACTGCAGTTCAAGTCCTGGACCTGCCAGCTTGGCTTGCTTTCTCACTTTCCTTCTCTCTCTCTTTCTCACTCTGTCCCTCTTTGGTCAAATTTAAATAAATTAATTTATTAAGTCAAATACAATAATTATTTAAAAAAAGAAATAACAGTATTTTTGTTAACAGAAAAGATCCAAGATTCAACTAAAAAAAAAAAGGATGAAGCAGAATGAATATTTAAAAATCACACAGCAATAAATGAGAAGTCAGAGGGTATGAGCTCTAGTGTGTAAGCTCAGAGGTTGACCTTTGATGGGAACACAAACCATTCTTTCATAGTAATGAAATAAAAGGCAGATTATGTGAGCCGAGATTCGGGTAGGTGGATCGATATGGTGGTGGGAGTTTATGAAAGTTGTCTTTGATGCTTCACTGTTTAAGTGAAATAAAAAGCGGGAAGAATAGCAGGGAATGAGAACATGAGCCCAACCAGAGGCAATAATACGCAAATTCTGAATTAGGTTAAATACCCCAAATTCATCTTCTCAAGGTTTATATTCTATGATTCCACATATTCTAGCAAAGTACTATTGTCCCTTACACTCTAAATACAAACTAAATGTGGTTTCAAATGTCCTATAAAAGGATTTGAAAGAATAAGCAGCAAGGATCTATTTCCAAGATGCCAGCTTAAAAGAATGCTCTTTAAATTCTTGACTGTTAGACTAGACTATATGTCTGAAACAAGAATTTAGACATCCTACTTCATTACAGGCCTGCCAGTGAAAAGGACTGAGTTTTAAATATCTTTCCAAAGTTACCTGGGATGTCAGTAAATATTATATCCAAGAGATTTAAGAATTTTTCCTATACCAATGATTCCAGAAAAAGTCCAATTTTTACCTAATTAGTATAACTGGGAAGGGTAAGTATAAAAATCTACCCCTCCTATCTCACCCAGGAGACATTGGCGGCAGATTCCAACCAATTTGTAAGTTCAACTGAAGTTGTAGTACTATTAATATTATTGTTTATTTAATTTCCACAAAAAACGTATCACAAAACTGAATTATTTTGAAAGATTACTGCAAAAAGGCAATAGACCTAAGAAAAGCATCCTGCTTGACTATCTTGGATGTTTGGGTCAATAAAGATTAAAGAAGGATATCCATATTCTGATCTAGAATAAGAGAACTCTTACTCTGATTGTCTTTTTTTGCCCATTCCTGTTGGGTCTTCTTTGAACTTTACATTAAGAAACAAAGTCCAGGGGCCCACAGGTGGTATAGTGATTAAGGTGCTGGACTTCCATATGGCCAACAATGGCTTAAGTCCCGGGTCTGGCGGCTCATGCCGGGCAGGTGTGCATGTATGTCTCAAGACCCAGAAGAACGGAGAAGGGACTGTGGCATGGCCATACCCCTGGGAGGTGACTTCTCATTTTCTCCCTCACTATCTCTTTGGTGAGCCCACATGCCTATTGGGCATGGGGAGAGAAGGAAACATGGTCTAGGATCGGCCCTCTGGTCCTGTGGTTAAGGGAGCCAGATCCTACATGGCCTACTATAGACAAGTACTGGCCCCAGGGGCTTGAAAAACACTCAAAAACATGTGCCTGTGTGCCCCAAACCTCAACAAAGATAGAAGCAATGGAGAAGGGATTGTGGCATGACCAAAACCCACTGAAGGTCTTTTCTCCCTGTTTTTTTGGTCTCTATGGCAAGTGTACATGCCCTCTGACAAAGAAAGAGAAAAAGAAAGGAAGGAAAGTAGCCTAGTTTGAATTTATTTACTTTTAATAAGTAAATAAATAGAAATGAAAATCTATCTGAGAAATACCAGGTTTAAGTACTTGGGAAAATCTTACTTTGTTGGACCTTTCCTTAGGAAGTACACCAATTCCAAATGATCCCTCTGAGGTAGTTCTATTATTATTTTGCTGATAGGCACTGAGGCTTTTACCCATTGGACATCCAACTAGAAAGTGAAGAACTTTCTAGAAAAGTTTCTAGAACTAGAAAGTGAACCCCTGCACCCTGTTCCACCCCTGGATACACCAGCATCACTCAGAAGACTCATAAGCATGGACAAGGACATGAAGAACGCTGACTAAGCAGATAAGCTGAGCTGAAACATGATTTCAGAACTATAAAAATTAATTGAGAAAAGAATGAGAATCAATGGAGCTGATATTTGTTTTAAATAACCACAACCAGAGGTTAATACTTTAAGCCATGTTTATTTAATAACAGTATAAAATGAATGTGTGTCTATGCTAACAATTTGAAAAATGATGCTGATTAAATACAGTGGTGTACAAATAAGTCAGAATACTTGCTTGCCTAAGTATGATTTCAAAGGTTGTATGAAATCATTTATATAACCTTTATACTTTAAATAATCATATTAGTATACAGTTACACTGCAGTATAAAAACACTGTAATTAAAAATTTAACTGACTAGATTTAAAAACTCTAATATTTAAAAAATCTGATGCAAAGTATTATTCCTGCTACAAGTTTCAATTTGTAAGGAAAATCATAAGACATTATTTTAATATAAATTATTAGCATCTAAAATTAAACTGCAAGACATAATCAAAGGTTATTTACAAAGAGAATTAAGAATTCTACTAAAAGAGTAAAACGTCAAAATGCTGATTCTGAAGAAAACATTAAATTTCAACTTATAATTCAAATTGATTTTTTCGATAGGGAAACTATGTTTACCAGAGTAGTTTATAATACTGTAATGCTTTCAGCATATAGTCACCTAATCCACCAGCAGAACCTTACGGGAAAATAATATAAAATGCGTAAGTCTGATAAATTCTGGGAATACATGAAAAATTCTGCACGAGGATAAAGGAAGACTGTGGGTTACAGATCAACCTGAAGTTAAACTTTCCCAAGGGGATTGCCCTGAGCTCTTGAATTAGTGATCAGATTCCCCAAAACGGCCCGGAAGAACCTGATACTTTCTAAGTGAATTCTAATACGATTTCACCGGGTATTCTCGTTGTTGACTATTTTATAATTTATTTAAAATTTAGGGTTCCCTGATTTAAGCGTATTTGCAAAATGTTGGTCGCACTGACAATCCAGCCGTCATTCTTCTGTAAAACAGGTTAAGGATCTAGTTAGAGGGAAAAACACAAATAGTTTGCTCGCCACTGAAAAAGACAGATCCAGGAACCGAGCCAGTGCTTCTCAGAACCTCTTCCGGGTTTGTGGGGACCCGCCAGGCCGCGGCAGCCCGGTGCTCGCTCTCCGTGCACCCCTGGAGGCACGACCTCCAGGACCGAGGTTCCACACTGCGCACCCGGCGAGGACTGAGTCCGGGAAAGCCGCAACCCGGAAGTAGAACCGTCGCTGCCGGAAGTGCTGCTGCCGCCCTCCGCTAGCCCCAATTGCGTCCGGCCCCTGCGGCCGGGACCCCTCCTTTCCCACGCTTACCTGTGTTCCCCGCGCGGTCTTTCCTGCGGGCAGAGACCCGGACGGCACTTGAGGGCGGGCCGGAACCGCGGTGCGGACCGCAGCCCCGGAGCCCGGGGTCCGGAGGACCAGCGGCCCGGCAGCCCAGCGCCGCGTCCTGACCCAAATAACAGAAGCGCCAGGGGAGGAGCCCGCGGCCGCTCGCCCCGCGGCTCCCGCCTCCTCCCGCTGGGGGTTCAGTTTTCCCGGGGCGGGCGCCCGGCACACCTACAAAAGAAGAAAGCCGCGCTGGCCCGGGCGCCTCGCCCGCACTGGACATCGTAGCGGGGATGCAGTCTATCAAAGCCGGTCTCCTCGCCCCCTGGACCGCAGGGCTCAAGGCCGCCGCGCGAGTGCCAGCGCGTACCCCCGCCCCGGCTTTGCCGCGTTTGTGCTCCGGAACCCGCTTTCCCCTAGATAACCCGTCTGTCGTGCCCCTCTCTAGACACAAGCTTGACCCTTGCTCCGCTTGATGGAGTCCATCGCAGACGTCCTGCACGCATTCCCAATCCCGTCCACAGCTCCGTTTTCTTAACTTCGCTCTTATCTCAAGTTGTCGTTTACTGAACAAAATCCTCAACCTTTTTCCTGCCCTCATCGGGCTGAGTTGCCTTTAGATGGAAACCACTGCCTTCCTAGATGCCTGACAGTAACGATTTTTACCCAGCTTCACTTTCTGTGGTTTGTATAATAAAAATAATTCTGCCAAATAAGCTTTTAACTGCTCATATGCGCCTTCCATCGTGCTCTCTCACCTTGAGCATTCCTGCTTTAAACTTAGAAGTGTATAGAACTTAGTCTCATTACTAAATTCCCCACCCATGTACGGAGTGGAATTAAAGATGGGTACACTCTTTATAACAAAGCAAAGAAGAAACCCTGTTTTTTAAAGCGTCAGAAGGCCTATTTACAATCTATGCACTAGTGAGGGTTCGCGGATTCCGTAGACTATTAAGATTTTTGTTTGTTTGTTTTAAGCAAGCTTCTTTGCATAATAAGCCTAGCTACAGCCATTTTAATAAAACAGTTATTTTAGGGAAGAGAGCAGACTTAATACATAACCTCTCATATTTGAGACTATTGAGACAGTCCCTTCCACAAAACCATTTTTACCCTTATTTTATTATGGTTTGCAAAGATACTAGAATATAATGGTAATATTTTGTTCACTTAGCCAAAATAACAATATAATGTAAACCTTCCATGCAGGGTGATACTAGGCTTCCCTTTTAACAAGATTTGGATGGGGAAAAAACTGTCTATTTAATGAAAAAAAAAAAAATTGGATGGGCCTCAGTGCAGTGGTTAAGCACTGTGCATGGGAAACTAATCCCACGTGGCCAATCAAGATTGGAATCCTGATTCCCAGTTTGAAAAACAAGCCAGATACATGTGAGTGTAATGCCCAAAATGCTGACAGAAAGAAATGCAGGAAGGGATTGCAGTGTTACCACCCCATGGAAGGTACGCACTTTTCTCTCTGGCTTTCTCCTCGATTCTCTGGCAAGTGCTTGTGCCCTCTGACAACAAAACAAAACATTTTCTTAAAGAGAAAGGTATGAGGGTAAGTTTACTAAATATCTTCCAGAGATTAAGCAATTAGTGCAATAACTTATTAGCCATTAAAGTACAATAAAACGACTGGCAGTATTCCTGTACTGAATAAATCACAAATAGTATTTTAGAAAAAATAATGAAGAAAGACTTAGCAACAACATTTATGTAATACTATTTATCCTACTTGGCACTTCAATGTTTGATCAATTTATTAAAAATATAGCTAGTTACAGTAATAGATTTCTTACTAGAAACTTTCTATTTAGTTAGACAAATTTAAGTTTTTGTTCAATGAAAGAACAGTCATTGTCAGAAAAGCATATACTTTGATACCAACCTTGCCCAGTGGTTTTCAGCAGTTTTTCTGTGACGTTTCAACAGAAGAATGAAGTTTTCTTCAAAAATTGCAGGGGATTTTGTAAGTCACATTCTTGCATGGATTTTTGATAGCCTGTTCAAAGTACAGCCTTAGTTACACTCTGAAAATGTAACTCAACAGATTCAGAGTAAAGGGTGATTTTGTCCTTCACTTTTGCACTCTTTCTTCATCTTGAGAGAAACTGTTCAGGGACATCCTTGACAGAATATATGTCAACTTCACAATCCAAGGACAGTTCACTAGGGAAGATTAAAGTTGCCCATCAGATAAAATACATGTATGCAAAAATTAGTCACAATGACTGAATTGCTAACTTACAGTAAGTAGCACATACGATTTCATTTGGACTTGGATGGTAAGTCAATTTCAAATATAGAATTTATTTTAGGCAATATTCTGCTGGGAGAAATTGGTATTAGCAGGTTTTCAAGCCCACTGTCTTCAGACTATACAAGAAAAGTAATTTTCCCCTGAGAAGCAGATCTTGTTCAAGAAATATAGCGAGAACTTCTTGGTCTACAAATTATACACAATCCATTCTCATATGTTGCAACAGAGATAGTGAATTTTGTTAAAAAATTTTGCTTTATAAAAATTATGTTTTTGTTGATATAATCAAATCACATATTTGGATTCATTCAGAGAAGTGAGTCTAGAAAAGGTGAAAAGTGAAAATTATCTCTGTAACGATTGTCAAAAGAAAGCCTGTCTCATAAAGCAAGCACCCAGCCCATGTATATTGTGATTCGATATATAGTTGGATCATTTAGAGCTGGACATAGTTTATCATGGAAATTATGCTATACATTGTGGTTAGCTTCCTAAGTAAACCCATAAAATCCTTTCTAATCTGTGTAATAACATACAATATGGTTTTTAGCTGAATTTTAATTCAGACCTGCTGATGTCAGAAAATAATTTATCTGATATGACCTTGGGTGCTTCTGTTTAAAAAAAAGAGACTTGTCCCTGACAACCACAGTCACTGATAACCGTTCAATGTCCAATCAAAAGAAGAACTCCATCCTCCAGTTATTGCATCTATTAACCAGCTAGTGCATACAAAGAGAATTCCTACCCCACCAGCCACTGGCTCTGCCAAGTTTCTAAGAACAGAACTACCCATTTAGCCACAAACTCTTAGACTTCTTCAGACAAGGCAAGACAACTCTGAGTCCTTAAAAAAAAAAAAATAATAATAATAATAATAATAATAAAAAAAAAAAAGACAGGGACTACACAGTGCCACAGTAGCAAAATGCAAAGTTCTGTGAGGCAATCCTACATGGAAAAGTTCCCTAGTCAAGTTCATTGAGTACACTGGGCATTCATGTGTCCACGATCTGGGGCTGGTTGAGGGCTGGGGGTGGATCAAGACCTCTAGACCCTGTGGGGATGCTATCTCTCTGTCTCTCTCCATCTCTCTCACTTGTGGAAGTTAATAAAATTTTGCAAAAGAAATCAAAAACAACAAGGCAATTCTGACAGTATGACTTCACAGTTACTTCCGCTTAGTATAGGATGCCTCACATTTCTCAAACAGATGAGTACCAACAGAATGGCCAGTCACTCATAGTATATGAAGCATACTTCGAGGGGCATATGCATTTAACAAATGAAAGACTTAATAAACTAATCTGAATAATTCGAATGTTTACACTAAGAAATACAAGAAGACTATGAGTGGCAGTATAGTAGCTTAAAAGATTTTCACAAAACATTTGGGGGCTGGTAGGTGGCGTGGTAGTTAAAGGCACTGGTTCCCATAGGGCCGACAGCGGTTTGAGTTGCAGACCTGATTACTTGTTTTCTCGCTTTCCTTTTCTCTCTCTCTGGTCAAATTAAAAAATAGTAAGAAGAAATTTAATTAAATAAATAATTATTAAAAAAAAACATTTAATTGTGAGAATCCAACTTTAGAGATCAAACATGTTCATTATTTTTTATTAATAAATGTTCACACTTATGAGATGTGATCACATATAGGCAGCATTATATTTTCCCCATTTTGAGATATAGAAATTTTTTTAGGAGAGATTTTTGCTATAGGGTACATGTGCTCACTGGCGAGACAGAGAGAAACAGAGAGACAAAAAGCGAGAAATCACCCCCCCCCCCCTTAGGGATAGTCATGCTGCAATCCTTCTCTTCCAATCTCCTCTCGGGTTTTTTGACACGCGTGCACATGCGCCCTGTGTGAGTTTAAAGTCACCAGGTCTGGTACTTGAATCACGTTCGAATACGTGGGAATCCAGTGACATAACCATTACTGCAGGTGCTGGTTCTGAGATACAGAAATTGTAAAGATCTTTAATCAAAATAGCACATTGCTACTATGGTTTAGGTGATTCCTTTGCAGGTATGAAACATCGGAATGAAAAATAAAACTTTTAGTTGATTAAAGTTCTTTAAAATACTTTGATACCAACAATTATCCTTCCTAAAGAAACAAAACAAAACACAAACTCCCACTAACCCTGTCCCCCTTCTAACATCCTTCATTACCAAAAACTTGAGAAGTTTCTTCTCAACAGGCTTCAGTTCCAGACTTCCCATCCCCTTAGCCCACACTGCAAAAACCACTAAAACTGCTGTTACCAAGGAGAGTAAAGGTCTGATTTCCCAAATCAGTGGCTTTTGATCTCTTTGGAATGATGTTTCTCAACCTTGGTACTGTTGACTTTTGGGGTCAGAGATTCCTTTGTGGTAGGCAGAATTCTATGCTGCAGAATGGTTAGCACCACCCTTAGGCTCCACCTACTAGCTACTGATAGATCTGTAAGCTAACAGGTAACTTCATGGGATCTGAGCCCTCAGCGAACGGTGAATAGCACAAACACAGGTCTATTCCATCAGTGAATTAAATAGTGTCTGGGTAGACGGGCCAAGCAATGCCCCTGTACTGGAAGATTATGCTGTAAGTTCTTTGGATAACTTTTTTAAAAAACATAGACTATGTTTTATTTATTTTTCTACACTCTACTTGCCATTTAATAATATATATCTTAAATGAGTGAATAGATAGATGGATAAATAAAGCCTTGTAAGGATCTGTATTGTTCACTTTTAAACAAATTTTACTAAGTTTCACATATGTGTCCAGCCTATTGGCTTATTTTCTTTTTAATTGACTGATATCAAGCGAGATAGTTTACAGAAAGAAAGATTTACTGGCCATGAAACATAAAATCATAGAGAATCTGGGAAAGAAAAAATGAAGTTTCTAAAAAAAAAAGGAAACTTTTGACTACATCTCAGAGACCTAGGTTTTGTCTCAAACTAGCTATGTTTACCTAACCAAGTTCTCTGGTTAGAATTTATTATCTACTGTTTGAAATTCTTTCTAAATATATGTAGAGTTTACAATGCTTTAGTGTCACTGGTTCTGCTTTGCAAGGCCCACTAAATCTTTTAAAGCAGTGTTTGTAATTAAGATGGCAAATGGAAAGATTGGGGTATTTATATAAACCGGATTGTTTGCTGATTACCTATGCTCTCTGACCAGCAAGCCTTTGGATTCTAAGTTCTGAGATGGGGCCCAGGAATTTGTAGTTCAAAAATGGTCTTGAGTGATGTCATATACTCTTTGAGAAACATGGCAATGTAGCTGAATAGGTGATGATCTACTGACGAATTTCTAAAGTAAAAATGAAATCAGATGGCACAATTGTAGAAGAACCGACGCTGAATCTGTTGTTCATTCATTTTTGGCCTTTTATGCAAAAAGAAGTTCAAAGACCATGTTGAAAGAAATCGAATGAAATTCTGGGTTTTAAATTTTCTTGAGGGTTCTTGAATTATGTCTTGCCCAAAGAAAGAGAGAGAGCAGAGCAAAGAGGTTACTTTCACCCTAAGAGAAAACTGCTCCTTCTTTTTTCAATCCTTTTCCTAATAGATTCACTCTGAACTCAGGGTCATGTTTGGCATCTCTAAGAGCCCACATGCTCTAGAAAGATTTAATGGCCTAAAATGAGGCTGCCATCCTATGGGTAACACCTGCTCTTTGGTACTTGGCCAACAGGTTTATTGTTATCATCCGGATTAATCATTTGTCACAGTAGTTCAGTGCTTGCCAAATATCTTTTCTCCTAGAAATTAATTCTTAGAATGTACAAATGTATATATCCAGTGAACTCCAGCAAAGATTTGATGCGAGAGGTATGAGAATGCTGTCTGCCTCCTTTGTCAGACGTAACACTTGGCATTCATGGGGCACTGAGAGTGTTCCAAGTGCTTTCATGTGTTTGTGTTTGGTTGTCATTCCAACTTCTGAAGTTGGCAGGGCACATATTTTATCCCCATTTTACAGACGAGGAAAGAGCATCTCACTGGTTAAGTGTGATTTTTCTGGCTTCGAAGATAGCAAGTTTATGCTCAGACACTGAGTGCACAGAAAGGCCAGATAATGGTAACTATTTTTGTTGTCGTTATTTTCCTGGAAGGCACATGCCATCGTCAGAGAGAGAGAGAGAGAGAGAGAGAGAGAGAGATGGAGAAAGCACGTCCCCAATGGGGCATGGTCCCATTACAATCTCTTCTCCATTTCTCCATCCTGTTGGGATTTTGGTCATGCTCACATACAGAACTAACCTGTTTCTCAAGCCACCAGGGTCAGGATTTGAACCACATAGCTGGCCATATGGGATTCAGTTCTTTTAACCACTAGGCCAGACTGGCAATTTTTTTATTTTTTAGGGGCTTTCTGGTAAAAACCAGAAAACCTGCTAGACAAATTCTAAAAGAGCTGTAACACTCAGATTGATCATTTTTAATGCACAAAATTAGAAGTTAATTTAAAATGTTCCCCTCATGCATTATTTATTTCACTTAGTAGGAAAAGGAACCTTAAAAAATTATAAAGCATGGAACCAACAGAAGGCATAATGGTTACGCTGCTAAACTCTCATGTAGTCAGACCACGGTTTGAGTCTTGGACCCGGTGGCTTAAACTCTTTCCAAATGCATATGCGTGTGTGCCCAAAATTCCAAGAGGAGACTAGAGGAAAAAAAGATTGTGGTATGGCCATCCCCTTAGGGGGTGATTTCTTGCTTTCTGTCTCTCCAGCGAGTGCATGCACCCTATATAAAAATCTCTCTTAAAAAAAAATTAAAGCACAAAATGCTACCCTTTATTAATGAATGATTAGGAAAACTCTAGTGGCTTGTACAGCTGCCAAATTTTTAGGGCATGTATTCAGAGATTTGATCTTAAAGACTAATAAAGCACTTTCATTATCTTCATCTGGCATTGATTTTAAATTACCTTCAGATTATTTCAAGCCACACTCTTCTAAAAACACAATTTATCTTTGCTACAAAGTTCTGTAATATGTTTGTATTGGATGTTGGAGAAGTCATGATGTACGCTTTTTCTATGCAAAAATGTGTCATGACTCTTCAGACAACCCAATGAATGCACAAACTTAGGGTGGTCATTAGATTTTCAAATATTTTCAGATAACATTTGAAGAAGTATTTCAAGGGCTCTGCAAGTAAAGTGAAAGGCCTTGTGGGAGTAGAGGGAGGTGTTCTTGTGACCTTTATTAGTGCAACTTGGAGGAAACCTGTCACAGGTAGAATGAATACTCAGGTAGAATACATACTCACTTTCAAGTGAAAGCTTGCAATAAGTGACAAGGAAATTTTCGGTCTGCAGGTTCAAAATGCTTGAGCAGTTAGAAATTTGCTTTTCACACAGTGTCTTAATTTTTTACAAAAATGCTCTCACACACACACAAAAATAAGAGCTTCTTGATGCATATCTTAGAAATAAAAGAATGGCAAAATCTGCCAGCCTTTGAACTTATTAAGAAGATAAGGAAGAGCCACATTCATTATGTGACTCACTGAGAAACTATTCTCAAGGTTTCAAAGGAAAAATGTGTATTTTTTGTTTATACAGAACATGACAACATAATTTTAGGCGCTTATTAGACTGTCCTTCTGAGATTGCCAATGAAATCATTGAAGTAAATAACATGGAAAATGACGATTAAGAATCATGGTAGAAAGAAGAGAAATGTAAAGAATGAAAATTGAGGTGGAGGTGGAGTCACAAAAATAGTAGAGACAACCCACCCTATTCATCTATATATTTACAATATCTAATTATACACAATAAAAAGCCCTTCATTTTCCCTCCCCTCTTACAGAACAAAAACCTTCCAAAATACACTGTGAACAGAATACCAGAGAAACCCATATGAGGAGCAGAACGAGAATGGGAGGCCAGATGCTGAACAGGGCGAACATGAGCTCAGGAAACCCAGAAAGAGCAAAGATGCCAAATTACGTGATTGTTGTTTTTCTTGGGATTGGTGATGGGCCTGTTAACTGAAAACAAGAAGTACTAACTAATCTATAATACACTCTAAAAAAACAACAGCTACTTTCTTACTGGGCTTGTGAAGAAAGGTCATCTCAGCAACTGCCTTTAGCCCCCCCAACCCCCATCCACACATACTCTAACTTGGTTCTTTGGTCTGGGCAGGAAAAAGTAATCTCCTAGGAGAATACAGTTCTTACAAAGAGAGGCTGGTGCTTGTGAGCAGATGAGAGTTTGCACAGAGAATTTTTTGTATTGCAAGGAAAGAGCTTCTGTCCTCTGTATCTCCAGTGGGATGTCTACTGAGTTGGGCTCGCCATCCTGCCATAAGTGCTGCTGCCGGGGAGAAACCCTTGGGAGAATGGCAGTGGAGGGAGAGTAATATTCCTGGGAAGCTCTGAAGATCAATATTGTTGGTGCCCATGCTCACCAAAGTAGTAGTAATGACTGAGGGCTGCATGTTGGAGACCACAGGGAGAGAAGAGTATGAATGTCTCAAAAATGGTGTTTTGCCTGAGTGGTGATTGAGAAGACGCATTCACATTGTAAAAGCCATCACCATCACCTGGGGAGCTATTCTGGATTGTGTCTGCACCAGCGGGTCACTTACACCCTCCACTTGCCACCCAGGCTGCAATGACGCATTACATCAGTTGCAATAACTAAGAGAATGGGAGCAGGACCTGAATCTCCCCCTCTAACTACCTCCATCACAAACTGTTCAGGTTGAAGGGAGTATCACAACCAACCAGAAAGAGGGTGTCCAGTGTGCCTTGGGCAGCCACGTGAGGAAGTGCTGTCCTTCTTGCACTAATGGCTGAGGAGCAGAACAGAGAGAAAAGAAAGAGAGTGAAGATGGAGAAGGAGCAATGGAGAGCAGGCCTAGCCCTACTCTGCAGTGAGGGCAGAGCTGCTGGGTTGGAGGTTGAAATGCTGACTGGGCTATATTTCCATACTAAGAGCTATGGGTTCAAGTTGCAGTCGGGTCAAGGGAACATCTATGCAGTAGAAAAGAGAATGTGTTGGAGTACAGTTGACAGCAGTTTGAAGAAACGAATTCATTCTGTATTGATATGAAGATGAGTTGACATCAGAGAAACCTGCTTTTAAGATAAAGGGAGCTCACCATAAAAACTCACTTCCCAGTCTTGATTGAGCTTCATTTTAAAACCCGGATGACTTGGTTATCATTGTGTAGAACTACTGGTATTTTTTCATGCAGCAAGAAGGGATGGATTCCTGTTCTTCCTAACTTAATCCAGCATCATTTTGTTACCTTGGCTTACTGATTTTCCAAAACTCCAGTACTAATACTACACCCAGAGGAAAGATGAGAAAGATGATTTATTTCCTTGTAGGTATCCTCTGAGAACTGTTCCTTGAGTCAAATAGGTCCCTGGAGAAATGGCTAAATTAAATTAATTTATTTTTACAGTGTAATAGCACTAATGAGCAAGCTCTAGGACTGATTCTATTCTTAGTCAAGGAGAACAATATTATTGGATATTTTAAATCAGCCTTATTTGTCTATCACAATTCAGAAATATTTTTATTAGTAAAATAGTTCAGCATTTAGATTTTTTAAAGTATAGACGTATTTTAAATAAAGAGTTAAAATTCCTGATCACTCACTTCTTCTTATGTTTCAAAATATTGCTGACAAGAATTTAGGTATACAGTATTTTTACATTTTCTATGATCGTATAAACATGTATGCTATATATACTGTTTAAAACATGTATAATATTCTGTAAGTTTTTCATTTAATATATCATAGATGCCATTTCTTATCTTCTTCATTCTTTTTGATAATACACAGTATTTTATTGTGAAAATATACTGTAAGTTTTAACCTCTAAATGAATAGGTATCTAGATTATTTCCATTATTTGATATTAAAAACGGTGGCTCAGGCTAGTTGGTGACACAGTGGCAATGGAACTGGACCCACATGAGAAAGGTCTTGGGTTTATGTCCCAGGATCTCTCTGAGCATGTGGTATAGGCTGGCTTTAGCTGGGGTTAGGAATTTCAGTTTCAAACATTTATGGAAGAAATCAATACTTAAAAATAATAACTCAGTACATTATATTGTGAGAAAGAAATGTAAAATCAGTTCCTGTCTTCTAGGAAAAGATCTGATATAGCAGGCTTCAGCATTATTATGAATGATAAACTATTATTATAATAAACTGACCTGACACAGAAAACTCATATTGTTTTCCTGTTAGCCATAAACATCTCACAGAACACCTAATTCTGACAAGGACACTGCAACACAAATTACCAAATATTTGCTCATTTTGCTAAATAAATGACTGCTAATTATCTACTAGCTTTAGCTTTATCCTAGCTCTAGTGTTCCTTATGTACAGATAAGATTTGTTGAGATTCCCCATTGCAAAATTCCCCTTCTTTCTGATAACACACAATCTAGACCATTCCATAGACTTTCTAAAATTACATAGCTAAAACCCCAATCCTATGGTACATTCATTCTAATTCTTGCTAAGACACTTCCAGAACACTGTAGGTGTATTTCTGGAGATCTTTGTTGGATGATATTGACAGTTAAATTCTTTAAATATGTAGGTAAAATTTTTGAAACTGAAATCCCTGGGCCAAAAAGATAAATGTTTAAAATTATGGTAGATACTGCCTAATTGTCCTCAAATAATGTAAAAATCTTAAATGTTCACCAACAATTTTTCTATTTGTTGGTAGGCTTTTCTTATGATTATGTAAAATTCTATTTGTTAAAATGATAACATTGGTGAAAATGAGCCAGGCATTTTGCCAAGTGATTTCCATGTTACAAACAACCTCTTGTTAATGCTCTTAACAATTCTATGATGTAAGTTCTATCATTCCCATTTTAGAGATGAGAAAACTATGGTCTATTTGGGGTTGAAATTTTGTGGAATAATATGAGAAAGCACCATCTTTAAAACAGTGAATCTTCGGGTCTGCCAGGTGGCATAATGGTTAAGGTGGCTGGATCCTGCAAGACTGAATGAAAGGTTTGAGTCCCAGACCCAGCAGCTTGAAAAACACACCAGATGCTTGCTTGCATGTGTGCCCAAAATCCTGAGAGGAGAATAGAGGGGAAGGGATTACAACATGGCCAACCCCCCTGGAGGCTGCTTTCTCACTTTCCCTCTCTCTTATTCTCTCCCTCTGGCAAGTTCACATACCTATAGCAAAAATAGTGAACCTTTGTGTCCAAAAACATGAATAGTTTTTCAATTATTCTATCATATATTTAATGTCTCTCCATAGGAATCTAACTTTTTCTTAATGTGGACCCTGAACATTTCCTCTTACTGTCATGAGGCACATGCACAGCAGCCGCACATAGAGGCTCTGGAGTGAAATGGTTCAATCTCTAGCATTTCATGGTCATGGGATCTTGTACAAACTGCATTTCAAAGATTTAGAAAGAGTAGTTTCCAGGCCAGCAGCATGGGAGATTGTGATAAATGTACCTCCTCAGGCCTCACAGCAGAGCTATTGAATCACAAACTCCGGAGTTTAACAAGAACGCCAGGTGATTCTGATGTATGTTAAAGCTTGAGAACCATTGATTTATCTAATCGCTTTTGACCACATAGTATTTCATTGCCTGGTTATGGCTGTAGCACAATCTATTTAACCAATTACTATTCTTGAGCTTTTTTGCTATTATAAACGATGCTACAATAAACATTCTTTTAAAAAAAGTCTTATCGAGATATAATTCACATGCCATATTAAAGGGTATAATTTAATGGTTTTTATATATTCAGAGTTAAAACTCATTAGCACAATCTAATCATAGAACATTTTTATCATGCCATAAATAAACCCCATACTCATTCGTAGCCCCTCCTCATTTCTCTTTCGTTCCTGGCCCTAGGCAATGACTAATCTATTTTTTTTCTCCTGTTTACAAGTTTATTTTTTCCATGAGTGGAAGAGATAGAGAGAGAGAGATAACATGCCCAATAGGGTCTTGATTCTGTGGTCCACCCACAGCTTTTGACAGCCTGAATCACATGCACATGTGTGCCTCGCATACTTACGGAGGTCTCCAGCTGCAGATGCAAATTTTCCTGTGTGGGTCAGTCACATAAAGCAGTTTCACCATTGCACCACCAATCAATCTCCTGACTTTACGGGTTTGCTTATTCCATACATTTCACAATAAATGGAATGACATAGCACATGGCCTTTTGTGCTGGCTTCTTTCAGTGAACGTGATAGTTTCAAGATTTTTGCATGTTGTAACATGTGTGGGTAGTTAATTTCTTGTTACCAAATAATAGTCCATTGTATGGATATACGACTTTATTTGTATTTATTTATTTATTTTTTCTATAGGGTGTGTGTGCCTCTCCAGGGAGAGACTGAAAGAGAAAGAGACAGGGAAAGTGAGAAATCATCCCCCCTCACCCCCATGGTGGATGACCAGGCCACAATCGCTTCAACTCTATTCTCCTCTTGGGATCTTGGACATACCACCAGGTCTGGGACTTGAACTTCAGAGTTGGCCGTGTGGGATCTAGTGCCTTAACTTCCATGCTACCTGTAGGCCCAGATATACTCATGTTTTAAAAATCCATTCATCAGTTGATAGATATTTGGGTTATTTCTACTTTGGACTCTCATGAATAAAAGGAGTTTCATTGAATTATAAGTAACATACCATAATATTCAGCCATTTTATGTGTATGGTTCAATAATTTTTACCAAACTTACAGAACTGTAAAACCACCAATCCTCAACAAATATATGCATTATATACATATTATATATATAGAGTATATATTTAACATATATAGAGAGAGTATATATGTTAAATATATATGTGTTAAATATATACTATATATATGTTAAATATATACTATATATATATGTGTGTATATATATGTGTATATATATACACACATACACACACATATATTATATATATATATATATATATATATATATATATATATATATATATATTTATTCGGCCAGAGAGAACATGCATGCACATAAGAAAGAGAGAAAGGGAAATAGAAATCACCCCCTAGTGGATCCTGGTCCCACTACAACCCTTTTTCCTCCATTTCTCCACCCGTCAGGGTCCTGGATACACGCACATGTGCCTGGTATATTTTGCAAGCTGCTGGAGGCAGAATTCAAATCAAGAGGCCAGGTGGGATCTGGTTCCCATGGGACAGGGTTTAACCATTGTGTTATAGGGGCAGACCTCAACAACATTCTTGTCCATACATCTTTTCATTTTTTTTTTTTTTGGAGAGGTTTTTCGCTATAGGGCGCGTGCGCTCGCCGGACAGACAGAGAGAGACAGAGAGACAGAAAGCGAGAAATCACCCCCCAGGGGGGATGGTCACGCCGCAATCTCTTCTCCTCCATTCTCCTCTCGGGATCTTGGGCATGCACGCACACGCGCCCGGCGTGAGTTGTAAGCCACCGGGTCCGAGACGCGAACCGCGGTCGACTACGTGGGAGTCCAGCGACATAGCCATTACGCTAACTGCCGGTTCCCCATCTTTTCATTTTTCTTTCCCAGTTTAATAATGAAAAGCCCTTTGAACCTGAACATGTGGTCCTTCAATTCATGTGGATTTCAATGACCATCGAACTTTGTATGTACTTTATATGCATTAGAAAAATTAAGAAAGAGCTGGAAGGTTAGTCGTCCCGGGACATGTGGTAGGATAAACATGCTGAACACAAAAAGAAGCTGAACCAAAGAGTCAGTCACCCTTTGAACAGCAATTCCATGTCAGCAAAACAGCATCAACTATCATTAAATTAATAGTTAATTTGAGTTACATTGGCACTGCTTATATTTAATTAGCACTTTAAATTTATAATTATGAAGGACATTAAACAATTTTATACCAAGTTTATGTTTATACTTATTTTAGAAACATGACACAAGAAATGAGTCGACATACAGATTCTGTTTATTTTTCATTGAAACATGCCCCTGTATTACTTAAATATGAGAAACTCTGACTAGAACATTACATAGTAGGAATGTTGATACGTCCTATTATTGATAATGTAGAGGGGGAAAGTAGTTTTTTCCTCAATCCTTATAAGTTCTTAGTTGGAACAGATCCCCATAACAAAACACAATGCAGCAAGAGAAAACAGAAGTTTATTAACATGTATTTCATATAGAAATGGGAGACATTCAGAGAATGGAAGTTCTCAGAGAGGTAGCTTTGAATTCCAGTTTCTACATCATCTTCAACACACAACAGTAAATTTTTAGAGAAGTGAAAAGACAGGAAGAGAACTTTGAGTCTCTATAGGCAGCAAATTGGAAGAAGGCAAGTAAATGGCAGATAAGATTAGTTAGTAAGGCTTGTTAATATGGATTCCCTGGTGCCATGTCCAGGCTGATAAGGGTCCGGAATTGTCCTCAGTGGTTAACCTATGTCCCCTCTGAAGGAGAGGAGGGGTTAATGGAATACTTTCTATCTTTATAAACCTATGTCCTGTTTTTAGACAAAGTGAGAAAGAGCAGAGAACTTTTCTAAATCTGTTTCTTCTTAATTGCCTTCAGCTCAACACATTCTTTTTTAATTTTATTTTTTAAATTTTTTTCATTTCATTTTCCTCCATACATTCAATCACATTATTATTTGTCTTAAAAAAATGGATATTTCAACAGGTGAACATTTCTCCCTAGTACCGTTGATAAAACTACAAAATATCTTCAACAGATAATACCAGACCTCTTTGTACCATTAATGCTTTGCCTCCCTGTCCTTCCCCCAAATGTCCTTCCTCAGACCCTCCTCTTTCACACACACACTATATCTGGTATTTACATCTATATACTGTTTCTATTATCCTTTAGTCAATTAGTTTCAGTCATAGAGTGCAGACACTTGGTATATATTAAGTGGGGACACACAATGCCTCTCCTTCATAGCATGGCTTGCTTCACTCAGCAGTAAGTCTTCCATATTCATCCACTTCCTGTCAAAAGCCAGGGTTTTGTCACATTCTTTTCTTTTGCTCTGTGTGTGTGTGTGTGTGCATGTGTGTGTGCACATGCATGTGTGTTTTAGACAAGATCTTGCCAAGTCACTTTCTTCTTTCCGTAGCCTCTTGAGTAGCTAAGACCACAGGTGCACTCCATCATGCCCTCTCTCAGATGAGGTCTTGCTATGTTGCCCAGGGTAGCCTGAGTTTGTGAACCTCTTAACCCAGACTCTTAAGTAGCTGAAACTATAGGCACACACCACCCTGCTCAGTTCATCGGGGTGCACTGGAAATCAAGCATGGGCCTCCCATATGGCCTCAACTTACTGAGCAGTGTGTGGATTAACCATGGCGGGGATTCAAAATCTTTATGCCAAAAAGACATATCTTGGGGTAACATGGTCTGGTTTCCTATAATATTCAGGAAAAACCTTAAGTTTGTAAAAATTAAGATGTTCTGTTATGCCACTGGATCAGAGTTACCATTAAGATATGCTGATGGGACCGGCAGTTAGCGTAATGGCTATGTCGCTGGACTCCCACGTAGTCGACCGCGGTTCAAGTCCCGGACCTGGTGGCTTAAACTCACGCCGGGCGCGTGTGTGTGCGTGCCCAAGATCCCGAGAGGAGAATGGAGGAGAAGGGATTGCGGCGTGGCCATCCCTCCTGGGGGGTGATTTCTCGCTTTCTATCTCTCTGTCTCTCTCTGTCTGGCGAGCGCATGCGCCCTATAGCAAAAAAAAAAACCTCTCAAAAAAAAAAAAAAAAGATATGCTGATGACTGCCTTAGCTTTTTAGGGGAAAATATTTTATAGATACCCCAATAAAACAAAATAGGTAAGCTTTTCACAGTCACAAGACTCAAATATGCAGAAATAGCACTTCTCTGGACCAGCAGATGGCGTAATGGTTATGTCACTGGATTCTCACATGACTGACTGAAGTTCAAGTCCTGGACCTGATGGCTTGCAACTCATGCTGGGCTTTTATGGAGGCATGCCCAAAATCCTGAGAGGAGTATGAAGAAGGGATTGTAGCATGGCCATCCTCCCTTGGGGATGACTTTTCACTCTCTGTCTTTGTCTCACCACCAAGTGCATGTACCCACTACGACTCTTTTTTCTTCCATTTCTCCATCTCACCATGATCCTGGACATAGGCATATTTTGCAAGCTGTTGAGGGCAGACTTCAAACCGAGAGACCAGGTGAGATCTGGTTCCCACGGAGCAGGGTTTAACCATTGTGTTATAGGGCCAGCCCTCAACAAACATTCTTGTCCATACAAGGCCCGACCCCCACCTCCACCCTTGTCTTTGGGTTCACGCTCTGACTTCAGCTGCTGATGTCTGTGGTTGCTCCCACAACCTTTAGATTCAAGGCCCAGCCATTTGTTTCCCTACCGGCCCAACTACAAGCCTCTTCTGGTCTCTGGCCCTTTTAGAACCTCTGCTTTCCCTGCTCCCCAACCCTGTTCCCAGGGGGTTTTAGGAACTCTTGCCTGCTTCCTTATCTTGTAGGGCACAGGGTTTTCTGAGACAAATGGGCCTGTTTGTAAAAATAATTGTGGCACAGTTAGGCACAAAGTATCTAACAAGACACTTCCTGCTCATAGGTAGGGAAATCTCACCCACATGCAGGGAATTCCCACATTTTATTTTTGCAAAGTTACATGAAAGTTGTGATTGTAATAGAGGAAAATAAGACAGAGATACCACTTCCAACTGTATAAAGACTGCTGTGGGAAAGCAGGAGGAATTTGATCCTCCTTCTTAGATAACGGCACAAAGTCAGAGATAAGATAGTGTTGCCTTGGGAAGAACATGTTTGCTTTCAGGGGTTTTCCCTGCTGGGAGCCCAGCAGGCCTCTGTGGATTCAATACCCAAGGCTGAGCCAGTGCTGGTTTCTGTGTTCCTGGGCTTTGTGTAGAAAAGCAAAGAACCGAATAGTTGTCCAGTACTAACCACCCTCACCCTGGAGCAAACCACCAGACCCCACTGCCACATGGGACTGTGGATTTCAATTGAAGTTTATAGTTTAAAAAAAAAGGAGAAAAGCTGACGGAGATGATTTCATCACAATTTCCAAGTGTTCTTTCATGCAAGCTAAAAGAAGAGTTTTGAATGGTGGATAATCTACATGTTTAACTATGCACCATTGTGAAAGTTAAAATTTAGGTTACAAGAAAGTTCTACATGGATAGAAAGCTATTGTTTAAAGAAAAACTTAAGGGCCAGCCAGTGGCACGGTGGTTAAGGTGGCTGCATCCCTCATGGCTGACAAGGTGGTTTAAGTCTCAGATCCTGTAGCTTGAAAAACACACCAGGCATGTGTGCGTGCATGCCCAAAGTCCCAACAGGAGAATGGAGGGAAGGAATTGCAGCATGATCGTCCCCATAGGGGGTGCTTTCTTACTTTCCTTTTCTATGTCTTTCTCTCTGTCCCCCTTTGGTGAACATGCCTCTGGCAAAATTAAAAAAGAAAAAAGAAAAAACTTTAGACAAATACACTTAACAGAGTTTATTTGAACATTAAAAAATTCATGAATTGGGCAACAGCAAAACTGGAAAAGACTCAGAGTGCTTTTCTTTAGCAGTTCATATGAGCCCTGGACTTTAGGGAATTAAAGAGATGACTTGATTGGCTTCAGCTGGGCTCTTGCCTTATTTGGGTGTGATTGAAGGTAAGTCCTCAGGGGTTAGTGGGTGGTTTCTGATTAAGCTTCAGTCTCATTTTACTATTTACATTGAGTTAGGTCCTGGGTGCCTGCTTATATAGGAACCCAAGGTGCAAGAGTAATCTCAGCATACCAGCCTTGCCTCCCAATGAATCTTTTTTTTTTTTTTTTTTTTTTTTTTGAGAGGTTTTTGCTATAGGGCACGTGTGCTCGCCAGACAGACAGAGAGAGACATAGAGACAGAAAGCGAGAAATCACCCCCCCAGGGGGGATGGTCACGCCGCAATTCCTTCTCCTCCATTCTCCTCTCGGGATCTTGGGCACGCACGCACACACGCCCGGCGTGAGTTTTAAGCCACCGGGTCCGGGACGCGAACCACGGTCGACTACGTGGGAGTCCAGCGACATAGCCATTACACTAACTGCTGGTTCCCCAATGAATCATTTTAACACTAAATCATGCTAACTGGGTGGAGAACAGGCAGGGCTCTTAGACTGTTTTGATAGCAGAAACCTGATGGAGAGTCTTGAATTAAGTTTTGGCCTCTGAAACTGAGTAACTTTGTGACCTCAGGCAAGTGACTTTATAGGACATGTGTTTTAGGTGAGTCAAGGACTGTCCCAGAAGTTGTATCGTGCGTTAAAACAGGCAGATGTATGTCGGAATGAAGGGAGCTTCTCAGACGAGCAGTGCTGTGACCCATTAGAAGTGGAAGAGGCCGCTTAGACTGTCCAATCCGGACCCCTTATTTGGCAGATGAGGAACCCAGGGAGGGAAAGATAACTCATCTGCACTCATATAGCCTCAACGCTGCACTCAGGGTTTATGGTTACCAAGGGGTTTTCGTTTCCCTCAGTGTCTAATTGTGAATAGTTCAGTCTCTGGATGCAGGGCAAGTGTGCTCACTGTATTTCAATAACACTCCAAGCTCTGTGTCCTAGAATACAGAGGGGGGATGTAAGCAATTTCTTCAGTGAGTCCAGCAAAGGTTGATTTTAGTATGAATTCTGATCAATGCTGTCATGCCTAGGAATGGGCCACCTCAGCAACCCTGCGGTTGCGGCCTTCCAGTCAGAGATAACCGAAGGAGTGAGATGCACTCCTCAGTACGAAGACTTGGCTTGGAGTGTAGGAGGAGGAGAGCACTGAGTAAGCCAGGCAGAGCTGAGTAAGAGCAGAGGTGCCCTAGGGAGGCTGAACTCGTGCAGAGAGAGCTTCCTACTCTTGATAGTGCTCTCACTATCAAGCACGACAACGCTTTTTTCCCATTCTTCTCTTGGTTGCTCTTATAGAAAAAGAATGAAATACTCCCCCCCTTTTATTCCTACCTATTTGAGGTGCTATAAATTAGAGGCACACAAAAAAAACAGATTAAAAAGAGAAACACAAACAGAAGTTTATTGACATGTTCATTGCACACACACACACACACACACACTGGAGTACTCCACAATGAGTAACTCAAAGAGGTGGTTAGAATTTGGATTTATAGGGACTGGCAGGTGGTGTGGTGGTTAAAGGGCAATGGACTTCCACATGGTCGGCCACGGTCTGAGTCCTGGACCTGGCGGTTTACTTTCTCACTTTCTCTCTTTCTCACTCTCTTGCTCTGTCCCTCTCCGGTCAAATTAAAATAAAGAAATAAAAGTTAATATAAATTTTTTTTTCAGAAAAAATTTGGGTTTATATAGCATCTTTAAAAAAAAGAAAAATTTTAAAGAGAAGCAACAAAAGGAATGGACTTTGGGTTCCAAATGAAAGCCCTGAAATATGACCCTCTGAGCCCTAAAAGGCCTGGACTTCCTACTGGATAATAACAGTGTTTGTTAAGTGTTTCCGTGTGTATGAAATGTGATAAGTAGGTTTTGGGGTGTGTGTGTGTGTTCTGTCTCATTTGATAATGACATTTTGAGTTAGATATGATTATCTCCATTTTACAGATGAGGAAATTGAACTTTAGAGATGTAGAAGTTTAGCCCAAGACCACCCAGCATATAAGCAAACAGAGTCCAGTCCAGTTCTCATTCTGAATTCAGTGTCGTACTCATCGCCCTGCACTGTGTTCTACTGGGCAGGCTATGCCTTCCTGGGGAGGAAGCAGGGACTTGTTCACTCGGGAGGGACTTGCCAGTGGCCACTTATAAATAGCAGGGTCTAAATTCAGGATCCACACAGCATCTGAGCTGGGACAGAAGGAAGGCAAAGTTGATGGGGGACTCTACACACTCCAAATGTGCCCCTGGAGTCTGGCCTTGCTTGCTTCTTTGACTTACATCACCTCCACAGTTTTTTTTTTTTTTTTTTGGAGAGGTTTTTTCACTATAGGGCGCGTGCGCTCGCCAGACAGACAGAGAGAGACATAGAGACAGAAAGCGAGAAATCACCCCCCAGGGGGGATGGTCACGCCGCAATCCCTTCTCCTCCATTCTCCTCTCGGGATCTTGGGCACGCACGCACACGTGCCCGGCGTGAGTTGTAAGCCACCGGTCCGAGACGCGAACCGCGGTCGACTACGTGGGAGTCCAGCGACATAGCCATTACGCTAACTGCTGGTTCCCACCTCCACAATTTTTATGAATGAGTCTTCCCTTCCAAGCTCACTGTCAGGATCAGAACTCTGACAGTTTGAGGAGGAGAAAGCAAAAAGGAGGAGACAGCAGACACTGAGATGCCCAACACAGTCCTGGACGCAGAACATTCATTTGTCTTGGGGCTGCATTTCTTTGCAGCTTTTGGTTTTTACCCTTTTAGCCCAAGTCTTGCAGAGTTAAAGGACAGGATAGGATCATTCAGAAGAGACCAGGACTAGGGGTCTAGTTAGACCACAGGTATTTTTTCAGGTAGAAAAGGAGACCAGATGATGCAGGGGAGGTGCGTGTGGACAGTGAGTACAGTGATGAGGTAGAATCCGAAGATGGGGGTCCCCATGGCAGGGAGGACAGAGTAACAAGTGGGTCTGGAGCAGGTAAGAGGGAGTCTGTGGGTCACTGTCAGGAAACAGCTCTGTAAGTTTCAGCAAGGTAAGCCAGGCCAGAGCACTTGGTACTTCAACATAGACATAGAAATAGCAGACAGCCTAGTGGGTTCTAGGTGTCATGTTTGGCACCCAGTCCAATTACAAAGGCCCTCAGAGCCATCTCTAAACTCAGACAGGTCCCTGATCTCAGGACAGAAATCTGTCTACTACTTCATAGCTTCTCAGGGCTGGTTTACTCTTCCAGTGTGGGTAGAAGAACTGTCCACGAGAGGGCAGTAGGGAGTCATTGACGCTCAGGAGGATTACTGCCCATGGCTGTGTGCTGGGGAAAAGGGCAATATATTTGAGTAGAAAATGACAGGATTCCTCAGCTCACTCTGATCCTGTAGCCTGGGTGAGGGCTGCAGCCTGACCTTTTAACAACAGCTCATGTGCTATGGGAACAGTGCTTCTAAAGTATACAGAATTCTCCATTCAGCTTCCTTCAGTTAGGATAATAAATGAGGTCATTAGGAGAATAATATTTGTTAAAAGGTTTTATTAGATAATATAACAATGACTATACAGAATATGTTTATTTCAAAAAGAGTAAGAAAGCAAGGGGGTGTACAAACACCTTTTAGGTTAAAAACACAGAATGTCGTTAGCACCTTAGCAACTTCTTGGGTGTCCTTCAAGTCTCACACGCCTCCTTCCACCCCAGCGGTCACCTTAACCATGATGTTTGGGAGAATCATCCCCTTTCTTCTCTTGAAAGATGAACCCAGACCCTGCAGAGCATGTCTTATCACAAAGCTTCAGAGAGGAATAGCTTACACTTCACACTTGCTTTCCTTTTTTTTTTTCTTTTTTTGGAGAGGTTTTTGCTATAGGGCGCGTGCGCTCGCCAGACAGACAGAGAGAGACAGAGAGATAGAAAGCAGGAAATCACCCCCCAGGGGGGATGGCCACGCCGCAATCCCTTCTCCTCCATTCTCCTCTCGGGATCTTGGGCACGCACACACACGCGCCGGCGTGAGTTTAAGCCGCCGGGTCCGGGACTCGAACCGCGGTCGACTACGTGGGAGTCCAGCGACATAGCCATTACGCTAACTGCTGGTCCCTTGCTTTCCTGATCTCATCCAAGATTGTCTTTTGGCCAGTTCTAGCCAGGGCATATGGGATTCTGGGAAATGTAGTTTCTAACTGAATTTATTTCCTATTATTGCTGTAACAAATTGCACACGCTTAGAAGCTTAAAAAATAAAACTTTACTCACTTTCACATTCTGGAGGTCAGCCGTCTGAAACAGGTTTCCGTGCTCTTGTCAGTGTCGTACTCCCTCTTGTCCAGCCTTCGGAGAGGCTGCCGACATTCTTGGCACAAGCCCCCTTCCTCCGTCTTCAAAGTGCATCACTCCAGCCTCTGCTTCTGCTGTCACCTCCTTTCTGATTCTCCTGGCTCTTGACTACAAGGCCCCTGTGATTCTATTGGGCCTACATGAATAATCCAGGATCATTTCTGCATCTCAAAAAAATCCTTAATTTAATCACATCTGCTAACTCCCTTTTGCCAAGTAAGGTACCATAGTCACAGGTTCCAGGGATTAGAACGTGGGCTTGTTTGGAGGGTTGTTACTCAGACTACCACATCGTCATGGTCATGGCGTAGTTGACAACGACAAATTCCAGCCACCTTCCCCCATCAAACTGGAGCCTTTCTCAGTGGATGATTTTAGTTTCCTCACCTAAGTGCTCATGGTATATGGTCTTGTCCTTTTAAAAGTGAGTTTTGTGGGTGATCTATAGAGTCCCTGACTCCCCAAGATTTTTCTGGACTGTTCTCTCAGTCCCGGCTGCTATCTCATAGTTTGCCTTAACCATATTTTAGGGGTGTGGAAATTGTTTTTTACCTACTTTTGTTGAAGATTGTCCTCAGCGTTTTTCTTTCATGATCTTAGCTGCTATTTTTTCCCCTATATTTTGGGAGAATAAATATAA
The DNA here is from genome assembly GCA_026018925.1 of Tupaia tana. Taxonomy (NCBI): domain Eukaryota; kingdom Metazoa; phylum Chordata; class Mammalia; order Scandentia; family Tupaiidae; genus Tupaia; species Tupaia tana. Next base: position 196,318,816 of record JAKSZU010000003.1, read on the forward strand.
TTATATCGGTATCAGATTCTGATATCTAAATTATCTGTATTCTTCCAATGATTTTTAACCAATTTATAGAGCAGCAATTTTTATGTTAAAGTTAGGAAACAAGTACTATGATAAATATTAATGAAGGTTTTTCAAAAGACCTTTTCTGTCACTGTCTTCCCAACTTATGCCCTAAAATATGGCTTCAAAGCTGAGTAGTTATTTATACTACTAGAAATAAAATTGGATAGGAGGGTGATATGGCCAAGGCATTTCTCCATTATGGTTAAAAATGAATTGCAAATGTTTAGAGTAAAGATGCATCCTCAGTTGAAATATCAGTGACAAATATCTAATTTAAAGATGCTCAAATAAAGTGATTTGATTTCTTAATGCTCTATAAGCATTTGGCTTAACTTCATTCCAAATGATATTTCGCACTGGGGGCCACACTGAAGAAACCCCTTGGACCACCGACCTCACAGCTGCTGTTTCAACCACAAAACACTGCTCCTCCCCCTCCCCCCAAAACCATGTGAAGTGTCTGCAGAGCATGCTACAACTTTGTGGTTGTAATTCTCAGATATCTATTTCTGTACCCTTTTATGAAGACTTCAAATCTCTAGTAGAAAATCCTCTTCAAACAAAACCCCCTCATTGCATTTGGGCAACTCACAGACCACTTGGAAAGCCTTCAAAGCCTAGATTTGCAGAAACTATCATTTAGCACATAAATGGAATCATGAAGTCTTGGGTTAAGGAGGACCAAAAACATACTTGGTATTATGCCCCCTCCAAATTTGGAAATGAATAAAGCAAGCCATTTAACGTATCCAGATATGAAAACTGTCTCAAGTAAACTCTGAAACCCCGATGTCAACTGAGATGGCTAAGCCATTTGGGGATTTAAGAAACTTTCTACCAAGGTTCTACCAACTTCTTGCATTCAGAAATGCTGTTTTGCCACCCTTAAACTTGAAAAATCAGGCCCCTTGAAATTTGTTGTTCCTGGTCCCTTTCTTCAATCATCTCATAAAGTTAATGATGTCACAGAGGTGTTCTCGGGGGTCACATGACACTACACTATATTCTTCCACCTCATGTGCCCACCCTTCTTTCCTTCTCTTCTCTTCCTAACCCCAACTCCATCTGCCATCTTGGCCTCGGCACCAGGCCACCTCCCAGATCTGGAGACTTACCTGCTCTTAGTGACTCTGTTGACTATCTTTTTAAAAATAATTATTTTATTTAACTTTATTGATTTATTTACCTATTCATTTTAATTTGACCAGAGAGGGGGAGAGAGAGAGAGAGAGAGAGAGAGAGAGAGAGAAAGAAAGCTGCCAGGTCCAGGACTCAAACTGGTTGGCCATGTGGGAGTTCAGCACCCTTAACTACCATACCACCTGCCAGCCCCAGTATTTTTTTTTTTTTTTTTTTAATAAGGATAAGACTCCTATGAACAGGATTCCACCTACCACTCACGAAAAGAATAAACATGTCTTCATCCTTTTCCCTGTGTGGCAGGCAGAAAGATCATAAAATCATGAAACTACATGAAGAGTTAGTTTCTTTCTCTGTAGAGAAAGATCCATATAGAAAAATCTGGACAGGTGAGATAAATGTTGGACCAATGGCTCCTCTTCCATAACTCCTTCCTTTTGGGTATTCAGCAAATAAGTATTCACTGCATACATGTTACGCCTTTCTCGGTGCTGTAGTCAGAGCAGGCTGCTCTTCTTTCTCTTGCAATTCTTTCCCAACGTGCAGGATTTCTTCTGCTCCATTAACTAAATCTGTCCTTCTGACTAGTCTTTCTTCCTATTAATGGGTATGTGAGAAGACATTGAAAAGTTCACGGAACAACGGAATGGGTGCAAAAAATCTTGAAATACATGCATAGTTTTTATTTTTTTCATAAGAATGCACTTTCCAAGAGTTTTTTTTTTTTTAAATTGAAGGGTTTTATTTTATCTTATTTTATATGCAAATAGCCAGCATGATTTCTTTCACTGGGTTTATATCTCGGACAATCCATTCAAGGAAGATCATTTAGTCCAACTTGATGAAGCCTATGTCCTTCGCGTACTGACGGAAACACTGACGGCACATGTTGAGGCCTTATTTCCGGATCAGACCGTGCCCGGTTCGAGCTCACGCGGCAAGAGCGAGAGCCCTGGCGGAATTTTCGCGGGTGGCTCCCGTAGAGCTGCTGATGGCCCATCCTGCTTTCAGGGGGGCAACGAAGCAAAAGTCCAAGAGGTTTTTAAAGCCTCCTCAGACATTCAACAAGTAAAGTTTCTAAAGCCGGGTTGTGTATTTATTCTACTTGCTGTTGAAAAGCAAAGATGGCATGAACTATATTCATCTGATATTTCCTATGAAGAAAAAATTATTAAGTTCCTATAACAAAATAAGAAGGGTTCTTATATATTAGGTTGTCGGGAAAGTCTTAAAATATTTTTCTGTTTTTCTATGCAAAAATGCATTGTTACTTTCCCGGCAACTCAATATGTATTTTATTTTATTTTATTTTATTTTATTTTATTTTATTTTTTGAGAGGTTTTTCGCTATAGGGCGCGTGCGCTCGCCAGACAGAGAGAGACATAGAGACAGAAAGCGAGAAATCACCCCCCCCAGGGGGGATGGTCACCCCGCAGTCCCTTCTCCTCCATTCTCCTCTTGGGATCTTGGGCACGCACGCACACGCGCCCGGCATGAGTGTTAAGCCACCGGGTTCGGAACGCGAACCGCGGTCGACTACGTGGGAGTCCAGCGACATAGCCATTACGCTAACTGCTGGTTCCCAACTCAATATGTATTTTAAAGTCTCATGTGCATGTATATGTGTTGTTCTACTGACAAGCCAGCAAGCTCCTGGGACTCTGTCTTGCATTTCCTTTCAACCTCCTCACCTAATCTACCATGGTGACACGTACTTGATTCAGAGATCCTCCTGTCCAGCCAAACAGAAGAGGGCGTTGTCTTTATTCAAAGGACTTTAGGAAGCAGCAGGATGCAGCTGGAAATGTTGGATTTAAGTCTGAGGGCCCAACTTCAATGGGAGAACATTGAACTCTTGAGTTTATTTGGTTTTCTTGTTTGTAAAATTACCTGGCATGGACTATTTTGAGAATCAAATATTATTATGCATGGTGGTACTCTTGGCAGAGGGTAATGCATGTTATAATATTAAGGTATCAATCAAGACTTCAGCATAAAAACCAGCAGGATGTTGGAAGGAAAGAAAAATAGAGCCAGTCAGTTCTGAGTCTTCTGCGGCGTGGTGGTTAAGGGCACTGGGTTCCCATATGGTCGACAAGGATTTGGATCTTGTAGCTTGCTTTCTTACTTTCCCTCTCTCGACCTGTCCCTTTCTGGTCAAATTAAATAAATTAACTAAGGTTAAATAAAATAATTATTTAAAAATATAGGTTTCATTCAAAGGTAAAGTGGGCATGAAAATAATAAGTTATAATACCCAAATGCTGATGTTTTCTCACATCTTAGTGTGTCACTAGCTTCTCGCTGACCACCTGTCTTATTGCCCGTGTCTAGCACTTGCAGCTTGTGTTTCCCATGACTCAGCATGTGAGGAACAACAGGTGAACAGACCTGTGCAGTGGGGGTATTGCACAGACCACAGGCTTGGGGTTGCAACAATGTCAAGAGGTCATTAAAGTTTCTACACTACCACTTTCAACTTCTGAGTTTTGAGTTGTGCACAGACAGAGTTCTGCAGGATATACTTAGAGTCACACTGAGCTATAGAGTTCTACACTTCTTTGTTCTGGAGAAACCATACTATGTATACACACACACACACACACACACACACACATACATATACATACATACATACATACATTTTAACCCAATGGGATGTTTCCAAAATACACCTACACCCCTCTCCCCATGAGCATGCACGTACACACACACTCCAAAGTTGCAGAGAAGTAAGAGAAGCTTGTTGTCTAGTCTACTGTGAGCTTCTTTCTCCTTTCTTTTTCTACTCTGACCTGAGGTGAAAGGGAAAGACTTTCCTCTTACCTCTTTTTGATTTTCTATATAGACTTTTATGGTCCTGTCTGGAGATTCATAGGTTAAAGAAGATCAAAGAATTTGAAATAATTTTCTCTGTGAATAATGCTTGTTTTGCAAACTTAATTGTACAAAATTCTATCTTAAATAAGAAAAGCTATCATCCAAAACATTCATTTCCCCCCCCACTTTGCATTCATGCTGTAGCAATCTTTTTTTTTTTTTTTTTTTTTTTTTTTTGAGAGGTTTTCGCTATAGGGCGCGTGCGCTCGCCAGACAGACAGAGAGAGACATAGAGACAGAAAGCGAGAAATCACCCCCCAGGGGGGATGGTCATGCCGCAATCCCTTCTCCTCCATTCTCCTCTCGGGATCTTGGGCACGCACGCACACGCGCCCGGCGTGAGTTTTAAGCCACCGGGTCCGGGACACGAACCGCGGTCGACTACGTGGGAGTCCAGCGACATAGCCATTACGCTAACTGCTGGTTCCCCATGCTGTAGCAATCTTAATCCTAGGGAAGAAGACACCTCAGGCTGCCTGAGAGAAGGGCGCACATCTCCAAAATGTAAAGAGAAAAGTTCTTTCGACATTTTCCTTTGCAGAGCTCTTGCAGTTGGTGGATACAGAAGGCGTTGCAGTGCACTCTACACACTGCAGCTTGCCAGCCGAGTGTCTTAACAGCACTCGCCACACCATGCTACAGCCTGTGGCTCTTGGAGGACTCTGTCTGGGGTGTCCGTCACGATCAGCGTTTCCTCCGTTAATGCTCTAGCTACAGTAGTTCGGGGCTTTGCTCTTTAATCTCTTCCTGCCCACTGCCACCAGAGACACTCCTACTCACCACAGGAAGTCTCCAATTCATAATGGTCTATGTTCTGAATGTCTGTAAGTGTAACATTTGAAACCCAGAACTCATTTTTCTATGGAGAATGTTATAAGTGTGTGTTGGGTCTGCAGGTCAACCCACAAAAGCCCATTCAACCCCTCATACAGGTAATCAATTTTCCCTTTGCTTCTTTTATATGCCATAGAATTATGGAACATCAGAGCTGAAATAGAATTTAGAACACTGCACTGCATGCTGGTAATGGAGTTGTTTTCCAGTGTATTCTATTACAAACGCCCGTATTCCATCTACACTAGACATTAAGTAGGATCTCGTGGTCTAGCCTGGAAACCCGGTCACCCTTTATAACATTGTAAATCAAAGAGTCATGAAACAGGAATGGCCTTGCTACAGAGAACTTCCCTCGGCTACTCTCTTTACAGCCTTGGAGGCACACTGCAAGAATGAGATCTCTGTTAATGTTGTTGGTTCATCTATGTGCACAGACAGGACTCATCCTAGCACCTTCTGTCAGTATGATTAGGGGAGCCACCATCAAGAAAACTGAAGGACCTAGGTGTGGGAAGAGAGGTTGGAAAGAATTCCTCTTAGTGTTTATTGAGCCAAGCACATATCCATCACAGGGGCCCTGCTTCCTGTCCTTCCTGAGATGCTTTCCCTAGCATGGCCCAACGGCGCGATATCATTTCATCGGCTCTTTGCTCGAGGATCACTGCTCAGTGAGGCCCTCAATGACTGTCTCATCTGAACCAGCCTCTCCTGGCGCTCTTGGTCTCCCGCTTTACTTTTCTCCATGGCACTTTCCATTTGCTTATTGGTTGGAGTCTCTGCCTGCCATATGCCCTCCTTTCTCTTCCACCACCCCCCACGTAAGACATTGTGTCTTTTGTTTGTTGCATCAATGCTTAGCACGCTGTGCATCTGGCTCATAGTAGGAGCTCAGGGGTGTATTTTTGAGAGAAAGAATGGAGTAAACATTATGCTAGATGATTTCTGTACATTCTTTCACTTAATAAGTGAAAACACCTCTGTAAGTCAGGTCTCTTTCCCTCTCTAAGCCAAGGAATGGCCAAACACTCCTCATGTTTAGAAACAATTTTAGCAATGCAATGTTGTGATGTACATGTGCACTTCGATCAGTTTCTAACTGCTGATATTTAAAAATCTCAGTAAATTCCTCTTATATTCCTAGAGAAGGAATTTAGAGGAAAAGAAATTCTCTGGATTTAGTTATTAAAAAGGGGAAAGGATGATACTCTAAAATGGTTTGCATTGGGACCAGCAGTTAGCGTAATGGCTATGTCGCTGGACTCCCACGTAGTCGACCGTGGTTCGAGTCCCAGACCCGGCGGCTTAAACTCACGCCGGGCGCGTGTGCGTGCGTGCCCAAGATCCCGAGAGGAGAATGGAGGAGAAGGGATTGCGGCGTGGCCATCCCCCCTGGGGGGTGATTTCTCACTTTCTATCTCTCTGTCTCTCTCTGTCTGGCGAGTGCACGCGCCCTATAGCAAAAACCTCTCCAAAAAAAAAAAAAAAGGAAAAAAAAATGGTTTGCATTTAAGGGAATATCTTGAAGGCATTTTTTTTTTTTTTTTTTTGCCAGATTGATGCAATTCAAGTCAATCAACCTCAAATGAATAATCACATAATGTGCTAGAATGGGGAGAATTGAAGGTCTATGTTTCCAAAGACCTTATGGAGGCCTCCTTTCTTTGTACTGGGAGAAGGCCATGGAACCATTTTTATTCATCCATTCTTTGATTTAATAAGCACTGAGAAATTCTATTCCAGAAAAAGAGACAGTGTTGTAAAAAAAACGAAGGGTAACGTAGTGAGATAATAGTAACAGAGTTCTGCATAAAATGCTTTGAGAACTGTGGAACTATAGATTTATCATACTTCTCATCCTTGGTTATGATCAAAGTTGCAGATAAAATGCTCTAAGAGTCTTGTTGAAGTCTCTTTTTAAAGTAATGCATAGTCAGACAAACTTAGTACAGGTAGATAATGAGGCACTTGCATCAGACAAGGGATGGGACCCACATGCTTTGGGGACACCAAAAGCAGATTTTTTTTTTTTTTTTTTTTGGAGAGGTTTTTTGCTATAGGGCGCGTGCGCTCGCCAGACAGACAGAGAGAGACAGAGAGATAGAAAGCAGGAAATCACCCCCCAGGGGGGATGGCCACACCGCAATCCCTTCTCCTCCATTCTCCTCTCGGGATCTTGGGCACGCACGCACACGCGCCCGGCGTGAGTTTAAGCCGCCGGGTCCGGGACTCGAACCGCGGTCGACTACGTGGGAGTCCAGCGACATAGCCATTACGCTAACTGCTGGTCCCACCAAAAGCAGATTTTTACCATGGGCCCAAAGTTAACATTCACAGAAACACCAGAATGGGGTTCTGGGCCATGTTTTGTGTCGAAACAGAAATGATAATGACTTTGAAATGACATAAAAATTAGATTTAAACATGGTCCTCATTTAGCTGTACAATTTTGGTGCTTGCTATCTCAGAGACTCTCCGCCTCACGGGCTTGCATTGAAGAAAGCTCCTAGCGCAATCTCGTGCTCAGCATGCCACACAACAATAGTTATCTTGTTCTACCAGCTTTGGTGTAAATTCCATATGTGTAATTTAATCAGCAAAACAACCTTATAAAGATTTCCATTTTACACATGAGAAGACTGAGAGGTCACATAGCTACTAAGTCTAGCTGAGACCTCATTTAAATCTTCTCCAACATTAGTGCTCTTAAGTATTACATAAATAATTATATTTTAATATACTTTGATTATTTATGTAGGATGCCTAAGGATCTAATAATACAAAATAAAAGGATGTGTACCTACATTGTATCTTATCAGTTAAGTCCTAGGATGTAAAATTGTCCTCCTTGCTAAGTCCTGATTTTCACACAAGGCGTTACCCTGTAGGATGGTTTTACTCCTCGACAGTAGATGGCGCTGCTGATTGTCAAATGAGACAAAGATTCGCCATCCTCCTTCCCTAGACAAAACGAAAAGCAAAAGGAACAAAACCAAAATAAATAAATAAAAAAAAAAAAAAAAAAAAAAAAAAAAAAACCCTTGGTGAAAACGCAGTAAAGCTTTTCATCCCAATGAAGGGTGGCAATTAAAAGTTTGGAACTGGCATGTAATTGAGCTGTATCTGCATATGATCCACGTGTGTTTTATTAGGGACTCTAGCGAAACTTTCCTGGTCTATTTGCGAAATTTTACTATCAGGATCAAAACAAAATACAGAAAAATTGAATTATCCAGATAAACAATGCATCGAGAGTTTTCTGTTGCTTGATTTCTGTACTATATTTGAGGAAGAGAGGAACATTAAATGAACGAGAAGTCAATTATGAATTTAATTGAGTAAAAAAAAATCTAAAGGTCTGCACAAAGGTGGTCAACATGAAAACAAAACAAAACAAAATGAAGCAAGTGAATTATGTACCTTTGGAAAAATCATTTCACATTTTAAGACATAAGTTTCCTCATCTGTAAAACTGCAATATTTCTTACCTAATTTTGCATGACAGTTGCAAAGGTCAAAGGCAGTTATGTAAACACCTTGAGGATTGTAAGAGCTTTCCCAATAAGCCTTTCTTCATCTTTACCACGTGTTCAACCTGACCGCCTATAGATAAAATCATGATACAACGAAAACTAGAAATCAGAATTAACATATGAGGGTTCCATTTTCTCACGTGTACGAGGACAAATGAATAACCTCTGGTATATTAGATTCATCTAAGAAAAGGGACTAAGATATATTCATTCATAAAAGTGGTGTTCAGCTTCCTGTTTAGCTACTCAGAGAGTTAAACCAAAGAACATTTAAGGGCCAGTCCCATGGCTCAGCAATAATGTCCTGCTCAAAAGAAACTGGATCCCACCTGGCCACCAGTTTGAGTCTCTGGCCCAGTCAACCTGAAACATGGCAGACATGCACACGAGTGCCCCAGATCCAGTGGGCTAGGGGGCTAGTGGAAGGTGATCTGTGTGACCTGACTCTGTGGAGGGTACTCAGCTCTCTCTATATATATCACATTTGTTGCACACACTATCATGAATAAAGGGGAAAGAATTAAAAAACACTTGACTCCAAAGTCTTTAAGTTAATTGAAGAATCTTACACTTTCTTCTCCTCAGGTCTTCACTGTCTCTGCTCTGTAGGAGGGTGTGCGCCTGAACAGAGAGGTGGTACGGTGTAAGCGTCAGTGGGATCCGGATACTACGCACACTTAGCTTTGCATACCAACGCTGCAGAGATCTCACAACTCCGAGCAAGTCTATTTGGAGACACTCCATTGCCTTTTATGAGAGGCACTGATGCTACCCCTCTCTTAACCAAAGATTCCCAAGCATTTGCAGGTGATGGTAGGGTACTGACATTTTGACTTCAGAAACCCTGGGCCTCTCTTCGTCCCTATTGCTGCTGCCCCAGTAACAGAACACACCTTCCACGTCAGCAGCCCTAGGGGCTGGGTTCAGCTCCTCAGTTCTGGCCAGGGGAGACCCATATCCATGCTCCACTATTTGGCCTGGACTTTGGTGACTGTTCCAGTCTCTATGTTGCAATAACAAAAATATCTGTGTCTGGGTGATTTATAAAAATAGAGGTTTCTTGGGACCAGCAGTTAGCATAATGGCTATGTCGCTGGACTCCCACGTAGTCGACCGTGGTTCGAGTCCCGGACCCGGCGGCTTAAACTCACGCCGGGCGTGTGTGCGTGCGTGCCCAAGATCCCGAGAGGAGAATGGAGGAGAAGGGATTGCGGCGTGGCCATCCCCCCTGGGGGGTGATTTCCTGCTTTCTATCTCTCTGTCTCTCTCTGTCTGTCTGGCGAGCGCACGCGCCCTATAGCAAAACCCTCTCCAAAAAAAGAAAAAAAAAAAATAGAGGTTCCTTTTGGCTCATGGTTTTGGAGGTCCAAGGTCAAGGGGCCACGTCTGGTCTTCTTGCTGGAGGACAACATAGTGGGGGTGCTGCCTGGCGAGACTGAGTAACTGGACAGCAAGAGTGTCTGCGTGTCCCTGGTCTTGCTCTCCGTAGGAAGGTACCAAGAATCAACCATGAGGGCTTTGCCCTGATGACCTTAATCCTAATCATTTCTTTTTTCTTTTTTTTTTTTTTTTTTTTTTTTGAGAGGTTTTTGCTACAGGGCATGTGCGCTCGCCAGAAAGACAGAGAGAAAGAGACAGAAAGCAAGAAATCACCCCCCAGGGGGGATGGCCATGCCACAACCCCTTCTCCTCCATTCTCCTCTCGGCATCTTGGGCATGCATGCTCATGTGCCCGGCATTAGTTTAAGCCACCGGGTTCAGGACTCGAACCACGGTCGACTACATGGGAGTCCAGTGACATAGCCATTACGCTAACTACTGGTCCCAATCCTAATCATTTCTAAAAGCCCCACCTCTCAATCCTATAGTTGGTTCAGTTTACACCCTCTTACTCTTGTCTTGATGGCTCACAAGATTTCAATACATCAGTTTTGGGGGACACGCTCAGATCCTAAAGCACCCCTGTAGTGGTATCACAGCAAGTGGCCGTCCTCTCAAAGCACAGTGGGCAGATTCCTGACCGCTCGTCCTCCCTCCTGCTTTTACAAACTCTCTCAGCCCCTGAGGATTCAGAGACACCCTTGCTCAGGATAGAATCTCTACCTGGCCTTTGTCAGGGCCACCATCCCACGTCCCAGGGTATATTCCTTTATAGCTTCACTGGATTTGTGTTTGCATGACTTGCTTAATTTCTCCCACTGGACTGTAAGTTCAGAGGGGATGAGGAATGAGTCTGTCCTTTTTCTTTCTGGGTCCTCATGCCTGGCACAGGGCCTAGCCCAGAATAGGTGCTCAGCAGAGTTGCCCAATGAATGAAAGAACTTGCAGCTTTAGCCTGCTTTGGAAAGGACTGGCAGGCATCAGAGAGTTAAGTCAGCCCTCCGGACTCTGTGTCCAGACTGGCTAACCCTCCTGGCATCTCTCAGGCCTTTCAAATGGGACCCGGGGAGGGCAGGCTTGTGGCTGAGAAAGGGAAGTTCCGGGAACCAGCAGTTAGCGTAATGGCTATGTCGCTGGACTCCCACGTAGTCGACCGTGGTTCGTGTCCCGGACCCGGTGGCTTAGAACTCACGCCGGGCGCGTGTGCGTGCGTGCCCAAGATCCCGAGAAGAGAATGGAGGAGAAGGGATTGCGGCGTGACCATCCTCCCTGGGGGGTGATTTCTCGCTTTCTATCTCTCTGTCTCTCTCTGTCTGTCTGGCGAGCGCACACGCCCTATAGCGAAAACCTCTCCAAAAAAAAGAAAAAGAAAAGGAAGTTCCTAGCCAAAGGAGATGGCTTTAGGAGTCTGCGGCTCACGGTGCTCTAACCCCTCCAGAGCCTTTCCTGCTAACCCAACCCTCAGGAGTGCGCGAGCTCTAGCGCCCCTTCCTCTTCTTCTCCTTATGGCTCCCCGTGGGGCTGGGGCTGGTGCAGAGCTTGACGCTGAGTAAAAGTCTGTGCTAACAGGAAGTGAATCACGATCCTCCCTGATAGAGGTGTTTCCTTCCTAGAGAAGCTACAAAGGGCTCTGTTCAGAGAAGCAAGGAATCAGGAATAGTGTGTGGCCTCACTACTGTCTGTCCCAGGCGGAGCCAGGGGGCCTCCTCTTCTGGACAAGGCCCTGGGCCTAGCATTGAAATGGGGTGACCCAGCCTCTCTGAGCCCTAGTCCCTTTACCTACTCGATGCAAGCATCTTCATGAAGCCTTGGGGTCGTTGCGAAGGTCATTGTGTTCTTTTCTTGATTTCCACAACATGGTGATCTGCATTTTTCTTCCTGCTTTGCAATCCCCTTGTCACACCCTTTTCCTCTTTATAATCTCTTCCTCCTGAGCCCCCCTTCTCTGACCACACTCAGTCCCTGGGTGAGCACGTTGGGTTCATGGCTGTGTGCTGAGGAATCCACAGGCTTAGTTACACCTCTGGCCTGGCTCCCCAGTCGTTGGGATCTCAAATCCAACTGCCGACCGCACCTCTCCACGCGGATCTCTCACAAATTCCCAACCTCCTAGATCCAGAGCCCGACTCGATGCAGACTTTCCTGCTGCCAGCCTGCCTTTCTCTTTACCCGCCCCACTTCAGTAAGAGGCTCAGTCCCCGAGCCTGGCAGTCATCCTGCCCCATCGCTTTCCTTCAAACCCCACATCTCTTGGCTCCACCTTCCAAATTACATCCCTCATGTGACCTCTTCTCACCATCTTGTCTCAGACTCCCCAGTTATGGGTGGATACCAAGACGCCACCAGCCCCTGAACCTCCACAACCGTCTTGCTTTTCCTGCTTCCACTATTACCCTAGCATGGGCAGGCCTCCAGACGGGAGCCGGGCTGACCTGTTACATACCAGTCAGGCCACTCTTTTTTTTTTTTTAAATAATATTCTTTTCTTAATTTTTTAATTTATTCATTCATTTATTTTAATTTGACCAGTGTGCGCGCGCGCGTGAGAGAGAGAGAGAGAGAGAGAGAGAGAGAGAGAGAGAGAAAATGGGAAAGCAAGCCACCAGGTCCAGGACTTGAACCGTGGTTGGCCACATGGGAGTGTCCAGCACTTTAACCACGCCATCTGCTGGTCCCTTTTTATTTATTTATTTTTTTAAATAATATTCTTTTCTTAATTTTTAAAATTTATTCTAGGTCAGGCCACTCTTGATCACAACCTTCCAGGGGCTTCCCTTACACGATGGCATTCAAACTCCACATAAGGGGGGCCAGCAGATGGTGCAGTGGTTACTTTGCTGGACTTTCACATGGATGACCGTGGTTAGAGTCCCGGACCAGTAACTTAAAAATCACACTGTGTGTGTGTGTGTGTGTGGGTGTGTGTGTGTGTATGCGTGCCCAAGATGCTGGGAGAAGCATGGAGGAGAAGGGATTGCGGTGTGACCATTCCCCCACGAGGGTGAGTTCTCACTTTCCCTCTCACTGTCTCTCTCTCTCTCTAATGCACATGCCCTAAGACAAAAACCCCTTTAAAACAAACAAGCAAAAACTCCACACAAGGTGGAGCTGGCTTCACTGGCTCTGACTCCTGTGTGTCCTTTGGACTTCTCTGTTCTAGTCACACTGTTCTTTTTGGTATCCTTCAGACCCTGAGCTGGTTCTTGCCCCAACTTTATGCTGAGGTCCTCTCTCTAGAGCTCTTTATCCTTCCCCAGGCTTCATGTGGTTTTGCTCTCTCACTTTTTGGAACACCTTAGAACTTATATCTTTAGGAAGGTTTAGTTTGACTTATTGAAATAGTCTCTCACCACTCTCCATCCTGTCACTTGGTTCTGCTTTTGCCACAGAGCCTGCTACTACCTGTGTTGGGTTCTCAGATGAGACCATGAAAACCTAGGCTAGTTTAAGAAGAAGGACGTATTAGTTTTGTTAATGGACGTTGAGAAGCTCAAGGAACATTTGGGGGTGCTCAGTGGTTCACAATCAAGAGCAATGCATGATTCTCGCCAGTTGGTGAGAACTCTGGTGAGTGATAGTGAATAAAATTAAAAAAAAAATAGAGGACATAGACATGTGGACCTCTAACTACTAAATGGGGGTGGGGGAGGAGGTCAGATGCAAACTTTTTCTCCTTTAAAGAGAAAGAAAAATTGGGGACCAGCAATTAGCGTAATGGCTATGTTGCTGGACTCCTATATAGTCGACCACGGTTCACGTCCCGGACCTGGTGACTTAAAACTCATGCCAGGCATGTGTGCGTGCGTGCCCAAGATCCCGAGAGGAGAATGGAGGAGAAGGGATTACGGCGTGGCCATCCCCCCTGGAGGTGATTTCTCACTTTCTGTCTCTCTGTCTCTCTCTGTCTGGTGAGTGCACGTGCCCTATAGCAAAAACCTCTCCAAAAAAAAAAAAAAAAAAAAAAAAAAAGAGAAAGAAAAATTGAAAGAAGCAATGTCTTAGTTGGGTTGTTTGGGGCAGGATAGAGGGATGGAGGGAAATCAGTGGAGGAAGGAGAGAGAAAGAGAAGGGAGTGAGGAGAGAAAAGCAAGGAAGGAGACACTTTAGGGGAGAGTTAGGCTAAACACCACACGGAGGAAAGGCTTAACATAGTCTATTTACGGATTATAGAAGACTTCTCAGAAGAGGCACTGTGAGTTGAGCTGTGCTAAAGGATGACTAATAACAGTCATTTATGGAAACTGCTGTCTCGCATTTCTAGCTGATCGCCCTGCGTGCTGGGCTAGCCATGCCGTGAATATCTGTCAGAGCATCCTTTGTTGTGAATTTTATTTGATTGCAGCACCTGCTCATGAAGATTCGTGATATTCTCACACAGCGTAGTTACTTATTCAAGACAAAGAAACAATACAGAAGAATGCCTTCTAAGAATAAAAAAAAAAAAACAAAGCAAATGTCTATAAATATATCACATAATTATTTTTTACTAGTTAGTGCAAAGGTTGATGAGAGAATATCAACAAAGCACTGAAGACATTTATTTTTTATTTTGTGGGTATGTGTGTAGGTATGGGCTTTTTGTTGTCGTTTTGTTTTGTTTTTAGACAGAGTCTTGCTAGGTTGTGGTCCACTTCTCTCAGCTTCCCAATGAATGGGAATCACAGGTACATGCCACCATATCTGGCTTTTTCTTTAAGAGAGGCTAAGAATTGAACCCAAGCCTCTCATGTGGCTTCAGCTTGCTGAGCAGTAGCTTCTAGTGTGCATGACTATGGCTAAACCAGTTTTAAAAAAATATTTAGTTGTTTAACTTAATTATTATTCTTTTTTAATTCAGCAGAGAGAGAAACAGGGAAAGCAAGCCACCAGTCACAGAAGTCTAATCACAGTCACTCAGGTGGGAGTCTCGTGGCCCAACCACCATACCACCTGCCTCCCCCAGCCAGTTTTAAACATTTTTGCAACTTCCTATAACTCTATTTCCTATTTCACCACCATTACACACATATGCGCACATAAGTATTCATGTGTACATGCTCATGTGCGTGTACGTGCACACACACACACACACACACACACACACTGTTCTTTGCACATGAAACCTATGACACTTTCAGAAATGGCGCTATCTAACCTGCAAAGCTATCATTATAGTGCCTTGCAGATGAATACACTGCTTTTCCCATTTTATAAAAAAAGATTTAAAAGACCCAATTGCCTATTACTAATGTTGCCTGGGTTACTCAGGAAAAATCTCCATGAAATCAAGCAATGTGGGGGTTAGATTAAAACAAAAGAAGGTTAGGGTAAATCCAAGACAAAACTTAAAAAAAAAAATGTGTAGTTTCTTGCATTAAATTCACAGTTTTGGAAAGTAACTTGCCCAGGTGCTCTGTGGGTAGGTGTCAAGGTGTTATCGTTGTAGCTGTTTGGAAAGAAGCAGATCAACATGGCCCCAACTCTCACTCCATGCCTGCCACCACCATCCCTGTGTGGAGGTGATGAATTGCAGCAGCCGACCTGGGCTTCTCTGCTAAGGGTTGGAATGCATCTATAGACAAAGAAAACAGGTCTTACTCACTTAGTTCCTACATAAATTCATCAGATTCTCTCCAGTCAACATTTGGCATCATCATGGTGGGATCAATCTTTACAGGCCTGTTGCTCAGATGAAGACATTACAGAACACGAAAAGCATGTCAAGCCCTCTAACACGGCAGCAGGCCTAAAATAAAAACCAGACGTGGGAGTCCAAGTGGAAACAAGCTACACTGGTTAAAAAATAAAGTTGCATACTGAAAACAACAACAACAATAACAACAAAAACAAACAAACAAAAAAAACAAGGTAAGGAATCAGGAAGCAAAAAATAAAATATAGGGAAAGAAAATAAAGGCATTACCTTCTTAAAAATATTACTTTCATGTAAAATTGTGCTTTGGTCCTTAGTACACCAGGTTCCAGTAACCTGGTTATTGGGTAAAGACAGAATAAAGAATTTAAAAGCTATCTACTGTAATCCTCCCTGACATTTGTGAATTCCCACTATTTTGTCATCCTGCTTCTGCCCCAAGACTTTAAGAGGCAGCAAATCCATTGCCTATTGGGATAACCCATCTCTCTTTGGATTGTGCTAGTTGGGAGGCAGCTCACCCTGTTACCATCTCACCCTATAATCCTAATACTGCCCCCTGGTGATGCACAAGACCAGTCTTTCTTCATGTGCAAGCCCTTCACCTTTCAGGAAACTTCAATCATGTGTCTTTTAAGACTGGCCACATGTCTCCAAGTCTATGATCACTTCCTAATCATGACACCAGTCTTCCTCACCATTGCTGCTGCCATCTCTGTCCTGGTTTCAATTTGCCTTATTAGAAACACATCATGGTGTTCTATTGCCAATAGGATAAAGTCCAAAGTCTTTGCATGCTATCAAAGGAACATAACCATGCTGCCTGATCCTCCTTAGTCACTAAGAGCAAAACCTTTGGTGTTAGTGACCTCGGAGGAGCTCTAGGACCATGAGTAATTCAGGCTCCCTGATCTGCATAGAACCTCATCTGTCAAGAAGTGACAATGATATTTTCCTTCTTTATAAAGTGATGGTTTTTAAAAAATTCTTCCTTATCACATCATCATGAAATGAAATGAGATTAATGAATGGAAACACTCTGGACTCAATGTTTGGAATATACTATGCATCCACTTGCATGTGTGTGTGTGTGTGTGTGTGTGTGTATGCACATGTGTAGGTGTTTCATGAATTGCCATTTCACTCCCAACGGTTAACTACTCCCCATATCACTTCTGCATTTTCATGCCAATACTTCTTTGACCTCAAAGCCTTTCCTTTCTTCTCTTTGGCCTGGCAAACTCTTGCAAGTCTGAGCTCAAATGTCATCTTCTGTGGAGACTTGTCTCTCTCAGGTAAGGGGGTCAGTCTCTTCTCTAGGTGCTTCTCATGTGGCAATTACCTGACTCTTCTGCAATGATTTGCTTATGAAGTCTCCTCCTCCCTTGAAGGTCTTTTTCATTTGGGGATCTACAAGGTCTGGCATGGTGCTCAGCAGATGGGAACATTTCAGTAAATATTAGATGAATAGATGAGTGAAGTAATGGTGAAAAGGGGAAAGGTGGAAACGCCTCCAACTCTCTGGAAAGTAAAGTTTAGCTAAAAACATCCAAGAGTTCAAACCTGAAACCTGACCTGATTAGAGAGAAAATCTATATAGGTATTCTAAGTATTCCTGGAAAAAAAGTACTTTAAGAAAGTCGAATAATAGTGGGTGAATAAGAAAGTTGAATAATAGTGGGTGAATAAAAATAATCATTTCACAAAGGATTTTTAGGCACCTGATAAAATTGTTTTTCCAAGGAAATTTTCTTTAAAAAGGAAGATGACCAGTTGTTGTAAACAATTATTTACCTACTGAAAAATGTCAGGTCTATCTGAAATGAAGACAAAGCACCTCAGAAATGACTGCCAATAGGAACAAGAAAATCGGCTTTGTATGCAATTTACATTTTTTGTATATGCAGCAATTTACATTTTTCTCACAGCTGAGTGATTTTTTTTTTTTTTAACAAAGATCAGCAAGATGTTTCAAGTCATCTAAAGCACCTATATTTTTAGTGTCAAATTATATATTGGTAACTAAGATGTCTAAGAAAAGAGTTATTCTTTTTTTTTTTTTTTTTTTTGAGAGGTTTTTGTTATAGGGCGCGTGCACTCACCAGACAGACAGAGAGAGACAGAGAGACAGAAAGCAAGAAATCACCCCCCAGGGGGGATGGTCACGCCGCAATCCCTTCTCCTCCATTCTCCTCTTGGGATCTTGGACACACACGCACACGTGCCCGGTGTGAGTTTAAGCCACCGGGTCCGGGACTTGAACTGTGGTCGACTACGTGGGAGTCCAGCAACATAGCCATGACGCTAACTGCTGGTCCCCAGAAAAGGGTTATTCTATGAGTTATCTGGACTTTCAAAGCAAATATACAAAAATGGAAGTTAGTTCTCTATTACTCCTTCAAGGCCTTCTGAACTTGCTGTCCAAATGTAGGTCACCACTCACAGTCCATCTACCTTCCTAGTAACATTTTCCATAGGTGGAAATCGCAACTAGAACCACTGTTAAATTCTCACCCTCATCTTGCTGACATTAATAGCAGAGCCTCCTTCAGAAGTCCAGAAGCAATTTAAAACTTGACTGGGGTCATTAAGGCCATGGAACCTTTTTAAGAACTGGAAAAAAAAAAAAAAAAAAAGAAGAAAAAAAAGGTTATGACCTCAGTCGCATCTAAAATAAAGTCTTTCCTGGTTTAGATTATAAACTGGTTTGGATGGAAACCAGCTGATGTGTGGACAATCTGATGGTTCAATAGGCTTTTCAACCCTTGTAATTATCTCTTGGCTAAAGTAAACATTAGCATAACCATTGACATTTGATAAGTCACTCTGTGCTACCCAGAACAGAAGATAAACTTTTATCATTGTTTGAGTAGTTAATATACATTTCTTATCATTTCTTATCAGTATCTTATTTCACTGCTTTAATGTATAGAAATATATTCATATACATATACAGTTAAATTGATATGATTGCACACACATGCAAGTTTTCCTATTTTCTAGTATGTGCATACTTTTAAAACATGGCACTCCTAGAGAACAAATGATAACTTTCTTTTGCAAATCTGAAGATCAGGCAGTGATAATGGCAAAGCAGGGAAGAGGATCTACTGAAGAAGCAGACCAAATTAAAGACTCAGTGGCTCTGTAGGGACCACAGGCCTCTGGTGGTGCATTTTTGCTATGACTGATTACATGTTTCCCTTCTCCAGCATCGTGCACTTTTCAGATTAGTGAGAACAATCTTTTTTAAAAGATAAGAAACATGCCATTTCTCAATAAAGAGCCAATATGCCCAAATTATGCATAAATGAAACCATAACTAGAGGGTCTTAGTCATTTACAGTCATTAATTTCTTCCATCCTCTTTGAAATAGCCTGGACGAAGAGGCAAGTGACAAGCAGTTCACTCACAGAGGCACGGGTGTACCAGGGACTCCTGCCAACTCTATGTGATCTAAAATAGTCCTTTGGCAACTGAGCAAGGGATGGATTCCAGGCCCTGAGGCAACTGTGCACATCAGAGGAATGGGTTCCCTTCCTCCAGCTGGGGGCCCAGCCAATCCTGCAGTCTTCCCTAAACAGTCAGCTCTGCTTTGAGGGCAGCCAACTAATGTCTGACAAAAGCCACTGCAGAGGCAGCTCAGCCCAATCCCATACCAACACAGTGCTACTGAAAGTGTTTTAAAGGCTCTATAACATCTTATTTATTCTCTTTAGCAGGAGAAAGTGTCAGCACTCTCTCCTTCGAAATAAGCCATATCAATCTTCCTTGGGGAGTTTTTCAAAGACCAACTAATGGATGATCTTTCCCTGGTCATTATTGACTTGTGTGTGAGCTGGTTGAGACTAGTTTATTATACAGCAAATGTTTCTGGACACTCACAATGTGCAGGGCCCTGTGCTTAGGGAAAAGTTCAGAAAGAAATGATAATAATTATTAAGAAAAGAACAGCTTAGGGAAGAGTAATAATAATAAAGGAAAAAAATTAAAACTAAGTATGGAATAGTGGTAAGATAAACTAAGAGGTAGGAGAACTAATCAGGAGATCAACTTACATTCAATAAAAAAATGTGATGAAGGTTGACATGAAAACCTAAATATATGTATATGTGGACATTGTTTTTGTTTTTGATTTCCAGAGGGCACATGTACCTGCCAGAAAGAGAGAAAGAAACACAGGGCATGGTCACACTGCAATCTTTTTTCCTTCCTATTAGGATTTTAGGCACACATGCACACATGCTCTGCATGTTTTTCAAGCTGATGGAATCAGGATTCAAACTGTGATCAGCTCTCAAAACACAACACATAACCACTGCACTATGGGGTCAGCCTATTGATAGAGGTTTTAAGAATACAACTAACTGCAAGAAAAACTATAAAGGAAAGTAAGGAATTGTAAATGCAAAAATTCAAGCCAGTAGTCACTTTTAGGAAGGGTTGACAGCTGGGAGAGTATAATTATGGGTAGACTCTCAAGGGGTTTAAACAGTACTTAAATGCTCTATTCTTTAAAGCCATATATGGAACTGGCCCTGCAGCACAGCAATTAAGTGCTATGTAAAGGAAGCTGAATTCCAGATAGTCAATCAGGGTTTGAGTCCTGGCCCTAGTGGCTTGAAAAACACACTAGGAACACATACACTTGACTGAATCTTGATAGGATGGAGAATTGGAGAGAAAAGGATTGTGGTGTGACTGGGCCCTGTTAGAGGGACCTCTCTCACTCCCTCTCTCTCTCTCTCATGTGCATATAGCCTCTGACATTAAAAAGTAATAATAATAATAATTTCTTTTTAGAGAGATTTTTGCTATAGGGCACATGTACTTGCCAGAGAGATAGAGAGAGACAGAGACACAGAAAGCGAGAAATCATCCCCCAGGGGGAAGGTCACACCACAATCCCTTCTCCTCCACTCTCCTCTTGGGATTTTAGGCACGTATGCACATGTGTCTGGAATGAGTTTTAAGCTGCTGGGTCCAGAATTCGAACCATGGTCAACTACCTGGGGACAGTGATGTAATCATTATGCCATCTGCTGGTCCCAATAATATTTTATAAAACAACACATGACTAACTTGTAAGGAATTCTTACTGATTGAAGAAAAGTTTAATATGTTTCCTCTAAAATTTGGAATAAGATGGCCATTTTCATCTCATTCAATATACTATTAAAAGTCTAGTCAAAGTAATTAGGCAAGAGAAAGAAATAAAGGGCATCCAAATTGGGAAGAAAAAAGTCAAATAGTCTCTGTTTTCAGAAGACATAATCTTATGTAAAGAGTAGCTTAAAGTGTCCACCATAAAGCTGTTTGATCTGTTAAATGAATTCAGTAAAGTTGCAGGATCCAAAATCAACATACAAAAGTCACTAGAATTTCTATACACCAATAATGAATGAGCTGAAAAAGAAATTAAGTAAGCAATCTCATTTATAGTAGCTACTAAGGAAAAAATACCTAGGAATAATTTTAAGCAAAGAGGTGAAAGATCTCTATAATAGAAATAGTAAAATTCTGATGAATGTAATTGAAGAGGACACACACACACACACACACACAAAGACATCCTATGTTCATGGATGAGAAAAATTAGTAGAATTTTATTCAGCCATTAAAAAAATAAAATTCTGCCATTTTCAGCAACATGGATGAAGTTAAAGGATCTATATTAAGTGAAAAAAAACCAAATATTTATGTTTCTGCTCATATGTGCAAGCTAAAAATGTTGATTTCATAGAAACAGAGTAGAACAAGTATTCTAAAAGCTGGGAAGGGTAGAGTGTGAGGGTATAAACATAGATTAGTTAACAGGTAAAAAAATACAGTCTAATAGGAAGATTAAGCTCTAGTGTTCTATATCACAGTAGGGTGACTATGGTGAATGATAATTTATTGTATTTTTCAAAATAGCTAAGCAGGAAAAATTTTTAATTTTCTAAACATAAATGATAAGTTTTTGAGGTCCAGATACACTAATTATCTTGACTTGATCATTACACATCATATACATCTAACAAAACATCATACTATAACCTATGAATATGTATGATTATGTTTCAAAAATTAAATTAAAAAATGCTCTACTCTCAAGCCATATTGTAGGCATATGGTGTCATTATATTCTTTGAAACCTATGTGTCAGAGTTGCACAAACTCTCAGCACAAGCTGCTATTAGTGTCTCAGAAAATTTTTCAGTATCTTGAGGCAAAACCAAACACCTAGCAGTTTTGTTTATTAAATAGTTGGGTCCAAATAATTTAAAGGTAGTACATTGTATAATATCCATTGAAAATTAAACTAACTTATGATGCCTCTGTGATTTCACTGTGGTGTCCTTGTGTCCCAGCAGATGACAAATAACGGCATTTATGTTTATAAATATGGCATGTTTACCTTCTCCTTGCCTCCCTGTGGCATCACTGTTAGTGACTGTGGTCCTTGGCTATGGTCCTTCAAGGAAGATCCTTCCTCCTCCTTCAGTTCATGACAAGCAGCCCCTGCCTGGTGGCTCTGGCCCACTACCTCCTCAGTGTTTCTCCAGTCCCAGCAATGGTCCTTGTTTCCTGTGAACCAGTTCCTTGGTTGAAATATCTAGAGTGGTTTCTGTTTTCCTCAAAAAACTTCCACTAATACATTAGAATAAATAAAGGCAAATGCCTCTTTCTTTATTGGCTCCCAATCTCCTTTTCATTTCTTTGCCTCAAAACAAGAGAGGAATTATAGATAGCTTTAAAATTATCCAAAGGAGCATAATAAAGGAGAGTACAAGTATGGATATAAATCTCCACCAGATGGGGAAACAGAAAGAGTGCTATGACCTTTGGTTAATTGGAAGAGCCAGCACAAGTTTCCACTGAGGTAAAGTCAGTGTGAACACAGAGCTAGATTTGAATGTCTTCTGGCTTCAAGGTACCTTCTTTACTATAAGTCTTAGTTTTGAAAATTCCTCTAATTCTGTTTCCTCTCTCCTTGGCTTTAGTTACTCTGCATCTCCAAGAAGTTCTTGTTGAAATAAACAATGCAGGATGAACTGGAGAGGGAGGATAGGCTTAGGGATGGAAGAGTAACAGAGAAGTAGAAAGTTCTTCAGATGAAGATGGCCTCAGGGAATCAATGGACAGAAAGGACAGTTTGGCTGGAAATAGACAGCATCTCCTTCTAGGTGGCACTTAGAGCAATAGAGGGAGAGAAGGTTGAGCAGGTGGACTGGAACCCAAGGGACCTACACTGCTGCACTGTGTATCTACACTTCACCCGGAAGACAATGACAAAGAGAGACTTTTGAGTAGAGCTAGAGCATGAGAAAAGAGGTATGTTAGGAAAAGGGAAGCCCCGAGCTTGGTGACAATGTGAAGAATGGGCTGGAGGTAAGGAGAAACTGGAGACAGAAGACCAATGAAGAGGCTGTTGCAATAATCCAAGTGTGATGTGATGTGGATATACACTAGTGGCAGTGGACCAAGGAAATAAAGAATGTGAGGGACTTAGGAAGGACTATTCTATAGGATTATACTGATTAGATAGGAGAGTTATTGTACATGGATGAGATTCAAGGAAGGCTGATTTGTTAAACGTACTTCCAAAACGTGCACTTTATTACTTATTCCCAGATATTTATGACTTCTCCAATGTCATTACCTAACTCATTTACAATCTGGAAACTTATCTCCACTTTATCCATCATATAGGATTCACTCCTACTCTATGTGTCTTCACAAGTAGATTAGTTTGACCCTTAAAAAAGGCCGTTGTATCATGAAAATATGCAATTAATTTCATAAAACCAAGACTTACAGAATTCCAGAACTCCTAAATCCAGGATTGACCAAAAATTACTACAGAAGCTGGGAGCAGCAGTTAGTGTAATGGCTATGTCGCTGAACTCCCATGTAGCTGACCACGGTTCAAGTCCCGGACCTGGTGGCTTAAACTCACGCCGGGCGTGTGTGCATGCGTGCCCAAGATTCTGAGAGAAAAATGGAGGAGAAGGGATTGCGGCGTGGCCATCCCCCCCGGGGGGTGATTTCTCACTTTTTATCTCTCTGTCTCTCTCTGTCTTTCTGGCCAGTGCACGCGCCCTATAGCAAAAAAGACCTCTCAAAATAAAAAATTACTACAGAAGCTCAGATTTGGTAGCTTAGTATTAATTTGGTTTGCCTGAATATGGTGATAGACAGACTGCATGACTCCTGGGTGCCAACTCAGACCATAAAACAGCCCAAAGCCCAGGTACCTTATGCAGGCACCCCTCCAGTATGATCTCAGTTGTTCCTGTATATAGAGGAGGGTCATGTCCACCAAAGAAGAAGAAGGCATCTATCACTAAAGAAATGGTCAATTCTGAGCTCAGTTTCATGGTGTATAGAGTCGTGCCTAGAATTTCCCTTTGAGGCTCAACAGATCAATCAAGGCATTTAAATTCCAAGTGTGGATTAAATAGGCCATACTTTGTGTATAAATGTAAGGATGTATTGGGGAATAATATAAGTGATAATGGGAGAGGACTATAGTTTTTTTTTTCTTTCCTAATCTGTACAAAGGAACAACAATTTTATTGCCTTGATAAAAGATTTTCTTCTCTGAGCTATATAAAATAATAAGGCTATTGACATGTGTTTCTGCTACTTTTGTCTAGAGAAAAATTTACCAAGTATTAACAATGCCTATCACCTCAAAAGCAGAATTTCTACTTTAAGTTTGAAGCCCTGTGAGCAGCAGTTAATATTCAGCCGGTGAATGTCCTTCAAGTTACCTCACTTACCCTTCACAATAGATGCTGGACCTCAGCCCTGTAAAAGTCCCTGGCAGACCCTGTCAACTTATAGACCCACTTCTCAACCACCTACTTCAAGCTGTTATTTTCTCCTTTCACTGTCCTGCTCCTGAGTTTTTAGGTCATTCGTTCTATTCTCTCATTTCTGTCCTTTTCACCACAGGACTTAATGCTCAAAGTTACCCAACTTTGACCGTGTGGCGTCTGGATGACATGTATATGCTCTACTTTGGCCACAATTTCTACTTTCAGAGATTTTAATTTATTATATATTACAATAACAAGACGTCCTACTCTTGATTAAAATGTACAGCTCCAGTGAGATCTGGTTTGAGGGACAATTGGTTCCCTTGACAAATTTAGTGAGCATTGCTATTAAGTATCAAGCACTGTACTAATAACTTAGATACCAAAGTGAAAGTCACATTTTCTCGATGAGCTCCTATACTTGCAGGGACAGAAAATTATAACACACTAGCCACAAAAACCCTTGTTGATTTGGAAGGAATTTTTTGCCCTCAGAATTTGATGTCCAATCCCAAAATAAAACATTTAAAAGACAGTCAATGAAAGAAGAAGGCAAAAGTAAAATTAGTTGTTGCATTTAGGGAATGAGGGATGATCTATATTCCTATTTAAATTTTCTTTAATTATAAGATAATATTTATATAGTAAACACCTAAGTATATATTTGAATATCCACTATGTGCATCAACCCTACTACCCACATGTCATGCCTGGTGGAGACATCTGGCCGATGAGGTGAGATCAGCGGCTGCCTCAAAATCTCAAGCAGGAGGTGTGGACAGTGTCTATCACGCCTCTGTAGACACTTACCTGCCTGAACTCAGCTGCAAGAGCCACAGGAAGGGCTCAAATGTGAACAAATGATGAGATGCAAAGGTTTATTCTTCTGTTCTCTTTCACTTTTCCTTTTTTCCCCTCCCTCCTTCTTAGTCTTTGCACAATTACTGCTAGTCTACCTAGCAATACTGATGAGTCCAGCAATGCACTGGGTATCAGGGCAGACACAAAGGAAACAGAGTCCCACCTTCCAGGGTGGCTCGGAAGTGGGATTCCAAGAACTACTACTGCTGTAAGGGGGTGGGAGAGGATAGGGCTAGCAGAGGAAGTGCTGTGCAAAAACCTGTCCATTGATGTCCCTGGACGGCTCAGGAGATGGCCCACCAGAAACTCCATCTGTTTCTAGAATAGTACCAGTCAGAGGACATAGCACAAGTGGTGTGATTCCCAAAAGGGAATGGTCATCAAAACCCAGTGCTGCCTGTTGTCTGCACTTCCCAGGGGGTGCTTCCTTGAGGAAGGGCTGGTTGAAGCTATTAGTACCAGAAGCTTTCCAGCTTTCTTGATGAAAAGACAAACAACAAATACTTGATTTATGAATCAAAATTCCATTTTCAATTCTACCATACATGATCATCATTAGCCAGTATGACCTGAGCCTAAGCCCTGACATCTGATAAAAGTCAAACGCATTATGGTTTGTTTATTGGAACTGGTAAAAAGCTGAAGAACATGGTCTTCTATCACAGACTTGGAGCAGAGTTAGAAATCATGAAGCCGCAGTTTTTTTTCCTGAAGCTTTTAACCCAGATAAAGACACAGAAGTTAAACCAAATGAGTTTCAGGGAATAATAAAAAAAAAAAGTGCACTGTGTCATTGAGAAGGGGGTGATCAGAGAGCTAGGCAGAGAGGCTGTGACCCTTCTTTTCCAAGCTGTGGGGCAGATCAGCTCAGCCCCCTATTTCGGACATGCCTTTCTTTCCTCCTGCATTCCGGGGTTTCCAGGCTAACTGGGCTTCCTAATTTGGAAGTCGCCACGGAGCAAACCCTGACAGCAAACTAGAGTGTCCTGCTGTGAACTCCCTGAGAGGCAGCCTCCAGCCCTGGTTACACAACAGGCACCTCGGTTAACCCTCCAGCAGCCTCTCTAGGTTCCGAAAGGGAGCAAGGATGAGGCTCTGGACCCAGCCTTAGCCTATTCACTGTAGTTGTGCCTGTACTAATGTGCATGCTCTTCAGGTTTTTACCAGTTCCAGTAAACAAATCATAATGTGTTTGACTTTTATCAGGTGCCAGGGACCTAGGCGCAGGCCATACTGGCCAATGATGATCTTTTACGGTAGAATATAAAATGGAACTTTGATTCATAAATCAATTATTTGTTGTTTGTCTTTTCATCAAGAAAAGCTTGAAAGCTGCTTGTTTAATCAGTCTTGTTTATTTTATTTCTTCCATAAGCAAAGACACAAAGGCAGAGCTATAGACATCATCTCTAAAAGGATCCCAGTGATCCATCTCTAGCCTTTAGCCAGCCACTGATTATGGGCTGGTATACTCAGGGAGGTCTCCAGACTTGAACCAGAAACCTTCTCATGAAAGTTTGTCTTATAGAGTTCTGTGTTTTATTGCTGTGCCACCATCTGACTCCTTGTTGTTTGGTTTTAAAATATGTACCTATGGGAATGAGCAGATGGTGTTAATGGCTATGTCACTGGCCTCCCATGTAGTCTACTGCGGTTCAAGTCCCAGACCCGGTGGCTTAAACTTATGCTGGGTGCATGTGTGTCTGTGCCCAAGATCCTGAGAGGAGAATGGAGAAGAAGGGATTACAGCGTGACCATCTCCCCTGGGGGGGAGATTTCTCGCTTTCTGTCTCTCTGTCTTTCTGGTGCGCACACACGCTCTATAGCAAAAACCTCTCAATAAAAAAAGTGTACCTATGTATTTTTACATGGAAGCTCACAGATAACAGATGCTGATCTCTTGGTTTAAGCTTTGTGGCGACTAGTAGGTGAGGAGGGATGAAGCATGGCAAGGCAAGTCAGCCTGCTATCTGTCTTAAGTCCATATGGGAAAAGATGTATTTTGTTGGAGTGTAGCCCCCTAGGTATAATATCTTAGAACTCTCAGATCATCCCTCTGGCCATCTGCCTGTCTCTTTTGTGTTCTGGGTAAACCCCCAGCTTCGGCCCCCAAGCACTGAGAGGGTGTTTGTACAGGGTAGTTTCTATTCTCTGTATCTTTGGGCCCTTGAGAAATGGTCAACTGTTCCTACAAGGTAAGAAGTACATCTCTAAAGAATCTGGGGAAACTTCCCTGCCCCCCCCCCCCCCGCCCCCCGGGCCCAGTTTACTAGGTAATCTTGGCTGGGATGCTTGTCAGCTCACCTTTCCTCTCTCAATGAACCTGCTGCATGCCCACTCACTAGATCTTGCTCTGTGCAATGTAACCATTCAGACCAGGGCACCAGTCAACTGATAGAGGATAAGGGGCAGAGCTTGGAGCATCAATCCCATACTCTGCTCTGCTGATGGTTATAGGGAGTCCTGAGGGGAGTAAAATCCTAGTTAGGCTGGTCTAGGGCAAATATCCAAATTGTTTTTTGGGGCTTTTTGTTTATTAATTAGTTTGTAACTTCTTTTCATAATTGTTAAGCATTTGTTAGGTGGTAGGCCCAACTAGAAAGCCATTAGAGTGGCCTGTGGCACTGTCTAACTGGGAGCAGAGGCAGAGCTCCAGGCGGTGGCTTTCCATTGTGGAGAGGGCTCCCATGAGGGGAACTCTGAACACCCTCTGAGGAACACCTACCTTCACTTCATCTGGGGAGGAAGTGAAGAAGGAAAGACATTGAAGTATGAGTAGGAGTTATTCAGGCAACCTGCAGGTCCATGGGGATGAGCAGAAGATACTGGTGAAGGTGTTCTAAGTGGAGGGGACAGTTAACTCAAAGCACCTGCAAGCAGGAAGTATAATGGATTCTGAGAACTGGAAGAGGGTGGGTAAGCGTGGAGTACTTGCCATGAGGTAGCAGACATGGAGAGAGATGCTCAAGGGAGAACTAGGGGATTGATCATGGGAACCTCAAAGCCATGTCACAGGGTTTGGGCTTAGTTTGAGGGCTTTTGGGAACTATTGCAGGTTTCAAGTAACAATATGATTGAATTTGCACCTGAAAATGCTCTTTCTGGCTATGGAATGGAGATTGGGTTGGAAAAGGACATGGAGACAGACAAACCAGAGAGGAGGGTCAAGAAATAACCAGCCAGAGAATAAGGGTGAGAGACAGTGAGCTCCAGGCAGCAGCCAGTGGTGTCCACACCATCTCCCTCCTGCTTGCATCCAGGTGGTCTCTCAGGTACTCCACGATGGAGCCATCACTCCTACTGTGAGGATTGTGGTCTCTGAACTAGCCAGGGCTGGGGACTTGGAGCAGAGCAGAGGAAGAAAGAGAGCAGGGCATGTGACAGTGAAGCAGAGCAGTTTCCTCAAGGACTGAGTTCTTGATCTATTCTCTGTAGGTCACCAGGCTTTGGCAGATACCTCTGGGGGCCACTGGGTGGGGAGACTCTTGCTACTTCTTTGTAATTTCCAGGGTACCTTAATAAATGTCACTCTTATCTTAGGAAACAAGTTTGAGGTTTCACAGACACACAGAGCCCGGGATGGCTGAAAAGCTCTTGCCCTGTCCGAGATGGCTACTCTCTAATCCTGACGGCCAAAGTTGCTGCTGGGAATCTCAGATACAAGCACTCTCTGGCCATGGAGACTTGGCCAAGTCATTGAACTTGAGGTTTTATGTCAAACAAATTTGTTTTCCTGTTTCAGACTGTGAAGGAGGAAACACTTTTGCTCCTCCTGGCTCTGACATTCATCCCACCTGGACTCAAGCCTGTTGGTTTCCCTTCTGTGGCTCCTCTTTTCAGATGGGCTGCCGACTACCCCACCCTGACATCTGGCTGTACAGCAGAAATGGTGTGCCCTGGATGCAGAAGGTCAGGGCTGAAACAGAGAGGAGGAAGCAGCTTCCCTGGCCCTTAGTTCTGTTCCACCAGCTTTGAGCCAACGTTTCTTTTCCTTCCTTTTACTTAGAGTCTGTTACATAGACTTGATGAGAAGATAACTTATCTACACAATGAGGATTTGGGTTATGGAATTTTATTCCAGGAGCTCCTGTTACCTTGTGTGTGGCCTTAGGCACCCTCACTGGTGCCCGAGAAAAGCCACATCGTGGTGCCAACAATAGGCATCACTTTTGCTCAGGCAAGCTGGCTGATATCCTGGAGTGCAATACCCTGCTGCTCCCACCTGCCAAGCAGGATCCATAGGGCAGACAAGAACTCTGTAACCACAGTAAGTCAAAGGTCCACTGAGCACCCTGTGGTGTCCACTGAGTTCCTGGGGGGTTGCCCTTCCCAGGACCCATGTCTTGCATGCAGACTAAAGTAAAATAAGGCATGGAATCCTATCCTGATCTGTGTATATAGCTGCAACTGTCAGAACAGTGCTGTGGAGGGTTAGGGTGATACGTGCTGGAATGTAGTGGGTCCCCTAGTCTCAAGACGTCTGAGCTTCTTGAAGTCTCTGAGTGGAGACTTTTAAGTCTGCAGCAAAACAAAACTGAATTCTTTTCCTTTTTTTTTTTTTTTAAGTTATTTTCTTATTTATTTCCTCCACGAGTGAGAGAGATGGACAGGCACTCTCAGTAGGTACTCTCTTCCACTCCCAGCCTCAGCCAGCCCCGGGATCACAGCACACATGAGGAGATACTGGTGAAGGTGTCCTAAGTGGAGGGGACTGTTAACTCAAAGCACCTGAAAGCAGGAAGTATAATGGATTCTGAGAACTGGAAGAGGGTGGGTAAGCCTGGAGTATTGGCCCTGAGGTAGCAGACAGAGAGAGAGATGCTTGAGGGAGAGCTAGGGGATTGATCATGGGAACTTCAAAGTCATGTCACAGGGTATGGGTTTAGTCTGAGGGTTTTTGGGAACTATTGCAGAGTGCACAGGGAGGTCTTTAGATACAAAGCCTGAATCTTCCCATGTGAGTCAGGCCTGCAGTGCTGCATTTCTGCTGTGACACCATCCCTCCCCAGATGTGATTCTTTTGCCTCTGTTGAGTTACCAGTTAGTTGGCTCAAAGGCAGGTTGCATTCACTGTTTGTTCATAGCCTACCTATCTGTTCACTGAGCAGACTTTATAGGTCACTTATCCCATGCCTGACCCTGGCCAGATGGTGAGGAAATAAAAGGATGAAGGACAAAAGACATGGTACCATCCCTAACAGGGCTCACATTGAGGCTGGAGGATTTGAGGTTTAGGATTGTGGATGCTTACTAAGCTTTGCTTCCAGGGTGACACTTCCAGACACCACTTTCAAGACCACGGTTAACTCCACTAAATTGTTCCAACAACCCCTTGTGCAGCAATCAAGGACATATGATAGAACTAGATGACACAAAGGTGAATATTTTTATAACCTGTCAACAAGATTCTTCTAAATATTTCCCACACAGAAGGATAGAAAGCCAGAGTCATCCTGGCTATTACTGCCAGTTCACTACCATGTCACTTAACACAGGATAACTGGGAGGCATAGGTTGTTTGAGGTTTGACTTTTGCTTCTTCCAATCCCAGGTAGGTCACTGCTACTCTGTGCCTCGGTTTCACCAATGAGAGGTAACAACAACAACAAAGCCCAAAAGAGTAAAAATAAAGTTACAGACTATAATGCCGAATTAATAAGCACTGCTGATAACACTACTTTTCTACAGGTATTAATGGTTAACGAGTAAGGCTCCATCCTTGCCCTCCTTGAGCTCACATTTTCCAGCCTTCTTTTTCTACAAAGTTTATTTAGAGGATCTACAAAATCAGCGAGTACTTCTTAGCCTGTGCCAGCTTGTGACTCTCTTGGGATCTTGTTAGCATGTAGATTCTGAGTCAGTGGGTCTGGGGTGACTCAAGGTTCAGCATCAGGAATGGAGTTCAGTTGGTCCTGGACCACAGTGAATAGTAAAGTCCTGCTCTCTAGAAGGACTTTGTACTGTGGTTTCCTAAGTCAATCCCACCATGTACACTCCCCTTGGACATATCTGGTGGAATATCTGGTGGATGCTTTTTTATATTTTTTTCTTTTGGAGAGGTTTTTTTTTTTTTTTTTTTTTTTTTTTTTTTTGCCATAGGGTGCGTGTGCTCACCAGACAGACAGAGAGAGACAGAGAGACAGAAAGTGAGAAATCAGCCTCCGGGGGGATGGCCACGCTGCAATCCCTTCTCCTCTATTCTTGGGATCTTGGACACGCACGCACATGCGCCCGGTGTGAGTTTTAAGCCACCAGGTCCGGGACTCGAACTGTGGTTGACTACATGGGAGTCCAGCGACATAGCCATTACGTTAACTGCTGAGTGGATGCTTCTAATGGGACCCATGCCAATAAGAAGTGACTTCATTTAACAAATGACCTTCTGTATTTTGGTACTTCTAAGAAACTATCTGGGACCACATGGGGCTTCTTGGGGGCCCAGCCAGGGCTGAGTAGTGGATTTTCTGAACTCTTTCTATTTTATTATTTTTTTTCTGGAGAGGTTTTTGCTATAGGGTGTGTGTGCTCGCCAAAAAGACAGAGAGACAGAGAGAAAGCAAGAAATCACCCCTCCCGGGGGGATGGCCACGCTGCAATCTCTTCTCCTCCATTCTCCTCTCAGGATCTTGGGCACGCATGCACACGTGCCCGGTGTGAGTTTAAGCCACTGGGTCTGGGACTCGAACCATGGTCGACTACATGGAAGTCCAGCGACATAGCCATTATGTCAACTGCTGGCCCCATCTCTTTCTATTTTTTCTGTAAGTTTGCTGGATGTCATTGACTTCATGTTTACTGTCAGAAAAAGTGACTATAGAGTTTTCTACCTGTGAAAAGTATTTAGTTCTGAAAATATTTAGTTTGTTCATGTGAACTCCAACAGCAACTGGACATGAGCCGATCACTAAATTTGCATGAGATGGCAGGATTGGGACCAGAGAACGTCCCAAATGAGAGCTATTTATTTTGCTGAGCTAAGGTCAAAAGAAAAATGAAAAAATTAGTGCAAAACTTCTCCCCAATGCTGTTAACTACCCACCACAATGATTAAATGCAATTTCTTTGTGCGTGTGTGTGTTTTAATTCAGCAGTTACTGTTGACGCTACTAAATTATAGTTTGTGTAAATGTACATTTTCCCGACATGTGTAGGTGTCAGACTTGTCACTGGATACCATTTGGTTTCTCCCAGCACATTGAGGGCAGTATCTGGGAGGATACAAGAGGAAGGGAATAGTTGATGTTAATTCTTAGGTTGTTTTTGCTTTTGTCTCAGTAAGGAAATAGGCTGCTATAGTAACACATTTTTGGGGTTTAATCTCATCGGAAAAGTAGAAAATTGCCTTATGTAGATAGCTCTGCCCAGTAATTATTCTCAGAGCTCCAGGTACTAAAACTCATTTATTAACAGCTCTGTCAGTTAAAAAGAAATTAAAAATGTTTCATTTTCTCTCTGCCAAAGCAAGCAAACAGCAGCAGAAAGGGCCAAACTAAACAGATAATTTATTTCAGATTCTTTAAATAAAGGGGAAAAACGTTCACATTCACGGGCCAGACCCTTAAGAAACGAGATTCAATACATTTAAGAAGCACAAATTTAAGGACATCGGACACACAAGAGAGAAAAAGCAGAGAGGGGTCTGACCTCCAGGAATATAAATTAATTAAATAAGTTCACGTCCTGATTAGGACTATAAAGGAAATAACAGGAAATGTGCTAAAGAATAGCATAGGGCACCGCCTACCTCAAATAGGGTGGCTAAGACAGACCTGCCTGAGAAAGTGACACTTAACTGAGACCTGTAGGATGAGAAAGAATGAGAACGGCACATTGTCCTTTTCTAGCAACCTGGCTAATGTTCAGGAAAGGGTGGAATTTGTAATTTACTACTTTCCTCGCCAGGCCAATTTTCTACTCACTTGTCAGTGCCAAAGAATTAACATTAAAGACTTTGTGTAGGAGAGTTCTTAACCCCAAGATTTCTTGATCCCAAGATGGGGTCACCCCATTTTCAGAAGAGGAAAACAGTTCAGGGGGGTCAAGAAATTTGGCTAGGATTGTACAGACAGTAGACATAACAGGCTTGTTTGAGGAGTCCCATGTCAGCAAAATACAAGCACTGATTTCTTTTGTTTTTCTAAATCACTGATATTGACTCTTTTTTGACCA
The DNA here is from genome assembly GCA_026018925.1 of Tupaia tana. Taxonomy (NCBI): domain Eukaryota; kingdom Metazoa; phylum Chordata; class Mammalia; order Scandentia; family Tupaiidae; genus Tupaia; species Tupaia tana. The sequence goes on from JAKSZU010000003.1 coordinate 196,352,117, forward strand.
TTTTCCACCTTGGATACACTAACGGGAGGGAAAACATAGTAAAGTTTTAAAGGTATGTCAGTGAGTCTAAGGTATACTTGGCTTGATTTAGCCCTTTGTTATCTAATCTGCTTATTACCTTTTTGATTGTGTCTCTCTCCATCCTTTCTACCCCCAGGCCTGCGACACTGATGTTACAGCCTGGGGGTGGGAAGTAGGGGAAGACTGTACCTATGTGTTTGCTGATTTGTTAGCAGTGCCCAGATTGTTTTGCCTTAGTCTCCTTTTCTCCTGTGGGCTCAAGGAAGATGTGATGCCTGTTGACTCCAGAGATTGACTCTCCTCTGGGTTCACGCCTTGGTTCTTTGGCTGCTGGTGGTGGCTAGGGGAATCACTAAAGCATCCTCTGCACAGTGTGAAGTCCACGCCTCAGTCCATTCCACCATTGTCTCTTCTTGATGAATGAGTTTTACAGTAGCTCTATCAAGGTGGTCCAGGCCTCAGCTACTTTCTACACTGTCTCCTAAACTGACCTGTACTGAAGAAGTTACTATCTCTGTTTTCACATTGAGTGAAAGGAACTCAGGCTGTCTTCGCCCAACTCCAGCCTCCTGATCATCTTTCTGCTCCACTTTCTCCCATATCCTTACATTATCAGGCACATTATAAGTTCAGTGGCTCTGCACTAAGCCAAGACAGTTCCTAAGACAGTATGGTGAGGGAAGTGGGGGAGGGAGAAATCAGGAGGCCTTGATTACATGAGACAGTGACTTTCTATTCTTTCTTCTCATCTCCTTATAAAGATGCATGGGAAGTCATCATAAAGGTTCCATTGGCTCACTGTCTCTTAGAAATTCTGTGGCTGTCTAGCTTTGCATTGGGTTGGGTTGAGGGGGCTCCTAAATCTATATCTCCCCAATCTATACCACACATTCTCATGTTCTGGAAAGTAGTTGGCAAGGCCAGGATTCAAATATGGCTCTTAACCCTGTGTTCTATTCTCTTCATGGTGCTGCAGCCAAGGCGTTTCAGCAGAAATATCAGCATATTTACACTGCTAGGAGTAATTCAGGATGAAGAGAAAAATTAGCATAGGAAAGAGATAAAAGAATTACTGGAGTGATTTCCTTGAATAGGGGAGAGAGAATGAGAGCCAGTGCTCAAGTGGAGGGATTGCCCTTACAGGCACAGATGGTTTGGCTGCAGTAATAGCAAGGAAGATAGAAGGCAGTTGCTGGGAGGTGAGTAGATGTGAAGTTTTCTATGTCTGCCTAAATTTTCAAATAAGATTGGGAAATATCTGAGTGCCAAAAATAAAGAGAAAATTAAAACCAGGAAGGTGAGGGTTTGTGTTAATGCTGCAGCCAGTATGAGAGTTGGTCAGGGACTTTCCTGGATTGGATTTTATTAGTTATGCAGAGACAGAGACAAAGTTTATGGATTTACACAGGGGCTGAGACATTTGCACAAAACCTTGACTGTCTAAGGGTGGCAGTGCAGGGTTGGACTAGAAAATATTCTGCTAATGGCCCAAGATGATGACCTTAGGGAAACTCACCCAGCTTTGTTTAGACTCTGGGTATTAAATAAAAGCACCTATAGGGGGTCGGCAGGTGGCGTGGTGGTTGAGGGCGCTGGACTCCCACGTGGCTGACTGTGGTTCGAGTACTGGACCTGGCGGCTGGCGCTCTCTCTCTCTCGTTGTGTCCCTCTCTGGTCAAATTAAAATGCATAAATAACTAAAGTTAAATAAAATGATCTTTAAAAAAAAAATAAAAGCACCTGCAAAATGAAGATCCCAGGCTTGAGCTCCTGGCAAATTAGTAGCTCGAATATATGCTATCTTCTTGGTTCATGAATCCCAAAGCCAGAGTCAATAATGCCCTTGGGGTACTTGTAGAATAAAATGAGAAATTTCTAGACAGTTGCCACCCCCTACACCAACTAAGCCTGCTGAGGATCCTTGGGAAAAAAGCCCCACCAGGAATGAATTATGAAAAAAAAATTACAAAACCAAGTAGGTTAAAAAAATCTAATAAGAGTGAAAAATAGGTAATGGGAGGTCAAAATACTTTAGATAATTAAATAATTAGTAATACACTCTAAAATACATATCATTAAGAGTAGTGGGAACCAGCAGTTAGCGTAATGGCTGTTGCTGGACTCCCACGTAGTTGACCGCGGTTCGCATCCTGGACCCGGTGGCTTAAAACTCATGCTGGGCGCGTGTGCGTGCATGCCCAAGATCCTGAGAGGAGAAGGGAGGAGAAGGGATTGCGGTGTGACCATCCCCCCTGGGGGGTGATTTCTCGCTTTCTGTCTCTATGTCTCTCTCTGTCTGTCTGGCAAGTGCACACACCCTATAGCAAAAACTTCTCCAAAAAAAAAAAAAGAGTAGTGAAGAAAAATCAGAAGCATAATAACAATGCGATAAAAATAGAATGTCTAGAAGTAAAAAAAAAGAATTTTAATATTAAAATAATTGATGTTAAAATTAATAATAATGAATCACAAATAAAGTAGATTAGATACAGATGAAAAAAGAATCAACAAATTAAAAGATCTATGTGGGGAATTATCCAGAATTAACATCAAGAATTAGTGACTGAAACCAACCAATAGACATTAAAAACGTGGAGGGAAAAGTGAGATGTCTAACCCATGTTGAAGAGGAATTTTAGAAGATGAGAAGTAAAAGGAATGGGGGAGAGTTAATTTTAAAAATAAACTAATAACTGAGAATTTACAAAATTTATGACATGGGTCCTAAGATGAGAAGCACAGTGAGTTCTGAAGATGATAAACAAGTGAAATTCACACTTAGATGCATTAGAGTAGAAATGAAGAACTACCAATAAGTAGGAAAAGATTTTAAAAGCAATCCAAGATAAGAGACAACTTATCTATACAAGAATATTTAGAACTAACATACATCTCAATAGCCATGATAGAGACCAGATGACAATGAAATAATAATACACTGATATTCTGGGTAGAAAGTAAAATCATACAAGAATTATATGGAAAATTATTCAAGACTAAAAGCAAAATATAGATATTTTCAGACAAAAACTGAGAGAGTTTAAATACGGTATATTGAAAGAACTACTACAGGATATACCCCAGAAAGAATAGGGAAAAAGAAATTATGGTGTCTGTTTTATTATTTTCTTTTTTTCTAACATATTTCAAAAATAAAATAAAAAATGAAAATTTTCTATTTATGTGTCTATATTTATCTAAAAATATAGGTTCGGGTTGTTGCCTGTGTTATAGATCTCCAAAGAATTAAGCCTTAGACTTGGGTTACTCCTAAAAAATACTTAAGAAGGCTTGTTCTCAATCAAAAGGACTGAGATTAAAAAAAAAATAAGGAAAGAAAAGAAAGAAAAAGAAGAAAGAAAGAAGAAAAAGGAAAGAAAGAAAGAGGAAAAGCAGACCTTGGCATTATGTCCCTAGAGAATTATTCTCAGGTAAAAATTTGAGAGTCTCACAATTTTAGAAAGATATGCTTCCAAAGGTTGTATCTGGCTGAAAATCAAAGATCATTACAAAAAATACATTGAAATTCTCCACAAGCAGGTGAATCATCCTCTTAGAAGGCAGCTGAAGACTCAGGAGACCTTTCTAATGTAGATGAATGAGTTGAAAAGAATGCTGAGTCTTTGGTTCATATATTTTATTTCTCTGACTAGATACTTCTCTGGGGGTAGAGAGGGTGCCTTTATAGGATAGTAAAAGTTTGTAAACATATGAAATTAATGAGACATTCCTAAGGGAAATATGAGAGAAGAATTTTTGTGTGAAAAATGGGAAAGAGGCTGTTAAAATGATGGATACTGGGAAACTAATGTTAAAAAACCTGTAAGGAATAAAAAGGTACCAATAAAGGGAACACTACTATACTGGGAGATGAAATGTGGCAATAAAAAATTCTATTTGGGAAAGAAGCTTTCCAAAGAGAGAGTCTGTAATTCTATCATTTGGCAAAGGTTGGATTCCTATTTTAGGTTGCCAGGAAAGATACTTAAATCACAATTTTTATGGTTTCCTTCAATGGAACTTCAGGAAAATGGCCAAATATGCACAACTGAATATGGATCCAAAGATGACAGGCTGAGTCGTGCACTATATTGGGACTTGAATCCTTAACTTAGCTCCTCCATAGTTTCTTGGGTCGTTATTCATCCAGGAAAGATTCACTGAGCCTGACTCTGGGCCAGGCAGTGTGCAAGGTGTCCAGCAGTCCCACTTGGTTTCTCTCGGCTATCACTCTTCTTGGCAACTATTTCACAACTCTTCCCTCTCCTCAGCCTTTCAATACTTTAGCCACTCTTCTCTTCCTTAGCTAATGACTTCTCTCCTTAACTCACTAAGATAACAGGAGTTAACAGACGAGAACTTTCACAAGTTCTACCAACCTTGTCTACATATCCTTTCTTGGCCTGCCATCTGGTAGCAGTGAATTAATTGGGCTCCTACCTGGCCTCATCTCCTCCATAGAGACAAGGGATCCCTTCCTCTCAACAATTCAAAGATGTCTCCAGTGATTCCTCACTCCTCTGCGTTAGTTTTCTCTCACTCACCTGGGATCATTTCCAACCATTCAAATGACTCCTTAATTCCATGTTTACCTCCTGTTCCCATTTTTCTGCCCTTCTTTGAATACTACTACTACTAATAATAATCCTTCTATAAAGAGTTGTCTGTATTTAGTTTCCACATCTTCTTCTCTTCTTCCTTGAAACTCTCCAATCAGGCTTTCATTCCTACAACTCTGCTAAAACAGCTCTTGCCAAATTGACTAATTTTTTATGCTGCCCAGTTGAATGGTCATATCTTAGTCCTCATTATTCGACATGATGATCACTCTTTCCTTTTTGAAGCCATTTCTTCATGTAACCCTCAGTTTTCCACTTCTTTTGGCGCTCCTTTTTATTTCAGTGATTGTACCAGCTCAGTGTCTTTGCTTCTCAAGTTTCCTCTTTCTGTTCTCGATCTCTTATTCCTGAGTATCTCCTAATCAGTTCTTGGAACTCTTCTCTACATGCCCCTCTAGGTTATCTAATACTTGAGACTGTACCATTTAAATACCACTGATAAATTCCAAATTTATAATTTCAACCTGACCTTGAAATTCTCTTGAATTCCAGATATCATCCAGTTGCCCACTGACTTCTCCATTTGAATAGCCCATATATCAAACTTTACATTTCCAAATAGTAACACTTCCTTTCCATTCCCACCCCAAATTGCTTCCCCTTCAGACTTCCCCAGCTCATTTCACAGTGACTCCTTTCTATTAGTTGCTTAGATCAAAAATCTGAATAGATGTCTTTTCCTTTTCCCTTTCTTTTTCTTTCTTTTCTTTGTTACATTTACCCTCCTTCTCCAGGTATGTGTAAACAAGATGTAAAGGGCTATTGTATGTAGTGAGAAGGAAACAACTGAGATTTAGGTGAGCTATATTCTAGTTGCGGATCTACCAGCCAAGACTGTGTGTACCCGTGAACCTGTTAGCTCACCTCCCTGAGGTGATTTCACCTCTTTTCCAGATCTTTCCTCATAAAATGAGGATGTTCTGTAGGGCTGCCCCTGGGAAATCAACCTGGTGATAAACTTTTCTGAGTTAGCATAACTTACATTAACTCTGTTCCATTTCATCTATTAGATATGTGTCAAACATCTACCATGTCCAAGGCACAATGTTAATGATAACGTGAGTTTAAAGGTACTCCTCACCCTAAGCTCATAGATCATTGGGAAGAGAAAACCTTACATAATAGAATATATATATGCATATATATATATACATGTATATATATATGTGTATATATATATATATATATATATACACACACACACAATAAATACATATTATATTTTTAATACATTATAAAAAAGATATTATATTTTAATATATAATACATAACATATTTTATTTATAATATGCTATATATTATATATTTATATATAATAATATATATATAATGTGTACATGCTTGTGTGTGTGTGTATAAATTTATACTCCGCCCTGATCTTTAGATGAGGAAACTGAACTGAGGTTCAGAGAAACTAAGTGAATTATTCCAGAATGAACAGTTAATAAGTAGTAAAGTTGGGGCTTTCCAAAGAGGCCAGCAAGTTTGATTATCCAAAGATAGAATTCAGTTCATTTCTCCAACATTGGCCACTTAAAAAAATCAGAGTATACATTCCAAAGCTGAGTGCTTCTTTTCTATTTTGATAACCTTTTAGAAGCTGTTTGAGGGGGCTCATTGGAAGAAGATCCTTATATTTTTGCAGCTTGATCATCTGTCTATACCAATATGCAAAAACAGTCAGGATTTAGATGCCTAAAGATGAATAGCCTGTCCACCTGTGTACACAGTCCAGTGTTTGGACAGGATGAGCTGTGATTCATCTAAATCGATAACTGTGAAACAAAGCCCACCACCACTCCGCCCAGCCCGTAAGAAAGGATGCGAGGTAGGATCATAAAATTCACCAAGGACACCTGAAATCATCCATGAAAAATGGTCATAGTTAATGCCTGGGTCAACATCATCTACCTTTGATTTAATTTACAAAGACCTATGAGAGATAAAGCCACAGAGAGTCTTGACACACCCATCTCAACTATGAACTAATTTTTCCCAGACGATCAGAGAATCCTGTCTAAAGAATTGAGTTCCCTGAACTTGACCTTGCTCAGTGACTTTCAGAGAGAGAGAAAATGACTCCCAGATTGAAAGAGAAATCTTTTATTCTTCAGCCAGACTCTGATCAACTGAGAATTGAGATAATGATGCCTGTTGAGTGAGCGCCCCTGAGGAGTCTTCCTCCACCTATAGCAGCAGGAACAAAGGAGTACCCGCATGGAACTCTGGAGGCTTTGCAAGGCCATTTTTTCTGTAAATGAAGTCACCACATCTCATCATCAAATCCAAATAAGGCTTAGCTGTAAGCGAGCTGCCCATTACCCATCAACCCCTTCACTTCAAAAATGTGTCAAGTTTACAAAGACTAGCCCCAGCATTATCATACAATGCTCGTGATGCTCTGTCAGGTAAGGGATGTATCAGTATTTCAATTTTAGATAAGAAAATAAACTCAGAAGCTGTTCAGTGACCCAGCTAGTCTGTCTGAGAGAACCACCTGAACCACAGTCGAGTTCTCTGAGTTTGTTAACTAGCCAATCTCACAAAGCAGGACCAGAAACTCAAGGTGAGATGGCTTCCCATGGATACTGGGGAATGAGTAGCAGAGCCGAGATTTGATCATAGGCCACTGATTTTTTTTTAGCAATATCACTTTGAGCAGTCATTGCTCAGAGCTTGGACACATGTCACACAGGGCATCATCCTTCTTCCTTCTTTCCTGTCCCTAGATGTCCCAGGGATTTGCCTACCTGTCCTTTTCTACTTCCACCACGTACTTTCCCACTTAGCCCCACTGAAGGAAGTGGCACAAAACTCTGATACACACGCCCCCTCTTCCTCTTTACCTCGAAGCCCCAGCTCTGAGAATCAGGAACATCTTTCCTATTTTATGGAGTTCTTTTGCTATTTATGTTTTGTTTGCAAAATTAATAATCATGGAAAAGATAAGAAAAGTTAATGAGTTATCAAAGCATCCACTTCCCAGAAAATTTAAAAATGGTAACAAGCATTTTTCTAGGATAACTCTTTCTTTTTTACTTAAAATTTTTTTTTAAATGCATCTCCCCCACAAATGAGAAAGACAGAGAGGCAGAGAGGTAGCACCTCCAACAAGATTCCTACACTAAAATCCACCTCTAGCCTCAGCCAGCCCTGGACCATGGGTGCACCCATGTCTTGCCCACTTAAGGAGATATCTTGAAATGAACTTGACTTGGGTCAGTCTCTCTGATCATTGCATTTTACTGCTGCACCACCTTCCAGCCTCAGGATAATAATTCTTAGTGCTTAGCGTAGGGCCTGACCTAGTGGATACTCATTTGATATAGATATCCATATCACTGTTATAACTACTCTTGGTCACTAGCTAATTAGAGGCAGAGCTGACATTTGAACCTAGGTCTTCAGATTCTTCACCCAGTGCTCTATTAGCACTGTTTGGCTGGGTTGTGAACTTAGGAGAGAAGGGTGAACACTTAGAGGCAGGAAAGAAGGAAGCAAGATGCTGCCCTGGGTGACATGTACCCATGCTTTGAGCAATGATTATTAGGTATTCTAAGTGAGGCTGATCAGTTCCTCAGAGAGGGCCATTTAGGGTTGGATCCTGTATGACTACTGGGGAATGCAGGACTAAGACTGGATGTATATATTCCTTGGTTCATTGACAAGACTAGAAAGCTAGAGGGTTTATTTAGCTGAAGAAAAAAAGATAGAAGAAAGAGGGGGACAAAAGCTACTTACTTGTGCTGCCTGCCTTGTGGTAGGGTCCAACCATTTTTCCTTTGGGTCTGGAGTTAGAGGAGGAGATGGTGAAAGAGGAATATTTTTGTCAACCCAGAAGAGATGGGAAGCCTGGGAAAGTACAATAGAAAGTTGCCTGCCTTAGCTCTGGGCTGTTTCTAGACTACAACAATGGTCCAGATGGCCCAAGAAATCACCCAGCTCCCCCGAGTCATGCTCTCCTCCAACCCCACCTGGCATTGCTTCCACACCCATAGGCATTTATTCCCATCTCTGTCCTAGATCACGCAAAGCCCAGAGAATCCTTGTCTCCTCAGCTCCTCCCCAACAAGTTGTTTTCCAAGATTCCTCTTCCCAGGGGCTGCACTCCCTCTCCCAGGATGGCCATGTGGAGTCTGTCTTTCCTCCCATCTCTTTACACTTGTGTATTTGGTCTTTGACGCAGGGGCTGACCCCACATGTTATATTACTGTGCGCAGAGCACGTTCACCAGGCGAATGACTTACAGCACATGCTTCGTCTTCTGTTCTTTCTATTAAGGGCGTGATTTAGAAGATGAATGTTTATAACATGACCCAAGGAATTTCATCCTTCTCTGGAAAACTGTGTAGGAGAAAATCCTAATGGACAAAGAATAATGTTTTCTGGACTCCAGCCAAATGTTTGGACTTGTTTTTTAAAAGCCTCTGTGCTCACCTTCTACTGTTTATTGTAAATTCGCCATAGTCCCCAGCTTGCTCAGAAGGAAGTGGTGACAAAGAAGTGAGCATCTTATTTGTTTTCATGGAAAAGCCACTTGGCAGTGATGATGTGTTAATTCCATATTAAGTGACTTCTTGACCGAGCACCTTAAAAGGTAGCATAGCACTCCTCTCTAGTACTGCTCATTATGGGGCAGTGGGGAGGACCGTGAAAGGCAACTCAGATTGAAACGCTGACAATTCCCCAATGGAAGAGCACCTTCTTATCAGTGGAAGACAGTTCCACAATGCCTTAACCCTGGTAGGTCTTTGGAGGTGGTTTGTCATGGTGGGAGCTCTCAGGTTCTGTCATCCTGGTTCAATCACATGCAGAGGTGACACAACCACTCTGAACCCCATTTTTCTCATCTGCAAAAAGTACCCCTTGAGGCTATTGCAAGACTAATTAAAGGATATGTAAAGAGAATACTAGTTTAAAAATGCTTCCTGCTGTGTTTTTCTTTGACAGATTTCTTGCCACCACTGTGATTCCAGAGAAGGAAGAAAGTAGATGTCTCAGGAAAGAGAAAGGTATTTTGTACAAAGGAAGAGAACTAAAACTCTAAACAGGGTTCTAAGAAGTGCAATGACTTTGAAGGAACCTAAAGCAGAGAGATTTTATTGGTCAGAGACAGAGAAAACGTTAAATCTCTATAAAGAATTCTTGCATTAAACGTGACATCTTTTGGGTGCCAACATAATGGTCTGGGAAGGGGCGTAGATTTTCTTCAAAAATGAGATTAAGGAATGGGAAGTCTAGGTTTCTTGGGGCTTAGAGAAGATTGTAGCATCCCCAAGTCAAGCTGTTCCATAGAGAAATAACTGATAATGGCTATGGAGTAGATCCCATCTAAGTAAGGGGGCGGGGGGCGCGGGGGGGAGACGGTCATAGCCCCTCAGTGCAGAAGCTCTGTAGTTATGTATTCCAGCCAGTTGCTTAAAGACCAGCGAGCATGCTGCATGATACAGCCAACAGCTAGATGTCACCAATACCCAAAAGGAGGCCATTTGAGGTGACTAGCAGCTGGAGCCAGCAGCAAACAGACCATGAGTTTCATTGGCCATGGTCTTTAGCCACAGATATTACACAGGTGCTCAGGGTACTGACTTAGCTAACCACACTGGGTCAGAGACCCAGATGGTGAACCCTCTTTGTCATCTTCACGAAGACAATGAGCTTTCTTCTTCAGACAGATGTCTTCTTGCTTTGGGGGAGAATCTGAATTAGAAAACATTTTCCCAAAGATACTTAGGTCACACTAAAGAATCTACCTATGCTTTAAAAAACTGTTTTGAATCCAAAGACTCCAGTAAATTGAATGTTTTTTTTTAATCCCCTTTCCACTGTCCACCCTCTGACCCTATGGAATGGGGATTTAAGATGATTGGTGTCAGGGATTAGTTACAGAGAAACGAAGAGGCCCAGTCTTCTCGTGGCTATCATATCTTAACCTAACTATGTGTTTAATAGCATCGCAAACAGGAGACTCTCGATCCATGTGAGATCCGTTAAAATGTCATTGAAAATATCAAATTGGGTAGAACTTTTCCTGCATGAAAAGCTCCTTATTCTTGGTATATCAAGTACTGTTAACACAGTTTAAGAAGACAGCTTGTACATATTTATTGTTTGCATGTTGATTTTATTTATAACGCTGAAAGAAAAGGAAAATGGAGCTAGCTCATTATGGCTCAGTTTATTTTTATATTGAGCACAGTAAAGTTTTTTTCCCCAGTACTTCACAAGCAGGGGGACAAAGATACAGCAATGTGTCCCTTTTTCTGGTATGATGACATGTGTACCACTCATGCTGTTCTTCACCTTGCTCCTTCCTAGTGCTCCAGGGTCAACATCTTAGCAAACTGCTAATCAATTTTTCTTACCATTTCTTTCCCATTATTCCAGATTTCTCCTAATCATGTTGTCAATCTTCATTAAATTAGTACAAATGCCCTCTATGAAAAATATCTCCATTTTACAGATAAAAAACAATGGATCAGGGCCAGCAGATGATATAGCAGTAACATTGTTGGACTCCCACATGGCCGACTGCAGTCAAGTCCTGGACCTGGTGGTTTAAAACTCATGTGCAGCACATGTGTTTGTGTGCCCAAGATCCTGGGAGGAGAATGGAGGAGAAGAGATGGTGGTGCGGCTATCCTCCCCTGTGTGTGTGTGTGTGTGGGGGGGGGGGGGGGGGGGTGATTTCTCTCTTTCTGTCTTTCTCTGGCAAATGTACATGCCCTACAGAGAAAAAAATTCTCCAAGCAAAAAAACAAAAACAAAACCAAATATGTATCAGCAAAGTTAAGAGAAGGTAGTCCTAAGTATTGTTATACAGGCAAATGATGAGCAGTTTGGTCTGAGCCACAATCCTTATTAAAAGTATAATCGGGACCAGCAGATGACATAATGGTTACGGTTACATTGCTGGACTCCCACATGACTGACTGCAGTTTGAGTCCTGGGTCTGGAGGCTTGAAACTCATGCGGGGCACTTGTGCATTTGTGCCCAAAATCTTGAGAAGAGAATGGAGGAGAAGGGATTGCAGGTGGCAATGTCCCCCAGAGGGTGATTTTTCACTTTCAGTCTCTGTCTTTCCCTGTCTGTCTGGAGAGCATGCATGTTCTATAACAGAAATAAAAACAAACAAACAAAAAGTATAATTGTTGAAGAAGGCCTAACCAACCTAATTACTATATGAGGGTCAGGTGGATGCCAGAGTACCCTACCTTTTCAATAATTGACCTCTAGAATCAGACTGAGGGAAATATGTCTGCCCATCTCATCCTTTTTCCTTTAGAAATTTCTCCAGAGAAAAACCACTAGTGTGGCTAGTAATGACCCATGTTTAGCTATCTTATTTTCTTGAGTAAGAAAAACAAGCTTGTGTGTGCCCATGATCTGGGGCTGGCTGATGCTGTGGGGATCATGGCTTTGAGATCTCATTGGGGTGCCATCTTTCTAGCTCTACCTGTCTTTCTTTCTCTCACGCATGAAAGAAATTTATAAAAATAAACAAGCAAGGACTGAGGGTGAGGCTCCTGTCACCCAGAGCTGTAGGCCTTTTGCTGCTGGACGTACTGGCCTTCCAATATGTTGGAATATTTTCAAAGGTACTTAAATAGGGTTGGAACTCTTAAGGAACTCCACAAAAATCAAGAAAATCACGACTCTGCAACACTGCTTAGAAGGTGTCTGTCAGAATCCCAGGTTTCCTCCGGCTCTGAATTTCATCTCAGTTGTGATGTATCGAGAGACCAGGCTTGACAGAGAGAGTGATGGCGATGGTGGGGCTGATGTGGTTACTTCCCTTTGAAACCATGGCTGTTGAGAATTTTAAGCACATCAGTGCCAAATTTAGCAATCAAAAGCCTGATTTTGACCCATCTTTCAAATCCACTTTGTCTACAATCCATTATAAGAAAAGAAACATGGAAGTGATCTTAGAAGTGACTCCCTAGAAGTCCAAGGTGACCAGGACGTGGCTCAAATGATGGCTTTCAGTTTTTTTAATTTTCCCTAAAGGAAATATTACAATGAAGGCCAATACATCCACCAGATTAAGACCTACAGCTCTAGGTGAAATAGCAGACAGGAGCCTCATCTTCGTCCTCACTCTTTCTCCCACTCCCACACACTCCTGGGACATCCTTTCTGAACCCCTTTGGCTCTTGGAGTATGTTTTTGAAATCACTGCATAGATTAAAAATGTAAATAAGAACACCACACATGAAGAATTATTACTAAGGTTTCCATGAATGTCATGCGTGTACGTTGGGAATTATATTCACTAACCAAACAAGGACTTACCGCCATTTATTCAAGGGCACTTTATCCCAGGGATGCTGCGCACACAGACTAGATTTATTGCATTGTCACAGTGAACCATTTAACAATTTTAATAAATACTGTCCCTTGCTTTGGCTCTACTTAAATATTCAAATTAGATACACTTTTATTGACCCAGAAACTGGGCTAGATTTACCAAGAGTCATTAAAATGTCTAAAAACAGATGTCTCCCAGAGAACTGCCAATATAGACAGTAAGAAAAGACACAAATATATATAGAAAGTGAAATAACAATAAAAAGTGTTAGTAACAACCCAAAACAAATAGAGAAATACTGCAGGACAGCATGTGATGAAAGGCCAAGCCATTGTCCAGGAAATAGTTGCCATAGGGATTCAGTACCAAGACTGCCTTGTATCATTGTGGCATCTGAATATGGTATCGAGAGAAACAAGGGTGCTCAGGTTCTGCTCACCTTGGCACTGGCTATGTCTCACCTGCAGTGCTGACTTTGTTCTGGCCATGTCACTTTAAAAAGAACATGGTCCAAGGAGAAGAGGTTCTGAGGTAAAATCACGTCTTGTGGAGAAGTGCTGACTGAGTTGTAGCTGCTTTTTCTGGAGAAGGTACGGTGTTCGGAAAAGAGTATGGCCACTCTCTACAACCCTTCCTCTTCATCCTCCCTAGTCACCTCTCCAGTGGGGCTGACACCAGGGGGTGCCATTGACATGGATTACAATGTGAAGTATGCAATGCACTGCCCCAATCACCACCATTGTAAAAAGGGATTGGAGTTTTTCCATGTGGCCCGAAAAGGTCAATAAAGACTAAAAGACCAGAAAACAAGGGTAGTGAGATTTTGGGTTAAGATAAGACATTCTGATGGTGAGAGAAGCAAGACTAAGTAGCTCTACAGGCAGGTGTTTGGAACAGGGTCTTTTAGAGAGATGTTCGTGTTTCTAAGATTGATTATGATGGCAACCAGTAAGTTATGTGTTTATGATGTGACTGCCCTCATAGTATTTTATGTTTTTCAGAAGTGTTCTCTTTCTTAATCATCACAGTGATACTCCCAGTATTATTGAACAAGTTGTGTAGTTTTTCTCAGGTCACACACACAGAGAGAGAACAAATAAAAGAGCTCCAGTCACCCATTTCAGAATGGAAACTCTTGACCATTATGCCACATTGCCTCCCAACAAAGAGTTACAAAAGCCCATCTTTCTTTGGGACCAGCAATTAGCATAATGGCTATGTCGCTGGACTCCCATGTAGTCTACCACGGTTCGTGTCCTGGAACTGGTGGCTTAAAACTCACGCCGGGTGCGTGTGCCTGCGTGCCCAAGATCCCGAGAGGAGAATGGAGGAGAAGGGATTGCAGCGTGGCCATCCCCCCGGGGGGTGATTTCTCTCTTTCTGTCTCTCTCTCTCTGTCTGGTGAGTGCACGCGCCCTATAGCAAAAACCTCTCAAAAAAAAAAAAAAAAAAAAATTCCCCATCTTTCTTTGTGTGCTCAGCTGTTCAGTTGTAGGTAAACTTGATATACACATAAAATTAGGTCTTCACATTATACATCAAAGGATAAAGTCACTTCTGTGGAACAAGGGTAGCCAAACTGGATTTGCCTTGCTCTCACTATTCACTGGTATCTGCAAAGCGAACCTGCACACCTGGGCTCCAGATGTAAAAAGCTGTCTTACACACAGTATATGCTTCCAGATCCAATTCTGTCACTTTAAGCAACCAATCTATGAAAGATTTGCAAAGGCGAAACTGAATATTTCAATTTTGTCATTTCCCAAATGCCCTCCCACAAAATAACACCTTAGGGAGTCAAGATGTGGCCTTAGAAGATACTTCAGAGCTGCTGCTGGGAGCTGAAGGGAATGGAGCACATCTGAGCACACTCGATGCCCACTGTCACTTTGGAAACTCTGAGAAGGAAGGGGAAAGCAAAGCCCCGAACTGTGTGCACGTCTGACAGCTGCAGCTCTCTCGTTACAAGTGCTATGTCTACGCACCGAAGACCACAGTGAGACCCTCACTGAGCCTCTGTTAGTGCTAAAACAGATGTTCCTTCAGCACTCACATCTTAGGTGGCCACTTTCACGGGGTGGAAAAGGATAATCTAAACCTTCCTGTTCTTGCCAAAATAACCATGTGTAGGTCTTTGTTCTGCACGTCTCTGGAACACACAGATAGATTTCCAAGCAGTGAGAACCTCCTGTCCTGCTCAAGTTTTGGACAAACTCTTGTTCTGCCCATTTCACCCCAGTTTCCTGAATCCCTGGCAGTAGGGCTCCCATCATTGGAGCCTGAGAGCCTCCTTTGTAAGGATAGTTTGCACAGCTAAAGCCATCAAGGCAGGTAGTGAAGGACATGGGCTTTAAGCCAATTACAGCAATGACAGGCATTGGCTTGGCTTCCCTGGCTAAGAGGTCATCCCTCTGCAGGTTTGCTTGCCTCACGTGGCTCCAGTCCAGAGGAAGGCAGTAGAGTTACTGCCAGTGGGTTGCAGTTGGCTTTGCCTGGTTGTGGGAGGATGGCAGAGGACTGACCTGTTGCTGGTTCAAAAGCTTTTGCTCTTTAAGCTGATAGAGAAACAAGCTGGGGAGCAATAAAACTAATCAACCAAAGCAATTCAAACACGAAGGACAGAAATTTATACTCCAACCTTCCTTTCACGTTCTTTCTCCATGGGTTTTGGGCATTTGTAGCAGAAAGAGAATATGGAATGAAATGGACTTACAAAAGAGAAGTTAGAAAACTGTATGAAGAGGCAATGTGATAAAGAAAGAAAAATGGACTTGGAGCAAGAACAGTCAGATCTGGGCCTGTCTTGGTGCCTGTGTGGCCCTAGGCAAGTTGCCTTTCAGCTGTAGGATCTGGGTCCTATGTCCCTTTTAGCTGGAAGATTAAGACCTAAGAGTTCTTAGTTATATAAACAGAATTCTTCCAAGGTCATAATTGTTCCCATAATCAAGAACTATTTAATAAGTAAGCACCAGCGTGTGATTTTCTGGAGATAAGAACAAAAGGAAATGGTATTTACAGGCTAGATAACTATGACATGAACCAACGACTAAGCATGTGAGGTCTAAAAATTCAACTAATTTATATTATGAATTGAATAAACCAAAAAAAAAAAAAAGAGCTCATATCATAGGTCAGTTAGTTTAAGAGGCCCTTGAAGCTGCATTTTCAGTGGGGGAAATGGAACTTTTGAATTTAAGATGGCATCTTCCATTTTAGTTGCTCAAAAGTCTGCACCACACAGGGACTTTCTGGCCTAAGGAGAAACCCAAGCATCTGCATGGCAGAACTATGATCCTTTGCCATCTGCAACAGACATGGAGGGATGATGGATCTCAGAAGGAACCCTCTGGGTTGACTGTCATAAATACTGAAGATAGAAGCTGCATAGCCACACTTACTGGAGTGGATCTCCTTTTACGGATGGCCCTGGTAACCCTACAGGGACTAAGAATGTTTAAGAAACGACCAATGCTCAATAAGATGGGCAATGAGGATTCAAGTTCAGGTTGCCTGACTTCAGAGCAAATGGGTTTTGTTTTGTTTAGATTTTTTTTTCCATAGGGCACATGTGCTCGCTGGAGAGAGACAGAGAGAGGGAAAGTGAGAAATCATCTCCCAGGGGGATGGCAATGCTGCAATTCCTTCTTCTCCATTCTCCTCTTGGGATTTTGGGCAGGGCATGTAGGCACATGCACCTGGTTTGATTTTTCAAGCTGCTGGGTCCTGAACTCAAACTACAGGGCATGTGGGAATCCAGCACCTTAACCACCACGCCACCTGCTGGCCCTCAGAGCAAACAGTTGTAACCACCATTCTTCACGCCTTGCTTCAGAATGCTGCACCTGTCACTGCTGGCCTATCATTACTTCTTGCCTCACTGCTAATGTTCGGACGTGAGGTGACTTACCCGATGACCAGTAAGGGAAAGAAACTCACACAGGTATCCCAGGCCTTGCTTTCCTCTCTTATATGAGGATCCGGCTTCCCCTGACACTCTTACACTCTTCTCTGCTCTGTCATGTCAGGTCACTCAGGGAGAGGGCTTAAGTTTTCTGACACTACCTTTAAGTGTGGTGATACTTCCTGACACTAGGGTATAGAAGGAGCATATGTCCTAGCTGTTCTCACGAACCAAGGTGATATTTAGACCTCCCTTTGCCTCATTCCTTGTCCAGATGGGTATATAGATTTCTTAAATAAACTTTTTCGGTTCCCTTTAAAATGCCATGCTCACTTAGCTATTTTTTCACAGAACAAACAAAACAAGAACCTACTGTCCCACCATTATACTACAACTCTTATTATAATGTATCAGCTTTTTCTTAAAATCATAATCAGCAAACATTTGTAAGCCATATGTTTCTACCCACACGTGACAACCCGAATTTCAGGATTAATTGCGACAGGCATTTCCCCAAGAGCCTCCATGAATAGCAACAAGGATGAGTAGAAACCCCAGGCTTCAGCTGTCCCCACTGCCATGTCAGGTTTTGATATTTTCTTTCCTAAGTAAAGTCCAAAAGAAATGGCTTCACAGGTCTTCCGGAGTCTATATGACAAGGAAAATTCATTCTCACGAAGGCAACCAGACCCTTATCATTTGACACTAATGAGCGGCCCTTCCCTTAGCTTAGGGGGATCTGGAGGAGGAGGAGCAGATAACCTCTAGCCTAAATAAGTAAAATCATCACTATTCTGGAATCTCTCTGAAGCATGGCCGATTACAGTGTGGAATTCCACAGGCCACGTGTCCCTCTTGGACCCTATCCAGGGGAGTAAGTTATCAGAAGGACCTCATTATAACATAGGGCCCCAGGACAGGGCTAGTTGGCAGTCTGTAGGGGGGCTGGTAAAATTCTGATGCTAGTCTGTTTCATCACGGCAGCTTGTTAATACAATCAAGCCTCAGTTACATAAGAATCAACAGCCCGAGTTGTCATCCATCCTTTCCTTGTTCCTTCATCGCCTGGTTGAGCCTCTAGCTTGTTTCATAGGGCAACTCTGGGTGTCAGGCAAAATAAGTGGCTCTAGTTTGAAATGCCTAATCCAGAGGATTTTCTCATACTGTGTCATTTTCTGTCACTGGCACCTCTGCTCTATGCCACGCTCTTGGCTAATTGAAGTGGCCAAAGGCATGAGGATCCAGCTAATGGGTTCGACCTTTCCTTAGGGGTCAGACACCATGAATGGAGGCTCCCACTTGGCCAGGCTTGGATTATGGTAAGAGGTCTTCAGAATCCCCCTGGAGTCTCTACTGGCTTTAGGATGAAAACCATCTTGGCCCCATCGATGAACGTAAGTGATTTAATGACAGTTTGCAAAGCACCGAGATTAAACAGAATGGGGACAGGAGCACAGCACAGGAACTTGGGCTCCAGAAGAGCTGCCTAAGCACAGATTATTTTTCTGTGGTACTTGAGAAGAACAAATGAAGAAAGAATTTTCCTTTCGTTCATCTAGCCCTTGGCATTGTTTACTTTCCTTTTTATTGTTCTGAACGACACTTAGAGCTCTGGCAGGGTTTCTGTCCTAAAATCTTATTGGCAAAGGATTATTTTCAGCTGTTTCAAATCATATCTGATAGGTGGAATGCTTTGCCTGGGCTCATCACTTTACCTCAGAAGAAATAAAGTTCACCGTTTTAAATGACGGTATTGATTGTCCGTAGCTGTGTTTTCTACATGTTACGTGGCAAACTTCGTTTAAAGTTCATCATTAAAAAAAGAACAACGCGGCCAGCTTCATAGTGCAGAGGTTAAGTATTGTGCAGAGAAAGATGAATTCCACTCGGCTGACCTGGGTTTGAGCCCCAACGTCTGGAAAATGTGTTGTTCCAGTTCTTGAAAAAACATGCCGGGCATGTGTGTAAACTAGGATTCCAATGGGATGGGGAATTGGAAGAAAAAGGATTGCAGTATGACCAGGACTTTTTTTGGGGTGCTTTCTCTCTCTACTGTCTCTCTCTCTCTCTCGTGTATGCACATGCCTTCTATCAGACAAAAAAAAGACTATAAAACTCCCAACTCTGTTGGTATCTGGTAATACCCTAACACTGGTATTTTGGACCATCATTGCCTTATGTCAGGTTTTCTGTGCATGTAGAGTAATTTTTGGTCAATGATGCTTTTGTCAACTGTTAATTTTGAGACAATATGAGATTCAATAGTTGTGAAAAAATTTTAAATGTGCTTTTAATATTTGCAAAGTTGAATTCTGTCCTCTTTAAACAGCAACCCAATTTGCCGTTATTCACACCATCTGTTGGGGTGGGTAAGGTTGGGTAAACTTTATGTGCTGCCTTTCTAGAACATGGACAAAATTATCAGCAGAGAGAAATGAGCCTTTTGACTGTGATGATTTGTGGAAAGTTCAGATAATTTAGCAGACTTCCCTGACACCTGTGAAGAGAACCATGTGAGAGAGTGTGAGGCCACAATCGAACTGGACTGCTTGAGTTAAATCCCCGCTGCTCAGCTGCAGTGGATCGAATGGTGCCCCCCCCCCACACACACAAAAAAAAAAGAAGTAGAACCTGTAAATATGACCTTATTTTGAAAAGTAGTCTTTGTGGATGCAGGAGGATACTTCAAAAACTTGGTGGAAAATGAAATTAAACTATTCATTTGGTGCAAACATTTTTTTAAATCCATGCATAGTTTTTTTCATAATACACATTATGCAAGATCCCCCTTGAAGATCCCCTTGCAATACTGAGATGAGAGCATCCTGAATCCCTCAGGTGGGTCCAGAATTCAATGACAAGCGTCCTTAAAAAAGACAGAAGAATGGAAAACATGAACCCAGAAGAGAAGACTAGGTCAAGATGGAGTTTCATAGACTGAATGGAGTGGTGTGGCCATAGGCCAAGAAATGCGTGGTGCCACTAGCTGCTGGAAGAGGCACAGGAGTATCCTCAGGAGCTTTTGCAGGGAGTACAGTCCTGCTGCCACCTTGACATGGGACTGCGCTCCAGAATTCTGAGAGAAAATTTGCAGTGGTTTGAAGCTGCCCACTGTGTGGTAATTTGTGATGGCAGCTGCAGGGAACTAATATGTCACTTAACCACCTGAGTGGACTTGCCAAGCTATTTAACCTTCGTGCACCAGTCCCTTCAAAGGAAAACCTTCCTCCTGGGGTTGTTGTGAGGATAAAACACTCTGACAAAGTGACCAGTGTAGACCAGGGCCTGGTACCTCATATGTGCTACACAAGCATTTCATTCATGGCAGTAGATTTGCTCCTCTAAATTCGACAGAGCTTGAATTTCAACCCTGTAAGTGCTGTTTAGAAGAGTTGTCATCTGGGGAACAGGATACTTCTGGAAGCATCGGCTCTAGCTGATCTCAGTGCCTCAGCATTATTTCCCAAATAATTATTTTTTTCAATAGTAGGAAGCAGGGGTAGGTTTCCTTATAAGACCCATTACTTAAATGTCTATAAATCTGACTGCCTTTAAGGAAATGTGACTTCTGGGGACCAGCAGTTGGCATAATGGCTATGTCACTGCACTCCCATGTAGTTGACTGAGGTTCAAGTCCCGGACCCGGTGGCTTAAACTCATGCTGGGCGCATGTGCGTGTATGCCCAAGATCCCGAGAGAATGGAGAAGGGATTGCAGTGTGGCCATCCCCCCTGGGGGGTGATTTCTCGCTTTCTGTCTCTCTGTCTCTGTCTTTCTGCCGAGTGCACGTACCCTATAGCAAAAGCCTCTCAAAAATTAAAAAAAAAAAAAAAAAAAAAAAGAGAGGTTGTGACTTCTGGAGGTTTATGTGCTGGGATTTTAATAGTATATATAGCCAAAGATATATGAATGTTTTCTTGACCCCATGCTTTCTGTGAACCTTAATCTACCTGCTTTAGCAGCTGTTAGGACCCCACTCCAGCAAAGAGGGACTGCTGCCTATTAGTCTGGAGATGGTAACTATGATAAGTCTGTTGGGAGGGGACTTAGTAGGGGATGTAGAGGAGACTGGCCACCAGGAAGCTATACTTTCTGGCCTTTAAATACCTTTTTTTAGTCTAAGGATCAATAGTTCTATGTTGCCATGATTTGTAGGAAGGCACAATTTTTTTTTTCTTTTTCTTCCCCCTCCCCCCCTTTTTTTTGAGAGAGAGATTTTTGCTATAGGGTGCATGGGCTCACCAGAGACAGAGAGAGAAACAGAGAGACAGAGAAAGTGAGAAATCACCCCCAAGGGGGTTGGCCATGGTGCAATCTCTTCTCCATCCTCCTGTCAGGATTTTGGGCATGAATGCACACACGCCCAGAGAGAGTTTCAAGCCACTGGGTCTAGGACTCAAACCATGGTTGACTATGTGGGAGTCCAGCGTAGGAAACTAATATATCACTTAACCACCTAAGTAGATTTGGCCAAATCCACTAAATCACTATGCCACCTCCTGGCCCCAGAAGGCACAATTCTTAATGGAGAGTGTCCTCTAAAAAGAAATCATAGATGTAAATATCCCATGTCTTAGTGAAGACAGAAATTTTTGCAGCTGCCCCCTGACCATAGCTGATCAGCTTTTGGTAGACCAACCCATATCCCTAAAACTCTGGTCCCTCTCTGCAGGCATAGCTGTGCAATGTGTGGTGTGGGGTCTTTGGCAACCACTTTTCTGCCTACTTAATTTTTTGTAGTAAGAGAGAATAAAATTGGCACACAGAAAAAGAAAGGAGTAAGTACCTGGAGAGGGACTTTTGAAGTCATGGGGATTTGCTGCATTGCTGCCTTTCTCAAATAATGTGAGAAAACCTATATCCTACCAGTGTAGTCCCTGTTTCTTTGTTGCAATTTCCATGACCTGACCCAGGGCTAGAACTTTGCTTTTAAATGAACACCCAAATGACAAAGAGCATGTGAACAACAGCTTGTTGGTACACCAGATTACCTCTGTGACCTCTTCCAGACTAGAGGTTCTCCAGTGTGACCCTAGGTCATCTGTGAAGGGAGAATCTAAAGCGACTCAGTGGATGGTTCCAGAACTCCAGAGGTTGATACCGTAATTTCGTCTTATTCAAATTGTACATCTATGTCTGTCTTTCCTCTTTCCTCTTCCCTGTCACAGATGTGTCTTTAATGTCATTTTTATGGTTTGGAGTATTGAATTACTAAGATCCCCTTTTTGGTTCATAAGCAGAGTAAGGAGAGGTGAAGAAAGTAGGCAGGCTTGCAAATGAGAAGTGACTCGTGAAGAGCTAAGCTGAAACTCATGATACGTATGTGTGAGAGAGAAATCTTCAGAGAAAGGGAACGGAATTGTAAGCTGTGGGATTCAGAGAGAGAGGGTTGGTGCCTGAAGATGTCTCATTTGATCAGTCAGCTCAGTGGAACAACTAAATTGACTAAAGTCATAATATGTAAGAATTCTCTGTTCCAAACTCTGTTTCTGGCAACTTAAAAAGTTATTTCCCTTTCCCAAAGAGCTTAACTTGATCCCAGCAAAAAGTCTTGGCAGATGAGAACCTGGGTAAGGATCATGAGTGACTAGGTCTACTTGCCTTCCTGGAAAGAAACATGCACATTGGACAATTTTTTCGAGGCCCTGCTAGAAGCTTCTAAAGTTTAGTGGCATCTGGTCTTTAACACTGGACATTAAACTTGTTGATTTTTACCCTGGACCATCTGTTTCTTGACTTTCCATGGAATCCTTCATTTAGGACAAGTGGAGAAAGAAATAATCTATTTTTATTTCTTTCTGTTTTGCCTTCTCATCTGAGTCACGGCATTAGAAAGGGAAGACCTCCTGGTCTGATGATGTTTTGAAAGATCAGACAGAAAGGGAGAAAAACCGAGCATGACCTGATGACCATTTAAAATCTGTTCCCAGATCACTGGTTGATAGTATTTACAGCAGTCATGGCAGTGAGGTGCAGGGACTCTGGGATCTGCCTGTGGTGTTTGAATTCCAGGGCAGCCCATTCCTATTTCTAGACAAGTGCTTGGGCAAGTTATCGGACCACTTGGATTCAATATTCTGGCCTACGAAGTTAGATTGTGACAATTCCTACCTCACTGAGACATTGCATATTATTTCATTTAATTCTTGCTATGTCTCAGTGAGCACCCATAAACAGTAGTTATTATCATTATTAAATATTAATAATATTTCTAATGTAAAATGGGAGAAAGCAATGTTATGTGCTCTGCACTGGCCTGAGAACTTATAGCAGGAACAATGCTAAGTGGAGGGCCTATGTCCTCATGGTTAAGGACCCAGATACCACATGTCTGACTGCAGTTCAAATCCCAGCCCCAGTGGCTTGAAAAACACACTGGGCACATGCATGTGCATGCTCAAAATCCCAATTGGATGAGAAATGGAGAAGGGATTATGATGTACCCTCCCCCATTGGGAGATGCTTTCTCCCTTTCTGTCTCTGTCTCTCTCTAGAGAACACATGTGTCCTCTGACAACTAAAAAAGAGAAAAAAGGAAAAATGCAAAGTGGAACACCTAGGGTATTCCTTAAATTCATCCCACTCCAAAGAATTTAGTGTTACTACATATGGTATATGAAGATCAAGGATGGCCATTTCCAAAGTGGTGAATGCCTTAGTGACCTTTTCTCCATTGTGATTCATCTGTCATGCCCTCAATTTCAGTGGTCCTGGTCATTCCAAACCAGCCATATTCAAAGGAATGTTGCATTGTGGTAAGTCTAGAGGCACCCTGACCAAAGCTTCTTACAAACCCAGGTAGCAGGTGGGCTAGTGCAGGCTTCCCCTGGAAAATGCTTGCTGAGCATTGCAGAGAGCCTCACTTTTAGAGTACTTCAGATGCTTCATCATACAATTTTGATAATCAGAAGGAAGGCATAATAATTACCGAATTACCCGCTTGGAAAAAATGCTGGTTTTCATTGGAGGAGGTTAAGAAGCTGATTTTTTTCCACTCTGCAACCACTATTTATTGCATGAGATTTCAGAAGATGATAAAAAGGCAAGTTTATGGAGATACCATGAGATTGTATAAATAATATGAAGTTTGGGAAAGATAAAGCAAAGAAAATTGAGGCCAAAACATCTAACTTTGCAGTCCATACTCAGCCAAAACTCTCCTTGAATTAAAGCAGCGACCGTATAACTTGTATACAAAATGCCTTTAAAGTTCTTCCATAAATATGAAGAAAAAAAGAAGAGTCTGTTTAGCACTACCATGGCAAAATTCCTTACTGTGGGTTTATAGGCACTAGTTCAAGTGGTCTCCAAATACCATTTTTTGTATTTTAATTATAAATAAGAAAGAACAGATTCTACCCTTACAACTTATACTCCCATGCAGCCTCCAGGCACAGAGGACAGAGTTCTTGAGGGAAAAAGGAAAGCTTCATTCCTGGCCTCGGATAGCAAAGTTAAAGTCTGACTGAATGTTCACATCCACCTTGTTTCTCTTTTGAAAACCACATATTATGTAATATCTTGAATGTTTACATTCTCCCTGCCTTTTCGAGCCTTCATCATCATTTCTGTTTTTATTTAAACAAAGTTTCGTTTCAAATAGGTTGTGAATCAAGTTGAATGAGCAATAATACGTAAGTCATCAAGGTAATACAGAAATTCTGAGAATTCTAGTTTTCCCTTTGTGCTTGCCACCGTTCTGTATGTTGAAATCTAGAAGCTTCTCTGTGTAGGTAGACTAATTCCTCGGGATCATGGAAAGGGGTAACGTCTTGGTCTTTGCTCTAAGAAAGGCAACAACTGCTGTGACCCATGGTTGAACAATGACTCAGTCACATGGCTGGAAAAAGGGAAAAAAGTGGCTATGGAGAGCTGCTCTTAAATAACTGGAGCCCCAAATGCATATGTATTTGACCAAGCCACCCCATCCCCAACACCCAATATCTACCATTATGAAGAGTAACGATGTGGAAATAGCCACGCTGGCTTCTTGGGTCCATTAGCCATTTGAGTATTCCTTTATTACAGTTCGTAAAACTACTGAACTCTAATTGCATGATATGGAAATGTATGAGATGAACGAAGACTAGGGGATATTTGTCCTTGACCCCATAGCCCCAGGGCAGACTGACTTGTCTACATATAAAATAGTTTTCAACTACATTTTTTTTTAGAGATTTTTGCTACAGGGCACATGTGCTCACCGGAGAAACAGAGAGACAGAAAGTGAGAAATCAGCCCCCAGGGCAATGGCCATGCAACAATCCTTTCTCCTCCATTCTCCTCTTGGAATCTTGAGCACTCAGGCATATGCGCCCAGTGTGAGTTTTAAGCCACCAGGTCTGTGACTTGAACTGCGGTTGACTATGTGGGAGTCCAGTGATGTAACCATTACACCATCTGCAGGTTCTGCTATCAACTAAATTGAGACCATTAGAGTTAAGGTTTCTTTAAAAATGTTACACAAACGCCATTTGTAAAAAGTATTTACAATCATGATTTTATGAATTTTTCCCAATATTCCTATGATTTGAATAGAAATTACTATTTTCATTTTACCAATGAAGAGAGAGTCTCAGTACTAAATACAGGAAAAGTATGTGATCTTACTATTATGATAAAAAATACACATTAAGGGACCAGCCGATGGCATAATGGTTACGTCGCTGGACTCCCACGTAGTTGACCATGATCCAAGTCCTGGACCCAGTGGCTTAAACCTCACACTGAGTGCATATGCATGCATGTCCAACATCCTGAGAGGAGAATAGAGGAGAAGGGATTGCGGCATGGCCATCCCCCCAGGCGTGATTTCTTGCTTTCTCACTGTCTCTGTCTCTCTGGTGAGAGCACATGCCCTGTAACAAAAATTTTTTAAGAGTAAAAAAAAAGAAAGAGTACACATCAAAACAAGAAACCATATTTTGACCACAATATATTTGATGCACAAATATGTACATCGTCAAATCAGCCAGACTTGACACACAGATAATGTCTTATGCTGGCAGAGTTGCAATGGGATAGAAATTTTCTTTCTGCTTGTGGGTTCCATCCATATTGGTTAAGCCTTTCTGCAGAGCAATTTGTAATGTGTATCAGGACCTTTAAAAGTATTTATTCATTTGAATGAAATAATTTTATTTCTGATATTTTCTTCTAAGAAAGTAATAAGAAATGTGAACAGAGTTTGTATGCAAAGGTGCTTCTCACAGTGTTCTTTGTAATGGTGAAAACATGGAAATAACCTAAATATTCAACCATAGGAAAATAGTTACGATACATTTATTTAATGAAATATTATGGAGCCCCTAAAAATGATATTTTTGCAGAACTATATGTGAGATGAAAAAATGTTCAAAATGTAACGTTAAATGAAAAAAATGAAGATGACTTATGTAACAGCATGATCAGTTAATATAAATACATATATGTTAATCTACGTAAACTAAGCTGGAAAATAATTTAGTTAACTCAAGGTCACTTAGCTGCCCAGTGGAGGAACCAGCACTTAAAAACCAGTTCGGACACTAATCGCGGTGTCTCCTTCCCCATACCAGTGTCTCCGAAAACATTTAGTTTGAGCAACACATCATTAAGTTATTAGAAAACAAACCATTCGTGGAATTGTGCTAGTGTCCATTACTACTTTGATTAGATTCTGAAATACAACTAAATTTTGGGGTCTGTTTACTGTTCCCAGTCCTGCAGGTTGTTGACTCTTTATTTACATTAGAACACTCAACCATGATGAATTTACTATACTGAGGAGTTCAGTTTCCAAAATGCATTACCTGCATGAGAAATGAAACCCTCTTAACACACAGAACCATAGAAACCCAGGATAAAAGATGACCTAGAAATGCTATTTTTTTTCTAGCAATTTTCAGAAGGAATCTGATCAAAATTACCGTGATAATTTTCTAAAAATATAGATTCAGATCCCACACCAAGAGATTCTATTTTAATCAGTCTGGGATGGAACCTGGCCTCTGTATTTCTAAAGTCCTCTGGACAAGACCATTTTTAAACCACTCTAAACAGTGATAGAAACATGTCTGATGAGGAACCTATATGCACAATGAATTGCATGTGGTGATTCCACTACTTAAGACTAGAAAAATTCCTCCTCGAAATGAGAATTCATTAATAACCTGTATATACTGGCCACTGAGTTCTGTAACCCTTGACTTCCCCACTTTATGGTTAAAGGGGGAATCATCTTATCTCCCAGTGCTGCCATATTGGTTATTTATTGCTGCTTAACCCATGGCTCCCAAATCTTAGTGGCTCCAGACAACAAATATTTATTATCTCATAGTTTCTATGGGTCAAAAATACGGACACAGCTTAACTGTGCACGCCTAGGTCAAGGTCTCTCTTGAGGTTGCAAGCAAGCTGTTGACCAGGGCTGAAGTCTCATCTGAAGTCCAGAGAGGAGGAGAAAGGGGAGAGAGAATGTGCTTCTAAGCTCCCGTGTGTAGTTATTGGCAGGGCTCTGTTTATCACCACAGAGTTGACTCATAACGTGGCAGCTGATTTTGAACAGAAAATAGCTGTTAGAGAGAGAAAGGAGAGAGAGAGAGAGAGAACACACAAAAAGTAGGATAATGTGCATCTGACATAGAAATCACATTTTTTTAATGATCTAATCTCAGAAGTGGCATTCTACCACATTTTTGTATTTGTTAAAAGTCAACTTCAGCACAGAATCCAGGGAGAGAAGTACACAAGGGTGAGACTACCAGGACTAAGGGTCATTGTGGGCCATCTTAGAGGGCACTTTCCACTCTGTCTTAGGCAAACAATGGAAATCAAATTATGTACAAACCATCTTCACCTCTATTCTTCACTCTCATGCAAGTAGGCGTAGATGGGTCTGGAGTGAACTCTGTCTAGTGATGGGAGTTAAGCTAGTAGACTTCAAATCAGAAGGAAAACAACCTGCAAGTTTAGTTAGGTGATTGCTGAATTTTCACACACATGCCAGGAGCTAAGGCATCACCTTAGGCATGACCGGAGACACTCAATTAGTCAATAGAGTCGCTCAGTCTGTTTTTATCTTTTAAAGGCGTGCACGTTTCAAAGGATTTTGGAAATTGTTGTTTTCAACTCCCATCTTTTCTGGCCTTAACTTGTGAAGTGGTACTCAATTCTCCTAAAAAAGAAACTTATACTTCATGTTCCAGCCCCCAATGCTTAGGAGGCTGATAGAATTATATCTTCCATTCTGTTTAGAAGACACACAACAAATATTGAGTAAAAAATACGTATTTACTTATATGTTATACTTATGTAAATATATGCATATATGTGTATTGTGTGCATATCTGTGTAAGTGTGTGTGTGTTTACATATACATATATGTGCTTTTTTTCACATCTGCACATTTATTTTTTAAATGTGCACTTCCGCACACCATATGTCAGTGGGACAATCTGCAGTTCGTCAGTTTACTCCACTAGCTTCAGCTTACCCCTGGGAGCAGAACCTTCTAATACTGCGAACAAAGTGAGGTACCCAGGCTCAACTAGTTTACCCACTAGACCAACCATGGAAAGTTAAACCCCACTTGCCATCTGGTTGCCAGATGATCCCTGCTACAAGCATTTTCCAGCATTTCAACATGCTATGGAGTCAGAGTCACAAATTACAGCAGCAAATACAGCTGCACCATGGCTGCTTTAAGAACGGGGTGTTTTCTGTCTCTCCCCTTGAAGTCGCTAGTGAGGAGGGAGTCCCCATTGTCATTTCAGCTGCCAAGACATTTCATGCTAATGAGCTGTGAAAGGGAAGTCACTAATGATATGAAATCCCTTTTTATGGCCATGGCTGGGCCAAGGCCACCAGAGGGGTGGTGTTCTTCCCGGATGGGCCACTAGGAGAAGTTCTCAGCCGCCAGGGCTGATCCTTCTGTTCATGGAGGTGAGCAAGTAGGCTAATTCACAAGAGAAGCGCAAAGATTCTGGAGATATTGGTATATTCTCATCAGCCACTGTTCCCTTCCTCTCTGTCACCTCAAAGTTTTAGATGGGAGCTTAAGTTAGCTAGGTTCAGAGGAAAATGGAAGGGGAAATACTTTTGGCAGATCACCTAGGAAAACTAAAAAGTAATTCCCAAGGTGCCTGTTTGAGTTACTGAAAGTCCCATAAAAATTGCTATCCTATTGGAGTCCCCGTCCACCCTAATTCAAGCCAGCTGATGGCCTGGAAGACTTGCACAAAGGAAGCGCTGTGGTACAGTGAAAAGACCATGCTTAAGAGTTAGAGAACCTGGTCCATGTCTTCATTTTGCTATTTTTGGCCATATGATCTTGTGTAAAACACTAGAACTTGATGAGTTTCACACGTTTATCCATATGATACCATTAACTACTTCATATGGTCGTTATGAAATTAAGTTAGGTTATATCTGTAGAAGAAAAAGAATTAAAATAATGTCATTACTGAAAATATATCATTTTTGCCACTTCATTTTCATGACAGAAATTCTGCTTTCAGAGGTATGACTTTTTGGAGTAAGGTACTATTCTCCTAGTGCCCTTAAAAAAAGTCTTTGGGGCCAGGTAGTAATGCAACAGTAAGCTCAATGTTTTACAAGGCTGACACACATGAGAAGGTCATGAGTTCACATCCAGAGACCTCCCTGAATGTGCGAGGCCCTTGTATGCCCAGGATCTGGGGCTGGCTAAGGTTGGTGGTGGGGCAGGAGGGTAGATCCAAACACCAGGACTCTACTGGGGGGCTGACTCTCTCACTCTCTGTCTCTCTTGCTCATGGAATAAATAAATAAATAAATGAATAAATGAATGAATAAACAAACAAACAAACAAACAAACAAATAAATAAATAAATAAAATGTTAAAAGTGGATGTCTTTGAATAAAGGTAACAGAATCTATGAGTGGCCCATCAGTAGGTTTCTTTTCCTCAACAAATAGGTACCTTAAAGTACTAAACGAATGGGCATTCGAGAAAGAAAAGGATTTGAGAGAAACATGACCGTATCTTCAAATTGTTCATAGAGAAAAGGAGATCCATGGGGCAGGGAGACCACGGTTAAGAGTCTGATATTGGAGTCAGTTAAGTCTCTCTCTCCTACTGAGCTGTAAGTTCTTCTTTCCTGTTTGCTGATGTTTCCCCATATCTTATTCCAGTCCTTGGCATATAATAATTGCTCAATGAATGTTTGTGATAAGAGTCACATTTTGGAGATTTCATTCTTTTGCCTGGGGTCAGCCATCAATCAGCTGACAGACCTGGGCATTTTCCTGTATACGCTTATTTTTTGACTTCTGGCCTTTTCCTGTGATGTTTCTGAGGCTGGTGGAAATCCACGCATCTCTGAGGCATCCCAACACTGTCAAAGGCTTCCTGAATGCCCCAGAACCCCGACACAGAGGTGTTTGTAGTGTGGTGCTCCTACACACTGATCAATCTCTCAGTATCCAAGACTCCTGGATGATGAATAGCACTGATTCCACATGTGTCATGCAGGTGTAAGTGTAGTGTCAGAGTTAGGCCCTGGCCCAGAAGAAGAAACAACGTTGTCATCGGGAGCTAGGGGGCCAATAGGTTCCTGTCAGGGGCTGACTTGACCAGATTAGTCTAGGCACAGATCTTTTGTCAACTAGATCATGTATTACCAGTTTTATAATTCTTCTGTATGAAATAAATAAACATTATAGCTCTTGGGTAATTAGAGAACAGATACTGTCTCAAAAAAATCAGCTAACCTACCCATCCCCAAACCAACAAACAAATGCTTGCCCAGTATCCAAGACACTGAATGCCAGAGCCAAGAAAATCAGAAAGTACCAGAATAGTGAAGTGTCAGATTGGCTTTCACCTAATTAAAATAGCAGCTCAAATTTCTCTTTTTATCCAGCACATTCACTGAGCATGTTGAAACTCCCTGTGTTGTCCTGAAAAAAAAGCAAAGGCTATCAATGCTAAGTTTTCAAGAGGAAGTGGGAGGCAGTGACCCCCAGATGGTAACATTAGTGAGATTTATCTTTAAGAAAAATTTCTCCTTGTTGGTATTTCATTCTGATCCAATATTATCATACGTTCCTTTCCTTTCTCTCTAAAAAAAAAAAAATATGTGAGAAAACTATTTGCTCACGATTTATCTTCCCAAGGAATGTTTGTATTTGAAAATAAATACTTAATCCAAAAAGATCACTAATGACCCAACGTTTAAAAGTGCAGTGGCAGCTGGTGGACAGTGGGGTGGGGTGTGGCCAGAGCCTGGCCTGGTGGTTAAGGAGGCTGGATTCCACATGACCAACTGCACCGTTCAATATCCAGAAGCTTGAGAAACATACTGGGGACATGTGCATGCATGCTTGCCCAAAATCACTGACAGAAGGAGAAATGGAGATGGGATTGCAGTGTGACCATGTCCCATGGGAGATGTTTGTTGGTCTTTGTTCATTTTCCCAGGAGAGGGAGGAGACAGGATATCTTTATGATGTTCCTAATCACTTTCAGAGCTCTCCACCAGCTTGATTCCCAATAAGCTGCCTCCAGCAGTCCATCTGGAAGTCAGTTTAATCGTCTGTATGTAGGTGAGTGTATGTGCGTGTATTCTATTTCCTCTTATTAACTTAGGGACCATTTCTCACCTTGTTCTTTAGCTTTGCAGCCAAACTGAGTACAGGGCTCTTATTGATTTTTGTGGCCCGGAGTTGGGTTTCTCTCAATGAAAATGAAACATACTCGGATCAGTCCCATGGAACAAGGAACAAGCAGAGAAATAAATGAGCCATAAATTCAGGTGTACCCAAGTAGAAGCTGTAGTTGGATTTAATTTTTTCTTTGAGTGCAGGCCAAGTGCTGCAGTTGGGTTTCAACTGGCTGTATGGGGCTGATTTTTTGTAGCTTTTGCTATGAAACATAATTTCCATGATTCACCCTACTGACACAAGATCTGTAGCAAAAGTATAGGTTGCACACAACTCAGCTTACCTGGACTAGTAACTATGTTAGAGGCCAGTAAATTTGAAATGGGAGAGGTATGAAAAGGAGGAAGTTTCTTACTCTAGCCCTCTATCTCCTGTATGTTTGCATGGGTTGGACACATACAAAGAGGCTTCAAAAAGTTGGTGGAAAATGGAATTGAAATTTATCTTGGTGGAAAACATTTTGAAATCCATGCAGAACATTTTTCACAGCATGCATTTTTCTGAGAACTTTTTGAAGATCCTTCATAATTGTTAGGGAAAGAAGAAATATACTATATTCAATTTTGTAAATACCAATCTTGTTTTATGAACAAATAAAGTTAATTTTTTGAAGTCAGTGGAAATCGACAACTTTTGGGCAAGATCTGAACTGTATTTCTGCTGTTTCTGTTAGGCAAACACAGCTGAATGATTTCTTAGCTCTCTGGTTAAAGTATTGGACTTGGTATGTGCATTAAAGACCACTGTATTCAATCACTGAGTTTCAAGGATGGGGTTTGACCTCGTGGAATTTCCATTTTTATACAGAATGAGGGTATTTCACAACACGAGCATGACTTTGGTTCTTCTCTTAATTTCTGAAGAGATTAAATTCCATAAAACTTTTTAACCTCAGAGTTTCACATGTTGAGAAGAACAAGAGCCTGCAGAGGTCGCTCATTTTGAATATTTTTCTTTTAATTATTTTTTCGATGATATAAAAAGACTGCTGGGTGGTTGTTTGTTGTTTCTTCGTGAAACTTCTGTGAGGAGAGTCAAGGTAGAATTTCCTCTCTCTATTTTGTTTGCTTCCTTTCTTCCTACTTCACTTTGCTCATCTTGCCAAAACTAACGTTTCTTTATGGCTTTGGTATGCTTTATCCTCTAGAAGGACTTTTGATGTCTAAAGATTTAAAGTTTGGAATATGCCTTGGTGGCCTCGAGTTTGCAAGAAAACATTCTTAATCTCCTTAATGTCTTGCTTTTTGAACATGCCTTTGCTCAGTAACATGGCTTCCCTCTGTAAGATCTAATTAATCAAAACAGTGTTGGGCAAATATCTGGTAAATTTGCAGCGGTAGGCTGAAATTAGCTTTTGAGAAGTCACGACTTGCAGAACTTTGCATGCAGAACTGGCTTAGGAATCTAGGTGTTTCTGACCCAAGAAGAGAGCTACTATTATCCTTAATTCTAGTGGGTATTGGTCTAGCAGTGCTTAAGGAATCATCATAATCTTTCCTTTGCCCCAATCCATTCTTCATTCTTCAGAGGAATGGGAAGTCACATTTACTGGCTATTGTGTAGCATCTTAAGCACAAAATCAGAAAGACCAGTACTCATGGCTAATCTTCATGTGGCCAACACTTGTGTTTTTTAAAGTTTATTTAAGCATTGGGTCATTGGAAAGGTCACAACATATTTTTCTGTTTTTCTACACAAAAATGCATCATGACTTTTCTGACGACGCAATATTTCTTCCACAAGTGAGACAAAGAGAGAAAGAAAGAGTACTCCCAACAAGATCTCGATGCCATGATCCACACCCAGCTTCAGCCAGCGCGGGCCATGGACATACGAATGCCTGGTGTCCTCAGGGAGATCTCTGGATGTGTATCTTTCTATGGGGGTCACTCACAGAGCAACTCATTTTACTGCTGCACTACCGTTTAGCCCCACCAGCACCAATATTCTGTTCTACCCTTTGCCCTCATCTTTGTAACTATCTTGTAAATTCAGGCCACTGATCATGAGATGAACTGAGCACGTGGATAAACTGAGCAAATTCATTCCACATCTGTGAATATACTATTAGCACAAATTATGCTGTTGGAAGGTCTTTACCTGGCTATTTTGAATTTGTATTAAGGATTTTTAAAAGTGTCTTTTGTGCAATATTTTTTTTTTAAAAAAAGGAATCACACAAAAGCAGGGCCTATTTGATAAACTATAAGAATTAGGTCACATTTTAAAGAAAAAAAAAGTTTATTTTTGCTAAAATGGCAAGACCTATGTAGTTCCTGAAATTCCAGAATTCACTTATTCTGATAAGCCTCGGTGTTTATTGGTCAGGGTTCTGAGTTGCCAACAACAGAATCCATTCTGGCTAGTTTAAGCATGAAAGAGGCTTATTAAAACATATCAGGTAGATTACAGAAACACAGAAAGCAGGCTCAGAGTCACTCAGGAACAATGTCTTAGCCATACCACAGAAGTTTCCTGTGCTAAGTTGCCTTTGCCATGAATAGAACCATGTAAGGCGAGAGTATGTACTTGGTAATGAGTGGAGAAGGGACAGAAGAGTCAACAAAAGCTTCCTAGGGTAGGCCATTGTGGATTTCATGTCCTTAGGGATTCTTGGAGTAGAGGAAGGAAAACTGGAGAGAAGTGGAGAGAGCGAGAAGAGCCCTCTAGACAGAATGAGCCACACGAGCAATCACAGGACACTTGAAACAAACTGGAATACAAGGGTACCTGTATTTCGATTTGTCTTCATCATAGGCTACAAAGTGGGAGTGAGACAAGAAATAAATCTGAACAGTTAGGCTGGGCCAGAGGAAAACAGAGACAAGGGGGCAAAAGAGCAATTGTCCAGACAAACTCAGTTATGACATACCCATAGAGCATAAATTGCTAGCATGCTGTAAGGTGGCTGAACATTATTCAGGGATTGGCTTGTTTTGACCGAAGTCATCTAAATTATTTTAGAAAATGGGATCCAGGAACTCTTTTGGAATTGGCCCACATGAGCATGCACGATGAGCTTATCCAGATAAGCTTAAAATTGACACAGATAGCAGAGAAGAAAGCGAAAGCACAGCATGATAGTTACTGTGTAGAAAGGAAGGGAAGGCCACCTTCCACGGCCCCAGTCATTAAGTCACAGATGGCCCTACCCCAATATTCTTCAGAAGAAAGCGAACACAACCAGCAGAGAGACTGAAAGTGGATGCAAATGCTTCTTGCAAAAGTTTTAATGATACCCCCCTCACTTTAGCGAATCTGCTTCTTCCTTTGTCGGGGTTCAGAGTCAGAGATCTTACTAGAGGACCAATTATGACAGATCATCCATGCGTCCATCCATCCATCCATCCATCCATCCATCCATTCATCCGTTCATGAATCCATTCATTTGTCAAGGCTTTGATTCCCTTGGTACTGCATCACACAGTCCCTGCTCCTGACCTAGGTTGGGTACACACACACACACGCACACACTCTCTCTCTCTCTTACTTTGCAATGAATAAGCAAATGTTTAATAACAAAAATAAACCTTTTCCGTGGGACCAAGGGAGTATTTTTACATCAGGAAAACATTTAGCTACAAGGACAACATCACCACCTCCTCTGAGCATCCTACCTAGAAACATCCTTACTTCTTAATTAATCTCTCCCTCCTCCAGTAAATGAGGCCTACTTTTCTAATAGAACCCCCACACCATTTTTTTTGGGGGGGATATCTGGAATGATTTTCAATGACTATGCAGTTATTTTATTCAAGATTCCTCCCACACAGTTTTTCTCTGATACAACTCCAACACCAACTAAACATCAGTTTTTTATTCACAGTCAGGAATCCCCATACCTGGGTATTTGCCAAAGAAACACCACCTTCTGTCTCTGCTCATTTTAACCCCTGTCATCTCTAAGTAAAGCAATTTTACTTCCATTTTTGATTCCCATCACATAACATTGTGTCCCCTTGTTCAGCTGAAGTGGAGTAGGGAGGTCATTTTCTAAGCCCTATATTGAGAAATAGGACAGCTCAATGACTTTCACCGGGTGAAGTGGAGAACAGTGTGACCATTCCTCTAGTGGCACATTTGGCAATCTTTATACTTATCTATCTCCTGGAATTCTGAGATGAGGGACACAGTATAGAAGATGGAAAAAGAAAATTATTTTTATTATTAAATACAATCTTAGGGATCAGCAGATAGCATAATGATTACATTGCTAGACTCCCACATAGTTGACTATGGTTTGAGTCCTAGACTCGGCAACTTAAACTCACACTGGACACATGTGCTTATGTGCCCAAAATCCTGAGAGGAGAAAGGAGAAAAAAGGATTGCAGTGTGGCCATCCCTCGCTTTCTGTCTCTCTGTCTCTCTGGCAAGTACACACATCCTATAGCAAAAATCTCTCTCTAAAACAAAGAAACAAAAAAACAACAACAAAAATTTGGTGGGGCCAGCAGGCAGTGTGGCTGGATCCCACATGGCCAACTGCATGGTTCGAGTACCAGACACAGAAATCATGTGAAGTGCAGTTGCATGTGTGCCAAAAATCCCAAGAGGAGAGTGAAGGAGAAGGGATTGCAGAATGGCCATTCCCCCGGAAAGTGATTTCTCACTCTCCCTCTCTCTGTCTCTCTCTGCTGAGTGCATGTACCTTATAACAAAACTAAAATAAATAAGAAAGAAAGACAGAAAAAGAAAACATTTTCTTGAAAGCCTTCTTATATCTGGCCTCCTCCCCTGGTCCTGTTGTCCCTTGTGTAGCCTCCATAGCCCTATATGTTTACACCGTTCACAGAGCTTGCTCCATGCAGTAGAGTAGATAATGGTCCCCAAGGTGTCCAGTCCTCTCCCTAGTACCTGTCAATGTTGCCTGGTATGACAAAGGGGACCAAGTAGATATGATGGAAGATCTTGACCTGGCAAGATGATCCTGGATTATTTTGGTGGTCCACTGTCATCTCAAAGATCTTAGAAGAGGGATGCAGAAGAAATCATAGTTGGACAGAAGTAGGAGATGTGACGGTGGAAATGAAGTCGGAGCAATGTGAGGAAAGGGCAATGGAATGCAGGCAACCTCTAGAAGCAAGAAGAGGCAAGGGAATGGATTGTCCCCTAGAGTTTCCAAAAGAAACCAGGCCTACTACCTTTTTGACTTTAGCCCAGCAAAATTGATTTGAGAGTTCTGGATTCTAGAGCTGGAAGAGAATAAATTTGTGTTGATTGAAGTCCCCAGGTTTGTGGTAATTTCCTATAGCCATCCTGGGAAACTACAACGCTCCACTTACTGACATTTCTATATGAAAATTCATGTCTTTGAATAGGGACCACAATTCATTTTCATCTTCCTAGACTGGGTACACTATCATTTAGTCCTTTGAGGGTTCAAGGAACAGAGAATCATTCTAGTTAGAACAATCATTGTAATGATACATGGGAAAGAAAGGAACTAGAAAAACTGTCCCAGCGGCTGCCCTGCTAAGCCTTGTTGCCCAGTGGAACATCCTTTAGCAAACAGTGTTAGTTTTGCTAACAGAAGGAAAGTCAGTCGTTCAATTGCAACACTAGTGGCCTTTTTCTTAGACATAGGTACATGAGTCCATTTTAGTGGACCATTCAGTCAACTTCCCTTTGCTGTGCCACCAAATTACTCCATAGATCCTATAGTTACAATTTACACTTCCCTAAAGAAATAAGTAGTCTTTTGTGCCATCTCCCAGTGTGGGAATGTAAATGTGTTCCACTCTCAGTGTGGAGTTCTCTCTGGGGGCAAAGCTGCCTCACTAAACCTATTAGGTTTTTAGAAAAGTCATGATGTATTTTTCTGTTTATCTATGCAAAAATGTGTCATGACGTTTCCAATGACCCAATACTTCTGTGAAGCTGGCCAACCCACGTATGGCTGTCTTGGGGTTGGATACTGATCCCTGGTTCAAGCAACTATAGTAAGGACTTCCGGGTTGTGTGTTACTAAACTGGTACCTACAGGTGCGCTGCTGAGCACCAGGTCGTCATGGAATTTGCGGTCACGTAGAGCGCAGAGATGCCCCTCCAAACCACTGGTGCATAATCAACTCTCAACTAATGCTTTGTGAGGGAGAGTGATTCATGGAGGTACAAAAGAAATACAGGACACAAGACCTGCCCATAAGGACTTTGTCATCTAGGAGTAGGAGGAAAAAATATATCCAATCATTTGTAGCAGGACAGTGTTATATTCAATAGCTGTGTATCCCAATATAATAATGTGTTCTTTGTAGAGAAACAAAATTAGAGAAAACTGTATCAGCAATATAGGTAAGACCTCTCCCTTGATGAGAAATTCTGGTATGACTGAATTTTGTTCCATATTTTCTATTGGCAGTTCTGAGGCTTAGCTTCTAGTGGGTAATGTAGTAATTAGGTTTGTTAAGTTTTGTGAGCGTAGCTAGGTGAATAGAGGCTTTTCTTCCTTTGACACCTTTCTCTAACTCTAGGAAAACCTAGTGTTTAGGGAGAAGAAATTTAAACACGGTAACTAGCATACAAGAGGTCTTCAAAAATTTATAGAAAATTCATTTTGTGAAAAAATATGCAGCCCCAGTCTCTGTGATACAGTTGGTAGCATGATGGACGGCAGAGCTAGAAGCCACATGTTGATTAAGGTTTGAGTCCCAGACCGGATGTATCAGGCACATGTGCACATTCCCAGGATCCTAATAGGCTGGAGGACTAGAGAAAGGGGATTGTGGTGTGACCAAACCCTGTGAAGGGTATGTCTCTCTCTCTTTCTCTTTCTCTGGTACACATGTGTTCTATCACAAAGAAGGTGAAATTTAAAAAGAAAATAGATTTTGATTTTTTTTGGCACCAAGGAAACTCATATTTTAATTGTATTTTTTTCCCCACACAATTCTTGAATATCCTTATATTCACCTATTATAAGACCCTTTATAAAGGCATGGTAAGGTTAGGGCTCTAGGTTTTCATGAAAAAGCCATGTTATGTTACTAGAAGTACTAAAAATGGAGCCCAATTGGGAATCTGTGGAGAAACAAATTCTCATTGTAGGTGTGTTTAATTTTGGAAATCTGGGAGAATAGTACAGATTGAAAGCCCTCACCTTTTCCCCCTTGGGAGGACTAGAACACCCTCCTTCCTCCCTTCCCAGGAGTCGGCAGCCAGTGGGGAGGAGAGCGAGGGCATTCTGAGAATGCCTGACATAGTCAAAGATGCTCATCACCAGAAAAGTCTTAGGGCCTAGAGCCAAATAATTCCTGTAGGAAAGATGAGACTCCCTGGAGAAAATGGGGGAAAGCAGAGATATTAAAAGGACAAAGAAGTAAACAGAGGCTTGAAGGAAGGGAAGAAAAAAATGAGTAAATAAGAGAGGGTACAGCCCCAAGAGATGCCTTCAGATTGCCTGGGCAATGAGACCTCACTGTGTGCAGTATAAGGGACAGAGGAGGTAGGCTGGCCTACAATGCTTGGGTAAATACCACTTTGAGAACAATACCTTCAATGAAAACTAGCTTAAGTCTTCATCCAGATCCAGGGTTTTCTTGGTTTGGAAAAGCAGGGAAAAGAAAGAGGAAAAGGAGGAGGATAACTCTGGTCCCCCGTGGGCAGGCATGTACCAGTTTCCTCTAGGGTGCTGAGATAATGTAAGACAGGCTGGGGAGAGCAGAATTGGAAGGCAACACCTGGGAAGCAGGGGGCAATATTCCAAATCACCAAGTCAGAAATGTACACCTTTCGGTGGAGAAACAGACATCAACAGGATGCCTCTTTCAGTAGGCATTAGCTTGTCACAGAGCAAACTGAATACATAAGCATTCTGTTAGCTCTGCAAGCCAAAGAGTCCCAGTAAAGTATCCACTGAGCAGGGTGCGGTAAATGGAAATAAATTCTCACTAATTTGATATGCATAAAATATTATAGTAATCTCTTTATTTAATGTTATGGGCTTCCTGACTTATTTTCATGAATATAACCTCATTTATAATGAATTTTGTGGATCATGCATGACCTCAGCTTCCCTAATCCTATTTTTCTCAGAAAGTCACATATTCTTCAATTGAAAATTCTTCCACCACAAAAGTTTTCACAAAACCTCCATAGGCTGGTTGCAGACAGAATAAAACATGGTCAAATTGTGCAGCAGTACCAGTACCTGACAAGTTAGATTGTGGCAGATGGTATGGGAAACAGTAATAATGGCCATTATATACTGATTGGTTACTGCTCACCAGTCATTGCACTCTACATTTTATCTTATTTAATCCTCCCAACATCATGGTGAGGTGTCCTTATCCCCACTTTACTGTTATGGAATCTGAGACAGAGTATGAGTGAGTTGCTCAAAGTTCCATAACTAATAGGTAGCAGAGAGGAGATTTGAACCTAAAGCCATCTAAATCCAAAGCTCTTATGTGCTGCTTTTCTATGGATAGACAGCTGGTATGTAGGGCTTGTCCTATCTTTCCCTTGAAGGATGAGTGAAAAATTGGATATTGAAAAGAGAAGAAATTCAGGGCCAAAGGGTGGCATGGTGGTTAAGGGTGCTGGACTCCTACATGGCCTACTACAGTTTGAGTCCTGGACCTGGTGGCTTGCTTTCTCAC
This sequence comes from Tupaia tana, assembly GCA_026018925.1. Lineage (NCBI taxonomy): Eukaryota > Metazoa > Chordata > Mammalia > Scandentia > Tupaiidae > Tupaia > Tupaia tana. The sequence continues at coordinate 196,392,252 of JAKSZU010000003.1, forward strand.
TTTCTCTCTAACTCTCTCTCTCTCACTTTGTCCCTTTCTGGTCAAATTTTAAAAATCAGTCAATAAATCAATCAAGTAAAGTTCAATAAAAAAAAAATTGGGGAAGGGGAAGAAAAGAGAAGAAATTCAAACTGGAATTGGAACAGAGGAATAAGGATACGGATGAAGGTGGAAAGATCAGCATATTTGGACCTATGGTTCATACTATTATAGAATGTAGCAAGTACTGGGGATGGAAAATGAGATCGAACCAATTGGGGAAACCTTGAAATTCAGACTGAGGAGTTTCTGCACAGTTCACCATGGGAGACAGAGTTCTAGGTTTTTTAGTCTTAGTTGGAATGAGGCAACCAGTTCATCTTATTTAATAATCCTTTAGCCTATTTTTAAAGTGATGATTTTTGGCAACAATGACTTTGACAGGAAGTAAAGAGGTACAATACAGAGGGAAAGAGGAAAGGGAAGAGGGAGGGAAGAGCATGGTGGGTTAGTAGATAATATTTGCAAGAATAAAGGAAAATGTTTTGAAAAACTTAATTACTCATATAAATAGGTCCTTCTATGTAAATTGCTATCTGACAATATCAGGGCCTTTAGATATAGGAAGAAAAGAAAGGGTAGGAAAAGTGAATTCTATTCTTGCAGAAACTCTGAGCTTCAATTCTACTGGGAAGCAAATGGCAACTGATACTGTATCAAGCTGAGTGATTTCCATCATATACCTGGACCTTCTAAGCTCATCATAGCAGTTGATGTCTGTTTAAAGATCAGCTCTCCCAGTTATGGGCGGTGGGTTAGCCCCTTGAGTGGACTGCTATTGATAGATGTGAGTCCTGTTTTGGAAGAGGTGTGAAAACTGGTGGATTTTATTAAGGATGTCAGTGCCAGACACTTTTATTCATGTTGTATCATTGGGTCCTCCTGTAACCTTGTGCAATTACTATTTCTCTGCAACAGCTACAGAAACAGGTTGAGCACAAGCACCCAAGGTCACCCAGCTAGAGAGCTGAGGAACATAGCTTTGAACTTGGTTCTTTCTAATGCCAGATCAGTGCTCTTTCTCCCTCATCAAGATGGACTACAGATTAAAACAAACAAATGCCTTCCTTGAAATTAAAAAATACGCAAAAAATACCTATTTAATGACCACAGTAAGCTATATAGCCTCAGCCAGGTGCTTCTTTATAGTATATTCATTCTACTCACAGTTTCACGCCTAAAGTCAGACTTGTGTTCACAGATACGTATATATCAGCTGAACTTGCTATTGAAAGTAGTTAGATTAATTGCTGAGATGGCCATTGAACTTAAGCTGTGAAATATTGCTTTCATTGACTAAAAATGAAGATTTTCTGCTGAGACTCCTCCCTCCAGATTAATTTCTAGTGACCTCCATGTACTGAATGTCTAGACAGGTCCAAGACAATATCCAAATATCTGAATACGATTAAGGACAGAATATTCCTCAATTCCCATTGAATCTGATGCACAAAGTGTGAAAAACAGAATGGAAGAGAGATTGCAGATCACCTCACACTCTGCACACTCTGAATGCTCAGATTGAACCGCAAGAATTAGGAAGAAACACACAATCCATCAGGTGACCAGAAATCACCGCAGAGTCATAAGAAATAATATAGGAAAGCATGACAATACCTATCCTCCAAGGGAAAATAATAACTCCTTTTCATCCTCAGACAGTACAATGAAACTCATGGAAATGTCTAACAAAGAATTTGGAATATTCATAGTGACAAAGCTAACAGAGATAGAAGAGAAGAGAGACAATGAACTGCAGAAGAGGCAGTTGAAAAGAGTCAATGAGTTCCAGGAGGTGAGGAAATTCTTGAAAGGTCTGAGAGGAAATACACACCATAAAAAAGAATGAAATGGAATTGTTGGAGATGAAGGCTATAATACAGGAAGTCAAAGACTCCCTTGAAAGTATTAAAAGCTGACTAGATCATACAGAAAATCAAATCTCAGATGTGGAAGATAGTATCGCTGGTCTAGAAAAATTCACTATGAAGACTGAGAAAATTGCCCCCCAAAAAGAGAATAATATATGAGAAACAGTAGATACCATCAAATGTCCAAATATCCAGAGAGTTGGTATCCCAGAAGATGAAGAGACTCATAAGGGCATTATCTATTCCATGAAATCCTGGAAGAAAACTTTCCAAACCTAGCGAGGCATTCAAAGATCCATTCCCAAGAAATACAAAGGACTCCAAATAGAATCAACCCAAGAAGATCTTCTCCAAGACACATTATAGCCAGATTGACTAGGACCACAGACAAAGACAAGATACTAAATTTGGCAAGAAAGAAACAGCAAGTTACCTACAAACAATATCCCATCAGGCTAACAGCCGATCTCTCATCCGAAACAATTTGAGCAAGGAAAGAATGAGAAAATATACTCAAAGTGTTAAGGGAAAAGCAATTTCAGCCAAGAATACTGTACCTGGCAAGAATATCCTTCACATGGGAAGAAAAGACAAAAACATTTTCATATAAACAAAACCCGAAAGAATTTATCAACACCAGACCAGCTCTCTAAGAAGTTCTGAAGGGAGTGCTATACCAGGAAAATTAAATACAAACACACAGAAATAAGAATTTGAAAACTAAGAAAATGGCCAACTTAATCATAGGGACAAGTCCGGAGTTGACTAGTATATCCCAGAATTTAATCAGGAAGATTGGACAACAAAAGATAGATTAAGTACATGTGACTGAACTGGTGAAATAGAATCTCATGACTTTTGACTAAAACAATGCTGAGTTTCTTCTAGGCTTTGTTTTCTGGATTTAAGGATTTTTGTCTTATCTTGAGCTACTGATAGGTTCATGTAGCTACTATTTGAACAGAATCCTAACATGTTTCCTGGCTTTAAGTTTTAAGCAAAGCTCTCTTAGCATTTCTTTGATTTTGATTTATTAAAGCTAAAACTGCTTTTCTTGAAATTAAAAAATACATTAAAAAATACCTATTTAATGACCATAGTAAGTTATATAGCATCAGTTAGGTGCTACTTTGTAGTATATTCATTCTACTCAGTTTCATGCCTAAAGCCAGACGTGTATTTACAGATATGTATTTATCAGCTGAACTTATTATTGAAAGCAGTTAGATTATTTAAGAAATTTTGTGAATCAATAAAATGTGGGGAAAAAAAGGAATGGAAAGCACTGTAGACACCTGAGATAGTGTGGGAGGAGGATGGGAAATGCCAGAGGGTGAGAAATAGGGGGATATATATATACATATATATATATATACATAAAGATATATATGAAAGTAGAAATAGAAAATTATCAATGATAACATGTATGATTAAGCCACTATGCAGTATATTCTGGATGGGAAATCACATTTTGTATGCCGTGATGACGCTCAGTGAATGAATGTATAATTAATTAATTAAAAATGTAAACAATTTTAATAAAAAATAAAATAAAAATAAAAAGTCTTGTAGAGTTCAGCAGTGAAGCCGTCCAGACCTGGACTTTCCTTTGTTGGGAGGTTATTTATTACTGGTTTCATCTCATTGCTTGTTGCAGGTCTATTCAGGCTTTCTGTGTCCTCCTGAGACAATCTTGGCAGATTATACGTGTCCAGGAATTTGTCCATCTCATCCAGGTTTTCTTGTTTGTTGGCATATAGTCGTTCACAGTATCGTCTAATGATGTTTTGTATTTTTATTATGTCTGTTGTATATATTATATTATATAAAAAATTAACAAAAAAAAGAGAAAGTAGTTAGATTAAGATATTTTGTGAATCAAGAAAATGTAGGGGGGAAGGAATGGAAATCAACTGTAGACACCAGAGACAGTGTGGGAGGAGGGTAGGAAATGGCAGAGTGTGAGAAATAGGGGGAGAATATATATATTTAAGAAACAAGAAATGCAAAATTGTTTGTTGACAATAACATGTATGATTAAGCCACTATACAATGTATTCTGGATGGGATATCACATTTTGTATGATGTGATGATGTTCAGTGAGTGAATGTAAAATAAATAAATTTAAAAAATTAAACAAACAAACATGTAAACAAATTAAGCAGAGGAACCAGGGAGGGGGAGGAGGAGAAGGAAGAGGAGGAAGTATTATAATGCAATTATAAGGGGAATAAGAGGAAAAAAATCCTAGATGTTTGCCTTGTTCAGATGCAAGTTTAAGTTTAGATATGCAATTTTTTAAAAGAATTATATTATTTAATTTTATTTATTATTATTATTATTATTATTATTATTATTATTATTTAATTTGGCCAGAGAGACAGAGAGAGAGAGAGAAAGTGAGAAAGCAAACTGCCAGTTCCAGGACTTGATCCATGTTCAGCCATGTGAGAATCCAGCACCTTAATCACCATGTCACCTGCTGGCCCCAGATATGCAATTTTTAAAACTTGGGTAGAAGGCATGTGTGCTCACCACATAGACACAGAGAGACAGAGAAAATGTGAGAGGGAGAAATTACCTCCCAATAGGGTGTAGCCATGCTGAAATAATTTACCCTCCACTTCTCCATCCTGCCAGGATTTGGGGCATGCACATATACACTCCCAGCACATGCTGGGATATGAACCACAGTCAGACATGTGGAATCTGGCTTCCTTAACTAGTTAACACTGGATTAGGGGGTGGGGCTAGTGAATGCCCTACTTTCCTCCAGAATTTGAGTTTTCTAAAAAGAATCCTCTCTCTCTCTCTCTCTCTCTCTCTCACTCTCTCACTCTCTCTTTCTCTCTCTCTCTCTCTCTATCTATCTATCTATATCTTTCTCTCTGGAAGAAATGAATCCAAAGGAGTTCTTGTGATATGAGCATGCTGGATTGCTATGAGGGCCTTAATCCTGGGAGATTTATGTCTGTGACTTCACTATGAAAACAAAATTATTTTCCCCAGCCTGTCAGGGAGCAACAATTAGAAAAAGAATGTGAGGTTTACTTTTGACGAAGTATGTGGTTCATAACAGAGTCTCACTTACCAGTGGGGTGATTTGTAGCTAAAATATAAAGGCTATGGATTAAAAAGAAAAAGAAGAATAATAATCCATAATATGATTCCTATTTTTCCATTCCAGAACAGGGAAATAAAGGATAAGTTTGGAGGAAAATATGATACATCTTTGTATATTTTTTCTGCATTAAGATGCAAGTCATTCTGCACTTAGAGGTTGGTTTTGTATTAATTCATGTAGGGCAGATTATTTTTCCCTGTTGTTAGAAAAACTTCCTAAGACAGGCATGACAGGTCTTCAGAGAATGCTGCTGATTCCTGGCCGCTGCAGATAATTGCACAGTAATGTGGATCTTACAAGGACTAGTTCTGATCTCAGTTTATGCCTGTCAGGATAATGGAAGTTCCAGCCTATTAGGTCAGGTGGCTATAATGGCTTTAGGCAGTGTTAAGGCCATATGGAGCAGATGGTAGGGATAATAATACTAGCAAAGCTATAGACAGAACAGTTAAGCCGTCTGGAAGCAGTAGGGCTCTGGGTAGTCAGGGACCAGGCAAGAAAACCCAGACAGGTCAAGGTTGTCATGTTCAGAACTATCAGAGGATCTCAAAGGCAGTCATGGAACCAAGGAGAATTCCAAGGGTGCTAGTCCACTCCAGGTGGATTTTTCAAGACCTATACTATCTGCTCTTTAAGATCAGGGGCCATGCTTTACACATCATTCTATTCCCTAATACCTATTGCAAATCCTTCTCCTTGAGCAATGAACATCAAACGTTGGTTGAACATGTGAGCTCTTAGATCACCGTTTATATCTTTGGGCATCATGTCTGTGTGACCAAAAGGAATCCCAAAGGGAAAAAGTGGTCTCTTAGCCTTTTGAGATGGCAACATTGTCTATGGGCCCATGAGCTGCCCATTTCCAAAGGCTACCTGGCCCTCTCCACCTAGAGTTGAAGCCCAGTTTAGTTGGGCTAGGGTAAGTTCTAAAAGTAGACTGGTTTGGATCCTAGTAGTCTAAATTTAATAACTAAAACCTTGACCTCCATTTTAACAGAGAACTTTCTGCTCCAGAGATATTAGTAATCATCAGTTTTGTAACTCTCCGAGCCCATTGTGGATGCTCAGTTGAGCAACATGCATACTGGAGTTGGAGTTGTATGAATCAGATTAACAGAGTCCCTATACAAGGGTTAATCAGATACCTATATCACTTCAATTTCACACTTCCTTCCCACGAATGTCTGTAATAATTCACTTGCCTACGCTCTTCCCCTCCACAGTGGCTGGACCAATTTGCATTCCCATCAACACTGTAGGAGAAAAAAAATCACTTGCACTTTATCATGGATTGTTTTAACTATTTGATTCTTTTACTGTGACTTCTGTGTGGGTAAAGGCCAAGCACAGTGCCTGAGTAGAACATCAGTAAACATTAGCTAACGATGAATTTAAAAGTAATGAATTCATGAGTTCATAATATGAAACTGGAAAGAAAATGAAACCATCAAAATTTCCATCAACTCAGTATACTCTCTACTTGATAGACAATTTTTTGTAATACTCTTCCCACATCCATTACATCTTGGCTTACGGCATGAATCCAGAGTGTCTTAGCATTGTATTATTGCATGGCCGTCCCTATTGTGACAGCCCTGCTATTCACTTCCTTTAAGAAAGAATGTGATGCTCAGCTGTGCAAAGTGCAGTGAGTTGACAGCCTCCATCTGCAGTGCCTTCGGATTTCATCTCTGCATCGGAGCAAATTTCACACTCTGCTGCAGCCCCCAGGCAATGACTGGTTGGTGGGAGCACTAGGGTGTGGCCATTTCTGTCCAATATGGGACTCTGCTAATGGGCAGTCTTTGTTCCAAAGCCTCTATTGGGCTAGGCTGAGGCCTTTTTTTTGGCCCAATTTTGCTTCCTCTCCCTTCCTTGAAAGAATCAGATATTCATCACAGTGCGAAGATTTTCCCTGCCCAATGCTGCTTCTTCCTCCTTTGTCTTTCACAGACTTGACCACCTAATAAATCTCTTCACTTCTCTCTCTCATGTCAGGGTCTGCTTCTCGGAGGATCTGAATTACCTCACCTAACACAATACTTCATCCGATATATGTTCTTCCCTAAGATGTAATGAAGAGATTTTATTAACTTGAGTGCATGCGGTCTCCCACCAAAACTACGGCCTTTGTTAAATACCCCTCATAACAGCAAAGCCCATTCAGAATCATGTTTTTGATCCCCATATTGTTCATACAAAAATGCCATCTCGTGGGGGCAGCTAAACCAGAGAATGGGGCATTCTAAGTCGACACCCCGCCCACCAGCTTGTTGGCAAGTCTCTGCAAGTTTGGACCACAGCCTGAAAGAAACCTGAGCCCTCCTCTAGGGGTAGAGAAGGGCACCGAATGTGTTCGGAGGTGATAATGAGCACAACTGTGTTTGAATGGGGTTTATGAGAGCTTTTGGTAGGGACCCTTAAGAAGTCTAGTGCTTTTCTTCCACTTGGCATTTTATGTTTTTGGCATCAGATATGTTAAAGCTTGGAATGAAGCTATCACAAGCTATTTGTTTTCCTAAGGAACTGACTACTGCTTCAAGTCTTCTGTTCCCTTCATCTCCTTGTTTGCTTGTGCCTCACCAGGGGTACTGCTCTCTGGTGGTTTTAGGTAGCCCCACTGGTAGGTGACAGTGAGGCCAGTGGAAGTCAAGTAAAAGCGAAGCAAACAAGCTGAATCCTGTTATTTATCCACTTACTGCTTGCAAGTTGGCATCTTGATGACTCTTGGAAACCCTCTCCTTATTATGAGGCCTATCAGCTAGGCAGCAGACACATACTTCTCCTATTATAGAATGCCTCGATAATGAGTGTTGAAAACATTGATTTCCTCAGCTATAACTTTGTGTGCTCTAATACATGGGGGATAAAAAAACCCAAAAACATTAAAAAGCATTCATTCAAATGTACTTTAATTTAATACAGTAATAAAGATGGCTGGTGTGAAGTTTCGAGGAGCAAAACATAAGATGTCGACAGTTGATAGCTTCCTCCAGGGAGTCTTCCTTACCCTTCCTTGGCTCCAGCTACTCTAATCATTCATCGACCCACAGGCTCTTGGGTATATGTCTGTATAACTTTAGTTGATTTTGTGTATTTTTGTACCTGCCTTGGAGTTAAAAAGAACTGGAGAAGTCAGAGAATGAGCTCTGACTGAGGGGCAAGAAGCCCCTCTCATACAGAGTTAGGCATATCTTTTTTTTTTTTTTTTTTTTTGGAGAGGTTTTTCGCTATAGGGCACGTGCGCTCACCAGACAGACAGAGACATAGAAACAGAAAGCGAGAAATCACCCCCCAGGGGGGATGGCCATGCCGCCATCCCTTCTCCTCCATTCTCCTCTCGGGATCTTGGGCATGCACGCACACGCGCCCAGCGTGAGGTTTAAGCCACCGGGTCCGGGACGTGAACCGCGGTCGAGTTCAGCGTGGGAGTCCAGCGACATAGCCATTACGCTAACTGCTGGTTCCCCAGAGTTAGGCATATCTTAAGTAGGCATTTAGTTCCAAAGTCAGCATGGAGGCTGAAATCAGGTGTTGTCGATATCACATTTGACAACGTCAGTGTAAGAGGTGTATGAAACGCAAGCAAGGGAGGGTGAGGTGAGGAGAATAAACAAGCCCACGTCCCAAGCCTCGCTCTGACCCCTAGAATTAAACAGCCCTATAAGTGGAATGGCAGGGAGAATTATCTACACCACCATTTAACAATTTTAAATTTTATGTCTATTGGAGATATATATGGTCTACATGTTGTATTTTATTAAACTTGTTTTTACCAGGTTATAGAAATGATCAGTTACCCTAGCCTCACTTTCCATTCTCCAGAGGCAGTGATTTTCAGCAGAAAAGACTGACCCTCCGTACTTGGTTGGATGCTACTTTTTAGGTTTTCGTTTCCAGACATTATCTATTGACTTTCTGTGATGGAAGACAAAGAATTTAGTTCTCTTTCATCCCTCCCACTCCACACCCACTCCTCCATACCCACACTTCTAGTTTCTTCATCATCTCATTTAGATTATTCTATAGTTTTGGTTAGATCAATAAGCACTGCTTATATTTTTATGACTATATAAGTAGTATCCACAACTGAGCCCTATAATAAACATCTTCCTTTCCTGAACACTTTATTTTCTCAAGAAAACATCTAGAGAAACACTGAAAAATCCCCTGGAGCCTTCTGACATGTTCCTGTATGATCTGGTAATCCTTTAGAGTTGGATCATAGCTGTTGTCCTGGCTCATAGGGATATCTTTGGTCTTTCTTCTTTGTCAGGTCTCCTCTTTCTTGTATTACATGTCTTTTCTTCTTTGGCTTAATTCCCCATTAAGATGGAGCACACCCTGGTGTTTATGTCGCTGGACTCCCACTTAGTTGACCACAGTTCAAGTCTTGGACCCATTGGCTTCAAAACAACCTGCCAGGCACTTGTGCATGCCTGCCTAAGATCCCGAAAGAAGAATGGAAGAGAAGAGATTATGGTGTGGCCATCCCCCCAAGAGGTGATTTCTCACTTTCGATCTCTCTGTCTCTCTCTGTCTCTCCAGTGAGCACTCACACCCCATAGCAAAAAACACTCTCTAAAAAATAAAAATGAAAAAAGTTGGAGTTCATCCTACAGAAATGTCCAGAGAAAGGTGGATAGGAAGTACAATTTTTGAGATCATGTATGTCTGAAAATGTCATTATAATATCTCCACACTTCACTGATGGTTTGTAAGAGTGTAGCTGCAATATCTTATCTCCCTAAAAATATTGATATAGGGATATTCACACACACACACACACACACACATACACACATACAAATACACACACACATACACACACACACAAATACACACAAGGTTAACTATATATATTTAGGCACTAAAAAGCTGATTGGAAGCTCCAAAACAAAGGTGGCTCTTGTTGAATATAAGCTTATGTGTACTGTGAGCTGACTGGAATCTCCAATGGCAATATCTTTAGATGTTCCCTCTTGGGGTTCCAAGTGAAGACATGTCTAATTTTCTGCCTGGAAAGTTAGTCCAATTTCAATGTTTTGGCAGCAGAGTGTTTGGGAAATTTTGTAGTAGAAATCATGTTTCCTTTCCATCTTCCCAAAGCTGACTGAAGATTCCATTCTTTCAGCTTGATATTATTTACCATATGCTCCCAACACATGCTACTATTGTCTCATTCCTCATCTTTTCCCAACCTTGTTGGGTTATACCTTTAAAATATCCAGGAGTTTGGAAGGAAGTTAAAATAAATGCATGCACTGAGTCCACAATCTGAACTATAGTTCACATTTAATTGTCTTCTCTCTTTTTGGCTTAACAAAACATTTTGGATGTACATAAACTATACACTCGTATACCTTGTATTTTCAATGATTATAATGATATTTGTTGAATATCCTACAACTATTTTCTCACTCTTGATCTCATTTGGTGTGATAGAAATTAGTATTCCTCACTTTTAAGTATGAGAAAACTGAGATTTAGAGGAGCTGATTCCTATCCGATTTTCATTAGTTGGTAAGGGTAAGATTCAAAAGCCAGCTTTCCCAACTCTGAGTCTGACTTTTCTTTTGTCATCTGCATGACGCTTTCTTAGTGACACTTTCTATAACTAGAACTAATTGACCTGCCGGATGGCCTCTTTCTCTAGTAGAGGCCCCTGCTAGGATATTCTCCTGATTGATACAAATACAAAAAAAATACAAAAGGACATCAAAAAGTTTATGGAAAGTAGAATGAAAAGATAAATTTATTTACATGACAAAAATTTGAAATTCATGTATAATTGACTCCTTTGGAGAGCTTTTTACTATAGGGCGTGTGCACTCACCAGAGAGACAGAGACAGAAAGTGAGAAATCACCTCCCAGGTGGATGGCCACGCTGCAATCCCTTCTCCTCTATTCTCCTCTTGGGATCTTGGACATGGACAAACACGCACCTGGCCGGAGTTTTAAGCCACTGATTCCAGGATTTAAACAGCAGTCAACTATGTGGGAGTCCAGCGATGTAACCATTACGCAATCCAGTGGACCCTCATGTATACGTTTTTAAGAATTATTTTTATTTAAATTTATTTATTTATTTATTTACTTATTTATTTAATTTGACCAGAGAGGGACAGAGTGAGAGAGGGAGAGAAAGTGAGAAAGCAAGCCGCCAGGTTGGCTATGTGGGAGTCCAGTGTACTTAACCGCCATGCCACCCGCTGGCTCCCTCATGTATACATTTTTATCATACAGTTTTTCCATAAACTTTCTGAAGACCCTTCATAGCTAAAACCTGCCTCCTTTAATATCTTCTCACAGGTTCTGTTTCTGCCACATTCAGCTATATTGCATATATCGAATTGCTCTTCCTCCTGTCAGGCTTTTAACTATCTCTATTCAGTTATTATGGGGTATGACTAAGGGCAATGGCGTACAAGTTAAGGAACTTTGAGTCTAGGCTGTTAGATGGGTGTTGACATCGTCCCTGGCAATGGCAGTCTGTGAGTGGGATGGCAGAAATCTCAAAGAAGGACAGTAGCAACCTAAGGGAGACTAGTGATGTCAACACCAAGGCAGAGCAGAGGGAACATGGCGCATCTGAAAAGAATGAATCTCGGAGGAAAAAGAGGGTGTATCTTTGGGTAGATGATAGACATGCAAAGAGAAGACTGGAGAAGGCTAGCCCTAACTCCTGGTGCCTAAGAGAATGAGGTCTGTCACAGAATTAGGTCATAAAACATCCCGATATTAGGTAAGACAAGGGCGAAGGAAACAACTGGGTGCGTAGATGGAAGGTGTAGGATTTAAATAAGGCCCAGTGGAAAGAACTGGAATAGTGAAAAGAGTTTGGGTAAGGGAAGCTTAGAGCAATCCAGGTATGTGTATGTGACAATCAAATAAAAAACATGTAGTTTTTCCACCCTGACCTACTATTAAGGCAATTCAGAACAACCACTGGGCAGTTGGAGTATTGCATTCATCTTTCCCTTCTTGCAATGAAAGTGTGCCTGTGGGAGAGCCTGGAGCATGCCTGTCCTCACTTAAAGCGTGCCCCGGCTTGCCAGCCTGGCCCACAGGGCTCTTTCTTATCCGTGACCGCCAAAGGCATTGGATGAACAATTTGGTCTGAAGCCAAAGCAAACAGCAGCTGAGAGACACACAACAGTTGGTGTCTGGCTCAAATGGCTCTGGCGCCTTCCTAGGCAACCCTCTTCTCCTCAGTAAAGTTTTCTTGGCTCACTGAAAACTACAACTAAGTTTACCTGCCACTTCCACATACAGTATTTCATTCCATCTTCCTAACTAAACTGGTGGTGTTATGATTTCCATTTTACAAATGAAGAAACTCCCAGTCCCATTGCTCATAAGTGAGTGACATTGGGTCCATATAACTCCCTGAACATCAGCTTTCTCAGTAATAAATGGAGATGAGACCTAACACAAAGTTGTTTGAGAATTAAATAGAATTATGAGTGTGCAATGCTTGTACACAGTTGACATCCCATAAATGTTTATTTCATATCCCCATTTAAATGATTTATCCCAGTTGGAGGCCCCATCTGCCCTTGTCACTGAGGAATAAAACATTCCTAAATGGTAAAAGAAATCATTTATAAACAGGCAGTTTCAGTGACTCTGATAGATTATGAGGGTAGCCCTAACAATTTCTTTCATCCTTACATGCATACATCTTTGCAATATGAATGTTTTGTCCTTTCCAATAAAAAATCTATTTCCTCTCCTGCTCAAATCTGGCTGGCCCTGTGACTAGCTTCGTAGAATGTGGCAGAGTGACATTGAGTCTTGAGTGTCAGTTCTCACCTTCTTGATGTTCTCTGATTCCCATTTAAGGAAGCCCAAGTAGTTGGTCTCACAGAGGATAAGTGACCATGTGGAGAGAGTATCACCATCATCCAAGTAGTTCCAGCCATCCCCACTGAGGCCCTGGACATGTGACTGGGATCAACTAAGACCCTTCCCCTATTTACCACCCTCTCACCTGGTAACTAACTACAGCCTACCTCACAACAGGTGATACTGGTAGAGAAACTGACCTGTGGAATCTGACCCAAATTACTGAATTAGTGGCAAAATATGAATGGTTGCTATTTTAGGTCACTAAATGTTGGGGTGGATTGTTGTATGGAGACAGATATCAGATATGGTGAGATAGTAGGAATATGTTTAGATAGTAAGATGATATAGATATTGAGGGGAGGGTAGGAAGAGAATTCATGACATCACCTTTCTCTTTTAAACTGGTTGATTCTACACCATTTGGTGGTCATATTGACTGAAGAAAGAACTATGAACCAATGAATTTGTGAAGGAAAATGGTGTCCACTCCTTTGATATGCACAATATTTTAAATAATTAGATGTAATATCTTAGGTCCAGAAAGCTCCAAGCTAGAGTCTCATTAATTTCCACTTCATCTTTATGACCAGTAAAGGGTCAGACCATGTATATCTGACAAACAGTCTTAGGACTAATCTCAGCATCATTCTGGGAGTCCAGTCACGCTTAGAAACACCTCTCAGCCCTTGAGCTCCACTAATCCCTTTGTCTATGTGCTAGAGCATGTTAGAGCCTGCTACAGCCTGCTAGTTTCAGCATTATGCAATTAGTTCTTCAGAGACTTCTAAATTGTTCAGGAGCACATAATGCTCTGGAATAAACAAAGACAAGGGAGTATGGAAGCAGAGATGATGAAACAAGATTATTTCTGGCAGGCTGAACTGATTACTTTAGACCTGACTCTGGGTGGATCCACTGAACTCTTCAGGAAACTTTGGTCTGAAGGGGCTGATAGGATCCCCAACGACCTTCACAACCAAAGCAGAACGTCCAGAGAGAACTGTTCTTCTCTAATAGGGATATCCCTTGTGCCCCTCTCCAGATACCTGGTAGTTTCTAGACTGGACTTGCCTATTGACAAGGGACCAGGCTGAAGTGACTGCATGCAGTAGAGACCTGTTCACATTGTCCCTGGAGGACAAAATAGAGATCTTCCTTAGAGGAGTTACCTATGAGTCAGTAGGAAAATGCTAGTAAAAACCCATATACTCTGGGGTGCAGATTCCTAGCAGTCTAAATTCCTCCCTTCTTAGGCTCAGTCCCAGTACTACTCTTTCTGTGTACTAGGATCTATTTTAGTTAAGTCTCTCTCACTCTCCCCTCTTGTTCTCTTTGCCAACAACAACGAGGTCCAGGAGTCAGAGATGGCACAAACAGCTCTGTTTGCTTTCTGAGATCTGCCCTGTTCCAATGTCCATGAATGTGAAGAGAAGAAAAGGAGACGCCATCATTGCTCAATTCCAGGTGCCTGGAGCTGCGGATGTGGCCCCACCCATCAGCCAATCAGCAGCACGAGAAGCACAGCTTATTGGAAAAGAACCCAGCTCCAGTATTGACTTGTTGCATGAGTTTAGACAGATTAATTAACATTTTTGAGACATTTCACAATTTACAATATATTTTCTTTTTAAAATTTTTTTAAATTTAAATTTCTTTTATACAATCACATATGTTTTCAAAAGTACTTTTGAATTAATCCTCTCAACCCCTTCCCACCATGACATATGTGATATATGTTGTTAATATTTCTATTTAATAGATGAATAAACTGATACCAGAAAGGCATGTAATTTTCCCAAAGTCAGTATATCAAATAGGACGATTCTGCTGTCTTCATGGCCTTTGCTTTCCTCAGTACATGTTGAAATCTCTGGTCTGTTAAATTCTCTGAGCCCGAATGATAATTCTACTGGGCACTTACTCTGTATGAGGTAAGTGTGTTACCTTCATTATCTCAGTTAATCCTTAAAATGACTATAGGCAGGAGCTATTTTTATCCCCGTTTTATAGATGAAGGAATAGGGGCTTAGGGCGATTAGAAATCAGCTCAAGCGCTAGCCCATGTTCTTAGTCATTTCACTATGTGTTATAATCTGTCCTATGAAATGATTTTCCTCACCTGCTTACTTCACCAGGTGTTACTGAAGAGAAAATTAGATCATAGAGTTAAGAATAGTTTTTGAAAGTTAAACACATGTGACATAAATATAAGGAAAAAAACTCTACTCTTGCAGCTCTTACACAACAGTAAAGCTCAAAGAATTCCCAATAAACTGCCACAACCACTAATCTTATTAACATAAAGTAGCAGAGACAGTTACATTAAAAAACTACAAAGGAGGGGAACCAGCAGTTAGCGTAATGGCTATGTCCCTGGACTCCCACGTAGTCGACCGCGGTTCGCGTCTCGGACCCGGTGGCTTACAACTCACGCCGGGCGCGTGTGCGTGCGTGCCCAAGATCCCGAGAGGAGAATGGAGGAGAAGGGATTGCGGCGTGACCATCCCCCCTGGGGGGTGATTTCTCGCTTTCTGTCTCTATGTCTCTCTCTGTCTGTCTGGCGAGCGCACGCGCCCTATAGCGAAAAACCTCTCCAAAAAAAAAAAAAAAAAAAACTACAAAGGAGGATGCTGGAGTCCAGAAGTGCCTGTGCTGGAGGACTTCCTAGAGGAGGAGAGCTTTGGCTGAGTTCCTGGCAAGGATGCTGGCACAGAATTTAAGAGAAGAGAGCAGTCCAAGAAGGAATTCAGGTCAGCGTGGCCAGGCTGCTTTCTCCAGGGGTGGGTGGGCAACTGTCTCAGCAGGGAGGGGGATTCTGATAAGAGTAAGTGGAAGTACAATGCTCTTAATGCCATAGAAGTGTGTGTGGTGTGTGTGTGTGTGTGTGTGTGTGTGTGTGTGTGTGTGTTGCAGGCAGGGCCACTTGGCCCCACCCTTGGAAGGTCATACAACAGCTTCCACGTCATCCTAAACAGATCAAAACGCATCCTCTGCTGAACACTTTTTTTTTGCTGCCACAATCCCCAATCCCCTGCAAAATCAAAATGCATTCTCTGGTCTTGGCGCAGACTCTGGCTCTCACTGGTGGGTCTTTTCCATGGACTTTTATGTCTCTGTTTACTTTGTGTGTTTTGTGAGTGGCTCATGCCTTTAAAGGAAGTGCACTGGCCTCAGCCTGTCATTATGGTCCTGCGCTTGCCCTGCTCCTGGGATGGGTGAGCCTGGGCTTTTAATTTGCTGTGACAGGAGATAATTGTTGCTTGAGTTTCCACCTCTGAAAATAAACCAGGGTGGTGCTTCCCCACTGGGAATCCACAGAGGCAAGTTCACCCCTGAGGCCTGTGCCAGGGGAAGCATAAGCCAGGCCTGGAGTGACTGGTCTCACCCTTTCCTTTTTCTGGATTTTAAAACATACAATTAGTGTTTTCTTTAAAAGTTCAGTATGGCAAAGTCAAAAATAGTTCAGAGGGACTTTTTGAGTTAATGTATGCAAGAATTGTAGAGGTGAGACTATAAAATTTCAGACTCTGGGGATACAAAACCCTTCACTTTGGCCTAATCCCTGTTTACTGTATTCAAGTTCAAGTGCATCGTGTCTGACCACCAGGGTTATATACCCCACTGTTTCTTGTTTCTCCTTCTCTTTTAAACACATCTTGCATAGAAATAATCTGGGCAAAGCTGCACCAATGAAAGCATTTTGAATTGCAAGTCGAGTCATGAGTTCATGGACAATGAACAAGACCCTTCTCATCTACGAGATGGGAAAGCTAGAGAAGACCTTCTAAGCTTTCTCCCTACACAGGGATCTGCTTTTCCTGGACTCCACTCGCAGGCTTGTCTCACCCGCTGACCTGAGTGCAAGGAACTGTGAAGCCAGAGTAGGTCATACAAGCTCAGAAGATCAAAAGATGCCTGGAAATTTTACTTTTAGCTACAACTTGCAACTGAGATAAGACAGAAGACCCCAAGATGCAGGGAAGCTTAAATGGTAGAAATAAAGGGTACAATACCATTAATGGTCTGATGCCCAGTAGAAGGTCACTCCTGTGCTCCTAGTCTCTATGTTAAATCCTATCCTGCTACACCTGAGTTAGATGACCTTGGTTAAGTTACTTAACCTTTCATAGTTTCTATATCTTATAACTGGGAAAAGTGACAAACCTGCCTCACTGAGATAGTATATGGTTAAAGATAGAATAAATATGGTAGTCACTGGGGCCGGCAGGTGGCGTGGTGGTTAAGGGTGCTGGACTCCCATGTGACTAATCACAGTTCAAGTCCCGAACCTGGTGGCTTGCTTTCTCACTTTAACCTCTCTCTCTTTCTCACTCTGTCCGTCTATGGTCAAATTAAAATAAATAAAGTTAAATAAGATAATTCTTAAAAAATATAATAGTCATTTATTTAGGTCACTAAAAACTCTTAATCTCCTTTTTTTGGGGACCCATGGTAAGACTGCAGCTGCTTAGCCCCTTGAAGTTGGGTTTACCATGTGATTTGCGCTGGTCAATGAAATGAGAGCGGAAGTGTTCTGTGTTGCTCCTTGCAAAGCATTTATTATTATTATTAATTTTATTTTTAATTTGCTAGAGGGCATGTGCACTCACCAGAGAAACAGAGAGAAAGAAGGAAAGTGAAAAAGCATCCCTATGGGCATGGTCCTGCCATAATCCTTTCTCTTCCCTATCTCCTTTCAGGATTTTGAGCATTCACACACAGGTTCCTGGTGTGTTTTTCAAGTCACCAGGGCTGGGACATGAACTGTGCAGTCAGCCACGTGAATCCAGCCACTTACCCATCACAACACTAATTGGTCTCAGAAGCATTTTGTCTCTTGCAGGACACTACCATGCTCCCTTCTCTCCACAGCAAACAGCAACTCATTTGATGATGGGTGTTCTGTTATCCTGAGTCACCCTGTGAAGTAAGGTGGAACAGAGCCCCCAACTAACCTGTACTGGACACTTGATAAGATTGAAAGTAAAATTATCACCACTAAGATCTAGAGTTGTTTGTTGCCAAAGTATGAACTAGCCTACCCTTCCTATAACTATATATGAAGCACTTGGCATAATCCCTAGGACAGTAGCCCCATAATAAATGATAGTCCTTGTTCTCAGGACAAAGGTCAGGACAAAGGTCACTCTCTTTTGAAGTAACCTCACAGAAACTAGTCCAGTTCTAAGCGAATGCTTATGTACTCTTCTACCATGTCTGAAGATGGGTTCAGAATGAGCTCAGATTCTTTCAGAATCATCAGAGGTTACCAGAACCTAAGGGAAATCTGTGCCCAAGAAAAACGAAACTCTTTCCTGCAACAGTGGCACAAAGGAACCCTTTCCCCCAAGGTGTGGAATCAGGGTGTTGTGTTCCCTGTTTTTACCAACCAGTACATCAGCAGCAGGACAACTAGGTCCTGTCCCTATACTCAGTGAGGTTAGAGCTGCGGTGTACACCTAATGCATTCTCTGCTCAGAGTAACAGGTAGTAGATGGTGAGCACTTGATTCCAAAATTTGGCATTGATTACTTAGTGCAGAAACAAAAGTCTTGGTTCATTTCCATAAGCATCATAGAAATATTTTGTTACCTTTATAAAACTATCAAATCTTAGTTACAATTAAGGAGAGCCACAGTTAAGGAATCTGGTCATTCTTTCCAAGGTAGTCTCTTGTGACAAAGGTGTTTACTACAAGAATAGAAGAAGCAATGCAAGTAGAAGTTGAATAAATGAACTTGGGTGCTCACAAGGCATAGCTTTGCAGCCCAGTTCCTTCATTTAAATACATGGTGGTGTGTGTTCTTGATACAGTCAGTAAATAATAACCTCAGTAAAGGAAGGATCTTTAAAATATCCAGGGAAAATGTATAGCATGAAATAACTCTCCATGGATTTCAAGAATTTTTTGTGCCAAAATGAACTCATACTTGAATTCTATTTTCCCATGAACTTTCTGAAGTTCCCTCATGTAGGGGATAGTCAGTGAATAGTAAGTCTCAGTGGACTGGTTAATTTTCAACATTTCTCTCTTTCTCTCTCTCTCTCTCTTTTGTTTCTTTCTCTTTTCATTTACCAGAGGGTACATGTACTTGCCAGAGAAAGACAGAGAGAGGGAAAGATAGAGTGAGAAAGCACCCCCCAAGGGGGGCTGGTTATACTGCAATCCCTTATATTCCTCTTTTTCTCCCTTCTTTTGGGATTTTGAGCATGCATGCACATGTGGCTAGCATGTTTTTCAAGCTGTTGGGTCCAGGACTTGAACCACACAGTCAACCATCTGGGATCTAGTTGCCTTAGCCACAATGCCACTGGCTGGCCCAGTCATTTATTTATTTTTAACATTTTGATTTAAATGTTCTCAGTGCCTCTGCTTCATTTAATCCCCCCAGCAACTCTATGAGATTAATAATATTATTTTCTCTCTCTCTCTCTCTCCCTCTCTCTCTTTTTTTAGATTTTTGCCACAGGGTTCCCATGCTTGCCAGAGAGAGACAGAGAGCATGGGAAAGTGAGAAATCATCCCCTGGCAGGGGGTTGTGGGGGAAGTCATACCACAGTCCCTTTTCCTCCGTTATCCTCTTGGTATTTTGGGTACATGTGCACATGCACCTGGCATGTTTTTAAGCCACCTGGTCTGAGATTCAAACCATGGAGTCAGTCGACCATGTAAGATCCAGCCCCTTAACCATCATGCCATCTGCTGGCCCTATTGTTCACATTTTATAAGTAATTAAATTAAGACACAGAAACAATAATTATCTCAAGACACATGGCGAGTTAGATGGAGTCGATCTTTAAACCCAGATCTTAGCTAAGGATATCTTAGACTGTAGAGAAATGAATCTCGTGGGTAAATTCTAAAATCTTCAGCTAGTAGGAAAGGGGAAGAAGATTGCTTTAACACCACCCAGCCCTCTCTGAAGTCCAGTGGGTTTGAATTCGATGGGAATATTTAATGTAGAAAGATCTGCTGACAAGGAGTGAGTCATCTCCTGAAGATCAATCCCATCTGTGCAAGGAAGGTCTGGTTAAATAGGGAAATTAATAGAGTGTCTGCATGTCTTGAAAGCTCTGCAGATCTACCATGGCAGATGAGAACCAGTACCTCTATCTCTCTGACCAAGTTGGTCTTCTGAAGGATGCTGACATGGGCTCTAAATCAATCAACACAAGTCTAAAGCTTTTCCAGCAAGTGAAGCGCTTCACAGGCATCTTATGTTCTCATACTTCATTGCATGTTAAAGTGATTCAAGGATGGGCTCGTGGTGTTGGATCCCACATGGCAACCATGGTTTGAACCCCTGGCCCAGTTAGCCTGAAACACAACAGGCATGTGCACGAGTGCCTAAGTTCTGACAGGAGGAAGGGGCTCACAGCATAAACAGACTCTGTGGAAGTTGCTTCTCCCTCTTGCTCTCTCTGTCACACTCTCTCTCACATGCACACACATTCTGCCATAAAGAAAGAAAACAAAGTGATCCTATCTCAGACAAATCATGGAAACAAAGAAACTTGTGTTTTTACACTGCCCAGCTAGAGAATTAGGTGCACCGTACGTATCTTTCCTTCTTTTATTCAACAATATTGGTTGAGTACCCTCTAAACCAAGTGAGAGTACGTTCTTTAAGAGAGAATGATAAATCCCTGCCATCAGGAGGCTTGCAGTCTGGTAGGGGATAAAGTACTTTGAGGGGAGGCTCTGGAAAGGGAGGGCCTATAGCAAAGCACTAGCTCTCCAGTAGTGGTTGATCACAGCATTTGGGGCAAGTCTTACCAAGTACCTGTTTTGTCTGTAAGTTCAATGTTCTCAGGCATCACTGGTTTGTTGTTAAAGATGAGGTGTGTTGGGGACCAGCAGTTAGCGTAATGGCTATGTGGCTGGACTCCCACATAGTCGACCGCGGTTCGCGTCCCGGACCTGGTGGCTTAAAACTCACGCCGGGCGCGTGTGCATACGTGCCCAAGATCCCAAGAGGAGAATGGAGGAGAAGGGATTGCGGCGTGACCATCCCCCCTGGGGGGTGACTTCTCGCTTTCTGTCTCTCTACCTCTCTCTGTCTGGCGGGCGCACGTGCCCTATAGCAAAAACCTCTCCAAAAAAACAAATTTAAAAAAAAAAAAAAAGATGAGGTGCATTAACACAAATGCTGACATTTCAATAGCTCATCCTTTGCTTGCACACTGGCAGGACCCCAGTACTATTGTCAGAGCCCCCCAATCCCCAGTGATTCGAGAGTCCTGGGACGCTATCTTGAATGTGCTTGGGAACAAGTGTGTGCTCCCTCATGCCAGCCCTGTGAGAGAGGGAGCTGGAGCCCTGTGAGGACCTGCTTCCCAGCCACTGGATTCCTGCACCTCTCTGTCTTCACTAGAGGCTGCCTCCGTACTCAGCACAGAAATCGGAAGACAGCCCTTCTGCCCAAGACCTCACAGGACTCCTCATCAGCAGAGCCCCTGCAGCCTCTGACTTACCCATTTTAGGGTCTAGTCTGTGGTCCCTGTGAGGAAAAAAGACCCAAGGCTTTTCCTTTCCTCTTTATCTATTCTCAATGTGCTTGCCTAAGCCAGACTCTTCCCTTAACCAAACAAAAGGCCCAAACACTCCCTGGCCTTCAAAGCATGCCTGGGGCGGGGAAAATGATTTCCCTTAGAGCAATGACTCTATAATTCATCAGCCAAACTGAGAAACTCCAGAGAGTGGCAAATGCAAGCTGGATGGGACTCGAGAACAAAAGGAAACTAGAATGTCCCTGTGGCCACTTTTATTTCTGTCACCCCAACTCTGCTAGCCTTCCACACCCTCTGTGGCCTCAACACTTTACTGGTGCTACATTTACATTATTTACTGGACAAAACATTCAAAATAAAGCCATAGCCAGATTTCTATTGCCTGCCTAAAATGTAAGACAAATATGCAGGGATTTCGTTTAGGGGTTTGAACTTCCACCAAATTGACTCAACCACCATGTTTAGGAGGTAGCTGTCTGTGGCCTGATAGGTGAAATTTTGGGGAGAGAACACAAAAATCCTCTCAGTCGAGAATCCATTTGTCTTCGGACCAGCAATTGGTGTAATGACTATGTTGCTGGACTCCCATGTAGTCGACCGGGGTTCGAGTCCTGTACCTGGCGGCTTAAACTCACGCCAGGCGTGTTTGTGTGCATACCCAAGATCCTGAGAGGAGAGTAGAGGAGAAGGGATTGTGGTGTGGCCATCCCCCTTAGGGGTTGATTTCTCACTTTCTGTCTCTCTGTCTCTCTCTTTCGGGTGAGTGCACAGGTCCTATAGCAAAAACCTCTCCAAAAAAAAAAAAAAAAAAAAGAAAAGAAAAAAAAAAAAAGAATCCATTTGTCCCAATTTGCCCTAATTCTCTGTAGCCCACTAAAGGGATCTTATTTAAGACTGGAGTGATTTGTTTCCTGCAATGCCTTGAACAAGATTCTTCCCCTGACTTGAGAGTATTTGTAGATATTTGTCTTCAGGCTATTGTAGCAATTTTCCTTAAACAAGTAGGTTTTCACTGAAAATACTTATTGACTTTATTATGCTTATGTCTGCAGGGAAATCACAATCACCGGTTTGCATGGACTAATCAAGACCTATGAATTGCTGTCTGCACTAATATCCACTTTCCCAGAGATCAAAGCCACGTGGCTGGGAAGGAAGGCAGACTTTTCAGCTGCTTTCTCGCATCCTTTTTCTGATCAGAGTGATTTATCACTTGGATGTCATAATCAGGTCAGGCTCTTTTTGGCTACAGCTATTTGGTACCAGACTGTTGCATATTAGATGATTTAACTTTTGAGTTTATGCTTAACCTGTCTTATAAACAAACTTGTGATAATAAAAAAAAAAAAGAAATCTTTTCTATGAGTCTAAGAAGTGGGAGGAGGTGATACTTAGGAAATCTAATAGGCCTCACTCCTGTAAGTCGGGGGTGGACAAGCATGTTGTGACCAGGAAACCCCATGCCTGGGCCAGGACGAAGCGGTACTGGGTGAGGGCCCAGCCTCTTAGGCAGTGACGGGCAGCAAGATCCTTCAGCACCATTATTCAGAGGTGGAGCCTGGGACACCTGGCTTCTCTTGGCCCTGGGCTCACTCTTGTGTTTATGGAAAGAATACTTCCACAGACAGGAAAACCTCTAGGGCAAGGCCCAGATGTTAGGGTTCCTGTCATCGCCCTACTAACCTCAGAGAACAAAGCACAACATTCTAAGCATTTGGATCTCTTTCTACGCTTTCCTGGACAGAACGAATGTCTGTTCAGAGTCTGGTACCGGTTCTTCAAGTCCAGAAGAGCTGGGCCCCAGGGTAGGCTGAGCAATGGGGAGCAGCTCTTTGGAAGGGGGAGAGCAGACCCGCTTCATGGTTGCTATGACCATAGAGCTCTGGCAGGGCTATGATGTTAAGTTTCTCCCCAGGCCCTCCTGCCACCCTTGGGTTTCCTGGGTATCACTCAAATACTTGCTTATATTGAGGACTACCTTTCTTCCCCTTTTCCCTGCTATCTGATGTCCTGGGGCTTGGCCGGGAGCTTGCTCTCATCTTGATAGTCCCTTCCCCCTAGTGAATAATCAGAATCTAGATTGGCAGACCACCAGGTGGGTCCCAACAAGATTGCCTGGTACTTAGTAGCAGCTCAATAAATACTTGATGGAGGAATGAATGAAATGTCAAATTCCAGCCCTGCTTCCTTGGTAGGGTCTAGAGTCTTGATCCAGATTGAGGCTAGGGAGTTAACAAGTGTGAGTCACTTATACCCTGTCCAGTCTGAAGACTCTGGGAAGAGAAACTAGAACCAAGGAAGCAAGAGGAGGCTCCCTGCTCTGGATCTTTTCTTCAGTTCTGCTGGCCAGAGCCAGGGCAAGTTCCCCTCACGAGGATGAGGGAGGAAGAAGCACTTCCTCTGTAGTCCTGGCTAAGTACAAGCAACCCTAGCCCCTGCTCAGGTCAGGGCCTTTGCTCTCCTGGGACATGCTGAGGATGTACAGAACACAGCTGATGATGTGTCCCTGACTCTCAAGGCTCCCAAGTGGTTCTCTGTGGTCAGATCATCTTCCTGGCTCAATGGTCCCTATGATTGTTGTTTAGGTTCAGAAGAAAAGGGGCCTCCACATGTCCAGACCTCATCTCCTGGGATTAAGCTGTTGCACTCACAACATTGAAAGATAAAGCAAGCAGTGTTGCAGTCTCCTGCCCCCCTTGAAGACACAACTTCACAGAAAACCAGGGTGGAGGAGAAATGGATTAAACAAGGCATCTTCTGAATCAATCCTCCAGAAAATGCCATCACCAGATTTACTGTGCAATATCTGATAAAAGCCAGAAATGTTGGGTGTGGTCAGAGTTAGTCACAAGGTAGCAATAAGCCTGTATGTCTCTGGCTTTTGAAAAGGTAGCTTAGAAGACAAAAAGAACTGGAGAGTGCCTGGCCATGGCAGGGGCTCAGTGAGTCCTTGTTGATAAACTGACCTAGTGTTGTCCCCAACTGCCCAGGCACCTAACTGTGCAGAGCCATCTTTCCAGATCCCAGTCACAACTCTAACCCACCCAGAGGGTATGGTTCAGGTGGCAACCTTTCCATTCCTACGTCCATCGCCCTTGTTGGCCAGAAGAGAAGCTCCAAATGGTCACTTAGCTGTGGTTTGCTGTTAAAAATAATAACCCCTAGACACTAACTCAGAAGTGATTTCTTTCCCTACACAGACAGTGACTCTGCATGGAGCTGCAAGCCTCTTTTGTTCAGAGGATCCATAGTCTTTCCAATCCAAGAGGATAGCTCTATACTAGTGTGTTCATGCTCATGCCTGTATGAGCACAGGGTAGCCCAAGAAGCCTAGAGCAACAGGCACATGCACCTCTGGCAAGTGCCATGTCAACAGGGGAAAGGGTCTGGACTAGGGCTAAAGAAGGCATCTTTATGGAGTCTGAGGCTGGCTTCAGAAGCACCCAGCTCTTGCCACCTGCCCAACTGTTCAGCTTGGCAGTAGGGCATCTCCAGGGAACCCTACCTGCCATCTTTAGGCATGGCATTTGTCACACACTGGCATTTCCTACACTTCTCCCTCACTGACCACATCTCTGGGGACTGCAAGAAGCCCACTGACCAAGCTGCCAAGGATATGAGTCAGCAAGCTGGCATCTTTGAGAAGATGGGATTGACTGACTTGGAAGCTTCCCCGACCCAGCGCTCCTGCTCCCCTGCCACACCAGAGCCTCGAGGTCACCTTTCCTGAGAAAGCACGGAGATTTTCCAGAACATTCCAGTCTTAAATACTTCCAATGTCTCTATCTGACAGGCAGCTCCTGAATGACAGCATTACCATTACTCGTTTGTAGTGACAACTGGGCCAACTGTATAAGTAGCACCAGGAGGGCCAGACCTGTAGTATAGTGGTTAGGAACTGCATGGGGAAGCCACACTCCATATGGCTGGCCAGAGTTTGAGTCCTGGGCTTGAAAGACAATACTGTATGCACATACCTGGGATTCTGAGGGAACAGAGAATTGGAGGAGAAAGGATTGCAGTGTAACCAGGCCCCATTAGGAAGAGGGGTGCTTCTCTCTCTCTCTCTCTTTCTCTCTCTGTCATAATTGTGCACACTACCTCTGACATTTAAAAAAAAATTGGCTGAGGTGGAGAGAGGGGGAAGTCAGGGAACAGCAAATATAAGTTCTCCCAGTTCCTTGTAGACACTGCTAGAACTGGAAATCACTAACAATGAAGAGTATAAAAACTTCAAAGTCCATTACAAATCTGCCTTTCTTTGTTAAAATCTTTGGAAGAAGTAAGTTTGACACCGAGAGATCATTCAAGTTTCTGATAGCTTTAGAAGAAGCAGGTCCCTATTCTCTTAAAACAAGGCCACCCTCTGGGTTCTTTACACATCCCTAGGCCAGCAAGAATGTGAATGTGTTTCCAGTACAATGTGGGCTGCAAATGGCCTTCCTTGGCATTCCAGACTCCTACAGAGGGACGAGTGGATGCAGCCCCCAGCACATTCACAAACTGCTAGAGACAAAGTGAGGCTGTGAGATTTCATTTCAGGCTCCCCAGAACTCAAAAATTCACAAGGGGCTTTCCTGGGCTAGCAATCACTTACAGGTAGGAGAGGTAAAACTTGATGCAAGTTGCAGGGCCAGTCCCTGGAAACTGCTGAACGCCCTCATATTGGGTGAAGTGTAGAAATGAATCTAAAAAAAAAAAAAAAAAAAAAAAAAAATCAGAGTGAAGACAGAATGCATGTTGCCAACAAAACTGAATTAGGCAAAGAGAAAAGTTATGTGTGTTGCCAGTGCGAAGGCAGGAAATAATTCATTTTCCTTTAATCTCTCTGTTTACAGTATTCCCTTTCCTCCACAGGATTGGCTCAGAGAAGGTCTGTCTGTGGTTTGGTTTTGTTTCTTTCTGTTTACTCCTTGGCCAGTAGGATTTGGTTCTGCTGAGCCTCGACCCAGGGAGCCCTATGGCCAAAGCCATGTTGTCACACTGCAGAATGAAGGGGGAGGGTCCCCACCTGGGACAGCACCTGCCTGCTGCTGGCTGGGCCCAGGTAGGGCTGGCCATGCTGAGGGTGGGGGGTCATGTCTGGCTTTCTCACATCTGTATCCCCAGCTGTTAGCACAGTGCTCCATGAGTAGTGAATACCAGAGTGATAGGATGAGTAAACAATGGAGCCTTTCCAAGGAGGGCTAGGCACATTTCTCCATCTCAATCTCCCTGCGCATTTACTGAGAAATGATTAAGGAAGAGCTGGTGACAGAGACCGATTAAAGCACAAGGTACTCCACAGGTCAAAATCATAGGTGATTCCCAGGCTATCTGTGTGTGGGGGGCATTCCCTGGTTGCTGTAGCTTAGAGATTTCAGGCTAAGCAGCTGCATGTTTTATCCCTTCATAACACACAGCATCAAGAGGTCAGCACAGGCCGGGATAAAGGGTCTTGCACCGGAAAGACAACTGTGCCTGTTCTGGTCCTCACGCGTGGGCCCTGGCTGGCCCCAGAGCACCTCTCGGGGAAGCATGTGAAGTCCTTTGTTCATGGGTTGTTTTTCTTTCTCTAACTCAAGAACCTGTTGGTTCAATCTCTGATTTCTCTTCATCATGACATGACCAGGCACCAGGGGCTTCTACTATTTGTTGGCATGATCAGCCAAGGGTGGGGAGAGAAGGCCCCAGAGCCAGTGTTCACAGGGTAGGGGGTGATGGCGCCAACCACGTATAACCCCTTCCCTGCCAATCTGCTTTCACTGGGAAGGGAATGTCATGGCAATATCAAAACTCGATTCTTCTCAACAGTCTTATGCTGGGCATGGCAGATGCCCTTGATGAAGAAAACGACCAGCCTGGTGCCCGATGGAGACATCAGACGTTGTATACAACTTTCTGCCTTAAATCAGCAGAAGAAAATCACTGTTCTTAGGGTTCGAGCAAAAATACAACTGTTTTTTTGAAAGCCCTTTTTAAAGGGTTCATTATCTCGCCGGCTGCTAACTATATACTCTGCGCCACACTCAATAAAAGCTGCATATAACTGTCTTTGAAATTAACAGCCACCTCTTGTGCTTTTCAAGTTATTAAAGACGCTGGCAGGGTGGAGAGACTGTACACTTTCTATACTGGGGATTAGTCAGCGGGACCACATCCCACTAATTCCCCAGAGCGTTCCTAACAAAAAGTTCCTTGTGACCCAAGCGCCAATTTTTCTTTCTTGTCTGTTCATTCTAATTCCACTCAATTACTCCTGAGCAAGCTGTTTTATTCCTGTCAACTCATGTTATTTACTGGAGTCTGTCAAGAGGACTGAAGTGGAGGCTGATATTATGTAGGATGTTTTGAGACTCATTAAAACACTTTAAAACAATCACCTATTGTGATATTCACAGCCCTGTGTGGGGTGGCCTTGCCTGGACCCTTTGGAGCCAGGATCACTTTATTTATTGGCTATTAAAAGTTTCAGGTTGGAATGGCTTTTTTTTTTTGCTACAGAAAGTCTGGGCCTAGAGACTCAGTGTTCCTGGAGATTTCTGGGTAAGAATCTGAAAATTCATGTGTGTGTGTGGAGGGGGATGGGGGGGCAGGAAATGGAGGGAATAGGGGTTTAGAGAGCTAGAGGTAGGAGGTAGGGGGTAAGGGTGGGGGGATTCCTGCAACAGCCTTCCCTCTCTGCTAAGAAAGAGTGAGGGTCAGCCCCAAGCAGCCAGAGAGCTTTGGCTTCTGGAAGAAGATGGAGAATTCCCTGGGAGAGTGTGGTTACAAGCAGTTTTCGTCTGAAGAGGGAGAGGTCCCCTGCGGTGACACGTCTAGCCCATCATTATTCACTTAATAATTAAATAATTTGTATGAACAAGGCACTGGCTAAATTTCGAGGGTGTAAATCCGATCACTGTATCGTCGGTCCACTATTAGATGGAGGGGCCATTGCATCGATGCCACGTGGAGTGTCAGGTGCCAGGTGGGACTCATGCAGTAGAGTTGAGGGCCAGAACCGGGCTGGAGCATCCTCATTCTCTCTGCTCACCCTCCAGGCTTCGTCTTACTCCCCACTCCTGTCTTTGGTGCCCTGACAGCTCATCTTCCCCTTTACCACGAGCGTCTTTCCCTGAGTAAGCATTGGTAGGAACTCAGCTGAGACAGCCCTGGGTTTGGAAGCTGATTCTTCTTCTTCTAGCACCCTCAGAATCCAACGAAGCAGCTGTGTTTAAGCTGGGTTGGAAATAGAGAATTCTCCATTTCCAAGGCCTAACATAGGGACTTTCTTACTGGGACGGTCAAGGTGGGGCTCCTTTCTTCAATGATTCTAAAGTGCTCTGTGATTGCACAGTCTCAAAGCACCACCTGGGAAAGGGCCAAATCCCTTGGTCCGCTGCCTGCATCACTTCACACACTTCAAGAACACGGTTTCTCACAAACGTTTCAGTCTGCACATGTCATCTTCTCCCCAAGCCAGGAAGTGATAAGAATCATCTAGACGTAGCACAAGCAGCTAGAAATGAGGCTGGAAGTCCACAGCCAAGTGCCATCGAGTGGGGTTGAACTAACCAGCATTTCCCACCTTGGGTTCCTCACCTAGTAAAATGCTAAGTCATGCTCTGGGAGCAGGTGATTTCCAGTCCTATAAGGCACGGGAAACACTGCCTGTGCTATCCCCAGCTCCTAGACCAGCTTCCCGCTACCACAGCTTAGGAAGTTCTAGACTAGTCGATTTCTAAGATCTCTCCTAACTCTTGAAGTTTTAGGAGGCCTTGAATGGAGGCTATGAAAGCAAAAAGGAAAAGCTATAAAGTATTTGCCCAAGGCAGTGGTTTTCCATTCAAACTATGTAATAACTACCTGGGGAGATATATAAAAATCACAAACCCACAGGCTTATGACTTTGGCCTGGGGATTATGATTCATCAGGTCCTGAGTGGGCCTGAGCCTCTGCATTTCTGACAACCCTCCAGTAAATTCTGATATATAGCGGGCATCCTAGCTGGGATGTTGGGGCCAAGTTTAGACCCAGATGCCTCCATGAGGCAGTGAAGTGAGGGAGGGACTCAAGCTGATCTTCAACACACCCACTTTTGTTCACAAGATTTGGCCCATGGGGAATTGTGCCCAGCGTGTTTGTAGAAGAGACTTCACCAGAGATCACCAATCGAAGAGGCACTGAAACAGAATTTGTTTTGTTTGTTTTTAAACCCAGAATGACACTCAAACCACATCCCAAGGGCAAACATCTTACAGCTTAATTGTTAGGTAGCTGCCAGCTTTAGCCATTGCCCTGAACCAGAATGAAAGGAATGCTGGCTGCCCACCCTGGAAGCACTGGGGACCTGAGAGGACAAGGGCCCCAGGGAGAGGAGGCCTCTGTGTCCGCTGACTGCAAGCAGAGCTGACCCAGCCTTCTGTCCAGGGGATCTGAACTCCAGAGCAGATGGCTCATACAGGGAAGGGGGACAAGAAAGCAGGAGGTCAGGGAGAAGGTCACTGGCTGCTCAGGCCCGTGAAGCTTGTTCTTCTGACCAGGCTGAGTTTCTGGGTGAGGAAACCATTGTGGCTCCCACATTGCAGCCCCTTACACACAACTCACAGGAGAGCACCCCGACTGCCTGACTGCCAGGCAAGTGCTGCTTGTAGACTGGGGGAGTCTGGTCCTGCTCAGGAGAAGGGGCCAAAAGTGATGAATCTTACAGATGACTAAAGTTCAGGGTGAAGCGCAAGCTCCCCAAATAAATCTTATTCCTAATACTCCCTCTCATAGATTCTACAATGCAGACAAACTGAATGACTCACTGCTGTTTAGACAGATCCTCTTCGTCGGCTCCTTCATGCATTTGCTCCTGTTTTTTCCTCCCCACCCCTGTCTGTTAGACTCCTACACATACTTCAAGGCCTATGTCAATGCCTCCTTCACTGACCTTCCCGTTAGGGAGAGTACTATCGCTTCCCCTGGAAACTGCCAGAGTGTATTGCTTGTATCTATCATGTGACATTTTTCTTACACAACCATGTTCCTAATACCCTTCTTTTGTAAGCACCTGGAGGGTGGAGACTGGGTCCTTGCCTCCCTTTAGCCCCAGTATATTTCAACATTTTGCTTTATATGTAGCAGGTACACGAGAAATGTTTATGGAATGAAAGTTAACTCTCGTAGCTATAAAGCATCAAGCCCTTGCTAGCTGTCAGTGGGCAATACTTAGCACTCTTTCTATCTCTGCA
Organism: Tupaia tana; assembly: GCA_026018925.1. Classification (NCBI taxonomy): domain Eukaryota; kingdom Metazoa; phylum Chordata; class Mammalia; order Scandentia; family Tupaiidae; genus Tupaia; species Tupaia tana. The sequence goes on from JAKSZU010000003.1 coordinate 196,422,848, forward strand.
GTCAGAGAGCATGCAGCATGACATCCATCCATGGGTGGGTCTTCTGAGAAGAGTCCGGGTCTTACTCAAGCAAGAGCCTTGACTCCTTTGAGTTCTAGCCTCCATCCATGTAAGGTTGAAAGGTACTCCAGTCTGCATTACATTTGAGATTCTTCTCAAAAAATAATGACAAAAAAGGAGATTTTGTTCACTGGGAATAAAACATGGATGAACACATGACATGATCTAATTATTGTTTTAGAGGTTTTTGCCATAGGGCATGTGTGCTTACCAGAGAGAGAGAGAGAGGGTCAGAGACAGTGAGAGGGAAAGTGAGATATCCTAGGGGGATGGCCATGCTGCAATTCCTTACCCTCCATTTTCTCCTTGGATCTTGGGCACACATGCACATACTCCTGGCATGGTTTTCTTTCCCCTCCCTTTTTTTAAAGAGAGATTTTTGCTATAGGGTGCATGCACTCACCAGAGAGACAGAGAGACAGAAAGTGAGAAATCACTCCCCAGTGGGGGGATGGCCAGGTTACAATCCTTTCTCCTCCCAGGATTTTGGGCATGCACATACATGTGCCCGGTGTGAGTTTTAAGTCTCTGGGTCTGGGACTTGACCTGGAGTTGAAAACATGGGAGTCCAGTAACATAGTCATTATGCCATCTGCTGCTCCCCGCCTGGCATGATTTTCAAGCCACCAGGTCCAGAACCCAAACTGCTTTGGTCATGTGGTCATGTGGGAGTTCAGCGATGTAACCACCATGCCATCTATTGGCTCCATGGTCCATGTTTTATAGCTGATGGGTAAATTATCCAATTACTATAACTGATCATTATTATTTGCCGTAAGAGAACACATTATTTCTCACCTTTTATTATCTACAGTCTTTATGTTTATAAATCTTACCTCCCTAAGAACAATTAAGTTTCCAGAGAACAAAATCAGTGATGTATATTGGGTTGTTGGAAAAGTCATGACACACTTTTATAGAAAAAATATGTCATGACTTCTCTGACAACCCAATATATTGTATTTCTACCCAATACAATGGTAGAAAGGAGTCAGACAGAAGCTTCATTTGAAGCTTCATTTCATCACTGCCTGGCCAGGCACTGTAATGGTTAATTTTTATGTGTCAACTTGATTGGTCACAGGGTGCCCAGATATAGTCAAACATTTTTCTGAATGTTTCTGTGAGGACATTTTTGAATAAAATTTAACATTTTAATCAATACAGTGAGTGAAACAGATTGCCCTCTATAATGTAGATGGGCTTTATCTGATCATATAAAGGCCTGAATAGAACAAAAAAGGTTGACCTTCACCTAAGGGTAAGAGAATTTTTCCTGCCTAGTGCCTTGGAACTGAAACATCGGCTTTTTCTCGACTTTGGAACTGAACTGAAATATCCACTCTTCCTGGGTCTCAAGCCTTCTGGCCTTTGAGCTAGAACTACACCATTGACCCTTCTGGGTGTCCAACTTGCTTCCTGACCCTACAGATGCTGAGGCTTGCCAGGCTTCATAACTGTGTGAGCCAATTCCTTACCACAGAGCAATCTAAATCTCTCTCTCTTTCTCTTGCTCTACCTTCCTCCTTCTTGGCTACTTTTTCCGTGGAGAACCCTGATACATACAGACATGTTAGGCAGGTTGCTGAACTTCTTTGAGAAATAGTCTCTTCATTTATAAAACTAAGGCAATAATACTGATCACTATGAGAACTAAATATACCCATCATCAAATTCCTGGCAAGTTACCTTCACAAAGTTGACTCTCAACACCCCCTTTCCCCTTTTCTCTTACTCCTTTATTCTTCTTATAAAATATACAAATGCTCCACATTTCCGTAACTGCGTTTTCTGAACCAAAATAGAGAGAAAAAGGTTCCAGTGTACTTCCAGGGATGATAAAATAAGTACGAATTAGAGTTGTCTTAGGAAATCCCAAAAGTACAGTCACTATATCTAGGCTTCTTGTTCATTTGAAGGAGACAAAAATAATTTTTAAAATAACATGACCAAAGCTCTAGTTTAATATTGTCCACAGAAACAGAGGGCAGACAAGCGGACATGAAGACCACCCTACAATGGGAGGCACTTTCTCAGGTTCATCACTTCAGACTTGCTCATCCATGTGGCTCAGAGGAGGTTTCTGTGATGCCTGTCCACATGCTGACCCCTCTGTCACTGTGTCCTATTTCCCATGCTTCTTTCAGTTCATATCCTGTCCTATGGTGTTTGCCTCAGAGACGTCCAGCAACTGTAGGCTCTGCTATCTGGTCTATAAGAGTCTCTAATTAAGAAAAACGAATGAGCTTACTTACACTGGCCCTGGGTATTTCCAGTAGCTGGAAATTCCCACTGCTGGAAACCTAGCAAAGTGGACTTTATAGTGTTTTATAGACCTCACTGCAGGAGCCAGATTCACCTGAACGCTCCAGAAGGTGGGCAGAGAGAAAGCCTGCCAGTGACCCAATCTATCAAACTGAATGGCGGTTTTTGTCTTGGTGTGTATGTGGTTATTTTCGTTCTGGTCGATGAGGTAGGGATTTTTTTATCCAGAATTTCAGAGAAAAAGAGAGGTACCTTTTAATTCGCTACCCAGGCAAGAAATAACGAGCAGCGCCTCTTCCAAAAAATCCCAATCCAAAAAGCTGACATCAGGGTTCTGAAACAGACTGCCTGTGGGCACACCATGAAGAAGTGGATTTTGTTTTGACTGGGGCCTGTGGAACCAGACTTTGAGTGCTCAATCCTTTAAACACAGTGCTCTGAATATGGCTTTGGCGATTGTTAGCCAAAGTGGATTTAGCACACGGCCACGAAACCAGCTGCTGTGTCTCTGCGGCAGTTTGACCCCATCCTGCACGTAGACAGGCATCATGTGTCCTGATTTTAAGCATCTGCCACACAGCAGAGTAAACTCAGGGTCTTCCCACTGGAGATGTTTCTGTGATACAGTGGACTGGATTAGGCCCGAAAAAGAATAGTTGTGGTGTACACTCCATCCTAACTGAGCGTTCCCTCTCCTTGACCTACCCTTTGTGGGAAGCCAGGAATGCTAAATATTTCTGTAGCTCTGCCCAGGCCTTCACTTTATTTATAACCCCCCCAACACTCCCCAGACCCAGCCCTGTCTCTTCCTGTGGCAGTCCAGGCGTTCTCCCCTGAGCTGCTAAATGACTGCATTTTTGTTTGAGATGCTACACCCAAGGCATTGCGAGTAAAGAAAGACAAAAGCATAAAACGATGTTTGCTGGACAGCAAGCCTGGCTTATGTAACGGACGATTCCCATGCTCGGCACCTCCCTACGCTGACAAACAGTACCGAAGTTTCTAGGCTAGCGATAAAATGACTTTCTTCCAAAAGTAAAGCAAGACAGTCAGTCAAACACAGATGGAATGAACAAGACGTAGAAGATTGACGGGAACATTTTTAAAGAACCCACAGGCCATTTTGCATGTTTGTTTCCTGAAGGGCAAAATTAAGCCCTTAGAGCAGGTCTTTCATTTTTTGGTTTCTTTTCTAATTCTAGATTTTCCTCTAACCACACTGGGAAGACATGGGGGAAATGCGACTTCTTCTGTAGTTATTGCTAGACAGTTATGAGGACCTTTTCTTCAACAAGCCTATTCTGCCCTCAAAACACACTCTCAAAATCGTTTCTAGGCAGATAACTCTGGAGGTGGAGCCCCGGGGAAGCTTTAAGTTTTCAAGTGTGTAGTCATTACAAACCTACTAAAGAGAAAAGACAGGCATCCTCAGCAGGTCTCCTTTCCACAGCCAGGCCATACATCCCACTTTGCCGGGGTGGGCTCTGTTCATGTCTGTTGAGCTGCAGAGACTGCTAATTGTGTCCTCTTTTGGAAGTGACTAATTTGGGTGACAAACTACATGAGCAGCCTGCCTTCCACTGATCGTACCATTTCTGATGTTCATTTCAAACACCGTGATCAGTAACTGGTGCTGCAACTGGTCTGGTGACCGAACTGGCTCTCACGAGGGGAAGGATGACATCTGACAACACAGCCAGGTGGCATGGTGGTGTTGGAGGCCACAGTGCTGCTCAGCTCATGGGGAGTTTCTGAGCCTTGCACCCTACTGCTGGCTACATACCACAAATGAGGTTTTTGTTTTGTTTTTCAACGTAGACATGAAAATAAGATATGAGGCTTTAGAATAGGAGGCAAAGTAGACCCTAGGGTCCCTTTTTTCCTGCCTCAAGTCTTTATTATCATCAAGACTCTCCTGCTGTCCTAAAATCTGCAGAGTAGATGGGCAAGCTGCTGGGTGAGGCAGCACTTCTTCAGCCTCGTTGTCCTTCTTTGCTGGAATGGGTGGAACACCCCTAGGTAGAAAGAAAAAAAAGAATACCATCCGACGTTCCATTATCAACAAATGTCAAAAATTTATCAGAAAGTTTGGTCTTGACATTACCATTTGCTCAGTCAAGTTATTTAAACCATTTGCAATCATATGTGAGTATGTAGGTGGTAGGAGCAACTTGGGCAATTGGAGGAGGAGAAAAATAGTTGATTAATGACTGCATCCTAGATTTTGGGCTCAAGGTATGTACTCAATATTTGTCTAATGAACATGTGAATAGTTGCATTGGTGGGGGAGATTTTTGTCCACTCTTGACAATTAAGTTATAGTTTTGCTGATCTTCCACAAAAAAATTCCTAGTAGTAGGTGCAACTATTTTCAGATACTTTTTCCTGAAAATATTACATTTTAGTGTGCTTCATTTTACTCCTTTGGCAAAGTTATTTTTAATCTGATAGTATATCTACTAAATAAACATGCAAAAAATCCTTTTTAAAGTAATTATTTAATTTTATTTATTATTATTATTATTATTAATTTGTTATAGGGCATGTGTGCTCACCAGAGAGAGAGAGAGAAAGGGACAGTGAAAAAGCAACCCACCAGGTCCGGGACTCAAAGCATGATTAACCATATGGGAATACAGTGCTTTAACCACCGCCACCTGCTAGTCCCAAAAAAAAAAAAAAAAAAAAAAAAAAAAAAAAAAAAAAAAAATTTGAATTGAATTTGTACTATTTGAAAATTTTAAATGTATTTGAGTAGATTTTAAATGTATTGAGAAGTAACTTATGATGTTGCAAAATGTCTTTTTAACTTCCAAGCTAACCATGACATTGATGGACACAAGACAGATGCAAAGTCTAAAAGAAAAATAAACAGTTTGTTAGATTTACCCATCCATATCTGTTTGCATGTACAATGATATCTGAATAGGTTAAACTATGAGAATATTGAAGAAATAAAAAGTCTGTTAGTTTTAATGAGGACATATATTCCTCCCATTGTATGCCTGGGTTAATGGAGTGATGTTTAAACAGTAGAATATTGATAATTATAAAACTTACTTTTTTCCTTTTTTAAAAAGTGTATTTTATACATTCAATCACTATACATCATCTCAGCTTATAAAGCGAATTTACCCAACATGAATACACTTCACCCCAGTCCAGTTGAAGATACCGTCCGTGTTATCATCAACAGATAATCATCCATTTCTGTGTCCCATAAATGTCTTGCCTGTCTATTTTCTCCTTGATTCCTTTCCTGTCACTAGAATTAGAAAACTTACTAATGGATTTTTATAAACTACCTCTCAATTCTGTAATCTTCTTCGGAAAGACCCCACCCCCCCCTTTTAAAAAGTTTTGTCAGAGAATGTGTGCGCCCACCAGAAAGAAAGAGACAGAACACCCCCAAATGGGGCATGTTCATGCCACAATCCTTCACCTCCATTTCTCCATTCTGGAAAGATTTAGGCACTCACACATACATATTCAGAGTTTTTCAAGCCACCAGGGCCAGGAGTCAAACCACTCAAGTCAGCCATGTGGGATCTGGCTCCCTTAACCACTAGGCCACAGGACTGGTCTTAGAGATCAAATTAACAGAGGGCATGAGCCAGTCCAAACAAGGAACAAACACAATGGGAAGAGCTGAAATAAAAACTCAAATAGTAAATACTTACATGTTGGTTTACTAAACAAACTGAAACAGTTTTTGTCAGTTAATTTTAAGAGTACATGTGTACTATAAATAGTTTTTAGTTTTCATAGTTTTCATCTCTTCTTCACTAGATGCTTTATCATTTATTATCTCCTATGCCCTGAGAATGCCTCCATGCAGTTGCTGTGGAATTCAAGACACACAGCTCTGTTTACAGAGAGAGTGGGTGCTGATGGCCTGACTCCCATCAACTCCTCCCCTTCCTTTTACTAATTAACATTCTTGACATTTGACTTGACAGTAGTATTTTAGAGGTCTCAGACACAACTTTTGTAAGCAAAGACAATATTTTTCATGTGTGAATCATTGCACTTTTATATGAAAAAAAATGGTGCTTTTTCCAAACTAAGGAAAATACAGTTTACATTTTATCAGTTACAAGTTCCTAAGATTTTGTTGTTTTCTTTCTATTTGCTTCAGAATCCTCAGGGAATTTCTCTACAATGAACTTGGTATGAAATTATCTCCCTGTTCTAAGAATAACTCCTGCGTGAAACAATTGGAATGTATTAGAGTTGTTTGTTTATACATTATAGAGTGTTTTGTTAATGTGATGTGTGGAATGGATACCAAAATGGATGTAAAGAATAATGAAACTGAGAAGTAGAATACTCCTCTCTAAGGAACTGCTGTCCCACCTAGACTGTATGGTCTTTTCCCTGAAAAATCATAATCGGCAGGCTTACATCATTCTCTAATACACATTGTGTATTTGTCACATTTTGCTATCTTGCAGATATAACCTACTATTCTAATTTCTTTATTATTCCTCTGATTAAAATAAACAAAATCTTAAGACTTTGAAAATGTATTGATAATTGCTTAAGAAGTGTAAGTTGTACATACACTTCTTGTACAGAATACAGAATTGATTTGGCTCTTGACAGAACAAACATGATCAAAATAAGAACAGTGATAGTAGCTTGCAGAGTCTTTATATCAACAAATTTATTTCCCCAAATATCCATGACCTCTAAAATGAATAAAATCAGCATATACCTAGTAGTCATTTTATTTGCCATATGCACTAGTTATTGCTAGTTTTTTTAAACTGGTCCCTCGTTTGTTTCACAAAGAATGCAGGTTTTATATTTCAAAAATAAGAGCAAAATCCAACTTTTTAATTACATAATATAATTTATTTCATGCCCCCCCTTAAAAGTTTTTGCTATAGGACACATGTGCTTACCAGAGAGAAAGAAAGACAGAGAGAAAAAGTGAGAAATCACCCCTGGGGGTGGGGGTATGGCATGCCACAATCCCTTTTCCACTCTTTTTTTGGGATTCTGGGCACACACTCACACACACCTGATGTGATTTTCATGCCTCCAGGTCTTGGACTTGAACCGTGAAGATGAATTTCAGCAATTTTTTCACTACTTTCTATTTTTTGGTCTAACAGCCAATTCAGAACCCCACACTGCTCTCAAATCCTTTCAACATGCCCCCATCTTTTCTTGAGCATTTTCTTACTCTCTATCATGCTCTATTTAGAAGAGTAATTCTATTGGTTTAAAAAAATTTTTATATATATATATATATATATATATATATATATATATATATATATATATATATATACACATACACACACACACACACACACACACACATATTCATTACAACTAATTTAAAACAGGAAACTACAAAGAAGAACATAAAAATATACAAAATCTAGCCACCCTTAAAATAATAATCATTAACCTTGAAAAAATTATTCTTTAAATCTCTTTATGTATATATATAATTTAAAAGATAGATAAATTGATAGAATTTTGATGAAATAGAATCAGTTTCTACATTAAAAATATTAATAAGAAGTATTGATGTAATTCTTCCTTAAAAATAGAAAAAATTCCCCTAAAATATAGTTGAATGTGCTGAATTTTAAGTTAACATTTCTTTACAAAAGACATGTTATTTTCTAAGTTATCTCTCTGAAACCAAGAAAAAAATGATTTGAAACATTTAGATATCTGTTAGCTAGTTTTTGTAGTCTAATAAACTGCCCAAAATGTTGTGGTCAAAAACAAACACCTGTTATTGCTGACAGGTTGACAGATCTGTGGAGGTTGTCCTGCTGCTCTGGCTTGATTGATCTTGGGCAATAGGTCAGGATATCAGTTAGCTGAAGCCTGGCTGGCCTACCATCAGCTCACTTGCATGTATGATAGTTGGTTGTTTCTTGGCAGGAGTAATAGGGGTGGCCTGGTCATGTGATCTTTCATGCTCCAGTAGGATATTTTTGGCTCTTTCAAATAAATAATGGTAGCATGGCTGCAAGAGAGAGGGTGGAGGTATGCAAGGCCTTCTCAGGCTTAGGTTCAAAGATGATGACATTCCTTCTAACACCTGTTATTGGTTAAAGCAAGCCACAAGACCAGCCCAGATTTGGGGCTAGTTGTATTATTCTTATGTCCTGGTGTTGGTCATTCAAATGCTGAGTTTTCACTAGACCATTCTTTTTTAAATGTGTAGACTTTTACATTTAGATTCTTTATCTTATTATACGTTTTAAATATGTTTTGTTTCTTTTGTTCATTTTGTCTTTACAGACACCAATTATGTATTTTATTGGATAGTCTTTACCTCTTACCCATGTCTATGTTTTTCCTTATAACTGTTTTATTTGTTGATGTTTTATTGTTATTTTACATGCCTAGACTGCCTCCCCCAGATATTTACAGGCCTGAATTATTCATCTTATCCAGGTTTCAAATAAAATGTCATGTCAGAGAGCACTTTCCTGGTCACCCAATACCTTTTCACATTCTATTATGTAGACTTATTTTATTTCTTTATAGGACTAATAAAATTCTATATTTTGTTTTCTCTACTCCTTCTCCCCTTACACATCCTAGATGATAAACTCCATGAGGGCAGGGATGTTGCCCATTGTAGATGCTGCTAAATCCCCAAAATCTGAAGCACTCCTGGCCTGTATTTGGTAATTGCTTGTTGAATGAATGAATAAAAAGCCCTATCTGATGTAAGTCAGGTTTGTTCTAGTTGTGGTTGCTTATACTATGGCTTCCTTTCTCTATTACTTTTCATTTATGTTCATCTCCTATAATTCCTTTGAGCTTTTAGAGAATACTTTGTCTAAACTCTTCCTTTGTCTCCTTACATAATTGATCTTGTACTTCCTTAAGGTTATACTTTTTAATTTCCTTATGTACTTCCTTATTTGTCTTATATTCCTTCTTTATTTTCTTTTCTCATTTCAAATGAGAGTGGGGTGGTACTTTCTGACTATTAATAATCTTGTGAATGTGCTGAAAAAATGATCTGTGAAGGAAGGGGAGCAGTGGAGATATTAGTACACTCAGAGCACATTGCCTCCAATAGCTTCTATAACCAAATCTGTTATTTCCCTAACCTAACAATATATAGCCCCTCTCAATTTTTGACATAGAAGACATTAGTAATCTATAAAATGCTGGTTTTCTCTACTTTATTCATCTCATTTCACCTCTGCTCATCTCAACACTGAGGAAGATAGCGGATACAAATTATGTGTCACTCTGCTTCCTCTTTATTCCCGCCTGCCATGTTCTGTGATATCAAACTAGGTATTTACTGGTGGGGGAAGGGTGGGATCCTCTTCTGCCATGGCCTACTGTCCCCCTAGATCTGACATCACGTGAAAAGTTATTGGACGGACATTTCAAGATAGTCTCACTTGTTTGGGGAGAGTTGTCCACATTGCCTAAGATTTGAGAATATGTTGTTCTCAATATTCTTCCTCATTTGGGTCCAGATTTCACAGAATTTGGCAGGTTTTCTACATAGTTTGTGGTTTAAGATTGTAGTAATCTTATTTTACTGGCAACCAAAATATTTTTCTTCATCTTTGGTTGTCTTGGGGAATTTTTGAAGAAGGAAGGGAAGAGAATTAATGTCTTTACACCCTGATCTTTTTTCAAAAATAATTATTTTATTTAACTTTATTTATTTTAATTTGACCAGAGAGTAATGGAGTGAGCAAGAGAGAGCAAGAGAAAAAGTAAGAAAGCAAGCTGCCAGGTCCAGGACTCAAACCATAGTCAGCCATGTGGGAGTACAACACCCTTAACCACCATGCCACCTGCTGGCTCCTACACCATGATCTTTAACCAGAATTCATTTTCTGCTCTTCCAGTTTCATTTTGCAAGTGTGTATGGCACAGTATTAGAGAGGACTTGAGTGCCATTCACCCATCAGGTTTTGGACCTAGATCTAAATTCTCAAAAAGTTATGTTGTTACATAACTTTGGGTCCATCACATTTATTCTCCCTTCCCTTTGTCCTACCTCCAGAAGTCTAGAGATTTGTTTTTGTTTTGTGTTCTTTTGCATCCCAGGGTGGCTGCACTATTCTCTCTTCCTCTTTGTGGCAAGAACTCTTCTAGTTCTTCATCTCTTTAACTTCTCCTAAGTCAAGCCCCAAAGTTGCCTAGCCTCACCACCACAGCAATCACATTTATAATTGCTTCTGTTTGTCGAACAAATGAGATCAGAAGTTTGGGTTGCAGAAGGGGCACAAGGACGGAACCCTTGAGGAACTAGAAAAATCTTTGAGTGAGTGGGCTTTGGACTTTCATTGGCTATAGGATTAGATGAGAGGGTCAAGGAGTGCATCAGGTGAATTTTCCTCTGTTTTAAGGAAGAAAGTGAAAGCGAGAAAGCACCTCCCAGGGAGGATGGCCATGCAGCAATCCCTTCTCCTCTATTCTCCTCTCAGAATTTTGGGCATGCACGCACATGTGACTGACTCATTTCTCAAGGTGTCAGGTCTGGGACTTGAACCATGTAGTCAGCCATGTGGGATCCAGATGTCTTAACCAACTCACCACCAACTGACTCCATACTTATTTTTTAGTCTAGTTCCTCTAATAGGATATAAGCTTCAGGAAGACAGGGATTTCTTTCTATATTTTTCACCACTATATGCAAGCTGCCTAGTACAGAGGATAACACTTAAGTAGTGTTCATTAAAATTTTAATAAATATACTCAGTGAATATTTTATTGGGTGTCTTCTATAATGTAAGGTACAGTCTCTTGACTTCCTAATTTCCAACTGATGAAATTAAACCTTACCAGTTCCTAACCTAGTCATGTAGACTACCCATGTTCTTCAGAACTGCATTAAACCTGTTCTGACGATATCTGCACCTACTTAATGGTTTACTTTGAAGAAAACATCAAGAACTTCAAGGAGATCTGATTAAGAATCACCACTACTTCTATCAGCTACTGGTTATCTCAGAAGTGGTATTTTTCCCTTGCAGAGAGCTCAGAGTCACTAAGCTGGAATTTTAATAGTTCACACATCAGAACTAAGGGACAGAAACTCTGAACACAAAGCAGTGGTGATCCAGGCAATCTTAGTGCCTTTCTTATAGGGCAATTTTAACAAAAAACTGTTCAAGATCATGGGTGAAATAGCACAGGAAGGTCAGCAAACTTGTGCAGAACATTTGCTGAGCAGACCAGCTAAACCCTTTCTGGAAGAGAGGACTCCTGACCAGAGTTTTAAAGAAAAATCAAATCCTGGACTAAAAAGCAGTTGGTAGGTAGCAGTAGGTGAAGCGGTGGTTAAAGCGCTGGATTCTCACATGGCTGATTGAGGTTTGAGTCTCAGAACTGGTGGCTGGCTTTCTCACCTCCCTCCCCTGCCCCCTGTCACTCTCTGGTGAATGTACATGCCCTATAGCAAATTAAAAAGAAATATTGATAATAACAAATAAAATTAAATAAATAGCTCTAAAAATATAGTGTCAGTAGTCAGGTGGCCAAAGAAAAGAATTGAGACCGGAAACTGAAAGCCTTGGTGAACTTCAGAATGAAGCTATTTCTCACATAGAGTGACATAGACAAAAAAGAGGACTGAGTCAGAAGCCATGGTTTCTGGGTAAACTCAGGCCAGGTTTAACCTAACTGAACCCATTTTCTCCCGTGTTAATCCAAACCTGTGTAAAAGCTAGATAACTACAAATAATATTTGTGAAAAATGTTTGCACTGTGAAGAACTTTCCCAACACACATTGTCAGTGTCTGATCCAGTAACTTGTTGGTACAATAAAAGAAAGAGCTCAAGCTGCCTTAGAAAAACCTGATTGGAATTCCTACCCTGCCACCTCTTAGCTTTGTGGCCTTTACTGCTACGGTTTGGATAATGTTTTGTTCCCCCAAAGGTTCATGTTCTGGAAGCTTGACCCCCAGTTTAATGGCATTGGAAGGTGATGATATCTTTAAGAAGTGGGGCTAGGGACCAGCAGTTGGCATAATAGTTACATCACTGGACTCCCATGTATTGAACCACGGCTTGAGTCCAGGACCTGGTGGCTTGAAACATGCTGGGCGTGTGTGGGTGCTTGCCCGAAATTCTGAGAGGAGAATGGAGGAGAAGGGATCCCCCCTTGGGGGGTGGTTTCTCGCTTTCTGTCTCTCTCTCTCTCTGGTGAGCATGCATGTCCTATAGCAAAAATCTCTAAAAAAAATTAAAATAAAAATAAAAAGCAACGAGAGGAAAAAAAAATAAACTAAAGCAATAAAACATATCTACTGAGAATGACTGGGGCAAAACAGAGGGTTCTTTCTACATGCCCTGGGACTAGGGGATAGGCTAGAGGGGACGCATTACCGCACAAGGAAACCTGATTTGCATCAGTTAAAAAGGTACGAAACTGCAGCCTAGGACAGAGGCGGCTGGTTCAGTTCATGGAGATCTGTTGTTACATTCTCTCATCCCCATGTGAGGCCATAAATCCACAAAGCAGGAAAAAGTTTAGCCTGTGGCTTAAACTTTGTGCAGCTTCCTCTAGAGGAATCATATGCCTATTTCTCAATTCTCTGTGTCTGCCCTCTGGGCCACAGGTCAGGGCCACCACTGCGTAGAAGCCACAGTCAGTTCTTGCAAAAAGACTTCTCTGTAATTTGGCTGCAGCTAAAGGGCTTATAAAGTGGAAGAGGCACTTCATTTTATGCCAGGTTTTCCTTCTTATATATTTCTCACTTATGTAAAATATCAACAGTGATGCTAATGGACTGTCGGAAAAGTCAGGACACTTTTTTTTTTTAGAGAGAGAGGATTTTATTTTTAAGGTGCATGCACTGGTCAGAGAGAGACAAGAGAGACAGAAAGCAAGAAATCATCTCTGGAGTGGGGGGGAGGGTGGCCATGCCACAATCCCTTCTCCTCCACTCTCCTCTTAGGATCTTGGGCATGCACGCACACATGCCTGGTGTGTTTTAAGTCGCCGAGTCCGAGACTTGAACTGCAGTCAATTACATGGCAGTCCAGCGACATAACCATTATGCCATCTGCTGGTCCTCACATTTTTTTACTTTTCCCATGACCGAATCGATACACATATAAGGTAAGCAACAGACCCCTTGTCTATGAGCCCCATCCTCATCTCCTCTGAGGAGCTGCAATGGCAATGCCTGAATCTTTGTCAACTTTGAGACCATGCAGTATTCTTTAAGCTTTCATTTTATTGTCTTATTGAGATTATCTATCTGTCCATGGAATGGGTCATTAAACTAGTAAGATTTTGAGATACCACATGCCCAGAAAATTCCTAGGAAGAATATGATCACAAAAATAAAATCACACTATTAAAAAAAAAAAGAATGAAAAAAGCAACAACAGCAACAGAAATGTAAATTAATGCAATACAACACATCTATTGAAAATGACTGGAGCAAGACAGAGGGCCCTTTCTCCATGCCAAACTGAAATTTTATATTGAGTTTTAAGCAATTATGGTTACAACAGATATAAATTAAATTAGCTGTGAGGCCATAAAATACAGCAGCTGTTCTCCATCTCCTCTCATGCTAGAATGAGAGAAAAAATTGGTCAGAGGTAAGGAAGGTTTCTTGGTAGTGAGAATTGTAATAATGCCAATGAGGATAACAAGGAAAGATAGAAGGGCTGAGTAATTGTCTACTCTTACACACATGTAAAGGGCAGAGATTAAATGAACTCTGCATGCATCTTGACATCTTTTGCATTTGATAGTTTTATAATAGCCCTTTATTTCTCTGTGCAAATGCTATTCTACTCTAACCAAGGGAAGCTCCTTGTGAAATGACAAGATTATAAATGTACCTCTAAGACAATTGTGAAACAATTAGCAATGGTTAATCCAAAGTGAAAATAAGGATCTCTTCCAGTGTCCCAGTAACTTGGGTTAAAGCCAATGAATTAAGTGATTTATGGAATATCTGACCCCATAGCTACAACTCCGTAATTAACAGCTGGGTTAACTAGACACACATAAAATCTGGGTTGTTCTTGTCTCTACTTGCTGGACTGGACTTCCCTAAAATGCAGCACTAGTGACTAACCTAGGATATATGCCTTGCCCACCAATCCTGCACCATCACTGATTGCCCCTACCACCCAGGGATCCAGAGGCAGCAAATGGAAACACAGATAACAAGGAGGAAAAGGATGTGATATTTAAAACTATGGCAGACAAAGACTTTTTATAAGCCATATTGAATTCTGCTTATCTAGTAAAGTTTGCTTCATTAGAATGACCTAGTCATTTTGGGACCAGCAGTTAGCGTAATGGCTATGTCGCTGGACTCCCACGTAGTTGACCGCGGTTCGAGTCCCAGACCCGGTGGCTTAAACTCACACCGGGCGCGTGTGCGTGCGTGCCCAAGATCCTGAGAGGAGAATGGAGGAGAAGGGATTGCGGTGTGGCCATCCCCCCTGGGGGGTGATTTCTCGCTTTCTATCTCTCTGTCTCTCTCTGTCTGTCTGGCGAGCGCACGCGCCCTATAGCAAAAAACCTCTCCAAAAAAAGGAAAAAAAAATAAGAATGACCTAGTTATTTTTAGTTTCTTGGTCAATTCAAACGTATTCTATTGAACAATATTCCAAAGGTAATAATTCCATAAAGTTACAAAAAATCTTCAACTTACAAAGTCATCTGAGGAATTTTTATTTTTGTTTCTTCATGATTTGGTTGATTGTTCTATTTATTCTTAGTGCTTAATGCTTTTAATGCAATGATTTTTAGATTGTGTGTATGTGTATGTCTAGTGATATATATAAAAAGGATTATACACCGTAACCAAGTGGTATTTATCCCAGGGATTCAAGGGTGGTTTAACATACAAAAATCAATTTATGTTACACACTAAATAAAAAAATTTTTAAATGGGACAAAAACCACATGAATATCTCAATAAATAGCTAGATAAAGAAAGAGCATTTAACAAAATGCAACACTCTTTCAGGATATAAAACACTCAACAAATTAGGATAAAATGGAAATTCCTCAATCTGATAAAGGGACCTACTAAAACTAACACCTAAATCATATGTAATGGTAAAATATTGAAAGAAATCTTCTCCTTTAAGATGAGAAATAAGCTAATGATCCACTCTTGCCATTTCTGTTCAACACTGTACCCTGAAATTGTTGTCATGGTAGTAAGGCAAGAAAAAGTAATAAAAAGGCATACAACTGAGGCAAAACTTGATGTTGTGGTCTTGAGTATGAAAATGGTAGGACAGGCAGCAGGTTAAACACAAGCAGGATTTCTTTATCACAGTCTTGGGGCAGAATTCCTTCTTCTCTAGGAATACTCATTTTTGCTCTCAAACCTGTAACTGATTGGGTGATAACCACCATATTATTGAGGATAATCTCTTCTACTTAAATTTAAATGACTATAGATGTTAACCACATCTAACAAATACCTTCACAGGAACATCTACACTAGTGTTTGACCAAATGCTGGGCACCTTAGCCTAGTCAAGATGACATATAAAATGTAACCATCACAAGGAATGGTGACAAGATAATTCAGTGGGAAATGAATTGTCTTTTCAACAATGGTGCTGGGACTACTACATGTAAAAATATGAAGTTTGGGCCTAGCCACGCTGATGCAGGCAGTAGGGTCACTGCTGCCAGGTGAGACTGAGATCCTGTCAGTCTGCAGATTAGGGGAGAATCATGGCATGAAGACTTTGTTGAGAGTTCCCTTCTATCTCAATCTCTCCTTCTAAATAAATAAAATTCTAAAAATATATGCAAAGTTGGACTACCTCAAATCATATACAAAACTTAATTAAAAATGAATCATGAATGTAAATGTAGGAGCTAAAACTATAAACTTCTTTTAAAAAATAGGAATAATCCCTTTCAGACCCAAACACATAGACAGAATCCATCTACCTCTGAGGTGGGTCTTGTTCCTTTAACGGAAGAGCCTCTGCTCCAAACCTCTCCTTCCAGACCCAAACACATAGACAATAGAGGAGAGAAATTGGCGCAGAAATACCTACCTCATAGTATTGAGAAGCATACAAGCTTACAGTTGCAAAAACCTTCTCTAACAAATTAGCCAAAAGTGAATACACCACCAAATGACTAAAAATCAGAGAAGAGAGCCTGCAAAGTGAGCAGCAGGGAGAAATATGGAACTGCAGAGAGAGTACGGCTCATCTCCTCCCACTGGCCTTTGAACTCTCAGTTGAAACCCCACACCTCAGGTGCACCTGCTCTTTACAACCTGGGAGGCCTTTGTAATACCCAGTTCCAACAACAATAGCATAGGTTGCTTGGTGATCATCAGGCAAACAGAACTGCAGAGAGAGTGTGGGTTATTTCCTTCTGCACACCTCTGAATGCTCAGAATTAACTCCAAGAAATTACAAAGAAATATATAGTCCACGAGATGACCAGAAACTGCTGCAGAGACATAAGAAATATGAGAAGCCAAGAAAATATCTCTTCCCTAAGGGAAGAGAACAACCCTTCATCATCCATAGACAGTACAATGGAACTCATGGAAATGTCAAATAAAGAAGTCAGAATTTTCATAGTGACAAAACTAATTGAGATGCAAGAAAAGTGAGACAACGAACTCCAGAACATGTAAGAGAAAAGCAACAATGAGTTCTAGGAGATGAGGAAGTTCTTCTGCTATTTTAAAGAAAACTACACACCATAAAAAAGAATCAAGGAGCTGTTAGTGATGAAGGTTGTAATACAGAACATCAAAACCTCCCTTGAAAGTATTTAAAGCAGATTAGATCATGCAGAATGTTGAATCTAGGATGTAGAAGACAATACCTCTGACCTAGAAAAAATCACCAGAAAGACTGAGAAAATAACCCCAAATTAAATTCCCAAACATCTGGATAATTGGTATCCCAGAAAGTGAAGAAACAAATAAGGGCATTGATAATCTATTCCATGAAATCCTGGAAACTTTCCAAATCTAGAAAGGCATTCAAATATCCAGACCCAAGATATAGAAAGGATCCCAAATAGAATCAATCCAAGATCTTCTCCAACGCACAGGATAGCAAGATTGGCCAAAACCTCAGACAAAGACAAGATACTAAAATTGGCAAGAAAGAAACATCAAGTTACTTACAAAGATTATCCCATCGGGCTAACGTCAGACCTCTCATTGAAAACATGCAAGCAAGGAAAGAATGGAAAAATATATTCAAAGTGGTAAATGAAAAACAATTTCAACCAAGATTACTATACCCAGCAATATTATCCTTCATATAGGAAGAAAGGATAAAAACATTCTCAGATAAACAAAACCTGAAAGAATTTACCAATACCAGACCAGCTCTTCAAAAAATTCTGAAGCGGGACCAGCAGTTAGTGTAATGGCTATGTCGCTGGACTCCCATGTAGTTGACTGCGGTTTGCATCCCGGACCTGGTGGCTTAAAATTCACGCCAGGCGCGTGTGCGTGCATGCCCAAGATCCCGAGAGGAGAATGGAGGAAAAGGGATTGTGGCGTGTCTATCCCCCCTGGGGGAGTGATTTCTCGCTTTCTGTCTCTCTGTTTCTCTCTGTCTGTCTGGTGAGCACATGCGCCCTATAGCAAAAACCTCTCCAAAAAAAAGAAAAACAAAAAATTCTGAAGGGAGTGTTATACAAGGAAAACTAAAGACAGACAGACAGAAGTAAGAGAAAAAAAAAATGAACAAGAAAATGACCAACTTAATGGTAGGGACAAGTCTGGAAATATCAATAAAAATGTTGAACATTAACTTTCAGGATTTATACTGAAAGATCTGATCTGTGATCTTTCAGAACACAGTAACACTGTAAATTCAACAGAAGAGAGATTACATACATGAGACTGAACTGGCAAAATAGAATTTTATGACTTTTGACTAAAATATTACTGATTTTCTTTTATGCTTTGTCTTCCAGATTTAAGGATTTTTGTTTTCTTTTGAGTTGTTGATAGGTTCAGCAATTTGTTAATTTTTTCCTAACTGAAATAAACTTTACTCCCTTTCTGACTATTCTGTAATTGAAAAATATTTATGAGCATTCTCTTTTTATTTTTTTTGGCAAATAAGTTAGTTTAAAAGGGGAAATGGAGAGAGAATAAAATGTTTCAGAAGAAAATTACAATGCACTTGTTGCTATATTTTTGCTTTGTTCATAACTGTTTTTTTTTTTTTTTTTTTTTTTTTTTTTTTTTTTTTTTTTTTTTTTTTTTGAGAGGTTTTCACTATAGGGCCCGTGCGCTCGCCAGACTGACAGAGAGAGACAGAGAGACAGAAAGTGAGAAATCACCCCCGGGGGGGGGGGGGAGGGATGGCCACACCGCAATCCCTTCTCCTCCATTCTCCTCTCGGGATCTTGGGCACGCACGCACACGCACCCGGCGTGAGTTTTAAGCCACCGGGTCCGGGACACGAACCGCGGTCGACTATGTGGGAGTCCAGCGACATAGCCATTACGCTAACTGCTGGTCCCTTCATAACTGTTTTTTAAATTTTTACTATCTACCTACTGTTTGAACAGAATCCTAACCTTTTTTCCTGTCATTAAATTTGAAGCAAATTTTTCTTAACTTATTTTATTTTGATTTATTAAAGCTAAAACTGCTTTTCTTAAAATAAAAATATACATAAAAATACATTAAAAATGGGGCAAAAACCACATGACTATCTCAATAGCTAGCTAGATAAACAAAAAATAGGAAAAATAAATTGCGACCTTGGACTGGAGAATGGTTGGTTAGATATGATGCCAAAAATACAAACAACAACAAACAAACTAGACATCTTTAAAATAAAAACTCTGTGCTCCAAAGAATACCATCAAGAAAAATTTTAAAAGCAAATTGAAGAAAAGGATTGAAGAAAATACTTGCAAACCATGTAACTGACAAGAGACTTGTATCAAGAATATGTAAAGAACTCATATTATTTAATATTGTAAAGACAAATAACCTAATTCAAAAATGGAAAAAAATATTTTGTCAATGATATACCAATGACCAATAAACATGAGATGCTCAATGCTCAACCTCACTATTCGCCAAGGAAATGCAAATAAAACCAGTCTGCTCTGTTTTGAGAAAGCCTTTCTGCTGAGATGTGGAGTAAAGCACTTGTGGAGAGAGCCAATAGGACACTCTGGCTGCAGTCCAGATGCCAATGAGTTCACAACATAGGTGGCAGCAGAGATGAAAAGGAAATTAATTTGAGATTATTTTGGTGGTTGAGTTGGTATTTTGCCATGAATATGCTCACACTCAGTGTCCTGAGAGGATGGCCAAATTGAATGTTGTCTCTTTTTCCTCACGCTGTTTGACGATTCTTGTATTACCTTAGCTACAGGGAAGTCTCCTCATCTTCGTCTCCTGAACAGCCCTCCTCAGCATGTCTCTTGGACGCTGAAGTCTTTAGTCACCGTGCATTATAGGGCCCCCTTGTACCTGAGCCTTCTCTTCTCTGGCAGAAAGCAGGGGCCTGTCTAAACACTGTAGCCCATTATCCCTGTACAAAGATTGCCTGTGCTCTGCTGGAATCTAATCTGGAAATGTTTAATACATTTGCAGCACAAGTGCCAGCTACTTTATTTAAGAGGAGGGATGATCACTTTTTTTCTCTTAAAGAGGAACTTCAAACTGAATATAAATCAACCTCCTCAGTGTGCTCATCATACCTGATAATGAAAACAGTCTTCAATGATGGGAGTCTGTGGTCTCCTGGGAAGCATTTTGGCCAACAACAAAGAGAAAGAGAAAGAAGAGACCAAAAAAAAGGGAGTGAAAGCCTCTTATTATGTTGAATCAGAAACCATTCTTTCTCTGGAAGAAATTCAGCAAATGAATGCCTTGTCAAGTTACTCCAGTGAAAATAAGGACAATTAAGACAGCACAAACCATCCCCAAATGCTCAAGTTTGGGATTTGCTGAACATCTCAAGCTATTTTCCAAATGTTTGGGGTTTGGCACAGTCCAGATTCATGGTTGGGAAGTTTTCCTGAAGGACTGTCTCAATGGTCCTTTTTTTTTTTTTTTTTTTTTTTTTCCACCTCCCCACCTCCTTGCAGTTAACATCCGGCTAATTCATGTCCTCCGAATTCTGCATTTTATACTTATTAGATATCTTCAGATTCTGGCTGTGCCCATTACACTTCATGTGGTTGCCAGACATGCTTAGTTTTCAGAGCAGGAACCTATCCCTTCCTCTTTATCCATCATTTTCAGCAATCGGGAGGACTGTGACAAGGGTGAAGAAGGGAATCATAGCACATGAGGCACTGCAGAAGGATTTTGGGGTGTCAGTTTTGAGAAGCAAAGCCTCACAGAAAATCAATAGCTATCTCCACAGTTTGAAAAAGCTAACATATGGAGAGGGATTAAACCCGTTCTTTCTGGTTCCAAAAGGGCAGAGCTAGGACCAGAGGCATATTTAGGCTCAGTACAAGAAAATGTTCTAATTTCAGAACAGCTGGAAGAAAAAGAGCTGCTGCTTCTTCACCAAAGTGATGTGTCCTTGTCAGAGGTTTGTAATTTTGAAGACTGGAAAATGGCTTAACAAAGCTCTTCAAATACAGATTAAATAGTTGGATTCAGAGACCTTAAAGTGCCTTTTTAAAATGTTGGGCATTGATATCCCCTTCTTTCCTGTGCCCCTCATCATCAGCTTCCTCCACATCCTACCCAAGTGAGTTCCCAAATTCATTCTATGAAGCCTCCATCACCTTTATCACAAAAACAGACAAGACAGAACAAAAAAAGAAAACTATGGACCAATATTTCTGATGAATACGGATGTGAAAATTCTCAAGGTACTAGCAAATTGTATCCAACAACACATTAAAAAAATCAAACACCATGACCAGGTAGGCTTTATTCTGGAGATGTAAGGGTGGTTCAACATATACAAAACAACAAATGTAATAGATCATATTAACAGAAGGAAAGATAAAAACCATTTGATCATAGCATTTGATGCAGAACAAACACGTGATAAAACATTCCTTCATGATTAAGACTCTCAGCAAAATCAGCATAGAAAGAACATCTCTCAACATAATAAAAGTCATACATGAAAATCTCATAGCTAACATGCTGAATGGAGAAAATCTGGAACAAGACAAGGCTCCCCACTTTCTCCACTCCTTTTCAATATAGTACTGGAAGTTCTAGCCATTGCAATCAGACAAGAGAATAAATTAAAAGGTATTGAAATAGGAAAAGAAGAAGTGAAATTATCTCTATTTGCAGATGACATGTTTATATACATAGAAAACCCAAAATAATCCACCAAAAAGCTCTTGGATGATAAATGAACACAGTAAAGTTACTGGATATAAAATCAACATACAAAAATCTATAGTATTTATATACACCAACAATAAACAAAACTAAGGTAGAATTGAAGAAAGAGATCTCATTTATGATAGCCACAAAAAAAAAAAAAAAAAAAGATACTGGGGCCAGCAGGTGGTGCAGTGGCTAAGGCACTGGAGTCTCACATGGCCTACTGTGGTTTGAGTCTCAAACCTGGAGGCTTGAAACTCAAGTCAGGAGCATGTGCGTAAGTGCCCAAAATCCTGAGAAGAGAATGGAGGAGAAAGGATTGTAGTGTGGCCATCCTCCTGGGGGGTAATTTCTCACTTTCTATCTCTCTATCTCTCTGGCAGGCATACACACCCTACAGAAAAAAAAAATCTCTCTTAAAAAAAAGAGAATAAAATAAAATAAAATAAAAACTTCATCAGTCAGCCCCAACTTAATTATGCATCTCAAAACAATCAGCTTCTAGTTTCTCAAACTAGAAAAAAGACAGGCTGGCTCTGTGGCCCAGCAGTGATGCACTGCTCAAGAGAAGTCAGACCCCACATGGCAACCATCATTTGAATCCACTACCCAGGCAGTCTTAAATGTGCCAGTCACATGGTGCCACTGCCCAAAAGCCATCAGACTGGAGGAATGGAGGAAGGGAATCATGGCATGACCAGACCCTGTGGAGGGTTCTCCTCACTCTCTGTCTCTTACTCTCACATCCTCATGCATGTGATCCATCATGAATAAAGATTTTTTTAAAAATAAATAAAACAAAACTAAGCTAGAAAAAGAAAAATAATAAGCTATAGCAGCTTCCAGTTTTTCTTGGATTTTTAGTGGGTGCTCTGCAGGCTCTCAATATTTTTCACATAAACGTACCTTCAGGACTACACAAAGCTTACTAACTCAGAGCTGCTGCCACCACCTAGAAGATGGGGAAGGCAGAGGAAAAAGAAAGGCCAGTCCATAGTCTCCTTTTTTTCTATAAATAAGGCACGTGAGTGGTTTCAATGAGATAAATTTGAACCTGCAGAGCCAAATAGAGACAGTGCTTCCACCTCCTGAGAACATGGGGGTAAGATGAGGTGGTCTTTGAGCACACAGAGGTGAGAGTGGGGCCTTCTGAGGCGCTGGAATATGCTCACAGGGAAATGACAGTTTTCTATTTCCTGATCATTTCACACAGGAGTGAGCTGAGAAGTTAATCTCCTCAACTTTTTTTTAACAACAATAACCTGAAAGTAGTTTGAGAGTAACGTAAAAAACTCAAGATGTTCCATCCGCTGATAAAACAAATGATAAATACAGCATATAGAAGCCATCTAATATGTTCATACTCAATTATTTGCGAGATATTATGCCCTATTTAAATTAATAATAATAATAATAAATAGTTAATAATAAGTTTTGGTCATTCATTTAGTCTCAAAATATGTTCATTTCCTCTCCTCTTGTAAAACTACCATTTATATTTAATTCATATGCAGACCGTTCCCTGAGAGTTTGGAGAGCCGTAAATAGGAGAACTGTATTTATGGAAGCTTAGCTGCCAATCTTATGTTCTGAAGACCTTTTTCCTGCGACACCCTCACCTCACAGTCCCTTTCATCTACTATCTTCTGGAGTTTCCCAAACATGATGACCTTCCTCAGACTCCTGGTTCACATTTAGGCACTGCTCTACCCAGCTAATTCTGCACAAAGGAAGAACCATGAAGAACCATGTTGAAAATAACCCATGACAGTTACCACAAAGAAGTGTTCATTATGAATGAGGATGATGAGAAGCATGCATTGGGACTCCTTCTGCTTTTTCTACCTCCTTCAGGATAGCCCAATGCCAACCACCACCACCACCACTACCACCAAATGCATCATCACTACCAGCATATCACCAGCAGTAGCAGCAGCAGCAACACCATCACTACCATCACCACCATTGTCATCACCACCACCATCATCATCACAGTTTACAAGTGCAGAGTACTTATTAAATGCTGGGCAATATTTTAAGCTCTTGTACATTTAGATCCTCTTAACAACTCTATTAGGCAAGTACTGTCATCCCCATTTTACAGATGAGAAGATGAAACCAGGTCATTTCCCCAATCACCTCCCAGGGAGAATGGCCATGCTGTAATCCCTTCTCCTCCACACTCCTCTCAGGATTTGGGGCACACATGGACACACGCCTGATTCTCAAGCTGTAGGGTCCAGGACTTGAACTGCAAAACTGTCATATGGGATCCAGCCCCCTTAAACTCCACACCACCTGCTGGCCCCTCTTTGCATCTTTTTTTTTTTTTTTTTAACTTCTCCTTATTTACTGTAATACTCAAAAGAACTGAGACTTTGGTTTTCATTATTATTATTATCATTGTCATTATCTTAAATATGTCAATCTGCCTTTGGAGCATACTTTCTATATTTTGGAGGAAAGAACCAGAAAGGATTCTTTGGTCACACAAATAAAAAACACGTGCTCATATTTTTCTTGGAGAAATGTGAAGTTATCATAAACCCGGATGTAGATGCTACAGGCCATCTTATTAAGTTCTGTTCTGTAATATAAATGGAATGTATTTTTACAATGACTACATCCTTCCAGAATTAGAGAAAATTTTTTCGTCTCTTAGTATGGATTGCGCTGTACAGCTGGGATAGCAAAAGAAGTGTTAAGACTGGATCAGGCTGGAGAGTGATACAGCAGTAAAATGACATGCTCTGTGAAGGTGACCCCCATGGGAGTGTTCCAGGTTTGCATCTAGAGATGTCCCTGATTGTCCTGGGCAAGCATGTTCCCATGGTCTGAGGCAGGCAGGCTGAGGAAGGGATGGATTGCAGTGTCAAGACCCTGCTGGGAGTGCACTTTCCACATCTGTCTATCCCTCTCACTAATGAAAAAATAAATAAGTAAATAAACTTAAAAATAAATACTGAATTACTCAGCATTCAGAGAGGGAGCTTAGTGACTTAGTGGAGTTTAGCGTCCTTCTGCCTAGTGACAGGAGTGTCCCTTTAAGGAAATGGACATTTCTTCTGTTGGTCCTTATGTGATAAGAGGAAGCAGGAGACCAGGACTATAAGGTGAGACCAGCCTAAGATGCTTAGGGGGATAAACTTCTGGGGACAAGGCAGGGAGCTGGAGTGGAGAATGGGAGTTCAAAGGTCAGTTTGAGTCTGTGAGCCCTAAATTCACCTAATTATGTTATTAAAACTATGTTACTCTCCATTGTTCTTGGACTGTCCCTGTGCTTTCAGTTAAGTTCCAGAGCCTGGTCTTAACTATGCTTTAGACAATCTGAAAAACAGGAGGAGCACTCATGACAGGAACCCTATGCTCTGGAAAAACATGTGGCTGGGGGAATGACACAGACATGCCAGAACGCTTCTGGGAGTCCCAGAAAACTTACAAGAATCACAGAACTTTGAGTATGCTTTTCCAGTAAGAGAAGGCACTTCTTGTTTGAGAAAAAAGAGGCTTGGACTTTAGTAATTTGGAATATTAAAAGGTAATTAATCATAGGTTAAGGAATTCTGAAAGTAAATCTCAGTTGTGTTGAAATAATTTATACCTATTGAACAAGAGCAGAAAAACTAGCTCAGTGTGTAGTAGAAGAGGTGATGCTTCACTTTGCTAACCAAATATCTCTCAAACTTAAGAAACAAATTTTTGAAAACGAAGAAAATTCTTATGGCTCTTTAGTGGCATTTGGGGGTTTGTTTCGTTTTTTGTTTGTTTGTTTTGTTTGTTTTGCTATAGAGCATGTGTGCTCACCAGAGACAGACAGGGAAAGAGACAGAAAGTGAGAAATCACCCCCCCAGGAGAGATGGCCACATTGCAATCCCCTCTCTTCTGTACTCCTCTTGGGATTTTGAGCATGCAGGCACACATGCCCTGGAGTGTTTCTGGGACTCGAACCACACAGTTGGCCCTGTGGGATCCAGCTGCCCCAACCACCATGTCACCTGGCTGGCCCATTAGTGTTAACTTTTACTATGATATTAATGAAATGTATAAAAAATAAATATAAGTAAAAAGTCTTCATCTGTCTAGTTCTTATATAACATAAAACCTGAGCAACATTTCAAAGTTAATAGAAACAAAATTACAAAAGCATATTATTTAATCAATAGAGAGATAAGGTCACTAATGGTGTTGTTTCGGTAAAGCTAACTAAAATGAGGCTTAAGAGTAGAAAATAACAGTCTTAATTCCAGTTCTACATCTTCTTTTTCTGAATTTTATCTTTGCGAGTAATTATTAGGACAAGTATACTATTAAAAATTTGCAATAATCTATAGCTGTTTTTTTTTCTAATTCAGGATAAGCAAACCTCAAATTTTATTAAAAAAACAAAAACATTCTGCCACTGAGAAAACCTCAGATGTCAGTTTTGATGATCTACCACTTACTAACCCTATAAAGCTGCCTTATATACTCAAAGATGAAGTTACATTTATGGAATTTTTAAAAGCCGCATTTCATGGGACTCTAGCACAACTAACTATGGTGTGAATCAGAAACAGAACATTTTCCATGGTGCCTTTCTTCCTCACTTTCTGTATGTTTCTATGAACAAAAAGGGGTCTGGGTAATGTATCTATTTACCACACGTGTAAATACACTGCCCCAGCCCAGGCTGGGTCAGCACACCGCTGTCATCGTAGAGCTGTACTGGCTCGATTCTCCCACTCTTTTTTTTTTTTTTAACTGTAAAAATCATTCAAACTAAGTTCAAACAGCATGCCATGTCATTGTTCTCCGATGCAAATATGAACAGAAAGCAAATTAGTGCAAATATAAGCACTAAATTACATAGCCACATTTCGTTATGATGGAGTCATCCGGATGATTCAATAGAGAGCTGATCTTTTTAAAGATAATCTTCGAAATGATATCTCCTTTCCCCCCAAATAATGTGTTTTCTAAGTGGAAAACACAAATCCTCAGGAATACATGTTGAGACTAGTCCGAGAATCAAGAGAGGACTTAGCTTCCCAGGCTACAGCTGGGATATAAGAACAGGGCCACGAGAGCAGCAAGAAGCAGAGCTGTTCTGGGACAGCCACCCACTCCGAGAGAACTCAAGCTCCATGCAAATTCCATGAAAAGAATTCTGTGTGTCCCGGATGTCTCTCTTGAACTCTGAGAACAAGTGCTCATGGCCACTGTGTCACGTTGGCCATTTCCCTCCTTTGAGTCACACCACTGGTCATTGTTGAAAACGAAACATAAGTTCTGTTCATTGGTGCCTAGAAAGGCCACCACCTCAGCTGCTTCTGCTAAACAAGGGCACCCCTGCTCTCGCCTGCCATCATTGCTGCCTCAGTGCCCATGCCTGGGACTGTGTGCCGACGGATGACCCGGGGTGGCCAGTCCTCCAGGTTTCCCTGCAGTGGCTGCCATCAGTGTTGCTGATGCCTCGGTTTCATGGAAGTTCATTTAGAAACAGCCTTCCTAGTTGTCTTAGGGCTAGAGGGATCAAACTCTTAAGTTATTGTCCGTTTCGAACATACTTCTACTGTTCTTTAGCTGCAGACCACAGCTCTTTTTCTCTTTAGGTCTTTTTCTTTTGTCTCTATAAAAATGTCTATATGTCTTCATTCTCTAATGTAAGCAAAACCTGGTGATGCTGGAACCTCCAACCCACTCCATGAGTCAAACATGCCTGACTCCAGGGGAGACCCCACTGAGAGTCACACTGGTATCACCCCCCCCCCACACCATAGGGTGCCAAAGACAGAGAAAGGGAAAGTGAGAAGTCACTCCATGTGGGGATGGCCATACCACAGTCCCACCTCCTCCATTCTCCTCTCAGGATTTCGGACACACAGACACACAGACACACATGCCTGATGTGTTTTTTACAGGCCCCTGGTTCTGAACTTGGACTGTGGAGTTGACCACCTGGGACCCAGCATCTTAACCCCTGTGCCATCTGCTGTTCTGGCTTTGACTACTTTTAACTCTGTTTTCTTACTTCCTGTATTTTTGATGCTCTAGCATCTGTGGTTTCATTAATCAAGGAGAGATTGACCCTGGAGGGGTGAGCCATTTCTTAGACAGTAAACACTTGCCTTGGAGCACTCTTTGATATGCAAACCAAATGATTCTGAGTCTACACCTCCCCCTCCCCCTCTTTTGGACTCTTACACATCAGGGGGCAATATTGCTCTACCTCAGCTATCCCAGTGCCAGAAACCAGACAATTAGAGGCTCCCTGTAGCCCAGAGTCCACAGGAATTATTCAGCCTATTCAATCAGCTGCTTACCTTGCCTCATTCATTCCCTCCCATGAGAAGCTTAATACATCTTCTGCCTGCACATTCTACAGAAGTAGAGTATTTAATTTACAGGAGGCCTTCTCAGGGACCTGGTATTTTCTTATGCATACTTACAGTTCTCCTCTTGGGAACTGTAAGCAACAAACTATTTTTTTCAGTAACAATCAGTTCCTCATCTGTTAGCCTCACCATATGTGAATAACATCAAATTTCCAGATATACTTTTGGGGCTTTTTTTTTTTTTTTAATTTGCTATATGGTATGTGCACTAGCTAGAGAGAGACGGAGAAAAAAAAGAAAGTGAGAAAGCACCCTTAGAGGGGATGGCTATGCTACAAGCCATTCTCTTCATGGGATTTTGGGCATACATGCACACACGTCTGGTGTATTTTTCAAGCTGTTGAGTTCAGGAGTCAGAGCACACAGTCAGCCATGTGGGATCCAGCCACCTTAACCACCATACCACTGGCTGGCCCTCCAGGTACATTTTAAAACAACTAGGAACCAACTATGGTAAGAGAGAAAGATGCTGAACTCCTGAGAACAGGGGCCTGGTTTTAGTTGTCTTTAAATTCCCACAGCCTAGCATAGTATCTGGAAATATTATAAACTTCAATAGTGCCACATGGGTCAACGAGTTGGAACCTTACATAACTTGTAGCATTACAACTGCTGGACAAAGCAAAGCAAAATAAAAACTATGCTGTGTCCTCCAACAACATGAGAATGAGGACAAAGGGATAGGTCTGCAGTATAGTAGGCAAGAGGATAGTTCTCTCTCTGCAACCACTATAGAAACAAAATGCAATTTCTCTCCAGAATAA
Organism: Tupaia tana; assembly: GCA_026018925.1. Classification (NCBI taxonomy): domain Eukaryota; kingdom Metazoa; phylum Chordata; class Mammalia; order Scandentia; family Tupaiidae; genus Tupaia; species Tupaia tana. Next base: position 196,451,587 of record JAKSZU010000003.1, read on the forward strand.
AAGAAATAACAAAATTTAAAATCATAAGAAATAAATCATTGTGTTTTGGTATATAATCTGATTGCTCTGCAATCCCTAATAATGTTGTTACTGATGGAATTGTGGTAATTTAAAAACTCACCCTCAAGTTCTTCCACACTCCTCCCATCAATGGGGGTATCTGTGTCTCCTCCTCTTGCATATTCTTGCTTCTTTCACGACTAGTAAACTTTGATTGGATGCCAGGCATTTACCTTGTTGGTAATGGATATTTTTATTCCTGTAAATATTCTTAGGCTTTGTTCTGGGACGCAGTTGAGTTATTTGAAACAGTTTAATCCTTTCAGGTCTTGCTTTAATGATTTGTTGGCAAGATCAGTGAAGTACATAATCTAGAAATAATTATTCACTACTATTGAGGTAAGACCTTTGTGAATAATCTACCTAGTTACTGTGAATTACAATGTTTTCCAGTCTTGCCAGTAGAAACAGATGCTACTCCTGGCCTGGTGTGTGAGTCCTGCTCCTTTTGTCCTTTCAGATAGTTCTTTCCTCATCTTGCTCTGAGTAGCTTCTTCACACACAGGTACTGATCAATATTCTGCTGAGTTTACAGGGATCCTCTGTAGAGCTCCATAGTCCTCTCTCGGTTCAGTTCTCCTGTCCAGTACACTCTGCCCGATGAACTTGAGTCTCCACAGACTCTCAACTCTGTTTACCAAGTAAGAGAGTCCACTAGGCTCTTCTTGGGTTTACCTCCCTGGCCTGTTGCCTAGAAAGTCTCTCAAGACAATTTCTGGAATGATTTTAAGGCTCACCTTATTTGTTTCCCATTTCTCAGGGGGTGCTGTTTAGCATTATCTGATAGTCCAAGTCTTAAACAATGATTTTTATCTCATGTATCCTCTTTTTAGAGTGCTTCGGGCTGGTAATTTTAGCCCCTATTACTCCATCTTGACCAGAAGTAAAATTCCCAAACTATTCAAAAGAGTACTTATAGCAGCCAATATTCTTCCAACCACACTGTGGTTTCTTTTCCATATTTCCTAGTATTTTCAAGGATTAAGCTAGCTCACACAAGGAGTTGAGTGTGCTTTTCCTCCTGGAATGATCTGAAATTAAAAGAGAAAGAAAAATGTTTAATCTACAGGAATTAATCTCTATTATGACACGTCAGAATACTAGATGGGTACTAGATGGAGGAATATACCAGGAACAGGGGAACTTAGCCCAAGACTCTTTACCCTATTTCTATTTTCTTTCTTTTTAAAGTAAAGCAAACTCGTTAAATTATTAGAACTAATGATTCTGTGGAATGAAAGTAAAGCTCAACATCTCATATAAAACATGGAATCTGATAAACACTTTATTTCACAAATGGAGAGTACCCTAGAGATTCTTGACTCAAATTTTCTGTTTGTGGTCTAGAGGAAGATGCAAAGATTAAATGTATATACACACACAGGATATCCAGGGTCAGAGCAGTAGCATCAGCTAGCCACCTGGGTCACTGTTGTGAAGCCCCCACCCTCTAGGGGAGCTGTGTTGTCACAGTTAAAAGCTTGTGAATTGTTTCTTTGAAAATGGCCATATTCTCCGGAGTAAAATGAAACCTCCATTCAGCTCTCAGGAAGGAATCTAATTATCTTGCAATTATTGAATTCTCTAGGTGACTTGTGGATAAACAAGGCCCTTATTTAGTTTTTTAAAAGCTTGCTTGGTATTACTTATAATGCACTGTTCTGCCCTCCCTCTCCCACTATGGTTTGGAGAGAGAAGCAGTGGATTCTTTGACTCCTCTCCTACACCTGGCCTTCATCAAACTTTACACACACCAACACTGGGCATAAGCATTTGGTGTTTTTAAATAAGAGCAAAGTTTTGCTAGTGAACATATTAATTCAGTTATAAAAATGTCTCTATAATCTTTTTATTTCACTTTTAAGTATTTCTGCATCCATAGGCCTCATTCTGAAATAACATTTGTTTTGTGGTTGCTGATGGATGTGATGAAATAGTCCAAAATCTACATTCCAAGTTCTTTACAACAGACCAAAATAGCGTTCTTGTTCACGCAAGGATACCCAAGTGTTGGCGTTCATTCTGGCCAACTAACAAAACGCTAACAAAAAATAGTTAATTCCTTAGTGCCAGAGAGACTCTTTATAGTTTCAAAATTGCTTTCCTGAAGGAAGAAATGAAGCTGTTCCCTGTGGCCCTTTTTCTTGGTCTCTCATCCCAAGGCAGCACTTCATGAGAAATGGGAGACCAGAGTAAGTACAACCTCTTTTCTGGATGTAGAAAAGTCTCACTTCCCTGTCAATGTGAGTTCCAGAAGATCACCAGTGAAAACTAAGTCAATGTTTTCCATCAAAGAACTTTATTTTGAAGGCTGTAAAACTCGACTGCCAACACATCTCCCACACAATAAGCTGTAGCTTGAAGTTCTTCAGTATTTTAAAAGAATAGTCATTTATACTTTCTGTGTATTCCTCAAAAAAACACTTGCAGCAGAAGGAGGGAGTTGAAATTTGGATGACAACATTAGAGTTTGGTCTCCCACTCACTACAGATTAGACATGAGGAATGAAAGAAAAGGACCAGGAAGGTAGTTAAAACAGCCATTAGGTCCTAGTCAGTGTTCCAAAACCAAAAGCAGGAAAAATCTTAATAATGTTTCCTCTCATCATGGCATTTCCTTTCTACATAAGACTTTGGCACATTCCAAACTTGGTTCAGAGTCCTCTATTATAATAAAACTACTCAGAGTCTAATAGAAATACTATTGCCAAATAAATTTAGAAGCTCCCATGTCACTGCCTGTCTTACAGCAGCTAGAAGGGAAGTTCAGAATCACAACTCTGTGTCCTTTCCCCACCCCACAATCAGCCAACTTTGGAGATATCTCTTGTCCACTCTTACGGTGAGATGCTTTGTTCAGGCCCTATCTTCACTTGTGTGATATAGGCCACAACTGGGTCTCCCTTCTTCCTGCCTCTCTTCATTTTTTAAAAAAATATTTATTTAATTTTATTGATTGATTCATCCATTTTAATTTGACCAGAGAGAGATACACAGAGAGAGAGAGAGAGAGGGTGGGAAAGCGAGAAAGCAAGCCACCAGGTCTGGGACTTGAACCATGGTCAGCCACGTGGGATTGTCCAGCACTCTAGCCACCACGCCACCTGCTGGTCCCGCCTCTCTTCATTTTCAACTCCTCATTATTGCCAGAATAACCTTTCAGAAACACAACAGCATTGGGTCACTTCTGTGCTTACTGTGTTTCTCCTACTGTCTGCCAACATGGCTTCCAGATGGTCTTCTGCAGGGATTTTAGGGCTGAGAAGACTGAGACTAGACCTCAGAGCTCCCTCTCTCTGCTTCAAAGGAGCTGCTCCTCATCTGTCTTGTTTACATTTTAGAGCTTGGGTGAAAGAATTCACTGAAAATGAAGGATGTTGATGAGAAACAATCAAACCTACAAGTCCTGGTCATGAGATATATAAAACACTAGTCCCTTATTATGGCATAGAAGGTTCTCTATGGATAACTCCATCCTATCCTGGAGCTTCTTCTCCTGTCATTCTCCTGCAAACCTCTTCTCCAAGGTCTCAGATATACCAAGATTTCGGTAGGCCTTGTCAGGACTACCTTTCTGACCCTTGAACCCTAAACAACTTCTACCCAACCTTAAAGACATGACTTCTCCCAGTTTCTTCACTGAACTTTTCTCAAAATCCCCAGTTATTTATTTCTAACTTTGGGTTGGAAATAACTGCACTTTTTCTTTGCAATCTTCTATAGTGAACTGCATTTTGTTTGTCTTTCTTTCTGGGGCTGTGTCTTATATCACTGGCACTGGGCACAGCTTTCTTGGCATGTCATAGGCATTCTCAAGTTAATTAACCCTCTTGTGTTATATATTACCAGATCTTTTCCCCATCACATTTAATATAATATATTTTTTGAGAGGTTTTTGTCTTAGGGTGCATGCAATTGCTGGAGAGAGAAAGAGAGAGAGAGAGAGAGAGAGAGAGAGAGAGATAAAGACTGTGAGAGGAAAAGTGAGAAATCACCTCCTGAGGGGATGGCCAAGTCACAATTCCTTCTCTTCCACTCTCCTCCTGGGATCTTGGGCAGGCATGCACAAGCACCCGGCCTGAGTTTCAAGTATTGGGTCTGGGACTCTAACCATAGTCACCCATATGGGAGTCCAGTGGTATAACAACTATGCATCCTTTGCCCCCTGCCCCATCATTTTTATTAATGCCTATGCTTGAGACCTGAAATTCAGCTTTTGAAAACTGACTGTCAAACAAAAAAATGACTTAATAACATACTGGAAAAATAAAAGAAGCTGAAAAGGCATGGCTGAAGAAAACTAAGAACCATAGCTGATTAGTTGAAGCTAAACTAACAATTCTAAATTTTGCAAAGATCTGCTATTTGTGTATATTTGAACACTTCTAGATGCTCATAAGCACCAGAGTGAACTGGTTTTAGAGAATGAGACTAACTTTTTTCATTTATTTTATGTACAATTAAGTTTTGTTAATTTAGACTAAGGGTTGGAATAACTGTTTGAATTCATAAAATTCTGTATGATAGAATTTCAAGTGTAATTACTTTTTTCTTTTTTAAAAAGAATTATTTTATTTAACTTTATTTATTTATTTATTTTAGCTTGACCAGAGAGAGGCAGAGTGAGAGAGAGAGAGAGAGAGAGAGAGAGAGAGAGAGAGAGAGAGAAAGAAAGAGGAGGAAAGTGAGAAAGCAAGCCACCTGGTCCGGAACTCAAACTGTGGTCAACCATGTGGGTAGTCTATCATCCTTAACCACCACACCACCTACCAGTCCCATAATTATTTTTTTAACACTCTTCAAGATTTATTTTATGAAAGCACAGGATCATTAAAAAGGTGCACATTTCATTGTATGTGAATTGAGAAAACATTTAAGAGTTTAATCTCTCAGTTAAACTGAATATTAATGGATACCATTTGTTTGTATCATTAATTCCATTACAAACATGTTTTTAGAGAGATTTTTTGCTACAGGGTGTGTGCACTTACCAGAGAGACAGAGACAAAAAATAAAAAATCTCCCCCTGAGGGGATGGCCATGCTGCAATCCTTTCTCCTCCAGTCTCCTCTCAGGATTGTGGGCATGCATGCACATGTGCCTTGTGTGAGTTTCAAGCCACCAGGTCCAGGATTTAAACTGCAGTTGACTCCTTGGGAATCCAGGTATGAACCATTACACCATCTGCTGGTCCCTCCATTACAAACATTTTTTTAAAGAAAATCCAAAGATAACCTTCATGACATTTGTTCAGATGATAACAATCATGAACCAGAGTTGTATGAATGAATACCATTTAAATGTAACTGTCATATCTCAGCAAATATGCATTATCGCATAGTATTCTTGAGATTGGAATGAAGAACTAGGCTGAGAAGAGGCCCTTCTGTACTCGTTTTTGTCTTTCCAAATTCTTTTCATGGTGAATTTAGCCAGTTTTCCATGGCTCACGAAACTCCAGGCTGGCCTACATTTCCTGCTTCCTTCTTTGGCAAGACTGTATCAACCCTTTTCAAGAGATGTGTTCTTACTTAGAGGGAGAGGAAATATCAGTTCCAAGCCATTTTACAACCACCATATGCCAAGCATCAAACAAAAGCAGCTCGACTTTTCAAAGATTTGATACCTTAACTGTAACCCTTGAGTAAAGACTTGGTCCCCAGAATGGCCAAGTTAAATAACACACAATTAAGGCTAAATTGATCTCTATATCCAGAGTTCATAAATCTACACGATGAGAGTCTGAATCAAAGAGAACAAATTAAAAATGTGTAATACTGGTTGATGTTCAGTGGATCTGTATGTTTTGGAGAAGAAACATGGACCTCATTGTTGCTGTGAAAAATGTCTTTCTCCAGTGCAGATTTGAGATGGGGGCTCTTGAGAGCAGTGGAGCCAAGAAAATTCTGGAATTCTAGGAGACAGCCCCTCAGGAGATCTCCTACTTGGAATCCTTGCCTCTAAGTAAGGAGGAGGAGGAAAGAGGTCCCTTACAGATGTCTTGAGAGCCATCATAATGTCATCATTTCAGGAAGGGAAATGTTGGAGACTCACTATCTCATCTATCACTCATTGCTCATCTCACACACAAAGATTGAGACATGTGTCATAGATCTGATAGGTTGGTGGCATTTCTGACTGTGCGTAGAGAAAACTTACGGCTGCTAAGGTCTGGTATGTAGGAGGGAGTTATATTGGAGAGGGGGTTGATTTTCTAGCCACTCCAGTTAGTTGTATATAGATCATGCTTTTTGGTACCCCTTATCTGAAAACTATCTCCTGGAAACTCTAGGCCATCCCATTGCACGGCTCCATAGAGCACACACAAGAATAGTGTCCCTAGTCATGCAATGCAGGATCTCTGCTCAGTAGTCCAGTTTGAATCACAGGACCCTACTCCCTTTGTGGCACTTGATTGCACTGGGGTGATCATTTTGATCATTTTGATCAGAGCAATCAGATCCTCTTATAGAAACCTGAAATTTGGTTTGAAAATTTTTCCAATTAATCTAGACTGTTTTCTTATATGAAGATAAGATAAACTTCTGTCTCTGAAACAGAGCTTATCTATATGTTGGGTAGTAGCTGGAAAGATGAGGAATCATTCTATCTTAGGTTGCATATTCTTCAAAGTGCAAAGAATATAAGAAATAAGGAGAGAAGTAGCAACCAAAGATAGAGAGAAGGCCCCACCAAGGCTTTTGACTATTCTCTTCCTGGGTGTAAATCTCTCCCACGGTCCAGATGCATTTCTGTTCTTGGGTTCCATGAGACATCTGTATCCTTAAAACAAAAAGCATTACCCAGATCCACTTAAATTGGTGTGGTTGCTAGTAACCTAGGCGTCCAAAGGAAGATACTAATTAGGCACTGATGGTAAAACTGACCCTTGTTTCTAACAGAGTCTGCCTTTCTTTCTAACTAATGCTAGGCTTAGATAGGAATATGTATGAACCAAGTCAGGCTTTATATATATGTGTGTGTGTGTGTATGCATATGTGTGTGTGTGTATGTGTGTGTGTGTGTATATATATATATAGTTTATTTATCTACTTTTTTCAGAAGAATTATTTATTTTATTTTATATTGTATTTTATTTATTATTATTATTATTCTTTTTTCATTTGACCAGAGAGAGAGGCAGAGAGAAAGAGAGGGAAAGTGAGAAAACAAGTCTCCAGTTCCGGGACTCAAACTGTGCAGTTGGCCATGTGGGATCAGCCTTAACCACCACACCACCTGGCTGGGCCAAGACTTCTTTCTATGTTAAAAGTCTATAAATTCAACTTGTGTGTGTGCAACTTGCTACAATTTCAATCTCCTTCATGCGGGTTCTTGTGTAAGTGGATTTGGAGAATAAATGACAACCAACCACTCTCTGAGTAATAACTTTAAGTGTTAGACTAGAAAGAGGCAGAAATTTCAACTTCCTTGGTTCAACCCTCTCATTTGACAAATGAGGAGTCTGGAAACCACAGAGGGTTACGTGATTTGCCCAAGGTCACATGTCTAATTGTGGCAGAGTAGGGAATAGAACCCAGATTACAAACTGCTCTGAAACCAACTTTTATCCAAAAAAAAATGCTAAAGGCAAAACCAGTCACTTTTCTGGTCATTAATTTTAACTTTCCAGCTATATGATCTGGTTAATTTCTAACTCTGGAACAGTTTGACAGGCAAAACTCTTGGCAAGTAATTAAATGATTTCTCTGTTTTATTACTGACTCAATAGTATATAGTAAAATCATTGTGTTTTTAAGATCATCTTGATCATTTTTTACATGTCAGAATAAGAGCAACCTTCTGAATTTTGAGTTTATAGTCCTCATTAAAGGAGCGTGTAGTCAACATTTCAGTCAAAGTTCAGAAAAGTATATACCACATAAAGTTGAAATTGTTCTACACCAGAAAAGGAGGAAAAAACATATATGCTTAACTATGTGTTAATGTGCTTGTGAATCACGACCAAGTCAAATTTTCAGCATGAGTTATAGGTGGAAATGGCTTTTTACTATTACCATTTAATATGATGTAGGTTTAAGACACACTATAGAAACATATATGTGAGGTGATCTAATCCCTCTAAATTTATAATGCTTCCCTAACATTGCATTATCCAAAGAAATGACAAATCTCAGGCAGCCAAATGCGTTGGTTTCTTTGAAAGAAATAGATTGGGTCACCTGTACCCAATTAAAATCTCCTTTATTTCGAATCAATATGGGTTATTATATTTAAAATCTTTTTATCAAAAGAAAATAAGAGAACATATCTAATAATATATTAGGATACTAAGTTCAGTGTAAAATGTAGAGAAAAGAGACAGGGTGGTTAGTGATGTGCTGGTGTATGTGTGTGTGTTAAGCCGGGACCTCCGTGCATGGTATTTTTCCATAAGAGAGGTAATTGGACTGGCTCCATCATAGCTTTGATCCAATAAGAAAAAAATGGAATTTTTGAGCATGAAGAGAAACAAAAAGAAACATATTCCAGGCAAGGGCCAGCACAGTAGGGAAATAATGAGGGGGGAAAGAAGGAAGGAAGGAGGGTGGGTGGGAGGGGCAAAAGGGCAACAGATTAAAGTAAAAGAATCCTTGCCCCTTCCAGCCCTGCTATGAATTTGCTGTATGATCTTTAGCTGCTCACTTCACCTCTCTGGTGCCACCTGTGAAAGTTGCATTAGAAAACCTAAACTCTACCAATTCTAAAATTCTATGATTCTCAAATATACATCCTAAAAATAAAACAAGATAGATCCTTTAGAAAAGCCACCTGTAAATAAGAATATGCTACTCCTAAAATACACTTAAGAAACTGTCTACAGCATAAAATAATCTCTTGTAGACCATATATCAAGATTGTAGGCATTATGCACACTGGATTTTAGTGTTCAGCCAGATCCTAGTCAGCTTGACTCTTACTTTCAAAAAGGGCCAAAGGAAATGAATACAGATAAAAATGACATAAAGTTTTTCTATAAGAAATATACAGGGAGCTCAAATGGCTTACCCACAAAGAAAATAATCAATCCAATTAAAAGATGGACAAATGAACTGAACAAACAATTCTCCAAAGAAGGCATACAAACAGCCAAAAAGCATATGAAAAAATGCTCAATATCCCTTATCATAAGGGAGATACAAATCAAAACCACAATGAGATATCACCAAACCCTATCAAAATGGGTAAGATTAAAAAGATAAAAAGTGATACATGCTAGCAAGACAGCAGTGAAAAGAAAACTCTCCTACACTGTTACTGGGAATGTACGGATACTGTAGAGAACAATATGGAGATTTCTCAAAGACCTACAAATAGAATTACCATACGATCCAGCAGTTCCACTCCTGGGTATCTACCCAAAGGACAGAAATATGCTCAGTCAGAAAAAACCCTTGTACATCTATGTTCATTGCAGCATTATTCACAATTGCTAAGACATGGAATCAACCCAAATGTCCAAGAACAGATGAATGAATTGAAAAAGTGTGGCACATATACACTATGGAATATTACTTAGTCATAAAAAAACAATGAGACCTGGCATTTGATAAAAAGTGGACAGATATGGAAGATTGAGTACTAAGCAAAGCGAGCCAGACTATGAAAGAAAGGCATTGTATGTCCTCATTTAACATACACTGAATGTATTCTATGGCAAAGACTGAAATATCGGAAGGCATAAAATCATGAACAGCAACTGTAGATACCAGAGACAGTTTGACAGCAGGGTGGGAAATACAGAGGGAGGGAAGGAATCAAGGGGAAAAGAGAGAGATAGAGAGAGATTTAACAAACAAAAAAAAATGCAAAATTATCTATTGATGACAATGTGTATGATAACCTCTTTGACTGGACTAACAGACTAACAGGGTATGTATGCTGGGAAAATTCATTTTCAATGTCATAAAGATATACAGTGATTGAATGTGAAAAATAAAAATTTAAGAATAAAAATAAGTAAATAAGTAAAAAATAAAATAAAGTGAAGACTTAAAAAAAAAAGATACTTCTGACAAAGAAATCCTATCAATGTGTCAAACCCTTAGTGTTCAGTGTTAGCATCTTCAAATGTACTGCTAAATTCCAGCCTTGCTCTCTCTTCAAGATGGCGGCGTATACAAGGAAGTTGGCTCTTCTTCCATTCTCACCCAGCTGCACTGCTTGTAGTACAGAGAAAAAAACTGTGCTTTCCCTTACTTCCATTCTTTCTGCGCTTCCTTCTACCCCCACCACCAATCATCTCTACCTCCATCCCTGTGTGTGCACGCAAACACACACACACACACACACACACACGCACACATTCATAGTACATACACATAGACAACTTATCCTTCAGGACTCAGTTCAATCATTACTGTTTCTCAAGGACCCTCCCTCCATAGGACCTTCAAGCCTGGATTTGGAGCGTCATAGATTTTCCTTCACTAGTCCTAGTATATCAGTCAGCTCTCCTGCATGCATAAAAAGTCACAAAATCTCAATGGAATAAAATACGCATTTATTTCTCACTCATCCTTCAGCAGGTGGGTTGGGACAGCCCTTGTTCCACTTATAAATGATGCATAAACTCAAGGACTCAAGGCCAACCTAGCAAGCCCATTGCAATTCTCTGCTTGTATCCCATTGATCGAGGCAGCTCACATGTCCAATCCCTGAACCAAGGGCAAGGAAGTGCACTACACCCACTCCGATCCCATGGAAAAGGAGAACATGTAATAGTACTATTACATAGAAGTGAAGAATCGAAACCAACAATTCAGCCTTTCCCACCTACATTAACAATACCTATCAGCATGTATTATCATTATCTGTACCCAAACTCCTTCTATCCCAAACCTTCTTGCAAATAGAAGCTATATATTTTTTTATTTTTATATTTTCAGTCTGGTATGTAATAGGTACTTGAAAATATTTGAATGAAGGAGTGAATGAATTGGAGACACAGTGCTATAGCAAGATCTGTCCCTAGTCCTTCACAATGCCTCTTCTGTGTCTATTGAGTGTTCTTACCATGTTCACAAAAATGAGAACAGATTTAGTATGGATGAGTTCTGGTTCCTGGTCAGCGAAGAGTAAGGGTAGAGGGATTGGCATCATCGGTCATTTGACTTGTTTCGTCCCATGATAGCCACTGGTAGCCTCTGCAAAAAGAGTTCTCATTATGTCTTATCTGGTTGGGTCCCAGGCTAACAGGGTGAGGCTCTAGAACATGTGTTTAAAAAGTATGTCAGAATCCTATCTGTTGCTTAGTGATTTGATTTAGAGCAAGTGGAGGAAATGGAACACATTTCTAAGCAAATACTTCCCTGATTACTTACACATGCAAATTCATGGTCTAAGTTTAGATGTGTAATTAAGCATCTAGTTATTTTTGAGCCCACACTCATAGGCCAAATCAGATGCTCAAATGAGGCACACGGTTGCTTTATTTCTGTGTATTTACTTGCATCCTCAATCTGGGCTCTCACCTGGGGAAACAAACAATGCATTGCCTGAGAGACTTCGATGACCCAGTTGTGAGCCTAAAGAACAAGGTGAATCAAGAACAGGCCAAGTTTTATGATTTTAAAGGACACATCTGAGCAGAACGCTGCTTTTTGGGGCAGAGAAATGCATGGTGATGTCCTCCTCTGAAAGAGAGGGAAATAAGGACAAAGGAGGTGCCATCCTCAGCACAGCTGTCGCTCTTGTAATGAATGACTAACGATTAGCTGGCCAAAGCCAACATTGGTGTACCATGTTGCAATTAGTTTTTTATATACTTTCACGATCCATATGAAAACATTAAGATTGTGCAATCTCGTGCCAAATGGCGTGCTCAGATGCCAGTTTTACACATGCAAAGCAGATCAGTGGTTTGGAAAGTTTGTATTCATTGTTACTTTGCAAGCAAATGGCATCAGCCTCTCACCTCATAGTCACAGTGGCCACCTGTTCAATGTTCTTTTTACTTTTTCTGAAGGCCTCATTTGCTTCAGAGTGCTTTCCAGAGCATCCACTCAGTGCTTTCACTGCCAACAGGAGTTGGTGACTGAGAGCTTGCCGATAGACACCATGGTGATGCATATGCCCTCTGTGGCACTTGGTCCTAACTTTCTGCATCAACATTATGGAGAAAGACAGCCTCTGCCAGGCTGTGTAGGGACTCTCAGAGAACGTCTTGTGCTGTTCTTTTTTTTTTTTTTTTTTTTTTTTTTTTTTTAATTTGTTTATTTGCTTCCCCCTCTTCTCCACCTTTCCTCTCTGACTCATTTCCCTACTCTAAACCTCCCATGGAGGATACCAGAGCTAACTGGGAAAAGAGGTTTTCTGGCTTTTGCTATTTTTCTTTTTTTAGAATCATTGATGCATATGATTTTTTTCTTTGTCTTTTATTTTATTTCAGTTTGTTGCTATAGGGTTCAAGTGCTCAGGGAAGACAGAGAAAGAGACAGAGAGGGAGAGTGAGAAAGCATCCCTCCTCCCCAGGATGATGGCCATAGTTGGCCATGTGGGACCTAGCCACCCTCACCTCCACACTACCTGCTCTTCTTAAGAGACTGTAGAGCTCAGGATGGTTCTTTTTCATTACCATTCTGTCAGAACGTTGCACAAGCCAGGTATCATGCTTACAAACATTAATCCATTCGCTGCTCAGGAACAGCTCTAACAGCCCTTCAAGCCAGATACCTACATTCCACAGATGAGGTAAAGAATTTTTCCAAACCCAAATAAATAGAAGAGCAGGGATTCAAACCCAAGCCTGTCTGACTGCAACTTTCAGGCTCTTATCCAACTCATACAAACCTCCTCCTCTTCTGCGCGGTGTAAAGAACCCTACTGAAGCCTTTCAAGGCCCCAGTTCAGTTTTGAAATAAAGTAATACTGTTAATAATGCCTTCCTTGTAAAACATTTGATTTCTTCATTGTGACTATCACTGCATCTGAAAAAGCAATTAACTTAACTTGGCTGTTATATTATTTTCTGAATATTTACTTTCCCCTGAAAATCCAACACTAAGATTGCAAATGCCTCCATCCTTTCACATTTCCTCTTGGTAAAAATAGTACAGCCATGTTCAAAGCTTATGTTCTCTGATCCACTGCATTTTAGCAAGCAGAGGCCAGTACTGTGAAGCTTGAGATGGTAATCTTCACAGGGCATAGCACATACAGTTCAAAAGCATCAAGTGGTGTGTTAACTAAGCCTTCAGAGAGTTATTCCTAGTGGATTGAGCAAAAACAACTTAGAATCCACAACTTTTTCAAAACATGAGCTTGTTTCAGACAAGAAAGCTCTGTGCTTGGTTAGCTGTGGATACCTCTTTGTATCCATCACAGCTCTGTTTTCTAACATAAAGACTCCTTCAGGTTCCAAGATTATCAGTAGAATAGTGGGCAGGAGAGCCTGGCCATGTCCCACTGATGTGCCAGAAAGGTTTGCCAAGAGGGGAAGGATGGTGACTGCTTTGCTAAAAGCTCCAGTATCACTGAGACACAACCTGTATAATTTGTACCATTTCCTATCAGGTAAAGAATACATCAGTATATCAGGTTAAGTTCATCACCCTAGCAAAGGCAGATCCGAGGTGGAAAGTCAGGGGTTGTGTTCAATCAAAAGGGAAAAGAAGTGTTTGAGGCTAAAGGAAACATCCAGAATTCATGGCAAGGATCACCTTGCTCCGTTTTGTCAGAGTTTTGCTTTCTCTTTGTCTCCAAATCTCAGGAGTAGGAAGCTGGCCTATGACTGTTCTTAGAACGTTCAAACTCCAAATGCCTTTTGCATGCTCACAGTAACAATCCTTTTCTTCTGGCTGATAAGCTGAAACACTTTGAACAGTTACATGGCTGAGTTAGGGCTCTTTGCCTTTTTCAGTAAACACAGGCTGTATCTCTCCAACATAAAGGTGTGAGCTGCATATGCATGTTCTGTAGTGCTTGCAGCTGAGATCAATGTAAAGAATTAGAGATTGGACTGTAGTGCAAACTGACCATTACACTTCTGTTGGAGTTGTTGTTTTGTTTTTTTTTTCCAAAAAAACCATTTTTCTGTATTGTGTTACTTTAAAGTTACCATTCAAGTACCAGTGTTCTGTACTTCCAAATTTCCTATGTCTAGAAAATTAGTGGACACAACATACACAATAGTGAAACTGAGTGATATCTTCGCTGTCACTGCTCGAACTCAAAATATACAAACACTGTGACTTCTTGGTCTCTTGGATCTGTTTTGTGTTCCCATAAAAACTGCTTGCCTTAGGACACTGTCCACTTCACATCAACAACACTTCCATCCTGGATATTACAAGGGATAAAAGGAACTGCTCAGGCTTGCTTTTTCCTCTGGCACTCACAGGAATTCCTGTTGCCAACAGGGCACTCTTGGGAAACATGTCTCCGGAGAGTCCAATGGGAGGTGGGCATGACTGTCATCACACTTACTTCTTGATCAATGACTTTCTAATTAACTTCTGATTGTTCAGGAATACACATGAGAGAAAGGGCATTGAGGAGAGAAAGGCATAAAAACTTCCTTTTATATTGTCGTTTATGTTCATTCTGAAAAATGAAATTCTGCATACCTTTCAAGGCCCACTTTCAATGGCTGCCTTCATCATGAAGTCTTCACTAAAATTTAAATACTTCTTTCTTTCCTTTGCTTCATTTTGAGGGTACCTCAGTCAGGACACTCATCAAATTCTATCTGATCTTTGAATTGCTTTAATTACAAAGCTATCCTGTGACTGCAAACTCCATGTTGGCAATGACTATGTCTGATTCAACTCTGTATCTATACTAAACATCTTGCATCATGCCTTGTGTGTAATACATTTTTCAATAAATGTGTGTGAAATGACTAAATATATGATATACTTTTTAAAATACACTATATTCCAGAGATGCTAAAATACCCTATTTTAGTAGCTCTGAAAGGATCATGAATCAGAAACATCTAGAAGGCCAGTTACACCCGGATTGCTAGGTCCCACCCTTGGAATTTCTAATTCAGTGGGTCTGAGGTGGGGCTGATCATTTGTCTTGATAACAAATTCCTAGGGGGCATTGGTCCAGAGACCACAGTTTGAGGAGTGATGAACTTTTTTTCCCCCCACATTTAAAAATCTCTAATATTAGACTATTTCTTAAATGTCTTAAATGTATTGCCACATCATCATAATTGAGAACTTTTTATTTCATAGTAGTACATAAAATGGTTGTATAATTGACAGCATCTTAGAGTAAATAAAATGCGGTAGGTTTCCTGTTAGAGATTTGAATCTACATTGCAAAGCGTAGCAATGAAACATTTAAAAAAAATGTTGGCCCAAAACTAGTTCTAGAGACACATGCTAAAATTTTGATGCTAAATCATAGCAATGGCAACAGGGTCGATGGTCTTTAGGGCCTCATATGAGATCCATAGAATAATAAACGAGTTCAATCTGGACGGACACACGAAGAAATAAGGGCTGCCTCAGAAGTGAGGCATTGCTCAAGAGAAGCTGGATCCCACATGGTGATGCAGTTCAAGTCCTGGTCCAATTGGCCTGAAAGTCTAGGTTCAATGGCTGGGGTACTGGAGGAGGGGGGAATCACTGGGCGACCAGACCTTGTGGAGCAATCCCGCTGCTCCACTGTCATGGACATGTACTCTATTGTGAATAAAGGAAAAATAAAATAAAGAAGACAGGCATTTCCACAATCGCTCTCTCTCCTCTCTCTCTCTTTCTCTTTTTAATTTGTTGTAGGGTGGGTGTGCTACCAGAGAGAGAGGGAGAAGGAAGGGAGAAAGCAACCCCAGGGGGGATGGCCACACTGTAATCTCATACCTTCCATTCTTGTCTCAGCATTTGGGACATGCACACACATGTGCCCGATGGGTTTCTCCAGAAACCAGGTCCAGGACTTGACCTGTGCAGTAGGCCATGTGGATCCAGCTGCCATAACCACCACATTAACCAGCTGGCCCTGTACATTAATTTTTGGTAATTGCTAAGGCCAGTGTCCCTCTTGTGGGTAAAAGTTCCATTAGGTCAGAATTTACATTCATTTTGCCCATCATTGAGCCCTAGCTCTAGAAAGGTACCTAATATAGCACAGACACCCAGTAAATATGTGCTGAGTAAAAAAACATCGTTATAAAATTTCAGTATTTCTTACCTGCTATAAGTGGGAGGATTTTATGAGAAATATATTTACTGATTGGATACTGACTGTTTTGATTTGAATGTTCGTGTCTCCTCTAAAATTTATGTTGAAACTTAATAAGATGTTGGAAGAGATTAGGTCATACGGGCTTGGCATTAGAAATCTTAAAAAGGGCTTGAGAGAGCTAGTGAGATCCGTTTTGTTCTTCCTCACTTTTGCCACATGAGGGCCCAATATCTAGCCCTTCCAGAGGGCACAGCATTTAGGGTACCATCTGGGAAACAGAGATGAGGCCCTCACCAGACACTGAAACTGCCATGGTCTTAATTCTGAATTTCCCAGTCTTCACAGTTGTAAGCAATAAATCTATGCTCTTTATAAATTACCCAGTCTAAGGTGTTTTGTTATAGCAGCCCAATGGTCTCTGACATTCCCGGCACAATGCTAGCTTTCTTTTTCTAGGCTACATTAAATCAAGCGTAATAATACCATAGAGCCATTAAATTGAAAATATTCTAGTTAAGCAAATGTCCCTAAGTTGTGGACCTACATAAGTTGTCTGGCTGTCCTTTTTGCAGTGAGCCAGGTTTGCCATCTCCAAGAAATGCTGTTGGTTAGGGAAATAGGAGGACCAGGAAGGGAAGAGTTTTTCCCATGTATGGCTTTGCCAACGAGAAGGCTCAACCCTGAATGAACATCATTCTCATAACCTTCCTGGACCTGAATCTAAAGTGACTTTGGTATTTAAGGCATGAGTTCATAAATACCACCATTTGTCCTTTTCCTGAGCTCAGACCCAGTTGAGAGATACACAGGTCACACTGGAAATACCAATATATTCTTCCAGCCTTCCCGGTGATAATGCTCTTCAGAGGATGTGATTTAGGCACAGCACATGAACTTGGCAAACGAGACACTGTCCCTGCATTAAATAGACCTCCCTACTGGCTCATAGGATGCCCTGAAGTACTCCATACCAAGGCCAGAGTCTGACTCTGTTCCCTCCAAGACCAGAAAAGCAAACAGAGAGTATCACACCTCTCTGCAGCCCTGAAACAAGAGAACCCAGAAGCAACTGCATCACATATGCTCCAATTCTTGCCACCCCAAATCTGAGGCGAGGCTAGATTGTTTCTCTAGTGGAGACTTACCAACATGGAAACACAAGGTGTGGTGGTATGTGTTTTTTTTTTTTTTTTTTTTTTTTTTTTCCCCAATGGAAACTATCTCTTTATATGCCACAGGTGATTTAGCATTACAAATCTGGCTAGTAGTGCCCACACAATAGTACATTGTCCCTGCAAAGCCTTGAAAAAGCTTCTTAATTTGTAAATTTTTCAGTCAATAGTTCTTGAATGCCTACTATGTACAAGGCCCTATTGTCTTTCTAGGGCAGCCTATACGGTTATGGCAACCAGATGAGTTATGTCAATCAAACCTTGCTGAAAAGCCTCATCAAGCATCATGACAGGTTCTTCAAACACTCCTAATGGGCCCCATCGATGGCATGCTACATTTCAGGAAGGGATCTCTGTACTTTCTGGACTGGCGGGTCACTGTCGGATATGAGATAGGAATGGGTTAGCAATGAGGAAATGAGAGGAAATAGAAAGAATGATAGATGGTTCCTTACCCTGCTCTCCCTCCAGACTAATTGTTACACATTACAGGCAAAAAGGACAGAAAAAAGAAGCAGAAGAGTTGGAGAGAGAGAAAGGAAAATAAATGCAGTAGACCCCAAAGGAAAATATCAGTAACTCCCAGGAGAAATGCGGTTCTGCTTCTCAGCGATTTGCAGCCTGAGACATTGAGGTCAACCCACACATTAGGTCTAGTGCCACTGACTTTTGTTTTTTGAACAATGACCCTTTTTAAGGGATCAGCAGTCCAGCAGAGGATTGGTTTTTCTACTTGTTACTGTTTACAGACTTTGGTTTTGGGTTTAAAGGGCCTAATCCAACACAAGATGTGCTGCCCCTATTGTCACTTCCAGTACTTCGCGCCCCACCTCCCACCCCCTGTGCAGCTTGGTTCTGTGCACAGACCGCGAGCTCCAGTAGTAAGGGCAGTAGGCTCGTTAAGCACAGGACAGAGGGCTATGTCCGCAGTTTTAAAGTAGCACACTCTCCATAGACAACTCCTTGGGGGTGAATGCAGTTCAGCCGTTTGTCCAGACTCCTCTCTGTTGGAGGCAACACTACCACTGCAGTGGCAACTAGCATAGGGAAGGGCGCACTGCTTTGTAACAGGAAATGAGAGAACATCTGAGCAGGAGGGGTGTGGAGAGGAATGAGCACCACACCCTGTCAGGGAAAAACCTTGCCGCGGCCGTTACTTGTAAGTGGTCTAGCACTCACGTGCTTTCCCACCCCTGGACAAGGTATTGCTGCTGCAGGGTCATGCCAGAGCATCCTAAGCCCAAGTCCCTGGCTACATAAAGATCTAAAAGGAACTGTAAGTGGGGAATTGCTGAAAGAAATAGGGAGGAATAGCGAAAATGCCTCCACCTCCACTGAGGAATGAGAATACATATTATTCTGTTAAAGCTAGGCATGAGTTTTGGGACCAGCGTTAGCGTAATGGCTATGTCGCTGGACTCCCACATAGTCGACTGCAGTTCGAGTCCCGGACCCAGTGGCTTAAACTCACGCCGGGCGCGTGTGCATGCGTGCCCAGGATCCCAAGAGGAGAATGGAGGAGAAGGGATTGCGGCATGGCCATCCCCCCTGGGGGGTGATTTCTCGCTTTCTATCTCTCTGTCTCTCTCTTGTCTTTCTGGCAAGTGCACGTGCCCTATAGCAAAAACCTCTCCACAAAAAAAACAAAACAAAACAAAACAAACAAACAAACAAACAAACAAAAAAAAACCCCCACAAAGTTAGGCATGAGTTTTAAAAAGCAAATTATACATCTCTACTGGGTTCCTAGTATATGCTTCCAATTTCCCATAATAAGAATGGATGGAATACAAAGAAATATCTCCATTTCAGCCTCTTCTATGGATGTTCAAATCCCATGGTTGCTCTTTCAAATCTCCCACAACCATCTTTTCTCACCTCATCCTTACCTCTTTGCATTGGGGCCTTTATTACTATTTGCAAAACATTCTACTATCACCTTGTAACCTTTGCTTAAAGTTTGCAGTATTGGTCAAATTGACTGATGAGACATTTTGCTGCTTTCTCATATGCCCTGCAAAATGCTTCTTTGAGTTTGGGTGGGTGTGGTACAGAGGACTGACTTCCCTTTCAGCGAATGTGGTCTGTCCTACAGCCGGCTTTCTGGCTCTGACTGAGTACTTCCTGTTCCAGTCTGCCTTGCTCTGATGAGCAGGGTCTCTTCTAAACAAGGTCAGAGCTGAGAAAGGCTCCCCCACAGCACAGCAGAAAGAACAGCAGAACACTGCCTGGATCTGATAAATAGACATCCTGGATGCAGAGGCTCGGGGAATTGCTGTGGCCTAGAAGAACTTTAAATTAAACTGTGAAGGAAGGATATGACTAAAGCATTTAGGTACACTTAGAAAATACATTGCTACGCAGGGACTGCTAGTGGGAATGGGACATTAGAGAAAATGTAATGAAGTCGCTGAGGAAGACTGCAGCTCATGGAGAGTCTGACCTTGTTATTCCAGCTGGAAGGAATGCATTCTCAGTGTCCTCCCATTTTAGAGATGGATCAGGCTTGGGGAATCAATGAAAACACTGAAGGAGAACATTGGAGATAAAGCAGCTAGGAGAAGGAACGTTTTAAACCTCGAGAGTGTAAAAGTCATGGTTATTGGTGGAGTGTGGAAAAGAATGTATTATCTGTGCAAATATCAACTGACAAGTTCAAACGCTTTGTAAGCTCCAGGTAGGATAAATGCAGAGATAAGTAAACGTAGGCATATTATAGTCAAATTGCTAAAGATAAAGATGAAACCTTAAAAGCAACCAGAGAAGGGCTAGCTGGTAGCGTGGCGGTGAAGGTGGCTGGATCCCATATGGCCAACGGCATGGAATGGTTGAAAATCATGCCAGGTGCATGTTTCCAAACTCTCAAATGGAAAAAAGGAGGGGACAGGATTGCAGTGTGACCATTTCCCGTGGGAGTACTTTCTCACTTTCTCTGCCTCTCTCTCTCTTCCCTGTCTTTTCTCTGACAAGCACATCTACCCTCTAGCAAATTAAAACAACAATAAACAGAGAAAAAAGATATATTACGTATAGGGGCAAAACACTGCAAATGAAGGTTGACTTCTCAGAGAAATAATGAAACCCAAAAGAAGATGGAATAGCATTTTTAAGGCATTGAAAGGAGAACGCTGAGCCTAGAATTCCGTTAAAATATCTTTCCAAAATTAAATTAAAATAAAATACATTTTTGGAAAGACAAACGCTGAGCAGCACTGAAGAGTACATGGATTCAGGGCTGGGGGGAGCCACAAAAGAAGCCCAAAATGTTGGAAGGAGTATATTTTTGTTTTTGTTTTGCCAGAGGGCATGTGCACTTGTCATTCAGACAGAGAGAGAAATAAAGGACCTCTAATGGAGACTGGTCATGCCACCATCTTTTTTCCTCCATCTTTCCACCCCCAGCCCCCGGAGTTTTGGGCATGCACACACAGACATCCCTCCTGTGCTTTTCAAGTCACCAGAACCAAGATCTGCACCACAGCTGGCCATGTGGAATCCAACTCTCTTCACATAGCATTTAACCACTGAGCTTGGGACTGGCCTGGAACAGGTGCTTTAATGCACCTGTAGACTAGAGCTCTGTATGGGAGGACAGAGAAATGAGCACACTGTTACAGAACAGGATAATGGCCTCTTGTCTAACCACAGAGTTGAGTCAGTGCTTAGAGAGAGGGTAGAATGTTGCCTTTTACTTTGGCCTTTGGGATTTGGAGTGATATTTTAGCAGGTGTAAAGACTCTAAACAACACTCCCCAAAACTTTAGGACAATCTTTTTCCCAGTGGGAGATTGGGAAGATTTTTCATCTCAAGAGTAAGCGGAAAAGGATCAAACCCTTCCTAAGTAGATTTAGAGAGAAGCAGGTCTCTCAAACCATGGTCTCTGTGCCATGCTGCAGAGCAACCCACAAAATGCCCGAGAGGATGTGGATTGCTGGCCACACCACTTGGGTCATGACAGCCCTGACAAAGAATGTAGGGCCCCAATGAAGAATGTTCTGAAACCAATTTAAGAGCCTTCTGGGAAAAACCACAGCTGACAATTCACCACTTGCACTATGCATGGGTGGGCCCCTGCCCTATCTTTCTGGACTCCCTTGAGTCTCATCAAATCCTAGGTCTGTTCACAAGGAGGTGCAGGCCCAGGTACAGTTTGCTGGTAGGTGCAGAGGACAGGACCTATCTGTAGGTCTCCAAGGACAGCTGTGGGGAGCCTTCCTCTTCATGCCTTTGGGTTCTCCCTTCAAAGCTCCAGCTCCTAAAAGATTGTGATTGTGACTCTTAACAAATAGACCACCCAGAGAGAGGTAACAGTTACAAGGGAAGCTTCAACAGGTCTTTTCCAACCACAACTGTATTGGTTTGCTACTGCAGCTATAACAAAAGACCACAAACTTACTGGCTTAAAACAATGCTAATTTATTATCCTAAAATTCTGGAGGTCAGAAGTCCAAAATGGGTCCGCAGGGCTGTGTATCTTTTGGAGGCTTCAGAAAACAATCCATTTCCTTGCTCTTGCCAGCTTTCAAAAATGCCCTGCATCTTTTTCTTTCTTTTTTTTGGAGAGGTTTTCGCTATAGGACGCGTGCGCTCGCCAGACAGACAGAGAGAGACATAGAGACAGAAAGCGAGAAATCACCCCCCGGGGGGACGGTCACGCTGCAATCCCTTCTCCTCCATTCTCCTCTCGGGATCTTGGGCACACACGCACACGTGCCCGGCGTGCGTTTTAAGCCACTGGGTCCGGGACGCGAACCGCAGTCGACTACGTGGGAGTCCAGAGACATAGCCATTACACTAACTGCTGGTTCCCAAAAATGCCCTGCATCTTTTAACTCAAGACCCATCTTTGAAGTTGATGTCTTCAAATCTCTCTCTCTGTCCCTCTGCTTCTCTCACCACCGTTTTCTGTGTGATTCTGATTCTTGTGCATTTCTTTTATAAGGACCCATGGGGTCTGCAGTGAGCCCACTGAAATAACCCAGAATAATCTTCCCATCTCAACATCCTTCACTTGATCACAACTGCACAGCTCCTTTTGCCATGTAAAGTAACATCCACGTGTTCTGAGATATAGGACGTGGACATATTTGGGTGATTGTTATTCATTCTCCCACAACATGTCTAAGCCAATCTTACCTCAAGACAATAGCAAAAGTATCTAGCCGTTGAGTTCTTACTACACAACATGAAGATAGATATGGAGATAAATGCTGCTATTTCTATAGAGAAGTATGTTACGTGGGTATATATTTACACAGTGTATTTTCTCACCATCATCCTCCAAAGCAATACTGTTTTATAAATGAGGACACTGAGGTTTAAGGAATTAGGAAAAACAAAAACAAATATTCTGCATCACTGATAGTCAAAGCAGGATGATTCCAAAGCCAATGCTTTTACTCCCACTATCTATCATTTCTCTTCCATGTTTTGGTGACAACTTTAGACTATGTATTTGTGGAGGGCACTGCATAAGGAAGCCATCTTGAGCTACCCGCCATCTTGAGCTATCCACCATCTTGGAAACCATTAGGCTTCACTTCCTCACTGAGCAAACCGTTTCTCAGATATCATGTGACCAACCTTCCCCGGAAGTGGTTGGGTTTCTAGGCAACGGGAGAGATCCACCCACATCAATGATTGGTTCATGCTGTTCTATCTCATTTGCATTTCGGGCAACCAATTGATGCCCACCAGCTGTAAATAACTCGCCATTTTTCCTCAATAGAGGGAAGAAGAAGAAGACTTGATCAGCACTCCTATTGTGTGTGTGTGTGTGTTTGTCCCATCTCTCACTCCCTCCCCCAGGGAACCTGTTTGACTGTCCCCCGGGTTGGGACATGTATTCTTGTGTGTAATGTCTTCAACCTATTTTTTTTCTTCCCAGTTAGAACTGGAAAGTCCACATCTGTGGCTTGGAAAACTAGGAATGAGCTATTCTCAGTGGACCACATCTACAGAGAGCATGCATCATTATCCATTTCCCCAGTAAATGCGATTGCTCTCTGCTTACCCATGGTGTCTTGTTTCTGTTCCTGCTTTATCTCCATCAGCAGTTTTACTTTCCTTATCATTTTCCAGCCTCACCAGAGGAAGTATTTCAAGCAGAACCAGTCACTAACCTAAAACCCTTCCTTCAAATCCATTTCTTCATATAATGCAACACAAATTATTCCAACATCCTTGAGAGGGAAGTCTAGAAATACTACAACACAGGAAACAAAATTGGGGGCTGAAAAATATATCAAGCCTGGTTCAAAAAATAATAATCAAATAGAAATTGGTATTCCATAAAACAAATGCTGTAACAATATTACTTAGACAGCACCATGCCCTGCTCTCTTCCATGGGTTGTATTTTAAAATATTTTGATGTGTGCCTTAAATCAGAATAATTGAATTTCTAGAAGACAGAATTCTTTCTCTAAGACAATCCTTAAATGGCAATTATTCTTGATCCTTGTTTATGAGTCTGTTCATCTCCGTTAGAGTTAATATTTCTCTTTGGAGCCTTTGTTGAAGACAAGAATGAAGTATGTTCCTAGTGTTTACATACCTCTGTCATTGTACTTTGGGGATCCTGGGTCATATTGCCTAGATATTTTTATTGCTGTCTCTTTGACAAATGGCATATGACTATGTCTTGGTAATTAAGATCATGTTAAAACATGGACCAAAGATAAATGATTTCCAATGAAATTGGGGAACAACAGGACAGAGAGCCTTCCCATGACCCCCTAAACTGGGCCAGGTCCGTGACACCTGCTCTCACAGCCAGGGGGTTCATGATACCTGACACATAATAGGCATTCCAAAAGAACTAGTAGAATTAGTAAATCAGCACATGGACTTTTTTCATTGATACAGAATTTTAACGAGCACAGGTCAGATGGGGGACCATGTCTTTTAGCCAAGGGAATGAATTGGGGAGGGGCTATAGAGTAAAGATGTCCCTGAGGAAACTATGCAAGGAGATTAGAGAAAGTCATAGATTTGGGTTCATGTATGAGAAAGGGATAATGTGAGGTAAAAGTCACTCTATGAACTATGAATGACCTGGGGAAATATTGACGGCAAGGGGAGGGAAAGTTGCTTGTTGTTATCACTGGAGAGTTTTGTTTAGAGAAGCAAAACAATCCAGAGAAAGGAAAAGGAGGCAGACGCAACCATGTGTTAAGTTTATTTATGTATTGCGAATCCATTTTAAAAGACTTTAAAGAATTTTTACAAAAATGCATTCAATATAGTGAAATAAAATATATTTGAAATAAATAAAAACATGAGAAAAATAATTTGTATACATGAGACTTGCAAGAGGTAACCACAGTAAAAGAATAAAGCTGTTACCCAATACTTTAATTTGGTGAATCTTAAAAAAAAATTCTATTGGTTTCTGAAAAAAGTACAAATTGTATGGAAATTCATGTTAATAGATACAACTCTTATAAAAACTACACATATCTATCTTTGAATGTATTGTAAAAAGATGAAATGACCTGGAAGAACACATACCAGGTATGAATGTGATTGCCTCTGAAAAAGAAATGGAATGGGGAAGAGTTGTAATGCAAAAACATTTAAATTTTTGTCTTTTATATGTCTGGACTATTTTTACAATTAGTTTTCATTCATGTATGACTTTTATAACTTAAAATGTAACAATAAAAATGAAATGTCTACAAAGAAATGAACAATATTGACAGATATTTTATTAGCATGTTGTCTTAATCCATTTCATGTTACTGCAACAAAATACCACAACCTGGATAATTTATAAAGAGCAGAGATTTATTTCTTACAGTTCTGGAGTCTGGGATGTCCAAGGACCAGGGGTTTGCATCTGGTAAGGTGTTTCTTGTGCATCTTCCCATAGTGGAAGGCAAAAGGGCAAGAAAGCATAAGAGAGAGGAGAGAGAGAAAGTGGGCTGAATTCATTCTTTATCAAGATCCCACTCCTGGGGTAAGTAACCTATTCTTGTGATACCAGCATTGGTACATTCATGAAGGCAGAGTCCTCATGACCTAATCACCTCTTAAATTAGGTCCCACCTCTCAAACCTCTCAACACTTGCCCTCGGAGTAAGTTTCCCACAAATGAACTTTCAGGAACACAGTCAAACCCTAGCACATGTGTATCTGGTGACTGAGATCACAACATAGTAACAGCAACAACACTCAAAGCAGTTCTAAGTGGTCAAAATGTTTATATTTATTACTGTGTAGGTGCTCCCCAGTAATCTTCCAGGACAGCAGGACCAGACAAGGCAGATCCCACTTTATCATCTCTACTCAGAAAATGAACAGAGGCAAGGAACAGCTGGGTGACCAGCCCCAGCCAGTATCTAGGGAACAGTAGACTTTGCAAGAGAATCCAGATGTGCTCATTCTTTTCCCTTTATACTCCATTTCTTTTTGTCCTTTGTTCATAGTGCGGCTGGGAACTCTTAGCATTTTGAAACTGAAATAAGGAAAAATCCTTTCACTGCTCCACTTGACTGCTCATAAAAATTCTTCATTGTAAACTGTCCTATAACTTCCGAATTATGCTACACAATGGTTTGAGGGTTTCTTATTATTGCAGAAGAGGAAAAATTTATTGCTTTCATTTAAAGCCCTAGCACTCTCTGAAGAAAAGTTGCAGTAGCTGAATATCTTTATTATACTCTTATCCTCAGGGCTAAGCTCCTGAAAGGCCCTATTGGGTGTACACACTGGTGATACAGAGACATAAGGTGATAAAACATATTTGCCTTAACAGTCTTGCATGTTATGTCTCTCTTAATGACAGACACTCACCTTGATGTCTACATTACACAAGGATATACTGGCCTTCATCCATCAAGGTACTGAAGACAGCCTTTCTCCTCTCTGTGGTAGCTTGTCTGCAGGCATGGCTGTGATAATTCCTCCGAGCCTGTAAGTGCATCCTACTACTTCCATCAAGAGGTGGACTTTTACTCTTGCACAAGACTGGATGGCAATGCTCCAGAAAATTTGGATGAAAAGACAATTTCTCTATTAAACCAAGGTCCCTGGTACCCACAGTGAAGGCAGTTTGACAGGAAAGAATGGTTCAAATACACTTGGTTTGTGGCAGAATAAGCCAGGCCAAGAAAGGCTAATGGAGATCATTGATTGATTGATGGATATTTTTTTTTTTTTGCTTTTTTTTTTTTTTGCTTTGCTTTTAAAAAGCTGTAGATTTGCTACTCTAGGTTCAGAAACATGAGGAGTCTGAAGTTGTCATGCCAGTCCATGAAGGCAAGAGTGTGCTGGACATTAATAGCCATTGCTTTGAGGTCTAAGAAGGTGAATATTCAAGCAGGGATAGCACTGGCCAGTAGCAGAGGCTGAAGCAGGCAGAGAAAGGGGTTAGAGAGATCCAGCACCAGGTACAAGGGCCTCGGAGTGTAGGACCAGGGTATCCTGGCAATAATGAAGGTACAATAAATCAACAACAGTCATAAAAGAATAACTACCTCTTAAACATAACTTTTACTTCTTCTAAATCACTTTCATATATGTTGTTTCCTTTGTCTTGTGGGATAAATAGGAAAGGTGTTATTATTTTCATCTGACAGATGACGATGAAGCTAAATTAATGAAGGCTCTGAAAGTCAGGGAAAATGGTAAGATTTTGATGTAAGGGGCTATGGAGATCACTGTGGGAGAAAGCAGTGATGAAGGCCTAAGAAGAATCATCTTGCAATTGCCTGGTGCCTTGAATCTTCCTTACATACACATCACTGCTGTGCTTAAATGGATTTCTGTTTTAGAGGATGTATATGTTGTTGAACTTTTCATTAGTCAAACACCCAAGTGCAATATCTGTTTCAGTAGCATTTAGGCAAAAATCAGAAGTTTCAGAGGGGATTGAAAGTTGGATTGTATGAGGAAAAAGCATCTCTTTTAGAAACTCATTTTACTCCTACAAATGACTTCAAAATCATTGCTGAGTAATGAAGGCGTATTTAACTTAAGTAGTTGTTAGTATGTATTTGTTTTCTTGACCTTTATTTTCCTCACTTTGTCTCCATTACCAATGTAGAAAACATTTCGAAATAGTCTGCTTCATTAAATGTATGTCCCTGGTTATTTTTCTGGTTGATGTGTATTTTTAGATTAAATTATGTACATAGATATTTTAGAGCCTGCTATGGTTTGCATATGGTCTGTTTCCCAGAGGTCCATGTGTGGGAAGCTTGGTCTCCAATGTCATGGTATTGAGAGGTAGTGAGACTTATAAGAGGTGGGGTCTAGTAGGCCGTATTTAGATCATGGAGTCATCACCCTCATGGATAGATTAATGGCCTCTCACAGGAAGGAGTAAGACCTCTTGTAGGGATGGGTTAGTTCCCTAGAGAGCTGGTTCTTGGTAAGACAGCTGCCCACAGGTCACTCCCTCTCTTTGCATTTGCCCTCTGACCTTTCAATGTTTCTCCACCATATTATGATATGGCAGAGGCTAGCCAGATGCCATCCTTAAACTTTTAGACTTTCTAGTCACCAGAATCATGAACCAAATAAACCGTTATTCTTGTTAGGTCACCTAGCCTTGGGCATTTGTGTTTAGTAACATCATACTTGACTAAAACAGAGCCATTTTTGCCAGTCTGACTTCTACTCCATACATGGCTCGTACAGTTCATGGGGACTGTAGTCTAGAGGCCATCATCACAGACTCCACTGTTGCACAAAGTTAAAATCATCGCCAATATTAACCACCCTTGACTGGAGTTGCTTAAGGCCAAACCCAGGCCTTTTCCCGACCCAAATCCTAAATTCCACAGGAGATCCTCAAGCCAGCTGACCCTATCAATCCTGGAAGCTATGTCATCCTTGGTCACCAGATAAAATGCCCCTAGCAGGGGGCCAGTAGGTAGTGCAGTTGTTAAGATGCTGGACTCCTACATGGCTGACCACAGTTCAAGTCCTGGGTCTGGTGACTTGCTTTCTCTTTCTCTCTGGTGAGTGTATGTGTCCTATAACAAATTTAAAATAATAATAATAAATAAAATTAAATAAATAATTCTAATAAATAGAATACCCCTTGTACTCCTCCAATCCTCTCACACACTCATCTCACAGGACTCTAAGCCTCTGGTCTCTGTCCAATTACTCCTCACTTACCCTCTGGCTTGTAACTATCAACCATGTCTTCTGGAACCTCATTTCCATAATAACCCAACAATCTCATATCTTCAACCTCTTCACAGATGTTCTTCTAGTTCCTAGCCTTAACTGAAACCTGGCTGTTCTTGAGGACATGGCTTTTTCCAGTAGTCTTCTTCAGTTGAAGCACCTTCTGGTGCTCCCTATATCCACCTAACTCTTCCATGGCTACCTCAAACTCAACAAGTAAAAAAATTGAACTTGCATATAAGTTACCCAGTCCCCCAAAGTAGGTATCTGAGAGTCAGCCCAGTCTCATTGTTTCTTCATCATCTTCCATATTCTATCACCACCAAGCCAAGCCAACTTTTCCTGCCAAATAGTTCTCTAATCCATTTCTTCTCTTGTGTTTCTATTATTATAGCCCCATTCAAGGCCTCAGTCATCTCCTGCCTAGATTATCACATTCTTTTCCTGCTTTTAGTTCACTCAGGAAATCCATCTTCTGCCCAGCTGCCAGAGGGGTTGCTCTGACACAAGCTGAGCAGGTGATGCTTCTGTCAGTGGTTTGTGGTGCTGTGACTCTCCCCACCCTGGCCAAGTTTCCTGTCAGGAGAACCAGGCCCTTTGCGATCCATCTCTCTTTCTCTTCTGATCTTTCCCAAATTGCTCCTTCTCCATTATGCTTTAATAATATTAAACAATTTGTCCTTCCCTGTATTCGTTCTGCAAATGTTCCTGGGCCTTCACTCATGCAGTTCTCTTGCCTAAAATGTCTTTCCTTTCTCTATCCTGTTCTTTGCCTGGTTGTCTCTTACACACTACGCTTTGGTTGGTGTCATCGTCCCCAGGAATATTTCCTGAACTATCACACCTAGTTCTGTAACCTTCCCAGTGCTTTCCCAGCGTTCTCTCCTTGCCTTGTATTAACCACGTGAGTACATGTGTGTTTTTCTACATATCTAGTTTCTTGGAGGTCAGAATCTGATATTTGTATTTCCATCTGTGGATCTAGCAAAGTCTTGGAAACGTATTAGGTGCTTAATAAATATTTGATGCACCAAATAATTTCCACTGAAATGGATTTGCCAAGCCCCAGTAATCTTCATATATGCGGGCATTCATTTACTCTTACTCAACCAGCGTTAAAACACCTACTAAATATTTATGTCCTATTTATCTAGCATTCTTGACCTCTCTGCTATTTAGATATGCAGTAACTTCTTGAAATGCCTCAAATTCAGTTTCACTCAGAAGCACTCTCTCAAGTAACTGCAGTGTCTGCAGAATAACTGATATAGGTGATCTTGGAAGAGGCAAAACTAGGACACCCCATGTCCTAATGGAATTTGCAATCTGAATTCACTATATGGATGTGTGTATGTGTGTGTGTGTGTGTGTGTACACACACACATCCATAGTTTGATGAAACATAGTGCTTTTTTTAAAACAGCAAATATAAATTAATAAAATGTAAGCTAAATACCTAAATGTCTAAAGAACTCAGAAAGGAAACATAAAATAATCAGAACTGAGTGGATCCAATTAGAATGGGTTACAGAAGGTAAGGTTTGTCTTTAATATAAAGATGCAGTGACTATGAATGGCTTGAGAGGCAGGAAAAGAGCAGATCGGGATACAGACGTGACAAGAGCAGAATATCTGAATAACAGTGAGCTAGCTGCTGAACATAGGATGTAGTGATGACGTTGGGGTAGTGAAGACCTCAATGGGGGTAAATCTGTAGGATGTCATATTGAACAAAAGGAGCAAAATCGGTAAGAGACTGGATATTATTGTCAAAATGCCCTAAATTTCTTGTTGCTTTTATTTTTTTTTTTTTTAATTCATGACAGAGAGAAAGAGAGAGGAGCACCCTCTACAGGGGCAGGTCACACTGCTATGCCCTTCCTCCAGTCCTCTGGTCCACCAAACCTCGGGCACTCCTGTATGTGCCTGATGTGTTTCTGGACCACCTGGCAGGGGATCTGAGCTGGGGTTACTATGGGCTCTGGCTTTTCTTGAGTAGCATATTGCTACTATGCCCCAAAGCCCTAGGCCCTAAGTATTCATTTAGGGAACCAGGAAACCTCAGAATTCTTTTGTCAAAGTAATGAAAATGACTGTGGAAGGTGACTACAAAAAGAGACAAAATAATAAGCTCATTTGATAAATTAGAAACAGTGTATAAAGATATTCAAGCAGCATCTCTGTCCTGCAAACAGATGTAGGATTAGAGAAAGAGTATAATATAAAAGCCAGTTACATAGTACTCCATGTGAAGACAAGGGCCGGAAAGCAGTGACTCATCATCTCAGATTTGTGGTCTATGGGACTGGATTAGGAGTTCTGTCCCCCAACCCAGAGAGAAGAAAAGTCTTTAATGGAAATGAACTCGCATGTGAAGATATATTACTTATTCTCAAAGGCTGGAAAAATGCATGAAACAAAATTCAAACCGATATTGGAATCAATACTTCAAATGCAATACAATTAAGGCCAAATTCCAAGTCATTTTCTTCACCAAGTCTCTTGCCTAATTATATGATATGGTTGGAAGCATTGCCAAAACCTTGTTTTAATTTTACAATGACAGCACTATCTCAGGTTCTGTTTCCTTTTCCCACATCCAAAACAGTTAACATCTACTTCTTCAGCTCTACTCTTTTAAAAAATAAATCCTCTGAGACCTCTACAGCTACTAAAGTATAACACACACCACACCCCCCATGCGTGTGCGCACACACACACACACACACACAGCAAACCCTTCCACAAGTTCTCTAGATAATTAGTTTCATAAAATATTGCTTTTGCTGGAATATTCTGCCAATACTTCTAACTTGCCTAGTAATATCTGAAATAAAAAAACAGGTGTTTCTCTTGCCAACATTCACCACAAGATTATTTAAATAGAAGTTTAATTAATAGGAAGCAGCATACAGTAAATAAAGTATCTTTAAATGGCAAATGAAAACAGCAATACTTAGTCTGCCAAGGTCCTACATCTTTATGTATGCGTTTATTTTTCTGTCTCACTGCAGTGACTGATGAAGTAGAAAGACTTCCTGGTTTGGCTTCCCCACTGGTTTCTTTTAAGGGTCCTCTCATGAGTCTCTTCCAGCTCTTACCTTCTCCATGCATCTTTTTTTTTTTTAATTTTTAAAAATTTATTTCATGTGAGAGAGAGAAAGAGAGAGAGAGAGAGAGAATCATCCCACACAGGGTCTTCATGCTGCAATCCACCCAGAGTGTTGGCCATCCTGGCAGGTATAGGGGGCTTCAGGACACAAACCTAGGACCATTCCATGTGAGTCTGGCTTCATTACCCCTACACCACAATCTGGCCCTCTCTCCATACATCTTCAACATCCAGAAATCCACACCTAGCATTCTGAGAGAGATTCAAGCTCATTGACACTCAGCTGTGTGGGATCCTGAGAAAGCTGCCTTTCTAACATCATAATGGAAGGGCAAACAAGAAAGCCTCTAATCTTTGATTTGTGTAATCCCAGCAGATACTTCCTCCAGTAAAGGCCACTCCAATTCATGTCCACTCTTAAAGAAGTTCAGCCCCATGACTGGCCGCTCCACCTTGGACTCCACCTCACTGCTAGTTCACTGAGATCTCCAGGGTACTATCCCCTCTGTAGACTGTTGCTGTCATACTAATCTCAGCAGAGGACAGCACTGCCTTCCACTGCCGAATTCCTTTATGCACCTCATTCCACCAATAATGTAAGGCTGACTAAGAGTTTGGAGGTAGAGGTAATTATATATATATGTATTTTTAAGTTTGCTATAGAGCATATGCACTCACTGGAGACAGAAAGAGAAAGAGAAAAAGAGAGGAAGTGAGAAATCACCTCCTGAAGAGAAAGCCATACCACAATCTCTTCTCTTCCATTCTCTTCTTGAGATTTTGGGCACACACGCACACACTCCTGGTGTGTTTTTCAAGCCACCAGGATGAGGACTCAAACTGAGACATCAGCCATGTGTGATCCAGCTGCCTTAACCTCCACCCCACCTGCTGGCCTGAGGTAATCATAATTTTAATACTGAAAATAAACCAAAACGTCATTTTCCCTAGGGGACTATGAAAAAAAATTAAAAAACAAGTTAAATCCTGCACATAGATCACTCAGGCATTCCCCAATTCATAGTCTTGTCCACCTGGCTTTCACAGAGTCAGAGAAAGCACATTCTTAAATCCATCATGTTGCAAGTTTCTACCTTCCTCTAGGAAACTTTATTCCTCTACTTAAAGAGGTTGTTCTTGTGTTCAGATATACTCTTCCACTCCTTGGTAGGACAACCATGTGATATAATAGCTCACAATGTTATCTTCTTCAAAATTGGGTTGTTCAGTCTGGAACTATGCACCTGCAGCTAAAACACACACACACATACACTCCTCCCCAGAACAAGTCCAGTCAAAATCCTTCTATAAACATAAGAGAAACATCTTCCTAAAGGCAACAGAACCTGTAGAACTTGTCCCAGGTCACACTGGAGATAGCATTTTCAAATTATGGGCAAAGAGATTTCTATTCCCCTTTCTATTATAATTCTCATGTTGCCAGACCTCATCCAGGCTTTTCCCTATGTAAACAAGCTAATGAACAAAGGAGCCCATTACAGTGTCTTCAAGGACATCAGTGTCATTCTCTTACTCGCCACTCTCAGCTTTTCTTTACTTTAGACTAAATTCCATCCTAGTCAAAACTTTCTCCTCATTCTAGTCCTGGTAAGAGGGCAAAGACTAATATACAGATTTGTATTTCACCGATGCCATCTGTTTCTTCGCTGCATGATTGCTTTTTTTCATATTATATTTTGATGGACATGGAGCAACATTCAGCTTCCCTGTGAAACACTCTTTCTCATCCATCCTCAGGCTTCATGCTCTTCCTGGTTTGTACTCTCTAGTTTGGAAGTAAGAATCCTTGGCCCATCTGGCAGCCCATTCACTACACTGACATACAGTTCAGTTAAATAAGCTATGTTAGGTAGCTTTTCTAAAATTTTTCTTCTTCTTTTTTAAAAATCTTTATTTATTTATTTATTTATTTAATTTTAATTTGACTGGAGAGGAACAGAGTGAGAGAGGGAAAGTGAGAAAGCAAGCCACCAGGTCCGGGACTCGGACCGTAGTTGGCTATATGGGAGTCCAGTGCCCTTAACCATCACGCCACCTGCCAGCCCCATTAGGTAGCCTTTCTTAAAAACATTTTTCTAAAACCGAGCTTGCTTTATCTTACACCACTTAAGATAATTTTCTGTCTCTCACAACCTAAGTGCCCAACCTTCTCATTCCCCATTGTCTAAGTCCTTTTATAGTGTGCTCTCAGAGTTTGGGCTCGTCTTCGGCTGACTCTGATTCTACTGATTTTTAATCTCTCGTTTTCTCTGATTCTTTGGTGTATAGCATTTTTATTTTCAGTATTCCTCTTCTCCTGTCCTTTTCAACTCCACATCTGCATTTTTTTTTTCTTTGAAACATCTGGTTCCTCCCTAGAATGGCTTCTGACTTCTTACTTGACAAACCAGCTCTCTCAGCTACAGTTTGGGAAATTTCCCAACTCCTAAGCATTCTGAGGCCAGTAGTAACCGAATTACTGCTACTATCAGGAGACAGTACTACAAAGACCCAGACCCAAAATAAACATTTCTTAATTGATCAGGGCCTTAATTACTATGTTACAAGAGCATAGTACATACATTACTTCAGCTACCTTATGAACTAGAAATGTACTCCAACTGCATTATTAGTTAAACAGCTTTTGTGGGCTAGCTTAAGAATCTAACCACCATGTATTGCATTATTTGTTTGGAAAATGAGGCCTTTGTTCTAAACAACCACAAATGAACTCTTGGAATGTGACTTGTTCACACCTGGCATCTGTAGACATTGTTGTAATTTCCCACTCGTGTGCAGGCTTCTTCTGATGCAGGAGGCAGGAGGCAGTAGTTTTTCTGTTCCAAAGACCTGGATAGAACTAGAAGAAACATGTGGCTACAAACTAGAGGAGCTCATTTACCGATGATCATAACAATAAAACATTCTTTTAGTCATCTTTTAATCATATCCAATTTTCAAAACCTCTCAAGATTTTTAGAGCAACAGCATGGATTAGGGCAAAGAGTAAACAATTTAGAAACAGGGCTGTGACTTGAGTCTCGGCTCTATTACTTATTAGACATTTAGCTGGCAAAGTCACTTAATTCCTCTGAGCCTCAGTTTTTCTTACACTAAGACAATAGCAGTAACACCAAAAACAACCCTATCTTCCCTATCAAATTTCAAGATTTTTCAGTAAGGCATGGCAGCAAGACGAATTGGGCATGGAGGTGGAGATACCGGGGCAGGTGGTGTCTAGAGTGACAACAGAAATTCAGACGAGTAGGTGGAGCATAGCAACCAAGGTAACTGAGCAGTGTCCAGACATAACATAGGTAAATACAGCAGGTCAGAAGGCAGAAGGAGCAGAATGGCCTCACTCATAGTCAGAGCCTGGTGGATAAAATTTAATGGATGCTATTAAGGATCCCAGTACTCCATGAGGCTCTACACCAAAGCCAGGCTCCATATCTTGGGGAGAGAATCTAGTAATAAAAATTATTGGGAAATAAACTGGATACCCAGAATGGGAACTCAAGGGAAGTCCAGTTCTATAAAATGAGGAGGACAGAGAATACTTGGAAACTTGGGTGGCAAACTATAGTGATTCTAGGGTGGTTGAACCATAATTCAAGATAAATAAAGGATTCTAGTGATCATCCCTGAGACTCCATATCACAACTGCAGAAGAACCTTGAACCATGACATTGAAGCACTTACATTACCAGAGCAAAATGTAAGCTATAAAACAATGTCCATTGAGTCAGCAGAGGGTAGTTTGACAAAAGACATGATAAAGTGGAGTTCAGTTGAGTTAGCTCAGTTGGCTGGGGCTCTGTGTATTTGGTGGGATGCTCACTGCCAGATCAGGTAGCTCTACCTCCCTGCCTGTGAGCACAGGCCTCTTTGCTCCTGTCAGTTGTTCTATAAATGCCCTGGATGTTAGATGGATCGCCACCATAGCAGGTGCTCACTAAGTGTGGGATGAATGCACAGAGGACTGAATAAATAAACACAGCAGCATTTTGTACAAAGTCATGGAATGTGAAGGATAATGTCTCATCCTTTGTAATTAAGCCTGCGGACATCCTTAGTCCTCTGCTCTCTGCACTTTGGAAGATAGAATGCAGTCCTCTGTGTTCATTGTGAGAGCCATGTAAGAAAAGACAAACACACTTAGAAGAATTCAATGAAAGAAGAGAAGCCAACTGACAACAACAAACTCAGAGTTCCTATTAGAGACCAGTCAAAACTAGTAAACAAAAAATGTACTGGGCAGAGAGAGTTAATCATTTCATTAATACTTTAATACCTATTTGAAGATGACTGACTTATCAGTCCTGACATATCTCCTTTGCAATGCACTTAAGGAGGAGTGTAATATAGGATGGAATCCAAGGTGTCGTGTTCTCGGCTTACTGGTGATTATGTGGGGAATGTGGACTAGACCAGCAAGGACTGCCCTTGAGCTCTGCAGGACCCAGACCTGTGTGTGAACCTCAGTGTGTCCCCGTGTCGGAGAGAGGCATGTGGACCTGTGCACTCATCCCCAGCAAAGGGCCTTTCACATTTCCTAATTAGGTTATATTCAGTGTGCACAGGGCTGGTGATGGATGAGATACTGAAGTGTAATCACAACTGATATTATTCATGTCCCAGGAATGTGCAGCCCAGGCTGCTCTGCTAGCTCCAGCACAAAACACTGGTGTGGTCGACAAGTAGCCATTTTCAGAATCTGGTCTGGATTTAGGGCTTCTGTTTGGTCATGACCACAGAACAGGTATCTAGAGAGAAGAAATAGACATGATATAAATTCCATTTCCTGGCTGTCATAGGCTCATTGAGTCACATACAGACTGGCATAGCCTGCCTGTTAGAATACCCAGAAATGAGGTTCACTGGCCAGACTTGGTGTCTGCCTTGAGATGTTCGGTTGCCTAGGGTCCTACAGAACTACAGAAGGGCAATTAACTTAATCAGCGTGTGTTGTGCCAGGCATTGTCCTAAAACAAGAGATGAAGATGGTTGCCTATGCTGAAATGATTTGCAGTAGGGGGAAAAGCCAGACAAAACATGCTAGCAACTAACAAGTAGGATGCAACTCAGTGCCACATGGAGGGATAAACATGTCTTAATGACACACCAGAGGAGACTATTAACTCTGACCAAGAGTAGGAGGGCTACCAAAGGAGAATCTTGAAGGATGAGTAAGAGTAGCTGAAGGAAGGGTTGTACGTTCCAGGAGATAAGAAATGGGACCCACCCAGCCACAGTAATATAAGCAATAATGTGCCACTTCCTGTGGCTAGGGCTGCACAGGAGACTCGAGTTCAGTGCCAACCTTGACAGGTCTAGTGTGGTATGCACATCTGTAATCCTAGCTAACTGGGAGACTGGATCAAGACCCTATCAAAAAATACCTCTCTTTCCTCTCTCTGGCAAAGCCATGGGCAAAAGGCTATGATAATACAGAGGAAGACAAAAGCCCAGTGGATGAACACTTCACAGAAGAGGTGATACTTCTGCTGAGATATGAAGGGTCTGGAGGTGGTAAGTAGTCAGTCTGGGGGCAGAAGGAAAGACATTCTAGAAAGAGGGGACATCACTGCATACATGGGGAAGTGAAAGAACATGGCAACTTGGGGTACCACAGTACCCAAGTATGTTTGGAACCTGAGGATGGTAGCAAAAGAGGTTGGAGAAGTGAGCAAGGGCCAGGGCATGACAGAACAGTTTTGTGCCTAGCTGCTATCTTGATGCTTATGAGAAGCCACATGAGATGGTCCATTCTGACCTTATGACTATTCAGATCTGGGGAGAGGGTATAGATGACGTATAGATGAAGTACCCAGGTGGAACATATTGGAGCATCAAGCAAAAATATAATTACAAATAAATAGCCTCATATGATCCATAGGTTGTAGTAGGCTGGAGGAGAAAATAGAATAATTCTCCAATCTACTCAGTAACATTATTTTCCCATGATCACTCTGCCCTGTTTCATTAGTTATGTAAATCTTACTCTTCTATTATCAGTTAAGAAATTATGAGTTCCTTGAGGGAAGATCAGGGAGATCTATATCTAGTTTGTCTTTGTGTTGCCCACACTTTCTACCACAGATCTCTAGTAAAGATGGGTTAAATGAACAGAAAACATAGAGTGTGTGTGTGTTTGGGCAGGGGGTGGGGAGTGAGAGGTTCCAGGGTCAGTATTTAAATTAAGAGAAAGCCTTTCTCTTCAGGGAGATCACTCTGTCATCCTGCAAGACACTTATAACCCACCAGGGACCTTCAGAGAAGATTCTAGAGTTTCTCTGATGCCCATGTTCTTAGAGATTACGGGCACTAATATAATTTCTTGAAGATTCCAAAGTAGACCACCAGACAGAAGATGAATTCATAGTCATTCACCCAGGAGGGCTTTATACTTGCAAGTCAGGTGAAAAGGAGCTTCTTGTCAAAGTTTCAAGATAGCCACTCACCTATTTATTGATACACAAGGCTTTAGATTCTTTAAAGTAATTCATTTCCAAGCCTGCTCCAATACCGAGGGTATTTTATATCTTAAAGCTATATAGTAATATAAACAAGTTGAATTTAAGGTATACCTTTGTCATGGAACTTTTGTGTTTTCATTTCAATAATGATAATCACAATAGTGAGATGATCAGCCTTGATCATCAGTATGGGAAAAATACAGTCATAGTTTCAAATACATATAAGTGCCTGTTCTTGCTCGTTTCATTCTTTCCATCCAGTTTTCTGCTGTTTATGATTTACTGAAATTTTTTCAGTTCTTTATTTATGAGTTAAAATTTAATCTTTTTTTTAAAGACTTAAACTTCCAAGCCCTAAATTGTAAAATGATGAGTTATAGACAACTTTTGGTAAAATAATTGAGCATATATCTTCTTTTTAGATTTCGTTTTTTTACCTTTAGTTTTTGCTTTATTTTTCTTTTTTAATTTAATTTATTTATAATTATTTTTAAATTTACTACAGGGCACATGCGCTCATCAGAGACAGAGACAGAGAGAGGGAAAGTGAGAAAGCAAGCTACCAGGTCCAGGACTTGAACCACGGTCGGCCATGTGGGAGACCAGTGCCCCAATCACTACACCATCATTTTTGCTATAGAACATGTGAACTCACCAGAGAGAGACAAGGGAGTAGGGAGGAATTGGGACAGGGAATGAGAAATCATTCCCTGGGGTTGGGGGTTGAGGGGAGGCCACACTACAATCTCTTCTCCCCTAATCTCCTCTTGAGATTTTAGGCATGCACATACACTTGCCCAGCATGACTTTCAAGCTGCAGATTCGGGACTCATACCACAGACTCAGCCATGTGAGACCTAGTGCCTTAACCTCCATGCCACCTGCTGGCCCCTAGCACTTATTTAAAAAAGAAAATTTTAATTTTACAATAGTTCAAGACTTACAGAAAAACTGCAAATTTTATATTCATGTATCCTATACCTGTTTTCATCTATTAACATTTTATATTAATACTGTTCACTTGCAAATATTAATGAACAAATATCGGTATATTATCTTTCAAGTCCATCCTTTATTCAGATTTTCATAGTTTTTAACTAACGTTCTCTTCCTCTTTCAGGATCCTATCCAACATACCACACTACACTTAGGCTTGTAGGCTCATTCTTTGCCATGACAGTTTTTAGAACTTCTCTTTTTTTTTTTTTTTAACAACCTTGACAGTTTTGAGGAGTACGTCCAGGTGTTTATATAATTTCCTTTTATCAGGAATTGTTGTTTTTCTCATTATTAGACTGGGGCTATGGGTTTCGGGGAGGACAACCACAGAGATAAAGTGCCATTCTCATCACATCTTAGCAAGGCGGCATACAATCAACATGATTTATGGCTGTTGATACAGACCTTAATCACCTATCTGGGATACTGTTAGTTTTCTCCCTGCAAATTTATTCCCCCTCCATTTTCATGCTATAGTCTTTGAAAGAAAGTCACAATATGTAGCCCACAATTAAGGAGTGGAGAGTTATGTTTCACTTCTTTGAAGGCAAAATATCTACATAAATTTTTTATAATACTGCACAAGAGATTTGCCTGTTAATTGCGCTTTTATTTTTATTTATTTTTTCAATCATTTATTTATTAGGTTATTGGACATATTTTTCTATGCAAAAACTGTGTCATGACTTTCTCAGCTACCCAATATATCATTAGGGGCTCATGGATATTTATCTTACACTTTGGGTTATAATTCAATACTGCTTTATTTTGTAGCTCAAATTGCCACTGAAAGTGTTTTCAGTTGGCTCCTGGGTCCCGTTAACATAGGCCTGCCATTGTGGGGTTTTGTTGAGCACTTCTTTACTTTCTGGAATTGCAAGATGCTCCAGAACCTTGTATATTTCTTCCTCCATCACCAGAATCATTCACTTTTCCAAGGAGCTTATTCTTCTTTTATTCAAAGAGCTCTGTTCTCTTATTGAAGAACAATATTAGAAACCAAGATTTGGGGGACCTGCAGGTGGCATAATGGTTACGTCGCTGGACTCCCATGTAATCGACCACAGTTCGAGTCCTGGACCTGGTGACTTAAACTCAGGCCAGGTGCCCGTGTGTGCGTGCCTAAGATCCCAAGTGGAGAATGGAGGAGAGGGGATTGTGGTATGGGGAGTGATTTCTCGCTTTCTGTCTCTCTCTGTCTCTCCAGCAAGCACACATGCCCTATAGCAAAAATCTAAAAAACAAAACAAAACAAGATCCAGGTGTGTACTTTGCTTCTGGGGTGGTGTGGTTTTTAAGCCCTCTCAAGTGACAGAAATAACATAAATGTGTATATGTTAACCCATGTGTATGCACTTAAATGTATATATAAATATTTCTATATGTTACCATCTATATCTACATTAAACTACATGAATAAATTGATACTGAAGTCTCCAACTCCAACTCAGTACACAGGATAATTCTAGCCTTTTCCCTTGCTTCTTTGCATCCGCTCCCACCTACAATGAAAAACCCACTCCTACCCTCAGCATCCGTTTGCTTAATTGTCCATTTCCAACATACTTCCATAATTGTTAACCCTTCATGAACTAGAGAGCTTGTGGAGAGTTCCCTTGCCTGTAATCTTACAAACTCCATCATTTCCCAAATCACCACTGCACCCCTGCAGCTGGTCAGGAAGTTTTTAGACCCTCAGATAATGAAAAACAAGAGGCACAGTACACCGTGTATGGCCCCAGAGAGAAACATCATGGTCAATCCAAAAAGCAAGGGTGACAGGGAAACATGGGCAAGAACTTTTATTGTGGTTTCCATGGAAAAGCAAAGCAAGGCAGGGTAAGCAGGTTTAGGACTGTTCCGTTCAAATGACTTCAGTAGGCTCTGGTGCAAAAGGGCTTCCTCTAGAAGGAGGGTATCTGGCCCTGGCCTGAATGATGAGGGCAGGGGAACAGAGTCTGCAAGTGAGAGCAGATAAAGGTGGTGGCTGAGAATAGTTGGTTTAACAATGAAAGACTCCCGGGTAAGTTGGCTGCTATCTCTAGGAATTCACTAACCCTGGGAGTGAGCAGTACCTCCCTTCCAGTGTTAGCCAGGCCACAAGAGGTTAAAGTACCAAGATAAAAAGACGTGTTTCATATACTACTCCTTGCATAATTTCTTGACTGGGTCTATTGTCACTGGAGCTGCCCAAGACTGTCCTCAGTCTTCTTCCTTGACCCCTTGGTTCCTAAGGTCTGAGCAGATGCCTGGAGCAACATTTCCTCCTTCAGCTCCTAGGAGGGTGTGGTTGCTGGTGGTTTCGATGGCTCCCATACACCTGTTTTGTACTTCATGCTTTGCAAAGCGTGTCTAATGCACTGTTGTATGACCCACATGACCTCTCTGGAAAAAGAGGATTCATTCTTTACTGCCACGTAGCATTTCTCAAATCTTTGCTTGTCTGAGACTCGAAATATTTACAGATCTTCCCTATTCATGTATCACCTCATGTTCTGCTATTTCCCTTTTGTTCTTTCCAAAGTTCTGTGCTGTTCTTCTCTTAGGCTACTTTGATGCTTTATTCATTCAGTACATGTTTGTGACACATGGATGCTGTCACAGGAACTGTGCCAGGTCACTCTAGGGTGAGGAAAATAGATACGAACATATGTTTCAAGATCTGATAATGAATGTGCCAGTCACATTCCTGGGAACTGTTTCTCATAATCGTCACATCATTCTCCAGGTGGGCTCTATGACAGTCCCCCCACACACACACTGCTGGCATCACCACAGTTCTTATAGACCAGGACTAATGCTTAGAGAGTTTAAATAATGACACAGGGCCATGCAGCTAGCCGAAGGAAATGTGGGGTCTGAACCCGGGTGCCTGGCCTCAAAGCACATGCTTCCCATCCAGATGTCATGGCCCTCCCACAGGCATAACTCAGAGTCCTTTCCCATCCTAATCCTTAAAGAAATGAGCCTCCTATCCAACTAGACATAAAATTATTTAGAAAAAATGTCTACACTAAGCCCTTCTGCCACTAACTACCTGGATGATCTTGAGAAAATAACCAACTATTGTTAGGCTTTTATCTGCTCTGCTACAAATTGAAAGGCCCTACTAAACTCGTGATATTATTTTAATTGATCAGATACAACTTCACTTCTACTTTGAAGAGCCATTTTGACTTTAGGTTAAAAAACAAGGATAAGGAAAGGCAGGGATGGCTAGGGATGTCACCTGGTGACAAAAACAAAACAAAACAAAAAAACGAAAAACGAAACCCTAAAATCTTCTTAGGAGTTCTTTATCAAAATACATCTTTCAGGCGTTGCAAACTTAGTGTACAGAAGCCACTGTTTGCTAGCACCAGCGTAAAACAGAAGGAAGCCGACATGTTTTAAGACCAACTTGCATTAATTTGAAAACATTTGGAATACAGACACCTACTATGGCTGAGTCACCACATCCACAGCAACTTGAAGGGCAACTGTTTTTTTCAATTTTTTTTTTAAGAGAGACTTTTACTACAGGGCATGTGTGCTCACCAGAAAGAAAGAGAGAGACAGAAAGTGAGAAATCACCCCCCATGGGGATGGCCATGCCACAGTCCCTTTTCTTCTATTTTCCTATTGGGATTTTGGGCATGCACGCACATGCACCCAGCATGAGTTTTAAGCTACCGGGTCTGGGACTCGAACTGCAGTCAACTACGTGGGAGTCCAGTGACATAACCATTTCGCCATCTACTGGTCACATGCAGGACAATCTTAGGGCTCATTCCACTCTGACATCCTCATGAATTCTCCCCTCTCCTCTGGTGGCTCTACTGAGGCCACCCACAGTCTGGCAAAATGGCTCCATACTACCAAAAAGCCTGAATTCCATCTTGTTCTTAAACACAAGTCACATTTTTTAGCCTCTGCACATTCTTCATGTCATTCTCACAGTTGAGTTAACCTCCTTCTTGTTTTTATATTGAAGTATTAGCTTGTTACAGCTGCCATAACAAAATACCACTGTTTTGTTTGTTTGTTTTTATAGATTTTTGCTATAGGGCATGTGTGCTCACTGGAGAAACAGAGAAAGACAGAGAAAGAAAACGAGGAATCACCCCCCGCCCACCCGGGGGGATGGCCATGCTGTACTCCCTTCTCCTCCATTCTCCTCTCAGGATTTTGGGCATGCATGCACACGCACCTGCCGTGAGTTTCAACCTGCTGGGTCTGGGACTTGATCTGCGGTTTACCACATGGGAATCCAGCACTTTAACTACTGTGTCATCTGCTGGTCCCACTTTTGAAGATTAGTTGACTTAAACAATAATTTACTTCCTTCTAGCTCTGGAGGGTGGAAGTCCAAGATCAAATTGCAGCAGGGCTGGTTTCTCCGGGGCCCTCTCTCCTTGACTGTCAGATGGCAGCTTTCTCTCTGCACCTGCACATGTATTCCTGGTGTCCTCTTATGTGTCCAAATGTCCTTTTCTCATAAAGTCACCAGACAGGTTGGATTAGGATCCACCTATGTGATCTCACTCAATCTTAACTGCTGCTTTAAAGTCTCTATCTCCAAAAACAGTCATTCTTTGGTACTGGGTTAGACCTTCAATGTATGAATTTTGGAGGGGCACAATTTAGTCTATAAAAATGTTAAAATTCAACCCATCCTTCTAAGCCCTCCTCACATGCATTTTTCCTTCAGGAAACCTTAAATTAATCTGTTTCCTGGTTCATAAGTGGCTGTCTTTTTTTTTTCTTTTTTAAGCTTTAAGGTGCGTGTGCTTGCCAGCGAGACAGAGAGAGACAGAGAGACAGAAAGCAAGAAGTCACCTTCCAGGAAGTATGGCCAGACCACAATCCCTTCTCCTCCATTCTCCTTTCAGGATTCTGGGCATGGATGCATGCACACATGCCCAGTGTAAGTTTTAAGTC
The DNA here is from genome assembly GCA_026018925.1 of Tupaia tana. Lineage (NCBI taxonomy): Eukaryota > Metazoa > Chordata > Mammalia > Scandentia > Tupaiidae > Tupaia > Tupaia tana. Next base: position 196,495,611 of record JAKSZU010000003.1, read on the forward strand.
ACCGGGTCTGGGACTCATACCACAGTTGACTATATGGGAGTCTGGCAATATAACCTTTATGCCATCCGATGGCGATTCATGTTTTTCTTCCTCTTCTCCTTTCTTTTTTCCTTCTTCTCCTTCGTCTCCTCCTCCTCCTTCAAGTTTTTTCATTTCTTTCCTCTAAGAGAGATAGAGTACCTGCAACAGGGTCCCCATGCTGCTATCTACCGCCTGCTTCAGCCAGTCCTGGGTCATAAACGTGTACTCTGTATACCCAGGAAGGTCTCTAGGCATGAATCTGGAACCTTCCCATGTGGATTAGTCTCACAGAGCATTGTGTTACTACTACACCATCATTCATCCCCTAGGAGCTGTCTTCTTGCTATATTCTCACATGGCGGGAGGAACAAGGTAGCTCTTCGGGTCTTTCATAAAGGCAGTGATTCCATTCATGAGGCCTCAGTCCTCATGACCTAATCACCTGCTGAAGGTCCCACTTCCTAAAACGATCACATTGGTAGTTAGAAAATATATGGATTTGGGAGGGACATAAATATTCAGTCCTTAACAGAACCAATGAGAATCAGGAAAGAGTTTCAAGAACTCCTATTTGAGCGAGTGGGAGTTTAAGAGAGAAAGGCTCTCCACTATAGCTCAACCAGAGCAGTTGTATTTTCACCTATAATAAACATTCAAGTCCTGCTAACAATTCCATTTTAAAAAGAAAACCATCAAAACCACTAATATATAGTGAAATATCAGTACTACTGGACCACACATCCCAGATAATCCTGATGGCCCCACTTCAATACATATTGACCTGTTGTCAGATAACATATCAGAAAATGTATCTCTATTTGGCATCTGGAAAATATTATGGAATTGTCAACATTTATCACACACAAGGGGTCTTCATAAAGTTCATAGAAAATGCCTACTATGAACAAGCTATGCATGGATTTTAAAATGCTATTGCATTAGAAAAATTTTGTACTTTAATTCCATTCCCCACAGTATTTTTGAAGACTTCATATTATTTGTTTTATGGTTACTGGTGTACTTGTTTTAACATCACTGCAAACTTAATCTACTAAAGGTGGATATGAATAATGATAAGAATGTTAGGTCATTGTCACTAATAAGCAGATCTATGCTGCAGGTCCTAAGAATTACAAAATAATGGAATGAACATGCAAAATTCTTATCTTTGCTTTCTAGACAGACCCATAATTAGAATCAATTTAGAGGTAAGACTTTACAAACCAAAAAGGAGGACTTGAACCACTCTTATAAACAAAGGGTATAAGGACCAGCAGGTGGTATGATGATTAAGGCACTGGACTCCAACATGGCTGACCATGATTTGGGTCCTGGACCGGATGGCTTTCTTTCTCACTTTCTTTTCCTCTCACTCTCTGCTTCTCTTTAGTTAGCACATGCGACCTATAGCAAATTTAAAAAATATATTGATAATAATAAATAAAAATTAATAAATAATTCTTCTAAAAAAAGACAAGAAACAGAGTTTAATACAAGGCGACAGTGGAGATTTTTACCTTTGATGATGCTCAGTATTCAGTGTTCATTTGTGTAAATCACACAGCATTTTGGGGCTAAGGTGCAAGGCATAGAGTTACCAAGTGTGTTCACTCTTATATGGGTGACTCATTTGCATAGCATATCCTGATGCTTAGACAAGTGATGTGAGTAAAGTCAGGGGCACCTAGATGTCCCTGGAAGGTTCAGATGAAGGCTTTTGAGAACTGTTTCCAGTGAAGCAGGTTGAAGAAACAAGAGAAATATAGGTCAAACCAAAGAAAATGCCGACGTTGTTGGCCCAATTCCTTGGCACAAAGTGGGTACCCAGTAAGTAGGAGTTGAATGTGTAAAATGGCTCCCCTCCTCTCCTGCTCCAACCTGTTCAGTCAGTTGCCAGGTAGCTCAAAGCATTTCGAGGCCACACACATACCTATCTGTTATCCTTCTTAAGGAATACACCATAGCCATCGTTCCTAGAGTTGACAACCAGGTGAAGACCTACTGAATAATCAGGCATGGCTACAAAGTAGGTTCAGAACATCTCTTACCCCAGGTGAGAGAGACATGCTCCAGAGCACAATACTTTGGTGAGATGGCCCTGAGCATAAGCCACCTTGGGGTTCTAAGAGAAGACAACTGCCAAATGTGGTTTATAATATCCCCATGGGATGTCCTTTGTGATGCAAAAGCAGGAGTGGTCCTGAGTGATCTCTTCTGTGCATTTCCTGGGCCTCTTTATGGGAATCCAAATTAAATGACCTATAATTAACCTTCAAAAGATGATCTGTCATTTGTGCACAGAGACTTCTGACATCAATAATGCAAGGTGACTCAGGTAAAAGAGAAATAGTGAGAACATCAAGCACCTGTAGGTATGTTGTGTATGTGTGTGAGGGAGTTAGTTAGATAGCTATGTGTCCATTCTAGCCCATTCTATTCCTGATAACAGAATTACCCAAGTCTGCATAAAAATAGAGGGCCAGCCACATGGTCTCATGGTTAAGGAAGCCAGATCCCATGTGGCCAGATGTGTAGCTGGAATCTGTCCCAGCAACTTGAAAAACATTCCATGTACATGTGCATGTGTGCTCAAAATCACTGCAAAATGGAGAAATGGAAGAGTTAGGATTGGGTGTGACCATGCCTCTATCACAGGGTGCTTTTTCCCTCTCCCTCTGTCTGTTTCTCTCTAGCAAAAAAAAAAAAAAAAAAAAGGCTTATTCAGCCCATCGTTTGGAGGTGCATGGACCAGGGGACACATCTGGTAAGGGTCTTCCTGCTAGTAGATGGCATGGTGGCAAGGAAGAGCTTGAGTAGGGTAAAACACGTCTCTGTCTGTCTTGTTCTCTCCTCTTATAAACCAGCTAGGATTCAATCATGGGGGCCCCATCCTGATGCTTAGTCACTTCCCAAAGGCTTGACCTTTCAGCACCGTAATTGGATTAAGCCTCCTCCTTCTTACCCCCATTACAGTGGCTCACTGAATGTCACACACAAATTTTCAGGGTAAGCTTCAAACCACAGCAGTGTCCTTCCAACTCATGTGTATGACTACACATGGAGGATCCAGAGAAATGAGGGAGCACAGTTGTTATTTCCCTCCTTCCCCCTCTTTTTTTTTTTAAATCTATGTCACACTGACTCAGTATTTATGAAATAGGCTGGCTCCATGGCACAGTGGTAATGTGCTGCTCCTACATGGTGACCATGGTTTAGATCTGACCTCAGTCAGTCTGAACACAGCCCGGCACACAGACAAGCTGGAGGACTGTTGTGACCGGACCCTGTGGAAAATGCTCATTTCTGTCTCATTCTCTCACCCATACTTTCTCTCCCCATCATGTGTGTGCACATACGCTCTTCATGAATAAAGAGAAAAAGATGATTTTTTTCAAAAAAAGAACATGAACTGAAATAATCATTCTATCTGCTCATCTTATAATCACTGCCATAGTTGTACAATGCTCGTTTTGTCAGATGTCAAATAGGGTGAACAAAGAAACTCTGACAATCTAATAACAGTTGGATTAGCTACCAGGTACACAAATGAAGAAGGCTCAGAGAAAGACTTAGTAGGTATTGAAATGTAGATAAAGCCAGTGACCACTCTCTGTATGACCTAGAGCAAGTCATGGGCCTTTCTCTAGTTTGTTCACTCAAGTGTTGTTTTATTAAACAAATATTTATCATGTGCCAGGTGTGAGAGTACTAAGCACTAGTGACTCATTCATTCAACAAATATTTAATAAGTTCCTACTATGTGCTAAGCACTGATCAAAGGGATGGAATGTACCAGTGGATAAAATAAACAGTGTTTCTGCCCTTATCAAGCTTACGGTCTACTGGTATGGGCCAAGGAGAGACAGTAAAGAAACTGATCAGATAGGATGACTATGTCAGGTGCTAAGTGTGATGAAGAACAAAGGGGGTGAAGATGTAAAGGTCATGGTGATACTTTATGTTGGTTGTCTTGAAAGGGCTCTGGGGAGCTAACACTGATCAGAAACCTGAAGAAAGCTAAGGAGGGAGGCATCTAGGAACCTGCAGAAAGGGCACACCACAAAGAGAATAGTAAGAATGACTCAACCAGTAGAGCTCTGTAAAGCCGGGAGAGGGAATGACTAATATACAAAAGCCTTTTATGTTGCTTTGAATAGCTTCTGGAAAGAGGAAAAGTGTAAGTCAACAATAAATGCCTTTCCTCCCCAGCCTGAACAAAACAACCTCAAGTCAGGATGAAATAAGATGAATGTAAGAGGATTTTTAAAAACATAGAAGGCAAAGGACCAGCAGATGGTGTAATGGTTACGTCACTGGACTCCCACATAGTCACTTGCAGTTCAAGTCTCGGAACACTGGCTTGAAACTCATGCCGGGCATACATGCATGTGTGCCCAAAATCCTGAGAGGAGAATGGAGGAGAAGGGATTGCAGCATGGCCATCCTCCCAGGGGATGATTTCTTGCTTTCTATCTCTCTGTCTCTCTGGCAAGTGCCTGCATCTAGCAAAAATCTCTCTAAAAACAAACAAACAAAAATAGAAGGCTATATAGATATATGGTAATGGTACTTATTAATCCCTGACTTCCACTAACAACCAGAATCAAGTATGCATCTATAGCTGAAGGGCTCATCCACAAATTATAATAAGTTGGTGTTGGCCTGAGTTCAAGAGCTAGAGTGGCCAGACAGTGGCGCAGTGGTAAAGCGCACACTCTGAAAGGCTGACCCACATGGGAAGGTTCAATGTTTACATACGGAGATTTCCCTGAGCACACAGGGCATGCACATGCACGTGATTTGGAGCTGGCTGAGGCTGGGGGTGGCTCGTGGCTTCAGGGCCCTATTGGAGCTGCTATCTTTCCCTTTTGCTCAGGGAAGAAAATATTAAAGATATATCTACATTTTTTAATACAATTACAGATTTTTAAAATAATTATTTAATTTTATTTATTCATTCATTTATTTTTAATTTGACCAGAGAGAGACAGAGATAGAGAGAGTGAAAGGGAAAGTGAGAAAGCAAGCCACGGGGTTCGGGGACTCGAACCCTGCTTGGCCATGTGGGAGTGTCCAGCTCCTTAACCACCACACCACCTGCTGGTCCCAAGATATATTTATATTTTTAAAGCACTAATATGACTGCCAACAAAGTCCTAGGATTTCATGGTTGTGGCAAGTGACTGTTTAACCTGCTCCAACTATATGCTAGGCCTGCAGTCCTCGGGTGAACAACAGTCTCGTAGGACACCACTTCCTGCTGTATTTGATTAGATGAAACTGAAATCTCAACCAAGATGTGACCTGAATTTCCTTATTTACAAGGTTCCAAAGTTTCTTAGCCTTTGGCAATGAGTGAACCAAATTCATTTGCACAAGCAACGTATTTCCCTGACAGATGAATTCTAATTGGGTGGCAAGAAGGGGCATCCTCAAGAGGCAAGGAGATTCTCTTTCAAACTACTCCAACCCTCCAGCTTCTCTTCCATCTTTCCTTAACTCTAACTTAGGGGGATAATCGAGAACATACACACGATTCAGCCTGAATGTGGCATTTCAGAGGAAAACCCCAGCTGAGTACACACGAGTGTGTTTTAGCTTTGGCAGAAGAAAAATCGTTATGCATTATACATGGGCTATAAAGACATTTTTTGTAAGCCTTACTTTAAAATGTTTGAATTTTAGAACTTAAAATGTTCCATGTGTTTAGTATTTCTTGTTCAGTCAAACTAAAGAGAAGTGGTCAAAAATTCAGTCTCAGCATACATGTGGTATATTCTAGGAATGTTTAATATATTATTATTATTTCTGTAGCTATGGCATTTGTAAACATAGCTTTTATATGCATTACTGGTTATAGTTAAGGCATAAGTTATACAACAAATATTTATTGAATACCTACTATGTGCTAGGCCCTATTTTAGGTACAGGAGAGAGATCTCAAATAAAGTCAATACATTGGAGGAAACAAGACATAAATGTATCTGTAAATAAATATGATAATAGGGAATGAACATTTTTCTTCCTGCTTTAGTCAGGGAAGGAGAATGTGGGTGGGGCTGCTATTGAGAGGGAAAGCTTCTCTTTATTTGAATGAAGACCTTCATGAAGGGCAAGGAAGCGCCTTTTTATCATCAGGGAAAGTGCCCAGGCAGAAGGAGCAGGACCAGGCTCTGCTGGAGTGAGAGCCTGGAACAGCCTGAGGGCCCATGTGGCCAGAGAGAAGTGAGCGAGGAGAGAGAGTAAACAATAGGAAAGGATGTCTTCCATAAAACCCCAGTCATAGTGTTCTCATGCCCCACCAAAGTGGGATGACCAACAACTGGTTTCAAGTTGTAGAGGTTCAAGGGATGATAATAAATTGCAAGGAAAGCCTGCTAAGCTATAATCTCCTTGTTAAGCTCCATTAACGCATTGGAAAATAGACACTTGTTGCTTCCCTCTGGGCCTATTTACCTATGCATTCCACCTGCCTGACAGGTCCTTCTGGACTTCTCACCCCATCCAATTTCTCCCATATTACAAAGCTTAATTTAAGTTCTCAGCCTCCTATAAAATTTTAACTCCTCTGCGCAACGTTGAGTCACTCTTCTTGCTTTGTGACCAGAGGTCTTAACCTAGGACTTGCCTGTCATCAATAGATTGGTCTTCAGAAGAACCCTGGAATTGCACATGAAAAAATTCATAGGTAATTCTCTGTGCATTTTCGCAGCAAGGGTGTTCATAAATCCCATGAGATTTTAAAATTAACTTGGGACTTCAAAAGATGGAGGATCACTACCCTTGGCCAATGTTTCTCAAACATTGAATGTGCACAGAAATCAACTCCATTTTCTTAAAAGAAAGATTCAGATCCAGTAGCTCTGGGGTGAGGTTGATGTAGCTAGTTCTGGGAATACACCTGGTAGCAGGAGCTAGAAAATTATCAACACTTGCTCGGGTACATTGACATGTCACCCTCTTCCCCTTAAGTAGGTTGGTTTATGGGCGACCAGGGCACAACCAACCCTACTTGGCTCTCTCTCAGCTAAAGACTATGGAAAAAGAGCTAGCTATTGGGCCTTCATAGATATTCACAGATAATAGGCTCAGTTAGGCTAATAATGATACCATCAATTTTTCAAGTCTAAATGTTTCCATAATTCAGAGCATTAGAATCTCAGAATCCCTAAAGTTTTCCTGAAACAAAGCTTTCCTCTCTCTTCCAGTAGTAGAATCCTTTAACATATTGAAATCTGAAGCTGTCAGATCTAAACGCTATTATATTTAGTATAGAAAATGCACTGGATTGAAAGGGGGAATTCATTATACAAGGGTTTTCTCACTGAAGACTTCAGTACAAAGAAAGAATATGAGCACCAAATAGGCTAGGATAAATCAAGCCAACACCACCAAGCCCGTGAAGTGGCAGGTCCTAGATAAACTGTTTATAAAGTCCAGAAATCTCATAAAAAATATAAATAAAGGCAGAGTGGCGAGAGACCCTCTAGAAGATGAAGACTGCAGAAAAGTGAAAAAGGGGTTTTGGAATTAATTGCCACCTCGATCTGCCGCTCTGTATTTACACAAATTCTAAAAGAAGTTATTAACCTAGTCATGTGGAAATAAAGTGTTTTTAATAGTAACTAACTATAGAACAAATTTTTAAAAATAAGACATACGTAACGTCTTTATGTGTGCGAAAAGAATTTTTCAAATGGTATTTTATAAATAGAAATACCCACTATTTGTACTTACAAAAATATGCTATGAAATGAAACCTATGCATACATATTTATAAAAAGACTTTAACCTAAGTGGGCCAGTAACATTTAATATTTTTCAATAAATGAATATATAAAATATATACATTAGTGCCAAATGGAACATATATTTTGAAATATGAGCCCCAAGTAAAACTCTCAGGAATCTAGAGCAGAATCCAGGTATCTGCCAAGGGAAACTTTGGAGCAGTTGCCTTTTAAGAAAGGAAACAATGCTTGGTCTCTTATCTTCACGGACTGTTTTGCTTGTCAAACTTCTAATATCACTTCAGCTGAGTTCTGTATTTGACTTCCAACCTCATGGCCATTTGACCTGCCAACTATTATTTTCTCTGAGGCTTTTTACACTCCACCCAAGTATTTTGCTTTCCAGAACAGTTGTGTCCGTTTCCTTTGCACTTCACCTTTATGTCAGCCTTGGTTTACGACGTGGGCTTAAGGAGCACTCTAGGGTTGCAGACGACCCGGGGACAGCGCGGCGACGACCTGGTACTGATACGGTTCTGGAAAGCCAAGGTCCCCTGGAGAGTCTCTTCTTTGTGCCAGGATTTCCATCCAACCTGAGAGTTGCTGGGCTGAGGCCTGGCCCCGAGCGCCCGACTCCCTGGGGGTCCCAGCCCCTGTCTTGGTCAGCGGTGCGGGTTGGGACCTCACAACCGGAAAATGCCGCCCTTTCCTGTCGCCTACTCCTTCCCCAGGCGGACGATTGGAAGAGGAAGCTAGAAAGACCGATTAAGGAAATTAACATTAATTAACCGGGTTAGCGCTCGGCCCCGGGCGGAGGGGCGGGGCAGGCTGCTGTGTGGCCCGAATGACCGACAGGCGCAGGTGCCTCCAAGGGCGGAATTTTACGCTCCCGGTTCCGCAGCTCCGCCGCTTGCGCCAGGTGGCGCGTCTGGGGCCGCCGCCACCACTTGCCCCAGCTTTAGGCAAATCTCTTTGAAAGACCCCGAGGGAGCGGAAACACCTCCCCCTGGACCAGAAAAACCTGCAGCGTCTGCTGTTCTTCGCGTGCCCACGTGCTTAGGCGCGAGCACCAGGCGCCTCCAGTGAGCGAATCCACCCTCCGGGTTTTGGCGGTAGCTCCAAGGGAAAGCGAGCTGGAAACTGACAGTACGCGACCCTCCCCCTCTGTCCCCAACCCGGGCTACCAGTGCCCTGTGGAGTCGCGGCTCGACTGGAGTGCCGGGGTCAAATGGCCCGCTTTCCCGCGGGTCGCTCGCCCGCCGCGCCGGACCCTCGCACGGTTAGGTCGGACTGTTGGGACGGAAAGGTGGGCGCACGAGGTTCAGTGCGGGTGTTCGGGGCGCGGGCGGCGTCCCATTGTCCTCGTGCACCCGGGCGGCAGCACCCCGGGGTCCCTCCCTTTTGGAACCGAGCGTCCCGCGCCCTTTCTTTGTGTTGAAGGAGCCGAACGCGTCCTCTCCTCCGAGGAAGCCGCGTCGCGGGGGAGGAGGGTGGTGGTTCGGGGCTAACAATGAGCGCCCATTGTCTTCCCAGGGCCCGCTGGCCCCACCGGCAGCGAACGTCGCGCGCACGCGCGCGCCCGGGCGCCCCTTGGCCCCGGGCGGGGACGCAGGTACCGCGGCGGGAGGGTCAGCCGGGCGGCTCGCGCCCTCGGCCCCGCCCCAGGCCGGCCCCCACGCCTCCGGCCCCGCCCCGTTCCGCCCCGCCCTCCGCAGGTTCAGTCCCTGCGTCCGGCCTCCGCGCGCTCAGTCTCGCTCGCACCTTCTCTCGCGGCTGCGGCGGGGGCTGGCGGGGAGCGCAGCGGGGCCGGAGCTAGGGACCGAGCCTGGGACCTTGCCGCCGGCCGGCGCGCCTTCACACCTTCACACGGTCTCGGGGAGGATAACGCTGTGAGCAGGCGCCGCGCTGGCCGACCCGGCTGGAACTGCGCACACCGCCAGGGACTGCGTGCGCCCGCCGGAGGCGTCGTGCGGGGCTTGGGCTGGGGCAGCGGCCAGGATCCTCTGCGGCTGCTGGTGAGTCGGTGCCAGCCCAAGGCTCCTTCTTCTCCACCTGTCTGTGAGTCTGACTCCCAGCAGAGGACGCTTCCGCGTGCCCTGGTGTTAGACTTGGAGACCCACAGGGAGCGGGGATGCTGAGGGCTTTGCCTTCCCATCTGGTGTCCAAACGATCAAAGCGGACATAAAACAAGGCGAGAGGGAGTTGGGGGGTACGTGCGGACCTCAGAGCCGCACCGTGTGTGCCCACCGCTTTTCAGGGTGGGGCAGCGCGGTTAGACTGAGCCCTCCGGGCTATTGACAGAGCAGTTCTGGGAGCGTATTGCATTTTTCCGTCCGAGAGCAAGCCGCACTTGGCTACCGCGCCCCTCTCGTCGTGGGCTGGCATCAGGGCCGCACATGGGTGCACCGTGGAGGTCTGCAGTGCCAGTGTCGGGTCTCTTCCTCTTGATGTAGGGCATTGTAGCTGGAGCTCCAACCTGCAGATTTGGCGGTTGAATGGGGGGGGGGGGGGGCATGGTTTCTGAGCAGCTGAAGCATGTATAAGATTGGCTTTCCTCTCATTTTCCTTAAAACTAGGTGTCCTGACACAGACAAGTATCAGGTATGTGAGTACGAGTGGATCTGGCCATTTTTCGTTACGAATTATTATGCGCCATCCCCCTCTCGACTTTGGGAGGCATGTGTTTCATCTTATAAATAGAAAGTAGCATATTTTTTGGCAGGATCTCCTTTATACTGTACAGTCTAGGAGAGGTCAGTTTAAAAATAAATATGCACTTGAATGTTACATTACCGAGACGCGGGCTGGGGCTGGGACAAGCTGCATGGACAGCAGCATCAAAGCGGGGAGCGCAGCTGTGTTGAAAGGAGTGAAAGCCCCAGAGTGCAGCCAGGCTGACAGTCAAGTAATTACATTTTGTTAAAAAAAAAAAAAAAGTGAATTAAAATGAAGGCGGGAATAGGAATGTCAGGAAGGTATTGCAACATGAATCTTTCCAGCCCTGGTGTTTTGGGACGGGGCTGCTGGTGTGTGCTGAGAATAGAGGGGGGCCCTGTGGGGAAGGAAACCTCCAGCTCTTCAGATATCCAAGAGTTTCTTGGAGGTGCTGCCTTATAAAAAGAACAGAGATTAGGGGACCAGCAGTTGGCGTAATGGCTATGTTGCTGGACTCCCACGTAGTTGACCGTGGTTTGAGTCCCGGACGCTGTGGCTTAAGACTCACGCCGGGTGCATGTGCGTGCGTGCCCAAGATCCCGAGAGGAGAACGGAGGAGAAGGGATTGCGGCGTGGCCATCCCCCCTGAGGGGTGATTTCTCGCTTTCTCTCTGTCTCTCTCTGTCTGTCTGACGAGCGCACGCACCCTATAGCGAAAACCTCTCCAAAAAAAAAAAAAAAAGAACAGAAATTAGGAGAGCAGTCTTGTCCCTAATTTAATAGCAAAACCAGTTTTAGGGCTTTCCTTTCATATCACAGGAAGAAAAAAGTTCACTAGGAAGCTATGTGATGGCCCAATGTAAAAGACTCCTATAAAGTACTAACATATAAAAGCTCTTTCATGTAACAACCAGGAAATACAGCTTCTTTTCTGGACAGTTCCAGAAGTCATCTCTTTGATACACCTATAATTTGTAGGCACTCGTATTGGCAGCAAAGAAGCTACACAGGTATGTGTGTGGCACAAACCCATTTGAGAATCAGTTTAAACACTCAAAAATAATTCGGAGCAGTTGAGAAATGTTTAGCACTGTGACATGTGAAAGAAATGAGAGAGATCATTTTTATTGCTCCAAGAAATGGTTGAAAGTTCTTCATTAAGTTGCCCAAAGAAAGTCAGTTTCCCAATAGGCCTCACCCATTGAACAAAACAGTCAGTACCAGCCTCTGGGCTCACAGATAAGCAGTTTAGAGGAGAAATTTGGAAGCCTTTCTGGATCCATGGCAGTTTCTGGTTTCCAGCGGTATCATCTGCTAGAGATTGACAGTATGAATTCCCTGATTGGAACACGGTGCTGAGGCTGTGGTAGCAGCTACAGATGTGGACTAAGAGGAGCTCCCCCTTCCCTCAAGCTGAGCAGTGGAATTCTGTTTCCTCTCTCAGTGGAATATGGAAAAGCAGCAAGAATAGTAAGTGCTACACTTCTTTTTTTTTTTTTTTTTTTTGGCCTTTTATTGCAAATTGAAGTGTGCAGGATGAATAAATACAAAGCCATCACAATTATTGCTGTGGAGCTCACATGAGCTCGTGGGCCTTCCAGCATCTCCTTTAATGTGGTATTTGGTTTTATGTCCCACATGTTTACCAAAGCTGCCCTTTTTCACTTATAAAGTTCCTGGTATTCCACAGTATTGGGAATAAAGTTATGTTAACATATTTCACCCCAAGGTTTTTACCAGGTCATAAAGTTTTCACTTGTTCTTTGCCTGTTAGCCACAGGATGTATTCAGTGAGTAGAATACAATTCATAATCTGGAAAACTTTCAGGAAGACTGATGTTTTAAAAAATTAAGATTCTTGCGTTCGCTCTGATTTTCTATAGGCCCAGCCTAACTTCTTTCTACCAGAGTCCTGTGGACCTGTTTTTCTTTTTTACGGATTGAGTAAGAACTTAAATCTATTTTTAAATGCAACATATTTGCCAGAGAACATGTACAGTCATTTGAAACTACTAGATGGAGCCAGCTACAAAATCTCCCTTACCAAGCACCGAAGCCCACGAAATCTCCCACTGTAGCTAGTTATTCATTCCTTTTGATGACGAAAGTACTTCCTACGTGGAGCCTCCTAAGTGCCTCCTGCTCTTCACAGCCCTTTGTCTTGATTCACTCATTTATTCCCTGCAGGGCTTCCCAAGAGCTGTTCCTATCCCCAATTTACAGATGTAAAGATTGAGGACAGACTCATTATATAAATTGCCCAAAGTTGTACATTAAGGACACACGGAAGCCTGCAGATGCAGTTTAACCACACAGTGCCTATGAGCATTCGTGGCTAATCCTACATGAAAATCGGTAGCTCTTTGGGTTTAGGGGATGGGAAAGAAGCCTGAGGTTAGGAAGCCTCTGAGTCACACTTCCTGGCACGTATCTTAGCTCTGGCACTGAATATTTGTGTGACTTCAGGCAAGTCACTTAGCCTGTGTATCTCAGTTTATTAGTTGGAAAATGGACATAATTATGTTACCGTGAGGACTAAAGGTGTTAAAAACTGTAACCCACACAGAACCATGCCTGGCTGAGACTAGGCACAAGGAAAGCTTGCTGTTTATACTGTCGCCTTTGTTGTTTGCCTAAGTGCTTAATACTCCTCCCATGGAGTAGTCACAACTATTCTTTCAAAGAGATGGTATTGCTTTTCTTTTCTAGATAGAACTCAAGAGTCAGAAAGGGTTAGTAGCTTGGCCAAGGTCACACAGCAAAGGAAATAGCAGAATCTGGATTTGAATGCAGATCTGTTGACCTTGTACTAAATACCACATCCCCAACATGGGGGGGGGGGGGGGGGGACAGGGAAGCTATTAAATCTGATTTTTGTTACAGTTTTGGCCTCTGGTAAGGAATGCATTTTATAACTCTCTGTATCTCCCAGTCCCACCCCCTAAAGGAAGATGACAGTAATTGCTAGCCTGGAGGAATATGATGCAGATTATTTTATTATTAAAGATGGTTTAATCCCACATGTATGGTAACAGTTGTCTCCTAAAATGGACCCAGCCTGAAAACCACCAGAGTTAACATAAGCATTGAATTTATACTATAAATAAAGAAATTTACTAGGTGAAATATAGGACTCCAGGAGGAAAAAGAAAGCCATGCCACTGCTAGGGACAAGGGATTCAAACCATAGTCTTGCTTCAGAGTTCTGGAGAACCATGTTACAGGGTGCAGCAACCATGGACCACCACCTCGAGCCATCCATGGTGCCTAGCCCTCCAGGACCTGGCGCTCAGTGGGTGTCCAGTACATTTTTTGGTAATGATGTTGTCCCAAGAGCCAAAGCAAAGGCAGACGCCAGAGTAAGCTGGGCAGGACGGCTCTGAGCTCTGTCCTTGGCGGAAGCCAGGCCTAGTTCCAGTTCTGCACATGCCTTGGATCCTGCCAGATAAGCTTCTGGTGTGAAAGATAGAGTGAGGAAGCCTTTGAAACCTAGAGGGGTGCCCCGATAACCCCAGCAGCCTGCCTGGCCACCCCCGCCTTTGATGCTCTGGGTTTGCGATTAGCTCTGGGTGTCCTCAGAGGGTTGCTCAGAATGAAGTAGGGACGAGGAAGGGACAGCTCGGAATAACTCGGGCTGCCTGCAGACTGAGGGGGATAGCCACGGAGCTGTCCAACTCCATCTGGAATCTTCTCTTCTGCCTCTTCCCTTGCAAAGGCAACAAAACAGAACAGCGCTCCACACACTAAAATAGCCAAATCCTTCTGCAGCAAGTCAGGTGTGTTTCGTTCATTTTTTTCCTTTAAAAAAAAAGAAAAAAAAAAAAAAAAAGAAAAGCCTTCTTTGGCCTTGATCTATTTCACTGCCAGGTTTTGCCAGAGTCGTGTGATGATAGGCTGAGTCTGACAGTACTTCCAGTTGAAAAGCAGTTTTAAAAAAATATAACCAGCAGTTCGCGTAATGGCTATGTCACTGAACTCCCATGTAGCCGACCATGGTTCGAGTCCTGGACCTGGTGGCTTAAACTCACACTGGGTGCGTATACATGTGTGCCCAAGATCCCGAGAGGAGAATAGAGGAGAAGGGATTGCAGCGTGGCCATCCCCCCGGGGGGGTGATTTCTCGCTTTCTATCTCTCTGTCTTTCTAGTGAGTGCACGCACCCTATAGCAAAAACCTCTCCAAAAAAAAAAAAAAATATATATATATATATATGTATATATATATATAACTACACATTTTTAAAATCCCAAGCATGACACTGAAATTTAAAAATTACTATCTAAAAAGCCTAGCAATCAGTAAACACCAGTGAGTTCCACACTAGTGTTTGCTTCATCCCTACTGTTTGCCTAAGTCATGAATGAATAGAATTCTAGAATCCCAACTTGAAAAAAAAAAGAAAAAAATGATCGTCAGTGGTTTGGGTTTTATTTGTGTATTCGAGAAAGTTATTATTAGCCTCAGCCTTTAGCTCTTGGTTAAATGTGTTGGCAGAGACCACACACCTGCAGTTAGCTACCAGGTCACCTCCTAAAGAGTACATGAAGGCTAGAATAGCATCAGAAAAGGATTCTCTGGGAAACCAGTTTGAAGGTCCCTTTCTGCAGGACTTATCAGAGCATCTAAAATGCCATGTGTATGATAAATCTCCACAGGAAGATGGTGTCCAGGGCTTCTGAAATAGGTATGCCCACAAAGCAACTACAGGACTAGTCTAGCAGGAAATAGTCTGGAAACGCTGGGAGAAGCAACTGACTGCACTGTGCCCTGCAGAGCTGGGGGAACACAGGGCATCTTAGAGAACCACAGGCTGTACAAATAAACCCACCAGAAGATGCCAGCAAACACCCCCATTGTTCTGCTATTTAATAAGAAACAAATGCAGAATTAAGTGGGAATAATCAAAAGATAACGAAGGACTGGAGATCAAAACTAGAGGCTCTGGTCTTTGACTTAAGTTGTGTAACTCTGACCTTGCATGCTCTTCTTTTTCTCATCTCTAAAATGAAGCATTTGGTGATCAAAAATATCTCTAGCCCTAGACACCAGCGAGCCAGGATCAGCAGGATCCATTCGCACAGCTGTCTTGCAAATAATACAAGACCCTGGACTGAAAACCCTAGCTCTAGACCAGTGCAGGTCCTGGCTGAACTGCCTGGCCAAGCAAGGAAGGCAGAGAACTTCAAAGTCAGGCCTCTATTTAGACAGCTTACACATTTGGGAATCTATCATGTTCTGGTGACAACTTGAAGGTCCTATTTGTAGACACATCATGTCAGTGATAGATCACTGTCGTGTGTTTAGTTGAAAAAGACTTGTTCTGCTCAAATACATCATAATCATTTAGGCTACACACATGCTGAAGACAAGCAAAGGCATTTTGGGTGAAATGGAGCTCCGTTGTTTCACAGTGTGCTTGGTTCTTTCCCTTTTGATTTATTTTTTGAACTTTTTTTTTTTTTCTTCTTTTTTGCTAAGGGTCAGTTCAAACTGAAAACATTGATTTTAACCCAGCAGGAGATGAGGTGCTACGCCTTTGGCCACCTAGTCACAAGCACATCCCTCCTCCTCTCTAGGTGGGCTGCTTCCCCACATCTGCAAACAACTGGGGGGGGGGGGGGTGCAGAGAAGATGGATGGAGGGTTGCCAAGCTCTCTCCTGGCTAGAAACTGTGGTTTTATTCTTTTTCCTTATCTGAGGTGTTCTTTAGTGTCTTGTGGCTTCTCCTGTCATAACACTTACTCGCTGAGAATGGCTATTTATTGGGCCAGCCCTGTAGCACTGGGAGCTGGAGCCCACGTGGCCAATCACAGTTTGAATCCTGGTCCTAGCAGTTTGAAAAAAATGCCAGGTGCATGTGTGTGCATGCCCAGAATCCTAACAGGTTGGGGAAGTGAAGGAAAACCACAGCATGACCTGCCCCACTGTGGTGTACTCTCTCTCTCTCTCTCTCTGGCAAGCATACATTCCCTCTGTAATAAAAAATAAATAAAAAGATCACTTATTGACCCCTGTGGCTGCCTAATTAGACTACTGGCTTCTGGAGGGTAGGGACTTAATCTAGCTTTCATGGCATTTTTCCTTTTTATAATGGTAATCTTATTCTAATTGTAATATAATAATAATAATATAATAAGGGCACCCTTAGTTGTTCAAATCAGAGATAGTTATCACTAACCCAGAGTATTTAAGTCCTGCTATAGTAAAATGATTCCTTCCCAGGCTGCGGAACATCCAAATTTAAGGAGAGAGCACACCCACCCCGTCACCTGGTTCTGGTGATAATGATCATCCCAGGGAACCATGAAAATCAGGCCCCCACTGGACCCTTCTCACAGTCTTAGACCAATGCTTTCTCATGCCTGATGGACGACCATGGCGACTTGGTACCCATGTGTCCATGTAAAACATAGAATAAGTATGTTGTACTCTCTGGTACTGGCCCAGTCTTCTTGCCAGCCATGGCAAGGTGAGCCATGCATTTACTGGTTATCATCTATCTTCCCACACTGGAGTGGATCAGGGAGGTAGCTTCAGTTCTTAGAATTGTGCCTAGTGCGGAGTAGGCCCCCAGCAGGTGTTTGTTGTTGAATGAATACATGAGTGACTAGCCAGGGCCAGGTCACTCCTGGCACTGGAAGGCTCTCTGAAGCCTGGTACTCCCTGAGTGAACTGGCTGGAGCCACCTGGCTCTCTGTGAGTGTGTCATAGTGCCATGCTGGGAACTGCTTTCTTGTGCTCAGATGACTTCAGAATGAGATGTCATCCAAAATACTGTTGTGGTTTTTTTTTTTTTTTTTTTTTTTTGGGGGGGGGAGGTTTTTGCTACAGGGCGTGTGCGCTTGCCAGAGAGACAGAAAGCGAGAAATCACCCCCCAGGGGGTTTGGTCATGCACAATCCCTGCTCCTCCATTCTCCTCTCAGGATCTTGGACATGCATGCACACGTGCCCAGCATGAGTTTTTAAGCCACCGGGTCCAGGTCTCGACTACATGGGAGTTCAGCGACATAGCCGTTACACTAACTGCTGGTCCCCAAAATAGTGTTGATTTCCAGCCTTACATGTAAGTTGATTCTTGTGGCTGGATTCAGTTTCTTGTGACGAGACACACCTTTAATCAGGGGCACCCCCATGGGGGAAGGTAGTTCTTGCTGAGTGCACTGCAAAGGATCTTAGGAGCAGCCTGTAGAGTAAAACAGACATTTCTTTCAAAGTTCATATTTTTCTCAGGAAGGGAATATGACTGTTAGAACCAGGACACTTGGGGAGTGTTTTGCATTAACGTTAAAGCAATCAGTGTAGGTGGCCAGACAGCAAGGTCTAAAAGAATTAAGGTTAGCAGAAATCCCCACTGTAGGTGAACTTCCAGCCTGGCTGGTTCTTTATGCAGCTCTGGTTTTTTAGAGTAATTAATAATAATTGCCCCTTCCACTAAGTTGGGCTCATTGCTTGCCAGGCCTTTGCCAAGCACTTTATGTGCATCGTTGCCTCCTAAGAAGACACCCACGATCACTGTTTCCACTCTACAGAGGAGGACACCAAGGCTGCTGGAGGAAATCACTAACATTGTTTGGTGCTTTAATTTAATACCAGGAAGGATGGGAAAGGATGATGAAAACTGTATAAGCTGATAAAAAGTATTTTGATTCTATGGATAGTCTTCTTTCATTAGAATTACATTTCTTTTCCTTGAAATTTCCTGGAAGTTAGATGTTTCTGCAGGTATTTAGAAACACAACACACCAATGCTTCACAAATGGAAGAAACCTCATCTCAGCCCCTCTTTCTCATTCTGACATGGTCAAACCAAGGCCCTAGGAAGCAACATGGAAAATGAATCTTTGTTTTCGGTCTGGTTCTCTCAAACTTTTTTTGTTTCTTTTAGGGAAGAAGAAAGTGAGCAGGTAATAATGTAATCTCTTTGATAAAGAGGAGAGTGGTTGGCCCTAATCTCACTATTCCAGAGGTGACTTCCTTGAGCCCTGAGGACACACAACATAGTGTCAAGAAATGCTGTCCCCAAATACTGTGTCTCTAATATTAAATATACACACATCTTGAGCACAAATATATACATAATTATAGCATCTTTCTATATATGCATGCAGTGCACTTGTACATACCAGTTATTGCTACTTAACTTGGGAACATGGAAAAGTCTACTCTGGCCTCTTCTGCAGTACAAGAATGTGCATTCATTTTCCCTCTCTCTTTCTCCTTCCCTCAGCCTTGGAGCCCCAACTGCCCCCTCAAACTCAGCTGGAAAACCTGGGGTGGGCCTCTCATCAGTTCTTCTGGCTGGTAACTCAAGTTGTTTAACCTTCTTTCTCATCCAGCCCCAGTGTGAATGTTAGCCTCGCTGAGAATGTTAATCCCATGCCTAGTTCTTTCCTTGGAACCCTACAGAGCCCTTATTACCGTACTACAGCCTAAAGTATTTTAAAAATAATGATACGTAGGCCAGACAGTTGTACTACTCTTAATGCAACAGACCAACATAGGAAGGTCCTGGGGTTGCCTCCCAAACAGTGGGCACTGGTATGCCCATGATCCTGGCTAGCTGAGGGTGGGGATGTATCAAAGTGTGAAGACTCACCCCACCCCTCTTCTGTCTCTCACATGGGAAAAATGAACTAACTAATTTAAAAATCACTGGGAAAAAAAATAATGATTTTCCCTTCCATATTTCCTCTTTTGCACACCATCAACTCCATTTACTGGGGCTCCACTTTTTTTTTCTTTTTTTTTTTTTTTGGAGAGGTTTTTCGCTATAGGGCGCGTGCGCTCGCCAGACAGAGAGAGACATAGAGACAGAAAGCGAGAAATCACCCCCCAGGGGGGATGGTCACGCTGCAATCCCTTCTCCATTCTCCTCTCGGGATCTTGGGCACGCACGCACACGCGCCCGGCGTGAGTTGTAAGCCACCGGGTCCGAGACGTGAACCGCGGTCGACTACGTGGGAGTCCAGCGACATAGCCATTACGCTAACTGCTGGTTCCCCTGGGGCTCCACTTTCATCACTTCCCTTCTCTAGTGAGCACAAGTTTCCAAAAGCCCCTCAAAACATGGGGTCCCCAGATAGGGTGTGGGCAAAGCAGGGTATGAAGTATTTGCAGGATGAGATTGTTCCTTATTCATCAAGCTCTAGAAATCTACTCACGTTTTCTACCTAGTATTTTGCTACCTATCAAATATTTAACATAGTAAGACAACTATGGATTACATAGTAGAGCAATAAGTCAGAAGGCTCTAATAATCCCAGCTCCACAGTCTACTTGTAGCCTTCAGCAAGGTATTAAACTTCCCTTCATCAGTTTCTTCATCGTTAAAATAGAGATTACATGAGAAAACGTATATAAATATGCCACCACATAGATTTTTTTTAAAAAAATCCTCTTATATAGAATGTCTATTGTCATTTCTTGAGGTTCTTTTGTACACTTTAGGCCAAATAAAACAAGTTTCCCCTTAGCCATTTCCTTGTGAAAGGAAAGGCAAAGAGAGCAGGCTCATTGTTCCTTTAGGGCCTCATTGTTTGATTCTGACTTAAATACACCCAGTGAGTCTGAATTCAGGGGCATGTATGGTCAAATTTTCTTTGAGTCTTACCTAAGACACTGTTTGTACATTGCAGTCATGGATGGAAGTCTTTTCCCTTTCAGATAGCATGTTCACAAATATTTGCCTTAATCCCAAAGATCTGTAAGATCTTGTAGAATCACTCTGGCTTTCATTGATATGCTGTTAAATTATTACCCAGGGTGGAGAGAGGGAGGTTAAAATGTCTTACAGATGAGAAAAATGAAAGAAAGCCTTTGCCACAAGAAAAGAGGGAATGGTTCCATGTTAAATAATTTGATTTTTTTTTTTTTTTTTTGGTCTGTAGGAATCATGGGAAGATTCCACCTTGCATTTTCAGCAGGGCAGACAGGATGGAAGACAAGAGAATTGTAGCAGTGTCTTTCAGTCTTTCTCATTTGTTCATTTATTTGACAGACATTTATTTAGCACCCACTATGAATAAGCTGTAGTTCTCTCTCCCAGATGACAGGCTAGTTAAATAGTGATTATGATTACAGTGCAGTGTGATAGGCGGTAGGTTTGTGATGTACACAGAGTGCTAGGGGAGTTTAATAGACCTTGGGGAATTGGCAGGAGATATAGCTGCGGGGGTAGGTAGGCCTCACAAGCTATCTTATCTCTAGGCTGTATGGGCCCTCAGCTTTCAAAGGGTTTTCACCAGAGATTGGCAAGATTACTGAATGATTCCAGACAGCTCAGTCTGGTGTAGATTGGAAGATGAGGTGAAGGGAAGGAAATGGACTTGTGCAAGAGAGAGACCTTGAGGGCTGAGGCATTGGGGATGGACCATGGGCAGTCCAGACAGACTGAGGAGGTAAATGACAGGATGGTAGGACTTGATAGGGAAAATGAGACAGGGCAAGGAGTGGGAATGACAACTGAGTGGTGGATTTGGGTGACTTCCTGCCATTTACCAAGAGAAGAAAGTACAGGAGGTGTATGTCTAAGGCAAGTAGGAGAGCGAAAGATGGCAAATCCATTTGGGACAAGTTAAGTGAATATAGTGTCCAAGGGAAGCAAAGTAGAGAAGTCTAAAATACAAGTCTAAAATCCATTGCTTCTCAGCCTATCTTAGGAAGGCCTTTTCCCCTCTAGTTTCTAATCCATCGTACTACTGTGTATAGTGAGTATGCAGCTTGGGTTACAAACATTCCCCGTGCACACTCAATAACACACAGCTCCCAAAATGGTAACATGTTCAGTGAGAAGTCTACTGATCACATGCTTGATTGTTACGGCAACATCAGAAAGTTTCTGAGTTTACTTTCAATTTCTTTACTAATGTCCTCATGTACTCGCCCCGGTCCACAGACCCACTCTGAGTAGCGTTGGTCTAGACTTAAGTAGATACAGGTGGGCTAAAGATACTGACTTGGTAGCTATCACTAGGGTAGTAGCCGAAATCATGTACGGGGATGTGTTTGTAGGGGGCTTGTTGAAGGCTAGAGGATGGACAATTGTTCAACCCTGTGGAAGGCCGGGAACTAAGGCAGAGATTCAATCTTTTTCTGTAAGGGGTCAGTTCATATTTTAGGTTTCAAGTCTCATAGCTGTTTAACTCACTTTTGTAGGGCAAATGCAACTATTCTGGGTTTTCCTCATCTCTATACTACTAAGACATGATGTTAGATAGGTCTTTGGTTTGGAGAACTGTCAGATGTAGGATGTTTAGCAGCACACCAAGCCTCTACCCAGTAGATTCCAGTAGCACCACTACCCCCATCATGAGAGCCAACAATATCTCCAGACATTGGCAAATGTAACCTTGGGGCAAAACCATCCTCAGTTGGGAACAGGGGCCAGATTTGACCCATCTAAGTAGTTTGTAGACCCTCAACCTAAAGGATAAAACAAAACAAACAAAAAAAACCCCAAAAACCTTATTCAATAAAATTTGAGAGCCCTTGTAATCCAGCATGACAAGAAACTTTATCAGCAGTAGCTCTTACTTAGAGCACATTCGTTTATCTCATTATTTTTTTTTTGAGCTTACCACCTACCTGAAGATATCAGACATAAAATCAGATAACAGGAAAATAACAAATCACATATATAAGCTCTAGAGAAGCCCTAGGAAAACCTCCAAGCAAGGCAGTAAGTAATCAGCTGCATTGCGTGAGGTAAGAGAAAACTTCCTCCAGGAAGGAAGTGACTCTGAAGCAAGTCTTGGAGGATGTTATGAGTAGTGGTTGATGGTAAAAAGGTGGGAGGACATTCCATGTAAGGAACATAGGGTTCTTAGTTCCAGCAAGTTAGGAGGGAAGTAAAGTGTCAATAGCAAGGGAAGGGAGCTATTGTCCCTGGTGAAAGCCGTGAGATTGTACACTGTCCCATGCACGTGCTTCCTCTGGGAAAGAATTAACAGCACTTAATACTATTTTCTAAGAACAGGATGTTTGTTTTTCTCCTTGAGGCTCAGGAGGATTTTAGTACTTTAAAACTGTAATCTTTTGACTTTTACTGCAAAGTCAAATTCCTTTTGAGATTCTCTTTTGACAATAACAAAAAAAATATATAAGTCCTAATGAGTTAGAGCTGGTGGGACTAGTGTCTAAGACCCTTCTTACTTATTCTTGACATCTGACAAGATCAAGGTAGCGTCTCTGCCTTTCATTGATACTGAGATTTTAGTGCATCATTTCCTCTTGGTGCTGTCAGATTTCAAGACACAATCTTCAGGTTGGCAGGCCTAATGTTATCACATGAATGCCTTAGAGAACCAGACATTTCACATTTTCTGCTGTCTGGAGAGCCTTGGTAGACTTGAACTAAGTGTTGGCCCCTGGGAGCAAGTCAAACCATCTAAAAGTCTAGCAGGGCTTATGGATTTAACATGTCCAGATTTGAAATTCACTGTATGTCAAGTGTTGTGGAAAACAAAAAGAGAGTAATACCCAGTTCAAGAAGACTTTCAGGCTACCTAGAGAGTATGTTCATTCATTCATTCAACAAATATATATGTGCAGATGAGTGTACGTATAACACGAGAGAGTCCATCACGTAAGTGCATAGAGATTGGAATGGCCACTGCCACATTGCACATATACCCAGCTCTGGTGTGATGCAGAGAAGCCATGTTTTAGCCCATCCAGGGAGCATGGATGATTGTAGAGGGCCCAAGCAGGACAGGAGAATCGCATGAAAACCCTCTTATCTGTCCCTTCACTCCGTTGGGAAAATAGATTCAAGGGGCCTGTATTTGATGATGCATCATAAAGGCCAATGATTAGGGACTTAGGACTGTATAAAGTGGTATCCATCACATAGCCATAATCTGAATTTGTGGATAACTGTCAACTTGTTACTTTGGATCATTTGATATTACTATTGCCAGACCAGAATTTTACATATAATAATTGCTACTTTTGTTTTGTTTTGTTTTTTGTTTCTGTGAGGAGGTTTAGCAGATTCCCAAATTTCTTTGGACAGAGTTTAGAATGAGTTTCCTAGCTGAACTGTGCTGAAAACCTTCAGAGAAGAGTTCTCTTTCTGTATTGATGTTGTCTTTGCAGCATCACAGCCCACTTTAGATCCATTAATTATGGAAGCATGTGAGCAATTCACAGTGATGACCTTACTAGAGTCATATCCACCAAACTAGAGTGCCTGCCTAGGTCTCTCTGACCGGCTCAGAGGCCCCACATAAAACTAGTCATGATAAAGGAACCAGACATGAGAGAACCTGCCCATCTGCTACCTTGTTTTAACTGTCAGGGGTCAATGTACTTATTGTGTCTTTCCCAATAACTCATTTTTATAGGGCAAAGATCCTAATGGCCTCTCTTCAAAAGTGCAGACCTGGTACTTTGGAGGATAGATGTTCTGTCTTTTAATTTTGCTTCTAAAAGAGCTTTCAAATAGTACAATTAGGTCCTATAAATGTGAGGAGTGTACACACATTAGCAGTGAGTTCTCCTATATGGTATTCGTGGTCCTCTAATATAATCTGGGTGGTAAAAGAAAAATGCATACAGGTCATAGCTGAATCATTAATGAGAAGTCCATTTATAAATAATTGAAGGTAAGAAGGTGAGATGTATCAGACTTTCTGAGTGGGTCTCTAAAATCCAGCGTGCTCAGTCTGGCTAAGTTGATCTTGCGTATGACAGAGCTCAGCAGCTGAAGGCTCAGCTAATGGCGGTTCAGTCCGGCGGCATATAGCTATGCCTCAGTTTGAATGCTATGGGGAGAGGATAAGAATCTAAAAATAGAGAAGGCATCTTCTTATCTTCTCAAGTGGGTGGAGAAAAACAGACTAAAATATGAAAAGCATCCCCTTCAGGATGCTGTTTACTGAGTGTTCTCTGGTTACATTGATTTCTGTCTTAGATTTTCATTTAGGTTCAGTGTTGAATTTCTAATACTATCATTCTTTTCCCCTGAAATTTTAAAATTCTTTGTCCAAGTTGGGCAAGCCTTCCTACAGAGGTTTGCAAAAGGATTGGCATGAGAGATTGAGCTGGTCATCTCTCTATCAGAAAAAAACATAAGCATGTTCAGACAGAAAGCCTTTGTGAGCATTTTTATATGGGAACGTGGCATGGAATGATAAGGAAAGTAGTAGGGATTGTGTTCCATAGAGGAGAGTCAGAATGAGCAGGAACCATAACTTCACCCTTCAGGAGGAAGGTCCAGAGTAACTGCTGCTCCCCCTGACATCCTCATCCCATGGCCATGTTTACCACGCCCTCCCCAAGGCAACCTATTCCAGCATTACGGAAGTGGTTTAGTTGTTTTGTTTTGTTTTGTTTTTGAGAAGCCAGAAATCTGTTCCCTTATAGTTTCTGTTTAGTAGCTCTGGGGCCTCCCAGAACAAGTTAATCCCCTTTTCATTGCAATTAAATGAATCTTCCAGCTCCCTGAAGATTAGTTTTTCTTCTCTATTAGCTTTCTTTAAGCCACTTCATTCCTTCAACTTTAAGACTGAGTTCCTTGTCTCCCTCCTACCCTCCTGAAACATGTATGAGCATGTTTCAAGTAGCCTTCCTCCCTTCTAAAGCATTGAGCCCGGGGTCAAGTACAGTTTTTTAGGGACTTAACACAGGGGAATTAATATCGGCTCCTGCTGGGCAGCAGAGAGACATACCCCAAAGATGGTTGATGGTGGAAGGAACTTAGTGGAGTCGTTGTTGGATTGGACATGGAAGAGAAAGAGCTGAATATTTTTGCTTAGGGCCCAGAGGGTACAGGGGCTCTGTGTCCAGGTGCTAGGAGGAAAGGTGCGTAGATAGAAGTTGGAATGCCCTTGAAGGATGTGACAACTCAGTGGGAAAAGGGGAAGTCAGTGCAGCCTCACTTCCTGCAAGAAGACAAAGGAAAAGGACACAGGCCCCTTGAGACAGTTCCCCACCCTCCCCCATCCAACCTGCCCCTGTTTTCAGACTTGTGTGTTTTAAATTAACATTGCAACGGATTTTGCAGGATGCAAGGCATTTTTTTTAACCCTCTCTCTCCACTAAGAATGAATCTAAAAACAATTAGTAGACAAACCAAACATTCCTTTCTTAAAATAAATGAACGTTTTTTTCTATCCCACCCTCTTTGTTCTTTTCTGAGCCCTGTGAATTGCCAGTAACAGTCAACGCTAAGTAATTCAGGAACTGATTTTTCAGTCTGTCATTTTTTTATGACCTGTGGCTTTCTTCTGCCTTTTGGTTGTTGCCCTGTTTTGGTATTTTCAGCATCATTTTTTTTTTCCCCAAACATTGATAAGAAAATGAAGCAAAAGACTTTTTCTATTTTTTTTGTCCTTGATTGAATTATTAATGCTGTGATTATTATTATCACCATCGTTTATGCTTAAGGCAGTCACAAGTAAGGAGCTCTTAGGTTGTCAGGAAAGTTATATATTTTTCTGTTTTTCTAGGCAAAAATGAGTAATGACTTTCCTAATGGCCCAATAGAATTGTCTGGCCTAGTGCAGGATGACAAGCCAGCTCTCTGCCTTTCTTATCAAAAACACGGCTTTGGGACCAGCAGTTAGCATAATGGCTGTGTCGCTGGACTCCCATGTAGTCGACCGCGGTTCGCGTCCCGGACCCGGTGGCTTAAAACTCACACCGGGCGCGTGTGCGTGCGTGCCCAAGATCCCGAGAGGAGAACGGAGGAGAAGGGATTGCGGTGTGGCCATTCCCCCTGGGGGGGTGAATTCTCGCTTTTTGTCTCTCTGTCTCTCTGTCTGGCGAGCACATGCACCCTATAGCAAAAACCTCTCCAAAAAAAACCACATGGCTTTAACTTCTCTCTGGTCCCCTTGTTTCTTGAACCCCCTGGATTTCTCACAAATACCTGTAAGTGGGGGCGTGTCTATTCACCTTTGTCCCACATAGACCTGCTAGCTGTGACAGAGGGTGCGGAGGGCTGACCAAGGAACCAGATCCTTTTGTTGGTGGCTTTCCTCCCCAGTGCTCAGGAACTGGAGGATTTGTTTTCAAAGGAATCTAATTTCCCAGATGAATATTATCTCGGGAGTCATCTAAGCGGGGGAATAGAGGAGCAAACCAGGATCCAAGAGCTAAGCGAAGGGATTAGCAATCTGGAGAGCTCAGATTTCAGGGTTAAGGGAAGGGTTTTTGAGAAAGGGCTACACATAGGACTAACCTTCCATTTTTTCCCTCTCTTCATCTCTCTCTCTCTCTCCCCTTCTCCTTTTCTTTCCTCTGAGTAATCATGGCAGCCCAAGTAAGCTGGAAAGATAGGAGACTAAGAAAGTGACCGTTAGTTGCAGGAAAAAGGTGAAACGTGGGGAAAGGAGGCCCAGTGTGGGTGATGGCACCCTTGGGTGGCTCAGTGCCCAATACACTAGGTGCTAGACTAACACTCAGAGCTATGAGTTCCCTTCATCTGCCTCATGGAACACCCAGGAGGGCTCACTCCCCTCAGCTGGTCTAAAAATTCATCTCTGGCCTATAAGCCCTTCTGATTTAACTCCTCCTGTTCTCATTTCCCACCAGCTCTTCCTGCCAGTGGGCCCCTCTTCTTTGGTGTCCCCCTTGACTCAAGCGTTCTTGCTTTGATTCATTCCTACTCTGTCTGCTGCCACCATGTGAGTTAGCTGCTAGCTGACTTCCGGAGCCCGTCTCTTTTCCCCAAAATGCTGAGGAGGAATAGGATTTCATATCAGAGCGATTTACCTCTCCATCATAAAATGCCCACCCGTGTCACTAGCCCCTTCCCAAACAAGGAGCTGTACACCTGATCCCATGTGAACTTCTCCTGCCAATAAATACGTCCCTCCTTGCAGGTGTCCTGCTTTCTGGCTTTTTTCCTCCTGCATCCCTGTGTTCTCCTGCCTCTTGTCTTTTTCTTTTTCCTTCTGATTAAAAACACTTCTTGGAACCAACAGATGGCATAATGGTTATGTCACTGGTCTCCCACATAGTTGACCGTGGTTCCAGTTCCAGACTCAGCAGCTTAAAACTCAGGCCAGGCGCACGTGCGTGTGTGCCCAAGGTCCTGCGAGGAGAATGGAGGGGAAGGGATTATGGTGTGACCACCCCCCGGGGGTAATTTCTCCCTTTCTGTCCCTCTGTTTCTGTTTCCAGCAAGCACACACACCCTATAGCAAAAATCTCTCTCTGACAAAATAAAACAAAACAAAAACACTTCTCTTCTGAGATCCCTTTCATTCTGTACAATACACAGTGATGCTACCTCTTTGAGTGAAGGCCTACCACAGCAGGAAGAAGTGTCTGTCCCTTTGCCAGGCTCATCTGAGATAAGGCTTAGCCCTCTTGCTAGGTCTTCATGTATTCACGTACTACAATCCCAGACGTTGACCTTCTACAGTTTTAATTTATTCATTCTGGGAGAGAGACACAGACACCCCCGACAGAGTCCTCATGCTGTGACCCACCCAGTCTCAGCCAGTCCAGGTCACGAGCATGATGCACACACCCGGTATGCTCAGGGAAGTCCCAGGGTTAGAGCTCAGGACCTTTCTCATGTGGGTCCAGTTGTGTGATCACTGCATCCCTTGGCCCTGACTTTGGATTCTGAACACATTTTCCTGAAGAAGTGTGTGTGTGTCCGAGGATTAGTAACTCATAGGTTCACTAGGCTTTTCAGGACCTGAGTACCATGTATAAAATTGGCTCTCCAAAAAAGTATTATCTAAGCCCTACTCCTTTATTATTTTTTAAATAGCGAATTCACCCATGATCCCCAAATCCAAAACCATAACAAGTTATATAGTGAAAAGCTTCTTTTCCACCCCGATCTCCCTTCCATCACTCCCCATCTTTGTGGGAAGTCACCATGACTGATTTCTTGTGTGTGCTTCCAGAAGCATTTTATAGACATACAAGCCAATACAAACATATTTATACACATCCGCACGGATCTTTTGGTCCTTGGAGGGTGTTCCTCTTTGGGCTCTTTCCTCATGAGCATATTAAAAGCTTTTTCATCCTCCTTCAGGGCTGACCAGTTTTCACTATATGGTTGCACCTTAGTTTATTTTGCCTGTCTTTTGTTTCCAACTCTTGGCCGCGTCCATGTGAACATTCTTGGTATATTATTATGTGACCTGGATAAATCCCTATGAGGAGACTCTGGGCTCAAAGGACATGATTGACAGTTTTCATAGTCTTTGCCAAACCACCCTCCATTGAGGGTGGACCTGTTTGTGCCTCCACCATTGGTGTACACGAGGCCCATTCCCCCCATCAGCCCAGGACACTGTCACACCTTTGTGTCTTCAACCGGCTTTGGAATACACCCATAATTCGGGAGCTGACCGAATTCCCCTGGGGCATGCTCATTAAATGTCATGTCAAGACCTCAGACTCTAGAACCTGGTAGCCACATAGCGTTGGCAGAGCGACTGAGCATCTGGGCATCAGTAGTTAGTGTCTCTTGTGTAAAATGGGGATATTAACAGTAGCCATCACACGGGTTCTTGCAACTTAGCTAGTACATGTGAAAGGCCCGAACAGTGCCCAGCTACCAAGTCAGGATTTGAACTGCGGTCAACCGTGTGAGAGTCCAGTGACATAACCATAACAAGCTCCTAATAAACATTTGCTGTTGCATTGAGCACTGCTGGTTCCTAGGACAGGCATGTTCCCTCTCCAGATTGCCCCTTCTTACCAGGGAAAGAGCCACCTTATTAGGTTTCTGCATAAGCAGTGGCAGAGATATTGAAAGAGCAGTCAGCCCGCAAAGGGAAAGGGAAACACTGATGCGGCTGCATGAACGTGTAGTGGTTGATATGATAGGTCGGGAGTCCAGAATACTCAGAAAGGAGCGGAGGAAGTGGGCAGTGTAAGACCTCGTAGTTCTGGGTTGCCTTTCCTGGAGTCAAGCCTGGTTGGTTGCCCTTGAACTGGAGGAGGAAGATAACAGATAAGATAGAGGACAGAGGCAGAGGGCCAGGTGCTTCCCAGAACCACAAACATCATCTCAGGTTGTAAAACATATTTTTACCCCTATTTTTTTGTTGTTGTTGCTGCTGTTAACTTAGAATACATTTGGGTGCTCTTGCCACAGCAGAAATTCAATACAAATGATTATTCTTGAGGTCCTAGAATCCTCCACCCCGTCTTACAATCAATACTATGTAGGTTTTGTAGAAAAAGAAAAATGCCTTTGAAGGCACCTTCTTTCCTTCCCATGCTCCAGAGCCTCCCTGGCTGCAGCTTGCCTTCCTCCTTACCAGCCCTTTTCTTACCTTTTTAGTTTTTGCCACTTTCCTCCAACCTTTATCTTCATGCCAGTGACAAAAACCCAACCTCTACTAGGCTGAGCGAGCTCGTGGCTGGAAGCCAGGGTGCCAGTGCCCACAGGGACCAATGGAAGGGCTGGGTTTGGCCAGGGCATTGCCCCCTGTCAGCTGCTCACCAGGAGGCCTGAGGACAGGGCACCCCTCCCCTGCACCTCAGCAGCAAGCATTTCCTCCCCGTTTTTTCCTTTCCTGTGCCAGATTGTTGTTCAGTTTATGGGTAGATGTGAGTGATCAACAGAGGAGCAGAGAGCCACTCTCTGGCTACATCTTTGTAGAATTGTCTTCTACTTTGGAATACTCCGCCCTAGGTCCTGACCTTGCATAACCCTGGCTTCACCAGCTGACCAGTTCCCTGGCATGCCCCTGCTCTGCAGTGAACACACGGTATCTTTCCATGACAGCTGCCCTCCTGGCCATACATGCTGAGCTCACCACTCCAGCGGGCAACTGCTCCTCGGCTGCCACCCACCTGCTGCTGCAGGCAGGCAGCCACACTGTGCCCAGAAAGGCAGGAAGGCTGTCTCTGGGTGGCAGGGGCCCTGCACTGGGACTGTGTCATGCTCTCATATGGAAAGGAAGTTCTGATGCTGTAACAGGAAGTCCTGGGGTTTACACTTTTGTTACTATGTCAAAACCCAGATTAGAGCCAAAACGAGAGAATATCAGGATCAATTATCACATTTGACAGATTCGTGACACTCGTGAGGAGGTCAAAGTTGACCTCATGCTGCCTTGACCTCTTCCCCACACCAAGGCTGGAGGAGGGCTGGCTCTCTTCATCTCTTTGTTGTCTACCTCTTCAGACATGGGTTTCTGGACAATAGGCTGTATGCCCAGCAAAGCTAGTTGTCACCATGCCAATGGAGGGCAGAGCATGGTTCTTGTCACCTGCCACTGGCAAATGAGTTTACAACTCTTGTTAAAGGAAAGAAATACAAGCAGATGCAGAGGGCTTCCAGCTGCTATGAAGCAAATGTGGCTGTCTCCAAGCCACCATCTGCCGACCCTGGGAGGGTTTATTTGGAGGCTCTGTGGCCAGAGAGAGGAGAGCCCAATGGGAGAGGTCACAGCAGAGCTGTCTATGGAGTTCCTACCATGGGGAAGTTTTAGCTTCTCCATGTCAGCTGAGTTTTTTATCAGTCAGATGAGGGTCTAATATCCCCACAGCCTTCTATTTCTTCACGTCTGATCTTGTCATATAGTTTGTACAGGCAGGATGTGTTAGCTTCCTGTGCAGTAACAAATTATCACAAACTGAGTGGCTGTAACACCTACTCGTTATCTCACAGCTTCTGTGGGTCAGGAACCTGAGCAGGGCTTAGTTCTAGGGATATGCTGGTCTATGATCCAGGCATGGGCCAGGGCTCTGGACTCATCAGAGGCTCAACTAGGGCAAGACTACCCTCTGTGGTCCCTTGCATTGCTAGCCAAATTCGTGTCCTCGGGCCCTCTCCTAGCATAAAAGTTTACCTTGTCAAAGCCAGCAGAGAGAATCTCTCCCTCCTTGGATCAGCTGGAATTGCCTATAATGTGAGCTAGTCAGGGAGTGACTTGTCACCTTGACTATGTTCTTTTGGTTAATACAAGTCACAGCTTCCACCCACTGAAGCTTTAACACTAGAAGACAGACCATGGGGCTTACCTTAGAATTTTACCAACCCCACGGAGAGGATACAGCCTTATCTGCAGTGATTCAAAAGTGAAAGTCCAGCCGATTGTATATGATCTCAGATTTTTCCTTTTTTTCTTTGAGAGCAGCAGCTTTGTTCTTTTCTTTTCATCTCAGATTACCTCCAACTCCTGAAACCCTCTCTAACTCCCGTAGTCTATGTCACAACTTGCTTCCAACTCTAACTCATCTGTTTGCTGGTTGTCTTATGGAGATAGGGTAATTATTTTTTTCTTTTTGAGTCCTGAATTTCAATTTCCTCATCTTTAAGAATACATTTCACAAAGATTTTGTAGACAGTAGCATATATAGCCACTGCTACTTAATAAATTATATTTCTACCTTTCTGTAT
Source organism: Tupaia tana (assembly GCA_026018925.1). Lineage (NCBI taxonomy): Eukaryota > Metazoa > Chordata > Mammalia > Scandentia > Tupaiidae > Tupaia > Tupaia tana. The sequence continues at coordinate 196,527,346 of JAKSZU010000003.1, forward strand.
AAAACTATTCATTTTATTGCATCAATTTTATTTATATACAGAATTCAACAAAATATCATCCTTACTGATGTGTACACGAAAGTAAAAGAGAAAATATAGTGTATCCAAGGAGCTGAAATCACTCTGGTCATATGCTGACAGCAGGATATGAGGATAGAGGGAAGGGACTGAAATCTTAGACATGTCCAGAAAATTGTGCCCATGGCCATGTTTTAAAAGTGCTGATATTGGGACCAGCAGTTGGTGTAATGGCTACGTCGCTGGACTCCCATGTAGTCATTGTGGTTTGAGTCCTGGACCTAGTGGCTTAAACTCACGCTGGGCATGTGTGCGTGCGTGCCCAAGATCTCGAGAGGAGAATGGAGGAGAAGGGATTGCGGCGTGACCATCCCCCTGGGGGGGTGATTTCTCGCTTTCTGTCTCTCTCCGTCTTTCTGGCAAGCGCACATGCCCTATAGCAATAACCTCTCCCCCCAAAAAACAAAAGTGCTGACATCCTAGGTTTAGGGTTTTTAAGTCTCTTTTTCTCTCCTTTTTTCATTTTGCTCCTGAAATGTGACTAAGATTAGTGAACCCCTCAAGATCAAAGTTCTTATCCTGCTTGGGGGGGTGGGCACTAAGATCAAGTTCAACTCTGCCATTATTTACAGGCTTGGAACCCTGAGGGGCAGCAGATGATAACCTGCTTTGGTTTCCTCTCCAGGGCTTTTACCGCTGCAGAAGGGATTGGAATGATGTGAGCAGCTCTCCAAGAAGTTCCACTTGACCATAACCTCCAAAAGGTCTCTTAAAGCCCATCTCATTTCAGTGTGACCTCTCTTGCCACTTGAGAAGATGATGTGACAGTTCCCACCAAGGATTTTTCAGAAACTTAAAATATCCTTGAAGAAAGTGGCCCTTTCCCCCTTTGACAAAATAGACATTCTCCAGTTCCAAAATGCCAGCCAAGACCCCAATTTACCTGAAAGCTGCCAATAACAAGAAAGGAAAGAAATTTAAACTGAGGGACATCTTGTCTCCGGATATGATAAGCCCTCCCCTCGGAGACTTCCGCCACACCATTCACATCGGCAAAGAGGGCCAACATGATGTCTTCGGAGATATCTCCTTCCTTCAAGGGAACTATGAGCTCTTGCCTGGAAACCAGGAGAAAGTACGTGCTGGCCAGTTCCCTGGGCATGAATTCTTTCGAGCCAACAGCACCTCAGACTCTATGTTCACAGAAACACCCTCCCCGGTGCTCAAAAATGCCATCTCCCTCCCAACCATCGGAGGCTCCCAAGCACTCATGCTACCCTTATTGTCACCAGTGACATTTAATTCCAAACAGGAATCATTCGGGCCAGCCAAGATGCCCAGGCTTAGCTGCGAGCCCGTCATGGAGGAAAAAGCTCAGGAGAAAAGCAGTCGATTGGAAAATGGGACGATCCACCAGGGAGACACCTCGTGGGGCTCCAGTGGATCTGCCTCTCAGTCCAGCCAGGGCAGGGACAGTCACTCCTCCAGCCTGTCCGAACAGTATCCCGAGTGGCCAGCCGAGGACATGTTTGACCAGCCTGCCCCCTGCCAGCTCATGGAGGGAAAAACTAAATCCGAGGAGTCCCTCTCTGACCTCACGGGTTCCCTCCTCTCTCTACAGCTCGACCTTGGGCCCTCACTTTTGGATGAGGTGCTAAATGTCATGGATAAAAATAAGTAACACGATGCCAGCTCTTGGGGGTAAAAGGTACCAAAACCAATACATAACAAAAACGAACTAAGTGAACCATCATCGAAGAGAAGAACATTTCTGTCTGTACTTGGAGTTGTGTAATGGGTTTTCTAAACTAACGTTCCTACAAAGTATTTTTTTACCTGTTATGCCCTGTTTGCAAAAACGATTTAGGGGGAAAAAAAATGAAAAATTCCTGACCTGGCAAAAAGAGGAAGTGAGTCAGTCAGCCCGTTTTCAGCAGGCATTGCCAGTGTTCAGTTCACAATTTTTGTTTGCAGACATGTAAGAAATCTGGCTTGGTCAGGATTGACTCTAGCTAGGAAGGACTGCATAAGTCTTAGTAAGGAAATTTACAATATTCTGGCATTTCCTGGGCAAGAGGACATCAACATTTATTTAACACCTAAGCCTTTTTTCTAGACTCTTTTCTATATTATATTGTTTGGGCTCACCATCGCAAATTCTCCAGTGTTAAGACTTTTCTCTGTTTTCACAGTTGAACAACTTTGTATGGGTTTGGGGATTTTCTTGTAGTTCTTATATATCCCTATATATTGTATCTATATCACTGAATTTTGACTGTCAGCTGTCAGCTACATGTTGGTAAGACACAAGCAAAGTATTACTGTAACTAAGTTATTTTTAAAGTTAAAATATATTTTTATGTGCCTTTGGCATTTGATTGCAGAGTCTACATTTTATAGATAATACATCACATGTCATTTGACTTGTTTTCATTGGGTTTCGTTGTAAGCTGTGTACATGTGTGCTTGGAAAAGTGTATTCTTAATTAGCTCTATTATTTTTTTCTTCATCTGTTATCATATTCTAACAGCAGCCAACAAAGGATTGTAAAGTGTAAAGGCACAGGTTATTCATGATGCTTCTGCAGAGACTGTGGGCTACACCACATAATGTTATTTGAAAATATGGGTATTTTAGTGCAGTACATACTTGCGTTACATAGGTACTTCATGCAGCACAATAAAGAGTAAATGTTAAAACGATCCTGCTCGTGTATAGTAATAAACAAGAACATAGGGAATAATATTTTCTTCAAGTCTAGCTAGAAAACAATGCTTCTCTAAAACGTACATGAGCCTTTAAGGTAAGAGATGATTTCTAACAACTCTGTAATTTCGATTACTTCCTTAAAGTTGGAGGTTTTATAAACAGAGCCCCTCAACTTTAGGAGAATTGAACATGTGAGGTCAGAAATTATTTTTTATGTCACCCGCCTCTCTATGCCCTTCTCTGGGTATCTCTTCCTTTATTTTAACACTCTCTACAGCAAACTCTGTAAGCCCAGTCTCAGCCCTATAGGACAAATATTTGTCCATACAGCAGGTGCCATATTGACGAGATTAAGAAGCCTAAAAAGTGGGCAGCAGAGAGCAAGTCCCTCTCACCAAGGAGCCAGAAATGCCCTGAGGATGTTTGTTAAGAAATCAGGAACAGGAAATGTACGCACCAATTCCTGTCCTTTTGTCAACCACTCCTTCCCCTCAAAGAAAAACACTTGCACACAATAACTGCCAGCTTTCTCAAACTTCTGTTTCTTTGAAATATACCCCTGAAATGACCTCCTCCCAACCATTTCAGTGATTTGGAGTTGTTGCAATTCTACATTCTGACCATCTGAGATCACCTCTGAACTACAGGTGAGATACACTCAGGGCAGCATCTAAGTAGACAAGACACATCCCCTGAGAGCATGGAATGTGTCTCTCCATGTCCCAGCTGTATTTCCTTGTCCCACAACGTTCCAGTGTTCTGTTTCTGCTATGCCACACCCCATTCACAGTCCACTTCCAGAGACTTCCCAGTCTCTTCTAAATCTTGTTAATGAGGGAAAACCCAGTATCTCATAATCTGTAAGCAGTTTCAGCTACACTCTGTCAACACTTCCTTTCATCTTTATCATTATTGATCATGTTTGATCTCTCATTTTACTCCTCATCTGTCTCATGGTCTCAAGGGAAAGATTTGGTATTAGATGAACTGAGGAGTGAGAGTGTGAACATTTTCTCTGCTCCCTCCGGTAAGTAGGGAGAACATCTCTGCCTGTGATGGGTTGGTTTAATACAGTCTAAGTAATCAGGAAGCTTTCCTGTGTTTAATTATTTTCCCCTCTTTGTCACGTATTCTGCCCCATTAGGTTAGGTATAATTGAAGTGGCAACAGACATGTCCCTGTGAGAAAGAGGAAACAAAGCCACATCCAACTGATCAACAATTTTGTTGAATCGGCCCTCCTAATGTATGGTCCCTTCTCCAGGGAGCAGGTGCATAGTTGGAGGTAGCTTTTACCCTGTGAAGAGACACTTCAGATGCACACCTGCTGAGAGTTGAATTAATGTTCACAGCCAGTGAACATTCTCCCACTTCTAACCTAATATATCTTTACTGTTTAAAGATAAACTCAAGATGCATTTCATTTGCAAACTCAAAAAGAATAGCAAGCCACCTATGACCCAACAATCAGAAAAGTAACAAAGTAATTTGTATAAACAGAGACCCTTTTTGTTGAGGTAGGCAAGGTTCTTGTGGGTGATCTTTTCCCTGGGAAGTGAGACCTGACAAAGGACAAACTGTATTACTTTTGTCTAAAATTATCTACTTAAAAAGATCAAAATATCGGAGTACTTAGCTCTTCACAAATATGAAGTCACTAATTACCATTTTTCAGTAAACCAAAAATCACTGTCAATGAGCATGAACAAAAGACTAAATGGGTTAAATAGAAAGGAAAACCTGGCTCTCCAGAATCAATCTAGCCCTTTCTTATACTACTGCAAGCTACTTTATTATTATTATTATTGTTAACTTGCTAAGGGGCATCTGTACTCAATGGAAAGAGAGAAAAAGTAAGAAAACATTCCCCCAGGGGGATGGCCATGTAGCAATCCCTTCATTCTCCTCTCGGATTTTGTGCATACACACACACACACACACACACACACACACACACAGAGTGCTTTTCAAGCTATCAGGTCCAGGACTCAAACATTGCAGTCAGTCATGTGAGATCCAGCCACCTTAACCACCAGACAACCTGGCTGGCCCAAACTTTTTTTTTTTTGGTCTAGGTTCTCCACAAACACTTGAAGTCATAGAATGAAAATGATAATACTATGAATATTTTAGAATAGACAGGAAATATATACATTTAGGTGTTGATTCTTATCTTCCTCCTAATATGGAACCTGGTGAGACTGGATCATTTTACTGTGATATATATATACATACAATAGAACAAGCCAATGTGATGATCTCTCTCTAATATAAGAGTTTCTCCTTCAGAAGTTATGTTAACCTAGTCCTAAATTTAGAAGTCCTAATAAAAATTCTCAGATTTTATGATTAGCGACTGATTATTTTTCCTTAGACAACTCAATAAGCTATATAAATAGATAATGGGTGTTGCCTTGATTCCTTACCCACATGTTTGGACCAGATCCAGTATAATGTTTTTAGGTCCCAAATGATAACCTTGACCTGGATGGGTAACCTACTGGCTTGGCTATATGAGATTCAAGAAAGTCATACTACTCTAAACTCTTCACATGTATTATTGGTACTGGCTATAGAATATATTTTTTAAAGAAAAAGATGGTCTTGGTTATAAAACCTCCTAACTGAGGGAGCCAGATCCTGACCATGGTTCGAATCTTGATCCTGGCAGCTTGAGAAACACACCAGGCATGTGTGGGTGCGTGACCCAAATCTCAACAGGATGGAGAAATGGAGGAGAAGGGATTGTGGCATAACCATGCCCCATTGGGGGAATGCTTTCTCCCTCTCTGTCAGTCTCTCTCTCCCTCCCTCTGGCAAGCACATACACACTCTAGCAATTAAAGGGAAAAAAAGAGGTGTTGTTTGGTGTTTAGTGCATTTATTGACACATGCTTCATGTGATTATACCTAGAATATGTCATGGCATGCTTTATTATGATGGTACACCATTTTATCCAGCAAGCTTTTCATTTGAAAATGTTTAATTTCACCTTATTCTTAGCTCCAGTAGGTCTAAATATTTCTTGAGTTGCCAGGGAGTCATTATTCTGTGGTAAAATGCTACAAAGAACGTCACATGGAAGAATGGGAACTATGCTTATTTTACGAAGTGATGTATAACACAATGAAATCTGTTTTACAACTACTGTGCTGCATTTAATTATCTTCCATTTTTACTTTTAAAAATCCTGTAGTGATCTCATTTTCATTGGCTTCCAAGGGAGGTCAGTAATCTCCATCCTTTGAAGGTCAGCCAAATTTCCTTCAGAGAAAGCAGATTGACATAGATGACAGATAGAAACATCTGTCTAAATCAAAGCCATCATGCAAAATAGAGTTGATATTCCAGAGACTTCTCATATGAAGCTCTCTGCCATACATCAAAATTAGCAAAGCTGAGTAAGTGAAGTGGTAATTATGCTCACCATAAAATAATTATTGGGGTATGTCAAAGAATATGCATGAGTCATTGCCAAAAGGGTCACTGGGGGAAAAAAGAGGTCTGAGTTCTGGGGAGGAAGAGACATCAGGCAGCCTCCTAGGAGAGAAGGACACAAGGGGGACCTTGAACTGATGGCAGTTTTAAAGGAGAGATAGCATTCATGGGAGGAAGATGAAGATGAACAAACAAGGATGTACCTCTATCCTAGTAGGATTTCTACTCATAATATAGGGATTAAACTTAAAGATGTTCACTCCCGGGCCTGAAGAATTGGACCCACTTGTAAAGAGACTCTCCCAGTGGAAAAAGACAAGACTCAGGAATCAGACTGCTGAATGGGTGGTTTCCAGGGTTAAATATTTATATAAAATTAGCCACCATCTTGTGAAAGCTTATGACCAGTCCTGGTCCCATCCTGTGACCTAAACTCTGAAGTAGGGGTGCCTCAATAATGAGGTTAGAGGCCAGGCAGTGGCACAGTGGTGGCACAAGTACTCCCAGACAGGAAAGGTCTTGGATTTGCGTCCCGGTGCCTCCCTGAGCATGGCAGGTACAAGTACCCATGATCCGGTCAGCTGAAACTAAGAATGGATCATAGTATGGGGGAACCTTTTTTTGTGTGTCTTTCTGTCTTTCATAGAAGAAATGGACTTTCATTTTTGAAAAAGCTGACTTGAGATGTTTGGGGAAAGTCATTTATGACGAAGGATGTGAGAGATCTAAGCATCTCCTGAATCGGCACCAGAGGAAACAAGTTTATTGTACTCCCTGGACTGGACACATGGACAGCTTGTCCCACTAGTGGCACACCCAGGAACTTCCTCATACTCCTCAACCCATTTTTTCAGCCATTTTTTTCTGCCTATTTCACAAAGAAGGCAGACTTTGGGGTGTAAGGATAAAATCCTTTAAGTTTTAATGCACATTTGTGATGTGTCCTAAAAAAGAAAATTTTCCACAGAAGCGGTACCTCAAAGGGCATTTTTGTTGGGATTTTCAAGACTCAAATGTAATGGAAAGACCTTTTTGCTGTTATCTGTGGGTTATAATCTGCTTGCCATGCATCATACCCATAATTAAGGGAGAAAGCTCCTCAAGAAAGAGAAAGGACAACCCTAATGAAGAGTCTCCACTGAGAATTCCCTTTTATTGGTCCCTAGAGCCATGGTCAAGGGCTCTTGCTTCAGAGTAGGAACACCAACTCAGTGGAGTTGAAGAAAGCCCCTGAAGTTCTCTTGAACTCTTTGAGATCCAGACTCAGAACACTGAGGCCCAGAGAGAGGCAGAAGTCCCAAAATGCCAGACTGGTTTTTCAGTCTAAGGACCTGTCTCTTTCCAGGGGTGATTTCTGGCCTGCCTACCACTCAGGAAAGACCACATTTACTTCCAAAGTTAGCCTTACTCTCCAGTGCACACCAGGAAAATGGTTATCTCAACATAGCAATGGACCCCAACATTTATACCACAAATACCCACAGAAAATAGCAAAAAGTTCCTTCCATTACATTTGGGTCTTGACAATCCCAACAAAAACGCCCTTTAAAGTACTGCTTCTGTGGAAAATTTCCCTTTTAGGACACATCACAAATGTGCATTAAAACTTAAAGGATTTGATCCTTATACCCAAAGTCTACCTTCTTTGTGAAATAGACAGAACCTCTGTAAGCCTGGAAAGACAAGCCTGCTCAAAATCATTTATCCTCAACTCAGCTGCCGCAGCACTAGAAAATCCACCATTGGAAAAGGGTTCCTATGGGTGAGCCATTACATTAGGTATATAGTCTCTTTAGGATAATCCCTGGACTAGCAGCATCTAAAAGCTACCAACTAGGGGACCAGCAGTTAGCGTAATGGCTATGTCGCTGGACTCCCACGTAGTCGACCGCGGTTCGAGTCCCGCACCCGGCGGCTTAAACTCACGCCGGGCACGTGTGCGTACGTGCCCAAGATCCCGAGAGGAGAATGGAGGAGAAGGGATTGCGGCGTGGCCATCCCCCCTGGGGGGTGATTTCCTGCTTTCTATCTCTCTGTCTCTCTCTGTCTGTCTGGCGAGCGCACGCGCCCTATAGCAAAAACCGCTCCAAAAAAAAAAGCTACCAACTAGGAGGTGTTAACTCACTCACCAGTCACCAGACATCTGCTATAACAGCACAAGTTTTTAGCAACCATCTGAGGTAAGCAAGACTAAGAAGAGCCTGAGATGAGTTTGTTTAATGTATAATTTTAGCTAGGACCAAAAAAAGATTTTTTAAAGAGGGGAGTGGAACCAGAAGATGGCATAATGGTTACGTCACTGGACTCCACGTAGTTGACTACAGTTCAAAGTCTGGGCCAGGTAGCTTAAAACTCATGCCAAGTGTGTGTGCATATGTGCCCGAGATCCCAAGAGGAGAAATTAGGAGAAGGGATGGCATGACCATCCCCCCTGGGGGGTGATTTCTTGTTTTCTGTCTCTGTCTCTGGTGAGCACACATGCCCTATAGCAAAAATCTCTCTTAAAAGAAAAAAGGGGAGGGGGGAAATAAACTTTTTTAAGGTTTACCTGTCACTGAATGTGGCCTTTGCCAGAGAAGGTAATAAAGTTATTATTGACTGGTCTCCCTAATGTCAAAGCAGTACAGGTAACCATTACAATTAAATCTCATTTTGATCAACCATATTAGATAATATGGAAGATTAATATCAAGTTCTCATTGACTGACATGCTTCCACTCACCCTACAGGCCACAGGCTTCAAGACATCAATATTTTAGATGCCAAATATTGATTTCCTAAATCACTGTCTGATCTTTCTTTGCCTCCTCCCCCACCCCCAGCTTAACAAGAACATCTTTGTGACACAATTTCCTTGAGGAGATTATGATTTTTATCCTGAAGTCTCCTTTCTAATAGTTTTTCTCTGTATTCTAAGATGAACTACTAGCACTGTCCCAGAATACATGAAATTTCAAAAGCCTGAAACAACATTCCAAATTACATATTAAAATTTTCAGAGTACACAGTAATGTTCAGATACGACTCCGTAAGGTAAGCAGGGGGCATTGTTAAAAGTGACAGAATAAAAGTGGTAATTCTCTTCTAACCTCTCCTTTCATTGCAGTAAAGTGAGATAGAGATGGGACTAGAAACAAGAAGCAAAACATTTATGGTGCTCTGGTCGCAGATTTTTCACCATAAATGGCAAAAAGGAAGAGCAGATGAACACAATCTTAGATATTAGATTAGCATTTAATAAAGTTCTCTCTTCCTAGTATTGTAGCTAGCTCCTCTGACCAAATAAAGCTCTGTTTTTGAAGATGCACACTGTAGGAACCCACCCTCTGTTAAAAATAAAATGTAGATTCACCCTTGATTAAAATGGCTATGGTCAACACAGTTGACTCTCTGGACTTTATATACATATTGGCTATTGCTCAGGTATCTAAGGTAATTGAGAGGAAAATTGTAAGTGCTGAGATAGCAGAGCACAGATGAGAGGCAGACCCAGCTGCATAAGACCAAGGGAAGCAGGACTTTCCTACTAGAGCTCACACTCCTGGAAATTGTTCAAACCAGAATTAAAGTATTGAAAGTGGCTTCTAAGAATGGGGTGCCCACCCCTCTACCCAGCTGCAAAATAGGAATGCATAGGAAAAAGTCTCCTTTATTCCTATCTCTAATCATCTAAAGCTTCACCTTCCCAGGAGAGTGAAGCCCTAATCTCTCCCCTCAGGACCCAGAAAATGGTCATAAGAGAGGGTAGAACCCATCTCTAGAGTGTGTTTTGGAGGGTATGAGCCTACCTAGATACACCTGGGAAAGACATCTTTGGGTCTCTTGACCTTCCAACAAGAGGTTTCCTTATAGGTTGGCCACTGCTAAAACACTAAATATTGGGTACCAGCAGATAGCATAATGGTTACATCATTGGACTCCCACATGGCCGTCCATGGTTCAAATCTCAGACCCAATGACTTGAAACTCATACTGGATATGTGTGCTTGCATGCCCAAAGTCCTGAGAGGAGAAGGGATTGCAGCATGGCCATTCCCTCTGGAGGGTGAGTTCTCTCTTTCTGACTCTCTTGTCTTTCTGTCTCTACAGTGAGTGCACACACCCTAGAGCAAAAATCTCTTAAAAGACAAACAAAACCACCAACTATTATATTAACAATGTACTTGTGTTAGACTGAATAACAGCCCTCAAAGATATGAGGTCCTAGTTCCTGGCACCTATAAATGTTATCTTGATTGAAGAAAGGTCCTTTACAGATATGATTAAGTTAAGGATCTTGAGATGGGGATTTATCCGGGGTTATCTGGGTAGACCCTAAATACAATCAAAATTGTCCTTACACGAAAGGCAAAGGGAAATCTGACCCATACAAGAAAAGGAGACAGCCAGACCACAAATCAGATTTGGAGTACTGCTCCACAGGTCAGGGCCCCAAAGATGAAGAGGCCAGGAACAGATTCTCCCTGCAGAGGGAGTCGGCCCCACTCACAACCTGATTTCAGCCCAATGATAGGACTGATTTCAGACAGAAGATCTCTAGGACTGCAAGAGAATACATTACTGCTATTTTAAGCTACCAAGTTTGTAGTAATTTGTAAAAGCAGCCGCAGGAAACTATATGATGCCCAAACACTGGAGAAAACAGCAAAACCAAGAAGGTAAGGACAAAGAATGCTATGGAGTGAATAGTGTCCTACAAAAACTCCTGTGTTAAAGCCCTAACCCCAATGTGCCTGTACTTGGAGCTAGAACCTTTAAAGAGGTAATTAAGGTCAAAATTAGCTCATAAAGGAGGGACACTAATTAGATAACACTCATGTCCTAAGAAGAGGAAGCGACATAAGGAGTGCACATAACAGAGGAAAGGCCAGGTGAGGACACAGCGGGCAGGGGGCCATCTGCAAGCCAAGGGAAGAGACCTCAGGAGAAACCGAACCTGCTAGCACCTTGATCTTGGACTTCCAGCTACCAAAACTACAAGAAAATAAATTTCTGTTCTTTAAGCTGTGCAGTCCATGGTATCTTATTACAGCAGTTCTAGCCAATTGATATACAAAGCTAACAAAGAAGACTCCCTTGAGGGGTTGGGTTCCTTAAAGAGATAAAGCCAGGATAGTCCTACCTCCCTGGTCTTCAGAATCCACTGTAAGAAGAGTTGATACTGAGTCAGTAGTAGTATTCTGGCTGGTGGTGAGGAAAGGGAGAACGTTCCAGACAGAAAACCAGCAGGAGGAAAAGTCTAGCCCGACACTACCATTTTCAGAAAGCATCTTCCCCTACGAGTGCAGAGAGAGCACTGCTTTCATGTTCAGATGTGTAACACAGTGGCTAATCAGACGCAGGAGTGATGTCTGAGCCCACGGGCCAAGTTGCTACCTTCCGGAGGGTCACTGTCACTCACGACTGATGGCTGCCTCTGTAACCTTAGTCAAGTGCATGCATGGTGGGCAGACTTCAAGGAGATGGAGGGAAATAAAAGATTTAAAACACATTTTGAAGCTTGTTTCCAGTCCCAAACAGCACTTGACATGGGCAGAGCCCAGATTCAGTCCCTGTCATCTAGATAATAACAAAAGGGAAGCAGAAAAGCCTGCAGAAGGGTGCTCAGTTTTTGCTAGGGAGATATTCTTCCAGCAGCTCTTCGCCTAAGAAGTGTTCCTTGCAACACAAATGCCAGGGAGAGTTACACCGACTTTCCCAGTATGCAGAGAGCAAACCAGAGAAGGGGCCAGAGGGCTCACTGAGATCCAAAAGAAAGATGAAGGGTTTTCTAATACCGTCAGGAAGCCGCCGGCACAGAGACAGCCAGTGTGCTGGGTGGAGCCCTGCCAGCAGTGCTCATACATCATAGTCCCTAAAAGAAACCATGACACTGGATCAACACCTGACCAGGGGCTGTTACACTTGGCCCAGGTCCCACCTACCTGCCCCAAGTGCTGAGAGTCCAATGCCTTAGCAACCTTGTAACACATCTGCACCTAGGAAGTGTCACCCCCACACCCCCAGCTGTTTATGGGACCTCCCTGCAGCTCTTCAGAGGACTTGGAGTCCTGGACCTTTGTGTGGCACACGCAGGTAAAGGAGATGCTGAATGTCACTCTAGATGAGGCATGACTGCCCTGGTGACAGTGGGAATGGCATGGGCACAGAATATCTTGAACCTGTAATACTGGGTAGGGAGCAAACCCAGAGGAGCCTGGAGTCCCGGGAGTCAACTGGTGAGTTGAGAAAGATCTAAATAGCAAAATATCTCCTATTATAGCAACGGCTTCCTAGTTCCCTGTCTTCATATAACCCTTGTCAACATGTTTATTTTGCTGATGGTAAGTTTTTCATTTTTTTTTTTTTAAATTGCCAGTAGGCATGTGTGCTTACCAGAAAGAGAAAAGGGAGAAGAAAGGGAAAAAGTGGGAAGGAAGGGAACGAGAAAGCACACCCTAATGGGTAAGGTGATGTCACTATCCCACCTCCATCTTCTTCAATGGGTAAGGTGATGTCACTATCCCACCTCCATTTTCTTCATCCTGTCAAGATTTGGGGCACTCACATACACTCATGTGGTGTGTTTTCTCAAGCCACCAGGGTCAGGATTTGAACCACAGTTGGCCATATGGGATCTAGTTCCCAATGCCTAGTGTTTAACCACTGAGCCTTGGGCCAGCCCTAAAATATTTTATCTTTAAAACTATTTTAAACTTCTCTAAATAAACATCTAACCCCCCAAATTCCCCAACTGACAACCTTCAGAGACTCCTTTTTACCACATAAAGCCCGAATTTCTAAACATACAAAACCCTTCATGAACTCTTTGTGTTAGTGGCTGAACCAGGACATAAAATCCGAATTCCGTGAGTCAAAGTCTCATTCTTACCTCCCAAACATGCTTCTCCATATCCAGGGAGGTGGACTTGGCTCTGCCCTGCTGAGGATTATGTGGGAGGAACATAGAAGACAAACATCCTTGTTCCCAGGTGGGGTACTTTATTCAGAACTTCCTTTAAAGTTTAACTATCTTAAAACTTAGATCACTCCTCTCTCCTCCCTTCCTAGCAATGGTGGGATAAGATGGCTGTGGAGGTCTCCTTATGATTAGAAAGCAGCATCCTCTTTCTTCCTTCTCTTAGAAAGCCAAGAAGGAACCAGGTAGAGTCCAGGAGAGAGGAGCTAAGGATTCCATCTTGACTGCTCTGGTTGGATTTAGAGGAGCTCAGCCAAGGTTTGGCCCAGGTGCAGGACACAGCAAAGGCACATAAATCGGGGTCGGGGACAAAGCCCAGGCTGGTAATAGCCAGTCCCTTTCTCAGAGTGTTCCTCAGGAACTCACAGTGGTAGCAGGGAACAGGATAGGATTTGGAATTTTAGGATCTTGCCTGTATTTCCTTTGCAGATGTGACCCATCAGCAGGTCTTCAGTTGCCACCAAACAGGGATTAATTAACCTTTGGGCCATCCAACAACATACTAGCTCTCCCCCAAAATGTCATATAACCCTGTTAATCTAGGGCTCCATGTGGACTGATCTCACTACAACTCACAGTGGAAAAACAAACTAATAAACCATGACATAACAACAAAGAGTAAATAAAGTCTATTTAATTTCTATGTCCTTTTTTCAAAGAACTCCAATGGAAATCCAATTCATACTCCCCAGTTTTGCCAGAAGTTTCCTGAAGGATGCAGAGAAAAAGAGATAGAGAGGCTCAGGCTACTTACTCATTATTCTTTTTATCAATCATATTATATAACACATCTGTCTATAATCACATAGAAGGTCTTTGTCTGAAGTCCTCATTCCTTTTCACACTATTGTAAGAGCCTCTAATTCCAAAATTGACCACTCTAAGTTACCACCCTGACTAAAATCCTCACCAAGTGACCATAGCTAGAAGACATTCATGTCACCAGCCCCACACTCCAGCTTCTTTCTTTCTTTCTTTCTTTTTTTAGAGAGAGAGAGAAAGAGATTTTTGCTGTATGGCATGTACACTCACCAGAGAGAAAGTGAGAAATCACCTCTGGGGGTGGGGTGGGGTGGCCATACTGCAATCGCTTTTCCTCAATTCTTAAGGCAGCTGGATCCCACGCTGACTCAGTGTACAGTCTGAGTCCTGGACCTGGCAATTTGAAAATCACACCAGGTCCATGAGTACCCAGTATCCCAAGAGGAGAGTGGAGGAGAAGGGATTGCAAGGTGGCCACTTGGCATGAGTTCTCACTTTCCCTCTCTCTCCAGCGAGCACACACACCTTACAGCAAATTTTAAGATAATAATAGAAAAGTCGCTTCCTTGGCCAGATGGTGGTGCAACAGTAGTGCAACAGGACCTAAACAGGAAAGTCCAGGGTTTGTAACCCAGAATCTCCCTGTGCATACGAGGCTAGCTAGGGCTCGTGGTGGATTGTGGGATGAGACCCCTATTCAGAGAATGGGAACCTTTCTCTCTGCACTCCCTCTTCTCTCTCTCTTTCTGCCCCTTTCTTGTGGAAGGAAGAAAGAAAGAAACTAAGGTTACCTCCTCTGTGACACCTCTACTAGCATTTCCAGCAGTCATTCTCTTCATTTTGGCCCCATCCACACAGCACACAGCACAAGCCCCTGTTCCGTGTATTTTAACCAAGGCCATCTTTCTGATGGGATGGCCCTATCCTCCAGCCTGATTCCCAGGCCAACACAGAGGCTGTTGCGGAATGAAGAAAAGCATGAGAATCAATTAATGCAACGGACAAAAAGTAGACACTGAGATTGATGCTCCCCAAAGATGAATTTTGTTATTAATCCACAAGAAATGGCTTCTCAGGGGTCTTAACTGGATATAGCAAATGCCATAGGTGCCAGGCAGTGATGCAGCGGTAACCAGCTGAACCCACAGGATAGGTCCCTGGTCCTTGTCCTGGGGCCTCCTCTGTGTGACAGGTGAACATGCCTGTGACTCTGGCTGGCTGAGGTTGAGGGTGGATTGTAGTGTAAGGACCCTATGTCTCTGTTTCTTTCTCTCTTCCTCATCCTCTTTTTCTCTCTGTGTCTCTCACTCATAGAAGAAAAAAAGGTTTTACAAAATCCCATAAACTCTGAAAAATAATTTTTCAGGAAAAGAGAACAAGGTATTTTTTCCAATATATTAAAAAGACATAGAGATGAATAGAACTGAGCCTTTTGGAAAAACGTATACCTACAAATGTTTCCATGGATCTGGGTTGTTTTTTCCATATGTTCAGTTTTTAGTTATTTACCTTAAAAAAAGAAGATACCCTATAGAAAACTATCCTTTGCTACAATAAGATACAACCATTATAGCAGCCCTTAAAATCTTGTTGGTTTAAAGGACAAGAATGTGATTTGGATCCTATAAGTTTTGCAGTCCTGTTCGAGCCCAAATAAACATTTTCAATCAACATTAGTGCTTTCAGAAATTTTATATCTGCCATATAAGAGACACTAGTGTACAAGTTGGCAGAAAAGAAAAAAAAAAAAAACTGTCACCTTTACCATACATTATCATCTAAATGTGCTAAAGTAAACATTTAGTGTAGGTTGATACCCTACCCTACTAAGCAGGAACACAAAATAGTATTCACATTCAGTAGCAACTGATTTTATATACTAATTTGTGTTACTGGCTCTTCCTAAGACAGCAAACAGTGTCAAGAATAAAGAAATGGGGAAGGACATTTTGAGGAGGGATACGGACACAGAGCATTGTCGGGACAGGGAGGTAGTGTTGTTATATTTTGATCAACTGGAACAGGGAGAAATGTTCACTTTCTAAGCTAAATAATGTGACTGAATGTATAAAAAAAAGTAAATAAACAAATAGGTTTTAAAAAAGGTTAACGGGAACCAGCAGTTAGCGTAATGGCTATGTCGCTGGACTCCCACGTAGTCGACCGCGGTTCAAGTCCCGGACCCGGTGGCTTAAAACTCACGCTGGGCGCGTGTGCGTCCGTGCCCAAGATCCCGAGAGGAGAATGGAGGAGAAGGGATTGCGGCGTGACCATCCCCCCGGGGGTGATTTCTCGCTTCCTATCTCTCTGTCTCTCTCTGTCTGTCTGGCGAGCGCATGCGCCCTATAGCGAAAATCTCTCCAAAAAAAAAAAAAAAAAAGTTAACAAAATATAACAACATTAATATGATTAAATAAAAATGATTGAAGAAGTCTTAAAAAAAGAAATTACTTGTAATAAGAAAGAGGAGAACCATGTTAAAATTGACTGCAGTGTCTCCTCAGACAAGGTAAAAGATCAAACTGATAGAAAATGCTATTTTAGTTCAATAGCTTTCTATAGTCAAAATGTAGACACATAGCCATGAATTTCAGGTAGGACCCAATTAGGTCTTCCAACATGGCAGCTGTCATCAGCCACAAGACACTCGATCAGTGGGCAAGAAAAGATAGGAAGGGCCAAGTTCTAACCACAGACACTCAGGAACACACAGCCGGGCATCTAGAAGAATTTCCACCTGTCCATCCTGAGCATCTTGGCATTCTTAGCATTCTGCCACCTGACTGCCCAAGTACAAGACCCGAGAAGGAAGGTAAGTAATCCTGGCTTCTCTTTCCTCTATCAAATATGTGGCCCTCTATTTCATGAGTTTCATAGTTCTTAAAGCAAGAAACAAAATTCTATATAAACATGCTGCCTATACATTAAAATAAAACAAAATGGTCACCGGCTGTGTGGGCACTTGTATATTTGTGGCATAGTGTGTACATGCAGAGTGTGTGTTTGTATAAGAGAGAATGACTGACAGACTAAGGCAGGCAGATGATGGAAAAGACAGAGAGAACGGATGGCAAAACTATGTACTTGAAAAGAAGTTGAGAAGTACACAGTATTACAAAGCATGAGCTGATATTCAACAAGGAGATCACAAAGAATGAATAACCTAAATAAGGAGTCATGTGGGAAGGCATCCACCTGAAGAGAGAGAAGAGAAACTAGCAAAAGCAAGAGTGACTTTACACAGATACAAGATAAGGAGACACTAAGCAGGGCTGTCCCTGAGGGATGTGTGTCTGGCAACTGTTTTTACAGTCACTATATAAATTATTTGATTTTTTAAAAAGTTTTAAAAAGTTCATGGGCCTACAGGAGGTATAATGATTTCTCAGTGACGATTATAATAATGGATAAAGAAGAGACATTTCATTCTTGTTCATTGTCCAGTCACTGTAAGGGAAGATAGTTCGTAGTATCTAGGCACTATGACTTCCTGTGCAGGTGCAGGACCCATCTCTGTGCTCGTTGTTGTTAGCTGTGCCAATTTCACATTTCTTACTAGAAGCAAAGGATAATGATGTTGTTACTACTCACAACACTATGGCAATTCAGAATTTGTATTTGATGGCGTAGATCTTCTTGTCTGCATTTTCCTAATGCCATTTATTTAGTGCTGGTTACATCATCACCCATCATGGTGTATCATCCAGCCAGCCACCATGAATTTGAGCTTCCAATGACTCTCTCAAAGGTTATTACTATGTTTTGTAGGTGATGACCACAAAGGCTTGCCCAGAGTATGTAAGAAAAATATGAATGTCAATTCATTTTCTTTGTTTTCTTTCTTTCTTTTTTTAAATGCCACACAGCTCAGGCACTTACGAAAGAGAGAGTGAGAGAGAGAGAATTCTCTCCTCCCACCAACATGGCCTGGTCACACTGCAATCCTTTTCTTCCATTTCTCCATCCTATTGGTATTTTGAGCACACATGAACATATGCTCGGTGTGTTTTTCAACCTACCAAAGCAGGATTTTGAACCACAGTTGGCCATATAGAATCTAGCTCCTGTAACTTCTAGGCTACGGGCCAACTCAATGTTCATTCATTTTCTGAGTATGTTAAATCCACTGCTTGGAATCTTAAACATAGAACAGCACATTTTTCAACCATATCTTAGAGTAATCACTGCATTCCTAGAATGTGAGTTCTTGCAACATTGACAGCACCTCTGCCTTCCACACACTACTGCCAGGAGAGGCAAGAGAAGAAGAGTAGTCCTATCTGTGCAAGGAACTTCTGTCTCTCACCAACATGGCTAGGGCAGGGAGAGTTCAATGTCAACACACTGACTAGAGACAAGAGAGAGCATCAATCAGAAGAGTCTGCCATTGCCGAACAAGTCTCCTAAGTTCTCTAAGGCCAATGACATGGATAAACGCTCAGGAAAGGGGTTTAACCATCCTGGTGCCAATGATGGGAGGTGTACAGGGGAAAGAATGTGTAATGTGCTGGAATGCTATAAACCAGCTGCTATTCTGTAATAGGACATGACAGGCTAGGAGTTGATACATGAATCCCACATATGGTTTAAGCCCAATTGCTGGCAGGGAGGTGTGGATATACCAGAGCCCTGAATTTATAAGTCCTCCATGAGTGAGAGTCAACTAAATCAGCATGTCTGTACACGTATGCTGGCTCAAACTCACATAGTTATGGTTAAGACTAGGCTATCCTGGAGAACGGTCACTTCTCAGGCAACCCTCCTGGAATTAAGACCAGGGCAGAGGCCCCAGGATGATCCCATAGTATGAATCCTGAAGCTTCTTGGAGCATCAGTTCAGGCCCACATGACAGATGGGGAATAGAGATCAGACAATACCTAAGGGGGAAAATGGAGTTCAGCCAGAGTCCACAAGGATATGGGCTCCTGACCAGATGGCACTGCCAACCCAGCTCTTCCTAAGAACTTTGAAAATGTTGAGGAAGGCACCAAATCATGGTAAGCACTGAGGGACAGGGCCCAGAACAGACATCTTGATGTCCAAGGGTTGTGCTGATATTAAGGATAATCAGCTATATCTACCACCAATTGGAAAAGGGAGAGAGAGGGTGTGTAAGCAAATTGTCCAGTATGCAACTACTAAGTGATAGAGTCTGATCCACTCAGTCTGACTCTAGAACCTGTGCTCTCTACTGTGAAACTTTCTATAAAGGTTAAAGGTTTTATATTCAAACACACCTGGGTTTGAATCACTGCCCTGACAATTATTAGTCTGTGACCTTTACAGAAGGGACAATACCTTCATCATAGGATTGTTTTGCAGGAATCGGCTAACTTTTGTTGCAAAGGACCAGATGATAACTTTTTTAGATTTTTGTGGTCTACGTGGTCTCTGTTAGAATAAGCCATTCTTAGCATGAAAATAGCCATGGACAATATGGAAATGAATGTTGCTGTGTTCTAACAAACCTGCACAAAAACAGAGAGAGGAATGAGTTTGGCCTATAAACCTTAGTTTGCCAACTATTTGCCTTGAGAATTAAATTGAATAATGCCATTAAGTGTTTTATAATGCTTAACCTGCACTTGGTAAACACTCAATAAATAGGAGCTGTTACTATTACACCCATAAAATGACTACCTTTTAAACTTTTTGGTCCTAATATGCCTGGCATTTATTTTTTCCAGTATCATTATTTTATAGTTACTTTATTTGTTCTTGAGAGACAATAATGGACAGATGAAGGTTTCATTACTTGAGTTTTTTTTTTTTTTTTTCTCATTACCGTTATTTCTCAAAATTTTGTTGGGAACCAGCAGTTAGCGTAATGGCTATGTCGCTGGACTCCCACGTAGTCGACCGCGGTTCAAGTCCCGGACCCGGTGGCTTAAAACTCACGCCGGGCGCATGTGCATACATGCCCAAGATCCCGAGAGGAGAATGGAGGAGAAGGGATTGCGGCATGACCATCCCCCCTGGGGGGTGATTTCTCGCTTTCTGTCTCTATGTCTCTCTCTGTCTGTCTGACGAGCGCACGCGCCCTATAGCGAAAACCTCTCCAAAAAAAAAATTTTTTTTGTTTAGAGTTATTTTTCATCTAAAAACTATCATTGTCTTTGAAGTATGTGTATCAAAAGGAACTAGTAGTTCGTAGTCTAGTTTTGTTATGTATTTAAATGAAATGTTTCCACTCATTCATATTTCTATTTCAGCAATGCAAAGTATTGAAAATGCTAGATGCCATAAATAAAGTTTTTTGAAAGTTACATTTCAAATCTACATTGTATCTGTGGAATGGATAAATGTTTGTTACCATAATGTCTGTCTGCTTCTCATAGCTATTTATGGCATTGTTTATTCAGAATCTACACAGCATCTTTCTTTTGTGATAGCAGTTTTTGTCTGTGGGAGACGATTCCTCTCTCTATTCTCTTCTTGTGGTTTAAAACAACTTCCATGAGTGTCTGCTGATCTTGGACCCAAGCTGTGAGGATTGGTCACTTCTGTTGGTCTTATTTCCAATGGTCAGAAGGACATTAGTCAGACAGAATAGAATCAACAAGTAGGGAAGAGCAGAGGCCTGGCATAGAGGGTCAAGGGCTTATGATGAGAGTCTTAATCCCCAACTATCCCATATCCTTGTCCTTCCATGGATTTAGTTATAAAAGACAAGGAATTCCCCCTGGCCTAAGCAAATTTCAGTTGATCTTGGACTCTGACATCACCCTTGGGTGGTATGAATCACCCCCACTTGGCTTATCCCAAGGGAAACTTCTCCATCTGCCACTTAGCAGATGTGTGGCTTTGGCATCATAGGAAGTAACTTCCAGTGACTAAATCTCATTCAATAGTAGACCTTGGCTCAGTGTTTTCTTTCATCCAGAAAACCAGATGGAACCAACTGGGTCAGGAAGAGAGTAGCTTCCAATGAACAGGCATGGTTTTTACATTTATCTTTTACAACTAATACAGTTGGTAATATTATACCCGGTGGCTTAAACTCACGCTGGGCACATGTGCGTGTGTGCCCAAGATCCTGAGAGGAGAATGGAAGAGAAGGGATTGTGGCATGGCCATCCCCCCTGAGGGGTGATTTCTCTATTTCTGTCTCTCTGTTTCTGTATCTTTTGGGTGAGCGTACACACCCTATAGCAAAAACCTCTCAAAAAACAACAACAACAACAAAAAGAAATTGGGGGTTATTAAATAATGGCTTTATGGTTTTTCAGGGACTGGGTCCTGGTTCTCAAAAAAAAGCCCATTATGCCCCCCCCTCCCCTTTGTGATCCAAAAAAGATTAAAAAAAATTCCTTGTCTTGCCTTCTAGTAATCAGTGCATCTGCAGTGAGATTAGAGGGTCCTAGCTGGCTGAGACCCAACAATGTAGAGCCACACTTGACTCAGAAAAGTAGCCAGCCACACCAGGGCTGGCTGTGATCTGTCAAGCTACAGAGCAGATGCTGCTGCCCTGGAGTTTTCTGAGAGACATTGTTGTCCCTCTCCACCAGGAAGTGCCTCTGCAAGGCAAAGAAACAGAGACCAGACACCCAACTTCATAAAAACTAACAAGTGTCTAATCCCCACGGCAGCTTGCTTGTACAGCTGTAGCAGGTGCAGGTGACATCCCCTTTGCCCACATGCTTGCCAATCATAACACTCAGAAGAACACTGTTTTACAAAGAAACCAAACGCCTCCAGGGAGTCTTTCCAAAAGTGATTTGAGAATGCCCTTCCTCTCAAGATTACTTGGTCCAACTACATTCATCTTACTAATATTCTTCTGTCAGAGACTGAATTTCAGACAACAAAACTCTATTTTCCAGAATTGTTCACATTGTAACTGCCTATTAATTACCTCTGCTTTGTCAGCTGGCTTCCCACACAGGGCATAAATGTTTAGTCTGCAGTTTGTATAATCATTCTCCTGCTTCATAATTACTCTCCAGAATGACTTAACTCTGAAGGCACCACCACAAAGTCTGTGCATTTTACATTCCTCTAATCGCGCATTATCAGATCTGTATTCATAACACTTTGCCAGGGAATGAAACAAATCTTTAGAGGCTGACTCCATAGCCAGAGAGCCAAATCCCCCATGACTGACTACAGTTTGAATCCTGGTCCTCATGACTTGAAAAGAAAAAGAGGGACCAGCAGATGACATAATGGTTACATTGCTGGACTTCCACACAGTTCACCACGGTTCAAGTTCTAGACCCGTCAGCTTAAACACACTGGGTGCATATGCGTGCGTGCCCAAAATCCTGAGGGGAGAATGAAGTAGAAGGATTTGCAGTGTGGCCATCCCCTCCTGGGTGGGGGGGTGGTGATTTCTCACTTTCTGTCTTTCTATCTCTCCCTGTCTCTCTGGCAAGTGCACGTATCCTACAGTAAAAGTCTCTCTTAGAAAAAGAAAGGAAGGAAGGAAGGAAGGATGGATGCAATGCTGGTCTTTTGCACAAGTACACAATTTTACATCTACTTTTGAGGGTTTTGGGATGGGAGCCAGGAAGGAGAGTTCTGGGGATCAGTGAAAGATAAAAGATGCCTTTTTTGTTCCCACTGTAGACACGGAAGATGGAATTTTCACATATCACAAGGCAAGAGGACATCACCGCTCTAGTTCCCAAATAGGCCCTGTCCAAGTTGGAATATGAGCTTTGAGAAGTCCCCGTTGACACTGCACACTCAACAACCATGCTTAATCTTCCACTGGACTTGGCTCAGTGGAGTCAGGAAGGATGGGTCCACCCAATGGAAATGGACTTCTGGCTTCAAGGTAAAAGCAGAAAGGATGGCTCAGAAGGAAAGGTGGATTCAGGGATGGTTACCATGTCACAGTGTATCTTTCATGGTGCAGGGAGAAACTTATCCTAGTCAGGCCCTCTATAGTCTAATGTACTAGCTATTTCTAGCACTATCTCCAACTATTCACCATCCTAAAGCTTCATGTCAGCCAACTTGGCTTACTCACTTCACTCTAGTGCACACAGATCTTTCAATACCCCTGTGATTCTACTCATGCCTTCTGCCTTCTGGCATGCTCCCCCCCCCCTTTCAAAACTCAATTAAAATCTACCTCTTCCTAAGAGAGTTTATTTTTCTACCAGCCTCAAATAATCTCATCTCTCTGAAACAACTCCATACCTTCCATTTATAAGTTAACCATGTTCCTGACTCTATTGTTATCCTAAGATGCCATTTGTATTTTTGTGATCACTTAACTTTGCATGGTTGATGTATTTTCTCTACAACATAACTTCCTTTAAGGCAAGGATTTTGTATCATTGTTTTCACATCTCTCACAGCATCAACAATACTCAAAGTGTCTTTCATTTTCTTTAGTGTATTTGCCACATCACACCCAGAATATACAGATTCGTTGCCTTCCTAACAAATACCAGAATGAAGAATCAGTGGACCTGTGATTCGACCCCTTTAGCAAACATCATTTAGTTCATTTATTATTGGTACTATAACTTTAGGAGTTGCATTTGTTTCCTTTCTTTTGTATTTTAACTGTATGCTGACTACCAGAATGTGGTAGTAAACGTTTTTGGTTTGTTTTGTTTTGCTAGACTGAGGGCCAAGTTGCTTGCTACCCTGTAAAAAGAGAAATTAGTCATGGTTATTAAAAAAAGGAGAACATATTCAAAGTAAATATTGGTGCATGAGATTGCTTTCCATTCAAAATCTGAATGCCCGCAGGAGACTGAATTTGTAAATATTTACCATAACTTACGGTGAAAAATATTAGCTTCCTAAGCTATATCAATACCAAAATATCCACTTTCTGTATGCCTGCCCAGAGTTCTAGCCTGTGGCTGGTAACATACCCTCTGCCTTCAATTAACCTCATAAGCGAGGTAAAGCTGAGTGTACTTATTCAAGGGGAGGGAGGAAGGAGAGAGATGGGGGGAGAGGGAGGAAAACCAGAGGTAGGGGTTGGGGGGGGGGGGGAAGAAGGGTGGTTGTGGGGAGAGAAAGAGAACAAAAATAAGGAACTTGAGAAACTAAAGGCTTTCTATCTAACAAAAGTACTGCTTTCAATGGTGTCTGAAGTCCACTATACGAGTTAAGTAAAACAACCTAAGAAGTGTGACATTTTATAAAGAGCCTGGACAAGGATGACGAATTCCCAAAGCTGATAGTTTCACGCCTTACACAAGACTCATTCTACTCCAACATGGGGAACACCCACCATCCCCACCACAGCTCCGGCCACATGATGGCTTTGTACATTGATTCCCAGGACCTCACGGGGAAGGTCATGGCAGAACTGGAATTCTCACTATGGTCACACCACCCAGAAGCCAGCTGCCCACTCATCCCCACGGCCTTATTCCCTTCTCCTATCCTCCCCATCTTTGTCTCTTGAGCCTATATCAACAACCTCCATTTTCATGTTGAATCAACCTGGGTCCAGAAATTGACACCTTTCTGAGCTCCACAAAGAAAATCACTAACACAGAAACAATATCACTTTCACTGAAGATGCTAGAGAAGAAGGGAGGTAGGGCAGGTGGCATATCTCACAGCAATTTACCCCATCAAGTACTTGTGTTCTTCCTAAAGGCCCTTCCTTGGCTTCTGTGAATTATTTCCTCTCCTCCTTGGCCCAGCAGAGCCCAGGCTCCTGCCACTGTTACCTCCAGTACCAGAATCGTGCCTGAGAAGGGACAGGGAGTGTTCCTTCTCCATCCCCTAATCCATATAGGGTACACGTTCTGCTTTCACCTAAACAGTCTCTGGTAAGATTTTAGGCCATGGAAGGTGTTTGGGGCCTTAATTTTTCTGCAAATCAGACTGTCCCAATTCTCCAGCCCATTCCTCCTCTTGATAGCTTCCATAAGTCTTGAAGCCAGCTGAGCTCAGTCTCTAGAATAAGGCAAGAGGACAGTGCCAGAGGGAGGTGAGAAGTGAGGAAGATTTCCTTTGGAGCACATCTCTCTCCAAGCCCCCTTGAACCCTGTGTCCCACTGACTTCTGGTTATCCATGTTTTTAAACCTCCAAATGCCTCACTCCTCCAGATATCTTTTGCTTTCCCCAACTCTCTCCAACAGCAACCTCTTCTTTCATATAGTTCCCAGCTCCTTTTTTTCATGGTACACTAATTTAAACCCATTAACTATTCGCCTTCCTTCTTCCAGTGGAATAAAAGAACCACGATCTCATAAATAATAGGAGATGCTTTCCTGGCTGGACTGGAAGCGAGGGCTCCTGAGATGCCTGAAGAAATCCAGTCTTGCTTTTTCCCTGTCTGCTCAATCCTGTATTTCTGTCTTCTGGTTCAACCTGAATCTTGCTAAGAGTGGTTGGATATGGAAAAAGAAAAAAAAGACAGGCCACATAATTTGTAGGAATCAGTATAAAGGGAAAATGTGGGATGCAGCTCCGTGTTCAGAAATTAACAATTTCAAGACAGTGACCACAGGCCATTAAACCAAATAGGGAGCCCTCTGACCATGGAGCCCTGTGGGACTATACGGCTCACATGCCCATGACCTAGCCCCGATACGAAAAGTCACAGAAATTGTTGCTGTTCACATGAAATGAGTGCCATTTGTGGTCAATCACCATGCAGCCCAATAACAATTGTGTATTTCATAATTATGTAAGTGAAAATATGTAATCATTCCATAAACACTGCTTTGTACTACAACAATGCAAGGCATTGTTTTTACTAGCTTTCTGGTTGACTTTGTTGAATGGCATACTGGTTACAGAACCAAACCCTGTTCACATGCAGACAGTCTTGAGAAGAACCCTGTAGCAATGCATCCACTGACAAGTTTTAATTTGAAGACACTACAGATGATGTGACTCAGAAAAACTTGCCTTAAAAACCACCAGCCATGACCAGCAATACATTTGGGAGTTGGGAAAAAGTCTCATTTCTTCCATTTAACTCAGGACAAACTAGTTCGTTGAAGTTATACTGTGGGTCACATTAAGAAAGGTTGTTTCTAGACTTTGGGATTTTATAGACTAGGAAAATTTCAGCAATGAATGCAAAGTTGACACATTTTAACTTTGCCACATAAGGATATAAAAACATTAATCCATTTAAAAAATTTGGACATTTACAAGAAAAATAACATGATTTCAAAATAAAGACAGTTCTCTAAATCAAATGAATTTGTTATGAGCCATTCACACCATCACAATTTTTCCTTACTTAGCCAGAGACCAGTGAAAATCTTTCTTATATTGGCATGGTTGGTGAACTGGCACATACTGTTTCAGGGTCAGTGGTTGTAGGATATCTATAAGAAGAATAGAAATATTTTGCTTTAACTTAGATGATGCCTTAAGATTTGTGGTTGGGACCGACAGGCGGCATGGTGGTTAAGGTGCTGCACTTCCGCATGGCTGACTGCAGTTCAACTCTTGGACCTGGTGGCTTGCTTTCTCACGTTCTAGTCAAATTAAAATTAAATTAAATTGAATTAAATAGTTCTTTAAAAAAAAGTTTTGTGACCAATTGTTGACTTTAGAGAAACTATTTTTTTTTTGGAGAGGTTTTCGCTATAGGGCGCGTGCGCTCGCCAGACAGACAGAGAGAGACATAGAGACAGAAAGCGAGAAATCACCCCCCAGGGGGATGGTCACGCCGCAATCCCTTCTCCTCCATTCTCCTCTCGGGATCTTGGGCACGCATGCACACGCGCCTGGCGTGAGTTTTAAGCCACCGGGTCCGGGACGCAAACCGCAGTCAACTACATGGGAGTCCAGCGACATAGCCATTACGCTAACTGCTGGTTCCCGAGAAACAATTCATTTTGATATTGTCTTCCAGATATAAGCTTCCCCCTACCTCTATTGCCCAGCTCCATTCCTTAGAAATTTGGTTAAACCTGGCCCAAACTTCAAGTCTAGGTCTTTGCACCCACAGAAGCTTTCTGCATGTTCTGAGTACCTGTGATTTGGGTCATTCTTTGCCCCCTTGTTCCAGTGTTCATATGGAATGTCTCTGGCTCGAGTCTAACCACCGTTGCTATTAAGAAAAAAAATCAGTTCAAGCACTTCATGATTTATTCAACTTCTTCAGATTTGTTGGGCATGTGGTCTTCTACCATATTCCTTAATCACCCCTATTTTCCCTTTTCTCATCCCTTATCTCCTTAGAACAGATAAACCCTCTTTCTTTTACAGAAGAATTCTGCCCCCAAGCAGATGCCTTGAATCTTCATCATCTATCCTGGCAAGGCTTCCAAATGAATAGGATTCCTTTCCTAAAATCATTCTGGTGGATTTGATGGTTTCCTTATTTATTACAAGCTATGAACTAATTCTGCATACTCACTGGAACTATCCCTGGTTCCTTCAGCTTTCCATGTTCTCCTGCTCACCTAAATGAATACACTGCTAAGGGTCTGTACCACAACATGTAACCCTTTGTGCTGGATACTTTGCCAGGGTGTCTTGTCTAATCATCTCACCCCCTCAATGAGGTTGTAACCTATCTGTGAGTGAGGATGGTAATTCTTACACTTCCAATCATTCATTCAACAAGCAGATTTTGGGTCATCAACCATGTGTCAGGCATATTTAATTCAGTTCATAAGGTCAACCTAAATAGAAGGTTGAGGCATAATAAGTGAAATAAAAGTAGTTCTTCTGAGCCAAGGCTTAGGATGAGTCATCTGATGAACAGACTCTGGTTGCCCAGATCATATGCTCATCGAAATGACCACTGATAAAGCTGGTTTATGTAACAAAGAAAAGGACAGGAAGAGGAGAGGTTACAAGTTGTTCATCGAGTGTTTATATTGGACCATCTAAAATAATGCAGAAAACTGATTGGCTATCCCTTATTCTTTACATCATGAACTGGAGACCACTGGGATGACAAACAGGAGTGAGCCTATACTCCTTTGTGGCATCACAGTTTGATTACTGTAAATAAGCATGCCTTCTAGACAATAACTCTGGTGGGTGTGGGGCATGACCAAAGTCTTGGGTCCATGCTTTATTGGGGCCTTTAATATTCAAATAACCTCACATTGCACTGACAGGTCTGAACTACTTTTCTTTCTCAGTATCATCTGCCCTTGAGCTCATCACATAGAAAGGGGCAGAAGCAGGTATATAAATAGATGAATTACAATGCACTATGAAAAGTGCTATAGTAGAGATGTGAACCAAGTGTGTAGGAGCCCAGAAGAGAAAAAACTACCTCTACTTCAGAGAGATGGAAACAGCCTCTGAAGGACATGTAAGAGTTCATAGGAGAAGGACATTCTAGACAGGAAGAGTAAAATACACACAGGCACAGAGAAAAGAGCAAAATATGTAAGAAAAAAATAAGAGTTTAGTGTGACTAAGTCATGGAGCTTCTAGAGTGGATGTAAAAGAAGAAAAGAGATTGTCAGACAATTTCTTTTAAAAAGCCTCTGAATTTCTCATGCCTCCTGGGCTACTGCAAGGTTTATAGTCTGTGCCTAATAATAATAGTGTAACCTTGGTACGCTTTACCATCTTTATTTATTTACTTATTTATATTTTGCCAGAGGGCACTTGCCAGAGAAAGACAGAGAGAGAGAGAAATCACCCTCTATGGGAAACAGACATGCCACAATCCCTTCTCCATTTTTGTAAACTTTTTTTTTTTTAACTTAATTTCCAGAGACCGTGTGCACTCACCAGAAAAAGGATAAGCACCACCCAATAGGGTATGGCCACATCATAATCCCTTCTCTATTTATCAGTCTTGTTGGGTTTTGGGGCACACACACACTCCTGCACCTACAGTGTTTTTCAAGCCAATAGAGCCAGTGTTGAACTATGTGATCAACCATGTGAGATTCAGCTCCTTTAACCACTAGACCACAGGTCCAGTCCCACTTTACCATCTTTAAAGAGTTTTTACATGCATGGCCTTTGCTCTAACAATAACTCCATAGATAAATATCTCCTCCGTATTTTCAAGTGATAAAATTGAGGCTCAGAGAATTTTTTCTTTTTGGAGAGGTTTTTGCTATAGGACACATGCGCTTGCCAGACAGAGAGAGACAGAGAGACAGAAAGCGAGAAATCACCCCCCAGGGAGGACGGCCACGCCGCAATCCCTTCTCCTCCATTCTTCTCTTGGGGTCTTCGGCACGCACGCACACGCGCCCAGCGTGAGTTCAAGCCACCGGGTCTGGTACTCGAATTGCGGTCGACTACGTAGGAGTCCAGCAACATAGCCATTACGCTAACTGCTGTTCCCGAGGCTCAGAGAATTTGATGGTGCTCAAGTCACCCAGTTAACTATTATCAGTGGGGACTCTAACCAAACCAGCTGTCCTAATTCCAAATTCCAAATTCTTTCTACCACTTAGATCATGTGTGCGAGCGGGCCTGTGGCCACCATCTTTCCAGAGCCTATAGAGTGAAATGTGGTGCGGTTCATGGAAAGGCAGTTTTCCAGCCATAATATCCAAGTACAAGTCTCTCATGACCCATGTGACCTTAGAAAAGTGATGCAATCTCCAAATCTCTGTTTTGTCACTGTCAGTAGCATGATATGACAAACTATATTCACAGAACCATTGGTGAGATTGCGGAATATGCTCTTTCCCTATTGTAAGTCACACTATGAATATTACAAAACTATCTGAAGTGACCATTCGACAGGCAGAGGAAACTTTAATTGCAGATTACCTTTCAAAAAGTAAATAGAGACTTATTTTAAGTAATACCAAATATTTTCATTTTGGTCCTAGTAATCTGATGTGCCCTTAAAGCTATTTATTCTTCTGTATTTTTCCTGGACTGTACTTTATGAGCTCAGCTTTATTTCTAAAATGAATTATAAATTCACTTACATATGAATCATTTGCTGTCCTCATCTCACACCACAAGGTTCTATTTTGGGGAAGTAGAGAGACAAAATTGACAATGATTACAAGCTTCTGTAAGAATTTGTTATTTGCTCAGATAAAAATGACTCCTTTCTCCATGGGCTTTGCTTCAAGAGAAATTAATTAAGAAACACTATTTTCCAGGACCTCTGTATCATTAAAGTGCTGCTGGGGTATGGGGTGGGGAAGAGGACACGGAAAAAGGCCACGCAAATGACAGTCAGATCTGTCAACACCCACCCCAGCACTTTTGAAGGCCCATTAGTCAACTTTCTCTCCAAACATCTAATTCAGAAAAACCAACCCATCAAACTGAAATTTAAAATTTCTCCCAAAGACCAAAACAATGATGAAGGAATGAGACAAACACAGTAGACCCCTCGTGATGCACCAAAATCACATGGTCTCATTTTGATACATCCCTCACAACCTCTTTCCCAAACAACTAAGCTCTTCAATCAGTTAATGCCATTTAGCACCAAAAAGGCCAAAAATAAAAATAAAAAATCACAGTTCTCACAGCCGATATTTTCCACTGAACCAGCCACCTCCCTTTTTTTTTTTTTTCTTCCTTGAGATTAATAGTGAAAGCTCTGTTTGTTTCACAATGCATTAATTCTTGCTGCTTGCAAAAAATTATTTCTGGAGGTATCATATTTTAACATAAGTTTCCATGAATCTTTCCACATGATTCCCTTGCTTTTAGCACTGACCTCCCAGCCAGGCTCACCTAACAATGCCCCGGCTTCATACCCCTTCAGCCCTGGGACAGGCCAAACACTGTGTTCACTGCCTGGCCCACAGCCCTGGGTGCTGGTGAGGAAGGAGAGAACGTTTGCAATTGAGCTCAAGTGTCATGGTGGTTTTCAGCTGGCAAAAGCATCTGAACATAGTTGTTGTACTTTTCATGCTCATAAAGGGATTTTCCAAAAATCTAAGCTATGTTTTGAAATCTGCATTATTATAGGGTATTGCTCCTTCCATTCTGTTCTTTCTCCAGTTCTGTGCTTCAAATAGTTTGGGGCAGAACTTTCTGAAAACACAGCCACAGAAAAGACTGGCACTTTTTTGCCAAAGATTAAAACAAGAGGCTGATGAAAAGAAAAGTCCTATCATACTCTTTCATAGTTTGATCAGCCTAATTATACCCAGTTTTGTTTACTGACTGTTCTCCATTCAGAATGTCAGGATTAGAAAGCATCATTGCAAATGTAAGAAAGTCAGTCTTAGGCCAGGAAGGAACCCGAACATGTCATAGCACTCAGCACAGAAGCCGCTGGCTACTGCCTTTCTTTTTCCCTTCCAAATTTCAAGGGTTCTCATTACAGTAAAATACATTCTTTTTCTTTTCTATGTACCGCACATCTATCTCTTGAACTGGTTTGTTGGAAACTGCATGACTAGTGTTTGAATTCACTCTTGTTATTGTATCAGGGTAGAGTCCCTGAAATTCAGTCTCCTCTCCTATAACAGGATAATACCAAGCTGATAGGTTGAGTTACTATCATGATTATGATATGTTATGTGGACTGGGCCCATGGCTTAGTGGTTGAGGGATCTGGCCCCACTGGCTTGAAAACACACAGGGCACGTGTACATGTGTGCCCCAGAGCCCCACAGGATGGAGAAATAGAAAAGAAGGGATTGCAGTGTGACCAGATCCTACTGGATGGTGTTTCTCTCCTTCTCTCTTTGACAAATACTCATGCCCTCTGGCAATTCAAAAAAAGTTTTAAAAAGGTAGAGAAATATTATGTAAAGCTTTTAACATTTACTGGTACACCGTAGGTACCTAATAAATTAAAGATATCAACACCGTTACTATTATTACAGATATGGTAAATAGACTATTGACATTGTGGCTCCTAATCAAGGACACTTCCTGGAATCCAGGCCCTGGTCAAGATTCCTCCCACTTTGAAGTTAAGCTTGATCATGTGACTTGATTTGGCCAATGAAACTTAAGCAAGGGAGATACAAACAGATGTCTGATACATGCTTTCAAAATGAGGTTCATTTTCTTGGAAAACTCCCCCTTGGATCCCAGCTGGGTTTGTGAGAAGTCAGGGTATTCTGCCTGGAGAGAGGCCATGGGGAGATGCCCTGGAGGATGAGACACCACATGCAGAGAGAAGCCATCTGAGGACTGAGATACCCAACTGAGCTCCCCCTGAATGTTGTAAACACCACAGAGCAATGAACTGCCCAAGTGGTGAGAGCCAATAGATCATGTTGAGAGATAACTGAAACACCTAGGAATGAGAAATGGAAAGAAAGGATCGCAGTGTGACCAGATCCTTACTTCTATACACGTTTAGAAGTAAGTTTTACTTGACTGATGAAGACAGCTTGACAACAATAATTGGGAGCATGGATATTGGGGCCAGGCAATCATGGATGAATCAGTTACAGACTATGACTGTAGGCAAATTAATTCTCTCTAAACCTCAGTTTTATCCTCTGTGCATGAAAATAATACTCACCTACTTCACAGGGCAGTTGTGAGGATTAAACAAAATAGTCCACATAAAACATTTCATTCAGTGTTGGGCCCATGACTATCATTTAAAAAGTGCAAGTGATTTTATCATTGTTTTCATTTAAGTGGAAATATAAGCAGAGCAGTATTGTTCAAAACATTAGGATATCTTGTTAATCACAAGTTGGCACAGGGTGCTGCCCAGTCTTGTGGTCCCAGGACGCACTGAGCATCTAAAGGAGTCAGTCATTGATACCCAGGTCACCTCTGCTCCGACAGCTAAGTTATATGACCATGATTGTGTGCACTTTTACACTAAAAAAAAAGTTGACTGAGTTTTTCCAGGTGCTTCAGATTTATTTACTGGGGGCTTTTTGCAGACACCTGTCCTTGTTTTTCTTTTACACGGCAAAGAAGTAATGCTAACCCCAGCAAACCCAGTTCAGCTCCAGGAATCCCATGCAGGAGAGAACAAATGTGCACTGCTTTCTACCCGTCAGGAAGGGTTTATGAGAGCGAACACATCAAGACCAGATTTGGGGAGATGTAACCACCAACACCAGGAGGGCAGTCAGCCCAATTTCAGCCCTAACGGAAGGCAAGGGTTTTACTAGCCTCCAAACATCCCTGGAATCACCTCACCAACAGAAAGAGGAAGTTGAGAGTTTGTGCTAAGAGAGGCCTCTAGCAAATGCAGTCAGAGCACATTCGAGGGCATGTGAAAGATAATATATTTTTAAAAATTGGGCTTGAGTAGGGGTAGTCATAACCTCCAACATCTGTTCCGAGGCCCATAATTCCACACATCTTTAGGAGAAAGCATAGTATTACCTTTACTGACACTATGAGCCTGCTGATAAGGAAAGATAATGTTTTTAGGCAAATAGTATTTTCTGAGTGATTTGAAAATGATTTGTAGGAGATTGGTGAAGTGGGTTTTCCCTAAGACTGGATGGGTTATTGAAGCACCTTCTTGTCTTGCTTGGAATGCAGAAGTGCTTCAGAACTTAGTAGAGGCCGACTCCTCCTGTGTGTAATTCTGTGTTACGACAAGCAGGCAGTCTGCTAGACTCTTGGCAGGCAGGCACTGTGCTTCTCTGATGCAGCGCCTCCCTTCTCCTATCCCACTTGGTGGCTTCTGTCCTGCTCCAACTCATTCTTCCTAGCCGAATCCTCTGTCTACATATCAGCACGCATGAACTTCCTCAATTCTCAGTCACCCAAAAGACTCTCAATCTAACCCAAAGGTTAGTCACTCAAAGGCTCTCAATCTAGCAAGTAAAACAGGGAGAGGTGGCTGGGTAGGTCAGAACAAAAATTTTAAAAATGTGAGTGCCAGGGGACCAGCAGATGGCATAATGGTTATGTCACTGGACTCCCATGTAGTCAACTATAGTTTGAGTCCCAGACCCAGGACCCTAAAACTCATGCTGGGTGCATGTGCATGCATGACCAATGTCCTGAGAGGAGAATGGAAGAGAAGGGATTGCAGCATGGCCATCCCTGGGGGGTGATTTCTCACTTTCTGTCTCTGTCTGTCTGCCTGGTAAGAACATGCACTCTATAACAAAAATTTCTCTACAAAAGAAAGAAAAAAAAAAAAAAAAAAAGAAAGAAAAGAAAAAAAAAAGAAATGCTGGCATTACCAAGAAGCCAAGACCCCATGACAGAGGAAAAAGTGATATGACTGTGCAAAAAGAGAACAAAGGCCTCCGAGGAACAAGGGAAGAGAGTAGGCAGCCAATGACAAGGAACAGGAGCAGAAACGAGAAGGCTGAGAGAGGGCAAGGCCCACGGATCTGCCCACCTTCTCCTCCAAACTCCCAGCAACATTTCACTAGGTAATCTTTGCCAGTTCTATGCCCTGGCATTCACACCGAGCCACCAACCCTCTGCCACCAGTTGTAAGAGGATGTTAGCTGAGGCCTCTTCTAATTTAAGCACCAGGACACTAGTATGTGACTCCCAGATATAAAACCTACAGTAAAAATGTCAACTTGGTTCACTTAAAGGGTGACCCCATGGAAGCCAGATTGTGAAACAGTGGCAAAGTTCGACCTTCTACGAGGCTGACGCACATGGGAATGTTGGAGGATCTTGTCCAGAGACTTCTCCAAGTACACCCAACAGGTGCAAGCCATGATCCAGAGCTGGCTGCGGGTGGAGTGCAGCATCAAGACCCTATGGAGGAGTTTGTCTCAGTCTTTCCTGTCTCACTCATAGAATAAAAACTTTAAAATAACAATAATAAAATGTGACCTCTACCTAGGAGGCTTTCTAGAAGCAGTTTGGTGACAGCAATGGGAAAGACTAAAAGCTGAAGTTACAGGGACCAAGCAAGAGAAATTATTTTCCTTCCTTCCTTTCTTTCTTCTTCTTCTTCTTTTTTTTTTTTTGTTTTGTTTTTTTACATTCAATCACTATGTATCATTACAGCATACTAAATGAAATTTCCCATGAATACATTGC
Source organism: Tupaia tana (assembly GCA_026018925.1). Lineage (NCBI taxonomy): Eukaryota > Metazoa > Chordata > Mammalia > Scandentia > Tupaiidae > Tupaia > Tupaia tana. Next base: position 196,562,030 of record JAKSZU010000003.1, read on the forward strand.
ATACTGGTTCAGTCAAGGAAATTACCATACACATCCTCATCAGCAGAGAAAGATGAAACTAGACCCCTATCTCTCACTATTAACGAGAGACATTCTTGAGGATCCATGACCAGAGGAGGCCAGAGGCAGGTCACATGAAGTCCTCCACACTAGCACCATCCCAAGTCCTCCTGCCCTCCCCACTTCATCAAGTTTCCAGACTAATGTTGACTGCACAGAAGAAGACAGAGCTTCAGCTCTACTCATAACGAATAGAGGGCTTGGACGTTTGTATTACAAATCAGGTATTTTTTGTCAATACATATAACCAGAGGACTTTTCACCATTACCTTTGAGTGACCCAAAAGTATTAGATGCCATCTACATGAGATTTCATCCAAATGTGGGAGTCAGGAGAGAGGAACCAAGGGGATGGACTTACCAGAGGAGACACAAAACACTGACTTCAAGGTCACCCCAGATGAGACTCCACCTGTCCAATATATTGCTTAGAGGTTCACTGCTCCAGGTAATCTCTGGTTAGCATTTCCTGATCCGATCTGGCTGGGGAGAGAGAAATGGAAAGGCAGCTCAAACTAGAGGATCAGGTTGGCGAAGTCTGATGACTTCTGTGGTTGCCAGGCTGGGGTGACCCCTACTTTGCCTGCTTCACCTCTGTCCCCTCATTTCTCCTGCTTTATTGACAGTTGACCAGTCCAGTTGACTCCCTTGTGTCATGACTTCCCACTGGGCTGAGATTAAAAGGTTTTAAGCTCTAAACTAAGAGAACCCTTCCCACAAAAGAAATTGTTGGAATTTTAGAGAACTAATATAAAGCATCCCCGTCTTAGTGGCTTATAACCAGAACAGTAGAAAGAAGTAAACACAGGAGTCAGGCAGAAAGAGATCAAAACATCACTTTTATCACTGATTAAGCCACTGGAGTCTGGATATGAGAACCAAATAAGAATGTGAGCACCACACCCCAAAAATCAAGTACACCAACGGAAGCACTGGACAGCCCTCAAGCTTCCCCAGAAGGAGTCTGCCCTGGCATAACTATAACACATGGGAGCCGAGAAAACCTGAACACACTGCCTCTGGGCAGGCCCAGCCCAAAGCTGGAGGGGACAAGAAGAGACATGGCCCTTGTTCTCAAGCACTGCTTCCGAGTTCCCAATCAGGCCACTCATTTCCCTCTGCAGGGGAGAAGTGAGGAGCAGAAGCATTTAAACCATTCGGTGCCTCCTTCAGGGAACTTGTCCTTCAGAGGAGTAATGACTCGGGGTGTCCTTGTTGCTGTGTGTATATATATACACATATTCATATATAACTTCACATACTTTATATATAACATATACATATAATGCTTAAGTATACTTTATATCATATATAAAATGATAACATATATAAAGCACAAAAACTTTAAAATCCTTGTATAGTTTTTTTATAATATGCACGGCCTATGAACTTTTTGAAGTCCTCTATACATATCCTAGAATAGGAACCCTGCTTTAAATGACACACAATTTTAGAAATGTACAAGACACTAAGAATAGTTTGGTATCATAAGGGACTTCAGTTAAGCAAAAACTTTTTTTCTTTAAATAAATTGATATTAAAGGAGTTTGATATGCTTTTTTAAAAAGTTGAAGTAAAGATAATTAATAAAGACAACTGAAACTATATAAAATATATGGAGAACTAATTGTTTCACCAATAAGATTGCTATCAAAATTAAACACTATTTAAAGTCTGATCCAGGCAGCTAAGATAAACAGAGGAATATCGGAAAAAGCAACCAAATTACTGAGTACTATGTGTTTCTAAGAACCAAATGATACAGAAGTATAAAACATTGTCTTTCTTTTTTGGAGAGGTTTTTTTTTGTTTGTTTGTTTTGTTTTTTGCTATAGGGCATATGCGCTCGCCAGAAAGACAGAGAGAGACAGAAAGTGAAAAATCTCCCCCAGGGGGGATGGTCACGCCGCAATCCCTTCTCCCCATTCTCCTCTCGGGATCTTGGGCACGCGCACACATGCGCCCGGCGAGAGTTTTAGCCACCGGGTCCGGGACTAGAACCGCCATTGACTACATGGGAGTCCAGCGACATAGACATTACGCTAACTGCTGGTCCCTTTCTTTTTAAGGAGGAAAAGGGAATTTTCATTAAAAATTCAGAGGCTGAAGACTGTATAGGTATATGTGATAGATCACATGCTCTATGCTATAAATGGAGGTGAGGCTCCACAGGAAATAATTAGAATTACACAATATAGGAATAGAAATAACACTGCCCATAGGGAAACACATCTAAGACTTAGGAAAAGTATTATCACCAGGTTTTGGGGAAAATTCCATTTGTGAGATGGGGATATGCCATAATGAGCCATTCTTTCAGCAGATTAATGGAGTACCTTTGGGAAGAGTCCCAATTCTCAGTGAGCCTTCTGGAAGACACTGAGGGCTCCTGGTTAGCTTTGGTCTGCTCAAGCAGTTTTTAATTTATTATCGGCTTTTTTTTTTTTTTTTTTAATTTGACCAGAGAGAGAGAGACAGAAAGAGAGAGAGAGTGAGAAAGCAAGCCACCAGGTCTGGGACTTAAACCACAGACAGCTATATGAGGAGTCCAGCACCACAACCACCACACCATCTGCCAGCCTCTCAAGCAGTATTTCTTTTTATTTTTTTTTTCCTTCTTATTTTATTTATTTATTTATTTTTGAGAGGTTTTTGCCATAGGGTGCATGCGCTCGCCAGACAGACAGAGAGAGACAGAGAGACAGAAAGTGAGAAATCACACCCCAGGGGTGATGGCCACGCCGCAATCCCTTCTCCTCCATTCTCCTCTCGGGATCTTGGGCATGCTCACACACGCATCCAGCATGAGTTTAAGCCACCGGGTCCGAGACACCAACTGCGGTCGACTACATGGGAGTCCAGCGACATAGCCATTATGCTAACTGCTGGTCCCTCAAGCAGTATTTCTTAAGAGTACATTGATATCATTACAGCCAAGCACACTTTTTTAGAAGAATCAATTCTAGAATAGTTGATGGGTTTTACATTTCCCTCCGGACCCTGAAATATCCAGTTTCATCCCAGCTGGACTCCTACATTATTCAAGAGAATCCTTGGGAATGCACTGCCATAGAAAGTGGCTCCATTTACTAATTCTGTGGAATTCCTCTGCTGCCAGAGAAGACACCCTTTCCCTCACCTTCTTTGAAAGCCAATGAAACATGGTTGACCTTTTTCACCTGTGACCTGACTTAGCCAACTCCCCAGTTTTATTCACAGTAATTTATACGTGTGTGTGTGTGTGTGTGTGTGTGTGTGTATAAAGCAAAATCACTTACAAATGGAAGAGCCCGACTGACTGTGAAATTACTTATAGTTTTTAGTGTTTTTCCCATGAAAGAGCATCCTCCCAGAAATTGGCCTGCAGGTAGGAATGTTTGCCAGTAAGAGCTGACAATCAAGTGGTTTATTGGGGCTTCAAGGTACCGACTAGAAAAATTACAGAAGAGAACCTTCTCCAAGTTCCTGCAGCAGTAACAAATGTCCACTGAGTCTTATCAGGGACTCACAGCTCACTGGAACAGGACATCCTTACATATATACATATGATATACAAGTATATTCAGGACATCCTCACAGATATACATACCAAATACAACCATATATGTTCAAACTGAATTTTCTCCAAAGCCCGTAGGTAATATTTTTCCCAACTCTTAGATGTGTTTCCCTATAAGCAATGCTATTTATGTCTATATTTCCCAGTTCTTGCTGTCTCCTATGCCCGGTCCTGCTCAAATATCATTCATTTACCCCTTTTAACAGCCCTCTGAGAGGATTATTATTCTTATACCCATCTGACAGGAGCGGAGGTTGAAGCAGAGAAAAGTGCAATAGCTTAACTGCATTATTCTGTAAGTAACAGAGACAAGATTTGAACTGGGGCAGCCTAGTCCCACATTGTACAAGTAGTTCCCAAACTTCAGCATGTGTGAGAATCCCCTGGAAGGCTTGTCAAATTCAGAGAATTGGGCCCTGGCCCTGGAGATTGAGTTGGAGGCCCCAGAATTTCATGGCTAACAAGTTCTCAGGTGAGGCTGATGCTGCTATTCTGAAAACTTTTTTTTTTTTTTTTTAGGAGAGATTTTTGCTATAGAGCATATACGCTCACATGAGAGACAGAGAAGCAGAAAGTGAGAAATCAACTCCCAGGGGGATGGCCATACTGCAATCCCTTCTCCCCCATTCTTTTTATGGAATCTTGGGCATGCACACACATTCGCCCAGCATGAATTTTAAGCCACCAGGTCCAGGACTTGAACCACAGTTGACTACATAGGAGTCCAGCAATGTAACTATTATGCCAGCAGCTGGTCCCATGAAACCATATTTTGAGATGGTATGCTGCCTACACTCCCCAAGCCATCAGTTGTAAGCCCGCTGGGCCCTATCACTTGCACACTTGGCTTAAACTGTTCTTAGTGAATCCTGATCAGGAGTGGTTCACACGTTCTCCAGCTGATGCTAACAAGCAGCTAGGATGAACTCTCTGGTCTGCTTCCAACCACCGGTTCTCAACCTCAGCTGCACATTCACCTGCGGAATTTTCACAACTACTGAGGCCTGGGGTCCCAGTCTTGTGTATTCTGATTGAACTAGGATAGCCTTTAGAAGTCCATAGGCACCAGTTTCTACAAGAGATTCAAATATGTGGCAACAATTTTAAGATTGCTGGTCTACATTCTTTTCACTTACAGAAGTCATCATTTTGCTGATAATCAGTTGCCTAAGTCCTCAGGGGTCTTCACTGGTCCTCAGTAAAGCATGACAATAAAGCTAGCCCAGGCCAGAGATGAACTGCTACTATAAGACCAGCTGCCCTCTAATAAATGTTCCTACTTAGGGCCACAGATTTTATTTTTTACTAAGTTGGTCTCTTCACAAAAGAGCCAAGTAGACTATTTCTGACTCAGATAATAACCTGATTTCAGCAGACTGTTGAAATTCTCTCTCATTGTATTTTCCCAAATTTGGAGTGGTTTGCACTACAAAAGGATTCTCTTGTTTTATGAAGGCATTCCTGGCAAGTTTTCTTGAAAATGCACTTAAAAATAATGTCTGATTTGCTCTAAGTCATAAATTGAAATCTGGGCCTTTACAATGATGAAAGCTTGTGCAGCCCATGACCCTCGCAGTATCGTCTCTCAGACAACAGTCTGTTCTCACTCTAAAGTCTGATCAACTCTTCCTTTTTGCACTCCTTTGTTCATTTTACTGCCCATAACACCGTGGTGAGCGATAAGACTTTCAAATGTCACCAAGCTGTTTGACCAGCCCTCTGTTACTAAAACAGACATGGACAAAATTAAGAAAATAATTAAGGTCATAGCTTCTTTTTCTAAGGAAAACTAGAAAACCTAGTCCAAGTTATTTATCAGAATGCACAGAAAAGGTCTTGAGACAATCAAATGGATTTTGTTCACCTGATTTTACTACCAGAAATCAATTTACTTACATGTTTTTGAACTCACAGTGATGTTTTTTCCTAGCACAAACCTGCAACAGATCATTTGAGAGAAAACATATTGGATCATCAGAAAAGTCGTGATACATTTTTGCATAGAAAAACAGAAAAAAAATACATCATGACTTTTCCGACGACCCAATAATAGATAGTAGCATCACTTACCCCATATCCAACTTTATTAAGGTAAGAGAGGACTTTAAAAAGTTTAAAGAAAGATAGCATTAAAGTATGAGTTTATTTTGTTGCCCCAAATTTTTGACAACCATGCATAGTTTTTTCATAATATGCATTTTTCATAAACTTTATGAAGACCTCCTTGTATAGTTGACAAAACACATTGGATATATTTAAGAACATGTTTTTATATCTACACAGCTATATAATTACCCCAATCAAACTAATTAACTTATCCATCACCTCACATAATAACCATTTTCTTTTGTAGTAAGAACACTTAAGACCTACTCGCTCAGCACATTCCAAGTATGCATATAACACAGTAGCCCCAGTAACCCCCCTCAGAAACTCGGAGGGGGCTCACACATAACATTTACCTGTTCCAAAGGAGTCACCCACAGGTCCAGCGGTCAAAAACACCAGTTCATTTGACTTACAGGAGGCACTGATGGCAAGTGGTTGATGAAGGGTCCGTATCAATACAATGCCGCAAGTAGTTTTTAGCCATCAGAACAAACACGCTTGGTCATGTGTAGACATTTAGTCTCCTCAAACCCTTACAGAGTTTTATAGTCAGCTAATTACGTTCACTCAGCTCAGCTGCCTGCATTCTGTACGTTATCATTGGGGAGGTGTACGTTCTGCAGAGACCATCTTTATCCAGTGGTCACTTGCTGAGGGAGAGAGCAGACGGAAGCCAGATATGGAGGGAAAACAATCTATGTCCAGCCAATCACTACAATACAACACAGTATTATTAACTATAATCACCATGCCATTCATTAGATCTCCAGGTTATTTTCATCTTGCACAAATGAAATTGTACACTTTGACCAACACTTTCTGCCTCCCAGCCCCAAGGCCCTGGAAACCACCATTCTACTCTCTTTTTTTTTTTTTTGTTTGTTTTTTGTTTTTTTTTATTTTTTTTTTTTTAAGTTCAATTTCCTAGATTCCACACAGAAGTGAGATTGTATATTATTTATTTTTCTGCGTCTGGCTTATTTCACTTAACATAATGTCTTTCAGTTTCACGCACCATGCCGGAAAGGGCAGGATTTCCTTCTTTTATTAAAGTTGAATAATATTTCATTCCCCACATTTTCTTCTAGTAGTTTCAGCGTTACATGTAAGTCATTTTTAATTGAATTGTGTATGTGGTATGAAATTAGTCCAATTTTGTTGCTTTACATGTTTTTTCAACAGCTTTTATGTTCTTGATGTCATTGTTTACATCCTTTAATATCACATATCTATTAGCAAATCATAGGAGCTATAGTTAATTTTAATACTTACGTATTTAAAAAGGGCCTCTGCTTCTTCCCTGCTCCTGCTCCCTAGACTATTCAGCCATATTAATCCCGTCAGTGCTCAGGGGTGGATGAGGCACAAGTGGGTCTCATGAGCCATGTTCTGCACAGCTGGGGAAGTCAGGTACTCACGACACCCACTTATCCCTGAAGGAGAAATCTTGGACCAAAGTGTTCCGTCTCTCATGCACTAACCCCTGCCGCTATGAGTGAGGAGCCAACACGAGTTCAGTGAAACTCTTCTCCTGTTCTTGAATTGTTTTGCTCCAACGAGGTGCTAAGATCTGTCAGCCAAGCTACTGAGTTCCCACAAAGATACTCTCATTTGTGGGAAGTGGGAAAATCAGTGTTTCTATAAGGGAGCTGATGGGGGTGTTTAAGGCATATAAACCTCTATTCTGTCATTTTGCTGATACGACCTACAGCATAAAAATAGGACTTAAAATAGGAATATCTGGCCAGCCAGGTGGCTTGGTGGTTATGTGACTGGGTCTCATATGGTTGACTACACGGTTTGAGTCTTAGACCTGTTGGCTTAAAAAACACACTGGAATGGGAGCCAGCAGGAAGCATGGTGGTTAAGGTGCTGGACTCCCACACAGTGGACTGTGGTTTGATTCCTGGACTTGGAGGCTCTCTCTCTCTCTCTCCCCCTGGTGAGCATGTGTGCCCTACAGCAAAATTTAAAAAAAAAGTTAAATACAATAAATAATTCTTTAAAAAAATAGAAAAACATGTGTGTGTGTGTGTGTGTGTGTGCATTCCTTATACTGATGGTGATGTACAGTATCTTAGCTGTGTTGGTGGTGTCACAGGTATTTCCATTTGCCAAAACTCACCAAATTGCTTCATGTTAATAAAATTGTGAATTCGATTTCAAAAATTAAATTTGAGAGAGAAAAGTTTAAAAACTAATTATTTATAAAAAGTGATTCAGGGACCAGCAGATGGCATGGTGGTTAAGGTGCTGGACACTCCCACATGGTCGACCACAGTTCGAGTCCTGGACCTGGTGGCTTCTTTTCTCACTTTCCCTCTCTCCCTTTCCTCCTCTGTGTCTCTCTCTGGTCAAATTAAAATAAATGAGTGAATAAATAAAATTAAATAAATAATTATAAAAAAAAGTGATTCAAAATTAATGTAGTCTCAAAGCAAGCCTCCCATGTCAGAGAAGAGGAATATATCAATTAGACAGTTTGGATATGTCAAAGGGATAAGATGTACGTTCTCTCTCTCTCTCTCTCTCTCTTCTCTCTCTCTCTCACCACAGTTTTATTTCTCATCATTGCAGGTTTCCCATTCTCCCAATTGGCCCTTCCCATAGTCAATATAGAATAAAGGTGACAGGGGCCTGCAGGTGCTGTGGTAGTGGTAAGGGTGGGTTCTGAACTCCCACATGGCCAACTGTGGTTTGAGTCCTGGACCTGGTGGCTTGCTTTCTCACTTTCTCTCTCTCTCTCTCTCTCTCTCATGCTGTCTCTTCTCAAGCTTCCTTTAATTAAAATTAATTAATTAATTAATTTAATTAAATAAGATAGTTCTTTAAAAAAGAAAAAAGGAAGAAGAAGAAAGCTGACAGATAACAAGCCACCTTGGGTCTCACTACTTGTTAGTGCACTGACCTCCTCCCCTTTGCTCTTGTTTTCTGCGGCTTTCCTGGTTGCTGACTCTTACCTGGACACTGAACTTCCTGCTTTACACAATTTCTACGCATCTCTTAGTAGATGTTTATAAGGACTGTGGGCTCCTATTTTCACCCCATGCCTGCACCCAGAATGTGGTCCCACTTCTGTCCCTGATTCAGATTCCAACCCCACTCTAGTCATTTCCTCAACCCCAATGCTCAGCGGTTCCTCTATTTTTTTTAGTACCCTTTAGTGCTACAGTCCATGGCACAGAATCACAGGAGCTTTCAGGATAGTTAGCACATTAGCCAACAAATCTCAAAAAATAAATGTTAACATTCAGGTCATTGCTTCAAACATCTGTTAAGATTTCAAGGTTATATAGGAATTAAAAAATAAATTTTAACATTCAGGTCATTGCTTCAACATCTGTTAAGATTTCAAGGTCATGTTGGAAAATAAGACTTTATTTCAAACATAAACTTTAAAGTTGGAGAATAAAAACAGCCAAGCTATTTCCCAGAACAGGAAGAATTATTTTTCAAAAGTTGAAAAGTCTACCAGAATTTCAATGCACAGCAATAATGAATTCCCAGCACCAATGCTCTCAGTCCAAAAAGAAAATAATGCCCACCAAAGTGGTTTATCATCGCATTATCTAAACCACCTGAATTTTCCTTTAAAAAAAAAAATTCCTCTTTTTCTTTCTATTGTCTTTAATTCTCTTGGATTTTCTCTGCTATTATTTTTCAAATTTTTCTCTTAACATCTCTTCCGAGTTTCATCTTTTTAAACTAGTTCTGATATAAAATTTATGCCATCATGTTATATTTCTTGAACAAAATTTTCACTATATTATGTCTCAACTTTAAGATTACAGATTAAAACAAAGTCACAGTATTTCCCTTTTCAATAACTAGCAAAATGGCGAGGAATTATTTTATTTTTAATGGGAAAAACTTTAAAGCTAGGAAGAAAATTACTAAGAGCCACAAAACAAGTAAAGGATCATTGTTAATGCAAGAAACATCAGAAACTGGCAAATAAGGAAAGACTGAGATGACTGTGAAATGAAACAGAGAGGCTGAACAGCTTTGCTTTTACCTCTGCCCAAACCTCCAGGAGTTGTACTGATGAGCCGATAGTCAAACCCGGAAAGAAGCCAACTGAGTCATTATATTTTCCCTTCTCTAGCTGAGAATTTGAGGGAGGAGTCACTGGTAAAATGAAATAGGGCCTGGCTTTACAGAAATCTCCATGGTTGTATAGTACAAAGGCCAATGCTACATTCTTGCAGGAAAGGAAATATTCCTGATCTTGACACAGGACCATTAACAAAGGTTTGGAACAAGGAGCAGGGTACCAGGTATATAATAGAAACTGGAAATAACCCAATTGAGCTCTCTTATTGTCATTCTCTTGGTTTACAGCAGAGTGTGTAGGACAGAAGGATACTTGGTCATTAGCCTATTTGAAAAGCAAGCAAAATTGTCATAGATAAAGTGAAAAAAATCAAGAAGTAACCTTCAGTGTGTGAGAGCAAATAGAATGTCTAGATGGAACCAATCAAACATGAACAAGAAAGAAATACATGATGTGGCGATGTTATAAATTTTATTGGGTCATCAGAAAACTCATGATTTATTTTTTCATGTTTCTCTATGCAAAAATGTTTCATGACTTTTTGGATGACCCAAAATATGATATGAAAAAAAAATCAAAAATACTAATTTAGAAAACATCAAATATACAGAGAAAAGTTGCTCCATACATACAATAATTTAATAACTACATGATCTGGATAAAACAAAAGCACAACGACCTGGTGATAACAATACCTACAAAGATAGAAAAAAGTGATTGCATATTTAATAAAACAAACTAAGGCTCTAAACAACATCATCAGAAATTAGTTAATAATTTAGAAATAATCAGAAGCACAGGGGTTATTGCTGTCAATCAAATTACTGACATAAAAAAAGATGAGCTAATCATGGTGAATAGCATTTAAAAAGAGAGAGAAAATCATGTAGAGATGAACGCATAGATATGGAAGACTGACAAATATGATCCAACATAAGGATAATCGGTGTCCTTGAAGTGGCAAGCCCAATTAGGGGGATGGGGATGGAAAATGAAGCCAAACATGTAACATGAGAAACATTTCTTGAAACGAATGGCCAGTAAAAACTCTGACTATGCTGCTATCCCTCTGTTTTCCAGAAAAGTTCAATATAGAGCACTATACAATAAGCATAGACAAGCTGTATAATTTTTTTGAGAGATTTTTGCTATAGGGCTCGTGTGCTCACCAGAGAGACAGAGAGACAGAAAGCAAGAAATCTGCCCCCACCCCAAGCAGGGATGGTCACACTCTAATTCCTTCTCCATTCTCCTCTCAGGATCTTGGGCATACATCTACATGTGCCCAGTGTGAGTTTTAAGCCACTGAGTGTGGGACTTGAACTGTGGTCAACTATATGGGAGGCCAGTGATGTAACTATTACTCCATCTGCTGGTCACACTCACTTGTATGATTAAAACTCAAGGATAAAGAATTCTTTCAGCAGTGTTGGCCTTATAGTGCAGCAGTTAAGCACTGCACAGAGGAAGTCAGATTCCACATGGCCAACCGGAATTTGAGTCTCCCCCCGGCTTGAAAAACACTCCAGATGCATGTGTATGTCTGCTCAAAATCCTGACATTATGGAGAATTGGAGGAAAAAGGACCAGACCCTGTTTGAGGAGGGTGGCAGGGAGATTTCTCTCTCTCTCTCTCTCTCTCTCTCTCTCTCTCTCTCTCTCTCTCTCTCTCTTTATCTCTATCTCTTTCTCCCTCTTTCTGTCTCTTGTCCACACACCTTCTAAAACATTTTAAAAAGAGAGAGAATTCATCAGGTAATTGACAAGAAAAGCAAATCATGTGCAGAATTCATAACAACGGTAAATCATGTAAAAAATAAAGAAATCAAACTTCATAATGATGGTAAATGCCAAAGACAGTGGGGTAATGTTCACAATGTTCTGAAGAAAAGGAAGTATGACCCAATAACATTGTATCCAGCCAAGATGTCATTTGACTAGAAGGGCAATGGGTAGACTTCTCAAATGTGACAGAATTCAGGAAATACAACATTTATGAGTACTTCTTAGGGGCAAAATATTAAAATATGAATCAAAATAAAGGGCATAGAAATAAAAACCTCCAATTTTTACAAAGTCGATAAACATTAAATTTATTTGTGAGCTAAATACTGAAAAGGTTGAACTAAGAGAATTATGATTACAGCAAACATGTAAATGTTTTATTTCTAAACAATATAAAATCCTAACTAAATTTGAAAAGAGGTGGAAGAAAGTTTGAGAATGCTAACCATTGAAACCTGTAGCTTTAAGATTATTCTGGGTTTATTTATTTATTTATTTAACCTGAGAGGAAACGTTTAGGAAATAATACATCTTATCTAAAGAAACATTTATTTGAACTGCAACAGTTCTGTTTCTTTTTCTTCTATTAAATTCAAGTAAACTTATTCATTAAACTGTCTTCTATAATAAGGCTCTATCTTACTAAAAGTACATATATAGAGATATTTTATACACACACACACACACACACATACACATACACACACACACATATATTTTAGGTACACATGCATGTCTGCACCGGATCCTGACATTACGGAGAATTGTAGGAAAAAGGATCATTTACACACATATATATAAAAGGATGAACTCTAAAATGATGTTCATCTAACGTAAACAATGATTTTTATTCTGGGTTGTAGGATTTAGCGTGTTCTTTTTTAATCTTCTATTTTGGGTTCATTATAATGAACACATATTATTTCCATAAAAACAATAGTTTATTATTTAAAAAAAAAACATGGGACCATACCAAGATGACAAATATTTAATATTGGAAAGTAAAGCTACGAATAATTATTTTGTGTACATTTCTGTATCATTTAAATTTAAAAATACATTGATAAAATACTTACTGGCTTCCTTTTTCATTGTTTCAGCATTTTTTTTGGCAGGGGAGAGGCTTTTATATGATATTTCCTCTATGGTTTTGTAGGTTTTGATAGAAACATTGTTGCCCATTCTTAGTTCAGATAGGAATTCATTAAGGAGGAAAAAGAAACAACATCTGCAAATTACTGATTAATAATCAGTCAAGTACATACTACTTCGCTTACATTAGTAGGAAAAAAGTATAGGCTTTGCCAAGCTGATGTCTGGGAAAAAATGACTTCATTAAAACTAAATTGTAATTAGGCACTTAAAGCAAAGAAATTCTTCTAGTGAAAGTGACAGTAATAACTATGTCCAGATATACTTTATCTCAATGTACTTTCATGGAATTTTGCATCTTCCCCTAAAAAGGAAATGTTTCTAGACACCAAAAATTGGCATGTTCTGTGTGTAAAGTACCAGTTATGGACAAAATTTAAGCACAGACTTCTCTATAAAAGTATTGCCAAAAAAGAAAAGAAAGAAAGAAGGAAAAAGAAAAGTTGATGTGGGGGAACAGAATAATGGAAATATTGAAGTGGGCTGAGCTAACCCTCCAAATTAAATTAACACCCTCAAATGAAAGAGTTATGAAAAATAAATATTTGGTAGCAGAAAATGGTTCATGTAAGTACATATGTAACATCCCCAAACCAACTCAGAGTGGTATAGCTTCAGTTTACAGGTTCAAATCGCTAATTTACATACAGAGCATGTGTTATAAACTTCGAGTTCCATACTGAAAACTCACATATGGGGGCGTGGTGGCGCCCGCCCTATGGCAAAAACCTATGGAGGCTGGAGGATTGCGGCATAAAATGGGACCAGCAGTTAGCGTAATGGCTATGTCGCTGGACTCCCACGTAGTCGACCGCGGTTCGAGTCCCGGACCCGGCGGCTTAAACTCACGCCGGGCGCGTGTGCGTGCGTGCCCAAGATCCCGAGAGGAGAATGGAGGAGAAGGGATTGCGGCGTGGCCATCCCCCCTGGGGGGTGATTTCCTGCTTTCTATCTCTCTGTCTCTCTCTGTCTGTCTGGCGAGCGCACGCGCCCTATAGCAAAAACCTCTCCAAAAAAAGAAAAAAAAAAAAAAAAAAACTCACATATGGACTTTATAATCTTCCTATTTGGTTTTCCATCATTTTGGAATATTGTGTCAGGGTTTTATATTTTGTTGGAGTGATTTTAGAGGGCGGGGAGGGGAGGAGTTGGTGGGTTTAGTGGTTAGATGGGTCTATAACATTGTCAAAATCGTTGTTTTCTTACAAAGCATGGCTTGGTGCCAAATGGAGCAACCAAGATGTCAGAAGGATTTCACAATGTTGAAGCTTCTCTCCATGAATCTCTGGAGCCCAACGACTTGTTTACTATAGCCTTAGAAGAGCTCAGGAATGCAGCTTGTAGTCCAAGCAGTCACTGCACTTTTTCTGGAAGGTGGTACACCATGTTCCTCTGCGCACAGAGGGTGTTTCAAGTTTTCTCTTTCACGTACAACCACAGCTACAGACATAGCCAGGGGAGACAGAACAGCAGAGATTCAGATGCCAAACAGTTACAGGGATTCTGCAGGAAGCGATTTAATGACCACAAAAATGTCCTTGGGCCTCTCACTTGCAGAGCCATGCCTGATCTCCTTGGGCTCCCAGCTTCTTAAACAGGATTTCTCCTTTGCCTGTTTTACCACTAGATGACCACTGCATTTCTTAGCTTCTCTCTGTCTCTGTCTTTCTCCCCATTTCCAGCTGTGTAGGTGAATCTATTCGAATTGTAATGCCCCTCACATCTTATTTTTAAAATGGAGACTGCTTCAGTTTTCAGCTTATTTCCATTCATTTCTTTTTAAAGGGATGTTTCATACATAAAAATGCCTACACATTTGAAGAAATTTCAAACTCACTCAGCTATTAAGCTGAGAAAATTACAAGGAGCCTTTCCTTAACAAATAACCTGCATAATGAGATAGTTTGCAAGGGAACCCAGTAATTTTGTTTCTGAATTTGTCATATTATATATGCCCAAATATAAAATACCTTTGGAAAAGCATCCTGCTGTGCTGAGAGTATTTATCATGATTGCTTTAGAATAAATAAGAAATATTTCATTCTCTCCAGATCTATGGTGAAATATCAAGTGTCCCTAAGGCTTGGAGATCAAAGCCATACTCAGTTACAAAGTTAGAGATTGGACAATGAAGGGGAGGAAAAGTTTTGGATTTAGAATTTGGGTCTGCAAAGTTTTTTCTGCAAACTGTTAAAGGTTAGAGGATAACTATTTTAAAGATTTTGAGGGCCCTAAGGTGAGACGAGAAAGAGGAAGAACTCTTCCACTTACAAGGAATAGCGTGAGCAATGATGTGGAGGTGAAAAAGAGCACGATACATACAGGAACTTCAAGTTACTCAGTAGGTTTGCATCGTGGAGCTTAAAATGTGCATGGTGGAAGTGGGACAAGGGCAAAGGAAATGCCCCTCAAGAAAGGTGAGCAGAGACCATTTTATGTCATGTGAAAGAGGGTGGGCTTCAACTGGGGAGCAATGTGGAGCCAATAGATGGAAAAGCAAGGAAATTATACGGCTCAGATTCACATGTCAGAAAGACCACTCTGAACAGGGCAGGAGAAGGGAGGAGGATAGAGAAGGGTAGCAAGAGAATAAATAGAGAGGCATGACGTTAGTGGGACATAGAAATGGTTTATTACCTGTTGATGATGACATGTAGAGTATTCTCAACTGGATTGGTCTGAGAATTATTTCATGTTGGGTAAAGTCCTCTTACAAGCAAAATGATAAATAGTGATTGAATGTTTTCCAAAAAATGAGACTAAAAATAATAATAATCTGAAAAAAAATGATGAAAAGCTATTTGATGATGATGATGTGGATAGTAATGTCTTTGTCTTAACTGATATGTACAGTATTCCTTCTGGAAAAAGAAATGTAATACACTGTAAAGATATATGTGTTTCAATGTAATATAAACAAGACTATGAAAATGATAAAAATGTTTTAAAAAGGCCACTCTGGTGAGAGAGTGGAGAATTGGAAGCAAGTCCAACTCTCTTATTTCAGAATTTTTTTAAAAAAGGTGATCCCTTCTTAAATAATGTGACTTGCTCAAGTTCACTAAGCTAGAGTCACCAAATCAGATCTGCTCAGTGCTTGTGCCCACTCCATCCGAGGGCCTTTCTGACACTTGGGAGCAGACAGCGCTTACTGAAGTCATAAATACAACTATCTGTTCATTTTGGTGGAGAGTGGTAATAGAAACCAAGATCTAGACACAGATTGTGTTCACTGTGATAGGGATGCAATTACTTCTAAGACCTCGCTGCTAAAAAATGTGAGAGAATAACCACACCATTACATTTTCATTGAGCTAATATTATGTGAGTAAATTATCTATTGATCTTTCAGTTGAGATTTAAAAATGCCAAATTCTCTGCCCCCCTCCCCCAAAATAATGGAGAAGAAGAGGAGTAAGAAAATGAAGTCACTGGTGATACCTGTTAAAAGTTGTAAACTAGATAGAATTGTGGTGGGTCTAATGATTTACATCGAAGGGTTTTATAACAGAAGGTAAAGCATTTCATCATCCTATAAAGTACGAGAGCTAGGGCAGCGTTCTGAGCGTTTGATTATAGTAATAGGTAGAGGTTGCAACTCTGTCCTTTTAGAACTTGGCACACAGCTATCTCGGAAACAATAGTTAAAAAGAGGAAAATCCCTGGGAACCAGCAGTTAGCGTAATGGCTATGTCGCTGGATTCCCACGTAGTCGACCGCGGTTCGCGTCTCGGACCCGGTGGCTTAAACTCACGCAGGGCGCGTGTGCGTGCGTGCCCAAGATCCCGAGAGGAGAATGGAGGAGAAGGGATTGCGGCATGACCATCCCCCCTGGGGGGTGATTTCTCGCTTTCTGTCTCTATGTCTCTCTCTGTCTGTCTGGCGAGCGCACGTGCCCTATAGCGAAAAACCTCTCCAAAAAAAAAAAAAAGAGAGAAAAACCCTTAGTGATTCCTTATTCTAATCGTTATGTTTTACAGATAAGGACTCTGAAGCTGCAAAGGTGGACACGCACATAGGTGTTGGAGTCTGGGGCCCAGACACACACAATCACTTGGTGTATGGTTTTATGTGACTTTAGGCAAATGACTTAACCTCTCTAGTTCTAGTGAGTTCATCGAAACCTCCTAGATTTGTTGTATTTAAATGAACTGATGTACATTAAGTAGTTTATTTCAGTGCTTGGCACATAGAGCATGTTCTATAAATGATCTTTATGTTACTTATTATAACAAAGTTTTCCAATTACAATTTAGAAAGCACCACATTGCTACCATTATTGCAATTGTTATTTACTGAAGGTTACCAAAACTAATAACTGGAGTAGAACCAGACTCTATGTTTAGACCTAAACTCTCACTCAAAACTTCTTTCCAAAGCTATGGGTTGGAGGGACCAGCAGTTAGTGTAATGGCTATGTCGCTGGACTCCCACGTAGTCGACCACGATTCGAGTCCCGGACCTGGTGGCTTAAACTCACACCGGGTGCGTGTGCATGCATGCCCAAGATCCCGAGAGGAGAATGGAGGAGAAGGTATTGCAGCGTGGCCATCCCCCCAGGGGGTGATTTCTCGCTTTCTATCTCTCTATCTCTCTGTGTCTGTCTGGCGAGTGCACGCGCCCTATAGCAAAAACCTCTCAAAAAAAAAAAAAAAAGCTATGTCTTAGAAAGTCTTAGGAGCTTGAGGAGATACCTAACAGAAGCTGGACAGACAGAATTTTAGACCTTCTATCCTTACTTTTCTATATTTTGCAGTATTTCTTTTAAAGCAAAGGCTCCACTACTAAAAAATAAATTTAAAAACTTGAGAAGCATTGCAAACCATACTTGCTACTATGCTGTCATTAAGAATGAAATCAAGCAAAGGACAGAACCATCTACCTTGATCAGAAGGAAGTGAAAATAACTTAGGAGAAATCAAATAGCAGATTTGAAATCAATGAAGCAACTCTTATCTTCCTTTCTTTTCTACTGATATTATTTTCCCAGGAAACTCAGTTTAGAGTAACAGCAGGGAATCTAACATGTATTGATAGAATCAATTCTCGGCAAAATGTCAGTTTCCAATCTCCACAGCACCCACATCCACCATCACTTCATCAACCTGATCATCTGCCTTGCCAAAGGGCATAGACCTTGTCGTATCAATTGCATCATATTCTTTTTTTGAGTGCCTGTAGGTGTTATTGCTCCAGAGACTGACTGTGGCATATCTCATTCCACTTCGGAGTTTGCATCTGGATAAGTTGAAACTCTGGAAGAGGCCAATTGTTAAAAGGTGGAGTTTCATGTACCTGTGTGTCTTTGGCTTGTCAGATTCCAATTTATCACTCACATGGAGATGGTTTTATTCTCTGGATCCAGAGAGGCAGAGTAAATGAGCAGATGATTTTTCACAATGGGCTGCCTTGATTTTGAAAAGCTCTTGGCCAAAGCTGAATTTACTTACAGCTTGGTTTTCAGAAACGATTTTTGGTTTATAGTTCAATTATGCTCCTTTCTCCTCTCTTTGAACATTTTGGGCCCACTGCTTCTGTGTAACCAATTCTCATACCTTAAATGTAAAACTACAAGAGATTAACGTTCTTCCATTCTGAAAATTAATTCTTCACTTTAGGAAAAGATTTATGCTTCTGCGTCATAGAAAAGTCAACACCCTCCAGCACTTAGAAGCAATGCCACGAAAGGAAAAAAAGAATGAAAATATCAGCAAATCAGTTTCCTTTTCTGCACAGATCTGAGAGGTGAGATAGTTTTCATGTCTGCCAAGGGGCTTCCGGCTCTGACAAGTTGAATCAGCATGCTGCAAATTGTTCTAGATGGTCTTTGGACCACATGGGGTAGCTAGAAGAGACTGAACTGGATCAGGCTAACTTTTATGAGATGACTTAGGATTTTAAGAGCAAAAGAAAAACTTAGCACCATAATTCAATTCTGTGGCTCTTGTGACCATCTATGGTGTGAGAGAAAGCAATCACAGGACAACAGGCATCCAGGATAGAATGAACCCTGTCTTGGGTGTGGCAGCAATAGGAAGGTACTGCTTGGCAATCCCTTTAACAAAACAATCTTTGTTTGACTACAGTATTCACTTCACTATGCATACACAGTTCAAGGCATCCTGTTGTACACCTAAATATATATACAATTTAAAAAAAACTAAAAAAATCAAAAATTAAAATACATTTTTAAAAAGTAAGACCCTTTAGTGAAAAGAATGGTTAATTATTTGCCAGTCCATAACTGCATCATGGTCTGAAGCTTCCCACATACTCCTGCTCCCTCTCCCCTTCATCCTTCAAAAGCACTGGTTTCCAGTAAATGACTTGCCATGTTTAATTCTGTCTTGTCTGCTTCCTGGAGGACTTAAACAGAGGCAATGGGGAAGGGCAGGTCTTTTCCCCTTACTCTAGCTCTAACTCTCTTCCACATGCTACCCTGTCTTTCCAACAACCTGGTTCTTTTCCTCCTAAGCAGCAGCTGTGGCCTTCAGCAGTGTTTGATCTTGACAGTTACGAGCTCTTTTGCCATTTACTTTCCCAGCAAGAACACAAGCCTAAACGGATTAGAAACAGCAAATGTATCTTTAATGAATCAAAAGTAAATATGAAAAGCCAAAGAGGTGCTGAGATATTAGGGCAAAGTCTGCCTTAACTGGATATTTAAGGGGAGTGTGCATCTGTGTGTTTCTTCTTAACTCAGAGGAATTGGTGGCAAATATCCCAAACATAGAAATAACTTTCTCCTGAAACATTTAATGAGGGAGAAATCATAATACAGGTGTATCATGTTACCTTTTCAACTCCCAAACCACCAGATCACATACCAAGCAGTAGAATAGATTTACTAGTTTTGTTGTCTTCTCTACCATTGTAAATCAGTAAAATAGTTAGAAGTTGGTGGAGGGGGAGGTGAGAAATAAATGTGAATGAATTGAATAAGCCACAGACTCTTCAATCAGTCCTTAATCAAACAGTCGCTGCGATTTAGGATGATTGTTGTCCTGTTTTAATTTTTCCAAATACAGTAATATATCCAAGTTGTGTATGGCTTGCTCACTTCATGTAATAGCTATAATGTAAAAGACCTGGGAAGTAAATCAAGAAAGAGGGTGAAGAAAAAGTGAACAGCTGGCTGTGACCCAGAGACCTATCTGGATGCATGGAGAAAGAATACATCCCTGAAAACTCCTTCTACCAATAGATTTTAGGTCAGGAAACTTTAAAAATTAAAATGCAGACCTAAATCCCATCTGTTTATTACCACTAAGTGTATGGATCTATTGTTAGCCTTGGTTTGAAACATAAAATATGTTTATGATGCTAAAGACCAGTCATAGCATTTTTGTCTACCCCACAGAGATTTCATTCTCAGGGACCCAGGGACACTGAATCCCTTCCCTTCCCTCCCCTTCCCTCCCCTCCCCTCCCCTCCTCTCCCCTCCCCTCCCCTCTCCTCCCCTTCCATTCCCTTCCTTTCTCTTCCCTCCCCATCCCTTTCCTTTTCCTTCTGCCATTTTTTTCCCTTCCTTTCTCTTCCCTCCCCTCCCCTTCCCTCCCCTCCCCTTCCCTTCCTTTCTCTTCCCTCTCCATCCCTTTCCTTTTCCTTCTGCCATTTTTTCAAAGCCTAAAGCTACCTTAGGGGCAGTAATCTGTTGAGTTAGGGATTCACTAGCTGTGCTAACAAATAGTTTAAGATTTCTCATCACCTTCGACCTTACCACTCCGTACCCTCCACCAGCATAGTAAATCCATATTGAATTATCTGAACTGAGTATTATGACATTATGACAGATGTACACACCCGCCTTCTCTGCTTCCTTCCATCTGTGTATGGCCTAAACAGCTGATGGGGACAGTCTTTCATCTTTAATCTAATCAACCAACTTTCTCATGGGAAACAGCCAATGAAGCTCAAAGCTACGTACCAAACTCCTTCTAGACCCAGGCAACTCACCACATCTGACACTTCAAAAAAATCAGTAAAAGTGGCTGCTATGAGTCACTAAGGACAAACAGCATTCCTGAAAGAAATGAACATCACTAGCTAAAATACATTAGCACTTGCTTTGAAAACTCTATAGGTCCCGGGAACCAGCAGTTAGCGTAATGGCTATGTTGCTGGACTCCCACGTAGACAACCGCGGTTCGCGTCCCGGACCCGGTGGCTTAAAACTCACGCCAGGCGCGTGTGCGTGCGTGCCCAAGATCCCGAGAGGAGAAGGAGGAGAAGGGATTGCGGCGTGACCATTCCCCCTGGGGGGTGATTTCTCGCTTTCTGTCTCTATGTCTCTCTCTGTCTGTCTGGCGAGTGCACGTGCCCTATAGTGAAAACCTCTCCAAAAAAAAAAAAAAAAAAAAAAAAACTCTATTGGTCCCTGCAGACCTGAATGCCACTTATGCCTGAGTTCTCTACATCTCTAGGATATCTTCTATTTGCTGTCAATTTTATATAAATATAATTGTCTCCTCTCTCTCATTCTCTCTCTCTCTCTCTCTCTCTTTTTTACTGTAACAAACTAGCATCAGAAATACTTCTAATATTTGTCATATTCCTTAACCTTCTCCTCAAAGAGTAGTTAACTATAATCTGCTGTTATCAGTGCTTTCAATCTGGGGGGTTGTGACCTGCATGTTATATCACAATACACACACACACACACACACACACACACACACACAAACACACACACACACACACAAACCCCAAACAAAAAGACAGTGGAAGAGGAGACTAAGGAAAGAAGATGTGACAACCAAGTGTAGTATTCAGGATAAGATTTCCTGGGACAAAAAAGGGACATTGGGTTACACTAAGGAACTTAGAGGGTAAATTTCTTAGTTCCTCCCAGATTGAAAGCCACTAATAACACTATGAACTTTACATAAAAATTGGTGTCTGGATATTAGTTCACTGAAATGAAGAATGTGCCCTATGAATGTGAGATGGTACCAAGAGGGGAAACTGCACGTGGGCCATGAAAGAACTCTCCATACTATCTTTGCAACTGTTTGGAATGTCTATAAGTATCCTTTGAAAAGCTTACTAAAAGCCAGCAGATGGCGTGGAGATTAAGGTGACTTGATCCCACATGGCTGACTGCATGGTTCAAGTTCCAGATCTGACAGTTTGAACAAGCCAGCCTGCGTGCATAAACACCCAAAATCGCAAGAGGAAAGTGAAAGAGAAGAGATTGCAGTGTGACCATGACCCTGGGGTGGTTTTCTCACCTCCTTTCTCTCTCTCTCTTCCTCCCTCCCTTCCTCCTCCCCTTCTCCCTCCTTCTCTGCATCTCTCTGGTGAACACACATGTCCTATGGCCAAAAACAAACAGACAATCAAAAAAGCTTATTAAGACAACCACAACAGAATGGAAGATAGTGACTGCCATTAGGGGATGTGTAGCCATTGAAAGGACTACAGTGATTCCAAGCTCTTTCTTCCTAAGTCCCATGTCCCCCAACTGTAAAATGCTGGTGATGATTTAGAGTGTCTTTTCCAATCAAGCAGATGGAGTAATAGGCCAAAGACACTGAAGACCAAGCACCTGTGAGATGCACGGAGCAGCTGACTAATGAAAAGTGTTTCCTAAGAGAAGCCTTGATCTAACTGTTCTTTAGGGGGGCCAATAAAGCACTGTGAAATATACTCAGAAATCTGAAACATGTCCAAATCACCAGCTGCCAGCTAACCTGCCCAAAATCTGACAGGAAATTCAAACCAGAACCTTTTCCTGTCTTAAGAGAGACTCAGTTTTGCTTCTTCTCTTCTAACTTGTTTTTTTTCCTTCCTGAAGAACAACTATGAGTTGGTAATGAAACATTTGCATCAGATGGAAGGAATAAAACTTGGAATAAAATGGCACAAAACCAAACAAATCCCTGGAGCTGAAGAAAATCCTGGCTGTGATAGGAATTCAAGCCTTACCAGTACGTGTCTGAAGGACGTAAACCTCAAAGCCAAACGTATGGGTGTGAAACTTCATAAAACAAATGTATGGGAATGCAAGGGTCCTTTGACGTAAGCTGATTCATTCTCCAAGACTCCACTGAACTCAGTATTTCAAGTCAGCGGAAGCTCCTGTTGGTGCTGACCCAGGACTGAAACCAAGAATAAGATGGATACGGTAAAACTCTCCTGAATATGACCAAGGTCTGACCATCCCTTCTTGGCATCTGTTATAAGATCCTCCCTAGCTCCTGGATTTAGTGAAAGATGACTCTGATTCTTGAGTGTGTGAGCCAAGCGAGCTTCTTATCCAAATTCTGTACTTCTCAAATCTTCTTCTCTAGAAAGGAAATTCTTGTATAAAAGAATGTTATTCAGAATTGCAATATAGAACCAATTAAAATCAGAACTACTCTGGATAATGATGAAGAGAGAATACACATACTCCTTTCATTGCCTATATTCATGAATATATATAGATATATATATAGTTGATTCATTTTATTGACTATGTTGATGTATATAGTCACCTCATTTTATCAACTATATTAATGTATATACTTATTTTAAGTGTACAAAATGTTCATTATTTATAGGAATATGTTTAGTATTTCGTTGATTGGTATAGAAAAAGTTTTCATTCTAAACTATGCTAACATAATTTTACTTCACATTTATATAATTGGTGGATACATCTCCTGTTCCAAGGAACCCCAGGAACTGAAGTGTTCCAAAATAGGCTTAAAGATTAGAGGAAGGAAAACCCTAAACCCTAAGGTGAGTACTACATAGGGCAGAAATTTACCTGATGCTGATCTATTCCATTTTTCTCTCCCAGGACCAAAGGAATATCACATATCCCAGCTGCCCTTGCAGACAAATTAGGAGCACGTGCCTGAGTTCTGGCCAATGGAAAGTGGGTGGAAATAACATGTTTCTCTTCCATGCCTGGTCTCTAAAATGTCTCATGTAATCTCCAACTTTTCATCCTTTCTCTCCTTTGTATGTATGCCAGAAAAGGCAGAACAAGACCAATGCCTGAGTATCATTGAAATTAAAATAACCCCCCAAAAAAGCCACATTGCCAGCATCATGCAGTGGTGTGATCAAGAAATAAACATTTCCTGGGTTAAGTAATGGAGATGTGAAGGTTTGTTTGTTACCACAATAAGACTTATCCTACCTCACCGATACAGGAGACATGCACTTCAAACATTTATTTAATTCCCTTCAAAATTTTGAAAATTTTGTTTAGAGGGCTAATTTCACTCTGAATCTCCTCAGTATTATCCATTCCTTTGTAGATTTGTTACTAGAAAAGGGGTCTTCTATATGAAGAATTAGCATGCTATATCCAAGCAGAGGAGAGTTAATATCAACTTTCATGTTGTCCTTTTTGTTCTGGATATTAACGATCTTGAGATAATGTTATGTTTAATCACAATCATTAGTTTTGTCTTTTGGGCTAATAATGTGGTATCTTGAAGAAGATATATATATTATTAAAAGAAGCTAAATCACAGCAGGTACACGTGCGTGTGTGCACAAAATCCTAATAGGTAAATGGAGGAGAAGGGATTGTGGCATTGCCATCTTCCACGAACAGTGATATCTCTCTCTCTCTCTCTCATGAGTACATGCATCCTATGCAAAAAAAAAAAAAAAACTATACATGGATTTCAAATTAAGTTTTTGTACCAAAATAAGCTTATATAATATTGGGTTGTGTGGAAAGTCATGACGCACTTTTGCATGACCTTTGGCTGTGCTTCACTGATGGCAGGGCCCTTGACTAATACTGAAACCACTTCCTTACACGGCCCAAATATGTGAACAGCACAAGTAGCAAACAACGTTTATTTTACAAAATGGAGTTCAACTTTTAAAAATAGTCTGTAGGACAAAAAATTTCTTTTCTGTCAAAGCATAAAGAATTCTTCATAATCGTAAACTTGATGCCAAGATCAGCAAGATTTCTTTTTGCAACTATCACTGCTATCGTTTTATATTTTACAAGGGCTTCCACTGGAATATGAATACACCATTCTTCCTTTCTGGTGACCAAATAAATAAAAGCTGTTTTACAGCAGGCACTGCTTCCCCTGGCTGAAGAGTGGTTTCCAATAACACCACAGCCTCACAAACCTAAGAAGGGCCAGCAAACATGTGCGGCCTTGGCTCTCCCACCTGGTCTGGACTATTTCCACAGTATGAAAGGAATCATAAATATATACACGCCCAAATGGGAACATGCGTTCCCTTCTCCTTCCTGGAATGCCAAGGCTGAGTTTTATTATTTTTTTAATTTACATTTAATCACTGTACATCTTTACAGTGCACAACATGGTTTTTCTCAGCATAAAAACAGTGCACATTAGTCAAGTCAAAGACATTACCATATACATTATGATCAGTGGATAGCTTTTTACTTTTGTGTCTAGTTTTTCTTTTCTTTTTTCTTTTTTCTTTTCTTTTTTTTTTTTTTTTTTTTTTTTTTTTTTTTTTTTTTGAGAGGTTTTTGCTACAGGGCGCGTGCACTCACCAGAAAGACAGAGAGAGATAGAGAGATAGAAAGCAAGAAATCACCCACCGGGGGGATGGCCATGCCTCAATCCCTTCTCCTCCATTCTCCTCTCGGGATCTTGGGCACGCACGCACACACACCCGGCATGAGTTTAAGCCACCAGGTCCGGGATGTGAAACACAGTCGACTACATGGGAGTCCAGCAATATAGCCATTACGTTAACTGCTGGTCCCACTTTTGTGTCTATTAAATGGTGTGTTTGTTGGGTTCAATTTTTAAAGGTCAACCAGACAGGCCACGAGGGAGAGGGAAAGTCAGCAAAGGCATTGAACGTCTCCCAGCCACAGCGTTCTTCTCTGTAACACAGAGATCAGCACATATAAAGTCAGTTGTACACATAGGGAGTGTAAGAAGCATAGACTGGGGCAGCAGGTAGTGTGGTGGTTGAGGCAACCAGATTCCACATGGCCAGTTATGTGGTTCAAATTCCAGCCCTGGCAGCTTGAAAAAGAAATCAGGTGTGTATGTATGCATGCCTAAGATTTTGAGAGGAGAATGGAGAAGAAGGTATTGTGGTATAGCTATCCTCCCGGGGGGGAGGGGCTTTCGCTTTCGCTTTCTCTTTCTCTCTCTCTCTCTCTCTCTCTCTCTCTCTCTCTCTCTCTCTCTCTCTCTCTCTTTGTGGCAAGTACATGCACCCCATAGCAAATTTTTAAATTTTAAAAAAGAAAAAGCTGTTTGATGGGTCTGAAATGGCTTCTAGAGGCTGTGTTTCCCATAGATTTTCAAACTGAATTCCAACAGTTCTCAAGATGTCTCAGAGGGGGCCAGCAGATGGTGTGATTATTACGTCACTAGACTTTCATGTAGTCAACAACAGTTCAAGTCCTGGACCCAGTGGCTTAAAATCCATGCCAGGCACATGTGCAGGAATGCCCAAAATCTCAAGAGGAGAAGCGATAGCAGCATGGCCATCCCCCCTGGGAGGTGATTTCTCACTTTCTGTTTCTGTCTCTCTCTGTCTCTCCAGCGAGTGTGCACATGGTCTATACCAACAATCTCTCTTTAAACAAAAAAAAGTCTCAGGACCAGCAGTTAGCATAATGGCTATGTCACTGAACTCCCATGTAGCCGACCGTGGTTCGAATCCTGGACCCGATGGCTTAAACTCATGCTGGGCGTGTGTGCGTGTGTGCCCAAGATCCCGAGAGGAGAATGGAGAAGAAAGGATTGCGGCGTGGCCACCCCCACCCCAAGGCGATTTCTCGTTTTCTGTCTCTCTGTCTCTCTCTGTCTTTCTGGAGAGCGCATGCGCCCTATAGAAAAAAAAAATAACCTCTCAAAACAAAAACAAAAAAGAAGAAGTAAAAGGGTAAGTTTCATAGATACCTGAAAAAGAAAGAAAAAATTCTGGATAGAGAAAACTACAAGTGCAAAGGTATGTGCTTGATGAATGAGGAACAGGAAGGAGACCAGTATGTCTGGGAACGTTTAACCTCAGGCAAAGAAAAAAAAAAAAATCGTAAGAGAAAATAATAATGCACATCACTGAAATAAAGAATAACACAGGGGGGCTGGTCCCAAAGCCTAGTGGATAACAGAGCTGGATCCCACGTGACTGACCTCAGTGTGAGTCTCACCCTGACGGCTTGAAAAAGATGCCAGGGGCGTGTGTGTGTGTGTGTGTGTGCGCGCACGTGCCCCCAACCCCAACAGGATGGAGAAGTGGAGAAGGAATTGTGGCCTGACTATGCTCCACTGGGTGGTACTTTCTCCATCGCTCTTTCTCTCAGTCTCTCTCTACACACATCCTCTGGCCATTAAAGAAGATGAAGAAGAAGAGCACAAGGTAAAATCGAGTGTCACACAGAGGGATAAATCAAGTGCTATGGGGTGGCAGAGAGCATAAAGGAGGCTTAGAATCATAGAGACAGCATCTGATTCTCTCTTCTATTTTTTTTTTAATTACATATACTATCTTCAGATTATGTGTTATTTAGATGGCGAAACACAAAAAGAATCATAACACTCCGGTGGAAGTAAGAGTGGGGGTTTTAGCCTTCCCCACTTCACGTTACTCTTTCTCATCTCCAGCCACTGAGACACCTTCAGGGAACCCTAGAACTCTAAGAGGAAACACTTGCTGGTGACTGATCTACTCGAACTAGCTCATTTTACAAAAGAGGAATTGAGGCTTATAGAGGGGAATCTTCTGGTATCTACAGGAGTAAGTCTCCCTGGTCTTCTGTACTAGCTACTGCAAGTGATAACAACGGTCCTGATTCAGCCTATCATTTTTTTTGTTTTGTTTTGGAGAGGTTTTTCTATAAGGCATGTGCACTTGCCAGAGAGACACCAGAGAGAGAAAGCGAGAAATCACCCCCCAGAGGGGATAGCCATGCTGCAATCCCTTCTCCTCCATTCTCCTCTCAGGATCTTGGGCATGCACGCACATGCACCCAGCATGAGTTTAAGCCACCTGGTCCAGGACTTGAACCACGGTCGACTACATGGGAGTCCAGTGACATAGCCATTATACCAATTCCTGGTCTCTGAGTCTGTCATCTTTTTTTTTTTTTTTTTTTTTTTTGGAGAGGTTTTCGCTATAGGGCGCGTGCATTCGCCAGACAAACAGAGAGAGATATAGAGACAGAAAGTGAGAAATCACCCCCCAGAGGGGATGGTCATGCCACAATCCCTTCTCCTCCATTCTCCTCTCGGGATCTTGGGCACGCACGCACACGCGCCTGGCGTGAGTTTTAAGCCACCAGGTCCGGGACGCGAACTGCGGTCGACTACGTGGGAGTCCAGCAACATAGCCATTACGCTAACTGCTGGTTCCCCCGAGTCTGTCATCTTTAAGTCCCTACCTTCTTGTGTTGACCATGGACTGACTGGCTTGGAAACCCACTGTTCTCTGTCTTTCTCTGTATGTGACCACACTGGAGTAGCTGTTTCTCTTTGCTCCTATGCTAGGCAGGATGCAGAACTTGGGGAGCTCCTCTGTGAGGCTTTCCGTCTCCCAGCTGTAAAGCTACCTGTGGTACCAAGGCATTCATCTAGGGACAGTCTGAGGCCATTGGAATAAAGAGATCATTGCTTAGGTTTGCATTCCAAATTAGATTTTTGAGGTTTATTTTATTTCTTCTATGAGAGAAACAGAGCAAGAAAAGGAAAAAGAGAGAGAAAGAAACCCCTTACAGGTTCATCATGATTCAGTCCACCCCCAGCCCCAGCAAGCCCAGATCACAGGCATGAGCATTTGCACAGTGTGTACAGCAAGTCCTCAGGACCCAGCCAAGGACTCTCATGTGTGGGTCTGGCATTGCAGAGTGTTGTGACACTGCTACTGGCCCTCAAATTAGATTTTTAAATATGAAATGAGATAATAGTCCTGAAAATAAGATTGATTGGAAGCATATACCTCTTGGACACAGAAATAATGTCAGTGAAGCTATCCTGCACTTATACTCTGAAAATGCCGAACACATCCTGAGTTCCTGCCTTCACACTTGATGCACTTTTTTTTTTTTTTTCTAAATAAAATATCCTTGTTTCTGGCAAATTTTACTCACCCATTCAGGAAGGTTGTTATGATTTGGATGATGGTTTGTCTCCCAAAGTTTCATGTGTTGGAATTTGATGGGCGATAGTGAGACCTGGTGGGCAGTGAATGGATTATGGTGATCATATTAGGTAGACAATAGTCTCTTGACTAGAATAATGAAGTCTTGTGAGACCCAGGGAATTCCAGCTCTCTTAAAAAGAGGTTAGTTCTTGTGAGAGCTGTCAGAAGTTTTCTCTCTCTCTTTCTCTCTTTTCTCTCTCTCTCTCTCTCTCTCTCTCTCTCTCTCTCTCTCTCTCTGTTTACCATCCTTTATGCTTTCATCAGGCATGTTATAAGCTGGCCTGATGCCAGGGATATACTTTCATACTTTCCAACTGCCATAATTTTGAGTTAATAAGCCCCTATTTCTTTAAAAACCACAGACTCTCAGATATTTCCATTAGCAATGGGAAAAATGGACTAAAGCAGGGTTAGCCTCATAGTACAGAAGTTAAGGGAGCCAGAGCCCACATGGCCAGCCCCAATTCAAATCCTGGCCCTGGCATCTTGAAAAACACACCAGGCCCAGGTGTGTGCATGCCCAAAGTCCTGATGTGAAGGAGAAACAGGGAGAAGGATGTGACATGACGAAACCCCATGGAGGAAGGGGGTACTTTCTTTCTCTTTCTTTGGGGAGTACACATGTCCTCTAGCAATTAAAAAAAAGCATACTAAGACAAAGGTACATTCTCTTCCTCTCATACATTCTCAGACTTTCCCCCAACAGAATCAGTTGAGCTTTGTCGGTGAATAAAAAATGTACTTGATTCATCTTTGATGCCTCAGCTGCCACTCACATAATGCAGTTGTTGCTGATCCATTTGTTGATTGACATTGTAATTGAGTACTGGCTGGGGTTATGAGAAAAAGGGGTCCTTTTCAACCATTGACTTTTTGGGAAGTTGCCAACTAAGCCACCATTAATTATTTGCCTGATCAACTTGATAATTTATTGAAAAGTAAAATGACTGTGTAAATATCCTGGTGTTGGTCACTGAAAGTTTCTGATAGACAGCTCAGCACTCACCTTTGGTCTGTTTCAGTCTCCAGCCTTCTTACACATTTTTCTGTTTGTTCATCCTCATTGGCTCTCTTCTGAGGCAGACATGTTGCTATGGCCGGCCCAGCTAGCAATGACACATTCTCCCTCATGCCTGGCCACGGCCCCTGGTAACTGTCAGCCTTTCAGATATGACTGACAAGAGTGGAAAGCAAAATCTGTGGGAAAAAATTATGAAATTGGGTCCCAGCTTTTACTCCCTCATTATGTAAAGATGATCTCATGTTTTCTCATGTGCTGTGTGGTGAATCTCACATGATCTTAAGAGAGAGAGGGCTTTACCAGGAGTGAATTGATTTTTCTGACAGACACATGGGCCTGGCTAATGAGCACCAAACGTAAGTTCCATTTCACAAATTCACACTGCATACGGGCTACAGAGAAGGGTTGGCCCCTTCAACAACTGCAATATAATGAAGCTGCTTCATTTGTAGGGATTTATAAAAATGAGGTTATCCCAGATCCATTTTCCTAAGCCAAGAACAAAACAGTCTCAGTCATAGAGCTGTCAGCTCTCACATGTCCCTTGATTTCTAGTTTGTCATCTAAGACCATTGAGATTTGGGGCTGAAATACAACTCCTTCTGCCCACAGGTCACTTGCTCAGGCTTTTTTCAGTTCTAACTTTATAGTTAACAATTCAAAGTACAATATTCTTGCTCTCATGTTTAAGCACTTATTTAATCACATGAAATTTACCATGTTTATTGTTAAACAACTGACCTTTTCTTCCTAAATTCCTCTGGGATTTCCATTTAGCTGATGTGGCACTCATGTTTCTAGTAGAGTAGCAAACAAGAACACAAGAGAGAAATGTTTGTGTCTTGCTGAAATGTGGAACATCCAGGGTTATCGCTAAAAGCCACTCAAGACATGACCACAGAGAAAAGAGAATCCAGGGAACTGTTTGGGAAGACAAATCGCATTAAGGGTGTTTATTTGGATTTCTAAAATTTCCCTTTCTTTGTCTTTTATTTACATTTCATTAATATGAAGTTATTTAACCTGAGTAACATTTCGTCCTACATAGTTTACAAATTTGACATTTGCAAGCAGCCAGATAGTAAAAATGATCCTAAACAAACTCTTGGTTCATGTGAAGCTCCATAATTTATTGAATCAGAGAACTTTAAATGAAAATTTCCCTTTCAATGTAATATTTTTAAAACACCAGAGTCTGGGCCAGCCAGTGGCACTGTGGTTAAGCCAGCTGGATCTCACGTGGCCAACTGCAGTTTGAGATCCACATCTGGCGGCTTGAGAAACACCTTGGGCATGTGTGTGCATATGTGCCTAAAATCCCAAGAGGAGAATAGAGGAGAAGGGATTGCGGCATGGATATCCTTGCTGGGGTGTGATTTCTCACTTTCCCCTCTTTCTGTCTCTCTCTGGGGGGCACATATGCCCTGTAGCAAACACACAAACAAACAAAAAACAAACAAACAAAAACAAAAAAAAAACAAAGACGCTGAGTCCATTTCCCTTAGAAAAGGAAATAACTTATATTCCCTTAGGAAATGAATCAGTAATTTGTAATGAAGGAGAAGTAGGACTGCTATAAGGGGAGGACTTGAACCATCGGGTTTTATCTCCTAAGCTGGATCAAATTCAATGGGCTTTATCCTTGATTTTTTTTTTTAATTTGTATAACTACATTCTAATTAAGCAGGGTTCATTTTAACAAAGTCAATATCCAGGCCTTTCCTTCTCTACCTAGGCTTTTGATATTGCAGAGTTCTTTCTTAATTAAGGTGAAGAATTCTCTTTCGCTTCCACAGCCAAAATTTTCCGCTGTGTTCCACTTAGAATGCCAGTTGGCTTCCCCACCCCACAACCATGTGCCTCTGGCACAGCTGGACAACTTATGAACTTCTATGGGATTAAAAAGGTGCTATATCCTTGTGAAATATTCCTAATAACCTGTGTTCATATTTACTCTCACCAGTGATCAGTCTCTTCCAAGTAATAACAAGCAAATGAGTAATGGAGGCTAGGAACAATGAGATGTCGGCCGCAATGTTTCCAGAGAAGTCTCCTCCCTCCCTAAGCCCAGAGCCTGAATTGAACAAACTCCAATAGAGGCCATCTTTAGCCAAAGTTTTGGCTTTTGTTTTGGTGCCCAGAGGTAACTTGAAGACGGTGGAGAGGTCTAAGCTGTTCTTATGATTGCTGAGAATGTGTGAAGGGACAAAGGAAATGACTCACTTAGAGGTATACAAGGCACCGAAGCCGGCATCTAAAGGCCCAGTTACAGGGACAGGACAGAGCACATCCTGCAAGGCTGACCGACGCCGGAAGCTCCCGGTTCATGTCCTGAGACCTCCCTGAACATGCTGGGCACATATGTGCTCACCATCTGAGGCTGTTAGGGGGTGGCGGTGGATCATGACATGAAGACCTTTTTGGGGGTTCCTATCTATCTTTCTTAGTCATGGAAGAAAGAAAAAAAATGAACTTAAAAAAAAAAGACCTAGTTCTTGTTCTTGCCTTCCCACTAACTAATTATGAGACATTAAAAGACTGCTTCACTTCTGAGTTGTGATTTTCTCATCTGTAAAGAGAGAAAATGTGACTATAGCAGTTTCTCAAATTATCTGTGATGAAGAAACAAACATTTTCTTTTCTTTGTCTCCCCAGTTCACTATAGACTTATCTTCTGTGAAATATAATAAAAATACATTTCGGGGGGGAAAAATGACAAAGTTTGGATGTTGCGGTAATGTCAAATTGCTATAAAAGTTTCTAAATGTTTACCTTCACTTTCCATAACTCATCAAAAACAGAAAACAGGGTACAGACCACAGGAAGTCCATGGACTACACTTTGAGGAGCTCTGGACTAGACGGCATCTTAGGTCCCTTCCAGCTCTCATATTCTCTATTTCACACAGCTTCCCACACTCCAGCTGGGTCTACCCAAGACCCCAAACGTTGAGCTTCATGGAAAAATAGATATTATGATTCTTGGGCCCAGCAGATGGTGCAGCGGTTACATCACTGGACTCCCACATGGAAGACAGCAGTTCAAGCCCTGGATCTGATGGCTTGAAACTCACACTGGGTATATGTGCATGCATACCTAAGATCCTGGGAGGAAAATGAAGGAGAAAGGATTGCAGCAGAGAAGGGGTTGCAGAGGAGAAGGGATCCACCGTTGGGATGTGATTTCTCACTTTCCCTCTCACTGTCTCCCCCATCACCTCCTGCGAGTGCACATGCCCTAGGGCAAAAACCTCTTTAAAAATTTTATATATATTCTTCTTAGTCCATTCATGCTGCTAAAGTGAAATACCATGAACTGGATGATTTATAAACAATAGACATGTATTTCTCACAGTTCTGGAGGTTGGAAAGTCAAAGAGCCCAAGATGCCAGCTGATTTGGTATCCGGTGAGAACCGTCTTCCTGGTTTGGAGTTGGTCACCTTCTCACTGTGTCCTCACAAGGGAATAAGTAGGATGTCTCTCATTGCCTATTTATTTATTTAATAAGAGAGAGAGACACCCTTAACAGTGTCTTGACACTGTGACCCTCCCCTGATGCCTGCAGTTAGCCAGGATCATGGAATACCTACAGGTGTACCAGTAGACCTGGGATGAAAACATAGAAACTTTCCACATAGCTCCAGCATCATACAACAGCACTCCAACTCCCTACACTGCCATGGCAAATCCTCTGGTACCTCTTTTGTAAGAGCACTAATTCTATTCATGAGGGCTCCATTCTCATGTCCTAATCACCTCCCAAAGGTCCCACCTCCTAATACCGTCACTTTGGGAGTTAGGATTTCAACATATGAATTTTTGAGGGGACATAAATGTTCTGTGTATAACATGGAGCTGGCAACAAAGACTAAAACAGCCTCTTCAATAACCACCAGTATTTTTATTTCTATATCTCCCTCTCCTGTCAATGTCCCTGAATAATGGCCTGAAATCCTGGCTCCCCTACTTGATATTAGGGGGTCAAAAGTAAGTTACTTACTCTCTGTACCTGCTTTTATTTTATCTGTGAAGTGAGAATAATAATAACATCTTCTTCATGGGACAATTTTTGGTAAATGTTTGTTTTGATATAATTTCAAACTTAGAGTAGGTTGTTCGATAAGTACAAAGAAATCCTACTTGCACTGTACTCAGATAACTCTTTTGGAGTATTTTTCCCATTTGCTTTATCAAGCTTTTTGTTTTCATCTTTTCTTTTTTTCCTTTTCGGAACTACTTGAGAGCAACATGCATATGTTATGCCCATAGGATTGTTTGGGGACTAATGGAATTAATATATGTGAAATAGTCTTATAAAATATTAGCTCTACTGCTTTATTTTCAAAAGCCTTTGCAGACATTCAAAAGAGACCTCAAACTCTAATGCATTGGGGGTCACCTCACACGGAATGCCTACATGCCCAAGGCCCACCCCATGGTTCTGCCCTTCTTAAAGACTTATGCCATATTCACTTATTTTCAAATGTGTTGGATTTGGCCAACTTAAAATACATCCTATGCCATAGGGAGCTAGCCTTGAATAACAGTATCAAATGTGTCTGCTCTAAATTACTATGTGTTATTAAATCCAAAGAACTCTGGTATATTTTTACTCTTTTCTATAAAACTGTTGTACTACTGTTAACATAAACTGATCAGTGGTGACTAGGAGATCAAACCTTCACTCTGCGTTCTTTGGAAAAATGATAGAAACACCAATTTCTAGGAAATTCAGAGAGGATCCTTAGAAAAAAATTCTCCTAAGCAGCTCAAATGCCTCCTAATTCTGTTACCCAAAGTGTCTATGCTTATGACTCAGGAACAAAATGCAGATTTGCATAATGCCTCGTCTAACACTGATGTTGGTTTAACTTTAAGCTGAACCAGAACTTTCCTTTCTCACATTCACCCTGGGTTCCTTTGCTTCCTGATTTCCTGTCTCATCCAGATCCTGCTGTGCTGAGTTGAATTAAGTGTAGAAAAATGACTGATTCAGCTCCATCTCCATGTACCCAGATTCAGTTGCAGAAAAGAACAGAAAGACTGCTCAGTCCACAGCAATTTTTTAAATCATTCCACATGAGTCATGTAAGAGAAAGCAATCAGATCACAGAGGCATCTGGTATCCAGAAAGACCCACACTCTTTCCTATGATCAGGGTCTAGAAAGTTGGGGGACTCACCCAGGTGACTCATGGCTCCTGGTAGAACAAGGCCCGTATGTCTTTCAGGTCCTTTTGCTCAGAATCATCACATGACCAAAACAAATTCTATCACTGCTCCAGTAAGGTTCATCAGTTTCATGACTTTTTTGTGACAGACAGTGCTCAGGGGAAGAAAAGGAGACAACATACATGCTTCCTCCATCCCAAAATGAATTACATATATGCAATGATAGCCAACTTAGCCTCACATCACTCTCTCCTGGAAGAAGCAGGAAAATGGGGACCCCCCACCCACAATGAGGACATCAGAAAGTTCATGAAAAGTGAAATTAAAATACAAGTTTCAGTGCAAAAGAATCTGAAACCCATTCATATTTTCCTCAAATAATTCATTTTTCCTGAGCTGTTTGAAGGCCTGTCTTATATTCAGAGCATACACTGAATGCTTTGTTCCCTGGAAAATCTATAACCTGTACCACACAATTTGGTATTTAATTAAATGTTTTTGCTTGTCGGGACCAGCAGGTGGCGTGGTGGTTAAGGCACTGGATACTCCCATATGGCTGACCGCTCTTTGAGTCCCAGATCTGGCAGTTTGCTTTCTTACTTTCTCTCTTTCCTGTAAGCACCTATAGTATATTAAAGAAAATAATAATGATGATAAATAAAATTTAAAAACAATTTTTGCTTTCTATGTATGCCTTGTTCCTTCAGCTCACATATCAAGTCCTAGGGAACTGTGTATACACCCTCTTTGCATGCTCCTGAGCAATCTCGGTGTGCAGGTACAGAGCAGATCTGGAATTCATTTCTCTGGATAACCTGACATTTCTTAAAGCGGAGAAATCAGTCACCTCACTTGTCAAATCACTGATTCCTCCCCATTAGCTGGTGGCAGAAATGTCTGATCCCCAGCCACAGCATAGATATGATTCTCTCCTAAAAAGGAACCAGCATTTCTTCTGTTGTCATTGGTGCAGACATCAGAAGGGGCAATGCTCACTCATACCAACCCACAAACCACCTGGTCTACATGTTTCTCTGCTACCACCACTATCCGCCTGAAGAATTCAGGAATTTTAACAGAGATGAGGAGATACACTGGTACTCACCTGATTCACTTAAAAATCTAAGGTATATTAAATATAAGAGTTACCATTTACACTGTAATTTCTTTCCCATACATATACTCAAGTGACTGGAAAACTTACATCCACACAAAATACTCACACATAGATATAGGAGCCTTACTCATAATAACCACAAAGTAGAAACAACACAAATGTCCATTAGCCAATGAATGAATAAACAGAATATGATCTATCCATAAATGCCTTAGCCAATAAATGGATAAATGAAATTTAGTCTATCCATAATGGATATTATTTGGCCATGAAAAGTGCTGATATATGTTACAGCATGAGTGATCTCAAAAACATTTTGTAACTGAATTAAGCCAGACACAAAAGACCACAGTTGTGTGGTTCCATAAACAGGATAGACAAATCCATAGAGAAAGAAAATAGGGTAGTGGGTTTTAGATGAATAGGTTTTAGGAGGGAAAGGAAGTAGAAACTGACTATGCATGAGTATGGGTTGTCCTTTTGGGGTGATGAAGATATTCTGGAAATAGTAGCAATGATTGTACTTCTCTGTGAAAATAGTAAAAACCACTGAGTTGCCCATTTTTGATGGGTGAACTTTATTGGATGTGAATTATAAGTCAATTTTTAAGAGTTAGTTAAGAAATAAACTATGATCTAAAATGTAAAAAACAACAAAAAACTATGGTATAAGTCAAAGTGAAATCCAGGGCCAAGGCTGGCATGTTGGTTTTACTATCACACAGCGGGACTTGCCTCCCTTTCTCTTTGTTTCACTTAGATCCCACACTGAAGCATGTTTTTCTAAATATGTTGTGTGCCCTGGAGCGCCCGTCCAACACCCAGCTCAGGACTCTCACCGAGGCTGCTGGGTCTAATCTCAAGTGGGTTTTGATCTGGCCCTATATTTTTAGACAGTGTAGCCTCAGGGCTCTGGCTTCTCCATTTCCACTTGGCCAGTGATTGTTTCTGTCAAAATAATCATCTGTCTTTCATTGCAGTACAGATGATACCCAAATGTTCTCCTCGTCCATCAAACTGTCAGGCTCATTGTTTATAAAATATGCGGAACTGGTTGTCACAGAGCATCAGTGAACTCAGCCCAAATAAAACAGAACTCCTTGGATGGATCCAACCCCTGCATGAGGAAGAGCTCTGCTGACATTTATGGGAACAGAGGTTCACAAACACCTTTCTCCATCCAATGACCTTATGAAAGCTAGAGGTGATGCTGCCGTCTTGAGACAATGAAACTGCTCTTACGTTCCTTTTTTTTTTATTACTAGAATGTTTTCTGATCATTTGAAAATGACTTTCAGTTCTGAAAGATTGAAGATTCTTAAGATTTTTGTCTTTAAACTTCTGTCCTGGTCCAACATGATGGGCAATGCAATTTCCTACCTTTGCTGCAACTGTCTGATCATAGAATTACGCTTGAGTTCTGAAATTTGCAGGGCAGTGTCATAGAGGTTTCCTTCAGTCTCAACCTCCATGTGATGGACACAGAGCAGATGGAGCTATTTCTAGTTTACATGGGAGGGGACATTCAGAGACCTATCTAATCTCACTGAGGATGGAATATAGGAGGCAGGATGTGCCTCCTATATTTCTTGGTCCCCTTGTTTTACCTGAGTTCTATTGACTGCTAAGTTACTAACTCTTGTGGCCACAGGAGCTGGAACCAAGGGATGCTGACCACGACTGCTGCCCTGATTATAAAATCGATATCCATTTGCTCTATCTTTCCAAAGCCAGTATTTACAAGGAAGCTGCCAACTTTAAAGAAAGATAGTGTTTGCTCTCATAACACAGCAGTCCATGGTTTTGTCAGGAGAACAGATATAAATAAGAGCCTCTGTCTGTGCTCACGCTGCATTTTCATTTCTAAGCATCATCAAGGCTTTGTTTCCCAATGGCTGTCTCAGAAATAAGACCTGTTTAAAATAGAATTTCAAGAAGGTGGAATCATGACTGTCAGGAAAATATAAAAAGAGCATCTGTCAGATATTTTATTTAGTTCATTAATGAGATAAACAGTGAGATATTAGGACTGTCTCTCTCTGTCTTTTTAGCAAAAAAAAACCTCTATTTAAGGGGCTAGGTATATATTAAAAATGGATTGGTGTCTTATAGGCAATAAACCTCTTGGGGATAATTCTTCTATTACATAGAAATTTTTTGCATCTCTTTTGGAAAAGATCCACTGGTTAAATTTTGTCCCCATAGAGTTTTAGAGTAGAAAGTTAAATTTAGTCCTTCACTGAAAAACACTCAGGACTACTGTAAAGTTTTTTGAAAGGCCATTGCCACTGTAACTAGGAACTGACTCAGAGACTTGTGGGAGCAAAGTCTTTATTGTCTGGTGTTAACAAAACAAAACAAAAACAGAAGTATTTGGGGCCAGCAGGTGGGGTGGTGGTTGAGGTCACTGGACTCCCACATGGCTGACCACAGTTCGAGTCCTGGACCTGGTGGCTTGCTTTCTCACTTTCTCTCTCTTTCTCACTCTGTCCCTCTTTGGTCAAATTAAAATGTATTAATTAATTAAGTTAAATAAAATAATTCTTTTTTTAAAAAAAGGATCATTTATCAATAAACAAATGTCCTATGACTATGCTCAAAGAGGCATGATTGCCATTGTTCCCCTGATTCCACATGGTCCTCAGATACTCTGGAGTCAAATTTCCTCATCTTATATTGAACCCAGTGTTGTTTAACAAGAAGAGAAAAGAGAAAAATAAACCAGATGACTGATTGAACCAGGCAAATTCAAGTCAAGAATGCCTGCCCTGGGTCAGCCCCATAGACTAGGTAAGGGATCTGGATCCCACATGGCTGACTGAGATTCGAATCCCAGCCCCAGTGGCTTGAAAAAACACTCTGTGTTCATGTGTCCAAA
Organism: Tupaia tana; assembly: GCA_026018925.1. Taxonomy (NCBI): domain Eukaryota; kingdom Metazoa; phylum Chordata; class Mammalia; order Scandentia; family Tupaiidae; genus Tupaia; species Tupaia tana. The sequence goes on from JAKSZU010000003.1 coordinate 196,601,039, forward strand.
ACCCCAACAGGATGGAGAAGTGGAGGAGAAAGAGTTGCACATGACTATCTATGTTTCATTGAGGGGTGCTTTCTTACTTTTTCTCTGTCTCTCTGAAAAGTCCACATTCCCTCTGACAATGAAAACAAACAAACAAAAAACCAGACTCTCTGCCCTGCTAGTGTACAGAACTGAAACACTCAATGAGACCTCCCATAATGTGGATGCCATGACTTTCATCTTCTTTATTCATGCTAGAGTGTGTGTGCATACACACGGCAGTGAGTAAGAGACAGAGAGAGAGGAAGAGGAGCACCTTCCACATGGTCTGGTCACACAGAGATCCCCTTTCTCCAGTCCTTCCAGATGGACCCTGGGCATGCATGCATATGTCCAGTGTGTTTCAGGCTGACTGGGCCAGGGATTCAAACTATGGTCACCAGGTGGGGTCCAACTTCTCTTAAACTACCACAAAACCACTGTGCCACAGAGCAAGCCCATGATCCCATGATTTTTTGAAACAGAAAAATGCAATTTTGAGTGTAGTCTGAATGATTTAAAAACTCAATAGGATTATTCATCATAAAATAAGGAAGGCATCAACTTTTTATAGACCATCCAAATAATTTCCAATCCTCCTGCCTCAATTCCCTTCCATCCACCAGAGCCCTTCAAAGTTTAAGCAAGCAAGCAAAACAACATGACAACCAAATCAAGCTTCTAAAATTGGATTGTTTCTGATTGATAAAATTAACACAGAAGAGTTTGAGCATCTTACAGAATGAGTGCATATTACATAAGATTATTTTAAGTTAAAATAAAATTTTAAAGCTGTTGCATTTTTACTTTATAAATATATCTATTCTTATATACAATTATTTATACCTATAATAGCTCCACCTTATGTCTATTATTGTTAAGTTTATTTCCTATTTAGTCCTTGAACAAAAATACAATTCCCAATTATAATATTCTTTATCTAATGTTTTTATGTGACTCTAATTTTTGTGTTTTGGAATGGAGTTTCAGGAAAATTGTTACTTTTTTTTTTTTTTTTAACTTTCTTTCTTCCCGGAACTGGAAAGTCAGAAAGATAATGAGAGAAAGAGAGCACCCAAGATAAGGTCCTGACATCATGATCTACCCCCAGTCATCAACCAACCCTAGATCATGGGCATATTTGTGCCCAGCATACTCAAGGAGGTCTCTAGTCTTGAACCAGTAACATTCCCAAGTGA